>OY728125.1:1461053296-1465853296 GCA_963277665.1 Viscum album | reverse complement strand
TATATATTGAATAACCAATGTAAAATCTGAATGCAAGCATGAAAAGGTTCATAATAAACATAGATCAATGACAAGGAAATTATCATGCTCAATATTTTAAAAAAATGGGAAAAAATCCAAAAATTATGATTCATACATAGATTTGTATTGATTGTTTATGATGAACACATTCTCTAATGAAGGATAGAATTCATCGTATTTGTTATGTCTCAATTCACTTGTATATGAAGGCTCTTTGTTGTCTGATCTCGATTTTCCAATGAGAGGTGGTAGAACACTCTTCTCAATGATCCAACGGTTATGCCACTAAACCTAGAGATCCTCCATAATAGAATAATTATAAAGGAAACAAAATTAGGTTATTTAAATTAAATAATTAAATTAATTAATCTATTTAATTTAAATGGTACCAATGGTATCCATATCTGAACTCCCCACACTGACTAAATTTTGGTCGTGTATAGGGTAAACCTCATATTCCAGATTCAACTGTGGTCTAAATTTTTGGATCTGTGGGTATATTTATCTGATATCCCATTTTATTTAACAATACTTGAATGCTTGATAACAAATATATCTAATATTTTTATAAAATTAATTATGGGCACACCAAAACATGGAATCTCTCTCCATCATAGCATATGGATCCAAAAATATTCTTATATATATTTAAAAGTATTACATGAAAAAATAGGGTCTCTACATTATTCTATGTTTCCATGGAAAGAAACAAATAGACAAAAATGTCGAGATACTAAGCCCTCATTTGGTTCCCCCACTCCTAGGATTTCACATGCATGTTCCCATGATTCCATAGCACACAATCCGAGGGAATGGTCTATCCACATAGGATCCTCTCCTATCGATCCTCAACCACTATCAGGTGCTCTTGAAAAGTGGATTGATCCCTAGTGTCCATCTCACCTAATCAATAACATCCATGGATTGATGAACATATCACCTTAGTTGTGACACATGGGAGAAGTTGTGCACCCAATCAAACTGTGGGTGTAGGGAGAGGTGGTAAGAGACCTTTCCACCTGATAAAATATCTCAAATGACTCATTGATACTTGTGGACATCTTGCCTCACTGGACAAATCTCTGTTATCCTTATCATGGGGAGACTCTCTAGAAAATGTGGTGTCTCTAATAGAACCCTTGGGACCTAAAATGCCAATATGAATAAAGTTTTTACCTATTTTTAGATTTCCTCATCCACTTGAGGATGACCTAGAACTTCTCCTTCATCACCTATACCATCTCCATCCCAACAAAAGATGCCTCACCGACATCAGTTCATCATAAGGGTGACCTCTAGGGTCTCTTATATTGGGTCTCAAAAGTTTACATGCTAGTGTTATAGTGTAAGATATTATTCTGTGAAAAAATATACCAATGAAAAGTGATCCTTTTAACTTGGACCAAAGTCTAAAATCCAATCCCTTAGCATATACTCCAACACATGGATAATGCACTTAGTTTTCCCATCAGTTTGGGGGTGGAAGTCTGTAATCATCCTCCTCTGAGTCCCAAATTCCTCCTAGAGGCCTCTCCACATCCGTGATGTGAACTACACATCATGGTAAGAGAAATTATTCAAGGTAACCCAGTGAAGGCAGATGAAAACCCATATATACAACTTATCCAAACACTCCATCACATTTTTCTCCATGATAGTAAGGAAGTGTGCCGACTTCTTGAGCTAGTTGACTATCACTCAGATAGAATCATGGAATCTCACTATTTGTAGAAGAAATATCATGAAGCCCATGGATATTCCATATAATTTCAACTTTCGCATCTCAAAAGGCTGAAACAACTCTTTTAGAACTTGGTGCTCAACCTTCAGCAGTAGACAAGTGAGACACTGAGAGATGAACTTAGCCATGCTCCATCTCATACCAGCCCACGAAAACTACCACTAAAGGTCTCTGTACATGGTTCCCACATCAGTATATGCATCCAAATGCGATGTGATACTCTCTCATTACCTCCTCCCACATCTTGGCTAGGACCAACTTCCATACCTATAAAAGGATCACATGCTTCCCTCTTTCATAAAATCCATCTGGTGAATCTTTTAAGGATATCTAGTCATGTAGTACCTCGTAGTTGATGTCCCCTAATCGGGACTCTCTCACATGATGGAGGTGGGAGGAGTCACCACCATCAAATATAGTAAATATCCACCCTCCTCCAAAAATAGTGTTATCTAAAAGGAATCCAATTTCTCTGATACCTCCTACCCCAAACATTTCTAGGACTTTCATCCAATGGAATATTCTACAACGTTTCCCTACCAAGAAATATAGACTTTATAAAATTCATAGTCCAGTAGGAAATACAACTAGATCCTTTATCTCAGATTTATGTCTCTCTATGTGAATAAATATAGAGTATCTATTAGTCTGAGTAAACAATAAAGCAATCTCCTAGAATATTGCACCTCCACATCCTAAGAGTTAAGACTATAACTTACTGCTCTTGAATATGAGTCACATAGTTAAAATCACGGGGTATTAACTACCTCGAACCCTATTTGATAACTACCCATCTCTACATCAACATGTAGCCAATCCCATCTCTTCAGGCATTTCAATAAACTATATACTCCCCACCCTCCTATGGTATTATCAAAATAGGATCACTCATTTACCTCATCCTCAACTCTTTAAAGGCACTATTGCACTGCAAATTCTAGGTAAACAACTACCATTTCCACTTCATGGCAGTCAAATGGGATGAAATCCTAGATAATCCTACCACAAACCTTCTTTAGTACCATATCAAGCCAAAGGAACTATGAACCTCTAACATTTTCTTGGGTGACTCCCAAGAAAGAACTGTATTTATCTACACTGGGTCCATAGATAAACCATGACCATAAATGATATGCCCTAGAAAGTGTACCTCATGGATCTAGAACTATCACTTCAAGAGATTACCATAATGTTGGGATCCCAAAAGAAAATCTAGAACCATTATCAAGTTCTCTATATTCTCATCCTATGATTTAGAGTATATGAGAATGTCATCATTGAAGACAACATAAAATCTACCCAAGTACGACTAGAATATTTAGTTCATAAAAGACATAACTATAATAGGGGAATTCATCACATAAAAATATATCAAAAGGAACTCATATTGTCTGCAATTACAACAAAATTCCATCTTTAGAATATCAGCCTCACAAACCCTCAAATGGTGGAAAAAGTAAATGATATCGATCATTCAGAACCATCTCATGCCTCAAAAATGATAAATGTGGTCATAAATCCTTGAAAATGGGTACTTGTTCTTTATGGTGCCCTATTTTAGGTGATAATTATCCAAACAAAGCCTCTATATCCCATCGGTATTTTCTGAAACAACATTGTAGCTTCCCAAGGGGAAACACTAGGTCTAATAAAACCATTCTCTCGATGGTCATCTAACTGCAACTATTTCTCCCAAATCTTGGTAGGGTCCATATGATATGCCACAAAATATATCTGAGTGGTCCCATCATGAAATATGATGTTAAAATCCATATCCCACCTTGGAGGTAGTCCCCAAATATTTTCATTTAAGTCATCCATAAAATAATCCATGACTAAATGAATAAAGATACTTGAAGATCCTGTTGTACTGAGGGATTCACTCTCCAATTGATGGGTAATGGGATTCAGTCTCTTGATACTTGTTTTCCCTTCTTTGAGATCTATCTCACCCATAAATGAGAACCTCCTTTTGTAACTAAAAAGGAATCTAACTCATCTTAGGTGACAATTAATCTTATCTCAAACCATGGAAAACCAATCCATACAGAAGATGAGAACATGATGTTACATCATCACAACTAGAAGGTCACATGGGAAACTCTCTCTGCCAAGTGATAGCTCACACTTACGGTAGATAAAAGATATAGAAGAATCATTCCCCGTAGGATCCTCAAGGAAATCCTATTATGATAACACATCAACTATAGGATTGATCTATCACATAGGAGCAAATAGATGAATTAATGACTTGCACATGTGTGTACTAGTATATAACCAAGAGTAGAATTAAATAAGATCATACCTATTATCATATCATGCACTTCTAGGTCATACACATCTATAATCTTTATTTTTCTATGGCCCTGACCACTATCTCCCTTACCCTGATGTGGGGACACATGGTTGTTGTGGTGTAATTAGCTTATAATGTCATCCACTACCCACATATCCTCCTCATGGAGCCCCAAATCATCCTCTTCTAGATCTGCCTGTCAAAGGGACACCCTATACTCTACTGGGAGATCCATGATCATGGAGATGCCTCTATCATGGATATCCATATTCTAAATGTCTCCCCTCCTCTTCACATATGGTTAGGAAATCATGTTTCATGTGACCTCCCCCATCCCATTTATAACACCTTCCCTATTTTAGCAATAATATTACTCTAAACTATCCCTAACAATGTGTCTAAGGCTAATCTCAAGAATTTCACGTGCATTGAGATCCTATAAATTGGTGCCTACTATCTGTTGCAGATGACTCATCCCAATAACACCTACTACCATCTCCAGCTACGTGGAGTCCCTCTAACAAGAATCTCTCCATCACCAATGAATTCTCCAACACCCAAACATAGGTGTGATGGAACAAGGGTAACACAATGGCATGTATATCTCTATGAAGACCCTAATCAAACATCTGTTCTTGGATCCATCCATCCCAAAACATGTTAAAGGAGTACCATGCAATGACTATAAACCTCACATCATACTCATCCAATGTTATTCCACACAAATGCAACCCTATATTCTCCTAAATCTTAACATAGTGAAAGCCTAAGATGTAGTACTCCTCACGAAACAACCACTATAATTCAGTCCATGAGATGGTCGAATCCTCATGCAGCTATGTATCTAGAATCTAAAAACGTCCAGATGATTCATAGAAAATTGAGGATTACATTGCAACCAATTGATTAGTTGGTCTTAGGATAATAATGAAAACATGGATCACCAACTCTAGACATTCTTCTACTGCCTGGGGATCTAGATTTTAATGGAAATTCAGCTTTTTCTGGTTCTAAAACTCATGGAGTGTGCTAAGACTACATGCATCCTCAACTGTATCTACTGGAATGAGTTTTTTCTCAACAGGTTGAGGTTTGTATACTTGTCCACCTAAATTAAGAATCTTGTGTCATGGATTCTAAACTGTGTCCGGATCACTCATCGGATCTTCATCAAGATTCAGAATCGGTAACCTGACTAACTATCATCATAGAGGTATGCTGAATATTTATACAAGATGTACCATATTCAGATGAATATATATATATATATATATGGGGAGATGAATCAAGAAGTACAATCAAATAATTAATCCAATATGCTGCATGTACCATTGTTCCCTGTAACCAATGTATCTATATACCGAGTTGAAAAGAAGGTGGTTAAATTCCTGATGTATGGATACGTTAGACTCAATAAGAAAATTAGGTTCCTTGTCTTAAAAGCCACACATGAGACACTTTGAAATTATTGCCCTAAATCACAATCTAAACCTTTTAATGTGATAACTCCAAACACATTCCCAAATAATGAACCACCTTTGTTACCAATCTATCACAATATGACCTAATGGGGCTCAAGCCGTAACTACCCCAAGCCCACCTCCATAGACAAGGGGCTGAATACAAGCACTAAAGTACATAACTAATATGGGATACTTCTTCCTAATGTACATGTACGCACTCACATGACCATATCCATGCATAAGTGTAGATGAATTATAATAAAAGATGAAACATCTTGAGAATACACCATGAATGTAAAATCTTTTGGGTGTAAATGAGTATAAAAGCATAATCTATTAGGAAAAAGTGTAAAAATACATACCGCTCTTGAAATATGTCCCAAACTGACAAAGCTAGAAAACTAATGTGTTGAGAGATCCTGGATCTAGATCTCTAACCCCCAACCACCCTATGCAGTCTAATGCACCTGGTATCCCAATGACCAAATGGACCGAAGGCCATCTTTTTTATTTTTATTATGGATAATCCCCCTTTTAAGGGTTGAAGGGGAACCGGTACATGACTCGTAGGCCCAAGGCACAAGGCCCGACATGACCTGTAATACATGACCTGGAGACCGAGAGGCATATTATGCCCAATACATGACCCATAGGGTCAACCCACTAGAACTTACCCTCCTTAGCTTCTGCATCATTGATCGCCTAGCTTCCCACCTTTCATTGCTGATCGACTATCACAATATGACCCAATGGGGCTCAAGATGTAACTAACCCAATCCCACCTCCATAGGAAAGGGGCTAGAGACAAGAATAAAAATACACAACTAATATGGGATACGTATTCCTAATATACATGTACACACACACATGAACATATCCATGCATAAGTGTAGATGAATAATAATAAAACATGAAACATCTTGAGAATAAACCATGAATGTAAAATATATTGGGTGTAAAAGAGTATAAAATAATAATATAAAAGGAAAAAGGGTAAAAATACATTCCCCACATGAAATATGTCCCAAACCGACAAAACTAGAAAAGTAATGTTCTGAGAGATCCTGGATCCAGATCTCTAAGACCCAACCACCATATGTATTATAATGCACCTAGTATCCCTATTCCCGAATGGCCTGAAGGCCTTCTTTTTTATTTTTATTATGTATAATCCCCCTTTTAAGGGTTTAAGGGGAACCGGTACATGACCCGTAAGCCCAAGACACAAGGCCTGACATGACATGAAATACATGACCTGAAGGCCCAGAGGCATTCTATGCCCAATACAGAACCCGTAGGGTCAACCCACTAGAACCACCCATCCCCATATTATGCATCACTGATCTCCTAGCTCCCCACCTTGTGTTGATGATCAGATAGCATTTCTCCATACAAAGCTACACGATGCCAGGTCCTGATGGCGGTTTCCATACCCTCTCATTATTCCAATCCGGCTAGATCTGCTTCTGGTGACTGCTATTCTTGTTTCTTTGATCCTCTTCTAGGGCCTTATCTATGTGAATTGGGCTACTCCATGGTCTCAGTGTCCTGAGGGCTCTATTTCCCAAAGGCCTTTGATGTCTCGAAGGCCATGAGACCCATATGACCAAACCGGTGGCTCGGAGGCCCAAATCAGGTGAATAGTTCTAGCTGCAATAGTAACTACTACAATACCTTCTACAGTACCTACTACAGTACCTGGAAAGTCTCCTCCACCAAGTTTTGAGCCTGGGTCTTCATGGATGCCAAGTAAGAGCCCTTACCACTCAGGTACAGGCTCGTCGGCACCTAGTATCTTTATGCTCCTCTATAATCACCACTAATATGTCTGTCAATTACATAATACTTGACACATGTAGGAAAATCATATGTAGTTTTAAGTAAATACATAGCTAGTAAGACACACCAAAAGTTGAAGGGGGGACTGGTAAGAGACATGATAAGAATAGGTAGCTCAACCCAAACCAAGAGAATAATAAAATCCAATGAAATTGATATATATATATATATATTCTCAAAAAAATAATCCCAAATTAGTGATAAAGGGGATCTATATCTCAAAACCTAGTCTAGGAAAGAGTTCCAATAGTTCCAATAGTCCATTAATTATTCCTAAAATCTCATGCATCTATCCGGAGAAAAATCCAAAATGAGATACACCTTTCCATTATGGCGCACAATCAAGGGCCCAAAATTTATAGGATAAGAAACCATTACCCGATTTAGTAGGAGTGTTCCAATTAATATATAGAGAAACCATTCCTTGACTCCACAAGGGGCTTTAACTCTAATAGTCAATAGAGGACCCATGCCCTGACTCCATATGAGGGTGCAACTCTAGTAGTTGATAGAGGACCCATGCCTTGAATTTGATGGAGGGTGACCCTTGGATAGAAGATAAAGGACCCATGTCATAACTACTAGGGTGGTTCCCCTCTAATATTCAAGCATTGATACCCTAATACCGCAAGAGGGTTCCACTTGGATTGAAAATATATGACCCATTCCCTACCAAGAAAGAGGGCGCCACTCTAAGGGTATATGTAGGACCCATGAACTACCCAACATGAGGGTGAAACTCTAAGAGTCATGGTACCATACTATGAAACCACATGGGGGTGCTTCCTGGATAGAATATAGAGGACCCATTCCCTTACCAACAGGAGGGTACCACTCTAAGGGTAGAAAAAGGACCCATGCCCTACCAGCCGGAGGGTTCCACTCTAATATCCCTAATGATCCATCCTGATCACTACCATCCTCAAGATTCACCTAAAAAATCATCATTAATGTATAATATCACATCATATATCAAAATAAACTATGAAGGAAACCATAACATTCTATGTATAAAAACACTCAGGATAGGTTACTCGTTAGCCAAAATCTGGGTCCAAGTAAAGGTGGTTAAATCGACCCAAACTGAACGTACCTTGACTTAATGAATGATAGTGATTTGATTTTGTTATAATATAATTATAACCAAACAATGATGATATTACTATGTGGTTATTAGTGTGATATATCAGAATTTGGAAGGATATATATTAATAAGTATTGTATACGAAAATATTACTCAATTTGAACAAACGATTTTCCTCGCAGAACACTTATTTTAAATGATTAAATTAAAGATGATCATTTGTTGATCATATAATTAATTGGGTCTAAATTTTTTTATAATAAATCTTTAATGATATAATAAACATAAAATTAATTCTTTAATTCCAAATTTAAATCTATCCTTGTAATGCAGTCGTCGAAAATTATACATGTTTCATTTTGGAGGATGAAGTCCGCACAACATACGAATTGTAGTTTTATTTTTCTTAAGGGAAAGGGAAAAAGTGGTGTGTTTTTATTTAATAAATATAAAAAAATAACTATACTTAAAAAAATGAATTAATATTACAATATTGTGAGAAAAAAAATTGAAATGGAAAGATAAAATGAAAATATGTTACAAAAAAGATTGAAATTACCTTAAGAACATTGGGTTTCACTTAGATGATTCCTTATAAAGGAATGGATTTGGATTATATATTATGAAGAGAAAAATATCGGAGTCAGAAATTATTATATTGGAATTAAATAGGGTATTTTTTCTTGACAATACCAAAATTTCAAAGTGGTATTGAATAGGTCATGAGTGGCCCCTTTTATAAGTGGTGAGAATGATATTTTTTTAAATAGTTCAACTTAATATTAAGGGTGCCGATGTTAAAAATTTAAAGTGGATAAAAAATTGATAAATAATAGATTTATGATGATATAAGGTTGATAAAAACCTTATCCACGAAATATTAAATATTTTGTTTTATCATTTTTCAATCCATTCACTCTATGAATTATTAGTTTTACCATTTAATCTTTCTCAACAATAACTAGTTTTTACCTAAGGTAAATTAATATTTATGCCTAAAAATAAAGTGGTATTTATTAGATAAATTTGATATAATGATTCTATATTTTGAATCTATTTGTTATAATTATATTTATAAAAGATTTAATTTTTTTAATATAATTAATGCATAATATACTAAAATATTTTTTTTAAAAAATACTACTTGATTTCTAAAATATAAATCATAGGTTTTAAATTTATAATAAAAATATGAAAAGGTATAATTTCAATTATAAAATTAATATTTTTTCAATAAATTGGTTTCATAAATTTTTTATCCATACTTATATACCAATAGTGGCATAAAGTCACAATATTAGAGAAAACGGTATATTGACATTTTCTCATAAAAATCATTTTTTAGAAAAATATCAACAAAATAATATTAAGATAATATATTTTGGAAGAATTTAATTTTTTTTTAAATTTTTTTATTTGAACATTAAAAAATTAAACTTTTAAATATTCTCACCAATCAAGGATCTTTAGGTTTTGATAGTCTAGGATATGGTGTTTACCTGCTATAGTAGGGATGCAGAGATTACATTATCCCCCTAAAATAATTCCATCCTCAATATTAGGGTATATGTAAGATATTGATCAAACGTGGATACTCCTTCAAATATTCATTAGGCTCGTTGGTTTCCACTTCTGATTTTCGAATAATTTGAAATAATTTCACCAATTTAGTTGTTTGATTCTAAAAAACCTACACTCTAGTGCCCATAATCTAGACATGCTCTTTATTATAAGATAATCTAGGCTCCAATTCTATTACCTCATATTTGAGCACATGTTTTGGATATATCATGTACTTCCTCAATAATTAAACATATAATATTTCATATACTTTATAATGGGTAGGTGACATAAATAATCAGTAAGCTAAAACTGTTATTATTTATAGTTTTTTAAAAGGAACAATGTACCAAGGGCTTAGCTTTCCCTTTTTACCAAATCTTAAAACTAACATCCATGGTGAAACCTTCAAGAATAAATTATCCCCCATTTTAAATTACATTAATTTTTTTTATTGGTAACATAAATATTTTTTCTTCTCTAGGATACTTTAATATGACTATGAATATTCTGTACATAAAAGTCATCTCCTAAAAAAGCTCTGGTCCAACTAAAATTTTTTCTCCAACTTCTTCCCAATAGTTTGGAGTGAGAAAACTCTTCCCATACAATGCTTTATATGGTGCCCTTTGGATTATTGAATGGAAGCTATTATTATTTTAAAGTTACACCAAAGGTAGAAAATTATAGTACATACCTTGTATGTCAAGATAACATGATATCAATATAACTTCCAATGTATATATAGTCTTTTCATAGAGCCTCTCAGTATGGGAATGATAGGTTATATTTAAATATATCTTAGTGTTGAGAGACCATTAAATACTCTTCCACAATTTCAATGTGAGATGAAGTTCATGATCAGATATAATCAATATAGTTTCCCCACAAATCCTTAATATTTCATTGCTATAGGTTTGGACAAGTCACTCGAGGGTTAGATCTTCACTTATAACTAAGAAATGAGTAGAACTATTAAAATAATAATCAATGACCCATATAAAATAAATATTATTAGAGTCTTTGAGAGTCTATTGAAAAGGACCATTTTAATATTTTCCCAATTCCATATTTGTATGGGTACAAGTGTAATGAATCCCTTAAGATGTTATCTCTCAGAATTTTCATATTGGCATATTAAGTATCTGGACAAATATTCCACAATTTCCCACTTCATACCATCCCATAAAAAATGTTATCATAAATCCATATATATCTTTGTGATATTAGGGTCAATAGATAAATTTGAGCTATGTGCTTCATCTAGGAGTTACCTTTTCAACTCTGGTACAAATGAAACATATAACATATCCCAAATATTCAATAATCTATCTCAATAGATGAAGTCTATCAGATTATTATCATTTAATTATTTAATATTACTTTGTATGTTCCTATCATCCTACTAGGTTTTATCCATATTTTATAGTATTAATGGTTTAATAATTTCATAGAAATGGAATGATGGACCCCTTTCCTAAAAATCACCATATCCATCTTTATTGGTTATTTGTTTATAAGATCCTTATTAATAATTATCACTGTTAGAACTCAATGGTCCCTCATACACAATGCATCAACCACCTTGTGTTCCTTATCAGGGTTGTAGTGTATTGAGAGGTCATAGTCCTTAAGTGGTTCCAACCATCTTCTTTGCCTCATGTTGAGCTACTTATGGGAGAATATATATTTAAAACTCTTGGTGGTCTATATATTTATCACAAGTTCCACCATAGAGGTAGTCTATCCATATTTTAAAAGAGAATATTTTAGATACTGTCCTATGTTCATGAGTTGGATATTTTTTTCATAGATTTTAAATTTCATTGATGCATATAAAATCACATTTTCATTCTACATACGGACTCAAGAAAGTACTTTATTTGATGAATAACTATATATTACAAATCCTACCCTACCTGAAAGTATAGTTAATAATTTATTAATAATTATCTTATTCATATCTTCAAAAAATTCCCCATATTTCATTAAGCATGTGAATTTAACCCCTTTAAGTGTTAACTTGGTTAACAAATTGGACAATTGAGAATAATTTTAAACAAACAACCAATAGTAACATATTAAACCTAGGAAAATTCAAATCTTGGTTAAGTTTGTTAGTGTAAGACATTTTTTTACAACCTTTTTATTTGAAGGTATAACCTATATTATACCCTAGGAGATAATATAGAAAAAATAAGTACTTTAGCTAAAAATCACACTTATTATATTTCTCATACAATTTTTTTTCATGAGGGTATCAAGAGTTATTTGCAGATGAATACCACAATCTTCATAAATCTTATAGTACATTAAGATATCATTAATGGATACACAAAAAATATATCAAGATACTCCTTAAACACTATATTCATTAGATCCATAATTAATAAGTTGCATTATTGAATCTTAAAGTAATTACCATAAAATCATAATGTACATTCCCTTTAATAAATATCATATTTGGTATACTATCCTTCCTCACCATTAGTTGATCATAACCAGAATGAAGATAATTATTTGAAAAGTATTTGGAACCTTGATGTTAGTTAAATAAGTAATTAATTCATGGTAAAGGATAATTTTGTTAAAACTAATAGAAATGATATCTATATAATCAATGAAGAGTATCATAGATCCATCATTGTTTTTCCTGAATAAAACATGGGATCCCCACAATAAAACACCTAGTGTATAAATCTCTTACTAGAAAACAATTTCAGTTGTTTTTTAACCCCACCAACTCTACTGGTTTGATTATATAGGGAGTTTTAGTTATTGGTATAACATAAAAAATGCGTTCAATGGAGAAATAAACTTCTAGCTCTGGTGGATGTCTAGGAAAATCTTCAGAAAAAACATTAATTAACCATTGTACCAAAGTTACATCCTTAATTATTTGGATACAATCCTTCTCCATGGATCATGTAACACCATGAGTTTTTCTGAATGATTTTTTTTTCAAATAAATTAAATTTCCTTTGGTGGATTTAATTACACACTACATCGTGTCAATCTTTCCTTAAACATAACCTTTGATTCTCTTTCACTACACACAACACTCGGTTAAATTTCATGACACTGGAAACTAAGTTTTAACAAAACCACAAAAATATTATTAATATTTTTTAAAGTTTAACATTGTAACATAGCTGTTACACATATAAAAATTAATAGTAATGACTACTTTTTAAATATTAAACCTAATGTTTTTACATAAAGGTAACATATTTATAATAAAATATATAATTTTTCGTAAAGTATTAATATGTTTTTAAAATTCCATTTTATAAAAAATATGAATTTATGTATTTTTTTAACCATAATAAAATTAATTATTGACGCTTTTATAAAATGAATATAAAAAAATTTGTAAGTTTTTGGTCTTTTTTCTTAAAAAACCCGCTCTCTTGACACATTGATCATATTGATTTTAAATAAAGTATTTCCAAATATGTAATTAGAATTTAGAAAAATGTATTCCATATTTGGAATCAACATAATTAATAATTACTAATAAGTCGAACATAATTTTGGACCAAGGTAATTGGTGAAATCAATTAAAAATTAATTACAATTAGTATGGTAAAAAATGATTATTTAGTCATTAAAATTAAAAAACATGGTGTAAAAATGACCAAATTTTTTTAAAAAACCCATTTTATGGACATAGATATTACTTTATCATGTCTAAAGTTATAATTTTATCCATTTGGACACTTGTTTAATATGAAAAACGTTTCTAGAATTCTATATTTCCGAAACATACGAGTTTTCCACTCATCTCCCTTATAAAAGGCCACACCCTCTTCCCCTCTCTTCACACCTCTCAAGGAATTTTTCTTGGAAAATAACTATCTGTATCTCTTAATAACTTTCCTACCCTCATCATAGAACCTATAATTTGGGAATAAATCCAACCAAGGATGTTTTTTGGTGAAATCCAAAAGGAGATACCTGAAGAATATGTAACGTTCATCAACAAATGTTTTTTGTTTTATTTCTTCCTAAAACCACTTAAATTATTTTTCTATCAAGATTATATAATAAACTTAGTATCATAAATATACTAATATGTTTTTATGTTAAGTTTACTACCAAAAACTACACAAAATTCTATCAAAAGGGTTACAAAATCATAGTTTGAGTGTACAGTGGACTTCCGCCTCATGAACCAATGTCATTTGTTTTTCTTTTACCACCTATCAAGGTTAAGAATAATGATAAAAATGATGTTTATATATGATACTTATGATATTAATGAATTTATTATAATTTCTTAATTTTTATATCACACATAACATTATTCTTTCCAATTATGGGAATATCATAATGTCGTTCGTGTGTATGGTGGACTACCACCTCATGAAGCAAAGTGATTTGTTCATGATTTAATTGGAATGTATTAAGGATGGTTTTAATATAAAGAATGTGATATATATGAAATAAAAATTATTCAGGAATGATAATATATCAAATAATGTCCTTTCTTTCAATATGGAATGAAAATTGAAACAACGTTCCTACATACATACAACCTACAGTCTCCATGAATGATGTATTTCATTTCATATTTATATATTTTAGAGATTATTATAAATAGAAATGTATAATTAATATATATAATATTTATATCATGGTTATAATTATTGAGATGATACAATCATTATTAAGGTAAGGGAACCAAAAATACAATGAATCAAAACATTTATGAAAAAACAAAGCGTATATTACACAAAATATAATTTTAACATAGAATTGTTAGAATATGTGTAACATAAAGTCATTACTAAATAATATATGGTAATATATATATGAATTTGGTTATGTGATATATTTATAATATAATTATATTTATTATACATGATTTTTAACGAGTATGATGAGAGTAAAAACTTAAGGTAAAAGATTTTCATCTCACTTTGTACCATTAAGAGACACCTTATATATTCACCAACTATTACATATATGTGGTGTATATACTGACCATGAATTTATTTTATTATTTTTATAATAAAATTTATTTTTATTTACATATACATTTTTGTATCTCTATTTCATGGGGTTTACGATTCAAAAATTACCTAATCAGTAAGGGAATTGTTTCTCAATTTGTCTTCT
The DNA here is from genome assembly GCA_963277665.1 of Viscum album. Lineage (NCBI taxonomy): Eukaryota > Viridiplantae > Streptophyta > Magnoliopsida > Santalales > Viscaceae > Viscum > Viscum album. The sequence goes on along the minus strand of OY728125.1, from coordinate 1,465,838,171 downwards.
TTGAGAAAAATGTTTTGTTATGAACCTATATTATTTTATGATGTGTATATACAGAACCTTTGACATGGTATATCATGAATATTCATGATATTTTAAGAATCATATGATGTTTTTGTCTCAGGGGTATTATGGTTCAATCTCACCAAATTGGTAAGAGTTTATTTGTACAATCTAATCATTTATCGAGATTGTTTGTGACCATGATTCCCTTGATGAAATATTATGATCCATATCTTAATAATTCTAATTAAATTTATAATACTTTGGTTATTCATGATATTCTCATGTAATGGTACCATTTTTCTAAACTTTCAAACTTAAGATAGTTAAGAAAATGTTTTTAATAAAATCCAAAATTATTTCCCTATTTAATCAAAAATATTTTTTATTTCAAAACCTTGTTTTGTGAAATTGTTTTGAAAAAAGTTTTAAAAAAAGTTTTATTACCCTCTTATTATTTTTAAAGGACATGTTTACCCATGTTTTAAATTTTACAAAAAAATTTGGAAGGAATTTTCATTTTGTTTTCCAAAACAATGCACGTTTTGATTTTATGGAAAATATAAAAGGAATCATTGTTTTTACATGCATCACATAAATGTAATATTCTGATTTCCACACTAATCATTCCTTAAAAGATAAATTTTTAATTTTTCAATGTTATTTTCAAAGAAAAATGTTTTCAAAAGGTTATATATTTTAAAAATAATATTCAAAGTGGAAAGGATACTTTCCTCAAGAAATATTTTAAATGATCCTTCAGAAATTATTTTCCATATAAGAAGAATTCCTTGGGTGTTACTCGTGACTTAATGGGGAGATGATCTATATGTACCATTCATATTCATTCTATGAATGGTTTATGTATTGTTGAAATTATTTTTATGAAACCAATTTCTCTTCAATAGGTTATATACTTATACAACCCCCTCTTTTCATGAGTTATGCTAGGATGAAATTATTATGAAACTTGTATGTTTTCTAAATGTTGTCATATGATGACATGTTTATGATACCCATTTCATTTCATGGGTTTTGATATAATGAATGTTTATGAACTTCTGTCACGCATATGTATGATTTCATTATGTGACAGTTGATACCTATATCTCCTGCCAATGTATTGGGTAATGATTAATATCTGATGAGATAAATAACACTAAAAGTGGGAGTGAACTCGGTCCGGTTATATAGTGATGTAATGAAAGGTGAACTCATTTCCATATTACAGGGATGTAACATGAAGTGAACTCGATTAAGTAATATAATAATTGAGCATGGAGTAAACCCAGTTCAAAAAAGAAATTTTTTCACTATGATGATATTAGAACTGATCCTTAACTAATATGAATATATTTCTTATGCTTATGTTTATGCTAAAAATTCTATGTGTTATGCCAATGTTTTTCTCTCACGGATCATGTTCTCTAATTTCCTATTGATTCATGTCTCATGAACTACCTATATTCATTCCATGATTCATGATTATGATATTTGATATGTAGGGTATTCTTTTAAGTTGTTATTCTCATATTATCATACCCTTATACTGATGTTATGCTTTTGTATCTCCCTTTTTTACCGTTATTGAGCATCTGAGATGACCATTTCTTATGTTTCCTTTCCATTGGTTATGAAGATATGTATTATGTATGATATATCTAATATGGGTGATTTATTTTAACATTATAGTGGGACATTACATAGCTCACCTATAAACTAGTGTTTATGTTTATATGTTTACAAAGACACTAAATTATTATGGCCCTCCATTTTGTGTTTCTGTAATATAATAGATATTCCACAAAAATGATGTAATGTCAATGTATGTTATTCCAGGGTCACTATAGGTGGTATAAAATTATAGGTTTAGATATGATTTGGAAACTGGGATGAAAAAAACATGGTAGATATCCCTATGAAGATGTCTAAGGATAAGTCTAAGGATAAGTTAAAGAATAGGAAAATGTCCTAGAATTTTGGTAAAGGACAGAGTGAGTTGTTTCCTAACAAAACATCCCTATTTTGGTATAATAAATGGTTGTGTAACTGGAACATATGCACCTAACAACCAAAAAAACACCATATTCATCTAGACTATATTTGGGAATGGTTCATGAAAATGGGTCTTACTGCACACCTGGTTTGAAATTCCAGGGGGATACGCTTTGTAAATTGACAAACTCTTTAAAAACCATCATGAAGGATTTAAATAGAATATTTATATGAAAGACCAAGGATAAACCTATGGTTTAATAGATTTAATATGGTATCATAATTTATATATCATATAATCAATTTTTATGATTATGTGGTTTCCCACTATTATTACAATTTCTTACGCTAGTTTTTTTTGTTATAGTCAATGGTTAAAAACTGAAGGAAACACGTTAATGAGGAGTGATATGTACAATACAATTATTATCCTATTTAGAAACCAAATTTTATGGTATATGGAATGAAAAATCTTGTTTTTATGCTCACACAACTTTCTTAAGATTTGAATCATGCTAGGATTCCAAATGAGAAATGGGTAGAACAACGTTCTATTGAGTTCATCATGAGGAAATGTACACCTTATTTTAGAGAGTCTTTTAATCCACTAGTCTTTTAACAATGGATCGGTACCAATGAAAATATAATTTCCATTATCTAATATATAGAACAAGAAAAGTCATTTTGGTTGGATACCATTTGGAAGGTGAAATAGATCAATGATGGACTCTTATAAAAAATATAAGGCAACATGAAGAAATCCACTCCACTTATTTGGATGATTTCAAGAAATTATTTTTCAGTAAGTACTTTCATATTATTCTTCATATGAAGATGGATAAATAGTTACATGAGCTAAGGATAAAGGATGATGATTTTGTTGGTACCTATGATGAAAATTTTACAAGTCTTATGTGGTATGTTTATCGTATTATCATCCAACCTAAAATTAGAGTTTATCAATTCTTCAGTGGCTTAAATCTAAGTTTTTGAAGGGAGTTATCCATAATATACTTCAATATATATGAAGAGATTTTTCAATTTGTAATCAAGGTGGAAATTGAATTTTGAGTTACATATCAATCTCATGATTTTGACAAGAAAAGGAATATCGATTTCAAAGGAAAATATAATAACCATGTTGAGAAGGAGATGAGATTTAGTTTATATTCTAAGTGTGGGAAGAATCATGGAGGAAATTACCTTAGGGGAAAACGTAATTGTTTTATGTGTATACGGGAAGATCATTGAGAAATTGATTACTAAAGTGATTGGAAAAAGTTATATAATTATGTGAATAGAGAGAAAGATACTCATAATGAGCCTCCCTCACTTTAGTGATTCAAGTGTAAGGATAATAGGTATTATGCTAACCAGTGCCCAAACCCGAGGGATAATATTGAATATCGACATCACCAACCTCTTAAGCCAATGGACAAGGTAAAATATCATCTGATCACTGTTAATAATTTTTGGTGTGATAAGGACATGGTGAATGGGAAATTTAACATCCACTATAGAACTGATAGTGTCTCATTTGACTCTATATCCAATCATTCTTTCATATCTAATTTTTTTTATAAGGGTATCAAGATTCCACCCAAATAATTAGATGTATATTTAGATGTAAAAAACCCTAATGGTATGATGATTGCATATCATGTTTTTTATTCCTATCTATTTGACATTGGTGGGAATGTGAATCCCATAAATCTTGTCATTCTTCTTCTGTTTAATTTGATATCATCCTAGGAATGGATTAACTTTCTCTACATAAATCCCACCTCAATTATTGTGTAAAGGAAGTAAAGTTTTATATTCTAAACCGACATATGATCTTCTATCAATGTGATGATAAGTATGAACGCTCGATGGAGATTAAATATATTATATGGGTATTAATTCCCATTCATAAGGGGTGTTTATCTCAAGTGGTTGGATAGAAACATAACATCAAGGATATGCCTATTATTCATTAATTTTTTGATTTCTTTCTAGAAGAGTTTCCTAGAATTCCACCAAAAATTAAAGTCAAGTTTTCAATAGATTTCATATTTGGTGCGACACTAATTTCAAAGATTACCTATAGAACTAACCCACTTGAGTTTCTAGAATTGAGGAAGAAACTCCAAGAAAACCTTGATAAGAGATTCATCCAGCCAAGTGTTTGACCTTGGGTTGGACATTTTTTTTTGTGAAAAATAAAGATAGATCAATGTGAATCTTCCTTGATTATCAAGAGAAGAACAAGATCAAAATTAAGAACAAGTAACACCTTCCCTATATTGATGAATTATTTTATCAACTACATGGAGCTCAAAAATTTTCCAAGATTGGCCTTAATTCTTGAAATCATAAATTGATTGTAAAGAATGAGGATATACCCAAGACAGAATTATATATATGGTATGGACACCATGACTATATAATGATGCCTTTAGGACTTACTAATACCCCTTCTATCTTCATATATTTAATGAATAGAGTCTTTATTTATTACCTTGATCAGTTTGTGGTATTATTTATAGATGATATTCTTATCTATTCAGAGAGAAGGGAAGAGCACAAAGACCTCTTGGGAATTTTACTAAGGAACCCCATGAAATAGATACTATATGAAAAATTTATAAAGTGTAAATTTTAGTAGTAAAAGGTTTCATTTATAGGTTACATAATCTAAAGAGAGGATATATCAATAGATCCATCAATGATAGAGGCTTTTTAATGTTGGCCTAGACCGACCATGGTGAATGAGATATGTTGTTTTCTTATATTATCTGGATATTATCAATGATTTTTAGATAATTTACCATGAATATATAATCCTATGAACAGTTTGACTCGTAAGGGAGAAAAGTTACTCCAGAAAAATGAATGATTTTTTTTTTCAAGGAACAAAATATAATTTTAGTAAGTGCACCTGTGATTACATTACAATATAGTAGAGAAGGTTTTTTAATATACTGTGATGAATTTAAGAAGGGATTGGGATTTGTTGTTGTGAATAATGGATTGATTATAGATTATGCCTCTTGAGAATTTATGGTTCATATGAAAGATTACCCAAATAATTATTAGGAGTTTTCTGTTGTAATTTTTGAATTAAGGATATTAAGGAATTATCATTTTGGAGAAAAGTGTGATATATATACCAATAAGAAATGTTTAAAATATATATTCAAATAGAATTAGTTGTACATGAACAAAAAAATATGGTTAAATATGATAAAATATTATGGACACTCCATAAATTACTAGCCTGTAAATGAAAACAAGGTGGCCGATGCTTTGAATTGAGAAGGAACATATAAGCTAATCTGTGATAGGGATCACAAATGATCCAATATTTTTGGATTTGAAAAGGATGGTTATGGAAATACTGATGGAAGGGGAATAATGTTATATTTCCCAATTGAATGTTCAACCATATATATATGTAAGGATTAAAGAGGTGTGTAAGGAATATGTAGTGATAAAAATAAGGTTTGAAATTTCCATAAGCTTAAACTTGATCATAATGTGATTGTAAGGTTCTTGAACACTGTATACAATCATTTCATACCAGACATGAATGATCTGTTAGAGGTATTTAATACTTATAACTTCTCTATTAATCTAGGAAGTAAAAAAAATGTATAGAGATTTGAAAGATTACTTCCTCTGTGATGGAATGTGATGGACTAGAAATTTTGACCCATTAACTTTCCCAAAATCTATTGATTGAGGTGTTTGAGGGAATTCTGTGGTATTTTTTAGGAAAACAGTGGATTTCTAGCGGCGAATCATTTGTGTAAGATCATTGGAGGTGGCTCTCTAGTAGTAACTCACTAGAGTTGAATAATTGGAAGCATCTACTTGGAGGCATCTCGCTAGCCGTGGCTCATTAGGGGAGGCTTGTTAACAGAGTTTCCATTTTTTCCAAAATTTACATATTTTCCATTTTAATGTCTTTTATTATGAAAATTGGGTTTAATGACTTAATTAAGGTATTTTAGAGTTTTTTTAATGGTGGATAATTATATATTAAATTTATTAAAAGTTTGGACACCTCATAAATATTTAAAACATGTGGATTTAATGATATTTGAATTTAATGGATAATCTAAACAGTACCAAACCACTAGTTCCAAATCCAATCATTAAAAAGAGAATATTTTTTCTTCATCCATTTAGTCTTGATTTCTCTTGAGTGAGAGGTCCCAAATACTTCTTCCATTAGAGTCATAGATCCTTGTTTCTACAATTGGTTTGAGTTTCCCAAAGATTCCCTCTTCTGTTCATGCACCCCTATTTTTGTGCTGCTAGTTTGTGTAATGTTCCATTCCTCCATGTAGGAATTCATTAATTCCTCATTTTTGTGTATCATATGATATGGGTTACTCCTTTATTATCTTGAGAAGATAGTGAATCAAGCATAATAGTGATAATTAACTAGTTTAAATGAAATGGAATGGGGGTAAGGGAATAGTTTTCACGATTTTAGATATTTTTATTTTGAAATTCATATTATCTATGTTTGTAGTATCAGTAAATATCATGGATTTAAGTATCCCCTAATTTTGTGGTTTTCATATATACCATGATGCCCATTTTGTGTGAATTTTTTCAAAACAAAGGTAAATAAATGGTTAACGACAGATATTCGTTTAATTAAATTGATTCCCCAGGATCTTATGGATTTTGTAACAAATCCCAAAAAATAATGAAGTGGAATTAAAATAAAGCCCCTATTCCAAATATTGAAAATGATGTGTTATGTTTTTTATATGTTTGTGGATACTATTTTTTATTATAGATTGGATGTGATGATGTGATACTTGGGTGGTGGATTTACTGTGATGTGTATGGTGGTAGTGGATGTGATATGCAGTGTGGATATGATAATGGTTGTGGTGTGCTTCTGAAGTTGGGTTGTGATGGTAGTGGTGGTGAAATTGTAAAGTGGGATTGTGATGGTTGTTAGTTAAGCTAATTTCCCATGTAGTAATGGAATTAAATTCGTGATAATGATATGAAATGGGATTATAATGAATTTTTAACACATTAATTAAATAGGGGCTGCTAATGTGGCATTTATTGATGACATGAAATCTAAAAATTGATGAAATGTTAATTTAAAAGTGGAAAGTGGTTTATGGATTTTTCTTTTCCTATGTGGGGTTATGCATTTAGATTTTACAACAAAAGTGTAGTATCTTATGAGAAGTTTTATTCCATTGTTGTGAACCCTTATTATGGGTCTTGTGTGCTATTTCTCTATATGAATATAATTTGTATTTTCCTTGGGTTTTCTATACATGCCCCACCCAATTTGAGCACCATGTACTGACATAAAATGTTTTGGGGTTTATTTTCGCAACATCTTGGTGGGAGGATGGATATATGGATACCCATTATTCCCTACTCCCTTTTACAGTAATTGGTGATATGGACACTTTATGATAGCCAAAATTCAAAAGTTCCGCTACTTACATGTGATGTGATGAGATGTTATGACCCATGTGTCTTCGAGAAATATGTGACATGATGGATTATGGTGGGGGTATTTCATGGTAGGATCAGGGAATTATGTTGATGTACTTAATGTTCACGATACACTACAACACTGATTATGATATATGATGTGATAGAACAGGTGCTTGTGGGTGGGATATGGTGTGATATGATTTCGAAGAGGTGGGAGTGCTAGGATATACGATGTTGGGGTGTGAGAGTGGAAAATAGATGGGAAAGTGGTATGGGGAACCCAACCATTGATATGATTGATATTATATCATTATACGTTAATGTGTTATTTGGTGAGTGATATTTTGTGATGTTGGGGTTTTGGTTAGCATACCTGTCTAGGGGCTGTTTGGTTTGGTTGTTTTCTCATCAGTGAATTATTATTATCTTTTCACACGTGCATGGAAGACTTTCGATTTCCTACTGAGTATATGTGTATGATCTCCCCACAAATATAAATCTTCTTTTATATTTACAAGAGGGTTTTATGGACCATACTGGACATTACTAGCTCAGAACATTGGATAACTAATGTATCACTGCTTTAGATTTTCATTTGGGTACTTTTTGTGTAAACTTTTATATGTATTTTTTTATTTATACATGCATTATGGGATGGTTTGGATTTATTTTATATTATTTCATTTAGTTTATTGTGGATGATTCATCTTATCTCCCTATAATACTTATTATAGAGGTTAATTCCTCACGTAATGATGTTTTTTATTACCCTCACTTCTAGTCACCAATTCGAGGCCGGCTAGAGGTCGGACTCAAAGTCATTAACTCTCTACCCTCATTAGAGATTTTTTGGAGGGAGGGGGTAATGACATGGAATGAAGAGAGATATCATAGATTTGTTATATAAATTATTGGTATGTTAGAAATTTAAGTCTAATAGATGACAGTATAAGGGGATGTTTCATCCATTTACCATACAAGAATGGAAATTAAAAAACATCTCTATGGATTTTATCATTAGAATCCCAAAATCCTATAAAGGGAAAAGTTCTATATGGGTTGTAGTTGATTTACTTACTATGTCATCACACTTCATATGTATCATAGAAGATGTCTCCCTGGATCAAAATTCTTGGATATAGATTAAGGAAGTGGTAAGGTTGAATGGAGGACCAAAATCCATTATATCTGTTGGGGATTTAAGTTTTACCTTTAATTTCCGATGAATTCTTCATTAATCCCTTTGTCATGAACCAATACCGGTCGACCCTGAAACAGTCAGCTAGGCCACTCCACGATAAGTCCGGAGAGGGAATCCCAATTATCCTAGGATGGAAACAAGTTCCAAGGGTATTAATATAGTAGACAAGATAATGATTTATCCCAAATATAAACTATAAAACAAATAACTGAAAGAAAAGGATAGCCTAAACTGCATTTATGAAAACTGTACTAATATTCATGACAAAAACAAAACAAAAAGTATAACTGAACGATAAAACTAAACTAACCAAACTAGATGACTAACTAAATCCATGTGACCCCACTGGTCACTCTCCGACCACACGATCTCATGTCACTCATGGCCAAAGAACTCAAGCTGTAACCTATATAAGGGATGAAAAAAAAAGAACTATAGGCGTCAGTATTAAAACACAATAGGATAGACCAATAATATATTCCCAATGCACATTCATTAAAATAAAAGAAACATTAATTTAAATTTTGAAAAAAATATATAAAATTAAGGTTTGTTACATGATTATCCAAAATAAAGTAAAACCCATTGACATTATTCATTTCCGAAACTAGATTCAGTCAAATAGTGTTATAATAGAATTTTCATGGGGAACATGATTTTTTTAATTTTCAGATTAGTACAAGTGGATAACAAAATTTTTTTTGAAAACCATTTTCATAATATTTATCAAAACTATCCCAACACATTCCATGAAAAACAATACATAGGAAGTCAAGATAGTAATCACACAACAAGGGAAATGTAAATGTATATACAAGCATCATATTCATCATTGCAAGAAACTGAAAGAAAAATAGACATGGGAGAACCTAGGAGATCAAAAATAATCTTGAAGACACAAATACATGAGAACTCATACCCATTGAAATGTCGCACACAATGAAATAAAAATGCTCAATACACCTAGCCATCATTTCTCAGGCAGGTCGAGGGAAAATTCCATAGAAATGAACGCAATATATTCACCTATAACGGGCCACTGGTCAGTACCATAACCTACTAGTACAACAATCATTCTTAGAAAAATATCTCAATATTCCATGTTCCAATGTCTCAAGTACCTAATGGGGGTGATCCAACTAATGCCACCCGATCATCTAATCACAACATATATATAATAATATTTCACAATAGACATCACCCAGAGTCACTCCCAGGACTGATCTCATGCCATTAATAAAAAAACATGAAGAGTCCAACCCATGGTACTCTCATAATGGATCACAAGGATTAATTATTAAGGATATACGATCCATTATTTATCTACAACCATGGCATGAGAAACATTTACAAGTGGTTTTCATAATAAACAATTTCACCATTTTTAACAAGGTTTCCAAATGGGCCTTTAAGTGTTTCTCAAAAATAAATTTTACCAAAGGTACAAATTTCACTTTTAATAAAGAGGTGTATCCCCAGTATTTAATGCAGTAAACAACTATCATAAGTCCCTTAAAAATTCAGGTTACACATCCAATGCATGACCATTTTTATAAGGATTCCAAATGTGCCATTTTCTGGAAACTCGGGCCAAAACATGCTTACCACCAAAAAAGCATTTGTTAACAAAATAAAAACTACATTGGAAATCCATAAAAGGACCCCCAAAATAACATTTTCATCATACCAATGTATTTATAAATCCAAAAAAAATCAATTTAAATTTCACTAGGCAAATAAAATCCAACCAGGCAATTTACCGAACACATGACATGCACTTTTTAACAAAACAAGTTATTTTAAGCACTTTATGGGGGATATAATAACATTTTCAGGCCATAAATTTATTAAATATACTGAACCATGTTCAAAATGCCCAAAACCAGGTTCTAAACAACACAAGTTGGTGAAAAAGGCAACGAAATATTTAAACAAACAACTGGGGGTGCACTTTTGTAACAAAACAACATTACTTTTCAAAAAACAATGCTTAAACAACCGTTTTAACACCAAAAAAATTATCAAAAGGATATAAAAACAATAATAAATATATATATCATGTGTAAAAATCAAAAAAAATATTATTCTTAAATTATAAAGGCATGTTCAAGGGATATCCTACCTTAAATCCTTTGGGGAATGGAAACACACACCCGATATCCCCATCAAAGGATTTATAAACCCTAAACCTATGAGCCCCAAACCAAATGAAAAAAACACCATAAAAATCATGGTATAATAGAAACATAGGGTTTTAATTACCAGGGAGGAATATACAACCAATAAATAATGGAAGGAGGAGGAAGAGGGAGGATAAAGGAGAATAAATCTCACATGGGAAACCAGAAAACTCTTCGTCTTCCCTTAGACCTACACCCTTAGAGGAATGGAAAAGGATTGGAACATCTTGGAGAGTCCCCTAAGGTCTGGAATAACTAGTGAAATAATATTTTTGGAAAAAATAGTATGAATTTAATTATTTATGAATGAGACAAATTACCTTTGGAAAATCTGAACAATTTGAGACACATTGAGATGTTTTCCCCTAATCCATGACTAATATGAACTCCAAAGAGGGAAAATGGAACATGGGGGTAAAAATAGGGTTCTAGGCCTTGATTGGGAGGTGTAATAACCTAAAATTATAAAAAAATGTATAATATATAAAATAATTTATTTTTTAAAAAACTGGAAATGGGCCCACGGGATGGCCCAACACCTGAACAAATAACCATAATTCATCATGCTTATGAATTATTAAGTGGCCCAAAAGGATATGGTGGTTTGAATATGTCATGTTAGGACAATTGAGAAGTGTAATGGGTGAAAATGTTTGAAAAAAGAGTTATAAAATAAATGAAATATTGTTTTTAAATATGGAAATGGGCTCACGTTTTGGCCCAAATCAGGAAGTATCCACCCTTTCTCCAAAAAAACCCAAACAAGAAATAGGGAAACCAAAGTAAGATAATTAGATATAGATTGAAATTTAAAACTCAAAATTAATATCAACCAAAACCCAAGAAAAGGATTGGGATTTCCAAAAAACCAGATCATAACAAAAACACAATAAACCGGCTGTGACAATTCTCTCCACCATTAAAGCTTTATGCTCTCTAAAATCCATAAAACTTTCTAGTTGAAAGATAAAAACATAATGATTCCTTATCAACATATTTAAACCTATAAGTACAAGTAAATATTATCCAAAATAAATTGATCTTAAGCTTCTAGCTCAAAAAAATACCCAACTCAAAACCACTTCCTGAGAATCAACAGAAAGGTCAAGCCACCACCTTCATAACCAAGCGAAGAACCAGATTGTTGGGCCTTCTCCCAAGGAACTCAAAAATCCCCGAAACCAAAGATAAATCATGAAAACCAAACTTTATAGGTGAGTAAAAAATGTAATCCCCACCATTAAGAAAAAACTATAATTAGGAAAGTTCTTAGGTGGAAAATCAACGAGACCCATGGTAGGTCTCCCCACCCTTAGAAACCAACTAGAAAAAAACAAAAAATAATTCAAAATTAAATATAATTGGGCCTCACTTGTACAAGTCCACCAAAAATCTCCCAAAAGAACTAACCAACCCATGTTAAGAGGGTTACAACATGAACATATAAACCACCCACTCCAAAATAAAGGGTACAAGAATTGGACCAACACTTTCGGCATAGATCAAAACCCCCAACACTCGAGGAGGGGAGGGAAGGAGACCCAATCGTTGGGACATTGAAACCACTAAATAAATATAGGAACCCCCCCATCACCCTCCACCTATGAACAGGAAAAACCAAGACCCACCTGATTCACATTTTTGATCCACACATGGACATTGATCGGAAGCCCATATTCAAGAAGGCATAACCATAGGCACTACATGAGGGTAAGTTAACCACTCTCTTTGAAAAAGAGAAAAAGAAAAAAAATCACAGTGATGAGAAACTAAAATAAAAACAACAAAAATACTTTACCACAATGTTGAAGGAAATATCTTATTTGAGCTCCCAACACCTTTAGAGATTTCCTAACTACTTTAAAAGATTCACATTGAGGCCTATGGCTGGAGCCATGATGTTTTAAGAATCTGCCGCACCACCGCCAGGAGCTATAGATCACGATCCCCCACAAAACTCACTTTATCAACAGCAAAAATTCATCAATATAGGAAGTAAATGATTAATAGAACTATTTTATCTCACTTTTAACAAGGAGATGTATGAACAAGGAATACAACTAAACACATCAACATCACCAAACACAACTACTAGATCCAAATGAATTGTAAAAAAATGGAAACACTTTAAATAAATCCCAAAAAACTCTCTATTCCAGAAAACAAGTTGAGGTTTCATCCTAATATGTGGATTTAATGTTTGAAATGAACCCTTAGGCAGATAAACATGAATTATTTCTAATAGATAACTATCCATGGCCACATCAAAACATCCAACGTATCCTTATAAACCCACTAAACATTTATCCAAACCTGAGAAACCAAAAATATCCCATCTCAAAACATACCAATAGTATCACTTCTAGATCATGAGAAAGTATAACAAACAAACCAAACTTCTAAAACATGAAAAAGAAACCCATATAAACAACGGTTTATAAAAAACAAAAACTTTTCATCTTAAAACACTTTTGAAAAATAAACCAACATGGTGGATTTTCTCAATCACCAATGGTGTTTCATCAAGTCTCACTCATATTTACGTTTCTATGCCACCCTAGGCATCCAACCACCATTCCATAACATCCATTCATCCATATATCTATAAAACCATGCATGTGAGCACCCATTAAAACAAGAAAAAGCTAAAATAAAACAATAATCACTAAAAAAATAATCATGTACCTTCCAATGGAACATTAAACACCAAATAAAAAAATATTTTCATATTTCCACACAACTAAACATCATACTAATATTGAAAAATAAACACCATTGGTCTCCATAAAAATCCTCTCCCTTTATTCCATTTTTTTTTCAACGTCTAAAAAAACCACACTGTTTCAAGAAGCATTTGATTTAGAACCCATTTAATTTATTTTTAAACAAATAACAAACCAAAAATTCCATTCAAACACCCCTTTATCATTTTCAAAAATTCAGAAGGGCCTATATTTTTTTTCTGATAGCCATAAATTCCAAAACCTTTTTTAGGAAAACACCAACTGCTCAAAACAAATTCCCAAAACCAATTCATCAGATTCAAACACTCTTCAATAGCTCGAATCATCCACTTTTTAAAAAAAATCAGAATAATATTAAAATAATTCATTCATTCCAACCATTTTATTTTAATAAACTATAAGTTTAGAATATTTAAATTCAATCTTGTTAAATCATTCTACTTTCCCCCCTAAAATTTGTTTCACAAAACCCAACATTCCAAAACCTTTCTAATATTAAAATTTGAAAACCCATTTCCCAATTATCAACAAACAACCATTACTTTAAGCCATATTTCTAAAATTCTCACATAAGTATTTTTAAGAAAAAATTTGAAATTCAAGAAAAGTCCAAGATGCCCCAAAATAGAACTGGTGTCGATGCGTGAATTGACCATATAGTTGGCAGACATATGTCAAACACACCACAAAAATAAAGAGCCTTTTTAGGACCATGCCCTGGATTTATAGGGCTTTTCAAGGCCTTTATGCTTAGGGAGACCATTAGTTCAACTCCCCTTATCATATCCCAAGACCAAACAATGAATAAAACCAAAGACACTAACAAAACCAGACTTCCCAAGGGCACCCGAGGGTTGGAACGAGCAGGAATTCACGAAGCAATTCCAAAACCTACCACTAAAGTCCCGAAAATCATACTCCATCTACCTTGACATACCCAAATGATAAAGGGTGCTCTAAAAAGAAAGATCTTCTAGGAAATGACCTCCTTTGATAAGATGTTTTCACAAACCAGTTCTGGTTGACCCAGAACCGTTACCCGATCCGCTCCATGACAAGTCCTAAGAGGCATTCTCGATCATCCCGAGATGGAAAAAAGTGAGGAGGGAATCTATAGAGTATAAAAGGAAAGTATTTAACCCAAATATAAACTATAAAACAAATATCGGAATGAAAATGACATCCTACTACACATTTATAAAAAATAAACTAATCATCACGAATACAACAAAAATTGAAGTGAAACTGGATGATACAACTAAAATGACCACACCAGATGAACCACTAACTCCATGTGAATCCACTGTTCACTCTCCAACACAACAATCACACATTGATCAAGGTTATATAACTCAAATTGAAACCTGCACAAGTTAAAAAAACAAAAAGAACTATAGGCGTGAGTATTAAAACTCATTAGGATAGCTCGATAATCTATTACAAATGCACATTATTTAAAATGAAAGAAACATAAATTTCAACTTTGATCTAAAATATATAAAAGTAAGGTTTTCTACTTGATTACCCACAACAAATTACAACCCATTTCCCTTATTCATTTCCAAAACTAGATTCGTTCAACATGTGTTCCAATAACATTTCTATGGGAAAGTGTTGTTTATATATTCTGATTTGTATAAGAGGAAAAAAAATTAATTTTAAAACAATTTTCAAAATCCTTATAAAAACCATCCCACAACTTTCCATGAAAAAAATTAGACAGGAAGGTATGATAGTAATCACACAACAAGGGAAATGTAAATGTGTATACAAGCTTCATATTCATCACTCCAAGAAACTGAAAGACGAATAAACATGAGTGAATGTAGGAGATCAAGAGTAATACAGAATACACTAATACAAGAGACCCCATCCCCATTTACATGTCACACATAATGAATTTAAAATTCACAATATGCTCGACCATCCTTTCTCAGGCAGGCTGAGGGAAAATCCCATAGTAATAAACTCAACATATCCACGAACTATGGGCCACTGGTCAGTGCCATAACCTACCAGTGTAGCAATCATTCTTAGAATTTTCTCAAAATATTCCAAATTCCCATGTCTCATGTATCTTATTAGGTGATCCAATTGATTCAATCTGAGCATCCAATCACAACATATATATAATAATAATTCATAATAGGCATCACCGAGGGTCACTCTAAGGACCGATCTCAGGACATTAATAAAAAAGATCATAAAGAGTCCAATAAGAGGAAATATCATAATGGATCACAAGGAATCCTCATTAAGGAAATTACATCCATTATATACATACAATCATGTCATGAGAAACATCCACAAGGGGTTTTCATAATAAAAAATTTCAGCATTTTTCACAAGGTTTCCAAATGTGCCTTTAAGTGTATCTCAAAATCTAACATTTGAAAAAGGTAAAAATTTCACATTTTATTTACAGGTTTATACCATAAATTTATAGCAGAAAACAACTTTCATAAATACCTTAAAACATTCTGGTTATGCATCCAAATCATGAGCATTTTATAATAACTCCAAACGGTCCATTTTCCGGTATCTCGGGACAAAATATGCTTACCAACAAAAACCCATTTCATAAACCAAAACTACATTGGAAATCCAGAAAAGGACCAAAAAATAAAATTTTACATGCTGAAAATGTATTTATAAATCCAAAAAATTCATTTTAAATGTCTCTAGACACATAAAATCCAATGGGGCAATTTAACGGACACATGGAATGGACAATTAAACAAAACAACTTATTTCAAGCACTTGAAAAGGGATAAAATACCATTTTCATAACATAAATTTTTTAAATATACAGAACCACGTTAAAAATACCCAAAACCAGGTTCTATACATCACAAACTAGGTGAAAAAGGTAATTTACATTTAAACAAAAACTTGGTTTACATTTTTATAACAAAACAACATTACTTTTCACAAAATAGGGATTAAACAACCGATTTTATTACCAAGAAAATTATCAAAATGCTGAAAACCCAAAATAAAAATATATATTAGGTGTGAAAAACAAAAAAATGATGAAATGTAAATTATAAATCCATGTTCAAGGGATATCATTCCTCAAGTCCCTGGTGGGATGGAAACACACAGCTGATATCCCCATACGAGGTTTTATAAACCCCAAACCTATGAACACCAGCCCCAAAAGAAAAAAACCACCATAAAAGATCATGGTATAGTTGAAACCTAGGTCAATAATGACCTAGGGATAAGAGACAACCATGAAATAATTGAAGGAGGCGGAAGAGAGAGGAGAAAGGGGATGGAATCTCACCATGGAAACCATAAACTTTGCGTCTTCCCATATATATACACCCTTACAGGTAAGGGAATGTCTTGGAACATCCTGGATAGGCTCCTAAGGTCTATAAGAACTAGGGAATAATATTTGAGGAAACAATACTACGTATTTAATGATTTATTAACGAGACAAATTACCCTTGGAAAATCTGGATGATTTCAGAAAGATTGAGAATTTTTTCCCTAATCTGTGGCTATGATGAGCTCCAATGAGGGAAAATAGAACATGGGGGTGCGCCTAGGGTTCTTTGTCTCTAGTGTGAGGTATAATCACCAAACATTATCAAAAAATGAATAATGTATAAAAGAAAAAAAATATTTTTTTAAAAATTGGAAATGAGACCACGTGCTTGCCCAATACCTGAATAAATAACCCAACTTAAACATGATTATGAATTCATAAGTAATTAAAAATGATTTGGTGGTTTTAATATGTAATGTGATCCCATGAGGGAAGTTTAATGGGTTAAAAATATTAAAAAACAATGGGGTTATAAAAGAAACAAATTTTGTTTTTTAAATATAGAAATGGGATCACGGTTTGGACAAAATCATGTAGTAATTACCCGTTATCCAAAAACTCCGAAACAAGAAATGGGGAACCCAAATTAGGATTATTATAAATATATGGAACTTAAAAACTAAAAATTAATATCTCCCAAAACCCAAGAAAAGGATCAGGATTTATAACGAACCAGATCCAAACAAAGACACAAAAAACCGGGTGTGACACCCTTTATTTGTAATTGTGTTTCAATATTGATTATCATCCTCACAAATATGGTCAGTATAAAAGAACAACTCAAAACATAGATGATATTTTGGGATTTTATTATTTTTATTTCAAAGGTGTTTAGGATCAACACCTTCATATAGTTGAGTTTTCTTACAATAATAGCTTTCACTGAAGCATTTAGATGGTTCTTTATGAATCCCTCTATAGACAGAAATGAAGAGCTCCAATATGCTAGAATGAAGTGGGAGAAATATAAATACTGTGACCTAAGATAGATTAAGAAATGGTAGATATGAATAAATGAATTTGACAGCATATCATGGAAGCTCAATCTCGGCATAAAATTTATAACGATAAGGGCCGATGTGATTTAGAATTTCATGTTACTAAAATTGTGTCTTTAAGAATTTCTCAATGGAAGAAGGTTATGAGATTTGGGAAGAAAGGGAAACTAATCCATATTTATATTGTTACATTTGAAATTATTGATCATTTTAGGATGGTATCCTATCATTTAGTGCTTCCACAAATCCTCCCTTGTTTCTATGATGTGTTCTATGTATCTCTAAACAGGAATTACATACCTGAGCCTTCACATGTATTGAAATCAGATTTCATACCACTAGAGCAGGATCTTTCTTCTGAGGAACAACCATTGGAGATTCTAGATCTTAAATATATAGTTCCATGAAACAATACCACTAACCAGGTCAATGAATTGTAACGAAACCTCCATTTTGAGAAATCTATGTGGGAACATTAGGATACGATGGGGCTTGAGTATCTTTATTTATATGTATTAAAATGATATATTTTGAGGGAAAAATTAATTTTAAGGGGGGTATAATTTAACAAATTGTGTTTTTATAAACTTTTTTTGAATAAAATAAATCTATTTGATTGCTTTTATTATATTCTACACCAAGTTAAACTTGCAATACACACAACTGTGGGTTATATTATACAAGACGAAACAATCAGTTAGCTTGTGTGACACATGACACTAAGTTTTAAGAAAAACTCAATAGATTATTTATATATTTATTTAAACATGACAATTGTAGCCTATCCATTAGACTTATCAAAATTAATAGTAATATCTTCTTTTTCAATAATAATTATAATGTTTTTTCATAATGGAAACATGTTGATAATAAAATATAAAATTTCTGGAAAAGTATTTATATTTTTCAAAAATACAATTTTCTAAAAAAATATAATTTTTATGTCTATTTTAAAAAATAATAAAATATATTTTTTACCTATTTTGAAATTGAATATAAAAAAATTGTAAACTTTTGATCTTTTTCAATTTAAAAACTCACTTTCTCGACTTGTCTGTGAGATTAATTTTAAATTAATTCTTGTCTCTTATATGATTAGAATTTAGAAAAATGGATTCCAAAATTATAATTATTAGAATTTATAATTTATAATAAGTCCAACTTAATTTTTTACGAATTTAATTAGTGAATGTAATTAAAAATTAATTAGACTGATTAAGGTAAAAACAAGATTACCTAATGGTTAATCTCAGAAAATAAGGTGTAAAAATGGATAAAAAACATTTTTAAAACCCATTTAATGGTCATATTTTGTCCTTAAAATGTCTAAGGATATCATTTGATCCATTTTGGACACTTTTCTCTTATGAAAAACACTGGTGGAATTCTATCTTTCAAAAATTTACAAATTTTGCACTCACCTCCCTTATAAAAATCCACCCATCTTCCCCTATATTCAAACCTCTACAAACATTTTGATATCTAAGTAATATGAAAATATATTTGAAAAGTCCCTCCCCTCATAAAATAATCCATACATTGGGTAGAAATATAACCACGAAAGGCCTTTGGTGAAATCTAAAAGGAGATACCCGAAGAAGATGCAACTTTCATCAACAAACACTTGTTTATTTCTTCCTCAAAACTCTTAATTTTTTTAATATAATTATTATTTAATAATATAAGTATATTAATATCCTTGAGATGTTTTTATGTTAAAGTTAAAATCTACAACCACACACACTTCCACCAAATGGGTTACAAAATTATCTTTTGTGTGTACGACAGACTAGAACCCCGTGAATCGATGTTGTTAATTTTACCATTACCACCTATCATGGTTTTTAATAATATTGGAAATATATTTCATATATTATATTTATTATTATTATTATTTTATTGTAATTTTGTAATTTTTATGTTAAACATACCTTCCTTTTTTCCATTTAATTCAAATATAATAACATAATTCATGTGTAAGACGGACTGCTGCCTCATGAAGATATGTGATTGGTCCACACATTACGTGGAATATATTAAGGATTGGTTTAATAAAAATATGTGATATATATGATATGAATTTTTTTCAATAATGATAATATATCATATAATTGTTTCCTTAAATTCGATAAGAAAATGGAAACATCGTTCATGCACACGTACGATCTATCATCTCCAAGAATGGTGTATTTAATTTTCTATTTATATATTTTATAGATCATTATAAATACATTTATATACCAAATATATATAATATTTATATAATTTTTATCATTATGGAGATTTTTAAATCATTTTTAATTTAGGATAAACAAAAATATAATGAATCATAAAATTTATTAAAAACAAAATAGTTACTACCCGAAATGTAAATTTAATGTGTAGTTATTAAACTATGGTAAATATAAAGACATAATAAATCATATATGGTATTTTATATATGAATATGTTTATTTTATATTATTATAATAAACTTATATTTATTACACATGAGTTTTGAATGAGTGTGATGAGAGTAAATACTTAAGGTAATGGATTTTTACCTCCCTTTATATATTTATGAGATACATGCTATATTGACCACCTTTTTATTTTATGTAGTGTATATAATACACAGGAATATATTTTAAAATTGTTATAATAAAATTTATTTGTATTAACATATCCATTTTATGATATATCTTTTATGGGGTTTACAACACAAAAGTTACTAAATCAATAATGGAATGTTTTCTCAATTTTCTATCATTGAGACACATGTTATGTTATGCACCTATATTATATAACGAGGTGTATATAATTCTAATTTGTAATATTATATCATGAATATAATTATTTTCATGATATTTAAGGTTCATGTTATGTTATTCTCTCATGAGGATTATGATTTAAAGTTATCATAGTGGTAAGAGTTTATTTATACAATATCATCATTTATCAAAATTGTTTATGATTATGATTCAATTCATGATATATTATGATCTATATATCAACAATTCTCATTAATTTTATTATCCTCCGGTGATTTATTATATTTTAAAGAAATAGTTTCATTTTTCTACTCTTTATTACTTAATATAATTAATAAAATGTTTTCATAAAACCTGAATTTATTTTTTTCTTCAGTCAAAAAATTGTTTTATTTCAAACACATGTTTTCTAAAAGGGGTTTCAATCCATTTTATTATTTTAAAAACAAATTTTTACCCATGTTTGACTCTTTACAAAAATTTTAGGAAGGGATCTTCAGGTCGTTTTCCAAAATATTGTATGTTTTTATTTTAATGAAAATATGAAATGAACATTCATGTTTACATGTATGACATGAATAAAATATTCCAATGTCAAGAAAAAGCATTTCTTCAAAGCATGGTTTTTAAGTTTTCAATGTTATTTTAAAATGAAAAGTATTTTGAAAGGTTTTATGTTTTAAAAAGTGTTTTGAAATCAGAAAGGATAATTTTCTCAAGAAATGTTTAAAAGATCATTCCAAAAAATCATTCTCTACCTACGATGACATACATTGGTGTTAATCTATCATTAATAAGGATATTATCCAATGGTACCCTTAATATTATTTCGTTGAATGGTTTATATTTTGATGGTTTAATTTCATAGTAAATATTTTTTCATCACTCAGAGGGATATGGGTGACTCAATTATATATTTTTTATGACCTGTGATATTAAACTGGAAAAAAATAAAAAGGTATTTGAGCTTTAGTTTTAATGGATGGGAAGTTTTTAAAACAAAGATTCAAAACTTAAATCTAAGAGTTTAAAAATTTAAAAGTTATGTTTTTGGGCTTTTGTGAAGGCCTAATTAGTTTCCCAGGTATCTCGAGGAGTTTTGAGAGAACATGAACTAGAAAATTAAAATTTGTGTGTTCTGAAGATGGTACATGGTTTATCTAAAACCATATGGACCTTTGTAGCTATATGTGTGGCCTTATGTAGGTGGAAAGAAGATGTCACATGAGCTGTGCATAGTTTACCAAATCGTGTTCCTAGATAGTACTATTAATGGCTTTTGGAAGTATCTAAGCACTATTCACCTCACTGTTTGCACACGGTTAGGATAGCTGAGAGGAAAAAACTATATGGGGTGGTATAGGTTCCCAGGGGTAGTCCCATGGATGGTGAAATATTTTCTAAACTGTTCGGACAAAAACAAACATATTGCATATTTTAAAAAAAGAAATAAAAGAAATAAAAATAAAAATAAAATAAAAGAAAAACCTAACTATCCTCTTCCCCCCCTGGAATCATGATGAAGCCATCCCATTTGGGCCCTTATAGGATAAACATGATTCCACTACCTGGATCCCTCCCTATTCATTATTTTAAACTTTTTTACTTCATGGTTTTCATCTGATTCATCGAGGTAAGGACTTATGCTATTATCCCCACCTTTACTTGGCCATTTTTCTTTCTCCCCATCACCCATCTTATTCATCCGAAACCCAAGGGTTTGGTTTTTGATGATTTTGGAGTTTTTTTATGAAGTTAGGTTATGAAAAGGGTCTCTTGGGACTCTTTCAGTTGTATTCTTATATCATCCACTGAAGGAGAGACATATTTGGTTCAATTTTGTTTTCCTCTATTGTTTTATGGCGAGATTTATATCTACTGCTTGGTTTTTGTTTTTTTTGTTTTTTTTCCTTTGGATGATTTAAGGTTATAGTTTTAATTATAGAGAATTTGGTGACTCATTTAAGGCTTTAATGATCTTATCTTCCTTCTATCAACTTCTTCACCATGTTCTTATTTATTTATTTGAGGATAATTAGCCACAAAGTTCCAAAAAACTCCACATTTAATGAATTTCAAGTGATTTTCCCTTTATATTTACCTTAAACTTTTCTCACATTTTTAGAAAACATGGATAAAAATTTATCAAGATTTTTACATACATAATTTTTGGAATCAAAATCATTGGCTTATTCTTTAAAAATAATCTTATTTGACTTCTCTTTCTTCACAGCATTGAAAGACATTTCTCTATCAATTTTTTTTTATTTTCATAGTTTTCTCCCTTATAAATTCATAAGTGATGATATTTCTATAGAAATAATCTAGATATAATACTTTAGGATCTCTATATTCTAATAAAGAAACTTTAGCATCAAACATATCCTGAGGAATTCAAAAGATATTTTTAACAATAATAGAATCATTTTACTTTTCACTAAGACATGTAATAGTGCTATAAATGTCATTCACCATGGTAAAGAAGTATCCAACTTATTCTTATTGACCAATATTTAGATCCTCATACTTCAGCCTCCAAATTTGTAACTTTTCTTTATTCACTTTTATGTTACATTTATATTTGTTTTTTTAACTTATCCCATATACCTTTGGCTGTGGCAACACGCTTCACCCTTAAAAATTCACTTTTAGATAGTCATGAAAGTATATCATTCTTATCTCTTACATCATTTACAAGATTATTCTTATCAATAGATGTAAGGGGAACATTATCATAAATCGGTGGAAATCCATCTGTTGAAGCTTCAACTATATCATATCCAAGAGATGCAAGATAAGGAAACATTTTATATTTTTAGATCTGATAGTTCTTTACATCAAAAACTGGAATACCTTTTTTCACTGAGAAAATTTTGATTCTCCATCAACATCTATTTAAAACTTAAGTAATGAATAAATGATGTGAAAATTATCTCTAATACCACATGTAGTTGCTCTGTCAAGATTTTTGTGTCACTGAGAGGGGGATGTGTTGAATCAGTGATATATTTCTCTTTTATATCTCCTTATTTGTGACACAACCTGCACCTCCTATTAAATATTTCTTTCCCAATTGAAAACAATTCAAACACACATCTATAAAAACCCAATAATTTATAAAGTTCACTACTCAATAAGAGTATCTATAACCTTGGTATGGTTTATAAATGATCTAATATCATAGAATATCCTAGAAATAAATCCTTTTGTGAGGAATATAGTGAGTAGGATATGCCCTTACACCCATGTAACACTAGGATCAATACAAAAGTTCATGTGATTCATGTATCATAAAATGATATAAGAATGTTTTTGTAATAAACATTTTACATTGCCTCTTAAAAAACATTCAAAAAAATATTATTTCAAACAATTCTTCACTTTCTTACCAAGAATAAGGAAATAACTTCTTCTGGTCTTTGCAATAATACTTAGTCAGATATCCCAATCTAATTCCCAATTCTGATTGCTCAATATGATAATATTTCACCATCAAAACATGGTTAATATAATTATGAACCACTTTTATCTAAGTCCAAAAATCACAAAACGATTACTCAGTCCAATTATAGAAACCTTGAATATGATCTTGTCTCTTATCCTTTCTCTTCTATCCAAAAAACTTCTTCAGAAAAACTAAATCTAGAAACCTCTTCACCCAATAAATTCAGAGCTTTTATCTCTTCCTTTCAGAACATTACTTAGGTTATAAAGTAAAAAGCACCTTTTCCTTTTATAGTCAACCCAAAATAGGTTTAGGTGGGATTGTGAAAATGTATCTATATCTAGAAAATTTTCCATAAAATATATTCTCCTTGAATTTCGGGTGCATTTATTACTTCTTTCACCCTTATCAACTCTTCTCGAATATTCTAGAATATTCTAACAACTTCAAATATCTTATGACTTCTGTAACAAACTTATGTCCGATTTTGATTATACGAACTGATTTACTAATATGATTTATTAATTATGATTCTCCAAAACAATTTCATATATGAAGAAATATATAGCTTCAATATTGTTATAAAACTTCAGTCCAATTCTGATTTTTATTTTCATTGTGATTTCTTCATTATGATAAAGAAATTTATTTACTCTGATTCTCTGACCCACCTGGAAATAAATCAGAACTGAAAACATCCCATTATATTTCTATCTTGGAATTGGAAAACAAATATTCTCATTTATATTTCATTGTTACGATGAAGACAACATACTCTTTAATATGATGTCTCTTAACCCACATCTGAATAAAAATACTTGAAATAAAATTATATTTATTCTTTATTTAGAACTAGTTGATAAGGAAATTATTCTTTTTTTCTTGATTTACTTATAGAATACCAAAAATTTGTCTTAATGAAGATGGTTGAATACATTTTTTTATTTACCTCTATCTTTGTTATCATACTGGCCCCCAACTTCTTTAATTCTTTTTACTTTTAATTGATTCTAACCACTCTAATCAAAACAATTATGCCTCTAATGATTATGATGGAATTCCGAATCCAGTGGACTGGTATACAAATATTTGACTTTTAAAACATATTTTTTTATTATGATACTCATTAACTTATTTCTATGAAGATTAAATATATTTTCCCTTTTTATATGAATAAAAACCACCACCTTCAATTTATTATATTTACCACAAACCATCCCATCCTTCAAAAAATTATTTATCTGACTCTCTCACACTGATGATCCAAGACCCTAAATATTCATCTCTAACAACTTCCTTCATTCAAAAAATTTATATTTTAAGAATGACTTCCACTATGACATTGATTATATTGAATATTAGCACTAAAACTTCCTGACTTATATTGTAAGGTTTTGTAACTTCCCTTTCTTCCAGCAACATCTTTCCTTTATACTCATTCAAAATATGATTGTCATACATACGATTGGATTTTTTCTCCCAAGTTATTTCATTAATTTTGAATCAAAAGTTTTACAACTTCCATTTTATTTTTAATAAATACAAAAAAAGAATCATCAGATTTTCTATCATAGTCATTCAAACTCTGATCATTCCTCATCATGATCAAGTATTTTAATCCAGGATTAAGGTGATTTCGATGATCCTTTTCTTCCAGAAGAAAAATTATCAATATGATGGACTTTATTAATCATTATGAGTCCTATTTTTTGAATATTATGGTCAGTTCTATTATTCAATTTTACAAAATGAATTTATTTATCCTCTTTGACAACAAAATAAAAGACAATTTTAAAACAAAATTCTCCTTAATTCCAAAATTATTCTCCAACCAACTTAGTCCCAACATATGGTATGTTGTTTATAAAACATTTTTCGCTTTTTTATGGTATATTATTATAGATAACACTTATTTTTATGAGTTATGATATGATGAAATGACTATGAAAGCTACCTCTTTTCAATAGGTAATGATATGATGACATGCATATGATACCTATTTCATTTCATGAGTTATGATATGATGATTTTTTTGATCATATGGAACACATATGTATGATTTCATTATATTATTGGTGGGAAATATATCTCCCTTAAATGAATTTGTTTAATATTTATATCTCATGAGATAGACTAGACTGGAATGTGGAGTGAACTCCATTCAGTAATACAAGGATGAAATGGGAAGTGAACTCAGTTCAGTAATATAGGAATGGAATGGGAATTGAACTATGTTAAGTAATACAAAGCTGTAATGAGGAGTGAAAATGGTTCAATAAATTAACATTTCTTCTATTATGGTCTTGGTAGTATGTCTTGACTAATATGAAATTATTTTATGTGCTTTTGTGTAAACCAAAATATCCATTTATTATGCCAATGTAATGTTCTCAGGGATCCTTTCCATTGATTTCCTTATGATTCATGTATTATAAACTTCCCATAATTATTTCATGATTAATAATTATGATCTATGAGATGAATGGTGTGATTTTCAGTTGTTATTCTCTTATTCTCATACACTAAGGCTCATGTTTTGCTTACATATCTCCCTTACTTACACTTACTAAGCATATGTAAGCACAATTTCTAATATTTACTTTCCCTGGGATACGAAGATATATGTTATGTATAATATGTATAATATGGGTTTTATTTGTGAAGAACATAGTGGGAGGTGATGTATCACACTGATAAACCAGTGTTTATGTTTCTATGTTTCCAAAGGCACTAAACTATTATGGTCCTCATTCATGTTTTTGTGTAATGTAATAAATATTCGACAAAAATGATGTACTATATATGTATGTTAATATTGGATCACTACAAATATTTCTTGATGTTCTTCTGTTCCAAGAATTTTTTAAGGAGAGATACCAGGGGAGGATCTTGACATGATTTATATGATGAAGTTTCCCCTATAAAGACAAGAGATTTAACTTCACCTTTACGAAATGGGAATATCCTTCTCTTGGAAATAAATTGTCAAATTATACATTGAAAACCAATACATTAAAAGGATCATATAAAAGTTGAACTTAATTAAAATAACCAATTTTAAAAATAGGGTACATCCATGAATCATAATTGGAATGTCCAAACACATATTTTTTGCAAAAATATTAACAATTTAATTGATAATTACCTTACTATGGTGCTCGGAAGAAATCTAAGTTTTTCAAAAATATGAAAGATATAAAAGAGAATTAATATATAGAATCAGATAAAACAATATCAAAATTTAAGTCAATCGTTAATGTATATACTACCATGTCATTAAGAACTTTGACATCAACTATAGTAATGTTAAAACCTTGGCCTTTTTCCATTGGATTTTTTCGAGGTAAATTCCCTTGTTGTTTATGGAATCAGTTTTTATAATATCCCTTATCTCAATAGTTTACAAATTTAACATATATAGTATCTTTCTTTCCCTTTCATTCATGATCTTGATGGCCTTTTTACACACTTGTAACAAAATACCATTCCATTTTTGAAATCCTCAGAGGGTTTCTTACCAAAGTTATCATATGTCAGAAATTACATCGTTCTTTTCACCCCCTTTCCCACATTTTTCTTTCCATTAATCTAAAATGACAACTTATTATCTATATTTACCTTAAATACATACATCCAATAGATGTTATTTTATGTATTAATGGAGCTTGAAACTATATCCTCATATTAAGAAAATGTATGATAGACTTATTCCCTTCTAGGTCTTAGAGTAAACCCATTAAAAAATAATAAGCCTTTATTTTTTATCTACATACAGAGTTTTCAACATGTCTAGGTACCCTTGTAAATTCATACTCTTACTCGTCTATAGTTTCCTCCTAATTTTATCTATGATTAATGAGTTTCCTTTTTCATTTATACTCTATGATCACGATGAATGTATTTTTCATGGAACACCACCATATAAGTTCCCCATTCAATGTGATTTATCTCATATTACTCTTTAGTGTTTTTGATTAACAAAAACTATTGGTCTGAATCTCTATTCAGATGATAAACCACTATGATGAATTTTTCCTGTTTACTACTACCTAAACAAAGAAAGGGATTCTCTAGGGTGTTTATCCAATTTTAAACTTCCAATGGATTATATTTCCACTAAATTAAGGAGGTTTTAGTCACATAAAGTGGTCTAATATAGTATACCATCTTGTGGATCAACATATCACTCTATGTGCGTGAGATTTTTTTAATAACCTAGGCTAACTTCCCTAATATGGTAATGAACTAATTATCATTAACTGTAACTTCATTAACTTTATTAGGGGGCATATATTTTAATTGACTATTGGTGTTCTAATCTCCAAATTTATACAATGACATATCCATTATCTGCTCATGATATTGGATTGTGAAATACAATTCCTATTAATTTTTTTAGAGTGGTCCATAGAAATCGTAAAGTTTTTTCCTCTAATACAAACTGTAACATTCAGGACTCAATAATCCTAGATCAAGTAGTTATATTACATTATTGGTACTAAATATAAGAGTTACCAAAGGATCCAGTAATTTATCCGCATAGGAAAAGTTGATATATACATATATTACACATGATAATATTAGATGTTACATGAACAAATTATGGGAACATTATTATCCCTTAAATCATGAACCTAAAATTTAAACATAGTTCTCCTCAAAGTTTCCTTGGTAAAGAGAAAAAAGTAAGGGTGATCATAGATAATATGTAAGGAGTAGTATATAGAGAAATAATTCATGACATAAACATGGGATACATGATATGGATGAAATATATAATCTATATGGAGCCATAATTAATAGAAACTAAGGTCATTTTATTTCCATGATAATAAGTAAAAACATGGATAAGAATAATAATAGATCTTATATCGATGGAATGAATAATTTCAGACATCATATCTTGTTTTCAAGGCCTTATGCTAAGATACTATCCTATTATGGGAAGAGGTATACACCAAAACCCTACCTATTTTGTCTCTTTATACATAATGATGTATCTAGGGGTAATATAATTTGGGTCCCACCGATCACCAGATTAAGTATAATGTATTCACCATAAGATTCATCGAGACATTTCATCCCATTCCCCGAGGAACCTCTTAGATGAATAAAAACATGACTATCGATATAATGAGAATTACAGAAATAAAATTCTTCCTAATTCAATAGAATAAAGAGTATGTAAAGGAGAAAATATCTTAACCATCCTATATTACATGGGGTATCATCAAAGCAACACGAAGTACCCATATAAAATAAATATAGTTCTAAGGGTAATTTCAATGTGATGGGTTATTCATGGAAGATAGTAATTGGGTTCAACAGTATTTATTGGCAGGAGACCTAGTCAATGGTAGGAGAAATAAATCATAATGTTTCAGTGATAGAGTGTGAATATTCCAAATCATGTCCCCAAAGAGTGTCAAGCCATGTGTGTATTCTTAGGCCCACTTATCACGCATCAGGGTGATGATTGAGTCAATGATCAACCAAACATTTTCAAGGTGATTAACATTTGGAGAATCTGTTCCATAGCTACGTATATGTTCTAATATCAAATTAGGGTTTTGTTTAGTAGTAAACTACACACACTTTTACTTTCCCAAAACTTTTAATGATTTTTCATTCAGGGAAAAGATTGTGTTTTAAAATGGTTTTAGTAACTCTTGAATAAAAATAATAGGAGGGAGGGTTGAAAATACAGACATTTAAATACCTTAATTTTCATTAATATCACTGAAAATGTATTCCATGTAAATCTATTAACTGCAAAAAAGTAACTAAGTGGTGAATATAACATGGATCTCAAAGAATTAAAATTAGGAAAGAAAAATCCCACTTATGGCTTTAGTTACAATTCAATCAAAATATCATGAAATAGAGGGATTAAAATTTATCTTTAAATTCCTTGAATAAATCTGTTTCATGATATAAAATATGAAATTGGTAGTATATACTCCATATAATGGAAATTAGGCTCATAAGACAAAACATGTCTTAAGAGAGGAATTTTAGATGGAAAGCACTTATCTATTGACCAGATTTCAACCAATGTTCTTTAATATTTTGTATAAATAATATACCTATATTAATCCCTTAATTTAGAACCTTAATCATATCAGTTTTCTTTTATACCATTCATAAATACAAATTCTCTATATTAATTATACCAATTCTCCACATCATATGTTTATAGTTTTGATAGATTATACTAGTTTCATAAATACAATGTCTGAATTCTTTATTATTTAAAATTTCATCATTAATATATCATTAAATTTTTTAGTTATTATTTATAATTATTTATTGTGTTTTAAATTCCTTTATTGAGTGTTTTAGTCTTTATCATCGATTTTGAAATGGATAACAAGCAAATTTCAGGAATTCATGAGGATTGGAGTGTGTTTTATTAATTAATAAATTAATATTTTATATAACTTTTCTACTATAGAAAATCATAATTTATTTATTTAAATTATATTTTACCAATAATTATTTTCCCATATTAATTGATGAAAAAAATTCCAATTTTCTTTCAGGTTGGTGGCTAAACAGACCCAAATACGAACACACCGAGATTTATTGAATGTTTATGTGGTAGTTGTGTTGTAATATCATTATAGTAGTAGTATAATAATCTTATTTAGTGTTTGTTAGTGTGAAATATTATGGGTTATGGTGATTATAAAATCCTAAGGGCTTTGGTAACTCAAAAATATAGATTCTACATTATCTTAAATCCATTATTCTGGATAGAGGCAAAAAAGCTGAAGGGGATCCACGTTCTATTTCAGTAGTCAAGGTGGGTAGTAAAAAATTCTACAAATCTAGTTTCATAGTGGATCGTGGGGAAAAGACCAACTAATATGTGTCGGTTGACTTGTCTAAGGAGAGAGGATCCCATCAGAACGCTATGATGGAAGCTGAGGAATACATTTGTCGATTTTTGATGGAGTGGTTGAGATTACTAATTTTATTTAGATTATAGTGGTTTAGGAAACAATTAATAGTCTGCTTCGAACTGTGGTAGTGTAAATCTATTTCAATGGAGTTTTTTGATATAAAATTAATGAAGTGAAGGTGGAGAACTGACCTTTCCGATCAACAGTGATACTGGTGGATTAAGTGGGTGGGCCTTGTTGACTTGGTACTATAGAAGTGGTGATTGAAGTTCAAATAAGTCTTAATGAGGTTAATAAATGTGGTTTTATCCTAGCAACAATAGGCTCCAACGGGAATATTGATCCCCAATTCTATCTTATAGAAATTGAAAGGGGATGAAATAGAAGTCATTTTACATTTATGAGAGATGTATCTCCTTAGAGAATCATGATAATGGTTCTCACTACCTATATGGTTTGTAATTGGGAGGCTATCCTTGATAGATTTATGATTTGTGAGAAATATATCATTTCTACACTTAATCTATCGACTATAGGAAAACATTGAAAAATTGGTGATCTAGTTCAGAAGCTATCTTCTGTATGGGGTTCCTCTGATTGGATATGTTTTCCCATGGATTCGTGATTCCTTCACATCATTTATTCATAAAATTATTTGAAGTACAATGATTTGGGAATCATATAAATTTCTTTAATGATAGGTATGGTTTTATTTCAAGATTGAGACTTTTGGTTCCATCCATTTTCTATAAAAATAATAGGGCTCAAGTACAGATCAAAATTGTGGGTTTGAATTGAATTCTTTGGAATCATAATATTTTATTTAACATAACTTCTATTGTGGGAATCCCGATCAAAATGGATAGGACCCCTGAGGTAACCAAATTTGTCCATTATGTCAGGGTCTCTAAAGAAGTATGTTTTTTCTATTTTTGGATTAATAATATATATATTTTTGCATTGGAAGATGATATCATATTGAAAGATGAATACTAGACACTAAATGATTTTTTTCCAGGGTATAAAATTATTTTCCATGTCAAAGATAACTTCTATATAAATTTTGTAAGATATTTTTTCAAATTAAAATGCTTCCTAGAGGAAACATGAAGAATAAATTGATAAGGTACACTATGAATAATGTCTTAATTTTTACTTGGAAATAAGAAATACCCTCCTATCAGGGGAAGTGATAATGAAAGTTCTAGTCCTTTGAAAATGGTTGAGGATCCTTCTTAAGGATCAACAAAAATGAGTAAGGTAGTTCAAAGTAATGAATAAAAGTAATATTTTAGTGAAATGGATGAGTGAAATCCTATTTTTAATTGAATAGGGTTAGAGATAACTCCATGATTGTGTAATTATAAATGAGAGTAATTTTTAGAAATGGATCATTGTTCGAATTCCCCCACTACTAAGACTAAGGGGAACCCAAATCCATGTGATGGTGAAAATATCTCAAGTATCCAAAAATAAATTTATAGATTAAGGGAAATTCTAGGAATATATGGAAACATGGATGATATATGGGATGATTTCTTTAAAAAATCCTTCATTTATTCCTAAATTGTCTAAAGTGAAAAAATACTTGTGGATGATAATGGATTTGAACCTATCTTGTCCAGGAAAACAAAATGTAGAAAAGACTACTAAAAAATGAATTCAATAGTGGTTACTAGGTATCAAAAAAATTTATTGTATAAACCTGATTGGTATTATGATTATGATTCTTTGTATCATTTATATTATTATATTTGATAATTTATTTTATTTCATAGAACGAGGAAATTAATTCTTATATGAACACACCTTTATTTCCACTTCTTTTTTATTTTTGTTTTTGATAAATAGGGATATACCATGAAATATTTTTTATAGTGTGATATATTATAATTTTTAGTGAATTTAGTTAATAAGTATTGGATATAAAAATATCACAAAACTTGAATCAATAATTATCCTCTTAGTATTCCCATTTTAAATGATTAAATCAACGATGTTCATTTTTGATCATATCGTTAACATGTATTCCAATTTTTTATAAAAAAAATTAATTATATAATAAAAATAATATTTATCTTTTAATATGATCCTTATATCCATCCTTATATGGTGGTGAAGGAAAATGAAACATATTACATCGTGGAGAGAATGGTCAGCAAAATGCATGAATACTAATTTCGTTTTTCTTATGGGAAAGGGGAATGGTGGTTAGTGTTTATATAAAAATTATAAAAAAGATTCATTATACTATAAATACTAAATCAATCATAATATAATAGAAAAAGTAAATTTAAAATATAAATATTTATGGAAAACATGTTATAAAAAAGAGTGAACTTATGTTGAGAAATTTCAGGGTTTCTTATCAGATTTCTTGGAAATCAGTGGGTGAGGATATTCTCTTGTGACCAGAATCTAATAAAAGTGAAATATAATAATAGGAAAAGGAAATAGAGTATATTATTAAGAGGAAACCTAATATTTAATGTGGAATAGATTGGGTTATGAGGGTTATATTTTATAATTGTGTGAGTGTTTTTTTGTAAATATTTCAACTTCCAATAAAGGGAGCACATGATAAACAAGTTAAGTGGATAAACAATTGATAAATAATGTATTGGGGGATGATATAAGGTTGAGACAAACCCTATTCACTAAATTATTGACATTATTTTATCATTATTAAATCCATTTACCTCTTAAATTATCACTTTCACCATTTTAGATTTTACCGTGGTAGCTCATTTTTACTGAAGGTAACATAATATTTATTCCAAAAAATAAAGTGGTCCTTATTAGATTATTTGGAACTACTGATTATAAATTAAAATTCCATTTTAATTAATAAATTTCTATATGTTTTATCAATTATTTTTCTTATAATAAATTTACAAATTATTGAAATATTTGTTGTGAAAAATATTACATGAGTTTTGAAATATAATTAATAGGTTATTAAAATATTATAAATATTTTAAATATATAATTACAATTATAAATTTTGTATTTTTTAAATATTTTTTTCATATTTTTTTAATTCATACTTATATAGTAATACTGGCATAAAATTAATAGTATTAGTAAAAATATTATATTTTACAATTCACCTAAAATCATTTTTTTACAAAAATACCAAAATTTAATTCAATCCATTATATTTATAAAAAAAATCAGAAATAATGTTTATTTCTTTAAAATTCTATTTTAAAATTCATAAATTAAAATTTTAAATATTCTCTCAAATAAAGGATTTTTTAGAGTGTGATAGTCTAGGTTACGGTGTTTACCTTCTACAATAAGGTACTAGGTAATACACTTGACATTAATCCTTAAAAAAGATGTATGAATGATGTGAATCATGTTTCTTAGTAACATACATTAAAGAGTAATCTTGTGCATGTTATTGAATATGAGTATGTTGAGATATGGCTTGACAAATAACCCATGGGACACCTAGTGTGGATAATAGACTAGAGAAAGAATATTTTCCTATGGGAAGACAATGCCACTTATCTGGATCCTATGGATGAATGGATGGATTTAAAAGTAATATTGGGAGAACGCGGTTTATATCTAGGCTTAGTATCCTGAGTTGTTTGAGAAACATTTCCTAGGATGCTTCTCAAGGATGAGAAGTCTTTATTGGGGGGAAATGTAAGGACTTCATATTTTTTATGTGTGATATATTTAATTTCAACTTTTATTATTAATATTTTTGAAATATGAATTTATTTTTCATAGTTTTGTGGGATTTAGGTTGGTTTTG
The DNA here is from genome assembly GCA_963277665.1 of Viscum album. Lineage (NCBI taxonomy): Eukaryota > Viridiplantae > Streptophyta > Magnoliopsida > Santalales > Viscaceae > Viscum > Viscum album. Next base: position 1,465,803,381 of record OY728125.1, on the reverse strand, counting down.
AAGGGTTTATAAGGACTTTTAAGGGTTTATGTTTGGAGTACAATTTTTATAAATCTTTCCAATTTTATAAGAATGTTGTCTACTTATTGTAGTGGCACTTGGGGTGAATCACAATTAAGGAACATGTTTTGATGAAACCATGAAACCTATCCCTAGAAACTATATAACTTATTCTAGTGAAAAAATAATAGTTGGTTGATGGTTTGAAAAATCATAAAACCAAACCATGTGGGTGTCTTGAGAATGTAGTACGCCACATGCGATTGGAATATGGTTTGTCTAACCATGTTATGAAACCTTGTGTGCATGGATTAGTGATATAAAAATCTTACTGAATGAAAATTACTCATCAGAATGGACACATTATTCTTCATAAATAAACCCATCATTAATATTGAGATTCCATAGGCACTCTTAAATAATTTCCCTCCCTTCCGAACACGATTATTTTGGATCTAAGTTTGTTTTTGATAAGGGAATTAAGATATTTTAAACAAAACATCCATTACTCATGGTTATTATTGATATAACATTATTCCATTGAGAGAAATAATATATAATACATTCCTTGGATAGATCTATGGCTTATGATTCCATCTAATGATGAATTATTAGATCGTCACTGGAATGGTGGAGGATCTTGAATTTCAGTTTCATCTCTTAGATAAATGTCAGATCTAGTATCGTTGGAGGATCCTGAGAAGAATGTTGGTATATAAACTTTTCAATTTTATTATAAACTTGTTTATTATCTTTCTAGAAACTTGATGTTATTAATTGGGATTAGTTTTAGAGGTTCTTTGTGTGCGGGGTCGATCTAGTTAGTGCTCTAGTGTGAGTTGGGATTCTCTCCACAATGAGTTTTAGAGTTTTTTATCATGAAGATAAAGGTAGGAAGTTCCTTACCATCTTGGTAATATTTTTACTCTTATTTCATTGATATAATACATGATATCGAATAAATTTATTGACTAATCTTGGTAGTGATTTAATATGTGTGTGTGCGTGTGTAACCCATGATATCCTTATATGATGGTTGATTCCATGCGTATTCCTCTGTGGCTTATTACTATGTTTGATATTTATCACATATAATTTTATATTGATTCAAATTCTCATAATGACATTATATGTTATACTTATATATGGTATACTCTATTATATGTGATTATCATACCTTTGGAAGTTTCGTTACTGGAGTTCAGAATAGGTGAACCATCATGATATGGTTATCCCTTAGAGAGAGAGTGTGAACAACATATGATGATGATGATTATGGACCTAAGCACAATGTCGCGGAATGAAATACTTGATTATATACTTATGATAGCCTCAAAAGGGATATAATGGACTTGTTTCATGACCTAATAAGTAAACTACATATGACTTTCTTATGGACTGGCCAATTGTTGAGATGGGGACTGACGGTCGTGAGGCCAGACCCGTAATGGAGGATGAATGTGATGAAATTGTGGCCCAACCCAAATCAATACCTTATGACTGCTGGGTTAAATTTTAACTAGCCTTGTATCTTGCTATTTATCATTATCTACATAAATTACTACCATCCTTTTTACATAGAGGGAAACATGTACGACTCAAGCTCATGGTAGCTTCGTTAGTTTATGAAATATGAACATATGTTTTTCTGGTTCATTTTATATTTATTTTTATCATATAATATAGCTATTAAATTTTTTAACTCATGTAAGGGAAACATTCATGGTTTCCTACAAGGTTTTGTTACTCACACCCTGCAGGAGCATCACAATACAAGTGAAAACTTCATGATTAAGGATCCAGGTAAGGCAAAGGGGCCCTTGGAAAATAGCAGAGTTAAGAAGTAAAAAGTCTGTGGTGGTGTTGATATGTAATATTGAATATTTTCTATATTTTTTATTATTTATCTACTTACACTTCAAATTATTTGTATTTTCTTTCCATATTAGGAACATGGTTCATTTTACAAATATGATATGGGTGACTTTTTTCTGCTCTATGTTTTCTTTATCTTCAACTATGATATTTGGGGTTGTTATATTTTGTTATGTTTTGGGTATATTTATATTAATACAATGGTTATTTTCCCCCCAATTCACCTTTAGACCTTTGGTGATGGTTGACAACCACTTGAGTATAGGGAGGCGTGAATGAGGTCTTGTAACCTCACCACCCAAGTGCTGTTTGGGGAATACGAGTTGGGGTACTAAAATGAATAAAAATAAAATTAACCTTATACAAATTTTTTTTCATAATTATTTCGAATATACATTCCATTTTATTATATTCAATTTATGAACATTGTACAAATTAATGCGGATATATGTGCACATAACATGTAAATTTTTTTTTGAAAATTAATTGCTATGTATAGAAATGATTTTATTATCATTACCTTCCTAGTAAAAAACATTTAATTAATTTTAATTTATTTTATTGAATATTTTTTTTAAATTTAATAAAAATAATTCATTAGTTGTGATTATTTTAATTTATTAGGATACAAACACATCAGGAATTATAAAAACTGTATTTTGAAAAATTTATCATTTTACCTTCAATTGATTTTATCTTCACTTAGAACCAATTGATAATAAATATATAATTAATTATTAATTTTTAAACTTGTACATAAAATATTATTCCATAGGTTTATTACTCTAAATAATATAAATTATCTTTTAAATAAAAACATATATAAATAAATTAATGTTTGTAAACAAAACATTTTGGTTTAGACAAGAATTTTTAGACTAGTATTTATTATCAATAATTAACCATTCCATGGAAGTAATTAAGTTATTTTTATATTTATTAATTGAATTTATTGATTAAATTTTAATTATATTAGTTCTAAAAAGTATTAAATATAACAAAAATATATAATTTAACTAAATAATTGAAAAACAAAATCATGTGTACATTCTTATATAAATTTTACCGATGTTATTTTACAATGTCATTTAATTATTATACCATTTAATTAACTAGTAATATGTTAATTTTTTTAGTATTAAATAATTATTCACTAATCTACGGTGTTTTCTACATCACATTCTATCAAAAGAATAGAATTTATTTTATAAGAGAAATATATTCTAAAATCTGAGGTCTTTCATTCTTCCCCATTATAATAATGTCTCCCTAGAAGTTTTGTCACTATTATAAAATAATTTGACTATACTTTAGGTCATTACATACCCAAGTTCCCATGTAGCTTCATCAAATTTATGACCCCACCATAATAATTTAACTAAGTGGGTGGTCCTATTTTGTAGACCCTCATCTCTTCAACATAGATTCTCCACCTATTATTCCTCAAAATAGATATAATGATACAATGGTGAAAAAATTGAGTTTATTACATATTAATGATTGGGTATGTACTTCCTCATAATAGATATATGGAACACATCATTAATTTGGTAGAGTTTGGGTGGAAGTTCCAAGTGATAAGTCACTATCATGATATGATAAAAAATATAAAAGAAACCAATATATATTGATATAATCTTCCCCAATTTCAAAATATCATAACCTTATTCCAATGAGATATTCAAAGGAATACATAGTTACCAACTTTAAACTTTTGATCTACTCAAATATTTTTATTATAACTATTTTTTGAACTCTGAGAAGATCTAATTGTTTATTGAATGGATCAAACCTTATGCTCCATTTCTCCATCTACTTCAAGTCCCAATAACTTTAGTTCTCTAATTATATCATAACTTGTTGGAGTTCTGCATTTCTTTCCATCGATGTATTTATTAAGATCCATCTAAATTATTGATTGATAGTTATTTTTTAGGAAAATTAAACTATAGTAATGTGTTTATACCAACCAAATTTAAATCCATAGTGTAATCTATTAACAAATATTTTAGTGATTTAATAGTCATATTAATAAAACCATTTTTCTAAGGATGATATGTAGTTCTAAAGATCAATGTTTTATTCAATTGTCCCTAAAATTTCTATATAAAATAATGGTAAACCTAAGATCTTGGTATGATTCAATTGAGAGTGGTACTCCATCAAACCTTACCACTTCCTTAATGTATATCTTTCCATGTTAATCAAGAAAGAAATATTCGTTGATAGTAATGAAATTTAGAGACTTAATAAAGCAATCAATTGTAACCAAAATGGTATTATGGTATTTATATTTCATGGGGAGTCTTATGATGAACTATATTGTGATGTCATCCCATTTCTATATGTGTAGGGATAATGGTTTCATCATACCCTTTGTATTATGATTCCCAATCCTAACTTATTGGAATACTAAGAATATATAACATACTTTGCAATATCAATCTTTATGTTGTCCCACCTGAAATAATCATTTGGATCTCTATACATATTTGTGATTCATGGATGGATTGAGGATGATGAGTTATGTTATTTTTCTAAAAGTTTCATCTACATTTTTGGTATTTAAGGAACATATATTTTCTCTATGAAACTTATCATTCCATCATGGTCACAGTTGAAATTTCAATGAATCATTACATTCTTTTATAGTTCCAAATCCACATTTTCACCTATTTAATATTCACAAGGATTGATGTTTGAACATTAAATTGAGAAAGAGAGTATTTATCTCATTTATTCATGATTTAAAGGAATATCCTCTATAAATACCAAAGTATTGTATCTTTTTTAATCCTCATTATGGACAAGCTATCTGGATCCTTCCAACTCAAGGTATTAGTTAAATTTTTTCCTTTATAAGGTGGTAATGTATTGAGAAGTAATAATCTTTAAACAACACAAACTATATCCTTTGGAATATATTCAAATCCTTATATGTGAATATTTACTTTAATATTTTATTGTCAGTATATACATCACACATTTCTCAATAAAGAAATTCCCATTATATCTTTATGAAAAAAATTACTGATTCTAGCTATAAATATTGACTCGAGTACTTTTTCTCATGAACTTTTAATTGGAATGAGGAATTTTCTACCACCATGTCCTAATAAAACATCCCAATCCATTATTTGATTCGTCATTGTGTATCACAAACCCTCATCCACAACAATGTAATGAGAGAAAAAGTGAACTGACCAACCTCCTCTTCATCTACTTGAAATTTTATTCACATCAATCTAACCATAGTGTCATAGATTCCTTTAATATAAACATGGTTAGAAGAGTTGATAAAAATGAAAAATTTCTCACAAAGTACGAAGAAATATAGACGATCAAAGAAAACTACATATCTTAGTCATTGTGGCTGGTCTCCTCCTTTATTTAGTAACATCCATCATTGAAGGATTCACACATATACCTTCACTTGTAATTACATGACCCAAAAATGATACCTTATTTATTTATATTTAACATTTTATTAATTTTTAATATAACATATCCTTTCTTAATAGATTCAACACAATCCTAAAATGATACCCATTTTATTAATTTTTCTTGATATATATAATATTATTATATATAAAGACTACCAAAAACTGATCAAATTAATCTCTAAATACTCTATTTATCATATCCATGAATGATAGTTATCTAGATAAGTTCTTGATAATCAATGAAATACACATTAATCCTTCTTTATTCTAACTAAAAATAACAAATGCACCCCATGGTGATGAACTGGGGAATATGAATCCATTTTCTAGATTCTTCTAGAGTTTCATCTTTAATTCCTACAACTCAATCAGGGTCATTCTATAAGGATTCTATAAAATTGGAATAACAAAAGGTATGAGATATATTGAATAATAAGATTCAATATTATTTATAATACTAGAAAACTCTTAAAAAATTATATTAGCTTATTCCTAGAAAATAATCATATATTTAATTTTGAGTTTCCTCCCTTCCATTTGAGATAAATACCCCTCATGAATAGGTGGTAAGACCCATATAATATAAGTAATTATCATCAAAATTTTATGTTATTACTTGCACTGATAGATGATCATTTATTAGTTTGAAATATGAAATGTGACTTCCCTTATTAAAAAATTGAAATGGTATCTATATAGATAGAGTCAATCCAGGCACAAAATCACATAAAATAAAACTATAGGGAGAATAATAAGTCTTGAATGAAGAATATTACCATAAATTTCTATTTTATAAGTGTTAAATTATTGAGATTAAATATCCATACCATAAAGGGGTTTCATTGATTCTTCAATATCTAACCATTGAGGTGGTGATAAAATTATTTATGTAAATTCCATGGATATTAAAGAGTGAGTATAATAATATGAAGTTAAGACATTTAATGTTCATTAATTCATAATAAGAAAACTATTCACGGTTTTATTTTAGCTCTTATCATTTACTTATATGAAAAGGTTAGTGTGGGTATTAATCAACATTAATTAGAGTAATAAATCACATGAAAATTAAAATCACTCTTAATATATCTTAAGTTATGGACCATTCCTTTAACATATGTCATTTTTGGTTCATCCTATACCACTTTTACCATAGGTTGTTTTATGTTATACTATATTATTCTTCATAACCTAATCCCAAAATATAACTAAGATAAACTTTGATGACAACTACGGTTACCCATGAATTATATAAATACATATTCCATTATTTCATATGAAAAATTAATACATCTCATAATAATTCATGCATTAGAACCCTAAAGGTTTATTGTGTTTAGAGACAAGATATATAACCAAATTATTTATGAACAATATTAAAAAAGTACCCACCAACCTCATTCTAAAATGGTACCCTAATATCATTCTTCAAACCCCAGGGAAATTAAAATATAAGAAGGGGTAAGATCAAGTTCCGTTTATGGCTCATCATGGGAGATAACATTCGAAGAACATTAGTGAGAATAGAAAGAGAATAAGGGTATGGAAACATAAATATCATACCCAAAGACATAAAAATAAAATCAAGATTCATGGAATCAGGAATCGAAACGACATGAAAAATGAGTCATAAGAGTGCTTAAAATCAAATAATCATGACCTATAAGAACATTTCATTGGCATAAATGTATTTCATAATATTATGGAATAAAAGTGTGGCATGAAAATAATCAAAGAAATTGTATTTCTTGGATACCCATCAAGACATTAATTTCATAGCAGGCTTTTCCTAACCACCCATGTACCCTCTAAGCTTGGGATAACTACCAGTGTACCCTTTCAGCTCATGAGATATAAAAAATTACCCAATTAATTGGAGGAATATAATAGACCCACATGTAATATAATAATAAACCACACATATGTATGCCATAATAACAGAAGAGTTTTAATAATTCCTTTATATATTAATTGACCTATGAAATAGAAATGGGTTTAATAAAAATTTATTAAAAGTATCATAATTATATATATGAAGAAATAATTTTGATGGTATCATTAGATAATGACCATAGTGAATAATAATAATTATTAAAGGATGTTGATATAGAATAAAAATACTTTTATAAAACAATGGAAAATTTTATTTGAAAAACAAGAGGAAAATCCATTTCTTTTAGTAACATTTAAAAAATAAAAAATTCATTGATTAATGGGAATATGATTTTATTTGAAAAGTAATAGGAACTTGTAAATAAATCTTGATAATGAATAACATTCATTATGGTAGGAAAAGGTAGTTAAGTGGTCAACGATTAAAAAACATTATTTTCAGACCATTGTAAATCAAGTCAAAATAACTCTTCAATAAAACATGGAAAGAATTACTTTTCAAAAAATTGTGAATATAATAAAATGTTGTTGAAAATTAAATTATAAAATAATAAGGTTATATAGATGAAAATTATTGAAACAAAATAATGAATATGTACATGGAAGAAAAATATTATTCACCTAAAGGAAAAAATAAGGGCAAATTTACTTTAAATCCTTATTTTGATATTTTTGTGTACCAAAGAGAGGTAAAATGAGAATAATAGTTGAAAACAAAATAAAAAATAGTAGGTAAGAAAATATATTTTGTATGTAGAGAAATAAAATGTAATTTTTCCCTACATAAATATTAACATAAACAATCTTCATTAAATGTGAGATTGTAACATAAACCCTTACATCATTCTTCCGTTTAGTTGAACACACTATAAAATACCATATAATTAGTATAAATTTATTAAAAATACATATAATAATTATATTTATATATATGATACTAAAAAATATTCGCTTATAATTTCATATCACACTTTTATTAATAAATATTTGTTAAAATCAATATTTGGGGGTTAACTGTTCTCTTTTACTTGCATGTTTCGGTTCAATGGTTCCATTACCTGCACCATGGTCATGGTTATTTAATTTTAATCATGAAAAAATATCATATATATTTATTATAAAAACTTTTCCAATAATCAATGTAAGTTAGTGATCAAAAATGAAATATGTCGGCTCATGGCGGTGGTAACCCGCACATACACATGAGTGATGTTTTCATTTTTTAACGAATGGAACGAATGTAAGGTAGAAAAAATTCAACATTATAGAATCAAAATTATTTTTTAAATATAATACATATTAATTAATTATAACTAAATAACTATCAATTAACTGAGGTGACGAAAAATAAAATATATCACTTGAAAGAGGTGGTAGTCTATACGTATGGATGAGTGAAAATTTTATTTTACATTTGATAGAAATGAGGTGGATAATTATTTTTACATAAATATAATACCATTTTGTAATAATAGTTATTCTAATTCCATTATGTTTATGTTATTATAAAATATTTGTTGGAGGTGGAAGAAGGAAGAAACATGAAATAACTAAATTAAGTCGATTAAATTTTCCTTGGGAATCATCCTTTGGAACAATCCTTAAATGTTATTGCATTGGTTTGTGTGTGAAAAAACTAAAGGTCATTAATAAGGGTTTTGGGATGTGGTTTGGGTAGATTTTGGTTAGTTTATTGATCTTGAAGTGTTTGAAGAAGTGAGGATAGGTGGTTCCCTTTTATAAGCAAGGGGAGTGGAACCCTTGTAAATACACTCAACTGAAAAATAATATAGCAATTTTCATTCTAAAATGAATTAAAATATTAACAATTTTAAATATGATATTTTTTAGGTCTAAATAAACTATTCCAATAAAATAAATATGAATTTTTTGTGATATTTGAAGCCTTATCTCTTAGTTTAACCCATTTTTATCTATTTATTTGTTTTCCTGACTACTTAACTTTTTCCATGGTAACTATTTTTTATGACCAAAAATACATTTTAAATTATAGAAAAATTTGGTTATGATTATTCAAATTACATAATCCATTTTATTATATCCAACCTTTTATGTTATCAAAAAATAATTCTAATATCAGTGCACAAAACCCGAGGAAACCATTTTTAAACAAATGTATCTCTATGTATAAAATGATTTTATTCCCATTACATTCATATTAAAAACCATTAGATCAATGTTAATTTATTTTATTTAATATTTTATTGAATATTTTATTTAAAATAATTTATCAATAGTGTTTAGTTTAATTTATAATGATTAAAATACATTGCATAAAATAAAAAATGTTTTATAACAAATATATCATTTTAAATTCAAATGATTTTATCTAAATATATAATGAGTTGATAATCAATCTATGAATTTGTATTATTTTATACATGTATATAACGTACTATTCAATATTTTTAATACTCAAAATAATAGAAATTTTCTTTCCAATAAAAACATATAAAAATTAAATAATGTCTATAAAAACATTTCTATATTGTCAAGAATTATTGGACTATAATTTCTTATAATTACTTAACAATTCCATGGATGTGATTTAATTATTGTTTTATTTATTAATTTAATTTAATGAATAATTTTTATTTATAATATTCTAAAAAATTATTAAATTTAATAAAAATTCATAATTCAAAAAAAACATTTCAAAATAAAATGATTTGTAAATTATTAATTGAATTTTACCACTTTTATTTTACAATCATCTATTTATCAATATCATTTTATAGTCCAGCTATTTCTTTAATTTTTTAGTAGTAAAGCTTCACTTAAGTTTGATGTTACATGAATCACTTGGTATTTAATGACTCAAATTTATTTTAATGGATAATATATTCTAAAAATAACATTTTTTTATATTCTACATTTCAAAAATTAATTAAAGGTCATTATCCTAGGATTTCACAGCAATTCAAAGCTGTTTTCATGGTTTTAAATCACCAATACGTGTTTTAAACCACTTTTATATCTATAAAAATTGTTTATTTTATTATTCAAAGCACAAAACATATTGGATTGATGTGTCATATAACTAGACATGTTAAAAACAATTCCAACATAGTTTTCCTATAATTTTGCTTAAATTCATTATCATTTTCTAAGATTTGATAGTTACACACACCTTTTGGAGTTCTAAATCCATAAAAATGTGTTTTTATGTTGTCTTGATCAAGCCAAAATATAAATTTATAAGGCATTAGTACCTAAATTTTAAAAATTAATCATTATCCATTTTTATAGAATTTTGTGGAAATCTGTGATCGTTTTATTGGGTTTGACCCCCAAAAATGTGTTCTTAATGATATCGATATATTTAAAAAAAATATTTAGTTTTTCTGGGGGTATTTTTTTAAATTGAAGTATATTATACTCAAACATCTCATACATAATTTAAAATATATTGTCATTTTCTTGGTTTTGACAATTAAACAGATGATTTAGATTTGGAAAACAGTAAAGTCATTTTCATTTATACTTAATATAATGAAACTATGATTAAAATAGAATCAATTCCCTTATTTTGAAAATTAATTTCTGATCATTTTAATTGGATTTAATGGCAATATGTGATAATTTTAATGGGTTTTTACATCCTGAAACATGTTTTTAAAGACATTAATATCTTTAAAAACTAACTATTTTTTCATTTTAAGCACCCATTAATCAGTTTGAATTTTCATCTATTTATTGAATTAAAAAATAATTCATAAACTATTTTCTATAGTTTAATGTAAATTTATGGGTTTTTTAGGTTTTTTCTATTATAATCATGTCTTGTAATTTTAATTATTATAAAATGTGTTTTCATTCATCCCAAGAAAATCACATCTCAGAATGTTGTAGAATTTGTTTCTAAATTATAAAAATTAATTTACTATTATTGTAATAGGATTAAATGGTTATATTAGGTAGTTTTCTTGATTTTGATTCATAGAATCATGTTTTTAAATACTATGATATATTTTAAAGTAGCTTATTTAGTCATTCTGAGGAAACCACACATTAGATTGATGCATCTTATGGTTGGACATGTCACAAATAATTTCATGAATTTTTCTTAATATTATACATTAATCTTTTAGTTATTTTATAGGTTTTTACCATTACATAAATGTTTTCATCTTTTAAAACACTAAAATGCATTGTTTGGTCATTCTAATAAAAAAAATCAGATTGACGTGGAGTTAGTTCCTGTATTTCAAAAATCAATCATCATCCATTTCATTGGATTTTTCATCAATATTAGATTATTTGAATGATTTTAAATCCCATATGGATGCTTATAATGACTTTAATATCTTTATAAACTTTATTTTTAGTCATTTTGAGGACACTACAAGCCAGATTATTGTGTTGTTTATTTGAACATGTAAAAAATACTTCAAAATCTAGTTTCCTATGATTTAATATTGATTCATTGGCATGACATGATCCAATAAGGCCCACTTATCTAGGGTTGATATGAGTGTGACTACCCCAAAATCACCTCTAATAGGATAAGGGATGATGACTAGCAGTGATTATACACGTCACACACAAGAGAGACATTACTCTAAAGTATATATAATCACACACACATATCTCTAAGCCTATACAATACTAATAAAACTGATACCACAAATTCTTGTGTAAAATATATCTCACATTAAAGTATGACAATAGGTACTGAAAAATGATAAAGGGGCCAAATAAAATCCCAACCAAAACTGAACAGGTGTCCAACCTACTCAGAAGGAGGGGACTATTATCAAATGAAACTATTTATAAACACCTTATTGTGTTTAAAAAAAATATAAGCACAACTTACTTCCAATCCTCTTAGGACACCACCATATGGACTTCCATCTATATAAGTCACAACATTTGTGGGAAAATCCCATGTTGGGGTGATTACAACAATACCCATTAGGACACCTCAAAATCACTAATAATAAACCATCAAGAGTAGTCACCTCAATATAATAAATGTCAAAAATATAAGAGTCATAGAAATAATAAAACCCATATATACTCATAATAGAGATCTAGTGTCAAGTTGTCTCAACCAATACTTCCAGATATAAGATACATCTTGAGGATTCAGGGTAACACTTATTCTGGAAGCACTTAATCCATGAGATTGAATTTTACTAAAGACACTAATATGAGAGGTCGTGCTCATGAGGTATCACCAAGATGTACTCACTGGATCTATGAAGATATTATCATCCATGTAAGGGATCACACCCAAGGCCATTGGGGGACACGACAAGACTTATTATATCATCCTTCTAGATATGAGATGGATCCCCTATGCATAGTGTTCATGCTGATACCACAAACCCCACATAGGGATGATAGAGGATCCCAACTTGTTCCCACTAGGGGATTCATCATACTCTATCCAATAATAAACCCACGGAAGGGATCATAATATTATTGTGAAGATGTAATTCAACATTTTAACCTTATAGAAAAATAATATTTTATTAATCTTAATGAAACGGTTCTATACTGAAGAAACAATTGGTTCTAAATGACTTTAGTGGGAGTAAATAGTGTGTACTAAGGGTACAAAGTGTATAAATTTCAATATAGCATTGTACCCATGCTTCCTACTTGTGTTAATGTACACTTGTCAATTCCCATGTGCTTTAGGTCATGCCCAGGTATAATTTTTGTGCCCATGTACCTGGACATGTCTGAGTATCGGGCCATTCCTGTGTAATCTACCCATGCCCATGACCTTGGCCATGTATGTTCCTGTGTACTCCCATAGTACATGTTGAGCCACCAACCATGGGACACATGGTGTGTGATTGATGTCAAACAACATGTGATTTTTAACTACTATGGAAACCCTAGAGCCATAAACATGATGTCCCACAAAGCTTTTATTTTTGGATTACATACCGTGTATCATGGGATTTTTAGAAACCAATGATTATTCTATGCATATACTCATGCTGCCTTTGCATTCATATACATTACCGATCTTTCCTAGAGATTACAAATCTCATTTGGTTGAGCCTTTTGGTCACTGAATATTTAATTTCCAGTCATCCCACCCATTTGGATAACCCCCAATATTTCCCGTACTATCACTGCACATCAAACTGGGAAAAAATGAACCTTCGATTCAGTCTCACTCCTCCAATCACCCACTACCATTATCATACACTGATCACACACTGGATTGTGTGCCCCACACACATTTATTGACTCATTTCATTGTAAAAGGGTTGTACAATTATTGAATACTAGGTATTCATCAAATCATGTGCCAAATAAATTTCTCATGATGAACAATTAATGAAACAGGGGGAGAAATTGGTTGTAATTAGGAAAATCCACTCACTCTGTTGGCATTTTCAATCCTTGCAGCATTGGTCTAATCACATGATTATTTGTTGTCCACTAATGATATCCTCTAATCTCTCTTATCAATTATCAGGGTTATACATATTACCCAATGAATTGGATAAAATGAGGTTTAAATAGTAGAGGGTTTTTTCGTTATGTCAAAAAATAACAAAATAAATAAATTTAATTAATTAATTAATTAATTTCATTATTTTACTCAATGAAAACACTTTACAAAAATAGTCGATGCTAAAAATAGTTATTTTATACCAAGATTAAAACTCATGTTATAAATATAATGAGGTCCTTATATTTCTGATATGAACCACAATTTAGGGGTTATTCAACCTTTTCAAGAAAACTATTTGCACGTGATATTAATATAATTTATATTTTTAAAATTTCTATTCTAGGATCAGTAGGCCTAAAATTCATGTACCATCTCAGCACATGGATCCTAAAACATTAATAAATATATTTTCAGGATTTACATGGAAAAAATAGGGATGTTACATTCTCCAAAAATTTGATATTTTCATCTTGAAAAGAAAAAAAGACTACTCAAAATGGTGTGGGTAATGAGCTCGCTTTTGGGTCTCCCCCTCCAAAGTGCTCTCCTAAAGATTCCCATGCTACCACCAGACACACACCAATGGAATCGTTCATCCATGAAGGATCTTCTTCTACTGATCCTTGATATTCATTGGTCACTCTATAATGGTAGCTCAATATTTGATTTCTAGATGTCCCTAGTTGATAACATGTGGTGGGTGTTGAAGATACCTCCCCAGCAGAGACACATGGAAGACGTCGTGTACATTGTCTCACTATAGTGTTCCAGACAAGTAGTATGCTACCTCACCAAAACTGTATGGTTTATCGAGAGGGATGATGAAACTTACTACCTTAGACAAATATCTAAAATCCATAAAGAGGATAGACCTTCATAAAGATGTCGTATACCTATAAAAACTCTATAGGCCACCATTTTTTTTGTGCATAGTACTTATGATGGATCATTATAGTCTTTATCTACTTAAAGATGACTTGTACCTTCTCTATCTTAACTCAAACCAACCATGGGACCATAAGGACTTACTCTCTTAGATCAGTTAAAAATAGTGGTGAACTTTGTGTTCACCTATACAAATCCTCGAATAGTTCCAACCGATGGTGGAATGGTAGATGTTGTTGTCTAAAAACACAAACAAGGGTAGGTGACCCTAACAACTATGACCAAAGTATAACATGAAATCCCACAACATTTCCTATAAAACCACAATGGTCTGCATTATCTGACCGTCAGTCTTGGGGTGAAATGTTGTGCTTTAATAAAAATAAGCACCCAAGGCCTCTTGCAATACTATCATTAATCACTTTTGAAGTGAGAATATTGGTATGAAACAATAATCAAGAAAAATCCAGGGAGATATACTATCTCTTACACATTAAGGAGTCCAAATCTCTCTACTTAACCCTACTCTCAAATAGTTATGAAGTGGGCAGATTTGGTGAGTTGATCTATGATCACACAGATAATATCATTTCATCTAGAAGTTTATTTTAACCCCTTCATGAATCATATATATATACCAAACCACTTCCACACTATAAACTAAATGGTTTAGGTAAAATGGCTGAATCTTGGTACTCTGCCTTCATCTTCTGAAAAGTAAGTCATTGAGAGACAAAAACCGATACACACTTTTGTTTTCCTCACACCAGAAATGATGTAATAGGTCTTGGTATATATTTTCCACAACAAGATGTGCCAATAAATATTATTTATCAAACTAACTCATCAATTACTCCCACAATGTCATTGGTACCACATTCAATCCTCTAATAAGTATGAAAAGCTCCCTGTCATCTGAAAATATATCAACGGGCATGTCCAATGGATATCTGAGTGCACAATATATCATAGTTGATGTATCCATAATGAGACTCCATAAAACATTGTATAAGATTTTGGGTGACAACCATCAATTTTATATATTATGAATTGTGATTTTCCATGATAGAAAAATAAAATGAGGCTAACTAATTTGAATCCTCAGTCAACAATTGATAAAAAGATCTACTATAGAGAAAATATACTAATATGTTCCACTTCCCAAGAGTATAGACTATATAAAATTAAAAATCATGTTGGAGTTCCAGACATAATTTATATCTTAATTGAATTTCATTTAAATATAATATATACTTGAGGGTCTTATGATTTGAATAGATGATAAACCACTCATCCATAAGGCAGTGTCTCTACATCTTCTGAGTGAAGACTACAACTACCATCTCAAGATCAAGGGACATGTAGTTTGGGTCTTTTAGTGTAAAGTATTGAAATACATAGTTGATTATATCTTGAATCAATATTATAATACAAACATTTTTCTATTGAGGCATCTGAGAAAACTATGTACTCGATACCCTCCATTGTAAATTTCAAGATAGAGGTGCTCATCAACCTCTACCTAAACTTTTGAAAAGACACATGGAACCTCAAATTCTAAATGAAATGATTCCCTTTCTAGGTAAAAGTAGTTAAATGTGAAAATATTCTTGAAACAATGAGGATTATTCCCTTGTTGTATCTTGACAACTCATGCTCTGCATTTCCATTATTCCATTGGGTGACTTCCATGATAATACTACTTCTATTTTCATTAGGTCCATATCTAGACCATCTTTTGAGATGATTTATATTAGAAAGTAGAATTCCTAAATAGATAAAATAAAATTTGAGAGCTTCCCATAATAAATTGTCACCTACAAGTGTTAGTTCACACTATTGGTATATGTGTCTGATTACTGAGTCACCTCCTCTTAGAGTCTCCAAGTGTGAGGGTCGTGCTATGGGATAAACCAAAATATCTAAGTCTAAAACTAGATAAGTAGAAAGAAATTAGTGTAAAGAACCTATGTTTATTATAACTAAAACTAAAGTATAGAAGATATATATCATACTTCTAATCATACTGGGGCCCCGGGGTCGTAGGCCTCCACTAACTGCAGTTATACCCTCTCTAATATTCCAGTTTCTTGAGAATGGTTGGACTAGGTGGGGGTAGTAGTTGAAAAAAGTCTAATAACCTAAAACCTACAACATAAATAACTACTCCTATTCTATTTATTTTTCCCCATGTCCCTCCTTTATATTTCAATTGTATCTATCAAGGTGTTCCATCAACCATCTCTCCGTCAGTTGTACGATAGGTCAGACAATCCCAAGTGAGTTGTACAAATCTATCACAAGCATAAAAACACCTGTAGCTTGGTGAAATGTGTAGTCCTAAATGAAATATTGAATTATGAAACCTCCTATATTATGAACTTCATCATATTCATGATTTTATATGGTCATTCTCACCCAAGATCCAAGGTGATCATTGAATAAAATCCTATGACAGGTATTTGATCCTTGCACATCATCATTCAACACCACCTGGCCCATCCATGAATCAGTATGACATGATTCATCCTCCCAAACCACTGGAGGTGGAAATATATATTGATTAACTAGTATAATAAATGCCTATTATCCACCCATGAAGAAAATAACCTTATTACTAGGCCATGATGTGGAGGCTTCATCACCCATTGAGTCATACTCTCAACCCTGCTGGGGAAACTTCACTGGATGTTATCATGAATATATCCCAAAATAAGACAATACATACTAGGGTCAGTTAGTATATCTAGAGTGATGAATCAATATGGATATGGAAACCACAATCCATTCCTATATGATTTATGTACTAATGTTTTTCCTATCAAATAATGTTTACATCTACTGAGTCAACAAGTTGGTTATCAGAGTCCTCACGAAAGGATATGTCAGATGCTTCACCAATACTAGAGTCCCATGATTAAAATAGAAACTTATACCACTTTAATGAAATTTATATAAATCTCCAGGAAATCTCAAAGCTTGAAAATCTCCAAATTCAAGTCCTAAGATAACCTTCTTTGATACCACTTTGTCTCGACTCGACCCACATGGTCTTGCCAAGCTGACGATGATTTGAGTGTGACTATTGTATGATGACCTCAAATAGGTTAAGTGCTGGTGACTAGTGACAAGTAGGCATAGAAAACACATGGGAGACATTATACAAATGTACATGTATGTGCACACACATCTCCAAGTGTATAAAATGTTAAAAAAGAAAAAACAACTAATACAATAAATTCATGATCAAAATCGATCCCCCTTCAGAGTATGACAATAAGTACTAGAAAGTGATAATGTGGATAAATAAAAGACCAAAAAAAGGAGCCCAAACTACTCATAAGGAGGGAACTATTATCAAATTCAACACCCAATAAACACCTCATTATATCTATCCCAATCTATGTTTCACATGCTTCCGGTCCTCCCATGACACTGTCAAATGAAATGTTATCTACATAATAAATTAAATGTGTGTGAAAAGACCTTGTATGAGTGAGTATAAAAATACCAATTTTTTTTTTATGAAATCACTATGAATAAAGAATCAATATTATTTATCTCAACACAATATATATAAACAAGATACGATACATGAAAATAATGAAACATAGATATACTGATAACAAAAAATCAATCCAAAGTTGTTTCAACCAATACTACCATCCATAATATACTACACTAAGATTCAAGGTGACACTAATTATGTGAGAACCTAGTCTATGAAAGATGTTTTCACTGACGAAACTCATCCGAGATTTTGTTCATGTCTAGTCTCACCAATATGTACTCACTAGATATTTGGGGATCTTATTATATAGTTAATAGATCACACCCACATCCATTTAGGGACACCAAAAATCCTATAGGATCATCCTTCTAGATATTGGATCGACGCCCATTGCTAGGTGGTCATGCCAATACCAGAAACTCCACTTAAGAATGCTAGAGGATCCCAACCTATTCCCATAGGGGATGCATCAAACTATATCCAATATTAAAACCATCAAGAGGATAAATATAGTATGTTGAGGATGTAATAACACACTATACCGTAATAGGAAGGGATCAATGAATCATAATCAACTGAACCCAATCTATACATAAGAAATGAAGGGTTATAAACATCATTAGGGTGAGTATATGAGATGTTGTAACATCCCAAGTAAGTAATAAATAATAAATATTTTTATCTATGTCTATTAATGATTTGTATAGTGTTTTAGAGGCTTAAAATGAAAATAAATACAATCTTATGCATGGAATACACTAATATTCTTAAAAGATTGTCTTACTGCCTTTTGATGGAAAACCATTTTTAAATCAAACTTTTGACAATTTTATAATCTATATTTGTCAAAATAAACATATTAATTATGATTGGGACATTTAAATTTACATTTGATAATTTTTTGGTATTTTTCTGACGATGTTCATTTTTTTAATTAATAGTGAAAAATACTGCATTTTACATCAAAACTGCTTTTTCATTTAATTTAATTATATGGTTAGATTATCTTTTTAATTGGTCTTAAAGTGTAATATGAATATATGTTTACCATTTAATACAATGGTGGTCATTAGGATTAATTTCACTTTGTAATTGGTCATAAACTAATGCCAAACTTTTCATAGATATTGTTTCAAAAAAACCCGCTATTTGTTTTGACAACGGGAATTATTTTTAAATCAATTATTGAAATTTATGTGTTTGGAATTTGGTAAAATGGATTAAATATTTGGAATAAGAAGGTCCAAATTATGTAATTTAGACTCTTTTATTTTTGGACATTATGAATAGTAACGATGGTAATTATCTCTAATTATCTTGATTAATGAGTAATCTGGTAGTTAAAGAAAATAAAATGATATCATAATAATACAAAAAGACAACAACATGTGTCCTAAGGATACTGGTTGTCTCATGGCCGACCATGGGATTCCTTGTGCCAAACTTGGGGGCCCCATGGAATCACTTTTGTGAGAAAGTGACTTTTTATCTTTTTATTTTTAAAGAATGTTAAATGTAACAAAGAATATATCACCTAATTAAAATATTTTTAATTTTGACTAATTACATGATATTTTGAACTATAAATTATCATTGGAAAGCTAAAACGATTTTCTACATCATAGTATTCTTTTATAATTTTTATACATTATATAAATTAAATTATATATGACATCATGATGATGCAGCGATTACCTCATTAATAAAGGATTTAAATAAAATGGAAAGATAATGTAATATCTAAGACCAAAACATGTCCAAAACCTATTGGATGGGTGTCTTTCTAACCATTATCACCTTAACCTCGAATTATATCTATGTGGGACCTTTGGAATCCGAAAATCATTTTAAAATAAAGTACAATTTCTTTACTTTCCAAGAGTGCCCCTCCTCTCCTCTTATAAAAGGCCCCCACCTCTACCACCTTACCCACACTTCCAAAGTCTTTGTCTCATCCAACCCCTGCCCATTTTGCTTCTCCAACCCCCTAAACTCTTTTTATTCATTTATTTTGTAACAAATAAAGTATCTTAAATATACTATGATGTTGTTATAAGAAGTATTCGAGCTACACTTACACACACCTACATCTAATGGTGAAAGAACATACTGTTTCTGTGGATGGAGAATTTCTGCCTCCCGAAATGATGATTGTTCAACATTCTTTTAACACCTTAAAAGGTGTCCATTATGATGAAACTATATTTATATATGATATATAATATGTTTATTTTTTCCTTAAACTTCTGTATTTTTCATTTTGGGCATACCTTTATGGTTTCCATTATGGGTCAACGCAATATCTTCATTTAAGGAAGTGCGGACTACCGCCCCCTCAAAGTGATTTGATTGGTTAATACCATATGTGGGACATAAAAAGGATGGAGTTATGATATTATATATGATATTAAAATAGAATTATATTATAACTTTATACCATTATTATTTCATTCTATAAAATATGAAATAGAAATGAAGGTAGCGTTCATGCGTACGTACGGCTTACCATCTCCATGAATGGTGCATTTCATTTATTACCTCTAAATGATTATTTAATATTATAAATGCATGAATTTACTGGATATATATGATATATATGATATCTACATCATGAATACCATTCTAGATATTATGGATAAATGAACAACTTGTAATTATAAAGGGTTTATTTTTTACTCAAGTACCAATGATCGTTAAAATGACCGTCATTAACTTAAATAATTACATAGTGTTCATGGAATGAAAATAAGTGATATGAATGGAATAATGAACTTGAAAAAGGTTCTTAAAAAAGTATAAATTAACTCAAGTTTATTATTCAGGAGATTAAAGAACGACCGAGTCAAGTCGGACCCGAGGTATGGGACTTCGTCTCAATCTCCTTTCATTGAGGCATATTTTATTTTATACACTACCTTCTTTTATACGGTGTATAAACCCCTTTGAAATTTATGTATATCCAAAACGAATATTTTTTTATACGAAGCGTTTTACAAAATGACAAAAGGGAATGTTTTTGTCGTACGTATGCGGCGACAACGACTTCTCCGCCGCTGTGACCATTATTTGAGTTTCGGCTTCCTCTACAAGCCGTACCTTTTTTTTAAAAGAAAAATAAATACAATGTTTTACTTTTCTTTTGTTTTGGTATTTAAAATGGTTTTCATAATGTTTTTATATCAATGTTTTGTATTGATATCTTGTGATTGAAAGGTGGAAATGTTATGTTTCCTTTATGCATGTTTTATGTGATACGATTATGTTGAGGTTCTTGGGCATTTTTATGAAGACGGGTGGTTCTGTGATAAACTAAGGGCAGTTGAGACCGATATAGCTCTCCAATGCATTGGGTAACGCGAAGGAGTGAAATGTTAAGGTTTCTCTGAAGAGATTTAGGGAATATACCGTGATGGGTATTCCAAACATAACCAAGAGGGTTACTCCCTACGTAAGAATGTTATGAATGCCTCAAGTTACCTTTATGTCTTATGATTTCTATGATTTATTCAGGATTTGATGGGGTATGTTAAAGTGCTTATGTTTTATGGGTAAATTATGATTTCATTCTTATGTATATATGATCTCATGTTTCCTTTCCATATTTTTATAACCCATACTGAGCTTTTTATGCTCATCCCAAGTTTTTTATTGAAATGTTTTTCACAGGTCAAGGGAAAGGTACATGATATGATGATAGTGTCAAGGAAGTGTCAAGAAAGAATCCATGTTTTATTTTAAATATGTTCCGTTGATGAGAAAAAAATGAATGCTATCTTTATGTAACCACTTTGTTTAAATGTGGAATGTAATGCAAGGTTTATGATCTAATTCTATAAAACTCTAAACCCGAAAATATCCTCAATGTGTAATCTTATAATAACTCAAGATTAAGTAATGTTTAAGGCTAGGGACTTATATTTGGTTTCAAAGGTCGGTTTAGATAACTTTAGGAGTTAGAATTCTATTGAATGATTATCCAAAAATATTTTTTTATGGTAAAATCGAAATGATATAGAATTTGAAGATTACCATGTTGCTTCATCTAAGACATGTTTGTTCAGAATGGTTTTCCACAGAGGAAATAGGGAAGCAGTGCTAGGAAGGCATAAAGAAGGAAATAACCTTTCAAATCAGCATCCTGAGATGGTCAGAATTGGAACTGAACAATTTGTTGTAGTAATGACACAGTTGACTCAAGCGATAAATGGTGGTGGTATCCATGCACGAGATCAGCCAGATCAACTGTAGAGGAACATGTCAGTGGTCGAACATTTCATCAGGCAACATCCCCCATCATTCAGAGGATCATCTGACCCTGTGCTAGCCGAAGGGTGGATTAAAGCACTGGGGAAGATTTTCGATGTCATGGGGTGTTCATACAATCAAAAGGTTAGTCTTGCTATTTACCGTTTGGAGGGTGAAGCAGATCAGTAGAGGTCGATGGTTAAAAATATCAGGGATGTTGATGAGATTGATGCTCTTGACTGGGATGAATTCAAAGGTATGTTTCTTGAGAAGTATTTTCCTAAGGCTATTTGACTTAGGATGGAAAAGCAATTCTTGGAATTGAGGAAAGAGGAAGACTCAGTGGCTGCCTATGAAGAAAGGTTCACTCGATTGGCAAGGTATGCCCCAAATTTTATCCGAGACCTTGATAGTAAAATCAACCGTTTTTACTCAGGATTAAAGACAAAATATCTAAGGTCATTAGCTTCTCGTGAGTTTAAAAGTTATGAAAAGCTTGTTCGATGTGCTGAGAAGGTGGAAATGGAGTTTGTCAATGATCAAGTGTTCTATAACAACCAACAGAAGAAGATACTGAGGTGGAAGGAGAAAGGAAAGAATTCTTACAAAAGGTCTGATGGTAAGAAAACTAAGTTTCCAGTTTGTGATAAATGTGGAAAAAGGCATGCTGGGGAATGTCTTCTGAATTCTAGAAAGTGCTACCGATGTGTTAAGATGGGACATAAGGCTCGTGATTGCACTGAAAAAGATCAAGGTAATGGTAAGTTCAAATTTTATTTACACTTAGTGAAATGTTTTAAGTTCAATTAGATAGGTCACTATGCAAACGAGTTTCCGACAAAGGGCTCGATTGATGGGAAGCAGTTATACTACAAGTAGAAAGGGGTGGTGAAATCCTTTGCAACTACTTCAGCAGATGTCGGGCCAACAAATGAAGTTGTATCAGGTACTTTGTTCATTTTTTTAGATTATGCCAGTGTGTTGTTTGATTCAGGGTCTACACATTCTCTCATCTCGGAAAACTTTTCTAGTAAAATGGGAATACCATCTCAAGAAATGACTCCTGAACTTGTGGTAAAAACACCTGGGGGAAATTTTGAGGCAAAAAGAATTTATAAGAATCTTTTTATCCTTATATGTGGAAAGAACCTACTTTAAAACCTTATTGTTCTACCTCTAGTAGAGTTTGATGTTATCCTGGGTATGGATTGACTCTCTATTTACCATGCTAAGATTGACTGCAGAGCTAAAGAAGTTTCTTTTCAGAAAGACTTTCAGTTTGTGTACAAGAATTAACCCTTACTGTTGATAACATATGAAGAGGCCGAGAAACTTGTAAAAGATGGAAATTAATGTTACCTTGCACACATCGTTGAAAATAATGGAACTGTTCAGATTAATGATGTGCCCGTGGTAAATGAGTATCCTGATGTTTTTCCGGATGAGTTTCCTAGAATAATACCAGATCGGGAAGTTGAGTTTTCTATTGACTTAGTTCCTGATGCTAAGCCAATTTCCAAACCCCCTTATCGAATGGCTCAAATTGAACTTTTAGAGTTGAAGGATAAATTGCAAGATTTATTAGAGAAAGGTTTCATTTGACCTAGCACATCACTATGGGGTGCTCCTATTTTATTTGTTAAAAAGAAAGATGGTTCTATGAGACTTTGAATTGATTATAGAGCCATGAATAACATCACTGTTAAGAACAAATATCATTTGCCTCATATCGATGATTTGTTTGATCAGCTCTAGGGAGCTCAGTATTTTTCAAAGATTGACCTGAGATCGGGGTACCATCAGCTGAAGGTAAAGGAAGCAGATGTTCCGAAGACTGTGTTTCGCACAAGATAGGGCCATTATGAATTTGTAGTAATGCCTTTTGGGAAAACCAATGCACATGTTGTATTCATGGACTTAATGAATAGAATCTTCCATGAGTTCTTGGATCAGTTTTTGGTGGTTTTCATTGATGATATTTTTGTGTTTTCTAAAAGTAAAGAGGAGCATGAAAGAAATTTAAGGGTTATCTTTCAAAACTTAAAAGAAAAGAAATTGTATGGGAAATTTAACAAGTGTGCGTTTTGGTTGCAATAAATTTCTTTCCTTGGTCACATTTTTTCTAAATACGGGATAACTGTTGATCCTGAAAAAACAAAGGTTGTTGAAGAATGGCCAAGACCCACAAATGTAACAGAAATTCGTAGTTTCCTTGGTTTGGCAGGCTATTACCGAAGGTTTGTTAGAAATTTTTCATGGTTATCTAGTCCAATGACTAAGCTAACTCAGAAGGGTGTTAAGTTTATCTTGACAAAAGAAAGTGATGATTGTTTTCAGGAATTGAAAAGAAGATTGGTGAATGCTCTAGTTTTGGCACTTCCTTCCAGGAATGGTGAGTTTGTTATATACAGTGATGCTTCATTGAATGGACTTGGTTGTTTCCTAATGCAGAATGATCAGGTAATTTCTTATGCTTCACGACAATTGAAAACTCATGAGGTAAATTACCCTACACATGATTTGGAATTAGCTGCTGTTTTTTTGCTTTAAAAATTTGGAGGCATCATTTGTTTGGAGTAAAGTGTGAAATATATACCGATCAAAAAAGTTTAAAGTATATATTCACTCAGAAGGAATTAAACATGAGACAAAGGAGATGACTAGAATTAATCAAGTATTATGATTGTACAATTAATTACAATCCGGGAAAAGAAAATAAAGTTGCTGATGCTTTGAGTCGAAAAAGTAATGCTTCATTAACCATGCTACGTTTGGAACGAGATCCTTTGGTTTTTGGTTTGATGAACTTTGGAATAGAAGTTGTTGGTGCAGGAAGTTCTTCTGTTTGGTTTCAGGTATCAGTGAGATCATCTCTATCAGACAGAATCAAGCAAGCACAAAAGCAAGGCAGTGAGTTGCAGAAAAAGGTAGAGCTGGTTCAGAAAGGTAAGTTGCATGAATTCAACATTGATAGTGATTGTGTTTTGAGATTTGGGAAGAGATTGTGTGTGCCTTGTGATTCAAATTTGAAGAGATAGTTGTTATGTGAAGCTCATAGTTCTCCGTTTTCAGTTCATCCTGGCAGTACTAAGATGTACATAGATCTGAAAGAGTATTACTGGTGGGATGGAATAAAAAGAGATATTGCTGATTTTACTGTGAAGTGTTTGAAATGTCAATAGGTTAAAGCAGAGCGACAGTTACTGAAAGGGATGCTTCAGCCTTTACCAGTGCCAGAGTGGAAATGGGAGAATATATCCATGGACTTTGTTGTGGGATTACCGAAGACATCTTGAGGTAATAATGCAATCTGGGTTATTGTTGATCGCTTGACTAAATCTGCTCATTTACTTGCTATACGAGATAATTTTTCCCTAGATCAACTTTCCCGTTTGTATCTTAAAGAGATAGTCAGGTTACATGGATTTCCTCTCTCCATTGTATCTGAACGTGATCCCAGGTTCACTTCTAACTTTTGGAAAGGCCTTCAGAAGTCGTTGGGTACTGAATTAAATTTTACTACAGCTTTTCATCCTCAATCAGATGGGCAGTCAGAATGAAAAATTCAGAACTTGGATGATATGATACGAGCTTGTTCGATGGATTATCAGGGAAGTTGAGACCAACATCTTTCTTTGGTTGAATTTTCATATAATAACAGTTTTCATTCCAGTATACAGATGGCACCATTTGAGGAATTATATGGGAAGCGGTGTCAAACTACATCTTTCTGGGATGAAGTGGGTGAAAAGAAGTTGATGGGACCAGAATTGGTAGAAGAGTTGGCAGAAAAAGTTCAGCTGATATAGAAACACATGAGAACAGCTCATAGCAGGAAGAAGAGTTATGCAGACAACAGGAGGAATGATCTATCTTTTGAGGTAGGTGATCACGTTTTTCTCAAAGTATCACCATGGAAACGTGTGATGCGATTTGGTAAGAAAGGAAAGCTGAGTCCAAGGTTCATTGGACCATATGAAATTATGGAGAGATTTGGATCAGTTGCTTACCGAGTGGCTTTACCTCCTAGTTTATCTCAGGTACACAATGTTTTTCATGTTTCGAAGTTGAGAAAGTATATCCCAGATCCATCTCATGTTTTGAGTCCATAGGTAGTTCAACTGGAAGAGAACCTTTCATATGAGGAAAAACCGGTCCAGATTCTTGACCACAGGGAGCAAGTGTTACAGAATAAGGTGATTAATCAGGTAAAGGTTTTGTGGAAAAACCACATGATGTAAGAGGCGACATGGGAATCTGAAAATGCAATGAGAGATAAGTACCCCCATTTATTCGATAAGTAAATAAATTGCGGGGTTGAAATTTTCTAAAGGGGGGAAGGATGTAACATACCAAGTAAGTAATGAATAATAAATATTTTTATCTATGTCTATTAATGATTAATATAGTGTTTTAGAGGCTTAAAATGAAAATAAATACAATCTTATGCATGGAATACACTAATATTCTAAAAAGATTGTCTTACTGCCTTTTGATGGAAAACCCTTTTTAAATCAAACTTTTGACAATTTTATAATCTATATTTGTCAAAATAAACATATTCATTATTATTGGTTCATTGAAATTTACATTGGATAATTTTTTGGTATTTTTCTGACAATGTTCATTTTTTTAATTAATATTGAAAAATACTGCATTTTACATCAAAAATGATTTTTCATTTAATTTAATTATATGGTTAGATTATCTTTTTAATTGGTCTTAAAGTGTAATATGAATATATTTTTTCCATTTAATCCAATGGTGGTCATTAGGAATAATTTCACTTTGTAATTGGTCATAAACTAATACCAAACTTTTCATAGATATTGTTTCAAAAAAACCCGCTATTTGTTTTGATAACGGGAATTGTTTTTAAATCAATTATTACAATTTATGTGTTTGGAATTTGGTAAAATGGATTACATATTTGGAATCAGAAGGTACAAATTATGTAATTAAGACTCTTTTATTTTTGGACATTATGAATAGTAACGATGGTAATTATCTCTAATTATCTTGATTAATGAGTAATTAGGTAGTTAAAGATAATAAAATGATATCATAATAATACAAAAAGACCACAACATGTGTCCTAAGGCTACTAGTTGTATCATGGCCGACCATGGGATTCCTTGTGCCAAACTTGGGGGCCTCAGGGAATCACTTTTGTGAGAAAGTGACTTTTTATCTTTTTATTTTTAAAGAATGTTAAATGTAACCAAGAATGTATCACCTAAGTAAAATCGTTTTAATTTTGTCTAAACAAATTATCTTTTGTACTATAAGTAGTCATTGGAAAGATAAAAATATTTTCTACATCATATTATTTTTTTATAATTTTTAGACATTAAATAAATTAAATTATTTATGACATCATGATGATGCAGCAATTACCTCATTAATAAAGGATTTAAATAAAATGGAAAGATAATGTAATATCTAAGACCTACACATGTTCAAAACCAATTGTATGGGTGGATTTCGAACCCTTATCACCTTAACCTCTAATTATATCAATGTGGGACCTTTTGAATCCGAAAACCATTTTACAATAAAGTAGTATTTCTTTACTTTCCAAGAGTGCCCCTCCTCTCCTCTTATAAAAGGCCCCCACCTCTACCACCTTACCCACACTTCCAAAGCTTTTGGCTCGGCCAACCCCTACCCATTTTGTCTCTCCACTTCCCTCTCTTACTACTTGAAGCCTCACTTTGGGTATAAGTCTTCCCAAGGAAGCCTTTGAGCTCAAACCAAAGAGAGTTACCCAATTTTAAGGTAATGTCTTCACTTGAGTCCTTCTGTTTTGTTTTGCTTCTCCAACCCCCTAAACTCTTTTTATTCATTTATTTTGTAACAAATACAGTATCTTAAATATACTAGGATTTTTTTATAAGAAGTATTCGAGCTACAATTACACACACCTACATCTAATGGTGAAAGAACATACTGTTTCTGTGGATGGCGAATTTCTGCCTCCCGAAACGATGATTGTTCAACATTATTTTAACACCTTCAAAGGTGGCCATTATGATGACACTATATTTATATATGAAATATAATATGTTTATGTTTTCCTTAAGATTCTTTATTTTTCATTTTGGGCATACCTTTATGGTTTCCATTATGGGTAAACGCGATATCTTCATTTAAGGAAGTGCAGACTACCGCCCCCTCAATGTGATTTGATTCGTTAATACCATATGTGGGACATAAAAAGGATGGAGTTATGATATTATTTATGATATTACACTGGAATTATAATATACCTTTATACCATTATGATTCCATTCTATAAAATACGAAATAGAAATGAAAGTAGCGTTCATGCGTACGTACGGCTTACCATCTCCATGAACGGTGTATTTCATTTCTTACTTATAAATGATTATGTAATATTATAAATTCATGCATGTACTGGATATATATGATATATATGATATCTAAATCATGAATACCATTCTGGATATAATGGATACATGAACAACTTGTAATTATAAAGGGTTTATTTTTGACACAAGTACAAATGATTTTTAAAATGACTGTTATTAAATTAAATAAATACATAGTTTCCATGACATGGAAATAAGTGATATAAAAGTAATAATGAACTTGAAAAAGGTTCTTAAACAAGTAGAAATTAACTCAAGTTTATTATTCAGGAGATTAAAGAACGACCGAGTCAAGTCGGACCCGAGGTATGGGACTTCGTCTCAATCTCCTTTCACTGAGGCATATTTTATTTTATACACAACCTTCTTTTATACGGTGTATAAACCCCTTTGAATTTTATTTCTATCCAAAAGGAATCTTTTTTTTTATACAAAGAGTTTTAAAAAATGACAAAAGGGAATGTTTTTGTCGTACGTATGCGGCGACAACGACTTCTCCGCCGTCGTGACCATTATTTGAGTTTCGGCTTCCTCTACAAGCCATACCTTTTTTTTAAAATAAAAATAAATACCATGTTTTACTTTTCTTTTGTTTTGGTATTTAAAATGTTTTTCATAATGTTTTTATATCAATGTGTTGAATTGATATCTTGTGATTGAAAGGTGGAAATGATATGTTTCCTTTATACGTGTTTTATGTGATACAATTATGTTGAGGTTCTTGGGAATTATTATGAAGATGGGTGGTTCTGTGATAAACTAAGGGAGGGTGAGCCTGATATAGATCTCCAATGCATTGGGTAACACAAAGGAGTGAAACGTTAAGGTTTCTACGAAGAGATTTAGGGAATATACTATGATGGGTATTCCAAACGTAACCAAGAGGGTTACTCCCTACGTAAGAATGTTATGAATGCCTCAAGTTACCTTTATGTCTTATGATTTCTATGATTTATTCATGATTTGATGAGGTATGTTAAAGTGCTTATGTTTTATGGGTAAAGTATGATTTCATTCTTATGTATATATGATCTCATGTTTCCTTTCCATATTTTTATAACCCATACTGAGCTTTTTATGCTCATCCCAAGTTTTTTATTGAAAGGTTTTTCACAGGTCAAGGGAAAGGTACATAATATGATGATAGTGTCAAGTGTCAAGAAATAATCCATGTTTTATTTTAAGTATGTTCCATTGATGAGAAAAAAATGAATGCTATCTTTATGTAACCACTTTGTTTAAATGTGGAATGTAATGCAAGTTTTATGATCTAATTCTCTAAAACTCTAAACCCGAAAAGATCCTCAATGTGTAATCTTGTAATAACTCAAGATTAAGTAAGGTTTAAGGCTGGGGCCTTATAGATGTACTAGGTGTAAATGACCTGTATTTCCCACCCCTGGTCTAACCATGTTTTTACATCTCATATAATATGTATACCTCCATATATGTGGCATATAAATTAGGGGAACACAAAAAGTAGAGGTCGTGTAGGCACTCTCAGGTGCCTCCTTCCTATCCTATATACTTCTAATTGTGCCCGTGAACTTTATGTCATGTGCATATATAATGGTTTTGAACATGTTCTCCTAGAGTATACACCTAACCGCCATCTAGGGGATAGATAGTTTGTGATAGCTATCACATGACGTGTGCTATTTAAAAATCATGAAAACTATAATGATGCAACCAAGGGGTCCCACATGGTGTGTATTTCAGGATTAAGTTCCCATGAACCATAGGATTTTAAAATACCCACAATTCTTCTCCACATATACTTACACTCACATTTAGATCTATTTCTAATATCACCCGGAGATTATGGATCTCATCGGGCCAAGCCCCAACATTGCTGTAGATTTTATTTTTGGCCAACCCAACCATTTAGGAAACTAACATCACTAATTTTAATTTCACCACACATTAAACATGGAAAATGGTAACCTTCGATCCAGTCTCTCTCCCCCTTCGATCAACACTAGTATTTTTGCACCTCAATTAAACCATGAATTGTGAAATTCACTTTTGTTATTGATCTGTTGCACCGAATAAGGGTCATGCAATGATAAAATACCAGGTTTTCATCAAATCGTAGACCCATGAATTTGTATATGATGAATACGTGAAAAAACAAGGAAGAAATACATAAAACATAAAATAAGAATGAATCTCGGTCATATTCTTGTTAGCCTCAATTAATTTTCATTAGAATGATGAATAAAGAGAAATAAATAACAATTAAATCAACCATAAAATGAATCAACTTTTGAAGCATGAATCAATTACTATTATTGGAATTGATACATGTTCAACATGGAATATTAACATAGGAAAAATTCATATAAATAAAATTTCATACCTTGACTTCAGATCAGTTACTGATGAAGAATGATCCTATGTCATAGTCACTTGTGAAATCTATGAACTCCATTGGTATTGATGATCCCTCTGATAACGTTCTGATTCCACCGATCCGTCTTCATTTTCTAATGATATACTACAAGCTATCCTCTCAATTTTTATGTTTACACAGATAAACCTTTTGAATTAAATATATTTTCGTTTAAAAGGGATAGTGTTACATTGTTGTGTCAAAGATCAAAAAATTAATATAATTAATTATTTTATTTATTTATTTCATTATTTGCGTCAGTGAAAACACTTTACCAAAACATCAAATGCTAAAAAATGTTATATAATTCCTAGGGTAAAACCCACATTATGAACTTAATGAGAGACAAATATTTATTATATGATACTCACTTTTATATTTTTTTTATAATTTTTCAAGAAAACAATGCATGTTTGATATTAATATTTTTAACATTTTTAATATATCAACTTCGAGATCATCATGCCTCATAATTGAACAAAATATATATTACTAGATGTAAAAATATTTCTCTATATATTTTCAATATTTTCATTTAAAAAATAGGGACACTACATTCAAGGGTTTTCTAGGGTTTTGATGTTACACTCTTGTGTTTTTTGCATAAAAAACATTTTTTGTCATTCTGATAAAACCTCAACTCTGATTGAAGTGGAATCGATTCCTAAATTTTAAAAATAAATCAAAAGTAATTTTGTTATGATTTCATTGAAATTTAAACTCATATTTTTAGTTTGGATCTTGTTAAGTGAGTTTCTAAAGACATTGATATCTTTTGAAATTGCTTATATTTTTATTTTAGGAAAACCACACATTAGATTAATGTTCTATCTTTTTGAACATGTCCCAAATACTTCAAATAAAATTTAACAATGATTTCATATTAATATGTGATAATATTTTTAGTTTTAACCATTTCAAGCATGTTTTATAGGTTTAAAATGCTAAAAATTAATTTTCATTTGTCCTGAGAGAGATTTAACTCATATTGGCAAGAAATTAGTTAAAATATTTCACAAATAAGTTAATTCATTTTATCATTGGATTTGATGGAAATATGAGGTTGTTAGCCTAGTTTTGACCCCTCATATGCATTTTTAGATAATTTGTTATGTTTTGAAACAAATCATTTAGTTAATATGAGAAAACCACAGTTCAGGTTGACGTGTTTTCTCATTATACATGTCCTGAATAATTCAAATACCATTTTCCTATGATTTCATACTAATTAGTGGCTATTTTCTAGGTTTTGACTAGTATAAGAATGTTTTAGATATTTAAAACAATAAAAATGTGATTTTTATTATATTAATATATCTACAACTTGTATTGATGTGGAATGAATTCCAAAATTTCAACAATCAATATAAAATCATTTTTCTAATATTTCACAGTAATTTGAGTTCATTTTCTTAGTTTTGACTCCTTAAAATGCCTTTTTAAAGACTTTAATATATTTCAATAATAATTTTATAATCATTCAAGGAACCCCACGAGTCTAATTTATATGTAATATTGTTTTACATGTCTAAAATAATTGAAGGATCATTCTACTATGATTTTACAACAATCCATGGTCATTTACTAGGGTTTGACCATTACAAACATGTTTTGGAGTTTTAAAACAGTAAAAATATTTTTTTGGTGAATTTAGAGAAAAAACATAGATTGATATATGGTTAGATACAACATTTGAAAAATAATTATATTGTATTTTTTATTGGATTTAATGATAATATGATATCTTTTACTTGGTTTTGATCACCCAGTGTGCGTTTTTAAAGACTTTGATATCTTTACAAACAACTTATTTAGTCATTTCTATCACATCACACACAAGATTGATGTTAAATCTAGGGAAACATACAAAAATTATTTAAATACCATTTTAATATGATTTCACATTAATCTAGATTTCTTTAATGTCTATACCGTTACATGCATGATTTAGAGTTTTAAAACACTAAAAATTCATTTTTTGGTCATACATAGAAAACCACAACTTGAATTGACATGATTTCGGTTCATACCTTTAAAAAAAATCATTTATTATTTTTCTAGTATTTTGTGGAAATATGGGGTCATCTTATTTTTTTAACCACCTAACATGCGTTTTAAAGACTTTAATATCTCCAAATATACTGATTTAATCATTATGAGCACATTGCATGTAAAATTGAAAATTTATATAGTATTACATATCATAAATAATTAAAATATTTATTTATAATTATTTCATATTAATACATGGTCATTTTCTTGATTTTTATTATTAAATTCACGTTTTAGTGCTGTAAAGCACAAAAAATGATCTTTTTAGTCTTCCTTAGAAAACTAAAACATAGATTGATGTGATGTTTGTTCTTAAATTTCAGAAATAAATCATTAGCTACATTACTAGTATTTCCTTACACAATATGGTCATTTGACTGGTGCAGACCCCTTGTTGCATATTTTTAAGGATCTTGATATCTTTAGAAGTTGATTATTTTTCCATTTCTTGAAAACCACATGAAAAAATTTACATTTCATATACTTGAACATGTAAACATAATTCAAATACCATTTTACTATGATCTCACATAAATTTTTGGTCATTATATAGGTGTTTCTATTAAACAAAAGCTTTAGAGTTTTAAAACAAGAAAAAGAGTTATAGACCATCTGAAATAAACCCAAATTTGGATTATTGTGGAATTAGTTTAAATATTGAAAATTTTATTTTATGGCCATTATCCCTGGATTTAATGGATGTCAAAGTCTATTTTATTTGTTTTTACCCCTCAACATGTGTTTTTTAAGAATTTATTATCTCTAGAAATTGCTTATGTAGTCATATTGGGATACCACTTGTCTTGTTCTTATATCATCTAGTCAGACATGACATGTATAATTTGAAAATAATTTTCCTATGATTTCATGATAACACATGGTCATTTTTTTGTATACCATTACACACATTTTTAGAGTTTTAATGCACTTGATGTGTGTTTCAATCACCCCAGTAAACCCAAAACTTATATTGATGTGTATTCAGTTTCTACACTTAAAGAATTACTTTACTGTCATTTTGATAGCATTACATTGTAACTTGAGATCATTTTCATAGATTTAACCTCATGATGTGTGTTTTTAAAGAGTTTAATATCTTTAAAAACTTGTTATTTAATCATTATCTACCCATTACATATCAGATTGTTGTCCCATCATCCTGAAAATGTCATGGATAATTCAAACACTATTATCCTAAGAGTGTAAAATAAAATAGAAAAAGTTTCAATAATACATAAGAAAATTTAAATATTGGAAGTAAAATATTTTTATAATTCAATAATGTTTTATAAATAAAATAAGTTGGAGAAATTTTGAACAAAAATTTATAATTCATAGAGGTATGGTTTATTAGCCTATGAAATAAGGATAAAATAAGAATGTATACAACATATGATGAATTATAATTCAACTATTTTTAAATAATTATTATCAATGATGTCAAAAAAATTAATAAAATAAAATCCATTGTGCACTAGATTGGTTTAACATGGTCTTATATTGATACTTCAATTTAAAATAGTTTTTTAATTGTGAGAGGTTGGTAAGAAAAACATAAAAATATGTTACTCCACCCCCATTTCATGTAATATAGACAATAAATTTATATAAAAATTAATAGGCACACAAAATAATAATATTAAAACATTTTTAATTTATCTAACTTTTTTTAAATTATTTTCACACTAAAAATTTCAATTATCCACGATAATGTAAATTATAATAATTTTAGAATCTTTAAATCATCCTAGTTACTACCTAATAGAATCATTCAAAAATTATATTGTGTAATTTTTACTTAAATACTATAAAATTATAGAAGTCTAATATATAAAAATTATTTAATTAAAATAATTATTTAATATATAAAGGGTTTTTATCAAAAATTTAACCAAAGGGAAGAAAGGAGTGTAACAACCTAAGATTTACCTATATATTTTTCATAAATAAAAAAGTAGTTTAATACCTTTTTCCACCTGAAACATCTAAAAAATAAATGATAAAATATTTAAAATATATGAATAATATAATAATTTGTATATAAAATTATATCAATCAATATGTATATTATATTATTATGTTTGACTAATATTTTAAAAGGGGTGACTTTCAAAGGATCTCTAAAAAATGTTATAGTATGTTACCTAAATAAATTAAATTAATCACAATTAAAAATTTATTATAATATTTAGTATTTAAATTTCTAAACTATTATTTCAATATTTAATTATTTATAAATTTATATGAAGTAAGATTAATGAAGTTTGGGGTTTAAAAATATATTTTTCAATAGAGTTATTTTTTCATTTTATATTTATATTTAAATAAATAAATAGATAAATTTTATAATTTTAATTAGATAAAACAAATTCATTTTTGAATTCCCAAATTCAAAATTACCTTTCGTTTAATTTTTGTGATTTTTCAAAAATAATTAATTTTTTGGAGAATTATGAAAATATACTTTTTAATAATAAAATGACTTTATCACATTATTAGTATATAATAATTAATTATTAGTTCATTAATTTTTTTATAAAACCCAATTTTTATTTTATAAGTGAATTTATATGTTTAAATATGTTTTTAATTTACATTCCCAAATATTATATTTTAGAACATCAGTAATATTTTCACAAAAAATGTTTTAACACATTAGATCGTTTTATTTTAAAATTAATTTTTATAATATTTATAAATTGAATAAAATAAAATGGATTTAAAATTTAGAATTAGTGATTCCGAATTATCTAATATGTACCAATTTATTTCTAAACATAAATATTAAGTTACCTTAGTGAAAAATTAATTATTATAGTAAAATCCAAAATGGTAAAAGTTCTAATTCAAGGGGTAAAGGGATTGAAAAATGATTAATAATTTCTATAAATGAATTTATAATGGTTTTATTGAACTTATATTTTCCAAACATAATTTTTTTCTCAATTCTTGGATCCGCATGACATTCATAACATGTTCTCCCTTTATATTAAGTTAAAATATTTACAAAAAGTCGATTATAAGAACTTATAAAAGTGGTCACATACCACCCATTGAAATAACTCATAATTTGTTTTACCTCATCAAACAATTATAGTTTTCTTTCCCTATAGTACTCTTTTACTCTCTTGAGATTCTTGTTGCAATATATTAGCCAATTCCATCCATTTCTAAGGGATCTTTCTAGGAAATCTTGAAGTGCTCAACATGAGTAATCATTTATAGTAAAATTATTTCTTTCTATATTAATTTTATTATTATAATTTTAAAATATATATGTAATTACTTATGTTCGTTTATATAATTAATTTTACTTTTCTATGAGAACAATCATCAATCACCTTTTTCATTTTTTATTATGAAAAATGAAATTGTAATTCGTGCATTGTGTGGTACATTGCCTACATGATGCAACATGTGTCATTTTACTTCACCACATTACAATGATATAATAAAATGAAAATTTACTATATAATTATTATATTTATATAATGTTTAATATTATTAAATAAGAAACAATATAACTCCTTTCTCATATTTAATGGAAAACAAAATTGCCAACTATGACAACCCTGCTTTTTAATTCAACTTAAGCATGCTTTATTACATAAAACTTCACTTGATACAACAAATACGATCGAGAGGTTTAGTTTCTTTGGGGATTAGGATCATTACATAAAAACTTTAAACTAGAAATACAACATCTTTATTGAAAACTTCCTTTACATGACCACTACATTCCTTCGTACTTAGCATTTCATGGGATAACCTGAGGACATGCATAAGAAAAGGGTGAGTTATAAAGCCCAGTAAGGGAGTAAAAAATGAATAACATGAGGAGTAAAATACATGTTAGGCAATAGGAACATAAATAGAGAATTATAGTAACATGAACATAAATGCATGATAAAGCATGATAACCATAACTTGGAAATGTGGCAACAACACTTAACATTGAATTAGCATGAGCCATGGCTCATTGCACATGGAGCATGAGTAAACCCTCATTTCACTTGAAGAACGAGTAAAACCTAGTTGCACTTGAATTAGCATGAGTCAACACTCATTCCACATGACTTATCATGATACTATACTTTACCCAATGCATTGGAGCGCTATAAAGGGCGCACCCTTCTTAAACATTTCATTTCATGCATAAGTGTGCCACATGGATCATAAAACATGGATTCATAAAACATAATCATTTATTCCATGATAAAGGAATGTGGAATTAATAAATTAAACTTTATAATCAATAAGTAAATGTTCATAAAGGTGAATACCCATGATGGAGAAATGGGCATGGTATTCACTACACAATGATATTGGCTTAGAAAATCGGTGTGATTTCGGCAGCGTAACGGCGTGACATAAGAATTCATAAAAAAGGTTGATGAGAGAGAAAGGGGTTCCTCATAATATTTACATGTAATGGACAGTAATGAGGTCATATAGATACATGTCCCAACAATTGAAAAGGAATTTAGATTCATGATACAAAAGTATTGCTTGAATATAAAAGAGGAGAAAAAGGTTTCTTTCAGAATTTCGGCATCGTAACGGGTGTACATGGGAGGCTTTTAATGAGAGAGAAAGGGGTCTCCCATCATTCAAACAATAAGAGGGAATTATGGGAGAGGTGTGACACCATACCCCAAAATTCATAATTGAAATTAAAAGGGCAATACAACTTAAAGAAAATTGACAAAAATGAGAAAGGAAGAAAAAACCCTTACTTGGAAGTGTGCTTCCAAAGGTTAGAGAGAGGCTTGTGAGAGGCTTCTTGGGAGCTTGGGGAACCTTGGGAGGATTCTAGAGAGAGTAGGACAGAGGTTGGACGAACTCCAAGAGATTTTAGTGAGGAGGAAGTGGGATCTTGGGTGGGTTTATATAGGAAAGGTGAGAGAATTCTTTTTTATTTAGGTTTGGGACCCCTTATATTAAAATAATTCAAACCACAAACCATCCCATGGTATTTGCCCATGGTTTCTGGAAAAGGAAAGAGGAAAACAATATTTTACAAGGCCAAAGTCCGAACTTATTAAAAAATTAGGGTTTCTTATGTGGAGGTGAGTCGCACTCCCATGGAAATTAATTTAAAAAGGCAAAGTGTTGAATAAGTCTTGAGGGCTCCATTAATGCTTTGAAAAGTAAGTCAAACAAACCCAAAACATCATTATTTTAATGATAAAACACATATTGGACGAACATAAGGATTATGTTATTTTATTACATCACCATTGGGCCATTATGATGTCATAAAACACATTATATATTTAAATGGTATTTAATTTTTACCCAAAAATTTGACTATCTCAGAAAATTATGAAAAATTAATCGTTGGATAAATTCGACGTCCTGATTCCAAAAATAATATTTATTTTATCTAAATTATTTTTTAAATATGTGAATTTTCACTTTTAAAATAAAAACCGACATTTATAAAACAATTCACGGGTTTTGACAGAAATGGCTTTCAAACCTTAATAAAAATTTTAATTGCATTCATAAAATTATAAGATCATTTATACTTAATAAAAAAAATTAATTTAATATTAATAATAATATTTTAGTAAAATATTATTTAATTCAAAAATCCTTTAATTTAATAAAATATAATTCTTAATTAAATAATAAATAAAAACACCATTTGTACTTTAAAAACTAATTACAATGTATCAAAAATGACTAGAAATTATATTCATTATTATATACAAAAATAATGTACATGAACATGGTGCTACTTATTTGTTACATAACCCCTTAAAATTGCCGCATAAGACCTAAGGGTAAGGTGCGCGATGGTGACAGACTCTTGGGGCGGCTCAGATAACATCGCTCGAGTGGTAATTTCAATCAACTTCCACTTTTCCCGTAGACGATCACGTTTGAGCTTGACTTGATGAATCTCAGCTTGGACTTGGTCAAGGGCAAAGCCCAAAGACGCCACCTCTTTTCCGAGATCTGACAAATGGGCTTCGTAAGGGTCAATTCTACTGGATGAGGCCATCGCTTCCTTTGTCTGAGTAGAAATGGGTTCGTTAAAGCCTTATATTTATACTACTCAGATGATCACTGTTCAACGGCTATAAAAGTAACAGTCACAAATCTTAACGTAAAACTAAAGAAGTTGACATCTTATAAAAAAAAATTTCATAAAGAAACATTTAACTGGATCAAGAGGGATTTTCCATTAATGAAACTTTGGGTCATTACAACATTCCCCCCTTAAGAAATTTCACCCTCGAAATTTTCCTTTTCCCACACTAAAACAAATGTGGGTAACTTAGCTTCATCATATCCTCCGACTCTCAAGTTGCTTCTTCAAACTTGTGGTTTCTCCACAACACCTTGATGATGGGTATTGTCTTACTTCATAGAACCTTTTCTCTACGATCTAAGATCTTCACTGGTTTCTCCTCATAAGAAAGATCGTCTTCTAATTGTACCACCTCGGAAGAGAGTACATGTGAAGGGTCTGGTATGTACTTCCTTAAGAGGGATACATGGAAGACATCATGCACCTTGGCCATAGTAGGTGGAAGTGCTAGTCGATAGGCCACAGCCCCAACACGATCAAGAATCTCGAAGGGGTCGATGTACCTTGGACTTAACTTCCCTTTCTTTCCAAACCTCATGAACTTCTTCCATGGAGATATGCGTAAAAACACCATGTCTCCGACTTTAAACTCAAGGTCTCGTCAACGATTATCTGCATAACTCTTCTGTCGACTTTGGGCTGCCTTGATATGCTGCTGAATGGTTTTCACCTTCTCCACCATTTCTTCGACCATTTCTGGTCCAAGCAGCTTACGTTCACCGACCTCATCCCAACATGCCGGTGTTCTACACCTTTTCCCATACAGGGCTTCATATAGTGCCATTTGGATGCTCGAGTGGAAACTATTATTATAAGAGAACTCAACTAGAGGAAGAGGTTGATCCCATCCTCCTTTAAAGTCCATTGAGAACGCTCTCAAAATATCCTCAAGTGTTTGGATAGTCCGCTCAGATTGGCCATCAGTTTGAGGATGATAGGCCGTACTGAAGTTCAGTTCAGTATTCAGAGCATGTTGAAGACTCTTCCAAAACTTAGAGGTAAATATTGGATCTAGGTCAGACACAATAGATAGTGGTACTCCATGCAACCGTACCACTTCCCTGATATATATCCGTGCTAGTTGATCCAAAGAGAAATCCTCTCGAATTGCAATGAAGTGTGCAGTCTTTGTAAGACGATCCGCAACAACCCAGATTGCTTTGTTGCCTTTGGATGTCCTTGGAAGTCCGGTGACAAAGTCCATGGTGATGTTCTCCCATTTCCATTCTGGTATGGGCAATGGTGGCATCATCCCCTTAGACTTCTTCCTCTCTGCCTTCACTTTCTGACACACCAGGCACTTTGATGTATATTCAGCGATATCCTTCTTCATATTATCCCACCAAAAGTTTTCTCAGAGATCTCGATACATCTTTGTGCTCCCTGGGTGAATAGAGAAATTTGAACTATGTGCATCATCCAAAAGTTCCTTCTTCAGCTCTGAACTTGATGGAACACATATCCTTTTTCCCAAACCGCACAATTCCTTCTTCATTAACATTAAACTCTGAGGATTTTCCCTTTTTGATAGCTTCCACTTTTTCTTGGATTCTTCCATCATCCTTTTGAGCATCCTTTATCCTTTCCAAAAGAGATGGTTGAACAATAATTTGCGAAAGGATTGTTGATGTTCCCTTCTTTATGATTCCCACGTCCATCTTCATCAAGTCTAAGAAGATTGGATCCTTCTCAATTCTCATCATTGATAGAATCGCTGGATCCTTTCTACTTAGGGCATCCGCCACCTAGTTCGCCTTCCCAGGGTGGTAATGTATTGAACATTCATAATCCTTGATGATCTCTATCCATCTTCTCTGGCGCATATTAAGCTCTTTCTGTGCGAATATATATTTAAGACTCTTGTGGTCAGTATATATCTCACATTTCTCTCCATAGAGATAATGCTGCCAGATTTTCAAGGCAAAGATCACCGCCGCCAACTCCAGATCATGCATTGGATAGTTTCGCTCATGGATTTTCAACTGAATTGAGGCATAGGTTATCACTTTATCATTCCGCATCATCACACATCCTAATCCCTTCTTCGAAGCATCACTGAATACCACAAAAAGCTCCCCACTTGTGGGTAAAGTGAGCACGGGTGCAGTGATAAGCCTCCTTTTCAACTCCTTGAAGCTTTTTTCGCATTCATCACTCTAAGAAAATTTTGCTCCCTTTTGAGTTAGCTTGGTAAGTGGGTTGGACAATCGTGATAAATTTCTCACAAATCGTCGATAATATCCAGCTAACCCCAAGAAGCTACGGATATCCGTTACCGATGTTGGCCTCGACCATCCCTCAATTGCATCTGTTTTGGAGGGGTCCACAGATATCCCATTGCTTGTGATGATATGTCCCAAGAATGAGACTTCCTTCAACCAAAACTCACACTTGATGTACTTTGCATAGAGCTTCTCCTTGCGCAAATTCTCTAGTACAGTTTTTAAATGCTCCTCATTGTCCTCCTTGGTTTTGGAGTATATTATAATATCATCTATAAAGACTACCACAAATTTGTCAAGGTAATCTCTAAAGAATCTATTAATCAAGTCCATGAATATTTCTGGAGCATTGGTGAGTCCAAAAGGCATTACTATGAATTCATAGTGCCCGTACCTTGTACGAAAAGCAGTCTTGGAGATATCTTCCTTCTTCACCCTTACTTGATAATATCCCGACCGCAAGTCCACCTTGGAGAAGTATTGTGCTCCACGCAGCTGATCAAACAAGTCATCGATTCTTGGGAGAGGATACTTGTTCTTTATCGTGGTTTTGTTAAGTTCATGATAATCGATGAAAAGCCGCATTGACCCATCCTTCTTCTTAACGAAGAGGACTGGTGCACCCCATGGTGATGCACTTGGGCGTATAAACCCTTTATCCAGATTCTCCTATAGTTGTTTCTTCAGCTCTTCAAGCTCAACAACAACCATTCTATATGGAGTCTTGGATATTGGTAGCGCCCCAGGTATATGTTCAATTGAGAACTCAACATCTCTTCTTGGAGGAAGACCAGGAAGTTCCTCGGGAAATACTTCAGCGAATTCACTCACAATAGGAATTTATTCAAGGGTGGTTTCTTCCTTGGACTCAATCATCTGAGCCAGATATGTGTGCTCATAAGGCAGTAATATCCATGCTTGAGATGATGGAGCTAAAGGAGATTCATCTTCCTCCGGACACTTGTAAAGAATCGGGGGTCGATTCTCCATATGGAGTGTGATTTCCCTCTTCCGACAATTTATGTTGGCTCTATATAAGGAAAGCCAATCCATGCCAAGAATTGCATCAAATTCCACCAAAGGGAGTATGACGAGGTTCGCCGGGAAATTCAATCCACAGATTATAACATGGGAGTACTTATACTCATGGGATACAATTATTGCCCCATTTGTCGTATTCACCGACATCTTTACTTCCATGATTTGAGGTGGTGCAGGGATTGTTCTACTAAAATTTTGAGATATAAAAGAATGCGTAGAACCTGAATCAAAAAGTACGTTCGCTATTCTTGAATGAATAACTAGCATACCTGTCACCACTTCGTTTTCGGGGTTCACTTCGGCAGAAGTGATGGCAAAAGTTCTTCCTTGCTGTCTTGGAGGTTGCTGGTTTCCTCCAATAACCCTTGGATTAGGGCACTGATTTGCAAAATGACCCGGTTCTTTGCATTTGTAGCATTGAACAACGCGTTGAGGTTCAAACGGAGCGTTCCTCTCCTCTGTCGTAGCCGCAGGTCCTTCTTGCTGACAGTTAACAGCTAGGTGCCCTTCTCTTCCACACTTGAAGCATTTTCTTGTCCCCCTAAGGCAATTTCCAGGGTGCTTCTTTCCACACTTTTGGCAAGTGGGGTGCTGGAATTTTTTATCGCCGTTGGATTTATCCATCGGACCACCAGCATTGAAGTACACCTTACGCTTCTTGTCCCCATGATACCCCTGTGATTCTCCGATATCCATTTCAACCTTGAGGGCACATCAGACAATTTCCTCATAGCTGTCGAAGTCATGGATCGCAAATGCTTTCCGCAAGCTAGGCTTCATCCCACCAAAGATGTGGTCAACCTTGCATTCGGGGGTAACGACAAAGCCGGAAACGTATCGTGAAAGCCTTGTGAAGTTTCCCTCATACGCTCCCACAGATTCTTCATCTTTCTGTTTGAGGGAAAGGAAGTCCCTTTCCATCTTAAGATGGAGGGTGCGTGGAAAATATTTATCAAAAACATCTTCCATAATTCCTTCAATTCCAAAGCCTCGATCTCCTCCTCAGGCTTCGTATTTTTGATCAACGTCCACCATTGTTCAGCTTCACCCTCCATACGATAAGCCTCTAGGAGAACCGTCTCTTTTTCAGAGCATTGGAGGATGGATAATATCTTTTCAATGGAGTTGATCCATTGTTCAGTGATCATGGGGTCAGATGATCCACTAAAAGTAGGAGTCCTTTGTCTCATGAAGATTTCAATAGATACTTGTTCTTTTATAGGGGGGGTTGAACGTTCCTCTTGACCAGTGTTTCTATTCAAAACTTGAGTTAGCTGAGAGAGAAGTGTGACAAAGTTCGCGATTCCCGCTCCCATTGGATTGGGCATCTGATAAGTACAATCATCACACTGATCTTCACAACGGTTGTTAGCCCGAGTTCTCTTATTACCAGCCATTGGCTGGAATAAAAGGAAAGTTAGGGGTAACACATAAAGGGTAATCCAAAGACAAAA
Source organism: Viscum album (assembly GCA_963277665.1). NCBI lineage: Eukaryota > Viridiplantae > Streptophyta > Magnoliopsida > Santalales > Viscaceae > Viscum > Viscum album. The sequence continues at coordinate 1,465,759,434 of OY728125.1, read as the reverse complement.
GTTGATGAATTATAAATAAACTTTAATCTCTTTAACTCATGAGTCTATAGGATTAAATACAGGCTTTTCATGATCTTCCTTCTAACATATATTCTTAGGGGCATTTTTCCCTTAATAAGGGTTCATACTAAGATTGTGAATTTATCAAAACATATCCCCCGGGAGTGTTGTAACCAAGAGTGTATCAAGGCCCATTGCCGTGCACCAGTTCCCGTTCGAGTCTAGCTCAAAGCGGTGTTTTCGGATTTTACCCCTAGGATACATCTGTGCCAGAGCCGCCTCTACCTGCTCATATCCAGACATGGATGTATTTGTTTGATAAACCACTTACTTATTATTTACCAAAACTTAGGGATGTTTTTATTATGCTTAGTCTTGTATCTAAGGCTTTACTAGGGTTTCCTAATCACAAAAATAACTAAAACTATCCTCTGATACCAACTATGACAACCCTGCTTTTTAATACAACTTAAGCATGCTTTATTACATAAAACTTCACTTGATACAAAAAAGAAGATCGAGAGGTTTAGTGTCTTTGGGGCTTAGGATCATTACATAAAAACTTTAAACTTGAAATACAACATCTTTATTGAAAGCTTCCTTTACATGACCACTACATTCCTTCGTACTTAGCATTGCATGGGATAACCTGAGGACATGCATAAGAAAAGGGTGAGCTATAAAGCCCAGTAAGGGAGTACACAATGAATAACATGAGGAGTACAATACATGTTAAGCAATAGGAACATCAATAGAGCATTAGAGTAAAATGAACATAAAGGCATGATAAAGCATGATAACCATAACATGGAAATGTGGCAACAACACTTAACATTGAATTAGCATGAGCCAAGGCTCATTGCACATGGAGCATGAGTAAACCCTCATTGCACTTGAAGCACGAGTAAACCCTCGTTTCACTTGAATTAGCATGAGTCAGCACTCATTACACATGACGTATCATGATACTATACTTTACCAAATGCATTGGAGCGCTATAAAGGGCGCACCCTTCTTAAACATTTCATTTCATGCATAAGTGTGCCACATGGATCATAAAACATGGATTCATAAAACATAATAATTTATTACACAATAAAGGAATGTGGAATTCATACATGAAACTTTATAATCAATAAGTAAATGTGCATAAAGGTGAATACCCATGATGGAGAAATAGGCATGGTATTCACTACACAATGATATTGGCTTAGAAAATCGGTGTGATTTCGGCAGCATAACGACGTGACATAAGAATTCATAAAAAAGGTTGATGAGAGAGAAAGGGGTTCCTCATCATATTTAAATTTAATGGACAGTAATGAGGTCATATAGATACATGTCCCAACAATTGAAAAGGAATTTAGATTCATGATACAAAAGTATTGCTTGAATATAAAAGAGGATAAAAGGTTTCTTTCGGAATTTCGGCATAGTAACAGGTGTACATGGGAGGCTTTTAATGAGAGAGAAAGGGGTCTCCCATAATTCAAACAATAAGAGGGAAGTATGGGAGAGGTGAGAAACCATACCCCAATATTCATAATTGAAATTAAAAGGGAAATACAACTTAAAGAAAATTGACAAAAATGAGAAAGGAAGAAAAACCCCTTACTTGGAAGTGTGCTTCCAAAGGCTACAGAGAGGCTTGTGAGAGGCTTCTTGGGAGCTTGGGGCACCTTGGGAGGATTCTAGAGAGAGTAGGGAAGAGGTTGGACGAACTCCAAGGGATTTTAGTGAGGAGGAAGTGGGAGCTTGGGTGGGTTTATATAGGAAAGGTGAGAGAATTGTTTTTTATTTAGGATTGGGACCCCTTATATTAAAATAATTCAAACCACAAACCATCCCATGGTATTTGCCCATGTTTTCTGGAAACGGAGAGAGGAAAACAATATTTTACAAGTCCAAGGTCCTAACTTATTAAAAAATTAGGGTTTCTTATGTGGAGGTGAGTCACACTTCCATGGAATTTAATTTAAAAAGGAAAAGTGTTGAATAAGTCTTGAGGGATCCATTAATGCTTTGAAAAGTAAGTCAAACAAACCCAAAACCTCATTATTTTAATGATAAAACACATATTGGCCGAACATAAGGATTATGTTATTTTATTACATCACCATTGGGTCATTATGATGTCATAAAACACATTATATATTTAAATGATATTTAATTTTTACCCAAAAATTTGACTGTCTCAGAAAATTCTGAAAAATTAACCGTTGGATAAATTCGAAGTCCTGATTCCAAAAATAATATTTATTTTATCTAAATAATTTCTTAAATATTTGAATTTTCAATTTTAAAATAAAAACTCACAATTATAAAAAAATTCACGGGTTTTGACAAAAATGGCTTTCAAACCTTAATAAAAATTTTAATTGCATTCATAAAATTATAAGATCATTTATACTTAATAAAAAAATTAATTTAATATTAATAATAATATTTTATTAAAATATTATTTAATTCAAAAATCCTTTAATTTAATAAAATATAATTCTTAATTAAATAATAAATAAAAACACCATTTGTACTTTAAAAACTAATTACAATGTATCGAAAATGACTAGAAATTATATTCATTATTATATAAAAAAATAATGTACATGAACATGGTGCTACTTATTTGTTACATAACCCCTTAAAATATCCGCATAAGACCTAAGGGTAAGGTGCGCGACGGTGACAAACTCTTGGGGCGGCTCGGATAACATCGCTCGAGTGGTAATTTCAATCAACTTCCACTTTTCCCGTAGACGATCACGTTTGCGCTTGACTTGATGAAGCTAAGCTTGGGCTTGGTCAAGGGAAAAGCCCAAAGACACCACCTCTTTTCCGAGCTCTGACAAATGGGCTTTGTAAGGGGCAATTCTACTGGATGAGGCCATCGCTTCCTTTGTCTGAGTAGAAATGGGTTCGTTAAAGCCTTATATTTATACTACTCAGATGATCACTGTTCAACGGCTATAAAAGTAACGGTCACAAATCTTAACGTAAAACTAAAGAAGTTGACATCTTATAAAAACATTTTTCATAAAGAAACATTTAACTGTATCAAGATGGATTTTCCATTAATGAAACTTTGGGTCGTTACACCAACCATGCATATATGTGGACTACTGCCTCCATAGAAGGATTGATTTCAACTTTACATTTCATTACCACCATTCATAGATGGTATTAATAACTGGTTAAGTGGATAAATATGGTCTTTATAATATCATTAACATTCTATTATAAAATATTATAAAACCTATTAATGATTTTATTAATAAATGATCATCATTAATTCAATCATTTAAAACATACGTACAAAGTGGAAAATATCATTTATATTATGTAATATTTCCAAATCCATAAGTTTAAACCTCAATTTTTATATATCACACTATAAAAACATAATTATATTATCATGATTATGGTTTAATGATATTATAATAAAACAACCACATATTATCCATTAATCATGATATGTTCATGTTTGGGTCAGCTTAACCACCTAATTGAACAATGCCATGAAATTAATTCATGGATAACAATGAAAACATAATTTATTGTATAATATGTTATAAATATGTAAATAATTACTATTTTTTGGTTCTCTAGATTTTAAATCAATATTTAAGTCATTAATTTATAAAACAACCTTCATTGGATAAAAAACACTGAAAAATGATCATTGTTAATTTGATATTCTAGGATAAATACTAAAGTTCCCTTATGAGAAAATATAAAAATTATAAATAATTATAGGTAATATATTATAGTAACTATAATATAATTTTAATTATAAAAAGTAAGAGTATAATTAAAAACAACACTTCCATTGGAAAACTAGTTCATAAAAATAAATATTTCCCAAACCCGACATCGAATATAAGTAATAACTGAATAATAAAAATGTAGATAATAACTATAAATTAATTTTATAAAAGGATTTAAATATGTAAATTATTTATAAATATGTTATTATGATATTTTTTTTTATAGGAACATAGAGTGCATTCAAATTAGAAGGGAAACAAAATTAAGGGTTCTTTGTCTGAAATTGAATTTCTAAAAAAATAATTATAAATGTGCACCATGATAGTTTCTATATGGAGATCTTACTAAGTAATTAATTTATTTTACCATATTCATGAGTTTTGAATGTCTACATCTTTTAATTTTTTTAAATATCCATGAATTAAAAATATACTTAACATGAAATTGGTTCTGATCAAGAATGTTACTCAATCTGTATGGGTTTTATTAGCAATGTTATTTTCAAATCAATATTATTTTTTAAAGTTAATAAATCTAGGAAATTTTTATTCATTACAAGAAATATGATTCTTTTTTTTGTATATTCATGGGGTTTTATATATTCCTCTGATATTTTAGTTCCCATTGACACATATTTTACCCTAAGTGTTTCTTTAAACTGACCACATCTATTCTTTTCATTAAAGAACCTCACTTTTACCATATATGTATTCATTATATGCATTTTTAGTTTCCTTACCTATGATATAATAACTGATTAAGGTAATTTTTTCAACCTTATATTATTTTAAAAGTTTTATGTAAATATTTACATTTTTTATATGGGTCATTTTAAAAAAAATGTAAAAATATTGTCTTTTTAACATTTATGAGTAAACAAGTCATTCCACCACCTTTAATGTTTTATATGAATATTTATCACCATGTTTTCAGGGTTTACAAAGAAATTATTTTTTCTATTTTTTTAAATAATATATATCCTTTAAAATTATTTCAAATCATCAAGGATATTTCATATTTATGAAGTTATATTTTGAAAACTCATAAAAAGTATTTTTCTACTAAGTCATTTTCTTTTGACATATCTTAGTCTTAATCATTGATATTCTTCAAATATATCAACAAAATTTCTTTCTATGGATAAATTTTATAATATCCCACTCTTTTAGGGAAATGATCCATGACTACTTTTGTCTTTATTAACTAACTTTGTTGTATAACCTTGATTTTTCATCCATTTAATTTACTTTATAAATATCATATTTTTATTTATATGATTTATGGGTATTCATCTAGATGCCATATATCGATTGATTTAGGGCATTTATTAACTTAGTTGTTTACCCTTTAACTATATAGTGTAAATACCATATACTTTATTATATTTATTTAATGGTATTTACCTATAGCGTTACACGATTTCATTAGATACCCATTTATTTAACATGAGTTTATCATGTTATTATTACTAATGTAATTGCTAATGATTTTCTTATTTGAATCATTATGGTAAATTATTTTATCCATTGGTTAGTTAGGATGTGTTGAATTAACCCCATTTTATTTTTATGGGATATTTATACTATAAAATTTAATGATTATCATTTTAATGTTTTATAGAGAATAATTTTATTTACATGGCTTCTTTATAATGTCATAAGTAATTGATTTCAAGTGGAACACATAATTATGGATGATGATTGGTGGGGTCCTATATCACCCTCTAATTAATTTGTTCTAAATTTATATCTCATTTGATTAGTATTCACAAGTACATTTTTGTTTCTCGTAAGAATGTAAATTGATGGTGTGGATCATCTTTGAAATGTACACTATACTAATTTTTATTGAATAGTTGAAGGATGTTTCATAGTTTTTTATCATTCTCAAGATGTGTTATGATCTCATTGATTATATTAATTAACTCATTCTTTTAAATATTTTATTATTTCATATCATGATTTATTACATGATTTATGACCTAATATTTTTTTGGTATTTTTTGTTATGTATCTTGATTATACCCATATGCTCATCTTATCCTCACTTACTATCCTTCATTGTTATCGCTTATGTTTACCCTTACCGAGTATTTGAGATCACCTCTTTTTTATGTCTTCATTTCACTAGGTTATGAAGAAATTTAATAAATGAAACTTATTTAGAAGGTTATGTTATCAGAATAATTTATGGTAGTTATTGAAGACTTGTTATGGATTAAGCGGTCTCCCTTATAGAGGAAAAGAAAATTTCCATTAGTTGAAAAGGAATGAGGTTTTAATTTATGGGGTTTTTCTAATTCTCTAAAAATATAAAACTAATTAGTCTTGGGATTATATTTTCAAGATATATTTTCTTTAAATAATGTAATTACTTGGTGATTAGGTCCTGGAATATCTAGTTGATATCAGAGTAGGGTTTATATAACTTTAGAGACTAGAAGGTTAGTTAAGGAAACTTTTGGGTTTAAAAAGTTATGGGTGATCATATTTCCATAGGTATAGATAAACCTTTAGATTAGTTTAAGAAATGATGAATATTTTATATATTAGGATAAGATAATTTTAGTGAAACCCCTCGATATATGTCTAAGGGATAAGATTATATATATGATAATATCCAGAAATATGGGAAAATTTGAGATTGGGTGGTTTTCCCCGAAATAACATCCCTATCTAGATATTACAAGTGTACTTAGGTTTGGAACATATATACCTAGGGGTAATAACCCTAAAAAGTGTGTTTTGGGTATTAACTGAATCATCTCCTAGAGCAAGGAAAATGGACAAACTACACACATAGTTTGACACTCCCTAGGGATATGCATTGTTTAATCACATTATATTTACAAACCATTATGAAGGATTTATTTATTAATTACATTAAGGGATTTATTTAATATGTTTGAGAGAACATAACTTAAAGTAACCTAGATAGATCCTATATATTTATTAGTTTAACAAATAATGACCTAGTTGAAACATAAGTATCATAGGTTGAAATTAATGTTTCATTAGAGAATTAATCTTATGATTTAGTTTCATATTCATATACTCTGATTCTTTAGGATATTATCAAAACCATTTATCATTAAGTATATTTTTAAATAGGAATAGAAAAATTAATTTGAAAAGGGTATGTATATGATTCCACTATGTATTATAATTGGATTACTAAGCATACTTAAATGGTTGTTAATCTTATTATATTCCTCCTATGATATAAAATGTGTTTTCCTAGACTTTCCAATGGTTGTGAGGTTGATACCATAATAGAAATTAACTTATTTCAATTAAATCTATTTTAAATTGTGAGTGATAATTATCGATGGTATTTTTGTATATTCTAAAGTTATAATGGTTATGTGAATTTTAAAATGATTGTTATTTAGTAGATCTGCATTATAGGTCTTGAATCATATATTAAAAAAAATCAATAACCTTGAAATGTAATTTTAAGAAAAATTTATATTCGTTTGGGATAACTGTTGAAGAACAAATTATTGAGGTATGGAAATATCTACTATTTAGTGTATACATCATGTTTAGGTAAGGGTTGATTGATATGGAAACTATAAGTTGGAAAACATTTGGAACCTTGGTATTTGTAATTGTTTGATTATATATTTAGTGAATTTGATCTCATTTTCGGATTATATTTACTACTCTTTGATTTTTTGAACAAGTGGATGAATATAATAATTAATTTTTGAGGGATATATTATTTTTTGTGGTTTAATTTCTTCACAAAAAAATGGTTTTGGGAAATATATTTTATTGATAATATATTATTAGGGTATATATATATATCAGAATACACAATTATGTGAATAATTACTATTGTTTGAGGAAAGAAAAGTAACTTGATATTGCCTTAGAGAGTAAGGTAGATGTTATATGCGAGATTATACCCTAAATAATAAAAATTTTATGAATACCCTCAACTAATATCATAAATGAATAATAATTAAAATTATGAGGACAAAATTTATTTAAGGGGAGGGAGAAGAATGTAACAACCGAAGAGTAAACTGTCCTTTTTCCATCAAAAAACATGGTGTTCAATAGCTTTATACAAACGTAAAACTCAACTAAAAAAGTTATATTAAAATTATATGAATAATATAATAATCAGAAGATAAATGGATAATAATCAGTAAAAATAATTATATTTTATTATTTTCTTTCATTAATAATTTAAAAAGGATAATTTTCTAAGTACAATTTAAAAAAAGGTATATTAAGTTTCCTAAATAAATTAAATTGACAACATTTAAAATTTTATCGTAATAGGTAATATCTATATATTTAACCTATTATTTTAGTATTAAATTATTTAATAAATTTAAATGAAATAATATTAAAGACACTTGGGGTTTAAGATGTCATTTCACAATAAAATCAGTATTTATATATATATTTTTATTTTCATTTAAATAACAAAATATATAAATTTTATAATTTTAATTTGGTAAATATAACTAATTTTTTTAATTGAAAATGAAAAAATTATCTTAAGGTTATATATTGGTAAATTTCTAAAATAATCAATTTTTATGTGAATAATGAAAAATATTGTTTTTACAAAAAATGGATTTTATGAAATCATTAGTATATAAGTATTAATGATAAATTTGTGAAACACTTTAAGGAGCCCATATATGTATTTTGTGAGTGAATTTATAATTTTAAAAATGTTGGTTTTAATTTACAAACACATATTTGATATTTTAAAACACAACTAAAATTTTCTCACAAATCATTTTATTACATTTGATATTTTAATTTTAAAATGAATTTTTATCCATCTATAAATTGAATAAAATGAATTGGATTTTAAATTTAGAAACAGTGGGTCCAAATTATCTTATAATGACCGCTTTAGTTTTTAGAAAATTACTATGTTACCGTAGGTAAAAACTTGTCAGTTTAGTGAAAGATAAAATTGTAAATTTAATAATTTATGGGGTAAAGAGATTGAATCATGATAATAACATGTCTATAACAGAGTTTATGCTATCCGTATCGATCATATCTCTTCCATACTCAATTATTTCTCAATTTTTTCCCATTTGAGATGTTTAACATGTGCTCCCTTTTTGTTAATTTTAAATATTTAAAAAATTGACATTATCACAACTTACAAAAGGGTCTTATAACCACACATTCAAACCAGACCAAAAATTTTGGGTTTTCATAATAACTTATTCTCTTCTCATTCCCCTAGAATACTCTTTCACTATATTTATAGTCTTATCACTAGATATTATCCTATTCCCTCCAATTCCGAGGTATCTTTTAGACAAATCAAAAAGTAGATACTAAGAGTAATCATTTTTACTTAACAAATTTACTCTATATTTTTAATTAAAAATTATAATATTAAAATACCCATGTGATGAAATAATTATTAGTTATAGTATTAACGATATTTTTCTATGGAAATACTCAATAATTTCTCTTTCCCATTTCTATTGAGAAAAAAGAAATCGAAACTCATTTGTTGTGGACTACCGCCTATATGAAACGATTGTTTTATATTTTTCATTTCATTTACACCATTCATGGATTGTCATAATAATTCATTTAATGGATAAATATTATTTTTATGATATAATAAATAGTCTATTATAATAAATTGGATAACCTATTAATGATATGATCAACAAAAAATCATTGTTAATCAATCGTTTAAACAAGCGTACTAAGAGGAAACTTTTTTTATTAGTATTATGTAATATTTACAAACCCATTACTTTTTTATAACTTTTAACTAAAAGTATTATATATCAAGATAAATAACAGTTAATTATATTATTATACCTATTTTAAAATTATATTACAACTAAAACACCACATAATCATTCATTATTCATGGTATGTTCATGTTTGGGTCGGTTTGAACATCTAATTGAAAAATGTTATGAAATTATATCATGTATGATTATGAAACATTTAAATATGGTATATATATTTAATTTTTTTAATTTTTTTTAACTATTCGTCAAATTTTAACTCATAATTTAAAAATAGACTTCATATTTTAAAAATCATCGGAAAGTGTTCATTGTCGATTTTTTATCTAGGATAAAGAATAATGTAATCTTGAAGGGAAATATAAAATTCATAAATAATTATAATATCCCCATTATTAAATCTATAATTAACTTGTAATGATTAAATTTTAGAGAATAATTAATAAAAACACCACTATTATGAAACTAGTTTAATACAATCAAGATTAGATAAATACAACATCAAAAAGAAGTAATAAATAACTAATATAAATGTAGAGACCAATTACAATCAAAGTTTAGAAATGGTCATGTATATGAACATATATATTAAATATGTGATTAATATATACTTTTTCATACAGGATTATATATTTCATTGGACTAAGTGGGGAATCAAGGAAAAGAGTTCGTTGTCTCAAATTTAATTTATTGAGATTTATTTCTTAATATAAACCATGATACATTTTGTATGGTATGATTAATTCATAATTAATGTATTTTATCATACGCATGGTGTTTTAAGATCCATATCAGTTTCTTTATTTAAAATCACATCAACTAAAAAGACACCCAACTTGAATTTGTTTTTTTCAAAATATTACTTAAACCTGAAGGGTTTCTTTTCCAACCTTATTTTCAAATGAAAATTATTTTTGAAAGATAATACATTTTGGTAATTATATTTTTTTTATAAAACCTCTAGCTATTTATTTTGAATATTCATGTGGTTTCATATATTCCCTTAATATTTCATTACCCTTTACTCATTTTTTAATTGAAGTGTTTCTTGAAACTGACTATTCATATTATTTTTGGTTAGGAACCTCCCTTTTTCCCCAAATCTATATTAATTAGATTCATTTTTAATAATCTTGATTTTGATGAAATAATTTGTTAAGTTAATTTCCGACTACTTAAAATTATTTTAAAATTTTTGAGGAAAATTTAATTTTTTCTATATGGTCCATTTTCATCAAAATGTGAAAATCTTATCTTCTAAACAATTACATGGGAACATGTCATTCCACCGCCTTTATCATTTTTTCTGAATATTTCCCACTATGATTTAATTTATTTTTTAGATAATTATTTTTCTCTTAGTTTTATATAATATATCCTTTAAAATTATTTCAAATGATCAAGGATATTTCTTATTTCTGAAGTGTGTTTCCAAAAACTCTTAAACTAGATTTTTTCATTTTGTAAATGGATTCACATTTATTTTCCATGGTGTTATCGTGTTAGGAATATTTATGGAATTAATATTTATTTCCATATTTAAATCCATATTAAACAAATTTTATTTCCATTGTTCTTTATAATGTGGGGAATCAAACCCATTTTATTTCAATGTTTTCTTTAGGCTATAATACTAAGTGGTTTTCATTTTGAATGTTTTTTGAGAATTATTTTTTTTCAACCCGTTATTTATGATGTGATAATTGAATTATTTCAATTGTAACTCATAATTATCTAGGATGACAGGTGAGGTCATATATCACCATAAAATTTATTGATTTGAAGTTTATATCTCATTAGATAAGTATTCATGACTATATTATTATTTGTTATAAGCATGGACATTTATTGTGTGGATCATGTAATTAATGTTCCCCATAATAATGTTTATGCTAAAGTTGAAAGATGTTTCCCAATTTGATGCTTATTTTATTGACTAGTTTATTCTCTCCTTGATCATATATATCGACTCACTCTTTCGACTCATGTCTTATTTGTTTTCAATGTTTATTCAATTTTTCATGACATAATATTTTTTGGGTAAGATTTTTTTATGTATCTTGGTTATATCCATATGAACATATTATTCTCACATATGATCCTTTATTTTTAACACTTATGTTTATACTTAAAAATAATTTTATCTCTCCCTTTTATTATGTCTCTATTTCCCAAGGCCATGAAGAAAATTAATACTGAATATGTGTCTAGAGTTTTAACTTATAAGAATAATTTATGGTAGATGTTGAAGAATTGTTATTAATCGAATGGTTTCTCTCATAGTGGATAGAAAAAATGTCACTTTGTTAAAAAACACTTGATTTTTCTTCATTCAATGTATTTTCATAATTATCTAAAACCCTAAAACCTAAAGGCATTATGATTATGTAGTAATGAGATATTTTCTATAAGTTATGTAATTAATAGACTATTATGTTTATGATAATATAGAAGGAAAACAACCAAAATTGGGAGAGGCATGGTATACCTGTAAGAAATGTGTGACACTTCCATCCTATAAGACTCATGACATTGAGGAACTCTAGGGGATTCCAATGGGGGGGGGGGGTTATATAAGGGAGTGAGTTTAGTAGTTGTAGAAGTGGTGTCGACATTCAGGGGTGGGGTCATCGATTGGGGGAAGGACATGGGAAGAGGGGGGGTGGGGTGGAGGGGTTATTATTTTGTATTTGTGCATAGAAGTAGAGTATCCAATGGGTGGGTTATTAGGGTGGAACAAGGATGAAATATTGGAATGTAGAGGGAGGTAGATTTGCGTTTCTGATTTATTGTGTGGGGACCACTATTTTTTGGTCTCTATGGGTAGAAATAGAAACTACCCAATTTTGGTAACCTTATTCAACAAAGTGAAAATGGCCAGACTCAAATTCCCACATTTCCTCTTGGATATCTTCATGCTACCACTGAATCTTAACTAGTGGTATTATTTTACCACAATGTACTTCCTCACTCAAATATGTAATCCACTATGGACACTTCTCATAATATGCATTATGTTCCAACATAACATCCGAACAATCTATAACATGCGCATGATGGGGAATATACCTCTAAAGTTGAGGAATGTGGAACACGTTACGTGTGACTAAATTACATGGAGGAAGGTCCAAATGGTAAGCCATTGTTCCCACTCGTTCGGTGATCTCAAAGGGTCCCTAAAAATGTGGTGCTAGCTTTCCCTGCTTACCTAGAAATTTATGTCCAACATGAGGAGTCACTCGCCAGAATAAAAGATTTCCTATATAAAAATCCAATGGTATCCTCATACAGTAAACATATAATAATTTTATACATTGATTAGTGATCAACCTATTCTTTATCAGATTCACTCTCTTAGAGGCCTCCTAAACAATATAGGCCCCATAACTGCTGCCTTATTTGCCTCATACCAACAAGTGGTGGTAAACATGGTCTATTTTAAAGATCCTCATAAGTTTCCATATGAATTGAATCCTATTTATTATTATTGAGATTGAATTCCATCAAGGTTATTTTATTATCCCATACTCCATCTAAGTATAGTATGCTAGCTTGAAGCATATCCTCCAATATACATATATTCTTCTTGGACTATCCATTAGTTTGAGGATGGTACACTGTGTTCAATATTAGTTGAGTCCTTAGAGATTTATATAATCCTATATCAAAGTGGAATGTAAAACATTTATCTTTTTATTAAACAATTCTCATGGGAACTCCATGAAGGTGTAGGATTTCTCATTAAGAGATCTTACCTATCTCAACCATTGAGGGAGTCCATCACCAGTCTCTCACTAATGGAAGAGATTACGTTCTCTCTCTCTCATATATATCTTCTTCTCTCTTGATTCTAGTCCACCTTTGTCTCCATACTATCAAAGGGAAATCCTTTTCTAGTAATGAAAAAATCATTCATTGTCCACCTATGATCTAGAAGTAAGCCTATGACCTTATACTCTTCCATTCCCTTATCATGGGTTAAGACCTTATAGAGAACCTCTGAGTATGTAATCTAATCAAAGCATCTAACCTAACATCTGAGCTCCAGTTAAAGGCCTATCTCAAAATTTAAATCCATATCTACCTAATTTACAGATAAAAATTTTGAAAAGAGAAGAATCTTTGTGAAAAACACAAATTATATAAGACAGTCATAGATCCATTTCTTAATTCCAAGAACTCATCTGAAAGATCCAACTTCATCCTTTTTGGAAAATAATTCTAAGGAAAAAAATACTTTAAGGTCATCCATGTAGGACCCTATCATATACTATAATGACTCATGGTAGTCCACCATCTCTTATAAATTCCATATAACATGAATAAATCTTGAATAAATCATCCTTCTTTAGAAATATAGAATAAATCAAAGATACTATTAACAAAGTCCATCCAATCCTCTACATCATGTGGGCCACTAGTTCCCTAGAATGTCGGAGGATGCTTTTGTAGAAAATATTGGGCATGGTCAGTCATATTTCTCTGAGTGAGTCTGCCTTGAACAATAGATATTTGAAATAGTCTCTACTAGATAGGCTCTAAATTATTGATCATATATGCCAGTATTGTATCATGTTGGGGAACATCCTCCAGCACTACAGTCGGTGGAACTGAGATATACTAGGCTACCTCAACTGGTGGTCCTATCAAAAATATTTGAGGTAGAATACTTCCATTATAAAATAAATTAGGAACATAAATGATCTTATGAAGTATATGGGAACACACATGGTTTTCCTTGGAGTCTACCCTTAAGCTAAGGTATACACCTCAGATCAAGAACCTTGGTTTCTATCCCTGTTCATTAGTCACAATCACCATTTATATATTAAAATAAAAACATATTCAATTAAAAAAATTATTTCTAATAATGATATACCATAACAGCATGAAAAATATAAATATATCACATAGTAGATAATCATCCTTGAAAAAATAACAAAAATCATGAATTTAATTAAAGAACTACTATGCGACATAATGAAAAAATAATTTCTATATATTTAATGTGAACCGACGTTCCTAATCATGATGTATGAACACAACCAAAATATCATAAATCACATATCAACTTCATGTGTATCATCTAAGGTAGGTTTAATCAATATTAATAGAAAAAAAAAATTCCTTAATTTATGGAAAGCCATAGGTCCACTATACAATGCTATTAAATAAATGTCATAGTTCTATTCCCAAAGTCCCAACAATCCTATCTCATATCTATCTAGTACCTTTACATGGAAAAGAGACGAATAAGTCAGTGAATCCTAACCTCTGTTATAATTTTTTAAAATCCTGACCTAAATGATCAGGTCTGAATTAAATTCCACATGAAAACATATGTTCTTCTTTATATGTAAGAGTATAGTAGATAACACTAGGGGTCTAAATATGATAGTGGGGTGAGTATACTATTCATACCATGTCATCGAAAAATATAATAGTGATCAGTAATAAAAAAATGAATAAATAATTAGAGTAAAATTTGAAAAATAAATAAGTGACATAGATATAAAAACAATTCCCATATTGGTAATCCTTTCCAGAGAATAAGTAGGATGTAAATACAAGATAATTAAATATAAAAACATCTGCAGGGTACTCTGGTGTCTGTTTGATTTTGCTCCGGCTTCATGCTCCACCACTCAATCATCAACCATAGGCCCCTTGACGTTTGTTGGATATCTGGTCATGAAATCTATAACTTCACCGAAATTCCCATGTTGTGTGTGAGTGCATGTCTTAGTAGGTCACCACCAATGTGTAATTTCCAAATATCCGCAATATATATAATAGTGAATATCTTGACATAAGTAAATTCTCAATAGACATAGTTGTACTGAGTCATCGTGCACTAACCAATACACCACAAACCATGACCCCACCTACTTCAGATCATTGACGATAATAAAGTTTAGAACAAAATCACCTCCATCATGGTTTCGTATATCACCCCCTAGTTAGTGGTTGTTGCAGGAATTCCGTATATTCCTCCTTGTCAAATGTCCCACCCCACCCGACTACTGGTTATCAATAGAACACCATACGTTACATCAGGTTAATCCTTGGTTAGCTTATCCTTTTCAATACCCTATGGCCCAAGTTCATAGGAATCTATGACTATTATCTTACAACTATACACTATGCTTTCCCCTTTATAGAGGATGACACACCGACCTTCAAGTATATTAGGACTGAATGAGGTTGGGTAACTAACCACTCTGCCTCAGAACTCCCAACCTCAATGCTCTACCTATGAGTCAGAGTACCTTTTGGTTAGCCACTATACTATCCCTTCAATAGAGTTATACACACCCACTTTTTAGGGTAATAGGAACGTGTCAAGTTGGGTAATATACTACTGTTTCTTTCCCCTCTATAGGGGTGTCCCACCCACCTTTAAGGACGTTAGAACCACATTACTCCCAACCTCAAGGCTAAAATAGTGTATCATGGTACCTATAACACAATTCCATAGGATATATAACTCACAAACAATACATGTCATAGAATAGAATGTCAAGGTACATCATGATAAATATCTTGAGCTCTGTATAATCACATGTCATAAATAGTCATCCCACGACTAAACATGAACCCATATGTAACTCTTCTCAAGCATGGGTTAGTCATGAATAAAAATCACATCATGATAAAATTTCTATATACATACCCATAATGGTAAATAACCTCCAACCTCAAATTAATCAATGTCAACAGAATGAATAAACTACCCTATGTGGTTTAATTATTGGAGTGGAAACATCAATAGTCAAGAACACCTCTTCATGACCGTATTATTGTAAATGTAGACACGTCAAGTTTCAATGTTCATTCGGGGTTTCTATACCCAAAACTAGTTGTTTTATTTCAAAAGGAAATAAAATATATCTTGAAATGATACATTCACACTTGGATAATTTCCAAATTATCTTTTATGGACAGTACATGCAATTACAAAATTATCTTTATGTATATTTATATTTTAATATATTTTAATAAATTATCCTTTTATAATTATCTATTAATCATTTATCCTAAATTATCCTTTTAAGATTATATTTTTGTAATTTATTATAAATTTCAATTTTATAATTATCTATTGATAATTTACTTCAAATTATCTTTTGATAATTTATTATATATATTATCTTTTGATAATATATCAATTATCATTCAATAATTTAATAATTTACCATTGATAATTTAAAGTAATTATCATTTTTGGATAATTATTTGTGATTATCATTTCTTGTTTAAATAATTATCTATTGATAATTTTATAGAGTATATTCTTAGAATAAACTGGTATAATTATTCTTGGATTATTATTTATAATTATCCCTGATAATTTCACAGTGAACATATTTTGAATTTTTTTATAAATTATTAATGATAAAACACATAATTAACTTTTGATAATATATTATATTTTTTTCATCTGAAAATTCCCACTAATTATCCTTGAATAATTTTTTTTGAAACTATTATTTAATAATTCTAAGTTTTATCATTATAATTTAACTTCCACTATTTTCTCACTATTTGAGAAATAAGTATAAAAAGATGAAAATAATTTAAAAATTAAACTAGACACAAAAATTTTATGTTCAAATGTGAAGAATGATGCTCATCACGGCCCTAAAATTGGAAGAAGCAACCCTAATCCAATTATTCAGCATGTCACTGACCATGATAAAGAGAGTTCTTGGGTTTCAAAGATTTAATTGATACCACACACGATAGAATCAAAAGGTTTCGATTTTTAAAACATAAAAAATCTCAGAACTAAAATACCCAAGATAAAACACCCATTTAAATATATGATTCAACAAAAAATTAATTGTAGGCTCATTAATTTGTCCTAATTAATTTAGTACCAAAAAAACAAATCAAAATGGTGATTGAACAGAATTTTTTGAATCATCTATAAGTTAAAAATGGAGGTTTTTTAGGTTTTAGTAGAAAAATTGACCAAATAATGAATTTAATTAATAAATTATTAAAATAAAATAAATAAATATTAAAAATTTAATATCACATGTGATGTTTAAAAATACCCAAAACATATAATGTTATGTCTTTCATAGGGTAATCCCCATATCTCATAAGTAATAGTTGTGTCATATGTCTCTTATGATACACTATTTGGGAAAAATTCCATTATTTTCTGAAAAATATATATATATAATATGAAATTGTCACGACCTGACCCAATGGGGCTCGAGCCGTGACTCCCCAAGCCTGCCTCCAATAGGCGAGGGGCTGGCGACCAGTGCTGAGTAGGCTATCACACACATGGGAGACATTAGCCTAAGGTACCTGTATAGACACACACACCCACATACACCATCATGCAACAATGCAGAGATATATAAAACTGTATAGTAAATGCATGCATAAAACTATCCCAAACCAGAGTGCAATAGCAGTATGAAAATGGAAATATAGGGCCCACCAAAAGAAAACTACAATGACATCCAACCTTGTCGGAAGAAGGGGTATGCAACCAAAATCACCACCAGAAAGCTCCCCGGCACAGCTCTAGTAAGACTCCATGGTCAGTCCCGCTCACTCAGCTTCGCCTTCTCTAGGTCCTCTTGGGACTCCGTCAAAAGGCCTATGGTATGAACAAGACACAAACATGTGCGGGCAAAGCCCATGTAGGGGTGAGTATAACAATAATCAGTTGGAACCACAAAAACCCAAAAAAAAGAGAGAAACTGAAAGGCAACAGATCTCTCATCCCTGCCAGAGGGATCCCAGGCGAAAGAGAAACTCCATCTCATGACCATCCTCAACTAAACAAAACTATTCAGCTCAGTCTAGGTGTTTTCCCATACATGCACCTTGAACATCCACTCAGATATATGCTCTTACATATACAAAAAACATCCAGATATACTTAGCTCACACACCAAGACACATGAGGTACCGAAAAGAACACCAAAAACAATTCACAACCTGGAGAACACACTCCATGAGAACTATCATCTAGATGATAGTCGTTCGAGAGATACAATCCATCGGGTCCCACACAAACATCCCAGAGGCTCACCTGAGAGGTCATGCTCGTCAGAAATCATCACTTAGAAAGTCACGCTGAAACAGAATAACACCAAACTCCTCAGATAGGGGATCACTCCTAGGGTCCGCTAGGGGATGCCAGAACCCACACCAGTATTCAAAGATCTCACAGACAGGGGATCACACCCAGGATCTGCTGGTGGATACCACAACCCGAACTCGTATTCGATGATCTCACAGATAGGGGGTCACACTCAGGATCCGATGGGGGATACCACAACCCAATCTGGTATTCAAAGATATCACATATAGGAGATCACTCCCAAGATCCTCTGGGGGATACCACAACCCGATCTGACACTCCACAAAATCACATCAATCAGATTGAGGATCGTCGCCCATCAAGGTGGTCATGACGATATCGAAACACCATCTAGTATAACTCGCGTAGAAGGGGATCAAACCGACAATGCACCAAACCTACCCAAACCATGTGCCGTGTAGGGGATCGTATAACCAATGATGTCGCAACCCTACTATAAACCACATGATGTGTAGGGGATCGTATATCCGACAATGCCACAACCCTACTGTGCACGTCCCAATGCATATGGGTTCATATTCCCGATGATGCCACAAACCCTATGAGGGTTAACCTGCTAGATAGGGGATCACTGCCTATGGATAAGAGGTTATAGTGATACCATGAACCCTATTGAGGGTAGAGAAGCTAGTGGATCCCGCATCAGGCCCACTGGAGGGATGTCAGAGCTCTAACAGATTAGAGATCATATCGAGGGGATCACAAACCCATACCATGGTTGTGATGCCCCACGAACCCTCATAGGAGCGAACCAAGGGAGTACCCTTAACCACTACTTCTCCAAACGTCACTAACCTGGGCGACCCACCACAAAACCACACCGCGCACCTCCAAGGCCGTTACCGAGGCCACCATCACGATCCACTGGAAAAACACGCAGGATAGGCTGTTTACTCACCCGAAACGGACAACAGTTGAAAAAGGAAAAATTCAAAGTAGCTAGCTTGTGTGTGTCCCACAATAAGATCCCAAAAATAATCAAGTGGATCATACCCCTATGATACCCTCTAAAAAACACAAGGCTTGGACTACTCGATTGTCCAAAACAGACACTCGGCGGAAAAGTCGCGTTTCTCCATAAATGCCCAAAACCAGCCTCAGGGGGCCGTCATTTTAATCTTCGTCCTAGAGCCTAGAAACTATACTGAAAAGTGTGTGTTACTATCAGGATAACAACGTCACTAATGACACGTCGATCGGAAGCTCAATGTAAAAGTTACGGCGGGTCGAAGTTGGATAATAATAAAATATTATTATCATTTAAATGTTTCATAGCCCTGGGCCATGAAACCGACTCATAAAATTCCCAAAGTGATTTGAAAAGGTCCTCCTAGACTCAAGGAATTCGTTTCCACAAACGGATCTCAAATCGGAGTTACGGGTTGTGAGTTACGGGGGTTTAAATAACCCCCGGAAAAATCTAGCCGGACCACTCTAGGGTCGCCGAAAACCACTGTCTGCCAGACCGGACCGCCGCCACCTACCGGAATCCACCATGCCGCTGTTTGATTCTGCCACGCCACCTCTGCTTCACTATAAGCTTCCATGGCCACTGCCCTCACTGCTGGAAAACCAGGTTTTCGTTCAGAAAACTTCGACGAGCCACTGAGAGCACCCCGGTGCTCAAAATTTAGATCCGAAACATGTTTTGAAAAGATCTGGACCCGAACTACAAAAAACATATGAAAATTTAAAGAAAAAAACACAAAAATGGGATCTGGTATTTTAAAACTCAAACTGCATACCTGGTGGCGTTTCTCATAGCAGGCCCGCGCCCACGAAGTTACGCCTCGCCTAGGGTAAACAACATGCTCGAGACACAACCGTGCCCTCAGATTCCCATTCTAAGATACCATTTAAGAGACAACACACCCCCGCTACATGAATAGTATAAAAATACTTAATATTTTTATAAAATTAATCCCATGCACACTAGGCCTCAGAATCACACACCCTCTTCGCTTCTAGTTCAAGAATTATTTATTGGAATATTGAAAAGTCTGACAGGGCCAAAACCCGAGTCGATACATCCTCCCCACCTTAGAACATTTCATCCCTGAAAATCCATAAGCACAAAAAAATCAACTAGACTCTCAACTAGGTGTCCCACTCTAGAGATTTCACTGACAAACACCCCTTCTCGAACACATAAGTCAGGGGGAGTCATCCATCACACCTCAACTCTATCCGCTTTGGGCGGCACTGACTCGCCTACACAATTTTGATCCTGTCACAAAAACACGTCTCGGTGGGGGAAGGATCCCTCTTCCTCATGCATTTGAAGCATGCCGAACAATGCCCACATATGGTCTTACCAACGCCATGAAAAAAACTCGAGCAAGCAATGGAAAGGAAAGAGTATCGCTAAACAGTGTCTATCAAAACTACTACAGAAGTAGAAAGGACACAGAGCGTACCTCCATCTATCCACGGAGCCACTGGGTCAATAGCCTCTAGGGAATGCAGCTGTCCTCACCCTCACCCTCAAGCTCCTTGATCTTGGCGTGGACCACCTGGGGGTGGTGGGGGTAGCATCTGATACCGCTGACCACCTCCCGCTGCTACAACAGCTCCATCACCACATCCGTCGCCCTGTGGACCTCCTTTCTCAAGACGTTTCCACTACCAAGGTGACCTGTCAATCCATTCCCTCTTAGATGCACGGCGGGTCAGACACTCCCCATCCAGATGTCCCCGGACATCACAAGAGTAACACCACCTCTCCTGTGGCTGCCAAAAAACTGGCCGGTAGGTACTTTGAGCCCTGAACCTCAGATCCTCCATCCTGGGGTGGCTTCCTGAAACATCGGCTACGTCCAGACCCTTACGCCTACCGCCGGCTACCAGTTGCTGACGTCTCAACTGCCACACGCCCAACACTGACAGGCTGAAATTGCTCAGCCAGAAATCTCTCCACCACCAAGGCTTGCTCCAGCACTCTAGCATAGGTGGGAAGACACAAGTAAACGACACCTGCCTAGATGTCTCTGCGTAGCCCTTACTAGAAGGTCCAAGCCCTGAAAAATGGGTCACGAACCATATCCAGGGAGTAGTGTGACATGTCTATAAACCTCGCTGAGTACTCTGACACAGTCATGCCCTCCTTCCGAAGCTGCAGAAGCTCCTGGATCCGCACTGACCTCAGCATCACTGGATAGAACTCTTCCCTGAAGAGCCACTCAAACTCTGCCCAGGCGAGCATCTCCTCATCGTGGGACTGCATCACCAAACTCCACCATCGCATAGCCGAACCTTGCAGAAGGCTCGCCGCTAGGACCACTATCTGATCTAGGGGGTGTCCTCAGTAGGAGAAAAACTCGGGTGACGTCTTCGAGCAAGTCATCAGCTACCTATGGGTCTAGATCACCCCGTAACCTCAGAGTTCACTGCATCTGGAACTCGTACATCGCACTCAGCCTGCGCGCAACCTCATCCTGCACTACCAGCACAACCAGCTGCTCAATAGGTGGTGGCTCAACTGGAATACCACCTGGAGGTCCAACCTCCGAACCTACGCCCTGGTCCACAACCTCTACATGGGGAAGATCGTCACCACAATCTTGCTGCGGAACCCTTGTTGTTTTTCATCGTGGAGGCATCCTGAAATACAATCAAGACTCTCCATAGGCAAAGAGTATATCTGGAGAGCGGACTCAAGAAGAACAAAGGAAACCCAAAAATCCAGTCATATATGATGCATGTACCGTTATGTCTCTACAACTAGTGTCTGAACGTCCCGAGTCAAAAGGCAGGTTATCAGAGTCCAAGTGAATGGATACGTCGACAGCCGCACCATCACTTGAGTCCCTGTCCTAAAATCTTAACCCAAAACATCTTGACACTGTCTCTATGAAACCAAAACCAAACTCACTGCTAGACCAGCTACGCTCTGAGATCCCAAAGGTGGAACTGCCTCTGATACCACTCTGTCATGACCCGACTCATAGGGGCTTGAGCCGTGACTCCCCAAGCCCGCATCCAATAGGCCAGGGGCTAGGGACTAGTGCCGAGTAGGCTAGTACACACATGGGAAGCATTAGCCAAAGGTACCTTTACACACACACACCCACATGCACCTCGATGCAACATTAAATTGACATATAAAACTGAATAGTAAAAGCATGCATACAACTATCCCAAACCAGAGTGCAACAACAGTACGAAAAGGAAAAAATAGGTCCCGCCAAAGGAAAATTATAAAGGTGTCCAACCTACTCGGAATAAGGGGTACGCTACCAAGAGCACCACTGGAAAGCTCCTCGGTACATCTCTGGTAAGACTCCACCGTCAGTCCCGCTCACTTAGCTCCACCTACTCCAGGTCCTCCTGGGACTCCGTTGAAAGGCCTGTGGTCTGCACAAGACACAAACATGTGTTGGTAAAGCCCGTGCAGTGGTGAGTATTACAATACTCATTAGGCACCCCAAAAACGAAAAACAAAAGAGAGAAAATGAATGGAAATAGTTCGCTCATCCCAGCCAGAGGGAACCCAGATGAGAGAGAAACTCCATATTGTGACCATCCACGGCTAACCACAACTAGTAAGCTCAATACAGGTGTATACCCATACATACACCTTGAACATCCTCTCAGATATACACTCTTATGTATACCAAAAACATCCAGATATACTTAGCTCACACACCATGCCACATGAGGTACCGACCTCATCACAATAAATGGTTTACCACCAGGAGAACAAACTCTACAAGCACTGTCATCCAGATGACAGTCGTCTGAGAGATACACTCCATCGGGTCCCACACAAACATCACTGAGGCTCACTCGAAATATCACGCTCGTGAGACATCATCACTGAGAAAGTTACACTTAAAAAACAAAACAAAAAACTCCTCGGATAGGGGATAACTCCTAGGGTCCGCTAGGGGATGCCAGAACCCACACCGGTATTCAATGATCTCACAGATAGGGGATCACTCCCAGGATCCACTAGGGTATACCACAATGCGATATTGTATTCGAAGATCTCACAGATAGGGGATCACTCTCCAGATCCGCTGGGGGATACCCCAACCCGATTTGGTATTCGAAGATCTCACAGATAGGGGATCACTCTCCGGATCCGCTAGGGGATACCACAACCCGATCTGGCACTCCACAGAATCACATCACTCAAATAGAGGATCGTCTCTTGTCAAGGTGGTCACGATGATATCGAAACCCCATCTGGTATAACTCGCATTGTAGGGGATGGAATTGATTACGCTCCAACCCTTACGGAAACCACGCGCTGAGTTGGGGATCATATAACCAATGATGTCGCAACCATACTATAAACCACATGCTGGTTAGGGGATCGTATACATGACAATGCCACAACCCTACTGTGGACAGACTAATGTGTAGGCGATCATATTCCCAATGATGCCACAAACCCTACGAGGGTTAACATGCTAGATAGGGGATCGCCACCCATGGATAAGCGGTCACAACGATACCAAGAACCCGATCTAGGGTAGCGAAGCTAGAGGATCCCACTCTAGGCCCACTGGAGGGATGCCACAACTCTAACATATTAGAGATCCTAATGAGGGGATCACAAACCCATACCGTGGTTGTGAAGCCACACAAAGCCTCATAGGAGAAAACCAAGGGATTAACCTCAACCACTGCTGGTCCATAGGTCACTAACCCGAGCGACTGACCCCAACACCACAACACACACCTCCAAGGACGATACCAAGGCCACTATCACGATCTATGTGGAAAAACACACAGGATAGGTTGTTTACACACTCAAAACGGACAACTGGTGAAAAGGAACTATTCAACCTTGCTAGACTATGTGGGGCCCACACTACGATCCCAAAACTCATCAAGTGGATCATACCACTATGATCTCTTTAGAAAAAAACATGGGATCAACTACTCAATCATCCAAAACCGACACCCAGCGGTAAAGTCGTGTTTCTCCGTAAATGCCAAAAACCAACCTCATGGGGCCCACATCCTAATATTCATCCTAGCACCCAGAAACTATCTTAAAAAGTCCGCCTGAATATCAGGATAAAAACTTCACTGACAGAACGTCAATCAGACGCTCAGTGTTAAAGTTACGGTGGGTAGAAGTTGGATAATAATAAAATATTATTATTATTTCAACGTTTTGTAGCCTTGGGCCATTATACCGACTCATAAAATTCCCAAGTTGAGTTCAAAAGGTCTGTCTCAACACAAGGAGTGTGTTTCTATAAACGGCTCGCAAATCGGAGTTACCGTTTGAGAGTTATGGGGGTTTAAAGAACCCTTGGAAAAATTTTTCCGGACCACCACAGGGTCGCCAGAAACCATCGTCTGCCTGATCGGACCACCACCACTTGCCAGAATCTGGCACGCCGCCACCAGATTCCACCACGCCGCGGCTGCGTCACCAGAATTTGCAATGTATACCGCCCTCGCCGCCAGAAAACTGGGTTTTCTGCCAGAAAACTTCCGGGCGCCACCGGGAGCACCCCGGTGCTCCAAAATCTGATCCGAAACATGTTTCGGAAAGCTCAAGACCCGAACTAGACAACCCTTATGTAAATTTTAAGAAAAACAACACAAAACTGGGATCATGGATTTTAAAATTAAAACCACCTACCTGGTGTCTTTTCTCACACCAGGCCTGCGCTCGCAAAGTTACGCCCCACCTAGGGTAAACAGCACGCTCTGGACACAACTGTGCCTTCATATTTGGATTCTGATCTACCGTTTAGGAGATAACACACCCCCGCCACATGCATAGTATAAAAATACTTAATATTTTTATAAAATTAATTCTGGGCACACCGGGCCTCGGAATCGCACTCCGTCTTCATGCCTAACTCTAGAATTATTCATAGGAATATTCCAAAGTCTGACAGGGCCAAAACCTAAGTCGCTACAGAAATAATTTATCCTCACATGAGATGCCACCAAATACCTGAGACACACAAATTTTATGTCACACCTAGGGTGAAATAAACAACCTAGTTCTAATAGTGGTCTTAGATTTCTCATAAAAATCATCATTTTGTATATATTCCATTATTTTGGGAAAAATCACACACGCATAACACAATTTATTGAATATTGTATTCCTCCTCCACCGAGGCTCTATCGGCCACATAATCTCACAATATCTCAGAAAATGACTATAAATATATTCTATAGACTATTCCAAGGGGTTAACTAGAAATTTACCTTTATGCAATGCCTTTACATAATCTATTAATCATTTATTATTAAAAAAAATTAAATATTCACATTAAAAAAATAAATTATTGCCAGTTAGGGTTTTTATTATCCTTAAATTTTTCAGATGTTTCATTGATAATCCAAATCCCAAATGGAACATGTTACAAAACATCTTCACTTCCATCATTAATTTATAAGGTATATCCACTACTATAAATAACCCATATGCCAGTGATATAAATCATTTTTATTAGAAATAAAAAGAGTCGATGTCTTGAGTTCATTTGAATGATTTTATAAATGGTAAAAAAGTACTGATAAAATACTCCTTAATTAATTCTAAGATTTTTATCAGCATCTATTATAACATTGATAAAAATACCTTTTATCACTATATTTCTTTCATAGATAAAGGGGGATTTTATTAGTGGTAAAGTTAGTTCTGTTATATTATACCTTTGACAGTTGTGTGCTAATATTTTTATAAAACACTAAGAGAACCCAATATTTTTTTAACTTAATATGAATTTAATATAAATTATAATAAATATATATTATAAATAAATATATATTATAAATGTTTCAATATAATAAAATTACATTAATATATACTATTCATTAGATACATTAAATTTTATAACAAATTCAAAAACAATTTAACATGTGGATTACTAGGTATCCCTATATATCCTATACTTGGGACCCCATTACAATATAGTCTTATAACACTATATGTTTTTGAACACACTATGCCTAGATTTAACAAAAAAAGAGTGTATTTGTAATAAAAAAATTCTTATGTTAGTAATACTCTAACAAAATAAATGAAACATAAATATGATATAATATTGAATTAATAAAAAATAAGTATGAAGGTACAAAATTAATTATAAATGAAAATACATAAATTAAAATGATAAAACATTACATTACTAAAACATATATCTATGTAATTTGACACTTTCAAAGCATTTTCTCTATTTTGAGTATGTGACATAATTCCATTCAAACTTCCCACATAGTGTGTTGAATTAATATGAGGGTAATTGAAACACATTGTAAATTAATTATTGATATTTATCCTACTGTTTCAAGATAATTTTAGTTCATTTTTTTGAGTTTGTGATGTGTTTTTTAGATAAAAATATCACTTTTAAATGAAATCACACACTTATAGATATAAGGACCACACTGAGTTTCAGATTGATGCATAGGTAAATTTTATAGAGAAAAATGTATCAAAAATAATGCTCCAAAATTATCAAAAAAATTCTTACATATTTTTTTTTGGTTTTGTGTGTGTGATGCATATTTTGGAAAAAATTTCACTTTTAAACTCAAAATATACACTTTTAGTAATAATAATGATATCGTTTTTCAAATGGACATGGGGATAATTATTATATATCAAAATTGAATTATGGAAATTTTTTATATAGTGTGAAGAAAATTTATCTGTGTTTTCTTGATTCTGAATTTACGATGCATGCTTTTAACTAAAATATCACTTTCACACTAACATCAAACACTTTGATAGATTCTAACACAAAAGTGTGTCGAATTGATGTAATATTGATTTCTAAAAATCAAAAATAACTTAGGGATCATTTCTATGATGTATTAAGATAATATGAATAAATTTTTTATTTTTGAGTATGTGAGTCATATTTTAACCAAAAATATCACTTTTAAATAAAAACATGTACTTTTAGTCACACTTGATATATTTTGTGTTGAATTAATGAGAAATTAATTCATACAAATCACAAATGAATTATCAATATTTATCATAAAATATAATAAAAATGTGAGTGTGTTTTCTTAGTTTTTATTGTGTGATGTATGTTTTCAACAAAATTGTCATTCTTAAATTAAAATACATTGTATCAGTCATACCAGGCGCACTATTTTTTACATTGACTGGTAGATAATTTTAACATGTAAAAAATGAAACTAAAATGTTTTTTATAATGTATCATGACAATTGAATCACATTTTCTATGGTTTGAGTCTGTGCCATGTGTTTTAGACAAATAAGATTTTTTTAAACTAAAAAAGTACTTTCAACAAATCTGATCACTTTGTGTGTTAGATTGATGTGAAGTTAATTAATACATGCCATAAATATATCACCGATAATTTTACTAATATATGAAGACAATTATATTAGGATTTATTTGTTTTGACGATGTAGAGTGTGTTATGATTTTTTTAATGTTATACTGTAACAAGAACATTGATTCATACTGAGCCCACTATGTGTCATCTTGTTGTGCGGTTTATTTTCATATGTCAAAAGTATAACATGAATTTGTCTCATATTGATTTTTAATAGATTATTAGACATATAAAATGAATCATGGTAAATTTTCCTAATGTATCAATAAATTAAAAGAGTTTTTTATTATTTATATGTATGTAAAAAATGTTTTGAACTAAAATGTCACTTCTAAATTAAAACTTTCACTCTCAGTCATATTTTCAAGACTGTGTGTTGGATTGGCGTGAGGTTAATTTCCACACTTCACTAATGAAATATTAATACTTTTACTAATGTTTTATTAAAATTAGTGTATTTTTTATCAGTTTTGAGAATGTGATGTGTTTTTTGAACAAAAATTTATATCTTTAATGAAAACACATGGTTTTAGTCATTTAAGACAGATCTTGTTTAAGATAATTAGGTGGATTTTTTTACATATAAAAAATGAATCATAATTTTTTTTATAAAGTATCAAGACAATCCCTATGTGTTTTATCACATTTGAGTATTCGACACTTGTTTTGAAGGAAAATGTATTCTCTTAATGAAAACATGAACTTTCAATCATACTAGGCACATTATGTGTCGAATTTATGTGTAGTGAATTATGACACATGAAAAATGAATTATCAATATTTTATTAAAACGTAACGATTATCCACGTATGATTGATTGGTTTTGAGTATGTGATGCATGTTTTGAACAAAAATGTCATTTTTAAATGAAAAACATGCTTTTGGTCATACAAGGTATACAATGTTTCAGATTTAATTGGGTTTAATTCATTAATATCAAAACTGAATCATAGATAATTATACTAATGTATCTATACTATATGTATAAATTATCTTATTTTTGAGTACGCAACATGTGTGTTATACTAAATATCACTTTTATGTCTCGCCCCACCATGTATCTGATTGATATGTGGTGAATTTTTATTAAAAAAATTAGTGAAATGTAATTTTTCTAAATTATTAAGAAAATACAAACATTTTCTATCCATTTTGATTATGTGACATGTGTTTTGTACTAACTTCTTACTTTTAATTAAAAACATGTACCTTCGGTTTTACTGACCACAACATATTTTGGATTGATGTGCAGTTGAATACTAATTGTTTCAAATTAATTATTATTTTTTTGTAATATTTCATAAATAAAAACGTGTTTTCTTAGTTTCATCAGGTGGCCCATGCTTTGAACTAAAAAGTTAATTTGAAAAAGAAATAAAAAACATTCTATCATACTAGACACATCGTGTGTAAAATTAACATGCGGTTAATTCATAAGTATCATAAATGAATTATCATTATTTGAGATAAAATATTAAAACCATTCAATTATTTTTATTGGATTTGAGCATGCAATCCTCATTTTGATCTAAAATTTCATTTTTAAATGAAAATATGCACTTTTGGTTATACTAGACACATCATGTGTAAGATTGAATAGAGGTTAATTCCTACACAAGATAAATTAACCATGTATTATTTTACTAATTTACAAAGGAAATATATTATAATTTTCATTGTTCTATTTATGTCATATGCATTTTAGAATAAAATATCACTTTTAAACTGAAAACATCCACTTTTAGTCAATTTTGATACACCATGTGTTGGATTTTTGTACAGTTAATTTCTGCACTTAAAAAATAAATCGCATTTAATTATATTATTGTGTAAATATAATATAAAATTTATTTGATCAGTTTTGACTATGTGAAACACATTGTGACAAAAAAGGTTCTTTTATAAATAAGACATGCACTTTGATTCACACTGGTTACACTATCTGTTGAATATACATGATTTTTTATTCCTAAAATTAAAAAATTAATCCGGGATTGTTTTCAAAAAGTATCAAGACAATCCGAGCATATTCAATCATTTTTAAGTATGTGATGCACATTTTGAAGTGACATTTTACTTTTATGGTAATTTCTAGCATCAAATAGCTTTGGAAAATCATGATGGGAGGAGGTTGAAATATATAAAAGTTGTATTTTAATGTGAAAATAATATACTATATTAAATTAAATAAATCCTTATTCAATCCATAAAAACAATTTTTTGAATAATCAAGTCTGTAAAATGGATTAGATCAAAAGGCAATGTACTGAACTACTACTGAAGATAAAAAAATAAAAAAAATAAAAAACATCTCAATAATGAAAACAAGAAATAATACCTTATATAATAATCAATTCAAAATAATTTTTTGAAAATTGATTTTTTATATACATATTTTTCTAAGAAGAGAAAACAAGGAATTTATAGAGAGTTCTAGGTCCTTATTGATGGATAAAATCACATTCCCTTCAGAATTACACTTCATGTATGTATGATATATTTAGTTATTCAAGAGGATTGATTGCATCATCATTATTGAATAACTATTTGAATTTATTGTACTGTTGATAACTTTAGTGATCCATGAGTTAAGCTTAATAATGATTAATTCTAAACTAATTTAGTTGGCATAAAGTGGGATTTTTAAGGGGAATGAATTTAACCTTAAAACTGGAATTATTATTGACATGGAATTTTTTACCACATTTCTAAAATCAACAAAATATTCATATTACTAAGAGTTTATGGTATTTTGAGACATTTTAAAGGGTTTAACCCCCAGATGAATGTTTTTAAATAATTAAATATCATAAAAAATTTAATATTTAGTCATTTCGAGTACACCACACATCTGATTGATGTGTTGTATATTTGGTCATAAAAAAAATAAATCACAATTTATTTTATGATGATTTAACTTAAATATGAGGTATTTTGATATATTTTAACTACTACACCCATTTTTTACCAGTTTAATACACTAAAAGTGCATTTTTGGTCATCATAATAAAACCAAAACTAATATTGATGTGGTTTATATTCCAAAATTTTAAAAATAAATTAATTCTAATTGTACAAGGATATCATAGTAATATAAAAGTTGTTTTCTAGGTTTTTATCTCCAACACCATTTTTTAAATAGTTTTTATCATTAAAAGATTATTGTTATATTTTCTTGATCATAATGCATGTTGGATTTACGTTCCATCAAATCAATTTTTTCATAAATAATTAAATGATAATTAACTTATTATTTCACATAAATAAGGGTTATTTTACTAGGTTTTGACTATTTCATACATAGTTTAATTTTTTAAAACAAAAAAAGTGGAAATGAGACAAAATATCTAAAATGAACAAGTTTTGAAATAATTTTGGCTCCAAATATCATACCCATAACATAACTATAGTATAATTTAATGAAAAAACATTGGATATATTATATATTTTTCATAAAAATATGATAAACTTTCAACTGTAAAGTCACTCTCTAATGCTTTAATATGACATTATAATAAACTTAACATAATTATCAATAAATAAACCAACAATTCTTAATATATGTGTTATAAAAAAAATTACAAATTTGATAAGAAATCAAGTCTTCATGATGTCTACAAATGTTTTGACACCATGTAATATGGACACTCATTTCTATACAAATATACTTCTTCTTTTGAATATATGTGTGATCACTAGTCTTGGTAGTACTGAAGAAATATAGATAAAAAAATTAATAATAAATATTTTAAAAAAAATTGTAAATAATTACCTTTATAAAAACCTCTTTTTTTATTAATGATTTTTGATTAAATATGATATATTTTATGAATATAAAAATTTAATAACTACAATCATCGTCGTTACATTATTTGAGATACTATTGAAGAATTGAGAAAAATAATTATTCTATTTTGATATATTTCTTCATATTGAAATCTTATTATATATACCATAATGCATATATATTTAATGTAATCCACATGATTCTTATGTGTATTTCTCTTCTCATACCATGATTTTGATAACTTGTAATCACCACGATATCATAAAAAATTCTTCTTAAAAATAATATAAAATCTGTAATTTATATTTTGTTTTCAAAATGTTGAGTGTAATGTTTTGAAAACACTATGTGTGGTAAATATTTGGAATACCAAGATTAGGATCTGAAAAAATAAATCTACAGAGTATTCAAATTGACTTCAATTAGAATCATGTGCTTCCGAAAAGATTGTATTGAAATTTTTTTTAATTTTTTTATTTGATTAGAATATATAGTCTTAAACCTAAATTTTAGGTATTAAAAATAACCTATTTTCGATTAAATTCTTGGTATGTATTGTGACTACTAGCTCTATTTTTTCCTAAAATTTCAGCTTCTTAAATTTAAAATTCTTGTATAAAAGTTATATAAGGACTAATGAGTCCAAATTTTTCTTCAACGGGTTTTACCATCACATACTAATGATATATATGGCTATAAAAAATATGATTTAAATTTAAAATTAATTATAATAGTATATTAATTATTTTTTATAAAATATGGAATTGTACCTGATATATACATTTATAACTGAGGCTCCCAAAAATTTATTTTTGAGAATTTCATGTACACACTCAAGTCAAATCATGTCTATAATGACCTCTATATATATTAATTCCTAATATTAAATGTAGTTTATATTTTGATCATTAAAAATAATATTCACATAAACATATAATGTTAATTATCATGAAAATAGATTTTTGGGTAAAGGTTCTATTAGAAGGTTATTTTGACTTATTAGTTGATCATTAATATTTTTTTACTTAAACTTTTGGTTCCCCTTATATTTCTTTAATCTACAATGACATACCTCAATTCATACCTTTTTTTCAATAATTATTATTAAATTTTCAAGTAAAAAAAATGGTAAAATACATACCTCATTATCATCAAGTATATTTATAAGATTAAATGATAATGATAAGTAATTTTCAATTGAAAGCTTTAATATGTGAAAAACCAGGTCATCAAGGGGAACATATAGCTCTATTCTTAGCTCATGAGATATATATATATATATATCCCTACAATCACTTGAAATTTAGGAAGTTGTTTCTTTAGTATAACATCACATTTGATATTGTATGTTGTAACAGTTATAATAAGGTTATAGGTGAGAGTAGATAGATGTAAATCACAATCAATTTTAACCTAAAATATTTTAGTACGTGACAAATATCAGTAGTTTTTTTATTTAAAATTTTCAAAAATATTTATGAAGAAATCAATTATCTCTAGTAAATAAGTACTTTAAGGAGAATGGATATCCCCAAATTCAGGGATGTGTCTCATCATGTAGTGGTTCTTGGTTTTATGTTTTTTCTCCTTGACCAATTCACATAAACTGGTTTAACATACTATATTAATAACTAAATATTTCTCTTAGAGAAGCCATTTTTTCCTACATGTTTTTCATTATCTCATTTACAACCCCTCACATGTTTACCTTCTCCTAATAAACTAGAGGTGACATTCTAAAACCCAAACCTCTGATGTGGTCATATTGTTTTAGCTGCTTCAAGTCCACTAAAATGAGGAGTTCATTGTTTATAAATGATTATGATTATTATTTAAAAATTGGATAAAAAATAAAGAAAAATAAGTAGTTTTTTTTTCTATTTGATATTCATTTTAAGTAGAATAATTTTCTTTTAGGTCAAAAATAAACAAAATTATCTTATTTTTTCAATGATTTAAACATATATTTTCACTTTTTTTATTTACACACACCTCCTTCCATAGCCCATGACATGGTATAAAAGCGACTTTAGATTTTTATTCATCAATATATAGATAAATAAGGTATCATAATTAATTTTTTTATTCAAATCATAGAAAATTATTAATGTAG
Organism: Viscum album; assembly: GCA_963277665.1. Taxonomy (NCBI): domain Eukaryota; kingdom Viridiplantae; phylum Streptophyta; class Magnoliopsida; order Santalales; family Viscaceae; genus Viscum; species Viscum album. The sequence goes on along the minus strand of OY728125.1, from coordinate 1,465,725,587 downwards.
ATTTTAAATACATACTATTTGTTCCATATTTAGGACATCCCATTTATTCTGTATAGTAAGGGTATGTTGGTTTTGATTTACACTTCTTATTTTTAGAACCCCTTTTCTATTTTATAAATAAAAATATACAAGTCAAAATAATTAAAGCACATAATTTCAAATAAAATGTTACCAATTACAATGTAATAGAAAAAATTCCTCATCAATATGGACAATTAAGTTATTCCATGTTTCTTGTTTTATAATGTGTGTATATATTACTGGTGGTAGGTGGTTTAGCTTCCCCTCAATATAATGAATATGATTATTCATAATAAGAATCTAAAAATATCAATGAGCCTTTCTAGTGACCATTAAAAATAATTTCATAAAACAATAATCTAAATATACTCTAAAAGATATAATGAAGAGAAAATTAGTGATTTGTTATTTTATTTTCCAGTAAAATAGAGAAGCTATAACATAATGTTACCCTAAGGTATTCCAAAATTATTGTATTCAATGATAACACAACCCTGTGTCACATATCTATATCAATTGACACATGCATTTAAGTATTGAACCCATTATAACTAATGAAAATGATATTTTTGGGGTTCAAAATTTTTTGCACATATATTCTAGCTAACCTTAAATTAAAGTCCTTTACTTATAACCTTAATAAATTTCATTTAGACTTCCACACTATAGTTCTAATTCAATTTTTCAACCATATATTATTATTGATGCAATTTTTCAATAGTTTATACATTATTGACATGTTGTTCCAATGGATTGGTAACATCCCATGTAAAAATACATTATCTACATAATTCATTCAATATTTAATTTAGATTATGTATATGAAGAAATGAACAATTAATATTATGATAAAACACATCCTATGTTATAAAACATTATCATGTTAATTGTTGTGAATTTTTTAAGTTAAATGTTGAAGGGATTTCCCACCTCAATAAAGTATACAAATCCCTTTATTATGGTCCCTTTTTCCATAAAATACCCCATCTTTATTGAGAAATTCTAGAAATGATTACAAATACTCAATAAAAGGGTCATCCACAATGAAATTTCCATTTGACATTGTAGTGATATTAATAAAAAAATTAAACATTTAAACGATTTATATTAATAATATACAAGAAATAAAATAGTTGTACTACATATGATTCAATTATGAATGGTTCATCAATATACCATTACTTAATGAAATTCACTTTCAGGAATCCCAATTCTACATTTTAATTTCCCACATATTATCAACCCATTTGCATCAAAAAAGAATAATTTGGAATGATTTATAATCTAACACTTATATTTTTTCAATAATGTAAATAAATGGCATATTTTTGTAAATTGTAATTCAATCCTGAGTACTAAAGACATTCATTTCTTCCACTACAAGAGTAAATCTTCTATATTTCATCACATTGTGTTAATCATGTTCCTTTGTATAAAAAATATAAAAATAAATTAAATATAAGTCGTACGATAATACATATAAATTTAGTTCTATAGAGTGAAACTAAATTTGTTTTTAAATTGAATTCACATTTTTAGATAACTACTTAAAATATAATCTTTAAACTATTATATAAACTATTTATTATGTGTATTTAGTATCCTAATTTTAGTCGTTGATGGATTCAAATACCGAAGAATTTATTTGTGGGTTTCAAAATAGGGTGAAACCTCTATACTATTATATAAAACATGAATGTAATTATATACCTGATCTGTAATATTTTTTGATAGTACATCTCTTATAGAAATTACTTTACTCACAAAGTGTGCACTATGAAATGATTTTTAGAGGCTGGTTCTTTCCATACCTGATGGGCAGTCTATTTAGAATCCCACAACATCCTTAAAAACATATATCTCCAAAATAGAACCTTATGAACAACTTATATTTTTTTAAATACACTTTAAAAATATTCATATACCATTCAATGGAGTATATCCGTCTATAATTTACAATACCATATAGTTGCATCTCTCTAACCAAGTGAACAATCAAGTGAACCATTAGATCAAAGAATAATGGTGGGAAGAACATATCCAATTCGCTTAAATTGAGAAAAATTTCATTTTAATTGATGGAAAATATATTGGGACTATACGTATACACTATATAGATTTTAAAAAGAATAAATTATAAGCTAATTTTGTTTATTTTCTTTACAAATAATGAAATATAAATCCACATGTGTTAAAACATGAATTATAAAACAAAAATCTTGTGATTTTAGAACCATTAAGAGTAATTTAGTCATTGATATGATATTTTTGATTTTTTTTATAAATTACCCTATTAAACCTCTACACCATTTAGGATGTTGTAAAATTGAGATATGTTTTTCTGAGAAAGAGTGCAGGCAATTGAAGGAAGTGGAGTGTGACTTTCACCCTTTACTAGTAAAAACTCTTCCCTTATACCTTTTCTATTCATTTCTAACCTAGTCTTAATTACATATTTTCTTATCAGTGTATTTATTAAAATTCCAATTATAATATTATATGACATCAAGAAAATTCCTGATGTACAGAGAATTCCAATATGATAATTAGATAAGCAATGATATAATTTTCCAACTAGTTTTTTAAAGGGGTTTTTTCCAATGATGCTACCAAATACATTGGAGATATATTTTGATTTCTTAATCATTTTTTCACCAATTTGTGGAGATAGTGTCATACCTTCTTTTGAATTCTTATTGAATTATTTCATCCAAGAGTGGTATTTATGTCATTGGGGTAAATTTTTTTGATGTCCTAGAAACATAGTATTCAAGGAATATTTCTACCTAAATGAGTGTGTACATTCTTCCAAAATGGGACTCCCTATCATTCCATTATTGAAATATCCTGCAAAATTTCAATAATTAAGAAAGTAATTTAAAATTCCATAAAACATGGATCTCGGTGGGAAATATTCACAAAAAATATACAATATAACACTTAAATACAACATTAATTTAAAATATTTGATTATTGTGGCTAAATAAAAATCAATATCATTACCCAATTATTGTGGTCATAAAATTTGAACTATAATTATAATGTATTTTTTATTCATGAATAATCACTCTGGAATATTATAATTTATCAACAAAACCATCAACTTATTGTGAATTTTAATTTGGATACCAAAAGGATTCATTCTATTTATAGATAGACCAAGACATAGGTTTCTTAGCTCCTTTTCAAATTCAGGATACTAATGATTAATTTTCTTCCATTGATGAGAGTTTTCTATGTGAAGAAGTATCCAATATTGAATTATTTTATATAAATGCTACCTTAATTGACCTGTACGCTCCTCACTACCATATAAACATCTAAATAGAATGATTGGGATGTTTTATATAACATTACATATACTTGATTCATCTTTAAGGTATAGATATTCACCATACATATGAATATTTTTAAGTGAATCATGGTCCTTGTGAAATAATATAAAACCGTAGGGACATGTATGTATTCTTTCAAAGATTATACCCATTAAATATAACATTCATTAAACATCATATATTCAACAAGGAATCACATTATGTTATGGAATCATATCATTCAAGTGAGGCAGCATTTCGGTAAATCTAGTGTCACTCTATTCATTTCCAACTTTCAAATTATATAGATTCATTATGGCTGAAAATGTTTTATATTTAGTAAAACTATCATAAAATGGAATATTTACAAACCAATTTAACTTCTTAAACTGTGTTGGACATTTTTGAATGTCATCTTCAACTAGCATTATAAATTCATCAATATGATATCCATCACCATTTAAACATGTAATCATATTTGATGATATATAAATACAGTGTTATCTTAGTCACTATTTATATTAAATTCATACCCATATTTATTCCAAAATTTATAATGGTGATATATATTGTGATGAATCAAGTATTCTTAAAATTCCTCTATAAAAATTAATCTTGAATGCCAACAATGAAAATTTGTATAGATGATTTGAAAAGGGTTTTATGTGATCCATGGAAAACCAGATAAAACTCTTCAACCCCATCCATAAAATTATTTTTTATTTATATCCATATTATTTAGTTTATAAATATTATTATTTTAAAGAAAATATAAAAATACATAGAAGATAAGCATATAATGAATTCATTTTTTACATTTAAAAATTATATAGTGTGCAATATTAAATTTATTAAAAATAAATTATAATACATACACATTTAAATTTCATAAAATAAAAAATATAAATCCAATTTTATATAATACATTTAAAAACTTTCCAAATTCTGGTTATCACCTTAAGTAAACCAAAATGATTATATCCAAGAAACAATAGAGCTCCAATTTTTTAAATGAGTATAAATCAATGTCATTTTAAAATTGAGATTGGGTCTAGTCTTTAAAATAATCTCTTAGATGAAGCATGGGTGGCAATATTATCTAATTAATTATAAATTAATATATGACTATGACGCAAAACAAAAATATTTCAAAAACTCTAAAAAATCTTTTTTTAAGATAACATGATAGTTTTTTATTATGTTTTATTAGGATTTTATTTTTTAGTTCCAAAAATTTGAACTTTATTTCTTGAGATTTGTAAAATTAATGTAAAAAATGTATGAATTTAAATTAAAATTTATTTCTATTATTGGTAAATTTATATCATTTTTTAAACATTATTATGATTATTAGTGTTAAAAATCATCACTATTTGAGAATTTTGTAGCGAAAGGATCATTGTTTTTAGAATATAATGTCATTAATCTCAAGCACTTCATCACTTTGATCAAAAAATAAAAGCACAAAAAATAACTCATATTCAATGACAATAATCCTAAAGACCAAGGAAAATGATTTTTTAATTATTAACCATGTATAGATAACTAATATCTTGGGATTATTACTATTTATATTGACATTTATTTATTAGAGTAGTGTTATTTATAATTTAATTTTAATAATTTTAACATATTAATATAAATATAAAATATTGTATATATTATTAAAATTTGTAATAGATTTGAATTTTATTTTTTATAATATAAGAATTTCGTTTACTAATTTTTATTTTGGAATATTTTTTGTAGTATTTAATGTGATAATCAGGTTATATTTTAATGGCATGTTTAGAGTGGGTTTAATGTTTGGGAATTTCACATGAATTAGAGGTTCTTGATAAAATCTTCAAGACCAAGTATGAGTGAGGATTTTTAGAGTAAGGATTGAAATAAAAATGTTAAACAAACCCTTTTAGGGTATCAGTAAAAAATTAAAAAAAGAAAATTAAAAAAATGGCCATCAATGAATAAAATAAGTGGGCAGAGGTTTCCAAAATTTTGATAGATAAGATTGAAAGAACCCTGAAAGTGATGACTAGTCATTTAAAATAGGGAATAACTACCCAAAAAACTAGATACATATTAACACCTATGAGAAAAATGGTTACATATGAATAAGAGAAGATACACACCAAAAAATTGTAAAAAAATAAAATATCTGTTAAAGAATTCTAAAATACAATTTACGAATAGCATACCTTCAGCTTTGAGGGATGATTCATCCAAATATTTGAGTTTGGTCACTATAAAGATGCAGTTCCGTAAGACCTTGAATGACATGAGGAGCGCTATAATCTATTAATGTTATTTTTAGAGCAGCTAAGGGTTTTATCAACTTTTACCAAAAATTCATTCTAAATGTGACATTTATAAACACAAGATTCTTTTATCAGTGTTTTATAACTAATTAAAGAACCTTTATTATTGTATTTTTTGCACTAATATAAGGAGACATTATCAATTCTAAAAACCAGCATTAATAAACACATAATTCAAATGGAAGAAAATAATTTAACATATAATATTAATTATATAAACTACAAAATATTAAAATGAAATATATTAATTATTAAATTTTAAAAAAATATTACCAATTAAGTTTATATAAATTATTTATATAACTTACTAGTATATTAAAAATATTAAAACATAATAAATAAAAAATATAATTTTTTTTAAATAATATATATTTTTTAGAAAATAATTAATATTAAAAATTAATAAATAATATTAAATGAATGAATATTAAAAATTAATAAATTAAAAAATTATTAAAAATTGATTTCATAATATTAATTATATAAACTAAAAGTAAAATAAAATAAATAGATATAAATATAAAAATTAATAGATATTAAAATAAAAATGAATAAATTAAAAATTACATTTAAATAGAAAAGATTTATTATAAATCACTAATTAAAAATGAATAAATAATATTTATATAAATATTTAAATAATTATTTTTTAAATGAGTAAATATACATAATTTATAAATATTAATTATATAAATTAAAAAAATATTAAAAAATATTCCATATAAATGAATAAATAATAGTATTTTGTATAAATGTCTTTCATAATATATAATTAATTATAAAAATATTAAACAAAAAGTAAGAATTTTAACTTTTATATTTAAATGGATTTATAAATGTTAGTAAGTACATATATTATTATAATAATTTAATTATACAGATGTATATATTATATTGATTAAATATTAAAAATATAACTAATTGTTAAAGATACTTAAAAAAATTAATAACAAAATATTATTATTTATATAAATGTTTATATATGTGTGTGTGTGTGTGTGTGTGTGTGCGTGTGTGGGATGTATAAGTGTATCAATGTATACTTGTGTGTATCCAACTATACACGTATACATCCACATACAAAAACACACATTCACTTACACATGCACAGACACATACATATACGTTCACATATATAAATTCACATGCACATAAACAAGCAAGAACATGCACATGCATAAATATATAGATGCATATACACACATAGATATACGCATACATACATGTACATACACATACATATAAATATAATTACACATATATATTCATACAAAGAAATATAGAAACACACAGACACACATACAGAAACCATACACCTACACATGCACACATACATACAGATGTTTACACATACATACACATTCATACACATTTACGAACATTCATAAATGTACGAATAAACATACATGCTTATACATACACATACATATGTGGCACAACACAAGAAGAAAAAAACAATAAAAGATTCACAAAAGAGTGAGAGAGAGAAAGAAGAAGAACGACAAGAAGATCATATTTTACAACGATTTATGTGGTTTGGGAAATGATCCCTATGTCCATAGAGAGATTCACTTTTCACTATGATCACGAGCATAATTATAAGAAAATTAAAGAGTTTTAGACACACACAGAATCCCTAGCTCGAATGATAAAATGACAAAGAAGATGAAATTGTGCCACCAACCACACAGTAAGTCCAATGTTCTACAGTGATCGATTGCTAAAATTATGTGGAGCTATAGTACCTATATCTCAAAAGTCAGAAATTCTACATGTCATGACCCATCCTCGGGGCCTGTGCCATCACTACCCCAATCCCACCTTCCATTGGAAAGTGGTTGGCGACTAGCACCAAGGCGTAATTCCCAATAAAAATGGAAGGCATTGCCTTTATAAAGTAAACAAACACACAGAGTAAGAAAGCAGAAGTAAACACTAAGTAAAACTGGGTACAATCGTAAGTGCAGAAAAGTAAGTGGGCCAGAATGAAAACCCAAACTAAAAGTAAAGTACAATTGGAAAAGGAAGTACAACAACTGAAAAGTAAAGCCACAACGTCGAGCCATCCACTGGAAGTCCCACCTGAAGGGTGGATACAGATAGCCTCCTCAGCTCCTCAGGTCCAGCCATCCGCTCCGAGTACGTCCCGCCCAGTGGTCCACCTCCAGGTACCGACTTGCTCTTCAAGCCTCAACCACGAATAGCACTTTCCGTTGTATGTAACCTACACAACGTAGTACGGGAATATCCCATGCATGGGGGAGTATACGCTACTCAGTAGGGACCCCGAGACCCACGAAGGTCTCCCAAAATCCACAAGTATAATCCACAAAAGAAAGATACAATCACGAAGTAACATCCAACACTACTAAGGTATATGCCCATACGTATACCTAAGTCATCAATTATAGTTCGGCTCCAACATCTGAGCCCAAGTACAACCCAGTCCACACAGGAAAACATAACACATTCCACATAGGAATTCGCAACCCAATCCACACAGGAATGCACAACGTAATCCACACAGGATATCAAGTCAAAATTATCGTCGATAAGATTGGAAGTCAAGACTCATCTCACACAGGTATACTTCTTCGTAAGACGATAGAGATGATCAGCTGTAGCCACTGATTAATCTAAGCCGTCAGAACCACATAGGATCGTTAGGTACTAACCCTCGCAATGACCCACATAGGATCGATAGGTACTAACCCTCACAATGACCCACAAAGGATCTGACCCACACAGGATCAGTATGCGATGGACCACACAAGACAGCTGAGCGCTGACCCACACAGGATCGGTAGGCACTGATCCACATAGGATCACTGAGTGCTGTAGTCCTCGCTGTCGAACCCATGGAGGATTCCCATGTAGTCTTCATCATCATCACAGTCGCAGGTAGCTCTAGTGTTCCCGCACATACCAAGCTCATTTCAGGAGGATCCTCTCCTCGAGTCAGAGGGATGGATACATCAACAGTCACAAAGACCAGGGATGATGTAACCCAATGTTCCATCCCACATCTTAGAGGAAAACCAAGAAAAACGTGCCCAAGTCATAGAGAACAAGACGACTAAACCATTTTCCAAAAGTACACGGCGTGTAGATATAAGATACGAGCCGTGTCATCAGACACTAGGTACTGCTCGCGTGTTACGGCCCGTGTCACAGGGATGGTCGTGTAAAAAATAAAGTATACGACGTGTGGTATGGTTACACACTGTGTCTTCTATCCACGAGTACTGTCCATGTACAACAGCCCGTGTCGATGGGCTGTTCATGTAAAAAGTATGTACACGACGTGTGGTTTGGTTACATGTCGTGTCCAAACATCTGGGGTCAGCTCCGTGTATGCTGGCCATGCCTGGTCGTGTGGTGGAGTACATGCATGTGAACTCTATTCCATGTACGTGTATCCCCGGAATACACGCCGAGTCCCGCGAAGCCGCTTCTGCCCTTCTGTGAAGAGAATACATGCCATGCCTCTTGGCCGTGTATTGCTGCCTGTGCCCGGGTATATTCCAGAATACACGCCATGTCTTGTGAAGCTGCTTCTTCTATTCTACATAGAGATTACACACCGTGTGGATGGGGTCCCACGGCGTGTGTTACTATCTAAACCTGAAACTCAAGCCGCAGTACGCCCACACTACACGGCGTGTTCGTTAGAGGTACACACCGTGTATTCTAGAATTTTCCAGAACTGACGCCTCCAGCCAGCGCGCCTCCCATGTTGTTCGTTCTTCGTTCGGACGGTCTGTTCATCACGAAACTTCGGACACTAAGTCGCCCCGATGTCTTGTAATCGTTTCCGGTGTTTTTGGGCCTCCGATCGGCTCTGAAATCACGATTTGATTCACCCGCTCGAAGAATGGTCAAGGGACGGTCCCTCCCATTCTGGTTTTATCCATCACCCGCTATCGTCGTTGCACCTTCACTAGTACTTCATGATATTGGGTCTTTAATTGGGATCATTTTATCACACAATGAACTCACAACGTTTCGGTGTTCATCACCCATGAAGAACACGAAGATCCAACCAAACATTCACAAAAACGGCGGAGGGACCGGGCCGTGTTCATTTGGCCCGGTCCTTCCACATTAGTTTGGTAGCAATAGCGTCAAGATAAAAAAAGGAAGGAATAATCATCATTTCCCAAATAAAAACACACCCCTACCTTGATAACGAGATGAACGAAGGTTCGTCGCAGAAAAGAACGCCTCGGAAGAAGACTCTGTAAGCGTCGTCGGCATCACAGAGAAGAGAGTCGTCAACGTTGCGGTACACGACGTCGCATCGTCGATATCTGAGGATGGTATCTCTCACCGGCTGCGGAGAGGGAAGAAGACGGTACGATGAACTCCCCTTTGTGGTGACATAGTTCTTCATCGAAGGCTCAGTGTTCTTCGCGTTCTTCCATGAGGAAGAATATGAACTTTAAGACTTAGAGTTTTCTTCTACCCAATCCCCTTACACCACAAGCCAACCTAATAAAATAATATCCCTCTCATTTTATTATATTAATTCATGCCTTTCAAAATTACAAATTTCAAATACATAACTCACTTAATTAAATTAAAGAGTTCACATTGAATAAATGTGGGGAGAGGGAAGGTCACAAATTAAAAGGTAAGTTTTAAGGGTTATACACTTAAGAGGGAGATTAGAGGAGTTAGGGAATATGAGAAGATGGGGGCTCATGTGGGCCCCACCGCCCTCTTAAACTCGCATGGGAAGTTGGGTGGTTTTGGGCCCCACCAACAACTTCCCATGAGAGAATTAAACTACCATGGATAAAATAAATTTGCACACAATTAATTTTACCTAAAATTTAATTCCCTAATTTTTAACAACTCCTCCCGATCAAACGAAACTCCAGTAAAGGTATTACTAAGGAATTACTGGGAATGCGGTTTCATCGGTGCCCTCAGATTTCGATTTCGAGCACCAGTTCAAAAGTTAGGAAATCCGGCTCGTTCGTTCACTGAATGTACCTGAGCTAAACTTCAGAAAATTATTCCGGGCTCACCGGGCCTCAGAATCAGGTGCCGTCAAAAAATTTGTTCTTGTAAAATCTCAAAGAAAATTAAGAAAACTTTCACTTGAATTTTACGGGTCTTTACATTACTCCCACCTCAGGACTTTACGTCCCCGTAAAGATACATCATAAACTAGGGGAACAAATGTGGGCACTGTGCACGCATCTGAGCCTCCCGCTCCCAAATGCTCTTTTGGAGGTTCCCGTGCTGCCATATGATGCACACTAGAGGTATCGACCGTCCACGTAGGACCCAATCTTGTCGGTCCTCAATCTCTACTAGGTCCTCCGCAAAAGTCGCCCCATCGTCAATGTCAAGCTCCCCATGGTTGATGATATGCGTCGGGTCGTCCACGTATCTCCTCATTTGAGATACGTGGAAGACGTCGTGCACCCGGTGCAACTAAGGTAGTAGAGCCAGGCGATAAGCCACCTCGCCTATCCTGTTGAGGACCTGAAATGGTCCGATGAAGCATGGAGACAACTTGACGCCTCAGCCAAATCTCCGTAATCCACGTCGAGGTGAGACTTGTAAAAAGACGTGGTCACCATCCTCGAACTCTAGTGGTCTTCACCTCCTGTCAGCATAAGACTTCTTCCAGCTCTGAGCTGTCCTCATCCGCTCCTGGATAACCTAGACCTTCCCTATCATGGCCTGGACCATCTTCGATACCACAAGTGATGACTCCCCAGGGTCTGTCCAGCATTGAGGTGATCTGTAAGGTCGGTCATACAATGCCTCATATGGTGCCATCCCGATGGTGGAGTGGTAGCTATTATTGTACGCAAAATCCACCAAGGGTAGGTGTTCGTCCCATCTGTGACCAAGGTTGAGGACACATGCACGGAGCATGACCTCAAGAGTCTGAATGGTCCTCTCCGTCTGACCATCCATTTGAGGGTGAAATGTGGTGCTAAGACGTAGCTGCGTCCCGAATGCCTCCTGTAACCCCTTCCAAAGCCAGGAAGTAAAGTGAGCATCTCGATCAGAGATGATAGATGATGGCACACCATGAAGATGTACAATCTCTTGAACTTAGATACGTCCTAAGCTCTCTACTAAGCCTTGCTATCTGATGGGTAAGAAGTGGGCCAACTTGGTGAGTCGGTCGACAATTACCCAAATGGACTCGTGACCTCTGGAAGTGCATGGAAGTCCAGTCACAAAATCCATAGATATACCATCCCACATCCACTCTGGGACCTCCAAGGGCTGTACCAAGCCTGCTGCTACCTGGTGATCTGCATTCACCTCCTGGCAGGTGAGGCATAGAGAAATGAACTCTGCCACAGCTTTCTTCATACCCAGCCACCAGTGCTATCGTATGAGATCCTGGTATATCTTCGCCACTCCAGGATGTACTGCTAAAGGGGAAGTGCGAAAATCTCTCAACACCTCCTCCCATAAAGCAACTAGTACCATGGTACGTCCTCTAAAAGGGACGTAATGCTATCCTCCTATAGATAACCCATCAGGTGCCTATACTGAGGATATCTGCGCACACCGTGTCTCATAGTAAACATCCCCACGCTGTGCCTCTCTGACCTGTTGTAGTAGTGGAGGAGTGACTGTGAGTGACTACAAAAAGGATGCTCCATCACTATCCACGAAGGATATCTGAAAAGCGGCTAGCTGCTCTGTCGCCTCCCCAAGTAGCTGAATGCCCGTCCTCCTGCTGAGAGCATCGACTACCACGTTCCCCTTTCCAGGAGTATAGAATATCTCAAAGTCATAATCCTGGAGGAACTCGAGCCATCACCGCTATCTCAGATTCATGTCCTTCTGCGAGAAGATGTACCTGAGAGTCTGGTGGTTAGATTAGACTGTAAAGCGCTCTCCCATCAGATAGTGTCACCACATCTTCAGAGCGAAGACCACTACTGCTAACTTCAGGTCATGGGTAGCGTAGTTCTTCTCATGCCGCCTCAACTGATGTGATGTATAGGTGATCACTCCCCGCTCCTACATCAGGACATATCTGAGTTTGGTCCATGATGCGTCATAGTAAACTACGTACCCTACTCCATCCTTCGGTAGCCTCAAGATAGGTGTGTTGGTCAATCTCTATCTCATCTCTTGGAAGCTCTGATGACATCTTTCTGACCACACAAAGGGTTTCCCCTTCTTCATCAAAGCTGAAAGTGGTGTTGAAACTCTGGAGAAGTCTGGCACAAATCTCTGGTACTACCCATCTAGTCCCAAGAAACTCCACACCTCCATCATGCTCCTGGGTGGCTCCCAAGCTAGCACTGCCTCGATCTTCGCAGGATCCACCACAACTCCCGCCTCAGAGAAGACGTGTCCCAAGAAGTGGAACTCACATATCTAAAACTGACACTTCAAGAGATTACCATAAAGCTGGTGCTCTCGGAGTGTGTCCTGTTCAACCCGCAAGTGGTAGGCGTGCTCCTCCTCAGTTGTATAGTATATCAATATGCCGTCGATGAAGACCACGGAAAATCGATCGAGGTATGCCTGAAATATCCTGTTCATGAGACTCATGAACACTGCTGGAGCATTGGTTATGCTGAAGAGGTCGTCAATCCTTGAACTCTGAGCTGATGATAGCCTGATCTAAGGTCTATCTTTGAGAACCATCGTGCTCCCTTGAGCTGATCGAAGAGGTCTTCAATCCTCGGTAGAAGATACTTGTTCTTCACGATTTCCTAGTTCAAGCGACGATAGTCGACACAAAGTCGCAAGCTCTCGTCCGCCTTCTTGGCGAACAATATCAAGGAAGCCCTGGGTGAAACACTGGGTCAGATGAATCCCTTTCTCTGCAAGTCCTCCAGCTGTACCCGTAGCTCTCGAAGCTTTGCAGGAGCCATCCGATATACTGGGATGGATATCGGGGTTGTCCCAGGGTACATGTAAATATAAAATTCTACCACTCTATGAGGAGGTAGTCCTGGAACGTTGTCGGGAAAAACGTCTGCATACTGATCCACCACTGCAGGTAAGCTCGGACTTCGCACATCAACTGCTCCTAGGATGAGGCTAGCCAACTGATGAGTGATGGGCTGTCCTCTCCTCTGCGTGAGTTCATCCTACACTACAAAGGCTCCCTTCTCGCTGATGAAGGTGAACCTACTCCCATCGGTGCGAACACATCGCACCTTGCGCCTAATGCAGTCGATCTGAGCATGGACTGTAGATAACCAATCCATGCCTAGGATGACGTCGTAAGGCCACGACGCCACTACAAGAAGATCTCAGCCAAAGCTCTTGCCTCCAAGAGTAAGCTCACACTGCCGACACCAGTGTGTAATCGTTGAGTCTTCTCCCGTAGGAGTCTCAAGCCGTAAGGATCGAGCCAACGGCTCCGTCGGAATCTCCGAGCTCCGAAAAAGGGAAGCATAAATGAAAGAATGACTTTCTCCTATATCTATAAGAACTGTAGAAAGGGTGGAGTAGACACAGATAGTACCTCAAATCATCTCGGGCATGCCGTGGTCGTAGGCCTCCGCTGCATGAAGTTGTGCCTGCCTCTGCCCACCAGATCCCTATAGTCGGGGTGGACCTCCTGGTGGTGGTGGTGGTAGAGCCTCAAAGCGTGTCCCACCACCTGCTGCTCGGCCAGCTCCCCTGCCTCGTTCGCCTACTTCCAGCAGACCACCACGGTCAACCCTCTGCCTCTTCCTGGGTGGTCCCTCAACCGTCTGCTGCTCCTCCGCATGGCAGGTCAGGCAGTCACGAGTCATGTGGCCCTGCCCACCGCATGCATAGCACTGTCTGCCTCTCGAGGGACTGGATCTGCGCTGTGTGCTCCGCAACTCTGATCCAATGTACTGAGGTCGTCCGCCAGAGGGACTGGTCCGCCTGGATCCATGTGTCATCCATTGACTGCCAGCTGCAGAAGACTCTACTATGTGTCGCCCTGCGGTAGGTCTCACTGCTGATGTAGGCTCAGCAAGAAAGCTCTCAATGAGAGGGATCACTCTAGTACCCCTGCCTGTGTCGGAATGCTGAGGGAGATCAACGATGCCCTGATCTCATGCCTCAATCCCTACTCTAAGGTCTGGGCCCGAAAGAATGGGTCTCGTACCATGTCCATCTAATAGTGTGAGATATCGGTAAATCTCGCCGAGTACTGGGTGACTGTCATGCTGCCCTGACGCAGCTATAGAAGCTCTCAGATGCGCACCGCACGGATGGTAGCTGGGACGATCTCCGAGCGGAAGAGGCTCTCAAAGTCCGTCTAGAGGAGTGATGCCTCGTTGTGCACCTGGAGCATCAAGCTCCACCATCTTCCTGCTGCCGCGTGGAGGAGGCTCGCTGCGAGGATCCCCAAGAGGTCAGCTGCTGTCCCCACTAACCTGAAAACTCGTACAACCGCCTCCAGCCAATCCTCGGCTGCCTGAGGGTCCATCTCCCCACGGAACCTGGGTGGTCTCTGACGCTGAAACTCGTGCAGTGCACCAAGGTGACGTGCACTCTCAGTGGCTGGGGCTGGTCGAATCAGTGGCTCGGCGGGTAGTGGTACCGCTGGTCAGTAATACGGCCCTACACCGAGGCCTCGTCGCTCGGTGGATTGTCGTCACGTACAAAACTAAGAACCCTAGATGGCTGCCATCGTGGGGCCATCCTGAAAAGAAACAGGTGCGCCATGGTTAATAAAGTATACTTGGTGAGCTGACACAATGTAATCACAAAGAAAAATTGACACACACATGCAATCAATGATTTCGTGTGTTAAGTCGGAAATCAAAAGTCAGTGTCCTGGTGTCCGGATACGTCGTCCGTCGTTCCAACACTGGACTCCGTGGAATGATAACCACACTCAATACTCTTAACACTATTGATTCACATTGGAAAAGATCAGAGTCTCAAGTTCTATGGTAGAACTGAACTCCTCTGATACCAATTTGTCACGACCCATCCTCGGGGCCCGTGCCGTGACTACCTCAAGCCCGCCTTCCATAGGCCAGGGGATGACGACTAGAACCAAGGCGTAATTCCCAATAAAAAGGGAAGGAATTGCCTTTATAAAGTAAACAAACACACAGAGTAAGCAAGAAGAAGTAAACACTAAGTAAAATTCGGTACAATATTAAGTGTAGAAAAGTAAGTAGGCCAGAATACAAACCCAAACTGAAAGCAAAGTACAACAGGAAAAGGAAGTAAAACAACTGAAAAGTAAAGCCACAACATCGAGCCGTCCACTGGAAGTCCCACCTGAAGGGTGGATACAGATAGCCTCCTCATCTCCTCAGGTCCAGCCATCCACTCCGAGTACGTCCCACCCAGCGGTCCACCTCCAGGTACCGACTTGCTCTACAAGCCTCAACCACGATCAGCGCTGTCCGTCATCTACAACCAATACAACATAGTGTGGCTATAGCCCGTGCAGGGGTGAGTATACGATACTCAGTAGGGACCCCGAGACCCCTTAACGTCTCCCAAAATCCACAAGTATAATCCACAAAACAAAGATACAATCATGAAGTAACATCCAACACTACTTAGGTATAAGACCATATATATACCTAAGTCATCAATTCAAATTCGGCTCCAATATCTGAGCCCAAGTACAACCCAATCCACACAGAAAAACATAACCCATTCCACATAGGAATTCACAACCCAATCCACACAGGAAAGCACAACGTAATCCACATAGGATATCAAGTTAATCTTACCGTCGATAATATTGGAAGTCAAGACTCAGCTCACACATGTATACTTCTTCGTTAGACGATAGAGATGGTCAGATGTAGCCATTGATTCATCTAAGCCGTTGGACCAACAGATGATCATTAGGTACTAACCCCCGCAATGACCCACATAGGATCGATAGGTATTAACCCCCACAATGACCCACACAGGATCTGACCCACACAGGATCAGTATGCGCTGGTGCAGACAGGACCGCTGAGCGCTGACCCACACAGGATCGGTAGGCACTGATCCACACAGGATTGTTGAGTGCTGAAGTCGTTGCTGTCGAACCCATGGAGGATTACCATGCAGTCTTCATCATCGTTGTAGTCACAGCCAGCTCTGGGGGTTCCCACACACAGCAAGCTCGTTTCGGGAGGATCCTCTCCTCGAGTCAAAGGGATGGATACATCAACATTCATGAAGACCAGGGATAATTTAACCCAACGTTCCATCCCACATCTTAGGGGAAAACCAAGAAAAATGTGCCCAAGTCACAGAGAACAATATGACCAAACCATTTTAAAAAATTACACGACATGTAGATATACGATACACGCCGTGTCATCAGACACCGGGTACTGCCCGTGTGTTACGGCCCGTGCCGCAGGGCTGGTCGTGTAAAAAAGAAAGTACACGGCATGTGGTATGGTTACACGCCGTGTCTTCTGTCCACAGGTACTGTCCGTGTACCATAGCCCGTGTCGATGGGTTGTTTGTGTAAAAAGTATGGGCACATCGTGTGGTTTGGTTACACGCTGTGTCCAAACATCTGAGGTCAGCTCCGTGTATACTATCCATGCCAGGTTGTGTGGTAGAGTACATGCCCGTGTACTCCATTCCATGTCTGTGTATCCCCGGAATACACGCCGAGTCCCATGAAGCTGCTTCTTCCCTTCTGTGAAGAGAATACACACCGTGCCTCTTGGCCGTGTATTGCTGCCCGTGTCCGTGTATTTTCCAGAATACAAGCTATGCCTTGAGAAGATGCTTGTACTATTCTGCACAGAGATTACACGCTGTTTGTCCGGGGTCACACGCTATGTGTTACTTTTCTAAACCCGAAACTCAAGCCACAATACGCCCACACTACACAACATGTTCGTCATAGGTACACGCCGTGTATTCTGGAATTTTCTAGAACCGATGCCTCCAGCCAGCGCGCCTCTCGTGTTGTCTGTTATTCGTTCTGACGGTCCGTTCATCACAAAACATCGGACACTAAGTCGCCCTGATGTCCCGTAATCATCTCTTGTGTTTTCAGGCCTCTGATCGGCTCTGAAATCACGATTTGATTCACCCGCTCGAAGAACGGTCAAGGGACAGTCCCTCCTGTTCCGGTTTGATCTGTCGCCCGCTATCATCATCGCACCTTCGCTAGGACATCGTGATGTTGGGTCTTCAATTGGTATAATTGCATCTCACAATGAACTCACAACGTTCCGGTGTTAGTCACCCATGAAGAACACAAAGATCCCACCAAACATTCACAAAAACGGCGGAGGGATCGGGCCGTGTTCGTTTGTCCTGGTCCCTCCACATTAGTTTGGTAGCAAGTGGGTCAAGATAAACAAAGGAAAGAAGAATCATAATTTCCAAAATAAAAACACACCCCTACCTTGATAACGAGATGAACGAAGGTTCGTCGCGGAAAAGAACTTCGTGGAAGAAGACTCCGTAAGCGTCGTCAGCGTCACAGATAAGAGAGTCATCGGCATCATGGTACACAACATCGCATCGTCGATCTCCGAGGATGGCGTCTCTCACCAGCTGTGGAGAGGGAAGAAGACGGTACGACGAACTCCCCTTTGTAGTGACAGAGTTCTTCGTCGAAGTCTCGGTGTTCTTCGTGTTCTTCGACGAGGAAGAAGATGAACTTCAAGACTTAGAGTTTTCTTCTCCCCAATCCCCTTACACCACAATCCAACCTAATAAAATAAGATCCCTCTCATTTTATTATCTTAAGTAATACCTTTCAAAATTAAAAATTTCAAATACATAACTCACTTAATTAAATTAAAGAGTTGGAATTGAATAAATGTGGGGAGAGGGAAGGTCACAAATTAAAAGGGAAGTTTTAAGGGTTACACACTTAAGAGGAAGATTAGAGGAGTTAGGGAATATGAGAAGATGGGGGCTAGTGTGGGCCCCACCGCCCTCATAACCTCACATGGGAAGTTGGGTGGTTGTGGGACCCACCAACAACTTCCCATGAGAGAATTAAACTACCATGGATAAAATAAATTTGAACACAATTTATTTTACCTAACATTTAATTCCCTAATTTTTAACAATTCCTCCCGAGCAAACGCAACTCCAGTAAAGGTCTTCCTAAGCAATTACCGGCGCTACGGTTTCATCGGTGCCCTCAAATTTCGATTCCGATCACCGGTTCAAAAGATAGGAAATCCCGCTCGTTCGTTCACGGAACGTACCCAAGCTAAACTTCGGAAAATTATTTCAGTCTCACCGGCCTCGAAATCAGGTGCCGTCAGAAACTGCGTTCCTGTAAAATCCAAAAGAAAATTAAGAAAATTTTCCCTTGAATTTTATAGGTCTTTACACTATAGTAACCATGTCAAAGTCTACACTACTATAGTGGCCTATCAATGTTTCTGGGTTAGCTCACATATAGTGAGTTTGAGTTATCGTCTCGTGTGTTGTCTAGGCTTTTGCATTTGTCCCAAGTTCATCCAAACTGACCAGGCTATATGATTCCAACAATCTCCTAGTTAGAATCTGATCTACTATAATGACCTAATTAAATTCTATTAAATTAAAAAAAATTCTTACTCTAATATCCTAATCTTCTGCACTCATCAGTGCATGCTTCCATTAAAATATTTAATTTTAATATGACAATTCATTAAATACTATTTGTTTTCCTTCTATGTTCCCATAGTGATGTCTCATATTCTTCCTCTCATCCTCCATTCATAAGTGGATACCAATAGATAAATAATAGTGTCTCAACTTCCCTATCACCTTCATCACCATCAACATGTATTTTAGATTATTGGTTCCATGAATCTTCTATGATGTGAGAAACCCATCATATTTCAAGCCTCGCATAGAATGGTAATTCAATTGAATATACTTTATCCAACCATGAAATACTAAGTTCTTTACAAGATATATGGAACTCTGAATATCATAGTAAAATAAATTTTCTTCTCACTTTCTTCCTAGCTCATCCAAGACGTTTTTCTTCCGTACCATCTTTTTCCCAGCTTCTATTATAGTATTGTGTTATCCCTCTATAGTGGATAAAGACACCATATTCTATAAATATGATATCCAAATTATTATTGTTACTCTATAGGTAAATAAATAACCCTTGATACTCATCCTACCATTGAAATCACCTCCATGGTTAGGATCTACATACCCCCATGATGAATTTACTTTCCAAAAGCACAAAGATAAATCCTCTCTTCCATTTCGGTATCTTAGTATATACTAAACAGATTCCCAATACTTCATTATAAGGTTATTTATGATCCTATTAACAACAACCAGTTATTTGAGAAATACTAGGATGAGTATGGACTCTGAAATACATGAGGCTTCCAATAGTTTATGTGTATATAACCTTTATAATATAATCAACCTCTTATACTATCCTCGATACTTGTTATTTAGACAGTTTGAAAGGGATTTCCATGTGAATAAGATCTAAATTTTCTTCCAGCATAATAAATATTCTCAAATCCTTTCTGATGTAGTTATTCTGTGATAACATAGAGGTTCATAGCACACTATCTCCCTTGTTCATCATCCCAAGAAAAAAAATATTATCTGGAAAATATTTCACCTCAAACACCTTATATAGATTCCCTTTCAGCTCACTAAGTCCCTACATACATGATCAGGTAATGGGAATTCCATCCATATATAGAAGTAGTATAACGTATCCCCCACCAAAAGAAATAAAGTAGCAATATTTATCCACGCCAAAATATTTATATGATTTTTTAGTGATGAATGCATCTAAATTTTTTGTTCTACTGTCAAGGTTCCTGTTTTAACACATATAATTTTTTATTGAGTTTACAAAAAAAGTCAGCCTTTATTGACTCAATGCACCCCTCTAGATGTTTGATATAAATAATCACCTCCATATGTCTATGAAATAAATACATCTTCACATAAAGATTCAAAAGATGTAAGTATTATAATAAAACAATATAGAGAACCACCATGATAGTGGTAATCATAACTAAAATAATAAAAT
Organism: Viscum album; assembly: GCA_963277665.1. Classification (NCBI taxonomy): domain Eukaryota; kingdom Viridiplantae; phylum Streptophyta; class Magnoliopsida; order Santalales; family Viscaceae; genus Viscum; species Viscum album. Next base: position 1,465,704,999 of record OY728125.1, on the reverse strand, counting down.
TTTAGTGAAATCAACACGTTCTTTTTAGAACCTTCCACCACTAGAATTTTCTTACATTTAGTATTACAATTATATTCTTACTAGTATTGATATAACTATTTTTTCTGTAATTATTTTTTCCTTGTGGAAAAGGTATAAACTCTTACTTGTTGTAACCATGCAATGTTGAAATATACCCTTTAATATCTAGATCCCACTTATTTAACTCCAACTACACTTCCTATTAAAAACATTCTATTTTTCCAACATTCAAAAATAAAAAATAATATATTGACGATGAACACATCTGCATAGCCCTTCTTAACATTATTGATATCCTCAACTCCACTGGAGGTTTCGACTCCACTGGTTTCGTTGTCAAATTCTTAGGTACATGTTCTTGATCCGCTTTCTCTTGAAACCTTCATAAAATGTCACTATATAAATTTGGATAATCCTCATGTTCTTATCATACCAAAATCAATAACAAAAATCCTCAATACCAAATCCAATAAATAAAAATGACTTAGACTTACCAATAATATTTTCCCCAACACTATAATCTATATATAAATATTCCAAAAAATGAAAGGATCATAAATGTGAGTGTCTTAACTCATTTCCAGACCATTGATATTTAGGAAAACTTTATCCCACTGGTACAGAGAGAATCATATTGATGAGATATACTTCCATTTCTGCTAAATCTACCTAGAATGTAATGGGTAACCCTGAGTGTATCCTCATGCTCGTGGAATCTTTATTCATTGTCTTATTCATCATTTTAACTACACCAATCTATTGTAGTGTACCTAGAATACTATTCTCCCACTGAATTCCATTAGTAGTATAGAATTATCGGAACTCCTAATAGCCATACACTCCTCCATTGATAGACATAAAACATTTTATCTTTGATTTAGAATCATCCTCCACAATGTTATTTCATTTATAAAACATGTTAAAAATATTAATTTATCATTTTATAATGTAAACATATACCTTTTTGATTCATTTATAAATTTAAAATAATATTGTGGCCCTCCAAAATAATTTATGGGTTAAGGCCCCCAAACAAATCTGTGATAACCAACTCCAGCTTCATGAATTTCAGTGTTCTATTTGGTTTTATAAAGGATAGATACTTATTCTTTCTAAACATATATTTTCCACATAATCCGACTTCCACAAAATTAGATTTGATAGAATTCCTTTTGTTTCTAGCACCTTCATCCCCTTCTCACTCATGTGTCCTAACCTGTAGTGTAACTTTTTTGAATCATATATAGAATTTATTGATGCAATAATGTCCATAAAAGTTTGTGGAATGTTTTATATGTTTCCATTCTTTACAATATGAGCTATGACCATAGTTCTGTTGGACATATTCCCTGAACAACTGGTGAATCTGGTACTAAAACATGCATCATTAAATTCCTAATTGAAATAATATTTATTTTTAATATAGGGATATACCTTTACATTATATAGAATAAGAAAACTCCCACTATTTTTATTGATCTATTCATTACCCTTCCACACAATCTGTAAGGGTTCTTCATTAGCAAGATATAACATGCCAAAATCACCAGAAACAAATTTTTTAATGAAACCCTTCTCTGACATATAATGGAAATATCTCCCTATATCTAAAATCTAATAATCTATAGGGATATACATTGTTAAAAACGGAAAGTAATCAATTCATTTTGCTATCGTGTTTTCTATATTTGCTTAATGAAATTCGATTTTTTCTACACCCCTTTTTAATGTTTCATTATTCCTACAAATATGATTGGTAGCACTAATCTCTGTTGACTTATCTTGAATATTTATTCATGATTTCGATCATGCTTCGTGATTATCTCACTATGCATACCTTTCAAATCCTTCCATGTAGAGTGAAGAACCAGAGAATAGGCCTGATTCTATTCATTGAATATCCTCAATAAAGATCAGGTCTCACACATAATTAATAAACAACTTTATATTCCTTAATGAATTTATAATATAATTTATAATTTCTTCCCAATGATCATGTAATTAAGAAAATAAAACTAGTGCACATACCTCATCATCTAGAATAATTCCCTCATATGAAAACATACTTGTAATAATGGTGAATTTGTATACATGATCAGTAACAATGTTCCCTTCAATAATTTTTAGATTGAAAAATATTTGGATATGGTAAAATTTGTTCGACACAGAAGGATTATCATACATATTCCCAAGATATTCTATCAACCTAGCTATTAACTTATAATCTCTAATATTAAACACAACATTTTTAACCAATTTAAGGAACACAAATTCTTGAACCTATTGATCTCGTAAATTAAAATCTATATCCTATGTATTTATTGGTGCAACACCTATATGTTTTAAGTGAATATATTTTTATAAATATAACCCTATAACTATATCCTCCAGTAACTAAAATTAGTCCTATTGAAGTGATTGATCTTTGCCTTTCCTTTTTCTATAGCCAAAATTTAATTTGACAAAACTAGAACATGATCTTTTGAACTCAGCCTTTGATACTAATCATTGTTTAAATGATGAGAGAAACTAATGACAAATGATTCATAGAATATTGAAATATAATTCAAAATAATTAGAATAAAATAAGATTACCCAATGACTTACATGGTTTGTTAAATAACCCCTACATCAATGGAGAGGATTTCTTTTACTATGATTGGGAGTATAATTATTGGTCTATTTTAGAGTTTCAAACACATATTAAAACCCTATATCTAATGAGATAATAAATAAAAATATTAAACTATTCCACTAACCACATAGTAAGTCCACCTTTTTTCACAAATACACACACACACACACACAACATAAAGATATAAATACATATATACATATAAACACACAATGAAATTCATACACACTCATACATGTTAGGATTATTTTATGAAAACCATTTTTGAACTAAAATGCTAGGTCTAATGTAAATATAATATCTTTTTGCCTAACATATGATGGATAAGTTGAAGATGGATTACATAGCGACCCCAGGTCCAAATATATGAATGTGGGATGACTAAAAGTTAATAAGACTAATTTTTTCATATGATGCCAATAGAAGTGGGAGGTGTAAGGAAAAGGAAGTTGTGATGTATATATCTTGTTATATCATCTATGTGATAAGATTACACAAGCATAAAAAGTTTAGGAAGTGGGAGTATTTGATAATGTGGAGGGAGTTTCTGCAAATAAATGCTTAGGAAGAATTAATCATTAGAATATCAGAAGGTAATAGAATCCAAAATAAATGGATGAGTACTAATATAAATATAGGGAGTGATAACATAGGGTGGGGTTCTAAAAACTATATTCCTCCCTCATTTATCTTTTATATGAGTAAATAATCATTTCCTCTATAGAGTAGGACACAATTCTTGACCATAAAAATATCATTTTTCTTATATAATTTTGTTTTTTATTTCAATATTTTCTTATAATATCCTTTCAGAATATTTTATATATGGAGTTTTTAATTATAGTTTGGTGGTTTTGGGTACAATTGTATTCCTAGAAACAGACACTATAAAATGGGTTTTTAGTTTGGGAATTTGTTTTTGTATGTAATGTTTCATTGGAGGTGATTCCTGTAGTTTTATAAGATATAGCTCGTGTACCCCATAAGTGATATTTGGGATCATGGATAGTGTTTTATGGATAGAAATTCCCTAGTGAAGGTGTCTCAATGCCCAGTTTGGTAATATAATTATGAGCATTAACTTAAAGGATAATATTATTAAATAGTTTACGAATTATCACACTACATTTTCTAGTAGTGGGATTTAAGAATTTTCCTTGGAATGAAGTAATGCTAGTTTAAGGTCTGACTTGGGAAATTTGATGAAATATATTATGGGTTCTGAAAGATGAAGATAAGGGATTTCCATTTCAAGAGGGGAATTTATCTTCTATTGACTAGTTCTATTCTATATGTAATTAAAGTGGTATAATGATAGAGGAATGAAAAGAAAGATGTATGGTTGATTCAGATTTCTATTATTGGGAACATGGAGTTTAGAATATGGGGTTAAAAAACTCAACATAGCTCATGATTACCCTTACTAATATGTAAGAAAAACCAACGATGATGAACAATGTATTCTTTTTAAGGAGACATTTTGACATTTTTATGTCATAAAGGAAGTATTCTGATAATCATATTAATAAATTAAATGTGATACATATCTATTTGGAGTCTATATAGGTAATTTTTAGAGATCTCGAGTGAGGGTGGTTGTTACTTTTGTCACTCCATGAATCTTGGGATGTAATGGTGGATACTGAGTAATTCCATTGGAATGAATGATTTGATGTTTATGAATGACCAAGACCTGAATTTCAATGAAGAAATACATCCAGTTGTGATATATTTTTCATATAGAAATGTATAAAACATGAAAGTAATAATATGAACTATTGGATGTAAAATTTACAAGAATGGTAAAAGAATGTGGAGCCATAATTGGAGTAACATAGGTTATGGTTCTCTCGTGTGATGGAATTAAAGGAGAAAATGATACTTAAAGAAATATTTTAGTAATTTTTTTGATAATTATCGAATTTATCCTTTTATAAGTTGGTTTATAAATCTTTTATCATATGATAGAAGTATATTTTTTCTGAGTTCCAATAGTTTATTTGGATTTTAGGTAAGAGGCTTGAGAGATTCATTCCGTTCTATATCTAAGATATGAAGCATGTGAAATTATTCTTCTAGATTTCATGGAATTTTTTATCTTCCTAATGATAAGACTCTAAAAATTATAAATAAAGGCAATGATTTGATATAGACAAGGAACAAATAGTTTTTGGAGTTTATGGATGTTTGAAAAATACCATTGTTGAAGAAAAGCTTATTCTCAGTAGGTCATCCTGACAACTAGAGTTTCTTTAATATTCTCATAGATGGTACATGGAATATTTCATGAATTTTCATAGTTTTTATAAAAATAGTGATGTATGAGATGTGGTACCATATAAGAATATCAAAAGGACCATTTCATGCCATAGATATAATTTTTTCAATGTTATGTAATGATTATCTGGGGTATATATATGACAAAGGGATCAAAATAATCATTTTTAAAGATATTAAGGTCGATATCATATAGTATTGAACATTAAAAAAATTATCTTTGGGAATTAGGGAAATGTGTTTTTCCCAATAGAAAATAAGCTTCCATAGAACCGAAATATGGAGTTGGTTTTCAAGGACTTTCGGGGGACCGTATTTAGTGTTATATCATTGAGGATCAATCTTCTACATGACCTTCATAGATTATTCTATATGAAATGTATTAGGGTACTTTATAAGGCACAATTATGATGGGTTAAATTCATTCTTACAATGGAGGTCCATAGTGGAGATGGAGGCCAAATGTATATTTAATTGAAAACAATCATTAAATGGTGGGTGTTACAGAAGTAAATATTTCTGTAGTTTCTACTGGAGGAAAGGGATTTATTTAATTATGATCATTTCAAGGAATCTAGATCACAATATATATGTTGATATGGTGAAATAGACACTGGTAGAGAAGTATAGAAGACAGAGTATTCCTACTGGGTTCCCCATGGTTTTTTGGTTGGAGGTAATAATATGTGAGGAATGATTAATCAATAAAAACCCATCATCTCCAATCAGTCAATACATTTTGAGATCTTTTGGTCTGGATGAAAGTTATATTATAATAAAATAAAATTATGTAGAGAACATTAAAATGTATGTATTGATGACGTGGAAAAAGAAAATAAGTATTCTTAGACCTGAGTGTGTTACTTTATTGGTTATGGTAAAAAGGTATTAGTATTCAAGACTCAAAAAATAACATGAAAAGTCATCATAAGTCAAAATATGATATCCTATTAAGAGGTCCTTTGGAAGGATAAAAACCTGGTGCAATGTTATTGTGAAATAAATGTGTCATATGAAGTTGTTATTATCCTAGATTTATGTTTGTAAACTGATGTTCAAGAGAATTCAAGATAAAAGATAGTTCTCAAAACACCAGACCTTCTAGTGGATATGGGAAAACATGTAGCTCATGTAACGATTGGTTTTTATTAGATAGGTAAACCAGAAATCTCAAGGACTATGGCCTATTGAGAAAAAATATATAAGTAAGTACATACGATGTTGTATTGGTAAAAGGATCTCAAACACTTGGAAAACTATGGAGATCTACTAGAGATATGTGCCCATTTCTATGGTATAAAATTATTTTTCACTATCTTCTTCTAAGGATTTATATAGAGCTTGATATCATGTAAGAGGAAAATGGTATAAAATTCTTGGAATAATGTGATTTATCTATGATGGATAAAATTTATTCCATCTATATTTCAAGAACATGAGAGCTAATAGAGAGGAATTTTGGGTAGAATTTCTTTCAATACAAATGGTTTTATAGTTTGAAGGACAAAGTGAATGATAGATGGAGGCACAAATACAAGATAGTTGTTAATGGTTTAAAAAAAGGAAGGAGTGGAATTATCAAATATTGTATCTATGATAATTAATAATATAACTATCCCAATATTTTTGAGTATCATCACATTAAATATATTACATATAAATAATATGGATGTGATGAAATTATTTCATTATAGAGATCTAGAAAAGGGAATATTCCGAGAATAAAAGTATGGTTTTGTGGATCAATGAAACCATGGAATTGTGTGCTGACTCAAATGTAACCATTATGGTTTTAAATAAGCATCTAGGAGTTAATGTATAAAGCTAAATGACTTCATTAAGTAGTGGAAGTTCGTAAATATAATTTTTGATCATTTATATTACTATAATTATATTGGTAATGGAAAATTTATTCTCTTAAATCCCTATTCTGATGAAAAACTAATTTATAGTCTAGTCAATGAAATTATTGATAATATAAAAGATAAATTTCTCGAAAGCTCTAAGATGAAGGATACCAATCTGAAAAAGTGGATTTTTGGGTATATTGATTTAAGAGAATCAAATTTCATTATGTTATACCTAAAGTAGTCATATTATTTTTATAAGGTTGTGGAGAACTTGGGTGAGGAAAAACTAGCGACCACACCATTAAAGAAGAACATTAAGATTATCAAGTATAATTCACTATGAATAGATGTAGGGGTTGAGTTCATGATTATGGTTTCAAATTCATTATATATTGTATGTTTTATATATTCCATAGTTTTTTACTTTTTTGGACATTTCCCAAGTAGTGGGAGTATTCAACTAGTTTATGGAAAACCTCAAATGATATTATTGGGCGGATATGAATTGGATTATTTGGTACTTATAGAATTTTGAAGAAATTTCAATTTTATTTGGAATAGATGATCCCTTGAATGGTTTTGTAGACTCAGACATTGATAGAGAATCAGACACATGAAAGAGATGTTATGGTTATATATTTACTTTATTGGAAAGGAAGTGAGTTGGATGACAATGTTTCAATATCTAGTTTCATTCTCAATAATGGAACCATAGTATATCACATTGGAGGAAGTAGAGATTGATTTGGTCTAATTTGAAAGGAAACTTGAGGATCTTAAATGGTTATTAGATTTTGAATCATTATTTAGGGAATCACAGTGTACAATTTACATGAATATAAATTTGATGTTTTATTATTGGATGAAGCACACTTATTTGAAGTACCACTTCATTCAGAAGTTGTTATAGGTTGGATTGCAAGATCTCTAGAAGATAGAAGGAAATTAAATTCTAGATGACATGTTAACAAAGGTCATGACTTGAGAAGTTATGAGACTATGCTACGCCTTAGTCAATTAGGGTTGGCCAAAAGGGCATGGTGGGGTAATTGGGTAAGCATATAATGGATGTTCAAAGAATGGGTGAAGGTATGTTAAAGCACTATAGGTCTTTGCGGTGAAGTTTGGATTTTTTTTTCTGTAGTAGATTGTTTGGATTCTTATTTGGAGACCATTTTTTAAACAAAACAATAAGGCCATAAAGGGGATACGATCCATTTGCCGAATGTCCATTGGATCAAATGAAAATGGAAAAAAAGTTTCATCAGGTCCAACTGACCCGATGTTGGATGACTAAGAGTTAATAAAACTAAGGTTTTCAGATGTTATAATAGGATGGAGGAAGTATGAGGAAAAGCTATACTAGAGTTATATTGATATATCATGTTAGTTGGAAAAGTACACCAGTAGAGATGTTTGAGATGATGAGAGTCATTGACCAAGCATAGGGATCATCTTCAAAGATAGAGTTTAGTGGAATGCATCCTAAGAATATAGGGAGTGATTTATTTTTGTTGTAAATCAAAACTATATCCATCATTCATTTATCTTGAATAAGAGTATAGTGACATCCCCCTAGAGTTGGATGCATGTTTGAACCACATTAATTGTGTTTTTCTTATGACTTTTTGTTTTTTATTTGGATTGTTGGTTGAGATAGTCTTGAATGTTCAGTCACATTAAAAGTTTTACATTTTAGTGAGGTGGTTTGGGTGTCCTTGTATTTCATGATCCGAACACCATATTTTAGGTTCCCATTCCAAGAATTTATTCTGTATGGTAATTTTTGATGGACGTACATCTAGTGGTTTTTTTAAATGTTGGTTGTGGACCAAAAAAATGCATTGATACATATTCTATAAACATACATTCATATTGAACCCCCTTTATTTTTCATTTTTTCTTGTGTCACACTGTAAATGTTTAGGACATATGAAATATTTTCATCATAACCCCAATAATTATATTAATATATATATAAACATACATACACTATATATAGATATTTTTTAATAAAAACATATTCATTTTTATATTTATATAACAGTATAAATAATATTTTAAAATATTACACTTACATATATAATTTTTGAGAACAATATTTTTAATGGATATTTAGTTTAATATGAATTATATTTTAATTGTTTTGATATATATATATATATATAACTTTAAAAATATTTATATATTTATTTGTATTTAATCACACACACACACACACATATATATATAGACACACAAACATACATATAATTATAAATATATGTATAGTGTAAATATCATAATATGAATATAAATATATAATCAATTCAAATGGAAACCATATTTAGTGTATTTATATATTTATTTATGTAGTTCATTTGATGTTTTATAGTATATATATATATATATTATATGTGTGTCTATATATATATATTTATGTGTGCGTGTCATATATATAAACATATACACACATATAATGCCAAATATATATGTATATTATAAATTATAAAATTTGAATTTATATATATTACAAACAAAAGTATAAATGAATAAAAATATATAAAAAAATATTTTTTAAAAAATAGATATTTTTATATTCAATGTTATATAATCCATATCTATGAATTTATAAATATGTATATATAAAATATTTTACATATATTACTCATTATCATCATTTTTTAGTGATGATAAATGATACAATTTATCACCAGAAAATAATGGGTTTTCAATATTTATCGATAAATTTGTATATATAAAATATTTTACATATTGTACCTATTATCATCATTGTTTAGAGTTGATAAAGACAACCTTTATATGAACTCAACAAAAAGGACTTCAAGTTATTTATTTATTTTTGGATAATCCCCCTTTTATGGGTTTGGAGGGAATCGTTACATGAACCGTATGTCCAAAGGCATAAGGCCCATTACATGACCCAAATGCCTGAGGAACAATGTCTAATAGATGACCTTGACGGTCCATAACCCGACAACACAAGAACAACCACTCCCCAACATTCACATCATTGAATATTTTTATCTCCCGACATCGCATGGCTGATCAGCTAGCACTGGCCAGGTCATAAAACATGATTCCTAGTACTGATGATAATATGAATACCCTATCATCATACTAATATGGTTTTCTCCGAACTGATGGATTCTACATTCTTAGAATCCACATCTGGGGAATGCTCTTGTGCGATCTACATGGGATGATTATTTTTTGGTCCTTTGTAGCTCAAAGGACCAATGGCCAAGGGCCTATGATTTCCTAAAGGCCCTTTGGCCTAAATTCCATTGTTGGTTCGAAGGCCCTAAGACCCGTAGGCCCAAACCAGTGGCCCGAAAGTCCAAATAGAATGAATAGTTATAACTTCTATAGTACCAAACTGTATATAATACAATACATGCTACAATGCTGCTATAGTACTACTACAATACCACATAATATTATTTAAGAAGTGGGTTTTCAATATTTATCAACAATTTAAACTACATATAAAAGATTCATTGTGGTTTTGAAAAGGTACCATGAATACCAGACTTTGGGATTATTTCATTTTTCTTTTCAAAAAGTACTATGAATTATTTCATTTTGTGTTTTTAGCATTGATTTCCTATTTTAAAATTTTAAAATAAAATAAAAAATAATAATTATTTAGTTTTGGTTTTGTACCTCCAACATCTTTTTTATATTATGACTCTCTAACCACTTATACAATCTTATCATATGTTATGCATATTGATAGTTAAAATTATTATATGTATACAAACATGTAAATACATTTAAATAGAAATATATTCATACATATGAATATATAAATATATACAAATATATATATATATATATGAATTTATAAATAAATAAATATAAATATCTATAAATATGATATATATATAACATTAATATGAATATATATTAAAATTTAAACACACCTAGGGTGGAGCCCAATGGCCCAATACCATTTATTAAAATAATGAAAAGGTAAAACATGGATAGATATGGTTGTACATGGAAGAAACTAACCTCCTCAAGAAAATTGAGACCCAAACACAGCCTCAAAACTGGACTATAAGAAATTAAAATCAAAACTGTGAGAATGAGTATGATTTGAACCCCATTTACTCCGACCATGAGGGATGTCTATACCATAAAAGTGATGGACTCAACTCTATGTATTTTCTACCTTATAAGGATCATGTTCTTCATCTGGGGATGTTACTGTGCTATTCGATGCTCCCACATCTATAGTGACTACCTCATGACATTTTCCCTCCTTCCCATTAGAACGAAGAATAGTGATTACATTACTATATTTGAATGGAGTTTCATTATGTTTAGTCTAATCATCGATAAACTAATTAGATACTTACAACATGAAGGAAACTAAAAAATCAAAAATAATAAAAGAAAGATGTTTTATTAGTATACACCTCACATTTAGAATTTCAGGATGGGGTGCTGTAACCCAGACCATCAACATCCTTTACTTGTTGAGAGGAGTATCATGTAATAGATTTCCAAATCCTTGTAGAAGCCTCAAATTTAAAAATATTACAACACACAAACATAGGTAAATTATCTCACACCTTATCCATAAGGCTTTCCTTCATGATGACAACCAGTGATGCATTGGATCCTGCAAGAGTAACCATTTCCAACAGCATATCAGAATCGTTCATGAGAGGAAGTCCCATATAGTCAATTGTGGTAAGCTCCTGGACCCCTGGAATAGAAACCACTGATGCTTGAGTAGTTTCATTCATTCCTGTTTCTTTATATGGATTAAGGTCCACACATGTCTATAAAACCAATGTAGATATATATTTATGTCATCTCTAAGTCAGAATCCTTTGGAGAGAGGGGATTACCACTATTATCGTAAGATATTAATTCTATACAAGGTTAAAAATATTCTGTTTAAAGTTAGGTAATAGAGACACCATAAAAGACCCCTTCTTTAAGTTGGATGGTGAACCCCATGATCAGTTGGAGATATTTTAGTGAATCCATTTTTATTGGAATCCTCAAGGGTGACACTAAATCTTGGACCCACAGGCAGGGGAGATAGTAAAACATCATATGCAGGTTTCTGTAATGATTCCTTGCCAAACTTATCTAAATATAGATACTTATTTGACAATAATGTATATTTGGTGATATTATAAGAATCAAATTCTCTATAGTGTGCATAACCAATGGGATACTCCATATAAGGTTCATTAGATTGTTTATTAGTTCTCACATCTGAGCCTATAATGGGGTCACCATCAAGACCCGGTTGAGACCCCAGTTTTGGAATCATTACAAATTTTTCATCCTTCCACAGCATCCCATATGTAGACTTTCTTAAATCGTGGTCATTTGTATCATCTCCATCATAACCCTACAAAATCAGATTCAAAAATCCATGAAGAAATAATTTATCTGTCTCATTTCCATAGGATGGGACTATCTCTATTAAAATAGGAGACTTTGATGTCTTAGAATGTGTTTTTTAAAATATCACTCAAATTAACCATCATCCAATATATAACAAATACCAAGGCCTTGAATCTTTTAGAAAAGTAATACCCAATATTATTACCACCTTGAAACAAATCGGGCATCCTTTCATATACCACTGAAAAATCCAATAAGAAATAAATTGCATTGAGCATGATGGACATGATCAATGACGCACCAATATCAACCTAAACCTATACACATGAAAAATGTATATATATGATACTTTTAGATTATTTATACATTTTTATCAAAACAACATAAATAGAAGAAATCAACCATAAGATTTTGGGTTGTTAAAAAACTAACTAACTCCCGGAATTTTAATCTAAATAATTGTGATCAATTTGTGCATGGTAGGAGGATTAAATTGGGGACCCCAGTCCAAGGTTTTTAATACTGTGGGTTTAAGATTCATAAATTTGAAGCACCTTATTTTAGGTTTTAAAACTGTAGAGGGAAAACTATATGAAAGAAACCATTAACCAAAAAGTCTTCCACTATCCCTCAAAATCTCAAAAAGAAATAAGTTGCTTCCTATGTTTAGAAAGATTCATTTTATCCCCAATTTACCTTAATGATAAATCAACTATAAAAAAATGTGTACATTTTTTACTCTTGTTCACAAAGAGACATTGAGTTTCCTTAATTAACACTTTATCCCCAATCATCATGATTTCATAAAGTGAAAAGTGATCAAATTTTGAAATCCATGAAAAGGTCTACTATTCACTTCCTGAATAAATTCTATAATTGTATTAGAAACAAAATCCATTAATGGATTAACGTCTCATGAAATTTAAAATTAAACTTCCTGGATCTGAGTGTAATAAGTAGAGCCTCACATCTAGAAAAAGTGGCTACTACCATAGACCAATAGCCACGATTTTAAACTGTGGCTATCGCTATGGTTTTGTGGCCTATATCCACAGTTTTAGAACCATGGCTATAGGACATATTTCTGTGGCCTATGGACATGGTTTTCAAAACAATGGATATAGGCCACGACTGTCATGATGATTTACAAAAATCATGGCGATAAGGTTCCCATGCTTCTACGGGGAAAAACATTTCCGCAAAGAAAATTAGAGGGAAGACTTACCGCCAAATTTTGATGCGATTCCCACAATTCATATTAATATATATATATATATATATTAATATATATATATATAGACACACACGAAGTGTTCTGTGGTGTAGTGGCGAGCAACATTGATTCGTAAAGGGGAGGTGCATGGATCGAAACTCAGAGACCACAATTTAGTTTTAGGCTATTACCATGGTTTATTGAGGCTATAGCCATGGATTAAACCATGGTAATATCTCTCTATAAACATGGTTTAAAGCATGTCCATAGGTCAGCAACCACAGTGGAAATATTTCGAGGCATATTTCTATGGTTTAAATCGAGGCAATAGGTCAGGCCCTACTGCCACGACGATAACCACCATGGTTTTGGACCATGGAAATAGACCTTTTTCCTAGTTGTGCCTCTGTCTTTAAAAACAAATGTATATTTGACAATAACAACATCCGTCAAGAGAAAATGATTAAATTCTTTTTCTTATATCACTTCTCAAGTATAGATGTTATCAAATTTGAGGGAACATCCAAGTTAATAGGGATATCATCTGAATGAACATCATTATTTGAAAAATCAGTACAATTGAAAACCAGAAATATAAATCACTGTCATTAGAGATTCTCCCTGAATTGCCAGAACTTTTCCCCCATCACTCCCTTCCCATTTAAATAAATAAATAAATATATAAATATATATATATTGACGCACACACACATATATATGCATAATTATACATAGTTATATATAATTTTCTATAAATATATATAAATACATATAAATATCCATAGTAGTACTGTAACACTCCATGTATTATAATAGTCACCATAGCTGCATGCTGTAGCGATGATACTTGTCATCCCATATGGGATATCGGGCAACAAAATTAGGCCTTTTTGCTAGTGGGCCTTCAGACCATAAAAAAGGGCCTTCGGGCAACTTATATTTATTTATATAAAAACACATATAAAAAAATAAATATATATAAACATATAGAAATATAAATAATTAAACATATATATACACATAAATAAAAATAAATACATATAATTAGATATGAATATATATAGATATACAAAAATGTATATAAATATAGACAAATTTCAATATGTATTTATAAATACATGAACTTATATGTATGATTAAATATAATTATATGAATAATATATTAATACATATAAACAGACACACATATAAATATACACAAATATATAAAGTTATATATAGATATATAAAAATATAATTAAATACATAAAAATATCTATAAATATAGATATGCACACTTAATATATTTAAATAAATATAGTTACATATTATTAGATATAAATATAAATAAATATACATAAATACAAATAAATACATATCAATATCTATTAATACACACACACACAAAAATATATATAGCTAGATATAAATACATATAATTATATATTTGTGTGTATATAATTAATTATAAATATATAAAAATAATATATATATATATATATATATATAAATAATATATTTATACACACAAAAAGATATAAATAATTATAATTATATATATATAAACATACATTAATATATATAAATTAATATAAATATGTGGAAATATATACAAATAGATATAAACATACATAAATATATATAAGTATATATATAGGTATATATATACCTGCGAATACCGATACATATATACATACGTATATATATATAAATTTGTGTTTACACACACACACACACACACTTATATATATTCACACACACACAGACTTAATACAAATAATTATCATTAAATATACACACACATAAATAAAATAAACATAAATATATAAAAATGTATAAAAATGTATATATGAATATCTATAAATATTTATAAATATAAATAAAAATATAAATATAAATAAATACACACACACACACAAATAAATAAATAAATATATATATATATAAATACATATATATATATAAATATATAAATTTGAACATTTTTAATTAGTAAGTATTAGCTATTAACTATAATTTAATATGTATAGATTATTAATCAATTAATATTTAATATTAATTATAAATTACATATATATTTGTATATTTACATTTTTATATTTTTATATTTATATATATTTGTTTATAATTATATATAATTGTCTCTGCCTATATATATTCATATATATTTGTATATATTTGTATATATACATTTATAGTTATATATATTTATCTATAGTTATATATACATATACATATTTATAATTATTAAGTATTAATGATTAATTAATATTTAAAAATAGGGAAAAAATTAATATGAAATATTATTTATATATTACATATTACAAATTAATAATATCAATTATTAAAAATACAATTACATGTTAAAAATTACTAATTTTTATATATTAAACATATATATATATTTGTTAAATATTAAGTATAAAATAATTTTTAAATTTTGATATATATAGAAATGGTTTGTAGAAATATATTGTTATGTAAAATAATTATTTTTTATTTTTATGAAATCCATTGCTATTTTTTTTGAAAAATTAACCTATAATTTTTGTTTCAGATGTTGCTAAATGATGGTAATTTTTTTCAGAAGCAAGGAAAATAAGATTTGGTATTAAGAAATAGCTACTAAATAATTCAAAACTTAGTATTTCAAAGTGGTTTTGAAAACCACTACAAAAAAACGATCATTAATATACATTTTTTCAATAATGTTAGTGTCATTGTAGCTAAAAAAATATATATTCAATAAAAATATCATTTCAATCAACATGATGCATACTATAATTTACAAAATAAAAATCATAAATAAATTTTATTATTTGATAACATATTTTTTTCTTAAAACTATATGTTATTGTTACAATATTTATAAATACAGTATAAAAACAGTATTTTAGTGGTAGTTTTTAGAGGGTCTTATATGGAACCCCAATAATTTTTTTTTTGAATAATTCAACAATGGATATCCAAATCAACTAATGAAGATATATTTAATGGCAGTTTTTGTTGACCACCACAAATAGAAGAAAAATTCAATAATTTTGATGAGTTATTTTCAATATATTAGTTGTTTGTCAAAAAAAACATTTGGTGACACTTTATTATCAAGAAAAGAAAATCCATCACTAATAATTTTAATATCAAAGTCATTATATTGGATTCTAAATCCACCCCAAATAGTTTTGACATACATGTGTGAACTATGCCACACCAGACTAATTTGCATCAAAATTGTATTGCTCCATCATTATAGGTTCATAATTATGATGGATAGAATAATCCATCCCAATTTCTTTTTGCTATTTTGAATTAAACTCTCTATTGAAATCATTCTCTCTTGATGGGAATCACAATGACATGTATGGAAATAAAATAATATAAGAGAAATATGTTGATCAATCAGATGAACTTTGGCCATGCGGAAGGTAACACCTTATTTTATTCAAATATTATACCCACATTACTATATTTTAACATGATTACAACTTATATATATCATGGTGAATAAGAAATTAATTAAATGACTATTTTAAATTTTATTCTGTAGATGTTTAAGAAATTTATTTCAGTAAGTATATTTATGACGGACTACCACTATGGGCGGTGGATATTTTTGTTCAATAATCAAAAACCACCGTATTGATAGAAACATATCACAATATTATCCCATTTAAACAATTTTTCATGTTGTCTTATCGATGACCATAGGAATATGAAGTATTAGAGATATTGACCAATTCCAAATAGTATTAGAAATTGATCCCTGTAACCACCATCGTCAATATATATGATGACTTCATTTTTGTCATGATCTTATAAAGTGACACACACTTCCCATTTAAACTATCTTAGATGATATAAAAACTAACATCAATATATTTTGTTCGACTATGATGTGCATGATTATTCAAAAGAGATATGGCACACTAGATATCACAAAAGACATTGATATTCTCTTGAACAAACATGAAGTCTTGATTAATCCGTGTAACTAGATAGCTTTATTGACAACTGTTTTCCATTTCCATGCAATCTATCCGAAAAGTTGAAAAAGAAATTGTTGACTACAGAGAAGATATAATTCTCACTTGCCTTATCTCCATAGTGAAAAAATAATAGTAGTGGATCATTAGTTGTCCAAGACTCTTGAATAATCAAAATCAACATATCTGACAATAAATATCTAAACAGTTTTATCTCTCATAAACTTCAAACTAACATCTATGATACTTTGTATGTACCATGAAATCCATATCACTACCTACCAATGACCTTTACCAGGGTTATTCATGTAACAACTAACAATTCCAATTTCTTGCAAAATATTTGGCTGTATTCACACCATCAATTTCATCAAGGCTCATATTGAACATTCATATAGAACATGATCCATCTATTTCTTATATTCATGTGTTTTTAATGATAATGATTCCCTATATCTAAAATTATATTCTAATGGGTTGTTGAATGGTTTAGATTTATCATAACTGTCAGATATTAGGGATATTTATTCAAAAATTATATCTTTTTATGGTTAACCACACTTTTATTTCTGTCTTGTCGGATCTCCATCCCAAAAACTATTCTTAGCTTCTCTGTGGTACATCATCTCAAATTATATGTTGAGTTGATCTATCCACTTTTCAACCTTCGGGGAATTTTATATGATATAAAAATATCATTAACATATAAAAATAGGTAGATAAATGTACCATCAAGAATTTTATTGAAGAAAATAAAATCATCAAACCGACTATGAACATATTTCTAATTGAGTATAAAATTTTCAAACTTTTTCTTCCACTATCTCTGTGACTTCTTTAGTCCATACAATTCTTTTTCAAATGTAAACCTAATTCTCACATCCCATCTCATAAGAACCACTATTTTTTGTTATATATATATATATAAATATCTTACTCTAATGATCCATGAAGAAATGATGTCTTAACATCAAGTTGACTTATCCGTAGATCAAACTTTGTAACCAAAGAAAATAAAATTCTGGTAAATGCATGCTTAATAATAGGATAAAATACCTCATTATAGTATATCCCTTAGTTATGTGTATAACCATTATAAAAGCTTCAATCCTTATAACTGAAACCATTCATACTATTTTCATCTTCATTTTTCACAGAAAACAATTCTCACCAAAGAGTTTTCTTGTTCTTCGAAAGAGGAACAAGATCTCATGTCTGATTCTGATTTTGTGAACACATTTGTTATTCCATATCTATCATTAACTAGTACACATATTTTATATCCAATTCATCACAATTACTATCTGTAATATAATCTTTATTTATTGAAAGAGTATAGATCATCATGCCTAGAATAAATTTTTATGTTCGTCATGATCTACTTGTGGGATTACACTCATGATGTTGAATATCCTTCTATATTGAAACTTATTATTTAGTGAGAATATCAATGTGATCACTACAAAAAGTTTCCTATGGAATCTAATTAGTCAATGGTGGAATTTTCCACACTTCCATCAAAATATTATTTGTACTATCTGTCTATTATCTCAAATCATTTAAATTCACCATTACTTATTTTTCAAATGTAACATCATAGCTCTGAATTATCTTATTTGATTTTTAATCCTAGAATTTGATAGTTTTTATTCCATCAATAAATCCAAAAAATAAAATTTTCCTTACTCTATGATACAATTTTGAGTATGCGACATGAAAATATGTAGTATAAACAAAGATATAAAATATATCATAATAAAAAACATAGGTCCTAGAGAAAACCTATATTAGATGTTTTTATTAATCATAGATATATGAAATATGTTAATAATACACAATATATATAACTCATTCAACTAAAAAATATTGTTCAATCAAAACCATGATAATATAAAACATGATTTTTTAGTGAACATATGGATCATATGTTATGCCACTCTATTTTGAAGTGTTTTTAAGAACTATATAGTATCTTAAAATTCTTTCATCTTGAAAAACCTTTTTTAATGGATCTGATGTGTAATATCCATTGTTATCTAATTTCATTATTTTTTATTTTTATTCCTTTATGATTCAGAATCATCTTATTCCATTTAAGGAAGACATCTAAAACATTATCCTTATATTTCATGGTATACACCCAAACATATCATCAGTAATCATCAATAAGTGTGAAAAAATAATGATTACCTCCAAATGAGACATTCTTCTATGGTCCCTATACATTGGTATATATGTAGTCAAGTTCCCATTTTATGATGAGTTAAAATGCTGAAATTTACTCTAGATTACTTACCCGTCACATAATAAATATAAAATTCATTTTTTCCAATTTTATAAACTTTTAAGTAAAAATTCATCACCAAGAACATAAAATACTTTTCACTAGTATCCCCAAGTCCCATATTCCAAAATTTAAGTTTCTATATCCCTCCAATCTGATATCTCTATATAATCTATAATAGTCTCATCATTCAAATAATTCAAAACACCTCTCTGATTAATTTTCATTGAAAGGAATGCGCTGTGAATTATTCTCATGAATCTATATTTTATAGTTATCCTGTAACTAAGAATATCCAATAATCCTAGTGATATGAGATTCCTCTCCATTTCTGATATATATTTCACATTTATATGGATTTTAATTGTACTATCATGAATCCTTAACTGTATTGTTCCAATACAATTCATTTGGTAGAGATGGTTATTTCCCATTATCATTACACCTCTATTTAACTTATTATGTTTTGATAACCTATCTCGATTCTTGCACATATAGAATGAAAAACCTAAATTAATAATCCAACATTTTGAATGGTTGACCATTGTGGAAATGATAAAATATGAATCATCCCAAATGGCCTCAAGGCCTTTATTTTATTTTATTATGGACAATATCCCTTTTAAGGGTTGAAGGGGAACCCGTACTTGACCCGTAGGCCCAAGGCAAAAGGCCCGACATACATGACTTGAAGGCCCAGAGGCATACCTTGCCCAATACATGAACTATAGGCCCAACACACTAGAACTATCCCTCCCTAGATTCATCATCATTAATCTCTTAGCTCTCCACATTGCATTGCTGATCAGCTAGAATTGGCCCGTACAAAGCTACACGATACCTAGTCCTGATGGCGGTTGCCATACCATCTAATTCTTCCAATCTGGTTATCTCTAATTCGGGTGACTTTTATTCTTGTTTCTCTGATCCTCTTCTAGGGCCTTCTCAGTGTGAATTGGGATACTCCATGGTCTCAATGGCCCAAAGGCCCTATGGATCGAAGGCCCTTGAGACCCATAGGCCCACAGTAGTGGCCCGAAGGCCCAAATCGGGTGAATAGTTCGGGCTGCTACAATACCGAACAGTTACTGTTACAGTAACTACTACAGTACCTACTATAGTACTGCTAAATTACTTGCTATATTACCACTATAGTACTGCTAAAGTACCCCAAAAATTCGCCTCCACCCGTTTTTGAACCTGGGTCTCTTGGATGCCAAGCAAGAGCCCTTACCTCTCGGGTATAGGCTCGTTGGTGAGAAAATATAAATCATCAATATCCACAAATTTTGTTATATCATTCATTGTTTTATTATTAATATTGAGAAAATATTTATTCAAATTACCTTTCTATAATAGTAGAAAAACTTGTATTTTATAAGTTTCCTTCAGGTGGACACACCTCTTGATTTCGATCATGATTTTCCTATTTTGAATCCTCCAAGATTCCAGCTAGATGATCTTCCTAAAATTTTATCACTTTATTTAATTTAGAATATATAGGTTAATAACTATCATTATACCTATAATCATTAATAATAATGGAATTTTATTGACTAAAAATTTAATTTTTATTTTTTAAAACACTTTTAAGGAAAAAGTGATAAACCATGCTTCAACCACAAAAAGAGAAAACAGAACCATTGAAGGAAAATTTAAGTCTACCAAAGATAATATCCATCTAAAATTTCCAGGATATAAATGTTTCCTAATTTTTTGGTTCATCCATTATCAGATCTTCTAACTCATAGGACATCTTATCCTAGGACTAGATGTACTCCTCTAGCCTAGCATTCCCATTATTGAAGCCCCCAACACGAATCAGGTCCTTCTTGTTGATCCCGGTGTACTGATCCTCATTGAGATTCTCCCTTGGTATCCTCCTTATCATTTTAGCTAATTCCCTTTTAGTGGCATTGTGTAACAGAACCTGTTCGACCACTTCATCATCCAAACTCAAAAGCATGTCCATGGATTGTTCACACACACCACCAAACATCCTCTGGAAAATGGATTTGTTGTCTATCTTCTTGGTACATAACTATTTACTGATTTAGTCTCCATTAGAGGTAGTAAAGGGGAGTAATCCTTCCTATTATGGGTACCCATCCACCTTCTATTACTACTTATTCTTAGAGGATATCCTGTAGAAAAATTAGTACCGTATTCATTTTCCTCCTTCTTGCAGACCCTGTCATTGGCCAGGAATGAGTCTGGTTGATCTATATTCAATCCTTCCAGATTA
This sequence comes from Viscum album, assembly GCA_963277665.1. Lineage (NCBI taxonomy): Eukaryota > Viridiplantae > Streptophyta > Magnoliopsida > Santalales > Viscaceae > Viscum > Viscum album. The sequence continues at coordinate 1,465,683,139 of OY728125.1, read as the reverse complement.
ATCATTTCCAAAATATTGATCATTTGAAGTAGATTATGGGTCACTATACTAGAACCCCCTATAATTCCATATGTGATTTGATTAGCCACATCCTATATAGTCCATTGAAACACCTCTCATGTCACCTCCCCTCAAGTAACATGCTCATCACATACTACCAGCCATTCGACTGTAGCATTACTCACATTCTGATGGACCTCTCGGCCTGCAAAATTGTTTTGGATGAAGCCACTGTCATCCCTATTTTTTTCTTTCCAATATGAAGAACTGTCCAGGTCTTATCTCAATCTGTTAAAAACATCAGAGACTTTTGGGTTTGTAGGTGGAACCCCTACCAGTTTCCCACCCATTGCAACATCCAATTTATTCATACCCATGTCCCTGCCATCCTTTTAGATGAACTATGTCCCTGGGGAAGGAAAATCATTATTTTATTAAAATTAAATAGGACATGCTACATTATTTAACCATGATTAGTACTTTGATTTATTTCAAGTGGACGGTTCAAAAAATTAAACATTTACCTCAAGTTTTTTCTACTCGGCAATGTATACATTAACAGTAGTGAAGTCATTTAGGGAATCCAAGATGAATATTGCAGTGAAACACCATGTTTGAGGATTAATTTAGGTCAATAATCATCTCATAATGTATAATAAATAAATATAGCCATGGTTTATTTGAGATAAATTGAATATATTGAAACAATTTCTAAAAATAATAAGAATAAACTAAAAAGGGCTACTACTATTTGTGACACATATGATTTTCATTGTAAATTGAACTTTTTTTCACAATTAATTTAAAAAAATAATGCCATCGATAATTATGAATAAAATTTTTGAATGAAATTGATGTAAATCCTTCTTCATGAATTATTTTCATAAAAAAAAGTAATTTATAAATACGCACACACACCTTCAATATTGTTGTAACCCCTATCTCTTTTTAAAAAATAGTTTGGGATCTATATATAATAAGATATATTCAAATATAAATTTATTATCTAAATCATAATATATTTTTTTCTAATATGATGGGAGCATCATTCCATGGATGGATTTTGGTCCCCCCCCCCAATTTTTATGGACACCCAATCAGGGTGTCTTCATTCTTGATAGTTCTGATTCTTCTATATGGATTTATTCAATCTTCATCAAGGATCCTAGTTTTCTTCTCATTGGTATTTCCTCAATATTATGTTCTATAATGTAACCTAGGAATCCGTTTCTTAAAAATTCAATGGGTATCCCCCGACTAGATTATCCCTTATTGGTGCTCTGTGAGACACTATTGTGTCTATGACCACGTAACAATAAAAGCAAAAAAAGACAATTTATTGGAAATTCAAGCCCAGATGAAAAATATTTAAAGGATACCTATTGTATGAAATATTGATCTTTGAATACAAAAAAACCCAACCATCTAAATTGTAATTTAAAACATTTAGATAATGTAGGAATGAACAACATATGCAATGACTGAAAAGAAACCATGTTAAATGATCAAAAATGATTATGTGGTTCACACTTGAATCCAAATTCACGAGTTAATACTAATTTACCTTCACACAATGGAAATTAATATAAATTAAAATTATCATATTAAATTATTGACATAATCCACTCAATTCTAACCATTAATTAGTAACACCCTACATTATATTGTATTTCCTTGTTAGTGCTTCTAGTCAGCACCAACATCTGACCATCTTAGGATGAAATCCACCTCAGCCTATCATCCCAAACATACCATTAATTGGAAAGGTAAATACACCACCTTAACCATCTATTTCATTTAAATATTTCTCTTTAAAGTATTTTTTTATACATAGAGTCTATAATTTATATCAGTGATAAATCTAATGGTGTTATATTCATTTGTACATTCTTGGATTTCATCTACCTTCAGAATCTATATAATGAACCTCGACACTACTTCTATATTATCCTATCTAGTCTATATAAGTATAGACTCCATATTCTATCTCTTTCCACTATCCATATTCTTCTATACTGATAAATTTTTATAACATACCCTAATAATCTGCCGCTTGTGATTCATTAAAAGTATTCAAAATAAATGTGTCCCCCTTCGGCTTATGAAGACTCTATGCTTTCCTTAAACTTATGCTAAAACATTTCATGGTTTCCCATACATTCTTCTAGCCATTCAAGTGCAACAGAGGTGCTTAATCACTAGGGAACTTATTTGGTAACCACCTTCGTCAACATGTCTGTTAGATTGTGAAAGCATTTAATATTCCATAGGTCCAACACTCTCTCATAAAATAAATTCTAGATTAAGTGGTACTTAAATTGATGGTGATTCATATGAGAGTTAAATTTTGATTTCTATTCAAAATATTACTTCTTTTTTATTTAATAAAATAACATTCCGACTTATAGTCTTCTAATGAGATGCTTCAAAAATCCCTTACCCAAACCAACAATTTACGTACTTCTATCAATTTTACATATATAGCTTCTATTTTTGAGAGTGAAACCACTAGATGATGTTTGGACATCCAAATCACAATTTTTCACCAAATGAAAATACATATTAGGTCATTATCTTCAATGATTCTGAATCTACACCGAAATATGAGTTTTTTAAAACTCTATAGTGGATATTTTATTCCAAAGAAAAGCGACATGATTTAGAAACCGTTCAGGTAATAAATAATCCTCTCTATAATCTCCAAGTACTCTTTTATGGTCTTTCTCATAAATATTCGGATGACTTCTATTGTATTCACTATATCTGTATAAGTAAAAACCATGGAATTGATCAAATTTTCCTAGATGATGCATATGAAACATTCACCCTGTACTCTAATTCATCATACTTTCATATTGAATTCAACATTCTATGCTCAATGTGTTTAAATAAGGGTCTATAAACTAGTTTTTCTTTGCTCATTCAGTTTGATTCCCATAACTGACACATCCAGATTTGGTGCGAATAAACATATTTTTTACATACCATCTTTGAAACAATAGAAAACTCTCGAACCTACAATCCATAATTACAATATAAAAAAAAAATTGATCCACATACTCATATATGATCTTTTAGTTTAGAGTTATATAAATTTGGGAAACCAATTAATTAATGAATCCCATGTCATTCCCATCAAATGTGATTTTTTTCACTAAACCTTGGATTCCTTATTTTACAATAAGTTGCTAACATTTACAACAAAATTATACACACATGATACATATATGTACTTATCATTCTTAATAATGTTCTTTTATAACAAGAATGAAATGAAAACATAATAAGGGTGAAATAATATGATTAGAAAGTGGGTAATGTATAAAAATGATATAATGGAATAAACAAGGTATAAATAATATGTAATTAATAAATAATTTTATACAATTTATTTTATGAGAATGTAATATATCAATGGATAAATAAGTTTTGTCGATAGATCTACAGTCCCGCGGTTCTCTCTCTCTCTCTCTACTCAGTGACCTCTAGGGTTTCCTCATGAAACTTCTTCTGGCTCCCGTGATGACTATATCGATCTGCTACCTTTATTTCCTTTCCTTACCTCTATTTGACCCTATGAAATTGAGTGTTTCTTATTATTGATTCCTCTATACATCCCCTATTTTTGTATTCTTCATCATTTACCTTATTTGGTGACCCTTTTCTTCTTCTGTTTGAGATTCGGGGATTCTTCATTTTCTTCCCAAGTTGGAAGTCCTCTCTTCACTCCCCCTTCTCTGGATTCCCATATAGCTCTTCTTCCACCAGTATATTATTTTTTTCTTTCTCTCTATGTATATCCTTTCTTCAATGTTTAATTTCAAGTTTCTAAAAGTGATTTTCCTCTACATCTGAGGGTTTCATTCAACCCCATCACTTATCTTTTTTCCTTGCCCATTATGTTATATCACATTCTTGGTATAACACAATGGTGTGCTTGGAATATTGGGATTTTGAGTTTGGTTTTTATTGAGCGCTCAATTGTTTATTATTTGTGTGTGGATCTCATAGTTCAATTATTAAATCACATGTGGTCTTGTTCGTTCATTCTTCCTTTTCTCTTGCTTTCAGGTTCACCGCACCTGATCTTATTTGGTTTCATGTGATGACCCTCGGGGGTGGTTTGGATTTGTGCTGTGGGAGTGTTCATCTTCCTGAGTGTGTGATAATCCTTCGTGTTTCGTATTCCATAGGTGTTGATTCTATACAAGTTTTTTATTGGGATGGTGCACTATAGTTGTCTCGATGACGGTTTTTCTGAATCGGGTGGTTCGATTTCATCGTAGTGTTTTTAAGGGGAATGTTTTTGGAATTTTCTGATCCTGTGATTTTTTGAATGTTACTTTGGTGAATATACTAAAATTTTTGGGTGTATTTTCAGTGATTTCTATGTTACGGGGTTTGTTGTTGGTCCACATTGATGGGTTGTTGATCACGGTTCTCGTTGTGTTGTTCCCTATGGATTTGTTTCCAGCGAGTTGCAGGTGTGATGATATTTGTGGTAAAAGTTGTATTAAGAAGTCAAGAAATTTGTTCATATATGTGGAATATTTTGTTCTATAGTGTTTATTTGGGTGATTTTTGGATTAAGACTATGATTCTTTAATGATGATGTTGATGGACTCTAGTGGTCTTGCACTCCGGAAATTTGGTGAGATGACATGTCAATTTGTGTCATGGTATGTTACATGAGTTGGGTAGTGTCTTAAGGTGGTTTGGTTTGATGTAGTTTAAAGGAAGAATTATGAAATTTTATTTTTTTAGTCAATTTATATGGTTTTTTCATGAATGTGTGGTTTTTTATGGATCCCACTTATCCAAAAACTGGATTTTCAATAATAATAAAAAATATTTTCAGGAGGACATAGAAATGTTAATAATCACCTGAATATTAATACTGATTTTATAGTGATTGAATGAAAAATTTATGGATTATTAATCCTACCATCAAGGCATTATGACAATACATATTATATACCCTCAAGGCTTCTTTCCAAGACATATTATATACCATTAAGGCTTCCTTTTATGACATTATTCATAAATTTCAATGAAAAACAATTACCCAAGCTAGTTTGTCTCATGAAACCTATCAATGTATCAGAGGTCAATATGTTTTTGATCCCCACCCATAATTAATTAATTAAAATTCATTCACCATATAAAGGAATGAATAATCAATATAATACATGACCAATATGACTTAGTCATCAATAAACATCTATATTGGAATAACAATCCTACAAGAAATTTATACATTTCTTAATCAATAAACGTAATAATAGGATCATAATTCATATAGTTAAATAAGGTGCATGGTATTAATATATAATATCCATAGTGCAACATAGTAAACCTTGAAGAATTTTTGAGATTGATGAAAAAACCATTATAATAACAACACCTTTGAATGGTACCACATAAGAAGGGATCAATAATCAGATACTTTGATAGCATGAGTTAAATCTCCCAAAACAAAAATAGTATAAGATAATTTATATGATAATTCATGGAACATAATTACAAATGATAGATAATATTCATAATTTTATAGGAAAAGAGAATTGAAACAATAAAAAAAATTCATAAGGCATATATACACGGTTATAAAAAATAAAAATCTAAGTCAATCTAATAAGTTTATTTTAAGTGTTAAAAAGGAATATTTAAAAAAATAATTTTAAAATAATTCACATTATTGAAACCTTGAAAACAAATAAATTTAACAATATGAATTTAAAAGTTGAATATAAAATATATGAATGTGAAATGAAAAACCTTTTAATTATTTTAAACTGCCTTGATTGAAACCCGCATCATAAAAATGATAATAAAACTTTATTTTGAAAATAAACAAAGAAACATAATAAGTTCACATGATATAATTAATTTTTATTCAAGATATACAAATAAAAAATTTATTTAAAGAATTAATATTTATATATTAGATAAATCGATTATTGGAAAAGATAGAAACTATTCATAACCATGAAATTTTTCTTAACAAATAAAGCCTTTAAAGGGAATGTTCTGAATTAAAAATGTAATTTATATAGAAATAAATTTTAAATTTCAAATTAAATAAATAAATAGATTCAATAAAATTATCTTATATGAAATAATTTCAAGAATAAATAATATAACTCATTGAAAAGATGTTGAGTTAACCAAACCCTTGTAAATATCATAATCTTTAAACTCACAACGCTTCATAAAGGAGCTCATGATAAGGAATCGTAAATAGAGAAAAATTAAATTTGAAATTCAATTTGAGACAATCTCATGAAAAAACATATCGAAATTAGAATAATATAGTTCAATATAAAACCTTATAACTGAAAGAAATTATGTTTAGCAAGAAAATTCCCTTAAAACCTCTGTAGTGTATGAATTAAAAGAATATTGAAGATATATTTTGAAATATACAAATAAATAAAATGATTAAGGTTTTTTTAATATGAAATAACTCAATGGGGTATCAATTACACCATTTTAAAAAATAATAGGTGCAAAATACATAATTAGGCCTCAATAAAAGAGAAGTGAGACAAAAAGCCTTACCTTTATTCTTGAATTCTATTAAAGAGACTTAGTTCACTATATAATGTATATAAATATATTAATAAATTATTTAATTACCTTATTAAAATGTATAATTTTTTACTATTCAATTATTATCATTTATTATATATTTATTAGTCAGTTATTAGTTATTTTGATCATTGGATGTTAGTAACTTTGATTATTTTGCACCCTTTATGTAATATAAATGTCCATCCCTTTACTTTTATTCTGATTTAATAATTAATATACTATTTATTTCACTAGAATTTATATTTTATAATAATTTATAAAGTACTAATTTAATTCCATGAGGGTTTTAGTTATGATTTATGAATATTAAACTGATGAAGTGATAGTTTTAGTAAATTTTAACAAACAAAAGGTAGAATATTAATAATAGTTAAGATATTAATATAATTAATAATTTAAATTCATATAATCTTAATTTTTTAATAAATATCAATTTAATTCTTTAAATAAATTAATAGAACCATCCATGTATGGTTGTGATGAAAAATGAAATACATCGTTCATGGCGGCAGTAGTTCGCACATAACACAAGCAGAGTTTTCATTTTTCATTGGATGGGAGGGAGATAAATATTGTTATTTTAACCAAATTAATAAAAGTATATTTATAATAAAGTTACAATTTAAATTATATTATTATTTTTTAATGGTTTTGGATGAGAAACATAAAGAAGAAAATGTTTGGGAGTGGATGGTACTCAGGTCTAGGACATGAATCTTCTCTTGAAATTCATCTTAGAAATAAATTACTTGGGACACTTTTATGTAAGAAGGGGAAACCATGAATACATTATAGATATATCAGAGGTATAACGGGTTTATATTCATATTAGTTTCGATGGATATGTGTCATTTTGAGTGGGTGGAATTCAGATCTTTTTGTAAGTTATGAAGATAGACTTTTCTTTAGAAACTAATGTTAGTTGAGGGGTAATGATGGAATCACATTGGAGTTAGTTGCGTTCGGTAAGGAAATATTGGTGAGAGATATATTTATGTATTTATAACCTAATAATTATCTTCCATAATATAAGCCCCCGGCCTTAAACATTACATAATCATGAATTAAGTTAATAATTTACAATGAAGATCTTTTCAAGTTTAGGGATTCAGAGAATTTCGTCATAACCTATACATATCATCTTGAATATTTCAAGTATACAATTCAACTCAATATCCATGTTTTTCATAAAATATAAACTCTTTAAAACAAATCATGACATAATTTCATGTTTTAACAACATAAGTTTTCCTTGATCCCATCTTTGACTATATTATTCTTTATTTCTTGTGAGAAACATTTAAAAACATTGGATGAGTGTAAAATCTAAGTAAGGGATACATATAGAAATAAAAATATAATTCTATAAATAAAATGGAAACCAGGAATAATTTATAATAAAGTAATACTTATCACCTTTAAGAATTAATAAAAATGCTTCACTGAATATAAGTTAATTGCTTACCTGTTTTGTAACCAAAAGATTACCACAATCCCATTGAATGAAACTTATAAAATATAAAGGTATATTGGGACATAAAAATACTTAAATTTAATATGCATATGGTCTAATTAAACATATATATTTAAATGGAATACCTATACAACCATGTTCCATACCCCAATGCATTAGTGGTTATAATGTAACCACATGTCCTTTGTTTATCATAGAACCACTCGTCATTTGGTTTATCATGTAACCAACTGTAGAATGTCCATGTAAAATTATATAATCATCATAAATTAAATCATCATAAATTAAAAATATCATTTCCACATTGCAATCACAAGATATCATTTTAAGATATTGATATAATCTGTTCATTTAAAAAATTCAAAAAGAAGAGTTTTGAATCAGATTGTCCCATACCACTATGAATCTTTTGAAAGGAATTTACAATTTTAAAAAAATATTTCTATATAAATAAATCCAAAAACCATTTTGAAAACATGGATAATAATTAGAAATATTTAGAAGAATAAATCTTTAAAACATTTAAAATGATGTTTTAGATAAAGAGTCCCTTACCACTTGAGAAACACTTGAATAAAAATAATTATGGAATAAAATCAAAATGGAATATATATATCATGATAATATACTAATTCATGATATAAAGAGTCAAAAGGGTTGTATATAAACAATATAGCATAATTATGTGGTCATGGAAACATGATATGCCTCCATGAAAGGGGATTGACACAATGTCTCTTATGAATCTTCTATAGCCTAATGACATCACATTAAAATTCAAGAGATGATTTGATAAGAGAATAAAGGGTCTCTTATCACTTGGACATAAAATAGACATAAATAAGGATATATATTAAAACATCCCAATATATGGAAATGGAAATTAAAATACATAACATAAAAAAGTCTTTGACTAAAAGAGGAGGGTGAGAGGTTCCCTTACCTTGAGTCAGACTCGTCTCGCATGATCCTTGTTCTTCATGAATAAAAAACTTATGTGAATTTATAAATGATTCAGAACCTTTTTCAAGTTTATTATTCCATTTATATCACTTATTACCTTGCTATAACAATACGTTAATTATTTGAGTTCATATCAGACATTTTGCGGATGTTCAGAACATTAGTCAAAATGAACTTTTTATGATTACAAATTTTCCATGTGGTCAAAAGTACATTATCTATGGAATGATATTCATGATTTAGATATGATATATATCATATATATCTAGTATATATGTATTTAGATTAGTCTATAGTATTTGGGTATAAGAAATGAAAAGTACCGTTAATGGAGACGGTAAGCCGTACGTACACATGAATGCTACTCTCATTTCATTTCTATATTTAAAGGAATAAAAAATAAATGAAACATAGGTTTATTATAATTAAAGTAAAATATAAGATATAAGTTCATTAACTCAAACCTTTATACGTTATATTTATCGTATGAATGAGTCATATCACTTTGGGGGAGCCGTAGTATGTACTTCCTCAAATGAAATTATCATATTTATAAAAATGAAAAGTATAAAGGTGTGTTGTAAATGCGAAATGAAGAAGCATAGAGATAAAATAAATATCATATATAATTAAAGTTACATTATAATGGCCACCATAATAGGTGGTAGGATAATATTTAGCAATCATCGTTTCCTGAGGCAGTAGATCTCCGTCTAGAGAAACAATATGTTCTATACCCCTTAGTCAAAGGTGTGTGTAAATGTAGTTAGAATAAATCTCCTAACAAAATAATTTTATTATTAGTATACTTGTATTATTATGTAATAAAATAATAATAATACAATAGAGAGTGAATAATTTAAATAAAATAAAATAACTTGAGAGAAGACGTTACCTCTAAATTGGGTAACTCCCTTTGGTTTGAACCAAAAGGCTTTCTTGAATTTCATTATTCATAATTTAAGTATTATAGTATATAGGGAGGGATATTGGGAGATTATTTTGATAGAGTATGTATGATACATGGGTTATTGAGATGTTTGAGTAAGGGTTATATGTGTTGTCCATTTATAAGAGGGAGGATGTGCACTTAAGGAATGTTTGAATGTATTATTTTATTATTTATTGATTTTCAAATTCTAAAAACACTAACTTTATTAATTTGAATAAAAATAATTAATTCAAAGGGAAAAATTAATAATAATCTATAAAATTAATTTATGGAATAAAAAGTATAAAATAAATTAATTTCAATATTTATAATATCATTTATTTAAAACATTCGTTAATGAGCTAATCACTACATCATCATTGTGTCATAAATAAACTTGTTTATTTTATGTCTAAAACATTATAAATAAAATACCATGTTGTAGGAAATCGTTTTATCTTTCTAATGACTATTTATAGTCAAAAGGATAAATTATATATCCCCATATAAAAATATTATTAATAAAATATCTATATTTAGGTTATATTTTCCATAACTTTAAATTAAAATTAATTAAATGTCATTTTCATACAATGTGGATCCATGGGGTCCTAAAATAGACCCCAAGGATTCCCATGGTCGGAAATAGCACATTAATTAGGTTTAGGACACATGTTAGGGTAATTTAATATTATTATAATATTATTTGTTTACCCTAATTTACCTGATTTACCCTTTAACCATGGTAAATAAAATATTTACTGATTTTACTATTCATATTGTCTAAAAAAAGGTACCTATTCACACAATTTGTACCTCTTGATTCTAAATATGGAATTCATTTTTCCAAATTAAAAACACATAATTTTCAGAGATTAATTTAAAATTATTTTCTGTTGTAAAAATAAAAAACATAGTTTTAAGAAATAAAAATTACAAAAAGATTGAAATGTGTTTATGTCTAATTTTCAAGTGAAATTACTTCCAATGAAAAAAATTGGATTAAATGGTAAAAAAGTAATGTAATAAAACTTTAAAACCATTTAAAAAGATAATTTAATCATATAAATAAATTAGATGAAAAGATAGTTTTGACTTAAAATGCAATACTTTTCGCTCTTCAGTTAAAAAATGAACTTTATCAGAAAAATACTAAAAACATGCAAAAAGTAAAATTTGATGTCCCCCTTATAAAGAATAAGTTTATTTTGAAAAATTTAACAAATATAACTGAAAAAAACTGGATTTAAAAAGGGTTTTCCATCAAAAAGTGGTAAGTCGGCCTTTTAAATAATATTAGAGTATTTCCTCATTAAAATAAGATTTATTCTTATTTTAGGCCTATAATATTTGTTAGATAAATATAAATACATTTAAAAAACATGTGTAATAATAATATAGATATTTATGTTCATTCCCAGTATTACAACGACTATGAGTTAACTACCATTTAAAATAATAATAATAATATATTATTTTTCAGTATAACTTAACGTTGTGTGCAACATAAGATTTTAATGAAACCTGTTGTTGTGTGTTGATTACGTTATCAAAAAAGTGCCCTATTTAACATAAAATTTATATCTTATTCATAAATATTTATAGATATGAAAAATTATTATTCTATAAATACATAGGTCGTTACATCCATCCCCCCTTTTGGAAATTAAGCCCTCAAAATTTTAAAATGGTGTTGGAAACTTCATTGAAAGTCCCACATCAGAAATAGAGACAATAAAAATATCACATTAAAATAAAGAAATATAAGTACAAAGATCAACCAATATAACCCACACTAGGATTCCGTGTAGGAAAAATTGATATGGAAGAGTAAATAACCATAATGTTCTGATGGAGAAAGATAGAAAACAATATTAGAAGAAAGGTCACAACCAGAAAATCCAGAACTTGTAACTGGTTAAACAGTCTTTGATTCCCTAGTAGAAAAAATAGACGAACAAATTTTCATTTTCATAATGTTGGGGAATTTAATTATAACTTTGACTAAGAACATAACAAAACATACTTACGTGTCATGTAGACTTTAATCCTTTACTAAATTTCTACACAAACTCATTTTTCTCCAAACGATGAGTATTCAAGATGAATTAGTCACATCAAAAGTGATAGTATCAAATTTTATAGAATCACGTAATCCAGAAAAGATGAACTATATATTTCCCCTATCTTTAGACATTAATAAAAACAAAAATGGTTTTAAGAGATCAGATAACCCCCAAGAGGATAATACTTTATAAACATAAATACTACTCTTAATATCCAAAATTCAACAAATTTTACCCAACAGTCAACAAAGACCATTCAGTAAAAAACTCTCCTTAATATTGTTTTAAGTAATCCAAACTACTTGTGAAACACAAAAATTAAAAGGATTTAATTACATAGTCTTTCATGGTAAATCTTATCATTTATCTCCAAATAACATCGACATCACTTAAAGTCACATACTAATGTGTAATTAACATAATCACCTATTCTCTATGTTAGGTTAATTATTTCCATAAAAAAACCAAATAGATATATGTCCACAATAAAAACATAGATTCTTCTAAAATAAAATTTCAACCATTATTACCCAAATGAAATACCATAGTATTATATTTTACTTAGGCATATAGATTTCCCCAAATGAGTGAACATCATCCAAAATAACCATTACCACTTAATCCCCAAATCATTTTCCTATACTAAGGATATCCATTTGATAAAACATATGTTACAAAAATCAACTTATTCTCGATCCATAATACCATTTAACAAAAAATAATTAGTCATACTAACCAGGGACTTCGTATTGATTAGAGGTTGGAAAAGCACCTTTATCACCCTTCGGTTGTGTGTTCGATTCCAGTGTCCTTGCAGGACATGACGGTTTGTCAGCCATCCTACAAGTTGTCCTTTCTCAAAAACCATATAATTCTAATATCATTAAAAAATTATATGAAATAATTAAAAATATACATAACATATTTTATCCTCATAGGTTTTTTCATACCTCACATTTCGGATTCAAAAATCTGATAACCCATAATTTCCTCAAAAACTAAAGATCACAGGAACCCCTAAGGTTATCCATTATGTCCGCATAAGAAAAGATAATTTTTTATTGAATAAAATTATAACATATAAAACCTCAGGGTTACAAAAACAAGAAAAAGTACTCCAAAGTAATCCTATAATTAATACATTTAAACATATCATAGTCCATATATCCAATATAACTCTTTAATTCCTAGACATCTTAATCATCGAACATTCTTCATGATCCTTTATCCATGTTTTTAAATCTTATTCTTCTATACTTATTTCCCACAAACAAAATCAAGCATAATGCCTTTACATTTCATTAATTACAAAACATAAGCTAAGAAATAATGCATAACTTTTATAGGTTATTTTCATTTTCCTCATCTTCAATTAGAATGACATTAGGAATTGGTAAACATATGTTTGTACGATTCTGCTGATCCCATTCCAAATCGTTCTTCGTAGGACATCTATTTGTATAATGACTATGCACACCAAATTTTAAATCTTGAATTGATCCTTCAGAAAGAACTTGTTTCCCTTTTCTAGAGTCAATTGGAGGCTTCCTTTTTCCCTAGCATGTAATTTATTTATTAACTTCATTACCACATCAGAAACATCTTCCCATACCTTTGAAGCATTTTCCTAGGTGTTTCTTTCCACATCCTAGGAACATAGGTTTTAGAATATGCTTACCTTTATTATTAATCCCTAAACTTCAATTGGGATTCATTTTTCGCATAAATTATGCCTTATACAAATCACCATGGTTTAACTTGTCAATCACGACTCTAGATAGTTAGTTAAGAATAACCGCATGAGTTCTCATTGTAGCTCCCATTTATTTTAGTTCCTCATTTAGAAAACCATCACAGTTTTCTACACATCCATTTTTACTTGATGACTTCTAGATACATCCATTTAATAAAACCATAAAGGTCAGTGTTATTATATTAGTAAAATCATCATATAATATCTTACGACGAGGTTAAACACTAAAATATACATTTTCATGTTATCTGAAACTCTATAAATTTATGAAAAAAATATGACTCTTTCTAATATACTAACCATTATGGTAATGTCAATTTTTCTTAGATAACATGACAACCTCTAATTTATCTAAGCTGGTATCTAATACCAGCTATAAGGCCCCAATATTAAACATTATATAATCTTGAATTAAGTTAATAATTTACATTGTGAATATTTATAGGTTTAGAGCTTTAGAGAATTTGTTTATAACATATACATAACATCTTGAATAATACAATTAGACACTTCAACTCACAATATTTTTTTTATAAAACAAAAACTCTTTAAAAAAACATGACACATTTTCTTGTTTTAATAGTATAACTTTCTTTGACCCCATCGTTGACTCTATTCTAATTTATGTCACATGAAAAACATTTCAAAACTTGGGATGAGTATAAAAAGCTCTGTATGGAATAAATAAATAATGGAAACTGATAGTCTTTTAATTACATAAAAACTATGAATACTTTATTATAAAGTAATACTTTTCACCTTTAAGAAGTAGTAAAAACACTTAATAGAATATAAGCTCATTTCTAACCTTTTTGAAACCAAAAGATTACCAAAATATCCAAGAATGTGACATATAATGTATAAAGGTAACTTGGGAAATAAAAATACAAAAATGGAACAACCGTACAGTGAACTTCCACACATGTAACTAAATGGAATAACTATATGGACGACTTCCATACCCAATACATTAGAGGTTATAATGTAACCACCCATCCTTGGTTTATCACGGAACCACCCATCATTTGGTTTATCATGTAACCAACTATTAAATTTCTAAGTACAATTATTTGATCATCACAGATAAAAGGATAATAGAGGAAAAATAACATTTCTATATTTCAATCACTAGATATCAGTTTAAGATATTGATATAATCAGTCAATTTAAAACATTCAAAAAAGAAGAGTTTTGAATCAAATTGTCTCATACCACACTAAAATTTTTGAAAGTAATTTAATCTTTAAAACACTAATGTTCATATATATAAATCCTCAAACCATTTGGATGAATTGTAAATTAATTATAATTATTTATAAGAATAAATATTTAAAACATTTAAAATGAAATTTTAGATAAAGTGACCCTTACCACTTGAGAAACAGTTGAATAAAAATATTTACGGAATAAAATGAAAAGGGACTTTAGAAAACATGATAATATAATAATTTAGGATATAAAGTTTCAAAAGGTTTGTATATAAACATTATAGTATAAGTAAGTGTGCATGACAATAAGATAAGCCTCAAAGATAAGAGATTGAGACGAAGTCGCATATAAAATTTGGAATCCTAACAACGTATGTTACATGTTCGTCCTGAAGAATAATATTAAGTAAATTTATTATTGATTAAGAACATTTTAAATTTTATTATTCCTTTCCTATAACTTATTAAATTGTAATAACAATTATTTAATTCTTTGATTTCATATAGTCATTTTTTCGATGTCTATAACTTAAGACAAGATGAACTTTTTATAATTAAAAATTGTTTATTTGGTAAAAATGAAATTGTATCAAAAATATATTCATGATTTAGATATCATATATATCTAGTATATATGTATTTATAATAGTCCATATCATTTGGATATAGGAAATGAAATGCACTATTCATGGAGACGATTAGCCGTATGTACACATGCATGCTAATTTCATTTAATTTTCATATTTAATGGAATGAAAACTAAGGGATACATAGGTATATTATAATTAAAGTATAATATCATATATATTTTCATTAACTCCATACGTTATAAGTTCATTGTATGGCATGAACGAGTCATCCCACTTTAAGGGGGTTGTAGTCAACACTTCTGCAAATGAAATTATCGTGTTTATACAACATGAAAAATCATAAAGGTATGGTATAAATGATAATTAAATAATAGTATAGAAAACATAAATATCATCAGTATCATATATAATTATAGTGCCATAATAATGGTTACCATAATAGGTGGTAGGATAATATTGAACAATCATCATTTCGTGAGGCAGTAGATCACAATCCAAAGAAACGATATATTCTATACCCATTAAGGCCGTGGTTTGTGTAAGTGTAGTTAGAATAATTATCATAACAACATACCAGTATGTTGAGGATTATAGTGTTGTTATGTAATCAATTATTAATAATATAATATAGAGTGAATAATTAAAATAAAAGAAAATAACTTGAGGGAAGACGTTACGTCTAAATCGGGTAACTCCCTTTGGTTTAAACCAAAAGGCTTTTCTTGAATTTCCTTCTTCCTGAGGTAAGGATTCAAGGAGGAATAGAGTGATATTGGGAGATTATTTGTGAAGAGTTTGGATGAGACAAGGGGGCTTTAGAGTTGTGAGAAATGGTTAGAGATGGTGTCCTTTTATAAGAGAGAGGATGGGAACTTTAGGAAATTTTGAAAGTATTTTTTTATTATCAATTTATTTTTGAATTCTAATAACACAGAATTGTTGTATTTCGAATCTAAGATAATTATGGGTTGAACTAATCTCATAAAATATATTCTAGACAAGTATAGTTCTAAAAATTAACCTAATGTTTTATCTATAACCCTCACTTAACTAATTTATCTTTTACCATGTATTATGGTATATTTATACTATATGGTTAATATAGTTACTATAAAATGTATAGAGACCAAAAAATGGACCATTAATGAAAATTGTAACATCATATATTTCATTTGGCTGAATAGTATATTTTTAGGACTGTTATATCATTTAATAAAATATAAATTTATTTAAAAACTCATTTATGACAATTTTTATACTATTCATATCATAAACTTTTAAAATCCATAAAAAATAGATTAATTATAAAAACATAATTAATTCAATGGAAAAAATTCATAATAATCCATATAATTCATAGATGGCATAGAAAGATTCAAAATAAATTTATTCTAATTTATATAACCTCATTTATTTAGAACATTCATTAATGACGTAATCACTAAATCATAAATGTGTCATAAATAAATATATTTATTTGATGTGTAAATATTATAAATAAAATAATATGATTTAGGAAATAAATTTATAATTATGATGAGAATTTGTAGTCAAAAAGATAACTTATATAACCACATATAAAAATGGTTTTACTAAATGATATATGTTTCGTTTATATGAACATTAAATTAAAAGTAATTAAATGTCATTTTCACACACAAGTGGCTCCATGGGGTCCTAAAATCGACCCAAGGATTTCCATGGTTGGAAATATCTCATAAAATAGTGTTAAGACACATGTTAGGGTAATTAAATATTATTATACTATTATTTTTTTAACCTTATTTACCCGATTTACCATTTAACCATGGTAAATAAAATATTTACTGAAGTTACGATTCATAATGTCTAAAAATAAAGGGTATATATTTAAACAATTTGAACCTAATGATTCCAAATATGGAATCCATTTTTTCCAAATTCAAAAAATTGAAGTTACAGAAATGAATTTAATATTAATTCCTGTTGTCAAAAACCAAAAGCGTATTTTTAAGAAGTAAAAATTAACAAAAGATAGACATGTGTTTACGAACAATTTCAAAGTGAAATTTCTTCCAATGATGAAAATTGGATTAAATGATAATAATATAACCTAATTACACATTAAAACCATTTATAAGGACAATATAATAAAATAAATAAATTATATGAAATGACAATTTTGACTTAAAATGCGGTATTTTTCACCATTCATTTTAAAAATTATCTTTATAATAAAAATACCAAAAAAATTACCCAAAGTAAATTTTGATGTCCCACTTCTAAAGAATAAGTTTATTTGGTAAAACAGAAAATATATAAGTGACAAAGACTATATTTAAAAAGGATCCTCCTTCAAAAGGTGACAAATCGACCTTTTAAAGAATATTGGAGTATTTAATGCCTTAAATGAGGTCTATTATTATTTTAAGACTATAAAATTTATTGTATAAATGTAATTAAATATAACAAACATGTGTAATAATAATGTAATTAGTTATTTTCATTACCATCATTACAATGACTATGTGTTAACTACCATTTAATATAATAATATTATTATATTATATTTTGGTATAACTCAATGTTGTGTGCAACATAAGATTTTAAAGAAACCCATTGTTGCATGTTGAGTATGATATCGAACAAAGTGTCCTCTTTAAACTCAAATTAATATATTATTCATAAATAATAATAAAAGTGAATAATTATTATTCTATAATTACCTGAGTCATTGCATCCTTCCCCCCTTTTATAAGTTGCATCCTCGCAATTTTAAAATTTGGCTAGGAAACTTTATTGAATGTCCCACATCAGAAATAGAGGCTATAAAAATATCACATTAAAATAAAAATAGATAGGAACAAAGGTCACTTGAGATAACTCATACTAGTATTCCATGTAGGAAATCCTAGATATCAGAGAGAAACTAACCATCAAGGTAGAAAGATAGAAAAAAATATTAGGATAAACTTAACTATAAAAAAATCGCAAAATTTTGATGGGTTAAATGGTCTTTGATTCCCCATTTGGAAAAATAAATGGACTACAGTTTTTTAAGTTACTTTTTCATCATGTTGGGGAATTTGATTATGATCTTTACTATGATCATAAGGAAACTTAATTACTTATCATGTAAACATTCATCCTTTACTAAATTTCTACCACAAACTCAGCTTTTCTGTAAACGATGAGTATTCAAGATGATTTCGTCACATCAAAAGTGCTATATACAAATTATAGAGATTTACATAATCCTAAAAAGATGAACTATATATATATTCTCTATCATTAGACATTAACAAAATCCAAAATGGATAGTAAGAGATTAGTTAATCACCAAGAGGATAATCCTTTATAAAAATAAATACTACTCTTAATCTCCAAAATACAACAAACAGTACCCTACGTTCAACAAAGACCATTCAATAAACAACTATCCTTAAAATTATTCAAATTAATCCAAACTAATATTGAACCAAAAAACTCAGAAGGATTTAATCACATATTCTTCAACAGTAAACCTCCATATTTATCTGCAAATAACATTGACTTCTAACAAAGTCTCATTACAAGGTGTAATTAATATAATCACATATTATATATGATAGATTACTCATTTCCATAAATAACCCAAATCTACATATGTCCACAATAAAAATATAGATTTTTCCCAAATAAAATTTCAACCATTACTCCACAAATAAAATTCCATAGTATTCTATTTTCCTTAGGCATATAGTGTTCCCCAAAAGAGAGAACATCTTCCAAAATAACCTTTATCACTTAGTCACCAAATCATTTTCCTATACTATTGATATCCATTTGATAAAACATAAGTTTCGAAAATCATCTTATTCCTGATCCATAAAATCATTTAACTAAAAATAATTAGTTATACTAACAAGGGACTTTATATAGATCAATGGTAGGGGATGCGCCCTTGTTTCCCTTCGGTTGTGGGTTCAATTCCTGTGGCCTTTCTGGACACGACGAGTTTCCACTCATCTAACGGGTTATCCTTTTTCCAAAACCATATAATTGAAATATAATTAAAAAACTATATGAAATCCAGAAAAATATCCATAACATGTTTTGAACTCAAAATTTATTTCATTCCTCAAATTTTTCATCCCAAAAACCAATAACCCATAATTTCCTCAAAAACAAAAGATCACATGAACCCCCTGAGGTTATCATTATGTCCAGAGAAGAAAAGATAATTCTTACTTGAATAAAATTATAACATATCAAACTTCAGGGTTACACATACTAGAAAAAGTACTATAAAGTAATACTATCATTAATACATTGAAACAATCATCATCCATAGATCCAACATAACTCTTCAATTCCTATAAATCTTAATCATTGAATATTCTTCATGATCCTTTATCAATGTTTTCCACATTATTCTTTTCTAATTCCTTCATAAAAACAAAATCATGCATAATGTCCAAATATTTCAATCATTTCAAAATATGAGATAAGAAATAATATATTCCTTTCATATTTAATTTTCAGTTTCCTCATCTTCAATTAGAATGGGATTATGAATTGGTAAAAATATATTTGTATGATGATCCTAATCCCATTCCCAAACGTTATTGATAGGACATCTATTTGTATAATGACCAGGAACAACACATTTAAAACATTCAATTGATCCTTCGAAATGAACTTCATTCCCTTTCTAGGGGTCAATAGGATGCTTCCTTTTTCCATGACATGTTATTGCTTCATGACCTTCATTACCACATATGAATCATCTTTTCATCCCTTTGAAGCATTTTTCTAGGTGTTTGTTTCCATATCCTTGAAAAATAGGTTTTTGAATATACTTAACTTTATTTTTATTAACCAAACATCAATTGGAAATAGTTTCTCTCAAATATGATGCCTTAGAAAAATCGCCAAGGTTCAATTTGTCAATCATGACTCTAGATAGTTGTTTATGAATAACCACAAGAGTTCTCATTATAGCTCCCATTTCATTTCTTTTGTTCATTTAAAAAATATCCATAGTTTCCTTCACATCAATTGTTAATTTGGTTCCCACTAGATGTAGCCATTTACTGAAACAAAAAAGGTTTGTGTGATTATATGTGTAAAATCATCATATATTATCTTATGAAAAGGGTAAAGAATAAAATATAATTTTTTCATGTTATCTAAAACCAATTCAATATATCTGAAATAACTTCCAATATTTTTAATATTCTATCCATTATGGTTATGTCACTTATGCTTAAATAAAACCCTAACATATAAAGTTATCTAAAACCCCATCTAATACCAACTATAAGGACCCAGCCTTAAACATTACATAATCTTGAATTAAGTTAATAATTCATTTTGAGGATCCTTTAAGGTTTAGAGATTTAGAGAATTATGTCATAAATTATAGGTAACATCATGAATATTAAAAGTACACACTTCAACTCACCATCAATGTTTTCATAAAAAAACACCTATTTAAAACAAAACATGACATAGTTTCATGTTTTAACCGTGTAACTTTTCCTTGACCCGTCACTGACTCTATTCATCTTTATGTCCTTTGAAAACAATTGAAAACTTGAGATGAGCATAAAAATGTCCGTAATGGATAAATAAATAATTTTTTTTATTATTTGAATAACATGAAAACCATGAATACATTATTATAAATTAATACTTTTTGCCTTTAAGAAGTAGTAAAAACAATTCATTGAATATAATCTCATTACTTACCAATTTTGTAACCAAAAGGTCACCAAAATCTCATACAATGAAAAATATAAAATATAAAGATAAATTGGGACATAAAATTTATTAAATGAAATATCCATATGGTATAATTCAACAAATATCAATAAATTGAATAGCCATACGACTGACTTCCATACCCAATGCATTGGAGGTTATAACATAACCCCTCGTCCTTGGTTTATCACAAAACCAACCGTCATTTGTTTTATCATGTAACCTCCCGCAAATTGACCAAGTATCATTATATAATCATCACAAATAATATAATAATAAAGGAGAAATAACATTTCCATAATGCAATCACAAGATATCATTTCAAGATATTGATATAATCAGTCCATTTAGTAAATTCCAAAAGAAGAGTTTTGAATCAAATTATCCTATACCACTCTGAAAATTTTTGAAGGAGTTTACACTTAAAAAAATTCATGTATAGATAAATAAATCCTTAAAATAATTTTGAAACCATTTAAATTAATTATAATTATTTAGAAGAATAAATCTTTCAAAAATTTAAAATGATGTTTTAGATAAATTGTCCATTACCACTTGAGAAACAGTTGAATAAAACTCATTATGAAATAAACTCAAAAGAGACTTTAGATATCATGAGAATATAATAATTCATGATATAAATATTTAAAAGGGTTGTATATACACATTATATGAAAATTACGTTTTCATGACAACAAGATATGCCTTAATGAAAGGAGATTGAGATGAAGTCCCTTATAAAAATTTGGTAGCCTAATGACGTCACTTTAAAATTCATAAAATGATTTGATGGAAGAAAAAAGGGTATATCCTAACTTGGACAAAAAATTGAATGAAATGATAATATATAATAACATATCCCAACATAAGAAAATGTAAATTGAAAGTCATAACATAAAAGAAGTCTTTAAGTACAAGAGGAGGGTAAAAGGTTCCCTTACCATGAGTCTGAATTGTCTCTTATTTTCCCTATTATTCCGAAATAATAAAAATAAATTAATTTATAATTGATTAAGAAAATTTTTAATGTTTATTACTTATTTTATATCACTTATTACCTTGTTATACCATTTAGTTAATTATTTGAATTCATATCGGACAATTTGCCGATGTTCAGAACTTGAGTCAAAATAAACTTGTTATAATTACAAATTGTCCATGCGTTCCAAAGTAAATTATCTCCAGAATAATATTAATTATTTAGATATCATATATATACTATATATACTATATATTTATATTTATAATAGTCCATGGAATATGTATAAATGAAATGAAATGAAACGTTCATGGAGATGCTAAGTCGTATGTACGCATGATCACTACTTTCATTCATTTTTCATATTTAAAGAAATGAAAAATAAATGATAAATAGGTATACTATAATTCTAATAAATTGTTGTATATATTTTCATTAACTATGTACTTTATACGTTCCATGTATGGCATGAACGAGTCATACCACTTTGAGGGGGAAGTAGTCCGAAATTCCTAAAATGAAATTATCATATTTATACAATATAAAAAGCCAAAAGTTATGTTCTAAATGATAAATAAAGAATCATAGAGATAAAATTAATATCATATATATCATATATAATTATTTTTCTATCATAATGGCCTCCATACGAGGTGGTAGGAAAATATTGAACAATCATCGTTTCGTGAGGCAGTTGATCGTTGTCCACAAAAACAGTATGTTCTATACCAATTAGACAGGGGTGTGTGTAAATTTAGTTAGAATAATTTTCATAAAAAAATAATAGTGTATTTAGTATACTCATGTTGTTATGTAATCAATGAAAAAGAATATATTAGAGAGTGAAAAAATAAAGTAAAAGAAATGAACTTGAGAGAAGATGTTACCTCTAAATCGGGTAACTCCCTTTGGTTTGACCAAAAAGGATTTCTTGAATTGCCTTTTTCCTAAGGTAAGGCTTATAAAAAGAATATAGAGATCTTGGGATCTTATTTGTGGAGGGTTTGGAAGAGAAAAGTGGGATTTAGAGTGTGAGTAATTGTTATAGGTGGTGTCCTTTTATAAGATGGAGTAGGGGGACTTTAGGAATGTTTGAAAGTATTATTTTATTGTTAATTGATTTTAGAATTAAAATAAAAAAGTGATATATTTATAAGATAAAATGATTATGGTTAGAAATAGTATCATCTAATAGGTTTTAGAAAATTTTAGTTCATAAAAATAACTGTATCTTTTATCTTTAACCATTAATTAACTAATTTATCTTTTACCACGTTTCCTCATATATTCATACTATATGGTTATTATTGTTACTATAAAATGACAAGTGACCATAAAATGGATCATTAATGAAATTTTACAAATCATATATGTCATTTTGTAGAATATTAGTCTTTAAGAACTTTTATATCATTTAATAAAATATTAATTGATTTAAAAGCTCATTTTTTTCAATTGGTATTCTATTTATATCATGAATTTTAAAAAATCATTAAAAACACGATTAATTCAATAAAACTTAATTAATTAAAAGAAAACAATTCATAATAATAAAAAAAATTCGTGTATGGAATCAAATGTCTCAAAATAAATTTAGTTTAATATTTATCATCTAATTTATTTAAAACATTTATTAATGTGGTAATTAGTACATCGTCATTGTGTCATAAATAAATTTATGTATTTGATATCCAAAAAATATAAATAAAATATCATGATATAGGAAACCAGTTTATATTTATAATTAATATTTATTGTAGAAAATATAAATTATATATACCCTTATAAACATTGTTTTACTAAAAGATATATGTTATAGTTATAGTTTTTTTATCTATATATTAAAAGTAATTAAATGTCATTTTCTCACAAAAGTGGCTCTATGGGGTCCTAAAATAGACCCCAAGATCGCCATGGTAAAAAATATCTCATCCTATAGGGTTAAAACACATGTTATGGTAATTTAATATTATTATAATAATATTTTTGTACCCTTATTTCCCAGATTTACCTGTTAACCAAGGTAAATAAAATATTTTCTCAAATTACTATGCATACTTTCTAAAAATAAAAGGTACCTATTTACAAAATTTGGAACACATGATTCCAAATTGGAAATCCATTTTTCCAAATTCAAAACATAGATGTTTTAGAAATTAATTTAGAATTAATTCTCGTTGTCAAAACAAAAAAAATTCTTTTCAAGAAGTAAAAAATACCAAAAGATTTACATTTGTTTATGTCCAATTTTGTGGTAAAATTACATACAATAAATAAAATTGTATTAAATTATAAAACTATAATATATTTAAACTTTAAAACAATTTAAAATGAAAATATAACCATATCAATAAGTTATATAAAATCCATTTTGGAATTAAAATGCAGTATTTTTCACTATACCTTTAAAAAATGAACTTTATCAGAAAAATACCAAAAAATTACCCAAAGTAAATTATGATGTCCCTATTTTAATGAATAAGTTTATTTTTTTCAAATATAACATTTATAGTTGAAAAAAAATAGATTTAAAAAAAATCCATAAAAAAGGTGGTAAATCAACCTTTTAAAGAATATTAGAGTATTTATTTCTTAATATTCGATTCATTCTTATTTTAAGCCTCTAAAATTTGTTGGAAAAATGTAAACACATTTAACTAACAACTGTAATCATAATTTAGTTAGTCATTTTCATTCCCAACATTATATCAACTATGTTTTAACTACCATTTAAAATTAATTTATTATTATATTTTTTTCTCTATAACTCAATGTTGTGTGAAACATATGATTTCAAAGAAATTCATTGATGCATTTTGAGTACGCTATCAAAGAAAGTGTCATATTTAACATAAAATTAATAACATATTCATAAATATTAATATATATGAAAATGTATTATTCTATAAATACATGGGTCGTTACACATAATGTCTATGTTTTAGGTTAATTTAACAATATTCCAGCCACTTTAAATTACCCATTTTACCATTACTAACCGTGATTAAAATTTTGCCAGTGTAATTATTAATTTTACTAAAAATACAAGATAAAAGTTTTTCCATATAGTGATGTTCTAATTTTCAATTTTGAATCCATTTAATTTAATGAAATTTTCTAAATGTCATAAAGTTTTATTCTCAATTAAAATAAAAAATATAGAAAAAAACAATTTTTTGTAGAAAAATAAACCTTTTTACATTAAGTGGTTATTATTTTTATTTTCTATCAATTATTAATTAAATTAATTTAAATATTAATTTTAATTGTTTTTTAAATATTTTTATATTAATATTTTAAAATATATCAATTTAATTTCACAATATAAAAATGTAAATAATGTTTATAAAAACTATTATTTAAAAATAACCCTTTTACCATTTACAAGGTATATAAATTCACCCTTGGAAAATTATTTTTATGCCAAAATATAAAATTACCATAATTACCTAATTTGAAAATTCTCATTTAAAAAATTAAATTAATTTTATCATATTGAATTTATATATGTGATGAAAATTAATTTTAATATAGTTACACATAATGCTTAAAAACAGTTTTCAGGAAATATTTAACTTTAAAGAACAATAATTTTCATATACTTATTAATTACTAGTAAATAGATATTGTATTAATTTTATGTTATTAAATTTTAAATACTACTAATACATTTAATTAAAACCATTCGTTAGTAGTGATTAATTTAATTAAGATAAAAAGGCAAAAATTTTCTTGGAAAATAGTTCTCTGAAAAATATCCTTTTTATTTTAAATGATATTAACTAAATACCAATAAAAATTATTATTTATATTACAAAAATTTAATTTTAACAATCCACTAAAATTAAATTCTTTCTTTGAATTTTATATATTTATCATATTGTATTTTAATAATACGGATATGGAATTCATATAAATAATTTTATAATAAAATATTTTTTTATTTTTTTATTTCATTAATACTTTTCCATTATATTATTTTAAAATTGTTACTAAAAATAAACAAATTAATTATACTTATCATATATAAGTATATCCAATTATTGTTTTTTAGATGAATATATTTCTAAAGACCATATTACTATTTATAATGACTATATTACCACCATGACTCCCAATAAATTCATTACATTATTAACTATTAATTACACTTGAAATTCATTTAAATTTAATTTTATATTTCAAAACATTATTTCTCCATTTATTCTTATCCTTATCATTTTAGGATTAATTTTACTAATGGTGATATTCAAGGGTGAAAATTGTCTAGGGGATTTGATAGTTCTAAATATATTATTATTTTTCTATTTTTTCTCCCTTTTAGTTTATGCACTATTAAGAGATTTAAACTTTTATGGTGTGTATTAGTTCGTAAGTGTTATTAGTTTTATTCATATCTTATATGACTACTTTTATAACCAATTTTAATTATATTTAAAAAAATAATAAAACAATCTTGAAGATTATTAATATAATTGATGGAATTAAAATGGGTTAAAAATGTTTTTTTATAAATTAATGTTAACATTACAACCCATAAATACATATACAATAGAAATTATAACACATTTTTACATTACCATGATCATTTCCATTTATTGTTTTAGAGAATTAGGAAAATATTTACATATTATACTGGACACATCCAAATAGAGTACATTCCCCCCAAATATAGGTATTTTTGTTTACACCCTTGTTTTATTCAAGTCACTTGTTTTTTATGATGAGTCAATGTAGAGTATTTGACCTTGAAATAGTTACTACTCTTCATTAGATAATGTAGAAAACTTTTGAAATTGTGGGATGATAACAAAATACACATTAAGGGACATTAATATATAGTAATATTTTTAGTCCAATAAAAAATATGAAAACCAATCAAAATGTTTACCTTTACTAAAATAATAAATTAAACACATTAATAAGACATTTACATATGAGAAAATCACTATTTTCTTAATTATAAACTTTGAGACCCATTATTAATCATATTAAACTTAAGAAGGAATCATGGGGAACTTTATAACTCATAAAAATATTTATTTTCCGAACAAACCTTTAACCATTAAAAGTGAATCAACATTACTTACCTCATGAAATTAAAATATTTCAACAAAAAACGTTTGAAAGAATAATATATCTATATCATATCATTATATTCATATCCTTTATTCACATGTATTAGAATAATAGAATCTATATTAATTCCATTTGATTAACCAACCTAATTATCTTATTCATTTTCTACTTCAATGACTAAACGATTAACCATTGCATTGGATAACTATATTGAACTCACCCATCATCATGAGATATATAGGGATAATTTTTCATCAACTATAATTATCATGCACAATATCAAAAAAAATTAATTATACTATTCCAATTGTTTATTATAAAACCATTAAAAACCCATTTGAACCGATAATAAATAACACTTTTAATTTTTATTTATAATTGTAGAGATATATCTCTTTTTTTTAAAAAAAACTCAAAAATGAAAAATTCTAAAAAGTGTGGGAAAATGATCTTATTTAAAGTATAATTATAACTTTTATAGTAATATTAATAAAAAGTAACACCTATTATTGTGGTAAATAGTGGTCATGTAGTAAATAATAAAAAAACATTATTTTTCCCTTTTGTAAAGAAAGTCAAAATGATTCGTATAGAAACTGAAAAGAAGAATAATTATTAATTTTTTAAATAAAGTAAAAGAAAGTTGAAAATGAAATTTAAAAATATTTTAATTATAAATAAAAAAATTCATTAAATATTTTGAATAATATGGATATGGAAGAGAAAGGGAAACTTTAATTTTTTTTAAACCCTTACCATAATTCCCTTCTAATTCCATACACTCTACAAATCTTGAATAAAAATATAATACTATTTATATAAATTATTGATATAATTTTTTTATTTTCATTAAATTATCATTAATCCTTTTATTTCAATTTAAATCGTTTTATATTTAGTTACTAAAATGGTTTTGTTCGCATTAGATGTTATGAGGTCCTTCAGTTTGTAACATCAAAATAATTTCATTGCATTGACCATATTTAAAGGAATTATGGTTACATTAACTCAAGAATACTAAAACATTTATAATTATCACATTTATACATTAAATATATTTTTATAAACTTCTTTTTAATCTTTTTATTAGAAATGAAGCACATTGTTTCATTAAGATAGTACCCCACACCTACGCATACATAATGTTTTCATTTTCCATTTTTGTGGAGAAAAAATAATGTATATTTTATTATTTTATAAAATAATATATTTGTTATTAATATAATATTTATTCATTGTTTTCATCCATATGGACATCCATATAAGGTGGTAATGATAAATGAATCACATCTCTTCATGAAGGTGGTAGTCTACATGTATTCACTAGCGACATTATCCTTTTAAAACAAATGGAAGGGTAATATGAAAGATAATATTTTATATTTAAAGAATTATAATGATTTTATAAATATAATATATATTTATTATATCCATTATTTTAACCAGCCGTGATTGGAGGTGAAGAAAAATGAAATACATCACTTCTTGGTGGTTGTAGTCCACAAATACACACAAACAATATTTGAATTTCTCATAGGATGAAAAAGGAGATGAAAAGGGGTTTTAATATAAACATATTTTGTTTATATTTGATATAATTTAGTTTTTATATAAGAATGGATATGATTTATATGAAGGAGTTAGAAGAATAAATAATCATGAAAAAACTCGATTAAGGGTTATAGATCCTCTTTAGAAAACTACCATTATCTTAAAACTTAAACCAAATTAGGATGTGTTTTGGGGAGACATATACATATAATAAATGGTTGGGGATGTTATAAAGTTATTTGGGTAGGAATTGGGTGATATTGGGTGCCCACCATTTTCGAGTAAGTGAGGAGAGGTGGTTCCATTTTATATGTTAGATAAGTGACACACTTGTAAATATCCTCAACTTTAAAATATTATAAATCTATTAATCCAAGTAAGGTTTAATTGTAATAATAAAATTTTAAATATAATGTCATAATTTATGAAATAATCCCATTAAAATTGGGTTATGATAATATTTTTTTGACTTGATCACTTATTTTGTATCTAAATTAATTTGTATTACCATTTACTATGTTAAGTAATTTGTATCTTCGTAAATATTCATTATGAATTTTTTTTGACCTAATTAAAAATTTAATAACTATTTATTATAAATATGAATAAAAAATTTCAATATTAAATATATATAAGTGGTTGAAATAAATGTAAATATAAGAGTGAAAAACCCCATAAAAATAGTTTTTTTTATAAAAAATGTGTTTAAAGCACAAACATCTATTTATTTCAAAATAAATTATAATGATGATTGTTATGAAATTAATTGGATTATTTTTCCTAAAAATAGAAATAATTTCAACTGAAAAAAATCCCTAAAAATAATACTACCTTTTAAATACTTAAAAATAAATGAATGTTATTATCAAAATTGCTATTTTCACTATTCGGCCAAAAAATATACCTTTTCATAAAAAACCTATAAATTCAACCTAACCCATATTTAATATGAAGAATAAAAAAATTAATTTCTTTTTTTAAAATTAATAATTATAAAATTTAGTTATTTACTTTTGAAATAAAATAATATAACAAATGAAAACTCTTTAGTTAGAATAAAACTATTTCTATTTTTTCATTTAAATTCTTTAATTGAATATGAATCCTTTAGAAAATTACATAAACATCATAATATTGATTCATTACTAGTATGGAATAGTTATTCACATCATCCAATTTACTAAATATTGTCCCCATAATTTTATTAATTACATAAAAAAATCATGGGATTTTCCTTATAGTATTTTCCAATTTCCATGTTGCTTCCTCAATCATTTTATTATTCGATAAAACATTAAATTGGTAAATCCCCTTATTTTTTATTACCATAACTCTTTAATAAAAAATATAAATTGAAATTTCTTTATAAGAATGTCAATCTTCAAACTATACCACCTTTTGGTTCAAAATAAGTGATACATTAGGTACACATTTCCATAATAAGAAATCATTAAACATGTCTTGTACCTGAGATAAACTTAGAGGTTGGGATACTCAATAAAACTAGACTTAATTTTTCTTGAATTTTTATGGTATAATAAACCATGTAATTAACATTTATTGTTTTACCAAAATACATTAAGCCTTTCAATGGATACATTTTAATATATACATGATTACCTACCTCAAATGAGTGGTCTTGCATCCTATTATCTATATAATTATTTTTCCTAATCTAATTTGTCATCAGGTGATGATGAATCATCCTTATCTTATAAACTATTTCTTCTACTAGTTTTGGTCAGAATAACTTTTTCTCATCAACTTCATTTCACCATACTAAAGTTAAACACTGATTTCTATATAATGCCTTAAACTATTCCTTAAGTTTTCTGGAGTGAAAACTATTATTAAAAGAAAGTTAAACTAATGAAACATGTTGATCCATACTTCTATTGAAATCCAATGTTAAATATTGAATCATATCTTCTGATGTATGATTCATTAAATATTATTATCCATCAAATCAAGGATTAAAATATTTACTGAAATTAATTTCTTTACATAATGAATATTAATGTCTTTCAAAAAATTAAATGAAAATGTAGGTTCATTATCAAATAAAATATATATTAAGACTCTATATTATCTAAATATTTTTTAAGATATGTTTTATAAATTTAATCCAAATAAAAACCCCATATAATAAGAATAAAATTAAATGTTTCTTTTTAATCAATCAATAATATCCCAAATCACATCATTACCCAGATATTTCTATGGTAAGCCTACCATGATGTCCATGGTAATATTATTTCATATCTATTTATGAACTAGTAAAGAAATAATCATGAAATTTAGTATTTTTTAATAGGATATATTCTTTTGATAAATAAAACATTTCATGGTGAAACTAGAAATGTATTTCTTCATTCTATACCTATAATAATTTTCCCAAAGTTCGTTCCATATCTTAGTACTCTCAGGATGAATAAGAAATCAAGATCTTTGAGCTTCAATCATAAATTAATTATTATTTAATGAATCACATGGAACATGGAACCTATTTACAATACTTATAACACCCACTTATTCATTGTTAAATTCATGTAACTTATACTTCTTACCAAACTACACTCTTTCTTGGAAACCATGATTTTACTTAGGAGGATGTTTAATTGAGGCTGAAAAATATTATTGCACTAACATATTAACCAATTGAGTGGGAGTTTATGCATATATAATTTGTTGGATGAAATTTATTAAATCATTTTCTAAAGGATTATGTTCTAAATGTATAATTTCTAATGATGTATTATGTTTCTGAATCAAAGAATCATCTATAATGTTTTCTTTACCTGGATAATAGTGAATCGTGCAATCATAATATCTTATTAGTCCCAACCATATTCCCAGTCTCATGTTTAATTATTTATGATTAAATATATAGTTAAAACTTTTTTGGAAAATATATATTTCAAATTTATCCCCATATAAATCATTTCACAAAATTATTAAAAAAAACTATTGTTTCTAGCTCAATTTTCATGCTTAGCTTAATTCAACTCATAAGGATTCAATTGATGTGAATAACAAGAAATTACCTGACCATATTGTGTCAAGAAACAACCAAGTATATTTAATTAAGAATTACTATTACCAACAAACTCCCCAATTGATGATGAAAAGTAAGACACTATAGATTTTACCAATCATCTTTTCAGTTCCTAAAAAAATTCATCACACTCCTTTGTCCAGATGAATTGAAATCCCCTTTGAGTTAACTTGGCTAGTGCGTAAGATAATCATGAAATTGTTCTAACATACCATTAGTAGTAACCTACCATTCAAAGAGAAATTTGAATCTTAGTGACTTTTATAGGTTTTATTCACTATTTCACCACTTTAGTTTTTATAAGATTAATTGTTATGCTATATTTAGAAATAATAAACCCAGGGAATGAAATATGTTGAATCCAAAGATCACCTTTTCCAAATTTTCCATTTAATTTTTTTTATTTTGACGTATTTTAAAAATACTTAGTTGTTTCTAATATTTCTCATACTTTTTAGAATAAAATACAATATCCTGATTAAAAACCACCAAAAATTTATCCAAATACTTTTAAAAAACATCTACTCAAGATATCCATAAATACAAATGTTTATTAGTCTACCAGAAAGGATTAACTAAAAAATTTTAATTACCATACCTAATATGAAATTTCATCAGAATAATATCCCCAACCTTCACTTTTAGTTGGTGATACAGAGACCCGAGATCGATGAAAATTACCATAAAATCATCCTTATTTTTAATAAAAAATAGGAAAACACCAAGGTGATGTTTTAGGATGAATGGAATCCCCATCAGTAAACTCTTATTACTTCATTTTCAATTAAAAAGTGTACTATTGATACAATTTGATATATCAGTTTTGAGATTTTATTAACATTAGTAACTAAGCCGATACTAAATTAAACCTCCCAATCAAGAATAAGACTTCGAAAATCATTAAGAAATACCTCAAAAGTTTCATTCAGTACTGGAACATCACTATTTGGAATAGTTTATTTTTGATAATAAGTTAAAGATTACTTTGATTCCCATATTTAATCAGTTTCTTAGCTACATGATATGTTATCAATGGTATGAATTCACTCTTATATAAAAACAAAAACTCATTCTAAAATTTTAATTTGAATTCATTAGCTCTATAATAAATCTTATCATGATAAAATAAATTCCAATCCATATGAATAATAACATAGAAATATATAATGGGCTATAAAACAATGTTTATAGGAAAAATAATTCCATATATGAAACCAAGATTATTTCTATAAATTTTGGTTTATTATATAATACCCCTATTTTTTCCAAAATTTTTGGATTCATTTCACGAGATAGTATTCCCATTTTACTAACAACTTTACTTAATATAGAAGAATGTGTAGATCCCTAATGAAATTATATATTCGAATGATATGGATAAAAAAGTAATGTACCCAACACCACTTCATTTCAGGGTCCCATATTTTCCATAATATCTAAAAAAATTCATACCTTTTTTATTCATGATATTGATGATTCTAACCTTGATTAACTAAATTTAGATATGTATTTTAATAATAACCAATATCATTTTAATAAAAACATATCATTATTGGATGAATATGTTTTTCCCATTTTTTGTCAAATCAAAACTCTTTTCCTTGCATTCATGAGCCAAATGGATGATCTTCCCATATCAGTAAAAATTTCTTAATCCAATAAAACATTTATTAAAACTCATTTTACAATGTTTAAAAAATGTGGGGGATTTCCTTTAGGATTATTAGTTGGTTACTTTGACATATCATTCCACATAAGCCACTTATTACTCTAATTTTAATGAGGTATATAACAGCCAAAAGACTTCCTATCATATTTCTTATCATATCCAAAATGCATCGTCAAAAACTTCAAATTCATTAAAGAAAATAATATCTACAAACTCTATTTACAACCTATGAAATATCTATCAATTTTAATTTAATGCCCTAGAATGAAATATGGTGCACACCTGACTAATCTAGTAAAATTTTCTTCATAATTTACCACCAAGTCTTCTTGTTTTTTCTTTAATTATATTAATTTAATTTCTATTTTATGTTGAATAATTTTATAAAAACAATTTTCTAGAAAATACATTTAAATTCCATTCACTTTATGCCATCAACCTCATCGTTTAAATTAGTATTTTTAATTAGCGGACACTATCGATCAAATTCACCTTTAAATTGATATATATAAAGGAATACAATTTTTTGTTTTGAACACCAAAAAACATAAAATATAATCTCTAATACAATATTTCATCCTTCATTTTTCCCCAGGTCCAAATATTTACTAAGAACTAGAGGGTATTGTTTCATGAAATTCCTCATTGTAGACATATTCCCATATATATAATTCAATGGATCTTTTTTTGGGTGACACAATTAATAGCTGTAGCAACTGAGTTAACACTTTAATAAAACTATTATATAGTAATCATTATAGGTTTCTTATTTTGATGGTTATTATCCCTCTGATTCCTTCTAATTTTACCTACCTTGTTTCCTATATAGAAAACCATTCTAATCAGACATGGAATAGATTAAGCAACATGGAAATTATAAAAATCTATCCCATGATAATATAAAAATAAATCTAAATCTATTAAGAGCATATTTGTACATCATCCCAACCTCTACAATTATCTAAACATTTCTCTAATTCTATCAATAACACCCCGATAGTATAATAACCCAAAATATGTGTTTAATAGAAATGATTTCACATTTTTCACTTTATCATGATTGTTGGCACTGGAAAACGTGTCCATGTAATTCACCTAATGCTTCCATGCATGAGACAAAAGTGTAGATCGTTCTACAAGCATCGATTTGACAAGTCGTGGAGCTCGAACAGAGTTATAGATCAGTAGTTATTACCATTCGAAGTTAGGCTGCAAGAAATGGCCATCCAGAATGATTTTGGGGAAAAGTATGTCTTTGTGCGCCAGAATTGAAATCTTGTGTGAAACATGTCGCACAAAACCTTAACGCATCCAATGAGATGTCATCTTCTGCCCAGGCCACCTGAAAATTGTCCAAGGAAGGTGGAAACTTGTTTTGAGAGGTTCACGGAAGATTAGCATCTGCATGTAAGATACTTCCGTTCCCAATGTGACATTAAATGCCCATTTTCATGCACAACGACTACTGGGTGTACATAAGATCACTTCCATGCCAGGAATCCTACCCAAAATTGCTCCTGGGTTTTCTGATAAATACTAGTGTAGTCCCCACCACTTGAGGGAGGTCTCTCGAGGACGGCCCTCGCTCTGTCGCGTGTAAGACCACCTCTCCCGTGCTCGCACAGAATAATGGAACCCTCCATGTGAGATCTTTCTTGAATGTTCCCATATGGGTCTGCATTCACGT
The DNA here is from genome assembly GCA_963277665.1 of Viscum album. Taxonomy (NCBI): domain Eukaryota; kingdom Viridiplantae; phylum Streptophyta; class Magnoliopsida; order Santalales; family Viscaceae; genus Viscum; species Viscum album. Next base: position 1,465,647,816 of record OY728125.1, on the reverse strand, counting down.
GGGCCCATAGTGGTTTGATGTTCTCATGGAATATTTTCTGCTTAAGTCATGTGCGCACAAGATTCTATTCTTTTGTACAAAACTTCAAATCTTGCGTGCAAGACTTCAATATTGCATGCAACATTACCAAGGTGCTGGATCTTGCGCGCACCTATGCTACCTAGTCCAATCATGTGCATATCCCATCCTATGAATAGTCCATCTAACGCACAAAAGTTCCTTGGCCTATGCCCGCTGGTCCATATTGCATGGGCTGTGGTCCTGACCCTCCGGGCCGGTCCCTTCGCTTCCATAACTGACCCTCCTGAAAAAAAGATAGTCGCACTGCAATGTTTACAGGCTGGGATGTCTGGATTTTCCATTTCTCCCTTATGCGCACCCACCTTCCACCTATGGAATACCATGATTTGAGATATTCCTCCATTCACCATGAAACACCTTGAGTCAAAATATTCCTCTTGGTTCTTTTCTCATGTCGTGAGTTGAGATTCTTATCATCAATTCCCCGAGTACCTTGAGTCAAACCATTCCTCAAGCAACCCATTAAAACCCTATCACTTGGATTTTATGCCCAGTGGAACTAGAAAGGGCCACTCTTGAGTAAGTCCTAACACCATCCATTACTAGGTGCCTTATGCCTAATGGTCCAATCTACACAACTTTAAACTACAGTAATCCCTATATGACAAACATAGGATTCCTCTTACTCAATATAAGGTATGCCTTGTGCACCAACCATAAGATGCCAATAATACTTTATATATGAATATAAATTTTAGTACACCTTATTATTCAGTAATAGGATACCTCATGTTCAAAATAAGATATTCCTCATGTTCCAAGCATCAGATGGAAACAGTCCTCTCTACATGGATATAAACTGTAGCATTCCTTATCAATCAATAATAGGATTCCACTTGTTCCAAATAAAAGATGCCTTATGTGATAAGAATAATATGCCTCGTGCCATGGTTACAGTGGAATAATTGCAATAGATTTGGAATCGGTTAAAACATTCCATCACTCCACCTCATGATTTGTGTGTCCTTCATTCGGATCCCTATACTCTTTTATGTCTGAAGGGACCCCCTAATGGCCTGGTCCCATGCCACCTTGGCTCACCTACCATCCTGGGCCAACGCCCCCAAATACTTTGGACAACACTTTGAGTTAGGTCCTCTGTTTCGAAAAAGATCAGTAGTCAACCCTCATTTGTTTGATCCCATTTCATTCAAATGCGATATGGATTTTGTGCTTCGAACACGATCAACAGTTATACTCCATCATCATGCCACCCTCACAACAATCCGAATATCGGGCATGTGATTCCCACTTTTTATATCCATTTGTTCGTACTGATTCAAATGCCCTTGACATTATCCATCTTCTACACTATTGCACAGGTGAAGGCCTCAACCCACCACTGAGTTGGGATGCCCTCATGTCCAGACAAGAGGAAGACATTACAAGAATATTCCATGTGAAATCCCCATTCACAATTTCCACTCCATATCGGCACTCGGACGACTTACTTGCCTAAGCCCCATTAACCATTATCGCTCCATAGCGGCACTCTGGAATCTTCATTGCATAAGCTCCATTCACCTTTTCCACTCCATAGCGGCACCTGAGAAACTTCTTTGCATAAGCCTCATGCACCATTTTCCACTCCATAGTGATACCCGAGAAGCTTCCCAACATAATCCCCATCAACCATTGCCGCTCCGTAGAGGCACCTGAGCATCTTCCATGCGTAAGAACCATGCACCATTGTTTCTCCATAGCGGCACCCAGGAATATTCCTTGCATATGCCACATGCACCATTGTTGCTCCCTAGCGGCACCCGGGAATCTCCCTTGCGTATGTCCCATTCAAAATAGCCGCTCCATAGTAGATCTTGGGTAGCTTCCATGCGTAAGCCCCATTCACCAACCTTCATGGAAACACCTTTGTGTAATGATCATCAGGTCCATGAAACCTCTTGTTTCTCACACCGAGCATGACCCACATGTGCTTAGAGTAATCATCGACCATGAAATCCTCTCTGGGCAGCGTACAATGTAAGCCACAAACACCATCTCGAACTACGTGGACTTTGATCCTTGCCAAGGCAAAGTTCGCAGGAAGCCTCAACGAGGTTCATGCCCAACACCCATTGGTCCCATTAAGCTTCACTCCAGCTCACCAAACACCATCCAAAACTACATGGTCATTGATCCCTCCAAGGCATGGTATGTAGGAAGCCTCCCAGAGGTTCAAGCCTGACACCCATTTGTCCTGACCATCTTCACATCAGCCCAACACCCTCTGGAACTACATGGACTTTGATAATTTCCAAGGAAAGGTACGTAGGAAGCCTCCCTAAGGTTCAAGACCAAAAAAATTGGTTCTGACGCCCCTTCACGTCGGTTCCCACTCCTCCTGAACTACACGGACTTTGATCCTTGTCAAGGAAAGGTATGTTGGATGCCTCCATGAGGTTAAAGTCAAACTCCCATTAGTCCCGACCATATTCACGTCGGTTCACCAAACACCATCTTAATATACGTAGAATTTTATCCTGGCCAAGGCAGGGTACATAGGAAGCCTCCCCAAGGATCAATCACAACAACCATTGGCCTTGACCATCTTCACGTTGGTTCACCAAACACCATTCTGAACTACGAGGACTTTGATCCTTGCCAGGGTAAGGTACGTAGGAAGCCTCCCTAAGGTTCAAGCCCACCATCCATATTCTCCGACCAATTCACGTTGTATCACCACCCTCCTCACATATGTGGACTTTGATCCTTTCCAAGGCAAGGAATATAGGAAGCCTCCCTGAGGTTCAATCCCATCAACTATTTGTTCCGAACCCCATTCACATCGGTTACCACTCCTCCCGAACTACATGGACTTTGATACTTGTTAAGGAAAGGTATTCTGGAAGCCTCTCTGAGTTTTAATCCCAACTGCCATCAGTCCCGACAACTTCACATCGGTCCACACCCATCCTGCAGGATGTTAAACTATATGCCCCTTTTTGTCCTGCATGAAACTAAATTTTCCCTTATTCAGTGGTAAGCCATTGTTAACCCCATTCAGTGGTAATTCATTTTCAACCCCATTTGTAGGTAAGCCATTGATGTACCCTAATCAAAGTTATGCTTTGGAAGTCCCCAATCGACGGTAAGCCATCTCTAGACAAACTATGTGGACTTTGATTCCCCGCCATGGGGTTGCATAGGAAGCCTCTTTGAGGTTCAAACCCTTCACTAATGACTCATCCTGATCTATACCTCAATCCCATGTGTTTTAGAAAGATCACACCCCAACCACGAGGTTCTATTTCCTCTATATCTTATCCATGTGTCCATTCTCATGGGTTTCCTCTTCAGGTGTTCCATCGTCCCTTTGAACTACAAGGACTTTGATTCCCTTGCATGGGGTTATGTAGGAAGTATCTTTGAGACTGAATCCCAACACTACCCTCCCCTTCATGATGGATCCATATCATTCCCCCTCCACTTCATTAAACTCTCCATCATCCATCTTGATTATTACCTGGGCTGCCACTTCTCGGTGAGATCATTCCATTAATCCCATCACTGCTCCTTGCGGTACTTTGGAATCCATTTGTGCATAATCCCCACACATCATCCATAACCATCCACCCAAGAGTATCCATCTTGCGAGGGGACACTTTTCATGCATAATCCCAATCGTGTATCTAGGTCGTTGTCCTTTGTTTACACCCTGATTCATCACCCCATAAAACTATGTGAGTTTTGATCCCTATCATTTACACAGGGTACATAGAAATTCTATTTGAGGTTCAATCCCATCCAATGGTAAACCTTGGTGTTACCTTATTCTTGGGTGCACACTCCCTGATCCGCCCTCAGTGGGGTCCAGATCATCGATCATGTTTTGACATATTCCTTTTAAAGGACACAACATCATGGGTATTCTCTTATTGAGTGTTCTGATCCATACACCGAGTAAAACATCCAAATATTCCTTATAGGTATGTAATAATCTGATCCGTCTCTTTGGTACTTTCTGATCACTCTCATTCCACCATCGCATGACGTAAAACTTGCGGCCTACCCTGTGTTAAACCTGAGATGCCTGAGGAAATCCTTGGAAGACACACCTTTAGCGTAACCATCGTCACTAGATTTTAAGCTCGTGCAATACCCTAAGTTAAACAAGGGAAGTTGAGGAAAACCTCAGAGACATGCCCCAAATATAAGATACCCTCATGACTGACAAGGGATGCCTTGGGTTTTTCACCTTTCAGATGCCCACTTATGAATAAGAATACAAGTTTGACAATGTCCACACGTCCAGAGATACCCCGACAAGCCCGATGTTGTCATCTACTCTGACCGAAGGTTGCTACCATGTCAAGACCCCAGGGAATGTCCTAAATGAAGTAGTTCAATTTACCAGTGTCCACAAAGATATGGCACTGGGATCGAGATTCACGAACCATGACTTAATCTTTAAGGGAGACTCAGAATAGGTAACGTGTTCCGAGGAGGAGTCCATGGATGAAAGAACCGACATCCCATCATCCCATTTCAATCATGGAGAAAACATCTCTGAATAAGGAATGGATGCCGCCCACCTTTGGAAAGAGGGAATGTGGGGAAACAACTACGTGTCCTCCACAGACGAATGCACGATCCCTGACGAAAGCGTCAGAAACAATGATCTTTTAGGTTTATAGTTTTATATAATTTGAAGAAAAGTATTTAAAAAATTGGATACTTCCATAAAGATTATCTTGTCTTATCAAAGACATGTCTTTAATTTTAAACACTTATTTCATTCAAGAAATTTTTTATTCTTCTACGTTAAGTCCAAAGTTGAATGTTTGAATTTGATATAGTTCATAATCATTATTATATCAAGGGAAAACATTTTAAATCATCATATGAGAAAAAAAACTTAGTAATGAATATAAAAATAAAGGTAACATTATAGCCCTGTGAAAAACACTGAAACCCATGAAAAAGTATAAATTTTCCACAATACTAATTTAAGAACATAAATTAAACAATTACACCTAACAAAAGAAATATTATTTCAAATATGACCATTGAGAAATGTTATAAAGAATAGTAAAACCATGAATTAATTGTAAAAAAAGTTAGAACTCATGAAATAATTTGTTTGAAAAAAATCCTCAAATATTTAATAGTTTATAAACTTTCATTGCATCAAGAAATCTAAATATTTTCATAAAAAACCATTATAATAAAAATATAAGTTTCTTCGAGAATCATATTCGTAAAACATGTTCAATCATGTTTGAAACCAATTGGAATAAATAAATCATATTTAATTACATATGATTGTCTAACCTGCTTACCTCCGTCATTATCACCTTCAAAGTCTAAATCGTTATCCAATGCATTGAAGATATATATCGAGCTCACTCATCATCATGATCTATATCAAGCTAATCCATCACCATATATAATTCTAAAGTACTATATCATAAGAATATTTTTTTTAATATTTCAATTTCCATTATAAATCCCTTGAAATACTCATTTTAATCTATAAGAGGAATCACTTTCCATTTTCAAATAAATTTTTAGAGAAATATCCCGTTTTTTTAGGAACTATTAAAATTTAAAAATTACTAAAATATAAGGAATATTATTTTTGTTGAAAATAAATTTTATTTTATAGTTGAATCTTGCTAATAAATAACAACAATGGAAACATAAAGAGATGGTCATGTAGTAAACATTATTTTTTCACATTTGTAGAGAAGGTCAAAATGAGTTACATAAAAAAATTAAAGAATAAAAATTTGAAAAATTTTATAATTAAATTAAAAACTAGTTGAAAATGATCATCAATAATATTTGAATTATAAATAAAAACACACTTAATTTTTTTTGAGAATATGTATTTGGAATAGAATTGAGAACATTAAAATAGGGTTTTAAAAAATTTGGATACCTTGAGTCCCATATTGCTTTTAACAATATCAAACCCCTACATAATAAAATTATATTATATATTGAATTAATAAAATCATTCATTTTAATTAAATTATACTTCATATTTGTATTTAATTTATTACCTTGTTTTATTTTGTTACTAAAATGGTTATGTTCATGTTAGAGATTTTGGGGTGGTTTGGATTATGACCTCAAAATAAATTCTATACATTAATGATTGTCAAAGGGATTATGATAAAATTACCTCCAATATATAAAAAGTTTTTTAATTATAATATTTATACATTGAATACATTTATATAAATATCAATGTAAGTATGTTTTGGGAAAAATAAATCTCATCGTTTCAAGGCGATAGTAGTCCATACATATGAGTGAACAACATTTTAATTTATCTATCTGGTGAAAATGATATAAATTTTATTTTAGTTTAGTTTTACATAATCATAAATATTTCTAAAATTTCATATTTATTCATTATTTCCATCTATATGACCATCTATGTGAGGTGCTAATGAAAAAAAAATCACATCGCTCTGTGGAGGTGGTAGTCCACACATAGGCATGAGTGGCGTTATCATTTTCTAATGGATTGAAATATATGAAGGAAAATAATATATTATATTCTAAAAAAAAATAATTTCATGAATTTCAAATATATTTATTTTATCTATCATTTTAACCATCCATGATAGGTGGTGATAAAAAAAACAATGCTTTATAGAGGTTGTAGTCTACATGTATGCATGAGAGATGGTTTCCATTCCCATATGATGCAAAAGGAAATGAAAATAGGTTTTACCAAAAAAATAATAACATTTAATCTTATTTTATATAATTATGTTATTATATATTAATGGTCATGATAGACTTTAAGGTTCCTGAAGAAGAAATAAGCATGTAATTACTCTGTTAATAGTTATAAATTTTCATTATAAAACTTCCTTCATCATACAACTTAAGCTATTTTGGTTGGAATTTTTGTGGGACACGTACCTCCAGAAAAATTTGAAGGTTGTCTGGATAAGATTTTGGTAGGAATTTTATGAGATATACTACTCAATATTTTTGAATAATTTAGGAGAGGTGGTTCCCTTTTATAAGTGAAGTGAGTTACACACTTGTAAATATCCATAAATTTTAAAAATTATAAATGCAGAACTCAAGGTAAAGTGGGACTAAATCAATATAATTTCAAATATGTGGTGATAAGGGTCAAAATAATCCCATAAATTATGATTTAACATAAATTTTTGTGACCATATCACTTACTTTTTACCTTAATATTCATGTTTTACCCTTTAACATGGTATCTAATTTTTACTAGGGAAATTATTAATTATAGGAAAAAATGAATTTAATAAAATTATTAAATTTAAAAATCATGATTAAAAATATAAAATAAATTTTTAATGAATCAATAAATATAAGCGTAAGAAAATAATTTTAATATAAGTATGAAAAAAAGAAATACAGATTTTGTAGAAAAATGTTTTTAATCCAAAAAATGAATTTATACAAAAATAAAGTATAACACCAATAAAATTGTAACTCTCACTATAATGGTGTTTAGTTATAACAAAATCACTTTTTTGTTTCTAAATTTTTCATTTCTGTGAATTTTTTTCACCGTTTAGACTTTTTTTCATCTTAATGATGGACTAAATGAAGCATTATAGACTATTGAGTGGAAAATTGGAGATTTTTAATGGATTTTATATATAATGATGAAGAATTAATGTATGTGTTAAAATAATAAAATTAAGTTAGAATATATTTCAATGGTTGTTTAAGGGATAAAGGGAGGTAATTGGCATTGTTTGGTTTCGTGGAGACTGCCTCAGCTCGAAAGTGTTGGGCATTAGGTAGTCTACGCACGAGGGTAAAACCTCTAAGTGTAGATGAAGTCCACCGACTTTCTTGTGGATTAGAATTGTTATAACAGTGGTAGAAGGTAGATCCAATTAAGTCTTAGGTGTATCACCAGCTGCCCATTTGGATATTCAAGCTAGCTAGTGGCTTCGTTCTAGTGTATTCAAAATCATCAATTTGGTGGTCACCATAACAAGTAATCACCATTTTTCGATCCATAATGACTTTAGAAAATTAACTTATATTACTAGACCTATTAGAGACTATATATAGGACTTTTTTATTGGAAAATATTATTTAATGATCATTCCTATGTAATCCTTAATCTAATTATTTCTCACCCAATAGTGAATCTCTAACACATCCTATAAATGTTTTCATAATAGCCAACTCCAATTATTCTAAATCTCAAAGGATATATTTTTCCATCATATCTCCAGATATAATATCAATTATAAAAATATTTATGAGATGTTGATGATTTTTTTTTATTTTTTCTCCAAGAAAACCTCCCTAATTCTCATCTCCTTCTATTATGTGTGCTCACTTCCACAAAAGCACGGGATGATCTCCTTGGATACTGGTGAAGTTCAAGATGGGGATAGAAACCATAATTATGATGGAAAACATTATGGAAAATTTATAAGATTAAAATAGTAATAAATAATACTCCTAATTTTGTTGAGTAGATTTATGGAAATACATTAAGCTATTGTCAAACTCCTTTATCAAACAGTGTTTTCTTTCTCTTTATATTTTTGTTTTACATTATTAAACATCTATATATATAATAACAAAAATTTATTATGATCATTTTATAATGTAATAATTACAATATTAATATTGAAATTTAAATTAGAAAAAATAAAAAATTTATCAATTTATCTGTTTACAACATTGTCATATCAAACCCATCTATTTTGGAAATAATGTTTTTGATTTTCTTTAATTATTAAAAGTGAAATTCATCCCTTATTTCCATTATAATCCCAAAAACATATTGAAATAGAATTATTTGGTATATTTAGTTAAAGGTGACTAATTTTTATTTTATACCAATCCAATATAAAATTTGACACTTTAAATACTTGATAAGAAATGAATGTTTTTATAATTTTATTTCACAATTCATCCAAAAAACAATATTTTAAAAAAATCCTAAAAATTGACCCTATAAAAAATTTAATATCATAAATAAAAAAATGAATACATTTTTATATAAAAATAATTATAAAATTTATAAATTTAATATTTTTGTAAAACCATAAAAAAATGGAAAACACTTTCGTTGGAGTAAAACAATTATTTTGATTGAAAAAATTTAAATACAAATAATTTTCAAACAACGATGAGTTTGAATATATAAAATGATTATTGATAAATCATAAGATTAAATTATCACTAGTATTACACAGGTTTTAATAGTGTTATATTTACCTCCATAAATAAATTTTATCCTCACGATTTTAGTTATTATTCACTAATAAAAATATCTAAGGTTATCTAAATGATAAACATAACTCAAGATATATTTTTTAATGAGATATCTACCTTACAAACATTGGTAAGACTATAAATCACTTTTTTTACCTTATAATTGGAATATATTTATATTATTAACATTTTTTTCCAAAAATTAGTCCTTATCTATATATTATTTTTATGAGTTTCTATATACATAGCTTTCACACATTCAATTCTCAAATCCTATTTCTAACCAAATACTAACACCGAAATGGTTATGATAATATCCAATAAAATTCAAGTAATAAACCATAAAAATATTCAAGATTAATCATATTAATCTTTTCATATGACACCATAATTTCAACATGTGATACTTTCAGTTCAACTATGATATAATTGGATCAACCCATAAGCCCTTTAGTTTAACATAGGTTTTCCATTGTCATTTTCTTTTTAGGTTCTGTAACATAACTAGTTATATATTACAAAAAAATCCCGTATATATTTAAATACTCCATAGTGGATCATAAATATTTTTTAATTCATCCAATGTATATCCCCCTGGAGGGTTAAACCAGGAGTGTAGTGAGTCCCACTATTTGTGCATCGATTGGTGGTTGAGTTAAAACCTATCCAACCTGTTTCAGGGTTTTTACCCCTAGGTGGATTTGTTAAAAATCATACAACCACTTGTTTGTGTCTAGAAATGGATTTATATAACATTAAAATATTTTATTATATATTTATTTTTAATAAATTCTATGTGTTTTATTTCTTGTAATATATGCATCACCGAGCTTAAAAACCACGATATGATATTGAAAATTATAATTTAAACATGATTGTTATGACCAAGCCCTTAGTTATTCAGTATGAGTAGGGGAAATTATATTATAAAATACATATAGAAATATTCCTTATTATAATTAATTATCAATCATTAAATGACTAATAATTGCTTTCAAATGAAGATTAATTATTTTGATGGTAAAGGCAATAGTTTTCATAAAACTGTTTTTATGTGCGCAATATTGTTTTTATATTAATATATTAAATGAATAAATATTTATAAATGATTTTATGGAAATAATTTTATTATATATAAATAATACAATTATTAATAGTTTTTTTTTCTACGTGAATATTTAAAATGGATATTTCTTTCAAAACTGTCATTTCTTTTCATTAAACCAATCAATGTGAAAGTCCCATTCTATTTTTGATTTTTTTTAAAATAAAATAAAAAAATTTTGATTTAAATTAATCTAAGTAATGCCATAAGAATTAGAATTATACCTGAATTGGTAGAAAATAAATTTTATCCAAAATGACATATTTTTATAAAACAATTTTTCCTTCTGTTTTTCATACATAAATTAAAATAGATTTCTTCCACTTATACAAATTTAATCTACAAAAATTGATACAATATTTTGAATTATGTGGTTATAAAAAAATATTTCATTTTAATGCCACTTTACATTGATTAGGACTGGATCTCCACAATATTTTATGATATGTATCTTTTCAAATAAATTTAATTTCATTGATATCTTACATTGCACGCAACACCTAGTTTAAATGGATTGTGATATACTATTAAATATTATTATTTTAACACTAGCCCTTAAGTTGGAGAGAATAAATAGTATGAACAAAATAATAAAATGTATATATTATAAATTAAATCAAATGTTTTTACATTCATATAGATGATTTATAGAAATATGATAAGAATGAATATAATTTTACGCATTAAAAACCAATATTTTTCTAAAGACATTTTTAACACCTTTTGATAGAAAACCTATTTTAAATAATTTTTTTTACACTTTTATATATTATATTTGAATAAAAAATATAATTTTAATGTGTAATATAAAATTTAAATGGGTTGAAGTTTTGGTATTGTTAAGATAATCTTCATGTTTTGTGAATATTGATAAAATATTGCATTTTAATTTAAAACAACTTTTTCATTTAAACAATTTATATTGTTAAAATTATATTTGTAATTGTTTTTATTGTATAATTAGATAAATTTATTATTATTTAATATAATTTATTCTACTAGAATAAATTTCAGTTTGAATTTGGATATAAAAACATTTCAATCCTTTTGAACATTTTCACTTCAAAACACGTCTCTTTGTTTTATCAATGTAATTAATTTTAAATTAATTAATAAAAATTATGTGTTTAAAATTTTGAAAAATTAATTTCATATTATTATTTAATTAGTCTAAATAATTTAAAAAGGTTTATTTTATTTTTTTACACATGAATAGTATATTAAGTAATATTTTTATTTCTACGATTAAAGATAAATCGAGCAATTAATGTAAAAATACTATTATTAAATAGCCCTAAAATATGTTATAATATAATTGGATGAGTTTTTTTCTATAAAAAACATCTATGTGAATAAATTATATCCTTTTAATGCCACTTGGGTGAGAGTATGAAATTTATAATGTTATATTCAATGAAAATCCAATTTTCTCACTCTTTTGTGATTTACAGGATAATTATTTTTAATGTGGTATTATATAAGGGATATGTTCTAAATTAATTATTATTTGGAAATATAAATTTCTTATCTACATCTTTATAATTTATTTATAATTTTTATTGATTGATTAATTTCTATAAATGGTGACATTATGATGATGCCATAATTGTTTAATTAGTTAAAGGATCAAGTAAATGATATTGAAAATATTAAAATAAATATAATTTTATATAATTAAAGTTAAAAATCAATTTTTTAGATTAATTTGACATATTAAGAATGAGGTAAAATATTTATTTCAAAGATATCGGGTTTTAATGATATTTTGAAAAAATTCAAGTAATGAATAGTGTCTAAATTGATACTAATGATATTTTAAAATAAATAATATTTTATTAAATAATATAAAATTAATAAAAATCCAAAATTCATAAAAATGAATGGAATGAAGTTATATATGTGATAAATGTTCTATTTATGTACCTTTTGATATTTTTGAGTGACTATATTAACCCATAAAGTGTAAAATCCATGTGGTCATGGTGAGAGTTAAAGTGTTTAACTAAGGGTTAAAGATAAACATAAAGTTAATAATGTGACATAAATGTGTCTAAAAATTATTTTTTGATATTATTTTGACATATCCCCATCTTATATTTTAAATTACTCACTTTAGAAACATTTTGAATTGAAAATTAGTTTATTTTAATTTAATACTTTGAGAGATCCCAAAAGTACCCCACACCTCAATTATTAAGGGAACCTACTACCTCACCTATTCACAAATATTTGAGCCTTTTAGATAGACTAATTACTCCCCATTTATCCTCAAAAAAACATTTTCATGTTATGTATTTATTTTTCTTCCATAAAGGTCTTACCAAGATCCCATAAGTAGAGATCTAAAGGAAGTCCATCTAAGAAGAGGTAATCATTTTTACTAACTCATCCAAGTTCATTTCATCTTATACATCTTATTTATGTGTTTTTTTGTTTATAAAGTAATAAATATAGTATAATATATATATTATTATATTTTATTATTATTATTATGTTATTACCATATTCATGCTTTTATCTATCCTTTGAAAAATGAAATCACCATATGTGCGTACGAATGACCTACCGTCTCAACCTCGTGGTGTAATATGTTTTTTATCACTAATTTATATTGATGGATATAATGATGTATATAATTAACGTACATAATAAATATGAAATTATATTTTTTGTTTATAATTAATATACTATCTAATTCCTTACCCTTTCACCATTAATAGAATGATACTCTCGCACGTGCATACTTACGGCTTACCATCTCCAGGGCGTGATGAGATTCATTTTCTAGGTTAACCATTTAAGAATGATTATAATAATGTATATAATTAGTAAATATAGTATATACAGACTTAATTTCAGTCATTATAATATATATATATATACACAATAAATAAGAAATAAGACTTACACACCAAAACGTGCTTAGGAAAATGAAGCAGTTAACACCCGATGCAAAAATAATAATAGAATATTTTTAACAAAATGTAATAAAAATAGAATATATGATATCATAAATATGGATATGGTTTGAATATAATTTAATAACATGTTTTAAACCATTTAAGATTTGGGTAAAGTACATTCAACTAAAGGAAATTACAAGGTAAGGGTTAATTTCACTACCTCATTATTATTTAGAATTTTTTTTACGTACGTTTATTCAGGGGAATATTTATCATTCATATCCATGTTTCTGAAAAATATTTTTAAAAATATATTTACTATTATCCTAACAATGTTTTATGTATTTTACCCATGTCATTATTTTTATAAAATGGTTTGAAATGAATATTTCTAAAGTTTTAAAAACAAGGTACTATATGACTTTTTTGATAAAAATACGAAAATAATGCTTATGTTTAACTTTTACATCATAATAATATTTTACATCCACTATGAATACTTTATTTTTTGAAGCTTCCATTACAAGTTTACTATGTTAGTTTTTAATAAAAAAGTTTTTTTACAAATACTAAACTTTTAAATAAATGACTTCAATGAAAAAGTATATTTTTCTCAAGTTATTTATAATGGTTTTATTATATTATTTTTATATATATATAAATACTTTGTAAAATATTATTATTTGTTGAGGTTGATATATTATGATACAATATATCTTATTTTATTGAATCTTTTATAATTAATTTGACTGTGGATATGTTATTCTGATACCATTCATGGTTTGTGGTTAATGTATTTTAATTTCATATGATATTCTTTCAATATGAAGGTTTATGTTGTTTATGATTCATTATTTTCATATTATGAATGCATTGAAGTTAGTAAGTGATAGGTGAGGCCTACTATAGCCCCTATATACATTGGTTGGTCTAACAAGAAAACTAGTTTGAGTTTTGGCTTATGTATTACCCGTATATGTATGGTGTCTTGCATGAATCCTTGAAAATTAGTTTTAGAAGATAGAAATTATTCATTCTATCATTATGAGTTTAGTCATTGAAATTGTTGTGTATTATTTGACTAGTATAATATCCATGTTTATGTTTTATAACTCAAATGATTATTTAATTGGAATGTGTTTAAGATATTTACCATGTCATATTGTTTATTTCAAATTTACTCATAGCTTCCACTGTACACTAATACTTACTAAGCATTCGATATCACCAACTTATTATGATTTATTTTTACTTGGATTCTAAGATGTGTATTATGACTGATATGAATTGTTAATATAGGATAATATTTATGCTCTAAAATGATTAAATATTTTTTATTTTATAGTTTCAATTGTCATATATGGTTCATGCATGTAATTTGTCTTTCAAAAAATAATAATCTCATCTATCCGTAGGGATTTATTTTCTTGTAATCATGAAAATGTTATAGAATAATTCACCAGCTTCAGGATTCTGGGGTTGGGTTTATACAATGATCTTTATATTATTTTATCTTATAAAAATCTACAAAATGATAGTCTCTTTATTTTAAGATATTTAATTTGCTTTAAGAGGGATAAAAAGGTGAAATGAATGCGTATAAAAATAATTTTTAATAAAAAATGAACTATTTTATGAGATATATATTTAAATTTTTTATTGATAATATAATTTACATGAACAATTTTGCAATGTCAACACAACATTTGTGTATGTGATAGAAAAATCATTTACATGATATTGAAAACATTACAAGTAATGATTTTTTGATGAATTATGATATCCAATGGATTTATTGGATTATTATTATTTTAATATGGTAGTGATTTTTTTTGAATTTGAATTCCATTGTTATCTTGATGCCTTTAAAATCCTGGTATGTGAATAGTCCTGAAAAAATATTTAAAAAATACTTAATGTTTCTTAAAATCATTTGAAAATTATAAAAACGAAGTACTGACCTAAATGGATGGGAACTTTTAAGGAATATCATAAACGTTTTAGGTATTTGGCACTTTTAATTTTTAAAATTACCTTCATGACCCTTAAATAGTAATTTTTTTTTATTTGAGTTTAGGATAAACATGATTATTGAGTGGGTTAAACCAAGAGATAAGGTTTAAATTGACACATTTACCTTCATGAAATTAATTATTTGATAAATTTATACTTTATACTCATGAATTTTTTTTTTTTAGATTTTCATAAAGCCAGTTTTGGATAACCAGTAACCTCACAACCAAACAACACATTCAAAACCGCGGGTCTAGCGAAACCCCATCACACAAAAGATAAACAACATCATAAATTCAAAATTCAAAAATAGGGCAAACCACGTGACCACTTTGAGCCGCATAACCTCGAGGAGTGTGATAGCATAAAAACCAACAACACCTCCAATCAACTTCCAACAAGACAAACCAGAACACCACGACACACCATTCATAGCGGGATGATGGAGGAGTCGTCATCCGAGATGCACACCATTCACAACAAGACCATCATCTGTCGTCGGAGCCGAAGCACCCACAGAACACCACCAACATCACGACCACCGGAGAAAAAAATGATGCACCGCCCCCCAAAAGGGAACTTCATCTTATCAATTATTCTAACCATTGAGATCCTTATTTCAAAAAATACCTACCAAAATAGCTTCCTATTTTTCTTACATGTGTCCTTGAAACCTTGGTCTCACCAGAAAACCAACCTTTGAGGGCTTAATTATTAAACCAATGGTGTTTTTCTAAGGTAGAGTTATAACTCACAATAGAGTGATTCTACACTTATCTATTTTTCCACACACACTAAATATTCTATACCACTGTTTATATAAAAAAATAAGTATATTATATATAATAAAATTTTATTATGTTCATTTAACCACCCTTTTTATATCGTTTCTAGCCTAGTGGGAAATTAAAGAATTACTCGTGCATACGTGTGCACTTTTGTCTCCACGAAGCTGTGTATTTCATTTTTCATAACCACATTTCAGGGATTGTTGTTATGATAGATTTAATATTAATATAAAATATTTAATAAAAATTTATTATTTTCTAACTATAATATTTTATCTAGCTTATTACTTTTCTATCTTTTGGTATACTATAATATCTCTTGTGCTTATGTGTGGTCTACCTCTCCACGAAGCAATGCGACTAATTTTTCATTTATACTTTAGATGGATGGAAATTAAAATATATTTATTCAATATATATAGTAATTAAGATATAATGATAATTCACAAAAGGTGAATTATGTTTTAAATTTTTTTTGTACCCATCGAAAAGTGGAAACATCACTCGTGCATACATATGGACTACCATCTGCATCATGTGATGTAATTAATTTTTCATAAACACCTTATATGGATGATTATAAAAGTGTATATAATAAATAAATATGATTATAATTATTTTATTATTATTCAGTAGATGATTAATCGATAAAAAATATGAAATTATCAAAACTATAAAAGTGAAACATGCATGGAAAATATACCTATTTTCACCCGATTAATGATTTTAATGATGAATGGTTAATAAAAGGACAATTATAAATTATAAGGGAATGATATATATATAAATATATATATATATATATACCAATATGGTTCATAATTTGATATACAATGAATATATATTTTTTCTATAATAATTTTTATTGTGTATGAATCAAGATAGAACATGAGTTAAGTGTTTCTCATCCCACAATTATTTTTTTCACACATATGGCGTATTCTCTGCTTGTTTGTTTTTTGTGGGGTATATACTACCCATGAATTTATTTTATGATGAAATTAATTAAAATTATGTGGATTTAAAAATTAAATTAAGGTTATCTTTCTCGTTATGTTTTTATTTAGTGACTATAAAGGTGATAAGGGATTAATGTTATAGTCTCATTTATTTTCAGGACCGTCTATGTTAAATTTTCATCGGGGGAAATTATATGATACTTAACCTTTAAAAAAAAAATTTTATTCTCAATTGGTTATTTTTTGTTTTTTCATATTTTCATTAAATTTTCCTCTTTTTTATACCAAAAAATGTTATTTAAATGTTTTTAAGAAAAATTTACTTTATTCCTCCTTTTAATTGGGAGTCTTTTTCTTCAATATCCATGTTTTCTAAAATGTTTCAATAGAATGTTTTTTCTATAATCCAATGATTATTTATATTTAAACTAATCTGAATTTGACACTATTTATAAGGGTTTAAGACATATCTCCTATTAGTTTTCCAAATAATATTGTTTTTAATTTTTACTAAAAATATGAAAGGAAACTTTGTTAAAACATTTACCATATGACTCAGTTTACCCACTATCTGAACCAATATTTTATTTGAATCATAATTTATATATTTCCATGGTTTTTTTCATAGAAAATATTCTTCTAAATACTCCATATTTTTTGGTTTTTAAAAATTTACCAAATGGAAACATATGTTTTCTCCTCATTTTCAAAGTGTATTTTGAATTTCATTTAAAAAGGTGTTTTTTATCTATGTAGGTATACTTTAATGATTATTAAGTTTCACTAGGGATATGATCTTATGATTCAATCAAATTTTATAGATGACCTATGATGGAAATTTTTTGTCAGAGTGGATACTCAAGAGGGGGGTGAATTGAGTACCAATTAAAAATTTCTATTTAAAAGATTTGTTTTAAAATCCCCCAATTTAAATAACAAGCTAAACTATAGTGAATTTGTAATACAGTAAATATTCCGTTAGGTTCTCAAGAGATTTATTAGTTCTCAATTAATCTAATATAAAGATTATATTATCTTTTGATATTAAACTACTTGTTTACAATAAATACTAACAATTTCTAGTTTAACTATTAGAGTAACTTTAAAATAGATTTATATTTAAAGTACTTAGCAGCAGAAAATTCAAAATAGTTTTAACTAAAATAAAAATGCATAGCTGTTTTAAACAAGAGTTTTAGTCTCCCGTAGAGACTTATTGCTCTCAAACAATTTTATATAAACTATGATCCACACCCTGTATTAGGGTTTTACAACAGTGCACAGACTATCCATGTCCTTAGACCTCTACCACTATTCTACATGGTAAAACTAACCAACATCACACATGCTATCCATGTTTCATTTGACCACTACCACTATCCACAGTGGGATACAAGAGTGTAAGGGAAAGATTGAGTGAGGATTTAGATATCCTCCTGTTCATCACATGAGACAGTGGGTTCTTAAAGTACAGAGCACACACACTTCTCAAAAATGTAAATAAATGAAACAAAATAGATATAAATAAATAGAGATGAGTTTAGAATGATCTATGTGTTTTCAGTGAAACTCTGGACTCCTTGGTTTGATCAGAATTCGTTATGATTTTTTTTCTTGGTTTTGTCAAAAAGGTGGCATTTGTTTTCTTTGACTTCCTGGTCCAGCTTTATCAGCTTGATCAGCTTGAGTGTCAGTGTAGTCGTTGAAGATCTTTACTCTTTGATTTCAGGTTCTAATCATTCAGCATGGGCTCTTCCTTGTTCTTCTTCTATGTATGTATGTATTTGTTTATATTCCAAAACATATTTCCTATGTGAGTTAAAAGATACTACTTCTCCAGTAGGCCGAAGTTCCCTTTTTAAAATCCTTGATCTTTGACAATAGGAATGATTTGTAAGAGGTACATTTATTGACATGCCAACAACTATCATTAATTAATAGAAGATGCATTAAGTTAGTCAAATAAGACCGTTACTTATAAGAAACAATGTTAAAGAAGTGACACTGTGCCAGGTGTCTGATGGCCTCTGTAATAGTAGCTGTATATAGTGGTAGCTACTTCTAGCGGTAAATCCATGTTCCGGTGACTTATATGTAGCGGTGACATCCTTTAGAGGTAGCTCTCGGTAGCGGTAGACTTATATACCAGTGACCCATACCGGTGAGCTTGTAACAGAAGACTTCATAACAGAAACTGTCACTCTATATCAGTTGAATTGTGTATACCGATAGAGTTACTCTATTGGTAGCTCAGATGTAACAGTAACTGTCTGCATAATGGTGACCTTTCTATATAGATAGATCATCTGCATACTGGTGACCTCTCTATATCAGTAACTCATCTGCATACCGGTGACCTTTCTGTATCAGTAGCTTATTGTCGGTTTATGCAAACTATCCAGAGAATAAGTTAGAATAAAATATTGCAAAGTAAATGAACATTTGATTAACCGAACGTTCTTGAATGAATGATATATCATTTGAACATATTCAACAATATTTATATTTTAAAATTAAGAACTTAAATAGTAACTAAAGTAATGAAAACTTTAATCCATAAACATAATTAGGGACTCTCAAAACATAATTAATCATAATTGAAATTATAAAAACAGGTGAGACCAACAATATCCCCTTTTTTATAATCACAAATTATGGCAGGTAATCCAAATGTATCAGATTAAAATATAATTGTTCTTATTTCTCAGTGTGTTCCAACACAGGTAAAATATATGTCAGGGATAAATAGAAATTCTCAGGTTCAAATGTATTAGAGAAAATTGAGTTAGAAGAGAAATAAAATAAAACATTAATATCCATGTCTGACATATGTCCCTATTTTAATAAATAATCTTCCTATTTTAATAAATAATCATCCCCCTTCATGATTTCTCCCACTTGGGATATATTTCTCCCCCTTTGGGATTAGTAGAAAAGAAGGGATCTAAGGAATGCTTCAGGGAAGAGAAAAGATGGGAAATACGAGGTATAAGATAAGAGATAAAGTTTTTTATCAAAGAAAAATTAAATAATAGAAGTATGGATGAGAGGTAAAAAAAAAGTTTAAAAGTAAAGGAGAAATAAAGTAAGTAGGAATCATAGGTAAAAACTAAGACAAAGATATTGCAAAAGAGGTATATATTAAGGAGTCAAAAGTACGTAAGGATTACAAAAATAGTATACTAGGTACAATTGATCCCTATAAAATTTATCTATACCCACTCAATCCACTTCCTGAATGTCCACTTTGGATTTTCCTTTGGGATTTGAGGTATACTCAGGCTGGGTAGCTTCAGTTGGAGGTTTGGGAACTCAAGAAATGACCACTGGAGGTCGAGCAACAGAAACTGTTATTAGACTATAGTGGGTACTCTTATGAGTAATCATTGGTGTCAGGCTTCTGATAGCTTTAGCTGGGGTCTTATTAAAAGTATAAGAAGGAGAGCCAGATGCAGGTAAAGCTGTAGGTACAATTACTGGCTGAGCATCAACATGCAAAAATGGTAGAAAAGATTTCTGAAATCCATGATAATCCTTCCTCCTCTCTCCATAGAAGAAATAAATTCATCCTTGTTCTCTAGGAAATTTCCAAAGCTGGAGTCATCTCCCTGATCTTACTCACTTGAACTCTGAAATTTTGAGTCATAGGTGGTAATTTCAAATTTTCTAACAAGATTTTGAAGTTATTTTCTAACTGATGTTTAGTGTAGACCCATTGGAAATAGTAATCCACCTTTTCCTTTACTTCTTTCTAAGAAGAAGTGGCCTCCTTCATAAAGTCCTAAACAATTTTTCCTATATTCCAAGTGGTAGTCACCACTTGGGTTAAGACAAAAGAGTCTACAGAGCCACTGGTGGAAGACTGTCCAAGCTCTTCTCTCATCACAGCTCTAATCTGATCAACCTCTAAAGAAGTCCTGGGAGAACTCAGAGTTGCAACAATAAATTCTATTGTTTCCTTAATATATTAAGTCAGCCCACTAATGAGATTTTTCACCACAAGGTCCTGGGTGCTGACATGCTGCTTCATGGAATTCTTAAATTCCTCAAAAACTGAAACCATCTGGCCAACTACACCTTTCACAAGTGTCATATCCTTGTCTTCTTGAGATTTAGAATTCATATGTGACTCCATAGAGACAACTGATTTCTTTAGAGATTCAAAATCCTCTGCCAAGATCGAAACATGACTCTTGCAGGTCTTGACTTTATCCAAAATACTAGATAAAGATTCAGTCATAACAAATTGAATGGATGATATTAAAGAGGTTTCCATTCTTCTTATTTCTTCCACAATCTAAGTCTTGATATCAGACTTCAACTGGTCTAGGACAGATTTTCTTACTGAATCCTTAGGTAAAGACTCAGAAAGGATATTATAACTGACATGTGGTCTTCTGATTAGTGTCTCGACTTCTGAATCAGGATAGTCCAACCCAAAAACTACAAAACCAGGGTCTTCTGCCCAGTCTTCAATCTCATGAGCTATTGATATAGTTCTATGTCTAGTGAGATGGTCCCCCACAATTTGTGCATTCTCCTATACATGTACATCAATAGCAGGATCAGAAGGCAGGTATTCCTCAGAAGAATCATCCACAGCCATCTCCATTTCAACAATAGGAGGCTCATCAGTGATAGGTGTAGGCTCCGTCATCTTAACCAAAACAGCCTATACAGACATAACATAACTCCCAATTACTGGACTCAAACTCAAAGTACCCTCATCTGAGCTATCAGAATAAGATTGTCTTCTAGGTAATGTAGCAGGAGTATTAGCCTCTCCATAAGAAATACTTTGAGGGTCAGGACTAGGAGGCAGGTCAGGATCTCCTCCTTCTTCCACAGAAGTCTCTTCATCCTCATCATCACTATAAGCTGGTTCATCTTCATCAGGTCTAAGACCTGAATCCCTCTCATCCTTAGTCCAAGAAGGATGGTCCATAGGATTAAATTTATCATACAATTTACCATCATCATTCACCCATTGTTTCTTACAAGGGTCCCACCTTACTTTCATATACTTGAAGATAGTCTTAGTAATGCAGAAATTGTCTTTAACAACAACAGTTTCATCCCCAGATTCAGAAATACCTTTGACTTTTATTGTAATGGAAATCAGCTTAGTAAAAAACAAATTATTTGTATTTTTAATTAGGGATGGTCATATCTTTTATCTGAATCATCAATAATATGCATAGATTTACCTTTACTCCATGCCTAAACAAGTACAAGAAATATATATCTTGAAACTTCAGTGTTGCAAAATCACCTCTCTTGGGACTAATCACATGTTGAATAAACTTAAAAAACAATCTGTTTTCTCCTTCCATTTCAGCAGCAATCACATTTCTAGGTGATCCATTCCCAGTTAACTCAATAAAAGCAGCCTCATACTCAAAATGGTCACTAGCTGCAGGTACTGATTTAGATGAAAAACCATAATCTCTTTCATGAGGCAATTTCAGACTTTCAGCTCATTCAATAGATGAAAAGGATATCTCCTTATAACTTACCACATAAATCATCCTGTTCTCATCGTCATTTAATTCATATATAACAAACTCAAATAATTCCTAAACCAGTTTCAGGTAATAAGTCCCATTATTGTTTTCAAAACAATCTATCCATCCTATCTCTTCTAAAATCCTCAAAATCGTAGACTTTCTTGACATTAACCACTTAGAAAAAAGCTCCTTCTCAATCACTATTTCCCTCTTCGATAAATGCGGATTCTCAGACATTATCTTCGCTTTACTAGTAATACTACTACTTCTAGTGGCTCCAGAACCAACTTTTTATCACTTCGCACTCGGCTCATTCCCAAATCAATTATCGGTCATTTAACTTGGGCCATTTCCAAATAGAAAAACTTAGGGTTTGAAAGATTCTAGAGTCTTGGGTAGGTGAGGACTTGGAAGGGTGGTGTTCGCGGTGGATTGGATGTGATTTACACTCGACTTAAATCATTTAGGAATTGAAACATAAAAAAATACATTAAAATGATAAAGAGTCTCAGCTTAAAACACAAAAATCTAAAATAACGTGATATATCGGTAACCATTCTACCGGTGAGGATTATGAAGGTAAACACTACCTGTGAGGTATCCTAACGGTGAGGTTTCTATAATTGTGAGATGTCTCTAACAGTGAAGTGCCTCTAATTGTGAGGTTAATCTAACTGTGAGGTTTATCTAACAGTGAGGTCTGTCTAACGGTGAGGCTTGTCTAATGGTGAGGCTTGTCTAACAGTGAGGCTTGTCTAACGGTGAGGTTTGTGGGTAGTTGATCATTACTAATTCATTTCTAATGTAACCTAATCTTGCTGAACATAAAGGTTTTGTAAATATATCAGCTATTTGACGTTAAGTACCTATAAATTCAATAGTTATATCAACCTTTTGATAGTGATCTCTTAGAAAGTGGTGCCTTACATCAATGTGCTTAGTTCTAGAGTAAGATAAAGGGTTCTTAGAGATATTGACTACACTAGTGTTATATCAATTAATAAAAACATGTCTAAAATCATATCTATAGTCCAAAAAAGTGTGTTTGATCTACAGAATCGGTGCACAGTAACTACCCGAAGCTATATATTCTTCTTTAGCATTAGACAATGTAACTGAATTCGGTTTCTTAATACACCAATTTACTAAGTATTTTCTCAATAAATAAAATGTTCCAGATGTTCTTTTTCTACCTAACTTGCAACCAGAAAATTCAACATCTGAATAACTTATTAAATCAAAAGATTTTCCTTTCAGGTAATACAAACCTAAATTAGTATTATGTTTAAGGTATTTGAAAATCCTTTTTACAGCAAGTAAGTGTGAATATTTTGGATTAGCTTGAAATTGTGGACACTGACATACACTAAACAGAATATCAGGTCTACTAGCAGTAAGGTAAAGTAAGCTTCCAATTATACCTATGAAATTTGTTTGATCTACTGGTTTCCCAAATTCATCAATATCCAACTTACAATTGGTACTCATCTGTGTATCACTTCCCTTATTACCATCAAAACCAAAATGATTAAATGTTCATTAGTATATTTAATTTTATTTAAAATAATACCATATTTCTTTTGAAAGATTTGAAATCCATGGAAACATTTATGCTCTCGCATTAAACTCATTTCAAATTCATTTTGCATAATCTTTGAAAAAACAGTACAAAAAGAATTTTTAGAAGATCCAAAAATTATATCATCTACATAAACATGTACTATCAGAAAATCTTTGGAAATACTTTTAATAAACAAAGTAGGATCTTCAATTTCTTTAGTAAAACCTTTTAAAATAAGAAAATTAGTAAGTATATCATACCAAGCTCTTGGAGCTTGTTTTAAACCATATAAAGATTTAGAAAGTTTAAAAACATGATTTTGAAAATGGGGATTGGTAAATTAAGGTGGTTGTTCAACAAAAACATCCTCAATTAGATACCTATTTAGAAAATCACTTTTAACATCCATTCGATATAACTTGAAATTCAGATGTGCTGGATAAGCAAGTAAGATTGTAATGGCTTCTAATCTAGCTACGGGTGCAAAGGTTACTTCATAATCAATTCCTTCTTCTTAAGTGTAACCTTGTGCAAAAGACCTATATTTGTTTCTAATGATGTTTCCAGATTCATCAACCATATTTCTAAACACCCATTTTATGCATATGGTCAATGTGTCCTTAGGACTTTCTACTAATTTCCAGACTTTGTTTCTTTCAAAATGATTTAACTCTTCTTGCATATCCATTACCCAAAATTCATCATTGATATCATCATTGATATTTTGAGGTTTTGACTATGAAATAAAGGAATGAGGTTCAACCTAGTTTCTTAGAGATTCTATTGTTTGAGTCCCTCAGTCAAGATTACCTAAAACAACATCTAAAGGATGATTCTTTAGAATCCTAGTTGATCTAGTAAAGGTAGGACTAGAAATTTCAGGTTCTTCTCTAGGTTCGGGTTCACCAGCAGCAGATTCTGAAATATTTCCATTACTGTTTGTCTTTACAACAGGTTCACTGATTTTAACATTAAGGTTTAGTACATACAAATCTTCCTCAAGATTTTTAAGAGAAGGTTTAGGTTCATATGGTTCAGTTTCATCAAATTTGATGTGAAAAGATTCTTCACACATTTGGTTCTTTTATTAAAAAATCTATAGTCTTTTCTAGTTAAAAAAGAAAAAAAATCCTTCATCACTTTTAGATGAAAATTTATCTAGATTATCTTTAGTATTCACAATAAAAACTTTAAAACCAAAAACTTTAAAATAACTAACTTTAGGTTTTCTATTGTTCTATAATTCATAAGGGGTCTTCTTAAGTACTAGTCTAATCAAAACTCTATTTATAATGTAACAAGATGTATTTACAACTTCAGCCCAAAAATAAACAGGTAAATCATATTCATTAAGAATTTTTCATGAAATTTCCAAAAGAGTTCTATTTATTCTTTCTACTACACCATTCTACTGAGGTGTCCTAGGGGAAGAGAAGTTATGATTGTAGCCATTGTGTGAGCAGTATGATTCAAAACCATGATTTTCAAACTCACGACTATTATCACTTCTCAAGGTTTTTATATTAATTCGACTATGTTTTTCTTGAGATTTGGAGTATTTAATAAAGTAAAAGCAGGCTTCACTTTTGTGAGCTAGAAAATATACCCAAGTATATATAGAAAAGTCATCTACAAGGATAGAGACAACGTGCTTCCCATTTAAACTAGAAACTCTGGATGGTCCAAACAAATCCAGGTGAACCAACTCAAGGTTGAGAATTTGAGACTTCTTTCTTTGATTTAAAAGAATATTTATGTTGCTTTCCCTTTTTAAAGGGATTAAAAACTTTGTCAGTTGGGAATTAAGTTTAGGTAGGTCCCTAACTAAGTTCATCCTAGTTAGTTTTCTAAGTGATTGTATATTTTAGTGTCCTAATCTTCTATTCGAAAACCAATATTCTCTATGAAAATCATTTAAACAGGTAATATTTTTCTTAGATAAAGAATTCAAATCTACAGCATAAACATTTTCATTTCTTAATGCAGTAAATACCAAAACATTTTTAGAATTAAAAACATTGAATGAATCATTCTCTAACTTAACATTAAATCCATCACCACACAATTGTGAATTTCTTAACATATTATACTTTAGTCCATCAACAAATAAAACTTTAGAAATTAAAATTGAATCAGTGTTACCAATATGGCCTAAGAAAATGATCTTTCCTCTTGAGTTATCCCCAAAGGTGACATATACTCCATAAACATTGACCAATATTTTAAAATAGGAAAATTCTCCTGTCATATTTCGTGAACATCCTCTGTCCAAGTACCATGTCTTCGTACAAGAACTTTTTAAGAAGGATTCCTACAACACAATTTTAGATAGAAAATTATTTTGGTACCCAGATTTTCTTGGGTCCAGACAGGTTAGCAAGCAGAACTTTTGATATCCATATTTGTCTAATGAGTTTCATATAATCAATAGATTTAAAATATTTTGAAAGATAAACTTTGTTTGATCTATAAATATGTGAGTAGCTAGTTGAGACATAATAATTTCTAGAACTAGAACTAGCAACATATTGTCCAGATTTCAGAATAAATCTATTCTTTGTATTCTGTATCTGTCTAGGCTGATAACCTAAACCAGTAGTATACTTTGGTGCTACTTGTTTTCCAAGAATTTGAGTTAGAGTATTCTTTCGATTTTTAAACTTCTCTATGTATTTTATATGTTTCTCATTAGACAATTTGAGTTCAGTATTTTCTTTGAGTAGTTGAGAATTATTGTTCTTTTATACTTCTATAGAAGATTTGGTAGTGCTAGTTAAAGCATGATGTTTCTTTAAGGATTTATACTTGTCTTTTAGATTATTGTAGGTATACTCTATCATGTTACAATATTAAAATAATCATTTAATAGACATGTTTTCCGAATCAGAATCCAAATCATCTCCAGAATAATAAGAGTTTAAAGCAAAAGTATCCATTGTTACCTGAGATGTGTTTGTCATGAAACACATATTAGATTTTCGAGATTTTTCATCCTGAGTGGAATCAAGAATCACTTGAACTGTCTTCTGAGGCACTCCAGGTTTCATTCCTAAATTTCTTATATTTTTTGTCCTTTTACTCATATTCCTTCTTGTACATTAACTTTGGGCAGTCAGCTTTCACATGTCCTTTCCTCTTGCAATCGTAGCGGACTATGTCATCACTTTTATAAGTCCTTTTCCAATCCTTCTTCCAATGACCATTATTTTTATACTTCCCCTTGTAATTGGATTTTCTGAAAAACTTATTTTTCCTATAAAAATTCTTAAATCGTCTAGCTATCTGGGCCATTTCAGCATCACTATCAGATGCACTCTCTTCACAACTTTTGCAATCACTTGGAGCTTGAATTTTCTCTTTGTCCTTGATTTTTTAAGAAAATGTCTTGAAGGATACTAATTTCTTTCTTGGTTCATCATATTCTTCTTTTTTTACCTTCATCTCTTCTTAAAACATCATCAAATTACCAATAATCTCTTTAAATGATATTGAACTTATGTCACATGTTTCTCTTATTGAAACTGATGTTCATATCCATCTTTCTGGTAGACATCTGAGTATTCTCATGATTTTCTCTTTTGCTGGAACATATTTTCCCAATGAGATCATTGTATTGACTGTCTCATTAAACCTGAGATACATATCAGAAATATATTCATCAGTTTTCATTTTAAAATTATCATACTTAAAAAGTGTATGTGTATATTCTCATTTCCTTGACATTGGATGTTCCCTCATGGGAAATAGCCATAGTATCCCATATTTCATAAGTAGTCTTACAAGCAGATATTCGTTTAAATTCATCATCTCCTAAAGCACAATACATAGCATTCATTGCTTTAAAATTATTACTGTAAGCAGTTTTATTAGGTTCATCCCAAGTAATTATAACAGTTTTTGGAATCTTATACTGAGTCTCTATAGTAGTGCAGATGTCAAATCCCATACTTTCTGAATGAATTTTCATTTTTATTTTACATTGGGAATAATTAACACCATTAAAGAAATGTGCCATGTTGGTAGCTACACCTTCTAATATGGTATCCATAATATTATTTTAGAAAATGTATTTAAAGAGAAAAAAATTTATAAATAGCAGAAATTTTAAGATCTTGAAGATACAAATAGCATCACAGTTAAAAAAATGTTTTTGAAAAACTTTTATCTATCCCTATGATACCAAATGTTGGTCGGAGTGGATACTCAAGAGGGGGGTGAATTGAGTACCAATTAAATATTTTGTTTTAAAACATTTGTATTAAAATCCCCCAATTTAAATAACAATCTAAACTGTAGTGAATTTGTAATATAGTAAAGGTTCAGTTATGTTCTCAAGATATTGATTAGTTCTCATCTAATATGAAGATTAGATTATCTTTTTAAACTAACCTACTGGTTTACAATAAATATAAACACTTTCTAGTTTGAATATCAAAGTAACTTTAAAATAGATTTATATTTAAAGTACTTAGCAGCAGAAAATTCATAATAGTTTTAACTAAAATAAAAATGCACATCAGTTTTAAACAAGAGGTTTAGTCTCAAGAAGAGACCCAGTACTCTCAAGTAGTTTTATATAATCTATAATCCACACCCTGGATCGGGATTTTACAACAGTGCAGACTATCCATGTCATCAAACCTCTACCACAGTTCTACATGGGAAAACTAACCAACATCACATAGTCTGTCAAGTCTCACTTGTCTTCTACCACTAACCACAGTGGGATACAAGAGTGTATGGGAAATATTGAGTGAGGACTTAGAAATCCTCCATTTCAGCACATGAGATAGTGGGTGCTTAAAGTATATAACACACACACTGCTCAAAAATATAAATAAATGAAACATAGTATAACTAAAAAAATAGATATGAGTTTAGAAAGCCCTATGTGTTTTTAGTGAAACTTTGGACTCCTTGGTTTGATCAGAATTTGTTATGAGTCCTTCTCTGGTTTTTGTCAACAAGGTGTCATTTGTGTTCTTTGACTTCCAGGTCAAGCTTGATCAGCTTGATCAGCTTGAGTATAGGTGTAGTCATTGAAGCTCTTCACTCTTTGAATATTCAGGTTCTACAGGTTCAGAATGTGTTCTTCCTTCTTCTTCTAAGTATAGATGTATTTGTGTATATCCAGAAACCTATTTCATATGTGTGTTAAAATGGACTTCTTCTCCAGTAGTTCAAGGTTCAATTTTTATAATCCTTGAGCTCCGATAATGGGAATGATTAGTATGAGGTACAGTTCCTAACATGCCAACAACTATCATTAATTAGTAGAAGATACATTAATTTAGTCAAATATGACCGTTGATTATAATAAACAAAGTTAAAGAAGTGACACAGTGTCAGGTGTCTGATGGTCTCTCTAACAGTAGCTGTATGTAGCGGTAGCTCCTTCTAGCGGTAGCTCCAAGTACCAATGACTTATATGCAGCGGTGAAATCCTTTAGCGGTAGCTCTCGGTAGTGGTAGACTTATATACCAGTGACCCATACTAGTGAGCTTGAAATGATAGACTTCTTAACAGCAGTTGTTACTCTATATTGGTCTACTTGTGCATACTAATAGACTTAATCTATCGGTAGCTCAGATATAACAGTAATTGTCTGCATATCAGTGAACTTTTTTTATTGGTAGCTCATCTGCATACTAATGAACTTTATATATCAGTACATCATCTGTATACTGGTGACCTTTCTATATTGGTAGATCATTGTCTGTTTATGCAAACTATCCACAAAATAAGTAAGAATAAAATATTACAAAGTAAATAAACATTTTATTAGCCGAATGTTTTTGAATGAAAGAAATATCATTTGAACATATTCAAAAGTATTTATATTTTTAAATTAAGCACTTAGATAGTAACTAATGTAATGAAAAATTTAAACAATAAACATCATTTGGGATTCTCAAAAAATAATTAATCATAATTGATATTATCAAAATAGGTGAGGCCAACAACAATGACGATCTTTGTATGATTTAACGAATCTTATTTTATTCAACTTGATAATTAAGACATGATGATTTATTCAATGATCTTATGATGTCATCCAGTTCCATCATATAAAAATTTTATGATTATTTATGATGATATATTTATTAAACATGGTTATTTTTCATGGTTTATTCTATGATGATATGGTAAATGTTTATGATCTTTTGGAACACAAATGTATGGTTTTCATAATGTGATGGGTGAGCCCCGAATTATATATCCCTCAAATAAATTGGGTAAAAATGAAATATAATGAGATAATATATACTAGAATGAGCATTAAATCTAGTTAAATATGATAATTTATCAATAATTATAGTCTTAATAATGAACCATAACTAAGTAAATGATGGAATGGATTGTGAACCCAATCCAAAATGATTGTCTTAAAAGTTATCCTTGACAAATGAAATGGTTTTTTATATTTATGATCACACAACACAATTCATATGATATGTTTTAATGCTTATAATATACTTTAGTGTCTCATGATTGATTAATGATGATTTCTTACTCTAATGATTTGTGTCTTCTAAAATGATAAATCCTCACGCCAAGAATCATGAATTATGATCTATGACTAATTGGATATAAAATTAATAAATTATGATAACTTTATCATACCCTAATGATGAAATTATTCGTGTGTATGATCATCAATTTTTATCTCCCTTGTTTACCCTCAATGAGCATCAAATCTCACTTTTCTGATGATTCCATTTCCCCTTGGTTTTTAAGAGAGATATCATGTAAGATTAGTCTAGAAGGGTATTATTTGTGAAAAATTTTATAGAAGATGTTGAAATATTATTATGGAATAACAAAATATAGGTATAGTAGAAAAAAAATATTATTTAACTAGAAATACATGGGTTTTTTTATGTAACGGGGTTTTCCAAATTCATTAAAAATATAAACCAAAAAGGTCTCGAGTATGAATGAAACTCAATATTGGATCTGTAAATTTTAATTATGAACTGTTAAAATTGGGTCATTTTATTTATAAATAAATCTAGGATTTAAATAATATATTTTTTGTTTTGGATTCAGGTGTACAGGTCTCATTCTCTCCCAATTCTATTTCTAGGAAATCATATACTCTTTACTTTTGAGAATTTTAAGATTTTTTACAGTATTTATTATGGATCACCTCATGCTTTTTTCATATTTCATAATTATAAGAGACGTTTTAATTCTTGATTACCTTTGACGACTCTATATTTATGAAATTACAAGACTTCAATGTGCACCACATTCAATTGTGTCTGATCATGATCCACGATTTACATCGATATTCAAGAAAAGTATCAATAAGTCTCTTGATACCATGAATCCTTTGAGAATTGCTTATCACCCTCATACCTATTGAAAGTCTGAAATAACTATTTAAAAATTATAAACCATGATGAGGTCATGATCTCTGGAATTTCACGGTGCGTGGGAACAATATTTACCTTTGGTAGAGTCCACCTATAATAATTTATTCCATTAAAGTATTCAAATGACATCATATAATGCATTATATTGAAAGAGATATAATATCTAAATTGTTAGGATGAATTTGGTGGAAGGAACCTTCTAGTTATTGAATCTATAGAGGTGACAATATTAAAAGTAAGGACTATTCAAAACCATATCAATGCAGCTCAAACAAAGAAAATAAGCAATTCAAATAACCAGAGGAATGATTTGGAATTTCATGTGGTAGAATGCATTTTAAAGAATGTATCTCCATGGAATGGTGTTATAAGGTTTTGTAATAAGGGGAAGGTGAGCCCTATGTACATTAGATATTTTTAAATTCTGAAAATAATTGGAGTTATGGCTTACCATTTGGATATAACTCAATGTATCTCTAAATTACATGATTTTTTCCATATATAATTATTAATGAATTACATTCCATATCCAATACATGTTGTCACCAATGATGAAATATAATTTGAAACTAATCTATCTTATCATGATGATCCTATACAGATTTTGGACATAAGATATAAAGTGTTTAGGAATTATAAGACTCGACTAGTCTCAGTACATTAGAAAAAGAATAAGATAGAAGATGAGACATGGGAACCTGAAAAAATTACGGGGAAGAACTTCCAAAATATTTCCACAATGTGATATTATAGAAATTTCCAGGATAATTTTTCTGAAGGAGTCAATAATGTAACACCCAATAAATTTATGATATATTTCTTTCTAATTTTTTTATCTATTCGATATCTTGTTGTATATGAAACCCGAGGCTGAATGAAATGTAATTTAGTATACCATTTAAAAATAGATGTTAAATTGGTGGGAATAAATAAGGATTACTAAATTTTAAAAATTATATAGTTAACAAATGTATTAGATAAATTCAATGGTCATCAATTTATTATAAATGAAAATAAAAAACATTTGAATGAAAAAGAAATTTTCCCTAATTTTTTTATATGCATAACGTGTTTTATCTTAATAAATTAAATTAATTACTATTGGTGAAATATTTCAATTAAATATATATTAAATATTTAACAAAATATTTTATCATTCATCTAATATTTTTAATGAGCATGGGATAAGAATAAATCATGTTTTATTCTTGAAAACTATATTATTCTAAAAAACGATTTCATCACATTTTGAGTACTTATTTTAAAATATATTTTTCAAAATTTTAGAAAAACTATTTAAAAAATTGAAATAAATTATTTAAATAATCATGTAAAATTTTTCTTAGAGTGATATTTTGGAAATTTTCAGAAAAGACTAATTCTTCAATGAGTAGTGAAAATAATAGTTTTTTGAAAAATTCATTTTTTATAGGATTTAAAAAGATACATTTTGATTTTAAAAATATTTTAAAATTAAAATTAGCACAATTATATTATAATTAATCAAATTCATGTAACTTGAATCAATATCATGTTGAGTTTTAATATAAAAACATTTTATACTTAAGTAAAATTATCTTTGGAAAACCTCTTTTTCGACACGCTTATGAGTTCAATTTAAAATCAAATTCATCCACTTATTTGATTTGATTTTCAAAAAAAAGATTCAATATTTTTAGTAAATATAATTAATATTATTTAATCAGGTCGACTTATTTTTTGGTCATAATTAATACTAAAAACATTAAAAATTAATTACTTCAATTAAGGTTAATGCTTATTTACCAAGGTTTAAACTTTATATTTATAGGTTAAAATGATCTAAAAACATTCCAAATTTTCTTTTTATATCCATATATACACCTTATATAATCTATGATTTTATAATGGTCAATTTTAGATCCATTTGTGTTGTGTGAACCATGGGTATATTTTATTTTTTAAAACAATTCCATGTTTGTCCTCTCCCCCACAAACAAAAGGTAACCCCTCTTATCTCCTCTACACTCTTAAAAATAATTTTGCTTCAGAAAAAAATTACCCAAATCTCTTCTGTAAATCCATACACTTTTCCTATATTCCATTTTTTGATTAGTAAATCTTTATATGAAGTCTTTATGTATAAACCAAAACATGTTCTCTGAAGAAGAGGTATAGTTCTTGACCATGCCATTTTGTATTATTTCTCTCTAGACCCCCTTAAAATATTTTTAAAATGTCATAAAATAAAAAAAATTATATAAAATACAATTAGAATTTATTATTTTAATTTCATATCTTATCCATCCCCTATTCTATCAAATGGTAAACAATACCATTGATTGTGTGTATGGAGGACTACCGCCTCACGAATCGATGTAATTTGTTTTCACTAACTGCTTCTCAAGGATCGATATAATGATGGATTTAAGGTATATATATATGATATTTTTGACATAATTATACTTTTATAAATATAATATTACATCCAAATTATTTCCCTACAATCCTTTTGAAAATTATTATGTTGCTCGCACGTAGGTGTTGACTATCGCCTTTACGAAGAGATGTGAAACATTTTTCATTTTATGTTGAAATGGTATGAAATAAGGATATATTAAATGAATATATATGACTTATATTATATAATAATAATTATTTAACATTGAAATATTATTTAAATTTATTTATTCCATTTATTAAAATAATTGAATCATCATTCATGCGTACAAACGATATACCCTCTACATGAATGATATAATTAATTTTATATCTCTAAATTTAATGGATGAATCTAAAAAATTATATAATGAACCTTTAATATAATTAAATAATTTTTAATATTCTAGATATTATGGAACCAAACATTATGTTCAAGTACCAAATCAAACAAGAAAAAAAATTCATGGATGATAGAGTAGTTATCACCATTAATAGTGATTTAATAGATAATTATTAATAAATGAGAGATAAAATGGTATAACTAAACAATATATGGTATAATATATTTTATTATACTTATGTAACCGATTTATGAATTTTTTTTATTTAATTTATAGAAGTTTTAGTTCCATATGAAGGAAGTTAGACCTTTGTTAAGGTTTTTCGTCTTACTTTTACTACTGTGAGACCAATGCCATATTTACAACTTAGTTATTTTTTATGTATATATTTTAACATTTAATTATAATATCATGAATAAATGTATTTTTATGTTATTTAAATTTTAATTTTATGTTATTTCAAAAATGGTGGTAATGATTCAAAAGCTATTAAAGAGGTAAGGTTTTATTTCACAATCTCATAATTATTCTGGAATATTTATGTTTAATTATCAATTAAGGTACTTACATAATATTTATATATTATCCCCAATATAAATTTTTTATAATATGGTTATTTTTTAAAATTATATTTTTTCTTTTCAGTTTTTATGACTCAAAATATCGAAAAATATTTTTAAGAAAAACTGATTTTATTCCCTCACTAGTTTGTAATATTTTTCTTTAATGTCCATATTATCTAAAAAATTTAAAAAATATTCTTAATACCAATCTATGACTTATTAATTTCATTTTTAACCATGATATAATTTTTATAAATTTTCTAAAATTATTATTTTTTAATTTTTTTGAATGAGGTACATGTTGACATTTTAAAAAAAATTGAAATGAATTATTGTTTCAACTTACAAGGCCTGAACAAAATCTTACACCATTATGAACAATAAATGATTTAAAGCTTCATATACAAGTTTGAATTGTTATTTTCAAAAATAATCCATAAAATTTGGGATTTCATATATAAAATAGGATTTCAAAATGTAAAGGGAATTTTCGTTATAAATTTTTTTAATCATATTTTTATAATATTTGTATTTATCAATTAAAGAAACCCTTTTATTATACACTGGTAAAATGATGCAATTTTAATATTATTATTATTTATATTTATGGTATATGATCAATGTTACTGGGTATGTAATATATTAATACCATTCACCATATTAATCAAGATGGATTGTGATTATGTTTGTTAATTGGGGAAACCATTAACATATAATATACTAGTTTCTAAATATGAATGTTTATATTAATTGTGTTTCTTTCCATTCATATGAGAAAAATATTGGACTTAGTAAGTGATGGGAAGGGACTACTATGGTCCCTTGATTAATTTTTAGGTCTTATGATACAAACTATATTGGGTATTTGGTTTTGTCCTTACCCATTTATGTAATATGTCGTTGAATGAGGAACTAGAGATATGTTTATAATGTATGACATTATTAATTCCCTCATTATGAGATTAGCTATAAATTTCTATTTGATTATTTGATTTGTTATGATATCTCGGGATAAGTTTCATTATCATTTTATTATTTATATGATATTATTTGATCATTGTTTATTCCTATAATATTATTCCTTAGACTCATGTTATTGATTAAAAGAACGGTGTTTTCATAATTTTACCTTGACATATTGATTTTTTCTTATTCATTCAGGTTGTTTTCCACTATAATCATACCCATTACTGAGTATATGAGCTCACCCATTTCTTATATTTCCAATTACCATTGTTAAAGTATGTTCTTTATGATTAATACAAGGGTACATTCTAAATAGAAAATTGTATTCCCAAATAAAATACTATATTTTATTTTATGTTTCAAGTATAAGGTCAGATTCATGTATGTGTCTAGTTGATGAATACTACAAAACTATTTGGTCCTTCTGGATGTATTTCCTAATATATAGGCCTATGTAATAATGTAACCACTGACTTTAGACTACTAGAGCTAGGGTCTTTAAAATTAGTATTAGAGAAAGTTTAGTAGAATCATTAGGAACTATGTTTAGTAAAATATTATGGAATATAACCCTAATACTTACTTTAAAGGCAAGTCTAAGTATTGAATATCATCATGATGTTTTGGAATGTTTTATAGTATGTGGTTTCTCTAAAAATACAACCTTTTCATGGTAATACACGTTTATATTTCTCTAGAATGGTTTTACCTAAAAGACATAAATATAAAAAGGGAATATTGTTATTTTACTTGATTTTCACCTAGTGCAAGACAAAAAGCCTTACAACACTCATTGATTGAAACTCATGAAGGATATTCCAGGTTAAATTAACATTTTACTTACCAACTATTATATAGGATTTGAAAATATTTTTCTGATGTGAAATCTTTCCCAAATAATCCATGTTTATTATTTTGATATTAGTTGTGCATAAATTTTTCAATTAATGTTATGTGTTTCACTAGTTTTGTGATTGTACAGTATGTTTCATAATGTTATGATCTATTCAATGGTATTACATTTTTTAGAAATGGTGAGTAGTGGAATGAATCATAACTTTATCAATACAGATAATACATATTGGTATTTCCCTCTTGGGAAAGATAATTAATAAGGGGATAGAGGTGTAGTAGGAGTTAAACAATTTATAACTATATTGGGGAATCCGAATCAAGGTATAAAAAATAAAATTTACTATATAGAGTACCCTAATAATACAGAATGTAGTGTAACAATGTTAAAATGATTGATGGGTCAGCAACCACCATTATTCAATGATACTAAAAACCCATTTTTTTGAGAAATTGAAATGTTCTATAGATAAGATATTTTCATATTGGGATGTAATAAATGATAGAATGTTGTCATGGAAGGTTATAATCACCGAGGGGATGAAAATTAATGGATTTTATTGATTCAATACACTAAGGATGGGGATGATATAGTGATTATGGAATGGAAGGATATTATGTTTCCTGGAAAAATATTTTCCTTGCGAACAACATTCAGATATGGGGAGGAAATTATTTTGTTTAAGAAAAAACAATAGGAAAATGTTTCTAAGTTTGAATCCATCATTACAAGGTTATAAAGGCATTTTGTGGACTACATTTGTAATACTAAGATAAATATTAACCATTTATTTGATGGGATTAAGCCATTAATTTAAGGTAAATTTTCTCCCAAACAGTCCCACCAAATGAGGATATAATATTATGTGCTATCAAGATAGATAAATAATTCTCTAATTTTTATTACTTTGAAGGGAAAAAATATAAAAAGTTGGGGGATGAGAACTATGTAAAAGGAAATATGAAAAAATTGAAAAATGTAAGGGTGCAATTTCAAACTTTTAATAGATTTATAAAAAAACACAATGAAATATGATTGTAGAGAATGAGAGTTTTATATAATTTTGGAGAGAAATTCCCCCAAAGTTTTGGTTGTAAGAGAAATAAAAAATTAGGAAATTTGGAATAATTCCACAGAAAAGATATGGAGAACTAGGAAAATTATTGTCCTAGGAATAAAGGAAATTTTCCTTTGAAAAGGTCAAGGAAGTAAGACCATGTTTATGAGATCACAACTAATAAGGTTGAAGTTACTAATGAGGTGGTGGAATTTTCCTTAATCATATACTAAAATTTTGGTAATGGTATATTTGATTCCGGATATTCACACTCTTTTATATCATCCATATGTTATAAGAAAATTACATATTTCACTATCACCTTAATAAGAGATTTAGTAGTCCAGAATATTAATAAATTCTCATCACAACAAGGATGTTTCACTAAATTCCCATTATAAAATATAAATGAGCCATATTTTTTGACATCAACATTATACATACGGTTGATTTTGATATAATCATTGGCTTGGACCAAATTTCACAAAATGATGGAATTTTTTTATTACAATGTGATATAAATTACAATTTGTGGTGAAGATGTGGAATTCCATATCTTTATTGGTAGGAATTAATCATATGATTTATGTATATATCCAATCCAAAATGCTATTATAAATACGATTATTAGGGAAAAATTTTAGAAACAATCTATAGATGAAAAAAGTAATCTCTAAATTGAGGATGTACCTATTGTATATGAATACATTGATTTATTTCGAATGTAATTAAATGGACTTCCACTAGAGAGTGAAGTTGAGTTTCCACTAATTTAATACCCTATAAAAGAAAAATAATAAATCCTCCCTATATATTGAACACTATGGAGTTACTGTATTTTAAGAAACAACTAGAGGTTTTGTATGGTAAGGGATTGATTTTACCTAGTTCTTCACCTTGGGGATACAATTTTTTCATTAAGAATAAATATGGATATATATATGTGTATTTATTATAGGGAATTAAATGTTATTGAGATAAATAAAAAGTAACACATACCATATATTTATGAATTATTCAATCAACGTCATAGTGATCAAAATATTTCAATGACTTACCGTCATTCTAGTTATTATCAATTTCTAGTAAAAATAAAGATATTCCAAAGAGTACATTTTGAATGATTTTTTATGGTAATTATTATTGATTTATTGGTGTACTCTATGTATTATGACAACCATGAAAATCAGGTTCAAATCATTCTTTTGACTCTTATATGAAAAGTTTCATAGGGAATATTTATAAATTGTGAATTTTGGATTTAGAAAGTTTCTTTTCTTTCCCATATTCTCTCCAAAGATGGTATCCCAGTTATTCTTATGAAAATAATGGTATTATAATAATTTCCTACACCAATGGACATAACTAAGGTATGTAGTTTCATCGGTTTTGTAGGTTACTATCTGCGATTTGTTAAAAAAAATTCCCCATTGGCTAACCCATTAACCAAGATTACTCATAAAGTGGATTTTTTATTATAGAAAAAGAAATTTTAATAATGTTTTTATAAATTGACGAATATATTTTCATGTTTTATAATTTTAACTCTACCATCAGGAAATGAGGTATCTTTGATATATATTTGTGTATCGAAGAATGGACTTGGTTGTGTCCTTATTCATAATGATAATGTTTTTACCTATGCATTAAGGCCATCAAATATTCATGAAAAAAACTATATAACACATGATATTGAGTTGGAATCCATAATTTTTTTCTTCAGAGATATAGTGAAATTTTCACTATGGAAAATATGTTAGATATACACAAATCTAATGATTTTGAAATAAAAATTTTCAAAGAAATGTCTCAACCCGAGGACATGCGACTATTTGATCTACTGACTATGATTGACCAACAAACTACCACCTATGGAATTAAAATAATGTAGATTATTTTTTAAGAATGAAAGATCAAGGATTTAGTAAATATGGACATGGGTGTTATTAAATATGGTGAGAAGTCACTCCCTTTTGAAATGATTTCAAATCTATCATTGATGGAAAAGAAAAATTTTCTCAAGCTTATGATGAGAAATTTCAAATGAAAATTATACCATAGAATGTTAGGTAATTGGAAGAATTCATTTGTGAATATGGATTTATAAAATTAGGGAATAGACTATCTGTTCAATTTATTGTTGGGCCTAAAAGAGAATTTTTGGTTGATGTTGAACACTAAAATTTCTACATACCCTCCGATATCAAAAATATGTATAGAGATTTGATGGAACATTTTTGGTGGGATAATATGGAGTAGTAAATTTTTGATTGTGTTTCAAGATGTTTGGTTTTCTAATAGGGCAAGGTAGGGAGATAAAATCCTAGGGGAGTCATGAAACCTTTCCCTATTCAATATGGAAAGGGGATGAAACTACTATGTTATTTTTCACTTTATTTACAGTGAATCCTATAATAAATAATGTAATACGGATTATTGTTGGTTTCCTCACCAAATATGCACATTTCTTTACAATAAGAGAATATTTACCTCTGGCTCACCTTACAAAAATCTTTATTAAAGGTTCTGTAAGGCTTCATGGAAATATTTTTCAATTGTGTTGGATCATGATTCCTGATTTATGTTAAAATTATAGGAGAATCTTTAGAAGGATCTTGATACTGAGATTTTTTTGAGCATCATTTATCTCCCAAAAACTATTGGATAGTATGTAATGATTATTTAAAAATAATAATACATGTTTAATTCATGCTCTATTGACATTCAAGTTATATGGGATCATTATTTACATTTGGTAGAGTTCATCTATAATATTATATTCCCTTCAAGTATTCATAGTGAACTATATGAATAGTTATATGGAAAGATATGTAGTATTGTCAATTTTTAGGAAGAAGTTGTTAAATTTAATATTGTAGGTTTTGAACTTCTGGGGAGATAATGAAAAAGGGAATAAATATTGCAAATCATATCAAATCAATTCTAATTAGGAAAAAGATATATGTTGTTAATTAGAGGAATGATTTAGAATTTCAACTGGGAGACCACATATTCTAGAAGATATTTACACACTACTACAAATATGGCCTTTATTAGAGCTAGAAAAGGTGATTAAAAGTACTAGAAAAGGTGCTATTAATCGAGGCATGGACAAAGGGGGTCCCTTTTACTAGCGCTCCTAAAATCACTGATAAAGCCCCCTTTTATCAGCACTAAAAAAAGCACAGATAAAAGTAAATTTTTTTTAAAAAAGAATTATATAATGCAGGGGGAGATTTTAACAATGATTGACTCCCCCCCCCCTTATCAGTGCTAGGCAGACCCCCTCACACTCTCCTGCATGATGCACTTACCTCGCATCCCCACATGCGCGCACCCCTTTTCTTCAACCTGAACTCGAACACTTGACCTCCCCCCTTTCAATGCTGCACCGTTACCACTAAGCCATTTCATTTTTTATATATTTAATGATATATCTATTTATATATATAGTTATATTTATTCATATATTAATATATATTCATATTAATATAAATATATTTATTCATTTATTAGTATATATATATTCATTCGTATATTAATATATATATATATAGTTATAAATTTTTATCCATATATTTATTTGTATATTAATATATATTTATAAGATTAGTTTTAAATACATTTATGAATTTATTTATGTTTGTTTATCAATAAATAAATAAATACATACACACATATATACAACACACACACACAAACACAAACACATATGTATTTATAAATCAATAAAAATATGTGTGTATTTGAAAAGTCTTAGAATGTTAAAATGACCATAACATATAATCCAAAAGCACGTTTCAACTCCACAACCAGTAAAATCAAAGAAAATGTAACAATATTCGATATGATATATGGTACAGGCCTAACAAACATTAGGAAAAGAAGTTATACCAGTTTGAATGTTAACAAATCGGTGTATCATAACTAAAAACTCGGTTTTGGAGGACTTCTGTGCATTGTTTTGCCTCGAAAAATGTGTCAGAAGATTTTTTTTGATATTTGCGTGTAGATCTCATCACAGGATTCCATTTGATATGCTGTAGAGCTCAAACAGACACTCGGATAAAAAGTTATGTCCATTTGAAATTTGCATTAAATTTTCAACTTATTTTAGATCTTTTATTAATTTTTTTACTTTTTTGTTTCTTCAAATTGTTATTAAATGATTTATAATCAATAATAATTTTCAAATTATTAACTAATAATATTTTTTAAAATATTTTAAAGCCATTTTCACTAAATTTATTATATATTAAATGTAATAGTCTATTAATACTCATCTAAAACATATTTAAAATATATATATTCTATTTATATCAATATAAATATACTTATATAACAATATTTTATTTTTCATGATTTTTTGATAAACATAAAATTTGTCATCGGTAGGAAAAAGCACTGATAAATCCCCCCTTTATCAGCGCTACTAATTGAAGCGATGATAAAGGGTCATTTTTAATAGAGCATTTTTCTAGCACTGATAAAGCCCCCCCTTTATCAATGATTTTTTTAGCGCTGATAAAAGGGAAGTGCTTCCCATTCCTGTTTTTGTAGTAGTGGCATGGAAGTGTGTTATATGGTTCATTACAAAATGGAAACTAATCCCTATAGAACATTAGATCTTTTAATATTCAGGAAAGAATTAGAGATGTGTCTTAATGATTGGAAATGACACAAAGTATCTCTAAAGTACAAGATATGTTCTATATATGATTATGTAGGAAGTAAATTCTAGAAACAATTCATGTTATCACCTTTAAAGAAATAAAATTGGAACTTAATATATCTTACTATGTAGAGACTATCCAGATTCTAGACACTAGATAAGACTTGTTGAGGAATCAGATTACTTGAATGGTAAAGGTACTTTGGATAAATCAAAAGGTAGAAGAGGAGATGTGGGAACCAAAAGGAATTAAAATAAAAAAATAACCAAATTTTTTCATGAGGAAAAATCATTAAAATTTAAAGGGGGAAATTTTTTAAAGAATGGAAGAATGTTTCTATGTGAGATTTTATGATATATTTATTTTGAAATAAATTGAATTAATTTGATAGATTATAGTACATGAAAACCCCAATCAAAATAAACCATAATATAATATACCATCACAACCTTGTTATTAAATTGGATAGTATGAATAGGGATAAATAAATTATAAAAATTACATGGTTTAAAAATGTATATAATAAATTAACTAGATACTATTTGATTATAAATGAAAATAAAAATAATTTGAAAGTAAACGAATTTTTTTCCTAAAAACAGTTTTTTTGTGCAATTTTTTTATCTTGGTAAATTAAATTAATCAAGAATAGTTAATCATTTTAAATAAATTATTATTATCTATTAAATCAAAAAATTTCATAATTCATATACTATTTTTTAAGAACGGGATAAGAATAAAGCCTATTTTGTTATTAAATACTACTTTTCTTCTCAAAAAAGTTTTTTCGTTACATTTTGCGCAATTATTTGAAATATTAATTTTTACCAATTTTAGAAAATTTATTTTAATAATTGAATTTAATTTTCTAAATAATAATTACAAATTATATTAGGGTTAAATTATTTTATTTTTTAGAAAATATAAATTTTTCGATGTATAGTAAAAAATATTGATTTTTATTATGATATTCCTTTTCATTTAAATAATTTAAAATGTTAAATTTTATTTTAAAATTATATTAAAAGTGAAATTTGTTCAATTATATTATATTTAATCCAATTTAGGTTATTGGAATCAATTTTATGGTCAACATTTATATAAAAACATTTTATACTTAATTTTTTTTTGAAAACTTATTTTTTGATGCACTTGTGTGTTTAATTTTAAATTAAATTATACAACTTATGTGATTTTAATTTTTAAAAAATGGATTCCATATATTGAATAATAGTAATTAGTGTATGGTAATAAGGTCAAAATAAAAAAAATCATAATGAATAGAGAAAAGGGTAAAAATTAATTAATACTGTTATATTTAAAATAGGTTTTAACAAAGGTTAAACAAAAATTAGATGGGATAAAATGAACTACAAGAATATATAATTTATATTATATGGAAATATTTAGACATTATATCATCTAATGTTTTTTAATGGTTCATTTAGGATCTGTTTTGCGTGTGTAAAATGTTGGCATATTTTATTCTTTTCAAAACTTTTAGGCGTGTCCTCTCCCCCTCTTATAAAAGGACACCCCTCTCCTCTCCTCTACGAACTTCACATGAATTTTCTTTCAAAATAAATGAACCAATACATTCCTTTAATATGACATCACAACATATACTTCATTATTTTCTCATAAAACTACTTAATGAATGCTTTGATATAAATCTAAAGAGGGTCTTCAAAGAAGAGGTATAGTTCTTAACCAAGATTCGTTGTTTTATTTCTTCCACAACCCAATGAAATTTTATCAAATAATGATTAAATAATACCACCATTATCATAAAATAAATTTATGGTATTATTTTAATTTAATAACCCATATCCATCCCCAATTACATCAAATTGGAAACGAAACCATCAAGCATGTGTATGGTGGACTACCTCCTAGGGAACCAATAATCCGTTTTCCATGATCACCTATCAGTAGGGAATATAATTATGTATTTAATTTATATATATGAAATTTATGAAAAAATTATACTTTTTGGATTATAATATCTCTATTACCTTGTTGCCTATAATTTTTTTGGAAGACGACAACGTCGCTCGTGCATACGTGTGGACTACTTCCTCCACGAAGCTATGTTAATCATTTTTTATTTTATTTTTAGATGGATGGTAATAGGGATATATTATGATATATATTA
This sequence comes from Viscum album, assembly GCA_963277665.1. Classification (NCBI taxonomy): domain Eukaryota; kingdom Viridiplantae; phylum Streptophyta; class Magnoliopsida; order Santalales; family Viscaceae; genus Viscum; species Viscum album. The sequence continues at coordinate 1,465,603,301 of OY728125.1, read as the reverse complement.
TATAATAATTATTATTAAAAGGTAAAATATTATTTCTCTTTATTTTATTCCATCCATTAATAAAATGGAAACAACTTTCATGCCTATGTTTGTCAAATCATGTCTACGAACGGTGTAATTCTTTTTGTATCTCTAAATTTTATAGATAAAAATAAATATGTATATAATGACTATATAAGATTATTAAATATTGATTAATTTTCTTTACATTATAGAACCATGATTAATTAACAAGGGATAAAAGTATATAACAAATATATACATGGAAAACGAAGTAATTTTCACTCAAAATAGTTATTTAATAAAGAATTTTTTATAAATGGATGATAAAATGTTATAATTGAATCATATATGGTATGATATATATGTATATTTTTATATAATATATTTATATTTAATAAATATTTATTAAATATATGTTTTATAAATATAATAAATAAGTCAGACCTAAGGTAAGGGCTTCTAATCTCACATTCACTTCCTTGAGACATAAGTCGTATTTACCAATTATTTCTTTTATGTGGTGTATATAATCATTATTTGATATCTATTATCAAGAAAATATGTATCTTGATGATATGAAATGTTTAATTTAATTTTATTTATTATATATCGTTTGGGATTCCAAAGATACCAGAGGTAAGAGTTTATTTCACAATCTCAACATTATTGAGGATTTTTTATGTTTAAGTCTCTATTTGGAGAGTTATTTATTCCTTATATGATTAAAAATATATATTTTATTCTAATATGGTTATTTTTTAATATTATATGTTTTTCATTAGTTTACCACTTTTATGTACACAAAAGATCAAAAAATATATCATATTTTAGTCCCTCTTTAGTCGAGAATCTTTTTCTACTATGTCCATTTTTTCTAAAAATGTTTTCATGAATATTTTTAATATTCTTATACAATTGATTAAATTCATTTTTACAAGTGATATTTTTTCAATAATTTCCTAGGAGGAATATATTTTTTCGAATGAGGTATTTATTGACTTTTAACCAAAAATGAGAAATAAATATTAGTTTTAACATACTTGGCCGGAACAAATTTTCTATCCATCATAAATGTTAAATTATTTGGACACTATATTACAAGTTTCCATTTTTATTTTCAAAGAAAATATTTCTTCTAATATTTTGTATAATTATTTCTTTTAACAGTGGATTTCAAATTAAAATGGGTATTTTCTAAAAGATAGTTTTTAATGATAATTATATTGTATTTGTATTTATAAAAAATAACCATTTTATTCCCCATTGGTACAATATTTTATGTATATAATCCTTATTCTTTCTCTAGATGGTACATGATCAGTTTTACAGGGTATGTACTATTTTGGTATCATTCATCATTTGACTCAGGATATTTTTTGATTATTTACATTGATTGGTGAAATTTATAACATTTATCATGATAGTTATTATATAATGTTTTTTAAATTGTTTATATTTATCCCCTTCTATATTAGGAATAAATTGAACTTAGAAAGTGATGGTTTGGCCCCCCTCTTACCCCTAAATGCATATGTAGTTCTGATAAGACTAACTAGAGTTATTATTTAGCCAATAACTTTCCCTTTTATATAAAATGTATTGGAACAAAGACTAGATGATATGTTTATGATTTTGTAATTATGTGTTACCTTATTATGAGATCAATTATTGATTTCCAAGTGATTATTTCATTAGTTATGATATCCATGGATAAGTTTAAATATTGTGTAATTATTTATAATACGTTATTTTAACATCATTTATTCCTTCCATATAATTCTCCAAGAGGATGTTATTGATTAAATGAGATGGGTTTTATGATATTTACCTTTTCATATTGGTTATGTCTTAACTATTTATGTTAGATTATGCTCCACACATACCTTACTAATCAGTTGACCTCACTGTTTTCTTATGTTTCTTTTCCCCAAGATTTCAATAAGTGTTTTATGATTGATATTTTGTCGTATAATAAATGGAAAACTGTGTTACCCCTGAAAATACTATGATTAATTATATGTCTGAAATTTAATTTTTTATTAAATTATTTATCTATTTTACCAAAACTTCTAAACTATTCAGTCTTTTATGATTCATTTGCATGTATCTATTGCCATTGAAATATTATTACTATAGACATTAGGATGATAGGTTTGAGTTCTTAACATTAATTATATTAAGTGAAATATATAATTTATTAAAACTATAATTGAACTATAATAAAACTAAAATTTTAATATTTCATGGCATATATATTTTAATATTATTGGATGAATACCGATGTTGAACTATGTACATCAAAATAATCCTTGAATGAGTTTTTGAAATTATACCTTAGAAATAATTTTTATGAATATTCAAAAATGTATTATTTAAATATTTATAATTTTATTTTAAATAATATGTTATAATTTTTATAATTATCAGTGAAATTATTATCAATTTGAAAGAAAAAAAGATAAGATTATTTGGGGGTGTAAAGAAATATTTTTTTTAAAATTATTTTTAAATGATTAATGACTTTTCATTAAAATTATTTTAAAAAATATTTAATAATGAATTATTTGATTTAAATTTAATTATCACATATCTATCAATAGTAATTTTAGTTCATACTATGATGATTACTAGTCATATAGTTAATGTAATAATATCTCATTATTATAAAATGAATTTCTTGAAAACTCATTCTCATCATGCTTTGGAAGTTTATTTTTAAATTAAATTCTTCCAATTATATGAATTGAATTTTGGAAAACATAATCCATATTTTTAATTATAAAAACTAATATTATATAATAGCATTAAATTAATTTTTGTTCACAATTAATTGTAAAAGTAGTAAAAATTGGTTAGCATAGTTCAAGTTAATACATATTTACTGGGGGTTAATATAAAAATATAAGGGTTAAAATGACCTAAAAGTTTTTATAAACATCATTGGATTGTTTCAATTTTTTATTAAACTTATCAATTTCTAATACAGTCATTTTAGACCAGTTTCTTCAAGAAATAAACATAATAATATTTTAAAACGTTGAAAAATTACAAGTGTGTCTCTCAAATCATTTAATAAGGGAACCTCCTCCACTCACATCCTCACACCTACTAAGCTGTTTAGCTAAAGCAAAACCTACCATAATACCTCTATTAAATCCTTATTGAATTTTTATAGGTTCTGTTTTTTCCAAAATTCCTCCCCTAGGGTGCTTCTAAAGTGATCCAAATGTTGTTTCACCAAGAGATGGTGATCGTCTTCATGAAGCTCTTTTTTAATTATTATTTTAGGACCTCCAATTATGTCCCAAAAATAAAAATATAATAATATTGATATATTACATATAATAATATTTTATTATCTTTAGGGATAATATTAATCAATCATTTCCCTATCGTATGGGAAATAAAACCATCATTCATGTCTATGAAAAACTACCACCTTAGGAGCCGATGTAATATGTATTAAATCACCAAATCACATGGATTTTCATAATTATGGATATTATATATACATATATAAACATATATATTACTTATTACATAATATTTATTCTATAAAATGAATATATAATCCAATTAATTAACCTTTCTCCAATCAGGGAAATGATAATGTTTCCCATGCATACGTACAACCTACCATCTCCATGAAGTGATGAGATTAATTTTCAATGTCCATATTTAATGAATGATTATAAAAATATATGAAATGAAAAAATATTTTATTTATAACATTAATATAATTATAGTAATGATTGCCCAATATTTTATTCAAAATAACCAGAACTTCCTTGACAAAACATGCATGGGAAAATGAATAAATTAACACTTGTAACAATGATAATGATGAATGATTGTTAATGAACATGTGATAATATATTATTATAGGACCATATATGATATTATAAATATGAATATGGTTTTTAATAAATTAATAACATTTTTAAAACCATTATCTATGATTTTAAATCACATTCAACTTAGGGGAATAATGATGTAAGTAATATTGTGTCAATTTCTACTCCATTGAGATATATTTTTCTTTGTACACCTACAAATTTTTTTGTGTTGTATATACTACCCCTTTGATATATTTAATATTAATACATATTTATTCATGATGATTAATTTTTCCTTTAAATTTTAATCTTTGAAGTGATACCAATGGAAGTGTTATCAAAATTTTAAGAATTTATTTTACAATATCTTTTTTTATTGCTACAAGTTTCATTGAATGAATATTATAATATATCCTTCACAAAATACATATATTATATTTTCCAATAAAAAATAATAGACTCATCTTATTGGGTTCCAATGTTTCCTCTCTTTGGTACTTGAGTCTTGTAATGAAATTTTTAAAAGAAAAATTGATATTATTTCACTTTTTGATAGAGTATATTTCTCTTCTATCGTGATATTTTTCCACTTTTTAAAAAATAAAATTTTATTCACTCAAGTTAATTATTAAGTTTATTTTATGTTATCCATGAATTTTTAAATATTTTTAAAGGAATATTTATGATGTTTTATAAAAGGTTCATTCTCTACATACTTTATAAAAAGTCAAACGAAATGTTTCTTTTTAACGTACATGAAGTTAATGACTTTTCCACCAGAAAAGAAATTTTAAGATATTTAGTTCATTGAAAATGTTTTTAATGGTAATAAAAATATATTTAATAAAAAATTATTTTAAAATTTCAATTCCATTTTTATTTATTCTCAAAATTCAAGAGTTTATTATACCACAAATATTTTTGATTAATTGATGATAATATTTTATATCTTATTAATTTTCTGGTCATTAAATTTCTCTTGAAACATTAAATTTCATGTGAAAAATTTTAATTGGACATTATATATCTCAGAAATATTTTCATTATTTTTAAATAACAGATATTGTTTTTCCTAAACTATATACCATTTATATTTTTATTTTTATTATTAAATTGATTTGATTGACTAGTGAAATCTTGATATTCCATATTATTAACTCAATGGAAAAATTTATTAATGAGGAATACTTGTTAGGAATTAAATTTATTATTCAATATATAAGGAAATAATTTTAAATATACTGATGTGTGAGCTCTAGTGGTGGATAACCCAACGATTCAGGGATTGGTCTCATGAGACAGACTATTTACCCAAACTTATTAAATGGGTTTTCAGTGTATAACTACCCAAAATTTAAACTAACATGGTGTATGGCCTTGATATTAAAGATATATAGATGTATGAGATAATGAATTTTCATAATTTAGAATTCATTTTTTAATTTCCATGAGATTTCCATAATGATGTTATAAATTTATATATTTCATGATCATGTTATTGATTAAATGGAATGTGTTTTCAGTTATCTACATTGCCATATTGATTATGTATAACTTACTCATGATTGCTTCTATTGTACATAAACCATACTGGGTATTTTAGATGAACCTTATTTTTTTAAATTATTTTGGACATGAAAAGGGAAAATTCTCATTAGTTTATGGATGTAGAACATTTGGAATCACAATGTTTTTATATTTTATTTACCCTATAATAAGGGAAACAAGGTTTAATATAGTTCATCAAGTCTAATTTACTGACTAATCAATAGAGATATTATCTATTGTATATTATTACAATGTAATAATGTAAGAATCGAATATGGGTTTCAATATTTGTGGTTGTTACATTTGGTTTTAGAGGAAGTTTAGAAGAAACATTGGGAACTAAATTTAGTATAATTTAGATCATGGGACATAACCTAATGAAATTATTTTAGGATATATTTAATTATAAGAAAATTTAATAAGTGATTTAAAATGGTAGATATTATGTTGGTTTCCAAGTAAAATACCCATATCTGTATACTACTAGTGGATGTGGTTTTGGCACAACTACACATTGGGATAATAACTTTAAAAGGAGTTAGTTGAGTATATCTCGACCATCATTCTGGTGTATGTTGAATGGGCCCTTAAATTACACCTAATTTGAGGCTCCAAAAGGATATTATTGGGTAAATTTTCGTTTTATTTAAAATCCTTTATAAATGATTTGAAGATATGTTTATGATATAAAGACATTGCCAAAAAAATATAGTTTATGTTTCTAAGATTAATAATGATTGAATTTTATATTTTATGTCAAGTGTTAAAAAAGATTTATAATTATATATTAAGATTTTATATTCATAATTTTATTAGATAATCTATTATATTTGTTTTTTATAAATGGAACTTGGTGGAAAAAATGGTATCCATACTCATGGAAAATATAGAAATTTACCTATTGAGAAATCAAATACAATTGGTGTTAGAGGTCAGAAGATCGGGAACATATTATTTTAATAGACCCAAGTTTAGACTAATAATCTTGAAAATATGGAGACTCATAATGTTCCGTGGAATGATACACCAATATTATATCATTTCAAGAGATAGAGGCATCCATATATTAGTGGAACTGGTAATCCAGTGGTAGTTGAGTAATGGATTAAGTCCGTTGAACAAATATTTTCCCCCTTGGGATGTGCTGAAAAGGAATACATTATTCTGGTAGAATTTTTTTTAACAGTGATTCTGATCATTGATTGTAATTGATAAAAAATACAAGGTAAGAAGAAGACATTAAAAAAATGGAATCCAGAGCTTTTAAATAACATTCATTGAAAAATATTTCTATCAAGGGAAATGAACTAAAAATAAGAAAAAGCTACTTAGCATAAAGTAAAAGGAATAATAATGGGTTTCAGAGTATGATACTATCTTTAAAAGACTATCTCGGTATGATATGTATTTTACAAGTAATTAATAAATAAATATATACCATTTTATTTAAGTTCTTATGTCAAGCCTCTGAAGGATACTTGTTTCTCAATTTTCCTCATCATATGATGAAATAATATTATTTTCCCTCAAAATAATGAAGGAATATTATATATTCCTTATGTTTAATGGAAATTAATAGAATAAGATTATATCTGAGTACACATAAATATTTTTTTCATCAATTTAGAAGAAGATAATGATGAAATTCCCATCATGTGAAAATTGTGGAAAAAAATATCTTCAAAAATGATTGAAGGGAATGGGATTTTTTTACAAGTGGGAAGATAAGGGTCCTCCAGCTGATAAATATATAGGAAAGAAATAAGGTACTACTATCTAGGGATTTAAGTTTAAATAAAGGGTTTTATTCAAATCAATTTCCCATGTGTCATGGGAACTTACCACAAAATATGTTAAGGGGTGAAGCTGAAGATTATATGACCATTATTGATATGTTTTATATTCCTAAATATGTGGTGGATAGTAAATTTATCATATTATCGGATTTAGATAATGATTTCTTGGATTTTATATCATCACACTATTATATTTTCTATATTTTACCAAAAAAATTTATATTTTCCTTGCACCTTATGAATAAAGTTATTAGTTAAAAATATTAGTACAAATCTCACTAGAACAAGGACATGTCATTCCTTTCCCATTATGGCTTGTAAAGATGACCTATTTGCAGACTTAATTTTTATACACATGATTAAATTTGATATAATTACTTGTACGGACTAGATTTAAAAATATAACGAAAAAATTTATTATAAAGAGAATTAAATTATGATTAATGATGAATGTGTGGAATTGCTTATTGTTAGAGGAGATAATTCATGATCTATATCATTACTAGACCAAACTCTAGTAGGTATTTTAATGAAATTCTTCAGGAAGAAGAGAAGACACAATTTATTGTTAAATAATGTAATATTTTAATTGGAGATACTTATATTTCAAAAGAATATGTAGTTATATATATCCTGAGAAATTATTTAGACAGCCACAAGAATGTACTATTATGTTTTCCATTTTTGTAATATTTAATGCAATAATTTTTTCAAATAACCCCTATATAATGAACACTATAGAATTTGTGGAATTAAATAAAAAACTACAAGAGTTGTGTGATAAGAGATTTATACTCCCTAGTGTTTCTCCATGGGGAGGATTTTTTCTTTTCATTAAGAATAATGATTTGTATATGAGGATGTGAATTTATTATAGGGAAATGAATTTAATTTCTATAAGGAACTAATATAATATTCATTGCATTGACAACTTATTCTAGAAAAATCATGGATCTCAATATGTTTAAAGATTTAACTTTGTTTTTAATATCATTGAATGTGGGTAATGAAGGAAGATATTCCGAAGAAAAAAATTTCATATTTTTTGTGGATATTATGTGTTTGTAATAATTATTTTTTTGGATTGACTAATGAACCCTCTATTTTTATTGATATAATTAATATAGTATTCATAGAGTATCTTGATATTTTTTGTGCTATTTATTAATGATATCATTATGTACTTTAAAATCTATGGGGACAACGAGAGTCACTAACATATTATTCTTGAGACAATTATTAGAAAATATCATTATGATATATTTAGAAAGTGTAAATTAAGGGTTTAGAAAGTTTTTTTTATTAACCATATTGTCTCTAATGATACAATATCAGTTGATACTATGAAAACAAATGCTACCAAGAAATGTCCTATACTAAAAAAATATATCTAAGGTATATAGTTTAATTAGTTTTGGTAGATAACTATCAGTGATTATTTTTAAAATTTATCCATATTTCCTAACCCTTTAACTAAGATTACATGTAAATGGTTTATGTTAGCATATACAAAGGAATATAAATAATTTTTTTGATTAATTGAAAATGGGATTTTTCATTGCTTTTATTTTGACTCGATCACTCAGAAATGAAGGATTTTTTATAAATAGTGATGTATCAAAGAAGGGGCACAATTTTTTCCTTATAAAAAATTATAATTTTATTACCTATGAATCAATTCAGTTTAGACTAAGGAACAAAACTATCCAACACATGATCTTGAATTGGAAGTTGTGATATTTGCCTCTATGATATGGAGACATTATATATATGTAAAGAATGTGAGATATACACTGATCATAAGAGTCTGAAATATATCATTTCATATAAAGAGATCAACATGAGGAAAAAGATATGTCTTGAACTACTCAAGAATTACAATTTCTCAATACAAAACCCCCAGGGAAGGAAAATAATGTACCATATCCATTAAGTAGGAAACAACACATAGTCCTGAGTAAAATGAGGATTGATAGGGATCCTATTTTAACATAATCAGTGAATATGGATATGAGAATCACTAATGAAGGGAAAAAATCAATCCCTTTTTGAAATAATTAATAATCTCTATTTATTTGATAATATAAAAAGCTCTCATTAAAATGATGAGAATTTTCAAATCAATATTAAATCCATGAATGATGGAAAATTTGAAGACTTTTTTTAAATATGTCATTCAAATATTTGGAAAGAGGATATGGATTAGATCTATAACTAAGATAAACAATAATTATCAGATTATTTATATAGATTAAATTATCTAATAAACCCTGATATCTCCACGATTTTTAATGAATTTAAAGAATTTTTTTGTGGAATAATATGAAGTGGGAAATTGTTATTTTTTGTCAAGATGTTAGGTCTTTAAATTGGTTAATCCTTAGAAGAAAAATTCATCGATGAATCTTTAAAACTCTACATGTTAACACATATAAATGGTATAACATTACTATATACTTTTTCACTAGAATACAAAAGAATCTTGGAAATAATGATGTAATATGAGTAATTGTTAACCATCTTACCAAATCTTTAGATTTCGTCACTATAATATAAGTTTAAAATATTTATAACCATACACAAGTCAATATTAATGAAGTTTAAATACTTTATGTAACACATATTTCAATTTTTTTTATTATTTAGTGATGATTTCCACCAAAATTCTTGAAAAGTATTCATAAGACTCTTGATACTGTGATTGTTTTGAGTACCACTAATCAGAATAAAAAAGATGGAAAATATTAAAGGACTATTCAAAAATTATAAGTGATATTGAGATCTTTATAACTTGACATTAATGATTTGTGTGATCAATTTTTACCATTGGGAGTGTTTTTATATAAAAATTGATTCAATATTGTAATCAAATGGTTCCATGTGAAGCATTATTTAGAAAGAGATTATGTACTCCAACTTCTAGGGTTGAAGTTGGAGAAAAGAATATAGTATATTTAAAACTTGTTGAGATGATCATAAAAAAGGTAAGGGCTATTAAGAGTTAATAAATTAAACATAAGTATGAAAAAAGATTATTTTCATAACAAAAGAAAAATATGAAAGGTAAACTAATCCTAAGGTATGTCAGACCATTTGAAATTTTGGAATAAATTTTATTAATGGATTACCATTTAGAAATTCCACTGGGCCTCTATAAATAAAATGATGTTTTCCATATCTCATTATTAAAGAAGTATATTCCAGACCTAACAAATGTACTCACTATTTAAGAATTATAATTGGAACATGATCAATCTTACTTTAGAGAAATTATATGGATTGTTGAAACTTGAGAATAATTATTTAAAAATTAAATAAATCAATGGGTAAAGTTAATTTGGAGTAATAATAATGTATAGGAAGAAATGTTAAAACCTTGGGATTATATAAAGGAAAACCATCCTCAATTTTTTAGATAGTAATATCAATGGGAATTTCGAGGATAAAATTTTGTTGTTGGGAAGAATAAGAACCCAAGCCTGAATTTTTGTAAGTGAACATTATATTTTTTACAAAAATATAATTAAATGATCATTTTAACATGTCATGGCATAAAAATTTTAATTTATTGGATAAATTTGATTTTTAACTTATTAGGTCATGATAAGCCTAAAATGTGTTTATGAAATTTTAAATTATAAAAATGATTTTGTGAATAATTTAAAATGTAGTATTTAAATATTTCTTATTTTAATTATTATAATGTGTTACAATACATATAATTAATTATATATTTATTATCAATATTATATAAATAAATATAAGATCATCTTGTTGTAAAAATGGATATTTTTCAGAAAACTATTTTTAAAGGAATAATATCTTTCCATTTTAATTATTTAAAATAAGAATTAATAATTATTTATTTAAAATAAATTTATTAATTATATAAAAATAAATATGAATTTAAATCCACTTAGTTTTTATTCTTATTCAAATAATTAATTCAATATCACCTTTGTCATGAGAAATTGATCTCTTGAAAAATAGTATTTTGTCACATTTTTTCTAGTGAATTTATAAATTAAACATTGTAATTTATGTGAATTGAATTTGATAAAATGAATTCCAAATTTAAAATGATAAAAATTAATATTATGTATCATGTTAAACCTAATTTTTTATAATGAATATTAAAAACTATAAAAATTGTTTTCTAATGTTGAAGGAAAAATGTGATTACGAGGGGTTAATCTAAAATGATAGGGGTTAAAATTAACTATACACTTAATTAAAAGTAATTGGTTTATTTAATTTCATCCTTAACCTTATGTTTTTTTAATATTATTTATTTTTAAGACCTTTTCAATGAAATTTACTTGATAATAATTTATAACGTTGAAAAATTACAAGTGAGCCTCTCAACTCAATTATGGGAGGGAAAATCCTCCCCCCGCTTCCCCACAAATCCTGAGCCATTTAGATTAGATAAACCCTAAAAACGTATCTCCCAAACATACTTATCCACATTATTGAGGTTATTTTATTACCAAAATAAAAATCCAAGGGTCATTAAAATGGGACCCAATGGTGGCTTCTCTAAGAGAAGGTATCTGTTTTCACGAAGTGGTTTCATTTTTAATTCCTTTTTACCGCATTAAATTTTATAAAAAATAATAAAAAATAATTAATAAATATATCCCATACACTAATATTTTATTATATTAATAGGATAATTTGTATCCATCTCCTTCCCCATCATATGTCAAAAAACCTTCTCTTGTGTGTGTGACGGACTACTGTCTCACGAAATAATGGAATTTTTTTTCCATCACTAAATCAAATAGATAGTATTAATGATGGATATAATTAATATATATTATATTTTTTAAATAATTTTTATTATTTAAAATGTTATATCATACAATTCTTAACCCTTCTACCCATTAATGAAATATTGATGTTGTTCTTGCGTACGTATGACATACCATCTCCGTGAAGCGATACAATTCGTTTTTCTTGTCAAAAATTTAATTATGATTATAAAAATGAATCTTATTAAAAAATATTATATTTTTAACAATAATATAATTATGGATACGATATAAATATATCCTATAAACATGAAACCAAACTTTAATTGCATAATATGTATTAGAAAATGAAGCAGTTCACACCAGAAATAATGGTAATAATGAAATATTTTTAATAAATGGGTGATATATTGTTATAATAGGATCATATATGATATTATAAATATGAATATTTTGATGGAAGACATTAATAACATTTTTAAAACAATCATACAGTAGGATAAGGTACATTCAACTATGGGGAAGTGCGATGTAATGAATGTCACCTCAATTTTCACTCCTTTGAGACTTATTTGGTACTATGCACCCATTTAATTTTTTTGTGGTTTATATAAGGAAAATTCGATATATTTAACATGACTATGTATTTATTTATAATGATTAATGATTAAATTAAATTTTACTCTTTCAAGAGTTACTAATTGAAATGTTACCAAAGAGGTACAAATTTATTTCATAATTTCATTTTTGGGATATATTTTATTTTCATTGAAGGAATATTATAGTTATACTTCATAAAATCCATATATTCTCCTAACCTTTATTTTTTTTAGAGATTCCATATTTTTTTCAAATGTTTCCTCTCTTTGGAACCCTAATCATGTAATAAAAATGTTAAAATAAATTTTGATCTTATTTATCCTTTTGACCAAGTATATTTCTCTTCCATGTCCATATTTTTCAATATTCATTTAAAATTGTCATTTTTATTTACTAAAATGATTTATTAATAATATTTTATGTAATATTTTACTTTTTAAACTTTTCTAAATTAATTTTTCTAATGTTCTCTAAGTGGTGAATTTTTTAATTTCTTTACAAAAAGTAGAAATGAATGTTTTTATAACGTATTGGAGGCTAACACACTTTCTCTCAACCCTGAATTTTTTTACAACTTATCTTGTTCAAAAATAATTTAACATTTTCTTAAATAAAACTATTTACTAAAAACCTATGATAAATCTTCAATTAAATTTTATTTTATTCTTAAAAAGACATAGATTTATTATAGAACCTATGTTTCTAATGAATTGGTTGTCACATTTTTTATATTATTAATTTTGTGGTCATTAACATCCTCATGAAATATTCACTTTCTCGTGATGCATTTTCACTATAAATTACATTTCCCTTAACTATAAATATTCTTTTTATAATGGATAAGGTTATCAATTAAACTATATACCATTTATACATACAATGTTTTAATATTTAGTTAATTGGTTTATCAAAGAATATTGATATTATGTATTATTTACTCAATATGAAATTTTTTGGATAAAAAATATTGTTTATGAATTAAATTGACTATTGAATATATGAGGAATGTATTTGAAATGTAGTGATGATTGGGGAATGAGTATAGATAACCACTTAATGTATCGACAAGTGTTATAAGATAAAACACTTTACCAAACACAATAAATTGGTTATTACTTTATATCTATATGTAGTTTAAATTTTTAGGTTGTATGGAATTGATAGTTAATATATAATGATGTCTAGGATCCTGACATCCATTATTATTTATTTTCTTCAATGATAATTCAGTTATTATTATCCATTTGATTAATGAATTTATATAGCCTATGGATATACATCATGATTAAGGTATGGATTAAATGTAATTTGTTTTCAATTTTTTACCTTTCCATATTAATTATTCCATATTTAATCACGATAGGATCCACTAAACATAATCCTTAGTGGACATTTTAGTTCACCCTTATGTTCAGTTCATTTCAAATGATATGAAGAATAAAGCTTTGAATAAGTTCAAGGATGAAAGAAATTACTTTAAAAATGATTTTTATATTTTATTTCTTATGTAATAAGGGAAGCATGTGGGTATATAGTTTTTCAATACCACTAAACTGATCTATCCTTGGTGATGTTATCCCTTTTATCTTATTCCAATGTAATAAGGTAGACTCCAACTCTAGGTTACTAGTGTTGGTGATGTTAAATCAATAATTTGATGGCTTATAGTTTCATGGTTATATAATCGAGTGATTTAGTATTTATTAATATAGTTATTGAATAAAGAGATTCTATTTTTCAATAATATAGGTTTACCTGTTTACCTTCAAAAGTTCAAAATGATGAAACTTGATCAAGTAAAAGAGTGTCTCAAGATGATACGACTATGATGAATTATAGAAGTAAATGAAATGGGACACCAAAGATATATGAATCTTATTTCCATATATAATTATACATAAAAAATATGATTTATATATGTACTTTTGGGATGAAACCAATGATTATATTATTACAAAATCTCTAGTTTTTCAAAATATTATATCAGGCCCAACAACATTCAAAGAGGATATGTTATCTCTTGATACATCTCAATGTAAGGAAGCTATAAATGATGAAATGAACTCCATAACTTGGAAAATACTTGGACATTAGTTGATCTTTCTCAAGGATCCCATCATATATATTGTTAGTGGTTATTTAGAGGAAAATTAAAATTCAACTGTATAAATGATAAATATAAAGCTATATATTTATCCAAGGGGTTTACTCAAAAGGAAATAACCTATTATTTAGAATGTTATAATAATTTGGTAAAAGATTTGTATATTAAAATTATTCTCTCATTAGCTTCCATATATAATTTTTAAATTCACTAAATACTTGATAAGAAATTATTAAATTGTATATTAGATGGAGAAATATAAATAGAAAAAGAAAAAGTACACATTAATCCTGGTGAAAAACATATGATTTTAAAATTTTTATGGTACCTATATGGTTTCATATAATGAAATGAGAATTTTAATGAAGTAATTTTATATAATGGATTTATAGTTATTGACGTTGATAAATGTGTTTATTCTAGTTTTCATAATAATCATGATGTTTTTATTTTTTTATATTGGTGACATGCTTATAATTTGAACTAATATGACTCGAATAAATAAAAAATTTAATTTTAACAAGAAAATTTTATTTAAAAGATTTAGATGAATCTAATTTTATTTAGGCAATAAAAATTATAAAGAATAGTTTTTTTCATTCTAATTCTAATTATATTGAAAATGTATTACTGTGGTTTGAACAATATGTTTTTCATTGGTTTCTACCCCATATTTTTATATAAGTGGGATTCTAGAAAATTCTGGATAATATATTGTTTAAATATAATTTGAAAGGGTTCTCAAGTGTCTATTGTTTGAAATTACTAGCATATGAACTAATATTTCGTTTGATATGGTAAATTCAAGCAGATATACAAGTAACCTGGTTTTTTCACAATGGGATCGAGTTAAAGGATAAATTAAGTATCAAAGGTGTACTATGGATTTGTGTATATGTTATAGTATAAACCAATGGGTATTTGAAGGTTTTTCTAATGTGATATAGATAACAAATCTATAGGACCAGTCTTCCATGATTGGTTGGGTTTTTAAACATGGAGGTGGAGCAATCTCTTGGTGTCAAACAAAGAACATGTACAACTGACTCCACGATGGATTATGAGTTTATTTCTTTAGAAAGTACTGAAAGGAAAGTCAAAAAAAATATATAAATTTTATTAGATCTATAATTATGTCCTATGTTGATATCGTTTGTTGATATATATAGTTATAGTCATGAAAAATTGGCTAGGACATATAATGAAATTTATGATAAAAAATCAAGACACATTTATTTGATACATAGCTATATGAGGTTGTTGATAAAAGATGGTATAATAATTGTGGAACTTTTTATATCGAGCCAAATTTTTTTGGACCCACTAATAAAGAGAATATTAATGTAGTTGGTATACAAAACTTTCGTAGGGAAGGGTTTAAAGGCAATTTCAAAAATTTACCAATGATGGGACCGCAAGTTAACATTTGATGACTTCACTTGTATATGTTCAGTGTAAAAAATTATACAATATGTGTGACCAATGTTATAGTAAATCCAGGGAAAATGGTGTTTATATCACATGATTAAATGGAGGGTGAGTTTGAAACTCTTAATGAACCAAAGAGAGTGTGATTATTGATCTTCAAAAGGTATTTTCAAATATTTTAAAATGGTTGGGGATTGTTGGAGTATTTCTTTTTTTATTTTATGTTTGTTTAAAGGGGAAGGTTATTTTTGGAATCCCGCATAGAAAAATGGTTTGGAATATAAATTTCCATTCACTATCAGATAGATCTATCCATTAATGGTGGCGATATGGTACATGTATTCGATCATGTGAGATTCGATGGACGGAATTAAAACTGGAAAAGAATTTCTTTTCAAGGAAAGCTATCAAACCAATTTCTAAGGGGTATGCTTCATTATCTGAATGGGTGTTTCCATGCCTATAAAATGGGCTTCCAATTATATTGTAAAATCAAATAATCAAATGTTTTCCAATTACTCGAATCCTTCGTTAAATTTATATTCTTCTTAAATGACTTGAAAAGAATCAAAATATTTTTTTGTGGGCAATAAAAAATCCTTTTATTTCTCCTTTGTTTGTAATTAATCATAATGGGATATTATCTAAAATTTACTTATGTTGAGTATCAAGCCACCTTTTTAAATGATAGAGTATTTTTTATTAACCCATTGTATTTCCAATTTGGTGAGGTAAGATATACTATTATTGATAGAGAGTATGCAATGTTCCTTAATGAGCTCCATGCATAATCAACTATGAATTTCCATACTCGATATCAACCAATATCCCCAATTGGTGCTACATCCATGATGATGATGATGTTATATTTTGTTATGATAGTGGTTTTGGGAGTGCTGATGTTTTCAACAACACGAAATAGTTGGTGTCCAAATTTGTATGATGAGACGTAGATCATCATGTTGGTCCAGGGATCAAATCATGACCTTCCATCCCCGGGTTCCCTACATGGATGTTTGAATTTTGATATCTGATTCTTGACATTTGGACTATTTTTATTTTAAATATGTGTGTTTTTATTATGATGTATCCTCCTGGTTTAATGATGTATGGTGTTCCCACTCATAGAAGAAAAATGGATTATTTTAAACAATATGGGCATGGAATTTTATTATCATTTTTATGTTTTATTATTTATTTATTTATAATTAATTTTTTATTAAATAATTCTTTTAGTTGATTTTATTTAATTATTTTAAATTTTGTATTGATGTTAATTCTGTTTTTCTAAAATTTTGGGTTGTATTTTCTTATTTTTTTTAATATAGATAAAAAAATTAGGAAAATAAAAAGTTAATAAATTTATATTAAATTTAAATAAATAGTAATATTATGCTAAATTGTTTAAAAATTGGTGATTTAATCAAATAAAATTATGATGATAAATAATCCAAAAATTATAATAAATAATTTAAAATTATTAAAGTAAAAAAATAACAAAAAAATATTGAAAAACTAGTAAAATAAGATTTATATTTAAAAAATAAAAAAATTATTATAAAACATTAAATAAAAATTTTAAAACACAAAGAAATAATTATTTTTTATTTAGTTCATGACCATGGTTAGCCATTATTATCTATATAGTGAGACACGATTACACTAGCAATACTTTTAGTGCCTCAAAATAGTTATCCCACATTCGAATCCCTGTATCATGCACTTCTTATCTATTGTCATGCTACAACCCTTCATGATTTAGACGTATACAATGCTAGTTTCACATCTCAATCCCACATCAGAAATCCATTTGAGCGGGCCAGAGGTTAATTAACCTCACCACCAATTCCATCAAATGATTAAAATTACCTTGTCTTGCATGATTGTTGTTTCCCTCTTATGCTCACATTAACCCTCAACCGCAAAATAATATAAAAACTAGTAAAGTAAAAATACAAAAAAAATAGAAATAAACCATTTAAAATAATTTATATATTAATAAATAAAGTAAATAATTTATAAAACACTATATAAGAAACATAAAAAATAAACAACTATAATTATAAATTTTTTAATAACAAATAATAATAATTGAAATTAATTAAAAGTAATATAATATATGTAAAAATTAAGAAGATTGAAATAAAATTTAATATTAATAAATTTTAAATATTATTATAAATTAAAAAAATTTAATAAAAAATAAAATTATAAATTATAAAAATATAATAAACTTAATTTAGTAATAAATAAATTATTATTTTTATAAATTAATAAATTATTTAATTTTTTAAAGTAACCATTTACATAAAAAACCAACATAACACTAATTTAAATTTAATAATGCAAAAAAATATAAAGTAATTTAAAAATAAATTTAAATCGTTTCAAGAAAATAAAAAAAAATTATTACGAAATAATAAATAATAAACATACAAACTAATTAAATATAATATTTATAATTAAAAAATAATAAATAATATAAAATTTTATTCAAAATAAAAATTATAATAAAATATTAAAAATAATAATTGTTAATAATAATAATATTTTTTAATTAGTAAATTAATGAATTTTTTAAAATCATTTTTTAAGATGAGAAAATATAATTACCTAAAATTCGACATTTATTTTAAAATATTTAGTGATTGTTTTTATTATAAAAAATTATTTTTTTTAAAAAAATATTGATTGAAGAAATAAAAAAATAGTTTTTTTATGAGGTCAGTATTGGATAATTCATTGAAACAATCAACATGGTTATGGTATAAACATATTCTTTATTGATTTACATGAGGCATTTGTCTCCTTTGCATCGTCAAATATAGATTTGTTTTTGAAAAAATACCATTATGTTTTATTTTAAGAAATAAAATATAAGGAGAATTAAAACCATTTATGTTGTTGGATTTAATATGTCATGTTTAGGTTATTGTCCAGATTGCATTTCTTATTATCATAATGGTAACCATACTTTAAAAGAAAATGATTTTTTATTTATATCCCATTAAAATTTTAGCATTTTGTATGTGAGCCTACTAGTACATCTTTTTCAAGAAAAAATAATTCAAAATGATGATTCAGATTATCAATTAAAACCATCTTAATTTTTAAAATGGTTGAAATCTGTCAAGGATGACTTATATCATATAACCAAGATAAAAAAATTTGAAGCTTATATGATATTTTTAACTATTTATTTAGATTTTTAAAATTTTGAATAAGTAATTCAATAAAATTTATTATTTCATTAAATATAAATTTCCTATGGGAAATACAATGTTGGAAAATTTTATTAAATAAAAAGTTTTTTACATAATTTGGGTCTTAGTTGTCATAACGTTCATTCTTATTCAGATGAATTTTAATGGATTTTATATAACAGTGAATGGTTTAAATATTATCTTTCATTTATTGAAAAAGATTTGTTTTCATCATATTCTCATCTCCAATTTATTCCCAATATATGGTAGTTTAACACCTCTTCACATACAGGGTCTCATAAGGATTTATTTTAATTTTAAAATGGAAAGTGTTTTTTATTTGAGAATTACAATTAGAGAAGGTAATGATCCTAATATCATTGGAAATATATTGAACATGATCTACACATATACTCTATAATTTGAATGGTTCTCCCATTCTATAAACCCTTTAGTGGGTGATAAGTAGTGATAGAAAGAATCTTTGTATCAAAATCATGTTAAAGGATTCACTAGAAGCTCATGGATTATGTCAAATCTCGATTAGACATAATGGAGAGTGGTATAAATTGAAATATTAGAACTTCTATTATATATATCTAATTGAGTTGGTAAAGAGAAAAATATTCCTTTATAGTAATGAAATTTGTTGAATTTTTAAGGCCATCAACTACTAACCAAATATATCCACTGCCTTTGGATATCCTAGGGAGTCTAGTGACCCAATGCATAAATTTTCCCCATTTCCGTACTAGTATGATGAATTGCTTCATCATAAACATAGAAATATATCATTCAAACTTATCTTGTTTGAATACCAAGCATTGAGATACAAATTTAAATGTTCTCCACTTCATGTAATCCCATACGATGTTTTCCTATAGATCTGAATATATTTTAGTGGTTCCTAGATGGATAAAGAAAGATTAGCTATGCACATCATAAAGAATTTATCACTTAAAATCCATTTTTTATGTGACACATATCTGGGTTCCTAAAATTATGAATCAATATTTTGCAAAGATAAACTCTAAAATATTAGTTACCTTTCTATTTCACTCCCCATCCCCTTTTTGGGACTTCTTAATCATCTCAAGAAATAATGGTTGAGAAGTTATTTGGGTAAGGTACAATGAACTCCCTTTTAGGATTCCCATTTCCATCAATTACATGTCAATGAATATTGTATCCCTTTTAATCTTCATCATTTATAGTATTTTAAGATCGTTTCTACTGAGATCATATTTTTCTTTATTTACATTCAAAATATGGTAATGGATTGAACTGTCGTAATCGTTGATCATATCTATCCACCCACATTGGTCCGTATTGAGACATTTTATGTGAATATATACTTTAGGCTCTAATAATCTATATATATATCACCCTTCTTACTATATATATATACAATAGGATCTTATGATCTGTATATATTTTGATTCATGATATAGAGGGTGATTTCCTTCTCCTAAAAAATTATATTGTATTTATACATGGAAAGCCAATCCATTCCAAGAATAAAATCAAATTCCTCTAAATGGAGAGATATAAGATTTTATAGATGAACATTCTGACAAAAATCAAATTGTGAAATATTAATCATAGAATTTTCTCCAAATGATACAAAATAATTTGAGAGTAGTGGTGAATCAATGATCTCATAAAACATAAAATATAAATTAGTGTAACAAGAATTGATATAAAACATTACATATAAAATTATGGAGTGGAAGGTATGTGATCTTTATTTACAATAATCCATATTATTAGTCATCTCAATATAGTCCCTTCTTAGTTCACTGGTCACCAGTGATTGTTAGAGGTTATCAAACTTTTTATCCCATAGAATAGGTTATTTACTGGTATAATTATTATGTTCCATACATTTAAAACATTTAATAATGAGTAATGAATTAGGTTGATCTTTGTTTATCTCCACTATATTAGTTGAACACTTTATTTTTCCACAACTATTAGCAACTTTATGACAAATTTTTTCACATTCAAAACATATTTATATAGGATCGAAATATAATATGTAGATGCTCAAATACAAGAGGGGGGAGGGGTTGAATTTTAGGTTTAAAAAATTTCACTTTTACCCTTAAGGAAAACTATATTTAAAAAAGTTAAATAAGTTAAATTCACAAACCCTCTTTTGTTTTTATTTAATAGAATAATCAAAAGGAACCATGTCCAATTATAAGAAACCTAAACTTAAGCAAGTTAAACTTAAGAAAAAAATGAAGGTTTATCTTCGGGTTATATTATACCATAAAGTATACAGAATCTTATTTATTAGAGGAAATATAAGTACACAAAAGTATAGGAAAATTATAATTTCGTTCTTTAACAAAATAAAGTGGAAATAAAACATTAACCAATAATCAAGTAAACAATTAAGAAATAATTTATCCCAAAGATAAGGGTATCCAACAACCATGGATAAACATCCCTTGATTTATACATTCATGAAATTTTGTCTTACACACACCAGGGAAATCCTTAAAAGGAAATATCAGAGTCTACTTTCAAACAATAAAAGCCATAGAACATTAAGGTAGTCATACCTTTTCTTTCTTGTCCTTTAAATCCCTCGATAGTGCCCTGAAATAATCGAATTATCATAAATAAAGATGAAAAAGATATTCATAGTTGAAGAATATGTTCATAAAATACAAAAGGTAGGATAATATTTATCTCTTTAGAAGTCACGTCACAACATGTAATATCTAGGATCATCAATCTATAAAGAGATCTTATAAAGGAGGTCCTATTTATAGGACAAACATCAACGGTCAGGTCCCTAATCCAATGGTCATATTTTCCGTTGAATCTCATAGGGAACTTTACACATGTAACTAAACCAATATTTAGTTAGAAAACAATTGTATGAAATAGTTTTATTTAGGAAAATATTGAGAACAATTATCATGTTGAGAATCAATAATATGTAAGGAAAATAAAGTAGCTTAACCAAAACTGAATAATTGGGGTATATGAAAAATAAAATTTGATATCTAAAAATATGAATACTCAGATTCTAGAAAAAATGTATATTCAAAAACTAAACTATAAGTTATTTGACATTTGAATTTTTGAGAATTATGAGTCTGAATTTAAAGGAATTTTGTGTCCTAATTTCTGAGAGTTTGGAGTCTGAATTTTAGAGAATTTAGAGTCTGAATTTCAAAGAATTCAGAGTCTGAATTCAGAGAATTTTTAGTCTGAACTACAGAGAATTAATAGTACGAATTTCAGGGAATTAAATATCCAAGTAACTATAATATTCCATGGTTTTTAGATAAGGATCCAAATTTTTGACTTAGTAAAAATATACAGACTCGTTTTTGACAAAATATTGAATAAGACATTGAAAACCAAGATATGGATAAAAATTTTAGAGAAACAAAAATTCTCCTTAAGAGAAAATTGTTTAGGGAAAGATAATTTTCATTAAGAAAATGTGTTTGTAATTTTCAAAACATTGAGAAATGTAAAAATCATAATGAATCCTTATTGAATCAACAATCTTCTAATTTCAGGAAATCACAAACATCCTTTCAAAAAAGAATATAATAAAAAAGGATTTTAATTTATGTTCTTGAATTGAAATAATTATCTCTATTTACATATAAATTATGATGAATATTACTAACTCCCCCTTAGGTTTTTATATCCTTAATGATCATATTATTTTCTTTATTAGAGAAGTTAATTTTTCTTTCTTAAGAAAATCTTCTTTAAGTTTACTCCACCTTACTTAATCTCCCCATTTCTAAGGTAATTCTCTTATTTTTACTTAATATTTTTTTGATCATCCTTCCCCCCCCATGTTATTTTATTAATGGAATGGAGGGAAAGAAAAAATGTACATGAACGATTGTAAATAAATAAGGAAAAAATGTAAGAAAAATTTCGTTATGATAAGAAAAAATTGTTATAAGAAAAATTCAACAAACAATCAGATAGACTGGAAAATCATTCATCCTTTTTTCAAATTTTCATGGGTTTTCTCAATTTTTCCTTAAATTTAATTAGTTCTTTGTGATCATCCATAAAAATTTTGAGCAACTCATCTTGATCCTGATTATTCTTTTCAAGAGCCTTGATTTTTTCTTCTAAAGACTTCATAATTTCTATCTTAGATTTTACTACTTCTTCTTGATTATTGAACTTTTCATTATATAGTTCCATGAGTTCTATTTCAATCAATAAATTTAAAGCAACTAAATTCAAATTTTTATTCATATCTCCATCCTCTTACATCCATGACACTTGCTTAAGATTCATATTTTCTAAAAAAACTTGTTGTAAGATATTTGAGGGTATCATCTAACTTATCAAAATCATCTTTTACTGAGTCTTGGATTTCATCCATGATTTTTATGTCATCAAAAATTTTCTTATTCCATTTGGTTATTTTCTTATATGGACTTCTATGAGCATCATTACCAAAATATAAATTCTTAAACTCTATTTCAAGTTTGATAAACTTCTCCACTATTATGTTTATCGATTCTGACTTCTAATTGAAAGAATGATGATGCAACTGAAATCTCTAATCAATACTAGGAAATAAAATTATTATGTTCACTAACTTTGTAAAATACTGAACAATAAAATCCTGACCCATCGAAGATGCAGATTTGGAATGTGATTCTTTTTCTAGTGAGGAATCTTTGTATTGCTCTTCAGATTTACTCTTGGATTATCCACTAGTATCCTTCTAATAATTTCCTACCACAAACTTTCTAGGTGAGTTAAAAACCACAAGCTTTCTATTATAAACATTAGAAATAACCTTCTCAGCCCTTGGAGACTCATTCTCACTATAAGATACTTGAATTATCTTATCTTCATCAACCTCTAATTTCACAGAATATACCTTAATATCTTTCGGATAAATGAAATCGTTTTTTCTACTCTCATCATTAGTAGGTTTACCTACCTCATCCATTCCATCATCATCATTCCCTTGAGAAATTATTTTGGTTGACTCAACCTAGGAGGTTCGGATTGATAACTTGTCTAAAGGGATTTCCTTCTCATTATGTTCTTCCACATGTTTGATCACATCTTCACTCTCTTATTGTTCTTCAAATTCTTCTTCTTTCTGAATTATATATTCTTCCATAATGGGTCCCATTTCTGAAATTATATTTCCCATAGTTTGTAAAGGTACTAATTCTTGATGGAAGGATTCTGGTACCTGGATCTTTTTCTGATGCTTTCTCAGTATTCTTAAGAAGGGCATGAATGATCTCATATTTTTAAATTTTCTTCTTCAAATTATTCTCCTATTTTTGTCATTCAAGTTCTTTAGCATCTTTAATCATCAAGGCTTCTACCTTTATAGGGTCTAAACTGAAGCTCTCATCTCCCTCTTTCTTCTTATGCTTATTATCTCACCAATTTTCTACTACTTTATCAGATTTTTCTTTTGTTTTTTCGGCTTTGGTGGACCTGAATATGTTTCAAAAATGAGATATTTTTCTTTGGAGTTTGGTTTTTTACCTTTTCACTTCTTCTGAGTTTTCATGGATATTTATCCTACTTTTACTTTATTGATTAAAGCAAGAACACCACTTTCAGATATATCATAAATCTCCCTTGATTTGGTATTGAAACCAACTTTCATCCTATTAAGAGTTACATCAGTCAAAAAAATTATCTTGAAGGTTTTGGGTTTTGAACTGCAAGGAATTTTAAAATATTATAAAAAAAGACATATGATCTTCGAAAAGATCACTCGATACATGATTATCGGAGACATGAGGGTTCCATTCATTATGTTAGTGAATGTCAGAATGATGTACTTGATTAGGTTTACCCTTCCTAGATTATCCAAGAAGTCCATAAAAAATATATCAATTTTCTAAAGAGAGTCTTTTTCTCCCTTTCTCGGATTAAGAAAACCCTATAACCACAAAGAAAAGAACTCGGAGATTATTGAAAGATGGATCATATTTGATGAATTTAATCCCTTCAGTCTAAGGAACTCAATTTCCTTTACCATCACAAAATATCAAATCATGGGAGAAAAAGATTTCCTCACCTTGATAAAGAATATGAAGAATTATTGTGGCCATATTGAAGGATAATGAATAGGTTTTAACATTGATATTGACGGAAAATGTTTCCCTTAATACTTCCTCATAACAACTAATTTAATCATAAATTTATATGATAATTTTAGGATAAACTAGATCCTGACACTTTGGCTTAGCTACACATAAACTCTCCCATCAATGCAGCTTCGTATTATTCATAATCAAAGAATTATAATTAGAAAAGAAATTTAGGCCACCCAACCACTATTTGTAAATTTACCAATCCTTGATTTCCTAGATTTAAGTCATCTATTTCTAAGAGGAAGCTTCATGCGACATTCAGAATGTAAGAAAAATAAGAAAACATAAAGATTGATTTGTAGAGGAGAAGATCATCAGTGCATAAATTCACGTAAAACCAATTTGGGACAGGGATTAGGGGAACCTTTATATGGGATTTGATAAGGTGGTTTCAATTCATCATCGAACCCAATAAGTGATATAAGCTAGATCTGATCTAATAGTTGAGTGAATACTGAAGAGGGATTTGATAGGTTCTAACATTTTGAGGTTTTAAAAAAATACGATTAATGGGAAGTGAATCTGATAGTTTTTCTTAAAACAATATAGAAAAACCAATAAGTAACAAAAATACTATGATATATCTGGGGAAACAAACCTTCTAGATTGATTATAAAGAGTTGTCTTTATTGATAATATTTTTCTTGAAGAACATAGATTCCAGAAAAATTTATTAAAAAATTAGTTTTCCAAAAAAATTTATTAGTAAAGAAAAAAAAATTGGTTCAGGAAAATTTTACTAAGAACAAAAAATAATTTTTTGAAAGAGTAAACAAATGTACTACCCCTAAGAAAATGAGTTTATTAATGTATGAAGATATGTATCATAAAAATTCTAATATAGAAGATTACATTAGGGTTATCATTTTTAACTTCTGTTTAATGTATTCAAATCTATTGAAGGGTAAATATTTTTTAAAAATTTCAGAAAGTTGATCTTATGTCCCGTGAAATTGAAGAATGATATATCCTTTAACCAATAAAACATTTGAAATTAATATTTTTACAAAAACAAATGTTACCTATACTAACAATTTCCCCATAAGAAATATCTTCAAAAGTTACTTTTCATCTTTTCAACATGATAATATTTTCAAATAAAATTTTATTACCAGTTATGTTCAGGGTATATCCACTATCCATTTACCTTGTATTGTTGTATGTACTTCTTTTATTTTACAAAAAATAAAAGAATTAGAATTTCAAAATCCAACATTTCTTGGATCTATAAATTTCACAGAGTAAAATCATTGGAATCCATATTTTTATAGAAAAGTATGCTTTATGAAAACCTAAGGATTAGATTTTATTTATAGAATAGTTTCTCTCTCAATGTCCACCACATTGGAAATTGGTGAAAAAATAGAACACATTGGGGAACAAATTAATTATTACCGAAAAATGGTTTTGAGCGAGTATAACCAAAAATCCTATACTATTCATAAGAGGATGAAGATGTGAATGCGTTTTATCAAATACATTCCATCCAGAAGTAATATTTTATAAAAGTTTCTTTAATGAAAAATTTTTATATTTTAGTCTAATGAAAAAAAATTTATCATCAATGTCATTAGTTTTAGAACTTATTTTATTCTCTAAAAACTTTTTCTCTGAAAAAACATTTTCAATATCCTTAGAATGTTTATCCATATCACAAATAATTTACATAAGGTTTTTAGAAACACTCTCAAAATCACGTGTTTTTTTATCAAGATCTTTAGGAAGATATGATACTTATTTTGTTAAAATTGATATTATAGAATTTTATTTCTCTATCTTCTTTTTTATCATATGGTTCTCATTATCAAGTAATTGAAAAAATCTAAAAACTTCTTCAAACGAAGGTAAGTTATTATCTTATAATGAAGAAGATTCCTTATATGAAGATTCATAATAATGTTCATTAGAAAAATTAGCATTTAATGAAATATTTGTTAAGGATTAAACATTGTGTAACTTTTCTATATGACAATGATTTTAAATAGGTACTATGGCTATTTGAAAAATATTATTCTAATTAGAAGATTCATTTTTTGAAGATTCTTTTTAAGAGACACCACCATTGGCACTCTTGGTGTCATTTTATTTCAGGAGGTTCTGAGCTTTAGATTTGTAATACTTCTTCCTGTTTATTTCATAAGGATTTTCCTTCCTGTCTTTTCTCTTATGTATAGGGAAATAAGGTCTGATATATCCATCCCTTTTATATTCAAAATAGGTTACTTTAGAATATTTCATGTCCTTTCTGTCTTTCTTTTTATATCCCTACTGAAAATATTTCTTTCCCATAATATTGTTAATATTTGATCATGATTAGCTAACTCTTTTTCAGAATGATCATTGTCACTTGATTCAGATATAAAAACAACTTTCTTAGATTTAGATCTAGTTACCCTTTCCCGAATCTTGGGTTTAGATGTAGTAGTGAAAGCTACACTTCCATTACAATTCCTCTATTTTTGGAAATCAGCAACTCTCTTAATCCTTATTTCATGAAGATGAAGAGTTCCAAATAACTCCCCAAGAGTAATTTTGGATACTTTCCTATTCTCATCAATAACTATCGTTTTAGATTCTCATTCATTGGGAAGCATGTAAATTATATTATACATAATATCTTTATTATCAAGACCTTTATCTCCCATAGATTTATTACTGTTTACAATAGTCATAAATATTTTATGTACTTCGTAAATAGGTTCTCCATAAGGAAATTAGAATCAATGATATTCAACAATTAACATAGCTCTTCTAGTTTCTATCACTTCAAAAGTTACAAAATGTGTAACTTCATGTCTCTTTCAAATATAGGTGGTAACTTCATAAGAAGATATTTTAATATATATTCCAGGTCATAGAACATAATAAAGTATTGTGTACATTGTATTTTAATTGATATTCTAGTTTTTTGTGGTTCGGGAAGGTTCTGACTTCCTTATTTGGAATATTTTAATCTCTAGTAAGCATAAAAAAGTTTTATACTCTATTTTTAATGAAAAATTATTCATCCTATTTCTCTATTACTTGTAATCATTACCATCAAAATTGGTGGTCTTGTAGGATTTTGGTTTTCAGTAGACCTGAAATTTAATCCTGCCATTATCTAAGAAAATAATTTTTCACAAGACTTGTAAATTGTAAAAGATTCTTAAAAATGATAAAAATCATGAAGCAAAACATGATAAAGAAAATTTGAGCAAGAAAATTTAGAACAAGAAAAACTTGATCATGAAAAATTATATGTAAGTATATGTATTTCATAGACCTTTCATTAATACCAATTGAAGGATCAAAATAAAATATATAGATTCTCAAATAAAAGAGGGGGTGAATTGTATGTTTCAAAAAAATTTCTTTAAATTTTAAGGAAAACTATGTTTAACAAAGTTAATCAATGTAAATTCACAAACCCTCTTTGTTTTTTACTTAATAGGATAATTAGAAGGGCCTAAGAACAATTATAATAAACCTAAAATAAATCAAGTTAAACTTAAGAAAACATATGTAGGTTTATATTAATGGAATATTATACCATAAAAAATATATAATCTTATTTATAAGAATAAATATAAGTACAAGTAAGTATAAGAAAACTGTACATTGTTTATTTAACAAAATGTAGAGAAAATAAAACATGAAACAACAATCAAGTAAAGAATTGGGAAATATTTTAAACCAAAGTGAAGGGTATCCAACAACCCTGGATAAAGGTCCCTTGATTTATACATTCCAGGAATATTGTCTTAGGCACTCCAGGTTAAGAACTCAATAATTTATCATAGTGTATCTTTCTATCCCTGAATGCCTTATAAATTTTCATTAGTCGGCACCTATGTCTTCCAATCCCCCAAATCCCTTGATTTTACTTAGAAATAATCATATTCACACATATCATGTTGAACAAGTTGTTCCCGGTTGAACAAGATGTTCATAAAATATAGAAGGCATGAGAGTATTTATCTCTCTATAAATCACTTCATAGAATGTAATCACAATGCTTGTCAATCGAAAATGAGATTATTAAAATAAGCTATTATTTATAGGAAAAACTTAAACGGTCGACTCCCTCCAACAAGGATCATATTTTTTGTTGATTGAAGAAGGTACATATACATGTGTCACTCAACCAACGGTTAGCGAAAAAACATATTGTACGACATCATTTTATATAGGAAAAACATGAGAAACAATATCATGTTTAATAATCGATAATATTTAAATAAAATAAAGTAGCTAATCCAAAACTAAATAATCATAATCTTGTAAAAATAGAATTTATAGTCTAAAAATATGAATACTTGGATTCTAGAAAAAAAAATGAATATTCGGAGTCTAAATTCTGAGGAAATAAGAGTCTGAATTTTAAAGAATAGGGAGTCTGAATTTTAGAGAATTAAGAGGCTAAATTTTAGTGAATTCAGAGTCTATTTTTCAA
This sequence comes from Viscum album, assembly GCA_963277665.1. Taxonomy (NCBI): domain Eukaryota; kingdom Viridiplantae; phylum Streptophyta; class Magnoliopsida; order Santalales; family Viscaceae; genus Viscum; species Viscum album. Next base: position 1,465,573,460 of record OY728125.1, on the reverse strand, counting down.
AGGATATAGTGTCTAAATTTTAGATAATTAATGGAATTAATTTCAGATAATTCAGAGTTTGAATTTCAGAGATTTATGAGTCAGAATATTAGAGAATTAAAAGTTAGGTTTTTAGATAATTTTGAGTGTGAATTATAGATAATTCAGAGTCTGAATATCAATGATTTTGTATTCTGAATTTTAGTGAATTCAGATTTTTAATTTCATATAATTCGAATTCTGAATTTTAGGGTATTCAATATCCTAGGAATAATAACATTTGGAGTTTTTTAGATAAAGATCCTATTTTTTTACCTAGTTCAAATTTTTTAGACTTGGTTTTGAGAAAACATTGAATAAGAAATTGAAAACCGGGGTAAGAATAAAATTTTTTAGAGAAAGAAAAATTTTCCTTAAGAAAAAAATTTTCAGATAAAAATAACTTTTCTTTAAGAATATGTGTTTCTGATTTTAAAAACATAAAAAAATGGAAAATTCATAAGGAAACCTTATTGACTCAAAAATTTCATTTCATTTGTGACATTTCCCTAGGGACCAATTTCAAAAAAAAAATACATCTCGAAAGTTAAATATTTTCATTTACTACCTTTATCGGAAGAACTACCCTTAGTTATGATCCTCCTCTTATTTAACTTGTTTTTTATATTCACGTATATGGAATTTATTAATCACAATTTGTGATATTTGGTTTTCTATATTCATAAGATGTCTCACTTTATATCTCATAATGTTATGTGCTTCATTTGTTTTTTCATCGTATTTCCCATCCCATTTTTTGATTAAAAGATTACTCATATTTCTACCCATTGACTAAAATAAAGGAAAATTAGGGGTGAGAATTTTTTAATATTAAACATATAAAAGGGAAACTATGATCATTTAAGGGTTAACCCATTAATGAGATAATTTTCCCCAAGCTATGAATTTCTAGATTTCATTCTATGTTACCCACATTCTATTTCTTATCTTTAAATTTCATACTAATTTTGTTACCATTATAAAAGTTTATAAAAATTATGTGATTAACCAATGCATAAGAAATGTGGGTGTTTATAAATATGTGTAGTATTAGGAATCATTATCATGGGTCAGTTGTAGGCCGTGTTAATACCCAATGATCCATTTCAGAGTTATTACCCCAAGGTATATATTTTCCACAACCACATCAACATAATTTTATTTATTCAGGGATGTATTTTTTCATAAATCCAATCACCTTATACATTAATAATTTTGTTTACAAACTTTGCCCAATTTCTACGGTTTTAACTAAGATATTATGATAATAATTCCCAAAACAACTGGGCCTTCTTCTGATACCATCTATGTTAACTGATATATTTGATACACTTTATTTCTTGATTTATTATATAATGATACACTTAATACAATCTCAAAGGTTCAAGAGGACGAGTGTGTTTCAGTAAATAGGTACATACAAAATTATCATGGAACCTAGATATAATGACTTTGTTTTAAAAATTTATAACATTACCTTAAATTCTATTTATCTTTTAATATTATGCAAGATAACTTGGAGACGTACATAAAAAATGTGACATATAAATAACAATAAGGAAAAAATAAAGGCATAATATAAAGTAAAATCGTACATGTAGTTTAAGAGGCATAATATGATGACATATAAAGGTTAGAATCATATTTATGAACATCAAAGTACAAAATAAAATGATAACATTAAGGAATCACAGGAATGTGGAATAATATAAAACATGACATCATAAGAATAAAAACAGGATAAACACTTTGGCCTCTATATATAGTGTTCTTAGGATATCCATTCATGCATCATATAAGGTATCTAATGAGATAAAAGAATTACCCAATGCACTAGGGGGTTATATAATTTTGGGAAAAACAGTCAAATTCATCCCATGCACATTTTTTTCACATGGATAATTAAACATAAGAACGTCTTTGCTACCATTCAATACCATTAATAAGGAGTTTGGGTTTCATACATGGATGTACCAAATAAATTAAATACAATTAAAACAAGGTGAATAACCTAGTCTGGGAATGAAAAAGGTTATTCACAATACATATGTTTTTCATGGAAAATTAGGAAAAAATTTCATCACAAAAATACGTGTACATAAAGGTTCATGAAGGGATCAGTGGGACTGAAATGAGGTCTCTAAATAATTTGTGATAACTAAAAAAAATTATGCGTAAAAACACATGTAAATAAGAAAACTCTAAAATCAAAAGGCTTAATACAGATAAATTACTTAAATAAAGATGATGGGAAATGAAATACCTTACCTCGAGGGGATGCCACTAAATTATTAGAAAGATCGTATTAAGATCATGGAGACACCATGGGTTGAATTTATAGATGAAGTCATTCTAAATGGGGTTCTATTGAACATGAATGTTACATTAGGTGGTTATTTATAGAAAAAAGAGAGGGGAGTCATTTATTTTTTTCAAAACATATATTTTGGAATATAGGTAATAAAATAATCAGAAATATAAACCTTAACATGATTTTTTCACACAGTTTCTTTGAAAGAATAATGGTTTCCAATATTTCATTAGGTTAATAACTGATCTCGTTAAAGTATTACCATTCATGGTATGGAAGTGAGTAATGTTCAAAAAGAATTGTTTTTGAAACCCCAAAATATAATATAGGTTTTGGAGGATTCATTTTCGATTTTAAAAATTAATAAATTAAAATAAAATAACAATATTTAAAAGGAAAAACAAAATATTGTTAATTCATTTATTTTATTTTATTTTTTTACAGAACTTGGAGATATTATAATGTCAAAATACTTACTCTTTATTTATATAATATTTATGTTTTACCAAAAAAAATTGACCGTCTATGAAATATATGAAAAATTATCCATTATATAGTTTAGATTTTCAAATATCAAAAATTATATTTATCTTTCCAAAATAATTTTTGAAATATATGAATTTTTATAATTAAATAAAAATCATTATTTATTGAAAAATAAAACTTTTTATGACACAAAAAACATTTTTCCCTTATAAAAATTACACAGGATATCCTTATATTATAGTATCATTTATATATAAAGAAATATTTTTAAATATTACCATATAATGAAAATAAAATTTATTTCAAAACTCTTTTCTTTATTAAAAATAGTGATTTAATTGATTCTCTATATTTCCCAATAAATATAATTTTGGTTTCTGCATATTAGAATATAATTTATATAAAAATTAGTATATAATCATGTATATTTATAAATTAATAATGAAAAGGTATCAATATAATTATTATTTTGTTATATTGAATAAATTAATACTATCATGGTCTATATATATAATGCATTAATTACACCAGCATACGCCCTAAGGGTAAGGTGTGCGACTGTTGTACTTTCTCAGGGTGGTTCGATAAACACGGTTTAGGTGGTTATCTCTATAAGAATAAAATTCTCCCATAAATGGTATCAATTGAGTATGTGTTTTTGATTATTTTCTTGGGTTTTTTCAACATTAAATCCAAGTGATTCCTCTCCCTTGGAATCTAAAAAATGGGCATCATAGGGTCCAACTCTACTCGTTGAGGACACCACCACTCCCTTATATGTAAATTAGTTTTATAATAACTCATAATATATACTTATCTTAATTTTTATCATAGAAATTATATATTCACATTATTAAGATTTTTAAATATCTTTTAATCCTAAAATACAAATTATGGTAATATTTTATATCATTTCAAAATAATAAAACAAATATATTAAAAGTTTTTTATATAGCTACATTACATAATAATGAATTTAATAATTAAGAAGGGAATTTCATTAAAAAAAGTTTTGGGTTTTTAAATTCTTTCCCGTATTATAAATATAATCCTCAAAATTTCTTTTCAAACACTAATATAGAAGAGGGTATTTTTGTTTCATCTCTTCTTTCGGTTCCTATGTTGCCTCTTCAAACTTGTGGTTCCTATACTATTCTTTTACCTAGTGAGTTTTCTTATTTCATATAATTTAAAGACCAGGATTTTCCATGTAATTTGTTTAATTATATGGAATTATTACGAGTCTGCAAAAAATTTGTGATGCATGATTCTGAGGCCTCATGTCCTTGGAATGAAATTATAAACTTTTTTCAGGTAAGTTCAGCAAACGTGTGAGCTGCATTTTGTAACATTTTAACTGGTGCTCAAAATTGAAAACCGAGAACAACATTGAACTTGAGAGGCCAATATTCACTTAAGGAAGCCTTCACCTTGACTGTAGTAGGTCGAGGGTGGAATTTGTTTTTTATTTCAGTTCTACGCGGGAGAATTAAAAAAAATTAAACAATAACTTTTATTTTCTTTATTTGAAACCTCTCATTGGAATTTTGGTGGTCGGAACCACCTGACCTTGAAACCTTTTTAACTCTCAGAATCCCCCAATTGATGTGCCAACATTAATTGGTCAATTAATTAATTATTAAACATAATTAGGATGGATTTCTCCTTTCTTCGTCCTTTGGGAGGGTTGGAAAACATTGAGAGAACATTTGCCGGTGAACTCTGGAAGGAAGAACATCCTTCAACGAAGAATATCCTTCAATGAAGAGCATCCTCCGAATGAGTAATGGAAAACCAACATTCAAGAAGTGCCGACACATCATCTTCCTCCTCAATCTACCTCCAATAGACGATCGAGGTAGGGAGTTTATTTTGAAGTTTGTTAAACATCTATTAGTTGATTCTTCATAATATAGATTCTCAATATCGATGGCCAAACAAACATGACCATAGATCTATACATATAGAATGATATTTTTAATCCATTTTTCATGCATTCTTTATCTCCAAATAATTAAGCATTCTAAAATTACAATGTTTCATTGAGCGCTACATATGAATGTAGATATCTCGACCCGAGGATCGCGAATATGCAGACGACACATTTTTTTTCGGGCTTAGAATGAAGTTGCGCTCGCCCACGGAAGAAGGCTGTGACTGGATCCCTTGTTGCCCATGTGGAAGAAGGAGACACACATCCATGCCATTGGTATAGGAGGAGTCCATGGATGTCGATCCGCGGTGGCACACCAGGGAGACAAAAACCCGGCTGACCGCGGGAGGAGTAGTGAGGCGGTGCGCGTCCAAGCAGTCAGAAAAAGAAGAGGCCGTAGCTGCTGAGCCGCGACAGGGCACCCGAAGGGCGGAAAACACCCAACCGACTATGGGAGGAACATCAGTGCCAAAGTGCCGCTGGAAGGGGAGCTGATTAGATTTCTAGTCGGTCGCGTCACGTTGAGAGGGACCGCTCCAGCTGGTCCTGCATGCTAGCAGGCAGCGCCACATGGTGTCGTTGGTTTGGCCAAATTAGAACTGTCCATTGGACCGTTCGGAATTTCGGGGCAGAGCCTCCCCCTAGGTAGTGGCTAGAGCAGGCCCCGCCATAACAGACCACACCCAGCTGAGTGGACCCCACCCAGCGGGCCGTGCCTCCCACTTTGTGGGTCGGGCCGTACCGCGACCCGGCAAGCTGGGACAGCAGTTGTCCATTTCATTTGGGCGGGACCTGGGCCTGGCCAGGTGACTCGAACTGGGTCAGGTTGGCCCAAGCCAAGTTGGGCTGGGTCGGTCTGACCGGGTTGGACCAGATATAGGTCTAGTTGGACCCAGATACACCTTTTTGGCCATATCGTGAGAATCGGGCGTCCGTTTGACAAACCATCTGTGGTGACTAAAACCTTGGATCAAGCTAGTATTTTTGGTATAATCTGCTTATGTTTTGGATAAAGTTGGAGTATGACTAGTTTGGATCAAACCCGAATCCATCCGGGCCCTCGGAACAGAAACGATAATAACTTTCAGACTAGGTGTCTGATTGACAAGCAGTCATTCGCGTTGGGTCCCTTTTGACCTGACAGACCTTCATGATACTTCTTCATGGGACTTCGTGGTAGTTGATATATCAACCTATGGCTTCAGAAGCAGATCCTCCCAGAATTGAGTGTGCTTAGTGCGGGAACCCGGTGGCTGGTTGTACTTAATGAATCATTAGATGTTGTGTGGGCCATCTTCATATCATGGGTGGGTCATCATCTATCGATCGTGTGTGGGTCATCTACGGAACCTTTGTGGGTCATCTTCAGATCCTATGTGGGTCATCTTCAGATCTAGTGTGGGTTATGCTCAGATCCTGTGTGGGACATCTTTGATCCTGTGTGGGTCAACAATACAAATTCTCAATGAAGTAAGATAATCATGCAATACAACTAATCATCTATACTTCTATACTTAAGTTATACCTGGTGTGAGATGCGTCTTTAACTTTGTGGTACACTTATTAGTGGTGATACCTTCATGGTATTCTTCTATGTGGTGTTACCTTTTTGGTACATACCTCCATGGTGTTACCTTCGTGGTATTCTTTCCTTCATGGAACAGTTGGGATTTTGGTTAAAGAGTTGGGCCTTGTGTTTCCATATTAACGAGAAAATTTTACATGATAACATAGGTATATGTATGGGCATATAACTGAGTAGGGTTTATTGATTATTCATGATTTGTAATTGTGGTCTTTCCTTGGGGAATATCCTTTGTGGATTCTGAGAGACCTTAGGGGTTCTTAGGCTCCCTTATGAGTATTGTTATACTCACCCTTGCACAAGCTATGCCCGCACTTTGCTGTGTCTTGTGCATATAATGGACAACATGGATTTAGGATGAGGGTTCCAAGACTAGAGGATGCTCAGACGTGGACCATTAGACGAGGAAAACCGCGGAGATGACCGTTCAAGAGCTATATCTACCATTCAAGTAGGATCCTTGGGGGGTGTTCAGAGGATCTATTCTCTGTATTACTAGTTCTTTCTAGTTGGTCTCGTATCCTGACCCCTTTACAAACTGTTCTCACTCTATTTTACTATATAGTTTATTTTGTGCTTGTATCTTGTTGTGTGCTTGGAATATGTGAGTTTCCAGGTTAAAAGGCAATGAATTCCCGATTTTAGGGATATTCCTTTCCAGTTATAGCCACCAGCCCCTAGCCTATAGAATACAGGCTTAGGGTAGTCACGACACAGGCCCAGGTGGACGGGTCATGTCATATAACATTGTATCTATAATTTATGCTCATCATTGACTTCTCTTTGTATGAAATATCATTCCTCAAATGTACCACATGTGGATTCATTAATTGTTTGGGGGTATGGTACATTGTTCTATAAAAGGGATACATGGAACACATCATGTACCTGAGACTTGTTTGGTGTATGAGTGCTAGTTAATATACCACAAATCTGATGGGACCAGGGATTTAAATGGTGCCTATGTATGGTAATAAAATAAATCTTCTTCAAAAATCTCATGACATTCTTACTCAATGATATATGAAGGAACACCTTTCTCCGATCTCAAACTCTATGAATCATCGATGATTTTCTATATATATGTTCTATAGAATATATAATGATTTTATATGACGTTGAGTGGTTTGGTCCTTCCATATAATCTATTGTATAATAATAGGTCTCATCAGCTTCTTCTCTATAACTTTATCCCAAAATATTAGAGTATACTAGATCTTCCCATATAGAGCCTCATAATGTGTCATTTGAATGACACAATTCAAACTGCTTTTATATGAGAATTCCTCTAGGGGAATTTATTGATCTAGAAATCCTTTAGAAAATATTGAACATGATCTCAATATACTCTATACATTATAAATTTTTCAGTCAAACATACCATTCCTTTTGTGGGTGATAAACAGTGCTAAAACTGAGCTTTTTATCCAATTCTTGTTGAATGCTTCACTATAAGATCATGGTAAACTTTAGATATAAATTAGATAAAATGGAGAGTGGAACTACATTAAGTATTAACACTTTACTTATATATATATCATAGTGTGTTGGTCAAGATATAAATATTCCTTGATAGTAATGAAACAAGATAACTTTGTAAGAATATCGTCAACCCCCAAATGTTGTTATAGACTTTAATTGACCTGGGTGTCCTATAAGAAAATCTAGGGTTATTTTTTAAAATTCCCATACTGGCATGAGAAATAGTTTCATGACACCCTTAAACATAAATCAATTAACCTTGATTTTTTTCATACCAAAAACCAAGATACAAATTCAACAACATCCCTCTTCATGTTATCCCACATGGAGTTTTTCTTTAGATCTCTATACATCCGAGTTTTTCCTATATGAATAGAGAAGGATGCTCTATGTACATCATCCATAATTTTATGATTCAGTTATAGTTTTTATGGGACATATATCTAATGACCCAGAAATTTCAAGGCAATTTTTTTCTTAATTCTTTGGAATTTTACGAGTCTGCAGTTTCTGACGACGCCTAATTCCGAGGCCCGGTGTGCCCAGAATCAATTTATGAAGTTTTGTTTGGATACGTTCAGTAAATGTACATGTGGGTTTTTCAATCTTATGAACCAGTGCACGGAATTGAAATCTGAGGACATCGATGAACTCGCAGCGCCGATATTCGCTTAAGGGGACCGTTACCGTAGTTGCGTTTTATACGGGTTGTGAGTTTATTTTTGGGGATTTGGAATAAAAATAAATAAAATTGTAGCACAAAATTTTATTTAAAGGATGTTAGTTTTTTCCCTACAATGGGGAGTTAGAGGTGGGCCTCGCATCCACATAACCACCCATTAAAGGAATTAGTGTGGTGGTGCCCACACGATCCCTAACTTTTCACCTCCCCACAACTCCCCATTAAATCCACTTAATTAAAAGAGAAGATGAAGAGTTGACAATAAGAGTGGGGAGGTGGCGTCGCTCAGCGCCACCGGTTCGGGAAAGTGTGGGGGCCGCGCATCCCCAGACCACTCGGCCCCTCTGGGCCGAGCCGCGGCCAGTCGGGCCGTGCCAGGCCGGGCAGCGCCGCGCCAGGTCGTGCCATTCCGGGGTGGGCTGCACCCCTCGGGCCGGGCTATGCGATTCACTGGGCCGGTCCGACCCACTACTGGGTCGGACCCGCCAAAATTGGCTTGACCCGACCTGCCAGCCCCCTGGGCTTAATGGGCCGCGCTCGTTTTCACTAAAACGAGAATAACATCAATACCACGCGTCTGATCGATGCGTCGTCTGTGGAATAGGGACCCTCATGGAAATAAGGTCCTTTTTAGATACCCTATATGAGTTTTGGATGACTTTGGAAAAACCGATGGGTTGGTTCGATCCCGCAACCAACCGGGCCCTTAGAGCGGAAACGCTTACAACTTAAGGACCAGACGCCTGATTGACGTACTGTCGACTACGTTAGATTACTCTTGATGAGATGGTCATTTTGGTATACTCCACATAGGGTTTGGAATAGTTTGGAGTATGGCCGGGTTGGAATGCACCTGAAATCCAACTGGGCCCCTGGAACGGAAAAACTGATAACTCACAGACCGGGCGTCCGATTGATGCACCGTCTGTTGCGTTGAGGCCCCTTTGACGTGTCAGTCATTTGAGATACTTCCACCTAAGACTTCATGGAACTTTTAGTATCAACTAGTAGATCGTGGAGTGGATCCTCCCGTAGACAAGCAGACAGAGTGCGAAGACCTAGTAGCTGTAGACCTGATGACTGCTTGAACGATTCGACTCGGAGTGATTCGACTAGCCCAGTAGATGGGGCGCACAGTTTGGCGATAGATCCACAGCGGATGGAGCGCTTGGATTTGATGTCGACCTGTGGTACTCGATAGGAGGATTACCGCTGATGACTATTAGGGGGAGCACCCGGTTTGTTGGCAGGCCCACAATGGAGGAGTGCCTGGTTTGGCAGTAGAACCGTGGTACTCGACAGGAGGAGTACCTCAGAAGTCTAAGGTTAATGAGTAGCACCTCAGAGTCACGATAGGGCCACTCTACATGATAGAATAGGAATTCTCTAGCAGTTGTGGTTTTGATAATGAAAATACTAGTTTGAGCTGTGTCAATGACCTTTGTGTTTTCCTCATGATTGAGATGGGTTACTTGATAACATAGATATATGTATGGGAATATACCTAAGAAATGGTTATCTGTTGAAATCTTACTTTGTGGTTTATAATTGTTGGATTTTCGTTAGACCTTGAGGGTATCAGGGTCCCTAATGAGTATCGTTATACTCACCCCTGCACGGGCTACACCCGCACCTCGTTGTGTTTGATGCAGATGATGGACAACGCTGACCAAGGCAGAGTGTATGAGGACTAGACAGTACCAAGAGGTGGACCTCATGACGATTTAGTACCCAGAGGAGACGAAAGGACATGGAGTGCTGAGGAGGACATCTGTACTTACTCTTCAGGTAGGAACCTGGAGGACGATTGAGGAGCTGCTTCCATCTTCCAGCTGTTTGTCTTTTAAATTGTACTTTTTTAGTTGTAGTTGTACCTTTCTTTTGGGCTTGTTTTTTCGGCCCCTTTTTACCTTCAACACACTTGTTATATTGGTTTACTTAGTGTTTTCTTCTGATTGTTCTCTGGTTGTGTGTGTTTTTGTTTTATAAAGGCAATGCCTTCCCAATTCTAGGGAATTACGCCTTTGGTGCTAGTCGCCAGCCCCTGGCCTATGAAAGGCGGGCATGGGGTAGTCACGATGCTGGCCCCGGGGGACGGGTCGTGAAAAATTGGTATCAGAGGAGTTGGTTCTACCGCAGAACAAAGAACTCTGATCTCTCTTTTCTATGATGTAATAGTGTTAATGGTACTAAGTGTGGTTCTCAGTTCAGGGAGTCCAGTGTTGGTGCGACGACCGACGTATCCATACACAAGGACCCTGATTTCTGATTTCCGACTCAGTGCACGAAAAAACTTATTTCCTATCTGTTTTCAAAAGTTTTCTTTAAGCCAAATCAACCAGGTCAGCTCACCTGGTTTAAATCTTTTGACTGTGTCGCATCTGTTCAGGATTCCTCCACGTAGACAGTCAGTTGGAGTTCCGAGAGAGTACCCGATGATGGCTCACCGAGTGATGAGGCTCTGGTGCAGGTACATCTTGCTATGATGTCACATTCGTGTGGTGTACCAGCAGCACCACCGCTCGTTGGTAAGTAGATTCCACAAGCCATACTAGCGGATGGTGCATGCTGACAGAGCGCGTTGCATGAGTTCCAGTAGCAGAGGCCTCTGAGGTTATGAGGTGAGACAGATTCCCAGGTAGCAGTGGACTGGATGGAGGCGATTTTTATGGTTCAACACCCAGTTTAGAAACTAGTAGAGAAGATGGAGATATTAGCTACTTGTGTTTCCCAGTGAGTGACCATGAGGATGGTCCGAATAGTGATGAGGCTTTGGTACGTGGACCGATGCCTGAGATAGTACCTTCGGGTAGTGTTCCAGCTATATCACAACCTGTTGGTCAGCAGTTACAACCGGAAGTACCGGTAGATGACACATTTAGGCTTAGTTCCTTACATATGTTTCAGCCTCAGACACCACTCAGGTTCTGAGGCGAGCCCGACTCACATGCGGCTGAGGACTGGCTTGCGGAGGTGGTTGAGAGTTTGATAGAGCTTATACAGCTTCGGTATGACGACATGTCGGTAGATGAGTATTCATTGAGGTGTACCGATCGTTCCTGGTACTTGATGTCTACGATACGATCAGTTCTTTATAGCTCAAACCTCAGAGTGAGTTGTTTTTTAAGGACATCTGAGCCAACACTTTTCCTCTATGCATTCTTATTTATGCTAGGGTGCTAGAGAGAACCTTTTTGGTTGAATGTTCTTTGGCTGAATGGATAAAGATAGAGAATGTTAGTAGTGGGAAAGCAGGGAACTGGCACTAGTCTCAAAGACTTGTGCATGTAAAATGTTTCAAGAAGAGGAAGTGTTAAGGATAGATGAATCTACAGAGTAGCAGACATGGAAGCAGATCTAGGAGAGAAGAATGAGGTGGTGTACATTTCGATATGTTACATCCACCTGCCATTATTGTCCCCGCCTGGCTCAGGGAGCTGGAGGGCAGGGGAAGAGAATAGTTTCATGCAGTCAAGAAGTGTGACTTAGGGGCACTAGGATTGATTCGAGGTACGGTCTATGTCTACTATGAGCTGCTATGTCAATATAAATAGGTACCAATCATTCCTTCCTTCCAAGAATCTAGTCCCAGACCCCGAGTTTCCGGTTAAAACCATTGACTTGACCCTCACATCTAGAGATACATTTGGGAGGATACTCGATAATCACACTTACGTCGATGGTGTGATCTGACCCCTGAGGTGATAGTTTCAGTTGGATCCTCTTGGTGGCAGCGTCGAGGCCTTACGACATTAGTTTGGGTATGGATTGGGTAACCACAGTTCAAACAACGATTGAATGTATTAGGAAAAAAGGTTGTGGTTTATCTACAAAGTTGGGATGAGGTTTTTCCTTGGTCCGAGAAAAGGTAAAACTAGGCAGCACAGGATAAAATGATGCTTAGTATGGTGTGGCTGATCACTATAGAGTCGGACAGCCTTACCCTTGTAGCAGTAAGAGTTTTGAGTATTCAGTTCCTCCTGGACTATGACTTTGAGATAGTCTATACTCCTGGGAAGGGGAACGTTGTTGTGGATGCGCTCAGCAGGAGGACTGGTATTCAGCTGCTAGGAGAGGCGACAGAGCAGTTGGCTTCTTTACACATATATCCTTTGTGGATAGAGATGGTGATGCCTAACTTCAGTCTCTTACCGTCACTCCTCCACTACATTAGCAGAGTGGGCGAGGTGGCTTACCACCTAGCCCTTCCACCTCAGTTTCACCGGCTGCACAAAGTCATCCTCGTATCTCAGCTGAGGGATGGGTGCACAACCCGTCCCACATCATTGACCCCGGGGATCTGGACATCGATGACGGGGAGACATTCATGAAGGTTCTAGTGGAGATCGAGGATCGACAGGAGCAGGTCCTACATGGGTGGTCGATTCCTCTATTGTGCATTCGTTGGAAGTATGGGAACCTCCAGGAGAGCACATGGGAGTGGAAGGCCCATATGCGTGTTCAGTACCATCTTTTGTTTCCCTAGTGTGTGTTGTAGCTTTATTGGGACGTAAAGCCCTAAGGTGGGAGTAATGTAAAGACCAAGAAATTTCACGGAAATTTTTTTCTTAATTCTTTTGAAATTTACGAGTCTGTAGTTTCTGACGGTGCCTGATTCCGAGGCCCAGTGTGCCTGGAATCAATTTCTGAATTTTTGTTCGGGTACGTTCTGTAAACGTACGTGCGAGTTTTTCAATCATTTGAACCGGTGCTCGGAATTGAAATCCAAGGACACCGATGAACTCGCAACACCAATATTCACTTAAGGGGACCTTTACCGCAGTTGCATTTTATGCGGGTTGTGAGTTTATTTTTGGGGATTTGGAATATAAAAAAATAGTAGCACATAATTTTATTTAAAGGATGTTATTTTTTTTCCTACAATGGGGAGCTAGAGGTGGGGCCCACATCCACATAACCTCCCTTGAGAGGAATTAGTGTGGTGGGGCCCACACGAGCCCTAACTTTTCACCTCCCTTCAACTCCCCATTAACTCCCATTCATTAAATATTGACAACTCCCCACTATTAATGTCAACTCTTCACCTTCTCTTTTAATGCCAAAACTAGGATTGATTAAATGCTACATTTAATTAATAGTTTATTTCTTTTTGAATTAATTCGAATTCCATTGCAATTATTTTTAATTGAGGAATCCTTTCTAATAATTTTGGTTGGAAAATATATTGTGGGGAGAGCCTTTGGATAATTGGAAAAGAGATACATCGTTCTTCGATGAAGAACGATGCCCACTTCGACGAAGAACACCAATTCCACCGAAGAACAATGACGAGTCTTCCTTCCTCCTCCTCCAATGTTGGCAGGATGACACCATTCTTCCGTGAAGCCCGACTATCGCGACGCTCTTCTTCCGCTACATGGAGATGTGCGACGTCAATTTCAAGGTAGGGGTTTGAAAATTTTTTAAGTGAATATTTTGTACCCGTTATTCATTGAATTTTATGGATTGTCGTCGGCCTTATGTTATCACCTAACGTGGAGGGAGTGGGCCGAACGAACACTGCCCGACGAACCTTCGATGGTTCTTGGATATTTTGATGGAGACGGAGATGGAAGGGATGACGGTGACTGGAGAAAGCAGCGGACGTATGCCGACTGTGTGGAGAGGAACTGAGGCACGCATCCGCGGGCCGCTCGGCCAAAGAAGAAACAGCTGGCCGGGCTGGAGGAACCGCAACGCCCCACGGCACCACGCTGCGGAGGACCGCAGCCCGCACAGGGCGGGCCGCTCTGACGGAAGAACCGGTTGACTCGTCGGCCGGCCTGGCGGATGAAGGTCGCGCCACCCATGGTGCTACACAGGGAGAATGTTGCCTACCCATGAGGGCCGCTTGCACTAGGAAGGCTGGACGGTTGGGAGGGCGGCGCCGCAGGTTCGGGAAAGCGGGGGGGGGGAACCCCCCCCCCCACGGACTACTCGACCCCTTTGGCTTGAGCCGCTCGGCCAGCCGGGTGGGGCGGGCTGCGCGATTCACTGGGCCGTTCCGACCCACTACCGGGTCTGACCCACCAAAACCAGGTTAACCCGACCCGCGAACCCACTGGGCTTAACAGGCCGGACTCGTTTTCAGTAAAATAGGAATCACTTCAAGAACCCGCATATGATCGACACACCATATGTGGCACAGTGACCCTTGTGATGAGACGGTCCTTTTGGGATACTCTATGTATGTTTTGGAGGGCATTGAAAAAACAGTCGGGTTGGTTCGATCCTGCAACCAACCGGGCCCTCGGAGTGGAACCACTTACAACTTAAGGACCGGACGTCTGATTGACATTCCGTCAAATTCTATGGATTCCTCTTACTAATATGGTACTTTTGGCATACTCCACAAAGTGTTCAAAAGAGTTTGGAGTATGGTCAGGTTGGATTGCACCTCAAATCCAACTGGGCCCCTGGAATAGAAAAGCTGATAACTCACAGACCGGGAGTCCGATTGACGCGCTGTCTATTGTGTTGAGGACCCTTTGACGTGGTGGTCCTTTGAGATGCTTCCACCTGAGATTTCATGGCACTTGGAGTATAAAATAGTAGCCTGTGGAGCAGATCCTCCCGGAGAAGAACAGACAGAGTGTGGAGACCTAGTAGCTTTAGACCTGACGACTGCTTGACCGATTCGACTCAGAGTGATTCATCTAGCCCAGTGGATGGAGCACCCAGTTTGGTGGAAGACCCATTGAGGACGGAGAACTTGGTTTGGCAGTAGACCCATGGTACTTGACATGAGGAGTACCTCTGACGGCTATTAAGGGGAGAGCCCGGTTTGGCGGCAGACCCACAGCGGAGGAGCGCCTGGTTGGGATGTATACCCATGGTACTTGACAGGAGAAGTACCTTAGTAGTCTAAGGTTAGTGAGTAGTGCTTCAGAGTCATGATAGGGCCACTTTACTCGATAGAGGAGGATTTATCCAGCAGTGGTGGTTTCCATACTATAAAATCTTGGTTTGAGCTAAGTCAATGACCTTTGAGTTTTCCTCATGATTGAGATGGGTTACTTGATAACATAGGTATATGTATGGGAATATACTTAAAAAATGGTTATCTGTTGAAATATTAATTTGTGGTTTATCCTTCTTGGATTTTCGTGAGACCTTGATGGTCTCGGGGTCCCTACTGAGTATCGTTATACTCACCCCTGCACGGGCTACGCCTGTACCTCATTGTGTCTGATGCAGATGACAGATAGCACTGACCGAGGCAGAGTGTACGAGGAATGGATAGTACCCAGAGGTGGACCTCATGACGATTCAGTACTCGGAGGATACGGATGTACGTGGAGTGTTGAGGTGGACATCTGTACCTACCCTTCAGGTATGAACCCGGAGGACGATCCAGGAGATGCTTCCAGTTGTTTTTCTTTTCGGTTGTACTTTCTTTCAATTTTAGTTGTACCTATCTATTGGGATTGTATTTCCAGACCCTTTTTACTTAAAACACACTTGTTATACTGATTTACTTAGTGTTTTATTCTGCTTGTTCTCGGGTGGTGTGTGTTTATGTTTTATAAAGGCAATGCCTTCCCAGTTCTAGGGAATTATGCCTTTGGTGCTAGTCGCTAGCCCCTGGCCTATGGAAGGCGGGCTTGGGATAGTCAAGATGCGGGCCCCAGGGGATGGGTCGTGACATCATATTTGGGTTCCAATCCTCATTATTCCATATTAAGAAAATTTAAACTGCAGAATATTTTCAATACTTCTCATTATCTCCTCATTTTCTTATTTGACCTTATTGATCATCTCAAGAATGGATGGTTGAGTAATTATTTGAGAAATGTTGGGTGATGCTACTTTTATGATTACCATTCCCATCCTTTTCATGTAAAATAGTTTTTTACCTTCAATCCACATCATATATAGTGTTGCAAAATCCTCTCTACTCAGATAATTTTTTACTTAATTCGCCATCATAGAATGGTCATGGATTGAATAGTCATAATATTAGATCAACTCTAACAACATTTTTTGGTCCATATTGAGATCCCTTTATATAAATATATACTTGAGAATTATATGATCCAAAAATATGAAAAACGTCTCCCCAATGAGATAATGTCACTACATCTTCCAAGTAAATATTATTTTAGTGAACTCCACATCATGAGCCAACAAGTTCTACTCATGGATATTTAATTAGATGGAGGCATACATTATCAATTTTTCATTTTCAATGAGTAAACAACCCAATATTGATGTGATGTATCACTGTAGATAAAAAATCATTCCACAATGGATGTTAAAGTGAGCATAGGTGAAGTTATTAGACACTAATTTAACACTTTAAATATCCACTCAAATCCATTGGTCCCGAAAGACGTTAGTATCATCCATGCTATCTTGGATAGTAGGTTTAAAAATCTTGAGATATTTCTATGAAATTTATAATAGTACCAAGGGAATATACGGAAACCATGTATCTCTATTGCATATTTCAGTCTGGGTCTTCCTTTGATTTTATCTATCTAAGAAGGATCCATAGATATCCCATTATTAGTGATAACATCCCATTGGAATGTTACTTTCTCTAGGTATATCTTTGATTGAGAACTGAACCTATAACTTATAATGAAGATGAGGAAATTCATTGAGGGAAAAATTTTGAAATTATATTACAATATGAATATCATCAAGAATGACCTTTTCCTTAGTCTCAATAATTTAAGATAGATACACTTTCTCATAAACTAAAATATCCATTCTTAAGATGATTATTCCAAAGAAGATACAAACTCCTCCTTATTGTTGTATTGAATCCTTGGACGATTCATGATATTGAAGGTGATTTTCTTCTCCTAAAAATTTATGTAGGGTTTTTACAAAGAAATTGAAATAATACCTTGGATAAAATCAAATTTTACTAAAGGGATAATGATAATATTTTCAATAAGAACATTTCCATAAACATCAACTTCTGATACAATAATCATATATGTCTTCCTCAATGATATCAAATCATTTTGGGTGGTGATTCAATGCTCTTATAAAAATTAATAGACAAGGTTATGTAGAATTAATTGATATAAAACAAGACAAACACAACTACATATTGGTGGGTAAGTGGGATTCAATTAACACATTCCATCTTAGTAGTCCTCATAGATTAGTCCCTTCCTATTTACCGGAGTAATAGATATTGTTTGTGGTCATCATCCTTGTTATCAATTAGAAAAAGTAATTTTATTATACAATCCTCAAGTTCAATAAAATTAGGATATTTAATTGGGAGTGTTTATTAGGTTGAAATTTATTTACCTCCATTTTATTACATTAACTCTTAATACTTCCATTAAAATTAGATAGTTTATGCCATATTTTGAACACTTAAAACATATTCTTGTTCCTTTTTGAAATTTCACCGGGGTCCACTTTGCACATTTTCGTCATATAGTAAATTGAATAATCCTTTATCACCATTATCACTTGAGCTTCCGTGAGGCATCATCCTCTTCTTTTTAAAGTGTTTGGATATTTCCAAACATTAAATTTCATTTGAATTTTTCCCTTTATAGTGGTTTTTAAAAATAAAGTGATCAATCCAGGCTTGTCCCCCCAGTGTACCTGGCCAGGTGTGTAGTATTATGAAACCTTTTCAAACACCAGGTAAAATACTAGTTGATACCCAATGATTCTTTTAAGATCTATTAACTGTAGGTACATATGTCCTATATCTGCATCCACTATCTAGTATCATGACATGGATGTATTTTCTCGAAAAATCAAGCACTCAATAATTTAATATACCTTTGGGTTGTTTCCTATATTTAGTCTTATCATTATGGATTTTCTATGGTTTTGTAATCCTTATCTCAAAAATTAGCTAGACCTTCCGATGATACTGACTATTAAAACCCATATCTTTTATACACTTAATTTAATGATATTTTATATAAGGATACACATAATATAAACCTAGTGGTTTGAGAGGCCCATTTTATTGAGGTAATTGGGCATATATATAAACAAATTTAAATAGGGACACAATGACATTATTTAAATACTCCATAACATGTCCTTAAATTCCACTAATCTTCTAATACTGCAAGGGATAACTTAGAGATGCACATAAGAAAAGGGTGAGGTATAAAGGCCCATAAGAGAAAAATCAAGGTATATTATAAGGTAAAGAAGTACATGTGGGTCATGAGGCAAAAAATGAATACATAGAAAGGTGACAATCATAATCATGAACATTAATTCATGACATAATATGATAACGTCATGGAATCATATGAATATGGAAACAATATAAAACATTAAATCTTAATCAGAAGTCATGAATAATCATCAAGACATCATAAAATAATGTTATTAATCTAACCAACAATAAACCATACATTATATCTCATGAGATTAAATTATTACCCAATTCATTGGAGGGATATATAATTCTGGGCCCACTCATCACAATCATATCTAGAACATGACTTTGTACTACTGAAAGACCATACAATATAAGAATGTAATTGACAACATTTAAACCTATGATTAAGAAGCATGGGTTGTATTAATAGATGTTTAAAATAAATTAATTATTGGTAAAACTATGTGAATATCATTTTTTAGATGAGGATAGGTATTAAAAAAATGATTTGCATGTAAATTGATGAAATAATTTCACCAGCACAGAGGGTGTACATATTGGTACACGTCAGGGATTAATGATATTGAAATGAGGTCTATAATTACTTGGGAATAATAATAAAAATAAATGGATGTGTACAAACACATTTCAACATAAAAAATTGGAATGAAAAATTCTTAATACCATGAAAGTACATGAATAAAGAAGAAGAGGAAAAGAATCCCTTACCATGAGGGAGTGATTCTAAAATCGTAGGAGGAGCTTCATAATAGCATAAGTACAACTTGATGTTATTTTAGTGTGGTAGAGGAAGAGTAAATTCACAATAAATGGGTTTTCAGGGATGTGGAAGGAGTGTTTGGTTGGATATTTATAGGAAAACATATTGAATTTCTTTTTTAATTTATAAAGGGTTGTTTTGGACAATAATTTATAAAATAATAGAAACTAAAAGCCTTCCCATGGTTTTTTCCCACAGTTTCTAAAAAATATAAGTGGTTTAATTTTTTTTATTTTATGTACCAAAATCATTAAAATAATACTATTCATTATGTAGAGGTGATTCATGTTTATAAATTTATTTATGACATTAAAATATAATATAGGATTTTAAGGATTCAATATAAATTTATCAAATTTATAAAATTACTTGAAGAAAACATTAATTAAAAATTAAAACCTATTTCATGTCATTTAACTCTCTGATATTATTTATTACATCCCTTTTAGGTTATTATGATGTCATAATACATATCATTTATTCCTACCATATTTAAATTTAACCTAAAAAATTGACCATCCTAGAATATTATGAAAAAATAATCATTCGAAAATTTCATCATGATGATTTAAAAAATGATGTTTATATTATCAAAATAAATTTCAAATTATAGGAATTTCATCTTTTAAATAAAAAACATTATCAATATAAAAACACTAGTTTTTAAAACACAAATAACTTTAGGAATCTTATAAAAATTACATGGGAGTTTTTCAATATTATTACCATTTATATTTAAATTAATATTAATTAATAAGAATATTTCATGAAAATTAAATTTATTTCTACACTCTTAGAATAGTTTTTAAATTGAAATTAGATATTTATAAAAAAATACAATTTTTATTTTTCATATTATATTATTACTTTTACCAATATCATTATATTATCATGTATATATATAATATAACAATTAAAAGGGATCAATATTATCACTATTTTATTAATATATACAAATTAATACTACAAAGTTATATATACATAACCTCTTGTTACACAAATATATGCTCTATGAGTACGGTGTGTGATGGTAGTAATTTCTAAGAGTTGTTTATTTAATATAGAGTGGGCGATGTTCTTTAAAAGATATAAATTAACTCATAAATGGTTACAATAATGTTTCAGTTGTTGAATATCGTTTTTGGATAGTCATGGGAAAATCCAAATGATTTCATTAGCCTCATATATAGCACCCCTAACCCCAATAGCCATGAGATTTTGGTTTCTATATTATATTGTCTTATAATTCATATAATTCCATACCGAAGGACCGAATATTTTATTAGTCTTTGTAAACTATATATATATATATAATAACCAGTTTTTACAATATAAGGAAAATAATTTTTTTATTATTTCAAATATTTTTAAGGAAAAAGTGAGAAACCATGCGTTCAACCACAAAAAGAAATAACAAATCTATTAATAGACTATTTAAGTCTACCAGAATTAATCTCCATAAAAAATTTCCAGAAGATATTGATTACATGATTGTTTAGTTCATCCATTAAGAGTTTTTCAAAATTAAAGGCTATATTTTCCCAGGATTGAATGTACTCCTCAAGGATAATCTTCCAATTACTGATTCCCCCAACAAGAATGAATCTCTACTTTTTGATCCAGGTATATTATTCCTCATTGCGATTCACTATCATTGACCTCCCCATAATTTTAGGAGCGTCTTATTCAGTATAATAGAGAAGCTTATCTGACTCTGCCACTTCTTATTCTGAACTAAAAATTAGTTCCAAGGATTCATCACATACACCTCCTTACTTATGATGGTTGGAGAACTAACTGTCTATTCATTTGGCATTATTCTTTATTTTTTATCGTGTCTCCATCATAGGTGGTAAAGATGATTAATCATTAAACTAGTTTCTAATACCCTTCTAACCTGTATTCCTCAATGCTGAACAATTTTCACTGTACTCATTCCAACAGAGATCATTTAGAACCTTGACCTGTAATGAGTCTAGTTATTCAAAAATCAATCATTCCTCAATCATCCCTTCAAATCTATTTCCCAAATAAACCGAAGGGCTGATCACTAAGTAAGAACCCCTGAAATTTCAAAATATTGCTTGGTTAACCACATCCTGGATAGTCCCCTTCATTCCATCATTTAGCAAGGTGCTACTGCCTAATCCTATAACCTCTATTGGCAGAGCAGCAAACAATCCCTCTGTCTCCTTATCCAAAGTAGCATTCTCATTAAATCCTTCCTACAATGGCGCATCAACATTGAAAAAATGAAATTGTACATCACTCATAGTAGCACTATTCTTGGCCAAGTGAGAACACAACCTAGAACCATCATTAGATTGACCATAACAACCTAAAGAGCCTGTTAGATCCTGACTCAGTCTATTGAATATATTAGTGACCTTTGGACTAGGAGAAGTCACCACTTCCTACTTATTCTTCCCTAAAATCCCCGAATTACTAAAACAATCATCCTCATCAGTATTGCAAACCTAAACTTCATCAATATTTGTTGGATTATTACAATCTAGAAGCTTTACAACAGAGGGGTTTTCTGGAGATCGAGGCACCTGAACAACTCCAACCCCTGAGTTCCTCATCCCCTTGCGTATGTAAGAATCCATACTGTGTCCCATTTTTTCACACTACTGGATGAACTGAAACCATGACTCAAGCATAATGAATGGTTTGTACTTGAACACCACACCCACATTAATCAAGAATAACTCAACATGAGTCCTAGTGACATCAACATTGACACAAATTCTAGTAGAAATTGGATCACATATAGCCATAATCCTACTGTTTGAACAAGGATATCATCCTATGAAGTTTATAATCATATGAACGACCAATGTGTTTTGAAAGGGAATTGGAATATTAAAAAATCCTATGCTGACCGCAATTCATGGTGAATCCCTCATCATATGAACGTCAAATGACCACATGAAGAGCATAAATCATGCTCCATCACAAGTGCAAGGCGCGATCATCCAGACCAGAATCATGTATTCCTAAGATGAAAACCAGATCATTATGCTTTTGGAAATAAAAAACCCTAACGTTGCTCATTCTTGCAGTCCCCGAGAGTCGAGGATCAGCTAATCAAATAATTCCACCGGAGGATGATGATTTTTGAAGCAGAAAATTAATATCATATGAAATACAAAAGATGTGTATGTGAATTCCAAAGTTGAAATCAACAGTTATGGTAATCCATCAAAGAATTCTAAAACATTAAGTTTGATGGAAATTGGAGTAAAGGGGGGTGGGTAGAGACTCAGGGTAAGTAAAAAATAGAAGCTATTATTAAATTTGGAATAATATATTCTGTTACTTGTGTAAATACATATATATAAATGGACAAGGACTCACCTCAAACCCAATCTAGTTTGTCTCATGGGACTCACTGATAGATCACGGGGCTATAACATGCCTTTACCACCACATAAAAAGTTTAATTTATTCCACATATGAATGGGATAGAAAAACAATCAATATGAATAGTCATATAAGAAAGTAATAAAATGAAATGGTAATACTTTTCACCAACAATAAACATGATCATAAACCATCTAGAGTAATATGGTGAATGATAATAAACTTCTACATCATCGGTCAAACTGATCATAAAACTACCTAAGAAAGAATAAGAATGATACCAATAAAACACATCCCCAATGGATCATAGGTTCATTAAGGATTTTTTTCCATTGATGAGTATGAATTTAATAAAAATATTCTTAAAATCATTATTTCTGGAAATTACCTTTTAACATAGACAATAATTTTAAATATAAAAGTACGATAAATATTTTGAAAATCATTTTATTTGAAAATATAATTTTTTTAATATTTAATTATTTTTAAAACATTTATTGGTTTTGATAGAAGAATATTTTTATGCCTTACATGTTATATCAAAGATTCTATTCACATTTTTGGTAAAATCCAAATGATAATGATTTTAAAAATGAAATAAAGATTCATTCCAAAAAAAATTGTGAAATTAAGAAATGGTTAAATTGTATTTGATAATGAATTTTGAAAATTATAAATACATTTTTTAAAACATTTTAATAAAATAATGGTTTTGATGAAAATGGATTTCCGACTTTTGATAGAAATAATGTCTGACTTTCTTAAAAACACTTTATAAATCATTTTATGTACCAAAGATAGTATACATTTTAATATTTAGGGAATAATTTCATGAATAAACAGAGAATAATAAGATAAATATTTTTTAAGATAGAAATATTCAATAATTTCCCTACGGGTGACATAAAAAACAATCCTGAAAAATGTTAAGAATGTAAAATAAATGCTCACGACTTTGGTAACTATTGAATCATAAGACCCATTAAAGAAAACAATTTTCATGAAAATTAAAAAAAAGAATAAAAATTTATTAATGATATAAAAGAGAAATATATACACCATAAAAATTAAATAATCCATGAATATGTTCTACATCTCGCATATGTAAAAGTGAGATGAGAAACCCCAATCTCATGCTTAAATTTGGAAGAACATGACTTAACATGGTATATAATGGAATTAAAATTATAATTAACTTATAAAATAACTGTATTAATATTTATAATATCTTTTATGGTCATTTTATAACATCTTATCCCTTATTCATTAATAATATTTCGTTCTTTTTTTGTTTCAAGTGTTACTTACCTTGTTCTCTCATTCATGATTTATTATAAAGATTTCAGTTCTTGTGCATAATATATTATTCCATTATCACCAAAATTATAATAATGAAATAATTATTATATCTATACATAAATTATAATTTCAATACCAATAATTAATGATAGTTTTAATAAATTAAGTATGTTGCGATCATCGAGACGGTATGTCGTATGTGCACATGAGTGATATATCCATTTTTAAATGATCATTTTGGATAATTGGTAATTAATATTTTAACATTTTAGAATGATTTTAAAATTATAAATAGCAAATTATTTTTTAATTATAATAATATATATCATCCATTTTTTGAGGGTACGAGAGGATAGTCACTTCACTTCGTGCAAGTGGTGGTATACATGTACATGAATGACATTATCATCTTTCAATGAGTGAAAATGCAAGAAAAAATGATATAGATTATATTTTAGGAAAGATAAATATTTAGTTAATATCATAAAAATTTCATTTACATTACATGAACTCATTAAATTTATCCTTATTATCTTTATGTATAATGTTAGTTAAAAATTAATGATAGCACTTCGTGAGGTGGTAGCCCACCGTACACACAATTGACATTATCATATTCCCTATGAAATATAGAGTAAAAAGGAATATGTGAAATATTTACTCCAGAGGTACAAATATTTAATAAATACCATATATATTCTTTATATACATTATCATTCTTAATCACGAGAGGGGATAATGGAAAAACGGATGACATCTCTTCGTGAGACGGTTGTCCACTGTACACATGAGTGATGTTTCATAAACCATTTAATGGAAGTGGAGATGATATTAGGTAATTAAATTAACATAAAATTATTTAATTATATGTAAGATATTTTGGTTATCATATCATCATTGCTTAATAATAATTGAAGTTGGTAGAGAAAGAAATAAAATAAAAATGCTCGATGAAGAACATTACCTCTTCGGTGACTAACACCCTTAGTTTTGCAACCAAATCTACTGAATATTTTATTTATTATAAAAATAAGATGTATAGTTTGAGAGGATGGAATATGATATGTTATTTGGGTAGGTATTTTCTAAATAAAAATTGTTTTATATTATGAATAGGAGATAAGGTGGCCTTTTATAGGTGAGGTAAGTGGCAGACTTATAATGTTTCGAAAAGACAAAGGTGTACCCACATTTTTCATATTCCACATGTTTCTAAAATGATGTATTATCAAGACTTTGACATGATATGAACCAAATATTTCCATATAATATATTTTAGACATGTTTTTTTATCATTTTAAGCCTTATCTTTTTTCATTAAACCCTGGTAAATCCATTGTTACCATAACCGCAAAAAAAAATTTAAATTTTTTTATATTTATTGTGATAACCATTAAGTTGAAATTATTAGATGTTATAAATTATTAGTATTAAAAATATGGACTCATTTTTTCAAAATATCATTCACATAAGTATAAAATGTTATTTTAATATGAATCTTGGAAATGTGACGAGAAAACGGGGTTTGAAGGAGAAACTATTCATAAGTTTGCATAGTTTTTACATCAAAAATAATTATGAATATGATTATAAATACCTAAATTGTATAAATAAATAAATAAATATATATATATATATATAATTAAACAATTTTTTACTTAAAAACTAATTAAAATATTATTTAACTTTATAAATAATTTAAACAAAAAGGTAGTTTTCAGTTAAAATTCAAGACTTTTTACTATTTATTGAAAATTAAAACATTCAAATTCATAAAAATTAAAGAAAAGATAATTTAGATATTATAATTTCAAAAATAAAATAAAAAATATAATAAAATTCTAAAATTTTTAAAAATGAATTTTAAATTATGTGCACAAATCATGACTAAATCGCCTTTAAAAAAATACATCTTTTAGAAAAAAAATTGAATTTTTTTATTTCAAATAATTATTATATTATTTATATTCAATTGATAACCATAATTTTGATAATTTAATTGGTTCTATTCATACCCAAAAAGTTTAGGGTTAGGTTATAATGAAAAACAATATTTCGGTTCATTTTGACTTGGGGTTGTGTGTTCCGCAAGGTATAGAAGAGATTATGTTTAATGAAATGTATTTTTTGGGTTCCTTAAGATTGGTGTTTCTTGTCAAGTATACTAATTTTTTTTATTTTAAAATATTGAGATGTTATATTCTCCCTAACAAGAAAAACATTCATTTTAACAATTTAAACATGGTCTTGATAATCAGCGGTCGGATATTTAATCATTCATTTATTGAAAACCCATATTATAAAATTGTTAATAAAACATCATCTTAATAATAAATAAAGGGAATTATGATGTTAATCTAGAATAACAAAAACGAGTATTCCAAATAGGATAACATAGCTCGTAAGTTAATTTTTTACAAGGAAGAAATGTGTAATGTCTAAATAACGATAGAGAGTGATAGAGATGATTGATCATAATAAGTAGAATAATATTTGAAAATCAAAAAACACTATAACTAAAACCAAATAGGTGTAAAAAATGTCATTTATATCATCATAAATTATGGTAATAGTATAGCATTTTATTTCACAATCCTTTTCCTAATGTTGAAGAATTTTCATGAGAAGAAATTCTTACTTGATTTAATTCTATTTCGTCAGCACAATCTCAACATTTAGATTTTCATTGATTAATTTACACATCTACTATAACTCTAATAAATGAAGGTGATTTTTTATTCCTAAAGAACTCACATATCACATGAATGATAATTAATTCCTCAATATATAGTTATCATTATAAAAAAAATAGTTAGATAAAGTAATCCAATATGTATAAATATTTATATGATGAATTAGTATATTAATCTTTGAAACCTCATCCAAAGTTCAACATAAACTATTTCATAAATATGTAAACTTATGACCCTTCAAAAAATATTTAAATCCAAAACTTTATAAATATAATTACTAAATTTCCAAAATGATATTATCATTAATCCCCCAAATGACATGAATTGGCTCTTAATGAACATATACCAAATATGTGAATTCTTTCATCAATTATTATCTTGAAACAAGGTAATAACCAAAATTACCATAAAACACTATGGAATACATACATTCTTATTCATTGAATAAAAAACAATTATTGGGTATATTCCTTAAATCCAAAAAATTCTATTAACTCCATCAATGATAGGATAATACACTTTTTCCACAAATCAATAATCTGTTAAGGTATTTGATACAATCCAATTTCATTTATTTATATTAATCATCTATTTATTCCCACATAAATATCTCAAAAATCAGGAACCTATTAATGATTTTTTTTCACAATGTTATGTTTTCCACAAATTTCGACTAGTAATTAAATAAAATTTCATTATAATATTAAACAAATTATTTCAAATCCATACATAAATAAATATTTAGTACAATTCTTATACATTTTATAATTCTTAAAACATGAATATCATCAACTAAAATACTATAATTACATAACTATTGAGTCCAGACATAGAAATATTAATCATTCCACTACATCTGTAGTAATTACAAAAGATCAATGTTGACCCCTAAACATATTTTTGAGGTATATTTTTTTAAATCTTGGGGAATTTATTTGTGTAGTGTTATATATCCTTAAATTTTAAGAATCACACTTTAGAGGATTCTTTATTTCCCCTGAAATCACATTCATGGTGTCATTTTCTCTACACATGAAGCAATTTTTTTAAATTGTAAGCTTATACCATGGTTCTTCCATCCAAAGTATCACAATTTGGAAATTAATTATTTCCCTTCTTACCTTTATCAATTTTTTCTATGTAGTCCTCTTATTCTATAGATTCTTATAAAAGACATAATAATTATTTATATCTTTCTATATCTTGATATCATATGATACTATGTCCTCTAATGATGATAATTTTTGGGAGAGTAGTTCCCTTCAAACAATTGGATTAATACATTCATAGAAATGGTCAATATTTATCTTTATATTATGTACATAGTCCGCACCATGAATTTATATCTTTTAAAGGTTGCACTCATACTTAGAAATAAAATTTACTTGTTTCTTTATTTTACCCATGAACTATCTCTCTATTTCCACTCATTTCTCACAAGGAATATATTTTTCCAGGAAGAGTACCTTGAAATCCTTACACTCCATATTTGTTATTTCCTCCTCATCCATAGTGTTTTGAATTAATGACTTAGAGATGATAAACTACCATGAATAATTTCTCTCTTTCACTACTTCCTAGAGTGAGAAATATCTTATCCAGGGAACATATCCACTACTCAGATAATAATGGGTTTTTAGTCCCATTGAATGATGGAGGTTGCAAATGAATGAAAAAGTGAAATATCATTTTATAACATGGTGGATTATCATGTTGTTCTGTATGGTAAAGTTTATTACTCATAACACGAGTCAGATTCCCTGATATATTTATAATTTGATCGGGTCTAGCTATAGCTCCATCTCCTGCTTCATTATATTGTGAAAGTGAGCAATAAGGATCATTTTCAAGAACAATGTGATGATCAGGTCAACCCTAATACAACCTTTTTAGGGTACATCTCTTCCAGAACAACTTCCACTAATAGTATCTATATATGGATGTATTTTCTATGAAAAATCACAAAATCTCTTCTTTAACAATACTTTGGGAAGTTCTTCTATACTTATCCCCAAATTCCATCATAGGTTTAGGTTTCCTTACAAATGTTTTTCTAAATATAGTTCCAAAGGATTATATTAAACATCCTCTAATTCTAACTATAGAACCTCCAAACATAGTAGATAAGAACCATTGGTTGATCTATTACATTTGTATACAATAAAAGGATGACATCTTGATGGAATGACTATTTTTTAGTCTCAACAAACTAGATACATACATTAGAATCTTATTAAATTGAAAACATAAAATTCAGTTATTTTTTTCTTTGAAAAATCAATTATTTCCCATAGTGTATCCCTACATATCAATTAATATACACTTCCACATATCACAAGGAAGATAAAATATAAGAAAGGGCTCATATCAATAGCCCATTAGGGGTACGTATACAATGAAAGCTAGGAAAAAATAAGTAATACTCAATATATAAAGGTAAATAACTAAAACACATGACATTTAATCAATAACATGAGAATAATATTCCAAGAATAAATGATGGTCAACTAACTCCATATAAACAATCACATATTCAATAAAATTCAATTTATATTATAACTAATCAAATAATAACATAAAATATCATTAATTTTATTCATAATAATGGAATGAAAATTATGAACATATAAACCACAAATTCAAGGCCCTATTTTAAGAAATGTAATACCATAGATCCATTTTACCAAGACATCAATATAAATGGGTAAAGCCTCTGCCAAAACCCAATCTAGTTGGCTCATGGGACCTACCGATGCATCAAGGGGATATAGATTTCCCCCCAAAACATAAAAAGTCCAATTAATTATTCATATTAAAGGGGTGAAACAAAATCAACATAAACATTCATAATAAAAAACTAGAATATAAAATGTCAATACATTCCCAAAAAAATAAACATAATCATAAACCATCCCGATTAAAATGAAAAATGGTAATAAAATTGTACATCCTCAATCAAAATGATCATAAACCATCCAAATAAATTATAAGGATGATATTGATACTATATATCCATTGTGTATTATAAGTTTAATAAAAGTTTTATTATGTTGATGATTATAAATACAATAAAAATATCGTTAAAATTATTTGATAAAAATAGTCTTTTCTCTTTTAAAAACATGTTAAAATTGAACGGTTAAAAATATATTACAAAAACCATTTTATTTTAAAATAACATTTAAAAAAAGATTTAAAACATTGATTAGTCATGATGGTGGGAAATTTCATTCTTGACATACATATTAAAACAATGATTCCTTTAATATTTTCTATAAAAACAAATGATAATTGTTTGGAAAATGAAATGGTGATCCCTTTAAAAAATTATAAAAAGGAAAAATGGTAAAAAAAATTATTTAATAAATAGTGTTTAAATATAAAAGAAATTAGAAAACAAGGGGTTGGATGAAAATAGATTTCCAACTGAATAGAGAAACAAAGCCATATTTTCCTAAAAACATTTTATTATTAATTTTTTTATTACCAAAGAGAGGAAAAATGGTACTATTACATGACAAAATTCTTGAATAACCCATTTAAAGAAAGTGGGGGAGATTATCAGTCATTTAATTTACATAAATTTTTTATATAAGACACTTACTGTTTTTAAATCATCATGGTTTAATAATTATTTAAGGATGCATAGGATGAAATAAAATAAAAATGCTCGATGAAGAACATTATCTCTTACACTAGTAACATTCCTAGGATTGCACCAAAATACTTCAAAGGATAGTTTTATGACCAAAATAGGGTTTACAGAATGATATTATGGATTTTATGAGAGGATTTTGGCTAGTATAGTATGAACAATAAGGGTTTTAATATTTGAATAAGAGAGGATTTATTGTCTCATTTTATACATGACGTGTGTGTCACACTTGTAATTTTTGGAAACAAAAATACTTACACATGTTATTTCATTATAAAAAATAGTCTAAATTGATTTCTTATATAGTATTATGCAACATAATATCTAATTATGTCTGTAAAATTTATTTTAGAAAACTTTTAGGTCATTTTAACCCCAATCTATTTAGTATAACACTCTGGTAAATCAATTTTTAACTTTACTAGAGTAAATAATATTTAATATTTTTACGATTTATTATGGTAGAAATTAATTTCACCTTATTAGATAATAATTATTAATAATATTCTAAATATAGAATCCATTTCTCCAAATTCTATTCACATAATTGGAATGTTTTATTTTAAAATTAATCTCACAAACACGAGAAGAAATCGAGTTTCTAAAGCGAAATGTTTAAAATATTATAGAGTTTTTAAATCAAAAATAAATATGAAAATGATTAAAATGAGCTCTATTGTATTAAAAAATATAATTGAACTAATTTTACATTAAATACAATTTAATATATATTTAAATTTTTAAATAATTAAATGAAAAGTAAATTTTCAATTAATATTCAGTAATTTTCACTATTCATTAAAAATGAAATATTTTAGAATAATCCCAATTATTCACTCTGAGATAATTTAAACTTTCTAACATCAAAAATAAAATTAAAATTTTCCATTAAATTTACAAAAAAATGTAAAAATTAATTTTAAATTATGTGCAAAAAGCGTGACAAAACCAAATTTTATAGAAAGGACAGTTTTTAAAATATATTACATTTTATTTTAATTGATTGTTATTTTATTTATAAATAATAGATAAACATAGTTTTTAGAATTTATTTTTTTCTATTCTTATCAACCAATATAAGTTTTAGGTTATAATGATATGCAATATTACGATTCATTTCATATTCCACAAGATGTCAAATAGGTGAAATTTAATGAAATGTATTTATTGGCTTGTTGAAAAATAGTTTTTCATGTCTTATATTCTATACAAAAAAATTTATTCTATTAAAATTTCATCGTGTTACAATGGAGGCTTTGAAAAAATTGTCTTCATATGGTATAATTCAATTGGTCGACATCATAACTTCATAATTCTATTTCAATTCAATTTTATTATAACTGTTAATATATTCAAATCTTAATAGTTATTGTAGAATTACTTTGTTAATAATGGTTATTATTCTTATTGGTCTACTATGTAAGAGATGAAAATTATTGAGATATTTTATATCATTCTAAAATAAGAAATTAAATACAGTGATGCATTTTCAACAATTAAATTAATGATGATGGATATTTTTATTCAAGATGAAATTTCATTTATTAATGTCTAGATTATTACATTTTTTCTCTACTATAAATTTCAATCTCAATATTTTATTTCATTCCATAAAATAGATAAGGTTTTTTATATTTCATCATCTCTTCTGGTTCTCATGTTTCCTTTTCATACTTTTTGTCCCTCCATAATACTTTGACTAATTGAGTTTTATAGCTTCGTAGATCTATATCTATATGATGAAAGATATTCACTTACTGATCTTCATATGAAATATCATTCTTCAAAGGTACCAACTATGTATTCTGCACATGCGTGAGGTCTGGTATGTACTTCTATAACATGGACATGTGTAACAAATCATGTACATGAGATGTGTTAGGTTGTAGTTTTATCCGATAGGCCACAACATGGATGTGATTGATGATTTCAAATGAAACAATATATATAGTAACAAGATTTCCCTTTTTCCATATCCCTTAAATTTATTCAAAAGTGATATATGGAAGAATAAATTTCCTTTTACCACAAACACCACGTATTTTTATGACTATTTTCATATATTTTATATCAAATATGAATGGATTTCATATGACATTGAATGTTTTGAAACCTGTATATCATGTTTTGGATAAGAAACTACAATAAAATCAATAGATTTAAAGGGGTTATTTTTTATATTTCAGGGGGTTATAACCTCTTTAAATACATTAACAATAGTTTTTAAAAACCATCTCTTATGTGCTCACAAAATTTTCTTAGAGGTAGTTATAGTAAATATCTGGTTAGGTATGTGTAATTTTAGAGGTAGTTGTTTTAGAGTGGGTTTTAAACCCTTCTAATTTCATATAAAAATATCATTAGTAGTCTAATTATATGAGGTTTGAACCACAAGTAATTACTAAATTAGCACTATTTTAGTGGTAGTTGGAGATAACTTCCCCTAAATTATTCATTTTAGATTTTTTATGATAAATACCCACCCACCCATCTCCCATGCCATGAACTGGCCCCTAATATACCACCACCCCTGTGACAGCTTCCAGTCCCCAAAACAGACCACATGATCCCATTAACCCCTCATCTACACCCTAAGAACCTGCCACTGTACACCCTCCCCATTTCCCCCCTCATTTCACACTTGCAACCACGCATTCAAGAAAATAACCTCCCCACACCACTCAATTTGAAATTTACCTCAAAGGGAATAGAACACCCAATAATCCAAACCCACCTTCCACCACACAACAACCCTTTAACATTATACCATTTTTTTCATGTTATATTATATGAATTAATATATTTATATATATTTTATTATTTAATCAATCATAAATGCTTTAATAATATATATAAATACATTTAAATATATATCCTATATATACATTTATTTAAATCAACACATTCATCTTTTAATTATGAACATATTTTTTTGTATATTTTATTCTCATAGGTCAGAATAAATATATATCACACTATATAATAAAAAATATATAAAAATATAAATTTATTGATGAAAATATATCAATACATAAATAAATATGTTTACATATATACAAATCAAAAATACAAATATATATATCATAAATACATAATATTAATATATATTATTTACTATATTTATATGTATATACAAATATATATTTTCTATATAATATATTTTTGTATTACCCAAATATTATATATATATATATATATTATATTAATACATACATAGTTAAAATAATATATATATATATATATATATATTAAATATTTATATGAATATAAATATATATTATATGATGAAGTTGGTGATTGGGTTTTCTAAAAAATCATGGTTCTTTTTTTCTACGTGGGATCCAAGTTACTACAAGAATGTTTCCCCTGGACAACACCTTCAATTCCAAAGGACTCTTTAAGGTCTATTGAAGGCCCCATGGTCCAAAATGAAAGATCTGAGAAGCCACCTATTTTCAAGTTATATGTTGGTAGCCACTCACTAGAATCATTCATGGATTCCTCCATGGGAAGAATTCTTAGAAAGGTCTTGACTAGGAACGTTGATGAAAACCGAGAAGCCTTTTTATAAAGGTTAGCCCTGGGTAGTAAATCCCTAATTGCGAGGCTTTTCCTCCCTAAAAGAGAATTTTTTTTAATGATTTACGACTTGTTTCAATTGATTTCTTTCATATGGGGGCTCTCAGATAAAGGTGCATTTCATTAGGTTATGGATTCTTCCTCTGTATCTTTTCTTCATACGAAAATAAACATCATGTGTGGTGCTCTGGTTCCCTATTCTTAAAACATAGTGAGACTCATCTACATGGGTGGTCACTATAATTTAATGTCTCAAAGGAGATAAATGAATTTTATCAGATGTGGGTCAGGATACAAGATCTTAACTAGATTGTTGGGCATGAAAGGATCTTGAATTATATTTCGATGGAAATTGGGAAAACTACCAGTCTTAATATAGAGACTGAGCGCATTTGTTTTTATCATTATTCCCAAATCCTGGTACAGTAGGACCTTAGATATAACCTAATTTATACTGTTATTATCACAATACCAATGATGATATTCATATTCGTGTTTTGTATGAGAAGTATCTTTCTTTTTTCTCTAATTTCTTAGATACTGGTCACTCAATAAAGAACTACCGTATGAAGATATTATGTGATGCTTGTATGATAAAAGATCATTTGTCCAATGATTATAATAGGTGGGATATAAATAAAGCTACATTTTCAAAGTCTTTAATGGATTTAGATGTGTAGCCTACTTTCAATAGAGTTTTTCAATCCAAGAATATGGCTTTGTATATAGTGAAGGCAGCTATGGCCAATGTTGATTTGATTCAAAAGGAAGGGAAACCTCTTATTTCTTGAAAATAATGGGAATAAAATGCTAAAGAGGAAGTCCTTGAGAAGATAATGATGAACCACACCATTATTCTAAAAATATGGGTTGTATTAATGAATGGATAATGAAATAATGGTGAAGAAACACTCATGTAAAAGTGCTCTTACACATAATTTATAGGATGTTGATCCCTATACTCATATCACTCCCACCTATCATGGTATAGATACATTAGTAATAGACAAGGTATTGGATTTGGAAGAACTCAAAATTGATTTTGAGTATCAGACCACCTTTTATTATGATAAATGTTGTGAATATATTGTCATTAAGAACACATAGACTCTATCCCCAATTCTCTAAAACATTAAAATTAAGGATGTTGAAGGAAAAGAAACCATCATTGGTCCAGGTATTTTGGAAGATATCTCTGTTGAATGAGAGGGTAAGACCTCTTTGAACTCTGATAAAAGCAGTGAGACTCCTTCCACATTGAATACTCAAACTTGTAACCTAGTGCTTCTAGAGAATCTATTTAAGGAGGTTGGTCGAAAGAAAATACACTCTGGTCAAGATTTTTCTGATGGGGATATTGTTCTGGCCTACTAACTTATTTGAAAGGCCTCTTCCTCATGTTAGGGTGATTCAAATGTGGTCTTGGGCGGTAACACAACTTATCATGATGTACCTCAATGCATCATAATTGAGTTGGCTATTATATATCTTTCTAGTACAACTGATGTCCTCAATAAAGTTGGTGACACTTAGTTTAATTCTACAGTGTCTAGAAAGGATACATCTAGTTCCTTCGCACTTGGGATTCAGCCGGTAGATTCCATTTTAAAGGGTAATTCATAGGTAGTAACACATAACGCTTTTTTAATTACTTAATATATGAATGTGGATAAATTTTATGAGGTCCACTTAGATGGATTATAGGCTCTTACCAGGAATGATAGTGTGAATACTACTCTTGATGAGACATCAAAGAGAGAGGCGGCTCAACCTAATGCTCGGAAAATGGACATAGAAGATAATGACATTTAAGGACATTAGAAACAAGTTAAAACATGGAGGAGAGGAAAACATCCCAGAGGTCATGGGCATGGGTGTGGATGGTTCAATTAGAATGAAAATTGTGATGAAAGACATGCTCTTGGAGCTAAGATTAGTAAAAGTTTGGTCTTGATTGAATTTGATGTGGGATGTTTTGCCTTTTCTAACCTCATCTTCTTATCTGACTGTATCTTTTTTTCTTTTAATGAATGGTCGGAGGCACTATCTTTTCAAAGAATATATATAATTAATTTTATAAATACATTTATATTAATATAAATACAAATATTTATATATGTGTACAATTTATTATATTTTTATTATACTATACCTAATATACATACAATTAATTTAATATATGTTTAAATTAATTATTATATTTATTATATTGTATTATATATATTCATATAATATAATATAATACAATATTTCTATATAGATGAAATTTTATTTATGTTTTTATAAATATATATTTTAAATATTAAATATATTTATATTTATATATTGAGTTATATTATATATAGAAATATATATTTATATACTTATACATTAATTTAAAATTACATTTTTATTGTGCGTGTTTGTTTATATAAATAATTACGTATTTATATAATATTTATATATATAATATAATTGTTATATATATATTTAAATAATAATTGTTATATATTTATATATATGTGTGTGTGTATAAAAGTAAAATTAATTATTATTATTATTATTATTATTATTATTATTAAGACATCAATTTTTTAAACTATAAAAATTATATGTTGGTTTTATAAATACTATCTCCATATATTTTTTATTTATATTACACATATATTACATTAAATACATTTATATTATATCTTTTATACACACAGATATAAATAGAAAAAATTAAACACAATCATGTAATTGTAAATATATAATATAATTAAATGATATATATATACACTAAATGGATTTATAATTAATATGGTATAATACAATATAGATACAATATTTATATAATATATATACATTTATATATTATAAAATATTTGTAATATATATATATATAATATTTGTATTTGTATTTAAAATTTTATATATTATATATATAAATTTTTAAACCAAATATAAAATAAATGTAATTTTACATAAATATACAATAAAAATATATTTAATATAATATATATATATATAATATAAATCATAATATAAATTAACAGTATTTATGAAACCACATATAAAATTTATATATTTGAATAAATATATTTATAATTATATTTATATTATGCATACAATTATTCATATATGAATACATTTTTGTTTATAGGTATAAGTATTTATTTAAAGTATTTATAATATATATATATATATATATTTATAATGTATTTTAATAAATTTATATAATGTGTTTATGTAATATATATATATAAATATGCACAGACATGTGCACAAACACATATATCATATAAAATTTGAATTTATATGAGATTAATTTAAAAAATTGAGGGGGGTTAAACCCCCCTCTAATCCAAATGATTAGAAGTGGTTCATGAACCCCTCTGATGTCATAAATTATAGGGTGTACAAAACCCCATCTAATCAAATGGATTAGTATCAGTACATGAACACCTATAATATAAGGAATTAATGATGGTTCATGAACTCCCTATTCTATTAAATTAGAGAGGTCAAAATCCCCCTCCAATTCATAAATTAAAGAGGGGTTTAGAGTCCCCTCTACTATCATAAATTTTAGGGAGTTCAAAACCACCTATTATTTAGGAGATTTGTGGGGGTTGTAAACCCCAACTATTTCATTTAAAAAATCCAATATATATAGACTCTAAAATCCCAAAAATACTATATATATATAGCCTCCAAAATACAAGTGAATATTATATATATAACACCTCTAAAATCCTACCTAATATATAATTCCACTAATTATTATATTAGTGGAATTTTTTATATAACCTTCTATAATATCCAACCAAATATTTAAAAATTAATGCTAAAATTTTTAGAGGGAGATTTGTACCCCCTCAAAATTCTATGATTAGAGGGGGTTGTTAAAAAACCCATATAATTTATAGAGAAAATAAATTTAGTAGGGGTTGTTCATAAACCACTCTAAAAGACCCCATTAATCTCCCAGTTTTTTTAGTGAGATCGAGCCCCATCAGCTTATGATATCTTACATTATCCTAACATGATGGAGTTTGACACCACTTCCCATATTGAGCCTAATAATGTTCTATTTAATTCTATAATTTAAATTATTGGTACATGGGAAATATACTATGGAATGGTATTATTCGAAATATACTTGTAAATCTATTTAAAATGATCTCATCATGTCCACTAGAGTTTCAATGGTTCTCTTAGTTTACCCATCCATTTTAGGGTGATAATAAATATTAAAACTCATCTCTATATCCAACTATTGTTGAGTTTTTCTCCATAACATCAACTTAATCCTTATATATCAATCACATTCAATGTATAGTCGTACTTTATGAATTATTACCAATTATCTTATGTATATATTAGAAATTTTGTTAATAGAGAAAAATACTTTGATAGAAACAAAAAGCAATGAAATTGTAAGGTGATCTACTACCACCCTAATGTTGTTATGTCCATTAGATATCCAAGGGATTCATATGAAAAACATACGTCATTATGTTTTCTCATTTCCAAAATGAAATAGGAAATTGTTGCATCATATCCATATAATTAGTTTGTTCAAATTTGGCTTATTGGCATACTAAGAATTGAGATAGGAATTCAGAAATTCCTTTCTTCATTCTATCCCACCAAAAGTTTATATTTACATATCAATACATGAAATTCCATCCATAATGAATAGAGATGGATGATCTATGGAAATCATCTAGAATGAACCTATTTAGTTCATGTTTTTATAGGACAAAAATCTTGGTTTCAAATCTTATGCCTAAATTATTAGAAAAGATAAACTCTGGTT
Source organism: Viscum album (assembly GCA_963277665.1). Lineage (NCBI taxonomy): Eukaryota > Viridiplantae > Streptophyta > Magnoliopsida > Santalales > Viscaceae > Viscum > Viscum album. The sequence goes on along the minus strand of OY728125.1, from coordinate 1,465,534,708 downwards.
TATTTTGATCTTATCGTTGTAGCTCGTCATAATTTTTCTAGCCTTTAAGATCCTCTCAAATTTCAAGGATGGGAACTTACTTGTAAAATGTTGGGTAATGTTCATTTTATTATTCCCATTTTCATCATTTGGATTTCCAAGATGATTGGATCCATTTCAATTCTTATCTTTTATTGGGTTCAAGGATCATTTCTAATCAAATAGTCTTCTACTTTGTTCACCTTCATAGTATGGTGATGGATTTAATAGTCATAATCATTTAACATCTCTATCCACCTTCATTGGAACATCCCTAACTAATTTTGTGTGAATATATAATTGAGTTTATTATGATCTATATATATTATACACTTCTACCTATATAGATAATGTCTCCAAATATTCATTGTGATGATTACTATAACCAATTCTAGATCATGTGTTAGTTATTTTTTCTCATGGATCACTAATTACTGAGATAAATATATAATCACATTTTAAATTTTCATTAGTACATAATTGAATCCTTTTTTATACATATCACTATAGATCAAAAACCATTACCCACTAGTTGGTAATGTGAGAATATGTGAAGTGATTAATCACTTCCTTAATTCCTTAATTCTCTCATCACATTCATTGACCATGAAAAAATTTACCATCTTCCAAGTACTATTGGTTAGTGGGTTTGAAAATATTGAGATGTTTCTGAACTATGGATATCCATCATAGATGTTTGTCAGGTCTATCCTTCAATATACTTTATCATTAAAAGATTCAAAATATTCATTTTCTAGGGATAAAATTCTCTAATATTATTACTTCCTCTGAAAGTTTTATTAACAACACAACCTCTTGTTTAAGAAGAAGTCCAAATAATTATTTGGGGAATACATTGTTAAATTATATTATAATGAGAATTTCATCAAGGATGATAATTTCCTTAGACACAATCATTTGGTCTAAATAAACCTTCTCATAAGGTAATATCCATTCTTGATACGATAACTCAAAATAAGATCCATCCTTTTCCTTACACTTTTATAGTTTAAAATGTATTTTCATGATATAGTGGGTGACTTAATTTTTCTGATAATTTATATTTCATATTTAAAATGATATAAAATCCATACATATGATAACATCAAATTACACTTATGAGAGAATGGTATGATTTTTAAGAAGAATATTTTCATGAACATCAAATTGTAAAATAATTATGAGGAATGTTTTCCTAGATGATATCAAATAATTTACGATGGAGACTCGATGCTAATTGATAAATTATGAGATATAATATTTCTTCATGAATTATGATTAAAAAATACATACAAAACTCTTGGTTGGATGGTAAGTGAGCCTTATGTTTTTTGATCCACCTCTGTAGTTTCCATAGTGTAGTCCCTTCCAAGTTCCATTGGTCATAGAGATTTTTATTTCTCATCAACATTGTTATCTCTTAGAATAATTCATTACCTTTAATAAATCCAAGTTACCAATATTTACAATATTAAACTAGGAGTGGTTCCATAAAATTATCATTATTTTCTTCGATCATTTTAAATAAAATCTAATTTTTTTTCATGACACTTGGAAATATTGCCCTATTATTCTACACTAATAAAATCTTCCATTTCCTTTATGAAATTTCCCTTATTACCCATTTCTACAATTTTAAAATTTATGAATTTGAATTTTTTTACCCTTATATCCTTTATCACATAAAAACTATTAGATTCCATCATTTTATTCATTTACATATTAGGAAATTCAATTTTGTGCTAGTTGTTGATTATAATTTGTGATAGCTAGTTTGGAATAATAATAATATGTCTCACTTTATCTCCCATCATGTTAGGAATTTCAATTGGGCATTGATCACATTTACTATCACATTGGTTATTGACACGATTCCTCTAATTTCTAACCATTGACTATAATAAATGAAAATTCAGGATGTTAGTTTTTAAACTATTAAACATATAAAATTGAATATATTAATATTGAAGGTATAAAACATAAATGAAATTTATTTAAGAACATATGAATTTCAAGTTTTCAATATAAGTTATTTATGATATATTAAGAAATATTAAATTTTATTGTAATTTTATTTTCCATCATAATATTTTGTAAAATGTACATGATTACCCAAAGAATATCCCCCAGGAGTGTCCATCTAGGTGTGAAGTCTTTGGACTATTTTTTTGTTCAACAGGAATCGTTTGATTTAGTACCCAAATCCCCTTCAGTGTAATTACTACTAGGTAAATATGTCCTATATCCACATATTTTTTTATTAATATAATATGGATATATTTTCTCAGAAAACAATGAACTCTACACATTTAAAAAATATTTGTATTTTTCTATGCTTAGTCATATCACTATGGTCTCCATAAAGGTTTTATAATCATAATCAACAAAAAACTACACCTACCTCTGATATTGACTATGAAAACCTATACCTTTTATAAACATTATTTCATGATTTATTACAAGAAGATAAAAATAATTCAATCCCAAATTTTTGAGAGTAATAATGTATTTGGGTAATTTGGAACATATGAAAATGATATGAAACATGGATACAATTATTTTGTTTTAAAACTCCTAAATATGCCCTTAATTTCTATTGATCTGCTAATACTAGTTGTGAGTACTGGAGGACACACATAATCAAAATGATGATCTATAAATAACAATAAGGTAAAAATCAAGGAATGACATAAAGTAGAGTGGTACATGTGGCATAATATCCATAATGTGATTACTTAGAAATGTGATGATCTTAATCTTGAACATGAAGTATTTACATAACATGATAACATACATGAATCTTATAAATGTGGAAATACCACAAATCATGACATAATTTTTATATGTCAAGGATAACCATTGATACATCATAATATAGAATGATTAGTCTAAGGAAATATACACCATACATGGTATCTAATGCGATTAAAAAATTAACCAATTCATTATATGGAAATATAATTTTTTCCCCACACACCACATTCAAATAATGGACATGCATTAGTGAACCATATAGATCTTACAAAAAAAAACATATTTCATAACATTTAATCCCATGATTAAGGATTATGGGTTTCATACAAGGAAGTACCTAATAAATGATGAAGGGGTAAAACAAAGTGAATACCCTTGAGTGAAAAAGAGATGAGAGTTCTCTATTATTTTATAAATATAGGTTTTGGACTCTAAGTAATAAAATAACAAAAACCACATTAATTTCCATGGTATTTTTCTATGGTTTAACCATAGAGGAGGGGTTTCCCATATTTAATTCAGATAAAAAAGAACTAATTAAAATAATACCTTTCATGACATGGAAGTGATTCATGGGCATAATTAATTGGTTTTTAAAACCATAAAATATAACAATGGTTTTGGAGGATTCATTATTGGTTTGTAAAATCGCTATGAATAACATAAAATATATTATTTTAATGTTAAAACCTTTTTTATTTTAAATTCTTTTAAATAATTTTTGAAAACAATTTTGTGCTATTATGATATCATAATATATACCATATACTTATATCATATTTAATTTTTACCCAAAATTTCAAATGCATCAAATAACTATAAAAAAAATCACCATTGGTAATATTTCTATGATTATTACTAAAATGATATTTAATTTTCTAAAATAATTCTATGAAAATATAAATATATCATTTTAAATAAAAATTAATTTTATTGAAAACAAAATTATTTCTACATAAACCACCTTTTTCGCCTTATAAAAATTACATGGGACATTATTAAATTATATTAAATTTTATATTTAATTAAATATTATTTAATAATTTTGTTTCATGAAAATAAATTTTATTTTATAACACTAAGATTTATAAAAAATGTTTGTTTTAATTGAAATAATATATTTCCCAAAAAATTGGTTTTTTTAATCAAAATAATTTTTTTCTTAAATTATTTATATAATATTGTATAAATATAATGTAAAATTGAAAATGGATCAATATAATCCTTATTTTATAGATATATAAAAATTCATATTTTTAGGTTCAAGATATATGACCCCTAATTACCCCAACGTACACCCTAAGGGTAATTTCTAAGTGATAGTACTTTATTAGTGTAGTTCGATGAACATAGTTTGATAAAGATCGCTATAATTTTGAAATTGTATCCTTAATGATATACATTGAGTTTTAGTTATGGAATATTTTTTTGGGAATGGAAAAATGAAAATATCAATAATGAGATCTCCCTCAGAATATTAAGAAAATGGGATTCATATAGTGTGATTCTACTAGTCGAGTTCATCTCTTCTGTCATTAACATAAGATAGATTTCATTATATCACTTAATATGTTACAACATAAAAATTCCCTTCATAATTGGTATTTTAGCAATTGTTATGGTTATTTTTAGACTATTAAATATGAAATAAAAATCAAGGATATATTTTTTATCATTCCAAAATAGCGAATGCAATATAGTGCATGTTTTTTCTGTAAATAAATTACTTAATAAGGAATTTATTATTTTTAAGTTAATTCCATTTATAAAATACAAGTTCATTAAAAAATTTCATGTTTTTAAATGTAACGGTTGATTCCATTAAAAAAAATTTACATAAAAGATTTTTTAAAATGAAATAAATAAGGAAAGTTGAATATTAATTTAGAAAAATATTCTTATATTATGATTATAATAAAACATTTGACACTTTAACTCATATAATTATATAATGGTTTTAAAAAACCAGATTATATAAACATTTATATCACTCGGTTTTCATATCAAATAATGTTTTTCTGCCTCACAAATCTATCCAAAAAAAACCACTAATTAAATCTCTTAATAATGGGTTTAGTTTGGTTCATTAAATTATAACGAATTCAGATTTAGTTGGAAATATGTGATTTGAATTATTAAATATTCTATGACTCAAAAAAAAGTAAACATAGTTTTAGTTTAACAAAAAATATGGTTTAGGAAAGTTATGACATCTTGATTAAAAGTTCTCCATCAATTGGTGTGAAAATATTGAAACATTAAGGATTCAAGTTTAGCCCACAATAATCACTAAGATAAGTTCCCAACTTATTAGGAATATAGGATTAAAAACATTTCCTAATAAATATTATCCAACACACAAAACTATGGTGATTCAATTGTAAACCCTAATACTTATAATGGAACACAATGTGTAACTGGTTAAATAAAAATGTCAAACATTATAAAAAATAATTAGATTTTAATTATTAATTTCCTTGTGAACCATTTTGAAAACATTTACCCCTTTTAATAATAATTCATTAAAAAATATTCATTAATAATAATAAAATATAAAAGGGTTATCATTAATTTTAGAAAACTTAAGGTAGTCATGTTGTAGGCATACCTTAAAAATCACACTTTGAATGAAGACCACATACCATAATTAATGGAATGATTTAATAACACAATATGATCCGTATATATCCTTGAAATCATTAAATTACAATTATATTACACAATGAATGAAATCATGGAACCACTATAAATCTATAATAACCAAAACTGAAATCAATGACCTGGATTAAATCACATAATTATTAAAAAAGAATTTGATCACTAAGATAAAAATAATACCCTATAAATACCACTAAAATTCCCAAAGAAATTGAATAATTAAATGTTAAGACACACCATAGTGAATTTGTACTATAATTGTGATGAATTTTATAAAATTAATACACATTTGATTTCATGTATCAATTAAGCATGAAACCCTAATATCCAAGGTGAATTACACCATGATCCCATCAATTTAAACTCAAAATCCCTATTTCATCTAGAGGTATTTTAAGAAAAGTGGATTAGAGGGAATACAAGAGGACAAAGGGTGATTTAATTTAAATTTAGCATTGAAATACATGATGAACATACCTTGAACATGGAGAAAAGGTAGGATGAAAAACAATACCTATTGGATCTCCAAGAGACCTCCAAATTATCTATGGAGAAATCTATTTGAGTGATTCCCCATTAGGGTTTAAAATAATGGGTGAAAAGGACCAAAATATAACCATTTTAAATGAAACATATCAAAGGACATAGGGTACCCATTGTGGGGGAACTAGGTACTCAGTGGGATCTCCCAGAATACATGGGGGTTTTTCTAAGACACCGAGTTCCTCATACCCACAATATAGCACTATAAACCACATACAATACCTGGATTTATAGTGGTGCCACCACTAGGATGCTTAAAATCCATATCCCCTTTATGTTCTCAAATAATCTCTAAATTATTCCAATAATACATTATAATTTCTAAAATGATGTTTTAATCCTCTAATGAAAATTAACCACCCAACTAGAATTGAAAATCCAGTCAAACTCTAGATTAAACCACAAATAAGTATTTCTCAAGACCTTTATAACACCATAATTACAATAATCATGACTTAGTTCATTAAATTCTCCACACAATTTTACTTCTCATAATCAATAATTCCTAATGAATTTTTATCAAAAGGGTTCTTGACTTTGGAGTCTCCAAGGAACAACATAAATAATCTACCCAATCCATAATGAAAAACCTCTAATTCCATCGCAAATATTTTATGGAACCAATTTAAAATCACAAATAAAAAAATGATGATATCTGCTCTACAAAACCTTAAACACCACTGAAATCATCTCATAAACATCCACCCCATTCATAATCGATCACTCACAAATCATATCCAATAATTTAAAAACCATAAATACCATATACATTACAATAAAAACCATCAAATTTGAAAAACCAAAATACACCAATAAATAAAATTGTAATATACCCACATAATTGATCCAAAATACAAAAGACCCCGAATTTCCAAAATGTATAATTATAATAGAAATTCACAACCTAATTATACTCCACAATTCTAATGTGTAACTCTTAAAACCCAAAAAAAATATTCTAAAGACCCTGAGATACCAATGGTATAGTATATACCATCATCCGGATGTATTTATAAATATCATGAACCAATAAAAGTACAATAAACATTACATCCTACCATATATTTCTACTAGGTATTCATAGGCATGATATTCCATTTAATTCCAAAATATCATTCATTTTCCAATGAATTATAGAGAACAATTATTTATTTTGTAAAATATATAGCTACTGATTTCATAAAATGTAGCATATTATATAAAACAATCCTTTATAAAAATATAGTTTATGTAAGCACACAACCCTACATTTATTTTAGAAGAAAGTATGTTTAATTATTAAAATGGTTATGTTACTTCTTAGATTTATTTTAAATTCCATTTAATTTCTAAATAAAATATGAATTACATTTTTAAATCATCCTTCATATTTCCTTTTCCAAAACACACATTATATTCTAATACCCATTCCTAGTTTAAAAATATATAATGAAAAAATAGCTTTAACCCAAACTATATTAATTGAAATACAGAAATGATATTTCATTTCCAAAACAAAGGGTTTGTAAATATAAAATATATTTTTATGCTTACAACATGTTTATATAAAATTATAAAACAACCCTTCAAACTTTAAGAAACTAACAAACCATTTATCGTTACCCATACTTAGTAAAATAAGTACCCCTGTGGGAATGGACAACATGAAATTCCTATCTTTTTCAAGTAATCCATTTTTAATAACGTCTCAAGAGGTTCATAAATACACAATGAAAAATCAAAATGATCAATAGAATAAGATCTACTAACATATATTCTCAATAAAAATCTTGAAAATTGAGACAAGCATATCACATTATCCAAAAAAAATGCTAAAAATAATAAAAAAACCGTGTTCCTATAATAACATTAAACAAAAATAATGTAGTAATATTGGTGACTATATATGTAGAAAATATGGAACATGCTCAATAGTCAAATATAAATTGAAAAAGGCGTGATTCAATAAATAATATATTAATCAAAGGATATGATCTATCAAAGAAATAAGAACTTCTATCTAAATTAAATAACTAGTTGATGATTCATATTAACCTAATTATCATCAATATAAATATATATACATATATAAGAAAACACTATGTATAGATATATTTTAATAATAGTTTAGATAATAAAAACCTTAGTTGGTTTATATATGATATAAAAACTACAAGAAAACGTGCTATATAGTGTGAAAAACATTGTGTTTATTCTTATAGACATCTAATATGATGAATGAATAATAATATTTACTCCCACTCAGGCCTTAAATTCACATCATGAGTTCCATTATATCATGATCAAGACAAAAAAAATAGAATTCTCTCTCAGACTTATAGTGCCTACTGAGTACTCAAACATCATATTATGACTTGATATTCCACTACAATGATATTGATCATGACTTTTTGGGTTACTTATCAATTCTTTGTAGTCTTAGTTTCTTTCTATAACTCAAAATTATAGATCCCATATAAACTAAAAACACACAGTTGATACCACGTTTTAATTTCCATGACCTATATATCCATACGGCACACAAGTAACACGCCCTAAAAACCCAAACAAACTCTTTGATATATAAGGGTTGGTGACCATCATGATAGGTCTCAATATGAATTTCAGAAATGATGTACCAACCAAGTAATATAAATAAGTCATGATCTATCTCTACTAAAAAACTAGAATGACCTATTTTTGAGTTATACATTGAAACAATATAACAAGATTTTGAATAGAGAAAAAGATAATAAAATTAAATTCGTCCACATTGCAATACTCTCTATGGATACATATAAACAATCCCGTGTGAAAACATCTAAAATAAAAAAAACATAAAGTAAATTCCCAATTCAATAATGGCATAAGAAAACTCCAAAATAAGGTATATAGTCAATGAGAAAACAAATACCTCTAGAAACCCATAAAAACCTCAAATATAAGGTTTAAAATCAATATCCCATCACACGACCACATCAAGGATAAATTTATTATAACCCAACATCTACTAATGTAACTATAAGTACATAAAACACCGCAAAGAAATTGTGTGTCAAATAAGGTATCCATATAAGTTGTGATCATATAATACTCTATATGGAACCCCTTACAATTTATCAATACAATTATAATATAATTGGTTTATTCCTAAACATGTCTACACAGATATATACAAACATAGTAGAACAACTTTATGCAGTTATAAACATTGAATATCAATAACTTGAAGTGATGAAAATCAAGAAACCATTTTAACATAAACCCATTAACTAACCATTCCAGGATGGTACATAACTATACTTACATAACCATAAATTATTTTTTAATGATAAATATTTATTTCAGTATCATGTTTGGGAAATATTACAACACATACCATCCAGGTAGAAACATATATTGTAATGCCACATGTATGTATGGTTCAGATAATTATAGAAGGAATTTATGTTTTTATTTTAGTGGATTGTCTATGTTTAAAAATGAAAGTAAACAATTAAATTTTTAGGGTTTTAATACCTCATACAGGTGTTTTTAGATGAGGAATAAATATTGTTCTGTATCCTAGAGGTCTCGTGTTGAATAAAATGTAGGTCAGGGAAGAATGATGATACCATCAGATGGCAGATGGCCTGCGCAGTAGCACCTATTTCCCTTAAAGTTCCAATAACTATCTAGTGGCCCTACACTATCTCACTGGTAGCTACAGTAGTGGTCTTTTAGCCACTAGGGAGCCACTAGAAATTCGGTTCCATGATAATTTAATGATGGTGGGGATTTTAATAAGAAAAATTATACACTTACCATCTTTGGTTTTTTGATGGTTAAATTCCCTTTCCATATTTTTCCTTCTTTGAACACGTCCATAGAGACTCCCCCTTCACCTTCCTTATTGAACTTGATTTACGGTATATTAATTGGGAATTTTATTCTTCAGATCAATGTATGGTCTCCACTTCATCTTCTGTCTCTCTTCCTCTCTTACTTTAGCTAATTTAGTACAATTTGGGTTTAGGGTTTAAAACATGATTTCACTAGAGAATGGTGGAATCACCCGATTATGACTGGAATTTCATAAAACCTAGCTTGAGGGTATCCCATGATGATATATGACTAAAAAATCTTTTTTATTTGAAAAAGTTATGTGATATTGGAAATTTTTAATTGGGTTTTTGAAAAATTTATAGTTAAATTCATAAGGAATTTGACATGCATGTGCGCTATTTTCCATAGTTTGAGGCTTGGTAACTCCACATATCATTTTTGTGTGTTTTATTTCTATTATGACATAATGTATCTTCCTAGAGGGTTTCTAGTGATTATTCTAATTTAATTTTAAATGTTTTAATTAATTTTAAATGTCATAATTAATTAATTATGGACTTCTGGATTAATAGAGGAGCCTGTTTAATTAGTGAGGCTAGTGTGGAACATTGATGCTCATGGAAAAGACTTAGTAGATCTTTTAGCCAATGATTCATAAGAGGATGTTTCATATAATTAATGTAGGTTCTCTTTGAACATGACCAATTTAATTTATTTTTTTATATATTTCTTATTATGCGGGTTCTTATAATTGATGGATTTAAACTATTTAATTTTGTTTCATTATTTATTCAATTGTTTTGTATAATTTAAAATGAAATGTCTTGAAACTAGTTTTTAGGAAAAAATCCCTCAAGGATTCCTATCAGTGTTATTGGGTGTGATTGTGTTGGTTGATAAAGTTGTATGACCGTGAAAGAGTAAAGTTGGAGTTTGTCAAAGAATATGTTTAAGGTAGAACTTTTTCCTAGTGTTTTCTAAATGTTGGGGCCTCAAAACTGAGGTTTATTTTTTGAAAAGGTATTTTTCCACATATGAGTAAATAGTATATAAATTGTGAACTATAGTTTGCAGACTGAATATGAGGTACAAAGAACAATGGTTAAAATCAGTAAAATGAAGGATTTCATATAGTAGCACTATGCAGACCACGAAGCATGGTATGTAGACCGTGTAGGGAAAACTGTTCACGAGAATGCTTTTGGTTTGAGAGAGGCAAGTGGTTCCCATAAGGATTGTGGTTTAAAGGATTGATTTTTGATCTATAAAAAGTGGTAGTGATTTGTGGAGTTGTGGGGTGGTTCATTCACAGAAGATATCGACAGCCACATAAGAGAAAAAGAACTATATGGAATGCATAGTGAAAAATGGTCATAGAAGAGCACACAACATTGTGAAGGATGTACTGCATCCAAGATTTGACTAAATTAGATTAGTAATATTTTTAGATATATTTTGGTATATAAGGAGTGTTAAATACATTTTTAATTTGGGAGATTTTAATTTGAAAACATCATTGCTCTGAAAAGAATTCAGCTAACATTGAAAGTGGTTCGTGAGAGAAAATACTGCAAAAGTGAAGAGTTAACAAGGGAATATTAAAAGAATGGTGATGTGGTTTAAAAAACATTTTGTGAAAGGAAGAGGAAGTGGTTTGTAGAGGTGGATGTAGAGGTAGTCCATTGGTGGAGACGGTTCGCAGAAGCAGAGGTAGTATGTGAAGGCAGTATGTACAGGAAAAAGTGGAGGTAGTATGAGAAGGCGGTATGTGATGGTGGTATGTGAAGGTGGTATTCGAAGGTGGCATGAAAAGGAGGTGTATGGAAGAGGTGATCTAGGAAGTACTCATTCCATGAAATGAAGTGTAGTTCATGGATGACTCAAGGTAGTCCACAGATGACTTAGGGAATTTCATGGAGGAACAATTCCCAAAAGTAATTTCTGCAAACTAATAGTGCATGGAAAAATTGAACCATCTATGAGTGAAAAAGAAACATCCATATAGAATCTAACTATAGTTGAGTATGTGCGATTTAATGAAAATGAAGGAACCTATGTGTCCATAAACTTTGTAGGACCTACCGACCATAAAACTATGAGTGGATCCCTTTTAATAATAATTAGTGATGGGAGAGGAAGATGATAGTCCTTTCCACTAGTAGTGAGATAGAGGAAAAGACATAGGGAATGGAAGTTATTAATATAGTGATCATACCCTAACATTTTCAAGTTAGTGAGACTAGGTATATATTAGATCTATCATGAAAAACCATTCTTGGCAGTGAGCCTTAGTGGATTTGGTACAATCTGTACATTGCCGGTGTAAGCACCTCGGATTTGTCCTTGTGAGGGTAAAAAAAGTAAAAAAAATCTATTTCATTGTGTCTGATTTATTTCTTTACATTAAGAGCATAATCAATATATAAAATTAGAAGGGATATGATCAACATTATCATTAAAGATCATAATAAGTGACCCTTATAACTAAGAGGTCATGATCTAATGGGGAAGGAAAAATTTGAAAATAATATCCATACCCTGATTCTCCCCCCTCTTAGGGTATTTAGTACCCATTTATATCTAATCATTAGTTTCAGAGGGTTGGTTTCTTTTATCATATATTTATTGTCTACCTTGGTTTTTTCAATTTTAGAAGTTAATGATCCATGCTGCACTTATCTTGGTGTGCCTTGGTTAAGGGAAGAACTTCAAAGAAGAAGAACAAGTCTGGTGGAATTCATATGTGTGGAAACATACACATAAAAAGTGTGATTCATTATAAAGAAACCAAAATTGTACTTAATAATGGTTCAGATGAATCAGACAGTGAGAGTATTAAAACTTTTAGTGATGCAATAGTAATGAGAGAAGAACATGATGTTCCCAGTGATTATGGTACTACTGATAAATAATACATGGAAAGAAGACCAAAATTATAATTTTTCACTGAATCAAATGAATTGAATTAGAAACTGGTTGATGAAAATAAATCTTCATATATCTGAGCAGAAGCTCAAGAAATAGATGTCAAAAATATTAGAGGTATAAATAAAATGATTATTGATGTTTCTATAGATCTGAGAGAGAATCATGATTCCCAATAAGAATAATTAAAAAATATTTTTACAGAGGCAAAAAAACTCAAAGATGATTTCAAGGGAAAGAGTTTGAAATCAGAAGAAATTCAAAATCCAAAATCCAGAAATTTTGATATTTCAATACATAAATCTAAACTAGTTTATGAGAACAAAAGGATATTGAAAACGAATTCAAGATGCGATGAATCTATTGGTAAACAATATTATAAAATAAAGGATAAAGAATAAATGATGTATAATATCTCTTGAGATTTAGAAGTTGATATAACTAGTGGGAAGAATCTCATAAGAGAAAAAAATTCTCAACATTAATCTAGTGATAAGGAGATTCAACAATTATGAGAAGTTCTTGAGTTAGTCAAGAAAGAAGATGGGAAATATAATTCCCAAATAAATCCCAAATTGAAGTATTAATTGCATTTATTATTTGACTACCCTTTTGAAGGTGACAATGAAATGAAAATAATATATTTTTGGATCAAAATATATATGTAAATGTATATGAGATGGAATAACATAATAGGGGGGGATTTATGGTTTAAAATATTAGTAGTTAAACTCTTAAAAACAAACAGAGTTTAATAGCTCTTTAACTAATACTATTCCTAAAGAATAAAAATGATCAAACTGGTCCTGTATCTGATGAATATGATATGATGCCATAGGTTATTAAAAAACAATTGTATTTGAATTGAATACAATGATCATAGTATACGAAATTTAAATTATTATACCATAGAGAATATATAATCTCTTAATACAATATGTAATGTAAATTAATGTATCATAATTAAAACAATTACAATAGAAATGAAAATTAATAGATAGAAGAAAAAAATTATTCCATTTCTATTACAAAAAATAAGTGGAAAAGTAAAGGGGTATTAAAATTATTTTATCCCAATGATTAGGGTATCCTATCACATAGGATAAATGGTCTGTCTTACCACCACTTGGGTATGCCCTTCATACAATGATCTGTATGCCTATCTTTCAATCCATGGAAGCCCTTGATTAATAAGGCAATCGACACCTCTGTATTTCTTATACTTGAAATACCTTGATATAAAGATCGACATCACCGTCTTCCTATCTGCAGAATCCTTGAATATTATTACGATGATCAATCACACAATGAAATACAAATCACTTATAGAAATAAAAGAACTTGGAACAAACCATTCAGGACTTTTATATTCAATGATTTTCACATAATGAAAGATAGAGTTTACACCATCTCTCTCTAGGATAACAATAGTGTATTTTGTGTTCAATCATCCAAGTCTATACTTATCTTATTCAAATGAACACTTATTTATAGGCCTCATATCCAATGATCAAATTTAATTTCAACGGTCATATTTATTTAGAAAACTCGAAGGGACTTAGACACCTAGAACTATAATAATGAAAACATAATATAATAAAAGACATCATTTTGATTAGTATATAACTCACTCAACGACATTGTTTTGGTAAGAAAACCATGAGTACAATAGTATGAAAGAATGAGTAAGATAAATTATAATTTTAAACATGTATGCAGTATTGGAGTAAGATATGAGTACAATGCACTAAAGGAGTATGATGAATAACATGGTTATAATGCATATCATGGAAACAATACATATCATGGTTACGATGCATAACATTATTATGATGCATATCATGATTATGATGCATAAAATGATTACGATGCATAACTTTGGTATGATTCTTAACTTGATCACGATGCGTAATGTGGTAATGATGAGAATCAACATTTGTGATTATGATGGAAAATAACATATGTGATTATGATGGAAAACAGCATATGTTGTTACAGTAAGTAACAACATATGTGATTATAATTAAATACAAAAGATGTTATTACAATGAGAAAACAACATATTTTATTATGATGTGAAAACACTATATTTGATTACAATGGAAAAAAATATCTGATTATGATGGAAAAAAACATATGTGATTATGATGGAAAACAACATATATGATTATGATGGAAAAATACATATATTAAAAAAAATAAGAAATTTGTGATTTCCAAAATAAAAATATCAATGGGAAAGAGGAAACACATTTTGAATCCACAAATATATTTTTTCAGAGGAAAAATAATAAATGATCATCTTATTCAAATGGCCATGTAGTTTGGGAAAATCTGGTATTGGACACGATTAACCCTTTCTCATGCATGAGAGGAAAATATCTGTGCAAATTTCCAAAAATGGGATAAAACATGTAGGTGATGAAGAAAAACCTAAAAAGGGTTTTATAGGAAGAAATTATAACATGTGATAGTTTTATGGGATGCATAGTCGTACATCAAGTTTTTGTTCAGAGGATTTGGAATATATTTCATGTTGTGAAAATAGAAATATTTCTAAATATGGGAATAAGAAGAAGCTTCATGAAAAGTTAGAAAGATGACTCACTTACATGGAGTTATCCATAAAATGATACTATTGTGGAATACTGGGACACACCAAGAATATATGTTCAGAAGCCCCTGAGATCAATGTCAGAAGAACTCAATATGTATTAATATCTCAGTTGAGAAATGATTACATGAGGTATTTTTTTAACAATATAAGTTTTATTGGTTATAATCATGGGAATTTAGAAAGATATGGCAGCTAGAAGAATGTAAGGAAGTAAATGAAACTTTAAATGAGATCCCAAACTCTAGTGGTTTATAATTTTAATTCCTATATTGGAAATCAAAATTATACGTTAAAAAAGTGTTTAATGCCTTGAAGGATGAACAAGAAGCTCAAAAAAATCTATATCAATCAAATCAAGGGTTATATTTAAAACATAACTATTCCAATAAATATGAACAAACATAGATGAAAAAGGGAGGAGATACTCCAGTTTTGAGATATAATAATGTATGTTAAGTGAAGGAATCACTACCAACACATCTGAGTAATTTTACATAGGTAACTGATAAGGAAAAAATGAATAAAAAATGTCTCGAGAAAGTCACATTTCATGATACAAGGTGAAAATTAAAGGAAATAGAAAGATCCTTCCAATGGGAGAAAAAGAAAGAGCAGAAGACCATTGGAGAGAATCTTTCACAGAGAAAGAATCATTAAAAAGGGCATTTGTGTGGATCCTCAAAGAAAGAAATTTCTACTAGTGGGTATAAACCCCAAATTGTGAAAAAGGACAAACTGACAGAATGAAAATTTTAGAAGAAGACATAGAATGTGGGTAATGAATTTTTAGTCATATGGCTAGAATAGATGATGTTTGATGGGTAGTTGGAACAAGAACTAAAATGGTACATTAATTTGCAAGAAATTACCAAAGTGTTTATCCATCCAGATTGACCATAATCCTCTTCTTGAGGATTATAGAGAATTCAATATCCCTATGTGTATAAATTTTATTAACTGATTTCATATATTTAGGTTAAATGGGAGAAATTCCCCAAGGGGAAGTGGCATCAAAATATTAAAAGTGTTGATGTGATGTTCTCCATATTTTCAATTGATTGAAATTAGTTGCTTGAGATGAAGGAGAAATCTATAATAATTCCAGGAATGGAGTTAATACTCGATGGATTCATGAGATATATGGAAGTAATTGAGTGTAATAGACATTTATAGTGTTATTAAATTTATCTCTTGTTTCCTACAATGAGTTCCAACTCAGTAGACATTGTGGTTTTCTTAATGGATCATTGCTATGTGGTGAATTCACCTAATGAATTGTAGGCATGTACCACTAGAAAATAATATTATGATAAATATTTTTCTCAAAACTATAGTTACATATTACAGAATGATGATTTAGATGAGGATAATAGTGATGATCATGATGAATTCAAATCTATATCTACATGATAATCAAAGAGTCATGCTAAAATTTATAGGTAGAAAATTATTTTTGATCATGAAGTACTAGTTTAGGCATGAAGAATGGAGTCATTATATTATTCATCCTTGCTATCAGAGGTAGAGCCAAAATGTTTTGATGAAGTAGCTGGAGATGATAATTGGGCTTAGGATATAAATAGAGAGCTTGAAAATATTGAGAAGAATGAGACATGGGAGATTGTTTGTAGCCCAAAAAATAAGAATGTCATTGGAACTAAATGGGCCTTTTGTAACCAGATGAATGAAGATGTTGCATTGATCTGAAATAGAGCACAATTAGTGTGCAAAATGGTACTCCTCGATATAATGTAATAATGTATATGAAAAATTTGCACCTATTTCAAGGAAAGAGACAGTTAGATTATTCATAGACACAAAAGTACAAATAAAGTTTGAAGTTTTCTATATAGATTCAAAGTCATCATTTCTAAATGGGTTTCTAGAAGAAGAAGTTTATATTGAGAATCCATGTGGTTTTCTCATTCATGACATTGAAAATATAGATTTTTTCAGTAGAAGATGGATCTATATGGGTTGAAGCAAGCTCCCATAACACCATATTCAAGACTAGATCAGTTTATGAATAAGATCAATTTTCATTGTGAGGGATTTGATTATAATCTATATTTTAGTAATGACAGTAATCAAATATTTATTGTTCGGGTATATGTCAATGGCATAATATTTGGTGGATTGGATTAAGCAGTGTGGTATCAAAGCAATCCCGAGGAAAGAAACTAACTTGAAGTTAAATGAATACTTCAGTATTTCAAGGTAACGTTGGACTTTAGTTTTATGCACATTGAAAAATATCTACAAGAGTTATTGGGATACCCAGATGTAGATTTGGTCAGATCAACATATGACAAAAAATCAACCTCATGAAGTTTTTTCTATCTTGGTGGATTGTGTATTTCTCATATAAACAAGAAACATGATTTCATTTCATTGAGCACTATATAATTTTAATAAATTGCGGATAATTAGTCTTGGAAAAATATATTATGGATGAAGTTTTAGATTGATGATGTGATAATTGAAGTGATAACTCTGATCAAAATCCATTTAGATATTTCAAATGCTATAAATCTTAGCAAAAATCCATTCCCTCACTCATGAATAAAGCACACCGAAATCAAGTATCATATTATCCAGGAAAAAGGAAGAGTAAGGTGTTGGGAAGTTAGAGTATATGTCTACAGAACTGCATGTTGTATACATTCTAATAAAGGATTTACTGAAAAAAATCATTTTAAATTCATCAACTATATTTGGGAGTTTAGTCTACTCCCCATAATTGAAATTTGTGGTTTGCAATCCCCTCTTCCTGTGGTAAGGTGTGCTTTTCCATAATTTACTGATGTGTGTTATTTACGTTGTTTCAAACATCAATGATGTGTCCTTTAGGTTCCTAACAAAGGGGGTAAAATTTTGGCTATTCAAAGGGAGAAAATTTATTATTCAAGTCATAGGGAGGATCTGACAGGTGGAGTTGCAAGATTGGGGGAAAATCAATATAGGGGAATTTTTAAATGTAACAATGTTCTAAGTGATCGATCAAAGATTATATTTCACGATAGCTGAGGTTCTTGATAAAAGAATATGAGTTGTTTTGGAATGGAATGAAGTGATTCATTGACATAAATTGTATTATAATCTTGTTTACCAAACCGAGAATGGATCATGGTGGTTTATAGTATGCGTTGAGTTATTCCTTAATTGTTTTCTTAATAAAAAAAAGTGAATGCTTAAAGAAGAATGAATTATCATTCATTATATATCAAATTATGAAAGAGTTCTCCAAAAACCAAAATGGGGAGGTTGTTGAAAAAAAAATATCTTAAGGCATCCTCTCAATGTTTTCGGGTGTGATTAGGTTTATTGACAAAGCCAAATAACCACAAATTAGTATGGTTGGTATCTGTTGAAGTAGGTGTTTAATGAGGAACAACTTCCCAGAACGTGGATCGTGAAATATAGTTCACATAGTATAAAGGAGGTATGTGGAATGATGGTGAAAATGAATAAATTGAAGGAATCGACATATCAGTGTTATGTAGATCACAAATCACAGTATATAGACGGTGTACGGAAAATAGTTTGGGGGAAGGCTTGCGGTTTTTTAAAGGTATGAATTTCACAAAAGGATTAAGGTTCATGCAATGGATTTCCATTCACAAAAAGGAGTCAGTGATTTTGTGGAGCTTTTAAGGGGTTATTTTGTGGAGGAAATCGGCCACCGTATAGGAGAAAAGGTGCTATAAGGATTGCATAGTTAAAAATAGTTTGTAGAGGAGAACAATACATACTGAATGTTGTACCACATAAAATATTTTAGTGAATCGTATTAGAGAGATTTTTGGATATATTTTCCTCTATAAGTTGTCCAAATCCATTAATTACTCATTGTGTTCTTCATCAGAAAACATCTTTACTCTAGGAATAATTCAACTAAGTCTGAATGTTGTTCATGAAGGAGAATTCTACGAAAGAGAAGATTTCATGATCGAGGATTCCATGAATGGTTAAGTGGTTCATGGGGAAGTTTGCGAAAGGAAGGGGAAGAGGAGTTTGTACATGGAAAGAGATGATCCATGGAAGTATATGTATTATTGAGAGGTGTTATGCAGAGTTGGTAGCTAAGGAAGTATGTGGTGGTGGTATGTGGAGATGATATGTGGAGGTGGAACATGGAGGTGGTACATAGAGGTTGTACGTGGAGGTGGTATGTGGGAGAGGTAATCCATTAATTACTTGCACCATGTGGTGCAGCGTAGTTCATAGAGGACTCCGGGCAGTTGGTGGAGGACATAGGGAAGTTCATTGAAGAATAGATCATGAATGTAATTTACGCAAACTAACAATGAACAAAAAAGGAAATTCATCTCTTGGTTAAAAAGTTAATTTAAAAGAGCATCTATCTATACATTAGGATGTGTTATATCAAAAAAAATGAAGGGAACCACATGTCCATAAATAATTTGGGACGTACAGGTCCATAAAATAGATAGTAGACCCCTTCCAAGAGTAGAGACTGAAAGAAGAGGAATGTGTTGATCCTTTCCAGCAGTAGTGATCATGATAAAGTGGCATAGGGAGTGAACCATAGATTTTGTCCCATGCGGGTGAACCATGTAAAAATATATATTTCCTTCTACTTGAATTATTACATTACACTCAGTGCATTATCATTAGATAAAATTATAAAGGATAAAGTCAACATCATCATTAAAGAACACAAGAAGTGACCCTTGTAATAAAGAGGCTAAAATCAAGTGGGGTAGGATGAATTTTGAAAAGAATATTCATTCCCAGATTCACCCCCCTCTATGGGTATCTAGGATATTTTTAGACCTAAAACTAGTAAAGTTACAATTCCATTGAGGAACCTGTGTACTGGCATTATACCTCAACCACTGATGGTCAGGGAAATGATGATTTATTATGTTGGACTTGATATCTATACCCCTATGTCATGCTCTTTGATTAAAAACAAGAATTGTTGTGACATAGTGGCCCTTGTGTCTGAGCCTTTATACACTCCCTAGAGGAGGTGTGAGTGGAGCCACAATGATTTGACTGAGTATGCTTAAAAAGGTTTACTGTTTTACCTTATTGTTGATGGTCCCATTGATTAGAAAAAAGGGAGATCCATCCATTCCCTTTTTATATAATTTGGCTTATGTGGATAAAAATTAGGCATATTATAGATGGTTTGGGTATGAAGACCATCTTCATGTAACCCTAAACATAGATATGTTCCCTGATCTATCTTTGGGTACTTTAACCACTATTTTGTACCTCTGAGGTCCCTATGGCTGTGAGATAATTCA
Source organism: Viscum album (assembly GCA_963277665.1). Taxonomy (NCBI): domain Eukaryota; kingdom Viridiplantae; phylum Streptophyta; class Magnoliopsida; order Santalales; family Viscaceae; genus Viscum; species Viscum album. The sequence goes on along the minus strand of OY728125.1, from coordinate 1,465,514,113 downwards.
TGAAATGTGGGGGACAGGATAATCTCCAAGCATCGTGTGTTTTACCAGGAGTTAAATTTAAAGACTAGGACCTAGTGTATGGAGCCTTTATTATATTTTGACATAGAGGAATTAATTTGGGTGTCCTGCTTACATACTATACTTAAGAGGGTGTATATGTGTTTGGGTAATGTTGGTTACAAGTGTCACCCTAGAACCAAAATTTATTCATAATACCGATAGGGTTGAGATAATGTTGACGTGAATTGGAATTCATCCAAAAATTGATATGTTTTATTTTGTTTACAAGAAAAATATAATTTTTGATTTCCCAAGATTCTAGGGAAATGGATAATTAGAGGTAAACTATTATGTTCCCTAGAATACCATGGGAATCACCTATTAATTTGGATGAGACCTTTGGATGACAAGAATGATTGGGATCTAGTCTCACAGTTTATTGGGTGTGGACTCCTAGCCCGACTAGCATCCACTGAATGTTTGGTTGCTATAGTAGTGTATTCTTAAAGGTGGTTCGTAGGATCAAACATCTCATTCATTGATGGTGTATGTATAATAATTTCAAGGATTTATAGGATTCCTTTTATTTAGTGAAACCAATGAGAATTATTAGGGTAACTGTGATTTGAATGGTGGAACCATTATACAATTGAAAATACTTAATACCCATAGGATTTGAATGGTACTATGAGGTGATGAATTGGTGTATATACCCCATCATAGATGTTGGAAATCATGAGGGTAACTATTGTATTCACTCAACTGATTCCTAGGATATCCCCTTAGATCAAGTGGATGCACCAGTTTGGTTTGGCTGAGGAGCCATGAGATTTGGATTATTGGGTATCTGACCAAATGATCTAGGAGGGTGTTCTATATTATTTCTTGAGTCTCCCATGAATCATCAATTAATATATATATATATATAATATTTTATAGGTTCTCTCCCTCATAAGAATCAGATTTTGATACAACATTGAGAATTCCCATGTACTACCATGGGGTTCATCCAATGGGATTATAGATGAGGGATTACTTATGACACCCTGGGGTCCACTACTCATCATTATGGAGGTGTGATCCCAAGATCCACAGGGCTTGAATTGAGGTCTCCTAGAGGTGATTCTTTTGATCACAGACATTAAAATATTGGCCAAAGCATGTATATTCAATCTGGGTCATGAACCAGAGGATAAAAAAATTTTTATATAGTTATTGATTCATACAATTTATTTGTTGATATCTATTGGGCATGTCAGTTTCATATAAAAATACATTACTGGTTTTTAATGGTTCCACGTTGGTGGTTCCCTATAGAGTTATGTACTGACACCACACACAAACCACCACTATACATTCTTACTCGAGAAAAATCTCACATGGTTTCATATATAGGATGGGTATATTCTAGAGTCTGGATCATTTTGAAAAATTATATCAATATTAAGATATTGAGGCGAGGTATTTCTCAGAGTAGTAGAATAGCTCATTTATTTATTACTATTTTTATATGGGATTAGATGAGTTGATGATCTGTCTTATATAACGGTATGTCATGAATTTATTTGGTTTAATATGTTTCCTCTTCTTTGTTATCTATAAAAACTGATGGTTGTGGATTGTTCACAATAAATAGTAATAATATTTATGATATAAAACATTGAAATAGGGTGTATATCATATCCATAATGAAACTTTATACACCACTACCAGTTGGTATCTTTTGGTGTATGAGGACACGTGCTTGAGATCAAGTTACAGACCGATCTTGTAACTATTCAAAGTGATCTGAGCCAGGATTTTACAAAATAGTGTTAGTGTTTTCATTTTACTTTTTCTTAGTATATTGGATTAAATATCTAAGAGATTTAGGATTTTGTTAGACCCAATGATGTATATCCAAATGGTGCATCATGAAAATCTATTCTATTAGGAAATATAGGTTTCTTGGTATGGGATTGATGTCATGGATTTTGATGCTACTATTGATTGATTTATCCTCATGTGATTCCCAAGTAGTTCGAAGGTTCAAGATTTATTTGAATTATTTATTTAGGACCACATGGGAATGAGGTGTCTTAGACATCATGATTAGGTATGTAGGATTTACATGACATCTAGGCCTGCTAGTTTGTAATTATGTCACTAACAAGAGGTTTAGTTTTTCAAAGTGCTAGTAAGAACTCATAAAATATATTCTCATATAATTTCATGGTGGTATTCTACTCAGATATACCACCATGTACAAGTATTTCATTATTATCGAAGGTCATGTGGATTATATAATGGGATTACTGATGAAAAATATGATGATATAATATCTCAATGAAAGGTAAAGGTGGTGACCCGTGTTGGAAAATATATGAATATAGTTCTTTAATACTAGACCCCATGTGGGTGGTTTAATTTTAGTTTGGTAATTCAAAGTGTCAGAAATAATGTGTATGGAATATTACCATATATATTGGAATGGAATTATACTTAATCAATCATGTGATTGTGACTTTCTCGATACAGATCATCTTGGAGGATGTCGTTGATTATGGTACTGATGTCTAATGATTTTGTAATTCTAGATTTGGTAGTCTTGTGGGTAGATTCTTGGTGAGAATTGACAACTGATGGATGGTGGTGTTTATCATGCATGACATGGATATGGTTGCTTGTGTGAGACCCTTAAGAAGGTGGTTGGGTATGATATATTCCATGGTTTATATTAGATGGGACCATAGATGATATACCATGAGATGCAACCTTCTGTGAGACATGAGTAGATGGGTTATATGAGAGACCTCGAGACATCTAGTTTTGACTTAGACCTTTCCTCATCTGTGAATTATATAATTGAGGGAAATATGCGAGATGCATTATCCTTGGGTTGTGAGTGCCTTGTAGTTGGGATGCATGGAGTGGTGCCTCAGTTTGGGAATTGTTTCACTTAGGGTGTTATTTAGTTTATAATATAGTCCTGGTGATGACTTGGTGTTTCTTTCTGTGGTCAACTCCTTGTGCGATAGTGAAGGAAAGGTGAGGCAAATGGATTACCTTACTATTGAGGTGATATTTTGAGTACATGAAAAATCTAGTGCCTGAGTCTTTTTTTACTTTGTATGTGTGTAGAAGCTGGGTGAGAGGTAATGTACGCTGTTGTGATTTGGAATAGTGTTGGGTGGTAGGTAAGCAAGTGATGGGCCAAAATATCTATTAGAAAACAGATCTTCATTTTGGTTATGGATTTTGATTTCGGGTTGGTTTTTAGGAAAATGAAGAATTGAGAAATTTTCTATGTACATGCCCCATACATTTGAGTACAAACCATGTACATGGTTGCGGCGTATAGCCATGTAATAGCCATGTAATGGTTGAGTACATGGCTATGAAGATGACATGGAAGACCGCCTAAAGCGGGGTCTAGTTGAGGCTAGTACATGATGTCTGCATTAAATGGCCACACAATGTACTTTTCTTTTTATTTGATATATCAAAGAGGGGTTGCGTATCACATTCATAACTCCCTTATTCTTCCTATGTTTCATATCGGAGAGTAATGGAATGCCAAAGAACTCAGAATCCCCCCAGATTCTTCTTCTGACCTCCAATTGAGACTTCGTCAGGTGCGTTGGATTCCCACCAGTGAGTTCTATCTTTTCCAGGAGCCTTTCTTCCTAATTCCTCCTCCCTCATGAGTATTTAAAGGATGACTTTTTTTACAATATTTATATATCTAATTTGTTATGGGGAGATTTAAGGGCCGACGTTAAAGTGTGTTGATCATATGACATCAAGCACGGTGGTTTTTTCCTTTTTGATGTTCGTCTTTGGATTATATATGATTAATGTGTAGAATAACCATGTTTAGGTTATTGTGTTTTTTTTAATTTAACCTTGTTTAATCCCTACTAGGTTTGTTTGTTTGAAAAAGGGTCATTTCTTATGTTTATGGTTTTAAACATTGATTATGGGTGTGTTACCCTTGTTTGATAGATTATGTCCATTTGGTATAGAATGCTTGTTAGGATTTCATTATTTTCCAAGAATCACATTTTTAGGACTGAGTTTTTGATAATATGAGTTGCATGTGATTCTAAATTTGAAAGTTTGACGAAGGGGAATTTGGATGTGAGAGCTTCCCATGGTAGGGTTAGTTATGTATAAATTGTTTTTTGTTGGCCTAGATGTATTGACTATGAGAGCTACTAGGTGGTCATAAACTAGAGGGATTATACCATGAGACCTACCCAGAGGGTCATTATTAAATGAATGTCGGACCCTAGGGCATTGACTGTGATATCTTCCAGGAGCACATTATAGTTTATTGTTTCTGTGCAGACTAAGGGGGTATTCACCGTGAGAGCTTCCCAGGTGGTTGTTTGTAATTGATTAGTGATATGTGGGTCCAAAGGGGTTATACCTTGTGAGATTTCCTATAGGGACATTATTTTATTGAATTGATGATATTTTAAACCATAGTGGTTAGAATGTGATAAATTCCCATAGGGTTGCCTATGAATGATTGAATGGGTATAGAGAGTCTCTAAGCCAAAGCATAAGCTTGGAATCGGTCTTAAAATATTGTTTAGATGGTCTTCCAAGACATCTATTTTCCTATTACACAAGGGATACAGAGCTAAGGATATATTTTGGGATTTCATTATTCAATTTTTTGAATAATTAATAAATGTAAGTGAATTTAATTGAAAATTGTAGGATTGTTCAGTTTTTATTACTTCCATGTATATTTCTTCATTTATGAATATTACCTTCTATATATATTCATTGAATGTTAGGAACAAATATATTGGTGATTGTCTACTAGGAATAGTCTCACACTGAATTTGGTTCTTGATTTTCGACAAATATAGATTACATGGTTGTCAGTATAGATAAGGGAAATCACCCTTCTTCATTAGGTACCTGATTACTGTTGGAGTTGGAGAGCATGAGACCAAGATGAGGCTTGCGATGCTGTTGGAGTTTACTAATTTTCTATACTTTGGTTATATTATTATATTTCGAGCATTATGACTTGTTTAGAAAATTTCCTAGACACATGTGACATGCATAATTTATATATTCTCTAGTTATTATATTACTATCTGCCTTCTATTGGTTACTTTGTTGTAAGGTATTACTAATTATTTTTTTGTTTCCTATTTTTTATTTTGTTATGTATAATATTCCAATGAGTGAATAGTTTCCCCATTACCATACCTTAATCATCGCTTCTTGTCGGCAGCCTCTCGTGTTTGGGGAAATGCACTTCAGGTCATGTGACTAACATGGTACGAGGCATCTTTATAAGGGTGGGTGTGCTGTGAAAATCCACAATGTCTTTCGAGGAAATATTTCTTGACTAGTTTCACTCATTTCATTTTGGATTTTAACTTTCCTTGATGTGAGGTCACAGTTATGACCTTAGTTTTGTTTGGGTTTTCCTAGTAAATGGAAAACACGCTGGTAGCATCGCTGGAACTCTTAGGAGAACACTTTGTAGAGTTTTTCAAATGTTGGATGTATCATGGTAATGATGCTATGAGAGCTGATATCGGCACACTCAAAAATGATTCACACTTCAAAATGATTAATAATACCATCAGTTTTGATTAGTTGGGAATGTTTTACATTAGGTAAATTGTGTGTTTTCATGGGGTTTCACAATCTATCATTTCATACGGGGATCCCTAGTTTAATTCTCATATTTAGAAGGAATTACAGAGGGATTTGGGTATACATATACTTGAGAGTACCAATTACCATCCCCATATATATGGCCATTCAAAACACATGATTCATGTTTTGGAGTACTTGAATTGAGCATTCACCTTGGATTTTCGAGGGCTCTTGGAAGAGACACATTCCCCTAGTGGATTTTGACTACAATAAAAGTTTTCAGGAAAAAATTCAAATGGAAATTATGAGGATTTATACAGTAGGCCAGGCCGATCACCCCTATATTGGATGGAGGCTGGAGAGCATGATATGCTGTGACCTCAACTTTTCTAGGAGACCATTGAACAGGTGGAGTTGCTTCTGAAGAGGATGCCAACAACACAATCTCAACAGAAATCTTATGCTGATCATTGGAGATGACCTTTTGATTTTCTTTAACGCCCTGACCTAGTTACCCAAAGTTGATTAATTAATGCTGAACATTAGCATGATACAAGGAATCATGTCCCGAAATACTGGTTAGTTTAGTAGCATTGGAAGTACTAGATACATACATATGTTTTACATTACATCATTAGATAAAAAACATTGTTTCCTCTTTGAACACACTTATATCCCTTAGCCTATCCATGCAGGTCAACCATAAAATACTTCCTCACATATTGGAAAAAATAAAACATATATATGGATTAGCTTAGATGATCAGTAAGGATAACTATATAGTGGAAAATTTCCTAAATAAGCATAAATATTAAAGGCAATGTATAAGTCTAAAACAAAAGCGTTTTAAACTTAAACATCAGTATAATATAGAAAAGATAAAATCAAATAATATCATTTACTTATTAACATGGATATTCTACTAGTCTAATAACCACATGCAATATCAATAGTCACTTTCACAATGATGAAATACATAATTCTAGACATCATTACCAAATAGTAAAGGCCTTGTGACAAGACTACAAATAAGATTTTGTCAAGGCCTTGTGCCAAGACACTATTTTGACTCATTAGACCTACTGATGAATTGAGGAGCTATATCGGGCTCCACCCATCACTTACTGTGTCCAATGCATTCCTCATATAAAAAGGTTTAAATATAACATAAACACTCATATTAAAACTAGCAAACGAAATGTCAATACTTTATCCACAAACCATGAATGGTATAAAAATAACACATCCACATTCATACATATCACTAAAACATAAATATAATATGGAATATTTGAATCATAATAAATCAACTTCAAACAATCTTAAAGTCTTTTAAAGGATGTTGACATAGATGAAAACAAAACTTTTTGTAGGGAAATATCTCTTTCTTTTTTGAAATCATTTAATAGACATATAATAATAAAAGAAAACAATTATTTTAAAAATATTCTTATAAGATTGTATGGGAATATTCAATGATGTTATAATGATAGAAAATAGGAACACCCACCGCATAAGTTAAAAAACATTCTTACCTTAATTTGGTTGAAATGGTCTTAAAGTAACTTGTTTGGAAAACGATGGAAATATTCCTTTCAAAAAAACTTATATGATGACAAACAAGGGTGTAAATGACTTTAACTATTAGTCTAGTAAATATTAAAAATATTTTGAAATAAATTTTGAATAAACATGGATGTGGATGATAAATAGGTCCTAGTAGATACTTACGTAAAAACAACCTCGGATAATAAAGAGATTGTGAAATTAACCATTACCTTGTACTTGTCCTTAGTCAATGGTATGTTAAATTCTTGTATAATAGTTAAAACACTGTTATTAAATTATACAAGAATCAAATACATAAATATGATATCATATATAGTCTTATAATATTTCATTGTTAATAATATTTTAGTAGTATCATCTTTTCAGGTGTTAAAAAATTAGTTTTCCTTTATATGTTTTGTGATATAAGCCGTGTTTTTACTTTGTGGATGTGTTTGATTTATATCTAGAATGATAATAAGTTATAACAAATTATTTTGAATCAGAAAATGAAAATTATTATTTAATGGTGACGATGGAGAAATGAATCTCATCACCTCCGTGGAGATGGTAATCCGTACGTACGCACGAGAAAAAATATCATTCTTTTGTTATTAAAATAATATATAATTGGATGGAATATCATATATAAAAAATAATTATCATGTTATATTTATTATTTACATCCGTTATACTCATTATTATACCCATCAAAATATTGAAGTGTTTGAATAACAAACTTCACCACGACGTGGAGACGGTAAGCCGTACGTAAGCATGTATGGTGACATTTTCATTTATAGGATAAATAGAATAAATAATATGGTTGTACCATTTTTATAATAACTTATCAGTATATATAATATACTGGAGTTGTTATTTTATAATGTAAACAACAACGAAAGAGGAAGTGGAAGAAGAAAAGAACTTGAAAGAAGTGATGAAATATTTACCTCTACTTCAGGTTCTTTCTTTTGATTTGAACAAAAGGGCTTACTAGGTTGGATTTATGACCAACATAATACCTCTAGGATGAAAGGAGGAAATATGGGAGGATATTTGGTCACGTTATGGCTGAGCCAAAAGTCTTTGGAGGTGTGAAATTAAGAGAAGGGGAAGTGCCCTTTTATAATAGAGGTGAGGGTCACTTTAAGAAAAGCTTGAAATATTTGTTTATAATAAAATCCATTTCAGTTTATAATGGCTCAAAAATGATTTATTAAAACGATAAGGTGGATATGGGTTGGAAAACATTTAACCGATTGTTTTTACACAGGTTTAGGTCACCATATTAACCTTACCATTAAGATTTAACGCTTAGTTAAATAGTTTGTCATCTACCATGTCTCTTTGTATTTTTATATTATATGGTTAATAAACATAATATAAAATTATAAGATAACCCCAATAGTTTCATTAATGATATATATAATATTATTTACTCACTTTTTCTAACATTATATTTTTATGAATAACATATCAACCAATAATATAGTATTTTTTTTAAGTTAATTAGGTCAATTTTGACATTATTTAATAAATGTTTTTTGTTAAAGTCATAAAAACATTATTACTTCAAAATATATTCATATATAAATATTAAAATGTCATATTATCTTATAAAATTAGTGTAATTTATCAAAAGTCTCAATTTAAATTTTTTTGGATATTTATAATATCAATTATTTTAATATTTCATCATTATAGTAATTTTTGAATCATCATTGTGTCATAAATAAGTTAAATTATTTAATGTATATAAATTACAAATAAAATATCATAATATATGAAATCTTTTTATCTTTTAAACGAGTATTCATAGTCTAAGAGATCAATTATATAACCCTATATAAAAATGTTTTACTAAAAGATACATGCTTTTGTTATTTTTGTATTTACATTAGTTTATTTAATGTAAAATGTCATTATCACTCCCAAGTGGCTCCATGGGGTCCCAAAATAGACCCAAGGATTACCATGGCTGTAAAAGTATCAAAAAATAGTAATAAGACACATTTGAGTGTAATTTAATATTATTATAATATTATTTTGTTACTGTTATTTTCCGAATTTACCCTTTAACCATGGTAAATAAAATATTTACCTAAATAATTATTCATAATGTAAAAAAATAAAAGTTATCTATTTACACAAGTTGGACCTCCTGATTCCAAATATGGAATACATTTTTCCAAATTCAAATCATAGAAGTGGAATAAATTAATTTAAAAATAATTCCTATTGACAAAAAAGCATGTTTTTAGGAAATAATAACTATCAAAAGATTGACACTTGTTTATGTTTAGTTTAAATGTGATATTACATAAAATGACCTAAATTATATTAAATGATAAAAATATAATCTAATGATACTTTAAAACCACTCAAATGTATAATTTGACACTATAAATTATTGTGATTAAAAAAGTTGTTTTTAATTAAAATTTGGCACTATTCATAAAAAATTGATAGTTTTCAGAAAAGTACCAAAAATACACCCTATGATAATTTTGATATTCCTAATCCAACAATTATGTCCATTTTTAATGATAAAATTTATAAAATTTCAAAAAGTGGGTATTATTATTCATAACGGTGAGTTTGATTGGTCACGGTTTGTTAGAATCTCGATGTTGCGTACAACGCCAGCTTTTGCATTATTCAATGGGAAACGTACCATGGAATCTTGGTGTGTTACATTCTTCTCTCCTTAAAATAGTTTTTTCCTTGTAATTTATAGAATACTACCACACAAAAAGATTCGGGGGGTTCTTCATCATAAGTTCCTCTGGTTCCCATGTTGCGTCTTCCATCTTTTGTTTTCTCCATATAACTTTTACCTGACAAGTCGTCTGGTTTCTCAACACTTGTTCTTTGGTATCAAGAATCTTTATAGGCTCTTCACAATAAGACATATCAGGTTCTAGTATAATTTCCCCATAAGTGAGTACATGTGTTGGGTAAGACATGTATTTTCTCAACAGTGATACGTGGAACACATCATGAACTTTGGAGATACTTGGAAGCATTGCCAAACGGTAAGCTACAACCCCAATTCATTCTAGAATTTCGAAAGTTCCAATGTACCCATGACTTAATTTACCCTACTTACCGAAATCTTTAACTCTATTCCATGGAGATACCTTTATGAAAACCTGATCTCTTACCTCAAATTCCAAATCCTTCATTTGGTTATCAGCATCGCTCTTCTGCCTACTTTGAGCTGCATTGATGTGGGTTTGGATAACCTTAACCTTTCCCATCATTTCCTCAACATGTTTTGGGCCTATGAGTTTTCTTTCACCAACATCATCCAAACAAGTTGGCGTTCGACATCTCATTCTATATAACGCTTCAAATGGTGCCATCTAAATACTTGAATGGAATCTATTGTTATAGGAGAATTATAACAGAGGTAAATATTATTCCCACATACCTTGAAAGTAAAGTGAGAATGATATCCACATATCTTATAAGGTTTGAAGAGTCTATTCTGATTGTCCATCAGTTTGAGGGTGGTAGGCAGTGCCGAAACAAATTTCAGTATCTAAGGCCTTCTGAAGACTTCTCCAAAATCTTGATGTAAAACGGGGATCATGATCAGAAACAATCGATAGGGGTACACCATGGAATCTTAAAACTTCATTAATATATAGTCTTTCTAGACGTTCATGTGGTAAATCTTCTCCTATATCATGAAAATGTGCTAACTCGGTAAGAAGATCAACAATGACCCATATTGCATCATTTATTCTAGTAGACTTTGGTAGCCTCTTGAAAAAGTGCATCGTAATATTATCACATTTCCACTCAAGTATGGGAAGAGGTTGCATAACTCCTCTAGGTTGTTTCCTTCTAACTTTCAGTTGTTGAAAAACAATACATCTTGACACAAAATCAGAAATCTCCCTTTTCATGTTGTCCCACCAAAAATGATCCTTAGAATCTCTATACATCTTGGTTCTCCCAGGATATATAGAGAAATTGGAGCTATGAGCATCATCCAAAAAATCTATTTTTATATCAGGTATATCAGGAACACGAAGTCTCTTTCCATATTTCAAAATCCCATCTTCGTTTTCAAATTCAATCAATCTCCCATTGTTCACAGCTTTAATTTTATTTTTTAACTCCTCATCATATGTCTGAGAAATATTTATCCTTTCTTGTAAAGATGGTTTGTTATCCATTTGAAAAAGAATTGACATTCCACCTTCTATGGTTGTTCCCATATCCATATTTTATAGATCCATGAAAATAGGATCCCTTTCAACTCTCATCTTGTTCAAAACTCCATGATCCTTTCTGATCAAAGCATTTACCACCTTATTGGACTTTCTCGGGTGTTAGTGCATAGTGCACTCATAATCCTTGAGTAATTCAAGCCATCACCTTTGCCTCATGTTGAGTTCTTTTGGTGAGAAAATAAACTTCAAACTCTTGTGATCAGTATAAATCTAACAATTTTCACCAAATAGATAGTGTCTCCATATCTTAAGGGAAAGGATTATAGTTTGTAACTCAAGATCATGAGTGGGATAGTTTTGCTCATGAATGTGTAGTTATCGTGAGGCATTGGAAATAACTCTATCATTATACATAAGGACACAACCATGTAATTTCTTTGAAGCATCACTATAAATAACCAACCCAACATTCCCAGATGGTAGAGTCAAGATTGGAGCATTGACTAATATTTTCTCCAGTTCTTCAAAACATTTTTCACAATCTTTTGTCGAAACAAATTTAACCCATTTACGTGTGAGCTTGGTTAATGGGTTAGCCAACTGGGAAAAATTCAGGGTGAAACATCTATAATAACTTGCTAAACCAATAAAACTGTGTACCTCAGTTATACTCATCGGTGATGGCCATTAATGGATTTCCATTGTCTTAAAAGGATCATAAGAGATTCTATCCTTAGAGACAATATGGAAAAGAAATGAAATATCTTGAAGCCATAACTCACACATGCTAAATTTCCCATATAATTAATTTCTTCTAATAATCCTTAAGATAATGCGCATGTGATTTTCATGATCTTCATCACTTTTGGAGTTCACCATGATACCATCAATAAATACCACAACAAAATCATCAACATATTCCTTGAAATATCTATTCATTAGATCCATGAAAACAGAGGGTGCATTAGTCAGCCCAAAAAGGCATTACTGTAAACTCATAATGCCTATACCTGGTTCGGAATGCGGTTCTCGGAATGTCTTCCTTCATCACACACAACTGATGATATCCAGATCGAAGGTCAATCATTGAAAAATATTGAGCTCCATGATGTTGGTCGAATAAATCATCAATGTGAGGGAGGGGATATTTGTTCTTTATTTTTATAACATTGATATCCCTACAGTCCATACACAAACTCATAGATCCTTCTTTCTTCTTAACAAAAATGAAAGGGGCTCCCCATGGAGAAACAATAGGGAAAATAAATCACTTATTACTCAATTCATCTAGTTGTTTATTTAGTTCCACGAGTTCCACAGTGACCATTCTATAAGGGTTCTTCGATATGGGCCTTCAACCAGGAATTAAATCAATGGAAGACTCAATTTCTAGTTATGGAGGATGTCCAAGTAAATCCTATGGAAACACATCAATATACTCCTTCACAATAAGAACTTCCCCAATTCAAACATTATTTTCCTCACCCATGATTATTTCATTCTATTCCTCCCCAATAATTGAATTTAGTAGAGATTATAGGGGTGGATCTTGATACGAATCAGGTGGTGAAGTTTCTGCTCTAAAGATAAGGTACTCCTTATCATCATCTAAAATTTTAACCTCCTTATTCTTACAATAATTTTTCGCATCATGGTTCGAAATCCATTCCATTCAAAAGATTATATCAAATTCAATCATGGGTGTGACGATGAAATAATCTTCTAAAGAACATTAATATGCCCTAATGGGAATTGATTTACAAAACATTGTTGTGATGATACTTCACTTAGGAGTTTTGACTGAATACTCCCTTGTAATGTCAAATTGAAAATATCTAATTTTCTTAGCAAATTGGGAAGATATGAAACAATGCGATGATCCACAATCAAAAAAATCATTGGCTAAACTTGAGGAAACCATTAAATTACCTATCAGCACATCTTTTAGGTCTTCAACTTCAGTGGTAGAGATTTCATAATATTATCATTGATCCCTTGGTCTTTTCTGATTTATGTTCCCCTAGTTAATAGGAAATTCATTTTCATAATGTCCCTTTTCTCTACAATTGTATCATTCAACATTGATAGCCTCTTTATTTCCCTTGAATCCACGAGCTTTGTGGCATTTCTCACCACACTTGTAACAAACTCCTATTCCCTTCAAGCAATTACCGAGGTGTTTCTTCCCACATTTACCATAGGATGGATGTTCAACTTTTCCCTTATTCCCTTTATTTCCATTTCAAGAGTGATCAGTTGATCTCTTCATGTCTTTCTCTGCATTGAAGTCATAAGACATAGAGAATTACTTATCTGTCTTAGTAACACTTGAGACAATATCTTCGTACTATGATATGTTCAATGTATAAATGGTTTTAACCTAAAAAATAATTGATCAATATTAATCATTGGGTTAGGTATATAAGATTTTTCATGCCTTACTAACCTTATAAAGTTAGCCTCATACTTTGCGACATTCTCATCCTCCTTTTTCCTCAGAGTCTGAAATTGTTTTTCCATATCCTCCTGATGGACATGAGGAAATTATTTTTCTATGAAAATATCTTTAAGCTACATCCATTCCCTATTTTATACTTCTTCATATCTCTTTGGGTTTTGGATTAATGACCATCGTTGATCTATACCTCTCGGGAGGTGATAAACTGCCACGACAACCTTTTCCCTTTCACTACTCCCCAAAGCATGAAATATTTTCTCTAAGGAATTTATCCATTACTCAGATACTAATGGATTTGTACTCCCATTGAATTTTTGTGGTTTCTTCCTCCTGAAGAGGTCTAACATTGATCTTCTGTGTTCTGGATCAAGGTGCTATATACGGGTAAGGTTATTATTCCTAACATGAGTGAGTTGTCCCAGTGTGGTGATAAGCTGATTATCACCAGTTGTGTCACAAGCCCCACTATAATTTTCTTGAGTTGGAGGTAAATCTTTACATGGATTATGTTTGTCGATACAGTTTCCATTCCTTCCACTATGTTCCATCTCTGAAACCTGGCATAAACTAGATTAGTTTATGAATCTTAATACAGAATTCCAAACTTGTAAAACACATAACATAAATTTATGAATTTAGGGATATAATCCATAATCAAAAAAAATTCATTTAGGAGGTATATACTCATAAATCCTTCATAATTTTTTGTAAAGAAAATGTGAATTATCTTAACCAAATATCTTGGGAGTGTCGTAACTAACAATGCATCAAGGCCCATTGTCGTGTTCCAGGATACCCTAGGTCAAGCCCGAAACTCTTTGTTGGAGTTTTCACTCTTAGGTACATCTGTTCTAGAGATGCCTCTACCTAATCGTATCCAGACAGGGATGTATTTCATGGAAAATACACAAAATCTCTACATTACCAAAATTATAGGAAGTTATTCTATACCAATCCTCAAAGTTTATCTTAGGGTAATGTGCTCTAATCTGAGTTTATCTAAATCTAGTTTCCAATGTTTGTTCTAAACTTCCTATGATACCAACTGTAATGCCCCAACCCTAGTTACCTAGAAAAAGTGCATTATTACATAACATTTTCATGATACAAGGAATCATGCCCCAAAATATGGATTAGTTTAGTAGCCTTGGAAGTATTAGATACATACATAAGTTTTACATTACATCATGAGATAAAAACAACAAAAAAATGTTTTCCCATTTGAACACACTTACATCCCTTATCCTATCCCTACAGGTCAACCATAAAATACTTATTCATATCCTAGGAAAGATAAAACATAGATAGGGGTGAGATCAGATGCTCAGTAAGGATTACAATATAGAGGGAACAATCATAAATAGGCATAAACATTTAAGGCAATGTATAATACTAAAACAAAATACTTTTAAAATTAAACTTTAGCATAATATGGAAAAGATAAAATCAAATAATTCAATTTGCTTATTAACATGGATATTCTACTAGTCGAATAATCACATGCAATATCTATTGCCACTATCATAATGATGGAATGCCTAATGCCAGACTTCATAACCACATATTCAAGGACTTGTGAGAAGACTACAAATAAGATTTTTTCATGTCCTTGTGGAAATACACTAGTTTGTCTCATGAGACCTACCGATGCATCAGGGAGCTATAGCGGGCTCCACCCATCACTCAATGCATTCCTCATATGAAATGGTTTAAACAAGACATAAACTATAGTATTAAAACTCACATATGAAATGTCAATACTTTATCCATAAACCATGAATGGTATAAAAATATCACATCCA
The DNA here is from genome assembly GCA_963277665.1 of Viscum album. NCBI lineage: Eukaryota > Viridiplantae > Streptophyta > Magnoliopsida > Santalales > Viscaceae > Viscum > Viscum album. The sequence continues at coordinate 1,465,498,508 of OY728125.1, read as the reverse complement.
CAATCAAAAATATCACAAAACCATCAATATAATATGGAATATTTGAATCATAATAAACCAACTTCAAATAAGCTTAAAATCCATCAAAGGATATTGACATAGATGAAATCAAAACTTTTTATAGAGAAACATCTCTTTTTATTTTTAAATCCTTTAATAGACATATAATTATAAAATAAAACATTTATTCTGAAACTATTCTTATAAGCATGTATGGGAATCTTCGACAATGTTATAATGTTCGAAAATAGCCACACCCACAGTATAAGTTAAAACAACATTCTTACCTTAATTTTGTCGAAAAGTTCATGAAGTACCAAGATTAGAAAACGACAGAAGGATTCATTTAAAACCATTTTATAAAAAGTAAAAAAGGGGTATAAATTACTTTAACCCGTAGTATGGAAAATAGTAAAAATGTTTTGTAATACAGTTTTAAGAAACATGGATGTAGATGATAAAGTGGTCTCAGTAGATAATTACATATAAACAACCTTGGATAATAAATAGATTGTGAATTTAACACTTACCTGGTACTTTTCCTTAGTCTATGTTATATTAACCTCATGTATAATAGTTAAAACATTTTTTTTTAAATTATACAAGAATCATATACATATATATATATGATATCATATATGTTTTTTAATATTGCTTTGTTAATAATATTTTAGTAGTACCATCGTTTCAGGTGTTAACTGATTTGTTTTCCTTTATATGTTTTGTGAGATAAGTCATGTTTGTTATAGAAAGTATGTATTTGATTTATATCCAATATGATATTAAGTTATTAAACATTATTTTTAATCATCAAATTCAAATTATTCTTGAATGGTTATGATGGGGAAATGAATATCATCGCCTTTGTGGAGATGGTAATCCGTACGTACGCAGGAGAGACAATATCATTATTTTGATATTAAAATAGTGTATAATTGGATGATATATCATATATTAATAATAATTATCATGTTATATTTATTATTTACATCAGTTATACTCATTATTATACCCATATAAATACTGATGCGTTTGAATAAAAAACTTCATCATGACGTGGAGACGTAATCCGTACGTACACAGGTATGTGTTGACGCTACTTTCGTCACAGAATCTAAAGATAGGAAAAGGGAATATCTGAGCTCAAAGTGATTCAACCTTTGAAGAAAACATCAAAAATCGACAAAGGCATGAACAATGGATCAACAGAAACTACACCACGCAAGTTATCTCACTGTCGCGCAAGTACACTTGCGCGGCACCCTTGGTCGCGCAAGTGACTTGCGCGACCTAAGTGGTAACCGCCCGATAACCACCCGGGGTCTTCTTTTGCCTATAAATAGACCCTGTGGGCCCACCATTCAAGAGGATATTTTTCCAGAAACTCGGATTGAAGCTCCCGACGCCCAAGTCTCTTCTCAAACCTTCTGGAACACTTCTAAGGTAATTTCTTACCTAGAACGGAAGATCTAAAGAGAAGAAGGAAGGCCTAAGTGTTGAAACTTATCAACACTTGCGCGCCGACTTATTTCCTTCAATATAACTTGTGCGTCCCTTTTCTGGAAGAAGCTCAAGAGGATTCTAAAGTGATTAAAAGGAGTCGCTCAAGTATTCTAATGATGTTTGAGAATCGCGCAAGTACCCCTCATGTCGCGCAAGTATACTTGCGCGACCCATACTTGCGCGCCACCGCAATACTTGCGCGCCTTTCAAGACTTGCGCGCCCCTACCTTTTTGGGTGCCCATCTTTCCCATTTCACCCCTCTTAAGCCATTACACCTTTCCTTTTCAAGATTCAGTCTTCAAGACACTCTTCAAAGCCATTTATGGCATGATTTCTTTATTTGACTTCGTTATCTGAAAGGAATTCTGTGGAATATCTCTCAAAACCTAGTGATTTAAATATCCTTATGTCACTAAATATGGAGAGTTCATTCATTCAACCTCATCCTTTAAGATGAGAGAATCCTTAACTTGGGTCTCCTTTTCAGGAATAATCCCCAGTTATAAATCCTTTAACTTGGGCATCCTTCTTTAGGAGTAAGCCCCAAATTCTTAAAGTTCCCAAACTTGGGCATCCTCCTCAAGAGTAAGCCCCAAACCTTAATTCCTTATACTTGGGCATCCTCCTCAGGAGTAATCCCCAATCATAATATGGGAATCCTCCTCAGGAGTAAGCCCCAAACCTTAATCCCTAACATGGGTCTCCTTTTCAGGAATAAGACTCAGTCATAATCTTGGGCTTCCTTTTCAGGAGTAAAGCCCCAAGTCCCCTAACCTAGGCCTCCTTTTTAAGAGTAAGTCCCAGTCATAATCTTGGGTTCCCTTTTCAGGAGTAAACCCCAAGCCCCCCTTAAATTTCTCTTAACCAGTCCTAATTTACCCTTAATTTGGGTTTCCTTTTTAGGAGTAAAACCCAATCATAAGTCCCCTCCTAACTTGGGCATCCTCCTTAGGAGCAAGCCCCAAGATTAGTGTATTCAAAATCTCCATAAAGCACATATACCTTTATGGACCTTGTTCCTGGATTTCCTCCCTAAAAGTAAATCCTAAACCTTCATCTATCTGGGCAGTCATACATACATAAGCCCCAAACAAATTCTTATGATTGCATATTTCATGACACAATTGTCTAATTTTTACCAATACCTCTTGTTTCTCACACCGAGCATGACTCACGTGAGCTTAGAGTGTAAAAGTAATTATGACATTCTTCTTTGAGCCATCAATCATAAACATCATACTCCATTACTCGAACTACGTGGGTCCGGATTCCTTTTCCAAAAAAAAGGATACGTAGGTAGCCCATTTATGGGTTCGATCCCAACTTTGAAATAATCCATGTCCTTCTGAATGACGATAAACTTCAAGTGCCTCACTGAGTGGCTTTAAAACCAGCCCGGTCATCATAATGACCAAGAGACTTTTTTGTTTCGAAGGATAACATTGACCAAGAATCTCTAAATAGATACAGATGATTCTCTATTGATTAAGAACCTCGAATACATATAAAAGATTATCTAAATTTCTTGCATATTTTAATCATTGATTCTTAAAACTTAAGAAAAGCTCATTTTATACTTGGTAATGTAATAAGGATTCACGAACATAACTTAAACCTATAAAGAGAGTCCTGGAGTAGACAATAATTCCCCTTAAAAAGGTGTGATGAGTCCGACCTCCCATCCTCTCGACCAATGCAAATTCCTAAGCCTCATTAGTCCACAAGCTAATGAGCGCCTACCTTTGGAAAGTAGGTCCAAACGGATGTGGAATCATTGGATGTTTCCGGTTCTACGAAAAAACCCGCTAGAAACCGATCGGAACGTTTGAATCTCTTGTCCATGAGGTCATCCCCGAAATCCGTGAGGGAACAAAAATGGTGAACCCGACGTGAATCCTTAACCAAGTTAAAGTGATATTCTTCTTATTTGTTAGGCCCCTTGGGCGAAAAAAGCAATCATTGACATGTGCTCATCCAAAAGATGCAGTGGTCGGATTCATCTTGATTATGTCTGTTATATGGAACAAGCACTCTTTTCTCAAGATCTTCTGCAAAATGGATTTCCTTAAATTCACCCCTGTGAATACTGCTGCTGTGGACACCTCTACTGTGAGGTCTGCTGCTGTGAAAACCAATGCTACTACTCCTGCTGGAACGTCGTCCGCTCTGAGGATGACATCACCAACTCAGCGTCTTCAACGTTTGGTTTCTAATGCACTGGTTAAGGAGTACCATCGCAACGGTACTATCCCAACTCTGGAGGCCGCTCGTAAAGCCCTCCAAGTTAACAACTCTACCTGGTCGTCCGGACAACGGTGACCAGCGATTAAGAAGCAGGCGGTGCTGACTACCGTCTCCAACCATTTCGGGTCGTTATCCCCGGAACGCAATTTCCATTCATTCCCTTACTCTGAGGAAGTGAATGAGCAGGTCCCGCAGGGCCTTAATTCAAAAATACATGAGTCCTTCTCGAGGGCTCCCATAAACAATCGCCGCCTGACTCGTGCGGTAATGCGCCCTCAACATGATGAGGGTACTGACTCCAGGCATTCATCTCAGGTTCCTCGAACCCGAGCAGGCAAGATGAACCGCCAGAGACGGAATCCGGTTAACAATAGGCAGGTTGTCATCCCTGCCATCTCCGGAGAAGTCCACCAACCTAACTTGGTGGCAAACAACGAGCAGGCACAATCACCTGTCCGTTTTAATTCCGCTGTCCAGCAGACTCGTCTGGCAGCATCACACCAATCCCGCCAGGCAATCCCGGAGGAGTACTATAGGCAGGAACATACACCTGCTTATACATCACCAGTTAGTCAGCAGGCTCGTCTGACTACATATGATGGATCTCGTCAACCGCGTTTGGCGAAGTGTAATCAGCAGGCACATACACCTGCTAATACTAATCAAGCCTACCAACAGTCTCGCTTGGTAGCGCACGGAGAAGTCAGTCAGAAAGCCCCGACGACAAACAGGAGGCAGACTCAACTCTCTGCCTCCACACTTGAGTACTGTCAGGATTCACTGACAGGAAAAGGAGGACAGGAGCAGGAACATACACCTACTCCAAGCCCGGAATGGATGTATATCCCCGTTCCGGCGGCTGATGTCACCAAACATATTTTGTCAATGGTGAAAGAGAAGAAGAAAATTCTTGCTCATATTATGGATGCTTGCCAGGATATCATAACAGCTTCAGCATCATCTTAGGGACAGACACATAAATCTATCCCAAGTAGTGGAGTGACACATCAACGATTCACTCCGGAACAGACACACACATCTGTTCCAGTCCAAGAGGGTTATTAGGCATACTCCCCCATATCATACGGACAACCAAGTCCGGCACATACACCTGATTTGAGTGGAGATCATCAGCCTAACCTGACCATCTTTCCTGATCAGGCACATACACCAGCTCAGAGTAACCACTTTCGTCAACAAGTGGTTTCTAAAGTGAGTAAGAAGGCATCTAAGAAAAAGATCCACCCAGCACAGTCAGGAGATCAAAGGCCAATCTGCAATAAGGCCTTGCTCGATGCTGGAGTTCTTGAAGCTCTCAGACATTTATCTGTCGGAATTCAAGATTATACTCCCTCAGTTCCCAATAATGGGAACATTAATTTTGAAGGTCTTCAACAGACACTTCCTCATGAAGGCTTGATTCATGAAAGTTCGGTCAATCTTGAAGCTTCTTCTTCAGATGAGAGCCACATGAACCCTATGTGTGGTCAGAAGACCAAGGAGCAAGAGATTTCATCTTTTGCTGTAACCCATCATGACGGTCCTCCTCATGGTGATGAACTTCGCTGTGAAAGTCCTCTCCGCAGTAGTGATTCACGTTGTCTCGAAAATTCTTCAGAAGGCAATGTAGTGACGAGAAAGCCCTCTTATCTCGAGGCACTTGCAAACGTAAAGCCAGTCATGTCTGATGCTTTACTATCGGCAGGTGAAACTCTTTCTCCATCAGAAGATAGCATGGGGTTCAGGTTATTCTCCGAACCATCCCTGGGTCATTCATCTTCCAGCAGGAATAGTGATCTCTCTACCAATCTTGTTGAATCCGATGAAGCAACAAGGAAACACCAACTCTGGTCCAAACAGGTAGAAGAATCTTCATTTAATGATAAAGAGGAAATGCTGAACATGAGGAAAAAACTGGAAAAAGGTGAAGTACCAGTCATGTTTTGGCATTTGGCTGACTCCCAGTACGACATTCCAATGATATTGACGGATGATGGAATCCATGATATTCGTCTCAACATATGGAAGACTCTTTGTCAATTGAAGAAGAAAGTATTATCTTATGGTGATTATGAAAATAATATTAAGATAATAGAAGGGTTACAACGCCAGATTGATTTGGAATCTCTATCAGTCTCTCGGTATCTGAAGGCTAAAAAGCAACAAAGAACCCTTCAACGTTCATGCCTTGGCGCACTAAGAAAATTGCGTCAGTTAATTGCCAATGCTCCATCTGATGTTCATATCAGAGGATGGGGTATTCACGGAGCACTACATTTCACAGTGCTTTCCAGTCAGCAAAGCCCGCCGAAAATGGTCTCATGCAATGTTATTGCCAATGGCCGGCCACAGTCAGTGGGCTTTGTTCATAATCAAAAGCTTGCTCAAGAACAGGCTTCAACTAGTTCCTCTCAAAATCAAGTATATAGAGAACAAGTTGTTGAATTGCTCCTACATCAAGTAGGCGAGAATATTGCACAAGCCTCTCGTCTGGAGCAAACACGTCATCAAATGACAGATGTTTTGGAAATCATCCAATGGTCTGTTGAACTAGGTGATAAAAGTGGATACAGGTTAATGCATCCAGCTAATTTCCGAACTAAGATTCGTAAGATCAAGAGAGATTTTAAGAAGATATCAGACATAGCATGTCAAGAGACACCCCAACTTGTCAGACTGGGGACTTCTCTAAACCAACCCTCAGAGTCGACAAATGGGATTCGAGGAGTTGAGCGGAAGCAGCAGGAACATCCCCAGTCCACCGGACTGGGGACTTTTTCAAATCCTCAATCCCTCCCTCAGAGAAAGTCAGTATTCTCTCGATTAGGGAATAAGCCTCAAGAGGAACGAAGAGCCAAGCTATCAGGAGATTCTCTCCAAGTGACGGTTCTCCAAGAAATTCCTGGGGGATCAAGTCAACAGAATGCCATGTCTCATCATGGACATGGAAGAAGAAAATATCACAGAAATGCTGATAGAAAGGATTCCATGCAATATGCATCCATTAATGCCATCAATGTTGTTGCTGCTGATTCACCAGATGAGGCTCAATCAGAGGGATCAGACGAAGAGGTTCCTGCTCCAGAAGTTGCGCACACAGACCTAAATGAAGAAGGTGTACGCACACGTAATCAAAGGCTTACCCAAAATCTGGGTATTCCTTCAAGTAACCCACTTCCCCCTCTCCGAAATGGATCCAATAAGGGGAAAGGAAAGAATCAGGTTACTTCTCACCCTTCCTCTGAAGGAGGTCAATCGCTCTCATTAGAGCAAAGATTTGAACAACAGGAGGAAGAAATGAAAGAATTAAGAAGGTTGAATGCAGAACTACTTTAGAGTAGTCTTCTTAAGAATGCTGAAGTCCGACAGCCGAAGGAATTTGTTGTAACTACTAAGATGGATCAGTAATATCCTCCTTTATCAGTACACCCTCAGAGGTCTAATCCTACGGGTCAAACGCAACAACGGTTGGCAGCACTACCATCAGTTGCAGCACCAACCACCACGTCTGTCCAAGCTCCATTCATTGCACCTACCAAAAACCAAGTTCAACCTGATGTTTCTCAAAAGATAATAACTACTATTGAGTCATTAACAGCTCGGTTAGAAACTATGGAAGGGAAACGGGCGCAAGTTCAACCTGAAAAGAAAGTTTACCCTGAATGGGTAGATTCAATTTCTCCTCCATCCAGTTTTGGAAACCCTGTTTTCCCTACTTTCAATGGATCAGGCGACCCCGAACAACATTTGACGCATTACGTGTCTTGTTGTGATCCTATGATGGGAACTCCAGAGCAGCAAGAAGCAGTGAAACTCAGATGCTTCGTGCGAACCTTGCAAGGACCAGCTTTTGTCTGGTATACAAGCTTGCAATCCCGGTCAGTCATCGGATGGGAGGATCTCCGTCAAAAATTCCTTCTTCAGTTTAGCTCAACTTTTCCAAAAACGACAGTTTTCGATCTTACAAACTGCAAGCAAAGGGAGAATGAAAGAGTCTCTGATTTCATTGCTCGTTGGAAGGGATTAACGTATTCCCTGAGTTTATCACTCCCTCAGGAGGAATTGTTGCCAATCTGTGTGGCAAATTTGCGTGACGAATTACGCACGCCATTGATCCCTGTGAAATACACAGGAGGGTTTCGAGACCTTACTTCAATCGCTCAACAGATTGAAGATTCCCTTATACAGGCTAAGGTTAAATCTTGTATAATTCCATCAGCTCTAGGAAGGAGAATGGGTAAAGCAGAAACTGCTACAGTTATGCTTAAACAAGCACCTGTACCTATTTCTACTTCAAAACCTTCATCTTCTCGAAGGGCTCCACCTACTCAACACCAACAACAAAGGCCGTTTCGTCCAAATGATCAAAAAGATCAACGACGAAAACAATTTGAGGATATGAAGAGTAAAACATACTCTTTCCGAAGTGAGCAAGTTCCTGGTTACTTCATTTCAGCTCTGGAAAATAATTTGGTTCAATTATCAGTGCCCAAGTGGCCAAACAAGGAAGGAGATGAAGACCGTCCCAATTATTGTCCCTTTCATCAAATGTTGGGGCATACCATCCAGGAGTTTTTTGTCTTTAAAGACCTCCTGCAAAAGATGGTCGACTTGGGACAAGTCAAATTGAAGGGTTCTTCAGCTCATGTAGCGTGTATTACTGCTACTGATCCAGAGGAAGGAGACGAGTGGAAGGAAGTCAAAAGCAAAACTGCAAAAAAAATATGATGATTGGATGGTCAGAAAGACAATCAATCAGACCCATTCCATTTTGCGAACACAATTAAAGAAGCCAATTGTGTCTCCTACAAAAGCTGCAGTAAAGCCTCCATCAAAAGATAAATCCTCAAAAGGGAAGCGCAATTCAAAGAAAAAAGAGGAATCAGGAGAAGATGAGTATGTATCAAAGCCTAAATTGTCTTTGACTCTGGCAGATTTCATGCCATCTACTTCAAAGCCACGGGCACCATCCCACCAAACGGCACAGCCTAAACAGGCTAACCAGGCAGTGTCTTTATCAGATGAAGAGTTAATCTTTGGTTCTGTTAATATGATTCAATTAACAGATCCATATTCCAGTCTTGATGAGCCTGAATTCCCTGTATCAAATAAGGGAATCCGAGGAGGTTCTAGAGGTTCAGGATACAGGGGAAGACGTGGATCTTTCCGAAGCCACTACTCTAATTTTACCCCTACTAGCACTGTATATGCAGCAGAAACCCGTGGTAGAGCCCTTCAGCAAGCTCAAAAAGAAAAAGCAAGTTCTTCTGCCAATGGCCAACTCAGTTTTGGCACAGTTATTTTGGAAGACCGATTAAAGGTTCCATCTTCTTTATATCAGCAAGTAAATGGATCTAATCAGTCTAATCTTCCAAAACCAAGGATGTTGCCAACTTCAATACAATATGCATCAGCTTCCAAAGCATCTGCTTCCAAGGTACCTGCTAAACCGCATATTCCTATTGGGAAATGCAGACCTCTAGATCAAAAGTATGATATATTGAAACACTTGGCCCAAGTACCAGCCAAGTTATCAATTTTGGATGCTTTGAATCTGTCAAAAGATCTTCGGGAAGCACTCATCGAAGCTTTGTCAAGTCCTCAGGAGTTTGAAGCTGAAATTGCTGCAGCCGAAATCTATCACATAGAGAATAATCCTGCAGAATTCCATACAGTAATATCTTTTACTGATAAAGATGAAGATGATGTTGTGCATGGACACATAAAACCTTTGTACTTATCTGGAAAAGTCAATGGTGTAGATGTTCGAAGAGGTTTTATTGACAATGGTTCAGGAGTCAACCTCATGCCCATTCGTACACTTCGTCGATTGGGCCTCACGGAATCTGATTTATCTCCTTCTACCATGATGTTACAAGGATATGATAAAAATGAACAAGAACCACTGGGAGAAGTTACACTCAGAACTCAGTTTGGAGATCTTGTATCCAATTCGGATTTCATGATTGTTGATCAAGACTCAGCTTTCAATATCTTTCTTGGAAGACCCTGGCTACATCAGCATGCAGTTATTCCTTCATCATACCATCAATGTCTCAAATACTTTTTCGATGGTCAAGTTGGAACATTGTAAGGTGATAAGGCCCCGTTCAAGACATGTGAGTCTCAATATATTGAGGCGGAATTTTATCACATGAAAGGAATAGAAAAATCTACAATGAAGGAAATTACCAAAGTTAATGCTCCATATGGTTTGGAGAAAATTCCAAAAAATCCATTTTTACATTTGAGTATAGATTATGTATTACCTATCAGTCAAATTGACAAAATAGGCCCAAATCAAAATACTCTTATGGAAATATCCATAATGTCAATTATGGCGATCGAGCCAGACAACATGGGAGAAATTGGTAACCTACCAAGCATTGATTAAAGCATAAGTGGTGATGAAGTCCAACAAGTCTATACTTCGCTAATCAGGCCAGAAGAAGTTATAGAAACACCAGAGGTGAATAATGATGTCGATTCTCAATCCATCATCTCCTCTTTATTTCCCAAAGAAGACCCTTTATCATCAATAGAGTCGGAAATGGAAGCTTCTTCTTCAAAATGTGAAAATTTTGACATCTCTTATGATCATGAGAATTTCGTTTTTTCATCTACTTTGCAAGTAGAAATGGAAGAAATAACACATGATGAAGAGGAAGAGGAAGATCTTAGAGATTCTCCTCCAGCATTTTAAGAGGGTATCTCTACCACTGTGGATGAACTCAGAGAAGTAAATCTGGGTACAGAGAAAGATCCATGCCCCACTTTAATTAGTTCGGCCATGACCCTTGAAGAGCAAGATATGTATATTTATTTTCTAAAGAAAAATAAAGATATTTTTGCTTGGAATTATACAGAAATGCCTGGGATTGATCCAAATGTTGCTACTCATCATTTGGGTTTACCAAAAGAACATCGAGGTTTTAAACAAGCCGCGAGAAGAACACACCCAACCTATGCTTCCAAAATTGAAGCTGAATTGGATAAGCTGATCAAATCCAACTTCGTCAAAGAAGTTCAATATCCCAAGTGGTTGGCTAATATTGTCCCTGTAAAGAAGAAGAATGGACAAATTAGGGTTTGCATCGATTTCAGATATCTTAATCGGTATTTTCCTAAAGATGATTTCCCGGTTCCGATTACAGAACTCTTAATTGATGAGACGGCTGGATATGAAGTACTTTCTTTCATGGATGGATATTCCGGATATAATCAGATCCGAATGGCCCCAGAAGATGAGGAATATACAGCCTTCAGAGCTCCTCAAGGTGTGTTTTGTTACCGGTTGATGCCCTTTGGTTTAAAGAATGCAGGTGCAACATATCAACGCGCCATGCATCGTATCTTCAAACCTCTTTTAGGGAAGTTTGTTGAATGCTATGTAGATGATTTGGTGGTTAAATCCAAACAACGTTCTAATCACTTGGCTGATTTGTAAGTCATATTCCACAAGCTTCGACAACATAATTTGAAGATGAACCCCTTAAAATGTGCTTTTGGGGTAACCTCAGGAAAATTCCTCGGCTTTGTTGTACGCCATCGTGGTATTGAAGTCGATCCTGAGAAGACCAAATCAATCCTTGGTATGTCACCTCCTCAGAATTTGAAATAATTAAGAGGACTTCAAGGACACTTAGCCTATATTCGGCGTTTCATCGCTAATTTGGCAGGCAAAAGTTTACCCTTTACCAAATTATTAAAGAAAGGAGTCACTTACCAGTGGACTGAAAAATGTCAAGAAGCATTTGATGTTCTCAAGAAATACCTCTTGAGTCCACCAGTACTCATGCCACCTGTTGAGGGTAGACCCCTTATCCTCTATGTGACAGTTTTAGAGCGATCATTGGGTGCATTTCTCGCTCAAAAGAATGATGCTGGGAATGAAAATAGTCTCTACTATCTCAGTAGAACTATGATTGAAGCAGAAACCCGGTATTCAAGTATTGAAAAATGCTGCCTAGCATTAATCTTTGCAGTTCAAAAACTGAGACACTACTTGCAACATCATGAGGTCCAATTGGTATCTCGTAATAATCCGCTCAAATTCATCCTTAGTCGTCCAATGCTTACAGGACGTCTGGCAAGGTGGGCGGTTATTCTACAGCAGTTCGACATTCAGTATGTGTCTCAAAAGGCAATTAAGGGCCAAGCTCTGGCTGATTTCCTGGCTGAACATCCTTCAGTAGAAGACACATATTCAGATATTGAACTCCCTGATGAGGAAGTTTTCTCTATTCAAGAGAGTCCTCAAACATGGGAAATGTATTTTGATGGTGCTTCTAGAAGTCCAACAGGGAAGAAAATGGAAAATCCTAAATTCAACAAAGTTGGTTTAGGAATTGTGCTCATTTCTCCAGATAAGGCAGTGTTACCTTATTCTTTTTTGTTGTGGGAAGTTGGTACCAATAATGAAGCTGAATACCAAGCTCTCATTACAGGCTTAGAATTAGTGCTTCAAGTACAAGTGAATCACTTAAAGGTGAAAGGTGATTCAGACCTGGTAATCAAACAAGTCAATGGGGATTATGCCATCAGAAAAGAAGAATTAATCCCTTTTTATGATTACGTCAGAGAGTTAATGTCGGAATTCCCTTCAGAACCGACATTTTCTTATGTCCCAAGGTCACAAAATGCTCAAGCTGATGCACTGGCTAATATAGGCACAGCTCTAGCAGATCCAAATCGGGACGAGACAACCATCTGTATTGCCGACCGTCATGCAATTTCACCTTATGTTCAAGTGAGAACATAGGAAATTAATGAAATTAGTCCCATTCCTGAACTGTATGGTCATACTACAGGATGGATGTCACCTATCAGGGAATACCTTCAAAATGGAACACTTCCACCTGATAGAGCTGAGAAAGAACAAATTCGGCGACGTGTGGTCAATTTTACTCTTTATGATAGCCCAAACCACCTCGAGAAAATTCTCTACAAACGTGGTTTTGATGGAGTTCTCTTCAGATGTACTGATGGTGAAGAGACAATGGCTGTCATAAAAGAAGTGCATGCAGGAGTCTGTGGTGCCCACCAGTCTGGACATAGACTGTCTGATCAAATTCGAAGGCTTGGATACTTTTGGCCTTCAATGATACAAGATTGTGTTAATTTCACAAAGAAGTGTCATTCATGCCAAGTATATGCCAACTTCATTCATAAACCTCTAGAGTTGCTTCATACAGCTAAATACTCATGGCCATTTTCCACATGGGAAATGGATGTGGTGGGACCTTACCCTTCAGCTACGGCCAAGCAGTTTAAGTACATTCTTACTGCTACTGATTTCTTTTCCAAATGGGCAGAGGTAGTACCTCTCAAAGAAGTCAGTTCTAAATGCATTGTTAGCTTCATCAAGTCTAACATCATTACTAGATTTGGTGTCCCTCATACCATATTGAAGGACAACAGCACCAACTTCTGTTCTTCTGAGGTAAAGAAATTGTATCAAAAATACAACATTAAGTCCAACCATTCATCTCGATATCATGCATCGGCTAATGGCCAGATTGAAGCCTTCAACAAGACTCTTTCAAATATACTGCAAAAGATGGTGGATAAAGATAATAGGTCATGGCCTGATAAACTCTTTCATGATTTATGGGCTTATCGGACTACCACTCGCAATACAACGCGGTCAACTCCATATTCATTGGTATATGGAACAGAAGCAGTCTTGCCAATTGAAGTTCAATTTCCTTCACTCAGAATAGCTATTTGTGATCAGTTATCTACAGATGAGAAATCCCAAAAGCGGTTGAATGAATTGGAACAGTTAGATGAGAGAATATTGTGCACTTTACACCACTTGGAAATCTATCAGAATCGAATAGCACGAGCTTTTAACAAAAAAGTTCGTCTTCGTTCATTCATTCAGGGAGAATTGGTATTGGTTCTCAGAGCACCAATGATACCAGGAAAGAAGCCTCCCAAGCTTGAACCAAAATGGGAAGGACCTTATTCAATACATAAGGTCTACTCCAATGGAGCGTATTCTCTAATCTCAATGGATGGAGAACACATCACGACTCCAACTAATGCCAGATTTCTGAAGAAGTATTTTGTATAAACACAAAATATTATTCCCAGATCCAAAACAATCGTATTGGTTCACCTTAGTCCTAGCTACATGACTTTAAACTGAACAGCACCAGTTCTTCCTTGCTATATGACGTTAAACTATACAGCAATGGTCCAGTATGACTTTAAACTGCAACTTCGTCCCACACGACATTAAACTGTGAAAAATGTCCCTAAACCATCCATCATGACCTTAAACTGCATCATCCCTGGTCCATGTATATGACCATAAACTATTTGCAAATCCCTTATGTCCAGCAAGACGTTAAACTGTGACGTCCTAACTACATGACGATAAACTGTATAAAAGTCCCTTACGTCCGGAAAGACGTTAAACTATATAATCTCAAAGGTCCAGTATGACATTAAACTGCACCATTCACGGTCCATGCATATGACCTTAAACTATTCGTACTTTCGTCCGACATGACGTTAAAATGGTACACTCTTTTGTCCTTACTGCATGACAATAAACTGCACAATCCCCCTTTCGTCCAATATGACGTTAAACTGTATTCTCCCCATCGTCCTAACTACATGACGCTAAACTGTACAGAAAGTCCTTGATATGTCCTACATGACATTAAACTATATTTTGTCCCTGCTACTTGACACTAAAACTGTGCAGCACCAATAGTCCTAACTGCAAGACTTTAAACAGCATAGTCCCTTTATATGTCCCACATGACATTAAACTGTGCATCGTTAAGGTTATTTTTACCTCTTGTTTCTCACACCGAGTATGACTCACGTGAGCTTAGAGCGAACATCAACCATAATACCCCTTTGGGCCACTAACCATGTGTAAGTCCCAACAACATTTTTTATTAGATCATTGTCCCCAAGAACAACTTGATCATTAATTCATTCTTTAATTGAACTACACATACTTTGATCCTTGCCCTCCAGGCTGGGTATGTAGGCAACCTCCCAGGGTTCAAGCCCAAAAAAAATCTCTCCACATCGTTTCACCACCATCTCATATGATTTGTGAAACCGCCCCTGGAATCAATATCTTTACATTGATTCACTTTTGTCCTTGTTATATGAAGTTAAACTATACAACACTTTTGTCCGGTACGACAATAAACTACAATATTCTTTGATCATGTTTCATTCCAAAAGACTACATGCATACATGGTAATGCCTAAACTTTTTTATCTTAGGTTAAACCATCATTGCACTAAAGTCCCCTTTCACCCTTCACATGTACGAACCAAATTTGTACAAAGGGTAGTTCTAGAACTACGTGGGCTTGATTCCAATCCTTATGGGATACGTAAGAACGTTCGAGTATCCCTCGAATCCAGCCCCAAGTCTTTTTGGGCCTAACCCCAAATTTCACTTTCAGTCCCTTAGCTGAAAAGTCCTCATGAAAACACA
Organism: Viscum album; assembly: GCA_963277665.1. NCBI lineage: Eukaryota > Viridiplantae > Streptophyta > Magnoliopsida > Santalales > Viscaceae > Viscum > Viscum album. Next base: position 1,465,483,287 of record OY728125.1, on the reverse strand, counting down.
CACTGTGTATTCATTATTATGGTCCGAATTCTATGACCCTAAACTAAGATTTCTCATACCTTCGTCCTGCACGACGTTAAACTGCATTTCAAGAACTACGTATGGCTTGATTCTCATTCTTATGAGATACGTAGTGAAGTCCAAGTTTCAATTCAGGACCCAGCCACAACATGATTATGGTTATCATTGACCTATGTATCTCTATATACATTGGACAATACCCATCTTTATGTATTATAATCCAAACCTTAAATATTTTCAGATCTTCATAACCCTTTTCATGACTTCTAGTCACAAAAATGTCAAACTTCTAAGAATTCTTTTGCCTGACTATGCAGCACGTGCCCATAGGCGGCCTTGCATAAACAGTCCACATAACAGACTTGTCAGCCGAAAGATGCTATTTATTTGACCATGCAGCCAATGCCCTTAGGTGGCCCTGCATATTTCAACCCCCTAACGGGTTTGTTAAATAATGGTAACTTCATTCATGGGAAGAATGACTCTTTTTTCCTTATTTGTCTTAAACGACAGTATGTAGGGATCCACAAAAAAAAAAGCCATCCTTAACATATTTGTCCCATATCCTTTTTCATGATCTGAAAATATTCAAGTCTATGGTTTATTCTTCTTCCCTACGTTTGGGTCAGACCTTCGTAGGAGTGATATTCATCCAGTTCTTCAATATTCTTGTTCGGAAATATCTTCTCCATATTCAAGTACCTCTTTTCCATACAACAAACTCTATACTTTAGAAAATTTGAATCTCCATAAACTTTCACTGGCTTTTAGCACTAGGAAAGTAAATTTCTGGGAGTTCTTTTGCCTGACTATGCAGCACGTGCCCATAAGTGGCCTTGCATAAACAGTCCACATAACAGACTTGTCAACCGAAAGATGCTATTTATTTGACCATGCAGCCAATGCCCATAGGTGGCCCTGCATATTTCAACCCCCTAACGGGTTTTGTTAAATAATAGTAACTTCATTCTTGGAAACTACTTCTTCTAATTCCTTTTATCTCCTTTTCATATCATTCCTCGGATTCAAATATTCTTAAGCCATAGTTTACATATTTTCTCTCATACTTGAGTATGGTAATATGTTTTCAGATAAATTGTCAAGGAATTGAATCAATTTTAATCCATTTCGGTCAAAGCTATTTCGACCTTAAACATTAGCCCCTTTATGTCCGGCATGCATGACTTTAAACTGCCCACAAAATACAAAGGAACTCTGAATAAAAGTCAAGTTCCAGCTCACTAAATATACATTTTTGTATTATTTAGGTAATATTGAGCAATTAAAAAGTTCAAAGTTTGTAGGATTATTTGTAATAATCCTAGTAAAAATCAAACTATGCTTACTAGGCCCATTGGCTTAAGTAAATTTGAAGCAGGTAATGAAAGAATGCAGGTACAAATGATTGAAGGTGAAAGTGTTTTTCATTGATGCGCAAGAGTTAGAAGGACATCCACAGACTGGATTCTCTTCTCTTTTTTTCAAGAATTACAGAAGATAGTCAACATAAGTCTTCATTTGATGTATAGCATCTTGAGCCTTATCAGCAGTTACTTGAAGCTCGTGCACTTGACCAGCTTCACTCTTTTCAGCTTGCTGAAGTGCCTTCTTAGCATCTGCGATGGCTTTCATGCCATTCATATGAGTTTCATCCAATGATTTATTAAGCTGATCAAGTTCCCCAGTAACAGCCTCTAACTGTTGCTGGAGTTGCACCTGCTGGACGACCTTTTCTTTGATTTTTTGCTTCAGATCCTTCATCTTGGCAGCATCATCAGCTTCAGCTTGGGATATCACAGCCTCAAATTCGCCTATGTTGACTGAAAATTTCACTCTGGTCAAATCTTCGTGACTTGCCTGCACTTTCTCCATCCTGAAAATGATCTGTTTCACCGCAGCATGGATCTTTTCATACCCAAAACCACCAAGTCCCAGTATAACAAATTGGGATGACAATCGAGAAATTTGTGATGGTAGCTCTTCTAAAGGCACCCCAGATATGATGTTCCATATTTTGTTCCATGCCTTACATCGTGAAAAGCTGAATGCTTTAAGAATCTCTGGATCTGATTCAATATCATCATCGGAGGGGGGGTATGTAATCTGGAATTAACGCGCTTAAGGAAGTGCCTTGTCCTTCTCTTTCCCCCCTGACTTGTGTTTCTTCACTTTCAATTCTCATTGGGGCAGAGGCTGAGGCCTCATCTCCGGATCTATCCATTACAGTTGATGGCTCTGCATGATTAATTGAAAGATTTAGTTAGCCTTAAAGGATAACAAAAGAATGGATTGTCTTGCAAATAAAGTACAATCACAAATATTGTTATCCCTTACCCAACGGTGGTTCAGCAACCTGAGAAGACTTCTCCCCATCTTTCCCAGTTTCAATAGGATTTTCAATATGGGTCTCAGGAGGGTTTATTGGGTTTAGCTCTACTTGAGATAATGTTTCTGCAATGGTAGGATTGACATCAATGTCCACACCCTCTTCAGGCATTGGCAGTTCAGCGGCTTCTACGGAAGAAACTGCATATTGTTTTCCGTCATGGTTAGAAGTATAATTTTTAAAAAAAAAAATTTGGGCGAAGGGTAGTACTCACGCCCAAGGTCTTCTAAATCATATGACAACTTAGCATGATCATAAAATTCTTCAAAATTCATTCCTTGATTCATCATTTCATCCAATGATACTTCAGAATCTTGATTAGTCTCACCAGTGGGAGCATTTGCTACATCTTCTGGCCGACTTATGTCCTGCAACCCCTGACCCTGGACAGCATCTTCAGTAGTAGGAGGGATACTGGGAATGGATGGTAGCTCTTCTCCAGGAGCAACCAAGTCAGCTTGGGTTTGTGATTGTTCTACAGCACCCTCCATGACCTTTAAAGGAGGGTCAGTCCCTTCCCTCAAGGGGGAAATTGAAGAATCCCTTGCAATCCTCAGAAATATGAGTAACCATATTATTATGGGTATAAACTCTTGATTGTTCGAAGGACTTACCACTGCTAATGAAACATTTAGCTATGGATTTCCTCCTTTGTTGCCTTGGATTCTTTTGTTTTTTCGGAGTATCAGTAGTCTCCCTTATTGGCACTTGGATCGGCGAATGGAAGGCTATGTCCAGCGCCTCATTCATGGCCTGCTGGACTGGAGATATCTCGCCTAGTTCGCGAGGAGAATCAGCAGCAGCCCCGATAGCAGTACCACCAGGTCTATATTGTGGCGAAGGAACCCCGGTTCCTTTCTTTGCAAGCTGCAAGATGAAGAAAATAACTTCCTTAAGTAACAAAGCTTCAACTGAAATCAAGTTGCAAAGAAAATAAGGAAAGAAAACTTACATCTTCAGGAGCCACGTACTCTTGCCATTCCTCATCTCCAGAACCACCAGCCCCCTCAGTGGCACCACGATCAATCATTTCCTTCACCCGCCTGGTGATAGGAACCGAGTCATCAGTAGCATATATGAGCATTTCCAGCTCTCTGATGTAAGCTCACACTTCATTGGGGTTATCTCCGTATTGAAGATTTTTAGAAGCTACAAGATTTCCTATTCCAGGAAGTTGTAGGCCCTCACACAAATCCAGCCAGGCGGTCTCAGTACCACAGTATAAGCTCTACCATAGCAGAATAGCCTCTGGTCTTAGATATAAAGGCTGTGAGGAAGGTCCTACAATTTTTGATTTTAATTTCTTCCCAGCTCCTGCAACTACAGATAGAGAATAATAATGTAAGACTTATTGCTTTATAAAGTAGCAGTGATTGAAATTACTACAATGAAATAACTCACCAGGAGTTGATGGAGTGGGTCTTTTAATTCTGGCCAAGGGATTATATCGGGCACGAAACCGCTTTGCTACTGGTTGTGCCTCATCATCCCCATCATGATAATCCGATGAATCAGTTCTAGAAGAGGAGTCTGTTGAACCTATTTCAGGTGGAGAAGCGTCACCTTCATGAGGAAGGGTTTCTTTCTCTACAGTCCTCTTCCTCTTTCCCACTTGATATAATGGGTGATTGAATATCCCTTTGGGGTATGATTCTATCTAGTGTTCGGCATAAAATGTAGTCAGATTATGTGCCGCTTTTTCAACTGGTAGATCAAATACCGCCCCAGTCTTCTCTCTTGATGTCAGCAACCATAGTTGTCGATCAACTATCGGATGTTGCTCTAACCTGACATGTATCGGAGGGGATACAACAATCTGTTGCAAACATTTGAATTGGCGTGCAAATCTATATGGAGCATAGGCCTCACATATGATTTCTCCATCAATCCTGGATACTAACACGCCATCCCTGCAAGCTAGCATGTATGCCCTCAAATCCAAATGGGTTGTCCCATCATCAACAAACCGCCCGGATGGCGGACTTCCATAGGGAAAGAAGTTGAATTCCTTAAACATGCTCAGCCTTACTTTCATGTCATAACCATTAACATCTAAGGGAGCAATTCGAGAGAATGCTTGCACTGACGGTCTGAAAGAGCTTCCAGGAATTTGTAATCCATTCTGTACATTGTAAGTCCTGAAGTGAGTGGTGATCCATCCCCACAAAACCTAGAATGGTCCCACTATTTTTAAAGGAGATTTACCCTGGAAGACGTGAAGTAAACTCCTGTGAATCTTTGCTAAAATGGGGGTAGCTAACCCAACCATTTTTCCCTCAGCCAACTTTTCCACAATGACAAAGGTCCCTGGCCTAATGCCTCCCTTCGAATCCCTGACCGGAAAGAGATAAACACTGAGCCACATTGCCAAGAAACCCACCAGACGAGTTTTCTTTGGAATTCTTTGATTCACTTCATATCCCCACTTTTCAAACTCTCCTGCTTCTAGAGTTGGCCAGAATGTTCCAGGAGCTCCTCTCTTCTCAGGTTCTGGACAAGTGGTAGGACGTCTGGGCCTGGTATCCTTGGATTTATTTTTCTTAGATCCTTTTTCTTTTGGCTCCATCCCTTTCTTCTCAGTAAGAAACACATTCATCCATTCTTCCGGATGAATATCTTTTCTAAAATGAGTTAATGAGGTCTCTAAACTCTTGAGCCTGTGGAAGATTTTAAATAATTCTCGAGCTAAAGCAGGAGTCTTCTCTGAATCATTCCAAGTCACCTTGGGAGGAATGAATTCATCATACATATCGCCCAAGATTGGAGCTCCTGAAATCTTGTGGACATCCCACAAACTGATACCTACTTCTCCATGAGTCAAATGGAAAGAATTAGTTGCTGGGCTCCAGTGGATGAGTATCTCTGGCACGAAGTTATCATGTCTGTAAACATATGTTTGCCCAACCCAGACAGCCTCATATATTGCAGCTCTCTTCAGGTCCTCGATAAAATCTGCGCAAGTCTGTCGCACCCAGTATACCCACATCCAAGTTGGCTTCACACCTCCCCTAGGACGGAAATCCCAACTTTTCTTCCATCCTTTGGATTGATCCATCTGAGCATTTCGGAAGATTGAAGGATGAAAATGTGGTTGAAGCTCAGGTGTGTGATTTTTCAGATCTGGTGTGCAAGGGCTATGATGCATCACATAAGCCTTCTCCACTGTTCCAGCAGTTAGAAATACTCCTCCACCTGAGATATTTGCTGAAGCAAAATTGGCATAATTCTGAAACCACGAAAATGGAAGATATTTCTTTACTTCTGGAATAATGACTTCTTGTAGATGACCATAGCCATACAAAGGTAGATAAGTGCTTTGAGGAAAGTTGCGATGATATTTTTTCAGATACATAGCCAAATTTGGAAGAGTACTATCCTTGACAGTATAGTAATCGTGGCCAATGATGTCCATCATATCATCTATCCGCTTGCTAGCCAGTTCATCAATTAATCCAGGTCTAAGAGCCATTGAATCTGCACAAAAGTTGAATAAATTAAACTCTTAAATGGGTTTATTTTTTCATAAAATTTGTGAAAGAATTTGGAAAAAATGGCTAAGGCATTAAGGCACGCAAGTATGGAGATGTCGCACAAGTGTTACATGTGACGCGCAAGTTTATGTCGCGCATGTATCACCGCGCAAGACCTATTACCTTGAGAGTAACGCGGAAGCGAGGAAACAGTGGAAAAAGAGACTTGCGCGGCGAGAGCTCGAGAAATTCGGGATCAGATGTTATCCACGGCCAAAAGCAGTGTATTTATAGGCCAGGAAGCCTATCTGCGCACCGTACCCAGAGCGCTTAAGGCCTGCGCGACGCAAACTTGCGCGCCGCCCTCTGTGCACTGAAGACTTGTGCGCCACCCTTTTCCTTTGGATGGATTTGATTTCCTCAGAGTCAAATCCTCATTTCTCTCCGGATCCAACTCTGAGGGGGGAGTTTTGTTGACGCTCCTTTCGTCACAGAATCTAAAGATCGGAAAAGGGAATATCTGATCTCAAAGTGATTCAACCTTTAAAGAAAACATCAAAAATCAACAAAGGCATGAACAAAGGATCAACAACAACTGCACCGCACAAGTTATCTCACTGTCGCGCAAGTACACTTGCGCAGCACCCTTGTTCGCGCAAGTGACTTGCGCGACCTAAGTGGTAACCGCCCGGTAACCGCCCGGGGTCTTCTTTTGCCTATAAATAGACCCTGTGGGCCCCCCATTCGAGAGGATCTTTTTCCAGAAACTCGGATTGAAGCTCCCGACGCCCAAGTCTCTTCTCAAACCTTCCGGAACACTTCTAAGGTAATTTCTTACCTAGAACGGAAGATCTAAAGAGAAGAAGGAAGGCCTAAGTGTTGAAACTTATCAACACTAGCGTGCCGACTTATTTCCTTCAATATAACTTGCGCGTCCCTTTTATGGAAGAAGCTCAAGAGGATTCTAAAGTGATTAAAAGGAGTCGCTCAAGTATTCTAATGATGTTTGAGAATCGCGCAAGTACCCCTCATGTCGCGCAAGTATACTTGCGCGAACCATACTTGCACGCCGCCGCAATACTTGCGCGCCTTTCAAGAATTGTGCGCCCCTACCTTTTTGGGTGCCCATCTTGCCCATTTTACCCCTCTTAAGCCATTACTACTTTCCTTTTCAAGATTCAGTCTTCAAGACACTCTTCAAATCCATTTATGGAATGATTTCTTGACTTGACTTCCTTATCTGAAAGGAATTCTGTGGAATATCTCTCAAAACCTAGTGATTTAAATATCCTTATGTCACTAAATATGGAGAGTTAATTCATTCAACCTCATCCTTTAAGATGAGAGAATCCTTAACTTGGGTCTCCTTTTCAGGAATAATCCCCAGTTATAAATCCTTTAACTTGGGAATCCTTCTTTAGGAGTAAGCCCCAAATTCTTAAAGTTCCCAAACTTGGGCATCCTCCTCAGGAGTAAGCCCCAAACCTTAATTCCTTAAACTTGGGAATCCTCCTCAGGAGTAAGCCCCAATCATAATATGGGCATCCTCCTCAGGAGTAAGCCCCAAACCTTAATCCCTAACCTGGGTCTCCTTTTCAGGAATAAGACTCAGTCATAATCTTGGGATTCCTTTTCAGGAGTAAAGCCCCAAGTCCCCTAACCTGGGCCTCCTTTTTAGGAGTAAGTCCAAGTCATAATCTTGGGTTTCCTTTTCAGGAGTAAACCCCAAGCCCCCCTTAAATTTCTCTTAACCAGCCCTAATTTACCCTTAATTTGGGTTTCCTTTTTAGGAGTAAAACCCAATCATAAGTCCCCTCCTAACTTGGGCATCCTCCTTAGGAGCAAGCCCGAAGATTAGAGTATTCAAAATATCCATACAACACATATACCTTTATGGACCTTGTTCCTGGATTTTCTCCCTAAAAGTAAATCCTAAACCTTCATCTATCTGGGCAGTCATACATACATAAGCCCCAAACAAATTCTTATGATTGCATCGTTCATGACACAATTGTCTAATTTTTACCAATACCTCTTGTTTCTCACACCGAGCATGACTCACGTGAGCTTAGAGTGTAAAAGTAATTATGACATTCTTCTTTGAGCCATCAATCATAAACATCATACTCCATTACTCGAACTACGTGGGTTCTGATTCCTTTTCCAAAACAAAGGATACGTAGGTAGCCCATTTATGGGTTCGATCCCAACTTTGAAATAATCCATGTTCTTCTGAATGACGATAAACTTCAAGTGCCTCACTGAGTGGCTTTAAAACCATCCCGGTCATCATAATGACCAAGAGACTTTTTTGTTTCGAAGGTTACCATTCACCAAGAATCTCTAAATAGATACAGATGATTCTCTTTTGATGAAGAACCTCGAATACATATAAAATATTCTCTAAATGTCTTGCATATTTTAATCATTGATTGTTAAAACTTAAGGAAAGCTCATTTTATACTTGGTAATGTAATAAGGATTCATGAACATAACTTAAATCTATAAAGAGAGTCCCGGAGTAGACAATAATTCCCCTCAAAAAGGTGTGATGAGTCCGACCTCCCATCCTCTCGACCAATGAAAATTCCTAAGCCTCATTAGTCCACAAGCTAATGAGCGCCTACCTTTGGAAAGTAGGTCCAAACGGATGTGGAATCATTGGATGTTTCCAGTTCTACGAACAAACCCGCTAGAAACCGATCGGAACGTTTGAATCTCCCGTCCAGGAGGTCATCCCCGAAATCCGTGAGGGAACAGTATGGTGACTTTGTCATTTATAGGATGGATAAAATAAAGAATATGCTTTTCACATTTTTATAACAATATCACAGTATATAAAAGAAACCAGATTAATTATTTTATAATGGAAAAAACAATGAAATAGGATGTGGAAGAAGAATTGGCCATGAAAGAGGTGATAAAATATTTACCTCTTCTTCGTGTTATTCCTTTTGATCTGATCAAAAGGGATCCATAGGTTGCATTTTTGAGCAAAGGAAGGCTTATAAATTGAAGGTAGGAAAGTTGGGAGGATATTTGGGTAGGGGATGGCTGAGGTAAAAGGCTTTTGAGATGTGAAATTAAGATAAGGGAAATCACCCTTTTAAAAGAGAGGTGACAGTCACTTTAGGAAAAGATTGAAATATTATTTTATAATAAAATAATTTTCGGTTTCTGAGGGCTCCAAAATGATTTATTTATAGGATAAGGTGTGTATTGTTGAAAAAGTCTCAACTAATAGGTTTTATATAGGATTAGGTCACCATATTAACCTTATCTTTCAGATTTAACTCTTAGTTAAATAGTTTGTAATTTACCATGTCTCTCTGTATTTTTATATTATATGGTTAATAAACAAACAATAAACTTCCAAAAGAACACCAGTTGGTTCATTAATGACATATATAATATTATTTACGGCCTTTGGACGAACCTTAGATTTTTATGAATATTATATCAACCAATAATATAGTATTTGATCTAAAAACTCAATTATGTCAATTTTGACATTATTTAATAAATGATTTTTTGAAAGTCATAAAAACTTTATTACATTAAAATAAATTCCTATATTCTATCCTAACATGTCATATTAGCCATTAAAATTAGTCTAATTCATCAAAAGTTACAATTTATATTTGTTTATATATTTATAATATCAATTATTTTAATATTTCATCTTTATGGTAATTACTATGTCTTCATTATGTCTTAAATAAATTAAATTATTTAATATATAAAAAATATAAATAAATTTTCATAATTTAGGAAATATTTTTGTATTTAATATGAATATTTATAGCCAATAAGATCAATTATATAACCCTATATAATAATATTTTACTAAAAGATACATGCTTTTGTTTTTTTCCCTTTAAATTAGATTAATTCATGTAAAATGTCATTATCACTACTATGTGGTTCCATGGGATCCCAAAATAGGCCTACGAATGACCATGGTTGGAAATTTATTAACCAATAGAAATAGAACACATTTTAGGGTAATTTAATATTATAATATTATTATTTTTTTACCCTTATTTTTCGGATTTAGCTTTATACCATGGTAAATAAAATATTTACCGATATAATTATTCATAATGTCTAAAAATTAATGTTATCTATTTACACAATTTGGACCTCCTGATAAAAAATATGAAATCTATTTTTCCAAATTCAAAACACAGAAGTAGAAGAATTTAATTTAAATTGAATTCTTGTTTTCAAAACAAAAAGCACGTTTTAAAAAATAATAACTATAAAAAGATTCACACTTATTTATGATTAGTTTAAATGTGAAATTACATACAATAAACAAAAATATATTAAATGATTCAAATATAATTTAATGATACTTTAAAACCACTCAAATTTATAATTTAACACTATAAATTATTTCGATTAAAAAAGTTGTTTAAAATAAAATTTAGTATTATTCATAAAAAATTGAATGTTTTTAGAAAAGTACAAAAAATAACCCTAAGCTAATATCGATATTCTGAATCCAAAAAAGAAGTCCATTTTGAATGTTAAAATTTATAAGATTTTAAAATGTGGTTATTACTATTCATAACAGCTAGTTTGATTGGTCGTGGTGTGTAAGAATCTCGACGTTGAATACAATGAAAGCTATTTCATTATTAAAAGGGAAATGTACCATAAAATATGGGGGTGTTACATTTTGAGGTTGGGGATCAGATTTTCTTATGTTTCACACTGAGGTTTGAAAATAAGAGGATTAGATGATAAGGGTAGCATTCACCAAGATATGTCGTGCCATTTGAGGTTTTAGAGAGAGTCGGGTTGGTTGCCTAATGGCTGCAGTTACCTCAAAGGTACCAGGCTATGAACGATATATTTAAAGTTTATTAGCTATGAAATTACATTTCTGATCAATCTCATATTTTTCAACCTGAGGAGGTTGTGTTGGAGGTGAATTCATCTTTCTAGGAGCACCCTATTCGTATTTTTGATCCCAGTACGAAGGTTCTCAATGGCTGGTATGTTCCTCTAGTATGGGTGTTATGGAAGCATAGGAGGGTACATGACGAGACATGGGAGAGGGAGGCCGAAGTACGATCCCAGTGGCTAGAGTGGTTTGATGTTTTTTATTAACCACCATTGGAAGGGAAATTATGGGATGAATTTATTTAATGGGAGAAGTTATTAAGAACCCAAAACTTCATTTTAGGTATGGATTTTTATTTCAGGTTGTTTTTGAGTAAAAATGAAGAATTCTGAAATTTTCAAAGTACACTCCCTGTACCCAATTTCTGTGTATATTCATGTACTAGTCGTGAAATGTCCAAATACATGGCCACGTAGGTGACCTAGAAGACCGCCTAAAACATGGTACAATTGAGGCTAGTACATGGTGTGTACATTAAATGAACATGCTATGTACGTTTCTTTTTATATGCAATATCTTAGATAGTTCACTTATCAGGTCTAGAACACCCTTCTTCCCCTCATGTTTCGTACAAGAGAGTGACAGAACACTGAAGAACATATAACCCTGCCAAATTCTTCTTCCGACCTCCGATTGAGATTTTGTCGGGTGCGTTGGATTCCCACTGGTGAGTTCTATCTTTCCCTAGATCCTTTCTTCAAGATTCCTCCTCCCTCATGAGTATTTCAGGGATGATAAATTTTAACCTTTTGTAGATCAACGTCATTCTAGGGAGATTAACCAGCCGACGTTCAAGAGTGTTGATCGTACGATATCAAGGTAGGTGGTTTGTGCATTTTGATATTTGAATTTGGATTATATATTTCTAAAGTGATGAATACCCTATTTTAGGTTATTTCATGTTTTTTTATTTAAACATGTTTAATACTAGGAATGGTTGTTTGTTTCAGAAAGGGTTATTGCTTATGAATAAGGTTTTGTACCTTGATTATGGGTGTGTTCCCCTTGTTTTATTTATTATGGATGTTTGGTCTACAATACCAATTAAGCTTCCTTTATTTTCCATGCATCGTGTTGTTAGGATAGAGTTAATGATTATATGATATTCATGTGATTTTCATTCTGAATGTATGATCAATGGGTATTTTACTATGAGAGATTCTCTAGGTAGGGTCATTTATGTATAAATTTTTGTTATGTTGTCCCAGAGGTATTGACTGTGAGAGTTTCCAGGTGGTTAGAGAACAGAGCGGTTAGATCGTTAGAGCTACCCAGAGGATCATTATTAAATGAATGTTAGATCCTAGAGAATTGAATGTGAGAGCTTCGAAGTGGTCATAATAGTTTATTGTTGCTATGAAGACCAAGGGAGTATGGACCGTGAGAGATACCTTTGTCGCCATTTGTAAATGATTAGATCTATGTGGGACCAAAGGGTTTAGACAGTGTGAGATTTCCCAGGGGGCCACTATTTTATTAAATTGATGATATGTTAAACCAGAGGGGTTAGACAATACTAGAATTCAAGGTATTTACAACGGGATCCCGTCGCAAATAAGCTTTAGCAATGGGGCCCCGTCACAAATAATATTTTTTTCGATGGGAGACTTTACCGTCGCAAATAAGTCTTAGATTATATACTTTGTATATATATAAGCTCTTTGGCGACTGGCCCGTCGCAAATACTTTTTTGTGACGGGCATGTAATCCCGTCACAAATGCTTTTTTAAAATATTTTTTTAGACTATTTGCGGAGGGCCTATAATCCCGTCGCAAATACATTTTTTAAGAAAAAATTATTTAGACTATTTGTGACGAGATCTTGTCACAACAGATCCCGTCAAAAATAATAAATAAATTTTTTAAAAAATAAATTTTATAAAATTATGATTATTGAAAAATTAATTTTAATATTATTCAAATAAAAAAAGTAAAAAATAAAAAAAAATATTAAAATTCTCAATATTCACAAAAAATATATAAAAAATCAAAATATATTATAATTATTTTTAAAAAATTAATTTTAATATTATTAAAATAATATTAAAATTATCAATATTAACAAATAAAATATTAAAAAATCATAAAATATTATTATTATTATTATTTTTAATAAAATAAACAAATATTAAAAAATATAATACAAAAAAATATATTTAATAAAATTATGATTAATGAAATAGTAATATTGATATTATTAAAATAAAAAAAAATTATTAAAATTCTCAATATTCACAAAAACAAATCAAAAAATATTAAAAATTAAATTATGTAAAAATTTCACCGATAAAAAAGAAAGAAACTATAAATAGTTCATATTACAACAAATTTAAATTCAAATGTTTTTGACATAAAAAATCATTAGGGGGGTCGTCTTCTAGAGGTGGTGGAGGAGCTGAAGGAGCTGGTGGAGGAAACTCCATCCCTAAACTACAAGTCAGACGGCGCATGTACTCCATATGCTCGTGATGCTATTGCTTCCATCGACGCATCTCTTCCTCATGCTGCTGCTGCTGCTGCTACTTCCATCGACACATATCCTCCTCGTGCTGCTGTTGCTAATGCTGCTGCTAACGCATCTCTTCTTGCTACTTCTACAAACTCCCTATAAGGTCATTCTGAGCTCGGAACTTCTCCTGATAATGTGAGCCAGAAGATGATGTCTCTCCACGAGCTTCTCTCAAGCCAGACACAAACATCACAATAGTACCATAATAAGTACAAGGAGTCACATGATTGTTGATACCAACTAATCGACCCTTCTGAAATCCATACTCAGTTGCCTACATCCATGCCGCCTCGTCGAAATGGTGGGTGCTGGTCTGATCAGTCGCCTCATCCTCACCCACATGCTGTGTCTGAGAAGTTTCTGACTTGTAACACCCTGAGATTTTACGAAAAATATTCTTTTAATTTCATTAATGTCTTGTGTTGTATGCTACACCAAGATTACTTTGCGCTATACACAACACCGTATTAGCTTGCATTATACGCAACACTATTCTTGGATAGTGTTACACACAATTTTGATAATAGTTATTCTACGCAAAATTGAGTATATATATATATATATTCAATATATAAATGAAATATGGTTGGATTATGCTATATGAAACAACGATGGATTCTTGCACAGCACGCAACCCTGACTTGGCTTGCATTACATGCAATCGCGGCCTTCCTCGATAGCGCGTGTTGTATGCAATACCGGGTTTTATTAAAACAACGATATATTATTATAATATTATTATGAACTATCCATTATGAATAGTATTAATTACATTTTGAATCTTATAACATTATTATTCGTCTTTCACATTTTCTAAAACATGGTATAAGAACAAAATAAATTTTTCGGGTAAAATTAGTATTTTTCAAAAAATGCAGTTTTGCCGCCTTTTGATGGCGCACCCACTTTAAATCTAGTTTTTGACATTTTTATTAGTTAAATTTGACAAAATAAAATTCTTCTTTGGAATCATGAAATAAAAATTTACCTTGGATAAATTTTCATATCATTCTGGTAACTTTCATATTTTGATGAATAGTAAAAACACGCTATATTTTAATTGAAAAAAAAAATTTCATCACAATAATTTATATGGTTAAATTATAATATTTAATGGTTTTAAAGTATAAATAGAATATATTTTTACCATTTAATATAACGTATGTCATTAGCATTGATTCTACCTTGAATTCATAGGATAAATCAATTCAATCTTTTGCAATGTTTTAAAGAAAAACCCATTTTCTTTCGAAAACAGGATTAATTTTAATTTAATTTCTGCATCTTTTGTTTATTGAATTTGGAAAAATGGATTCCATATTTGGAATCAATGGAACCAAATTATTTTAATAAGCTACTTTTTATTTTTGCGAATTATGAATAGTAACTACGGTAAATTTTATTTACCATAGTTAAAGGTAAATCGGGTAATTAAGGGTAAATATAATATTATAAAATTACCCTAAAACATGTAAAAATCCTATTGGATGACTAAACGTCGACCCATATCACCTAAGGGTCGGATTAGATTCATTTAATGGAATTTTGTCCATGAAAATAGTTTAATTATTATTAAAACCAAAGAATGTGACAACATGTCACTTTCTTAAATCTTATAAGTATAATAATTTTAATTTAGTGATAAACATCATGAAACTTCGAACATGAATAGTATCCAGAAATCTAATACAATTATCTACATAATAGAAATTTATATATTATTTTTAGGGATTAAATAATTATCATTTATTATGACACAAAGATGATGCAGTAATTGTCTTATTAATGAAATATTGACATAATTTATGTTATAAATACCCAAATAAATGTAATTTAAGACTTTTTATGAATTAAACTAATTTTATAGGTTAATATGACATGTTAGTATTGATTTAATTAATTTTTTTCGAACTAATCATTATGTTATGATTTTCACAAAAATCAATTACTAAATATTTTCAAAATTGACATAAAATAGTTTTTAAAACAAATATTATATTATTAATTGTTATTTTATTCCTAAAAATATATGGTTCGGCAAAATGACTTAGATAAGGTTATATATATTAATAATAAACAACTTGGGGTTATTTTGGCTTCTTATAGAATTTTTATTAACCTTATAGTATAAGAACACAAGAAGACACGGTAAAATTAAAATTATTTAACTTAATGTTAAATCTAAATGATAAGGTTAAAATAGGAAACTAAACTTGTCTAAATTATATTTTATGAGATAATTTCTACCCATCCCCACCTTAGCTTAAAAATAAATCAATTTGGAGCTATTTAAAACCTAATTTGACTTTATAATAAAATAATAGTTTTAGTTATTCCAAAGGTACCCCTCTCCTCCCTTATAAAAGGGAACCTCCTCCTCTCTCTTCCTCACACCACTTTGAGACTTCAAGCTCGGACAACCCCTGCCAATTTCTCCTCTACACTTCCCTAGAAAAATCTTAGAGGTTATGGTCTTCTTCAAAGACCTATTTTAGTACCCTAAAAGGAGGTCTCAAAGAAGCACTTCAAAGAAGAGGTAATGTCTGTTACCG
Organism: Viscum album; assembly: GCA_963277665.1. Taxonomy (NCBI): domain Eukaryota; kingdom Viridiplantae; phylum Streptophyta; class Magnoliopsida; order Santalales; family Viscaceae; genus Viscum; species Viscum album. Next base: position 1,465,467,437 of record OY728125.1, on the reverse strand, counting down.
ATTATTTCATCTTTATTTTTTTCCACTTCTTCTTCTTTATTCATTTCATTATGAAGTAATAACATCAGTATAACTCATATAATGATATGTTGTTATAAGTATGAAACAAACCTATTTCTCCATCTATCCATCCTACGGAAAAAGAAATCACCGCGCGTGCGTACGTACGGAATACCGTCTCCACGCCGTGGTTTAATCTATTTTCCACCACCACCTTACTTGGATGAGTATATTGGTGTAAATAATTACTATATATTACTATTATAAAGTGATATTGATTCTGAAATAGTATACATACACTCCAATACAATTCCACGATCATAAGAATGATATCATCACTCGTGCGTACGTACGGAATACCATCTCCACGATGTGATGCGACTCGTTCTACATGATCTTCATTGCATGATGATTATATAAATGAATTTAATGAATTAATATGATATATATTACACTAATACCATTCTGGAAATGAGGTATCTATAACCTAAAGATAAGAATAAGAATTTATTCGACAAAACACGCATAAGAACAAAAAGTAATAAACACCCGAATAACAAGTAGCAATGAAATATTACTAATAAGAATCTATGAATATGACCATATATGATATCATAACAATAATTATGATTCTGGAATAAGTCAATAACAATATTTAAATCATTATATAGAAGGTTCAGACACTTATGAAGAAAATCGGACCTAAGGTAAGGGAAATATCTCAATCTCATTTTTATCCGAGATTGTTTATACTTTGGCATTTACTGGGGTGTATTTTATCATCCACATTCAGGTTTCCTCAATATGTAATATTATTTACATTCACCTACAATTTTTTAAATCCTATTTTACCCTTCAGTGAGTTTTTAGTAAAAGATATGAAATGAATCTTTTGTCATTTTTCGTACGAGGTACTTTTTGAATTTTTCGACAAAAGTACGAGAAGAATGTTTTTTTAACTTATACGGCATGAATGGATTTTTAAAACATTATTTCCAAGAAGCTTCCTTTACAAGTTTTCAAGTTTATCTTTAATCAACTTCTTTTAAAATTGTATGACATGTTAAGAAAGGAAAAGTGTTTTTGAAGTAGAAAGGATATTTTCCTCAAGAATGGAGTTCAAGTGTTTTATCAAAATTATTTTCCATCTAAGATAATAAAAGGGTTCTATTTTTATCCCTATTATTATTACATTGATTTGATTATGTTGTGATGGTATTATTTTTATGAATTCCTTTATCTTATATGAATTGTTTTATGATGTCACGATGTTTAAGAATCCCATTTTTATTACATGGGTTATTCTATGATGTATGGTTTATGATTTTGTGGCACACATAAGAATGGTATCATTATGAGATGGGTGGGACCTATATCTCCCTCCAATGCATTGGGTAATGATTTTATATCTCATGAGATAGACATGGCTGGAACGGCAGGTTAAACCGGTTCAGTGAAACAAGACTGAAATGAGGAGTGAACTCGGTTCAGAAATGGACTTTGTCCACTAAGATAGTCTTGTCAATGAGTCTTGACTAACAAGAAATGATTATCTATGATTATGTGTGTATTCCACAAAGTTTCATGTTTTAAGTTATGATTATTGGGATTTCATTTTACTACTATGATTTATCCCATGTTATGAAATTATGCTCTTTTTTGCAGGTTAAGATTTCCAAAATGTTATGTTCTTATGAATATGATGTGATTGATATTTATTTTGTTTACCCTTACTGAGCATTTGATCTCACCCTTTTATGTTTTCTTTTCCCTAGGCTATAAAGAAAGGTTTTAGGTTAAAAAAGGGAAGATCTTTATGGGAGATGTTGAGGATCTTTCACCACGATTAGAAGATTATATTCTGAGTTTCCAAAGACACTAAACTATTACGATCCTTGTGTGTGTGTTTTTGTTATGTACTAAGTATTCCGCAAAAGTAATGTAATGTCCATGTACGTTATGCTTCGGGTCTCTACAGTTGGTATCAGAGTAAAGGTTTAGTCAACCTTTGGAAACTAGGATGTGAGAAATTTAGTGAGATCCCTAGAGATATTTCTAAGGTATGTCTAGGGATGTCTCTAAGGTTAAGTATACGTATAGGTTATAGTCCTAGAATTGCGCTAACGGTGTTAGAATTTAACCTAAGATGTTAGATATTGAGGGTACTCCCCCTTTAATTATGTTGTTTTCCCAAGAATGATTTTTGCCTCTCACACTATTCTTTTTGGGTTTTAGATGATGGCTGGAACCCGAAGGAACCATGTTGATCAATGCAATGGACAATGCAATGATTGTCCTCATGAACAAACAAATGTTATGGGAGATGGAGTGCTAAATATTATTGCTATACTTACACAAGATATGAATCATTCTGGACTTCCAAATGAGCAGAGAAGGGAACAATATTCTATTGAGTCCTTCATGAGGCAACGTCCACCTTCTTTTAGTGGGTCTTCTGATCCACTTGTTTCTGAACAATGGATTAGTACCACTGAAAAGATATTTTTAGTTCTTCAATGTTCTAAACATGATAAATTCATCTTAGCAGTATATCATTTGGAAGGTGAAGCTGATCAATGGTGGAATCTTATCAAGAATATGAGGCAAAGGGATGAAATTGAGTCCATGGAATGGGACGAGTTCAAGAACTTATTTTTCAATAAGTACTTCCCCCATATTCTTCGAACAAGGATGGAGAATGATTTTCTTGAACTAAAGCAAAAGGATGATGAATCTGTTGGTATATACAAAGCGAATTTTACAAGGCTTGCAAGGTATGCATCTGGATTTATCATCCAACATGAAAGTAAATTTGATCAATTCTTCAGTGGATTAAAACCAAATCTTCGAAGGGAATTATCTATAAGAGACTTCAGTAGCTATGAAGAAATTGTGTGTTGTGCTATCAAGGTAGAAATGGAAGTTGGTGTTACTTATCCATCTCATAGTTTTGACAAGAAACGGAAGATGGAGTTCAAGGATAAATCTCTGAATAATGGTGAAAAGAATATGAATGTTTCCTTATGCTCAAAGTGTGGAAAGAAGCATGGTGGAGATTGTCTTAAAGGGACAAGTAAATTTTTCAAATGTGGAAAGGAAGGTCATCGGGAATTTGAATGCCGCAATGATGGGAAGAAGATGCTTAATGATGCAAACAAAGGAAGGGATACACAGAATAAACCTACTACACTGCATGCTTCAAGTGCAAGGAAATGGGGCATTATGCTAATAAATGCCCTAATCCAAGGGTTAGTGATGATCGACATGAGAAACCACTTAAGGAAAAGGACAAAGGGAAGTTACATGCGATCACCATTGGCAATGTTGAATATGACAACGATGTGGCGGAATGATTAAGTGTTTATGTAATGGGATTCCAGAATAATGTTGTATATAGTATCGTGGAATATTGGAATATTTAGGTTTTGGTCTATTGTGGTTTTCAATAATTTTATGGCATCGGTAACCATGAAAAGTGATTGAAATATTTTTGGAAAGCAGATGATATGCACATAATGAAGGGATAAATAGAATCTAATATGTTTGATAGTATTCATGAGCTCATGATTGATACAAGGACTAAGTGATATCATGGTTTGAGGATATAGAATTTTGAGGATTTTGGTATGTGGAAAGTGTTAACTTTTAACTTCATTTATGTTTTCACTAAGTTTCAATGGATATTCATTCTTCAAGAGAATACATGATTAAGGTATTCACATGTTTGTAATTTGACCAACAAGATATATCTTATGATATATGGGGGATAAATGATGGCATTCACGTAATCATTTTCTTTATACTATGAGCTTGGACTGAAGTATTTTAGATAAGCCTAGAGATTGGAATGGATTATGTTGGACATAAGTTAGTATTGTTTAAGGATAAACCATTTTTGATATTGTTGATGGGATGTTATTGTAATATAGCTTCAGAAAAAAGGACAACCTACAGGACGGGCGACAGCCCATCGCATCGGACAAGGCTGTGGGAATCGAACCCACATCCGAAGTGTGACTGGCCTTTATCGCCTACCACTAGCCTACAAGAAGTCCCTGGTTGGTATAAACTAGTTTTATTTTATTACGCGATAAGATATATGAAGTATAAGTTCATTTTTGGAATCGTATTGGATTAACCTCACCATTGATGGACTTTTGTTTATTTGATAACTTCTAATAACCTTTTGTTTGAAACAGATGGAATGACCCATCATTCTATCACATGATCTATTAATACTTCATGAATAACAAATGAAACTTCATTTCTTTAAGAGATGAAGTGGAAATTGTTCAAAGCACGAACAACAGTGAGATTGTACCAAAATAAAGTAAGTATTTATTTTAATTCAAAATCTTCAACTTTAGGGAAATGATCTTGAAAACCAAAAAAATGTAGTCCTAGTTCCCTTATATCTGATGATTCATATGGTACCATAGATCATCACAAATCAATAGCTTTGTGATTGTTGGCTTTTTCATAGCCATGTTCTCTACCACTCTCCATCAGAACATGATGGTTAGATTTCTCTTCGATATCAATATTTTCACCTATGTGGAAACCCAGTGATTAGTTTATTTGGGTAACCATTAAGTTTCATACTTTTGTTTTTAAAGATTGGTTTTGGTATTCCTTTTTACGATGTGGGTTTCTATTAAAGAAACTTTCGAATAGTAAACCATTTATAACCCCGACGAATTTCGAGGGAGAAATTCATTTAAAGGGGGGTAGAATGTAACACCCTGAGATTTTATGAAAAATATTCTTTTAATTTCATTAATTTATTGTGTTGTATGCTACACCAATATTACCTTGTGCTATACGCAACACAGTATTAGCTTGCAGTATACACAACACTATTCTTGGATCGTGTTACACACAATTTTGATAATAGTTATTCTACGCAACATTGATTATATATATATTTTAAATGTATAAATTAAATATGGTTGGATTATGTTATACAAAACAACGAAGGATTCTTTCACAGCACGCAACCCTGACTTGGCTTTCATTACACGCAATCGCGACCTTCCTCGATAACGTGTGTTGTACGCAATACCGGGTTTTACTAAACAACGATATATTATTATAATATTATTATGAACTATCCGTTATGAATAGTATTAACTAAATTTTGAATCTTATAACATTATTATTCATCTTTCACATTTTCTAAAACATGGTATAAGAACAAAATAAATATTTCGGGTAAAATAAGTATTTTTCAAAAAATGCAGTTTTGCCGCCTTTTGATGGCGCACCCACTTTAAATCTAGTTTTTGACATGTTTATAAGTTCAATTTGACAAAATAAAATTATTCTTTGGAATCATGAAATAAAAATTTACTTTGGATAAATTTTCATATCATTCTGGTAACTTTCATATTTTGATAAATAGTAAAAACACGCTATATTTTAATTAAAAACAATTTTTTTTCATCGCAATAATTTATATGGTTAAATTATAATATTTAATGGTTTTAAAGTATAAATAGAATATATTTTTACCATTTAATATAATTTATTTCATTATCTTTGATTATACCTTGAATTCGTAGGATAAATCAATTCAATCATTTGCAATGTTTTAAAGAAAAACCTGTTTTCCTTCGACAACGGGATTAATTTTAATTTAATTTCTGCAACTATTATGTATTGAATTTGGAAAAATGGATTCCATATTTGGAATCAGTTGATCCAAATTATGTTAATAAGCTACTTTTTATTTTTGGGAATTATGAATAGTAACTACGGTAAATTTTATTTACCATAGTTAAAGGTAAATCGGGTAATTAAGGGTAAATATAATATTATAAAATTACCCTAACACATTTCAAAATCCTATTGGATGACTAAAAGGCGACCCATATCACCTAAGGGTCGGATTAGATTCATTTAATGGACTTTTTTCCATGAAAATAGTTTAATTATTATTAAAACCAAAGAATGTGACAACATGTCACTTTCTTAAATCTTATAAGTATAATAATTTTAATTTAGTGACACACTTCATGAATCTTCGAACATAAATAGTTTCCAGAAATCTAATACAATTATCTACATCATATGAATTTATTTACAATTTTTATGGATTAAATAATTATAATTTATTATGACACAAAGATGATGCAGTAATTGTCTTATTAATGAAATATTGACATAATTTATGTTATAAATACCCAAATAAATTTAATTTAAGAATTTTTATGAATTAAAATACTTTTATAAGTTAATATGACATGTTAATATTTCTTTAATTAATTTTTTTGAACTAATCATTCTGTTATGATTTTCACAAAAATCAATTACTAAATAGTGTCAAAATTGACATAAAATAGTTTTTAAAACAAATATTATATTATTAATTGTTATTTTATTCATAAAAATCTATGGTTCAGACAAATGTATTAGATAAGGTTATATATATTAATAGTAAACAACTTGGGGTTCGTTTGGCTTCTTATTATAAGTTTATTAACCTTATAGTATAAGAACACAAGAAGACACGGTAAAAGTAAAATTATTTAACTTAATGTTAAATCTAAATGATAAGGTTAAAATAGGAACCTAAACTTGTATAAATTCTATTGGATGAGAGAATTATGACCCATACCCATCTTAGATTCAAAATAAATCAATTTGGATCTATTTAAAATCGAATTTGACTTTCTAATAAAATAATAGTTTTAGTTATTCCAAAGGTACCCCTCTCCTCCCTTATAAAAGAGCACCTCCTCCTCCCTCTTCCTCACACCACTTTGAACCTTAAATCTCGTCCAAACCCAGCCAATTTCAACTCTCCACTTCCCTAGAATCATCCTAGAGGTTCTGGTATTCTTCAAAGACCTATTTTAGTACCCTAAAAGGAGGTCTCAAAGAAGCACTTCAAAGAAGAGGTAATGTCCGTTACCGATTCTTTCATCTTTATTTTTTTCTTCCACTTCTTCTTCTTTAGTGGTTTCATTATGAAGTAATAACATTAGTATCACTCATATACTGATATGTTATTATAAGTATTAAACAACCCTATTTCACCATCTATCCATCCTACAGAAAAAGAAATCACCGTGTGTGCGTACGTACGGAATACCGTCTCCACGCCGTGGTGTAATCTATTTTCCACCACCACCTTACTTGGATGGGTATAATGGTGTAAATAATTAATATATATGACTATTATAAATTTATATTGATTCTTAAATAGTATACATACACTCCAATACAATTCCATGATCATAAGAACGATATCATCACTCGTGCGTACGTACAGAATACCGTCTCCACGATGTGATGCGACTCGTTCTACATGATCTTCATTGAATGATGATTAAATAAATGAATTTAATGAATTAATATGATATATATTACACTAATACCATTCTGGAAATGAGGTATCTATAACTAAAGAAAAGAATAAGAATTTACTCGACAAAACACGCATAAGAACAAAAAGTAATAAACACACAAATAACAAGTAGCAAGGAAATATTACTAATAAGAAGCTAAGAATATGAACATATATGATATCATAACAATAAGTATGATTCTGGAATAAGTCAATAACAATATTTAAACCATTATACAGGAGGTTCAGACACATATGAAGAAAATCGGACCTAAGGTAAGGGAAATATCACAATCTCATTTTTATCCGAGATTGGTTATACTTTGGCATTTACTGGGGTGTATTTTATCATCCACATCCATGTTTCCTCAATATGTAATATTATTTCCATTCAACTACAATTTTTTAAATCCTATTTTACCCTTCGGTGAGTTTTTAGTAAAAGATATGAAAGGAATCTTTTGTCGTTTTTCGTACGAGGTACTTTTTGAATTTTCTGACAAAAGTACGGGAAGAATGTTTTTTTTAACTTATACGGCTTGAATGGATTTTTAAAATATTATTTCCAAGAAGCTTCCATTACAAGTTTTCAAGTTTATTTTTAATCAACTTCTTTTAAAATTTTATGACATGTTAAGAAAGGAAAAGCGTTTTTGAAGTAGAAAGGATATTTTCCTCAAGAATGGAGTTCAAGTGTTTTATCAAAATTATTTTCCATCTAAGATAATAAAATGGTTCTGTTATTATCCCTATTATTAAATTGATTTGATTATGTTGTGATGGGAATATTTTTATGAATTCCTTTATCTTATATGAATTGTTTTATGATTTCACGATGTTTAAGAATCCCATTTTTATTACATGGGTTATTATATGATGTATGGTTTATGATTTTGTGGCACACATAAGAATGGTATCATTATGAGATGGGTGGGACCTATATCTCCCTCCAATTAATTGGGTAATGATTTTATATCTCATGAGATAGACATGGCTGGAACGGCAGGTTAAACCGGTTCAGTGAAACAAGACTGAAACGACGAGTGAACTCGGTTCAGAAATGGACTTTGTCCACTAAGATAGTCTTGGCAATGAGTCTTGACTAACAAGAAATGATTCTCTATGAATATATGTGTATGAAAAAAAATTTTATCTTTTAAGTTATGATTATTGGGATTTCATTTCACTACTATGATTTATCCCATGTTATGAAATTATGCTCTTTTTTGCAGGTTAAGATTTCAAAAATGTTATGTTCCTATGAATATGATGTGATTGATATTTCTTTTGTTTACCCTTACGGAGCATTTGAGCTCACCCTTTTATGTTTTCCTTTCCCCAGGATATAAAGAAATGTTTTAGGTAAAAAAAGGGAAGATCATTATGGGACATGTTGAAGATCTTTCACCACGATTAAAAGATTATATTCCAAGTTTCCAAAGACACTAAACTATTATGATCCTTGTGTGTGTGTTTTTGTTATGTACTAAGTATTCCGCAAAAGTATTGTCATGTCCATGTACGTTAAGCTTCGGGTCTCTACATGACTCATATGACTCCTTCAATTCTAATTTGAAATTAAAATTATGAAAATATTATAAGTAGTTAATTGTCAAACTGAAAAAATAAGACTATCCACAATCTGACGTTGGCGATCACCTCTAATCTCTCTGGTGGATGGATCACTGTACATCCTCTGATAAAAATCATACTCTGTAATATCAGGATGCTCTACTGCCTATATGAAAATAAAATAAATTGTTTATATTTGAAGTTATAAAAAATATTTAAATAAAATACTTACCAGATGCTCTCTATGCGTACTGAATGTACGACTACCACCTTGATGTGTCACCTCATGTCTCCCCTGGTTCTACTGACCCATTGAAGACATCCTCTGAAATACACCACCCAACCAGTGTGCACATAATCCATCACAAACCTGAGATGAAATGTACTCTAGTCGGTGGGCTCTACACGACTCATCAAATATTGTCGCTCCTACTTTCTTAATGGCCTTCTTTCTCAAATTGTGCAAAACCTGATGAAAATGCTCACTCATAGCCACCTCCAATGCTGCACGGATATCGTCATGGATGCTATCATCGATGGGATACCATAAACCCTAAAAATAATTAATAATATCAAGTTATTAATAAAATAAATTTCAAAATAAATATTATTTATTTGTTTACCAGCCAATGATTGTACATGCCGAGCTGCACATCAATGGGAATCTATTCCCATGTGGTCTATGGATGAGAAAAATAATTACACAAGATATTGTTCCCTTGTCCAACAGCTAAATGCACAAAACTATGAAAAAATAATAAATAATCAAACAATTAGTATATATATATATATAAATTATTTAAATCTAACTAAAATATACATGTTACCATAACTCTGTGTACGTGGATCGAAGCCAAGATGTGGACGTCGCTCGGGGATAGGGTCATGAATCATTAGTCGCGCATGACCGCGCTCCCTACACATACCTCTTGAACCACCAGTAGGCTGAGGGTCAGAGTATCTCACACCCCCCTCATCCAAAGGTAGCTCAACCTCCTCTAACTCACACAATAGATCAGAGTCCATCTGAAACAAAAAATGATTGTTGTTAGTAGATGGTTGAAAATAACTAGTATATATATATATATTGTGGGGTGTCCTCATATATATTCACGTTTCTTTGTGAAAAAGATTGATTTTGAGTAGTCTCTTTAAAAATTTCAATTTTTCCAATTCAGCGGAACCACATTCAGTTTGAGTAAATTGATTTTCCTGAGATTTCATTTTTATTATGCTCCACCAATCACCCAAGTCTCTTGAAGTAGCACAGTACTTTGCATAATAAATTTGATGATCATTTTAAGCTAGTAAAAATGGTTCATTTAATGTAAGAATACATTTATATTTAATATCGACGATTCCATGAGTCTGAAGAACACGCAAGCCTCTCTCAGTATCCAACCACTGACATTTAAACATTGTTATGTAATTTTTTACAAGATAACATAGCTCAATAATTTCATCCAGAATGCCATAAAAGTCAACTTCAGTTTCTCTATGATGTGATCCTCTCAAACAAACTCCACTGTTCATTGTTTTTTTGATTCCCCATATGAAGGTGTAAGAAATCTAAAACCATTAACCACATATGTATTATAATATTTAACCATTTTTGATGGTGGGTTACTCAATATGCACAACCGCTTATCAATTTTTTCAGAATGTTGAGACAACTGAAAATTTGTAAAAAAATTATCAATATAATAAATAGTAAACTGAATTGATATTAAACCATCAATATTTTATGTTACCAGCTTTTGAAACCATTGATAAATTTTTTTTGTCTGCGTTCTTCAAGAGCAGCAGTCGTAATTTGTGGAAATTGTTTCTTGATATGATTATTATATAACCTATATATTAAATAAGTTTACGTATTGTAACAAAAATTATAGAATAAGCGATTGAATAACTCATAGTACAAATGATGTCATTTCTTCACAGTTGAGCAGAACATGTGTATGAGCTCTGTGATGTTCATCGTATGAAATCCATCGTTCTAGAACTCCACCAAATCCAAGATTTGGATGATTAAAAACTGATAAATTATTGTCCATTTAATCACTAACATTTACCTCGTTCTATCCCATGCGGTTTTGTTTTGAGGGATATTCATATTCAAAATAGTGAGAGAAGAAAATTGCAATTTTCGCTTTCAAATATGCTTCAGGAATTGAGCCTTCAACTGATGCTTTGTTACATACTTTTTTCTTCAATTTGTACATGCATATCTCGAATGGGTACATCCATCGAAACTGAACAGGACCTCCACATTTAGCTTCATGTGGAAAATGTAATATCTGATGTTCCACTGAGTCAAAGAAAGCAGGTGAAATTTTTTTTCTAGTTTACATATAATTACACCAACATCTTTTTCTAGTTTTCTTAGCGCATCGTAGTAAGTTTTCGCTACACAAATGTCTGGAAAAAAATATGATATATCTGTTATCGAATCCCAAATCATAGAATTCAACAACCCTCTAAATCCAATCGGCATAAGTCTTTCCATTATAACATGAAAATCATGAATTTTTAATCCTGTAATATGACCATTCATAACACATTTTCCCAAATTGGAAGCATAGCCATCTTGAAGTCTCAAATCTGCAATCCACTGAAAAAATAATAAACAAATCTCTTTCGATAGTATATACGCTGATTTTGGCTTCATTAACCTCTATGATCTGACATTTTCAAATTGTTCATTTTCTAGTCACCTATAAATTTGGGCAAGATCTAATCATGCTTTTACAGTATCTTTAGTCTTACCTAGTGTATCAAAAATTGTATGAAATAAATTATCAAAACAGTTCTTCTCAATGTGCATGAAATCAAACATGTGGCGGACCAACAAATCAGACAAATATCGAAGGTCCCATAAAATGATTCATTTTATCCAATTATGTTCTTTCCATAAGCCATGAATTTTTTGTTGGTTTACTGTTGGCCCAAATTTGATGGGAGGTAATGAAAATAAAACTAATTTTAACTCTGTAACTGAGATCATTTTTGGAGGTTCATCCCTTTAAATTTCTCCTTCTTAAATAAGATATGTTCCTTTGAAAAGGATGATCGGTTGGAAGAAATATGCGATGATAGTCAAAATAGCAAGGTTTTTTTCATTGACGAGCATAAAATATTTGTTGTCTTTCATACAGTAAGGACATGATTTCAGACCATGTGTACTCCATCCAGGTAACATTCCATATGTCGGAATGTCACTAATCGTCCACATCAATGCAGCTTTTAATGTGAAATTTTGTTTCGCAACAACATCATATGTACTAACACCATTACTCCACATTGCATTTAACTCATCAATCATTGGTTTCAAATAAACATCAATATTATTTTTTTGGATGTCTTGGGATTAATAAGGTCAAAAGGATATAGCGCTCCTTCATCAACATCCATGGATGTAGATTGTATGATGTTATAAAGATCTGAAAAAAATGAATAATGACTACCACAAGAGCTGAACGGACAAAAACCGTCATTAGAAATAACCAATCACATGTTTCGGGCTTCTAAAGCAAAAGACGGATGTAGATGATCAAAATGTTTCCATGAATCACAATTAGATGGATGATTCAAGCTTTTACTAGTTGAAATATTGGTTTTGTGCCATGACATCATTAATGTTGTGTAATGAGACATAATTAAACGTTGGATCCTAGGTGTAAGGGGGAAATATCTCAACTGTGGAATCGATCCAGACTTCCCCAATTGAGCTTCTTTACTAAATATTACAATTTATTCCTATTTATTAATAATTATTCCTAATTATTTCTAATTATTCCTAATTATTGATAATTATTGATAATTATTGCTATTTATTTCTAATTATTGCTAATTATTTCTAATTATTCTTAATTATTCTTAATTATTGATAATTATTATAATTTATTCCTATTTATTGCTAATTATTGCTAATTATTGCTAATTATTTCTAATTATTGCTAATTATTTCTAATTATTCCTAATTATTCATAATTATTAGTAATTATTACCAATTATTACTAATTATAGCTAATTATTACTAATTATATCTAATTATTACTAATTATTGCTAATTATTCCTAATTATTGCTAATTATTCCTAATTATTGCTAATTATTACTAAATATTTCTAAATATTACTAATTATACATATTTATTCTTAATTATTATTATTTATTACTAATTAATAGTATTTATTCCTAATTATTCCTAATTATTCCTAATTATTAATAATTATATCTTATTATTACAAATTATTCCTAATTATTACTAATTATTCTTATTTATAAATATTTATTGCTATTTATAACAAATTATTTCTATTTATTACCAACTATTACTAATTATTGCTAATTATTCGAAATTATTGTTAATTATTGCTATTTATTTCTAATTATTGCTAATTATTTACAATTATTGCTAATTATTGCTAATTATTTCTAATTATTGCTAATTATTGCTAATTATTCCTAATTATTTTTAATTATTGCTAATTATTTCTAATTATTGCTAATTATTCCTAATTATTGCTATTTATTGCTAATTATTAGTATTTATTGCTAATTATTAGTATTTATTAGTAGTTATTACTAATTATTAGTATTTATTAATAATTATTACAATTTATTACTAATTATTACATTTTTTACTAATTATTACAATTTACTACTAATTATTATTAATTATTGCTAATTATTGCTAATTATTACTAAATATTGCTAATTATTACTAATTATTGCTAATTATTTTTTAATTATTGCTAATTATTCCTAATTATTTCTAATTATTACTAATTATTAGTACGCATTACTAATTATAAGTATTTATTCCTAATTATTCATAATTATTCCTAATTATTACCAATTATTACTAATTATTCCTAATTATTCCTAATTATTCCTATTTATAAATATTTATTTCTCTTTATTACAAATTATTGTATGTATTACTAATTATTGCTAATTATTGCTAATTATTACTAATAATTCCTAATTATTCCTAATAATTGCTAATTATTGCTAATTATTTCTATTTATTGCTAATTAATTCTAATTATTCCTAATTATTGCTAATTATTGCAAATTATTAGTATTTATTTGTAATTATTAGTAATTATTGGTATTTATTACTAATTATTACATTTTATTACTAATTATTACAATTTATTACTAACTACGACAATTTATTACTAATTATTATTAATTATTCCTAATTATTATTAATTATTCTTATGTATTACTAATTATTCTTATTTATTACTAATTATTCCTATTTTTACTATTTATTTCTATTTAGTACTAATTATTGCTATTTATTTCTTATTATTGATAATTATTCCTAATTATTGCTAATTATTACTAATTATTTCTATTTATTACAAATTATTGCAAATTGTTGCTAATTATTGCTATTTATTTCTAATTAGTGCTAGTTATTTCTAATTGTTGCTAATTATTCCAAATTATTAGTATTTATTGCTAATTATTAGTATATATTAGTAATTATTAGTAACTATTAGTATTTATTACTAATTATTACAATTTATTACTAATTATTACTACTTATTATTAATTATTTCTATTTATTGCTATTTATTATTAATTATTGTAATTATTGCTAATTATTGCTAATTATTCCTAATTATTACAAACTATTACTAATTATTAAAATGTATTCCTAATTATTCCTAATTATTACTAATTATTTGAAATTATTACTAATTTTTCCTATTTATTACTATTTATTGATATTTTTTACCAATTATTATTAATTACTACAAATTAATTACATACATTACTAATTATCGTTAATAATTACTTATTACTACTAATTATTAAAAATTAAAACTAAAAATTTCAATTTATTTGTGCAAATAAATAATAATGAAAAAACAGTTTAAATTTAATTTAATTACAACTAATCAAAAAAATTAATATTAAAAAATGAAATAAATAATAAATTAAAAAAAACATAAATACCTTTCAGACTGCTTTTCTAAAATTCGCTCGGTTTGGTGCGCTATCCGCGCCAAACTATTTGCGACGAGAGACGAAATCCCGTCGCAAAAGATTGGTTATTTGCGATGAGTCGTTACCCCCATCGTAAATAACCTATTGGATGGACCTTTTGCGAAGTGATTTATTCCCGTCCCAAAAGGCCCATTGCAAAATCCCTTTTTCACGTATTGAGACTCTGAGAACATCCCAGAGGTTTGCTTTGGAATGATTGAATCATTATGATGAGTCTCCAAGATAGAGAAGAAGCATGTACTCGGAGTTAAAATTTGGTTTAGATGGTCTTCTAAGACATCATGTTTTCTATTTTTCAGGGGATACAGAGCTCATGCCAGAGCATGGGATTTCATTATACAATAGTTGAATAATTAATAAATTTAAATGAATGTAATTGAGAACTATAGGGTTGTTAAGTTTTGAGTACTTCATAGTTTATTGCTTCATTTCTGCATATTATGTGATATATATATTCACTGGCAGTTAGGAACAAATCTTTTAGTGGTTCCCTACCAGGATTCGTCTCACTCCTTGTTTGGGTAATGATTTTGAAACCAAAATGATTATATGGTTGCAGGTATAGATAAGGGAAATCACCCTTCTTAATTAGGTACTTGATTGCTATGGGTGCTAGAGAGCATGAGACCAATCTGAGCCTTGATATGCTATTGGAGTTTACTGCCTTTTTATTCTTTAGTTTTAATATTTTATTTCCAAAAATTTGACTTGTTTGGATTCTTTCCTAGACACTAGTGACATGCCTCCTTTATATATGTTACAATTATTATATTATTATCATTCTTCTGCAGGTTACTTTGTTGTATGGTATTACTAATTCTGCTTTTATTTACTATTTGTTATTCTGCTATATATACTCTGATAATGAGGGAATAGTTTCCCTATTATTAGACCTTGACCCTCACTACAATCAGCATCCTCTGGCATTTGGAAAAACGTGCTTGAATATATGTGTCCAACTCGGATCGGGGAGCCTTTGGGCGACACCCAAAACCAGGACGTTTCAATATCAGTGAGATATCATGCCCCTTTTGGGGTGAGAACATCTGCAATAATTTTGGTTAGGTGAAAATGAAATGACAGAGGAATGTATGATTAATGAATTAGGATTGTGATCCTATTCTATAGGTTATTCAACTAATTATAGTGTTATTAAGGTTTTATGATTGGATGGTATAGGAGTGTATATATTGTAACACCCTAAGATTTTATGAAATATTTTTTTTAAAAAAATTAATTTAATATTTTAAATTTATTTTCTTCAACACTACACATAGATTATATTTTATTATATAAAACCATATGTATGTCTTTAATTACCTACAACACCAATTTTTTCTTGTGTTACATGTAACAATGAGTTTATCTTGCGTTACATGAAACACTGAGTTTAAATAAAACATGACATTCTATTAAAACCTTATTATTTAATATGATAAT
Organism: Viscum album; assembly: GCA_963277665.1. Taxonomy (NCBI): domain Eukaryota; kingdom Viridiplantae; phylum Streptophyta; class Magnoliopsida; order Santalales; family Viscaceae; genus Viscum; species Viscum album. Next base: position 1,465,451,051 of record OY728125.1, on the reverse strand, counting down.
TTTCACCTAACTGTTGGAATGGTGGGTTTGAATAACAAGAAAAAAATTATGAAAAAATGGTTCATATAAGTATATAATCTTAATTCTCTTGTTATTAATTTATTTGAAATGAAAATAATAACCATTGGAAAATAAATAAATTCATTTTTTGGAAAACTATTTTATGTGCCCAAACACATTTTACATAAAGAAATTAAACAAACCATGTTTGAGGAATTATTTTTATTCAATATATATATATATTATATTATATTTAATCAAATATTTAAAATTCATTTTATGTGTTTTCTATACATGAAATAAAAATAAATACAACTTTATGCTTAAGAACCATATATTTTTAAAAATTAGTTTTGTTTCATTTTTATTACATATTTAAAAATTAATTTTGGAAAATTTTAGAAACCTAATTATATAATAATATATATTATTGTTGAAATCGTCATATAAAAATTTTATTGGGGTGAGTGTTTGATAAATTTAAATTTTTTTTGACGAATAGTGATAAATAATTAATATTTATTGAAAAATACATTTTCATTTATATTATTTAAAATGTTAAATTATATTTTTGATTGGTTTTAAAATAAAATTATTTTAATTTTAAATAAAATATTGTATGTTAGGTTATATGAATAATTTTTATATTGAAATTTTGATATAAAAAATTTGTAAACATGTGAACATTTTTCATAAAAAACTCCCTTTCATGTCCAGTATGTAGTATTAATTTTAAATTAAATTTTGGAAATTATGTAATTGGAATTTGGAAAAAAATAATTAATTATTTTAAATAATCATAATTTATATTATCTAATATTTTCTACTTAATTCTTTACCAAAATGAATAGTGAAAAAATTCAAATTATTTACCGCGATTAAGGAAAAATAGTTTTACTATGTTGTTAAACTAAAATGAAAAGGGTTAAAAATAATATAAAACTTATCCAATACCAATTTTATTTACTTATTTAGATCTTATTGTTTCTAGTATCTATAATGGATCATTATTGGAGTCTGGTGACATGGAAAAAACATGGGTGACATTCTCTCTTTCAAAATTACTATAATTTTGCCACTCACCTCGCTTATAAAAGGCCACCCCTTCTCCTATCCACTTAAAACGATAAAATCCATTTTGGTTATCCATTAAAAGATCAAATAAATTCCCGAATTACCTTCTATACTTAGAGGAAACATATATTGGACAGTAATCTAACCAATAAAGGCATTTGGTACAAACCTAAGGACGATACCCGAGGAAGAGGTAGCATTCATCAAAAAGCATTTTTTTATTTACTAAAACAAAATAAATTATTATAATATATTACTAATATAATAATCCTAGTATAATAAACATATCTTTATGTTTTTTCCTTGACCTACTACCATCGCTACTTCCCTCAAAAGAGTTACATAATCATTGTTCGTGTGTAAGATAGACTACTCCCTCACGAACTGATGTCATTCATTTTTACATTACCACCTCATGGTGTGGTATGATGATTCACATAAATCATATATTTTATATTTATAAAATCCTTATTCCAATATATCAATTATATTAAATATAATTTTTATACTTTCCATTCCATAAGATATATGATAACATTGTTCATGGGTATGAAGAACTATCGCCTCATATAGAATTGTGATTCAATTTCTTTACCACTTTAGATAGAAGAAAATAGGGATAAATGTATGTGATATAAATGAAAAAATTTTGTTATTAATGACATGTTTATCATTCTGAAGGGATAATATACCATTAAATTTATTACCTTTTCAGTCACTAAAATATGATAACATCATTTGTATACATGTGGATTACTGCCATCAAATGCCATTCCACTCACTATTTTCATCACTAGACCACATGGATTATATGAATAAGTATATTTTAAGTATTAATATTTTATATATTATATTATTACCATTCATGAAATATAAAATACCACTTATATTATTTACATAATGATCATTTGTAAATGGAAATTTTACTCATGTGTACGTACAAGCTACCGTCAACATGATCATAACATATATAATTTATTGAAACCATATTTCATGATTGGTATTAAGAGTTTAATATATGTATAAAAATGATAATTATTTCCTATTTATTATTCAAAAGATAATGGAATCCTGATCAAGAATATAGAAAATGACAAATCAAAACATATGCCAAAAACAAAACAATTATTCACTAAAACATGACTTAACATGAAATTGTTAATAGACGAGTAATAAAAGGAAATAAGTAAAATATATACGGTATTATATATATAATTATTGTTCTATAATATATTTATAGTCAAATAATATTGAATAAATAGGATATTCTAATGTGTTTGAATGATGTCAATACTTTAGGTATTGGATTTGTGTCTCACTTTTTACATCAAAGAGAGACATTCTATGCCCAAAACCTATTTATTTTTGGTTTTGTGCATAATTACCATGAATGTATTTTATTATTATTATAATAATTCTTATTTTTATTTAAATATGAATTTTTTAATATGTCTTTTAAGGGATTTATAGTTAAAATTTTACACAAGCGGTAAGGGATTTTGGTCAGAATTTTTATTATTTCATACAAATATTATGTTATGCACTTATATTTTTTATGAGGGGTATATAAATCACCTTTTAAAAGAAATATAATGAATTTATTATTCCAAATATCATTTTATGTTTTTTCAATGTTATTATTTAATCGTTATTATAATTAAATGTTACCAAATTGGTAAATCTTTTACGTTACAATCTCATTGTTTAATCAGGATTATTTATGATTATGTTTCTCAATATAACATATTATGATACACCTCTCAATAAACTCATTATTTTTATTCTCTTATATTTATTCAGTAAATTTTCAATTAAATGTACCATTTTCTACTCCTTGGTACATAAAATAATTTGTAATATGTTTTTAATAAAATCTTACTTTTTTCTCTCTTTGGTCAGAAATCTATTTTCTTTCCATACCATGTTTTCTAAAAATGTTTTCAAAAATGTTTTAATATTAACATATTATGATTAAATAAATTTTTTACCAATTATTGAAGTTATATTACAATATTTTTGAAATTAATCTTCATGTGTTTTTAAAAAAACATTTCCATTCTAGATTTTCTAGAAAATATGAAAATAAAATTTATTTTTAGGATATATGAAATGAATGAAAATTTTCATCTTCGTGGAAATAGTTTTATTTATTTCTTACATTATATGTTTTCAATGTCATTTTCTATAAATATTATTTTCAAAAAGAATAATGTTCTACTTTTTTCAAATATAAAATGTTATATTCCTTAAGAAATGTTTTAAATGATTTTCAAATATTCATTTATATGTTTTCAAGGTTTCTTTAAAATAAAAGTATTTGGAAAATATTTTTATTCATAAAAAATGATTTCAAATAAAATTTTTCTTCCTCAAGAAACATTCCTAGTGATTCATCTTCCAAAATAATTTTCCATCATGGATGATATATGTTGGTTTTACCTATGCATTACTAGGATATGATTCAAGGATACCATTGTTATTCTTTATTTTATTGGTTTAGGTTTATGATGGATTAATGATTATGAAACCTCTCTCTTTTCTATAGGTTATGATATGATGAAATGATTATGAAACCCATTTTATTTCATGGGTTATGATATTATGAATGTTTATTATATTATAAAAAACACCATTATGATTTTCCTTATGAGACAAGTGTGACTTATATATCCCTCCAATGAATTGGGAAAATTTAGAAAATAAAGAGTAAATATTTTATGTGTGAATCTGATTACATGTTCATAGTGTTATCCATGAACCTGATTTCATTTTGACAATGTTATGTGTGATCCTAATTACATTTTCACAATGATATGCAAGAATATGATTATATTATCATGGGTTTATATTTGTACCTCTCTATCATGCCCATAATTTTATGCATGGACTTTATTACATGTCAATATTTATATGAGGGATAGGTTTCATGTCATTAACTTAATGTGTGAACCTGTTTCTATTTCCACATGTTCAAAATGTTATAAGTTGATGCATTTCCCACAAATCTATATCTTACACAAATTTTATGATCTCATGGATATTTTTCTTTGATTTCCTTTTTGATTTATGTCTTATGAAATATTAATATTAATTAAATGACTCAAGATTATTATCTTTGATATTTAGGGTGTGGTTTCTAAATGTTATGCTCATGGTCTAATACACTTTTACTCTTGTCATGCATATATATCTCTCATTTTTACCCATACTGAGAATCTAATATCATCCTTTACTATCTTCCCTTTCCCCATGTTTTAAATAAATTATTATGTAGGGTATGTTTTTACAGAGTCCTAAAAAGGAAGATATTTATAGGATACTTTGAAGATCATTCATGAGTTAAGAATTCTTTATTCCAAGATTCCAAAGGCACCAAACTATTATGTTCTTGACTAATGTGTACAATATTTATAATATTCATCCAAAAGAATGAATTATCCTTCTATAAATTTCCTTGGTATTAATACGTCTATGATGAATAAAATAGATCAATATGATGCCGGATGATAACACATGAAACCCATTGAGATTTGAGTTGGAGGTGAGGGTGAGCATTCTAAAAACCAAGGAGATTTTTCTTGTTTCATAGATACCCAAAATCTAGTGAATTTGGTGAGTATCAATAGTAGGAGTGAAACATGAAAAATTAAGGAATAAGAAGATGAGTTTTTACATGAGGACCTATATAGGTAAAGACATATGGTTGGAAGTTCCCCATTAGATAGAATCGGTTGCAGACTCACTCTATTAATGAAATCTGATTGAATAGTGTTCATGATGTTCCCTGGATCAAAAATAGTGAAAAATGATGCTTCTTATAGCACTTATGGTTGATGGATTTTTTCTATGTTGGACTATTGTATTTTATGATGTATGATATGTTGTCCCTTGATATTAGGTTTTGACCTAGTGAAATGGTGATAAGAACAATCCTATAGTAGGGAGCATGATAGGAGTCATATGTATTGACCCTCATTGTAACTAACCAATGTTTATCAATGTAAATTCCCATCTTATTATTATTTCATATAATCACATTAAATCACAAAAAATTAACTAATAAGTACCATGTGAACTTTAAACATAAAATTTTTACTTCTGTGATTTGAATTTTGAATATTTTACAAACATGGTTGTTATCAGTAAGATTTTTGGAGTCCGATAAGACAAACTAATTTTTTGGTGAACAGTAACTGACCATTATGAATAGTAATGTTAGCCTTATGAATATTATTATGACCTTTATCAATTTTAAACCATCCAAATGAATATTAACCACACACATGAATGTATAAATAAAATTTAGGCATCTTATAAGTTATAATATGACCATAATAAAAGTATTGGTATTTTTGTAAGTCAGAAATAATTTATTAAAATTAATTAATTATTTTAAATTAAAATTTATTTACCTAAAAGTTTATCATAATTTAACAATTTTATGTCTTATGGGTTTAATATAATTTTATAATACCTTATGGAATTTTATAAAGTGTTATAAAATTAGTCATTATTTTAAAAAATAGTATTTTTCATGTAAATTACAATTTTAATTAAAAATTAAATTAATAATACATAGAAATTTATTTTTGAGAAATTTATTTTATTTTTGGATTGTACATGTAAAAAAATGAGTGGGGTGATTTTTTGGTATTTTTCTAAATTACTTTAATTTTTTATGTATATTGAAATACCATAATTTATCGTATATATACATTATAAGTAAAATGTAATTTTCCTTGAATCATGGATATTATAAAAAACCTTAATTATAATTTAAATTCACTTATTTATATTTCTATTCTTGGAAACATCACTATTTCTTGTCTTATGGAAAAATAATAAACAAATTATTAAAATATTTAGAAAATCCTCTTCCCCTCCACTATAAAAACTACCCATAGTCCCATATTCTCTTCACTCATCTAAAGACTTGTGGGTTCACTAAAATACACCAAAATCTTTCTCCATGCTCCTCCCCCACATATAGAAACTCTTGTTCTCCTAAAATGTCCAAATCATCTCCCCTTAGGAGGCTCTCAAGGAAGATTAAATCAAGAGGTATATTCCTCTTTTCTTTTCGTTCATTTTCTTTTCTTGTTCTTCTGTTATCTTTTCATTCCTAACCTCTCCTCATACGAATGGTATAAAAAATACACATACATATATTTAAAATAATTATGTTATACTAATGTGATAATCCATTATCATATATCCTCCCCCTCCTTCTATACACGAGGAATGAAAACACCATCCATGATGCGTTAATTGATCCCAATCAAGGATGAAGGGTTATCAATTTCTATTACCATATTCAATTATGATAATGAAACCATTTTTATGGTTGAACCAGACTATTGAACATTTATTTTATCTTATGTTATGTTTTTTAATCCTTTTTCACACATGATGTAAAATAATAATATATAAAAAGTTTGTTTTGAGAAAAATCACCAAATTAGACCTAGAGTTTCTCATTAATGTTTTATATTGTGATTCTACTTCACTCTAAATAAAAAATAGAATTTTAAAACCATTTAATATTATATATTTTCACTAATTTAATATAATTTTAATTTTGTACAATCATTTGCATCCCACATGTTTATCCGAACAAGAATATTAGTGAACCAATCATTAAAATCGGGGAAGAAAACACTCAAAAATAATGAAATTGAACCTCTGAACTATTAAAAAAAGTCATGAATGAACATAATAAGGTTATAATAAATCAATAAAATTTACTGGTGTTTTTTAATTTTCAATTAATGAACCTAATTTTGTTATTCAGGTCATTATGATCAAGAGAAGAACTTCATCGAGATTAAGGTAGGGGAGGATGTCTTTCTCACGTTTATTCAATAATATCATCTATGTTATGTTATTTTATATGTAATACCTAATGTTTTGGTATGATTTTTCACCTTCCTCGTACAACAATCGAGATTTATAAAACAATAGAAACCCATTTTCTCTCTCATTAAGACCTTCTAAGTACACCTTATACCATGCAGATATTCTGTAAGAGATTATACCTGAATATCAATTATTCCATTAGGTTAATATATCATTAATTCTACCCAAATGAAGTTATCTATCATGCTTATGTACATATTATAAATTCTATGTATACTTTACAAACTATTTTATCAAGATCCATTTGTACTATTTCTGAGATATACATGATTTTAAATGAGTCTATCCTCTATACTTCTCGACATGAAAACCCATTTTAAAACAACTTCCCAAATACGTAACCAATTTCTAGTGAACTCTACTATATGTTTTAATCAACCATTGTTTTTATAACTAAAACCTTCTTGGATCAATTTTCATTTTTTACAAAAGAATATTTCTATTTTAATTTTGAATGCTTGTTTTTGATTTCTATAAAACCGCACTAAAACATGTTAATGCTGAAAATTATTAAATATTTTTCACATGTTGTCACTTCAATTTGACTTAAATTATCAGGATATGTGCCTATTTTACCTTATGAATATCCACATATGTTCTAATTAAATTATTTCAGGGATACTTTAATCATACTCTCATTCATTATGCTTTATGACATGATTATGTTACCAATTTCATTCCGTGGGTGACCTTATGTTTATGATTGTTTATGTATGATTATATATGTGGGAATATTGGTTATGAAAATGTTTATATGGGTTCATCTACATAGATCTTCAATGCATTGGGTAACTTTAAGCATCATGAGATGTTATGTGAAATGGTCATGCCGGTTAGCCTTGACTTGTGCTACCATGTGCAACGTTATTCATGGTTAACCTTGAATTATACTCCTCTATGTGTAACCATCCTTGAATCATGCTAATTTCATCATTTATAATGCATAAAAATTACTATGAAGACATATTTATATGATCCCATGTTTATATGTAATTATTTATTGTGTTCCATTCCTTTTATTTTCATTATACCATGAATTCTAACCCATGTGTTAAAGATTTATTTCTAGGATTTTTCCAAGGATTTTAGCTCATACATTCATTATTGTAATCCCTAGGGTACCCATTGTAGATGTAAGGGATAAAATGATGTTATGATCCTTGTATGAAGATTAAATAAAGATGCTTTTTTAATCCCATGTTTTGAATTTTATGTACCTAGTCTTCAAACACACTATACTTTATGATCCTTGGATTGTTTTCTTATGTATAATATGCTTAAAATAATATAATTTTATGTGAAAAGGATAGGGTATCTATAATTGGAATCAGAGTATGGTCTAGTTATTTTTGGAGATTGGGAATAGAGAAATTTGTTAAGAACCTTAAGGATGAGACTCTGTATAAGAAAGCACCCTTAAATTTTGGTAAGTATATAGTAAGTTGTTTATCAAGAAAATACATCCCTGTCTGGATACAAATAGGTAGAAGTGGATCTGGAATAGATATATCTATTGGAAAAACCTGAAAACACATATTTGAGATAGACTTGAATGGGAACTAGTGCCAAAAAATGGACATTTCTACACTCTTGGTTGGGAACTCTCAAGGGATATGTTTTGGAAAATTTATGAGCTTGGTACAATCCATTATTAAGGGAATGAAAAAAACCCGTAAGAATATAAACTAAGTGATAGATCATGGATATCATAGATTGAAACATAGGTAATCTCATGTTAGGATATACTTCTCATTTTCAAGTATATCCACTTATTTTCAATGTTTCCTTTTTATGCTCAATAGCTAAGTATTTAAGGACAATAATTGTACAATATTTTTTTTGTTAATGGATATAAATAGAAGAACACATGACAAGAATAAATGTAACAGGAACTGTGAAAATTTACCTAATGATATTCCTGATGTGATGGGAATAGGTGCTCAAAAAATCATGATAGTACCTGCTCAACTATCTCATGTTATGAATAATAACTTGAATAATGTGTAACACCCTCATCCTCCAACAAAATATAATGTTTACATTGAATACTTCACACGGAAATGGAATCCCATGTTTAGTGGATCTTCCATTCACCTCCTTAGGGAACATTGGATTTACTCCTTTGAAATTATATTCAATATCCTACAGTGCTCAAAAGAAGAGAATCTCGTACTAGAGGTCCATCATTATGATGGGGAAGCTGATCAGTGGTGGACACTATTCAAGAATACGAATCCCTAGAAGAAAATTGATTCCATTGATTGGGAGGAATTTAAGATAATGTTTTTTCAAAAACTATTTTCCCTGAACCCGCTATCTCAAGACAAAAAGAGAGTTCCTCAGAATCAAGCCTTTCGAAGATGAGTCAATCAGGGCGTTTGAATAAAACCTTATAAGGATTTGAAGGTACTCTTATGGATTTGTCATTAACACTAAAAACAAGGTGTTTGGAGTCCGATAAGGAAAACTTAATTTTATGAATAGTAACTGACCCTTATGAATAGAAATGTTACCCTAATGAATTGTAATATGACCATTATGAAGGCTAAATCATCCAAATTAATATTAACCTCACCCATGAATGTATAAATAAAATTTACTCATCATATAAGTGATAATATGACCATAGTAAAAGTATTAGTATTTTTCTAAGTCATAAATAAATAATTAAATTTAATTAATTAATTTATAAGAAAATTAATTTTCGTAAAATGTGTTCATAAATTAAAATTTTTATGTCTCTTGGTTTTAATTTAATTTTATATGACCTTATTTAATTAATGAAAGCATTATAAAATCAGTCAGAGTTTTAAAATCTATATGTTTCAAGTAAATTATGATTTTAATTAAAAATTGAATTAATAATAAATAAAAAACTTAGTTTTAGAAAATTTATTCCATCTTTTGATACTACATATTGAAAAATGGTTAGGATGAATTTTTGAGATATTTCTAAAATAATAGATTTTTTTGAGGAATGGTGAAATACGATAATTTGCCGTATATATACATTATAAGCTAAATGGAATATTACTAGCATCACGGTAGATGTAAGAAACCATAGTTATAATTATCCTGAACTTGTTACTATTTTTTTCATCGAATCATCACTATTTCTCATCTTATGGAAAAATAATACATTAAAGATTAAAATATTATGAAAACCCTCCTTCCCTCCACTATAAAAACCACCCACACTCCATTATTCTCTTTACTAATCAATTGCCTTGTTTATTTACCAAATTATATAAAAATATCTCCCCAATATCCTCCCCCAGTCCAAAATCCATTAGGCTCCTCAAAATATCAAATCCTCTCCCCTTAAGAGGATCTCAAGGAAGATTAAATCAAGAGGTAATTTCCTCTTTTATTTTCACTCCTTTCCTTTTCATGTTCCTTTTTCTCTTTTATTTTCTAACCCCTGCTCATCTAAATGGTATGGAAACTCTAGTAACACACATGTAATATAATTTTGTTATCGTAATGGAATAATTCATTATAAAATCATTTCTCCCATCATTTTAAACGAAAGAATTGAAAACACCATATGAGATGTCTTAATTTATCACATTCATGGTCGAAGGGTAATCAATTTTTTATACCATATTCAATTCTGGTCATGAGACCATTTTTATGGTTGAACCATACTATTATCATTTTATTTTATCTTATGTGATATTTTTGAATCTTTTTTCACAAATTATGTAATATAATAATACAAAACAAATTAATCGTACGTAAAATTGCCAAATTAAACCAATAGTTTATCAATAATGTTTTATATAATGATTTACCTTCAATAAAAATAAACAAATGAATTTTATAACCATGTAATATTCTGTATGTTCACTAATTTAATGTAACATCAATTATTGACAACCATTTTCATATTATATTTTTATCCAAACATGAATAAAAGTGAACAGATCATTAAAAAAAGGAAGAAAAACACTCCCAAAAAATGAAATTGAACATCTTAACTCATCAAAATAAATATGATTGAATTTAATTGAAATAGTAATAAATCAATAAAATTTATGGGAGGTTTTGGAATTAATAATTAATTATCCTTATTTTATTATTCATATCATTTTGATTAAGCGTGGAACACCATCTGGCTTAAGGAAAGGGATCCTCTCTTTCTCACAATAATTCTAGAATCTCCTATCTGTTATTTGTAAAGACTCGGAAATTTCAAGGGAATTTTTTTCATAATTTCTTTGGAATTTTACGAGTACGCAGTTTCTGACGGCACCTGATTCTAAGGCCCGGTGTGCCCGGAATCATTTTCGAAGTTTAGCTCGGGTACGTTCAGTGAACGAACGAGTGAGTTTTTCTTTCTTTTGAACCAGTGCTCAGGATTGAAATACGAGGGAATTGATGAACTCGCAACGCCAATAATTGATTAAGGGGACCTTTACTGCGGTTGTGTTTGCACGGGAGGAGAAGTTAAAATTTGTGGATTAAATGAGAAGTGAATAAAATTTTGGAAAAAATTTATTCTTTATCTAAGGTGGTTATATCCTACATGGGGGAGATGGGGTGGGACCCAAAAGTACCTAACTACCAATGTGAGGATATTTGTGAGGTGGGGCCCACACGAGCCCCAACCATTCACATTCCATAAACTCCTTAAACTTCCCCTCTTTAATTTTTCTAACTCCACTTTAATTAAGCAAACTCTTCCTCTTACTCTCTCACTCCATTAAATCTTGCCATCCTACCTCTTAATTAATTAAACAACTCTACATTTAATTAATTAAGGGATTTGATTTTTGAATTTTGAAATGCAAGACATGATTAATTAAAATAATGGGTGTCCTTATTTTAATTCTGTTGGCTTGTTGTGTGGGGATTGGGAGAGAACTCTTGTGAAGAAGAAGTGGATTCCTCCATTGTTGAAGTTCATCATCTTAAAATGAAGAACGAATATTCTCTAATAAAGAACGTTAACCCTTCAACATAGAACGACTCAGAGACCATGGTTCTCCATTCTCTTCTTCCTCCGGGATAAGGGAGGAGACACTAACTTGGGGAACTCTCTAATGACGATGGGCCTTATTTTCTCTTCTCTGTGAAAAGAGAGGAGACTCCACTTACTCCTCGGTGCACTCCTTCGACGACGGAAGCGACACTGTCATCCACGATGCTGAGGTACTACAGATCTTTCTCGAGGTATGGGTTATTGTGTTTATGTTTTAAAACCATATTCTTTGTTCTTCAATTCTTGAGTTCCGCTTGGCCGCCTGATACCATCAATACGTGGAAGGGTTCAGACCACATGAACACGGTCCGAACCTTAACCACCCATTTGTTTTTTTTTGGACGATGGAGGCGGACTGCGGAGAACCAGCCGACATCGGGCCGACCACGAGCGGATTGTCAGCGCATGATTGTCGGGTCACCGAAAAGGCGCAACAGCATCATGTTGTGAGGAGTAGAGCCGAACTGCAGCCTAGCCGAGCCGCAGAGGAGGGTTACGGCACCGTCGTGCCGCGTCGGTAGAACAAAGCTGCGACCTAAGGCCGTGGCGGACTGGGAAGGGCGGCTGGCTGTGCCACCCGCCAGTTTCATCAAGAGGTGAGACTCGAGGGGTCCCGTGGTTACCAAGTGTTGGCCTTAACGGCTGGCCGTTTCAGAAGAACCGGGGTTGTAACCACCCTTAGTCACCGAGCCATGCGGCCAACCACGTGGGTCACGTAGATCGGACGACGTCGGTCGGGCCGGGCTGCGCCAACCAGGACGGGCCGAATCAGCTGGGTCGAGCCGCTCCCAACCGAGCCGGACCCAGAACCAGGTCAGGTCGACCCGGTTTGGGCCGAACCAGGTGGGTTTTGGGCCAGGTCGGACTGGGCGCAGACCCCCTATTTTTAGAACGTTTTCGGTTAAATAGACATATTATGAGATATGGACCTCCGATCAACATACCATCAGTTGAGTAAAATTCCTTCGATCGAGACGGTCATTTTGGTATATTACTATCAAGGTTTCAGTGAAGCTAATATGCAGCCGGGTTGGTTCGAATTCAAAACTAACTGGGCCCTCGGAGCGGAAAGGCTTATAACTTGAGCTCCGAATGTCCGATTGACGTGTCGTTAACTTTGTTTGATTCCTATTGATGAGGCGGGTCTTTTGTCACACATCACCTAAGGTTTGGACGTAGTTGGAGTATGGCTGGGTTGAATTGTACTCGAAATCCAACAGTGCCCCTGGAATAGGAAAGCCAATAACTCTCAGACCGGACGTCCGTTTGACGGATCGTCAGCGGTGTTGGTGACCTCATTGATAAAATATTCCTTTTAGTATACCCCATGGGAATTTGGGGTACATTTGAGGTATGTATGGGTTGGTTCGTACACGAAACCAACCGTGCCCCCAGGACTAAAAGGCCAATAACTCACAGACCGGGCATCTGATTGACGCGCCATCTGTTGCGTTGAGACCCCTATGACGAGGTGGTCCTCTGAGATACTTCCACATGAGATTACGTGACACTTGGATGTATCGACCAGTAGCTCATGGAGAAGACCCTCCCAGAGAAGAGCGTACAAAGTACGGAGACCTTGTTGCTGGGTGAGACCTGATGACTGTTTTTCCAATTCGAGTCAGAGTGACTTGACTAGCCCAGTGGGGAGCACTACTGTGTTTGGGGGGAAGACCCATGGTGGGGAGAACTACTGTGTTTGGGTGTTAGACCCAAGGTATCTAACAGAAGGAGTACTTCTGTAGGATATTAGGTGGAGCACTACTATGTTGGGTTCGCAGACCCATGGCGGGGAGCACTACTGTGTTTGGGTGGAAGAACCACAGTACTCGACAGGAGGAGTAACTCAGTAGTATAAGGTTAGTGAGCATCACCTCAGAGTTGTGACAGACTCACTGTACTCGTCATAGGAGGATCTCTTCAGCAGTTGTGGTTTCGATATCTTTAATGAAAATCCTGGTTTGAGATGAGTCCATTCCCTTTATGTTTTCCTCAGGATTGAGAAGGGTTACATAATAATTTAGGTATATGTATGGGAATATACCTACGTAAAGGTTATCTGTTGAGATATTTCTTTGTGGTTTATCCTTGTTGGTTTTAGTGATACCTTAAGGGTCTCGGGGTCCCCACTGAGTATCGTTGTACTCACCCCTGCATGGGATATGCCCGCACCTCAATGTGTTGGATACAGACAACGGACAACAATGATCGTGGTTGAGGTTTTAGAGTTGGACGGTACCCGGAGCTGGACTTCATGAAAATATGGTACCTGGAGGTGGACTTCACGACGAGACGGTACCCTGAGATGATAGACAGACATGGAGAGATAAGGTGGCCATCTGTACCTACCCTTTAGGTAGGAACTCCGGAGGATGATCTAGGAGTAGCTCGAACCTTCTTGTTGTTTTATCTTTTCCTTGTACTTTACTATTGGGATTGTATTCCGGCCCCTTTGTACTTTTAGCACACTTGGTATACTGGTTACGTAGTGTTTTCTTCCGCTTCTACTCTGGTTGTCTGTTTTTTTATGTTTCATAAAGGCAATGCCTTCCCTTTTTATTGGGATTTACGCCTTTGGTGCTAGTCGCTAGCCCCTGGCCTATGGAAGGCGGGCTTGGGGTAGTCATGACATGGGCCCCGAGAATGGGTCGTGACAAATTGGTATCAGAGGAGTCGGTTCTACCACAGAACATAGAACTCTGATATTTTATTTCTATGAAGCAATAGTGTTAAGGTTACTAAGGGTGGTTCTCAGTTCAGGGAGTCCAATGTTGGTGCGGGCGGCCGACGTATCCATACACCATGACCTGGAATTCTGATTTCTAACTCCGTGCACGAAAACATTGATTACGTGTGTGTGTTTTCAAATGTTTATTTTAAGTTAGCTCAAACCAGGTCAGCTCACCTGGTATAGTCTTTTGACTGTGTCATGTCTATTTCTTTCAGGATGTCTTCACCCAGTCAGTCAGTGTGGGTACCAAGTGGGGAGCGCGATGATAGCCCACTGAGCAGCGAGGCCTCAGTACATGGCCCTCCACTAGTTGAGGCACCAGCAGAAATTGAACGCCACTTGAGCGCGTTGTACGAGTTCTAGCGATAGGGGCCTCCGAGGTTTCAAGGCGAGTCATATTTTCAGACAGCTGGGTACTGGTTCGAGTTTTTAGCGCGAGCTCTCCACACAGCTGGGACACCCACTAACTTGATGGTGTACCTAGTTGTTAGTCTCTTTTAGGGATTAGCTGAGAGGTGGTGGAGCCAGATTCTCCAGTTCTACGATGAGATGACCTTCACCTGGGGAGACTTTTAGACCATCTTCAGGGTGGAGTTTATACCAACAACTCTACACTCTGAGCATGCTCAAGAGATGTTGCCCTTGGTGTAGGGTTTTTCGACCATAGCAGATTCTTCTATAGCTGGCAGTAGGCAGATGACAGAGAAGTCCAAGCGGACTAGGCCAATAGGTGGTCGACCGCATGACTCAGGATCAGTAGTGTGGGGCACCCGATGTGGAGTTAGAGCCAGGCATGCCAGAAACGGACAGTGTTTCTCCTGCGGTGGGCTTGGTCACATGGCACGTGACTGTCTGAACCGCCGTGTAGACGATAAGTAGATAGATGAAGGTCCTCCCAGGAAGAGGCAGAGTTCCAACCTGACCGCAGAGAATGAGTGGATATGGGGGAGCACATATTCATGTAGCTGAAGCATACGACAATGGAGCTCCGAAAGCAGGTGGGACAGAGCAGCACTAGTTCCAGGAATGGAGGCCTTTGTCTTTGGTGCTTCTAGTTTCCACATTGTCGTTGATGAATTTGATTTGTGTCTTTGTACTTTGAGCTGTAGTAATAAAAGACACTTATATTTGTAACGTTTACTTTCATGTCTTTTTGTATGGTTGATACTGAAAGGTTTTGGTAAAAACTGTTGACTTGACCCTCACTTTCGAGATTCCTACTAGAGGAGACCTAGTGAGCACACACTGATGCCGACAATTTAACTCGACCCAAGGCGGCGAGAGTGATGGTTGGATCTCTTGGTAGTAGCATTGAGGCCTTACGACGTCACCCATGGCATGAAAAATTATTATTCATGTCAGCATTGACTATATTAAGAAAAGAACAGGGTTCATCTAGGGGATGGGACCATATTCCTCTTATCAGAAAAGGAGAAATCTTAGCATCTTTTGTGGGACGTAAGTGATGAAGGGTGTACTTGAGTTCTTACTCTTGGCTAGTCTCACCATTTTTCATTGAGAGAACAGTTTACAATTTACTCTAAACTCAATAGTCTCAGGTGTGTCCTCTCATAGAAGGACATGAACCTGAGATAGCAGTGATGGATTGAATTCCTCCAGGTCTATGACTTCGAGATAGTTTATACTCCTAGGAAGGGGAACGTTGAATAAGATGCTCTTAGTATGAGATCGAGAATGCAGTTGTTAAGAGAGGCGAGACAACAGCTGGCCGCGTTTTCGGTATCCTTTGTGGATAGTGATGGAGTCAGCATGTGTAGAACCAGAGATGGTGCGAGCTACGAAGGTGAAGGTGCATATCATCTAGGAGCAGATGAAGACTACACAGAGCAGGAAGAATTCCTATGTTGATAGGAGATGAGACCACTGGAGTTCGATGATGGTGACTATGTCTTTATACAGGTCTCACCTCGACGAGTTCTACGGAGATGTGGCTGAGGTGGAAAGTAATCTCCGAGATTCAATAGAACTTTCCAGGTCCCCAGTAGAGTAGGCAAGGTGGCTTACCGCCTGACCTTTCCACCTCAGATGCACCGGGTGCACGACGTCATCCACATATCTCAGCTGAGGAGATGCGTGCACGAACTATCTTTCATCATTGACCATGAAGAGCTGGACATCGATGATGGTGTGACTTTCACAGGGTTCCAGTAGAGGTTGAGGATCGACAGGATCGGGTCCTACAAGGACGGTCAATTCCTCTTGTGCAATTTCGCTAGCAGCACGGGAAACTCCAGGAGAGCACATGGGAGTGGGAGGCTCAGATGCGTGCTCGGTGTCTCCTTTAGTTTTCTTAGTTTATCTTATAGATTTGCGGGGTTGTAAATACCTGAGGTGGGAGTAATGTAAAGACCCAGAAATTTTGATGAAATTTTTTTCTTAATTTCTTTGTAATTTTTTGAGTAAGCAGTTTCTGACCACACCTAATTCCGAGGCCCAGTGTGCCCGGAATCAATTTATGAATATTAGATTAGCTACATTAAGTGAACGAACAAGCGAGTTTTTCTATATTTTGAACTGGTGCTCAGAATTTAAATCTAAGGGCACCGATGAACTCCCAACACCGATAATTGCTTAAGGGGACTTTTACCGCAGTTGCGTTTGCACGGGAGGAGAAGTTAAAATTTGTGGATTCAATAAGAAGTGAATAAAATTGTGGAGCAATTTTATTCTATATCTAAGGTGGTTATATCCTACATGGGGGAGTTGGGGTGGGTCCCACACGCACCTAACTACCCATGTGCGGATATTTGCTAGGTAGGGCCCACACAATCCCCAACCATTCACATTCCCTAAAAACTCCTTAAACTCCCCCTCTTTTATTTTGGTAACTCCTCTTTAATTAATAAAACCCTTCATCTTCCGCTCTCACTCCATTAAATCATGCCAACCTACCTCTTAATTAATTAAACAACTCTACATTTAATTAATTAAGGGATTTGAGTTTTGAATTTTGAAATGCATGACAAGATTAATTAAAATAAGGTGTGGCCCTATTTTAATTGGGTTGGAGTGTTGTGTGGGGATTGGGAGAGAAATCTTGTGAAGAAGAAGAGGATTCCTCCTTTGTTGAAGTTCATCATCTTAAAATGAAGAACGAATCTTCTCCAACGAAAAACATCGACCCTTCAATGTAGAAGGACTCAGAGACCACTGTTCTCCATTCTCTTATTCCTCCGCGACAAGGGAGGAGACACCGACCTGGGGAACTTGCCAATGAAAACGTGCCATATTTTCTCTTTTCTATGACAAGAGAGGAGACGTCGCTTCCTCCTTGGTGCAATCCTACAATGACGGAAGTGACATCGTCATCCACGATGCTCGGCTACCACGTATCTTTCTCAAGGTAGGGGTTGTTGCGTTTAGGTTTTAATACCTTCTTCGTCGTTCTTCAATTCCTGAGTTTCGTTTGGCCTCTTGATACCATCATGATGAGGAAGGGTTCAGACCACACGAACAAGGTCCGACCCTTCCCCTCCTATTTATTGTTTGTGGACGATGGAGGCGGATTGCGAAGAACTGACCGACGTCGGGCTGACTATGAGCGGATCGTCAGCGCATGATTGTCAGGTCGCCGAAAAGGGGAGGCAACGTCGTGCCGTGAGGAGTAGAGCCGGACCGCGGCCTAGCCATGCCGCGTCGGAGGGGCATGACATCGCTGCACCACGCCGGAGCTACAAGGGGGCCGTGGCGGGGGCGGGCCGCGGTGGTGGGGTGCGGCGCCGTCCCGCGACATCGGTCAAACAAAGCCGCGACCTAAGGTCGCGGCGGACCGGGAAGGGCGGCCTCTTATGCCGGCAGCCAGTTCCATCAAGTGTTAGGACCCGTGGGGGTACCGTAGTTACTAAGGGACGACCTTAATGGCCGTACATTTCCGATGAATCGGGGGTTGTAACCCCCTGGTCGCCCAGCCACGCGGCCCACCGCGTGGGTCACGTGGACTGGACCACGTCGGCCGGGCCGGGCCTTTCCTTGGTCTCCGGGTCGGGCGGCACCCAACCGGGTCGTACCCGGGCCCGGGTCGGGTCGAACCGGTTCGGGCCGACCCAGGGGGTGTTGGGCCGGGTCGGACCGGGCCCAGACCCCCTATTTTCAGACCATTTTTTGTTAAACGGCCATATCTTGAGCTACAGACCTCCGATCGACGCACCGTCAATTGCGTATGATTCCATGGATCGAGATGGTCGTTTCTATAAATTACGTTCAAGGTTTCGGAGAAGTTTACATATGGAAGGGTTGGTTCAAATTCGAAACCAACCGGGCCCTCGTAGAGGAAAAACTTATAACTTGAGCTCCAAACGTCCGATTGATGTGCCCTCGACTTTGTTGGATTACTGTTTATGAGACAGTTCTTTTGGAATTCTGCACCTGAGGTTTGGACGCAGTTGTAGTATGGCCAGGTTGGATTGTACCCGATATCCAACCGGGCCCCTAGAACAAGAAAGCCAATAACTCTCAGACCGGACGTCCATTTGACGGATCGTCAGCGGCATTGGTGATCTCATTGAGAAATATTTACTTTTAGTATACCCCATGGGAATTCTGGGTATAGTTGAGATATGTCCGGGTTGGTTCTTACACAAAACCAACCAGACCCCCGAGGCTAAAAGGCTAATAACTCACAAAACGGTCGTCCGATTGACGTGTCGTCTGTTACTTTGAGACCCCTATGAGGAGGCGGTCCTCTGAGATACTTCCATATGAGATTACGTGACACTTGGAAGTATCGACTAGTAGCTCATGGAGCGGACCCTCCCAGAGACAAGTGTATGGAGTACGATGATCTTTTAGCTGGCTGAAACCTGATGACTGCTTGTCCAATTCAGGTCGGAGTGACTTGACTAACCCAGTGGGGAGCACTACTGTGTTTGCGTGGCAGAACCACAATGGGGAGCACTACTATGTTTGGGTGGCAGACCCGCGGTACTCGACAGAAGGAGTACCTCTATAGGCTATTAGGGGGAGCACTACTATGTTGGGGTGCAGACCCATGGTGGGGAGCACTATTTTGTTTGGGTGGAAGAACCACAGTACTCGACAGGAGGAGTACCTCCGCAGTCTAAGGTTAGTGAGCAGCACCTAAGAGTTGTGACAAAATCACTGTACTCGTTAGAGGAGGATCTCTTCTGCAGTTGTGGTTTCTATATCTTTAATGAAAATCCTGGTTTGAGCTGATTCAATGACCTTTGTGTTTACCTCATGATTTAGATGGGTTACTTAATAACTTAGGTATATGTATGGTAATATAACTAAGTAAAGGTTATCTGTTGAGATCTTTCTTTGTGGTTTATCCTTGTTGGTTTTAGTGAGACCTTGAGGGTCTCAGGGTACCTACTGAGTATCGTTGTACTCACCCCTGCACGAGCTATGCCCGCACCTCGTTTTGTTCGATGCAGATGACAGGCATCACTGATCATGGTTGAGGCTTGAAGAGTAGGACGGTACCCGGAGATGGACTTCACGACGAGATGGTACCCGAAGGTGGACTTCACGTCAAGAAGGTACCCGGATGTGAAAGACAGACATGGATAGTGGAGATGGTCATATGTACCTACCATTCTGGTAGGAACTCCAGAGGACAATCCCGGAGCTTCTCGACACCTTCCCATAGTTTTGTCTTTTCCTTTTACATTACTGTTGGTCTTATATTCTAGCCCCCTTGTACTTTCAGCAAAATTTTTATACTACTTACTTAGTTTCTACTTCTTCTTGTACTCTGGTCGTGTGTGTGTTTACGTTTCATAAAGGCAATGCCTTCCCTTTTTATCGTGATTTAAGCCTTTGGTGCTAGCCACTGACCCCTGGCCTATGGAAGGCGGGCATGGGGTTGTCATGGGACGGGCCCCGAGGACGGGTCATGACATTATGTCATTTTCTGTGTAATACCTAATGTTGGGGTATGATTTATAAAATTCCCCACATTTCCCTCATAATGTATAAAATACGATAAATCTCTTTTCTCCCTCATTGAGCCCTCTCATGTACACCCAAAACCATGCTCATATTCTATATGAGATTCTAATTGAATCGCCTTTATTCCATCAGGTTGCTCTATATTTATTCCTACCGAAATGAAGTTATATATTATTTTTATCTAAATCGTATAAATTAATTATATACTATCCAAACTCAAATATCAAGATCCATTCATAATTCAATTTTTTGGATATACACGTTTTTAAATGATTCCCTATCCAATACTCTAGGTAAGAAATCTCATTTTAAGGGAAATTCCAAAATTCGTACCCAATTTCAAGTGTACTCTACCATATTTTTTAATCAACCATTGTTTTTATAAAACTAGTGTTTTTATTTAGAAAATATTCTTGGATCACTCATGGTTTTTTACAAACAATTATTCCCTTTTCTCTTTTAAATTATTGTTAGTGTTTTCCTTAAAACCACACTAAAATGATTTTATGCTAAAAAATATTAAATACTATATTCACATGATGTAAATTCTCTTTGACATAAATTACCATTATATATATTTATTTTAACTTATGAATTTCTATGTATGTTCTAATTAATTTCTTTCGGGGAAACCATTATGATACTCCCATTCATTAGGCTTTACGACAAGATTATGATACCCATTTTTTCTATGGGTGACCTTATGTATATGATTTTTTATGTATGATTATATATGTGGAAATCATATTAATGAACATGTTAAGATGATTTCAACTAGATAGATATCCAATGAATTGGGTATGGTCTAGTCTCAAGAGACATTATGTGTAACAGTCATGGCGATTAGCCTTGACTTGTGTTACCATGTGCAATAGTCTTGGTGGTTATCCATTACTTATGATCCTATATGTGAAATGAGCCTTGAATCATTATAAATCCATGATTTAGGTTTCTTTCACATTACTATTAACTCATTTTAATATGATCCCAAGTTTATATGTTATGATTCCATGTGTTCCATGACTTTTATTTTCATTCTGTTGGTTCTTCTAACCCATGTGTTTATGTTTTATTACTATGCTTTTTCAACTATAGGGATTTTAGCTCATCCATTAATTCATGTGATCCCCATGATACCCTTTTTAGATGTTAGGGATCAAATTAATTTAGGAGATATTTGTGAATATTAAATAAAGATGGGTTTTGAAGTCCCATGTTTTCAATTTGAGGTACCTAGTATTCAAAGACCCAAGAATTCAGGATCCTTGGATTTTTTTTTCTGATGTATAAATATGCTTAAAATCATTTAATGTTATGTTTAAATGGTTAGGTTCACTGTACTCATTCTGGAATATTCATGGATAAATGGAATCAGTCTTCAAAAAATTATTTTGGCATTGGGAGACTAATGAGTTGATAGACCCAAATCCTTCTAGAATCCATGGTGAATGCCAGGTGAAAATTAAATATAGTATTATATGGAGTCTGAAAATCAACTCCTGATTGAGATAAATTGATATAGACTAATAATTATTAGGTTAGAGGTATGTCGGTGATCATGACGTGGTATAGAATAACATCTCATTTTGTACAATTTTGGATTCAATCATGGCGTTTCACAAAATATCCTGTACGAACATC
This sequence comes from Viscum album, assembly GCA_963277665.1. Classification (NCBI taxonomy): domain Eukaryota; kingdom Viridiplantae; phylum Streptophyta; class Magnoliopsida; order Santalales; family Viscaceae; genus Viscum; species Viscum album. Next base: position 1,465,428,774 of record OY728125.1, on the reverse strand, counting down.
ATTGGGAATGATCACAGGGGGAATTTCAAGAAAATGAAATCATGATCAAGTAATTTAGAATCATTTCCTTATCTAAAGTTGAGTTTACTTTAGATATGTCAACCAAAACAGTTCCCACTAGTGGTTTTTTTGAAGATGGATATGTTCAGTTGAATAATGCCTCAGGTATGCATTTTTTGGACGTGGAATATACATTTTAAGTGCTAATAAGATATTTTCAATGAAAATATGTTGTGATTGTGTTATTATTTTATAGTGTATTCATGTCCATTTCTTTTATTTGATGTGATATCTGAGAGTTGGTTATGGTGTTTGACCAATGACCTCATGTGGGTTGAGGTATAGTGTCATGTGACCATGTCAAGCTGGTGAGTGGACCATTGAGCATATCGTTCAACATATAATTCTGATGTCATGGAGGCATCATGATTTAGAATTTTCCTTCACAAGCCAAGCTTTATGTTAGGGAGAACCATAGATGATATTATAAATTAGGACTATTTACTATATGTGTATCATGATATACAAATTTAATAGTGTAACATCTTGGTGTTTTGATGAAGAGTTTCAGAAATGGATTGTGTTTTAGTGGTTTGAAAACATTATTCCCAAGTTTTACTTTTGTGGTGTGTTGAGTTTTCAAGGAAATAAAAAATTATTTTTCTTTTTGATTGATGACTGAAAAAACCTAAGTTGTATAATGGATAAACACCAATAATTATTAGGTATGATTAGTGTTATGATAGGGAGTTTGTAAAACCAGGTGTCCTTATGGGTTTGAAAATTATAGTGGGAATTTTATTTTTTTTATTTTAGTAGAATGGGTGAATTTTAAAATAGTATTCATACATGATATTTTGAGACTTTGATCACCTAAATTTGGTGTCTTTGAATTTGTAAAAAAATTAATAATGTATCCTAGAGGGCTTAAGATGCATCTGATGAAGGCCTGGATGGATGGGGACAAAGCCTATAACCATTGACAAGTAGGTGGACTAGGAAGTAGTGTGTGAATCTCTATAGGTGCTAACAAAAATCTAGTGGCCCTACATTGGCTAGACGATGGCTATAGTAGTGTTACTGTAGCAACCTAGGTTCCACCCACAAGTTGATAGCCCAATACATTCTATCTAGTGGGAATTTTAAGAATGAAATTTACAAATTTCCTTCACATGTTTTTATATAGGGGGTGGGGGTGGCCCCGTTTCCTTATTTTAATATTATATGCGAGGGTAGAGGACGTCCTCCCCTCCCCCAAATTTTTGGTAGGGTTCTTGTGATTGTTTTGGCTGATCAATGTATGAGATCCTATTATTCTTCCATCCATATTCCTCTCTCCCTAGTGTTGATTTAATTTTGGTTTGGTTTTGGGTTTTGATAGAGATATGACCATAGAATGGTGAAAGCACACATTTATGATGGAGATTTCAGGTATTTTAACTAGATGGATTCCCATAATTATATCCACATGTCATTGTTCATTAATTTCATGATGGCATAACCCTATAGAAAATTTTCTTTTACATATAATTTAAATTAAAATTTAATTATTATGTAATTGGTGATGTGTGTTAGGGTTTTTTATTATATCGAGGTTATAGATATGTTACAAGTTGTTAGAATGTGTTTGGTGGTGATTTTGACATGTTGAGGCTATTGGATGAGTTTTTTGGTAATTAATATTATTTAATTTAAAATATTTTAACTAATTATAAATGTTATTGTTAATTAATTACGTAATTTTGTTTGATATATGGGATTTGAAAATTATCTGGGATTGGGTTGAACTAGGATGAACATTGATAGGACATGGAAGAGTATACAAACCAGGATTCATAAGGGGAAAGGGATTCAAATTATGGAAGGTTGTTTGCATACTTTCTCTATTGTATTTATACTACTTCTACTGGTGTTAGGGATTTCAGTCACTAAATCGAGATATTTGACCTATAAAATTTGATTTTTTTATTAATTAATGTGTTTTATTTAATTTGAAATTAAATTTATTTAAATCATTAAAGTAACAAGGCACATTAGGACCCTATAAAATTTCCTTATATCTTGTTCATCGATAACCGAAGGTGGGAAAATTTCTTGAGTTTGCCTCAATATCTATAACCCTAGAAGGGTACTTATGGATTTAAAATTAGAAGGGTTATGACATAGATTCCCATTGAATTTGAGTATCTTGAAGCCCCCACGAAGAGGAGAGTATAGAACATTGATTAATGTCCCGATCAGGAAAATACAAATATCTTATGGTATTTAGTACTGATGGGATTATTAAAGTTACCAGGGGGTCAGAAATCGTTTCTATTTTTATATATTTGAATGAGGTGAATAAAACATATGTATATTAGAGATGATTTGGGTGAGGGGATCATCCTGGTGTAGCCTAAGTCATAAGAATGGGACTTGATCCATCCCTTGAGACTTTCCTGAGTGTGGTGTATCCATGTGGTCCATGAGATCGTGAGATGATTTGGGAAATATCAGGGGATGATATAACCTAATAAAATAATGTATTGTACCTAGGGTTGAGCTAGAACCCAAAGACAAACGTTAGGGTTCCATAATTATATTGCGACACATGGGGCTTCATATGAGTGTCTTGAGTGGCAATATAAGGGTATGGGTTGAGATGGTTATAAATGTCACTTTTGATCTTGAAATAGAACATGACATTTATAGGGATGAGATGATAGCGATGGGTGTTGGAATTTGGATATCCATTGATATGTATATTTTTCTACTTAATAAACTTGATTTTTGAGTACCATGTATGATTAGTAATCAAAATATTGGTCTATAACAATTGTGAGTAACCAGAATGCCTAACAATCCCATATTGATAGATATGAGATCATTTAATGGATGAAATATATTGGATTGGGACTTACAATATAAAAGGGGTGGATTATTAGTCTGAATAGAATGCAATGTGTGTATGATTTATGTAGTACTATATTTATAGAGGTGGTTCCTAGGATCCATAATCAGATTCAGTTATGACATGTGTACAATAATTTCTAGGATGCCTAGGATTCATTAATATAGAGAAATAATTGTGAATGATCAGGGTTCCTTAGATTCCAATAGAAAAATCATTATACTATAATAAATTCCTAAGACCCCCATGATTAATATTTTGGTATGTGGTATATGATGGGCTTATATCCCCAAGAATTGATGTTGGATACCCGAAGGGTGACTATTTGATCACCTTAATCAAGGCCTTAGATACCCATATGATTTGGTGGATGAACAAGTATGTTTTGGTTTTGGATACATGAGATATAAATGTTTGGGTATGTGATGATAATATCACTGGGTTTATTCCATTTGATTTCCTAGGTCACCTTGGAATTAGTTTTGGGTATATTTATAGGATTTCCTAGGTCCTACACCTTCTGGGAATCTAATGTCAGCTTAACATTGAAAATTCCCAGTTACTACCGTACGGTTCATCCATAGGGATTGACGATTAGGGATTCCTAGTGGTATCATTGGGTCTAATACTCATCATCATGAATGCATGATCATAAGATCTCAGTGGTTTAGAAAATGGTCTCCCTAAGGTGATGCTTATGCCCAGAGACATTCCTACACTAACTGATGTTTGTATTGTTGATCAAGGTCATAAACCAAAGGATCAACAATGGTTTTTATTATTTTATACTAATGTTTATTTATTTCATTCTATTGATATTTTCAGTTTCACATATATGTAAATTATTGTTCATATAGGATATCACATTGGCGGTTCCGTATTAAGTTATGTACTCACACCCTTATTAGGCCACCACTGCACTTGGGCACCAAAGAAAAATCTATATTGGTTACATGTATATGTTTGGATGAGGCTCGAGTATTTATCATTAAGAACGATAGCTACAAATCAAAACATTGAGGTGATGCATGTATTAGAGACATATTAGAGCCTCAATTCTTAATTTTTTAGTTTATTTTTGTTTGTGTATATGGTATTCTTAGTGGGAGATTAGTCTTATATATTATTTTTCATAATTTTAATTATTAACAATTGTTTCAACTATTTTATTATATTTATACTCTACCGGTTTTGTATTGTTTGTTATAATAAGTTATTTATTTTATGACTACACACTCTTATATAGGATATATAACCCACCCTTATACAACCTTATATCACTAGTTCTACTTAGTAGCGTCTGTAATATAGAGAGGTGGATCTCAAGGTACATAGAGGGATGGTCCAGTTTTTGTTCAATGTGAACTCGGCTAATGCATTACATATACTAAGGCAAAGCATAATCACATCCCATGTGAAGGTAAATGTGCAGCCAAATTTAGGGTGTCATCCAATACTATGGAATATATAATGGCGTATACTTAGTGGGTGTTCAAAAATGTATCCCATGATATCCCCCTAGTTGAAAATTTTATAAAAATAGAAAAACACAATGAATTATAAATTTTATACTAATTAATGAAATATAAATACTTTAATATAGGAGAAAAAATGCTACATATTTCAATAAGTAACTTTGATCCCCCTTACAATATTCATAATCCATCAATCAACAGATATTCATAAGAAAATATAAAAATGACATCTTATACCATTCTTTATATATAAATAAAATTATTTTCTTATAATAATATAAAACTATATCCATGCTTAGTATTTTTAATTATAGAATCACACAATTATGGAATCAACTCATTTGGTATAAAAGTATGGGAAATAGAATCCTATTATGACACAATTAGGGCCCAATCAAAAAAAATACTTAACTCAAGTGAACTATGAAATAAAGATAAACATGACCACCAAGATTAACTAGGATAAACCCATTTTAGGTTAACCACAATCCCTTACAAGGTATTGACAAGGTGTACTGGAATTTAAAATGGTTCGAAAAAATCATACTAGTGTAGTTACTCTAGATGACCTGATATATAATAACCAAAATCAAGAGGAATGAGTTAACAAAATAATATTTATAATAACCTTTTAATATTAATTTGGCTCAAGGGGTAACATTAAGGATCAACATCCACCCCAAAATTTTAAACCGACACCAGAAACACCTATGTTTTTCATAACTACACTAGATCGTAGTGGGAAAGGTGAAAACTAATTAAAATCACAATAGGAAACAAAATTTACATAATAATGAATTAATTAAAAGAGAAAATAAATTTAGAAAAAATTTCTTAAATAGATCCATTAAAAAATAATATTTTCATAAAATATTTGACTATTTAAAACTTGTAAATATATACAAGATGTTATGTTTTAAGATTAGATAAAAATGTATCTCACAATGTTTTTATATTAATTTTCTTATTTTCACCTCATAAACCTATCCATCGCATTTGTACGAGAAAACTATCATAAAATGGGTTACATTTTGTTCATTGACTTATAACACATTTAGGTTTTGGTGGAAACTTGTGATTCCAATTATATATTTTATTGGGACTCAAAAAACATCACATCTATTTTATATTTATAAACCCAAATGGTTTGGGAAAGGTAGGAATCCTAGATTACATGTTATCCATATGTTATTTTGAAACAATTGACACATTAAGATTTTTAGTCAAACCCAAAATTACCACATAGGGATTTTTTACATGTATTAGAAATGTAGAGTTAAGGATATCCCTTTCGATGGATTATCCAACATAGACACCTACTTTTGTTCAATAGAAATACATAAGAGTTACAGGGGATCAAAAAACTGAAATCGGTTGAATAAAATTTTACAACATGATAAAAAGGTAGAATACCAAATAAATATACATATAAAATATTTAAAGCCATAAATAAAAATATCATTGAAAAATATTCAATTATACCATTAAAATTTGAAAAGGATTTTTTATTAATTTAATAAAACCAAAGGTTGGAATGTTGCAGGCATAGTTTTAGAATCACTCTGTCCATCAATTCCACCTAAAAATTAATAATATGATTTATTAACTCTTTTTGATCACTAGAATCCCTTTAATATATTCAATAAAAATTCCAAATCCAAAATATACACATCATGAAACCACTTTAAAAGTATAATAATTAATACTAAAATAAAACTCATTAAATCAAGCTCAAAAATATAAAAAATTGTATCCCATATAAAAAATTATATCTCTAAAATACCCATCAAATTTAATACTATAAATTAGAAAAGTATAGATCATGATATACCTTAATCTCTTTCTAACAAAATAATTAACAATGGGAAATAAAACCACAAAAAACTTGATAGAATAAAATGAAAGGAAGCCCCTTGATTTAGGGTGAATTAGGCAAGAAGCTGGTCAAATTCATCTCAAAATCCATATTTTAGTTATAGGAATTAGAGGAAAAAAGAATGATAGGGAATAGAAGTGGATACTAGATGGTTTAAATAAAAATATTCCATGAATCTAATTTGATGTAAGGTGTAAATGGATATAGAAAAAAATAAGTAAAAGTTCTTTAAATCCCACCTAATATATTGGAGGGAAATGAGTTCAAGGTTTCCCCCATGGGTTGTAAAAATAATTTCTGTGAAAGAAATAAAATTCACTTAGTATAAAATAAAAATTGATGTATGTTACATGTTACCCATAATTGTGCCACTAGGTTCCTATTTTTCACCTCGGGAATACATTTTGTTCTTACCAAGCCACAAGGTACACAAAAAAACCTTTAATCTTTAAATTATAAGTTCTTACACCCCTTGGGAAACATAAATCCTAGCCGCACTTTCTAATCTTAATACTTCTCCAAAATAACCTAATAATCCATCCTCAAACACCTAAGATCTGTTTTGAATACTCAAAAAAAAATTAATACCAGAACCCGAATTGAAAATTCAATTAAACTACTTCTTAAAACATCCAAAAAAACATCATGATGACATTAATGACAACATAATTACTGTAATTGAGATAGGATTAATCACATTATCACATTATAGATGTAATGAAAATTAATAATTATATTTATTATATATTTTATTATTGTTATACCCACATGAAATGAATTATCAAACAATTAAGGCCTAATTTGATCCTGCATTAATTTATAGGCATCCTAAATTTGAGTTATTTTAAAATAAAAAATTATAATATTTAATAAATCCAAATTTGGGTTATATATATCATAATAAATTCATTTTTTATAATGTTAATGGATTATATATTTGAGTTTTTCAAATTTTTTGGCTACAAATTAATCTTATTGTGCTATAAATATTCATACTAATAGGTTAAAAATCCATGATTTTAGTGTCCTTATTGATGGAGTAGAACCTATTACTCATATAGGGTTGCTGAGGTCATCTATTTATGATGCGTTGATTGAAATATCATATTTTTTAAAAACAATTGATATGAAACATCAATCTATGGTACATTTGTAACCTATAATATAAAATTTCTATATGTTTATGTAAATTGGAAAAAATATTTACACTAAACATATTTCATTCAATGAAATATTTAATATTACACTTTCCGTATAAAAAATTAAAGGTCTGGTATAGTATTTATGGATATGTCCATTTGAGACATGTTTGAGGAAATTAATGAAAATTATATGTAACAAAGAATCAGTGAAAGTATCAATTTATAAAGAATAATTACAAGAGGGAATTTTGAATTATATCTCTAATTATATTCAATCTAGATATTCCTCAAAATAAAATCAAATGGGTTGTATTGAGGGAAATTCTGCTGAAGAAACATGTAATTGGCCGTTAGTATTTTGTTAACCTCAACTCGGTTTTGGTAGTGACCACGAATGATGACTTTCAGATTACAGAAAACACTATAGTAAAATATATGTTCTACTGAATTATGAATAAATGTGACTATAAATTTAGTATGTTCTTTAATTTCATTTTTTTGACTTTTTTTCAAAAAATATTTTTAATATTATATAATGATCATGTAAAAAAATAAAAAAAATTACCCCAAATACTCCTATAGAATGTATCTGACATAATTTTGTGTTATTATTTCAGGGAATGGTAGGTAAAATTTGGTAATTACCATACATATGTTACTAATACAATATTTAGTATTCTTATAAATAATTCAAAAAACTTCTTGTTTAATATTTTTTTGAAATAGAACGAATTATTTATTTGATAATTCCAAAATACGAATTGGTAAGATTTTATAATTTCTATGAGTTTAAAGGGTATAAATTTCAAATTTTCACATCTGGAGAGTTAAAAAAACAATGAATAATGATGTTTCTAAAAAACAATGTGGCATTGATAAATTTTAATGGATTTTAAGAGAATGTTGGATAAAATATATGTGTTACATTATTTTTGATATAATTAAGTAATTATATTTATACGTCATTGACTTGATAATGATCAAGGGTTATGTGGTCATTTACACCAATGATTTATTGAAATCAATTATAAAAATTATCTTTAATAAAATGAACCATTTATGTTGTCACATATATAAAATTATTTTTATTAAAAAAAAAATTCTGGGAAATATTTAAATGATTTATTTGTTGAAACAAAATTTAAATCTCATAATAATCACTTTATTTTATATAGAATTGGTTTTTTAGAGTTAAAAAATATTATATTTTTTAAAGATACATGACTAAATACATATCCAATTCATAAAGATAATATTTTGTTTATGTGATTTTCAATTAAGGGGTTATTTTTTTGATAATGTTGACAAAATAATTATCTATAATTTTTAAAAAGGGGATATATTGAAATTGATGATCTTATAGAAATTTATGATTTCGATGTCGAAGATGAAGAAGATTCTCATAAAAATATGAAGAAGAATAAAATGAAGAAGGTGCTAGAGTCTACTTATAATTAAGATGATTATATATTAATTATTTTAAAAAAATTAATTAGTTATCATTCATTGATCCTTGTATTAACAATTAGTATAAATTAATATTAGTTTTATGTTAAATTTATTTGGAGAAAATTTCAATGATATGTTTCATAACTTGTCCTAGGGAAAACTACTCAATGATGAGTCTCCTCTTCCATTTTCTGATCTACATAGTTGGGTATTTATTTCCACACCGTCAGCTAAGAGGGGTTAAGGCCTTTCAAGATTGATGAGTCTAGACTCCAATAAATAGTGGAATTTTCTTATTTATTTTACTAATCATTTTGGGATGCAAGTTAAAATATGTATTTAATTTAACTTAATTTATTTATTTTATATATTAATTATTTTAGTTTTTTTCCTATTTTTATAGTTTTTCACATCTATTTCTTGGTCAGATATGTGTTATTATTAAGAATTATTTTTTTATCCATGTGTGTTATAGGACTAAGTTCCCATGAATGTAAAAAATCACATGTTTGAGCGTTATAAGACACATAATTAATGATGTATTTTATATTAAATTTATTTATTTTCTAATTTTATATATTATTAGAAATATGTAGGACTTTTGGACTCCTATTTATAACATCGTAAAACCCTTCATATAATTGAAATGAAATGCTAAAATTTGTGATCACTTCTATCTATTCATACACAATATTTGAAATAGCGCAATTGAGAGATCTTCTATGACAATAATTAATGAATTTTATTTATAACATCATCCGGTTATAACCTCACACATTCTTGTAAGGGATTATGAGATTCCATGATTACTGTTACTTTAAGACGGTTATCTTCTCATGGTAAAACAAATTAGGGGAGATAGGATGTCATACTCCGAGATGGGAGTCATTATTTTATTCTATAACATAAGAACATGAATAAAAACATTGACTGTTAATTTATATTTAATTTTAATAGAAAATGTATATGTTTAATTTATACATTCTTTAGTGTATTTTTCTTTTATATTGTTTAATGTTTACAATTGGATATTCATCGATCGTACTATAATATGGATTACTATAGTGAGAAAATGATATATAATTCTTTGTATTTATATTTTTCCTCAGGTTTTCCCTTTTCAAATTTAGAATTAATCCTTTATAAGAAACACATGTCCCATAGAATTATTTCATGGAGGAGTGTCAAGAATATATTGTGATCTTGTAAGATAAGGTCTTGAACGAGTCTTAATTTTATGGGGTTGTCTGGCATAGGGAAATGATCAATGACATCGATAAAGTTAAGGTAATCATTATTAGTTTATGACTAACATCAACTAAATACAATAGTACATCAAATTTAAAACTAAATAACTCAAAGGGATCATTCATTGGATTATCACCCAATGATATTTTTGGAATATGAGGAGAGACTTATAGATTAGGATGGGATTATTTACAGATTGACGAGTTAGAAGGAATACCATTATCAGTAGTAACATGAGAAAGAGATGGATTACATGTGATAACTCAGACACAACATAGTGATGATGCTCCCTTTACATGGTTGTCCACCTATAGTTTACCCACCTCCCAAATAGTATGTTTTTATTACTATTTTTATGATAAAATTATAAAAAAATATATTCATATTAACCATTCCATGAATGTTATTAATATTTTTTAAATTGTTAAGGAATTTTTTTGGAGTATGATTTATTTTATTTATAGTTATTTGAGATGTAATAATACAACAGAATAATTTTTCAGTTTATTTATAAATGGATAAAAATTACACCGTAATTAATTAATGTGTAAAACTATTTGATATTGATGTTTTCTCCTTTTATAATAAATAATTGTCAAATAAAATTTTTTTTTGATTTTTTTCCATCATAAAAAATATCAATCCACACCTTAATCGAGATGTTCCATTGAAAATAATACTAATCTCGATGATGTTTTAAATGATGTGGTACTTACAACCGAATTTTATTACAAATAAATCGTTTACAAGGAAAAACATGAATTTGTGTTGAACTGAGTACGCTAGAAATGCCCCTATTTTTTATTGAGTTTATCTTTTTTCACCCTTTATAATTTATTATATTTCTGGTATCTGAAAACCCCCAAAAATTTATTAATTTATTTGAATGAAATTTATTTTTGTAATGATAATATGTAAATGAATTATATGAATATACATATGTAAATATATAAATATATAGATACACACATATGTATTTATATATAATTGAATGCTTACATTTATATATATTATAACACACACACACACACGTATTTACATAAATATATATTAATAAGCATATAAGTATTTAATATATTTTTGTTTATGTATTATATATATATGGTGTGTGTGTGAGGATATAAAAAAAAATTTGTTTAAAATCCCATGTAATATTAAATTAAACGACTTTATATAATATTAATATTATTTATTTCAATATATATTTATAGATATATATATATATATATATATATATATATCTGTGTGTGTATCATTAATTTTATACAGAAACACACACACAAGTATTTATACATATTTACACACAATGAATCATGAATATATGTATGTATAATGGTCTTGAAGGCCTCAAATCAGGGCAAAACAATAATTACATAAAGGGATCATAGGATTTAAAATTAATCTCCACTAAATTAGATCTCTCATTAAATTTCTTTCTATTTCCCTACAGTATCTCATTATTCTGTGGTGACTACTACAATGGTAGTATTAATATATGTAATAATAATAATTCAAGAAGGTCTAGGTAATAGGCTAGGAAGACCAATTCCCAAAAACATTATTAATAAAAAGTCATAGATGTTATAAGGATGAATTAAAGTCTGGTGTACACATCACCCCTTACATTAGAGTGATAAATGATAAGAAGGGAATCATTGAGAGAGAATGATTAAAAAGAGTTCTGATTCAACATTTATTTATAAAATAAGGAATCAACCACCATGCCTACCTCCCTATAAATGTGAATCCTAAAATTTTATATTCTCTAATTAGACCAAATAATCCATAAACCCATTAAATATTTACCATGTAACCAGATATGTCATATTATCATTTTGTTCCCTATATATTATACTCTTAATTAATTGGATTCCTAATTTTTTTATAAAATACAAGTAAAATTGCTCACAATTACTTTGAATGCAATCCAGTAGCAGACAAACTCTCATGAAGTCTGGTTTTGGACATGGAATCTCTATTTTGTATCCGCATTCATGAAGATTTTATTATATTTATATTTTTCAAATACTCCGAGAGACTTTTAAACCTTTTTATATAGATCAAATATGAAAACACATTATGGGTTTCATTATTAAATGTGAATGGGTAAGGGCTTACAATTGATTTCCAAAACCATTTTTGATTATTATTATTAAACTTCTAAAGAAGCATGGAAAAAGTTATGTTCACCTTTACGATCACTTTTTATAAACATAGATAAAAAATAATTTTATTAATGCTAGAGGCAACCACTAATAAAAGTTGATTTTATTAACTCTTATTTTAGCACCGATAAAAGTAACTATTATCAGCACTTGCAATAATAATGATAATATATTTATATACTTATTTAATGTAAAATATTTACACATTTTGGTTGTAATTAAAAAATTATAATATGAATGTTATAAAAAATTAATCAATAATATTTTTTTAAAAATTTATTACAATTAAAATTTTAATATTATTGATATTATTATATATATGACATATTTATATATATTAAATGAAATTATTCTTAGGTAAATTTATTTAAATTTATTTTTCTTTATTATAAAATCTATATTATGCATGGTATTTAGTTTTTTATACACGAACATATTAGTTGGCTTCCACCTATGACACCCCACAAGTCCTTAGATTCTAGACATAGGCGCCACACACACACAATTATATATGAATAAAATTATCAAATATGAAAAGTAGTGGTTGAGCAAAATATAACATCAAACCCTTAAAGGAGTATATAAAATGAACTCATATTTATAAATTTAATAAAAATTTTAATTAAAATTATTTATGTATTATTAATACCAAATTTATTGATAAATATTTACATATATATAATTAATAATGTATATTTTTAATATCTTTGTATGTAAATATATAATTTTTTAATATATCTATTCATTTAATATAATTAATGATAGTTTTTAAAGAATATTTATTCATTTATATAAAAAAATGTAATTAAAATAAATAGATTTTAATATAATTAATAATTATTTATATTTTTAATATACAAGGAAAAATATATATATAATAAGTAATAATAATATATCTATATAATTGAAATTGTAAATATATTTAAATTTAATTTCTAAAAAAATTTACCTGTTATATTGTAGTTCAATAATTAATAATATATTTTGAATAAAATTAATAACACATATTTTTCATGTATTTAATAAAAAATACTATATTTCTACATATCTAATATATATATATACACATTTATAATGTATTTTTTATTATTTTATATATATTATATTAGGTGTTTTAGGGTTATATTTTAAATATCTAGTTGATAGAAAATTTAATATTAACTTGTTATATATTCAAAATCATCCTTTATAAATTGAATTATAGTTACTAGTATTTTTAAATACTATTATACATGTTTGTAACATTAAACATTTATTCCATTATATTATAAATAAAATTTTTTAAATACTAGTAAAAATATTTCAATGCCATTATTTTTAATATGATATATATAAAAATAATATTATATATATATATATAAATAGTAACTTATAATAAATATTTTTTAATTAAATGTAATATTTAATATCTTATATTTATTTATTCATTTATATGATTAATAATATATAGTAAAAAATTTACACATTTATATAATTAAAAATTTATGTTAAATAATATTAATCATATTTAAATGCAATTATTGGATATTTATATTTTTACTATAATTAATATTATATTAATAAATTCTTGTAGTGTTTTTTAATTTAGATATATCTTTTTCCATGTATGCATATAATTTTTTTTGAATATTATAAAAAACTTATAATATTAATGACATATTTTTTAAAAAATTTATTCATTTATATAAATTATATTTATTTAATTATAATACATTGTTTTTAAAAGTGAATAATAATAAGTTATATTTTTTTATTTATAATCAATATAATTTATACTTATATATAATTTGTAAAAGTAATATATATTTATTAGCAATTGAAAATATGATTAAATATAATTATGAAAATTTAACTTTTGATCTTACATATTCATAATTAATAAATTATTATGGAAAAATTTACATATTTTTTTATGTAGTTACGATAAAAATAGTATGGATTTAGTGGTCGAAACCAAATTCCACTTAACAATCAACTCTAGAAAACCGGCCCACAACGCACCCTTATATACTCGGCATTGTGTAAATGCATAAGAAAATATGTAGTATTTTTTCACTAGCATTTTATTGGATGATTCAGGGATATATAAATAACATTTTTAATTCTAGATAATTCCTAGATAATTACATTACCAGCCTTATTATATAAAATACTGAAGTCCTGTTTAGTGAGATGGTTTTTAACCATATCTTGGATTCCATTGTTGTATCTTTTGTGTTTTCATTATAGCATAAGGAATTTGTTTGTTTTTGTCAATAAATCATCTTATATACATGTGAACATCAATGAAATTCTATGAGATGTCTGGGTAGCTAATAAGATTCAAACATGATTGGTGCATAATAATTTCACTCAGTTAAATTTCTTATGTATTATTTGGTGTCATAGCCCGAAGCACATTTATTTGTCATATGGAATTCATATAATGGATTCCATTGATTCTAAAAAGGTTCAATGTTAATCCTGATGGTGCAGCTTAAGTTGCACCAGGTGTATTGGGTAGTGGAAGGGTTGTTTTTACCAATCAGGGTTTTGTAATGGGTTGGGTTCATAATTACCTAAGTAGTGGATTTAGAGTTTTTTTTTTGAGTTTTCTGATTTTCTAAATGTGTAGCTCATTTTTTAAATAACTTCATGAAAGTTAATGGGGGCATTCTGCCCCCACATCCTGGGCACCAGATCTATTACCTGGAAAATGTAGTGGGGGTGGGGGGGGTCGACCTTTTGTCTAAATACAGAGCGAAAGTCAGTAGCAGGGGTTTCGTCTTTAACTTTTTCATTAGGTGAAAGGCGAGACCCCCTTTCTTCATTTTCATTAACACCCTATAAAAAGGTTTCATCCCCTTATCCTTTCTACCAATTTATCTTATCTCCCTACATTCCATAGTTTCTCTATAAAAAAATTCCTTTTCATTTGTAGTGGATCCGGTGGTCTAAATGAAGTCCCTGTTTTTTACAAAGCATCATTTAGATGAATTTGTTTATTATTTTATTGTTATTTATGTATATAATTTAATTATTTTTAGATAGTTATAAATATTTCATTTGTTAATTAGTTTTTTTATTTATATTTATTTTATTTGTTATGTAATTTCTGTAGTTATATATAGTTCAAAATAATAGTTATATTTAGTAATGATTTATTATAGATTATCTAATGAATAAATTAGGATTAACGTTATAAAATTATGGTAGTTTAAATAATATGTGATTATATATTAAATAAAATCCATATCTATATTCAAACAAGTGGATTTCGATTTGGATCAGATGTACCTCGGAGTAACAACTCCGACAAGGTGTTTTGAGCCTAACTCAGGGAATCTTGGTACATGAGAACGGGCCTTACTGCAATTCTAGTTTCAAACTCTGAGGGGATATTCTTTAGAAGATTCTTATTTTCTTTATAATTTAATAAAATACCTAATAAAAGAAAACATCAAATCAATATATTTATCAATAATAAAATGAATATTATGATCCTAAAAAATGAAAAGGACAAGGAAAAAGACATTAAATAATGAATTTTATTATTTGAAATAGAATTCTTTTAGGATAGTTTTAAATATATCAATTAATAATTAGTTCAATTAATTACATATTGTTTAGAAATAATAGTTATTATTAGTAGTGATTAAGTATATATAAATTAATTAATAACTTAGTATTAAAAAATCAATACATATAATGATTAGATAATAATACTTATCATTAATAAAATGACAATGATGATTACATAAAATGAAATGGAGAAGAACAGACACATTAAATAACACTTGAATGATTTATTACATAAAGAAATACCCTGATAATTTTTAATAGAACATGGTTTGGATGAGAAGAAGCTAACTCCATACATGAAGTAAAATATAGCTTATTTAAATTAGTATCATAATATCATATTTAAAAGGTAAGTACATGAATTTTGAATTATAAAAATATTTCTTCATTATAATATAATATAAGATAACATATATGATATATTATTCGAAATCCAATATATTTTGAATATTCAAAAGTTTAGTACATAACATTGGAATATGTTATTAAGCAGCAGATTGAAAATAAGATATATTCTAATTCTTTTTTGATGTGAGGATTATCTCATTAAAACCATGTTATGTAGAAACATTTCAATGTATTTATTATATGTTTTAAATCATTATTGTTTTATTTAATGTGATTGTTCATCACCATTTCAGTTTATAAGATCATAATTTTCATTTTATCAATGATATATAAACTGATTTTATATTTTCTCTTCTTTTTACCTTGATTTTCAAACAATTTTGGGACTTATATTCTAATAATCATTAATATAATGAATAATTAGTATCATATTTTGGGGTATAAAAATACATTACAAAATTTGAGTATAATAAATATTTTAGGCTGAACCATCACTGTTAATATTAGTTACACTCTCAAAATCTTGATACAAAAACATTTTTGATGTAGAGATTCATGTTTTCATGTCTGTTCTTCTACTGGGATGTTACTCCAACCAATAATGGTGCTTCTTATAGTACAAAACCAACAAAAGTGGTTAGTAAAACTGATTTTGTAATCCTAAGTGAACCTCAAGATAGAATTCATGGTTCTCTAAAATTGAGACCAAATCAAGAGATCATGTCTATGCGATATGGACATTTGTAATTCCCTACTACACTATGGGATCTAACTGGTCCATTGGTTACTGATTCATAGTAGGTCAAAGTAATAAATTTATTTTCCCAATGGTCAAATGGAACCATGGTGGAGTTATATGTTGATGTTTTAACTGTACAACAATAATGTTTATTTTTAAAAAGATTTAAACTTACAAGTGTGGTTGAATAAGGTCTTCACCATGAAGTTGAGGTTATTCCAAATGATGAAGAAGAGGAAAACCTAGATGATCTTTCAAATATATATGTAATTACCAATTCTGTTTAAGAATTTTGCAATGATGGAATATGTGGTGATAAAAATGCTGGTGAGGGGGGAGAAACATATGTTATGGGGATGTTTATAGAAATACATTAGTTATAACTTAGCCTCATACCAAAATAAATCATCCACAACTCTTCACATATTCTTTGGAAGGGATTACACATGTTCTTGAATTCGACTTCAATGTTCTTAGACCCACAACTAATATTATCAGAGTTTTATAGGATATGTTTAGTGATATAGACAAAGTCATATATTTTTAATGATATTTTCTATATAAAGATTCATTAGAAAACATGCCGAAAAGATTCCCAATTTATAGGTTATGTATATATATATATTTTAGGAATCAGGCAGCGAAAAATACCTCATCTGGCATGATAAGTTTATGGACAGTTGTAGATTCTAATTGAGGGGAATTTCTTTCATTGCATTTGGAGGTTAGAGAATCTTGAATATTGAAGAAGCTTATACTTGTGTTCTTTCAAATGCAACCCAATATCATACATCATCAGATAATGGTGTTGTTCCATCCATTATCATATAGATGTTTAGGACATGCCTATTTATTCTTATATCCCTTGTGCAAGATATGATACAACAAAATATTTCATGTAAGATTTCTTATAATAAGACATGGATGGAGAAACATAAGATAATTGTTAAGGTCTTTGGTGATTGGGATGACTCGTAGTAGGTGTTCCAATAACTTCTAGCCATACTGAGACTCAGAAAACTTGTTTTATTCTATATTCATATGAACAAACATGTGTATTGAAATAATTAACTCAATCCATCTTGTGTTAAATTTTATTTTTTGTTCTGGGTATTCCTCCCCTGCTTCTCCGCATTTTGATTTAGGTTACCTTTCATAATGATGGATGGAACATTTTTATTCAGAAAATAAAAGGTCACATTATTGATTGCAGCAACCCAAGATGAAAAACATCCTTCTATTCCCCTTTCATTTTCCATTTTGGAGAGGGAACAGTAAAAATCATGGATTGGGTATTTGTGATGTATTAGAAACTATTTCACCCAAATTTGTTGTGTCTGTTTGATATCTAATCCTAATCATGGAATCAATGAATCAATTCATTTAAAACATAATATATGAATACCCCAAAATACACATCGTAGGTACTTCATAAGACATATTACTAGAAACATGTTGAACCCATTTCATTATAAACCAATGAAGAAGTAAATCACAAGGCTTGGTACACATTTTATATTTTATTTTTTCAATTTAAATGTAATAAACAAATAAATTTATGTGAAATATAATCACTTTTGTGTAGAATATTGTACAAATAAATGAAGGTTTGAAGAAAATTTATAAAAATTCGCAATGATAACCAATAAGTATATGATTATATGATGAAGATTCAAAAGTAAGAGTGTACATTAACATATAACGGGGGGAGAGGAAAGGATACCTGACCAAAATCATTGTGGAGTGCATAAATGGTGTCTTCAAGGGTCTTCCCAATTTAACTACAACTGTCATATTTCAGAAAATATTTTATCATTGCATGAAGTACTTCATTGAAAGAAAATAACTATCCTCGGTTAGTATTTAACAGAGGATAAGAAATGAATGGAACTATCAATGAGATATTGAAAATAACACTGATGAGGCTTATAGTTATAATGTATGCCTTTTCTTCAAAGAATAATCTCAATTTGATTCTCAATAGCATTAGGACCCAATCACAAATAGCATTGGTGACAAAATGGTGGTATTACTGGAAGTTGGGAAATGTCAATATGGGAACATCCCATCCTTAGAGTTTCCATTCCCAATGACATTGAATCATATTCCTATGTTAATATATCATTGGAAGGATATGTTGATCTAGTGTATTGTATATACACCATTACAAACTATTAAACTGCACTATGTATGTATATTGGGGAGTTTCAAAATTTCCCAATGCCCGAAGGTCATCTGATAGTGATACATGACATCAACTAATTGCATAAATGAGGGAGACCAAAGGCCAGAAGGTTTCAGAATGAGTAAGACTAGACTCAAGAACAATATAAAAGTTTTAGATGCCCTATATGTCATCATGAAGGTCATACCCAGAAACGATGCCCAAATATTGTCGGATGGAGTTTATTCCCTTAACCAAGATGAGATATTTTTTCCATTGTAACCTTCTCACATTTTACATTATTTGGTGTGAATATAATATCCTTAATTTTTTACAAATTTATAAATTTTCTAAAATATTTTTAAAACTCAATATTTAATTACATCATTTTAAAATATTCCATTATGCTAACACATAAAAATATGATGGGTATTATCTTAATTTCAAAGTCAATATCATGTCCAACATACCATGTTGTATGGAGAAATGTCAATGTATTTCATTGGAAATGAAGAATAGCACCAGAGGAACGGTAAAAATGGAGGTGATTATGATATAAACCCATCCTAAAACCCAGAAGAAGAAGAAGAAAGGGATGAATGTGAATAAAGTGGTGAATGTGACGAATGTGAATAAACCTAAGAAAGAGAATAAAGTGAATAAATCAAAGAAATAGAAGAAGGTGACAAAATAAATGAAAGCACAGAAGTCGATGAAATAGAATGTGGTGAAGAAAGAAAATAAGTGTAAGAAAGGGAAGAATGAAATTAGGCTGAGACATTATAACATAATAAATATGTATATGGATAAACCATAAAGAAATAATGTGATAAACTAATCCTGAAACATACCACCATGTGGGAAATGAATCATAAATTACAAATTAAACCATTTTCTATTAAAATTTTCAATAAAAAATACCAAATGATTATATATATAACTATATATTACAAAAAAAACATTTTCTATGTAAAAACTTATGTCATAAACATTTTACAACTATTGTAAAGACCTGAAAATTTCAAGGAAATTTTTTTCTTAATTTCTATTGAATTTTACAAGTCTATAGCTTTTGACGGCACTTGATTCCGAGGCCCGGTGTACTGGGAACCAATTTATGAAGTTTAGCTCAGGTACATTCAGTGAACGAACGAGCGGGTTTTTCTATCTTTAGAACTGGTGCTTGGAATTGAAATCTGAGGGAACCGATGAATTCGCAGCGCTAGTAATTGCTTAAAGGGACCTTTACTACAGTTGTGTTTTATGCGGGTTGTGAGTTAAAAATTGGGGTTTTGTTAAGAATTTAAATAAAATTAAATAAAATGATTTTTGAAAGTTAATTTCTCCCATGGGAAGTTATTGGTGGGGCCCACACCCACCCAACTTCTCATGTGCGGTTATTTGAGAGGTGGGTCCCACACGAGCCCCAACCTTTCATCTCCCATAACTCTCTTCAAACCCCCCCACTTCACTCACCTTAATTTAATTTTGACAACCCCTTTTATTTATGAGGACACTTACTCTCCCTCTCTCCCTCTTAAATGTTTTCCAACACAAGTTAATCAATGAATTATAACTCTTGAATTAATTAAATTAAGTTGATGGACTTTTGAAATACCTGTGTGAATAAAATAATAGCTTATCTATTATTTTATTTTGGGCATTTGTTATGGAGATTTTGGTGAGAGATCTGGAGGAATATAGAAGGGTGTTCTTCTCTCAAAGAAAGAACACCACCCCCTTCTACGAAGAATGTCAATTCCACAAAGAACGACGACGCACAATCTTCAGCCTTTCTTCCTCGACGTCAACGAGTTGACACCGTCTCCCCGCGACGCTGTTCTATCTCGACGCTTGTCCTCTTTCCGCGGCTCGACGACCTGCAACGTCAAAATCGAGGTAGGGGGTTTATGTTCAATTTTAATGGATTAAAATTGTTGTTGTTCTCATTGAAAGAATTGAATTGTCTTTGGCCAATTTCTACCACCTAACGCGGAGGGCGGGGGCTGAACGAACACGACCCATTGACCCTTCGTTGGATCTTATTTTTTTGTACGCAATGGAAACGGCAACAGGAGGTGGTGGTGATGAACGGAAGCAGCGGCCATTCGTCGACCACGTGAAAAAGAACCATGGCCCACAACCACGGGCCGCTCGACCGGGGAAGAACCGGTCAGCTATAACCAGCTGGCCTGAAGAAAGGAACCGCGACACCCCTTTGGCGCCGCGCTGCGGAGAACCGCAACCCCCACTCCGCGGGCCACTTCGGCGGGCGAACCAGTTGGCTGGCGGCCAACCGGGTTGAAGAAGCCGTGAATCCTTCATGGCACCGTGCTGTGGATGAAACGTGCGCAGCTTGTGTGGGATGCTCGGCCATCGAACCGGCCGGCAGGAGGGCGGCCGGGCTGGGAAGAACCCGCGGTGCCAGGAGGGTTCCGCGCTTGAGGAACAGCGGCCCGCCCAATTGGGCCGTTCGCGCAGTAAAGCCAGCCGGATTCGGCCAGCCGGATGGGAGGGTGTCACCGCTTGGTGCCGCCGGTTCGGACAGCCGACTGAGCTGCGGCCAGTCGGGCTTTACCCTGCTGGGCTGGGCCGCACCCATTCGGGCCGGGCCGTGCCCCTTCAGGCCGAGCCATGCCATTCTAGATGGGCCACACCCCTTCTGGTCGGGCCATGTGTTTCATCGTGTTGATCCGCCCCACTGCCAGGTCGGACCCGCCAACTCTGGGTTGACCCGACCCGTCAGCCCACCGGGCTAAACGGGTCGGGCCCGTTTTCACTTAAACGTGAACAACATGAAGACCGTGCATCCGATCGAAGCACCATCTGCAGTGCTGGGACCCTCTCGATGAGTCGGTCCTTTTTCAATACTCTAAGTGTGTTTTGTACGACTTTGGAAAACGGTTGGGTTTGGAACGAGCGTAATTCCAACCGGGCCCTCGTAGCGGAAACACTTACAACTTAAGGACCAGACGTCTGATTTACGTGTCGTCAACTATGTTGGATTTTTCATGAAGAGACGGTTCTTTTGGAATACTTCACCAGAGGTTTGGATGCAGTTGGAGTATGGTCGGGTAGGATTGTACCCGAAATGCAATCGGGCCCCTGGAACGGAAATGCTAATAACTCACAGACCGGGCGTCTGATTGATGCGCCGTCTGTTGCATTGAGACCCCTATGACGAGGCGATCCATTGAGATACTTCCAAGTGAGATTATGTAACACTTGGAAGTATCAACCAATAGCTCGTGGATCAGATCCTCTCTAAGATGAGCGTACGGAGTATAGAGACCTTGTAGCGGGCTGAGACCTAATGAATGCATGTCTGATTTGATTCAGAGTGGCTTGACTAGCACAGTGGGGAGCACTGCTGTGTTGGGGTGGCATACCCATGGCGGAGGAGCACTATTGTTGTGGGGTGGAAGACCCATATTACTCTATAGAAGGAGTACCTCTGTAGGCTATGAGGGGGTGCGCTTCGTTGCAGCGACAGATCCATGGCGGGGAATCGCTACTGTGTTGGGGTGACAGACCAGCGGTACTCGATAGAGGAGGAGTACCTCAGCAGTCTAAGGTTAGTGAACAGCACCTAAGAGTAACGACATGTTCATTGTACTCGACAGAGGAGGATCTCTCCAGCAGTTGTGGTTTTGATAATGAAAATCCTGGTTTGAGCTGAGTCAATGACCTTTGTGTGTTTCCTCATGATTGAGATGGGTTACTTAATAACTTAGGAATATGTATGGGAATATACCTAAGTAAAGGTTATCTGTTGAGATATTTATTTTGGTTTATCCTTGTTGGATTTTGTGAGACCTTGAGGGTCTCTGGGTCCCTACTGAGTATCATTATACTCACCCATGTATGGGATATGCCCGCACCTTGTTGTGTTGGTTATAGACGACAGACAGCACTGATCATGGTTGAGGCTAGTAGAGCTGGACGGTACCCGGACGTGGATCTCACGACAAGTCATTACCCAGAAGAGACAGATGGACGTAGTGTTCTGAGGAGGAAATCTTTACCTACCCTTCATGTAGGAAACCAGAGGATGATTCAGGAGCTGCTTCACCATTCAGTTGTTTGTCTTTTCAGTTGTACTTTATTTCATTTGTAGTTGTACCTTTCTGTTGGGCTTGTACTTCCGGCCCCTTTGTACTTTCAGCACACTTGTTACTATTTTAATTAGTGTTTGCTTCTTCTTGTACACTCGATTTGTGTGTGTTTATGTTTTATAAAGGCAATGCCTTCCTAGTTATAGGGATTTATGCCTTTGGTGCTAGTCGACCGCCCCTGGTCTATGGAAGGCGGGCTTGGGGTAGTTACGACACGGGCCCAGGGGGTGGGTTGTGACAAATTGGTATCAGAGGAGTTGGTTCTACCACAGAACTTAGAACTCTGATATTTTTTTTTCTGTGAAGCAATAGTGTTAAGCGTACTAAGTGTGGTTTTCAGTTTAGGGAGTCCAGTGTTGGTGCTGTGGCTGAAGTATCCAAACACCAGGACTCTGACTTCTGATTTCCGACTCAGTGCATGAAAACACTGATTGCGTGTGTATTTCCAAATGTTCTCTTTAATTCAGCTCAAACCAGGTCATCTCACTAGGTTTAAATCATTTGACCGTGTCGCATTTGTTCCGGATGCCTCCACGCAGACAGTCAGTTGGAGTTCTGAGAGAGTACCCGATGACGGTCCACCGAGCGATGAGGCTCTGATGCAGGACCCTCTAACTATGATGGCACATTCGGGTGGTGTACCAGCAGCACCACCTCCCGTTGGGCATCAGATGCCACCAGCCGTACTAGCGGACGATGCACGCTGACAGAGCGCGTTGCACGAGTTCCAGCAGTAGAGGCCTCCGAGGTTACGAGGCAAGACAGATTCCTAGGTAGCAGTGGATTGGATGGAGGCAATTTCTAGAGTTCTACACCTAGATTAGACACTAGTAGAGCTGATTGTGATATTAGCTACTGGTGTTTCCCAGTGAGTGACCATGAGGTTGATCCGCATAGTGATGAGGCTTTGGTACGTGTAACGATGCCTGAGATAGTACCTTCAGATAGTGTGCCAGCTATATCACTACATGTTGGTCTGCTGTTATGACCGACGGTACTAGTAGAGGACACTTGTAGGCTTAGTGCCTTACATGTGTTTCAGCAATAGATACCCCCCAGGTACTAAGATGAGCCCGACTCACAGGCGGCTGAGGACTGGCCTAAGGAGGTGGCTGAGAGTTTACTAGAGCTTATACAGCTTTGGCAGGATGACAAGTCGGTAGCTGAGTATTCATCAAGGCATACCGATTGTTCCTAGTACTTGATAAATATGATACGATCAGTGCTTTAGAGCTCAGACCTCATAGAGTGTTGTGTTTAAAGGACAACTGAGCTAGCTCTTTTCCTCTATGCATTCCTACTTATGCTAGGGTTCTAGAGAGAACCTTTGTGGTTGAATGTTCTTTGGCTTAATGCATACAGTTAGAGAATGTTAGTAGTGAGAAAGTAGGGAACTGGATCCAGTATCAGAGACTTGGGCATGTAAAATGTTTCAAGAAGAGGAAGTGTTAAGCACTGAAGAATCTGCAGAGTACCAGACGTGGAAGCAGAGCTATGAGAGCAGCACGAGGTGGTGTACATATCGACATGTTACAACCACCCGCCTTTGTATTCCCTGTCAGTCTCAGAGAGTAGGAGGGCAGGGGAAGAGCGTAGGTGCATGCGGTCAAGGAGTGTGACACAAGGGCTCTATGAATGATTCTAGGAACGGTTTGTGTCTTCAATTGGATGCCGTAACAATAGACATTGATACGAATTATTTCCCCCTTCCACAAATCTTGTCCCAGACCTAGTGTTTCCTGTTAAAAATGTTGACTTTCCCCTCACTTTCGAGATTCTTACTGGAGTAGACCCAGTGACCACACACTGATGCTGACAGTGTGACTCAACCCTTGGACGTGAGAGTGACGGTTGAATCTCTTGGTAGTAGCTTTGAGGCCTTACGACATCATCCATGAAATGAAATGTACTATTCATGTCAGGATTGACTGTATTAGGCAAAGAATGTGGTTCATCCAGGGGATGAGACCAGATTTATCTTTTCGGAAATGGAGAAATTTTAGCAGCTCTTGTAGGACCAGAGATGTTATAGGCTACGACGGAGATGGTGCAGATCATCTAGGAGCGGATGAAGACTGCACAGAGCAGGCAGAAATCCTATGTTGATAGGAGATGGAGACCACTGGAGTTCGAGGATAGTGACCGTGTTTTCTTATGAGTATCACTTTGACACGGTCTATGAAGATGTGGTCAAGGTAAAAAGTTATCTCCTAGGTTCAACGGACCTTTCTAGGTCCTCAGTA
Source organism: Viscum album (assembly GCA_963277665.1). Lineage (NCBI taxonomy): Eukaryota > Viridiplantae > Streptophyta > Magnoliopsida > Santalales > Viscaceae > Viscum > Viscum album. Next base: position 1,465,403,359 of record OY728125.1, on the reverse strand, counting down.
GGGTAGGCGAGGTGGCATACCGCTTGGTCTTTCCTCCATAGTTGCACCAGCTGCACAACGTTTTTCACATATCTCAGCTGAGGAGATAAGTGCACCTCCCTACACACATCATCGACCATGGGAACCTGGACATCGATGATGGTGTGACTTTTATGGACATTCCGGTGGTGATTGAGGATCGATAGGAGCGGGTCCTACGTAGATGACAGATTCCTCTAGTGCGCATTCACTGGAAGCACATGAACCTCCAGGGAAGCACATGGGAGCAAGAGGCTCATATGCATTCTCAGTACCCCGTTAGTTTCCCTAGTGTGTGTTATAGCTTTATGGGGATGTAAATCCTTGATGTGGGTGTAATGTAAAGTCCCAAAAATTTCAAGGAATTTTTTTTCTTAATTTATTTGAAATTTTACGAGTATGTAGCTTCTGAAGGAACTTGATTCCGAGGCCCGGTGTGCCCAGAATCAATTTCCAAAGTTTAGCTCGGGTACATTCAGTGAACGAACGAGCGGGTTTTTTAATCATTAGAACTAGTGCTCAGAATTGAAATCCGAGGGCACTGATGAATTTGCAGTGCCAATAATTGCTTAATGGGACCTTTACCGTAGTTGCATTTTATGCGGGTTGTGAGTTAGAAATTGGGGTTTAGTTAAGAAGTTAAATAAAATTGTTAGAATTTTTTTTTTAAAGTTAATTTCTCCCATGGGAAGTTATTGGTGGGGCTCACACCCACCCAACTTCCCATGTGTGGATATTTGATAGGTGGGTCCCACAAAAGCCCCAAACTTTCATCTCCCATAACTCTCTTCAAACCCCCCACTTAACTCACCTTAATTTAATTTTGACAACCCATCTTATTTATGAGGACTCTTCCTCTCCCTCTCTCCCTCTTAAATGTTTTCCAACACAAGTTAATCAATGAATTATAACTCGTCAATTAACTAAATTAAGTTGTTTGAATTTTTAAATACTTGAGTGATTAAAATAATTGCTTAGCTTTTATTTTATTTTGGGCATTTGTTGTGGAGATTTTCGTGAGAGCTATAGAGGAAAAGAGAAGGGTGTTATTCTCTCAAAGAAAGAACAACACCCCCTTCGACGAAGAACTTCAATTCCACGAAGAACAATGATGCTCCATCTTCGGCCTTTCTTCCTCGACGTCAACGAGTTGGCACCGTCTCCCCGCGACGTTGTTCTATCTCGACGCTTGTCCTCTTTCCGCGGATCGTCGACATTCAATGTCATAATCGAGGTAGGGGTTTATGTTCAATATTAATGGATTAAAATTTTTATTGTTCTCTTTTAAATAATTGGATTGCCTTTGGCCAATTTCTACCACCTAACATGGAGGGCATGGGCCGAATGAACACGGCTCGTCGACCCTCCGTTTGATCTTGTTTTTTGTATCCAATGGAAGCGGCAACGGGAGGCGGTGGCGATGAATGGAATTGGCATCCGTGCGCCGGCCGCATGCAAAGGAATCACCGTCCACAACCGTGGTCCGCTCGACTGGGGAAGAACCATCCATCTATAACTAGGTGGGCCGAAGCAAGGAATCGCGGCCCACACTCTGCGGGCCGCTTCAGTGGGCGAATCGGCCGGCAGGCGGCCGACCGAGTTGAAGAATCTGCATTGCCTTCCTGGCGCTGCGCTAATGATGAAACACGGCCCGCTTGTGCGGACCGCTTGGTGGTCGAACTGGCTGAAAAGAGGTCGGTCGGGCTAGGAAGAACTTGCGACATGAGGAGGGTGCCACACTTGATGAACCGCGGCCCGTCCAAGCGGGCCGCTCGCACAACGAAGCCAGCCGGCTTCGGCCGGGAAATTGGGAGGGTGGCACTGCCGGTTCAGACAGCTGGGGGGGAACCCCCTCGGACCGCTCGGCCCAGGCAGGCCGAGCTGCACGGCAAGACAGATGAGATGCGGCCAGCGTCCTGCCGGGCCGGCTGCGCCGTGCTGGGTCGGGCCATGCCCCTTCGGGTCGGGCCACGACCTTTGGGCTGGGCCATGCCCTTTAGGGCCGAGATGCACATTTCATCAGGCTGGTCTGACCCCCTGCCGGGTCGGACCTGCCAACTCTGGGTTGACCCAACCCGTCCACCCACTGGGCTTAACGGGCCTGGCCCGTTTTCACTTAAACGTGAACATCAAGAAGACGGCGTGTCCGATCGACGCGCCGTCTACGGCACTGGGACTCTCAAGACGATGAGGTCCTTTTGCGATAATCTATGTGAGTTTTGGATGACTTTGGAAAACGGACGAGTTTGGAATGAGCGTAATTCCAACCGGGCCTTCTGAGCAGAAATACTTATAACTTAAGGACCGGACGTCTGATTGACGTGTCATCGATTATGTTGGATTCCTCAATATGGGAAGGTTCTTTTGGAATAATTCACCTAAGGTTTGGATGCCGTTAAAGTATGGATGAGTTGGATTGTACCCGAAATCCAACCGGGCCCCTGGAACGTATATGCTAATAACTCACAGACCGGGAGTCCGATTGATGCACCATCTTTTGCATTGAGACCCGTATGACAAGGCGGTCCATTGAGATTCATCCATGATATATTATGTAAAACATGGTTGTATCGACCAGTATCATGTGGAGGGGATCTTCCTGGAGACGAGCGTACGGAGTACGGAGACCTTGTAGCTGGCTTAGACCTGATGACTACATGTCCGATTTGATTCGGAGTGACTTGACTCGCCCAGTGGGGAGCACTACTGTGTTGGTGTGGCAGTCCCTTGGCGGAGAAGCACTACTGTGTTGGGATGGCAGATCTGCAGTACTCGACAGAAGGAGTACCTCTATAGGCTATGAGGTGGTGCGCTTGGTTGCAGCGGGATACCCATGGTGGGGAATCACTACTGTGTTGGGGTGACAGACCCATGGTACTCGATTGAGGAGGAGTACCTCAGCAGTCTAAGGTTAGTGATAAGTGCCTCATAGTCACGACAGGATCATTGCACTTGACAGAGGAGGACCTCTCCAGCAGTTGTGTTTTCGATAATGAAAATCATATTTTCAGCTGAGCCAATGACCTCTGTATTTATCCTCATGATTGAGATAGGTTACTTGATAACATAGGTATATGTATGGGAATATACCTATGTAAAGGTTATCAGTTGAGATATTTCTTTGTGGTTTATCCTTTTTGGATTTTTGATACATTGAGGGTCTCGGGGTCCCTGTTGAGTATCGTTATACTCACCCCTGCACGGGCTATGCCCGCACATCATTGTGTTGGTTGCAGATGACATACAACACTGATCTTAGTTGAGGCTTGTATAGTTGTACTGTACCCGGAGGTGGATCTCACTACTAGTCAGTACCCGGAGGATACGGACGGACATGGAGTGATGAGGAGGACATCTGTACCTACCCTTCAGGTAGGAACCCGGAGGATGATCCAGGAGCTGCTTCACCATTCAGTTGTTTCTCTTTTCAGTTGTAATTTCTTTCAGTTGTAGCTGTACCTTTCCGTTGGGCTTGTTTTTTCAGCCCCTTTGTACTTTCAGCACAATTGTTACTGTTTTATGTTGTGTTTACTTCTGCTTGTACTCTGCTTGTGTGTGGGTTTACGTTTTATAAAGGCAATTCCTTCCCAGTTATAGAGGTTTACGCCTTTGGTGCTAGTCGCCAGCCGCTAGCCTATGGAAGGTGGGCTTGGGGTAGTTACGACACGGGCCCTGGGGGGCGGGTCATGACAACTATTCTTTTAGAAACATGAAGACATAGCCATTTATTTTCATAAGTACTAACTACATAAAACAATTTGATTGAACATTGAATTTCTTTCATTCAAAGATTTAAAAATTTTGGACGACTATAATGTTATATTTCCATTTTACACTTATGACTAATTCATTTTTATACTTACAGATAGAGGATATTATACTACTCACTATGTAGGCAAGGAATATTTTCTAGGCCGTGCTACATGGTTGTAAGGTTTAACATATCAGGGTGCGTCCAATGAACCTCTTTCATTACATGCTTCTTTCACCTTCCATTATACAATAACTACACCGTGCAAGATTCGATGGTGTTGCAGTATCTAATTTCACATTTTTTACCATCACCTACTTACTTCCCTCATATAGAGGTGTTGACCAGAGAAACACACATTTCACCTGCCTGAGAGAGAGTTGAGCATCACCCTCATGGATGTGGCTGTCCTTCTTGGCCTTCCTATCCAGGGGAAGCCGTTATTAGACCCACCTATTCATAATGTTGTAAACTTGTTCAGTTATTAGTATACATTGACATTTTGGCCAAACCTATGGCTATAGATGGAAGGTCGATATCAATGACATGGATTGAGAGTTATTTTTTTTGTGTTTACCCGATGACACTGACAATCATACTATCATTTATCATTCTCATGGATATATATTATAAATCAATTGAGAAACCCCATGCTTTGATCACTCAGATATGCATGTGCACATGATGTATCTAGGGCTTCCAGAGGACTTTGATCGGGTCAGGATGTACATATTGGGATCTGCGTACTTAGATTACACATAAATATCATTATGCATGACATGTCTTAGATACCACACAGATATCGGTGGATGTGTTCCTTATTCAGATGATGAAATGAGAGCGCATCCTCAAACTCTACCCTGAACATTCTGGTGAGCTTATTCCTATAGAGGCTCTGCGTGAATCACTTCATGGATGCTAGTAAGATCAATCATCTCTATTGATTTCTGCTTCTAGTATGAGTTATTGAATTTAATTTCTTATTATTTATCACTTTTTATGTTTTCTTTTATTGGTGGACTCAAAAATATAACTATTTTATCATTCTGACACACCCACTGGGTGCATATAATTTCATGTTGGATAATATCCTACCCGATGAGGTAATTATATACAATCTATTTTTATCAAAAAAATATAATAATGGCCTAAATTTTGGTTTTTAGTAAGGGGTTTTTTTGAAAAATATCACATGTCATTTTATATTTCATTAATTCCATATTGGGATTTATTGGATTAGTTTCTAGAATAATGAACTACTATAATTCATGTTGATATATATGTAGTACTACTCATTCACATCCATATTATTGAGTGGCACTATCTTGAAAGGGTCATGCTCTAGTTTGGGTGTGTTTATCCTATTCCATTTCCATCGCCACAGACATAGAAGCTTTATGACTTGAAGCTATCTGGGAGGTAGGATGAGGACTAGTGCCAATGACATGTTGACTTTATGGACCTATGGGGTAGACAATTAGAGCATTGTATATAGGTTATACCTCAGATGTGATTCCATCTTTCAAAGTAGGTAGATTATGATTCATGGTATTGACTGAATTATATACTTTTTCTCTCCCAACATAACATATCACATGATGATATGGAAATTCAATAAATTTCCATTAGTATTTTATAAAAATATTTTCTAATTCACTTTGAATCTATTTACTATATACTCATTCAGAGAAACGTTTTCACATGATTGATCTAGAGGGGGGTGAAGGGGTTCTAACATGGCAACGATACATGTTGTAGCACTGGTACTGATCCCAAATGATCATGAAAAAACTTGAGTGAATCTTCAATATTCTACCCAATAGACTTGAGCTTCCTTCCCATGGAGTGGAGTTTCCTACTTAGGAACATCCCTCAGAAGCTTCTAATGTTGAGGATTCATGATGACGAAGACGTAGACCGCATTGTCCTACACATGATCTGTCACCTGTTCCACAGGCAGATGTCAACCCTATATCAGTCCAACCTCAACTAATTACGTATGTTCATCAAGTGGAACAAGATCCATCTTTCTTGATAGGATGTCCACAGTTTTTTCCAACTTGGGTTCGGGATCCTTCACATCCAATATAGTTCCCCCAATCATTGAGGGATAGTCCTTCGACGACACTAGTGGGAGAAGGATCAGGTGTATAGTATGGCATCAAGTTTAAAGCTTTATCCCTTTAAAACCCAAGAAGATCATGGGACAAGTGACATTGCAGTTCCAAAGGATCATACCTCTCTATTTCATCAGACTCCACCCTAACAAGAAGCTTGGAGTTCTCGATACGAGTGTTAGATTCCAAGACCACCATGTGAGACAAAATATCCCTATTGACATTGATTGAACCCACTAATTAGTTTTTATGAATTGGATTATGTACTTCATAACTTTTACTAATGAATTAAGTTCTTATGTTTACGTGTTTATGATGAGGCTCACGAATAAAACTTATGAAAAGTTCAAATAACTTTAGAACGAATTACATAATCAATTGGAAAAATATATTAAGATTCATTGATCAATTCAAAGTATTGAATACATGATATATGAATTTAACAATCATATAAGAGATTGTGAAACTATTTTACAACTCACTCCTCATGGAAAACAATAGTTGAATAGTGTTTCTAAGATAATGAATCATCCCTCATTGGACATAGTTCATTCAATGATAAGTTAGTGTGATCTTATTATTTCATTATGTGGGCATATGAGGAAAATATATTTATATATACATATTTATTTTATATCTAATGTAGTAATAAAGACACTCTATGATATTTTCACTGGTAGATATTCCAAAATATATTTTTATTATTTTTTTTTTGAATCACTGAAATAAAAATTGGTTTTTAATAAAAAGAACCCAAAATTAGGGAAGTGATTATTTGTTGTCTATATCAAGGAAAGTATAGGATATTATTTCAAAAATAAAAAAGTGTTTGAGGATGACACTAGTATATTCCATGAGAATGGATATATTAGTAGAGGATACAATGGGATAATATTTGATCTTGGAGTAGTTAAGGACCATCAAAAAAAGGTTCTCTTGCTATGGAAGGTGAGTCAGTTTAATAAAGAGTTTTGGATGAAAGAATAATTAAAGTTACAAAATAACCTCAGTGATCTAGTAGTATTCATCATGACCCTAATATATATGAACTTGTTTTGGTAAATTATGATGAAGTAATTCTCATCGATGATAAACCTACAACCTATTGAGAGTACATTGTTGGTTCTAATTCTAAAAAATGGTTAAAAGCCATAAAATATAAAACGGTATCCAAGTTCATTGATGATGTTTGGAAATTAGTGGATGTACATTAAGGGCTGATACCCATAGGGTTTATATAGGTTTTTTAGAATAAAAATAATACAGACAATAGGATGTCTATGGATAAATAACACCTTGTAGAAAATTCCAGAAAAAATTAATATTATTGATTATTAATAAAATTTTGTATTTTTTCAATGATAGATTCTATTAAAATATTTAATATAATGTCCTAGATCTCAAATAAATATTATTACATCATCTTTATCATAAAAATGTATATAATACACCCAAAAATATAGAGGTATAAAATCTTGGGAATTGGGTACATGATAAAAACAAAAAAATAGTCTTTTATTCCCATCGCCATACTTTCTCCTAGACCTCACCATACTCTCACCACATGAAATATATTGGATACATACATAACAATAAGGGTGATCTATATATCCTGTTAAGGTTTTCACAGTATAAAATTTGAAAATATATCATGAGAGTCAATAATAATATAATGAATAAATGGAATGATTATAAAGTATCACATAAAAACATGGAATAAGATAAAAATATCGTAAGACTATGGTAAATATAAGAGAGCATAAAGTGTTCCACAAACATAATAAGTGTCATCATAATTTATATATTTATAAATAATAATAATATTATAGTTACCTAATAATTAAAAAAATTTGTATTTAAATAAATGAAAGGACTAATAAAACCTTGTATAATTGATTTCTAAAAATATAAATATAAATAATAATATACAAACAAATATATTTATAAGTATAAAAACATGTACAAATATTTTTTTCTGATGTTTTTTCGGTTCCTTACCACCTATCACACACATATTGAAAATTTTTAGCATATAAATTTCTATTTTTTTTAGAATCATCAGAAAAAAATTTGGTCTACATTAAATGTGAAACTCTATGTGTTGATTCCTATTATCAAATATGAAGTAATGTTGGGGTGGAATAATATCATGGTGGAATATGATTCATCCATTTATATAGGAAATCTAAGTAGTAGATTAAGAAATTTCCAAGGGAGAGTTCTTTAAAACTAGTAAGAATGGATTTAATTTATTACTAATTTATTTCTACATGTGATGCAATATTATAGATAAAAAAACCTAGTGGAAAATTCATTATCAATGAATGATATAGTGGAATCCTACTAAATGTGGACCTTTAGTGTTCGCACTTTTTTTTCATCATTATAGTATTCAGATGTATAGGGTGAGCTATACCCCCAACCATATAGACCTTCTTTGTAACACCATCTCTTTATATTTTATTTAATATATTTTTTGGTTCGAGTTCACTCGATGCATGATTATTTTTCAATATATAATTTTTTTAAAATAATAATAATTTAGTATTATTTTAAATATACATGACACAAAAATTAATTTTTATTAATTATATATTGAAAATAATATTATTTAAATTGAAATATCTTTATAAATATTTATATATATATGTGAAAATTTTTATAATCACGAATATATATTCATTTAAATAATTAATATTTTTTAAAATAAATAAAAATATTAAAGTAAAACTAATAATTATTAATAATATATATAGTTAATATTTTATAAATTTATATAATTTGAAATTGGTCTTAAAAATTTTAGTATTTAAATGTAATTTTTAATTTTATATATTTTCATATGAATTCACAAATCTAATAATGAATGGGAAAATTATTTTGACATTTATATAATCAATGGTGTCTTTTAAATGTAAAGAATCACATTGATAAATAAATTATTTAATTAATAATATAATTTATTATTTTTATTCCTTTGGATAAATCAATGCCAACATTATAAACGATAAAGCTATGACCTATGTTATATTTACTCCGATTTTTTGATGGCTATGTAAGTAAAAACAATCATTTCTAAAGGATACGTGAGATTAATCCAATGTTATTCCAATGATAACTTTAGAGTTGTTAAATGTTAGAATTTACTAGTACTAAAATTAGTAATGATAAAATTTTCCTTTATGATTAATTTTTATACATGTTGATAATAGTCTCACATTTTTTTAAAGAACTCTAGACGTATAATCTATTAGCCCAGTTACTCAATCCATTGTAGAATCCAACCCCTTCTAATCCATCTGTGAATCATTATTTAATATTTGAATTAAAAACTTGAAGGAATTTCAATCTAAACATTATTATAATAATTTATTAATAGATCACATATTTTTTCATTTTTACAGATTTTTTCAAATATATGCTACAATAATTATTTCATTTTTGATAGTACAAACACTATATATATATATAAACTTATGGTATATAATGAATCTATAAATTTATATAGATCATATATAAATATATATATATATATATATTGTAAACATTTTAGGGAGGTCTGTGGCAGGATTCTGATGCCACTTCAAGTATCAGATTCAATTGATCAAAAGGGGGAACATAAAAATATTCTATAATCATTAAAATGAAAAAATAAGAAAACTTTAGTGGATAAAAATGATGTGTTTGGAAGGTTCAAGCTTCGTATGGATGTGAAAATGGGGGTCAGTTCACCAAGATGTAGGATGTGCTGGAGAAAGTTCACCAAAATGAGAAAATTTCTATAATTTGGATAACTCCCAACATGTTTTTGATGAAAAGTAGTGATTCAATAGTATGTTGATCAAATATTAGATTCTGGGGTCCAAGATAGAGAATGATATAGGATAGCAGCACTTAAGCCAATCAAATTCATAAACCCTTGTGAAAGATGGAGGTTAGTGAAACCGGTTAACCAGATAAGACCCACTATATATAGGTGGGAATGAGGACATGTTGAGGTGTCATGTGATCATTTATTTTAGTGATATATATGGATTTAATTAATATTTATTTTAATCTTCTTGAACTTCCAATGAAATGAATATTTTCAATGTTTCTCCCATAGATGTCGAACAAAAAACAAAACAATATAAAATCCTCTTATGTTTTTATTTTCTTTTATTTCTTATGTTTCATTGAATGATTTTATGAATTGTGATCAATAAGGATAGGTTATTTTGAACCCAATGTAGTTATTAAGGTGAGGTGATTATCCCTTTTTCTAGTACACAAATGTTCAGAGGAGTCATTCTAGTGTCTGATTTCTCCAAAATGATTCTGGAGACCTTAATTCTAGAGGTTGATGTTCGGTGATAGATTAAAAATAACTTGTATTAGAGAATAAATTGTCAAAGGATTAGAAGTTCAAGTTGTAATAACTAAGGAAACATTCTATCTTTCTCATTTGTTTTTCATTTTTTTGGAAATTAATATTTTTATAATGATGACATTGAAATATAGTAACATCCAGAAAGATAAATTTTATTGAAAGAATGTTTGATTCAAAGGATGAAATTTGAGGATTAACTTATCTATAAGGACCTAGAAGTACAATTTAAGGGTGTTAATCCCAAATAAAAGGAGAAAGGATAATGGGATAGTTTGGATAGATAGGTACTAGGTATTGGTATGAGTCAGTGATCCAGAATGTAGTTTTAAACATTGAGGTGCATTAGACTATCAAAAAGTTAATTTAATCTATGAAATATTTTTTTGGGATTCTATATAATTATTTCTTGATGTAAAATTTTTTCTTCATGATGATATCAAAAGAAGGTCCAAATATATCATTTGAATTATTTATAGATGATTATGGGATAAATTGATTCTATGAAGGTGAATTTCAGAGATGATGTTCAGGATACAGTGTTTTTATGATTATCACTAGAATCATGGGATATAGTTGTAAAAATAGTGAGTAACTCTACATAAAAAAACATGAAAATCAAGTATGTGTGCAACCTGATTTCAAATAAAGATATCTAGATGAGATATATAATTAAACCTCCTAGAAATTCATTGAATAAAGAGGGAAGATAGAACTCACCTTATTTCAGAATTTGGAAACAATAAAACTAAGTATCAAGATAAATGTGTAGAGGTAAATATTCTAGACCTGAGAAAACATGATGGAACTATGCTAAAAGGGATCATATAAATAATGATTGATGTCAATAGAAAAGAAATTATAAAATAATGGATTCCAAATGCATAAGTACCATGTACTTGGATGTTTAGAGTAGTGTTAATATACTCAAGAGTGTCGACACTCCAGTACAATGAAGGATTCGAAATTCTAGACAATTTTTCTAATCAATATGTGAACTGAGGTTCAAGTCAAATTATGTATTTTGATCATTTTTAAGAGTGCATCTAGGTAAATATAAATCTCCTATGATTTTTTAAGGAAGGTATATGTAAGAGTTCTTTTGAAGATTGAAATTTTCCCTTTACAAAATGATATTAATTAAATTCAAGGTCATTAGAAGAATATGAACTTTGTTGGATAGTTGGTAGAAGAGAGTTTGAAATAAAATTTGTAAATAGAATGTATAAAATCAGTAAATGTTCCATTATTGTATCTTATTGTTACAACATCGAAACATTTTATCTGACTAAAATGGCATAAGAGGTATCAATTTATAGATAATCTACCTCTGAATCTCCAAAACTATGGCATTTCCCACTTGGGAACCTCACTAAGAAGCTTATGAAGCTAGTATATAAAGAAGAATGTTTAATCCAGACTATTAAGTCATATTACGTTTCTAGAGGTTCATACTCATTAAGAAATGAATTTTTTTATTCAATTTTAGTTTAAGAACAGTAGAATTGAGGGAATATTGAAACGATGCATGAATGTTTTTTGTTATTTCCCTAGTCAAATATCATAAAGGATCAAAATATTTTATTATATTAATTAATGGATAAAAAATTAAACTATGAGTGTAGTTCCTAAAAAATATGTTAGAAATGTTTATAAATGGAAAACTATAGTTGAAGGGAAACATGTAGTAAGTTGAAGATTTTGTGGTCATACAATGATGGTGAGTTTTCCATAATAATCTTTTGAATATTCTACAATAATATTGGTATAAAGAATGACAAGAATATAGTTGAGACACCATAATATAATGAACATGTTGAATGAATTATTTAGTTGTTTATGGAGAAGGTGAAAAGACTGATGTTGTACTCTATAATAATACTAGTTTTTTGGGTGGATTTAGTGAACACAAAAATATTATTAATCAATAGTATCCCTTCAGTACCAATGGATTTAGATCTTCTAAAATAACTCTATAAATGTTAAACACTAGATTTATCTCACCATAATATCCATAGAATTATATCATACATACATATGGATGAAAATAAATAAGATAAAGTCTCATACATGTTTCTTCATGGGACATAGAAATAAATATATCATATTTCATTTTTGGGATGTAGATAAGAGAAAATTTATCCGAACCTAGAAAATGATCTTTAATGAGAAGTTTATTTGGAAGTATAATAACTTAAATGGTTAGAAATTTGGATGGAAATTATCATGATTAATACTTTTTGATCAGAATGGTGGATCATGAGGATTTCATATCCTAGAGAATCTAGATAGATCTGAATCTACTGGAGTCTTAAAAATTCAAAATCAATGTTTTGAATAAATATTCCTAAAAGTTCAAGAATATGAAATTATTAGTTCAGAGTCCCAAAGGATGAAGTTAGATTTGTTTTATCTCTTGAGAAAGTATATCTATAGGTAGAGTTGCAAAGGTAAACTAGGGACATACAACTGGTATAGTGGTACAGAACTGACATGTAATTCTTACATTTAAAGGATGGTTGTGAAACAAAAATCCTAGAAGACCCATATTTTGGTTTTATCAAAGATAGACTTTATAGCTAAAATTGTGAAATGGTTGGCATGAATGGATAAATTTCAGAATCAACTTCCCATTATGAATACATTAAATAGTCAATGGCGAATGTTCCATAGAAATAGGATTAAAAAAATAACACTGAAGAGGTACTTTAGTCATTAGATATAGGAATCCTCGTATATGATGTTCAAACATTTTAGCATTTCTCATGTGATGGGGGTGGTTTGGTAGAACATGGAGAAAAAGGGAACTGATCATCTGGATGTTTTGAGTTGGAATATTCAATATCCCAAAGGGTTTGGTGTTATTTATATTAGTTTCATAGTGTAGTGTTTTTTGTAGTGGTATATTGAGATGTACATTTGGGGTTACAAAGATACATATACATTTTCACTTTTGGAAGAACCATGATTAGTTTGATATTTATAGTAAAACAAGTGATACCACTCTGTACTAAAAAAAGAAGTGTATAGGGAAATAATGGAATAAATCAAGGAAATAGAATGAATTCATCAACTTATTAAGGATGTGGAATATAGATAGGATAATATATTACTTTACATTAATTGTAAGAGTATAATCATCATGGATAAAAATATGATGTTTCATGCGATGAAAAAACATTAAAATCTTAATTACATATTTATATAGAAGTAATTAAAAGATAGAAAAGATGAGTTGTGGAATATTTTTGGATGGAAAAATTGGACTAACATATTCACCAAGTGTTTAGTCTAGATGAGTATGAGATACCATTGTAAATTAGTTGGACTTGGGTGAATGGAAGAGACTATGAATCATTTCATGTAAAAAAATTAGATGTTTTTATTTTTCTACGAGTTGGATAATTCCATGAGATTAATTGAAGCAGTCATCAAGTGGGAGATTATTGGAACTTTTAAGCATCTTTAATTACTTTATTTTATTGACCAGAAGGAGGAACTCTAGAATGTTCTTCGATCTTGAGAAGGATATGGTAGTAGGGTTTTTGTATTCGATGATGACATCGTTATAAGGTTCCATCTACTAATGTATATACATATGGTGTCCATTTTACTAGAAGGTGGGATTTGATGTAGTATTTTAATTTGAAATAGGTTACTTATATAATTTGAATAAATCCCAACATGGTTTTACATAAAATGAGTGAGGTGTTGTTGCACTGTTTTTCTATCAGTGTGTAACTTTCATGACATGAAATATTATAGAAGATCAGAAGTTCCCTTTATCTAATGGATGAACCCCCATGATAGTCAGATATTGGTGAATCGAGTTGACCAGTTAATACCCACTATATATAGGTTTGTAGGAGAACATGTTTTAGTGTCTTAAGATATTAATTTTAGTGATCTTCATGTATTTTAGTCAGATTAATTATTAAATTCTAGAACTTATAATTAAATATATAGATTCAATATTTCTCTTATGGATTTAGGAGGAATATCTAAACCATATTATATGTCATTTTGTATTAATTTTATTTAGATCTCCATTTCTATTGAATTCTTGAGTGATTTGTGAGTAAGTCTGTTAGAATAATTTGACTTAATGTAGTGATTACAGTGAGGTGATTCTTCTTAGTTCTCACACATTGATTATTATAGGATTCTTGTAGGAGTTCTCTTCTTCCAAAGTTGTTTGAATGACCTTAATACTAGTGGTTGGATTTTGGTGAAGGATTGTAAATTATTTAAACATATATTTTTTTAATAAATTTTATTATTTTTATTGGTTAAGTTATTAAATGTCTCAAAAACAATTTATAAATATTATAGATATCTACAATAGAGGAATAAATATTTTCTTGAAATCTATACTATAATTAATTGCAATATTTTTTTTGATTAATGAGGATAATTAATAAGATAATCCTAAATGGTTTATAAATAATATCTCTTATTTACATTAATATTTTATATCTTAAATGTTTAATAGTGATTTGGGATATAGAATTAGAGATAAATTAAGAATTTGATACTATATTCATTAAACAACATTGTTAATTGTTTTAAAAACGTTTTGATGTTATGGGAAAACTATGATTTTGGAAAATAAATTAATAATAAAAAATATATTTAGATTTTTTTAAATTTATTTGTATATACTAAACTTACAATAGATTTTGATAGGTTTTAGATACAAGTTTAATTTATTTTTTTGAAAAAATGCTTTATTTTTAATTCATGATTTTATAACATGTTAGTGATAATATTGATCTATTAAAAAATAACAATATAATGTTTATGCAATTTTATATTATATATATCTACGAAAAATAAAGAAAAATAACAATTAACACTTGATAAACTAAAATTAAAAAACATAAAATTATAGTATAAAATATAAAAACATTTTCATAATATTTACAAAAAAATAAAATTTATATAAAATTAACTAATAAATTATTAATTTACAAATATTGAAGAATACTGTATAAAATTATGAATTGAATTGAAATAAATGTAATAAAAAATGATTTAATGTTTTATACAAAAATGATTTTAAAAAATAAATAGATTAAAAAATTAAATTGAAAATGCTTTAAATGATCAATGATAAAGATTATTTCAAATAATTAAAAACTAAAAATTCTTATTCAAATTATTTATTACAGTCAAAATAAATATAAACATTTAGTAAAATATATTTTAGTGAAAATCCAAATTTAAAAATACTATTAATTATATAAAAATAGAAAATTTTATGCTGGATGGAGGAAATATGATTGTTGTTAAATAAAATTGGATAAATATAAATATGATATGATTAATGTTATGATTAAATGTTTTGTATTTATTTATTTTTATGTAAATATACTATCGAATAAAATTTGTTGAATACAAATTGAAAATGGATAGATTAAAATCATATGCCAAATGAACATGACAATGCGGTGAAATAGATAATCATGTTTACAATAGAGTGCTTAAATTACCCTTCTCAAATAATTTTTTAGTGTTTACAATGTTGTTATTTAAGATGATTTTTATAAATGAGTTTAAAGAACACATAATCTGTAATGAGATAGATCATTTTTTATTCTAGACTAAACATGAGGAAGAACTGAATTATTCAACCAATTGGGTGAAGCACTGTATTCTGTTGATCATCTAATATGAGTTAAAATATAAATAATGATTGATATTTTATTTGGGACATAGAAAAGATAATAGATAAGGTAATTAATGATTGTCAAAAGTTATCTGAGAAGTTAAAGGGATATGGAAATATTTAACTGTATTATTGTAGTACTAAATATATAACATTATCAGCCTTAATGATTTGGTATAATTTCAAATATAGAAATGAGTAGTGAAACACTATTTTTTCAACAATACTATCTCTAATTAATGATATATTTTAATAAGATAATGAGATTCCTTATCTCACAAATGATTCTAAATTAATGTTATGATTAGTGGGCATGACCTTTATTAGAATACATTCATGTAAAAATGACAATATATTTTTTTCTTAAAGTCCAAAAAACACTTAAAAATGATAAACTTTTGGGTAAATCGATTCAAGAAAGTTGAATCACATATTTAAAAACTTTTATGGTACCATGAAATAATTCCAATGTTAAAACAACCTTTTGAAAGATAGGTGAGGAAATTAACATTTCACACAAATATAAGAATTCAATATGGGAAACATTATCACCCATTAGACTCTCCATAAAGAAGGAAATATGTTCATGAGTATTCAGATTTTGAAATGACACAATAAACTTCCCTCTTGCACTATCTACTGATGGAATGAATCTTTTTTGGTATAAAAAGTTTCACTCATAGTAAATGGATGACTAAAATTTTAAATTATCTCTTTCCTCCATGGTTATGAAAGTAGATAAAGAACATTATATTGTCTCTGCTTATATAAGATGAAAAACATGGTAATTATATTTATGTTTCTTTGGTTCCATTGATAAAACATTTGAAATGTATATGGGATTCAGGTGTTATATTGCATGATGAACTTTGAAATTAAGTGTTTTCGTTCATATCCATGTAGTCCATGATGATAAAATGAAGGAACTACTTGTGGGAATTCATTAAGGAATATCATTAAAGGAATGTTAGTTGTGTTCAATTTGTGAAGACAACACATTATATGTTAGGTTGAAACATTCCATAAAGATATTTTTTTAGGACATCATAAATATATTCCACAATGACATAAATAAAAACAATGGATGAAATCCTTCGATATTAATTTAGAAGAAGGTTTAACACCTTCTCTATTAATAAGGGATGAATTATTTTAGAATTAATTTATATTCTCACAAATTTTGGTAAAATATTCTCAATAAACATAATGATAACATGTTATAAGAAAATTATTATTTTTTGGATTACCAAAATGGAGTTATTTATATTCTAGTCATTTTCTTGATTAGATTCATAGAGAAAATAATATTTTTGATAGTTCCATTATAACATTAAAAAAATAATTTATAAAAATACAATCTATATTTAAATCTAGGTTAGACCTGATTGGTATGAGTAAAAGGAAATAGTTTGCCCTGGTAAAGAGTTAAAGATAAGCATTTCATCTTCCAATGGATAAGATAGACTTTATTTTTGAAACTTCTTTAATGGTGTTAAGGTCATATAGGGGTATTTATCAAATATCAATAATGTTTTATTAGTGACTGATTTAATGTTAATTAAAATAAAATCACCTGGAATTTAAATTATTATGTATGGTTTTTTCGTTTGGATTTATGTTGTATTTTACCTAAAAAATTTTAACACACATTAACCATTCCATGATTCCGTTTCAGAGCTATATGTATCAAAATTATAGGCCCCAAGAGGTTTTCAACTATGAAAATTAAAAATTGATCTCAAATTATGTGAATTAGAAAATTTCTTCCCACCATCATTTTTTAATATAATGGTTCGTTTAATCATGGCATAGTTATTGATATATGACAATGTGGAAATAAACATTATAATTAGATCTACACCATTTAATGATATATGTAAATTTATAATGTTCATGTCAAAAATAAAATTAATACCTATGGATATATGTTCAAGAGATATATTGTTTAAGAAGTCACAGAATTCTATGTCGACTAATAATTAAATTTTGACAGCATTGTTCTCCTAAAATATAATCACACCCAAAAAATTGCAGGTGAAAGTGTTTTCCAAATTCATGTTATCAAAATTACCAATATAAATAATGAACAAACTAAAAATTATATTTTATATAATATAATACAAGTTACACCATGTTTTGAAATAAAAAATAATAATTTTTAGTTATTCTAATCCATCAGGAGATAAAATCTAGAAATTAAATACACATAATAAATAAACTATAGGATGGTTTTGAGAACATATTATTATGGAGATATATAAAAAATCTGAAATCTATTTCATAATGAATACGATGGTTATATTGGGTACCAAGTGTAGATATATTATCTTATAATGGTTATTTAATTAACATTTATATGTTCTTTATTAATAAATTGGATGAACATAGTATGATGTAAAATAATGTAGATACACTTATGGAAATTGTTATTCATATATATGGTCACATGTATATAAATTAAATTTATAGGAATATTTTATTCATTGTAATCATTAAAAAATATTGGAGCTCAATTATCCAACATTCCAAGTGTAAAATTTTCGATGAAAATGGTTTGATAATAGGAGCATGCTTAAAATTGATGAATTAGGAACCATGAAATGGAATTTCAGTATGGGTATGCAAATGAATTATTTATAATGTAATTTTAGGTAATGTATGTATTTTATTCCATATATCTAGAAGGCAATAATTCTTTAGTTATTTTATTGGTGACAAAAAATTGTAGGGTTAAATGAAAAATAAATTAAGTATGACCCTTTAATTGAGACATATTAATAATTTTGGGTTTGTTCCAATGTAAACTATGTCACGTATGTCCAATTGGACCATAAAGATGCTATTTAGATACATGATAAAGGGGATAAATCCCTTAAACCTTCAAGAGAGAAAAACAGTTCCATGAACTTGTTAGATATATCCTATTTTTTAATATATTATAAATTTCATCAAAATATTATGTGTTCAGTACTATATTTATATAATATAAATTAATTTTTATCTTGTTTTATAGATAATGGATTTTGTATCTACTATTTAAAATAATATTTTGGATCAATATAACATTGAAGTTGTAATTTAAAAAATTATAGAAGGTGAAAAATATTATAGAGGTGAGAAATTATCTGAAGATGATTCAGTAATAGAGAACAATATGGTTAAAAAATACAAGAGTGTAATATTTTGGTAGTGTTTATAATAATTATTAACTTGAGATGTAGAGGAAATTTTTTTAGGTTAAATGGGATGCATGTGGTGAACCTATTGAGCCCAACCACTCCATTTTCATTAGTTATGATGGAGAAGTACTTGAATTCATGTACCATTCAATAAATATTTATGGAACAGCATTGTTCATACATTAAAGGAAATTATTTGTGAAGATATAAAATTTTGATATATATACACTATCATAAAAAATTAAAATAATTGAAAAATAGATTAACTCTTCATAATCTCTGGAAAATTATATTTATATAATAAAATTTTCAGATGAAATTAATAAAAATGATCACTTCAAATTTTTATATAGAATATAGAGAAATTTTTATGAAACATAATATTAGGGATGTTGAGAGGAAATGAAAACCCTACGCACCAGCTATGTATACATGCATCATAAACAATGTAACCTAGGATTTGTTCATTGGTTGTTATCAGGATGAATAATTTAGGTATATTGTAAAATATTTAATTTTATTTTACATTATGTGTATTATTGTAATGTCTATAGATATGAAAATATTTCACATGGAAAAAATTAATTGGTTAAGAGTTTTCAAGCTAGCCTCCCTGTACGCTAGATGTCTTGTCAACAACCCTTTTTGGCTATGTGAGAGAGTGCGAGATTAGGGGATGTTACAAAGTGGTATCATTGGAGAATGTTTTTATTTTATATTTATTGACTACTTAGTAAAGGTATAAATTAGGCTAGGATGTGTTGGGGCATGGAAGTGATCTTGTTCATGGGATTAGCCAACCCATGTTTGGTGGAAATCTGAGTTCCTAGGGATGATATTGTTGTTTTTATTGTTCGATTATTAAAAATTGATGTTATTTAAAAATGGGGGATTCAAATTTTTTGTGATGGTATTGTTTCATGATGATTTTTTTCTTAATATTCCTACTCAGGTCCCTATATAGAGTGAGATGAGTATTCATGAATCATGATAGGAACATAGGGATATATATTCACAAGCATTGTTCGTGATAAGAAGATATCTATTTCATGGTTAATATTGTTTTCTATAGGAATTGTGATATTTAATATCTAATATATCTGATAAATGAAATGAAATTAACTAATATGTCATGCTAAAACACTTGTAACCCATGTTTAGAGAGAGACCCGGAGCAGTGGTTCCCTATTATTTTTACATGTTGAGTTTCACTGTGTTGTTATATTATGTTATCTAAGCAGTGTGTTTGTACTTTAGAGAAAATGAATCCACTTCATCTTCAATTTGAGTTCAAAGATAGTGGAAATCAAAACACTATTAATTCTATCAATCCAGATCTTTCTATAGCTCTAAAGGATCAAATGGGTGTTTAGATTCCTGTCAATTTCTTAAGGTTCATTTGATCCATGGAAAGGGATATTGGTTTTATTATGCCTTTGATGTCTCAGTTGAAGAGAGAGTTTTAGATACAACATACACCTATGTTCACTATAGAGGGAGGACCCCAATCAACCAAGTACATGATTGAGTCAGTCTATTTGTTATTTAACCATATTGATACACTTGAATATAGGTGGATGAATCTTTCTGAAAATAGGCATTGTGGACCTTCAAAACATTTGTGGGATAATCTAGGGAAGGAAGAACAAAAAGTGGATTTATACTGGAATTATTTTTAGGTGATGTTCTTGATCCAAATATATCCAAAGAAATTTAGGGATGAGAAGTCTATTGATTTGATAAATCTGACATAAGAGGGAATGTCAATTATGGACAATTCTAATCGTTTCACCAACTATCTGTGCTTCTCACAATATTTATCTACTAATGATATATCTAGGGTGATGTTTTTTTAGGATGGCATTTTCTATGAGATCATGTCTCGGTTGAGTATTTTTTATTTGAGTACAATTTCAAACATGATGAATCATGTACACATCATGGATGTGAATATTAGAGAGGCCCCTCGAGTAGTGGCCGTGTAATTTCAACATGGTGAACTAGGATCTCTTATTACGGAGGAAAGAAGAACTACTATAGTAGATATCAGTATGAAAATAGTGGTTAGATTAGTTGTGGTTGCAGAAATCCATTTTAGTGTAGTGTTGAATTATAGTTCTATTAGTATATAATGTTTGGACATAAATGTCCTTAGTGTCTTTTATCTTTATTGGAGTGTTGTGTTTGCAGAAGGATGAACCACATGTATAGGATTTGTAGGTGAATGTTACATAAGGGTAGTGGAAGGGGACCATGATAGGATTCAAAGTATGGGAAGGAATTAGATACTCCTCAATAGACTAGAATCTAGAGTTCTACTAGTCATTAATTTTAATATAGGTAATATAGTATCCCACCGTAAGAGCAATAGTTTTAGGTAGTGGAAATAGCCAAGGAAGTCATATTAGAGCCAAGGAAAGAGGATATGGTCAGTATTTGCTTATGCATCAATTGAGGATGTAGGTCCTTCTACCACCAAAGGTATAATTATTATATTATCTACCCTTTATTTCGTTTTTCTTTATACAGGTGCATTAGATTACTTTTTTATCTTATCTTCCTGTAAATAGTTTGGGTTTTGTTATGGAAATATAGGGTGGTGTTTTGACCATCAGTACACATTGGGAGTTTGATTAGAGAATATCAAATGTTTTAATGAACATTCTTTATTAATATATGGTTACCATTTCTTATAGGAATCATTTGTGATGTAAATGATAGTTTTCAATTTGATCGCTATTATGTACTAATTAGTCCTATAACAGGCCCATATTGACTATTATGAGAGGAAAATCACTTTATATATCTAAAATGATGAATATATTCTCACCAAGGTGAGTTGGATCTTTATGTTAGTCATGCAGGAAAAAGTTAGTGTAGATTGGATTTTCTCATGGCTTAGAAACTGTTCTTGCACTAAATGACAGTGGAATGTAACAATAATGGTTTCCTCCAGTGGTAGAACATTTTTTGGATATCATTCCAGAAGAGTAATATGGATTAAAACATGATTAGGAGATTGATTTCATGATCAAGTTACTGTCAGCAGAAGATCCAGTTTCAATCGCACCTTATAGAATGGTAGAATCAAGGCTTTGGGAGTTAAAAGTTCACTTAGAAGTTCTAGAGGCCAAAGGTTTCATATGGACTAGTATGTTTCCATGGGTTTCCCCAGACCTTTACTTTAGTAAGGTTGATGGAATCTTGTGCTTATGTGTATATTTGCAGTAATTGAACCAGATAACAGTTAAGAAATGGTATACTATTTTTCGCATCGATGATTTATTCAATCAGTTGAGAGGTTCTACATTCTTCTCCACGATCGATATGAGATTAGGATACCACCAATTTATAGCGAGTCAATTAGATGTAACTTATACTACTATTAGGATAAGGTATGGATTTTATGAGTTTGTAGTTATTTCATATTCTTTAAAAAACACACTAGAGGTATTCAAGGACTTAATGAATAAAACATTTCATCCTTTCTAGACCATTTTTGGGTGATTTTTTCCATAAAATATTAGTGCACTCCTAGTTATTTTAAAATAATTTAAAATATATTAACGTCTCCTTAAGTTCATTGGTAGTGGATCATCTTGACACCAAGATAACCAAATGATTTTTTGGATTGATAAATTGAATCTCTAAGTTAAGGTCATCTCATAGGTTGGAGGTTTATTGCACCAAAAGAAAAATTTAGTCGTTGTATCTTGGTAGTGACCTAAGAATAAAATTTAAGATTCAGAGAATTTTGAGTTTAACAAATTATTATTAATGCTATATCTAGGACTTCTACCATTTGGCACCACTAATGTATGGGATGACCAAGAAGGGGGTGAAGGGTTTTAGTTGGATTATCATGAGAGACATTTTTCCGAGATGAAGAGTAGACTGATATCATTAACTATCCCCAATTTACCAATGTAGGGTTAAGCTTATACCATGTACTATAACACATACAGTGTTGGATTATGAGTAGTTCAAATGCAGGATGATTCCGAGGTTGATTAACACTCCATAAGGATGAGATAGCATGAGAGGAATTACCCCACTCAAAATCATGAGTCAGCTACGGTGGTACATTTTTTGAGATGTTATATAAAATATCTTATGGATGAGTGATTTTTGGTATACTCGGACCAAAAGTGCCTCTGGTACATCTTTTTGTAGTGGAACCTAAACCTTTAGCAGAAGAGGTGGGTGTAGTATCTGTTGTATTTCAACATCTAATAGACTTATACACTGATAAATGGAAACATCGTTGCTTATTATTTGTGATGGAATATGTAGACCATGGATGTTAAATATTCTTGCGATGTGGAAAATATGACTGAACTCTTTGAGAGCATGAACCTAGATGTTCAAGATTCACATGGATGAGTATCTCTAACTGAAATCTGTTATACCCATGCTTCTTGATTAGATAAAGATAGACCAGTTATCGGATCAACAAGGCTTAGTTCTAGTAGAAATAACAAATATGGTGGGTAGACACCATCAGTATGGTCTCTTAGTAGTGGATATTCTCTTATTTTCCAGGCCCATGTATGGGTTCCATCAAGCAAGCACATGGATTTGATGAGGGAATTTTATATTTCTAGATATGGGGTATATCATAGTTTTAAAAATATGAATCATGATCTCCATAGATATAAATGGTGGTCAGTAATGAACAATTAGGCAGTGTGATTTCAGTTGAGTTGTTTCACCTGTAATTTTGTGAATGTTGAGCATTAGTTGCTAGTATGGCTGTTGCAGACTATTCATATTCCTTAGTTAAAATGGGATGAAAAAATAATTGATTTTATAATAGTATCTCCCAGGAAAACCCATAAGAATGAAGTTGTACGGGTGATCATGGATTAACTGAATATGGCCTCCCACTTTATACCTATTAGGTAAGACTTCAATATTGATGATTTGGGAAGTCTATATGTACACATGATATTTTGGATTCATGGGGCTTTATGGAGTATCTCTTCAGAGAGAGATCCTTGCTTCATGACGTAGTTCTGGAAGACTCTTCATGTGGTTTTTGGATCACAAGTTATTTTAAGCATAAGCAATTATCCTCATATTGAATTTCAATATAATAAAACTATTAAATTTATAGAGGATATGTTATGAGCTTGTGTGTTGGATTTTTGTGTTTCAGGGGAGAAACATATAACACAAGTGGAATTTTAATATAATAATTTAATCTAGGTAAGAATCCTGATATTAGCTTTTAATGCCTCGTACGAAAGTCCATTCCATTCAACTCTTTATTGTCTTGAGGTATGGGAATCAATTATTTTTTAGTCCAATATCATACAGAAAATGTCTGAGAAGGTTCATTTGATCAGATGTTTGTTGGTAACTATTCAGGGAATGTAAAAATTGTATATTGATCATCATAGATAAACTTTATAATTTGATATTTTTCATCATGTTTTCTTCTGGTGATTCCTATATTTGGAAAATTCCATATCAGGAAAGATGGAAATATAATGCCTAGGTTTTTCCATCCATTTGAGATAGTGGATGGGGTTGGTTGAGTGGCATATCAATTATTAATTCCATAACTCTATAATTCCATTCAAGACATGTTACATGTGTCTCAAATTAATAGATATTATACTAACCCTTATAATTTGGTAGATATCTAAAATTTTGAGGTTTGTGATGATTTTTAATTTGAGGAGTATACAATAGTGAGTATGGACTATAGTGATAGGTATCTTTGTGGTATGATTACACCTCTAGTGTGAGTGAAGTGGTTTCCTGGGCGTTTTTTTGGAGGATACCCAGGATTGGGAGTCTGATATGAGAGGATGATGTCAACAATTGTTCATTATTACCCCATAATGATTCTTAGAACATCTTAGGGATGAGTTTTTATATAGTGGGAAGGTTCTAAGATCCATTCTTTTTAATGGTGCATCCCCCTGTAATCTTTTTATTAGAACTTTTGGTCGGGTCTTGTTCATTGAAAAGATTATTTTTTGGAGAAAACAACAAAACTTTTAGGGAAGTATGCTTATTTAAATTAATGGTGTCCAGTTATAAACTTGTTAAATTATATTATGAAGGTTTCTTGTGTGTTTGGAAGGCTTGTGAGGTGATTTGGGCACATTCAAAGAAGTTATGTTGAGAACTATTCACTGGATAATTACACACTAGGTATATGTTACATTACATGTAACTGACATCAGACACATGTCTTGAAGTATTTCATTAAATAGTGGGTATATTTCATGAACCTAATTCATACTATGTAAATATTAATCAACATTAATATTAACCCGAGGTGAAGTGTTTTCCGGGGAAACTCAAAATTGGTGAAATAAAAGACATGATAGGATTACACATTGTGTATTCTCCATACCCAATGGGTTTAATAGGCAGCGTATATGATTATTTCATTCATTCAGTGCATCCCTCTCCTCTCTCAAGTCTATGTGAACTAAATGAAAATTTTCAACCCTTTTATCCCATTTGGATGTCCCAACCCGAAATCTGATCCCTAGTGAGTTGTTTAGGTTCCCTTATCATTATTCATTAATATTTTGGTTGTATAAATCTATTGACTATATTTTTTGGTTTTTTATCTTGATTTAGTGTGATCTATGTTCCTTCTTGTAATATTCCTTGACGCAATTGTTTTTGGTGATTCTGGTTGGAAGTCTTTTTTAATCACTGGATAAAGGTAGTGGTCTAAAACTAACCCAATGGTTTTTTGAGTCACGATGTATGTGAAATATTGTTACTTAGATAATGTAACAAGTGTTATAATTAATTTATTCATTGATTAATGGTAAATCATGGATCACAAATATATGTTGGATCCTATGGATTATATTTTTGATGAGACTTAGATTATGGATACTCATTGGGTGAGTAATCTTTTTAAGAATAAGAACTTGGGTAATGAATTATTGTGTGTTTAGCCTGACATGAGAGTGTAGTTGATTTATTAATATAGAATTACATTGGTAACAGCTTATGGGATATTGATATGGTAGTTGATAAATTGATATATAAATAAAAGTGATTTTGAGAGACAAGTTGTTATTTTTCAAATTAACCACTAAGGATCATCATGTGATATTGTGTTATCCTTCATGTTATGACTTCTTGTGTTAACATGCCACAATTCTTATATTGAGCACGCTCTACCTAGTCCCATGTGGCAATGCTCATATTGAGCAGGCTCTTCCTAGTCGCATGCTATAATGATTATACTGAGTGGTGTTTGCCTAGTCCCATGCAGTAATTATTATATCGAGAAGGCTCTTCATGGCCACTTGAAGTAATTATTATATTGATCTATATTTTCCCATCCCCATAAAACAATTATTATATTTAGAGGGATCAACCATGTCCCTTTTTGAAATGGTTATATAATAGTATTTGACTAAATTAGTGTTATTTTTCATGGATATATGGTTTTTGGTTGTCATGGTTTTGCTAAATATTCAAATACATTTGGACATGATACCGAAGAAGGTTCATTAATATATTATATTAATTGATGTATTATATTAATTGATTAATTAAGACACATATTTATTTCTCCATTGACTGGACTTATTATCAGACCGGTTTTGTTTATACACGATGGTGTTAACCTACTATGTTTTAATTATACCTTATTTGGGCTGCCAATAATATATCTAGAATATTACATGAATGCAAGTTTATGTAAGGACTAGGGGCCTTGTTACTGATTTTTTTTCTTGCTTGATTGGATAAAATTTTGAGATGAGTTTAACATGGGCTTCAATAACGGGGTCATTTGAGATTATATTATTGAAGTTTATTCTTTTATTAGTAATGTTTTAGGTTTGAAATTTAGATTCATCTTATATAATCATTACATTACTCATCATTATAGGTTTATTATATTGTATGTTCCTTTCCAGTTGTATTATATAATAACTCTTCTATTTTTCATTACATTGATGTTCATTACTATGGATTATTCCAAAATTATTTACTCTATACAAGGGAGTATAGTCTCCGCACAATACATGTCACACCCCACTACTATTCAGTATCATCTGGAACATAGGGAGGCATTCTTGAGGTTTTTAAACCAACCTGTTTTAGCAATGTGAGAGAGTTACAAATCAGGGGATGCTGTAATTAATAAATTTGAATCATAAATGAAAATTTATTATAATATAAAGGGTTATAGAATATAAATTTTTTGAATCTAAACCATAGTACCTATACCATAACTATATTATGGGGTTCACTTTAGTTGAAAAAATTGTATGCATTTAAAATATATAGTAATTTTTTAAGATATGAAAACATACATAACTTTATTTCTATGATTTCATGTTGTTTAATGAATATAAATTGTGAGTCACTTTCATGTCACATCATATAATAATTAATGTTGAGCATGTAAATAAGAAGTGAAAAATAGAAATTGTAAACCAAAAAAAGTATAAGAATCACGTTTAAGTATGACACAATAAAATGTATGTTCTTTAACATATCATTAGATAATAATGATTAATTCTTTTCTTATATTTTTAATCTTATTTATAAATATGATTCACATCTAATATAGATAGGGAACAACTAATTGTAATATATTTAAATAATCTTGGATAGTAATATAGTGTTATTTGGGAGGGGATTGAAGTGTCACTATGAGAATTATTTGATAAAGAAAAGACATTAGATGATACATATGATAAAATAAAATGATAAAATAATTAAAAATAATATAATTGGAAATATATTTGGTAGGATGATGAAATAAACCTATTTTTTCAATGTGATAAATGAGAATAATAAACGCACGAGAAATCATAGTGTAAAGATCCACCGCTACCCTAATTATAGGGTCGTCCATTCTCCTCAAAGGACCACCTCACATGCTGTAATTAATTTGTTTCATAACATTTTCCTATAAATATGAATAATTAAAGTACTAATATATTTTTATACTAAAATTTAATGTGTTGAAAATGATTTTTATTTAAATTTATTATCATCCAGTCACCTCGTTGTAAGATGTAAAATGTACAATATCCATGGTGATATTAAAAATAATAAAAACATTCCAAAAGATTTTTTGAGAGCAGGGATTCATGTAGCTCCTCTACTGATCCATGAGTTACTTATTCCCATTAAATATATTTATGTTTATATGGTCAATATTATTATTGTAACATTCATAGTATTGCAGTTTAATACTATAAAGACACATAATGACATTGAGTTATGTTCTTTAAAAATAATTAAAAATGAAAAATACTTTAGAATTAATGAAAAATGATTAGAATTATGGTATATTATTATAGATGGAGAAACAAAAGGTAATGTTAAAACAATCTAAAGGATATAATAATAGATCAAAAGGACCTACCATGGGTACCTTTACCCCATCAATTAAACTAAAAAATTTATTAATGTTACATGTACATGCATATAGAACATTATGAAATAAAAATATATAGGCCAAAGAATATAAATAGAAAAATTATGGAGTGGTGATTACCAATAGGATTCGGCATGAGAATGTAAATGAAATTATCAAATATGATTGGTCGGTTATCTTGGTCTTTCAAATATTTATATGGTTTCTTTTTATAATTTTTTTTTCAAATAATTAATCTACTATTTTTATTACAGTTTAATGCAACTCATATTTTCTATAGGTATATAAATCACAAAAATTTTAAGGAAAGACAATGAAAAGAAAATTTTGGATTTTTTATTCTTCATGTCAATACGACTAAAAAAATTTATATATAGAGATGAAATTTTAGTATGATAATACAATTTATCCATGGAGTTATAAAATAAAATAAAAGAAAACAAGCACTTCCTAATATCAACAATAAAATGGTAAAAATATAAATTCTAATATTATAAAATATATTTTGTTTACATTATTTATTCTTTTTTTATTTTTTAAGTCTTACATGATGTTTGTTACAATGAATTTTGGAATTACCATGATATATGTCTTTGACCCAATGCATGGATATCTAATAAATAACCCTCATATAGTGTCCATTTTTAATTTCTAATACACCACATTCATCATTTTACAAGCATACATTAAATTGAATATTTTAAATTATGTTTCTACATGAATTTTCTGATGAAGGGGTAGTGTTTATTTATCATAAAAACAATGGCATAAGGATGGTTATTTTTACTAATAAAATCTATTTATATCTATGAATGGATGAGTATTATGGTGTATATAATATTATTTTACCATCAAAACATATTTCATAAAAATTTCTTATTTTTTCAAAGTTTATATAGTTTATAAAACAAAGTAATCATATTAATTAATGTTATTATGTTTTTAAATTTATGAATTATATCGTATTCTACAAATACATTAGTATCCTTGAAGTGGAATTTCTGAAAGTTATTAAAATTTCATTCCAAATATTTTTAAGTGTATGTATATATATTTATTTTCTATCACTATCAGGATTGTCAGCATCCCACATATTAAAAATAGTTTATTTTTGTGTCAATGGATCAATTATTTCATTATCTCGTAAATAAAATACAAATTAGATAAAAATGGTAAAACATAAAGTTTTGGTTCAATTTATTATAGTTACATAGAATGAAATTATGTAACTATAATTTATAAAAATGAAATATGTTTTTAAAAAACTTGTTGATATGAAGATTCATTATAGATTAAATCCATAAATTTTATAAGAACTATATTAGTACGGACTTAACTCATCAGTATATGATGAAACATGTTGAGTTCATCGGTATGTAAAGAACATGATTCTGATGTAGTTATAACTAACTTTGGGTTTTGTGGTATTAGACCACTGTAGTTTGTTAGAATTATGCCTATATATAAATATTCACCTCAAAAATTATATGTATACATTTGAATGATCATATAGATCGATCAATAGAAATTTTTTTTAGTTTTTTAACATTGATATTTCTTATTTACACGTGTGCTCTATATCAGTGTATTCTATTTTTATTCTAAGTGTTTTTGTTAAGAGATACTATTTAAAGGGTTTAATTGTAAAGAACATTACAATTTTCATTATAATTATTCTTAAATGAACACTTTTTGATAGATATATTCCAAGGATAAGAATATATAAAAATTTCCAATCATCTAATTAAGGGATTTTGTGGTAAGAAAGATAGATATCAAGTACATTCTATGTGAGGAAGTGAGATGATACTATATGTTTCATTGACAATATCATGGATAGGAAGACATATATATTGATAGGTATGAAATAATGTTTACCTTATTATAGGTTTACATTCAAGAATACCTTAGATCTGATTGAAATATCCACCTTGAACATTTTTTTAAAATTTTGATTTTATGAAATTCATTTTAAAGGATTATTTGGATTTCTAACCAATAGTACATGTTTTGTTTTTGAATTTCCACAATTTTATCTATTTCATTAGTAATATAAAATATTTATAATTTTTACACCATTAAAACTATATTTTATATAGTTTATAATTCCATTACTGTGATATTTTATTTTATCAATACTTATTTTTGATGTAGGTGATTAGTACTACTTTCATGATTATATAAAATCCAATATCATTAATACATGGGTAAACAATTTTATCATGATGACCAGAAACTATAATATTCCATAGAATGATATCATTCAATTATATAAAGAAAAATGACAAGAATATAATGTCAACTATAATGTTTAAAAATATTTATTGTGGTATATGAATAAAAAATATATATAGAGAAATATTTAAGTGAAACAAAAATGAAATTTAAAAGTAGTTGGAGATTTTAAATTTGGGTACTTCTGATACTTTAAAAACTCATAGAGATATGCAGGTAGATAACTATAAAGACCTTCACTTTATGCATGGTGATATTATAACACAAATTAATTAATTATTTTTTAATACAGAAAAAATTTATAATTTTATGGTGAAAAATATATACCATATGAAAAATTAATTCAAAATATTATTGATGTTATTTTCAAATAGTTGAATTCTAGGAAGAAAACTATTAATGATACAAAACATTTGAAAATTTTATGTCTAGATGATTTAGTTGTAACAAAAATACAATATGAGGGAAAATATAGATAGGGTGATGAAAAATATAAAACAATGAATGGAGTAGAATTTGTTTCTACATTAGGTAACATTAATTCCAGGAAAATAATATTAGATCTAACAATTTTAAATCATTTGTTTATAAGATAAAATGTAATCATTTAAATCAAAGTGATTCATATGTAAGTAAAGATGAAATTTATCAAATTTAAAGGCAAATGAATACACCTTTAGGTAATTTAAACTTCCACAATTTTCACAAAAATGATAATAAAGACAAACTCTAAAATAAGAAATCATCTGAATTTATATGTTACGAATGTAAGCTGGAATGCCATATCAGACATGATAGTCCAAAATTGTAGAAGAAAAATTGAAATCTAAGAATGTATTCTAAAATTATGGGAAATAAAATATTGAAATATTTATATTCTTTGAGATCTATTGAAATTGACACATCTTTAGATTATTCATCAGATGACAGTGGGATATAAATATAGAAGATAATTTGTTTATATTTAAATATCACACAAAATGAAAAAAATTTAATGGAAATGTTTACTATATAATCCATTACAAATTTAAGTCTTCATTATAAATTCACTTATAATATTAATTATTTTTATTTAACTTCATTGTAAGATGAATGATATAATCCATATAAATTAGAAGAATTCAATTCATCAGAATATAAAAAGACTTTTCCTACATTATCAGAAATTTCTAGATACGAAACTATTATAAAAAAGGAAAATAATAAAATAAAAACCACCAATTATTTTACAAAAATATATTAAAAATAATAAATTAATTTATAAATTAACTTCATAAATTTAAATAATTTTACTAAATTGGATTCATAATATAATTTTTTTATGAATTCTGTTGATTAGAATTTAGTCAATCAAAAATTTGTAAATTAAAATTTAGATAATTACGAGTTGATAAACCATATTTTCAATAAAACTTTTATGTACCTAAAGTGAAAAAACAAATTAACTTGTTTTCAAAGGATATTTCACTAAATTATATATTTGTTTTAAATAAAGTTTAGAATTTTGGTTTATATAATGATTTTATCTCAAAAGAACTTATAGTTTTATAATATAAAATATTTGGGCATATAAGGGATCCTAAAAGTGTATTTGATAATCTATCTAGTCCTAAAAATGTGTAAGTAAGAAGATATAATTTTATGTTTTCTAGGAAAAGAATATAATCACCATAAAAAGATAAAAAAACAAACATATATAGAGGATGTTTTCAACATATTATTGGAGACAATTCTATCTTCATTATTTAAATGAATTGAAATGTGGAAGAGTCACTTTTGGGAAAATTCACAAGGTTGAATAACAATAATTAGTGATGATTATTTTAATGTACAAACACTAATTTAAAATATTTTATATGTTATAGGACTTACAAAAATCTTAATCAATACAATTTTGTTAAGAGATGAAAGATATCTTGTGAACTTAAAAATGATAAATTTATTTTTCATAGTACAGAAGGTGATTTTTATTTTATCTCATGATAGGTATGAAATTTTTTACAAACATGTTATAGAAAAATTAATTCATATGAATTTTCCATTTTTAAATGAAACCAATGAATTATCATGGTTAATATATTTGGAATTATGACATTTTTACTTTAAGAATATAACTAATCTTTCTAGGAAAATGAATGTTAGGGATCTAATAGAAATTATATTTAATTGAATAAGAATATATGATCCTTGTCAATTTGGTAAGCAACAAAAGTCATGTCAAAAATATAATAGTGAAGTTTCAACATCAAAATATTTACAGTTAGTGGAAATGTATTTATGTTTTCCAAAAAAAACATGTAATATTGGATTCAAACAAAATGTATATATATAAATTTCATGATTACATGATATTTAATTGGATCTATTTTCCAAGGTGGTGAGCACAACTGATTATATTTTTAATATACTTTTACCTAGGCCATTTCATAACAATTTATTTTATGATTTTTGGACCATTCAAAAGTCAAAATTTTCAAACTTTAGATTTTTTAGGTTTAAAGAATTCATCCTGAAAAAAATTAGTTAAATAAAATCTACTCAAAATTAAATTTCAAAATTCTTTTTGGTTATTCTATAACTATAACTGCTTATAGAGTTTTTAATAAGAGTAAAAATGTTCTTGAGGAAGTGGTTCATGTAAATTTTGATGAATCTAGTTAATTAATTTTTATTAAACCTTAAAAAATTCCTAATACTAATGATGTATTAAAAAATAATTCTATTAGTTTAACATAATATAATTTACCACTAAATATATTAAATACTATAGACGTAATACCATCTAATTATTAATATATAGATGGTACTTTAAGAAAAATATAAATTAATTAGTTAGAAATCATCTTACCAATTTATAAAAAAATCATTCAATATTAAAGATTCAACCATATCATTATATTATTCAATATTTAAGTTAAATGGTTAAAGTGGGACCTTCCCTAATAGATATTTATAATAATATTTTCTTCATATAAAAATTTTAACTTAAAATAGAATATGAATAATTATGTGATAAAATTTTGATAATGCCCAAATAATAAGAACTCAATCAATTTAAACACAACAATGTTTATGACCTAATTAAACACCCTAGAAATATACTAAAAATTGATATAAAATATTTTAGAAACAAATGTGGAAAAAATATAAATATTATTATATATAAAGAATTTATTTTTTTGAAAGGGTGTTTTCATGAAGAAGGAATTGAATATGGTGAAACATTTTCATTGGTAGTAAAAATATAATCAATTAAGATCATTTTAAAATAAACATATCATCTGAATTTCACTTTATTTCAAATGGATGAAAAAAATAAATTCCTTAATTTATTTGTTAAATATGATGTTTATGTTGAAATAACTCCTAATTTTGAATATATTAGTATTTTAAAAACAATATTTAAACATAATAAATAACTATATAGACTTAAACATTCCCCAAGATCATTTTATGATTGGTATACAAGATATTTTCTTGAAAATAAATTTGTTAAAGGAAGTGAGGATACAACCCTTTTTACAAATAAAATTTTAAAAAATTTCATTTATGTTAAAATATATATTGATGAAATTATTTTTGGTTCAAATAAAAATTAAATTTTATTTTATTTTAAAAAACTTATGAAAAATGAATTTGAAATGTTCTTGGCGGGAGAAATCAGAATTTTCCCTTAGTTTTTAGATTTTTCAAAAATCCTAAGGGATTTTTAAACTAATCATAAATATATTAACAATCCTATAAAATTATTTAGTTTTGAAAATGAACCATTTATAAGTACTCTTGTAGAGACATCTATCAGACACGATCTTGATGATCTCTATAAATTGGTAGATTACTAACATTCTTGAAGTAAAAACAATTGGCTATATATTTATGAAATCGAAGAAAATATAATTTTCTCAGTTTATTTATGTGTGTGATTTCAACTTAATCTAAAATAATATTATTTGAAAATGGAAATTTTCATTTTCTAATATCATTAATGCACTTCAGAACAAAAACAATTTTATTTGTCCAGAAATTATTTTTTTCGAAAAAGTAACTCATATGTCGACTCTAGAGACTGTATGTTAGGTTTGATATATACTTATATATCATTTCATTTCATGGTAAAAGATTTTTTATCATGGACTACCAAGAATAAATTGTTTGTAAGACGTCCTACTACTGTAGAATAATATGTAGCAGTCAAAAGATATTATGTTCATGTGTTTTGGATGTAACACAGTCCCCAATTTTGGTTTTAATTTTACTCGAAGATCACTTATTTGTTATAATTATAGTTTTATTTACTTTTTTATAAACCCAAAACAACACTAGTAATTAAATAATATAGATTAAATATATAATTTTCCATGGTATTAAAAATAAAAAAATTATATTTATCGCGAATTTATCAGAATGGAAAAATATTTAGAGGATATTTTTACAAAAGTTTTTACTTTTGATAGATTAATTTTTTAAAAAAAATATTTGAATGATAAAATATAAGTGATTTTAAATACAAATATTATTTCAAATATGCTATTACCTTAAAATATGCTCTATTAAAAAATGGGGGGATTAAATCTATTCAAAATAATATATTTTTTTTCAAAATATCTACTTTTTAAACATACCAATTTGTCAAAATAGTCAATTTTTAAAACAAATATACTTTTAAAACATAAATTTTTTTCACAAATAAACATTTTTCAAAATTATCAATTATTAAAAATTATCTAAATTAAAAATTATTTGTTTTCAAATTTATCAATTTTTAGATATATTTAATTTTTAAGCTTATATATTTTTAAAATTTAATTTTTTTTTCAACCATAATGTTTTTGAACCATTAAAGTTTAAATTGTTTTTTAAAAGATTAAATATTATTTCTAAATATATCATTTATGAATCCATAAAATGTGGTTATTATCCATTATTTCTTAGAAGATAACATCAAGAAAAATTAATAATATTTATTTCCTTTTGAAAATCACAGAGTGGGAAGTAGTTTAGATTTTGTTTCTATCATTTATATTTTAAATTTACCTATATAATTTATTAGAATGTTTTTTTGTTGAATAATTTTAAAAGTGGGAGTGTATTATTTTCTTTTAATATTTTTTTAATTCTTATTACAAAACAAATGGGTATAAATTATCTATCTTGAAGATTACATAGATATTTCTTTTTAATTTGCATTCATCAATTCATATTTTATTATTTGTATTTTACTTTTAAAAAATCATGGAGATTATTGATACAAAAAATCACTTATTTCTTAATTTTTTGAAATGAAAATAAACATAATATAAAACTAATCTTTTCTGATGTTTTTGTTTATGTTTTTATGATTATGTTGAATGAACTTCATGTATCTCGAAACATGAGAGAACTAAAACTGTTTTATGAATGTATTAAAATATAAAGTTTCATTAGATCATAAATAAATAATATTTTAAATTATTTTATATGTAATTATTTAGCACATTATTATATGAAGAAACATTATTTTCATCAGTAGATAAATAGGTATCTATCGATGTAGTTACAAATAGATCTGATTTTTTGGGATATCAATTTTTGGAATTTTTTATAATTATGGTTATAAATAAATCCTCACATATAAAATCATAAGTTAACATCAAAATTATTATATATATTTATTAATCATAAATAATATACTTGTTTGGAATCATTTCAATTTATTATTACTGATAGAACTTCTTATTAGTGTAATCCTTTTCTTTTTTAGTGTTTCTATTAAGATCTAGAATTGTAAGGTTTGAATTATAAATCTATTTGAAATTTATTTTTTTAATTATTATTTTTTAATCACACATGATTGGGGGGGTCATTGGATAGGTAGATATAGAAATTTATGATAATATGTCGAAGGGACACCTTGGCTAGGAATAATGAGCACCAGTAGTTCAGGTGTGTGGTAGTGAGTTGCTACTGCATAGTTTATTCATTAGATTCCAAAGATAGGAGACCTACCATATGATATGTATAAAATCAAGAATACCATAATAAATTTTTGTATCCATGGATACCTTAGAATAAATTTACATATTCACCTTTCACTTTGGTAATATTTTTTAATAGTATCCTTTTAAATGATTATTCTGTTTTCTAACAAATACCCTGGGTTTTATTTTTGAAATTACACTTTGTTAACTCAATATTAAATAGTATAAAATATTATTAACTTCATTTCCACAGTGAAAAATATATTCATAATATTTTATAATTCCATTTATCTGATCATTTATTTTATTGTTAATATGAAAAAAGAATCAACATAATACAT
Source organism: Viscum album (assembly GCA_963277665.1). Lineage (NCBI taxonomy): Eukaryota > Viridiplantae > Streptophyta > Magnoliopsida > Santalales > Viscaceae > Viscum > Viscum album. The sequence continues at coordinate 1,465,366,345 of OY728125.1, read as the reverse complement.
AAATAGGGAACAGTTTTTATGTTTTATTCTAAACTATAATTCACCCCCTCTTGTATTTTTTTTCCATCATACCAATGGATGAAAAATATAAATATGTTTTATAATGAGTGAGAATATTATATAGTATTATAATGAGTGAATAATCATGAAATGGTGGTTTCTAATCACATTGATAATTGTTTTTATTTCCCATAGACCATGGATATTTGGTCTATATATTTTATATATTTTTAATTTTATTTTCATTAACTACCACTATTGGTTATATTTATTTTAGATCCCTGTGATTGGAATCGTTTAATAATACTTAGAATATTGAATGCATCATGGAATTAAAATTGTAGTGTTGAGGGAAAAATGGTACACTGGTCACATTTTTTAATATAAAAGTTACATTTTAGTTTAAAAATGTTCATCACATAGTCAAAACTAAAAAACCAAAAACATATTTTCATGATTCCTTCATAAAAATATTTTTCATTCATTCATAACATTTAAGAATTAAAAATATATAATTCCATCAAATGATGCGTTCTTTTGTGGCTAAAAGTTCATGTTTTCATTTAAAAAGAGGTATTTTTGTTAAAAACACATGTTACATAATCCATATGAAGCAAATATTTTGAAATTATATTCATAATTTATGAAAGTTACTGATAATTAAGTTTCAAAATATAGAAATTAACCTGACATCACTCTGATTCATAGAGTGATCAATATGATGAAAAGTGAGAATTTCCATTTTAATTTGATATTTTATTTCAAAAGTTTATCACATTCTACTATTTGAGAAAACTATTCATATTGTCATAATAATTTATTTGAAAAAATACATAATCATTCATGACATATTGGAACCAATCACACATCAATCAGACACAAAATATAGTTGGAATTATGAGAGGATTATGTTTTCACATGAAACATGATATTTCTGTTAAAAATATTTGTCTCATACTAAATATAATAAAAGGGGATAGTATTAAGTTTATAACTTAGGAAAATAATCAATAATTGTTTTAGGAATTAATGGAATGTCAACGAGATATGTGGTATGGCCATTATAACTATAATTTTATGTTGTAACATTAAAAGTGATACTTTAGTTTAAAATTCATGTCACATAATTTAAACATATAAATAATAATAATTTTTTTTTGATAATTTTGGAAAACATATCCTCATTAATTTTTTAATTATAGGAACTAACCGCAAATTAATCCAATAGGTGGTGTGTTTGGTATGACTAAATGTGATTGTTTGCATTTAAAAATTCATTTTAGTTTTAAATTTTCTCTTCATTCTAAAATATATGAACAAAAACACTAATTGTATTTATAATTTAGTAAAATGATCCATAATTAATTTTTATGTGTAGAAATTAAACACACATTAATCAGACACATGGTGTAACCGATGTGAGTAAAATTGTGTTTTTTGAGTTTAAAAATAGCATTATAATTCAATATAGGCAACTCATAATAAAAAATAATAAATTTTATCATATTGTCTGGATAATATAGAAAATAAATTATAATTAATTTATGACATTTAGGAATTAACCACCCACCAATTTGACTTACGGTGTGGTTTATATGACCAAAGGTGTGTGTTTTCAATTAGTTGTGATATTTTAGTTCAAAACAAAAATAAAATTTTCAAAATTTTAAAAACAAACATATATTTCCATATAACAATTTTCAAACATTCCATAATTAATTTTTTATGTGTTTGAATAATCCAAACATCAAACTAACACATATATTGGCCAATATTTGTGAATTAATGTCTTTTATTATTAAGAGAAAATTTTAGTTTAAATCACACATCATACAATCAAAACCAATAAATCATTATTTTAGTATCATGATAACTAATAAAAATTATTAAAAATTAATTTTTTAGTTTTATTAGTAAACTAAACTCCAATTAGATTCATGGTGTGTCTAATATGATTGAAAGTTGGTGCTTTCGATTTAAAAGTGAAATTTTAGTTCAAAACGCATGTCAAATACTAAAATAATATGAAAAAACTATTTTATTATCCTAATAAATTATTAAAAGGATCCATAGTTCATTTTTCATTTATAAGAATCAATTACACCTCAACATGAGAGAAAATGTGACCGACTTAACTCGAAGTATGTGTTTTTAGTTTAAAAGTGACATTTTTTCCAAATGTACATTACATGCTGAAAACTAAGCTAAAAATCTCATATTGTCTTAATGAATTATAGAAAATATTTATAATTAAATTGTGATATGTAGGAATTTACCAAATTTCAATATGATACACAATGTTACCTATATGATTGAAAATGTAGTATTTCCATTAAAATGTGACATTTTGGTTTAAAACGAGTGTCACATACATAAAACATAAAAAAATAATCATATATTAATGATATATAGGAAAAATTATATATGATTAATTTTATATGTATAACAACTAATCACATATCAATTTGACATAAAATATGGACAACATCATTGAAAGTGCATGTTTTCATTTAAATAAGATAGTTAAGTTGCAAACACACATCACATACTAAACACTAATAAAATAGGTTTATATTGTATGGATACTTTGGGATAATGACCTATAATTCCATTTTAAAAGAAAATAATTAACGACACAAAAATATTACACATGGTGTGGCAGGAATGAAATAATATTTGTGTTTTTCATTTAAAAGTGACATTTTAGTTCAAAAGTGATATTTTAGTTCATAAAACACTTTATATACTCAAAACATAACAATTTCTGTCATACTATATTGATAATTTATAAAAATAGAAAATAATAAATTTTTTTCTTTGATGAATTCATCTTCACATCAATATGAAACATGGGGTGGCTATTGTGATCGAAAGGATGTGTTTTCCATTAAAAAGTGACATGTTAATTCCAAACCTTTATAACATAATTTGTAATATATTTTGTTTATTTATTACATTATCCTATTTATTTGTTTGTAATGTGTTTATCAATTATGGATTACTTTTTGGTTTATGCATCATTATATTATATTAATTTTTTATTTATTTTCTTATTTAATATTACTAAAATAAACATTATTTTTTATTTTAGGAACATTCTTCTATGGTGTTGAGTTGTTCCATGGAGATAGACTCTGATGTGTTGTAATTTTTTAGATTTTGGTAATTTTTTTAATCAATTTTATATATTTAAATGTAATTCTAATTTATTAGAATGATTCTCTATAAATTTTGATGTATTAAAATGGTGAAATGTAAATATGATGTTTATTATATGGAAATATTTTAAATATCATAATATAAATCATCAATTTGTATTAATATCAATTTATCCATTGTTTTTTCATTTGAAATATTAATACAACAACTCGTATAGCTTTCATCAGAACTATTTTTAACACTGATAGAAGTAGAATTTATTTAACAAATAAATTTAGGATTGATAAAAACATACATTGATTAATGATAGTTTAGTGCTGATAAAGAAGACCTTAATCCATTCATTTTACTAAAGTGATAAAATTTGATGTCCTGTAATTGTTCTCACATATCCAATTTTATAAATTCACTAATAAAAGGTTATTTAGGTTTTGATAATTCATATATATATATATAAATTTATAAATATACCATATAAATTTATAGATTCATTACATAAATATGTAAACATGTATTTATGTGTATATATATATGTTTGTCTATGTGTGTTTGTTTCTATATTTATAGACACAAAATAAATAAAATATTTAAAAATTATTCTATTATTAATGATAAAATAGTTATGTAAAATTAAATGAAAATCAAACATAAAATTGGTTATATGAGTTATTTTGGTTATTAAAAAATATAAAAAGGGGGTAGGGTATTATCTATTTTGAATATTGGGTCCTAAGATATTTGAATGTCATTCATACTTCCTACTCTGGCTAGACAGGATGAACCCTATTCATGCTAGCAAACCAACCTTGAAAGAGTGGAGGACAACATTAACACCTCTTGTTAAATTCTTCAACAACTAGTGTGAACACATTTCATGACTTTGGCATCCCCCGATTTTAAAATATTTTATAATCATAATGAATAAATATATTAATATAGAGAAATTAGCATATTATTTTAATTTTAATCAACAATTCTATATTGTGTATAAATTACAATTGTAATTAAGTATTAATTAATAAAATATTATTTAACACATATATTGTTCATTAATTATTATTTTGTTAGTTATATTCATTATTTATGGTCCTTATCTTTTTATTGAAAATTATTAATTTTGTTGTTGTTATATTTTAAGTAATTTTGAGTTTAAGTTATCTATATATATATTTGTGTTAATTGATGAATTATATTTGATTGTTAATGAGATTTAATTTATGGATTTATAAAATTTATATTTTGGTATAACATAGAGTTTTAAACTCATGAAATATATTACATTGATTTGAGTTTAAAATAAAAGAACACTATAATTAATATCACTAATGTCTCCATTAATGGTTCAATGACCTATAGGTTTCACATTATGGTGTATAAATAATGTTCTCATGTAATATATATTGATTATCAAGTTCTGGCACATTATCCTCCTGTGTAATATCTATTGGAGCCTCTTATACACCATATTAGGTGATTTGTTGTGGATTTAATGTCCCATACTCTATACCCTCTCCAAATTGTATGGAATACAACTACAACACTCTACCCCATGGGAAGATAAACTCTATTGAAAAAATACTACTCCTACATGGGAAGTAGATATATTTTGGGAAGACTCCAAGAAGCCCTATTATCCAACTGTTAATATGGAATACTCTAATGAAGTGTGTGAGTAAAAATGTGAATCTCTATTTTAAACTTATTGAAACCCTACAAGTATAGTTTGTTTTTTATATTTTTAATATGGAATATCTCTATACTAAGCTATAGTTGTTGCATTAGGATTATAGTAATATTGTGGATCATCAGCTATAGAAAGTAGAGGAGAATTAGAAATATCATTCAAGACATCATCCCCCTATGAAACATCACTATGAAACACATTTACATGAGGTTTCAAAAAATTTGGATCAACTTCTAGTGGAACATAAAAGAAAATATCATGATAAATCTCATCCTTCGGATGATGCAATCCATCCAGCGATTGGTAAAAATATCCCTGGTCAATTGTAAACCCCTTTTTGGGATCATAGATGTGTATGAGTCATATGATATGTGTATCTTATAAAATTTTTCATAATTTTAGTTAATAAAATATATACTCAAAAGGAAAAAATACTTATTACCAATTCATGATAACTCTATCTAGGTCATTTAAGATATAAAAATTATCTCATGTTTTACTGGTGTAATTTATTGGATTCTCTAGGTATTATTTTTAAATATTACATGGATTATTTTTTATACCAGGCACCGAGATGACGTGCTATTATGGGGTACAGTGTGTCCAGAATAAATTTTTGAAATATATTAAATATATTAAATAGCACATGCACGTAGTTTTCTTGAACAAATTGAGTAACATCTAAATGGGTGTACAAATTATAAATCTGAGGGCACCATTGAGTTATGAACGTGATTTTCACCCTAGTCACGACTTTAAATTAGTTATCATGGGTTGTTTTTAGAAAATTCATCACAAAAACCAAAATGAATTAAATAATTGAATAAATTATTTTATATCATTTGTTTCAACACACTTATTGGTGAATCTAAAAAAGGAAATTTTGGAAAAAAATTGAGGGTCAGCCACATTACCTTGGAACCGTTGTAGGACCATTGGAGAGAGAATTGAGGATTATCTCTCAGGTGAATGACAATAATATTGTTGATCGACGATCGACACACACTAGATTTAGAGGTTCCCACCGATTACAATTGTGAACTCCATTATTTATCAGTGATCTATCCAAATTGATGCATGGCATGTGTATTGGTTAGTTTTTTCCCAGTTCTTGATTTCTATGATGAATGCGAATCTATCAATGAAAAAAATATTTAAGTGGTTTGATTGATATGAGGGACAAACTTATGTATGGGGTTTTTAGGGGATAATATATTTGTGTTTTTATTATTTCAATGGTTTTTATAAAAAAAATATATCAAGATCGACATAAATATTTATCGAGGTTCGTTCCTCCCAATATTTCTTGTGCTTTTCTCCCCCATTCATCATTTATCATCGGAATCTTCATTCATCCCCCAGCTCAAGTAATCCTGATAAATATAACATTTTTATCCTATTACATGGCACAATGATCCAATAAAATTGATCTAGGATCGGAACAATAAGATGGTGGTTTGATGATGGTGAAAAACAATTCAGACATTGGAGGATACTCGATTTTTCAATCTTTCGCATTCTTCAACAGATGATGAATATCGAAAATTTGATCTATTTTATGAGTGGAACTGGTGATGAAACTTATTTTTTATTGATGGAAAGTCTTGGAAAAGTCATAACCTGAGTATCCCAGTAAGGCATGGTCAGATCAGAGGCCATAGCGATGAAGGAGATGACCGAAGAACATATATGGATTTCTAAGAAATACCATGATACATGATGTTTAATCTAGATATACATGTTGTGTGGGGTCCCTTTAGTGGTGAAAAGGGTTTTAAGATGAAGTTAAATATAACATACTGTGTTACCCCTGTCACATGACATGTGGTCCTTCCCGGGTGACTCAACATGTACTTTGGGAAGGAAACAAACATGGGTTGGAGTACACGGGTTGAAGCACACCGTGTTTTACCCCAAACATACATGACCTAGAATAGGTACAAATGATAAGTTATCTACTATTATGTTAGCTAACAAACATGGACATGAATCATGTAATGGAACATGGGTAGACTACATGAGAAGTCTACACTACATGTAGTACTAAATGGTAATGACTTGATGACATGGTATGTTTACATCGGCAGGACCCAGGTTCAAGGGACACATCATGTGGCATCAATGACATGTCTTGTACTATTTTATACTTGGCTTGGATCTCCTGTCCTCCATATATTGTACATGTTATGTTAGGGTTATTTCCCACTATCCATTCAATGAGGGTTATTATGGAATCATTTCCTACTCCTAGGATAATTATCCATTCATCATGAATTCTTAGATAGAGTCATCAGAATCCCACTGAGAGGCCACAAGTGAGATCCTCTATTCATTCTCATGACCTAAGTGGAGATCTCTGTATCGATGTGACCTACACTAAGCTGGTTCTGATCCTCTATAAAGAGTGCTAATCAAGATTGGGCTATTAGTATTACCCCATGGCCTAGGAAATTATCCTCATTAGTGTATCATATTATCTTTTGAAAATTAGAGTTTTATTTCTCATGAAGGGACCAAATGAGATATACCTCCCGGAAAGACATCATCGGCGCTATCACAATGAGGAGTGTGTTATCCCCGATGAGTGATTTGTAGAATATTTGTTTTTTTAATCCTATCCCATTATAATATGGTTGTGACTTACCTCTATAATGTGTGTCTTTAATATATATAGCTGGATATTCTTATTATAATTGATGTAGACATATACCATTATAGATTTGAATGTATTTCCTTCATTGTATGCTTTGTGGTTTTGGGATTTCTTACTATGTATTGTTATACTCACCCTTGCATGGGATTTTCTTGTATGTTTCAGGTCTTGGGATGAAGATAAATCCTTTTATTGAGTCATTAGGGGGCCTAGAAAAAATGGTTCTTTGTTAGATGAGACCGACTGTGGTGTGTTTCTATAGATTTTAGACTAAAATCCCAGTACATAATTTCTTGTTGGACGTGTGTTTCAGACTCTTGGTGGTGGGATTGTATTTGTATTTCTTTACATTCATTAACTTCTTCTATTACAATAGTTATGAGATTTAGATGTATACATACAAGGTTGTTCATTTGATTTTCCATTTCAGCATTGTAACGGCCTGGATCTCTGTGTGTGTCAATAGGTAAATAGGCTAAGGGCTCCCATGTGAATGATATACATTCTTGGTTCCAGTCACCAACCCCTGACCTATTGGAGGTAGGATTGTGGAGTCGAATAAAGGGACCCTCTTGGATAGGTTATTACAGAGTCGTATCAGAGTGGTCAGTTCTACTTTATGATATGGAGTGTGTGATATTGGGTTGGGGAAACAATTTTAACTGTTTCAAGTTCATCTTTTAGGTTTGGGACTCTAGTGTTTGTGTAGCGGCTAATATATCAATACTCAAAGAATCAGATAACCTAGTTTCAACGTGTCACAGGAGAACATTGGTTGCTGGGAAAAAAATGGAACATGCATCATATATGAATGGGTATTTGTTTCCATGCACTTTTTGATTATTCTATTTAGATATATTGATTGACTGTGGTATATATTTTTTGGTTTAGGATGCGTTCACGACATATGCCATTTATGATTAAGAATGATTATGAGGATTATCTTCCTAGTGATTAGGCATTGAAATAGGGAGAAAGTATTGAGATGTTACCTCCATGTGGTGCACCATCCATACCACCACCTATAGAGATGAAATTGGTACCCACAATACTAGTGGATGGTGTATACAACTTGAGTGTGATTCATGTGTTCGAGTGATAGAGACCCCTTAGGATCCGAGGTGATCTTGACCCACTGACAACTGAGTACTGGCTTGAGATAGTGATAAGAGTTTTTCATTTAGTCTGGAGATCAGAAGATCAGGTGGTGGTCCTGACAACAAGCCATTTTGACAGCTCTATAGGGAGATGGTGGGGGTTAGTGACCTAGTATTACAAAGAGGAGACACTTTCATGTATGGAGTTAAATGCATTTTTGGAGAGGTGTTATCACCAGCTACACTAAGGTATGTTCATATCAAAAAGATCCTATAGCTCTAGGGGTAACATGATAAGAGTAGATTATTCATCTAGATTTAGGAACCCCTTCAGTTACTCAATAAATATGGTTTGTGATTTTTTCTTTAGGGCTTGGACCTTTCACCGAGGTATGAGTAGAGACATCCAAACCAATGTTATCCCTCTATGCATTTCTACATATGTTGGGGGTGCTTTGTCGAGATTTGGGGGTTGAGAGTTTCCTGGCTGAGTATATACAATCATTGGTTGTCTGTAGTGGGTAATAAAAATTAGAGACATTAGCATTAGGGATCTGATGTGAGTCTTAGGACTTAGACGTGTGGGAATCTTTAGGAGGAGGTCTCAGGATAGATGATCTATAATTTAGGGATCATACGATATGTCCAGTTAGGCTAGAGGGAGGTAGTGTTGCTGATGTCATTGTAGGGGATATCTCTTCCAAGTTTGTCCAACCCATCATACACATGATAGATTAAACAACCTGAGTATGAAGGTTTTCTGGGTGGAGGAAGATGTTGAGGAGCTGAAAGAGAATAATTAGGTGATTAATATTTTGACATGTCACCACCACCACCCCTGGAGGTCTCTACCAGGCTCTAGGAGTTGGAGGATGGGGGTAGGGACAACTACAGGTTGTCGAATAATATGACTCGTAGGATCCAAGAATGGTTCACGGTATGACCTATGTCTTTTATACCATATTTTCAGTTCTAATATACATAGGTTCTAATTATTTTTTTCATTACAAAAAAAATGCACATGACTTAGATATTCTTGTTGAACCTTTTTCGTAACCCTTAGTTTGAGACTCCTAACAGAGAAGACTAATTGATCACACACATGTAATGAAAATGTGACCTGACTATTATATTAAAGAGTTTATATTGGATTCTCTTAGTATTAGAATCACTACATTAAAATTTCATTAATGGTATGAATTGGTTATCTACAATTCATTCCCTAATTGACTATTTTAGGTGAAGGATGAGGTGTGTTCATAGTGATGGAACCATGTTATCCTCTGTTGGTGATAAGGAAACCCAAGAAGTATAGGATAGACTATTTCATAGGAGGGTGAAACTGATTACTTGTCTTTTGGATATCCTAACAAATTTTGGAATAGATGTTGTTAGTTCCTAGTTTACTACAGTGGTGTACAATTATGAGGACATATTCCATAAGGAGGTTTCAGGTTTACCTCCCCACTAATAGATAGAATTATGAATTGATCTACACCATAGGATTATGACAATATCTATGACAATATATCAAAAGGCTATTGTAGAGCTTCATGAGAAGAGGGTACAGGTGGAGGACTTGTAGAGGAAGGGATTTTCTAGAGAAAGTGTTTCACCCTGGGTATCCCCAATTTTGTTTTCCAAGAAGGTGTATGGATGCTTGAAATTTTGTGTGGACTACCGTTGCTTGAACCAGGTGATCATAAAGAATAAGTATCTCCTATCTATGATCGATGACTTATATAATCAGTTGAGAGGGGAATGATGGTTCTTAAATCTTAACATCAAGTTAGGGTATCACTAGCTGCGAGTACAGAATGAGGATATACTAATGACGACATTCATATATCTCTATGGTCACTATGAGTACTTGATGATTCCCTTTTGTTTGAAGAACATCCTTGTGATGTTCATGGGACTCATGCACCAGTTATATAAGTCCTACATAGACTGTTTCATTTTATTCTTAATCAGTGATATCCTTGTGTACATGGTGTCCATGGGGGAGCAAGTGATACACTTATGTGTAGTTTTGGATGTACTCATAGAGCACCATATTTAATGAAATCTCTTGAGGTTCTATTTCTAGATTCTGATGGAAGACGTTTTGGGTCATGTTACCTCAATAAAGGGATTGGAACTGGACCTGACTAATTTCAAGGTAGTGTTATCCAGGGATCCACCTAAGAGTGTGAAGGAGGTGCAAAGTTTCTTTGGGTTGTAAGGAAGTTAATGGAGATTCATTAATTATTTATCCAGAGTATTAGCACCCATGATAGATATGACATGAAATTTGTAGCCTTTTATGTGGATAGAGAAGTGCCCGTATAATTTTCAATAGTTGAGGCAGAGTTTTATGATTATTTCTTTCTTGAGATTTCTGGAGGAAGGTTCCATGTACTTTTTGTTCTACAATGCATCTAGAATTGGTATTGGTTTTGTTTTGATGTATAGGTGAGCGGGTTTTACCTTGGTTCATGCCAGTTGAGACCACATGAGAAGAACTACGTGACCAACTGTCTTGAGCTAGTGGTTGTAGTTTTCAATTTAAAGATGCAGTGTCACTACTTGATAGGGGAATGTTTTATGATATACTATGATCATAAGAGTCTCATATATATCTTATCCCAAAAGGATCTCAACTTGAGAAATGTCATGACCCGTCCTCGGGGCCCGTGCTGTGACTACACCAAGCCCTCCTTCCATAGGCTAGGGGATGGAGACTAGCACCAATGGCGTAAATCCCGATAAAAATAGAATACATTTCCTGTATAAAGTAAACAAAAACCATAGATCAAGCAAGCTGAAGTAAATACTAATTAAACCGGGTACAATTATAAGTGCTGGAAAGTAAATGGGCCAGAATACAAACCCAACTGATGTAAAGTACAACTGAAAAGAAAGTACAAAAACTGAACGTAAAGCAGCAACACCAAGCCGTCATTGGAATTCCCACCTGAAGGGTGGGTACAGATAGCATCCTCAGCTTCTTGGGTCCAGTCGTCCGCTCCGGGTACATTCCGCCCAGTGGTCCACCTCCAAGTACCCACTTGCTCCACAAGCCTCAACCACGATCAGTGCTGTCCATCGTCTGCATCCAACACAACGTAGTGTGGGCATAGCCTGTTCAGGGTTGAGTATACGCTACTCATTAGGGACCCCGAGACCCTCGAAGGTCTCCCAAAATCCACAAAGGATAAACCATAAAGGAAAGATACAATCACGAAGTAACAACCAACTCTACTTAGGTATATGCCCATACATATACATAAGTCATCAATTCTAGTTTGGCTCCATCATCCGAGCCCAAGTTCGATACAGTCCACACAAGATAGCACGAACAACCCACATAGGATAACACAACCCAATATACTTAGGAAATCATGTCAATCATATCGAAGATAATGATTGAAAAGTCAAGAATCATCTCACACAGGTATACTTCTTCGTAAGATGATAGAGATGATCAGATGTAGCAACTGATTCATCTAAGCAGTCGGGCCCACGTAGGAAACAAGACCAGCTAAGCTGTCAGACCCACAAAGGATACAAGACCAGCTACTCTGTCGGACCCACGTAAGATACACGTACAATGTCAAATACTGTCGGACCCACGTTGGATACAAGAACAATAGTCATGTACTACCGGAACCACAAAGGAAACTAGAATAGTAGTCATCGCCATCGAACCCACAGAGGATTCCAATATGGTCTTCGTCACTGCCAAACCCATAGAGGATTTCAGTGCAGTTGTCGTCGCTGTCGAACCCACGAAAGATTTCAGTGCAGTCGTCATCGTCGTCGTAGTCGCACCCAGATCTAGGGTTCCCACACATAGCATGCTTGATTCTAGGAGGGTCCCCTCCACGAGCCAAGGGGGGTCGATACATCAAATGACATGTAGTACGGAGTTGATTTAACCCAAAGTTCTATCTCGACAAAAGGAACTCAATGTGACCGATGACGCGCCAATCAGACGCCTGGTCTGAGAGTTATTGGCTTTTTCGTCCCAGGGGCCCGGTTGGTTTTTATGTCAAAAACAACCCGACCGTACTCCAACTACGTCCAAACCTCAAGCGGAGTAAGCCAAAAGGTCCGTCTTACTAAGAGGAAACCAACAAAGTTGACGGCTTTTCAATCGGACATCCGGAGCTCAAGTAATAAGCATTTTCGCTCCGAGGGCCCGGTTGGTTTCGTGTTCAAACCAAATCGGCCCTACCCAAGTTCCTCTGAAACCTTGAGTGTAATATAAAAAAACGACCGACTTGATACAAGGATCACATTGCAACTGGCGGTGCGTCGATCGAAGGTCTGTAGCCCATGTTATGGGAGTTTGAACGAACCTGTCCAATTTTAGGGGGTTTTTGGGTCCGGACCGACCCGGCCCGAGACCCCCTGGGTCGGCCCGAATCGGGATGACCCGACCCGGGTCCGGGTATGGCCCAATAGGGTGCGTCACGGCCAGATTGGTGCGACTCGGCCCAGCGTGAGCGGCCCGGCCCGACGCGGGCGGTCCAGGCCGGCTCGGGCGTCGCGCGCCACGTGAGCGCTGAAGGGGGGGATCCGCCAACCCCTTCGAACTGAATCGGCAGACCCGCGGGGGGTCCGCCCTGCTGCACTGACTGGGGGTTCAAACCCCTGGTTTTTCAAATCTGGCCGGCCGTAACATCCGGCCAGTGCACCACGCGGGACCAGTTGGTCCTGCCCTCCAAGCGTCGGCGGCCGGTGGTTCCGGCCCCCGCTCCTTGCTCTGCCACGACCCGCGCCGGCCGCAGCCCTCCATGGTTCTCTGGTGCGTCACGACGGTTCCCCGCCCTTCTGCCGAGGCCCTGCTCCAGCCACAGCCTCTTTTGGCCTCAACGTCACGGCGCGACGGTGCCACGCTTCTTCGTCACATTCCTCATTGTTTCCGCGCGGTGCCATTGCACCGCACTGCCTTCGTTTGGGCCGCAATGAATACAACAACAAGGGGGAGGAGGATCGGCCATGTTCGGGCAGTCCGACCTCCTCCCGTTAAATTGTTAACAGGTGGACCATATATTTAACGAAGAACGCAAAGAATAACACTTCGAAAAAAACACCCCTACCTTGAAGAAGTCGTCAAAGGAAGATTGTCGTGGGAGACGGCGTCGCGAGGGTGGTTTGTCGTCGGTGTTGGTAAGCGTCCGAGAAGAGGATGTCGTCTCACACCGGCTGCAAAGAAGGGAGAGATCGGCATGTCGTCTCTCCATGGCGCTCCAGCATTCTTCGTGTTCTTCATTGAGGAAGAAGACGTTCTTCAAGGCTCGTGTATTTTCTCCCCAATCCTTCTCACACAACAATTCGACAATAATAAAATAAGGCTTCCCTTATTTTATTACTCATGCCAACCCTTTCAAAATTCAAAATGAATTCACCGAATTAATTAATGTGTGTTGTCAAATTAATGAGGCGTTTAATTTGCATGTAATTTAATGTGGAGGAGACACAACATAATTTCTTGAGGGGAAATAAAGGGGGTGTTTAATGGGGTGTTAGGAATTTTAAGGTGGTGGGGGCTCATATGGGACTCACCCCAACTTCCTCGCATCATCCTTTCCCTAACACTTAACCCATCGGTAAATAAATAAAAATAAAATGTAAATCAATTTTATTTTTATTCCTCACATTTTTAACATCTCCTCCCGAGTAAACACAACTCCAGGAAAGGTCTTCCTAAGAAATTACCGACACTGCGGTTTCATCGGTGCCCTCAGATTTCGATTTCAAGCACCGGTTCAAAAGTTATAAAAACCCGCTCGTTCGTTCACTGAACGTACTTGAGCTAAACTTCGGAAAATGACTCTGGGCAAACCGGGCCTCGGAATCAGGTGCCGTCAAAAACTGCGTACTCGTAAAATCTAAAAATAAATTAAGAAAAAAAAATAATTGAAATTTATAGGTCTTTAAATTACTCCCACCTCAGGGGTTTACTTCCCCATAAAGATCTATCACAATCTAGGGGAACAAATGAGGGTACTGTGCATGCATCTGAGCCTCCCGCTCCCAAGTGCTCTCCTGGAGGTTTCTCGTGCTGCCACCTAATGCACACTAGAGGAATCGACTTCCCACGTAGGAACCACTCCTGTCGATCCTCGATCTCCACTGGGACCTCCTCAAAAGTTGCCCCAACATCAATGTCCATCTCCCCATGGTCGATGATATGCGTCAGGTCGAGCACGTATCTCCTCAGCTGAGATATGTAGAAGAAGTCGTGCACCCGGTGCAACTGAGGTTGTAGATCTATGTGATAAGCCACCTCGCCTATCCTGCTGAGAACCTGGAATGGTCCGATGAAGCGCAGAGATAACTTGCCACCCTGGCTATATCTATGTATTCCACGTCGAGGTGAGACCCGCAAGAAGATGTGGTCTCCATCCTCGAACTATAGTGGTCTCCGCCTCCTGTCAGCATAAGACTTCTGTCAGCTCTGAGCTATCCTCATCCACTCCTAGATGACCTGGACCTTCTCTATCATGGCCTGGACCATCTCTGGTCCCACAAGTGTTGACTCCCTAGGGTCTGTCCAGCACAACAGTGATCTACAAGGTCAGCCGTACAATGCCTCATATGGTGTCATCTCGATGGTGGAGTGGTAGCTGTTGTTGTACGCAAACACCACCAATGGTAGGTGATCCTCCCAGCTGCGACCAAAGTCAAAGACACTTGCACGGATCATGTCCTCGAGAGTCTGAATGGTCATTTCCGTCTGACCATCCTTCTGAGGGTGAAAGGCAGAGCTCAGACGTAGTTGTGTCCCAAATGCCTCCTGCAACCCCTTCCAAAGTCGGGAAGTAAAGTGAGCATCTCAATCGGAGATGATAGATGATGGAACACCATGAATCCATACGATCTCTTGAACTTAGAGACCTCCCAAGATCTCTACTAAGCCCTACTCTCTAATGGGTAATAAGTGGGCAGAATTGGTGAGTCGGTCGACAATCACCCAAATGGAGTCGTGACCTCTGGAAGTACGTGGAAGTCCAGTCATGAAATTCATAGATATCCCATCCCACTTCCACTCTGGGACCTACAAGGGCTGTACCAAGCCTGCTGGTACCTGGTTCTTCGCCTTCACCTGCTGACAGGTAAGGCATCAAGAAATGAACTCTACTACAACCTTATTCCTACCCAGCCACCAGTGTTGTCATCTGAGATCCTGGTACATCTTCGCTACTCTTGGATGTACCGCTAAAGGGGAAGTGTGAAACTCTCTTAGCACCTCCTCCTGTAAAGAAGCTGGTACCATGGTACATCCTCTGAAAAGGATGACATGATCTCCTCCCAAAGAAAAACCATCAGGTGCTTGTCCAGTGGAAATCTATGCACGTCGCGCCTCACAGTCAGCGTCCCCATGTTGTGCCACTCTGACCCGCTGAAGAAGTGTAGGAGTGACTGTGAGTGACTATAGAAAGGCTACACTATCTCTATCCACGAAGGATATCTGCAAAGTGGCTAGCGGCTCTGTCACCTCCCCAAGGAGCTGAATGCCCGTCCTCATGCTGAGACCATCGGCTACTACATTCCCCTTTCCAGGAGTATAGACTATCTCAAAGTCATAGTCATGGAGGAACTCGAGCCATCTCCGTTGTCTCAGGTTCAGGTCCTTCTGCGAGAAGATGTACCTAAGACTCTGGTAGTCAGAGTAGACTGTAAAGCTCTCTCCCATCAGATAGTGTCACCCATCAGAAAGTGTAGTGTAGTTCTGCTCTTGCTGCCTCAACTATCATGATCCATAGGCGATCACTGCCTGCTCCTGCATCAGGACACACCCGAGTCTGGTTCCTGATGCATCGCAGTAGACTACGTACCATACTCCCTCCTCTGGTAGCCTCAAGATAGGTGCGCTGGTCAATCTCTACCTTATCTTCTGGAAGCTCTACTGACATCTATCGGACCACACGAAGGGTTTCCCCTTCTTCTTCAAAGCTGAATGTGGTGCCCCGACTCTGGAGAAGTCTGGCACAAATATCCGGTAGTACCCAGCTAGACCCAATAAACTTCGTACCTTCGCCACGCTCCTTGGTGGCTCCCAAGCTAGCACAGCTTCGATATTCGCAGGATCCACCGCAACTCCCACCTCAGAGATGACGTGTCCCAAGAAGTGGACCTCACGTAACCAGAACTGACACTTCAAGAGCTTACCATAAATATGGTGCTCTTGGAGTGCGTCCAGTACAACCCGCAAGTGGTAGGCGTGCTCCTCCTTAGTGGTCGAGTATATCAATATGTCATCGATGAAGACCACGACAAATCGATCGAGGTAAGACTGAAAGATCCTATTAATGAGACTCATGAACACTGTTGGAGCATTATTAATGCCGAAGGGCATAACCAAGAACTAATAGTGGCCATACCGACATCTGAAGGTCATCTTCTATACATCCTCGTCCCAAACTCTGAGCTGATGATAGCCTGACCTTAGGTCAATCTTCAAGAACCACCGTGCTCCCTTGAGCTGATCAAAGAGGTCGTCAATCCTCTGTAGCGGATAGTTGTTTCTCACAGTCACCTGGTTCAGGTGACGATAGTCGACACACAGTCGCAAGCTCCCGTCCGCCTTTCTGGCGATCAAAATCGGGGAAGCCTAGGGTGAAACACTGGGTCAGAAGAATCTCTAGCCCTACAAGTCCTCCAGCTGTACCCGTAGCTCTCAAAGCTCAGTGGGAGCCATCCGATATGCTAGAGTGGATATCGGGGCTATCCCAGGGTATAGGTAAATATAGAAGTCTACCTATCTGCGAGGAGGTAGTCCTGGAACGTCATCAGGAAAAACGTCCGCATACTGATCCACCACTATAGGAAAACTCAGACTCCACACATCAACTTCTCCTAGGATGAGGCTAGCCAACTGATGAGTGATCGGCTGTCCTCTCCTCTGCGTGAGTCCATCCTGCGCTGCAAAGGCTCTCTACTCACTGGTGAAGGTGAACCTGCTCCCAATGGTGCAGACACACCGCACCTTACGCCTAATATAGTCGATCTGAGCATAGACTGTAGATAACCAATTCATGCCCAAGATGACATAGTAAGGCCTCGACGCCGCTACAAGAAGATCTCGGCCGAAGATCTTGCCTCCCAGAGTAAGCTCGCACAGCTGGCACCAGTGTGTAATCGTCGAGTCTGCTCTTGTAAGAATCTCTAGCCGTAAGGATTGAGCCAATGGCTCTGTTGGAATCTCTGAGCTCCGAACATGGGTAGCGGCAATAAAAGAATGGCTTTCTCATGTGTCTATAAGAACTACATCAAGGGTGGAGTAGACACTGATAGTACGTTGAATTATCTTTGTTGCGCCATGGCCGTAGGCCTCCGCTGCCTGAGGCAGAGCCTGCCTCGGCCCGCTAGCTCCCTATGGTCGGGGTGGACCTCCTGGTGGTTGTGGTGGTAAAGCCTAAAAGCATCGCCCACCACCTGCTGCTCGGCCAGCTCCTCGGCCTCGTCCGTCTTCTCTCTACGGACCACCACGGTCGACCCTCTGCCTCTTCCTGGGTGGTCCCTAAACTGTATATTGCTCCACTGCATGGTGGGTCGGGTAGTCGTGAGCCATGTGGACCTGCCCACTGCATGCGTAGCACTATCTACTCCTCGGAAGGCTGGCTCTATGCCATGTGCCCCGCACTTCTGAGCCAGTGTCCTGAGGTCATCCACTTGATGGTCTGGTCTGCCTAGACCTCTGAGACATCCGTCGACTTCCAACTGCAGAAGAATCAGCTATGTGCCACCCTGTGGTGGGTCTCGCTGCTGGTGTAGGCTCAGCCAGAAAGCTCTCTATGAGAAGGGCTCACTCCAGTACTCCTACCTGCGTCGGAATACTGAGGGAGATCATCGATGCCCTGATCTCATGCCTCAGTCCCTGCTCGAAAGTCCGAGCCCGGAAGAATGGGTCCCACACCATGTCCATCGAATAACGCTAGAGATCGGTAAATCTCGCCGAGTACTAGGATACTGTCATGCTGCCCTGCCGCAGCTGTAGTAGCTCCTGAATGCGTACCGCACGGAGGGTGGCTAGGATGAACTCCGAGCGAAAGAGGATCTCAATGTCCGAACAAAGGAGAGATGCCTCATCGTGCACCTCGAGCATTAGGCTCCACCATCTGCCTGCTGCCGCAATGCAGGAGGCTAGCTGCAAGGATCACCATGAGGTCAGCTGGTGTCCCCACTAACCTGAAAACTCGAACTATAGCCTCCCACCAATCCTTGGCTACCTAAGGGTCTATCTCCCCATGGAACCTGGTTGGTCTCTGGTGCTGAAACTCATGCAGTGCACTAAGGTGACGTGGACTCTCAGCAGCTGGGGCTGGTGGCATTGGTGGCTCGGTGGGTAGAGGTACCGCCGGTGCCTCCGCTATAAAAGGTACCTACACCGAGGACTCGTTACTCGGTGGGTTGTCATCTCGCACGAAGATCATAACCGTAGTTAGCTGCCATCGTGGGGCCATCCTGAAAAGAAACAGGTGCACCATGGTCCAAATAGTATACCTGGTGAGCTGACACAAAGAAATCACAAAGAAATATTTTGAAACACACATGCAATCAATGTTTTCATGAGTTGAGTCAGAAATGAAACGTCGGGGTCCTGGTGTACGGATACGTTGGCCGCCACACCAACACTAGACTCCTTGGACTGATAAGCACACTCAATACCCTTAACACTATTTCTTCACATATAAGAAAGATCAGAGTCCTGAGTTCTGCGGTAGAAACGAACTCCACTGATACCAATTTGCCACGACCCATCCTCAGGGCCCGTGTCGTGACTACCCCAAGCCCGGCTTCCATAGGTCAGGGGCTGGCGACTAGAACCAAAGCCGTAAATCCCGATAGAAAGGGAAGGCATTGACTTTATAAAGTAAAGAAACACCATAGAGTAAGCAAGATGAAATAAACACTAAGTAAACTAGGTACAACTGTAAGTGTTGGATTGTAAATGGGCCAGAATACAAACCCAACTGAAGTAAAGTACAACTGAAAAGGAAGTACAACAACTGAAAGTAAAGCAGCAATGCCGAGCCATCACTGGAATTCCCACCTGAAGGGTGGGTACAGATAGCCTCCTCAGCTTCTCGGGTCCAGTCGTCCGCTCCGTGTACATTCCGCCCAGTAGTCCACCTCCAGGTACTGACTTTCTCCATAAGCCTCAACCACGATCAGCGATGTCTGTCGTCTTCATCCAATTCAATGTAGTGCGGGCATATCCCATGCAGGGGTGAGTATACGATACTCAGTAGGGACCCTGAGACCCCTGAAGGTCTCCCAGAATCCACAAAGGATAAACCAGAAAGGAAAGATACAATCACGAAATAACAACCAACTCTACTTAAGTATATTCCCATACATATACCTAAGTCATCAATTGCAGTTTGGCTCCATCATCCGAACCCAAGTTCGATACAGTCCACACAGGATGGCACAACCAACCCACATAGGATTACACAACCCAATCCACTTAGGAAAGCAAGTCAATCATATCGAAGATAATGTTTGAAAAGTCAAGACTCAGCTCACACAGGTATACTTCTTCGTAAGATGATAGAGATGATCAGATTTAGCCACTGATTCATCTAAGCTATCGAACCCACGTAGGACACAAGTCCAGCTAAGCTGTCAGACCCACAAAGGATACATAACCAGCTACTCTGTCGGACCCACGTAGAATACAAGTACAGAGTCAAATACATCTGGACCCATGTAGGATACATGAACAATAGTCACGTAATGCCGGACCCACAAAGGATACAAGAATAGTAGTCATCGTCGTTGAACCCACAAAGGATTTTACGGGTCTTTACAAGATATAGGAAAAGGATAGAGTACCGCCAAGATTATGAGTTCAAAATTTTCTATACTCCTAGGAAGGGGAATGTGGTGGCAGATAATCTCAGGTGAAGATCTTTTTGGAAGTTATTGAATGAGGAGTCAAAGTAGTTGGCCCCGTAGCAGTTATCCCTTGTGAATGGAGATAATGTAGCTTACCTACAATTGATGTCTTTTACCTCTTCACTCTTGAAATGATTTAGGGAGGCCAATCTTTGGTATTCCAACTATGAGACTCTATATACTGATATATCCAATGGAAATCCTCCTGATGGATTTCTTGATGGTGGGGAACACATCATTATTTTCATAGGACACACGATTGTACCAGTGAAATTGCAAGAGGTTCTAGTTGAGTTTCATATGTCTCCTTTGGTAGTATATTCAGGTGTGTAAAATATGTACTAGGAACTCTGATGTTAGTTTTGGTGTATAGTGATAAAGAAATGAGTTAAATGGTTTGTCTATTGATGCCTTAAATTTCTACAAGCGAAGGATGAGGACCATGTTCTAATGAGTTTATCAGAATTCCTTGAGGATCCAGACTGTAAGTGGGATGGGATATCTATATAAATAATTATGTTATTATCACATACATATAGGGGACTAGATTCCATCTAGGTGATCGTAGACTGACTCTCCATGTCTGGACACTTCCTAGCTATCCAAGATCAGAGTTTAGTAAAAATATTGGGATTCCTCTATACAAAACAGATAGAAGAAATCCATAGAGTTCCCTAGAATATTTTTCTGATCATGGTGAAATCTTTATATTGTAGTTGTTTAAGGGATTACATGAAGTGTTTAGGTCCCTGTTAGTCTTTAGAATAGAATACCAGTCCCAAAATGATAGCCATACTGAGCAGACCATTTGGGTTCTGTAGGATTGGCTACGAGATTGCATGTTGGACTTTGTCCATAGTTGGGAGAATCACATACCATTGGTGGAGTATTATTACAACAATAGCTACCTTTCCATCATTGACATGACACCTTTAGATCATTTTTATAGGAAACCATGTAGGTCACCACATTTATGGACATGACCAAGAAAGTTAGCACTCAATGGCCAGAAGTTGGTGCGAGCTACAATAAAGATGGCATAGATCATCAATTAATGGGTGAAGACTGTACAATACTTTCATAAGTCTTATGATGACAGGTTACATAGGAATTTTGAGTTTGAGGAAGGACACCATGTGTTCATATGGGTTTCATCTCGATGTGGATTATTGAAATTTACTTGGGGTGGTAAGCTATGTATATGTTATATCAGCCCTTTCCAGATAATATGTGGAGTTGGTGAGGTTGCTTAGTTCTTAGATATATCTCCCTATTAAGAATGGATAAAAGAAGTCTTCCATGTATCACAGTTGAAGATGTATATAAATGATCCATAAAATGATATTTATTGGGGAAACCTATACATTGAGGATGAATTTGCCTTTGTTGAGTACCCAATAATGATTGAGGATTGAAAAAAAAGATACTTTGTGGGTGATCAATTAAATTAGTGTTTGTCTGTTGGTATTACGAGAATATCTAGGAGAGAAAATTAGATAGGGAGGCTCATATTCATATTTAGTACTAACATATTTTTGGTTAACCCTTGTTTTGGATTCTCAGGGATATAAAGTCCCATGGTTGGGAGAATTTAATATCAAATACTTCTCATGTATTATATTTGGATATTATATGGATTATTGTTAAGACTAGAAGCTGAGACGATGTTTTATTCCAAGACCTGGTGTTCCCTGAATAAATGTTTAATATATATTAAATATAGTAAATAGAATGCATGGATTAGATTTTTTTTCAAAAAGTGGAATAAATTCTAAAAATGTTCCAAAAACAAAAATCTGAGATCACTTTTGAATTCAGAATGAGAGGTTTACCCTAGGAATGTATTAAGATTAGAAAGCGTGGGTTGTTTGTAGAAATATCATCACATGTGTGGAGATGAATAAAATAATTAAATAAATCGTTTTATATATTTTTTTTGATGTAATGATTAGAGAATATTCAGAAGGATGTTTATGAAAGAATCCCAAGGTTAGTTGAATATTCAT
The DNA here is from genome assembly GCA_963277665.1 of Viscum album. Lineage (NCBI taxonomy): Eukaryota > Viridiplantae > Streptophyta > Magnoliopsida > Santalales > Viscaceae > Viscum > Viscum album. Next base: position 1,465,343,851 of record OY728125.1, on the reverse strand, counting down.
GGAACCATTATAGGACCATTAGAGAGAGCTTCAAGGATTATCACTATAGTGAATGATGAATGGATCATGGATCTATTTTCCACATAAAAAAGAATTATATGATATCACCAATGACAATGGAACATCCCCATTCATTTCTAGTGATCAATACAAATCAAGATAGGGCATGTGTTTCGATTTTTTTCATCCCCATTCTTGATTTCTATGACGAAGGGAAATATATAAATAAAAAAATAGTTTGTGGTTTGTTCATTATGCTTGATGGATTTATTTTTGGTAGTTTTAGGAGAGAATATATTTTTAGTTTTATTATTTTTATTTCTTTTCTAAGGGAAACATATCGATATTGACAAGAACATCAATCTTGTTTCATTAATAAAATATGTTCTTGTGATTTTATCCCTTGTTATTTGTTTATCATGAAAATTATTCATTTATCTTGTGGCTCGACTAATCTGGATCAATCGATGGTTGCACACCCATTTCACAGAGCAATGATCCGATATTGAAGATATGGGATCAGAATGACATGAAATTAGAATGATGATAGAGATAGAGAAATTTAGATGATGGAGGATACCTGATTTCACATTCTTCTATGTTCTTCACCGCATAAGGAAGAATGGCCATTTAAGCTATTTTTGGAGAATACATAATGAATAAACTTGTTGTTTTTTGTTGGAAAGACTTAGATGAGGCTTCCCCTTAAGTTTCATGGAATGTTGTGTGTGGATTGCAGGATAGAACGATGTAGGAGACGACCAGATCACTGATCTTAATTTCTAGAAAAAACCATAATACATGGCGTGTAAGATAGATCTACACAGCATGTCGGACCCCCTAAGTAGTGGATAGTGTTTCAAGAAGAAGTTCAATATCACTTGGCATGTGACCCATGCCACATGGCATTTGGTCCCTCCCAGGTGACTCAGAATGTACTTTGGGAAGTACATAGACATGGGGAGGACTACATGGGTTAGAGCATGCCGTGTACTACCCCATTCAGACACAACCTGGACTAGTTACAATGGCTAAGATGTGTACTAGTACATGGGAAAATGTACACATGCATAAATCATGTGCTTTCACATGGGTAAACAACCCAGGAAGAAGACATATCGTTTATTACTACAGAATCACAACTTTATGACACATGCCGATTAGATGGGGATGACTTGGGTCCAAGTTACATGAGATGTGACATCTACTATATGCACATTACTCATATATACATGGCTTAAATCTCTTATCCTCTGTATCTTGGTAAGTTTCCTTAGGGATCAGTACCATTAATCATTTTCTAAGGGTTAGTATAGAATCATTTTCTACTCCTAGCACAATTACCCCTTCAACACGAATTCCTAGACCGAGTCATTAGAATTACTTTGAGAGGATCAAAGTTAGATCAACTATTCATATTTGTTCCCATTGTGGTGTTCTCTGTATTGACATGACATACACTATGTGATTCCTAATCCTCTACTTAGAGGGATAATCTAGTTTGAGTTATTTGTATCACCACATGTAATTGAAAGTGATCCTCATTTATGAATCTTATCATCATCATACTATCATCTTGTTATTTTTCATGATGAGACCCGATGAGATGTACCTCCTGGATGAGCATCATTAGTGCTATTAGACTCTAGAGTGGGTTCTCCCAGATGAGTTATTTGTGGAATCTTCAAGATGGAATTCTTGGCCAGTATACTAATGTTGTGACTTACCTCTTAACTTTGTGTATTTTTTGTGTATATGTATATATTTATGTTATATATGTTGTAGAAATATATCTATGTTGTGATGAATGTATTTCCTTTTTTTATGATTTATAGTTTTGGGGTGTTCTATTTACTATTATTATACTCATATATATATAGGCTTTTCCGACACGTGTCATGACTTGTGCTGAATATCAGCCATTTAATAGAGTCCAAGGTATAACAAGACTAGACAATGCTTAGTGTGACCAAACAAACCGAGGTGTGTTCCTAAATATTTTCGAATATAGTTCTAGAAATTAATTTTTTGTAGGGCATGTGTTTCAAAATAATTATGGTGGGCCTATATTTGACCTTGTTACTTTATTTTAATTCTATTAATAATCTAGTTACACAATTTAGATGTAAGCATTCATGGTTGTTCCGTTATTATTTTTCATTTCTTCATTGTATAGGTATGGATATATGTGCATGTTTACATTCCCTAAGGCTTAGGCCAACCATGATAGTGATATTCCTTTTCAATATACCATGGATTATATCCCCTAATATATGTCCCATAATCCTGCTACTATAATAGAAACATACACATTGTGAATTCACCTATAATTGGTACTTCTGATATATGACCCAGGTTTCTGTATACTATACATGATATTCCCTCTATTCATAGTCTCTCATCCCTAGCATCTATAAAAATTTAAATGAATCTAATTGAAATATTGGTGAAATAATGTGATAAATAAAATCAAACTATAAAATAACACAATAAACATGGAACCAATGATCCATCATAAAATGTATAAGAGGGAGCACACATGTTCTTCCAACAAGGATCACTTTTCCATATTGTCAGAGACTCTGGAGAACAATCCTATCAAATGACATCAATGAAACCTCAAATAAAAAAATGAATATAATATTAATTAATTAAATCATTTAGTAGAATAAATTATAATTTATTTCATTAATTAATAATCATGTAAATCATTTGAATGAAGGCTATCTATAATAATTCTGTATTTGTGGATATCATGTTTGGAAGTGTTTGATTGTCTATGGATCTAGATCCATGTAAAAATAACATTATTTAAGTAATAGTTTTATAATATATATTTATAAATTTACCATTATCATATGATATATTGTAAAATATACAATTATCAAAATGGGTAGTCCTACATAATACCCATAGTCAATGGTACATGAACATGAATTGAGAATTAATGGATGCACTCTGATAACCACTTGTGAGTAAGAATAACACATCCTACAATATGAATCTTCTTGATGTGACATGCATTTTATATTTTTCCATATAATTATGAAAAACATGCTAACCCATGATTTTTTGTCCCTACTAGTTCAGGTTCCTCATGTAAAAAAAATTACTTCCAATGGACATATTCCCTAGAGGGATCAACAAAGATCTTACCTCCAATATGTCATACAATGTATGAACATGTGAGTATATAGAAAATGATCTCATCTATTTCATTAGATGGATGGGTGAAGTGGTCATATATTCTTGACATGTATATGTGAATATTGATGACACACTTTCCATAATCTGGAACCAAAATGACATATAGTATCTATACCAAATCAAACCAATCACTATCATCTCATCCAATCAAAGTCACTCCCTAAATAGAGAGTAAAAACATAATTGATAAATCCTAAAGTGTAATGGTCCTACTTACTTTAGGTTGATGGAAGTATAAACCTCTAGCCTCAATCTTTCTACAAGTGATTTGATTATATATTGATCATTAAATGTGATGTCACACATTTCTACGTTGTATCACCCTACATGTAGAATATGGGGTACGTTCACATGAGGGGAGTGATGTGATGAAAGAGTTATGACCTTCTACCTATTAGAGGTTGAATAAGACAAAATTCTATGATATCACGAGAGACACAACTGTCCTAGACCATTATTAATGGAACATATGTATTTTATATATATGATATGAAAAATAAAATTTATTCTTATTGTATTATGGTTTCTAAAAAAATTTATTATTAATTATAACTAGAATAATTTGGTACCCAATCAAAATCCATAAAAAAGATGATAAAATCTAGAATATAGTAAAATGTTTACATAAAAGTGAGAAACTAAATTTTAAACTATCAATACATATGATATCAAGGTCCCCTTAGAAAAAATTGGGATATATATTATGAGTATAACATTCTGCATTTCATATAAATCATTATAGACTAACCCTAATTATTGACGACATTCCATCTCATTTGTAACAGATGCAGAACTTGCTATATATAGGGGAATATCCTTGTAATATCATGAACCATAATCAGTTGACTATCATGAAAGTTAAAATGATTAAAATTAGAAACATGAATCCAATTCACAATATATAATTACAATAGAGTTCTCAAGTGAAATATTGGGTCAAAAGATTATTCTTAAAATATTTTAATTGATGCACAAGGTATAGTGACTTGTCTACAGGGATACCTAAGTTCCATGGAAGAACCAAAATTATAGCACATGTGTTCTTGTATTACCACTATCACTCAACCATTATCTCTTCTCAGTGGGTCATGAAACTCTTTCATAATAATTTGGTTTCCTTGAGAATGTAATATTCAAACATGAAAAAATATTGTGTCTTGTAAAATATTATCATTATTTCTTTGGAATTTTTGACCAAAGTGTGTCCGCTATTGCATCCCTTTAAGATATTTTATTAGATAATTTTACAATGTAATTAACAAATTGATAAAATTTATAATGTATGAATATTACAATCATTAGTTAATGAATACACTTGAAGAACCCATTCATGTACTCCATAATATTAATGATCATATTACAACACATGGGGTTTTAATAAAAAATATTATTTTTTTTACCCGTATTTTTATAATTCTGAAATATATTTTAATATTACTTAATAAATAAAAAATTCTTTGAAAATAAGTTGAAAAAGACTTGAATTAAAAGTAATAACACATTATTAATTCCCAAGTGGATGGTTACAAAAAAACTAATATGAAAAATTGTTGCAAACCACATATTTTACTCACCATTGACAAAATATATCCATTAAAAGTGCATACATCAATAGGGGAAAACATATCGAAATGTATAAAATCTTATTGACTATGAAATCCTCTATATCATATTGAATCTTTTCGATCACCAACATCCAAACAAAACCTATGTTAAGGAAGATCACTATGAAGGGGGAAATCATTGTGAAAAATCTATAATATGAAATTAGATCCATTCATTCCAAAGTGAGAGTGGAATGAATAAATGATTTTATAAGATTACATATATAGGAAAAAAATATTATCATTTCAAATATGGTTGTTAAAAACATGGTAATCGAAAATATTATCATTGTATATATTTTCATTGTTCATATATCTAGTAGGTATACTATATTATTGTATTGTTACGTAGAAAATTTAAAAATAACAATGTATTAAAAATATGATATTTAAATATTATATATATATATATTATTTATTTTGTGTAAAATACAATGAAACACAGACGCACCCACACCCATGACATATGAAGGATTGGTCATAACCCCCCATAAGGGATAACCCATTAACAAAAAAATTTATAAATTCACGGCACAAAGGCCTTGGGGGTTGAAGTCCAAAATCTAGGCCATAAAGCCCAAATGTTTTTTGTCTAAATTCCCATCCAGTGAAAAGTAATTCTATAGTAACTAGTTTTCTATTATACCTAAAACAATACTACCACCACTATAGTACTTGCTACCGTACCCACCATCGTTATAGTGCTGATGATACCATAGTTAGACCACAACTACGATACTACTATATTAACCCATCTATAGTGATACTATGATAACTTAGGTAATCACCCTTTTCATTTTTTGAAACTATGTCTTTTAGATGTTGGATTATGGGGTTTACCACATAGGCACCTCCACGACACAAACACACACACATATATATATGTGTTAGATATAAATATTAATAATAATGTTATTTAAATACTATATGTTGTATATGTAAAATAAAAATAAATATTTTTACATCATTGGAGTAGTAAAATTGAATTTCAGAATATATATAAATAATTTTGATGGTATTTTATAAAATGTATTTAATATAAACCTATTAATTGTTTTTTTTAAGGGACCATTTTTTATGTATTGTATATTTTTTACTTAATATATTTTATTTATAACTTATAAAATATAATTATATATTAACAAATATATTAAAATATTTGAAATTATAAATTAATATGAAATAATATTAATAACACTTAATGGTTAAAAGCATAATTTTTCAATAAAAGTGTTTTTTTCTTTATATTTTTTATTGCCAATTTAAAAATAAATTTAAAATTTTTTTAATTATAATTTGAAAATACTAACTTCATTTTTTGATTTAGAATATCAATATTTATGTAGTATGAATTTTTGATCTTTTATGAAAATGTTTTATTTAGCAAAAAATTAGAGTTTTTATAAGACATATCATTTTAATGACAGTATAATCATGACAGAAATGATTTAAAAGAATTTTAATTTGATAAAATATGAAATTATGGAATAAAAGTTTGAATATTAAAATATTAGTTGAACTTAGATAACTTATTTCCATCATTTTTAGGACAAAATTAAATTGTAATAATAATAAAAACTATTTTCTATTTTTTAATTAAATATTGAATTTTTAAAATAAGATTATGTTCACGATTACCTTGAAAGACATAGTCCTATTATTTTATATATAATAAATCAATTAATGTCATTAGAATCAGTAATGATGATAATTATATCATTTATATATATTAAATGTTAAAAAACATATATTTTCTAAAAAAATCATTTTATGACATATGGTATTTTATTTGAAAATTAAATATTCACACATTCAAAAAAATTATTTCATAAAATAATTTTAATATTTTATATTATATGATATAAATTTTATATGAGGTTCAACATGAATTTATTTAATTTTTACAAATTACTAAGCCTAAACAATTAATTACCAATGGAAAAGTAAATTTGGGTGAAAGTTAGAAATTTAAATGAAAATGAATAAAAACTACCTAGTTGGTATTAATAATCAGTAAATGAAAATAATATAAACCCAAACACACTTTCCATACGTCTTCCATATTTAACCCATTTAAATTTGAATATTAAAATTATATTATTTTAAATGTAATGCTTTCTTCCAAAACTACCCCCTCACTGCACTTATTAAAAATAAACATTTACACCACATGAAGACTCACACATGATTAAAATTTCTTATTTAAAATATATTAATATTACCCTCCAAGAACCTATTCCACATACATAATATTTTTTTTCTTTTATTTTCTAAATGCCTTAATTTCAATATAGTTTTCCAACGGAAAACTCATGCTTCCAACAAAGGTATTACATTAACTTTCTCTTTTGTTTTACTCTAATCCATAACAAAATCATCTATAAATATTATAATTTATTTAAATAAGTAATATTATTATACATAAGTTTCATTATGTTAATTTAAGAACAATTATTCATTACCTTACATCTACTAAGAGATTACAAGTCATCTATCGTTTATACATGTGAATTAACGCCTCCAAGAGGAAATGTGGTTAATTTTTCATCACCACTACTCATGGATGGTATCAGTGATTAATTTTATGAATAAATATTATTTATTTCAAAAAAATCATTAAATGATCATTTTTAAAATTGTACATTCATTGAGAAAAGGGATTTTCAATCATGTATATGTGTGGACTACCTCCTCCATGAAGGATGAATATCATTTTTCCCCAAAAACTATCATTTACGATTCATAGAATTTATTTAATGAAGAAATAGTATGTTTCTGACATGTTTATCCATTTTTATTTGTCACATTACCATTATAATAGTAAATCCCTTAACTCATTAAATAGTTATAACATATTTTCATTTGAATCAATTTAATCCCCTATAGAAATTATGTTATAAATTTTATTTAATAAATAACTATGGTGTGTAATAAAATTATGATATCATGTATTTAATAGAAGGCATTATAATGATCCAAGAAGTTATTCTTAGTATTTATAATATTTATTAATATATCTCCATAAACACATCGAAAATTAGTTCGTGATGATTTTCTTTTTTCAAAAGTTGTATTCACTTCATTCAACTAATAGAAATGGAAATTATCTAAAAATTAAAAAAATATGATTATTTATATCTTTAATGAAATATGAATTATGAAATTAAAACCAATTAGTGGGAATTTTTTCAATCTTCATAAATTTTTATGATATAATAAACCAAAACATCTAACACCCGATAACAAAAATAAAAGTATGATCGGATAATATATTTGTAAAATATTGTTATAAAATAATTATAAAAAGGGTGGTATGTTTATGTTATTTTTATTGGATTAGTTTATAAGATTTTTATGTTTATTATATATAGGGTTATTAGAATTTATGGGTAATCAATAATACAGGGTAATGGTTTTTTGTCTCAAATTCCAATGTTTTCTACATTATTTTTATTATGCCCTGAATTTATTTTGAGTGGTGTATATGATTTTTCGTTGATATTTTCTATCAAGAAATACCCTTTATTAATGGTAATTTATGTTAAATTAATATATCTCTATTTTAATATATTTTAGTTAAATTATCCACAAATTTTAAGGGTTCTTGGGACTCAAATATATTCCTTGGGTCATAATTAATCCTCTTTGATGATTAAAGATCAAGATTAATCTTTTTTACCTAATCTAAAGTTATATGGTATTTTCACTATCTTATCAAGGGAAATAATGTTTATCAAAAAATAAATCTTCTATGATGACTCAATTATTTAATGAAAATATTTTTTTAAGAATAATACTTAGTCATTTTAATAGACATTAGTTCAATATCATTGTTTTTAACTCATTTTCATGTTCTCTTCTACCTAAAAGAGACATAAATTGTTTTTATCTAAAATGATCCTTATATTCCCATTTATTTTAAAACAAAATTATTTTTATCTTTTTAACTACGAGATATGTTAGTAAAAGGTTTTTCAGATATTTAAAATCCACTTTATTTTAATGATTTTCTATGTATCCTTTCTACTCTAAATTTTAACATTTTATTTATTTCAATGTTTCATTAATGTAATTTTTATGAAGAAAGTTTTTAGAAATTTTTTATTAATCTTTAAAAAAAAAATTGTAATTTTAAATGAAAATCAAATATTTTAAAGATGATATTAAGAAATGATTTTTTATAAAATACTCTTTTATTTTATTATCTTAAATTTTAAAAGCATTATCCTCCAATGAAGTAATGGTTTATAAAAGTACCTATCTTTTCTCTTTATAAATAATCATTTTAGTAGATTATTTTTTGGAATCAAATAATCATGTTTTTATGTGAATCCATATGGAAGGTTTTGATACATATTTTCTTCTCATAGGTTATTTATTATATGGTGAATTATTTGATTTCATGTAGCACCAATGGTATAGATTATTGATGGGTGGGGAATTATATCACCCACTAATTAATTGGTAATTTTTATATCTAATGAGATGAAATGGGTATACATGAGGATTTATCCCAAGATAAAGGGTATATAGGTATATTTTTCCTTGGAAAAAGGGTACATTAGGGGATTTATCCCCAGATATATGGAACACATTAGGATTTATCTCAATACAAAGGATACAAAATAAGATCTACCATAAACCAAAGGGAATACAAGAGGATTTATCCATAGACAAAGGGAACATGATAGGATTTATACTAAGCCAATAGGTACACAAGAAGAATTTTACCATGATAAGGGGTACAAATGAGGATTTATCACAAGATAAAGGGTACTTTAGTGGATTTATTCCAAGAAAATGGTATACATGATGATTTGTACAAAGAAAAAGGGTACATAATATGATTTATCATAATCCAAAGGGTACGTGGGGGATCCCATGTTAAAAGGTTACACTGGGGGATTTATCCCAAACCCAAGGGTACATGGGAGGACTTTTCAATTCCCAAAAAGGTACATCAAAGATTAATCTATGCCAACTATGTAATGAATTTCTTAGTGGGTATCCTGGAAATATAATTTCCCTGATTAATATTTTCTCATAATAGAATGATGTAACATTTTAATTCTTGTAGGAATGATTATTTTTTTATATAATTGACCATTTTTATTGAATATAGTTTTTAAAAAAAATTTATTCATGCCTTATTTTATGAAAATACTTATTCCATGACTCATAACTTTTGATCTATAATTTATTGGTAATATTTTTTAACATATCTTCAAAATATCCATATGTTTATATTATTCTCACATATAATCCTTTAATATACTCTCCTCTATTTTAACTTGATGAGAATATATGATATACCATTTTTTATGTTTCTATCACCAAGGTTCTTAAGGTAAGTTTAACATAAAAGAAGTCTAGAAGAGATCTAGTGTGATTTAATTATGAAGAAATGATAATATGCTATGAAAAATAAGTTTCCCATGTCACTGGCTTTTGTAGATGTTGGACCCTCTGTGTTGTAGTCATTTTCCTAATCACAAATAATGTAAATATATATATATATACTACTATTTTATGCCATTTAATATCTCTATGTAAATCAATTATTTCATACAGATCTATATATTTAAATAAGTTAGTAACCTATATATATGGGAATAAATATGTTTACAAGGGTATTTTTTCATGTAATTTCTGATGTCACTTAATCTAGTAATGTTATGTGTAAGACATACACTTCATAAGATTTTTAGAGTCACATGCACCGATAGTTTGTTCGACACACCAATGTTCGACACAAAAATGTTCAATACACCAATGTTCGACACACCGATGTTCGACACACCGATTTTTGACACACTGATGATCGACACACGGATGTTGGACACACCGATGATCGACACACCGATGTTCGACACAACAATGTTCGACACACCAAAGATGAAAGAACAAAGATGACAGACCGATGATGACAGACCGAAGATGACAGACCAAAGATGATGGACTGGAGATGTCACAACGACGATGACACACCGATGTTAACAGACCGATGATGAAAAAATGATACATATGACTCACCGATAATCATAAATAATTGTTTGAAATTAATATTTTCAAATTTATTTCAGAATGTCATATTTAGACAAATTAATTTTTCTAACATTATTTAATGCTGTCCGTAAGACTATCTGTAGACTGTACGAGGTACATGCACATGGGGATAACTTCTTTCCTAGTGGAACATGAATTATTAAAGGATTAGAAGCACAATATTAAAGCATATCTTTAAAAAACACTAAAAAGGATATACTGTGCAAATACAAAAGATTTTTCAAAGAGGGGAACTCAAAGCTTGAGCTCACAAGATGCCTTACAAGAAACAACCTACTGAAGCTCGTTGAAAATACTCACATAGATGAGCTGAACCTTTTCACATCTAAAAGATATATTATAAAGACTAAGATATTATATTTTGGAGATAACTCCCAGAAGAGGATTCAAATATCATTTTCTCTACATCCATTGTGTCCAGATCTTTACTTCACAACAAATATTCATTTCGAAACCTTGTTCTTGTTTAATTACTCCCTTGTGGTCTTTTGTTTTCTATTTGAGTTATTTGTGTATCTATTTGTGTCACACACACTGTCTCTTAATCATAACTGAAGGATACAAAAATATCCCCACACTCAATCTCTATTTACTCTTGTACCCCACATCGAACTATGGAAGAGATCTTGTGTGGTCTGTATGATATTTTTTCCACGAATAACTATGGTAGAGGTAAAGTGTGACCTAGAATGACCATTGTGAAATTTTGAACCCTCATCCAGGGTGTGTATAAAAGGTTTATTATTATGAACTTCTTGGTGGAAGGCGATCCCCAAGTGGAGAGGAATAAGTCTTAGCTTGAGACTAATCCTCTTGTTGTATTCGATGCACTGTTTTCCTTGTGTTTTAATCTGATAAGTAATTTTTTACATTAAGATAAACTGAACTTTTATAGTAATTTTAGAATGTTTTTATATCTATTTTGAATTTTTTTTATTAGTTTCAAAATTTTGACTAATATTTAGATTGGTAAATCTAAGAAATAATCAATATTTTGAGAAACTAATTGAACCTTCCAGACTTTTATAAATTCACTACCAACTGACTTTGATTTCATTTTTAAGGGGGATGTTATTTTAACGAACCAATTTTAATAGAAATTTTTATAGATACTCAATTCCCCCCCTCTTCAGTCATCTCCTCTGACCAACATTTGGTATCAATGGATTTTAAAAGTGATCGTCAGTTTTTCAAATCATGTCAACTGTGATTATATTTATTTTTCCTAGATCCCAAATTTTCTATGATTTCTAAATTTTTATCTCTCTAAAATTATTTTACAATCTCTCTCATGGAAAATAGATTAGAAGGGGCTGCTACCAATAGACCACCTTTCCTTAATTGAACTAACTATGCTCTGTGGAATCTTAAAATGAAAATACATCTAGAAATAATGGGATTTTAAATCTATACTGCTGTTGAATGTAAATATTCAATTCCTTAAAATACTAGAAACACTTGGGATGAACCTACATAAACTGCCAATAATAATAATTGTAAATCGATGAATGCTCCGTACTGTGCACTAGGGGAAGAAGAGTTTAACCGTATATCTCCTTTTAAAACTTCACATGAGATTTGGGACACTTTATCTGTTTCTCAGGATGGAACAATTAAAGTTAAATAAATGAGATTTAATACGTATACTATTAAGTATGACCACTTTATAATAAAGGCCGATGTGTCTATTTATGATATGTATCTTAGGTTCAATGATATTGTGAATACCATGAATTTTTTCGGAAGTGAAGTAACAGATAAAGAGCAAATTATGCGGATTCTATGATGCTTATTAGAAAGATTCCATTGAACATTTCTGTCTATTAGATAATTCTGCAGCATTGATAAGATGCCACTGATGGAATTGATTAGAAAATTAATGATGTATAAAGAGGAATTGAAGGTAAACCAAGAAGAAGATGAACCGAAACAAAAATCTATATCTTTCAAGACAATTAAATCTAAAAGCAAAGACATGAAGAGAGTTAAAGCTGTTGTTGAAAGCTCAAGCAGTGATGATGTAGCTTCAGACAGTGATGAAAAAATGGCCTAGCGGGATAGACGACTCACGAAATTCTATAGGAAAACGAATTTTTTAAAAAAGACCAATTACAATAGAATGTATGATAACAAGGGTAATTGGAAAAAGGATTGGAAGAGAAATGATAAATTAGAAGAGATAAGTTTCTACTAATGTAAAATTAAAGGACATGTCAAGGATGACTGTCAAAAGATAAAATACAAGAAAAATTATGAAAATAAGGATAGAAGGTATAAGAGTGAAATGAAGGCCACCTTGAGTGCCTCCGAGGACTGATCAAGTGAATCTATCTCTTCTCAAAATGAGAAATATTATATGGCTAATATGAGTTTTTTTATGAACAAAACTATGGAAACCTTATACTCTTCTGTACATAATTTTATTATTCTGAAAGTGAGTAAGAGAATATGTAAAATGATGAATTATTAGAATATTGCAACTTTTTATAAGAAACATTTAATGAGTTGAAGGATTAGTATAAATATTTGACGAAATATCATGCTCTTACTGTGACTTTTAACATTGAAATTACAATTGAAAAAGAGAACAATGCTCAACTGCACAAGGAGAACAATGAGTTAAAAATGTCTAAAGTGAAATTGAAGAAAGACTTGGGAAAGATCACTAATGGGAAGAATAATATTACTCTAATTCTTGGTAAAAAAATATCTCCTAGATATATTTCTGGGATAGGATATCAACCACGTCAAAATAATTTATCCAAATCACATTTTTTAACCAAATCTGGAAAATCTGCAACCTTTTTCGAAAACTATAATTTTACTACAAGTTCCAGTTCCCAGAATTCTTTTACTATATCCAATACTTCAAGACCAAACTATGTTTATTTTTCAAACACTCTATATTCTACATATAGGAATCCCATAAGACAATTTTAGGTTTTTAAAGCTTATATCACTAATTTATGTGGACCTAGAAAAATATGGGTACGAAAGTAATTTCATGGACGAACTGTTTTATAGGTAAACTACCTGAGGAGATCTAGTAAAAAGCTTTGGTACAAGGATAGTGGTTGTTCAATACATATGACAGAGGATTTTAAGCTTTAAAAGTCTTATCAAAATTTATAGAGGACATGTCACATTTGGTGACAATGGTAAAGGTTAAATCATCGGCCTAGGCCCAATTGGTAACCCTAACTCTATTTCAATTCCTAAGTACTATATTTAGATAGATTAAAGTATAACTTGCTTATCATATCTCAATCATGTGAGGATGGATTTAATGATAAATTCAAAAATGATTCATTCCATGTTTTTTATGACAAGAACAACTTAATATTTACTACTCTATGAAATGATAATGTATATGCTTTAAATATAGACCCACTAGGTCCATATAATGTATATTGTCAAAATTATTTTCAAAAAGAATCATGGCTATGGAATAGAATATTAGGACACTACAATATAAACTCCCTTATGAAGTTAACTAGAAAATTCTTAGTTAAATACTTTCCCAAATTAGTGTTTCCAAACAATAATGTCTATAATCTATACAAAAAAGGAAAGAAAAATAAAATCCCTTTCAAACCAAAGAAAGAAGGAACTACTTATCAACCTCTCGAGTTGGTTCACATGGGATTTTTAAGCCATATAGAGTTTCAATTCACAATGGGAAGCACTTTGTTTATGTTCTTGTATATTATTTCTCTATATACACATGTACCTTTTTCCTAGCTCACAAAAGTGAATCTTGTCACACTATAACAAGTATGCTAGGGTTGTAGAAATTCTCAGTGGACTTAAGATTAAATCCTTAAGAAGTGATCATGGCCATGAGTTTGAGAATCAAGATTTTGAAGCTTTTTGCTAAAAAAATGGCTACAATCATGACTTCTCTACTCCTAGGATACCTCAAATGAATGGTGTGGTTGAAAGAAGAAATATAACCTTACAAGAAATTTCATTAACTATGCTTAATGAATATGATCTACCCATTTATTTCTTAGATAAATATATTAATAAAACTTGTTACATAATATAAAAAGTCTTAATGAAATCCATCCTTAAGAAAAATCATTATGAGTTGTGGAATAAATGGAAACCCAAAGTAGGTTATTTTAAAGTGTTTGGATGTAAAGTTTATATTCTGAACACTAAAGATAATTTAGATAACTTTTCCTCCAAAAGTGATGATGGAATATTTTATGGATATTCTACATCAGTCAAAGCCTATAGAGTCTTTAATTACAAAACCAAATGTGTGGAGGAATCTGTATACATCAAGTTTGATGAAGCATATCCAAAAGAGCCCAAGACCTCACTAGAAAATATTGAAGAGGATATGTCCACTCTCAACATTGAGGATAAAACCTATAATCATCATGTGAAGGAATATGTGAAAACATACAGTTTTGGAAATTCTCTAGATCCTAATCGTAGTGAACCAGGTCAACTTGACCAACCAGAAATATCAAGTCCTACCTTCTCTAGACCAACTAGGACCCTTAGGTATAATCCCTTAGATGTTGTTGTTGGAAATTTAGATAGAGGAACACAAACGAGAGCATCCTTGAGAAACTAGGATACACATCAAGCTTTCTTGTCACAACTTGAACCTAAAAATATCAATGATGTGATCAATGATGAATTTTGGGTAACAACCATGCAAGAAGAACATAACCAGTTTGAGTGAAATAGAGTTTGAAAATATATAGTTAGACTAAAGGATACTCTAACCAAATGAAATAAAAGGGTGTTTATAAATAAGGTAGACGACGTTGAAAATATAGATTGATATAAATATAGACTAGTTACACAAGGATATAATCAAGAAGATTAAATTTCTTATGAAGAGACCATTTAAATAATAGATAGACTTGTGGTAATTAGGATATTACATGCCTATGTAACACACTTGGATTTTAAACATTATCAAATGGATGTCAAAAAAGAATTCATAAATGGTTATATAATTGAGGTTGTTTTTTTGAACATCCCCTAGGTTTTACAAATCCACTTTTTCCAAATCATGTGTTCAAATCATCGAATGCCTTATATGGTTTGAAATAAGATCCAAGAGATTAGTATGAAAGGTTGATTAATTTTTTTTCTAAAGGCTTTAGAAAAGGACTCAACTACCCTACTTTATTTATTAAAATAATTTCAAAACAATTTTTAATAGACCAAATATAATTAGATGATATTATCTTTGTATCTTCAAAAAAAATTTACGTAATGATTTTTCAAAAATAATGTAAAGTGAGTTTGAAATGAGTTCAATGGGGGAACTTAAATATTTTTTTGGATTTCAAATATTTCAAAATAAAGAAGTTATTATTTTAAATCATTTTATATACACTATAGATATTTTGAAATGATATGGCTTTGATATCATTAAGGGTAGTGAAACCACTATGAGTTCTACATGTAAGCTAAATCTTGATGAAAATGGAAAATCATTTGATCAGACTACTTATAGAGGAATGATTGGGATTTTTCTATACATAACTGCTAGTAGGACATATATTATGTTTAGTGTGTGTATGTGTGTGAGATTTCATGAAAATCCAAAGTAGTCACATCTATGTGGTGTTAAAAGAATTTTCAAAAACCTCAAGTATACAACTAATTTAGGATTGTTCTATCCTAAAGGACATCCTTTTGATTTAGTTAGCTATTCAGATGTTGAATTTGGTCGATATAAGTTAGATAGAAAGAGTACCTCTAGAGCATGTCACTTTTTGGGATACCCTCTAATATCTTGGTGTAGTAAAAATAAACAATCAGTTGCATTATCAACTGGTGAAGTAGAATACATTGCTGCTAGTTGTTGTTGTGCATAAATTTTGTGGATGAAACACACAATATTAGACAATGGATTTCCATTTATACATATCCTCATAAAATGTGACAACACTAGTGCCATTAAAATTTTTAAGAATCCAATTTATCATTCCAAAAAAAATCATATAGATGAAAGACATCAGTTTTTGAGAAATCATTATAAAAAAGATGATATAACTCTTGAGTTTATTGGGACTGAACATCAGCTCGCTGAAATATTCAATAAACCTATAAACAATGAGAGATTTAACTACATCCTACATGATCTAAGAATGATAAATCTCTAAGATCCTTGAAACTAATCTTGTGTAACTGATTCTTGAAACAGATCTCATGAAACCAATCCGTGAAACTGATCTCTTGAAACTAATCCATGAAACTAATCCTTGAAAATGATCTCATGAAACCGATCCTCGAAACTGATCTAGAGAAATAGAACCTTGAAAATGATCTTCTGAAACTGATCATTGTAATATATATTGTGAAACAGATCATGTGAAACTAATCCTTGAAACCGATCATGTGAAACTGATCCTTGAAATCGATCTTGTGAAAATGATCCTTGAAACCGATATTGGGAAACTGATCATTGAAACTGATCTTGTGAAACCGATCCTAAAAACCGATTTTTTTAAACTAAACCTTGAAATCTATCATGTGAAACCGATCCTTGAAACCTATTTGTGAAACCGATCCTTGAAACCGATCTTCTGAAACCGATCTCGTGAAACCTATATTTTTAAACAAATCATGAAAAATAGATTCAATGACACTGATGTATTTATGTTTTTTTAATTCTATCTATTTTAAATAAAATGAAACTATTTTGGTATTGTTTTTGTGGTGTTTAAATTTTATTCATTACGATTTAAAATCCCTAAATGATTTATTAAGTTTGATCCATCCTGACCTTTCACCTTTCCACTACCATAATTCTTTCTACCCCTTGTCACTCTATATCTTGACCTTCATCCTCTAGACTCTTTTGGAATATGAATCCTAAAAATTGAAAGGACCATTCACACTATGGTAGAGATGAGAAAATATCTATCTACTAAGCATAAAATAGGTGAGTCCAATGGAGCTGCAAAACCGAGCATGGAAATCGAGTGGTTACGACTGAAAAAGAAGTATCTGCTCAGTGGCTTCTATCATGAAAGTCGTTTTTGTTAAAAGTGTTAGAATATTAAGGATAGAAAAGCTGGTTCTCTAATAATGAAGTTCCTTTTTATCCTCATCTAGTACATGATTTTTATCAATATTTGATGATATCCTTGGATGAAGCTGAGGCGGCAAGGATGAAGTCAGTGGTAAAGGGAAAGGAAATAACTTTTTCATCTATGGAATGGGTTGAGTGCTTGGAGATTCCTCATGAAGGTTTCTATAATGATTATACATATAATATTCCACAATCCTATGATTTTTTCTCTAATGAATATTCTCTAATGGAGCTGAAAGAAAATGGAGAATCTATGAGGACTATTTCAAGTGTGTTTGAAGGAGACGTAAGATTGCATTTTAAGTTCATACAACATCAAATCATCCCATGGAAGGGATATTTCTCTGCTGTGAATTATCAGGATGTATTTCTGATCAATCTGTTGTAACATGGGATAAAAGTGAACACGTGAAGCTATCATAAGGTGAATGTATCTAATTTAATAATTCCATCCAAGAAGGAAACATATTTGTACTATCCGAGGATGATCTATACCTTTTTAAGAAAGTTATGTTGTGTAGAAGATTGAGATGATGTGATAAGTGCATATAATGGTTTCTGTCTTCAAAAAGATATTTGTAAAATAATTATGTTATTCTAGAACCTTGGGAATAGATGATGGGTAGGTGATGAAGAAAAGGTTGTATGAGTATTTCACTCCTGTTGACTGTCCAACCAACCCAAATGATCAAGTTGATCCAGGTATTAAACGAGGAGATTAAACTGTTTATTATTGTGAGGAAGCTGAGGCTGAAGTTCCATGGGAAGAAGGATCTCTTTTTGATGAAAGGAGTGATCCTGATATTGCTGAAAGCCCCAAGGACATGTTTTATAGACCTGATAGTCCACCTTTGGACTTAGCCTCTAGAAAATCATTGCTAGGTGATGAGTATGAGGAAGAGACTGAGGTTACATGAGTTTAAGGTTATGAATGTAAATCACATGAGGAGTCTGATGATGATGATGATGATGATCTGGATGAAGGATAAATTATGAGCATGTAATTGATTCTATGAATGTTGGACAACAAGTAGATGATAGATCCAATGAAGAATCTATACATGGAGCGGGTTATGGTTTTGATCCTGTTGAACAATAGGTAGTTGATCATAGAGATATTGTTCATGAGGACAGGTCACCCCATCCTAATGATGAAAATAAAGACATCATTAAGGATATGAATGAACTTATGGATTCTAATCATGAACAAGAAGTGAGCATCAAGTGCTTCAAATTGAGGAAGTTCCTAAATAAGTTGAAGACGCTGGAGAACATGCAGAACCAGAAGTTCAGTTAGTTCCTCTACCCAAAAATTTTATTATGGGAAGAGGGAAGGATGAAGAAGTTGATGTAGATGAAGTAGTTCTTGAGCCTCAAGGAAGAAGGATTATGAATAACACTATTGAGAAAAGAGACTGAACATGTACTTGATAATTAAATAATGGTCCAAGATATATTCATTTGTGGTTGGAATATGACTTAGATGAAGAGAGGGTGCCTCCTCCTTCTGCTTTACAAGCCCTAGCTAAAGCAGAACCTCTTCCACCAGTTTCTGCTCCTCTAGTAGTAGAGACAGTTGCACCGATAATTCCAAGTGACTATGTCCTTGAGGCCGATTTTGGAACAATTAATAAATGATATATGTGAGCTAGTGAAAGCCTTAGTTGGATCCAGAAGTGAATCCTTCACTTCGATTGGTATTTCAGATGCAGATGCAGAAACGATTACAAGGATGGGGATCCAGGAGATTCAACCAAATCTCATTACCATAGTAGAAACCATCATTAGTCATAATACCTTACTGAGAGAAGAATTAAGGAAGATGAGAAATGAAATAATTTATCTAACCTCTGACTTCAAGACCTCCTATAGTGGTCTTGTGAATGTTCATAGGAACATGGTGACTCATATCCTCAGTCTAGATCTAAAGAAGTTGAAAAAGGAGCTTTGTAAAATGTTAACTGGCCCTTCTAGTTCTAGAAATAGGAAATGTTTTCTTTTTAATTTGGAGTCTCTCACGTTTTTGATGAGAGAGGATCTCCAAAATCTTCAGATAATTTCAAACAAATAAACTCTTGAAAAGGTGAACAATAATACAATCCTTGTGTTCAATATGGTTAGTCAATGCAAAAATGAAACCTCTACTGCTCAGAAGGAGATTAGGGATAATGTGGATAAGTACATTACAATGATTTATACCAAGAATGATCTGATAATGAACTTCAAGTTTCTGGAATAAAATCTCAGAATACCTCTAGTCACAGAAGTGTTCAAGAAACTAGTTACTCAATAGAAGGATTTTACCCCTTTTCTAAATAAATTCATGGAGAATAAGGAATACATTGAGAAGGCTATGAAACATGTTGGTGAAATCATTAAGGATTTCATCAATCTCCTTAATACATATATGCATGTATATGATGATGAAATTCTCACCCCTCCTACTGATTCTATTGGTACTCCCATATTGGCCTCCTGCTCTAATGAACGTCTCTCAGGATCTTTCCCAGATTTGGCCCATCATTACAGAGCAATCTCCCAGTCGTATGTTTTCAGAATGAAGTCCTAGTCTTGCAGCCAATGTCCCTAGAGGTGTTTCCCTTCCAGGTGTTATCTTCAGACTGCCTCTTCCCTCTACCCCTCTAAAACCTTCTCATCCTACACTTGATCCTTTAGATAAAGTCAAATCCCCTCAGAAGCTAACCACTTAGGGATGGATTGTACCATTGATTGGGGTGTTTCGCTTCTTATTTACTGTACTCTTTTTCTTATTAATGGAACTCCTTTTTTATCTTCTCTCTGTTATTTATGTTATTTATCTTCTTCTATTCTTTCTCTTCTTTTGTTGATAATCCCAAAAAGGAGAGAAATAAGTGGCATACATTATTAATAGAAGATTCATACATTTTTAATCTAAGGGGGAGATATTCTGGTATATGACACATGACATGTCCTCATTATAGTCCATTTTTTAGGGGAGATTTGTTTTAAAAACTCACTCAATAGAAGGATTTGGTTATATTGAATAATCAAATTTAGTGTAGATTTTACTAAGTCTATTCATTATTATTCCTTATATATTCATATATGCCAAAAATTGTGATTATCAAAAAGTGGGATATTGTGGGACCTTCTTTGTTATAGTCCTTTTCATAATCACAAATAATTTCAAACTACATATACTACAATTTCATGTCATTTAATATCTATAAGTAAATCAATTATTTCATACAGATCTATATACTTCAACAAGTCAATAATTGATATATATATATATATATTAATAAATATGTTTACAAGTGTATTTGTAAATTTATTTTTGGATGTCACTTAATCTAGTAATGTTATGTGTAAGACAGACACTTCATAAGCTTTTCAGATTCACTATCACCGATAGTTTGTTCGACATACCAATGTTCGACACACCGATGTTTGACACACCGATGTTGGACACACTAATGTTCGACACACCGTTGTCTAAAACTACGATGTTCGACACACTGATGTTTGACCCACTAATGATTGACACTTTGATGTTCGACACACAAATGTTTGACACAACGATGTGTGACACACCGATGTTTGAGACACCGCTGTTTGACACACTGATGTTCGACACACAGATGTTTGACACACTGATGTTCGACACACCGTTGATCGACACATCGATGTTAGACACACTGATCTTCAACAAACCGATGTTCGACACAACAATGTTTGACACACCGATTTTTGACAGACCGATTTTCGACACACCTATGTTCGACACACCAATGTTCGAAACACCGAAGATGACAGACCGAAGATGACAGACCGAAGATGACATACCAAAGATTACATGCCGAAGATGACACACAGGTGATGAAACACCGATGTTAACAGACTAATGATGATAGACCAATACTTATGACTCACTGATAGTTATAAAAAATTGTTTCAAATTTATTAATTCAAATTTATTTATAATGGTCATATTTAGAAAAATTAATGTTTCTGAAATTATTTAATGTTGTCTATAGAACAATCCGTAGACAGTACAAGGTACATGCACAAGGGGAGATCTTCTTTCCCAATAGACCAGGATGTATAAAAGTATTACACACTCAACCATAATTAATCTCTCAAAAAAACACTACAAAAACAAAAAAAAAGGACAGACTGTGTGAATACGCATGACTTTGCGAAGAGTGTAACTCAATGCATGACCTCAGAAGAATCTTTACAAGAAAAAACCTGCTAAAGCTCGTTGAATAACCTCACATAGAAGAGATGAACATTTTCACACATGGAATATAGATTATAGAGACTAAAATATTCTATTTTGGAGAAAACTCCTAGAAGTTGAATAGAATATCATTTTCTCTACATCAATTGAGTCCAGAGCTTTAATGCACAACACATAGATATTTTCAAACAAAGGTCTTTTTTAACAACTCTATTGTGATCTTCTATTTTCTATTTGAGTAGTGTGTGTATATATTTGTGTCATTGATGTTATTAATATTTTCATGACTTATTATATACTCCCTTTACTTATTTTATATGAAATGTGCATAATTTGTGTGAAATATTAATGTTTTAATATTAAGTGTAATTTTTGAGCATTTTTAGAAGTAGTCAAATTGAGTCAGTTTAATGTTGTAATAATAACTATCACTATACTGATCCAGATTGTGTGGTTATTGGTTTTTATGCTTCTCCTTTAATTATAAAAATTTCATTAGAAGGTACCATGAGCCAATTCGGCCATTTGAAGGGTCATATGGTCCTCACAAACAAGACCAAAGAATCTGTTAACAAACTGGACCAACCCTGAAGATTTATTTACTGGGATCAATCCAGAAGTCCAAAAACATTAACTCTCCACCATAATTCGTGGGACACTACATGTCATCTTGGATAAAAATTTCAAGGCCCAAATCCAAGTACAAGTGGCCCAAATGAAGCTTTAAATTCCAGCCCACCATTCTGCCCGAGAAATAAAATAAGTATAGTATTCATGACATATCTCATGATGTAAGCATCAACACGAGCCGATTTTTTTCAGTGTGAAAGAGGAGATATATAAGGCCTACTTTTTTGAATAATTCATTCGGATTTGAAGTCATCATCATGTTCCAAAATCCGTTCACATTTTGGCCATCGGAAAAGCATGGATAGAAATGGATAGTTTACCTTTGTTTAATAAAACCGACATAACTTTGGCTCCACTTGTCCAAATGCCTCCAAATTTTGACATTAGTCAACCAATGTTATTATATAAAACTATTAATATGGAGATATTCAGAGATTAGGCTATCTAAATATCCAAATTGGCAATTCAATTGGAGGGAAATATTGGGAATGCAAACAGTCCACTCCTTGGGCTATAAATACTCTCCCCTTCTCTCCTTGAGAGGGGTTGGCATTTCAGAAGAGAAGATAACATATTGGCACGACCAAAGCCTTGACAGAGGCTTGGGAGGACCTGCCATACTCAAGTTTTTACTTGAGAGTCCTTTCCTTTTCTCTTTGTTTTCACTTACTTTCAGGTTCTTCGTTTTTGTAATTTTGTAAGTCCTTTTTTTTGTAATTTTGTTTTAATGCAAGTTTCTTCTCCAATATCTCTTATTCTCATCCACCTTCTGTAGTTTAATATTTATGTTATTAAAATAGTTTAAATTCATTTGAATACCCTTCCCTTCTTTTGCTTCCTCATTCAATTGAAATCCGTTTTTAATTACCATCATCGTTCGTGTGTGTGTGTTGACGTACCACTCTTTTCTAATCCCTTTCTTTTTCTTCTATTCTTAATTTATCATCATAATTATTATAACCAGAATATTAAACACCCAAATGGATGCGTAAATATATCGTTGGGGTGAGTTATAATTTAGTTATGTTAAGTTATTGAGAGTATTTGCTCGATGATTATTCGTTAATTTAACATTGTGTATGTTGGACTTAATTTTCCATGGATTAATGACATATTTTGTTTAGCATGTGGTTTCCATGGATTATTGGAACTTCAAATACACTACCATAAAAATTTACTGATTGAGATTAAAATCCTAATTATGTTAAGGCTTGGATTAAAGCTTTAACACTTAGGAATTCTAATCGATGTCAACTTGTGAATGGGGTGTTAATTTAAATGCAATATAAAGAAAAGCTCAAGGATATCACAAGCTTAGCTCCCTAATAATGAACTCACCCCAATATTTATCAATTTGATAAATCAATTATAGACAATCAATAATTTTAATTAAGCTCTTGAAACAAACCCCCTAATCAAAATAAAATCAACTAAAAACAAACAACTATTAAAAAGTATCATCGCCGAGGATTCAACCCGAGTGTTGCTATACACATTAGCAGAGCACCGGAACTTTGACCGGTCAATAGGCGACAATCGGACGTGCATTTCAGTCATGCACAATTTTTTCTGAGCATAACTTAAGGATAATAAAATATCCACACAATCAATCTCTTTTCACTCTTGTTTCCCATGTAAAACTGTAGAAGAGAACTTTTGTGCTCTGTTTGATAGTTTTCCCATGAATAACTATGGTAGAGGTCATGTGTGATCTGGAATGCTCTGTGTGTTTTTGTGAACCCCAATCTAGTGTGTGGATCAAAAGTTCATTAATATAAACTGCTTGGTGGCAGGTGATCCCCATGTGGAGATGACTAAGTCTCTACTTGATACTGAACCTCTTGTTTTATCCGCTGTGCTGTTTTTCTTCTGTTTTAATCTGATATGTATTTTTTTACATTACGATAAACTGAACTTTGAGAGTTAGTTTAGCAAGTTTTTATAACTGCTTTTAATTAGTAGATTAGTTTCAAATGTTTGACTAATATTTTTATTGGTAAAGGTGAGAACTAGTCAATATTTTGAGAAATTAATTGTACCATAATGAAATAAATGAATTCAGTACAAACTGACTGTGATTTCATTCTCATAGGGGGTGTTATTTTAAAGAACCAATTTTAATAGAAATTTTAATAGATACTCGATTTACCCCCATCGTGATTCATCTACTCTGACAAACAAAAGAAACTAATGATTTTATTCTAGGGATTGTTTTATTATTTGTGTGAAGAAATGTATATATTATGGAAGTGAGGGAAAATAATGATTTTATTATCTTGTGTCGTTATGAATGAATCCATGTCTACCCAACACCAATGATATTGATAAAATACTCCTTAAAAATAAGAATAATGTAATCATACAAGTTCAGATTAGACTATTTAATTCTTTCTATCTACTAATCTATTTTTCTATATTATGCCTCATATATAAAAAAAGATGATAATATTGTAATTAAAAGGACAAAAAAAATTTGAATAGATATAGGATTATGGAAACAGCCCAAACTCAATTATTATGTTCATTATTAAATTTTCTTTATAATTCATAAAACATTTAATAGAAATATGTTTGATGTAATATATATGATAATATTTAGGATGTCACCAAGAAATTTCATTATAATTAATAGCCTCTATAATCACTAAATGAAGATCATATATAAATCACACTCATTGGATTTACATAACATGGGTTCATGTACATGCTAAGAACCAGCATAATTATTTAGAGTTACCCATGTAAACAATATAGAATAGAAGTGGTATATGATAATTATTACCATAATGTGATGTAGTACTGAGTAGTACATGTATTTAATTTCAATAATGAAAAGTTATATCCACCTAAAAGAATATTTTTTTCAATTAGAAAATTTTACAATACAGAACACGAATTGCTAGAATATCTTATGAAACATTAACTTCTTTCGATCAACCCAATTACTTTAGGTAGAATAATAATTAGTTTCCAGATGATAAATGATCTACTTATTGAGATACTACAGTCTCGTTATTGGTTGAAAAATCATATATGATTTATCCCAACCACTATACAGTTATAAAGTTATCTTTTTTTTATTCTATCAAATTCTTTCAATAGGATATCCTTTGTTTGAAAAACTATAATATGGATTCATGGATAAGAAAAACAAGAATGCATTGGAACATTTGTATCATGTTAATAATCAAAGTAGATATAAATTCATCATCTTGTGTAGAATGATAATGTAATAAGCATGGGTGCAAATAAGTATATGGGCCTTCCAACTTAGATATCTTCCCACAAATATATTATTTATCAAATATTCCTTACATAATAAATTTAAATTTGATCCGATATTTGTCATGTTGAATAATTTATTTACAATTTTTTGATTCAGAAAACATGGTTCAATAACCATATTTTATGCACATGAAATTCCCAATACTAAGAAACTCATTAAAAGTGGATAATAATAAAAATTATGTTTCTAGCTTCTCGATAATGGAAAACCTAAAGGTTGATTGATCACATCTTCCTCACATACCTTATCTCGTATCATATAGCCAGATACATCCTCATTAGTGAAATTTTAACTCGTTAAATATAGATAATAAATATTCATTTCTATAGGAGTTGTCACAATTTTTTTCGACTTGTTCGTAATTTTAATCACTTGATGTTGAACACCTCACAATATTCAGATACGTAGTCATTGTTAACATTTTCTTATGATATGAAATTAAATACTATTTTTTTGATGGTCCAAATTCAACTAATTTCTCAGAGTTAGGTTTTATAACAGTAGGTGACAACTCATAAATAACAGAAATGTGCACATAAAATTCCATGAAACCATGATGACAAGGTTTTATTTATAAAGATGATGCTTCCACCATCTCCTCACCATCGATCAAAATATACATAATATTTGATAAATGTTTTTTATATTGAAGACATAAATATATTATTGATTTTATTACCTGAATTTCCTGGATTTTTAAGAAACTATGAATCCTCGTAGTCTCTTCTTCAAATGAAATTGAATCATGAAGATAAGATACTCATGTCATTGGTAAATTATAGAGATGGCCATGATCATTATGAATTAGTTCTCTCACGTAGTATAAAAACATATACATGATTAGTCATAATTAATTTATTTACCATGTTTTTATTTATAGTTGTTATTTTCCATATATCATCACATTAATTAAACCATACATGATAGATATTTCAGGAATCTTGGAAATTAAAAACATATTCATGTTAACATGTTTTTTACTTTTATCGTGTATTGAATGATATTACTATGTAATGTAGTTGTAATATATATTTTTCAATAACATAAAAATACTATTTAAATTTTAATTTAAATATTTATAAATTTTTTTGAATTATAATATTATATTAAAAAATATATAATTTTTATTAAAATTATTTATAACTATTTAATTCTCAAATTTTTTTAAAAAATACATGGTTTCTATAAAAAAATATGAATGATTATATTTATTATTACTTAAAAAATAAAACATATTATAAATTTATGCATATTTATTTTATGACACTTTTTATAAAAATTTTATGATATCTTAATTTATGTAATTTTATTTTATTAATTTTATTTTTTTTCCAATGATATACTACATTATATATCCAGTTCAACCATAAAATGAAAGATGTTACCTATGGTTCTTTCCATATTACTGGGTTTGGGGCTACGCTGGGAAGATAAAATCATGTCATGGATGGTGGTGGTGGGTTTTCTATAAAAAAATAAGAAAAGATTAATTTCATTTAATTTTTTTAAATATGTAAAATAGTATTTTAATTTTTTTATTTATAAACATATATATATATATTCACTATTTTTTACACTATGATATTAATATTTTATCTATGTATTAATTAATAATTAATTAATTTTTTTAATGATATTTAATTTTGAATTCAATTTTAATCAATTTTTATATTTGTTAAATACAATCACATTTGTAACTAATCATACATTTTTATTAGAAAAATTAAAATTATTTTCAACTAAATGTTGCTGGTTTGATTTATAAAAAAATACATACCAACCACATATTAGGGGAAAATATTCATATGGATAGATAATCATTTTTTTGAGAAATATATTCCAATTTGGTATATATTTATTAAACAATTAGTGGATGCGAGAAAGATACAGGGGGTCTCATTATATAGAAAATCAACATAAAGTTGTGTGAATCTAGTCAATAATTATTGTGTAAGACGAAAACATGAGGCGTGATTCATGTTCATGCATCCTAATAGTTTGTAAGATGAAGCATGAACTGTGTCCATGCTATTTGACCAATGTGATAGTGTGCAGGGGGTTTATGACATTTAGAACCCATTTTTCAAAATAGTTAATACCCAACCCGAGTTTAATAATTTGTTTCTTAAAAAAAACTCTGGTTATACAGATCTAGGAAAATCAATCAATGGTGATCGAATTCTGGGAGGGTTGGAAGTCCATTGTTAGCATGTGGATAGGAATATTACGCATTGATGTATGGGTAGTTAGCCATGACTGTTTGTGTATAACCATATAGTTTTTACAGTGGGCATTGATATTTCATAGTTGTGGAAGGGGGCTTGGCATGTGGAGGATTTTGGGTTGGTGTTTATTTTTTAAAAACAAAAAATCATTTTTTATTATATAATTATAGCTACTGTTTTTAAATAATTTTTTTCCCAAAAAAATTATTTACTACCATTAATTTTTAAATATTGTATTTAATATGGGGTTTAAATAATCACTTAAAAACCAATGCTAATTTTTAAAATACGGAAATATTTATTAAAAAATACCAGTAATTAATGACTTCCATCATATTAAGAATGGTTTTCCATCACCATTTATAATTTTTTTAGGGTTTAGTAACTTGAATTGCACAAGATAAATTTTTAGGGTGAACACTTATTTTTTATTGTGGGGATGTGGGCATGGGGCAGGGAATTTTTATAGGAGTTTATTTTTTAAAAAAACTTTTTTACATTGGTCCGTTAACCACTGATAATGTTTTATAAAGAATTATTCAGTTTAAAAGTTATTTTAATTTAGTCATTTTTAAATAGTGTTTTTAAAAAATAGACATGGTTTACACTACCACTGAAATAATAATCGCTAACATTGTTACCAAACCAATGTTTCTTGAGAACTAATAATAATATAAGTAGACAATTATTTTAGTAGAAGTTTTTTTATAGCCACTAATTGTGTATTTAGGGAAGGAAAATGGGTCCATCACTAGATATATTTAAAAGATGGGTTTCGGAGTTGGAATGAACAACATTTTGGGTGAGAGTTTTTTTTTGAAAATATAAAAATTAGAATAGGTTTTGTTACTTCCACTAATGTTTCGTAAATTTTTTTTTGGAAAAAATAATTATGGAAATTCATTATTGAATATTATTGTTTTAAAATAAAGTATGGTTTTTAACCAAGGATAATTTGTAGATATACTCATGTTAATTGGAAACCATCAATAATTATTATTGTCGGTCATATTTGTAGTGGTTTTTCTTAACCACACTCAATGTATTTAGTGGTGGTTGAAGTCGATGACAACCGAAACATCAACCACCATATAATGACTGTATTTTTGTGTAAAAGAAGATGTTTAGAAGAGTGTTTCAATAAATAATCAACCTAAAAAAAAGAAACTTTTATGTTATTAAAATGGGTAATATATAAATAATAATAAGAAATATAGGGTTTGTTAGAAATACTAAATAAAATAAATGAAAATTATAAATAAAAATATATAAATTAGATAATTCCTACCACACAAAAAATTAAATTGATTCCTGGATCATTCCCATTTTTCAGAAATAAATTGATAACTATTTTTGTAGAGTTTCATCAAAATTTATGAATGTTAACTTAATTTTGAATATGTAACATCTCATTTGACCTTTATTAATGATCATAATAAATATTAAACATTACCAAATTCATACCAAAATGTGTATGAAAATAACATGTGAGTATTTCAATAGGAAAAATAAATAAATCAATGACCATTGACCCAAATCATAATAACAATGTGAGTTTGTTTTCATTATTTTGAGCATATGACACATGTTTTAAACTAAAATATCACATTAAAATTTAAATCACATGATTTCAGATATTATGATCACACTATTAATTATAATGATAACAATTCATTTATTGATGTCAAAATTATGTCATCATTCATTTTTCTAGAGTTTGTAAACAATAAACACTTTTATACTCAATTATAAGAAAATAGTATTTATTTTGGAGAAATTTTTTTAAAATAAACAATGAACTTTTTTTATACCACCAAATCTATGAATTTGAATAAAATATAGTCCCTTATTACAAGATTTAGATGAATAAAAATTAATTTTTTATATAATTCCATTACAATTTTCGCCCGCCTTCTCATTTTTAAGTGAGTTATTTTTTTGAAACACTTTTATGCATAAAATAAAAAATTCCATTCAGTATATTCTGACCACGCTGTGCCTCGAAATGGTATGTGAATCATTCATTTTGATCAAAATGGTGTCAAAAATAATTTTCCAAGGGTTTGATGATAATATAATATCATTTCCATAGTTTTGAGAATATAATAAACTTTTTAAATTTCAATTTAAATTTTAAATTAAAAATAAGGACATTCAATCATATCAACTACACACTAAATAAAATTATAGTACATAATTGTAATAGATGTCAGAAATAAACCAATTTTTTTAGAGTTTTATCACTTCCTAAAATACTAATAAGTTAACTCCCCACAGATGAATATACTAGGTTAAAGAATAGCTAAAAGTGTTGATGTGTCTATATAAAATAATGCGAGGTAGTGCATTTAGGTATATAGTAACATCTGTTATAATGTAACATAATTCACCATGACATAAATGGATCAAAAAATATATAATATAATATTTTAACATATATAGTCATATCCATTAAATGAGGTATTACAATAAAAAATCACTATATATAATTAATGCTTAAAAAATGTATGAAAATACAATAACAACATGGGTGTGGACGACGTGATAGTAGTACCACACAACCAACTACCTTACCCATTATATATCTATTGATTTTGAAATCATCATCTAATTGTGTATGTTGGTATTAATTGATATTTTGTGAATAAAATTGATATTCACATATACAGTTGTTAAATATTACTCAGAATAGACATCCCATGATGTGAGCAAGCCCTTTGAACTACCAGTGATTATGTGGATCAATAATATATCAAGGATAAACAATCCTATGTCTGAAGGATTAATAAATATTTTTAATAAAATTTTTGAATAAAATTTTTCATCTTACCCATTTTTTAATTTAATCATGATAAAAAAACTATTTTATTTTACTATGATATTTTCATTCTTTTATAAGAATAGTATAAGGGACCATGTAGAGTAAATCCTGCTAGAGAGTCACAAGGATCTCATAGAATAATCTGGAATCCCTCTCATTAGAGGGGATACCTTAGTAATAACCTTTGAAAAATTTTCCTAATATATCATGGAATATAGAAATCATCCATGACACATGTATATTATATTCACAAAATAGAAATAAAAACCAGAAATAATAAGATTCTTCCACATCCATTCATTATTTTTTGGACCAAAAAATCAATCTATATTTAAAAATATGTATTCTTGGGGAAATAAAAATCACCATAAATTTAATATATACTAATGAAAATATGTATATTCAAAGATAAAAATATACACATCTTTTGATTTTGAAATAAAAAAACATCTCAAATTCTATAACTACATATATAGGTACTTGAAAAAATAAATGTTTTCAGGGATTTATTTTAATGTATAGTTCTCTTAATCCTTGTTTCTTTGTTATCAGATGAGATGATATTTTTCAAATCATCATCCACCTCAAACTTAGATATTTTAATGAGAATGAGTGTAAACAGTCTGGTGAACTCTTATTCATTAAATCCACATTTATAGGATGTTTCATGGATAACACATCATTAACATTACCATACCTAAGATGGTGGAATAATTATATATCTTCACTGATATATAAATTAGTAATTATTTCGCCAAATCCCAGAGCTATAGGTGAGTTTGAGAAGATATATGTATGAGTCATCACCTGTCTTGAACCTAACTTGTTGGTGACAAGGGAAATAGTCATCTTACACTCTGTCTTACCCTATCCTGGTAGTGAGTGTAAGGTATGATACATTAATGCCCCATAATGTTGAAAACCAACCCCAGTTGACCAATCCAATTACCTAACATAACATTACATAGTCCCCGAAGTACATTCTCGATAATTTCAATCCAACAACAAGATACCGAGCATTATAAAGAACCATTTTTGAACAGTTTCACTATTATAAATCTGACATCACCATCCATGAATTGAAATCCACACCAAATAAAATAAATATCATGAACATATATAAAAAGATATAAATATGTAATTAGAGAAAACACCATAGTGAATAATATCATTTATCACAAACATCACCACATCAGAATTCTTAATCATGACATATATTTATGATATCCT
This sequence comes from Viscum album, assembly GCA_963277665.1. NCBI lineage: Eukaryota > Viridiplantae > Streptophyta > Magnoliopsida > Santalales > Viscaceae > Viscum > Viscum album. Next base: position 1,465,311,488 of record OY728125.1, on the reverse strand, counting down.
CATTAAAAAAATCAAAACAAGGAAAAAGAAAAAAAATTCAATACATTATATCAAAATGATATAAATTCCCAAAACCATATAATAAAAGAAAAACACCATGAGACCATATCTCCACCATCACAAAACAACATCATAAATCATTGATCACGAATTTAAAATAAACTATAGGGTTCCATTTACCTTACCCATGATCTACAAAACAATGTTTTCATACACCAAAATTCATATACATGGTGTGAGGAAAAAGGCATACTAGGATACCACTATCGATCTATGCAAGGGAATTACACATGAAATTCATTAAATCTAGTTATAAGTATCATTTTTTAAACTAAGTTATCTTTAAAAATTTATGATTACTTGAAAAGAACATTTTTGAAACCCCTTTGTCTTTTTGTATCCAATCATAATTTAAAAACAGGGAAAACAATTACCAAATAAATAAATGAATCAATAAAATTTAATCACTAACAACACACCCAAACCTGGAATTAATATGGGAATAATTGTAAAATCAATACATATCCAAATTATTTAATGTAATAATCAAAATATATCATAGAAAAAAATGGTAGTATCATCATGCATAAAGAATATAAAAACTATATTGGAAAAAGAATGAGACACTATGGAGTCTGACCAATTGGGGATAGTGTGAATTAGTCTAAAACAAGGTCATTTATTGCAGTCTAAGAAACATATAACTAGTTATAATATCTGTTAGTCTTCCCTGAGACCATCCATTATTCTATGGGAACTCTCAACCCACCTGACCATGTTTCATAAGCTGTATCAGTATCAATAATAATGAATCCATCAATCCCTCAGATAACATTCTCTAAATTTTCGAAGACGTGGGTTGAGGTTTTATTTTTCTATGTTATGAACACACACACTCCAAATCTCAAATATGTTCTACACAATTCCAAAAAATTAATAAAAAATATGGTCTAATCACAAAATCCATTTAAAATCCATTTTTATAAATATTTTATGCTAATAAAAAGTGATTCATTTAAGAAAATGAAATAACTATTTTAAAACCCTTTCAAAAAACCATTTGAAATCCTAAAATCTCTTTGATACATTATAAAAAACACAAGGACTTCATAAAAACCATCTTCCATTATAAAACCACATTAAACCATTAAATTTACAACCCACTACAAAAATACCAATAATTATAGACTAACCATCTATAATAATTAAAATTATTTGAAATTTAATAAGAAAACCCAAGGTAAATTAATAAATAATGGAAATCAATGGAAAGTTCCCTATAATAGGGACACATAGATTGATTATAAACTAAATATTTTCACGTTCAAATAAAACAACATTATTTGGGTAGTTGAGGTCTTTACAGAACTAAAACAAATGGAAAAAAATTCAAAACCACAATTAAAGACCCTTGGATGGACCAAAATGAAAACAATGGCTTCCATACCCAATAAAAATGATAGAATTAGGGTTAAACAGGTATATTGATGGAGAAATCATGAATAAATAAACATTTCTTAGAAAGAAATATCCAAAGGAAGGAAAAAATTAACAAAAAATTGAGGTAGGATAGATTTATGGTGTAGGGGAGAGGTCATACAAATTAGAGGATAGAAATGAGAGATTCATTCTTATGGACTCTCAAGAAAAAATAGTTAATATCTAAATTTTTAATGACTAAGAATAATTAAATTGTATTTATTCACAGTTTGGAAAACCATGAACAACAATTTGAAAGCCATTGTATCCTAAAAAGTCAACCTATTCAGTTTTTCAATATCATTCCATGATTTTAAAATGAATGTTTAATCCATGAAAATACTCACTATACCTTGAACATCCAAATCACGCAGTTAACCACAAGAGTTCATTAGCCATTTATGAACCATGTGCTAGGGTGTATTTTCCAAAAAACTGAGGGTATAGCTTCAAACTCCTAGAAATAACTATAATAAATTAATACATAAATAAACGTCAAAATAAAACATATAGTTAACTTGGTTGGTATCATATATGTCCCTACTATGACATTTTATTCTGCTATAAATTCCCTGAGGATCTTTACAAAAAAAGTGAGATCAATTTTCCCTCAAGAAATTCTCTCACTCCCAAGTCCTATGGCTATCACTACCATAATTATAAAGTAAATGGACTAAAAAGCTTGAATTTCCATAGAGTACTTTGTTTTGATAATCCAGGATAGAATCTTTCTAATAAACTTTTGTGGTATCAGGAAGTATCTAAAAATAATTCCACTCCACTACATGAGATTGGTCTTGATTGTACGTATTTTTCAGGGATACATGAAATAAATCATGGATATTGGTTTTACATAATGGATGATCAAGGAAATAAGACATAATATAAATATTCTTCATAGTATAAAACAGAACGTCATATAAAATCACTAAAATTATATTTTTTCCCCAAGTGTCGTTATCCTAGTCGAATAGATACTCAATAGAACACTAGATCACCAACCTCAAACTCTAATGGGTGATAGTGATGATCAAAATATGATTTCTAGTGAATATGAGTAGAAACTAATCTCTTTTAGATCAACTATAATTTATCAATAAAATATCATTGATGAGACATGGTCCCCATATAGAACACTCAAGAACTCATCCCAATAAGATTAGGATTGACAGAGAAAACCATACAATTCATCAAAATGTCCATCTTGATCGAGGAATGATATTTTTTAATCAAAAATTTATTGAAATAATGATACCTTCCCAATAAATCCTCGAATCTAAGAACACATGCATGAAGCATCTCCTCAAGATTATAGATTTCCTTCTCATTCTGACCTTACATTTTATGGAGATATGTTATGATCAAATTCAACTGGGTTACCTTAGATTTTTGATGGTTCTTCTAAAACAAATAAGTATAATGAGTATCATAGTTAGAAAATATTCTTGATGGAAAACCATGAATTTTGATGAACATTCATATATATGTTCATAGACCCCTCTACATTCATTGAATCCAAATTGGAAGAAAGTGGGATGCATAATCAATCGATCTATAATAGCCTAAATGACATCCCTCTCACCAGGATTATATAGTCGACTAGTCACAAAGTCCATAAAGTCACGATCCTTATTCTACATTAGAGTGGGAAGAGATTGATGTAAACTTAAGATGTCTTATATTATCTAATTTGATACTTTGGAAGGTATAACAACAGTCTAAAAAATCCCCAATTGACAGCCTCATCCCAAGACACCATTACTAACTCCTCAGACTATTCAAAATCTTGGTATTCATTGGGTTAATAGAATCAATATATTAATTCATTACATTCATCACCTTTAACATCTAGTTCAATGAATCCACCAAATACATTTTGAAAATGATGGTACAATCAAGAGACCCAGACCAATCAACCATGTTATCCACACCATTTAAAACTATTAAAATTTATAGGCAGTTAAAGTTAATTTCATATTCACCCAAAACCTAATCCTCAAGAGAGGAAATGACTTGAATTACATTGAAGGAAACTTTCTCTGCATCTTCCAACCACTAAATACATATATTATAATATGAACCTAAAAAACCCCAATATTTCACCAATTATATAAAAATATGGATTGTAAATTTCTAGTCAAGTTATATGTGAAACATTTCTTCTTTTCAAGGGTATAAGAGACATCGAAATCAAATTTATATAGATACTCCAACTAGCATATCTATCTGAGGATCAAGCCACATTGGGAGATGATATATTTAAAACTCTTGAGATCTGAGTATATAATAAACCATTCCCCAAATAGGTAATGGTTCAAAGTCTATTAAACATGTATCATTTCTTCTAAATCAAGGTCTTGGGTGGGGTGGTCCCACTGAAATATGTGTAAATGATGATATCCATAGGCCACCACATGATCATCTTTTCTCAGAACACACCAAAACACCACTCTTTCAGAATCACTATACACTACACATCCCTTCCTAGGATAATAAATAATTACAACTAATGTAGATGTCAAAATTTTCCAAAAATCCCGAAAAAATACCTACAATTTTAACTCCACTAAAACATTTCCCCTTTTCATTTAAACACTTTAAATGGAAAATCTATTCTAGTGAAGGATAGACGAAAGAACCTGAAATAACTAGACAAACCTAAAAAGAACATAATCTCATATAAAATCATGATCCACACTTAACAGATAACCACTCTACCTTCCCAAGATACATATATATACCTCTCTTGGGAATAAAATAACCCAAAAACATTATGTCTTTGGTCCAGAGATTGAATTGATATGTTGTAGCATATAGATTATGTTCCATCATGGTTCCCAAAAAATCCCTCAGATGGTCTCAATATTTCTCATTCATCTTTTAAAAAAAATATAACATTAATAATCATTGTCCTGATAGAGTAAAAAAGTGATGAAATATCTTGTTCATCAATTCCATAAATACCAATGGAGAATAGACAAGGAAAAATGACATAACCGTATATTCAAAACACTTATATAGGCTCCTAATGATGTTTCTAGGAATATCTATCTCTCAAAATCATACATAATTGCACCACCATTTGAAGTAAAAATTTGAAAACCAAAATTATCCGCTAAGTTGGTAAAAAGTTTCATTGATTCATTAAAATTATTATTTCTTCTTAACAGTCACCTTGTTCAACTTATGACATCCTATGAAAAGTTAGAGACTGTTATCAACATTCTCAGCAAAAGGTCCTAATGACACACATGGTGAAATGATAAAGTGATTAAACACCATTATTTAAATTTCCTCTAATAAAATTTTTGTATTTCAACTCAACCTGGGCGATCCACGAAGATGGAAATTATTTGGGGATCATGATGAGGAGTATATGGATATTATAATCAACCTATCAGTGTGAGGAATCATAAAAAAATTAATACAAAAAACCTTAGGGTATCAATATACAACCACTGAAAGATGAAAACATGATCCATGAACTGTGCAATCGAAGAAAAACCCAGATAACTATCATTAAATTGATCCCACATATAATTTTATAGGTCATTCCCTCACTAACTTGAGATACCACTTTCCCAAGAAGTTGAAAGTTCTCCGGTTAGGAGATGGAAACTAGAACCTTTGAAGATAGTAATTAATCTGATATTTTAAACTAATTATAAAATCTATAATAATGATGATATTGAAAAAATATAGGTCCAGAATGTGGAAATATTACACCACCATAATATTAGTCATTAAATAGTGACACTCGAATCACTAAAAACCATGCTCACTTTTCACATCCAACGGTGTAAGTAGATCCACCATAAATAGAGTTAACTAAACTCACATACCCATATAATAAATAAACATTAATAATAAAGACAAATAGGAATCACCCATATCAAATAAGGCTAAATATATATGGGAAGTGATAAATAACACCCTACTTATAGAGGTTGATCGGGATTCAGAGTTTGTGGGTAGTATATCTTTTGGATTGTGGCATCCAGACTCAATTCCTCCATGAGCCCTCACGAATAATTGATAATACCCTATATAATAAAAGAAATATCTGACACAAATAAAATAATCAAATTTTTTCCGAAAAGCCTTATAAATGGATGAATGTACTCCACTCTCTTGAAGGGAGGCCATATAAATGTATTGAATCTGACACGAACGTGCACACTAGTGGAACATCAATGGTGATTCCATGAAATTAGGTCTAGTAAGGCTAGATTTTACATGTGAAAAAATTGCACAGGCTTTGTAACACCCAAAAACATTACAAAATTTCTATTTTCAAAATTTATCTTCTTTGACAATTTACATTACACCGAACACCGTGCTTAAAAAATTAATAAAGAGTTTTAATTAATTGTGATAGTTATACCCTAGCCATTGTATTAGTGGGAATTAAATAGATTATTTTAACTAGGAAAATTTAGTTTACACACGTTTAAAAAATTAAATCTTTGGTTACCAATTAATTAGAAATGAAAATAAAAATCAATTGAATACAATGGTTGTGTTTTTATAAAAAAACAATTATTTTACAATAGTGTAATTATTTATTAAATTAATCATTACTAGATAAAGATATTAATAAAATTTATATTTTAGATATTAAATAATATTTTTTTATTTTAAAATAATATATTTGATAGGCTTAATATAAGAATAAATCAAATTTTATGAAAAAGTAAATTTTTTTCTTAAGTCAATTATTCAGCATTTTAATGATGTAATTATTTTACCATAAAATTTTGAAACTCTTATAAATTATAATTTCAAAAATAAAATTCATTTTTATCATTTTTATTTCAAAATTTTATTAGGGTGCAATTTTTTTATTTTACCGAAAATGTTCATTTTCTAGTGAATAGTGAAAAATAACGATTTTTATAAAGTGAAGATTTTCATTATATTATTAGTCTATTTACGATTTTAATATAACCATCATGTTTTATAGTATAAATAAAATTAAGGTATCTTATTAATAGAAATAAAATATATTTATATCATGGAATAAGTAAATAAATGTTTCAAAAATGATACATTAAGTGTGGATAATTTTGTGAAACAGAAATGATTATGTACAATTTTATAAAAAATATCATTAATTAAAAGAAATAATATTTTCATAAAATAGATTATATAATTTATATTCTTTTCTTATTATTATTTGATAATTTAATTTTACCTTTATTAAATTTTTAAAGGGTTATAAAATCTGTTATAATTTTAATATTTGTATTTTTGAATAAATGATCATTTTAAATAATAATTAAATATCTCAAATATAGAAAATTAGTTTCATAAAATGGAGTCCATTTTTTAATAATAAAAATTGAAAAAATTTTATGGGGGAATATTTGTGATTTCCCTGAAATAGTTGAATTTTTTGTGAATAGCGAAATACAGTTATATTTAGTATTTAGCATTTTATCAACATACAGAAATTATTGAGTCATGAATCATGTATGGATTAGGTAATATCCCATTGTTTTGAAATAAAAATAATTATTTACTGGATTTTGTCATAATAATTGTCAATATTCATAGTATTAAGCTAAAATAATAATCAAATGAATCAAAAATCATGAAACACCCCAGTCCACCATTATAAATATCGCCGCTCACCACCCCTTATCCTCACACCTATAAAGCTTTGAAGCTTGATTATATTGTGACTATTTAATATCCCTAACCTATTCCACACATTATAGTCTTATTGACCTCATCAAAAGTCTATTATCAAGGCACTTAATGAGGTTCTCAAGGAGGTGATACTCAAGAGGTAAAACATTCTCTCTCTCCCTCCCTCGTTCAAGTTATTTTCTTTTGATATCATTTCCTCATATACCCTATAAAAGTGACATGATAACTAATTTATATTTTATATAATAGAATGTTATTATTTTTATGGTACATCAACCATAAATTCTTTTCTTTTACCCTTATTCTAAAAATTAAAACATTATCCCTGAGGTGTTGATTTACCATCTTCTCCATGATGAGTTTTTTTTTCAATTCCACCATCATGTATGGTCATAATACTATTTTTATGGTGAAAAAATATTTTAATATATGTAATAAAACTTATTTATTGTTCTAAAACCAATATATATACATTATATTAATTTATAATACAAAACTATTTTGTGATGATCGAAAAAACAGCAAAATAATCTAAATGGTGTTCATTAATGATTTATCTAATGAATCGTCTCAAATAAAAATGGTATATAAGACCATTAAATCTCATCCATTATCATTAATAACTTATAATTTAAATTATATTTAACTATTTCTATTTTACATGATCTTTTTCACACATATACAAGTGAATCAATCACAAAAACCAAGTATTCAAACCCTCCCAAACAATGAAATTGAATCTTATAACATAGTAAAAAGGCCATAAATTAACTGAATAAAATTATAATAAATAAAATAAATTTTTAATAGGTTCTAAATTAAATTATTAATTAATATAATTTTATTATCCTGGTCATTATATTCAATTATAGAACAATTACATATATAATGTAAGGATTTATCATATCTCATTTTTATTTATGTGAGTGATAAATTATTCACCCCTTATTGTGTATGTATATTGTATGTATTATGACCATTTATATATTATATAATTAATTTAATAATATTCATGATATTCAATAATTCATTTAATAATTATTACATTAGTGGGATATATGATTCGACTGATTACAATGTTGTCAGACTTTCTCCCCAAATCTCCATTTTTTATTTAGGATACATTTTCTATCTCTTTACCCCATTTTAATTTCTTTTTATTTTTAAGTAATTATATTTAATTCTATTTATATGTTCCAAAATAATGTATCCAAATCAGCTCATATTTCTTTGATTGGGAAATGCATGTTTTATAAGGTTCGTTGGCCATTTCCTTCTGATAAACTAGCCTGATTTAAAGGAACTTTTCAATTTCATACCCATTTTTAATACACTATATAATATATACTAAGACACCATTATACATATAAAATCACTTTTTTATCATTTAAATTTATCTTTGATATTTTCTAGTTTTATGTAAATAATTAAGCCTTTGTACATTTTAAAGACTCCTATATTTCCTTTAACCCCCACTCATGTGGCCCATTTTTAACTCCTCTTGAAAAAACACTTTAAATGTTTTCATTTAATTTGGACATAATTTATTCCAAAAAAGTAATTTAATTATATTTAATTTTTATTATCTGGGATATACAATTATATAGTTTGATTTTTTTTACAAATACAAACAATTCTCCAAAAGAACTCTTATTTCTAAAGTAAAAAGAGTGTTTATCCCAAGTATTACTCGATGATATTGTTAGAGTATTTTTATATATTTGATTACTATATGTTTAATATTTTCATTAATTTGGATTTATTTTTTGTTATATCATCTACTAAATTTTATTTAGATGGATTATGATCAGTTTTTCTATGGATCTACAATCTTATTACCATTCATCACATTACACAGAAAGGTTAGTGATTAGGGAAAGTTCATTAAATTTCATATGTATATATTATTTAGGTTTCACCCCATGTAAATTATAAATTAATATGAATTTTTTTTGATGGAAGGGTCCCACTATAGCCCCTTGAATCACTAGTAGGTCTCATGAGATAAACCAAAAATGGGAATGTCTGAGGCCTTTTCCAATTATTTTCACATATGGATTAGGCTCAGAACCTAACCATTTATTTCTAGATGTCTTGGATGAGGCCTCAATAGTGGGTTTCATATTTCCATTATTATTCATTCCATCATTATGATATAAGTAATTGATAATCCATGTGATTAGTTGACAAGTAGAATATCCATGGTTATTTTACATTCTCAAATGATTATTTATATAGAATTATTTAAGAATCTTTTATTCTTGCCATATTATGTTCATGATTAAATTTTAATGGAATTTGTTTTGAATTATTCACTATGAATTATTATATACGTTTATTTATGAGAGATTTTTTTCAATTTTCACCCGTACGGAGCATATGATTTCACCCCTTCCTTTTGTTTTATTATCCCTAGGATGTGAAGACGTATATTATGAATGACTTGTAGGGATAATCTAGAAGATCATGAGTTTTTCCTTTGGATTTTATATTTTTTTATTTTCAATTTTGATTTTAATAATTATTTTTTTATCTTGTTTTTAAAAGCTACTAAACTATTCAGTCTTTTGGGATGTGAATTCTTTTTTATAGTACCAATGTAATAATGTAAGGCACTAGCTCCAGGATACTGGGGATAGGGTCTTTACAGTTAGTATCAAAGAAAGTTTAGTGGAAAACATTGAAACTAGATTTAGAAAACATATACTAGGAAATAAAATTATAATATAGAATTTGAGGATAAACATAAAAGAACATTCTAGAATTTTGGTAAGGTATAGATTATGTGGGACTTCTGTGAAATAAGTCCCTATATACATACTATAAGTTGATTCTATTCGGAAATAGATATACCCCGAGGTAAAAACTCTAACAAGTTTCATTAGTACTGACTCAATGTAACTAGGTACATGACAATTGTCCTTACTGCACACTTGGTTTGACACTCCTGAAAGATATTATTAAGATAAATCACATTTTCTTAACTAACCATTATGAAGTATTTAAAAGTAAATATGTTCCCAAAGAACCATGTTTATGATTACGAGAATAGATATAAATAAACTTTCAATTTATGTTATGGATTATTCTATCTTGATATTATGTATTATGATTCATAATGTGATTTTGTCTATTCCAGTTTTTAAAATTAGCACCTCATAGAAGGAATGTGAACCTCACAAATTCATGTGATCTAAATTATAATAATTATTATATATTTAATGGTTTTACACCAATATCTCAAAGGGAAAATGTTTCCAAAACACACTCATCATATGAATATATAATATCATGCACAATAAAAATAGATAAATAATTCTCCATGTTTTATGACTTCAAAAGGAAGTAAGAGAAGAAGATGATGGTAGAGAAAATGATGGATAAAGGAAATAAGGAAAACAATGATTTTACCACATGTGATCATTATGGAAAGGAACACCCAAGTACTTTTATAAAAGGAATACAATTTTCATAGAAGTGTGGAGAGAAGGGCCGCCATACATGTGATTGGAAAAGAAAGAATGAATAAATATAATGAATCAACTATAATGAGATGGGGAACTACACAAATCAATTTTTCAATCATCAAATGAATATGCCCCAAAATATGAAAATCTATAATGGTCATGCTTATGTTACTAGCATAGAAGAAGAAGAATGATTATTATGAATGCGTCTGGATTCAATAATTTGGTTATTTTATAATTTTATCAATAATGTTCATGTTATACAAATAATGAGATATATAAGGATTGTACTACAATAATTTTTAATTAAGGAATTAGAACCATGTGATGATTAACATAAGTAATCAATAGGATTGATTCTATTGTATGTTATTCTTCTTGAAATCACATGACCCGAGGAAGGTAATATTATGTACATTTCTGATAATAAATAAGGGTTTATGGGAATGTGTTGGTGACCCTTATGCTTGTTAGGGATTGGTTCGTTTATGTTATGTTGGAATTATTAGATGTTTAGAGTTAAGGAAATTATTGAAGAAGCTAATATTATACTCAATGAATCATTCTTGTTTTGTAATGGATTAAAAGATAATATGGTATTTATATATTTTTTATGTGATAATAAGAGATAAATTATTTTGGTAATATTTTGTTAATTTGATTTAATAAATTTTGGGACCTTCCTTCTAAATGTTTGGTTTTTTAATTTGCACCTACATATTTTTGACGAGTCTTATGATTAACTACATATGAAATGGATTAATGATTTTATTTATTAACATTTATATATAAATTATAATATTTCATAACTTATTCTAACCATATTTGTTTTATAAATACCAAAAGTTATATGGAATGACTTGTGTATTGTATGATTCATATAAGTGCATCTGGAACAAATTTTTTATTTAAATATCCATCTCCATATTTAAGAAATGATGAAAGATCAATGCATAACCAAATGATGAGATTATGACATTGTATGGAATCAAGTAATTTTATATCTCAAATGTATTTCTAGATTATAAATGAAATCACTAGCACTAGGGAATCTTTTTAGAACAAAATCTCATCCATTTACTTTTCCTTCAATGAAATCAATGGTTTTTAAAGGATCATAAATTTAAAATTGTGTGATGGTGGACATTCTAACGAACATGTTTTCTATCACTTTTGAAAATAACATGATATTTATATTTTTCTTCGATGTCCATATCTTCAAGAATGTTCTCCTATTTCAGAATATTAGTTTTTTGGCGACCTTCACATTTCTCTTTACCTCATTTTAAAATGGAGTTTTATAAAAACTTTTCATGATGTGTGATTTCTAAAAATAAATTTTCATGTGTGAAAAATTATACATTTGAGGTAAAATTTTTAATTGTGAGGATGAAATTTATTCAAGTAGGGGAGAATGTAACACTTTCATATTTTACATTATGTATCTTTTAAATAATAAATAATAAATAAATATAAATAAATATAAATAATAAATAAATATAAATAATAAATAAATATAAATAATAAATAAATATAAATAATAAATAATAAATAATAAATAAATATAAATAATAAATAATAAATAATAAATATAAATAATAAATAAATATAAATAAAAAATAATAAATAAATATAAATAATAAATAATAAATAATAAATAATAACTAATAAATAATAACTAATAAATAAATATAAATAATGAATAATAAATAATAAATAATAAATAATAAATAATAAATAATAAATAAATATAAATAATTAATAATTAATAGAAAATAATAAATAATAAATAAATATAAATAATAAATAAATTTAAATAATAAATAATAAATAAATATAAATAATAAATAAATATAAATAATAAATAATAAATAGAAAATAATAAATAATAAATAAATATAAATAATAAATAATAAATAAATATAAATAATAAATAATAAATAAATATAAATAATAAATAATAAATAATAAATAAATATAAATAATAAATAAAAAAATATAAAAAAATATAAATAATAAATAATAAATAATAAATAAATATAAATAATAAATAAAAATAAATAAATAATAATATAAATAATAAATAATAAATAATAAATAATAAATAATAAATAATAAATAAATATAAATAATAAATATAAATAATAAATAATAAATAATAAATAATAAATAATAAATAACCAGTTACAAATAATAGATAACAAATAAATTAAAGTATATTATAAATAATAAATAATAAATAATAAAGGAAACACATGAAAAAGTATGAAAAGACGTGATAAGGGATGAAAAATCATGAAAACGCATGAAAAAGGTTCCTTGATTATTCCCAGAACATATTCGAATCATTATTAAAAATATTCGAAGAATTAGTCTTAAATGTTAATGTTATTATTCATCATTTTCTTCCCACTAATTATATAAAATTTCATAAGTACATATACATTACACCATCCCACCTATAATTATCTTGAGATGGAAGACTGTTATTACTTGGCCTTAAGCGACAACCCCAAGATTCGAAAGGCTATAAATGAATATCAATTGTTTCAATACATTTGGGGGATGATTTTTCCTTTTACAAATAGGACAACTCATCCAAAAAATTCAATAACCCAATACTACTAGTTGACACAAGATAAAGATTTAAAAGAACTCAAGTACTAATATTGACATCAAAACCGTACATAACAAAGTACCACAGTGGAAGACTACAAATATCAAAGCTCTAAACAAAAGAAAAAATTGATATTAATAAAGACTCCAAAGACAGTACCCCATAGCTCCCAAAAAATCTCCATTCTCAACCTCCACAAAAAACTAATTCACATAAAGGAATCCTGGATAAGTATAATACATTATGTTTTCTTATGTCCCAATAAATGATATTTGGAAAAGAGCCAATGTTCTAATGAAGGGGCAAGTAATGAATCATAGTAGGTTTCACCCCAATGAATTCCCTACTCACGCTACTATGATATAAAATTTTAACACAATTATATAAAATAATTAAAATAAAACAATTCAAAACAGTTTATCATATCTAATCCATTTGAAAGACAAATTATTTTCAATCCAATTTTTTTAAAATTAAATCCATATCCTAAGGAAAAATGAAAAATTCATTAACCATTTCTCAATTCTCATGTTGAAATAATGTATTCAATTTTTTATACCCACACACACACATTTAACCTCACAACTATGCAATAATGATGTTACATTAGACAATGGAACTTCATGTCGATAACTAGTCCTTTTGATGGTGGTAGTTCATGGACAATATCCATCCCATTCAATTTAAACATAACAAATTAGGATAACCACCCGCCATTGTACACATTTTTAAAACCAATTCAACCACATCAATAAATCAACCATTTATTGAGAACAATTTAATAAACCCATTTCAATAAAAACATCCATTTTATTGAAAACAATTTCCATACATCAAAACCGAATAATCATTTTAAAAAAACCATTTTAAAATCAGGGTTCCAATCTTAGTTTCCAAAAAAAATACATAACTTGAACCATTTTATAAATCGTCCCCAAGGAAATTTTCCATCAATTATTTGAAAAACATTTCAATATAAAATTTACAAAAAGCAACAAATTTAAAATCAATAAATATTGTTCTAGAAAGATGTTTCAAGGGTCAATCCAACAACCTCGAGTTTAAGACACTACGGCAAAAAAAGCATTTAGCGGCGGTTTTTTTTTCCGTTTCGCGACGGTTTAAACCCCCGCTAAATCGTGCATCGGGAAACTATTTCGCGGCAGTTTTTTAGCGACGGTTTTTTTTTATTTATCTTTTTTATTTCTTTATTTTTTTTATTTTTTTATTTTTTTTTATTTTTTTTATTTTTATTTTTATTTATTTATTTATATATTTATTTATTTATTTATTTATTTATTTCTATATTTATTTCTGTATTTATTTTCATTATTTATTTATATATTTATTTTATTTTATTTATTTTATTTCGTATTAATTTTATTTATTTATTTTATTAATTTATTTATTTATTTTATTTCGTATTTATTTTATTTATTTTATTTCTTATTTATTTCGTATTTATTTTCTTTACTTATTTATTTCGTATTATTTTATTTTCTTTATTTATCCATGCATGCACATCCCATGCACATGCACATGCACTTGCACATGCACATGCATACCCATGCAATATAAAGAAATTCTGCGTTTGGTGAGATTTGAACCCCTAACCTCTTGCATATTTTCCAAAGACTTTACCACTCCAGCAAGCTCGTCATGTGGTTAATAAACTGAATTTAATATACTTATATATATTAATTGAAAAAACAAATAATACATAAATAAAAGATATAAACTCAATAATAATAAATAATAAATAATAAATAATAAATAAGGAATAAGGAATAAAAAAATATAAATAATAAATAAAAAATAATGAAAAATAAATAAGGAATAAGGAATAATAAATATAAATAATAAATAATAAATAAATATGAATAATAAATAATAAATAATAAATAATAAATAATAAATAATAATTAATAATTAATAATTAATAAATAATAAATAATAAATAATAAATAATAAATAATAACTAATAACGAATAACTAATAAATAATAACTAATAAATAATAAATAATCTATAATAAATAATAAAGAATCAATAATAAATAATAAATAATAAATAATAAATAAATATAAATAATAAATAATAAATAAATATAAATAATAAATAATAAATAAATATAAATAATAAATAATAAATAATAAATAAATATAAATAATTAATAATAAATAATAAATAATAACTAATAAATAATAACTAATAAATAATAAAAAATAAAAAATAAAAAATAAAAAATAAAAAATAAAAAATAGAAAATAAATAATAAATAATCAATAATAAATAATCAATAATCAATAATCAATAATCAATAATAAATAATAAATAATGAATAATAACTAATAAATAATAAATAATAAATAAATATAAATAGTAAATAAATATAAATAATAAATAATAAATAATAAATAAATATAAATAATAAATAATAAATAAATATAAATAATAAATAATAAATAAATATAAATAATAAATAAATATAAATAATAAATAATAAATAATAAATAAATATAAATAATAAATAATAAATAATAAATAAATATAAATAATTAATAATTAATAATAAATAAATATAAATAATTAATAATTAATAAAAAATACTAAATAATAACTAATAAATAATAATTAATAAATAATAAATAATAAATAAATTAAAATAATAAATATTAAATATTAAATAATAAATAATAAATAAATATAAATAATAAATAGTAAATAGAAAATAATAAATAATAAATAAATATAAATAATAAATAACAAATAAATATAAATAATAAATAAATGTAAATATTAAATAATAAATAATAAGTAATAAATAATAAATAAATATAAATAATAAATAAATATAAATAATAAATAATAAATATATATAAATAATAAATAATAAATAAATATAAATATAAATAATAAATAAATTTAAATAAATATAAATCATAAATAAATATAAATAATAAATAAATATAAATAATAAATAATAAATAATAAATAATAAATAAATATAAATAATAAATAATAAATAATAAATATAAATAATAAATAAATATAAATAACAAATAACAAATAAATATAAATAATAAATAATAAATAATAAATAATAACTAATAAATAATTACTAATAAATAAATATAAATAATGAATAATAAATAATGAATAATAAATAATAAATAATAAATAATAAATAAATATAAATAATAAATAATAAATAGAAAATAATAAATAATAAATAAATATAAATAATAAATAATAAATAATAAATAAATATAAATAATAAATAAATATAAATAATAAATAATAAATATAAATAATAAATAAATATAAATAATAAATAAATATAAATAATAAATAATAAATTAATATAAATAATAAATAATAAATAATAACTAATAAATAATAACTAATAAATAAATATAAATAATGAATAATAAATAATGAATAATAAATAATAATTAATAACTAAATAAATATAAATAATAAATAATAAATAGAAAATAATAAATAATAAATAAATATAAATAATAAATAATAAATAATTATAAATAATAAATAATAAATAAATATAAATAATAAATAAAAAATATAAATAATAAATAAATATAAATAATAAATAATAAATAAATATAAATAATAAATAATAAATAATAAATAAATTTAAATAATAAATAAATATAAATAATAAATAAATATAAATAATAAATAATAAATAAATATAAATAATAAATAATAAATATAAATAAATATAAATAAATATAAATAATAAATAATAAATAATAAATAAATATACATAATAAATAATAATAAATATAAATAAATATAAATAATAAATAATAACTAATAACTAATAACTAATAAATAATAACTAATAAATAAATATAAATAATAAATAATAAATAATAAATAATAAATAATAAATATTAAATAATAAATAATAAATAACCAGTTACAAATAATAGATAATAAATAAATTAAAGTATATTATAAATAATAAATAATTAATAATAAAGGAAACACATGAAAAAGTATGAAAAGACGTGATAAGGGATGAAAAATCATGAAAACGTATGAAAAAGGATGGAGAAGCATATGAAGAATGAGGCATTAGAAAAAATGAGAACGCATGAAAACTCGTGACAACTCTGGAAAACTCCTTAATAATTCAACATAATCATCATAATGACCCATAAAAAACCATTGATAAAGATAACAAGTCATAGAAACCCAAATAAACAGTAATAAATGGTGCTACCATTAAAACCCGTCAAAACGGTCATAAAGATACAAAAACATTGCACTCACATTAAAGGAGATAACTTATGATCCGAGAGTCCGTTTTAGATCCGCGACCTGTCAAATAAAAGATCTTGAAACTCTCTTCAACCTGAAAGGTGAAAGAGTCGGAATGGACAAGCGGATCGGAAGTTACGACCATTTAAAAAAAAAGCTGACGGGGAACGGGTGCTAGAAACGAGGCATTGAAAAACATAACAAACCTGATATCCACTAAAAAGGACATAACATATGATCTAGGAGTGCATGTGGGCGCCGCGACCAGTCAAACTGGAGCTCATGGAACGAGCTATGATCTGGCATGTGGAGGAGGCTGAACTGACACGCGGATCGAAAGTTAGGTATGTTTGAAGACAAGTTTGACGGGACACCGGTGACGGAAACAGGGTTTTGGAGGCCATTAGAGGGGTTTTTGGGGTCTAAAAACATCACAGAAGCTTGTTTTTGTCAAATTGATGCATAGATCTCTTCGCTGGCTTCGATTTGATATGTGGTAGAGCCCAAACGGACACCTGGAGCGAACGTTATGGCCGTTTGAAGTTGGAGAACTTTTTTCAACTTTTTTATAACTCTAATATCTTCCACACCTTAGACAGTCTCACGGTTTTGATTATATTTTCCTCTAGATCTCTTCATGAGCTTCGATTTGACTGGTCGTGGTGCTTCAACGGATGCCTGGATCAAAAGTTATGGTCGTCTTAGTGATTTCGGGGTTTCTCGCGTTTTTTTATTTTTTTCATTTCATTTCGCGGCGGTTTTACCGAAACCGCCGCTATTTCGCGGCGGTTTTTTAAAAACCGTCGCTAATCCTCGAATAAAATTAAAAAAAATACAAAAAAATTAAAAAAAAATAATTTTTTTTGCCGTTTAGCGGCGGTTTTTTCGCGGCGGTTCTTAAAACCGCCGTGAAATGGCGGCCCGAAAACGAGCTTCGCGGCGGTTTTTAAAACCGCCACGAATAAACCACTGCTAAACGGCGGTTTTCTTATAGTGAGATGTAAATGAAGAATTACACCAAAACCCAATGAAACTGGGTTGAATTTACAAAAAACTATTGTAGATCTCTTCCCCTGAAAATATCCATGAAATATATAATCATATTTGGAATCAAATACATTATATCTATCTATAAGGGGCATAAATCAAAGAAATTGCAGGAGATATATAGAATAATATGTAAGGAAATCAAATTAAAACTACCATAATTGAGGACTTACAGTGAGAATATTTTTTAAACATCCTAAGAGAGGCCTTTGAATGACCTCAATATCAATGTGAGAATCCACAATACTTGGAGAAGTCCACAAGAAAATATGATCACACATTGAGAATGAAAATAACTATCAATGATGACCCAAATATGATTTTTGACTAATATAATTCAAATCCAAACTTTTTTTGATCAAATGAGTCTTGTCTATTGTACCCTGGACATGGATAGACCCAATTAGTGACATATAAATTATTTCCACCCAGAAAACTAGAGAATGTAAAGGACACCCATATAATGCATCAAATAGATCCTCTGTAACAAGGGATAATAATGTTTCATATATGAGAAGTCTACTAACAATATGTGTTCTTCCCATGAGCCACAAAATTCCATTACAAACAACCATTTCGTGTATTCCAATGTTTATATCATCCTTTCATATTTCTCATCCCTCTAAGGATGATACGACATACTCATAGTCAACTGAGTGTTAAGGTATTTCTGTAAGAATTTCAAAAAATGAGATGTAAACCATATATATCAATATGAAACTATCGAAAATGGTACTCCATATGTCTTTTCCACTTATTAGATTTTTTACAATACCTCCAATGTATGATACTTACGAATAGGGATGAAATGGAAATAATTTGTGAGCCGGTGCAATAGCGTCCATATGGAATTGTGTATCTGAACCGTTATTTAGAGACCTATTAGAAAATCAATGAAGATCTTCTCCCATTTCTAAACAGGGTTATATAAATATTACAACATACCTTCTTATCACTGATGTAATGCCTTATCCTACCGAGCAATCATTCATCATGAATAAACTTGGACACCATCATTTTCATACCAACCCACCCAACTATGCTTTGAAGACCTTGCACATCTTCTATATTCCAAGATAAAAAAAATTCTCAAATTTTGGTAAGTATGATGATGTATTTATAGACCAGCTAAAGGTATTATCGTCTGATTTCCAAACCACAACATTGAAATTCCATTCAATATCTAGCCCTTAATAGTCTTCCCCCCATTGAGTTTTTACCACATCACCATAGACATCATAGACCAAGTTCATGTATGATATCACCGACACTAACTTCCGCTAATCTGAAGCATATTTTAACAACTAATATTATGGATTTCTATTTAATACATATTCCATGGTATTGACTTTACCTAGTGTATATATCAAGTTAATGTAAAATATTTAGAGATATTATATCCATATTATTGGTGTCTAGCTCAAATCCCATTTTTAGAATATATGTTTCAATATCTTATGATCCATAAGCCAAGTAAATTTCTCACCAAATAGATAATGACACCATGTATTCATAGCATGTACTGCAACATGTAACTCCAAATAATGTATTAGTAAGTTATTCTCATCAAACCATAACCATATTGAGACATAAAAATAAACATGATCTCCCTATTGGAGAACACTTCCCAACCCTGATCATAAATCATCAATACACACCACATACCCTTCACCTAATTCTAGAAAAATCATGATTTTTTGTAATGTATGGAGAACTCTAAGAACATGAGAAGAAATCTGACATTCCTAATTGAAATATAATGGAAAATTATTCTCTATCAAAACTATCATAGGTGTGGCAAGTCATGAAAAATCATGAACAAAGTGTCACTAATATTTTACCAATCAGGGAAAACTATGTATCTCAATGACATTATTTGGAGGTTGCTAAAAGATAACAACATCTATACTTTATAGATCCATAGAAAACCCTCATTTAGAGATTACATGGCCAGGAAATCTTACCTCTAGTATCCAAAAACCAAACTTTGATAATTTCGCATACAAATGATTATCTCTCATGATTTCTAACACTATATCAATGTGTTTCTCAAGCTCTACCCTTGTCCTTGATTACACTATTATGTCATCCAAATACACCAGAAAAAATAATCTATTTATATTTGAAATATTTGATTGGTCAATGAAATAATGACTACTGGTGTATTCATTAGACAAAAAGGAATAGCCACATTATCATAATGGTCACATATTCTTCTAAAATATGGCTTCAAAATATTTTCCAGATCTATCAATTGGTGAAATCCTGAGCATAATTTGATCATAATGATCCACTAATCTACACTAAATTAATCAAATAAATCCAAAATATGTGGAATAAGATATTAAATATTTATCATAACTTGGTAGATATTATGATAATCCACACAAAACCCTTGTGTTTCATCTACCTTTTTGAAAAACAAGACTGCTGTTGCCCATGGGGAAGTGCCTGCCCGAATGAAATTTTTCCTTCCTTCTCTTCCAACATCACTTTCTATCCAAATAAATATATTCATGTAATTTGGAAGGAATGAAGGGAAAATGGACTGGTCCCAAGTAGGAGATCAATCATAAACTCCACATCTCTTGTGGGTAGAAACCATTATAAATTCTTGGAAGAAACATCAGGAAACTGATTAAAACTACTAGAAAACTGTTATTCTCTGTCTGTTCCATCAATGAAACATTTAATTATGCCAATTTATACTATTTTGTACCAACCATTGGTGCCAAAAATCCATTTTCACTCATATATATACTCTTATCTCCTATATATATATCATTAATGCCAAAATTAGTAGTAAAACTGGCCCATTAGGTATAAGAATTGGTTTGATCCTTGAAAATTATCAACAATGCATACCTAGGATTTTTTTCACAGACATCCTTGTTCATCATAGATAAATCCCATATTGGTTGTGCTCCCTCAATAGTTTTAAAACATGTTATACATATACAATCTTGATAGTTCCCTTGACCAAGAAGAGTTATGAATTTTAACATGGCAAGTATAATGTCAACTTTTAATGCAATTAAATTAACCACATGATTAGAAATAATGAAATGGGTAGAATCTTATTAGACAGTTATTTCATAAAGGAGGGTTTGAAAATAATCATACCTCTCATTGTTGATGGTCCAGAGTGATCATCCACAATAATCTCAAAAGCTCAATATAATTGCTTTCTTGATGCACTTTTTTCTTTATTGACCTATTGATATTTACCTTTCCAAGATGTCATGGTATTCTTATAATCACAAAATATAGCTCTATTATACTGATCAGATTAATTCTCATGATCTCACCCCATCGATGAATATGTCACCTACGATGCCTGAGAAGTGTTCTGAGCACCCGACCTCGATACACTACAACAATATCACCGAGGATGCCCCATATGATTTCAATTGTGGAATGATCTAGGTTGTGTTGTACAATCTTGATTAATGCTAGTAAAATAACCACAATGGTAACATCTTGGATTTATCTTCGGCTATGGATGAAGATTTACTAATCCAAATGTTGGATTTGGGTCATGCTCTCACAGTGGAAATATGTGTCTCTCTTCTTCTTGTTCCCAACATTTGAGTTCCCATAGTTTCCTATAGGTATAATCATATATTATCCTCACATATCTTTTTATATGTCCCATTCATCCACTGTATCTCTATTAAAAATATATCTTTAAACTTTTTCATAGATCAAATAAAAATTTTAGAAAATTTTGTGCCTCATCTCTAATTCAAAGATGTGTTCCTTCAATGGTACAAAAGTATCATATTCTAATAAAAATATGAGTAAATTTATGAATTTAGCTGCATATTCGATCACTATGAGGCTCTATTGATTCAATGTGAAAAAGTAAGTTGTTCTTTAAATTATAAATTTCTAAGGATAGAAATGTTCGTTAAAAAATTTCTTCAAAATCTTTCCAACCAATTCTTTGGTATAACTTAGTTTGAACAACTAAATCCCACCACTAACGTGCAAGATCATCTAACATACACATTTCTAGATTGACTTTCAGCTTTAATAGTGTGAAAAATAAAATCAAATATTTGATTTGTTCTATTCGGCCACACCTTTTCCTTATCTTGTTCGAAATCACCCAAAAAGACAGTTTTATTTTTCTTAGGGAACTGATCCAAAGGAACATCATGCCTTGGGTCATCTCTTTAATTTCCTCTATCCACAGCTAGAAAGCCTTTGGATAATCATTAAAATAGTTATGGGTTCATCTATGGATCAGGTGCAACCACATTTTTAGAAGCATCCTCTAGTTGGTTCTTATGATTCCTAACAAGTTCTATTTTCATGAAACAAAACAACCTTTATAAGAATAACTCCCTAGGAATAGTAAGTATTAAATATTTAAAATTCCACCCACATTATCTATACGAACAAGGAATTATAAAATTTAATATTTTAGACATTCAGCCAATTTTGATAAATTTCCCCATACTTTTGATAATCAAACCATTTTCAGAATACCACAAAAATGCCCTTTGCAAAATCTCACATATGAAAAAAAATTCATCATTTTTCAAAAATCAACACACTTTCACTAATTAATAATTCATTATTTAATATGAAATTTTCACTCATAGTGGGTATTTATTTATAAAATTCATTACATGCACATATCATTGGATGAACCCATGAAAATAATATTAAAATTACTATATGATTCTCCAAAACACTTATAAACTCAAATTCATGGTAACTTGATGTTCGACATAAAAAAGATAGCAATGTATTTTTATGCACTAAATTTCAATATCTAAAAATCATACTTCTTTCTAGGATCCCAACTCATGGAATAAATTAGAATGAATTGCAACTTCAATACTGATAGACAATAACAATTCAAGGATTGACCAAGACAAATACCACTTCTTTATTGTGCAATTTTAAAGGACCACGTTGATACCACTTATAACACTATTTCCCACCTAATTATATTGATATGGAAGAAGGATATTACTTGGACTTAATTTACATCCCAAATATACCAAATACTGAAAACAAATGCCAATGGATTCAATAAAAATGGTGGATGATTTTTCATTTTAGTAATAAAACAACCCAAACAAACATTATATAAACAAAAATGACTACGTGAAGTAAGAAAAAAAATGTAAACTAACTCAAGTACTACTATTGATTTCAAAACCAACCCATAAAAAAGTACCATAGTAGAAGTCTAAAAATATCAACAAACTCAATAGAAGAAAAAAGTGATAAAACCAAAGACTCCAATGATGCTACTCCATAGATCCTATTTAATCACCATGCTCCAACTTCACCAAAGCATCCAAAGTATCACAAAGAACCACTAGATAGGTGTGATACTATAGCTTTTCTTGTGTCTTGATAAAACATTTCTACAAAAATACCAATGTTCCAAAGATGTGGTGAGTAATAAAACTCAATAGGTTTTCCCCAAATGAATTCCCTACTAACTCCACTAGGAAAGACCATGTTAGCACATTTATATAAAACAATTCAGAATAGTTTTGCAAAGAGAAGCCATTTTAATTTACAACATTTTGTACACCAAAATAACTTTCAAAACTAAATCTATATCTTAATAATGAAACCAAAAAATTTATTAACCATTTTACAATTATAAAGTTGTGATAACCCATTCCATTTTATTTAACCACACACACCCATTTAAAATTTCAAACATGTAGTCATGGTTTTATCTTTGAAAATGGAACTTCATATCCATAACTCATCCCTTTTATGCTGGTATTTCACAACCAATATCCAGCCCATTAAATTTATTTTTAAAAACTTATTCCAACCACATTCAATTACACCATTTTCCAAACCAATTATAAAACATTAATAAAACCTAAATTTTTTTTGAACACAATTTCAATAATACTTATTAATAAAACATCCCTTTTTATTAAAAAAACATTTCATTCATTAAAACCAAATAATCATTTTAAAATCACCATTTTAAAACCAATGAACCAATCTAACTTTCCAAAAAACACCCAATTTACATCATTCCATAAACCATTACCAAAGAAGGATTCCAAAATTTATTTCATAAAATATTCATAAAAAATTTCACATAAAACAAATAATTTTAAATCAAT
This sequence comes from Viscum album, assembly GCA_963277665.1. Lineage (NCBI taxonomy): Eukaryota > Viridiplantae > Streptophyta > Magnoliopsida > Santalales > Viscaceae > Viscum > Viscum album. The sequence goes on along the minus strand of OY728125.1, from coordinate 1,465,286,821 downwards.
ACTTCTAGTTCTAGTAAGAGGACTTGGGAGTGAATACACATACGTTAGTTTTTAATAATAAAATGAAGAAATTTGCCAAAAAGACAATGAAATTGGGTTGAATCTATAAAAACATTCCTTTGATCTCTTCCCATAACAACAACCAAGACAAATCTTATCACATTTGGCATCAAATACCTTAGATGTTTACACAGTGGATGTAGATTTATGAAATTGAGGGAGAGAGAAGAATGGATAAGGGAAATAAAGAAAAACAACCATTAAAATAATTTTTTTTTGAGAATCCATCATCAATGCACCAAAAGAAGCCATCAGATCACCTCTGGATTGATCGGATAATATTCTACTTCTTTTGGGAGGTGAAAATCTTGAGTTGGGGATATTTTGGGAAAAAATTGGGGTTGATTCATAATCTAGACCAAGATCCAAAATTTTTGGATCTTGTTTTCAAACCATACATGGTTAGTCACATGGTTAGGAAAACCATATGCTAATTGTGCACCAAGATATGTCTCAAAGGATGATATCACACTGTTGGCTCACATGGTTATACAAACCACACACCATCCCTGAAAAATCTTATTTTAAATGGTTTCATGGTTTCTCCTTACTAGAAGCACAGTATGGTAAAATCTTGCACCAAACCGTGCACCTTTCCCTTAGCCATTGTCTCCTTGTGCACGATCTCTTATCAGAGTTGCATGATTTTCACTAACAGTGAAACAACCTTTCACCGTTATAAAAGATCCAAAATTTGTCTAAAAGTCTCTCATACCCTCCAGAATATCATCCATATACATCACAAACATAAATAAGAATAAATAAAGGGTCACTTACTAGAAACTGGGGGAGCTATAATGTTATCCCTTCATGATGTATGATCATCATTAATGAAGGAATCATTTATCGGATATGTGCATATTGTTTCATTCCATTTAATGTATTTATTAATTTTCAATCTTTACTGACATTCATAAAAAATATTCTTAGTTTATATTTTATTATTTTAGTAAAGTTCATGTCATGATATATATGAATGTATATTTTCCAGTTAACTCATTTTGAGTTTCATCTTAAGAGACACCATTTAGAAATCATCATCTATTTATTTGAATTTACCTCTCACTTGAATAATTTACTTTCACCACATTATTCACCATTATTTTATGTCCTATGAAAATATAGCTTGGTTTCATAAATAAAATATATATTTTTCCAATATTTATTTACACTATTTATTTTTTCATTAATTTATTAATTAAAATTCAATTAATTATGAGGTTTTTATATACATAAATAGATTTTCCTATATATTAATGGTAACAATAATTATTTATTTAAATAATTTTTTTCCATTAATATCAATAAATTTCATAATTCTATAATAACTATAATATAAGATTAATAGATTTTAGGTACTAGGTTTTTATCAATCATATATATTCTTTAATATATATATAAATTTATTTATCATTATAATTTTCATTATATATGTTCATGAAATCGAAATAGATTAATAAATAAATCATACATGTTATTTATTAACCAAAACCTTTTATTTATTCATAATAATAAATTACAAGAGAATAACATGAAACTATTTATTTCACACCATTTATTATTAATTCCAAGGGACTAGTACATCCATTATAATGCATAAATAAAAGGTGGCAAAAATATAAAATAATAAAATCATCAACAAAAGGATATCTCTTAGACCACGTTCGTCTATGTGGATCACTGATAAGTAAAGAAAACACAAAATGAGGTAGAACATCATGAACAAAGAAAACAAATTTTCAGATCTAAAATTATAATTATTTTAATGAGAAGTGCGAGTAGAATAAGTTTAGTAAAATTATATATAAGAATGAAATATGGGGTTTTATATACATGGTCATTATGAATTCAATTATTTCAAATATGAACATTTGATATACATACAATAGGCATACAATACTCTTGTATTGTTAAAATATAAAACTCACAACAACATAAAAACATAATATATATATATATGCACTATGTATCATTATTATTATTATTATTTAAATTTGATATGATTTATATATTAAATTCAAATAAATTTGTAAATATAAATGGTTTTGTAAAAAATTAAATATATATAATTTATTAATTGAATTTGTTAACACATATTTTGTTTAAAAGAAATATTTAGTTTTCAATGAATTTTTTTATTATGTATTGTATATTTTTTCCTAGTAATTTAAATTTAATATTTAAAAAAATTATTATACATGAATATCTTTGTTAACATCAATTAAATTAGAAATAAATATTTAATAATATTATTAACACATAATTTTTAACATACCATTTTCAATAACTTGAGTCTTCTTTAATATTTTTTATTTTTCATTTAAATGATAAATATATAAATTATATAATTTATAATTTATAAAAAAAATACATTTGTAAATTATTCAATTAAAAATTAGTTTTTTAGGATTTTTTGTATTTTTTACTAAAACAAATAATTTTTGGTAAATATTAAAAATATAAAATTTTCTAAAATATAAATTTTGTAGTAAAATGATATCCTAAATGTTTAAGAAAGCATTTTTATATAAAAATAATAATAAATAAGAAATATAAAGAATTTAGAAAGAACATATTTTGAATTTATAAAACTCATGTTTAAAATTTCAAAACTCAAGAAATATTTCATATAAAATTTTTACGCTCTTATATTAGAGACTAGGATTTATCAAGATAAGAAATGAAATAAAAATTATTTATTTCTTATTTGAGTAGAAAATTTAAATATTATTCAACATGTTTAGATTCTTTTCTATTAATAAATTTAATATTACTAATATTAATGTTAAATAATGTGATAAGGGTAAATTATTTTTCAAATGAGTTATTTTATTAATATGGTGTAATTTTTACCAAATAAATAAAATTGTTATAGTTTAAATTATGACTCTAAAATGATAATTAAACACACACACACATATATATAATTATATTTATATTTATTCAATTTTTAATCAATACTAAAAATAATAATAATAATAAATTTTTAAAATTCATTTTTCTACAAATACATTATTCATATATATTAAATTAAAAGTGGATTTCATCTTTATTTGATGGGGAAATACATATTTTAAATAGTTCATTTGTCATTTCCTCCTGATAAGAAAGCCCGATTTAAAGTAACTTTTCAATTTTAGACTAATTTATAAGTACACTATATAATATATACAAAGACACTAGTATACATCTAAAATCACTTTTTTATCATTAAATTTTATCTTTAAAATTTTGTAGTTTTATGTAAACAATTAAGCCTTTGTCCATTATAAATTCTCATATATTTCCTTTAACCCCTACTCAAGTGGCCCATTTTTAACGTCTCTTAAAAACACTATTTAAATGTTTTCATTTAATTTTGTCAAAATTTATTCCTAAAAAATAATTTCATTATCTTTAATTTTTATTATCTGGGACATACAAGTATACAGTCTGATTTTTTTTCCAAATACAAATAATTCACCAAAAGAACTCTTCTTTCCAAAGTAAAAAACTATTTCTCCCAAGTGTTACTTGATGATTTTGTTAGAGTATTTTTATATATTTGAACACTCTATGTTGAATAATTTCCTTAATTTGGATTTATTTTTTTTATATCATATACTAAATTTTATTTAGATGGATGATGATCAGTTTTATTATGGATCTACAATCTAATTTTCATTCACCAAATTACACAGAATAGTTAGTGATTATGGAAAGTTATTAAAATTTCATATTTATATATAATTTAGGTTTCACCCCATATAAATGATAAATGAATTGTAATTATTATGTGATGGGTGGGTCCCAATATAACCCCATGAATCATTATTTGGTCTCATGAGACAAAAAATAAATGGGAATGGCCAAGGCCTTTCCCAATTATTTTCATATATAGATTAGGCTAAGACCCTAACAATTTTTTTCCAAATGCCTTGGATGAGGCCTTAATAGTATGTTTCATATTTCCATTATTATTCATTCCATCATTATGATATTAGTAATTTATAATCCATGTGATTAGTTTAGAAGAAGAATATCCATTGTTATTTTTCATTCTCAAATGATTATTTATAAAGAATTATTTAATAATCCTTTATTCTTGTAATATTATGTTCAGGATTGCATTTTAATGGAATTTTTTTATTTATTCACTATAAATTATTTTTTTTTATTTATGAAAGAATTTTTTCCATTTATTACCCATACGGAGCATATGATTCACCAATTTGTTTTGTTTTTCCCTAGGATGTGAAAACGTGTAGTTTGAATGACTTGTGTGGATCATCTAGAAGATCATGAGTGTTTCCTTTGGATTTTATATATTTTTTATCTTCCATTTTGATTTTAAGAATTATGTTTGTATATTGTTTTTAAAAGATACTAAACTATTCGGTCCTTTGGGATGTGAATTCTTTTTCATAGTACGAATGTAATAAAGTAAGTCACTAGATCCCAACTACTGGGGTCGGGGTCTTTAAAGTTATTATCAAAGAAATTTTAGTGGAAAACATTGAAAATAGATTTAGAAAACATATATTAGGGAATATAATTATAATATATACATTGAGGATAAACATAAAAAACATCCTAGAATTTTGGTAAGGTAGATATTATGTGGGTCTTCCTTGAAATACATCCCTATCTATAAACTATATGTAGATAGTGTTCAAGAATAGATATACCCTAGGGTAACAACTCTAACAAGTTGCATCGGTCCTGAACTGATGTAACTGGGTATATGACAATGGTACTTACTGCACACTTGGTTTGACACTCTCAAAAGATATTCATAGGATAAATCACATTTTCTTCACTAACAATTACGAAGTATTTAAAAGTAAATATGTTCCCAAAGAATCCTTATTTATGATTACGAGATTAGCTATGAATAAATTTTCAATTTATGTTATGTATTCTTATATCTTGATATTCTGTATTATGATTCATAACCTGATTTTGTGTATTATATTTTTTATAATTGTCACCTCATAGAAGTAATGCGAACGTCACCAATTCTTGTGAACTAAATTTTAATAATTATAATATATTTAATGGTTTTACACCAATCCCTCTAAGGGAAAATGTATCCAAAACATTCTCATCAAATGAAGATATAGTATCATGCATAATAAAGATAGAACAATAATTCTCCATGTTTTATGATATCAAAAGGAACTAAGAGAATAAGAGGTTGGTAGAGAAAATGATGGATAATGGGAATAATAAAAAGAATGATTTTACCACATGTGATAATTATGGAAAGAAACACCCTGGTACTTTCATAAAGGGACTAATATTTTGATACAAGTGTGGAGAGAAGGGATGCCATACATGTGATTGGAAAATAAATAATGAATACATACAATGATTCAACTTTAATGAGATGGGGCACTACACAAATCAATTTTCAATCATCAAAAGAATATGCCCCAAAAGATACTAATCGATCATGGTGAAGCTTAGGTTACTACCATAGAAGAAGAAGAATGATTATTATGAATGTGTCTAGATTCAATAATTTTGTTATTTCATAATTTTATCAATAATGTTCAAGTTATAAGAATTATGATATATATAAGGATTGTACTACCATACTTCATCTTTAAGGAATTAGAATCATGTTATAATTAACACAAGTAATCAAGAGGAGTGATTCTATTGTAAGTTATTCTTCTTGTAATTCTATGACCCATGGAAGGTAATATTATGTATCTTCTTTAATAATAAATCTAATTTTATGGGATAGTATTGTTGAACCTGATGCTTGTTATGGATTGGGTGGTTTTTGTTACGTTGGAATTATTAGATGTTTAGAGATAATGATATTCTTCAAGAACCTAATCTTATACTCATGGAATCATGCATGTTTTGTAATGATTTAAAAGATAATATGGTATTTATATATTTTTTATGTTATGATAAGAGATAAATTATTTGGGTAATATTTTGTTAATTTGATTTTGGAAATTTTGTGACCTTCCTTCTAGGTTTTTTGTCTTTTAATTTAGACATACTTATTTTTTACGAGTCTTATGTTTAACTACCTATGGAATGGATTAAAATTTTATTTATTAGTATTAATATATAACTTATTATAATTTATAAATTATTCTAACAATATTTTTTTATTTATATATAAACTTAGAAGGATTGACTTGTGTATTTTATGATTCATAAAAGAGCATCTGGCACAAATTATTTTTCTTTAATATCAATATCCATATTTAAGAAATGATGACAGATCAAAGAACAACCAAAGGATAAGACTATGACATTGTAAGGAATCAAGTAATTTTATTTCTCAAGTGTCTTTCTGGATTGTAATAGACACCGATAGCACTAGGGAACTTTTTTAGAATAGAACATCGTCCATTTACTTTTCCTTCCAAGAAATCAATGGTTTTTAGTTGATCATAAATTTAAAATTTTGTGATGGTATACATTATAATGAACATGTTTTCTAACACATTTGAAAATGACATGTTATTTATATTTATCTTAGATTTCTATATATTCAAAAAAATTATCATGTTTTATAAACACTTTTCAAGATGTGTGATTTATAAAAATAAATTGTCATGTGTGAAAATTTATTTATTATAGCTGAAATTTTATATTTTTATGATGAAATTTATTCAAGTAGGGGATATTGTAACACATGAATATTTTACGTTATGTCTCTTTTAAAATTTATCTTCTTCCACTATTTTCTTTACAAAGAACACCGAGCTTAAATAGATTTTTAAATATTATTATTAAATTGTGATAGTTATCACATTTTCTTTAGAATGTTTTAAATTGAAAATATTATGTGAATTATAATAATAAATTTTACACATGTTTATAAAATTAATCTTTTGTTACTAATTAATTTTAAATGAAAATAAATATCAATTGAACTAAAATAGTTTTTTATCAAAAACTATTTATATGACCATAGTAGAATTTTATATTAAATTAATATCTATTTGTAAAAGGTATTAATATAGTTTATATGTTACATATTAAAAAAATTTCTTTATAAATTCAAATAATATGTTTTATTGGCTTAATATAACAATATATTCAATTTTACAAACAAATGACTATATTTTTTTCTTTTAAAGATAGTTTTACCACCTTTTAATGGAACACTTAATTTAAAACTAAATATTTACCCTTTCATAAATTGTATTGAATGAAATAAACATATTTTTTAATCTCGTAGTTATAAAATGTTCATAGGGTGATTTTTTTTGAAAATATTAATTTGTAGTGAATAGTGAAACATCCAAATTTTCGTGAAACCATCATATACATTATATTAATACTATAGTTATGCTTTTAATAATAACCTCACTAAATAATTTATGAATAAAATTTAGGTATATTATGAATTATTATATAATATATAAATACCATGGAATAAGTAAACAAATTGTTTAAAAATGATAAATTATTTGTTAAGTTTTTTGTGAAACAAAAATGTTTATTTAAAATTATATGTTTAATATAATGATTTAAAAGAATATTTATTTTAATTAAATATGTTATAAATTTTTTATTATGATTATTAGATAATTTTATGTGACCTTAATTAATTTTTCAAAGTATCATTGATTTAGTTATAATTTTAAAATAATTAACTTTTGAATAAATTTTGATTTTATTTTAAAAATTAAATTTCTCATTGTTATAAAATTATTTTCATAACATAGATTATATTTTTAAATTATAAACTTCAAAAAATAGTCAGGGTAAATTTTTACAATTTTTTTGAAATAATTGAATTTTGGTTGAATAGTGGAATACAATACTTTTTTGTAATCAACATTTTAGCCAAATACATGAATTATTGAGTCCTGAATGATGTATGGACAAGGTAATAAACCATTAGGTCTAACTAGAATTCTTTATATACTGTATTTAGTCACATGAATCATCACTATTCCTAATCGTATGGAAAAATAATAAACAATTGAATTAAATAATCAAGAACCCCCCCCCCCTCCTCCACTAAAGATGCCACCCAAAACCACCTCTTCTCCTCATACCACCAAAGATTTTAATCTTTCTTATATTATTCCCATTTACTCTCAAAAACGTCCCCCAAAATTCTTGAATTTTTTTCATACCAATAGACCATTTTCATGCCCTTCAAGTAGGTTCTCAAGGAGGCGACACTCAAGAGTTAAAACCATCTCTCCCACTCTTTCAATTTAGTTTGTTTTATTATCCTTCCATCGCCTCCCCTTAAAAAGTGATATGATAAATCAATTTTATTTTATATCATATAATTTTATTATTTTAATTATATTTCAACGATCAATTCTTTTCTTCTCCCCTTTTTATTCTAAAAATAAATGTATTATCTGTGTGGTTCCGATTTACCACCTTCTTGGATGATAAGATTTCATTTTTGAATTCTATCTTCAAGGTGTGTCATAAAAATATTTTTGTGGTTAAAGAATAAATTATCATATGTAATAAAACATTTTTAAGGTTTTGGAACCATAATATATATAATATTAAATCAAAAGGCAAAACAAGATTTTGATGATTGAAAAAACAACAAAATAATATAAATGACTATAATTAACACTTTATATAATAAATCATCCTTATATATATGAAAAATGATATATAATACCATTAAAAATTATATATTTTCCTTAATAATATATAATTTTTATTCTGAATAACTATTTTTAGTTTACTTGAGCTTTCTTACATGTAAACAAGTGAACTGATCAGGAAAACTAAGTGAACAAACACACTTGAACGATGAAATTGAATATTATAATTCATCAGAAAATCCAGTAATGAACCTAATAAAATTATAGTAAATTAAATAATTGTTTAATAGGTTATTAAATAATAATTAATTAAACTAATTTCATTTACTATGACATTAATTACAAGGGTATAACCATTTTGGACATAAGGTAAGAGTTTTTCTCATCAAACATTTATTTTCAATGAGATATACCTTATTCACCACATATTTCTTGTATGTGGTGTATTTATTATGAAACTTTATATATAGTATTAATAATTTTACAATATTCATGGTAGTCAATGTTTCATTTTATAATTATCACTTTCATGGGGTATAAGATTCGACTAATTACATAGTGGTAATTGTTTCTCCTAGAATCTTTATTTTTCATTTGGGTTGTGATTTTTCACCCTTTACCCTAATGTAATTATTATTAATTTTATATAATTTTTATAAATTACATTTATATGTTTATAATTCATTTATCTAGATCACTTTAACATTATTTTATTGGTTAATACATGTATTAAAAGGTTCTCTTCTTAAATGCTCCCGATAAGAAATCCCGATTGATGGAAACTTTCAAATTTCATACCCATTTTCATGTACACTCCATAATCTTTCTTAGGAAAACAATATTCATCAAAAATCATGTTTTTTAATTATTAAAATATATCTACTCAATTTTCTTGTTTGATTTAAGAAATTAAGCCTTTGTTGGTATTAAAGACTTTTTTTATATTTTCCCTCAAACCCCACTGAAGTTGCTGATTTATAAAGTCTCTTAAAAACAATTTTACATGTTTTCACTTCTTTTAGAAATAATTTATACCACCAAAATAATTTGATTATACTTCCATTTTCATTTTTGGGATATTAATGTTTATAATATGATTTTATGAAAAATACAAATGAATTTCCAAAAAAAACTTTTCCTTCTAAAGTTAAAAGGGTGTTTTGGTACGAAATTATCAATGATTTTATTAGAGTATTTTCATCTATTTAAATACCCTCTAATTAATATTATTCTTAATTGGGATTAATATTTTATGATCTCATCTACAATATTTTATTTATATTTTGTATGATTAGTTTGACTATCGATGTGCTATCTTTATACCATTCACCATATTACTCGAAATGGTCTGTGATTCTGTTTTATGATTGGGGAATTTATTTTTTCAGACTTATATGTTTTTTATGTTCCACCCCATCAATATGAGGAAATCATTTTACTTATTAAGTGATGTTTGTGGGACACTATTTTCCCTTGATGAATCAGTTGGTTACATGATACAAACAAGATATATACTTGGCTGAGCCTTTGCCCATTTATTTTAGGAGGTAGATTTTGATGGGGCCTTAACCATTAATTCTTAGATGTATTGGATGAGCCCACAACAGTATGTTTTATATGTCCATCATTATGTATTACATAACTATGATATGTGTAGCTTATAATCTATTTGATTATTATATTATTTGAATATGCATTGAATATGCATGGTTATTTTTCATTCTCATAATGACTTTTTATATGGAAATATTTAATTAGCTTGAATTACATCCATTTAATGTTCAAAATTATTCTTTAATGGAATGTTTTTTTATTATTCACCATGACTTATTATTCATTTTTATTTATGATGTATAGTTATTTATTTTTTACCCTTAATGTCCATATGATTTCACACATTCATTATGTTTTATTTTCCCCCAAATGCGAATATGTATAATATGGATGGCTTGAAGGGAAAATATTTGAGATCATGAGTGTTTAAATTAGAGTTTATATGTTTCCTTAACATTAAATTTTTATGGTAACAATTATGATAGTATCTTGTGTTCTAAATCTACTAAATGATTTAGTCCTTTGGGATTTGATGTATTATCATAGTACCAATGTAATATACTATAGAAAAAGCTCTGTGCTATAGGGGATTGAATATTTACCGGATTAAGCCCTGATTAATCCACTGGTGTTGAACCAGATGACTGTTTAGAACCCTAACCACTACTGTAATGAGGTTCATCCAAATACCTCTTCTGGATAGAGGAAGAACTCTGAATAACACACACCATTAAAGAATCTAAAGGGAGGAATGTATGCCCTACTAATTCCACCTTATCCATTGAATCTTTATCCACAACCATGAAATATGTCAATAATAGAAGGAGGATAAGAATCAATATGATATTTTCCTTTAATCTGATTTCAAAATTCATTTCCTTAAGATAACTATTTAGGAGAATTTCATTTGAAAATTTGATTAATTCACGAAAACCTGAATAATACTACATTACTAAATGATATACTTGATCGAACACCCTGAACTCATTAGCATAAAATTCATTACTTTTTTTGATTAAACTGATAGTTAAAATCCATTTTTAAGGTTACCTAGATTAGTTCCCCAAGCCACTTCAATTTAACCAAGGATTTCCTCCATTTATTACCTAATCCAACAAACATTTAAATAGATAATAATAATTTTTACATATCATGTGTTTTTAGAAAATAGAATATATTCTCAATTATATTGATCCCTTCATTAGGAACATGGGTAACTCTATCACCTAGGAAGACAAGTGGAATAATGTTTCTAAACTACTAGGTATGGTACATTGATTTTTTTGACCTGTTTCAACCTATTTGACTAAAGACTGAATCAAACAAATCAAAAATTCCCAAACATGTGATTGATTGGTGGGTGGGGGGGTTCATGTTGGTCATAATCCGTTGCTCCCTCTCTATACCTATAAAAGGACATTAAAGATGGTATTTTCAACCAAAAAAATGATATTTATTAATCAATACACAATTAAATCTTAATAAGCATCAATTAATCCTGAATAATTCCCTATAAAATGTCCCATGAAAACAAAATCAGTAAAAAAACAGTTTCAATTGAAAGAGGTGTGAACATGCCAAAATTTTAATCATTTTCCTTTGTGGATGGTTTGGACACAAGATCAAATACACAATTCTCCAACCCTTGGAAAGAGAATTATAATATTATAGACCATGTCACATGGGATTTTCAGTGTTATCACAAATTGTGTGCCTAAACCATGTATATGTTCCTTTCTTTCCTATTACACTACAAATCTCAAAATATCTCTAAGATTTTCATGGGTTTTTTCATGAAACATATATCTAATAATAGAAAAAAATCACATATCGTTAAATTTTTTCTAAAAATAAGTCTAAATAGAAATAAAATCCTAGACCACCCATGCTAACTTAATGTTTTCGATCTATAAGTACAAGTCAGACCCTCGTCTTCTATTACAAATCAAGCATCGACAGTCGTAAATACCATATACCAATGAACCCCATATAAAAAGAGATATCTAATACCATTTTGTAATATACCAGATCAAGTAATCCTGATCCATCAACTGAGTGAGCATGATGTTAGGCACAAATCAAGTTATGGATCTCTGTGGGCTTCCATCAAACACCTGGTCTTTACAAATACCCATTTGTGAATTATTTCTCCCATTGAAATACATCATGACCCATCCATTAATAGTACAATCACAAAAACTAAATAAAAATAAATATCATATATGAATAGATATAAATATATAATTTGAGTAAACTTCATATCCACTAATAACATATAACATACACATCACCACATCACAATTTAGAAACATAACACATGCATATGACATCCATGACCTAATGATAAAAATAGATAATAATTCAAAAAATTCAAATACATCATAGCCTAATGATAAAAAAATCAATAAATTGGTCTATAAGAGAATAATTATAGATGGCCACATCTCCGTTATCCCAAAACAACTTCATCTATCGCTAGTCAAGGAAGGCCACTAAACTATAAGGTTACCTTTCTATTACCATTGTGTTATAAAATGTGAATTGTATACATCTAGAGGCATATGTAGGGTGTGAGGAACCGAGCATTGTAGGATAGAACCATGACTCTCTATAAGGCCTATACCCATGAAACCCATTAAATATTGTTTTAAATATCATTTTTGAAAAAGATCATTTTAAAAAAGATATATTACTTTAAAATTACATTTTAGAAACCCCTTTGAGTTTTTAAAACAAACAATATATTCAAAAAATGGAACAAAATGATCAAATAAATAAATGATTCCAACCAATGTAAACCTAAAAAAGCACCCAAACATGGAAGAAATATGGTAATAAACATAGCATCAATATATAACCAAATGGTGGAAATTAAATTAGAATAATTTATCATTAACGAAAAAGGAACTAGTTTCATGTATAAAGCATATAAAATCCAACTGAGGAAAAGAAATACACCCCATGGGAAATAACCAATTGTTTATTCTGTGACTTAGTTTAATGAAATGTTTTTTCATGTAAGCTATGTAAGGCATAACATGTTTGTATGCTCTCTAGAAGTTACCTGGGCGTAACCATAATTCTATATGAAATCTCACACCGCATGATCATATTTTGAAAGTTTCATTAGTATCCCTCCCAAACACTATTTTTGTACCTTCGACGAGATTCAATAGCTAGTCCAATACATAGTTTAAGAATCCATTTTCCAATTTCGATAACACCATCTAGTTCTCCAATGTGTTATAAAATTATGAACACACAGACTTTAACAATTTTGAATCAAATTAGAAATTTAAAATCAATTTCCATATACCTTACATGCCTTAAAATTTTCTCATTAAGAAGAATCCAATAACTCTATGATAACCCCTTAAAAAACCAATTTTTAAGACTATAACATCATTGAAACTTCATAACAAACACATGGAGTGAATCAAAGACCAAACCCTTTAAAATTTAACATTAAATAATAAATTTTATAACCTATTTTGAATATCATAAAAATCATAGATTAAAAATCAATAATAACTCTTTTTACGTGAAATTTTATAATCAAAAACCAAGAGAATCCATGAATTAATGGAAATCCACATAAATATCCCCTTATATTGAGACAACTAACTCAATAGTAAACCAAATATATTTCTTCCATCAATTAAAACCAAAATATTTGAGTAGGATAGGTCCCCGAAAACATAATATTAAATGAAACAACATATAACCCCTTATATAACCCTAGGTTCATCAATAAAAAGATGTTGATCATCCATACTCCCTGAAAATGGATGAAAATGGGTGAAAATGGGTGGAATATGACGAAATCAAGAAATAAATGAAGATTACCATGAAATATATCCCCTAATGAAGCACAGAATTCACAAAAGTACATTGGATGAAAGCTTAAAGGCATGTGGGATTGGGTTCTCCTGAAGGGTAGAGAAATTATCGAGAAATCCTTAATAATCTATAAGGTGAAATATTGAAAATGAAAATTTTAATGAACTATACAAGTTTCATGGTTTGGATACATGGTTATTAAAACCATAGGAAAAAAATGAAATATCCACTTTCTCCCCATAGCACAATATATACAGTTTTCAGATATCCTATCACAATTAGGAAAAGTACACTCAATCCAGGAAAATCCTCACTATCCCCCAAACATCCCTTTTACAATGTTAGATAGATGGTTTCACCAACAATGTTCCAGTTATGAACCATGGGTTATTTTCTAAAAAAACAAGGCTCTAAACCTATAACAGCTAAAAACTCACATAATAAATTAATTAATTAATAAAACTAAAAAAACATACATGTCACCTGACATGTGTCACATGTCATCATGAATATTCTTCCTTGACTGAACTACATATCATATCATGTTAGATATGTACAATAAGAAATCCCTTCACATAATCAAATATTAAATTATTTTTCACAAGATAATTATCATATAGTAGTTCAGATATTCTACAGTATCCTCAATGAACATCTATATTCCAGTATTCTTAGATTCTAGTAATCATAATTCAATAATAGATAAATGTTAGAACTTTAATTTTCTATATAACTATACGATAAATTATTTAATATATATTTACACATTATTAGTCGCATCCACATCATACTATGTGAAAGTAATCACTTCCAAAATGTTCGTCAATAATTCCAAGAACATATTTTAATTGTTATTAAAAATATCCAATGAATTAGTCTTCAATGTTCATGTCATTGTTCCTCATTACCTTCCCACTAATTATATAACATTTCTTAAGTACATTATACATAACACCATTCCACTTCTAATTATCTTGACATGGAAGAGTGATATTACTTGGCCTTAAGGGATAACCCCAAGATGCCAAAGTCTATAAATATGGCTTCAATACAATTGGGGGATTATTTTTCCTTTTAAAAATAGGACAAATCGTCCAAAAAATTCCATAACCCAATACTACTACATGACGATAGATAATTATTGAAAATAACTTAAGTACTAATATTGACATCAAAACCAAATATAATAAATTACCATGGTAGAAGACTATAAATATAAAAGAACTCAACGGAAGACAATATTGATAAAACTAAAGACTCCAAAGACAGTACCCAATACCTCCCAAACATGATCCATGGTCAAACACTTCAAAGAAACTAATTATCATAAAGGAACACTGGAAAAATATAATACATTACGTTTTTATGTGTCCCAATAAATGATATCTTCCAAAGATCCAATGTTCCAATGAAGGGGAAAGTATTAAATCATAGTAGGTTTCCCACAAATTAATTCTCTAATCATGCCACTAGGATATAACATGTTAACACCTTTATATAAAATAATTCAAATAAAACAATTCAAAATAGTTTATAAAATCCAATCCATTTGAAAGAAATTTTTTTTTAATCCCAAATTATTTTTTAAACTAAATCCATATCCAAAGAAAAAACCAAAAAATTCTTTGACCATTTCTCATTTGTCATGTTGGAATAACCCATTCAATTTTTTTATAACCGCACACACCCATTTAACTACAAAACTAGGCAATCATGGTGTTAAATTGGACAATGTAACTTCATGTAGAAAACTGGTCCCTTGGATGGGGGTAGTTTATAGACAATATCCATCCCATTCAATTTACACTTAACAACTTTGGATAACCACCTGCCACTGTACACATTTCCAAACAATTCAGCTACATAATTAAACAAACCATTTATTGAAAACCATTTAAAACCCCATTTCAATAAAAACAAACATTTTGTTGAAAACACTTTCTATGCATCAAAACCAAATAAATTTTTTAAAATAACCATTTTAAAATCGGGGTTCCAATCTCAGTTTCCAAAAAAATTACATTACTTGAACCATTTTATAAACCGTACCCAAAGAACATTTCCATAAATTATTTGACAGAGATTTCATAATAAAATTTACACAAAACAACCAATTAAAAATAATTACATCTTTTTCTAGCAAGATGTTTCAAGGGTCAATCCACCAACCTTTGGTTTTAAGATGTAAACAAAGAATTACACCAAAACCCCAACCAATATGGGTTGAATTTCCAAAAACTATTGTAGATATCTTCCCCTGATAATATCCATGAAAACTAAAATCATATTTTTAATCAAATACCTTATATATATCTATAAGGGTCATAAATCTAAGAAACCGTAGGAGAGATAGAGAATATATGTTAGAAAAACAAATTAAAACTACCATAATTGATGACTTACTATGAGAATATGGTTTAAACTCACCAAGACAGGCCTTTGGATGACCTCTAGATCAATGGGAGAATCCTTTACTGGCTTTGGGAGGAGAAAATATTGATTTAGGTCTGTCTTGAGGAAAAAAACGTATGGTTAATTATTACATCCAACCTAGATTGAAATTTTATAGATCATGTTTTTAAACTAAGCATGGTTAGTCACAAAATTAGGAAATCCATGTGCTAACTATAAGAAATGTTTTACCTTAAGGGTGTTCTTTATTAGTTGCTTTCTCAATTAAAAAAACCATGTGCCAACCATGAAAAATTCACTATCTCAAGTTGCACAGTTTCTCCTTGGTGGCAGCACAGTTTTGAAAAACCATGTGCCTACCCCTTAGCCAATCTCTAAATGTACACAATTTTCTATATGAGTAGAACAATTTATTTTAACTGCGAACCTACCATGCACCTTTAGATATGATCCAAAAAAATTATTAAATGTTCCCAAACACTCCCAAACATCACCCATATAATTTAAATACATAAATATCATAATTATAGGGATACTTTATTAAAACCAAGGGAGATACATTTTCCTCACCATTGGAATTTCCTTCCCATGAAATTAGAAAACTGCCACTATACCAAAATAGTTTGGGACATTGATCAACTATTTCATTATATTATTATCCAGTATCTTCCTATATCTGACCATGTTTCTACAAAATCTACAGTAGACTGATTCTATTTCAAAGAAAAAATTTCTCGTAACTATCAATAATTTGTTCATGGATATGCACAATTGAGGCATCTGGTTATATTCAACATCATCCCATACAATCACATCGTTATAATTAGGCTAATAGTTTTTCAACTAAGATACATGAAACACATTTTTCACTTCATTGAATCGTCGATGATGCCCAATACTTGGGGAAATCCACAAGAAAATATGATCACGTATGGAGAATGAAAATGACTATCAATGATGATTGACATATTATTGTTGATGAATATATTTCACATCCAAACATTTTTTGATCAAATGAGTCTTGTTTATTGTATCTTGAATATGAATTGACCCAAAAAATGACATATGAATTATTTCCACCCAGCAAAGTATAGAATGTAAAGGAAATACATACAATGCATCAAACAGGTCCATTTGTATCAAGGCCTAGTAACGTTTCTTATATGAAAATTCCACTAACAATATTTGTTCTTCCCATGAGCAACAAAAAACCCATTACACCCGAACTTTTCTTGTATTCCAATTTTTATTTCATCCTTTCAGATTTCTCATCCCTCTAAGGATGACACGCCATACTCATAGTCAACTATGTCTCAAGGTATTTCTATATGAATTTCAAAAAATGAGATTTAAACCATATCTATCTATCTGAAACAATCAAAACTGGTACTCCATATGTCTTTTCCTATTATTAGATATATTTTTTTACAAGACCTACACTATATGATATTTATTAATAGGGATGAAATGGGATGAATTTGTGAGCTAATACAATATCACCCAACTATTCTTTGAATACCTTACACATCTTTTATATTCCCTGATAAAAAACCTTCTCAAATTGTGGTATGTATGATGATGTTTTTCTTGACAATCCAAAGGTATGATCATCTGATTTCCAAACCACAACATTGAAATCCCATCCAGTATCTAGCCCCCAATGGTCTTCCCACCATTTAGTTTTTAGCACCTCACCATATACATCATAGTCCAATTTCATGTATGATATCACCGACACCAACTTTCACTATTCGGAAGCATATTTTAACTACTAATTGTATAGATTTATATATAATACATCTTCCATGGTATTTCATTTACCTATTGTATACCTCATTTTAATGTAAAATATTTATAGATACTACATCCATATTCTTTTTGCCTTTCTCAAACCCCATTTTTAGAATATATGTTTCAATATCTAATGATACATAAGCAAAGTAAATTTCTCACCAAAGAGAAAATGACACCACGTATTCAAAGCATGTACTAAAACATGTAACTCTGAATCATGCATTGATAAGTTCTTCTAATCAAACCATAACCATATTGAGCCATAATAAAGAACATGATATCCCTGTCATAGAACACTTCCCAACCCCGATCATGAATTATCATAACACACCACATACCCTTGACCTGATTCCAGAAAAATAAAGATTGGTTGTAATGTAAGGAGAACTTTAAGAACTTGAGAAGACTTCTAACATTATTTATTGCATTGGAATAGAAAATTATCCTCTATCAAATCTATAATAGGTGTGTCCAGTCATGAAAAATCATGAACAAAGTGTCAGTAAAAACTAACCAATCAGTGAAAATTGTGTATCTCAATGACATTATTTGGAGGTTGCTAAAAGATAAAAACATATATATTTTATAGATCTATAGAAACACCTCATTTGGAGATTACATGTCCAAGAAGTCTTACCTATTTTATCTGAAACCAAACTTTGATATTTTGGCCTACAAATGATTATCCCTCATGATTTCGGACAATGTATCTTTGTGTTTCTCATGCTCAGCACTTGTTCTTGATTAAACTATTATGTCATCAAAAAACACCACAATAAGAATCTATTTATATTTAAAATATTTTATTCCTCAATGAAATAAAGACTACTGGTGTATTCATTAGACAAAAAAGAATAACCACATTATCATAATTTTCATATATTCTTCTAAAATATGTCTTCAGAATATCCTCTAGACCTATCAATTGGTGAAACCCTGAGCCTAATTCGATCATAAAGAACCACTAATCTACCTTAAATTGATCACAAAACCTTATTATGATGAATAGGATATTTTATATTTATAATAACTTGGTTAATCTTATGATAATCCACACAATACCTCTGTGTTACATCTACCTTTTTTAAAAACAAGATTGGTGCTGCTCATGGGGAAGTGCCTGTTCGAATAAACGTCTTTCCTTCCTTCTCTTCCAACTTCACTTTCAATCCCTATAATTTTAATCATGTAATTTTGTAGGATATAAGGGAAATAGGACCGTTCCAAAGTAGGAGATCAATCATAAACTCCACTTCTCTTGTGGGTGGAATCCATTATAAATTCTTGGAAAAAACATCAGGAAATTGATAAAAACTACTGAACAATGCTATTCTTTGTCCATTACATCAATTAGAAAGTAAATTATGCCAATTTATACATGTTTTTTCCAACAATTGGTGCCAAAAATCTAGTTTCACTCATATATATACAATTATCTCCTCTATAAATATGATTAATTCCAAAATTAGTAGTAAAAATGACCCATTAGGTATAAAAATTGGTGCGATCCATAAAAATTATCAACAATGGATACCTAGGATTATTTCATATACATCCTTGTAAGTCATAGATAAATCCCATATCGACTGTTCTCCCATAAAAATTGTAAAACATGTTATACATATGTAATCTCTACAGTCCCTTTGACCAAGAGGAGTTAAAAATTATAACACGGCAAGTATAATGTCTACTTATAAATTCATTAAATTAATCACTTGTTTAGAAATAATAAAATGGATAGAAACTTATCAGACAATTCTTTCATAATGGATGGTTGGAAAATAATCATACCACTCATTGTTGATGGTCTAGAGTGATCATCCACAATAATCTGACCAGCTCAATATAATTTCATTCTTGATGTACTTTTTGCTTTATTGACCTATTGATATTTCCCTTTACAAGTAGTCATGGTATTCCTATAATCACCATAGATAGATCCATTATGCTTATGAGATTCTCACAATCTCACCCCATCGATGAATATGTCACCTATGATGCCTGAGAAGTGTTCTGAGCACAAGACCATGAAACACTACGACAATATCATCGATGATTCCCCATATGATTTCAATTGCAGAATGATCTAGGTTGTGTTTCACACTCTTGATTAATGTTATTAAAAGAACTATAATGGTAACATCTTGGATTTTTCTTCGGCATTGGATGAAGATTTACTGATCCAAATGTTGGATTTGGGCCATCCTCTCACAATTAAAATATTTGTCCCGCTTATTCTTGTTCCCAACATTAGAGTTCCCGTAGTGTCTTATAGGTATCAACATATATTCTCCTCCAATATCTCTTGATACATCACATTAATCCACTATATATCTACTGCAAATATATTTATAATCTGTTATACAGATCACACCAATTTTTTAGCTAATTTATTTCCTCAACCCGGATTCAATGATGTTTTCCTTCAATGACACACCAGTATAATCATCTAATAAAAAGATGACTAAATTTATGAATTTAGTTGCATATTCTATCACTATGAGGATCTCTTTATTCAATATGAAAAATTAGGTTGTTCTTAAAATTTTATATTTATAAGGACAGAAATGTTTGTTAAAATTTTCTTTCAAAATCACCCCATCCAATTCATTGGTATAATTTAGTTTGAACAGCTAAATCCCACCACTAATGTGAAAGAACTAATAAAATAAACATTTATAGATTGAATTTTAGCTTTACTTGTGTGAAAAGAAAATCAAATATTTGATTTGTTATATTTGTCCACACCTCTTCCTTATCTTGTTAAAAACACCCTAAAAGATGGTTGGAATTTTATTTGGGAACTAAACCAAATGATCATCATGCCTTTGGTCGTCTCTTTAATTCCCTCTATCCAAAGCCAGAAACTCTTGGGATAAGCTTTCAACTAGTTGTGGGTTCATCTACGGCTTAGGTGGAACCACATTTTTAGAAGCTTCCTCTAGTCAGATCATATGATGCCTATCGAGTTACTTTTTCAAGAAACAAAACAACCTTTATAAGAATAACTCTCTATGAATAGTAAGGCTTAAAAATTTAAAATTCTACCACATCATCCATCTGAACAAGGAATTCTAAAATATAATATTTTACACATTCAACTAATTTTGATAAATTTCCCTATACTTTGGATAGTCAAACCATTTTTAGAATACCACAACGATGCCCTTTTGAAAATCTCACATTTGAAAAAAATATCATAATTTTTCAAAAATCAACACACTTTCACCAATTAATATTTCATTATTCAAAATGAAATTTGAATTAATAGTGGGTATTTATTTATATATTTAATTTTATGCACATATCATTGGCTAAACCCATGAAAATAAGATTAAAATTCTTATATGTTTCTTCAAAGCACTTATGTACCCAACTCTATAGTAACTTGATTTTCGACATAAAAATTTTAGAAATGTCTTTTATGCCCTAAATTTCAATATCTAAAAATCATACTTCATTATAGGATTCCAACTCAAGGAATAGAGTAGAATTAATTTCAACTTCAATACTGATCGACAATAATAATTCATGGATTGAACAAGACAAATAACACTTCATTCATAAGCAATTTTAAAGGACCAAGTTGATACCACTTATAACACTATTACCCTCCTCGTTATATTGATATGAAATAAGGATATTACATGGAATTTAGTTACATCCCCAAGATACCAAATACTAACAATAAATGCCAAGGGATTCAATAAAAATGGGGATGATTTTCTATTTTAGTAATAAAACAACCCAAACAAACATGACCTAAACCAGAAAGACTACATTAAGAAAGAAAACAATGTAAACTAACTAAAGCACTATTATTGATATCAAAACCAACCCATAAAAAAGTTCCATATTAGAAGTCTAAAAATATCAACAAACTCAACAGAAGAAAAAAGCGATAAAACTAAAGACTCCAATGACTTTACTCCATAGATCCTATTTAAGATCCATGCTCCAGCTTCACCAAAGCATCCAAAGTATCACAAAGAACCACAAGATATGTGTGATTATATACCTTTTCTTGTGTCTTGATAAGACATTTCTATAAAAACACCAATGTGTCAAAGATGTGGTGAGTAATAAAACATAATAGGTTTTGCCCATATAAATTTCCTACTAACTCCACTAGGAAAGACCATGTTATCAAATTTAGATAAAACAAATCAGAATTGTTTATCAATGACTATCCATTTCAATTTATAACATTTTTCATACCAAAAAATTTTTCAAAACTAAATCCATATCTTAATAATGAAACCAAAATAATTTATTAACCATTTTACAATTATAAAGTTGGGACAACCCATTTCAATTTATATAACCACACACACCCATTTAATAATTCAAACATGTAATCATGGTGTTATATTGGAAAATGTAACTTCATATCCATAACTCAGCCCTTTTATTGTGGTACTTCACAACCAATATCATTCCCATTAAATTCGTGATTAAAAACTTCTTCCAACCACATTCTATTGCACCATTTTCTAAACCAATTATAAAACATCAATAAAACCAACTTTTTTTATATTGAAAAACATTTAAATAATACTTATTAATAAAACCAACAATTTTTATTAATTTTTTTTCAATGCATTAAAACCAAATAATCATTTTAAAATCACCATTTTTAAATCAATGTAGAAATATCACTTTCCCAAAAAACACCCAATTTACATCATTCCATAAACCATCACCAATGAAGGTTTCCAACAATTATTTCACAAAAATTTCATAATAAATTTCACACAAAAAATTGAAATCAAGCCTTCTAGTTATTGTAAGAGGACTTGGGAGTTAAGACACCAACCTTGGGTTTTAAAAATAAAATGAAGAAAGTCACCAAAATGCCAATGAAACTGGGTTGAATCTACAAAAACCTACCATAGATATCTTCCCATAACAACAACCAAGACAAATATTACCACATTTGGCATCAGATTACATTGATATATCCATAGTGGATGTATATCTAAGATATTTAGGGAGATAAAATAAGGTCTAAGAAAAATAAAGAAAAACAACCATTAACATAAACAGAATTTCAGAATCCATATTCAACACACCAAACGAAGCCATCAGATCACCTCTAGATTGATTGGATAATCCTATACTTCTTTTGGGTGGAGAAAATATAGAGTTGGGGATATTTTTGGGAAACAATAGGGGTTAATTTATAATCCAGACCAAGATCCACAATTTGTGGATCTTGTTTTCAAACCATACATGGTTAGCCACATAGTTAAGAAAACCATGCGCTAGTTGTGCATATAGATATGTCTCAAAGGAGGACATCACATGGTTATCTCACATGGTTATAAAACCATGAACCAACCATGAAAAATCTTATTTTCTAATGTTTCATGGTTTCTCTTTATTGGATGCACAAAATGGGAAAATATTGCACCTACCTGAGCACCCTTCCCTTATCCACTTTCACCTTGTTCACGATTTCTTATTGGAGTATCATGATTTTCACTAATAGTGAACCAACATTCCACATTTATAAAAGCTCCAAATACAGTCTAAGAGGCTCCCAAACCCTCCCAAATAACATCCATATACATCACAAACATAAAAAAGAATAAATAAAGGGTAACTTTTTAGGAACTGGGGGTGCTATAATATTATCCCTCCATGATGTTGATCATTATTTTATAATGAATCATTTATCTAATATATACATATTGTTTCATTCCATTAAATTTCTTTATTAATTTTCAATCTTTACCAATATTCATAAAAAATTTCCTTTGTTCATATTTTATTAATTTAGTAATGTTCATGTCATGATATATATGAATGTATATTTTCTAGTTAACTCATTTCGAGTTTCATCCTAAGAGACACCATTAAGAAACAATAATCTATTTCTTAGAATTTATGGCTCACTTGAATAATTTACTTTCACCATATTATTCACCAATATTATATGTCCTATGATAATATTACTTGGTGTCATAAATAAAATATATTTTGTCCAATATTTATTTTCACTATTTATATTTTCAACAATCCATTTACTAAAATTCAATTAATTACGAGGTTTTTTATATAAATAAATAGTTTTTCCTATATATTAATGGTAACAATAATTATTAATTTAAATATATTTTTTACATAACTATCAATAAATTTCATAATTCTATAATAATTATAATTAGTGATTAATATATTTTATGTACCAGGTTTTCATAAATCATATATATTCTTTAATATATTTATAAATTTTTACATAATTATAATTTTTATTATATATATTCATGTAATTAAAATAGATTAAGAAATAAACCATACATATTATTTATTAACCAAAATATTTTATTTATCCAAATAATAAATTACAAGAGAAGAACATGAAACTATGTCTTTCACACCATTTATTATTAATTCCAAGGGACTAGTGCATCCGTTAAAATGCATAAATAAAAAGTGGAAAATAAATATAAAATAATAAAATCATATGAAAAGGGTATCTCTTAGACCATGTTCATCTATGAGGATCACCAATAAGTAAAGTAAACATAAAATGAGGTAGAACATCATGTACAGAGAAAAAAATTGTCAGATCAAAAATTAAAATTATTTTAATGAGAAGTGTGAGTGGAATAGGTTTAGTTAAACTATATATAATAATAAAATATAGGGTATTACAAATATGGTCATTATGAATTCAATTATTTCAAAAATGATCATTTGATATACATACAACAGGCATAAAAATCTCTTGCATTGTTAAAATATGAAACCGACAAAAACATAAAAATATAATATTAAAAGATTATATATTTATATATATATATATATTTATGCACTATGTAACAATATTATTATAATTATTAAAATATGATATGATTTATATCTTAAATTCGAATAAATTTTTAATTATAAATGGTTTTTAAAAAAAATCAAATATATATAATTTATTAATTGAATTTGTTAACACATATTTATTATAAAAGAAATATTTATTTTCAATGAATTGTTTTTTAATGTTTCGTATATTTTTTCCTAATAATTTCAATTTAATATTTAAAAAAATTATTATACATCACTTACTTTATTACCATCAATTAAATTAATAATCAATATTAAATAAAATTATGAACATATAAATTTTAAAATACCATTTTCAAAAACATAAGTCTTATTTAATATTTAATATTTTTCATTTAAATGATAAACATATAAATACTGTAATTTATAATTTATAAAAAACTCTATTTCATAATTATTCAATTCAAAACTAGTTTTGTATGATTTTTGGATTTTTTTCTAAAATAATCCATTTTTGGTAAAGAGTAAAAATATAGATTTTTCTAAAAATATCTATTTTATAATACAATGATATCATAAATTTTTAAGATACCCTTTTTATATAAAAAATATATAACAAATAACAAATATATATCATTAAAAAAATATTTTGAATTTATAAAACTCATGTTTAAAATTTTTAAAACTAAAAAATATTTCTTATAAAAGTTTTACGCTCTTATATTAGAAACTAGGATTTATCGATATTCGAAATGAAATTAAAAAATATTTATTTTTTATTTGAGTAGAAAATTTAAATATTATTCATTATGTTTAGATTCTATTTTATTCATAAATATAATATTAGTAATATTAATGCTAAAAAATATGATAATGGTAAAATATTTTTAAATGAATTAATTTATTAATATGGTGTATTTTTTACCAAATAAATAAAATCGATATAATTAAATTACGACTCTAATATAATAATAAAACTTAAATATATATATAATTATATTTATATTTATCCAATTTTTAATCAATACTAAATAATAATAATAATAATAATAAATGGTAAAAATTCATTTTTCTACAAAACAGTTTTCATATATATTAATATAAAAGTTGATTTTATTTCATTAATAAATTTACTTTGTGGAAATGTAGATTAAATTTAGGTTAAAATCATTAATATTTTTTAATAGGGTTACCTTAAATTTTGTAAGTAAAATATATATTATTTAATTAAAAACTAATTACCAAGGTAAAAATCAAAATGTTAAAATGTAAAATCCTTTGGTAAAAGGCATGATAATTTGTAAAATATATATATATAATGTATCAATTGAGAATTTAATAACCCTATACCACAACAAAATAGACTGGTATGAAAAATTTTATTCATTAACCAAGTAATAGAGTAATCATATCATGAATGTGTACATGGTATTCCCAAAAACACACTTTTTTCACTTATAAAACGAGATCAATTCCACCGCTCCATTGCTAAACATACTTTTATAATTTACCATCATATTCTATCTGAATTAAATCCAATACAATTAATTTTTTAATAAATATTACTATGGTATCTCAATGATCTCTTAAGGCATTCTCTTCCTTGAAGATATCTAAGAGAAGATTGTGTTTCCAAAGTATGTATTTCCTTTTTTAAAACTATTTCTCCTTATAAATCAATGTACAAATAACTTATATAAATAATAATATAAAAAATAATCATCCATATTATTATTATATTTTACTATATTAATGGAATAATCATTATTTATTCCTCTCCGTCCACTAAGAAAAAAAAGTCTCTAGTGTGTTGTGTGGATTACCACCTCTACAATGTGACATCACCCATTTTTCATACAACTTTTCATGGTTAGTTATATTGATGGTATTGATGAAAAATATTATATATATTATATAAAAATGATTATTATATTTCAAACTAAAATATACCATAATATGACCCCATTATTTATGAAATGGAAATGTTAACCATTCATTTTGCGGATTACCGCCTCCAGGAAGAAATGTTTTTCTTTTTTTCATCCCGATTTTAATTATTTATACAACACACAAACCTATGAGTTAAAATACTTAAAAATTTATTAATAATATCCTTATTATTTGGTTAAAATTATATTATATAATTAATTAATCATACTCACCCATCGAGATAGCGTGATGATGTTTGGGATGGTTTAACCATGCACACTACATGAAAATGACCCTAAACCCACAATTACTAAAACAACTGTGGGTATAGTTTTAAAAAATAAAAATGTATTTAAAATACTTGGATATAGGGTTTTTTGAAGCACTATACCCACGGTTCTATGAAAACCATTATTATAGGTCGGGCGTATACTGATGATTTTCCAAAACCATGGGTATATTTTTCCAATGTTAAGGCGGAGAAAAAACTATACCTGTAGGACAACATAATTTTTTTTGGGACACATATAGTAAGATATTTCATCCTATCACCACATTTTTGGTAAATTTTTATATTTCAATATATATTTATGTAGATACAATTCAGTTTGGTGTTATGGTTAGGTGTGGGAATTGTATACAGGCTGTCCTGAGAGTGAAACCCATGACTTGTAAGTTTTTAAAACACATACACAAAGTTTTGAAATTGTGGTTGTAGGTTTATTGGAATTGTGATATACACATATACCCATGGTTTTTAAACTGTGGTTATATCTTAGATCTATACCGATGGCCAAAATCCCCCTGGTTCCCAAACTTGTGGGTATGACCTATTCTTACAATATTTGGGGCTATACCCTTGGCTCAAAACTATGGTATAGGTGCCTTTTATAGTAGTGGATCTTTAATACTGATTTAAAACACTATAATGTATGAATATGATAATTAAATACTAATATTAGTTTTTTTATTTATAATGGGTACATTATGCATTTAAATTATTGTTAAAATATCATCTTAAACCTCTAAATCTACCAAAATAATCCAACACCAATTAAATTTTTTTAAACATAAGAAAGGACTATATAATGAATTAATATAATATGATAATATTTTGTTATTATTTAACTATATATAAAAGAATAAGGCGAATAAAAATTTATTTAATATAATTAATTTTATTATTCAAGAATTTTGGAACATTCGTAGAAAAAAACTGGAACATGGTGAAAATATTCATCTCAATCACCCTTCATAAAGGCATGATTTGATATTATAAAATAATACTCATTTTTATGGTTTAACTAAAAACCCATGAATTATAATATCAAAATTATTTCTAATAATTTGCAACATCACTTCCATTCATGATTTTACTTCCTATAGGATATGATTGATATCTTTTGTAAAATATATATATATGTTTTCATAACCCAATATGCTTTCATGATTCATAATTTTTCATTGTTGTTAATCAATAATTTCATATGGTATAAACAATTTCAATCTTCAGAGATAAATTATATTCAAATATTCATTTTGAATGATTTTTTTTTCTATTTTAAAATTCAATTTTGTTAATAATAATTTCTGTCCTTATAAATGAATGTTCCTCCTCATTTTTCATTTTTCCATTCAATTCAGTATTATTTTTTAATTAGGAGGCTATTATGTGGAATATCAATTGAATATAAAATTTAACTTCTTAAATTATAAAAATTAATGTATATTATGCTTTTAATGATGTGGGATTTTATAAAAAAATTAAAAAAAGAACAGAATTTTCAAAATACCATTAATTATTATTTGTTTTGAATTATCATTCATTTTATCCATTTTTTCAATCATATTATTAAGCAATTATTTCATATTCTATATGTTTGTTACTTAAAATCATAACTAGTTTACCAATTCATTATTTTTGGGGATAATTAATGTTTTTATCTCCCATTAAAATTATTACATTATAATAGTCCCAATATAAGAGATCATTAAAATTTGTTGCATCATGTAAATAATCACCCCATAAAATATTAATAAACAACAGATATCATAAAAAAATCTAATTTTTTCATAGAGAACCCAAATAGTTCAACTTTTTATGGAAAAAATAACCTCTTACCTTATTTAAAATTATCTGGTACTTACTTCACAATGTATCACCCAACTATTTAATTTTTATTATTTATTCACCAAGATCCCTATATGACATTATAGATTGGAACCCCAGGTTAAAGAAACATTTTTATTTCTTAGTTATGAATTGTAAAAGTGATTTAATTATTTTTCCTCTCATCAATCCTTATGATTCATCCTTTACTCATGCATTGAATCAGAAATATAAAACCCACTTTCTTCTTGTGGGCTTGATCTTGTTTATGATTTATGATAGATTTATTTTAACTTTTGGAAAACATATTTATGATTTTAATTAAGTGATGTGTGAGAACAAAATTATATATCCCTTATATACATTTGGTAATGATTTAAATCTCATGGAATAAAATGTATGAGATTAAAGAGTGTACCTAATATACCATGATAATTTCAACACAATGTTTGTGGTAATGTGGAGTAAACCCAATCCAACATTGGAATTTTTTCAAACTGATTATAAGAATTGACTGTAATACTAATCCAATATGGGACTTTGTCCAAATTAGGATGATTGTATTGGGAGTGACCCTTGACTTATGTTTCTTATGTCACATCTTATATTGTTTTACATAATCTATGATTCTATGATATTGTGAGTTAATTTTCTAATTTCCTGTTTCCATGATTATTATAATTCTCTTTATAATATATTTTTTAGGAATATTAAATCTCATGTAATGATATATATCCCTGTTTATTACCTTATTGGGATATCTATCTCACCCTTTTCCTTATTTATTTTCCTTGGGGTCTCCTATGTAGTTTTATAAATTCAATGGGTATTAGGAGTACTCTGTGGAATGTAAAATAAAAATGGAGTTTTTACCTATAAGATGATGTGATTATGTATATAATATTAAAAATACAATAAACCTATATATCCACAGTTTTTATGTGTTGTAAATCGATTTGAAAAATTATGAACTAAAGTATGTTTATTGTTTGGGTCAATATAGATGGTGTCCATGGAAGGTCAAGTTATTTTAGAGATTAGGATGAGATAATATTAGTGAAAATCCCAAGGATACATGTTTTTATTGGATAAAATCACATAATTTTTTTAAAGTATAGAGTGTGTGGATTTCATATAAATTATGTCTTAGTCTGGAGACTAAAAAGTTGATACAGGATAGGAACTGAAGTACTTATATTTAATAAACCTAAAAAGGGTTGGATCATAATTTGCATGATAATCACTTTGATATAGGATGAGTTAGCCTAAGACTTGTCAGCTAGATAGACCCTCACAGGGGATATGATTCAGTTGATCATATAACTTTTACAAACTAACACAAAGAATTTATTCTCAAGTTACATTTAGGGACAATGTTGATAAGTATAGTATAACCCATCATAAAGAAATTATAGGTTAAACTAATCTTGATTTAGGATGAACTAAATAATTAAAAGGATAAAATTATGATTTAAAATGATGTTAATCATTAATTTTTTATCCCTTTTATGTTATTGATTATGAAAATCACTCTACGATGCTAAATGTTCAAAACACAGGTTAACACATTTGGTTTTAGTGATTCCTAAAACTAGAAGAAACCGTATTAACCTAGGTTAAATTATATAATTTAATTATTACCTCAATGATCAACCCATTATAATGGGAGATGGATAGAGAAATATTGTTATTATTCAAAACCAACTATCTTTTAACATTATTAAAAATGTAACCATAATTGAAATCATGAGTTCACCCAATAAGAGATAAATTACTTCTCTTGAATGTTTAGGTACTCAATTTAAATTATATAAAAACTTGGAAAAAATGTACCAAGAAGATTTTATATATTGTAATTAAATATTATTTACTTATGTAATATTTTTTCATTTATAATTTAAAATTTATTGGATAATAAATACTCTCGGTTTCAATATCGGAGAAGAAAACATTAAACCAAAAGAACAACTAATGAACCAACGTGATAAGTGTGAAATAATTGGGAATTATCCAAGTCAATTCCATAATCCAAAGGACAAAAATTATGATAGGAATAAATAAATTCATAGTCTACGGGAATAAGAGAAATATTAGGCAATCAAAACTATTAAAGTGAGTTCCAAAAATTATTTTTAGTGAGGAACAACAATCTTTCACTCAAGAACTTTGAGTATTATACTTTTGTCTAATTGAACCCACTCCTTTTAGCTAAAATATTTACTCATGAAATTAAATAATAACATCAACGACTTGATATTGAATTATTCTAAAAACTTCTTATGGTATGATTATTTTACTCAAGGTTCATATTTATAAGAACACTTCGTGAAAAAATAATATTATCCTAGAAATTTTTAATATGATTTTTGAAATGGATTGGTTCTCTCAGCTCAGAGAAAATATTATTTAAAATAATAACATCACATTTTATGTCAAACTATTATATTCTATGATAAGATGATTTTGGAAACCCTTTATAATGAAATCCTAAAATTTGAGTCATGATACTAAATAATGATAAACCCTCGAATCAAATGAATGGAGAAAAAATAAATAAAATTGATAATCTTAGAATAGGGAAAAATATATGTTTCCCATGTTTTAAAGGTCAATATACCTCTTGAAATTATATCATGAATAACTTCTATCAACAATACACCCTTAAATATTTTTATATGTATGTAATAATAAAAAATGAAAGAAATAATTTTTTTCAAGGATGGGATATTTTAAGTCTCTACGTTTTTATGAATCCAATTATTTCTATAATCGATGTGTCTATAATTTTAATAAAATATCTATGTTCAAGGAATTTTAATTTATCAAAAAATAATTCATACAATATAGGAATTCAACCAAAAAAATTTATTCATTCATAATAATAAATTAAAATAGAACAACATGAAACTAATTATTAGTCATAAAATATTTTTAATAACCATGTTCTAGTATATCCATTGAATGTGATTAAATTAAAATGGGAAAATAAATAAAAATGAATAAATCTTCAACCATAGGATGTATCCCTAACTACCTTTACCTTTTATGATCAACAATAGAAAAATAAAACCTATAATTGGGAATAATCACATAAATGGAGAAACCATATTTTCAGATATAAAATGAAAACTACGGAAATGAGGAGTGTGAATAGAAATTTTTATATAAACTTTTTATAGAAATGAAATTTGGTTGTTGAAAAAATTTTCATTATGAATATGGTCATTGTAGAAATAGTCATTGGATATACATCCAGTAGGTGTATTGAAGTCATGAGTTGTTAAAAAATATAACTCACTAGAAAATAAAAAAATAATATTAAAATATTATATATATATATATATATATATATGTGTGTTATGTATAAATAATAATAATAAAATAATAACAATAAAATATTATATAATGCATATGTAAAATTCAAAGACATATTTCAATATCAGAGGATTACTAAAAAACTAGATCTTATAGTGTTAATAATAAATTAATGGTGTTTTAATGCGTATTTAGTATAAAAGTAATATTAATTTTCAATGTACTATTTTATTATGTGTTTTATATTTTGTAAAAATAGATTAAATTAACAATTTTAATATATTATTATATATAAAATAATATAATTACATGTAAATACCGCAACCCTTGTTGTTGAGAGACAGTGGTAACTTCATTACATTGTCACTAGATATAAGCAATTATATCCAAAATGATTAAATAGTTATTTAGTCTAGGTAAAAAATATACATTATTGATTCTAACATTATATTTGAAAACCTAAAATTCAATATTTTACCATATTCTAGGTCACAAATAATTATTTTTCATATCCATGAATATTAATCATAATAAACATTCTAGAGTCCAGGAAAAATGGAAAAAATAAAGGGTGAACTCATATTTATAGTTAGGGTTACATAAAATAGATGTTATCTTGAATAAATAAAGAATAATAAATAAATAAATAAAGGTAAATAACTAGAAAAACACTCCACATAATCAATAAATTTACCATTAAGAGTAATATGGAAGGTATAAACGATTGCCAAATAATTCCATATAAATAATTACATGAGCTCTAAACTTATCTATTTATATTATAAATATTCAAATCATCACATGAAAATAAATTACAAATTTCATAATGATATAATGATATAATGTATAAGACATCAACCAAATAACCAATTTATTTTTCTTATGATACCTAACATTTAATCTAGGGGTAAACAGTTCTAGGATATTCCCATTAATTAATATGTCTAATGCATTCCTAATATTAATAAACAATAAAACTTGATTAAGAGGTCTTAAAAATCACTAACTATCCATATTGGAATAACTAAAATATGTAATTCCTAAACATTAACAATTAAAATATATTATATAAAAGATCTATAATGGTATGTTGTATTATATATTTAGAGTATATCCTCATTAAATCATATGATTCAATAAATTACGTTCACAGAGATGATAATATTTTAAAAAAATCATAAGAAAACTACTTGAGGAATATAACCATTTCACATTGAAATCTATTATATAAAAATATTCCAAATATTAAAGAAGACATTATATTTTTAAATAACCTCTTTTAATTTTAATTTAATCTTCAAATAATTGAGAGTTCATGATGATGGGAATTTTATTTCATGTTGTATAAGTTGAAAAAACAATCTTTTCACACTTTTGTAAAAAAATTTAAAAAAGAATCTCATTCAGAAATTGAAAAGAAGATCATATTTTAATTATTTTAAAAGTAAATAATGGAAAAAAATTAAATTAAAAAATAATTGTGAGGAGAGATAAAATATTATTCAATATATTTTAATCAAAATATTGATATGGAAGGAAAATATTATTGACCGAGTAGAAAAAATATCAGGTTTACTAAAAACATTTTTTTCGTATCTTGAAAACATAAGACAGTAAAATTAAATTGAAAAAAATGTAATTTCAATGTGTAATTATTGAAGAAAAAAATTATTTGGATTGATATATAAATATAAAATAATTCCCCCAATAGAGATATAAACATAATCAATCGTGAATAGTGATTAGTTTATGAAATAAACCCTTACACTTGGTCCAAATTCCATTGGTTGTGCTTGGAAAGGATATATAATAAATATATGATTATTATTAATCTATAATATAAATACATTAATATATAAAACATATCATATATAATTTACATATAACCTTTTATCACACATTTATTAATAATTATTTTTTAAAATCACTGTTTTGCGTGATAACTACATCATTTGTTATATATGTTTTAGAAAGGTAATATTGTTCGATAACAATTGAACATGGTTCCATAATACAATGTATCTCGGTAATTATATAAATATAATATTTATTATATAAATATATATATATCAAAAAAATATAGAAATAGATAAATGAAATACACCATTCATGGAGATAGTAGGTTGTACGTACGCAAAAACTCTTTTTTTTTAATTTTCCATAAATTTATTGAAAGATAGTTTAATTTTAATTTACTTTTAAATGATTATTTTATATCATATATGTCTTATATAATAATTAAATAAATCATTACAACCATCCATGTAAATTTAGAATGAAAAACAAATCACATCACCCGTAGAGGTGGTAATGTACAGGTACGCTCGAGTGACGTTATTGTCTTCCAAAAATTGATGTTTACAACATAGAAATAATATTATAATTAATAAATCACAATTATATCATATATAACATATATAAAAATTAAACCCATTATAATAACTATCCATAAATTATGCTGTTGAAAAATGAATTTAATCTCTATGTTGAGATGGTAAGTCCTACCTACGCATGAGATATACATTCACTTCCCATTTGATGGAAAATATGATGGATAATGGTGTTCTTATAATCATAAAAACATTTTAGTATATTTAATATAAACATAATATTATTTTATGATAAATAACAATGATCTAGTGTAGGTATAATTAGAAATAAATTGAACGATGTCGGGTATGATGATTTTCACATTTTTAGGAAACCTCATTTAGATAATTTATTATGGAACCTATGGATAGTATTTCAGGAATAAAAACACATAAATAAGATGGATAAGTATGTTTATAATATAAATTGAATGGAATTGGTTGATATAGGTTTTTAAATGTGATGTAATGAAGCGAGTCAAGCAATTTCATTTTTAAGGGCGGAAAATGACACAATGGAATTACTAAAAGGATTAAATTATAATAAATTTTTTCTCAATTAAAATGATTAAAAATGGAATTATATTCAAATAAAAAGTTTATATGATTAAAATATCACTATTAACTGAATTTTATATTGGTTTTTTGTCATTTCATATATTTTCGTTTTGGTGGACCTCTTGGTTATCCTATTTTAACGTTAACAGTGGTTAAACATTTTTCAATCATAAAGTGATATTGTATTTCCTATATGTAAAAAATTGAAGAAAAAATTTATTATAGATGATATGATAAACATATAATATCCATTATAAAATATTTTTACATTGTTATTATTTATAAATAAATTAATAAAATATTGTTTTCCTAAAATATTATTATTGGAATTTTTGACACTATTCATTTAATTTTTCATTAATTACATCAAAAAGAATATAGAATTATAATTTTATCATTTCAAACATCTCTAATAAGATATAATATTCATTAAAATTTATGTAATATAATAATTACTCCAAGTTGTTTTACATATTTTTAAAATCAATTATTTTATTTTTTATTTATGTAATAAATAATGTAAACATTATTTTAGCATTTAAGGTTATTATTTGAATAATATAAATAAGAAATAAATTAGTATGATAATTTTTATGCACAATGTAAAATTTATGAATTATTGAAAACTTATTTTTATCCATATGCTTATATAAAATATTTATTTAAAATCAAAAGAATGACATTTTGTGTTTTTCTTGACTTAGAGTAATATAAAGGTCAATATAAATTAAAATTGGCACTAAGTTGACATCGTTTTCATATTTGTATGGAAATTAATCAATTACACTTATTCTATATGATAGTCATTTTTACAATAATTTTAAATCCTTAGTCTAAATATTAAACCCTATTTTACCTTTATTTATGTGAATTTTTTACCGAGGTTACTATTCACAATGTTATGAAATTTCTGGGGTCCTATTTGGTAAATTTTAACTTCACGATTCCAAATATGGTTTCCAGTTTTAAATAATAAAAATATATAAGTGGTATAAATTAATTTAATATAAAAAATAATGAAAAAATGTTTTTTTCGAAAAATTACTTTTTAAGTATTTTAATGTTATTTTACCAAATTAAACTCTTAATGTAATGAATGATCTTAAATAAATTAGGTAAGTCACAAAAGAAATGAAACCAAATTATAATAATAAACAAGTAACCACATGTGTATCATGTGTAATATAATAGAAATAAATGTATAAATCATAACAAATAACACACATCCATGAGACATACAACGTAAAGTCAAAAAGGACGAATCAGAATTATAAATAATGAATTGTCTTGATGACACCTTGTGTTGCCATCCATCACCTCCAAACCATTCTTCTATAAATGAAAATAGAAAATAGGAAACTAATATGCTATTTAATTCCTTTCATTGTAACAGATTCTAATAAAACAACATCTACAACGGTCCAAAGGAAAAAGTAGGGTGTGCACATGAAGCCTAGTTCACATTCACCAAAGAATCTATAAAAATGTTTATATCAATAATTCATTATATAATGTTTTTATGAAAATACAATTTGTACATTAATATTGTATAAAATAATCCATTTTTTAAAACAACATTTGGATTTCATTAAAACATACCTTGTTCACCAAATCTTGGAATATTTCATGCTTGTAAGAGAATTAGTGATCATCTGTAAAAAACAGTGATGGGTACACCATTAGGTATGAACGTGAAAAAATATAAATGAATGTTGAATCATGTTTTAAAAAATAATAAATGAAAAAAATACATTTTGTGTTCTGACCTATGGGATTACATAAAGACATGAAAGAAAGTCCACAATCCAGGGAAAAAGTGGATCTATCCATTATAACTATTAGGGGATTTATACAAACTAATGTGACATAAAAAAATTGTGGAATTACACAAAAAAGAGTGACATTTATATTCCTCGATGCACCAATGGTTACCAAATGTTCTAGGTTTTTAAAAACCCATTTAAAAACTATGCTCACATTTTATATATCATTTTAACATAAAACTCATCAAGATTTCCATATTAAGAACTTATTTTACAACCAATACCAAAATTGAATATTTTCATCAAATTCATAGTGTACATCAGTTCATTTTTAAATAAATACCTCTTTAAAACATCCATATTTTCAATAAAATCACCCCGATCACAAATCCAAAAAATAATATGAAGAACTAAAGTGTTTCATAAAAACATAAAAAAATCAAGAAATAACAATTGTATAGAGACACAAACCTCAAAACCAAGGGAAAACTAATATCCTTTGATAAATGATACCAGGGAAAAATAGAATAGGTCCTCATGATAAAAGATATCTATGAAACAACATCAATTAAAAATTAAACCCATTATATGTAATATCCACAACCCAATTTGGTGTCATCTAGATAAGGGGACAATATATCTAGTGAGGACCTATGGAAAATAGGGGTATCAAAATAATAAACACCAAATACATTGAATAAATCCCTAAATAATGAATTAATTACCCCATGAATCCAATGGACTACACATATAATGAACTGAATAATGTTTAGGTTGATCCCAAACAAGAATAGGGGTATTTAGTAGCTATGATGAGGGTCTCAGGGTTTCTTGAAATAATTTATAGGCAATGAAAAATTTAGTGCATGGTTTCTTGGGCAAGGTTGTATAGTTAGACAATATTTGAACCCTAACCATGGCCCACATAGGTCTTTTAGATAGGGATAATGGTTTTTTACAATTTTAGTTTAATCATGCACCAACCATGAAATCCCTCATTGTCCAAGGGGGTATGGTTTAGAGTGGTTTTCATCATGGTAAAAATATCTATGACTCCCTTCTAATCTCTCACAATAGGGAACATGGATTTCTGGGTTAAAAAACACATTTTCCCTAACCATACACCAACTATGAACAACCCCATGGGATTTAAAAAGTTTTAAAAATTGTTAAAAATACCCCAAAGAAAGTCCCAACCAAAGAACGATCAAAATAAGGTTCAAAAAATCCCTAATAGAAGGTAACATGGTGTTAAAATATCGAAACCATAAATGATTTATTTCCTCAAAGAGTTTTCAAGACTCTATACTCAACAACATAGAAGGCCTATGATGCCTCATTAATGATAAATACTCTCATTTAACTTAGTTGTCCAGTCCGAAATTCCATAGTTCACGGACACATATATTTTTTGTCACGTAGTACCTTATTTATGTTATTCATAATCTTAAATGGTTTCTAAAAGAGCAATGTTTCTTGATCAAGATCAATGTATTCCTTGTTAAATCACATGTGTAAGATTCTTTTGATAGCTAATTTTCTAAAAAACATGAAACATGTCATGAATCAAAGTCTAACCAGATGGTATGTCCAACCGATATGCTAACTTTCCAACTCATCCAATGATCACAGAAAAACTCAATTATAATATAACATTCATACATAAATGATTGTGTCTCAATTGAGGAAAAATATCAGGGAAAACATAACCACCAAACTCAAAATATTGAAGCTGATGGTGAAACTTTATATAGGATTTTAATGGATTATTACCACGAAAAATTTCCTAGGGATCAGCTGCAGTCATTCTTCCATTTCATGAATAGGGATATGACTAACCAAGGACATCTCTCCAAACTCTACCCATAAAAAGGGATACCCACATGGCCACATGTAAAATTATTCTTCCATAGGAATCCTAAAAATATTAAAATAAATATTGCAATAGTTTATCTTAACTAGAGAAAGATTCCATTCAAAAGAACCACGAAATAGTCCATGCATTCTTGAGACATATCCTTGAGATCCTAGATAGATTTTTCTATATTATCAGTAGTATATAGGCCATATTTTATTCCAAATTTCAACTAGGAACCTATAACCTCGTACAGACCTTTCCACGTCATAGATGTGAACCCCAGGTCACTATTGAAAAAATAACATTGGGGAACCATGAAATCTTTAATCGTCTAAGACAAACAAGTGACCAAGCTATTATACATTTTTTGTCTCCTTGATAGGGATAAAATTAAAAAAATTAACAAGCTGATGAAAGATCACCAAAAATAGAAACTTTCCAACTAGGAGTAAATGGTAAACCAATGAAGTAGTCCATTGAAATATAATCCCATTTCCATTCTGCATTTGGTGAGGGTTTCTACAAAGCTATAGGTGTCTAGTTTTCTGTCTTTATTCATTGAAAAGTCAGGCATTGTGAGACAAATTATATAATTTATTGTACCATCACCGAAAACTAATACCAATATTGGAAATCTTGAGACGTCATGGTGGTACCATGGTTTAAGGACTATGATAATCATTTTCCATTGCTTATTAAATATTTCCATAGACATAATGGAACAACCAACCTACTTTAGGAAAACAAAATTCCACTAAGAGAATGAGTCCACTCAGCCAAAGTCTCCCCACGAGAAAAGAATTCACTCTAGTGCTCACACCTAGGGTCAGTTACCTGCTCAATTTAACCCTTCTGATTAAATTAGTAGTATTCCTTTTAAAATCTATGTACACATACTAACCATATTCTCTCACCCCCCATGTTCATCTCATCAAATAAATTCTTCATAAACCACACCTCTATTGATTGCATTGAGGCTTGGGAAGGTAATATCTTACTAAATTCATGGGTAAAAACATTTAAATTACCTAGAGAATTTGAAATATCAATATCAAAAGTTTGAAGACACTCAAACCTCTATCTCTAATGAAAGTTCCAATCAATCTAAGTAAAAACATAGTTCAGGTTTCTATGATCAGGATACACTATAAACTACTCCCCAAGGAGATAACTCACTTCTACATAACCAACTATGTTATTTTAATAATATTGGTTCTTAATCATGTAAAATAAAAAAATCCAATTCAATTTGGTAGAAACCATGGAGGAAACCATCATTAGGTTTTTATTTTTTAGTATTTTATCAAATAGAGTCTGAAACCTATGTTTGGGAATGAATAATGAATTATCCTACATTTTTTTAAAATCCCTCCAGAACACCAATCGTCTTCACTCGAAACCCTTGTATAATGACAATACTCTTCCATTAATTCTCTATAGTCCTCACAATGTGTCCTCAAGTACATAAAAATCTCCACTAATGATTTTAGAAGTTCCTTTTCAAGGTAAGGGATGCCCTCATTGTCCTCGTTATTAAAGAACCTTCTCTGACTTATGCTTTTTGATTCCAAATTACTCATATTGGATGATTTTATTAAATAACCCTATTACTAAAATTAATATTTAAATGTGATGAGATATGTCTTCAACTCTCATTATTCCATTCCAGGAACTGTTACATACCACCATTATGTTTCAAGAATTATCCTTTGAATTTTCCTTGCTAGAATAATTATTTTTGGAATTCCCTACCTTATTTCTTCTAAATAGTATTAAAACAGATGTACCTATCCTTTATTTATTTGGGAAATCAATGTATATAACCCAGAAACCTTTATCATGGGATTAAAATTGATTAAATTAATCTTTATGTTGTGTTATTAATGTGACAAACTTATACATATAAATGATATGAACATGATGGGAGTATCTAGATAGCACTCTAATTAATTGGGTAATATTTTAGTCTTATTAGATGTCATGTATGAGTTTATGGAATAATCCTAATACATTTTTTTACTTTTTCCTCCTTGTTATGATATAGTAGACATTATCCTTGACTTATGTTTATGATTTCATGTTTTAATGTTGTCACTAAATTCCCATGATACCTTTATGCTATCATGTTTTATCATTCCCTATTGTTCAAGATAATGATTGTCACCCCAATTATGTTACCATGATAATCATTTTGGCTCAAATTTACTTAATTAACTTATTCAATGCTTTGTTTATTCATTTATTTAGATTATATCTCACCCATTTCTTATGTATGTCCCTAGGTTATCCCAAGAAATTTTTGATGAATAATGGTATTTTAGGAGAATCTTTAGAAAGATTTACACAATAACATTGTACCCATATTTCATGTTGTTTTTCTATCTACCTAATTTCCAAAATACACTCTTATTAAAAATATTTTGAGATTATATTATGTGTACCTTTATGTAATAAATACTGAATTAAAGTGATTTAAAATAATGGATGTCATAACCACCTCCAAACTCAAGATTATTTGTTGGGTATTTCTTCTCATGATGGTATAACTAGTGGGATCCAGTTGACACCAACTACTTACCCTATAGAAAAATACACCCAAACTCAAACCACAAGAACCATTGAAAATATATTATCACCAACCTAGTTCTGGAAGAATCAAAACTAGTTCTATTTTCATCATTTTATTCAGTTACTCCAAAGATCTCTACTATATGTCATTGTACCCAATCTTGACACCCTTATGTGTTAAAGCTATTATTGAAGCTCTCAGTTTTGAGAGGTATAAAAAACATTTTCTTTAATAACTAGTAATCACTAATAATATTAAGATCTCAAACACATTTATAAGATTCTCTTGGGGAATAAACTCTGGTATCCTTTTTGGATCCACCATCATGCCCCACTAAATAATAAAATACCCCAAATAATTACTTCCTAGATCC
The DNA here is from genome assembly GCA_963277665.1 of Viscum album. Classification (NCBI taxonomy): domain Eukaryota; kingdom Viridiplantae; phylum Streptophyta; class Magnoliopsida; order Santalales; family Viscaceae; genus Viscum; species Viscum album. The sequence goes on along the minus strand of OY728125.1, from coordinate 1,465,244,994 downwards.
AAAACTAAAATTTTGGAATTAGTAACATACATATGTTTTTTCATAAACATTATATATATTAATTCCAAATGGAACATGTGTTCTTACTCTAACATGAATTAAACCAAGATATCATACATGGAAATGAAGAAAAAAATTTCTATGAACAAATTAAATAAATAGTTATGATTGTCATAAATTCCACCGAATCATTTTTGAGATTGAATGGAATAACCAGTGAGATGAAATTCCCACACCAACTATTTAATGATGTCTTGTGTATATCAAATTCTCGAAATATCATCTAGTGTTATCCTGATTGGAGGTTCATATTTGAGAAGAAAAGTCCCCCTTTGAGCTAATCAAATAAATTTTCAATGCTTGTTAATGTATACACTTTATTCACAGTCACCAAATTTAACCTTTTATAATCAATGAAAACTATGATGTTCCTATTTATCTTTTTATCATATCAAAAATTTGAGTCCCATAGTGACATACTTGGATGAACAAATCATTTTCCTTTGATGTCCGCAATGTAGAATTTATGTTCGACATACTCATCGAGTTTCGTATGATTAGATGTTATAAAAATTTGAATTGTGCGAAGAATAAATTTAATTGTAAACTCAATTTATATACATTATAGTGAACTTGGAAAATCATCCAAGAAGACCCCAGGGTATGTAGACACCACCAAAATAAGTGGAATCCTCAAACTAATATCAATTTCATCTTGGAATATAGACAAGAATGAACTTGAGAAACCACAACATATGGAGAAATATTCACTCTATCATGGACTAAGAATCCCACCATCCTTGAATGAAATGTGTGACTCATTATTGGGGTAAAAATCAATTTGATGATGGAAAATATTTATCAAGGAATTATAACTTGTTAACTAATCCATTCCAATAATTTGGTTGAGGATATCATGAACAAGAACCTCCAAATCCCACACCACTTTGAAGTTTTCTATCATCACCCGACACACGAGAAATTGGAAACTATGTTTGGACATCTTTCCCAAAGGTGTCGAATGATCCAACAAGAAAAACATAAGGTCTAAACTCATGCCCAACACATCTATTTATATTGATTTTAATAGATAATAGTTATCAATAGTATCAAATAAAGTTGGTACCATAGAGGATGAAGTAAATACAATACCTATAAAAGTATTTTTCCCTGATTCATATTCCACTAGTTTATACTCTACCATATTTAAAAATCAAACATCAGTACCGTCTTGAGACATATTAGCCTCCTAAAAATACACTTTTTTATAAGGATAATATCCATGAAAATTATAAGAATCATAATGAAAATAAAAACCCTTGATGAGTGTTGATCTTGTCTTACTCCCTCCGGAGATCCTTCCACAAAACAGCTCAAATGAATCTTTTTTCCACAATGATGTCATGTCTTTGGAGCCCCCATACAATTAATCGTGTTATGATGAGGAATTATAGAATGATAGAAAATAACCTTCTAGTATCATGATGGAGTCCCTAAAATTAGTCATGATGAAAACTGGATACCTTTTTTCTTCCTTTTCTGTAATGATGAATCACCCAGACCAATAAACACATCAAAAAAATCTCCACCCAAAACCGTTATGCCTGTTATGTCTCCTTATACCATTGTCTCTTTAATTAACACCTATATAATATTTTAAAGGAACATGAGAAGTATCATTGATTGAATATTGGTCTTCAACCCATTTAAAACGTTTGATCTTTATGAAAATCATTGGTGACAAGCTCATGTTCCATGTTAACCATCATTGAAAATGAGGAGGAATAGTTTAGAATGATACACTCTTATATACCTAATATTATAAATTTTTTAGTTTTTACCATAAATAAGATATTATGAAAAAACTGATAGTTGATAACTTTTTTAGGGAATCCCAGGCTTGATCCTTATTCAAAATTCCTAGCCTTGTATTATCCCACCATCTCATACTGGTCCCTCAAGATTTGTATGTGGAAATTCCACATTAGTTTCCTTATAATTATTTAGAATATAAAATATCCTCTCTATTTTTCTATCAATTCGATAGATTATTATGGTCCTTTTACACCATGGTTTATGAGATGATTATTCTTATTAAATTATGACCCATAGTCCCCCACTTATATCAGTTTCCTGACACCCACCTATCCCAGAGTTTAAATATTGTAGAATATAAATTTCTCAAAAAGAATGGTCCACTGAAGGATTCTTCAATTGGACTTTACAATTTGTCGAGGTTTTGTAGATTGTCAAAATCTTCAACCCGTCTTATTTTTTAGAATTTGGTTGTCATACCAACACTTTTCTTAATATTTGAAAATTAATTCTGAGTGTTACATAGAACCAATTATTTTTTAGATGAGTTTAAATTATCAATAATTTATATGTTGTTATTTGGGTTTTAGGTTCCTCAGAGGCCAAAAACCCAACTTTTCATCATGTGAATATATAGGCACATGGCTTAAAAATATTTTGTGTCCTACCATGTGTAATTTTACAACAATATATTAGCTATGTACGTGGTTTAAGAAACCTTGAAGGAGGGGGAATATGAACTTGTGGGGGCATTATTCAATATTTAGCAGTAGCTCTCTCCTAGATGGCACATGGTTTGGAAAGCCGTGCTAGCTGACATTGCATGGTGTTGTATATAGATTGTGGGTGACACACAATTGGTTCACGGTTATAAAAACCTCATTGATAAATAGTGTGGAAATACCATGTGGGTCACAAAAAGAGGGAAAATTGGTAAAATTTCACTACCTATATTTATCCTTTATCCTCCGTTTTTCTTCCCCAATCATGAAAACATTATAGGTAATTCCCACTTATCCTTCTCCTTTAGGCCTTGAGTGAAATCATCTTCCCAACCTTTGAATCAAACACAGTTGATCTCATTATAACCACATCGATAAGGAACATAACCCTCTTTCTTCTTTTCTCATTTTTTCTCACTATATGGAGCACTAAATCCATGTGATCATATTGAACCTATTTTCAGGTATTTTTTCTAGAACACCAATATCTTTATAATCTGCTTGAGTAAGTGGATGATACCGAACCAGAGAAAATATACCATCATGAGGTACGTGGTTACTATCATTCTATTTGATTTCAATTGTGTTCTATGGGTGCATTCTTATGCTTGTTGTGGGGTTTTTCAAGAGACACAATATTAATTAATTATTGTATTTTATATTAATAAACTATATGATATTCCCATGGTCATGATCTTCAATTACTACAAATGGTATGATCCATGAGAGAGTCTTCATAACTTGGGATTATTATAATGGGGGTGTCTATTTTTAAAATTGAATTATTTATATTAAATATGATGTGTTCCATGGGAAAATGAAAGTCCTGGTCAAGGATATAGATGGTGTTGACCATCTGGATGATGTGACATATTTTCTCATGTTGGGAAAGGCTCAGATTCTATGAGTGATGTTTATCATAGGTTGGGTGACATGGTTTTCGTATTAAGGTGATGAAGATGTTATATTGAGGGCACAGATTGAGTTATTTTAAATAGTGATGACCATCAGGTTTATAAATATGGTCACAGTGGAATAAGGTTGCGAGTTTATGTTTCTTAGGAATATGTTTTTTATTTCCACTCATTTTGATTGGATGACACACTATTGAAGTAGTGTTCACACAAATGGGAGATGTATGATGAGTTGGTGTTGAATAATCAGGTGGGTAGAAGACTCTATCAGATTTTAATTAGGATGTTATTAACCATCGAATAGGTTAGAGGCGATTTCCAATGAAATCCATGTTGATGGTGATGAGGAAAAGGTTTACATTGTTGTGACAGTAAATTGGGGTTTGGAGGGCACCGTGTATTGAGGCAGTTGGGATAGGTTTTTGTTTGGGAAGATGGATATTTCCATTCCATGAACATTGGATGTTGGTTCGAATGTTTTTATCTTTTTTTGTAAAAACATTAATGTTCATAGATGATAGAGAAAAGGTGACATGGATTTTTTAAGCTGATGTCCATGGAATCAGGTTCTTGATTGAGATTTTCTTCGGGACACTGGTGATATGATTGATGATATGAGGTTTCAGTTCGCACTATGTATCGGTGATACTTATATAGAAGGTTACTGAGGGATAACTATATTGTTACTTGTCAAAGTATTCATTGGGATTCAGGTTAAGGATCCTCACCCCTACAGTTATATGTATGTATTATTTTCACCATATTATATATATATATATATCTAAGGGCACGTGTGATATCAGCAATGGATGAGGTCAATGATTTCTTCATTGTTGTTATTGAGTATAAGGGAATCTGGTTATTTTATAGGATCTGCATGTGTTGTTTTATTTATATCATATACCACTCATTATCATAGATATTTTCTTGGCACATTTTGGTTATGGCATAGTGAAGTTATTCTCAGACCCTACATGGTCCATCCGGGACACGTGTTAGTTTTAAGAATCTGTAATCATGTAAATGTTTATGATCTTGAGCTGGAACTTAGTGATAATTTTGGGATATTTAGAAAGGGAGGAATGAAAAGGGACCTTTGATGTTCTTACATCAACTGGAGTTACTTTTTTTGTCTATTTTTTGTATCAGTATGCTTACAATATGTATGTACTAGAGGTCGGCCACATGAAACCCTTTATTTAAACTTATTATCTTATATCACCTGAATTATATGCATGTTTATACATATCGTATCATGTGATTTTTTATTCTACAAATGACATATTTGTGCTTTTTGATTATTAACTTTTTTGTTTGTTTATTCTTCTTCTATGGCTGGTTACTAGTCATATTTTTATAGTCTATCTTCTGCTATTATATGTTTAAAGAACCTATTTATTTTCATCATCATTGTGTATATTTTCCACACTATCACTATTTTACACCCTCACTACTAATCGACAACCTTTGGAAAATGGGGATGTGCACATAAGGCCTAATGGATCTCTGGATTGAAGCACTGTTTGGGTGGAAAATTGGCTCAGGGTAATGAAAATAGTGTCATTGTTTGTTCTTTTATCTCATTTTGGGTTTTACAATTAGTTTTATGTTATAATAGATACCAGGATGAGGTCAGATCTAGTTTTAGAGATCTTTTTTGGGTGCTTGTTTCCCCATTCATGGGTGCAGACTAAGTTTCTAGTGGTGGGAAATTTTTGGGTTGTTCAGTTATTTTATAGTTGATATGATATCCACCTAGAGTGGTGAACATTCATGTGATTATTATCTATTTTTATTTTGACATTTTTTCTCAGATGGAAGGGGAGGATTTCAGACCCATAACCTGATATCTCATGAGAGGTTTTATTAGGTATTCTTGATAGGCACATAGGTTGACTGATACATATGATTTTCCTATACTAAATTTCTTATGGCAACCACTGGGAAACTATATTGTGCTTACTAGGGTTGGATTATTTAAAGTTTCAACAAAATAATCTAAATAGGTTTTTCCTACTTACCCTCTATTTGGTGGCATTCAAATAAACCATTCTATGAATGTTGTTCTAATGAAATCTGTATATGATATGATATGTGATATGATAAAAATTTGTTACTAGATCTGATAGAAGAATCAATGAATAGTGATAGGGGTGTTCTATTTAAAATATAAATAAATAATACAAATAATGTTTCCCTGATGAGCCTATTTAGTGGAATCTTACTTAGCTACATTAGATTGATTTTTGAATCTAGTATCTAAAGTGGTTAGGATAAGTTCTATAAGGATGGATTTATATGTGATATATTTCTCTGAAATGGGCGGGAAGGGGATTATGATGATGGATGTCATGTCACATGGTTTCAATAGGAGAGTGTAAGGGTGGTGATATTGTGAGTCTTATTTTATCTCCCCTACTTTAATTATATTTATTTTTATGTTATTTTTTATGTCAAACCATGGAATTTATATTTAGTGGGATTCCACTTATATGGGCTCTAGGGGAGTGTCAGGTGGTCGGTTATACGGTGCAGATTCAGTGTTCACATGTCAACACCCCTGAGTTTTGGGAATATCCAAAGCCAGAGGTACATTGTCTTGTACAGGAGGTACAATCATTGGATATATATGTTTTTTGGATAAGAATTGAAGATAATATCAAGGAATGATTAGTTCATTTCATCCTAGGAATTGAAAGGGGAGCTTAGGGATCAAAGAATTCTATGTAGTATATGACACATGAGTTCCATTCACAACACCCACCGATATTATAGGGTGAGGGAGACCCCAATAGGAAGCTAACTTGATCAGGTACAGTGACCCATGCTTAATATACATGTATATTCCTTAATTTTATATTAATATTTAGTACATTATAGAAATACAAGCTCAAGGACTGTGATAGTTTAGGGTCTTTGCGATCATGGAAACAAAATCATCAATCCTAGTGATATATCTTCAAAAATATAACATAAATTTTACCACCTTTATTTCTCATACATAAAAACATTTTTCATTACATCAGAAAATGAAACATATGAAAGAGGTGAGCTCATATGCACAGTTATGGTAAATAAATGAAATGCATAAGCATATCATGAACAAAAGGTTATATGAAATGGGCATAGAATTTTAAGATTGTACACTATATATTATAGATTATAATAAATATGGGCAGTTAATAATTCATAAATCATATGTAAATAAAGGAAATAAGACATGAAAAGATAACATTAGAAAAAACATTGAGGTATGGAAAATTCCTAAGCATATAGTAAACCTATATCAAATCTACATACAAAGGCCTCTGTAAAATGTTAGGATTGGGTTAATAACTTGTGTACCAACTTCAGTATTGATATTTCATCCCATGTACCCTCTTGTTTTGGGCTTGTATTTTCCTCCTATTTACCGTCGTATTTTATTTTTGGGATGTCCTCCCATATAACCTCTTTTTTTGGCCTTTTGAAATCCTCTCGTTTACCATCATTCTTCGTGCTAGGGATGTAATCCAGTGTACCATTTTGTTTTGGGATATGGATTCCCACCTGTATACACATTGATATCATAAATTATTTATCATTATCCAATTCATTTAAGTTAGATTTTGGTCACACTCATCACATAATGAAATCATACATGCTTATGCCAAAAAACATTCATCATATCATGACTGTAACACCCCGAGATTTTATGAAAAATATTATTTTTGATTAATGTCTTGTGTTTTAAGCTACTCCAAAAGGATCATGCACAACACGCATCCCTGACTTGCCTTACATTACACGCAATTGAAACCTTCCTCGATAGCGTGTGTAGTACGCAATACAGAGTTTCACTAAACGAGATTTTATTATAATATTAATATGAACTAGCCGTTATGAATAGTAATATCCAATTTTTGAATTTTTATAAAATTTATCTTTCAAAATGGAATTCATTTTTGGATTCATAATATTAAAATTAGCTTAGGGTGAAATTTTGGTACTTTTCAGATAACTTTCATATTCTGAAGAATAGTGAGAATTACTAAATTTTAATTAAAAACAACTTTTTAATCGAAATAATTAATATTGATAAATTATTAATTTGAGTGGTTTTAAAGTATATTTAGAATATATTTTTACAATTTAATACAATGTCGGTCATTGGATGTAATTTCACATTTAAACCAGACGTAAACAAGTGTCAATCTTTTGATAGTTATTATCTCTTAAGAACACGCTATTTGTTTGGAAGATGAGAATTAATTTTTAAATTAATTAATGTAACTGATATGTTTTGAATTTGGTAAAATAGACATAATTTTTGAATTCATAATATCAAATATAGCTTAGGCCTAATTTTTGGTATTTTTCTGGAAACTTTCATTTTTTGATGAATAGTGAAACCACTAAGTGGTAATTAAAAAACTGAATTTTTCATAAAACTTAATTTTACCGCTTCTATGAGTGGAATTTCGAAAATCAGAGAGACACCGTTAATATCAAAGACTAAAATGTGGTTCAATGAGATGAAAATATTTTTTGGTGAAAAGTAACTTTTTAATTTTTTTACCACGGTTAAAAGTAAATAGGGTAAATAAGGGTAAAAATGATATTATTATTACCCTAACACATGTCCTAATTCTATTTGAAATGTGTAATTTGGCCAAAAATAACCCTAGTATTAATATATGACCATTTAGGCCCACTTGGATTAGATTAGGACATTTATTAATAATTTATTTAAAGAAGGGTTAAAATAGTTAAAATCAAATTTTAATAACTAAATCATTTTTAATATAGGGTCATACATAAGATAAATTCTACTATAAATATTAATTAGAAATCTAAAAATATTTCCTACAGAATGGTATTTTATATGTAATTTTTTGACTTAAATTAATTTAAATTATTTATGACACAATTATGATGCAGTAATTATCTTATTAATGAGATATTGACATAATTGATGTTATAAATACCCAAATAAATGTAATTTGAGACTTTTTATGAATTAAAATAATTTTATAGGTTACTATGACATGTTAGTATTGATTTAGTTTTATTTTTTTGAACTAATCATTCTGTAATGATTTAAAAAAAATCAATTACCAAATAGTGTCAAAATTGACATCAAATAGTTTTTAAAACAAATATTATATTATTAATTGTTATTTTATTCCTCAAAATCTAAGGTCTGCCCAAATGACTTATATAAGGTTATATATATTAACAATAAACAACTTGGGGTTTGTTTGTCTTGTTATAGTATGTTTATTAACCTTATAGTGTAAGAAAACAAGAAGACATGGTAAAAGAAATATTATTTAACTTAAAGTTAAATCTAAATGATAAGGTCAAAATAGAAACCTAAACTTGTATAAATTCTATTGGATGATTTTATTTCGACCTATCCCCATCTTAGCTTCGAAATAACTCAATTTGGAGACATTAAAAACCGAATATGACTTTATAATAAAATAATATTTTTAGTTTTTCCTATGGTGCCCCTCTCCTCCCTTATAAAAGGACACCTCCTCCCTCTCTTCCTCACACCATTTTGAGCCTTGAAGCTTGGAAAAACCCTGAAAAATTATATTCTCCACTTCCCTAGAAACATACTAGAGGTCTTTTTCTTCTTCAAAGACCAATTTGAGTGCCCTAAGAGGAGGTCTCAAAGAGGCGCTTCAAAGAAGAGGTAATGTCCGTTACCGGTTCTTTCAACTTTATTTCTTCTTCCACTTCTTCTTATTAGGTTGTTTCATTATGAATTAATAACATCAGCATCACTCATATACTGATATGTTATTATAAGTATGAAACAACCCTATTTCACCATCTATCCATCCTACAGAAAATGAAATCACCGCGCGTGCGTATGTACGGAATACCGTCTCCACGCCGTGGGGTAATCTATTTTCCACCACCACATTACTTGGATGGGTATAATGGTGTAAATAATAACTATATATGATTATTTTATAGTGATATTGATTCTGTTATAGTATAAATACACTCCAATAAAATTCCACGATCATGGGAACGATATCATCGCTCGTGCGTACGTACGGAATACCGTTTCCACGATGCGATGAGATCATTCTCAGTGATTAACCATTCATAAATTATTATAAAGTATATATGATAAGTAATAATTAAATATATGACATAATAATGATACTGGATTTATGTATATTTATATGTATGTCATACAATTAATTTCATTCAATTCAATTAGGAAACGAAAACAACGTTCATGTGTACGCACGACCTACCGTCTCCATTAACGGTGTATTTCATTCCATTTATCGATCTATTATATATATGTATATTCGGAATATATATTATATATAAATAATGTTTTATATTCTGGAATTATGTAATCATGAACTAAGTAATCATATGAATAATTACATGTCAAAACACGGACGACAAATGAAACGATTTTACCCAAAACGCTCTTTAACCTGGAATTTACAAAAGAACGGGTAATATAAAGTCATAAGTGAACCATATATGATATCATAACAATGAATATGATTTTTTAATAAGCCAATGAAATTATTTAAATTATTATACATGAGGTTCAGATACGTACGAAGCATATGGGACCTAAGGTAAGGGATACTTTTGCAAATCTCATTTTTATCCGAGATTGCTAATTCGTAAGTATTTACTGGGGTTATTGTTATCATCCATGTCCATGTTTCCTAAAAATGTTTTCATGTATGTTTAAAGTCCTTTTTATCCATTTTGACTTTTACCCAATGGTATGGAAGGAATCTTTCTTTTATTTTCCCTATAAGGTTCTTTTTGACATTTTCGACAAAAGTACGAGAAGAATGTTTTTTTAACTTATACGGCATGAAAGGATTTTTACGGTTTTATAAAGTATTATTTTCATAAAGCTTCCTCCAAATGATTTCGTTACTATTATCTATAAAATATCCTTCTTTTAAAATTGCATGATTTTTTGTGAAAAGAAATGGATTTTGAAGAAGAAAGGATATTTTCCTCAAGAATTCATTTCAAGTGTTTTATCGAAACCATTTTTCATCTAAGATGACATTATTTCATATGTTTCAAGTATAATGTATCTATGATTTACATGGTTTCACTTTTATTATTATGAAATGATATCCATTTCTTTTATATGGATTAAGTGATGATGGGATGATGTTTATGAACTCATTTTATTTATTGGGTTTTTATGAATGATGTATGTTTATTTTGTGGCACAAGTAAGAATGATTTCATTATAAGATGGGTGGGACCTATATCTCCCTCTAATGCATTGGGTAAAGATTTATATCTCATGAGATAGACATGGCTGGAATGGTAAGTTAATCTGGTTCAGTATTACATGATTGGAACGAGGAGTGAACTCGATTCAGAAAGGGACTTTGTCCACTAAGATGGTCTTGGCAGAAATTCCTTGGCTACTATGGAATCATTACATGTGCTTAATGGATTCCACAATTACATGTTTTATTCCCATGATATTTTATCATGATTTATGTACCATTATGATCTATGCCTTATGTAATTCCATGTTTTATGTCATTGCTCAAGCTTTTGATGTTTAAACATTATATTCATGTTTTTAAGTTCAAATGTATATGATTTGTTTTATTTTATCCATGTTTACCCTTACTGACCATTTGAGCTCACCATTTTTATGTTTTCATTTCCCCAGGATATAAGGAAAGGTTTTATGTAAGAAAAAAAGGGGAAAGATCTTTATTGGAAATGTTGAGGATCTTTCACCAAGATTAGAAGATTATGTTCCAAGTTTCCAAAGGCAATAAACTATTACGGTCCTTTGGTGTATGTTTTTGTTATGTAAAAAGTATTCTGTAAAAGAAATTTAATGTCCATATACGTCAAGCTTCGGGTCTCTACAGTTGGAATCAGAGTAAAGGTTTAGTTAACCTTTGGAAACTAGGATGCGAAATCTTTAGTGAGATCCCTAGAGATATTTCTAAGGTATGTCTAGGGATGTCCCTAAGGTTATGTATCAGTATAGGTTATAATCCTAGAATTACGGTAACGATCTTAGAATTAAACCTAAGATGTTAGATGTCTAAGGTACTCCCCCTTGATTATGTTATTTTCCTTGTATGATTTTTGCCTCTCACAGAATACTTTTTTTTTAGTCAATGGAGGGAACCAGAAGGAATTCGGTTAACATTGAATCTAATGGACAAATTGTTGACTATGAGCAAAAAAAATTGCGTAATTCCTAGAGAGAAAGATATTGTGATTATGCCGAATCAGTCATCGCGATATATAATTAACAAGGTGAAATTTAGTGGTATGCCTAATTCATAAAATAAGAGGAAGATATACTTTTATGCATGTTCGCATGTTGAGGAGAATAAAGAAAGGAAGATTGAGATTTCTAAAGAAGGGAAGAAGAACCGTCAGGAATACCTCAAATGGAGGGACATATGTTATCTGTGTGGAGAAAAGGGTCATAGAGTGACAGACTATTATGGAGTTCAATGTTTTTTTTGTGGAGAACATGGGCATTACCTAACTCAATGCCCTATCCTAAAAAGTTACTTCTAAATCAAGGAAGTACTTATTCCATGACAATCATTTAAGAGGATGGATTGAAGTGTTTATGTATTGGTATTCAAGAATAATGTTATTGACATACTTTTATGGTGTATTAGAATATTTTTGTGTTAGACTATTGTGGTTTTCAATAATTTTATGGTACCGGTAACCATTAAATGTGATTCAAATATTTTGGAAAGCAGATGATATGCGCATAATGAAGGGATAAGGGGAAAATGAAATGTTTGACAGTATTCATGAGCTCATGATTGATATATGGACTAAGTGATATCATGGTTTGAGTATATCGAATTTTGAGGATTCTGGTATGTGGAAAGTGTTAACTTTTAACAGCATTCATGTTTTCACTAAGGTTCAATGGGTATTCATTTTTTAAGAGAATACATGATTAAGGCCTTCGAATGTTTGGAATGTGACTGACAAGACATATCTCATGATATATGGGGATCATCGATGGTATTAACATGCTTGTTATATGAACTCTTTGGTAATCGTTTTCACTATAATATGAGATTGGACAACAGTATTTTGGATAAACCTAAAGATTGGAAAGGATTATGTTGGACATAAGTTAGTATTGTTAAAGGATAGAACTTATTTTTGATATTGTTGATGGGATTTTATAGTAATGTAGTTTTAGAAAAAGGAAAACCTGCAGGACGAGCGATATCCCATCGTGTCGGACAAGGCCGTGGGAATCGAACCCACAACCGAAGTACGACTGGCCTTTATCGCCTACCACTGGCCTACGAGAAGTCCCTGTTTAGTAGAAACTAGTTTTATTATATTATGCATTATGATATATGATGTATAAGTCCATTTTAGGATCCATATATGATTAATCTATCTATAGATCGACTTATGTATATTTAATAACTTTTGCTAACCTTTTGTTTAAGATAGATGGAATGACCCGTCATTCTATCACATAATCTGCTAACACTACACGAATAACAAATTCAACTTCATTTCTTTAAGAGATGAAGTGGAAATTGTTCAAGGCACAAACAACAATGAGATTGTACCAAAATAAAGTAAGTATTTATTCTAATTCAAATTCTTCAACTTTAGGGAAATGATCTTGAAAACCAAAAAATGTTGTCCTGGTGCTGTTATATCCGATGAATCAGATGGTACCCTAGATCATCACAAATTTATGGCTTTGTGATTGTTGGATTTTTCATATCCATGTTCTCTACCACTCTCCATCAGAACTTTATGGTTAGATTTTTCTTCCATATCCATATTTTCACCTATGTTCTCCTACGTGAAAACCTAGTGATTAGTTAATTTGGGTAACCGTTATCTTTCAGACATTACTTTTTAAAGCCATGTTTTTGTATTCCTTTTTACGATGTGGGTTTCTATTAAAGAAACTTTCGATTAGTAAACCATTTATAACCCCGATGAATTTCGAGGGCGAAATTCATTTTAAGGGGGGTAGAATGTAACACCCCGAGATTTTACGAAAAATATTCTTTTTAATTAATGTCTTGTGTTGTACGCTACCCCAAAAGTATCTTTCACAACACGCATCCCTGACTTGCCTTGCATTACACGCATTCACGACCTTCCTCGGTAGCGTGTGTAGTACGCAATATCGAGTTTCACTAAACGAGATATTATTATAATATTATTATGAACTAGCCGTTATGAATAGTAATACCCACTTTTTGAATTTTTATAAATTTTATCTTTGAAATAAACTTCATTTTTGGATTCAGAATATCGAAATTAGCTTAGGGTGAAATTTTGGAACTTTTCGGATAACTTTCATATTCTGATGAATAGTGAAAATTACTAAATTTTAATTAAAAACAACTTTTTTAATCGAAATAATTAATAGTGATAAATTATTAATTTTAGTGGGTTTAAAGTATATTTAGAATATATTTTTACAATTTAATACAATGTTTTTCATTGAATTTAAGTACACATTTAAACCAGACATAAACAAGTGTCAATATTTTGATAGTTATTATCTCTTAAGAACACGCTATTTGTTTTGACGACGGGAATTAATTTTTAAATTAATTAATGTAACTAATATGTTTTGAATTTGGTAAAATAGTCATCATTTTTGAATTCATAATATAAAATATAGCTTAGTCCTAATTTTTGGTATTTTTCTGGAAACTTTCATTTTTTGATGAATAGTGAAACCACTAAGTGGTAGTTAAAAAACTGAATTTTTCATAAAACATAATTTTACCGCTTCTGTGAGTGTAATTTCAAAAATCTGAGAGACACGGTTAATATCAAGGACTAATATGTGGTTCAATGAGATGAAAATAATTTTTGGTGAATAGTAACTTTTTACTTTTTTACAACGGTTAAAAGTAAATAGGGTAAATAAGGGTAAAAATGATATTATTATTACCCTAAAACATGTCCTAATTCTATTGGATAAGTTTAATTCGGATAAAATCAACCTTAGGAATAAAATATGACCATTTAATCCCACATGGATTAGATTAGGACATTTATTATTAATTTATTTAAAGAAGGGTTAAAATAGTTAAAATCAATGTTTAATAACTAAATCATTTTTAATATAGGGTCATACATAAGATAAATTAGACTATAAGTATTCATTAAAAAGATAAAATGATTTCCTACATAATGGTATTTTATTTGTAATTTTTAGACTTAATATAATTTAATTTATTTATGACACAATGATGATGCAATAATTATCTTATTAATGAAATATTTACATAATTGATGTTATAAATACCCAAATAAATGTAATTTGAGACTTTTTATGAATGAAACTAATTTTATAGGTTAATATGACATGTTAGTATTGATTTAATTAACTTTTCTAGAACTAATAATTCTGTTATGATTTTCAAAAAAATCAATTACCAAATAGTGTCAAAATTGACATCAAATAGTTTTTAAAACAAATATTATATTATTAATTATTATTTTATTCTTAAAAATCTAAATTTCGGCCAAATGACATATATAAGGTTATATATATTAATAATAAACAACTTGGGGTTCGTTTGGCTTGTTATAGTAAGTTTATTAACCTTATAGTGTAAGAAAACAAGAAGACACAGTAAAAGAAACATTATTTAACTTAAAGTTAAATCTAAATTATAAGGTTAAAATAGAAACCTAAACTTGTCTAAATTTTATTGGATGATAGGATTTCGACCCATCACCACCTTAGCTTCAAAATAACTCAATTTGGAGCTATAAAAAAACCGAATATGACTTTATAATAAAATAATATTTTTAGTTTTTCCTAAGGTGCCCCTCTCCTCCCTTATAAAAGGGCACCTCCTCCCTCTCTTCCTCACACCATTTTGAGCCTTGAAGCTCGGAAAACCCCTGAGAAATTATCTTATCCACTTACCTAGAAACATCCTATAGGTCCTGGTCTTCTTCAATGACTAATTGTAGTGCCCTAAGAGGAGGTCTCAAAGAGGCGCTTCAAAGAAGAGGTAATGTCTGTTACCGATTCATTCAACATTATTTTTTCTTCCAATTATTCTTCTTAGGTTGTTTAATTATGAAGTAATAACATCAGTATCACTCATATACTGATATGTTATTATAAGTATGAAACAACCCTATTTCACCATCTATCCATCCTATGGAAAACGAAATCACCGCGCGTGCGTACGTACGGAATACCGTCTCCACGCTGTGGTGTAATACATTTTCCACCACCACCTTACTTGGATGGGTATAATGGGGTAAATAATAACTATATATGATTATTTTAAAGTGATATTAATTCTTTTATAGTATACATACACTCCAATAAAATTCCACGATCATGGGAACGATATCATCCCTCGTGCGTACGTACGGAATACCGTCTCCACGACGCGATGAGATTCATTCTCAATGATTAACCATTCATAAATGATTATAAAGTATATATAATAAGTAATCATGAAATATATTACATAATAATGATACTAGATTTATTTATATATATATGTATGCCATCCAATTAATTCCATTCAATTCAATGAGGAAACGAAAACAACATTCATGCGTACGTACGGCCTACCGTCTCCATGAACGGTGTATTTCATTCCATTTATCAATCTATTATATATATATGTATATTCTGAATATATATTAGATATAAATCATGTTTTATATTCTGGAATTAAGTAATAATGATCTAATTAATCATATGAATAATTAAAAGTCAAAACACGGGCGACAAATGAAACGATTTTACCCAAAACGCACTTTAACATGGATTTTACAAAAGAACGGGTAATATAAAGTCATAAGTGAACCATATATGATATCATAAAAATAAATATGATTATGTAATAATTCAATGACATTATTTAAATCATTATACAGGAGGTTCAGATACGTATGAATCATATCAGACCTAAGGTAAGGGATAATTTTGCAAATATGATTTTTATCCGAGATTGCTTATTTGTAAGTATTTACTGAGGTTATTGTTATCATCCATGTCCATGATTTCCTAAAAATGGTTTCATGTACGTTTAAAGTCCCTTTTAACCATTTTTACATTTACCCAATGGTATGGAAGGAATCTTTCTTTTATTTACCCTATAAGGTACTTTTTGACTTTTTCAACAAAAGTACGAGAAGAATTTTTTTTTTAACGTATACGGCATGAAGGGATTTTTACGATTTTATAAAGACTTATTTTCATGAATCATACTCCAAAATAATTCATGAATATTTTCAACAAAATATACTTCTTTTAAAATTTCATGACGTTTTGTGAAATGAAATTGATTTTGAAGAAGAAAGGATATTTTCCTCAAGAATTCATTTCAAGTGTCTTATCAAAACCATTTTTCATCTAAGATGACATTTTTTCATATGTTTCAAGTATAATGTCTCTATGATTTACATGGTTTTAGTTTTCTTATTATGAAATGATATCCATTTCTTTTATATGTATTATGTGATGATGGGATGATGTTTATGAAACTCATTTTATTTATTGGGTTTTTATGAATGATGTTTGTTTGTTTTGTGGCACAAGTAAGAATGATTTCATTATGAGATGGGTGGGACCTATATCTCCCTCCAATTAATTGGGTAAAGATTTATATATCATTAGATAGACATGGTTGGAATGGTAAGTTAATACAGTTCAGTATTACAGGACTGGAACGAGGAGTGAACTCGATTTAGAAAGGGACTTTGTGCACTAAGATGGTCTTGGCAGCAATGCCTTGGCTACTATGGAAATCATTAGATGTGCTTAATGGATGCCATAATTACATGTTTTATTCCCATGCTATTTTATCATGATTTGTGTACCATTATGATCTATGCCTTATGTACTTCCATGTTTTATGTCATTGCTCATGATTTTGATGTTTAAATATTATGTTCATGTTTTTATGTTCAAATGTATATGATTTTTTTATTTAATCCATGTTTACCCTTACTGAGCATTTGAGCTCAACCTTTTTATTTTTTCTTTTCCCCAAGATATAAGTAAAGGTTTTAGGTAAGAAAAAAAAGGGGGAAGATCTTTGTGGGATATGTTGAGGATCTTTCACCAAGATTAGAAGATTTTGTTCCAAGTTTCCAAAGGCACTAAACTATTACGGTCCTTTGGTGTCTGTTTTTGTTTTGTAATAATTATTCTGAAAAAGAAATGTAATGTCCATGTATGTCAAGCTTTGAGTCTCTACAATGACCCATGAAAGTAGATTGGTTTTATAAACATCAAATCATAACCAATGAGTGTCATAATGATCATTCCATAAAAACAATCCACTCAAAAAATAATATTTTCGAAATCTTTGGATCATTTCATATAAGGGATTTATAAAAATCAATTATTGTCATCTTAGATGGAGAATAACTTCAAAAGATATTTTCCAAACATTTCATGAAGAAAATAAGATTTCTTTATTGAAAAATGATATTTTAAACATAAATCCTTTTTGAAGACCTTTTATTTGAAAATAAATTGATAACTTATAAATAAGGATATAAAACATTTTGAAAACTTTTTTCCTTTAAAACTTATACAATAAACTTATAAAAAATTCCATAACCGTTTTCTTTGAAGATATATAAAATAAGCTTGAAAACATTTTGAAAACAAATTTATTTGAAAAAATCATTGAAAAAAAATAAATTATTATTTTAAAACAAAATAAAAATATAAAATACCTTTTCTTATAATGTTATCTTCAAGTATCATTTGAATTATTTTTTGGAAAATTTGTTTTCTGTAATAAAACATATTTCCAACCGAACAGTGAAATACAGTCAGATTTTCTTAAGATCATTTTCTTAATTATAAAAAATTGGTAAGAGATAATTTTTTTATTAATAAATGGACACATATTGATTAAAAAATGGAGAGGTAAATTCATGAGTTTTATTGAGATATGGATAATAATATTTCATTAAAGAAGAAAAATCATTAAAAATATTGAAAAGTGATGATATTGATTCAATAAACACTTATCACATATTAAAATGGGATCATACTGTACATGTAATAAAATGAAATTAAATGAATCTTAAAATATCATGAAAATAATTTGATTAAGAATATAACATTTAAAATACAATTACATACTCCTTGAAAATTAAGTTAGATGTATAAAAAACATGGGTCTTAAAGAAGGAAAATTAAGTCAAAACCCTTTTACTGATTTCGTAAATTTTGAAACATAAAACCCATGAAACAAATTTCATAGAATGGATATGTAAATACCCATAAATTTAAGAGTAATATTCATATAATACATTCACATTCATTATATCCACCAAAGAAAAGGATAGAGTGGTGGCTATGGTATGTATCTCACAAAAATAAAAAGTGAGATGAAATACCATTACCATGTATCTTAACTCTTGTAATAAATGTTCAGACAACCTGTATAAAAAATAAATGTATTATAATTTTTATAAAATATTATTATATCTAATACCGTATATGTTTTGAACGTGGCCTTATATTACCCTCTTACTAATAATCTTATGATATTGTTTCACTTTGGGTAATATTCGCTTTATTCTTCACAAGTGTCTTAATTGGTTATATAATTGGTCCTTATACTTAAATAATAATTATAGAATTTAAAAAAGATATAAATATAAATTATATTCATTATATTTTTATTTTAATAATCTATAAAATATAAAAGTACGAAATTAAATACATTATTCATAGAGACAGTTAGCCATATGTACAAATGAACGGTGTTTCTATTTTTATTATCATATTGAATGAATGAAAGAAAATGGAATATATGTATATTGGTATATAATATCATTAATGTATAATTATAATGTTCTATATATCATATAGTTTAACTGAACACATCTTTAATTCATTCCATGTAGGGTGTGAACAAATCACATCACTTTGTGGTGGTGGTAGTCCACAATTCCTTGAAAGAAATAATCATATTTACAGAAAATGGAATGTTAAAATGATATGTGTTGTAAAAGGAATAAATAATAATAATAACATCATTAATATAATATATAGTATATATACACATATTTTCCATCATAAGTTCCATCATGAGAGGCAGTACTGTAAAAATGAACAATCATCATTTAGTGAGGTGGAAGTTCACCGTACACGTAATCAATGTGTTTCTTACCCATCAAATAGAGGTATGTCTAAGCTTAGGATGAGAAAATATCATGTAAAACATACTCTATATTTAAAATAATTTTTTTTATTATACAATAATTGTTTAAAATGAGTGGGGGTGGATAAGGAAAATAAAAGAATGGAGTTTAAGGGGAGGCATTACCTCTTAACCAGGTAAATGCTTTTGTATTGTTCCCAAATTATTCCTTTGAAGAGTTCATGACCAAAGAGAGAAATAAAGGAGTTATGGAGGGATGTTGTGAAGTTTATTGGGACTATCATGGCCAATACTATGTGTTTTTAGAGGCTTAATGAAGAGGGAGAGGTGGTGACCTTTTATAGGGAAGGAGGAGTAGCACTCTTGTAAATATTTGAAGAGAGAATTCCACCTCTATTTTTCATGTTTCATGTGGATACAATAATATAAATATTCTATACAATTTATTATAGGGTCTAAAATTTTCCATAAAATGGATTTTGTATATTTTTATATGTTGTTTTGGGTCATAAAGTTATCGTTTTGTCCTTAGTTAAGCTTAATTTTATTTTAATTGATGTTATTAATTTTGATCACCTTTACTAATATTATTAGTTAAAATTTATGTTTCACTTATTATACACTATAAATTATGTGGATTAAAAATATTTATTTTTTTCCAAATTCTAATCACATTAGTGGTAGAAATTAATTTAAAATTAATTATGTATTTGTGTCAATAATGCGGGGTTTTAATGTAAAAACATTAGATTTTTTTTAGTTTTTAAGTCTAATTTCAATGTGAAATTGATCAAAATGATCCAAATTTTATTAATTAATAAAAATATTATCTGATTATATTTTGAAAAAATTATATATATAATTTATCCTTATAAATTAATTATATTAAAAATCTATTTTGAACAAAAATTACGTATTTTTAACTATTGATTAAAAAATGAAACCTTACAGAAAAATACCAAAAACAGTCCCTACATATTTTTTATTTATGGATTAAAAATATAATGTATATTTTGACATATTAAGCCTACAAAATTCCAAAATTGGTATTTAAGATGGTTTCTCCATTTAAAGGCGGTAAAACTACAATTATAAAAATATATGTTCTTAATTATAAAATTGGGTTTGTTATTTATATTATGTATATAAAATCAATTGAATGAATATAAATTTTTTTTGATTGAAAAAATAACATATATATTACAATAATATAACTTAGTAATTTTATTTATTTTAATTTATTAGGGTAAAATATCTTTGTAACCAAAAAACTAATAGTATTTCCTTTTATATAATATTGGGTTTCATTTTCATTTATAATTAATTGGAAAACTATGAATTCATTTTATATTTTCAAAACCATATATTTTAAAAAAATTAATACTATTTATATACTATAATTTAATATCTAGGTTATATCTTAATATATTAAAAAATCATATTTCAATAATATATTATTATTTGGTAAACCTCGATTTTCTGTGTTATGTCAGCCATCAAGGAAGGAAATTATTTTAAATAACGATATCTAACTCATGGTACGATGAACACCAAGATAATTTTTATGTTGTGTTTAGTGCATGATTAACTTGGTGTTGCATATAACGTAAGAAAAACATAGTAACTTAATGAAAAATAAACTATCTTCCATTTTATATGAAATGGAAAATAAAAAAAATAATAAATTAATTTGAAAAAAATAAATCACAAAATATATAGGTGTTACATTATAACTTCCCTCACAATTAATTTCACCCTTAAAATTTGTCTAGGTT
Source organism: Viscum album (assembly GCA_963277665.1). Taxonomy (NCBI): domain Eukaryota; kingdom Viridiplantae; phylum Streptophyta; class Magnoliopsida; order Santalales; family Viscaceae; genus Viscum; species Viscum album. Next base: position 1,465,223,605 of record OY728125.1, on the reverse strand, counting down.
GTCAAAGGTTTTAAAGTTACTAGATTCATTTATAGAAACCGACATCGTAAAAATGAGTACTACAAATTACCTTAAAAGGAATAGTTTGAACCATAATGGTTACCAAAGCAATATATTACTGGGTTTCCATATAGAAGAACATAGGTTGCATTAGAATATTGGACATGGAAGAAAAGCATAAATATTTATAGGGAGTGCTTTAGTTTATCAATAAAAAAAGTGAATGATCAATGAAATGTTTAAAATGCCATCAGTTCAACAAATTTTTGTATTTGGAAAACACATTTACTTTCTATCATTATCCTAATATCGATTAATTATTTTTTTAACCAATAATATAGAGAAATATATTTACTCAATATATTTCTATAATCAAAATTTCTATATTTATTTGTACTTTTATCAATTTCAAATTCATACATTACATCAAGAAATGGATGTATAGAAATTAACATTGATTCCTAAAGCACTAAAATACACATTCACCATATATTAAGTCCCATTAATGAAATAAACATTTAACAATTTATCTACAAATATCCCTAAACATAAAAATGGTCAATATATTAATCTGTAAAGATAAAAATTAACACTACTATTTCATCATAAATAATTATCCATCCAAAAAATTATATATTAACCCAGAGGTCACCTAGGCTAGTGGTAGGAATGAAACACTTATCGTATTTCAGTTGTGGGTTAAAGACCCATGGCCAATCCTGGCTTGATTGGTTGTCACCAAACATACATGATGTCTTTTTATGAAGCCATACTAATATAATTTCCATAATAAATAAGATAGATATCCTTGAAATAAAGTTAATTACTAAGTAGCATGTTATCTATGGTTTTTGAAACCTAATCAGGGAATAAATACTTCCTTCAAAGATTAACATAAAATTTTCTTTATATTTAAACTTATAAACATTCTAAAAGATGAAAATATAAAACTTTATAATGTTATTCACGAGATTAGTATAGCATTGATTCCCCCATATATCAAAAAGTATCTCTTGGTTGTCACATTCCTAACATGTGAATACCCTCATCATATACAGTCTTGAAAGGTGGTAAAAACCCAAATTACAATAAATAATTCTTGAAAACATGATTTATTTCACAATCCAAATATTAATGGATATATTCCATAAATCCAAGAAGTTTTTAGTCTTCATACATGATATCATAATATCTTTTTCAAATAGTCCTTAATTAGTATCATGGTAATCAGTACCTTTCAATTTATTGATTCATATCCCACATATCTTTATCCAGGAAACATTATCATAACATACAAAACATATTATGGTTTATCATTTCCTCAGTCATCTGTTTTCTAGGGATATCACCATGCCATAATATCACTTTTTATTCTATCAGAACCATTTAAAGTTTTCTTTTAAATCAGTTGTGAAAAAACATAAATTGAACAATCCTTATATATTTAACCTTTTATAAAACATACTTATTGAATCCAAATACATGATATATTTTAATATTCCACCTTATCATTATTACACTAGTAAGGATACCTTATCCTATTATACAATACATATTTCCTTTCACATGTAATCTATAGTCTCTTCATCATCACATTGTGACCAGTACTCGTACCACCATACTGATCCTCTCCCTGAGATTTTCTCTTGGGACATTGAGTTGCATAATGAAAATTTATTCATCAATTAAAAAACATAACATTTGATGTTGAATTAGTTAGGCCAATATTCTCACCCATTTCATTAACTAAAATCTTCATTTTCCCCTATAGTCACTTACATTGTGTGCTTATTTTCCACAGTCAGAACATCTTCTAGTTTCTATAAGACATTCACTTAGGTGATTATTTCAACACTCTTGACATAAAGAATACTGGATATTTTTTCCACCATTGCCTTCATTACTCAAACTCTCAGCGAACTCCTTCTTTCTCTTCCTTGGTGAGTCCAATAGTTGGATAAGGTACACGTTGTCAATCATGTTCCATGAAAACTGATTAAAAATAATAAAAACATCTTTCTATCTAGTGATCATACCACTTGACTTCTCATTAGAAAATCATCCATTACATTAAAAATTATTCATGTTTTTTTCTGGTTCATTCCATTGACTAAGACCAGAATAAGAGTGTGAGCATTACTTATCATTGTAAAAAAAACCTCATAGTCATGATTATAATTACATATCATATGTATAAATAATTACACCATCCTTAATCTATAACAAACTTGGTACAAAATAGGGTATTAATAGACAACTTATATTTAAATATTTAATGATGGTCTGTGGTGAGTTTGTGAATACAGAAAGCATATCCCCAAGGTGTGTCAAACCAGGTGTGCACCGAGGTCTATTTTTTCATACCTGATTACCAAATGTTAGGCTCAAAAAATCTTGTTGAAGTAGTTACCCCGTGGTACATATATTCTAGAGACACATCCCCTTGTATTATCTAGAAATGGATTTATTTATATGAAATCAATAACTATATCCTTTAGAAATGTTCTTGGATATTTTTCGTAAAATTTAGCTCATCCTTATAATTATCTTTAGAGACGTCCTAAGACATATCCATAGAAATATACCTAGGGATATCAAAAATGTTTTTTTCATATTAATTTCCAAGGGGTGACTAAACCATTACTTTTATAACAACTACAGAGACCCATTATTAACAAACATGGATATTATGTCATTTTAGAATAATATTCAATATAGTACAAAAATACAAGCTTGAGGACCATAATTGTTTAGTGTATTTTGGAACTAGGAATCCAAATATTCTATCTGAGTTAAATATCATAAAAATATCCCATATATATGTCTATATTTAGTACTTCTATCAAAAACATAACTTAATTACCTAGAGAAATGAAAAATAATAAATGTGTGATCTTAGATTCATAGTAAGGTTAAATAAAGGAAATTTTAAATCATAACTTGAAAAAAAGTGTTTGGGACTTGATCATAACATTTGAAGATCATAACCTTCATATTATAGATAATAATAAAGATTGGAGGTTCAACAACAACAGTCATTTATTTATTTATTGAGAAAATGAAATTACAACTAAGGCCAGAGAAAAGCGGGCCCAAAGAACCCCAAACGACAATCCTAGGGAGGGAGAAAGTAGTGAAGTCCCAGATCATCCACTCAAACCAAGTTGGCCCCCTCTGGATTCATAGTGATAGCAGTATGGAAACAGAAGTGGGCTAGACCGGGGACGTTAAGAGAAGCAAGATGGTCTAGTACCTTATTTACCTCGCGCCAAGTGTGGGTTACATTGATGTTGTTGGTGATCATACCTCTACATGCCCTCATAGTGTAATCGATAGACCATGAAATGGAACCGAATCCATGCAAAGAGTTGTGGAGGATTTTGGAATCAGTTTCGACCTCATATAAGATGATCCCTTTTTGGCGGCAGAGTGATAGGCCCAACAACATCGCCTTTGCATCGGCTTAGAGAGAGGATCTGCACCCCAAGTGCCCAGAGAAATCCATGATAACCGACCCAAAATGGTTTCGTACCACCCCTCCTCCACGGATTACCCCCATGCTACATGACCCGTCAGAGTTAAGTTTGAGCCCTCTGCTGGGCGGTGTCCACCCAACCCAGTTGCCTCTACTGTCGCTGCTACCCGGAGAGATGCTAACATTACAAGTATGAAGTCATCTAAGTGTAGGCGCCTCCATTAATTTTCTAAAATATCTAATCAGGTCCAGGAGTAGGAACTTTGTACGGAGTACAATTCCCTGGCCGGAGGCAATAATCCCTTCGTGTCGAGCCTTGTTCTTCGCTTTCCAGATCATCCAGCATCCATCCTAGAGAACCATGGTTCAGGCCGTCTGCTCGGGGCCCCTCCCCACCGCACCGTGAAACCATTTATCCAGAAAAGGCGTGTCGACCATGCGATTATCAGAGATTGCTGTAAAATCACAAAAATAAAGCCATACCACCATTTCCCATTCTCCTTCAAAGAATATGTGATTTGTGCTCTCCTCCCGATGCTCCGAGCATCAGTGACCCCTCGAAGCCAACGGGATGTCGCACCACCTAATGTTTTCATCTGTGGGAATGGCCTTGTGGAGAATCCTCCAGGTATGAAAATTTTGTTTGATCGGAGATTCTTTGGCCCAGAGGGTCGCGTTCCATGAAGCGCTCTGATCGACGGTGGCCATAGAGCGTCGGAAGTCCCTCGAAGAGAAAGATCCTGATGCATAGGAAGTGAAGACGCATCAGTCCAGATCAGAGTTGATGTCGATAAGGTTAAAAGTATCATGCTGGTAATCGTCAAGGACTACTTCGATGAATGTCGGGTGAGCACTAGCCTCTTTAAAGGTGAGAAGAGTTCTCGGGCACCTCAGAAAACCAAGGATGGTCCCAGCCCAGTTTTGATGCCAGAAAAGGATGTCCCCCCTTCCCACGAGCCATCTGGACTGAGGTTCCAATGCCACGATAAAGGGAGAAATAACCGACCAGAAAGGGGAAACCATTCCAACGTTCCTGAGCTCGGATCCTGCATGGGATTTGTGTATGGTAATTCCTCATAGCATGCGTTTTTCCAGAACCTCCCAGGCCATATTTTCATGCATGAACATAATCGTGTCTTCGAGTCAGCGGATATTGATACCGCCTTCCACTACTGGAAATAATGGCATTTGCGATGGGCATTTGCGTCGGGATCCCGTCGATAGTAGGATTTTGCGACGGGGGCCCATCGCAAATAGCCCGTCACGGAAAACGGCGTCGCAACAACAATTATTTGCGATGTGTCCGTCTCTAGAAGTATTATTTGCGACGACGATCCTTCCCGTCGCAAATATTAGTCCGTATATTTGTGAAAACTTTTTAAAATCGTCTTTACGACGGGCCCGTCGAAAATACTAATTGTGACGGGCCCGTCTCAAATACCAATTGCGACGGGCCCATCGCAATTACTATTTTTAAAATAAATTTAAAAAATAGTAATCAATTATTTTAATGAATATAATAATAATTCTATTTGCGACCGGCATAGTATCCTGTCGCAAATACTATAAAAAATTAAAAAAAAATAAATTATTTATAAATTATTTATAATCCAATTATAATTCAAAAATAAAAAAATAATAATAAATGATTTTAATTAATATAATAATAGAATTATAATTCACAAAAAAAATAATAAATTATTAATAAATTATTTTAATTAATATAATAATAATAGAATTATAATTCAAAAATAAAAAATAATAAAATATTTATAAATGATTTCAATTAATATAATAATAGAATTATAATTCACAAATAAAAATATTAAATTATTAATAAATTATTTTAATTAATATAATAATAATAGAATTGTAATTGAAAAATAAAAAATAATAGAATATTAATAAATTATTTTAATTAATATAATAATATTAGAATTATAATTTATAAATAAAAAAATATTAATAAGTTATTTTAATTAATATAAAAATAATAGAATTATTTTACATTCAAATATTAAAATAATTCTAATATTACAAAAAAATTTAATTAAATTATAATATTATAAAATTTTAATATATATATAAAATTTAATATTATAACATATAAATAATATTATTATTCATATTAATATTGTTATTTCAAAATATAATATTATTAATATTTTATAATGAGAAAGAAACTACTAATAGAAAAAAAAATCATATTTTGATTTAACAAACTTTATAACATAAAATCAAACTCTAATCTGAAGGAGGGGTGGGAGGGGGAGGGGGGATCTGCAGATGCTGGTGGAGGAAACTCCATCCCTAAAGCATGAGTGAGTCGATGCATGTACTCCATCTGCTCCTGATGCTGCTGCTGCCACCGACTCATCTGCTCCTCGTACAGCTGCTGCTGGTGTCGACGCTCCTCCTCATACTGCTGCTGTTGCTGACACATCTGCTCCTGCTCCTATCAGAGACTCTCTATCAGTGCATTCTGAGATCGCAACTGATCCTCATACTGTGTAGCAGAAGAAGATGCATGAGCTCCTCTCGAGCTGGATGCCGACATCACATCACTGCCATAATAATCTCCGGGAGTCAGTCGAGAGCTGATACCAACTACCTGGCCCTTCTCGAAGGCATACTGGGTGGCCTGCATCCATGTCGCCTCATCAAACTGACGGCCAGTGGTATGATCTGATGACTCGTCCTGACTCTCAGGCCGGGTCTGTGACGTTGCGGCCTCATATGACTCCTGTAGTTGCAATTTAAAATTAAAATTGTGAATATATTATATGCAGTTAATTTTTAAACTTGAAAACAAATAATACTGACCACGATGTGACGTTGACGATCACCTCTGAGCTCTCTAGTATTAGGATCACTATACATCCTCCGATATACGTCGTAATCCGTAATATCGGGGTGCTCGACAGCCTATAAGAATAAAAAATAAACTGTTAATATTTTGAGTTATATAAAATATTTATAAATAATGTATGTACCAGATGTTGTGTATGAGTACTGAAAGTACGACTCCCAGCTCGATGAGTCACCTCCTGTCTCCCCCAATTCTTCCTCCCCACCAATGATCTCCTCTGAAAGGCATCACTCAACCAGTGTGCACATAATCCATCCAATACATGGGATGAAATGTACTCTGGTCAGGGTGCTCTATATGACTCGTCAAAATTTGACACTCCTGCTTTCTTCGTGGCAGCTTTTCTTAAATTGTGCAAAAACTGACGAAAGCGATCACGCATGGCCACCTCCCATGCCTTGTGGATGACGTCATGCATGGTATCCTCGATTGGATACCATAAACCATACAAATAAATCAAAAAATCAAGTTAGAAATGAAATAATTTTCAAAATAAAAATTATTTATTTACGTATGTACCAACCAATGGCCGAACATGGACTACTGCACATCAATGGGAATCTGCTCCCATCTGGTCCAAGGATGAGAGAACTAGTTGCGCAAAATAGCGCTGCCCTGTCCGACTGCTATATGCGGAAAACTGTAAAAATAATAAACATTTATTATGTGAATAGATTAATGAAATCTTTGTCAAATCCACAGGTTATCACACAGGTTATTACACATCTGTGTACGTGGATCAAACCCAAGACGTTGACGTCGCTCGGGGGACGAGGTCAGGAATCATCAATCGTGCAAGACAGCGCCCCCTCCGCGTACTCCCTAAAGCGCCTGCTGGCTGAGGGTCATCTGCCAGCAACTCATCTGCATCGAAAGGCAGGTCAGCAACCGCCAACTCACGAAATGTGTCGTCGTCCATCTGAAATATAAAATGTTAATTTTGTTAGAAAATAATTGATAATTACTATTATATATACATATATATTAGTTATGATTGTATATAACTACCATGTAATTCTATCAGTGTTCATCTTCCTCATCATCTTCATATATGTCAATGTCATCTTCATATTCCTCCTCAACATCATCGATATCCATTCGAGTTCCATTTGCTTCATATCTTACCATTTCAAATTCATATGTGACATCATTAACATCATCGTCATCACCGACTCTTAAATGTGTGGTGTCGTCATCGATACTCATGTCTCTTTTTAAAAAATATTGATTTTGAGTACTCTCTTGAAAAACTTCAATTCTTTGCACATCAGTGAAAGCACATTCACTTTGACTAAACTGATTGTCTCGAATTTTGATTTTTATTATACTCCACCAATCAGTCAACTCTCTTGATGTAGCACAGTACTTTGCGTAATAAACTTGATGTTTTTGTTGAGCCAATAAGAATGGTTCATTTACTGCGAGAACACTTTTACATTTAATATCGATGATTCCATGAGTCGGATGAACACGCACACCTCTCTTTGTATCCAACCACCAACATTTGAACATGGTTATGTAATTTTGTCCATGATAATAGAGTTCAATGATTTCATCATGTATGCCATAAAAGTCAACTTCATTTTCTCGATGATGAGATCCTCTCAAGCTAACTCCACTGTTCATTGCTTTTTTTGATTCTCCATATGCATGTGTGTGAAATAAAAATCCATTCACCACATATGCATTATAAGTTTTAACAAGTTTAGAAGGTGGGTTACTCAATATACACAGACGTTTTCCAATTTTATTAGCATGTCGAGACACCTGAAAATTTGTGAAATAATTATCAATATAGTAAATTATACATTGAATGAGTTGCTAAAAGATAAAGAATTTATGTTACCAGTTTTTGAAACCACTGAGAGAAATTTTTCTGTCGGCGTTCTTCAAGAGCAGCTACTGTAATTTGTGGAATTTGTTTTTTTATATGATTATCATAAAACCTATAAAAACAAAGTTATTTACTGTAACATAAATGATAGAATAAGTGATATAAACACTTACAGTACAACTGATGTCATCTCTTCACAGTTGAGTAGAACATACGTATGAGCTCTGTGATGTTCATCATTCGAAAGTCAGCGTTCATAAACTCCACCAAAACCAAGCTCTGGCTGGTTGAAAACAGATAATTGATTTTCGATTTCATCAATATTCCTATCGTTCTGTCCCATTTGGTTGTGTTTTTAATGATACTCAGATTCAAAATAATGGGAGTAGAAAAAAGATATTTCCTCTTGAAAATAAGATTCTGCAATAGATCCTTCAACATACGCTTTGTTACGTACTTTTATTTTCAATTTTTGCATGCATCTTTAAAATGGGTACATCCATCGAAACTGTACTGGACCTCCACATTTGGATTTATATGGAAAATGTAACATCAAATGTTTCATTGAGTCGAAGAAAGATGGCAGAAATATTTTTTCCAATTTACATATAATTACAACAATATCTTCTTCAAATTTTCATAGAGCATCATAATCTGCTATAGCCGCACAAATTTCCTGAAAAAAATGAGACATGTCTGTTATGGAATCCCAAATCACAGAATTCAATAGACCTCTTAATCTAATGGGTAGAAGTCTTTCCATTATAACATGACAATCATGACTTTTTAATACAGTAATATGACCATTCTTTACACATCTACCCAAATTGGAAGCACAGCAATCTGGAAGTCTCAAATATGCAATCCACTGACAAAATAATAAAATGTTTTCTTTAGACAGTGTATAAGATGCTTTTGGTTTCAGTAACCTTTCTGTTCTGACATTCTCAAACAGTTCCAGTTCTGGACGACCGCAAATTTGGGCAAGATCTAAACGTGCATTTACATTATCTTTGCTCTTTCCTGGCGTATCCAAAACTGTATGAAACAAATTATCAAAACAGTTATTCTCAATATGCATGACATCCAACATGTGATGGACCAACAAATCAGACCAATATGGAAAATCCCAAAATATGCTACGTTTAATCCAATTGTGTTCTTTACCAAAACCAGAAATTTTCTGTTGGTTTATTGTGGGACCAAAACTGATGGGAGGTAATGAAAATACAACTGATTTTAACTCCGAACCTGATAGCATTTTTGGAGTTCCATCCCTTTCAACTATTCATTTTCTGAAATGAGATTTGTTTCTTCGAAAAGGATGATCAGCTGGAAAAAATCTGTGATGACAGTCAAAATAACAAGGTTTCTTTCCATGAATGAGCATAAATGGTTTGTTCTCTCCCATACAGTAATGAAATGATTTCTGACCATGTGTACTCCATCCATATAACATCCCATAATCCGGGAAGTCACTAATTGTCCACATCAATGCTGCTCTAAGTATGAAATTCTGTTTCGTAGCAACATCATATGTACTAACACTAGTACTCCACAATAAACTTAATTCATCAATCAATGGTTTCAAATAAACATCAATATTCTTCTGTTGATGTCCTGGAATTAGTAAAGTAAAAAGATATATGGCTCCTTCATCAACATCAATGGAGGTAAATTGTACGGAGTTAAAAAAATAGGCCAACATGAATATTGACTACCATAAGATCTGAACGGACAGAAACCATCAGTGGAAAGCCCCAGTCAAACATTTCTAGCTTCTAAAGCAAAGGATGGATGCACTCTATCAAAATTTTTCCATGAATCACCATCGGCTGGATGATTCAAGCTTTTATCGGTTGAAATTTTCGCTTTATGCCATGACATCATTGTCGTTGTATTCTTAGACATGAATAAACGCTGAAGTATGGATGTAAGCGGAAAATATCTCAACTATTTTAAAGGAATCAAACCAGACTTCCCATGTTACCCTTCTTTATATCTCAGATGCCCACATGTGGGACAACTATCCAACGACTCATTTTCCCCAGAATATAAAATGCAGTCATTTGAACATGCATGAATCTTCTGACAAGTAAGTCCCAAATTTCGAACCAGCCTCTTACTCTCATAGTAATTTGCAGGCAAAACATTTCCTTCGGGTAACAGTGTTTTAAGCAAAGAAAATATCTGGTCAAAACAGGTGTTTGACATTCCGTTATCTGATTTGATAGCCATAAATTTTGCAACTGCTTCTAATTTTCTCATCTTGCAGCCAGGATATAATGTATCCTCAACAGACCTCAACAACTCATAAAATTCAGACGGTGCCAACTCAGGTTTTGAAACTATATCAGTCGGAGTTTCTGTATGTTGAACAGATGAACCTGCAACATCATGTACTAAATCTTGAAACCGGGATGGATCCGGAATCAAGTTGGTATCACCTACTCTGGAACTGTGTTCACCGTGTTGATACCAAAAAGCATAATCTGGTTGAAAACCAAAACGCAAGAGATTTCCCCCCACTTTTTCAAACATGTCAAACGTTCTCAATGTACATTTTCTACAAGGGCATTTTATTTTGCCTTCTGAAACAAATTCTGGATTTGATGCCGCAAATGATAAAAAGTCTCCACACCCTCTATATATACTGGATTTAAACTAGAACCGTTTTGATTTCTACGTTGATTTATCCAAATGCGATCATCTAATAATGACCGTTGACAACCTCTTTGTTCCACATTTTTCTATAAAATATAAAAGCATTACTGGTTTTGAATAATTTGTTAGAAAAAACACTCAAGCAAGGATAATTATAGAGTTTACATCATACACGACTGACACAAACTTTTTATTGAGATAGACCTAAAAATGGACCCTTTAAGAATTGAATATGTTAAGAATAAAGCAAACCCTGTTACAAATATTGATAATTTTAATATTATATAAATTTTTTATTATTTTAATAATACTAATATTATTTTTTCATAAATATTAATTATATAATAATAAAAATATTACATTATTAGTTTATTTTATTATTAATATTAAAATAATATAATTTTCTATATTATATACAATTATCCTCTCATCTGTGTGTTTAACATTCTATCTCCACATGTAATATTTGCATTCACTTTCACCTCTCCATTGGTGAGTTGGTTGATAATTTTGAAAAAGAATGCGAATATTACATGTGGAGACAAAAAACACACAGATGAAAGGAGAATTGTATATAATATATAAAATTATATTGTTTTAATATTAATAATAAAATATACTAATAATGTAATAATGTTATTATTCCTAATTATTGGTAATTATTCCTAATTATTGATAATTATTCCTAATTATTGGTAATTATTGGTAATTATTACTAATTATTGGTAATTAATGGTAATTATTGGTAATTATTGGTAATTATTACTAATTATTGGTAATTAATGGTAATTATTAAAAATTATTGGTAATTATTACTAATTATTACTATTTATTACTAATTGTTACTATTTATTAATAATTATTAATAATTAATGGAAATTATTGGTAATTATTGGTAATTATTAGTAATTATTACTAGTTATTGGTAATTATTACTAGTTATTACTAATTTTTGATAATTATTACTAATTATTACTAATTATTACTAATTATTACTAATTATTACTAATTATTACTAATTATTACTAATTATTACTAATTATTACTAATTATTTCTAATTATTACTAATTATTATTAATTATTTGTAATTAGTGGTAATTATTTGTAATTATTACTAATTATTGGTAATTATTACTAATTATTACGAATTATTACTAATTATTACTAATTATTAATAATTACCAGTAATTACTGGTAATTTTTAGTAATTATTAGTAATTATTGGTAATTATTACTAATGATTGGTAATTATTACTAATTACTGGTAATTATTGGAAATTACTGGTAATTATTGGTAATTATTGGTAATTATTACCAATTATTAGTAATTATTGGTAATTATTGGTAATTATTACTAATTAATGGTAATTATTGGTAATTATTTCTAATTAATGGTAATTATTGGTAATTATTTCTAATTATTACTAATTATTGGTAATTATTACTAATTATTGGTAATTATTACTAATTATAGGAAATTATTACTAATTATTAGTAATTATTGCTAATTATTGGCAATTATTACTAATTATTACTAATTATTGGTAATTATTACTAATTATTGGTAATTATTACTAATTATTGATAATTATTACTAATTATTACTAATTATTGGTAATTACTGGTAATTATTACTAATTATTACTAATTATTGGTAATTATTACTAATTATTACTAATTATTGGTAATTATTATTAATTATTACTAATTATTGGCAATTATTGGTAATTATTTCTAATTATTAATAATTAACGGTAATTATTACTAATTATTGGTAATTAGTGATAATTATTACCAATTATTACTAATTATTGGTAATTATTGGAAATTATTACTAATTATGGATAATTATTGGTAATTATTACGAATTATTGGTAATTATTACTAATTATTGCTAATTATTGGTAATTATTACTAATTATTACTAATTATTGGTAATTATTGGTAATTATTACTAATTATTCCGAATTATTGGTAATTATTACTAATTATTACTATTTATTACTAATTATTGGTAATTATTACTAATTATTGGAAATTATTACTAATTATTTGTAATTATTGGTAATTATTGGTAATTATTACTAATTATTGGTAATAATTACGAATTATTACTAATTATTAGTAATTATTGGCAATTACTGATAATTATTGGTAATTATTGGTAATTATTAACAATTATTAGTAATTATTGGTAATTATTGGTAATTATTACTAATTAATGGTAATTATTGGTAATTATTTCTAATTGATGGTAATTATTGGTAATTATTTCTAATTATTACTAATTATTGGTAATTATTACTAATTATTGGTCATTATTACTAATTATTGGTAATTATTACTAATTATTAGTAATTATTGGAAATTATTGGAAATTATTTCTAATTATTGGTAATTATTACTAATTATTGGAAATTATTACTAATTATTCATAATTATTAATGATTATTGATAATTATTACTAATTATTACTAATTTTTGGTAATTTTTGGTAATTATTGGTGATTTTTACTAATTTTTACTAATTATTGGTAATTATGACTAATCATTAGTAATTATTGGTAATTATTATTAATTATTACTAATTACTAATAATTGTTGGTAATTATTACTAATTATTACGAATTATTGGTAATTAGTGATAATTATTACCAATTATTACTAATTATTGGTAATTATTACCAATTATTACTAATTATTGGTAATTAATGGTAATTATTACTAATTATTGGTAATTATTACTAATTATTGCTAATTATTGGTTATTATTACTAATTATTACTAATTATTCTTAATTATTGGTAATTATTCCTAATTATTTCTATTTATTACTAATTATTGGTAATTATTACTAATTATTGGTAATTATTACAAATTATTGGAAATTATTACTAATTATTGGAAATTATTGGTAATTATTGGAAATTATTGGTAATTATTGGAAATTATTGGTAATTAGTTATAATTATTACCAATTATTACTAATTATTGGTAATTCGTGATAATTATTACCAATTATTACTAATTATGGATAATTATTGGTAATTATTACTTATTATTGGTAATTATTGGTAATTATTGGTAATTATTGGTAATTATTAGTAATTATTAGTAATTATTACTAATTATTAGTAATTATTATAAATTATTACTAATTAATGTTAATTATTTCTAATTATTATTAATTAATTCAAATTAATTTTAATTTTTCATAATTACTGCTAATTAATTGTAATTACAGCTAAGTATTTTAAATTAATTAGTGTTTAATTGTCTCTAATTACTATTAATTATTAATACTTATTCATAATTATTTCTAATTAGAAATCAAAAAAAAATCTAAAAATTTAAACGAAATAAATATAATAAATAAAATAAATATTAAATTAAAATTCAAATAAAAACCTTAAACTTGATGTCAATGTCGAGCCATTGTAATTGTAGAACACCACTAACTGAATCCTCGAAGTCAGAAAAAAAAATTACAAATGAAAGTCGTAAAAGATTCAGGGTGAAGAACTTGGAACGGTTGAGAGTGGAGAGTGGGGAAATTGTAATGGTTGGCAGTATTTATAGGTTGGATTAATTGCGACGGGCTTTTTTGCGACGGGTTTTCCGTCGCAAATAACGATTTTTGCGATGGGGCCCGTCGCAAATAACCCTGGCCGCATTTAATTATTGGCGACATTAAAATGATTATTTGCAACGGGCCCCGTCGCAAATACCCCCTGCCGTCAGGGTATTTGCGACGGGCCTCCAGGCCCGTCACAACAAGTCTTTAACCGCCACCGGTTATTCGCTACGGGTCTCGTCGCAAATAATTCCTGCCGCCTGGGTATTTGCGACGGGGTTCTGTCCCCGTCGCAAATAAACTTCGCGCGGTTTGGCGCGCATTTCGCGCCAAACCATTTGCGACGGTTAAAAAAACCCATCGCAAATAACAGATTATTTGCGACGGGAATAGTTGCCCGTCGCAAATACCCCGTCGCTATTAACCATTTTTCCCGTAGTGTTTCCTAACTGGCCTTGCCACCATGTCCCATGAGGCCCAGCGACACCTTCCCTCCGATCGTGGATCCCAGATGAAACCAGCGAGAATCATATCAATCCTATGATTGATGCTATTAGGGACTCTGATCGATGAGAGAGAGTGGACGGGGGTGGAAAGAAGGACGCTATTAACCAGCGTTATCCTTCCCCCAAACGAGAGGAAGATGTTCTTCAAGTTGAGGATTTTTTAAATAATCTTGTTGACAATGGCGTCGAAATCACGTACACGAAGTCTCCCCGAGGAGATCGGGGCACCCATGTATTCCATGGGGAAATACCCTTTGTGCATATCCAAGCTTTGCTGTATATCATGGGTCTGAGAAGCGCCGCAGCCATTGAGAAGAAGATGTTGCTTTTGGACTTGTTGATAACCTGCCAACTCCAAAAGCAGTACTCCTGCATGATCCTGTTGAGTCCATTGATGGACCGCAGGCTGGCATTCGTGAAGATGAACGTGTCATCCGCGAACATCAAATAAGAAATAGGGGAAGCTCTCCTTCTCCGGTGATAAGAAACGACCTCCCCGCTATTCGTTCCCATGTGCAGGTGTCGACTGAGGAAATCCTGGGAAAGAATGAAGACTCGGGGACAAAGGGTCACCCTGCCTCAGCCCGCGGGTAGCCTGGAAAAACCCATAGCCTTTCCCCATGAAAGTGACGGCCAACTAGGAAGAGCTGAAGCACCTGAAGATGATGTCGATGTTCCACGGGGAGAACCACCTTCTTTCCAGCACCTTGTTGATAAAAACCCACTCAAATCGATCGTATGTGTTTACTCATGTTGTGATTAATCGCCATATTGGAACCACGCATCTTGAAATTTAAGTCTCTGATCAACTCCTGTGCGAGAGCAATGGCCCCTTGGATCAACCTCCCCTTCACGAAGCCGTGCTGTTCCAGGGACACAGACCGGGGAATATGAGCGGTCACCCTTGCATTAATCAGGCTGGCCAAGATCTTATAAGGAATGTTGCACAGGCTTAATGGCCGATAGTGAGATATGGAGGATGGGTTTTTTTTTATCTTGGGCAGGAAGACGATGGTCGTGGCACATACTGCCCTGAGAAGGTAACCCCCTCGGAAAAAATCACGAACAACAGAGACGATGTCCACTTTAACGAGGTCCCATGATGCTCTGTAAAACGATCCTGGAAACCCATCGGGCCCTGGAGCACTTTTGGGATTAAGCCTCATTATAGCTCCCAGAATTTCTTCATCATCCAGAATGGCGCTCATGTCGACATTGTCCTGGGCCGAAAGCTGGTTGGTGATCACATCAAAGTAACCCCTTCCTCTCCCAGATAACCATTGGGAAGGCAGGGATTGGGACCGACATGAAGATCTTTCAAGGAGGCCAAAGCCATAGCGCCTATAGTGTCTCTGTCGTCGGAGTACCTACCGTCATCCAGTAAGATGTTGGGGGTCACCATGCACCTCTGTTTCTTGATGCAGGCATGGAAGAAGCCTGTGTTTTTATCACCCTCTCTAAGCCACTTATTCCTCGACTTCTCCCTTGCTAGGCAATCTTGCTTGAGGAGAATATCCGCCAGAACATTCTTCTTATTGGACAAATCATCGAAAGTCCTATCGTTCCACTCGAACTCCAGGTTCTCCTCCAGGTGGTCCATGTCCTTCATGGTGGCCCTAATCTCATTATCCGTAGGGGATTGAGATCTTGACCAATCTTGAAGCCTTTCCTTGAGCCTTTGGAGCTTGTTATGGAAGAAAATCTATGAATGACCCTCAGTGGGCTCTCCCCAAGTGTTGTTGACTAGGTCATGGAAACCCGGGAGGCTACCCCAGTGATGGTCGTATCGGAATCTTGCAGGTTTCTCCTAGCCAGAGGAAAGAGAAATTAGAAGGGGGGAGTGATCCGATAGTCCTCAGACTAGATGCCCTACCATGGTGTCAGAGAACGCTGAGATGGAATGCACGTTGGCGAGGCAACGGTCCAAACAACTCTATTAGCGAGTCATCCCCTTCTGGTTGTTGCACTAGGTGAAGTGGTTTCCCGAGAAGCCGAGGTCAGAGAGCCCCTTCTCGGCCATGAACTGAACAAAATACAAGCTTACATTCCTCTGGAATAGACCTCGTCCTTTCCTCTCCTCTGCATCAGCTACCACGTTGAAATACCCCCGACAAGCCAAGGAGTGTTTCCCGGATCAAAAGAGTTGAGCTCGCTCCATAGGTATCGCCTTTGGGCTGCACCACAGCTCCCGTAGACGAAGGATATGAAGATAGTCATGCTCCAATACCTTACTCTCTTAGTGATGAAATGGCCGGTGGCCTGCACCAGATTCACCGAGATGATCCTATGCCACAGAACCCAAATATACCTTTTAGAAGTGTCAGCGTGTAACCATCCCTACAAACTGAATTTTCCGGGAGAGGTCATTGATTTGGGTAGGAGACTATTTGTACTTGAGAATTGCAACAACATAAGCCTTGTGACTTTTGATTTCTCTGGCAGGGAAATCTGTCTTATCCTGGGCTCCGATTCTGCGGGCATTCCAGATAATTATCAGATTCATTTGTCAAACAGTATCCTATCATTGGCCCAGAATGCATGGCCTTATCGAAATGATAGGAAGAATGCTCTTTTTGGTTCCTCGTTTGAGAGCGGGTGCAGAATCTTGCTGACTTGGGTGTTGATAGAGGATCCGGATATTGAGCCGTCCTGGGGCCATCGGGGGGATGGCCTCTTGCACTGGTCGGGGACCGGAGTACCCGCCCTTGATGCTTGGGACTTTGTCATGTGGAAGCTTCCTCTGAGATCCGCAAGGTGTTTGGTACAGTCGGGGATGACCTCCTCCCAATATGGATATCCTGGGGGCAGAACAAATCCATGACCGTCCACCCCCTGGTAGCGGTTTCCTGAGACGGGTAGACCGAAACCGTCAAGGAATGAGCCTTTGAAGAGCGATCCACTTCCCGGGAGCACGTCAGAGCCAGAGCCATGGGCCTGGGAAGGCTGGCCATCCTGAATGATAACCGGCCCCCTAAAAGAGGACTCTGGAGCAGCAAGGAAAGGAGCATCATAGTGGCACATACGTCATCCAGAGTTAAGGCCCTGTCTTCAGGAAGGAGAGTATCCAACTCCAGGATAGAAACAAAAGGTCGGGTTGCCGATGGGATCAAAGCCGCCTCGGAACCTGGTGTGTCGTCGTAGGAAGCCACCTCGGGCCTGGTAGGGAAAACTGCAACAAAACATGCTTCAAGTTGGGTACCGGGGGCCGGGGTAGGCTGCTGGTGCCGACCAACTGACTGGCATCTAGACATCGTGTGCCTGCGGCATCTGCAAACCTATAAGGAGTGCCCCTGAAGCAAGTAAAAAGGTCAGTACCGAGGGAAGACTGGGTAAGAGATGATCTGGTCCCATACCATCCCATATTGCACCTAAAGAGAGAGTTGTTCAGGTATGGGTTGGGTGAGGTCCATCTCGACACAAACGCGGGCCGACGACGCATCTACACAGCATGACGTCCTTTCATCAGCACAGAGGAAACCCCCCAAGGCATCACTGATCACTTTGAGAAATCCCCCGTTCTAGAATGGCAGTGGAAACCTGGGAAGGTTAATCCATACAGCTGTGTTCAGTCTCTCTTTGCCCCTGTGGACTTCCATGGACCAACGTGACAGGCTGAACTGCCAGCGGCCGAAAAACAGAGGATCTTTGCACCAGGTAGACATGAAATCCTCTCGCGATGCTAGGGAGATGCAGAACGAATTCTGGTGCACAGGCGAGATCCGCGCTGGAGAAAAGAGACCCCAAGCTGCGACAAACCATTGGAAGACAGTAAGAGGAGGTTTCTCGGCACCGAAGCGCACCACAAGGGTCCATTTGAGGCCCGCCTCCGCCGCCGAGAAAGTCGTCACAGGGAAGACCAGGGAGACACATGAATCCTCGCTTAAAACGACCATATCCGCTAGGCAGACCTCTAGGAAGAAGGGATCCAGTGGGGACCCACACGGCCGGCATAGCGCATCTCTGTACGATCCTGGACGGAGGGCCTCAGGGGAAACCGGCGCCAGAATCGAAGGTTCTCCTGGAAACGTGGGCCCCGGCGCGGGGGCCTGAGCGAATAGCGAGCATGAAGGACAGGACAGAGAACCGAAAGAGATCAACGAATGAGCAGGGGCGGAGGGACGACAGGGTGCGGTGGGTCCGCTGTTGCATCCCGGCGCTGGGGGCAGAGGATCTGGAGGCCAGGCCTACGGGGTCACAATGGGCATAAAATTTGAAACCACAAGCCGCGCGTGGGGCGCGTTCTCCTGGGCAGCGCGATCCATTTTTAGTCCCTTCAAATTGGCAGTTCATAATATATAAATCATAAGGAAATAAGGTACATAATCCATGAAAGCATAACATAAGAATAAAACTTGGAATTGTGGAAAAAAATAATTTTATAGTAAACCTTTGTCAAGGAAGAATATCAAGTAATTTGTAGTATGTTAGGCTTGGGTTAATCACATGTGTACCTACTTCGGTCTTGGGATTCCCTCCTATGTACCCTCTTGTTTCATTATTGGAATTTCCTCTCATGTACCTTGTTGTTTATGGCCAAGGATTTCCTCCTATATACACTATTATTTCTAGCTTGGGATGTCCTCCCATGTTCCCTCTTGCATCGATCATGGAATATCCCCCTATGCACACTATTTTTTTGGGCCTGGGATTACATATTGGGTACCGTTTGAGATCAAAAGTCATTAATCATTACTTAATTCATAAGAGGGAGATATAGGTCTCACCCATCACAAAAATGAAATCATACATGCTTGCACCAAAAAAACATTCATCTTATCATGATCCATGAAAAGTGATGGGTTTTATAAATATCAAATAATAATACTTGAAATTAATTGGGTATCATTAACACTTCATCACATCATAAAATATGTGTAAGGTATACCTTTCAAAATTATTTAATCAATGTATAACTCATGAAGATAAGCGGGGTCAAAACACTTATAACCTGTGGAAGTGAAATGAGTTTCATAGGAATCATTGCATAAAAACATAAACCATTAAAGATAAGATATGAATGTAACTATTGGGTCATTTCATATGTGATCTTTATTGAAATCAATAGATGTTATCTTAGATGGTGAATAACATGGAGAAATATTTTGAAAACATGTTTTTGAGGAACATATTATTTCTTTTTTGTAATGTTATCTTTAATAAATAAAACCTTTTGAATAAAGTTTACTTTTAAAATAATTTGAAAACATATTAAGAAGTCTAGAAATTTTTTTGAAAAACCATTTCCTCGAAAACTTATAAAATAATGTTTTATATATTTTGAAAACCATTTTCCATGAAAACTTATAATATAAGCTTTAAAAATATATGGAAAAACCATTTCTTCAAATATAACTCTGAAAAAATCAAAATTAAGAAGTTAAAACAATGAAAAATTTTCAAAATAATTTTTCATTTCAAATTACCTCCAAGTATCATTTGAAAGAAATATTAAAACATTTTTTTAAAACATGGTTTTGGTAATGAAACAGATTCCTGACCAAAGAGTGAAATACAGTTAAAATTTCATAAACAATTTTATTAATTATATTAATAAAAAAATAGATGGAAATGTCTATAATACATGGATATATATTGAATAGACTAATGAAAATTAAAATCATGTGCTTTCTATTGATATGTATCATAAGATTTTATCAAATATGCATAATCATTAAAAATATAGAAATGCGATGAGATAGTTTTAATAAACTCTTATCACATGGTAATTTGGTATCATACTATTCTTGAAAGAAAATGAAATTAAATAAATCATTAAATATCATTAAAATAATTAAATTAATCATATAACATGTAATATAACAGAAAAGCCGTCAGAGGATAACCCTCTGACCATTTATTAAAAAGAAAAAGAAAACCGGTTTAAGGGTTGCCGGTACCCATTACAAAACATCCCCGCGCCATACATTTCAAAACAACTTTCAAATTTCAAACTCAAAAAACCATCCAGCTGTCCTCGATCAGCATACCATCACCGAACACCTTTCCATGCCTCCTCGGGCCGCTCACATCTTGAAACTCACCTAGCCATCAAACCCATCAGCTTCACCGTCACCAATCAGACTGTTCATCGTCGGCGAGACCCCCTCTGGCATCACCGCGAATTCTGAGATCCATCACCACGTGCCTCCATCCACAGCGGCGAACCATCACCAAAGCACTTGCCCATGAGTCGCGAATCCCACCAGCATCATAAGACCATCCCGCACAACAGCAAATTAAAAGCAGCAAATTCAAACCAACCAGGTAAAATCCATAACAATCCAAGAAGTTCAACAAACCGTGGAAAATAAACAGCAAGGAATGAAGGCGAAAACATCCAGCATGCCTCCGTCAAAGCGCCATTGCCAAATCAAACACACCGGCGTAGAAACCGCCATCCTCTTCGCGTTGCCAAAACAAAATCAATGGCGTAGGAAACTCCATCCCAGAAACCATCCTAAAAGAAATCTAACAAAACAAACATTAAACGAGCATCACCAGAACTCCGATAAACAGCATCCCGAACGAAGGACTATGAGTAAATCCCGTCTCCACCTTCACATCTACACCCAAATGCCAGATCTACCCGAATCTCGCACGGACAACGCTGAAAACGACGGAATCCCCAAAACACAGCACTTGAAACCCGCACCCTGGTCCAGCATCTTGCCACCTAAGGAAACCCTAGCTGGAACCGAAGCTAGAGTGGAGAGAAGGTCGTGCAGAGATGCAAATCGCCGAAGATGTTGAAGAGCCTATGCCATGTTCAAGAGCACAACGCGAGCGCGCCGACGAGAAGATGGAGAAGATCAGCCAGCGGGAGAGCGGAAGGCGACGGCGGGTGGAAGGAAAACCTAGATGCAGATCCCCTTACGGGCACATCTCCCCCACAATTTTTCTCCAAAAAAAAAACTAGATAATATTCACTTTATCCTTCGCATAAATCTTAAATTGTTATATAATTGTTCCTTATAATTATATCCTGATTAAAAAATATAAATCATGATAAAAATATCATATATATTAATTATATATTTGTTATAAAAATTAATATAATATATACCTATGAAATGTAATACAACATTCATGGAGATAGTATGTTGCACGTACATAAGAATGTTATTTCCATTTTTATTATCTTACAGGACAAAAGAAATAAACTAAAATATATGTATATAATTATATAATATCATAAAATTATAATTATAATTTTATATATATTATATAAGGTCACTAATGCATCCTTAATATCTTCCATGTAGTGTGTGAATGAATCAATTCTCTTTTAGGGGGCTGTAGTTCACATGTCTTCAAACAAAAGTATTGTATTTACACCAAATGATAAGTAAAAAGAGAAATTTTTTGTACATAGAATATTGAATCATAAAGAGATAATAAATATAATACATAAAATATATAAACATATTTTTCCATCATAATGACCACCATGATACAAGGTAATGAAAAAATGAACAGTCATTATTTAGTGAGACATTAGTTTGTCTTAAATGTAAACTGTATGTTTATTACACATTAGTTAGAGGTGTGTGCTATTTTTTATTTAAAACATAGTGTAAAAACATCCTAGTATTTTTACTATACATGTTTCATTATAAAATAATTGAATAATGTTAGTGGAGGGGTGGAGAATAAAAATAAAAGAAATGATCATGAGAGAAGTCGTTACCTCTTTTCAGGTAAATCCTTTATGTTTGTTCCAAAAGGATTCCTTGGAATACATTAATAAAAATGAGTCTTTAAGGATGTCTTTAGGGATGTTAATAATTTTATTGGTCATATATTGGTATAAATTAAGTAGTTTTAAAGGTGTGATGAAGATGGGGAGGTGGTGTCTTTTTATAAGGAAGGAGGAGTGGCACACCTATAAATATTTGAAGTGAGAATTCCACCCACATTATTCCTGGTAAATGTGGATCCAATAATGATCAAAAGTATTCCCAAGGAAGTATAGGGTCTAAATAGGGCCATAAAATGTATTTTGGACATGTTTATAGATTGTTTTGGGTCTTAACATTAAGGATTTGTCCTTAGTTAAGATTATTTTCACCTTAATCATTATAATTAATTTTAAACAATTTCAATAATATTTTAAGTCAAAAGATAAGTTAAACTTATTATAAATTATAAATTATATTTATTAAAAATATGGAATCAAATTTTCCACATTTAAATCAAATAACTGGAATAAATTAATTTAAAATCAATCTCGTTGTCTGGTCAATAATATGGGTTTTTAATGTTAAAACATTCAAACAATTACTAAATTTTTATATCTGATTTCAGTGTGAAATTGACCTCAATGAAATAAATTTTATTAATAGGTAAAAATATTTTCTAATTTAACTTTTATATAATTTTAAAATATAATTTTTCCATAAAATTAAATTATATGAAAAAGATGTTTTGAACTAAAATTTCATATTTGTTACTATTAATTAAAAAAACATTATAGAGAAATACGCAAAAGTTATCCTTACCTAATTTTTATTAATATATTTAAAATTTGAAGATTATTTGAAAATATTAATTCTTTAAAAGATCCAAAATTTTTATTTAAAATGGGTTCTCTATTAAAAGGTGGTAAAAATACATTTATTAAAATTTGTCTATCAAAGCATAAAATTGGGTTTGTTCTTTATGTAATGTCTATTAAATCTATTGAATGAATATATAAAATATTTGATTAAATATATAAAATATATCTTACATTAATATCAATTAATAATTCTTTTTCATTTAATTTATTAGTGTATAACTTCTCTATGACCATAAAACTAATTACACTTCCTTTTATATTCAATCAGTTTTCATATTCAGTTATAACAAATTGGTATCCTTTGAAATCAAATTATATTGTGTAAAATATATGATTACAGAAATTAGTTAATAATATTCATATCCTCTAATTTTACATCTAGGTTATATTTCATTATAGTATTTTAATAAGATATTATTGTTTGGTAAACCTCAGTCTTGCGTGTAACACAGGCCATCGAAGAAATTCATTGTTTCATACAATGAAATATAACAATGAAATTTTGTTTAGAGAATGTTAAAGATAAAGTTTTATATAGTGCATGATTATCATATTGCTGCATATAACAAAATCCAGACATAGTGATTTAATATAACACATACCATCTTAAGTGATGCATGAATTAGAAAATATCCAAAAGGTTAAATAAATTCAAAAAAGAATAATTCACAAAATCTTTGGGTTTTACATCGGGTTGTTCCATAACATCTTCAAGAAGCTTGATACAGCCCCTGTATGGATGGTGAAAATTCTTATGCACATGCTTATAGGACGAGAAAAGCCTTGGTGGGATGTACAAGTATAAGTAAAAAGACACGAGGGGATGGCATGGATGGAAATTGGGTCCAGGTCTAAAAGAATGTATTCCTTCAAATATTTAGGGTGGAGAGAGATTAGGAGTTCTTAAAACTCGTAGTAGGGAGAAATTTCAATCATGGAATATGAAACCACATTCATAAACATGTCTTGTTTCACATCTAACATAATGGTAGATGACATATTGATGGTAAGGCGTATTGAGTATGGTTTATAGAACACCGTTATGGTACAGGTAAATATATTAAGGTTATAAAAATTCTCAAAGTTTTTTAATCATTTGCTAATATTCAAGGGAAATATAATAGACATGTCATACTCGAGTTCAGTGAAAGCATTAGGTGATTTCAGTGGTGAGGCTTCAAATTGAAAGAAGTGATGATGAGAGGAGTCTCAACAGGATGTTTAGACTAGAGACTCGAGTAGACCACTGAGGTGTAGGTATTTCATTGTTTAATTCTAGTGCTGGTGGTTGAGACATGTGAATATGTAGTGTCTTTGTGAACCTATGGAGTAAAAGGAATGTTTCTAGGTCAGGCATCTCAAGAGTTTCGGCCGGAAGCCTTCTATGAAATCCATGAATAAGGGATTAGGGTAGACTAGGGACCATAGATTGGATCCAGAGATGTACCAGGAGATAGTATATGAAATTAAAGTATGCATGAAAGATTTGTTTGAGAAAATGATATCCAGTTGTGGGGTCAATAACCGGTAGCTGGTGCTGTAACGTAGGGAGGAAAAGCCTCATGTATTCGAGCTTTAGTCTAGGTGCTCACAGTGGTGCTTCCAAGTATATAACATTTCTAATTATAGTTAGAGGTACTCAATGAGAGTGATTGAGGACATTTTATTTTTTCAAGACCTCATTTGTTGGCATGCCTAGTTTTCTATACACTTGGTGCATGAGATGTATTTTTTGGACTAACTTGGTGTTGGTTAGAAGGTTTGTATTCGAACAAATACATGATATATATATATATATATAAGGTTCATGAAACAAGGAATTATTATGAGGATCAATGTATGAATGGATTGTTTGAGGTGTGATGGAATCTGGGCATCAATACAGAGCAGATTGTACGTGAGGATCATGGTATCAGGACATCATTTTAGAATATTTTGATATGCATGACCTCATAGGTTCCATGTGTTACAAGGTTACGAGGTGGGAATATAATGATATGTGATACATAATGGGTTTTAGATGTTAAATTGGGATATTCTGAGAATTTGATGTGGTGAAGGTGTGAAGATGCATCCTAGGTAGAATTTTGAGTCTAGGATTGGTCAGTGGAATAACTTAATTTGGAGTTTTGGGATTAGATGCGACTATGGTAGGTAACTCCAAAGGTGGGTGAGCCTTGAAGGATTTGACCTATGACTTTATAACCAGGGGTAAATGGGGTGTTTTGAATGAGCTGGGTATATTGGGTACCATCGCTGAGTGATGATTTAAAGCTAAGGGATCAGCTATGGTAAGGTGGGGAGATTGTAACATCTCAGGTATTTGGAGCAGGTCTAAATCCATAACCCATTTGAATTTTGGGAGTTTTGTAATTAGGCCAAATCTTTTCTTGATATTCAGAACATAATCCCAATAATTCATTTGACCCATGGATTTGTTTTTAAAAGAGTTTTAATAATATTCAATTTTCTCGATGTTTTTTGGGGGTTGGGTTTGTTTACACTACAAAAGCTAAGTGATTAGAAGTATTTTTTTACTATAAGGGTTTATAAACAATTATAAATGCTTTGGTGGAAGCTACCCAATACCACTACTAAAGTGCCCGGCTACTCTAATTTGTAGTGGTTTTGGGTATGTTCTTGTAAAATGGTTCGGTGTTTAGAGGACGTTAGATTAGAGGTTGTTTTAACCCCTCAAATATTACCCAAAATTCATCTAAATAGGTCAACCTCCCCAAAATTGAATCCAAATATTCAATTTTTGCGGTAGTTGTATAACCTCGTATAATTCAGCCTATCATTTTATATATTAACATTCCACAAGGCCACCCAAGCTATGTCGTTCCTAGACCCCATGGACACCCAACATCAAACCACGGGACAACCCATCATCTACAAGACCACACACACTGATGAACATCCCTTGACCCCAAGACACCCAAGATAACTCCCCCAACCCTCATACACCCTACACCCCTATAAAATACCAGGAACCCACCCCTCTATAACACCATGAAATCTCGATGAGACCCACGCATGTGCATGTATTCTTATATCCCACGACCATGCGAAGAATGAAAAAACATCCATTATGAGGAATCAAACTGTGTATCATTTTTTCAATTGAGGAAGACCTTAACCAACCCCCCAATATAATTTTTTTACAATACATAAAATATATTATATTTATTTACATATATTAAACTATACTTACTTATATTCAAAAAATTATATATATATATATATATGTGTGTGTGTGTGTGTGTGTGTGTGTGTAAATACAAATAATATAACATATTTGGGTATTTATAATATGTTTGTGTATAATATTTATACATAATATATATGAATAATTATATTTATACATTTATATTTGTGTGGGTGTATATTTATGTATTTATACAGTATATATAGATATAATATAATTATAATGTATATATATATATATATTATTTTTATATACATATATATGTATGTTTCTATAATAATAATAATATTAATTATTATTATTATTACATATATTTTTTAAACTATATCAATTATATTTTGGTTCAGTAAATACTAATTTTTTATATATTTTTTGATTTATATTATACATATATTATATTAAATACATTTATGTTATATATTTATGTATGTAATTATATACATTTATATAATATAATGTATACACATATATATAAACAAAAAATAAATACATTAATATAATTGGAAATATATAATATAATTAAATAATATATATATACGCATATTTATAATATTAATTTATAATTAATATGGGATACTAAAATATATATAACATAATTATATAATATATATAAATTAATATTTAATAAAATAATTACAATATAATATATATAATATATAACAAATATTTACATTTAATTTCATCTATATTATATATATTTGTATACATAATATAATATTAATGTATTTATACATCATTATACAATAATAAATATTTAATATAATATATGTATAATATAAATCATAATATAAATGCATTGTATTTATAAAACCATATATAAATTTTATATATTTGAATAAATACATTTATAATTTCATTTATGTTATGTATAACAATATTTATATATGTATACATTTTTTATATGTATAAATACTTATCTAAAGTATTTATATAATGTCTTTGTATTTATATATATATGTTTATAATAAATTTAAATACATTTATATATTTCACTTATGTAATATTTATGGGCACACACATGCGCGTACAAACTCACATATATATTATAAAGCATGAATTTATATGAGATTTATTTAAGAAAAATAAAAAAAATTATGCTGGGTTAAAAACCCCCTTTAATCAAATGTACTAGCAAGGTTTCATGAACCCCATATAATGTCATAGATTATAGGGGGTTCACAACCCTCTCTAATGACATATATTTAGGGTGTTCAAAACCCCCTCTAATTTCATAAATTAGAGGGTGTTCAAATGCCACCTAATTTCATTAAATAGAGGGGCCTCACAACCACCCTTTAATTTATGAATTTAGTGGGGGTTCAAAACACACTATAATTTCTTAAATTATAAGGTGAACAAAAACCCTCTAATTTATAAAATTTGAAGGAGTTTAAAACCCCTTCGAATTTAAGGGATAAACAGTGGGTCGTGAACCCCTTTAATTTGTAATATTTGATGGGTTCACAAACCCCTATAATATCATAAATTAGAGAGGGAGGGGGTTGAAAAACCCCTATATAATCCACATATATATATATATATATACATAGAACCTATAAAGTATAACTGAACACATAGTGACACATAGTTTAAACTTATGTTGGTTTTGACATAACCGCGTCTAAAATCCTACCCAATTTTAAAATACTAAAGCTAAAAAATTTATAGGTTGTTATGAACCCTCTCTAAATTATATGAATAGAGGGGATTATGAAAATTCTACTATAAAATTAATTTATAGAGGATTTTTCATAACCCCCTCTAAAAACAGCTGGTAATCTGCTGTTTTTTGTATTGTGGAATCTGGAAACCCAACTACTCAAGGTTCACAAGTAGAGGCAAATGGTTTGGAAAAACCATAATGACTCTAAGGATTTACCATGTGACCCTCCATTGGCTCAAAAAATGACTTGAATAACCTTGCGGGAGGTGGTGTATGGCCATGTGGGGCGTTCTATAGTTTTGAGTAGAGGCTCACGTTTGATTGAAACATAGTTAGCCAAACCATGTAGCCAAATCATGCATGTCACTTTTTGTGGAAAATTTACCAAAGTATCACTACCACTATTTAACCCTTATCCTCCTCTATTATTATCCCCCTACACACATATTAGTGGAAATTTACTCTTCTCATTGTCTCTTAGTCCATAAGCCAAATCTTCCCTCCGAGCTCCGAATGGATCATCATCGATCTCGTTGGAACCATATCGATACGAGCATTCAATTTTCTTTATACTTTTATTCATTTATATTTCCATTCAGAACTATTAATATATCAGACAAGATTTAACCTATTTTTAGGGTGTTATTCTAAAATTATTATTTCTTCTAAATCAACTTGATTTAGAGGCTGATACCAGACGAGCGAACATATACCAAAATGAGGTACATGGTGCTTAGATTTTTATTTGATTTTTCTTATGTTTTGGGCCATGTTCTTGTGTATTCTATTAAGGTATCCGAGAGAGAGCCTAATAATTTATTTTGGTCTTTTAAATTAATTACATGACCATGTGAGATTCCCAAGGGCATGGTCTTTCTTGACTAAAAATTGAATGAGCCATGTGATATGCTTCATACCATTTGAATATTATGTCATGGGTGTTTATTTATTAAATTTTTTATATTAAATGTGATGTGTTACACGGGAATTTGAAAACCATGTCCTAGGGATTGGGATTATATTGAACATCTGTATGGGGTGATAGAGTTCACTATGATGGTCAAGGGCTTGATTCTATGAGTTTGGTTGATCATAGTTTGGATAACATGGTCTTATAATTGAGGTGATAAAGTCATCAGGTTGCACGCATATCCTATGTTATTTGAAATGGTGCTGAACATTATATTTAGTAATATTTTCATAGTGGAATGGGGTTCTTGGTTGGTGTGTATTTTGGGATATGTTTGTATTTTTCACTAACGATAATAGGCCAACGGGACATTTGATTTGTATGAAAATATATTTGACTATGATAATGAGGTGGTCTCGACCAATTTTTTGGGTAGATTCATTTTCTAGATGTAGCTTAGGATCATCATGATCATCAGAGATATTGGAGTTGATTTCTATATAAATCCACATAGATATTTAGGATCCATCGGTTAATGGTGTTGAGAATGTTAGTTGGGTGATGAGCCTCGCTTTGTATTGAGGCCTTTGGGGGAATTATTTAAGATGATATATTTCTCCAATATTGGGTACATTTATTATTGATCTGACATCATTAATCATTAAGTGGACATACATCGATCTGCCTTTGAAGATGCACTATGAGCTGATAAGGATTTTATGTGCTGAGGTCGGAGTGACCAGGTACTTGATAGGGCATGCCTTCCATATGTCAGTGACAACATTCATGACATAGGGTGTTTGTTGGAATGAGGTTCTTGTGACACTTTTTCACGAGGTGTGTGGGGGTTTTCTAGCCTATTTAAAATTAGAGGATTCTTTGGGATTTATAGGTATCCACTCCCCTATTGTTACATATATGTAGTGGTATTTCCATATGGAAGACATATAAATAGAGTTACATGTAATACCGAAGATGGATGAAGTATGTGATTTATTCCTTGTGGATATTGAGAACATTGGAATATAGTTATTTTATATAATGTGGATGTTCTTATTTATTTATATTAGATAAACCTACTTTATTAAAGATATAATTTAGGCACAAGTTGGTGGTCGCCAACTGAGAGTTATTCTCACACCCAACATGGGCCCATCTAGATACAAATTTATTTTAGGATTATTTGATAAGGTAAAGGTTCAAGATCATGATTTGGACCTTAGTAATCATGTTGGGTTTTTAAACAAGGGATAGATAGTAAGGGAACTTAGTGATTGCTTCATTAGATGGAGAAACTTTATCACTCTTCCTTTTCTATCCTTATGCTTATTGTATGTATATACTAGATGTCATCCATTCAGGAAACATTCTATTTGTTTATCATCTTGTGTGACCTAACTTATATGTATGCTTCAATATATGGTAACTCATGGTGTTCTATTATGAAAATTTCTTGTTTGACCTTGTTGATTGTTATCATTATCTTCCCTTTATTCTTCCTCTAGTGGGTTACTGGTCTAGTTATTATGTTCTCTCTTCCACTAATATTTTTATATAGACCATTATTATCTCCACTGGAAAAAGGTATAGTCTCCTCACTATCACCTCTTTATACCCTCACTACTTTTCAGAATCCTTTGGCTTACAAGGATGTATTCCAAACACGCAACAACATTCAAAACCAAAGAACTATTTGGGTGTAAAACTATGTAGGGGTTCTACAAACTATCCTTCTAGATTCTTTAATTGTATTTTTTTGGGTCCCATAGGAGAAATTGTTTTTTATGAAAAAATACAATGACAAAAAATCTGATGTGTAATTTCCAAAATCATTATACAATTTTTCAATAATATAGATAAGAATTTTTTTAAACATAAATATTTTAAAGAATTCATGGATTATATAAAAAAAGGTAATTATTTTCACAAATAAAAAAGTTCATTTAAATAATATCTAAATATAGTTTATTTATATAACCTAAAACACAAATTCAAAAGCTTGGTGAAAATTCTTAACCACCCATTGTTACTCAGGTTCAGTTTTGTTAGTATGATGGAAAGGTCACCCTTAAACATTCTGTCCAAATTCAAATGGTCCTAAATATAATTTACCAATGTCTCTAAACTAATACTAGGTAGTATAAAAACAATTTAGGTTAGTTATTTCCATTGATACCATTTGGCCACAAACTAACCCAAGTCAACTACTAAAGTCACAAGAGATTGACAGCCACAAAGAAACAAGCCACAAAGAAGTACATGATTCTCATATACATTAGAAGAATAATAAAATTTATATGAATAAGAAAGTAGAAATATCTATGATACATACAATATTAAACCAAACATGCCAATCGAGAAAGAGAAAATATGAAAATACAAGATAAATACATGCATGGACACTGACTGCCTCCAAACCATTTTTTATGAAGATGATGATAGAAAGAGAAAAATAATTTCTACAGAATCCCATTACATTTACATGATTCCTACAGAAAACATCTACTACCTCCCCAATAAAGCAGGTTGTGAGCACAAATTTTAGTTGTATTTGACCAAAGAATATATAAATGTTCTATTATCAAAAATAAATTAGATATAGATATGAAAAACATCCAGTATTTAATAAACATTCATAAATTGAAATAAATTTTCAAAACATCCATTGGATTACATTAAAACATACCATATTCAATATATCGAGAAATATATCAAATATGAATTAAAATAGGAGATCATAGGTAAAATTAAAATATAGATACTATATAAGTTAAGAGTACGAGCTAATAACCATAAAAATACCATCTGTGATACACTTATCATAAGTAAAAAAAGAAAAAAAATTAATTTATAACCTATGGTGATACATACTAGACACTAAATAAAAGCACCATGACCAAAAATAAATTAATTTCATTAGATTGAAAAAGGATATTATAAGAACACAATGAAATAAAATAATTAACCCTTTGTATAGAGACACCCACTTTAGAGTAAATGGAAAAATAATTTCCTTAAAAATTGGAGAGTAGAGATGTTTAGATCTGGACATAATGATCCAAGATTCATCAAAAACTTCATTAATAACATTTGATCTAGAATTCATAGCACAATTTGTTTCCAATGAGAGAAGAAGAGGCGATATCTATTAAGGATCAACATAGAAGAGGGGTAACTTGACCAATGATATAACATAACTCGAAGATATCCGTCAAGAACGAATGAGTTCTAGAAATTAAATAAGAGAGGAATCCCATAGAGAAGTTGGAAATGTTTATTTTGACCGAAAAATATATTAGGGGGAATTTTGGACTTAATCCAGGGGTCATATAAAATTTTAAAATAATATTTGGGGTAGTAAAAAACGCATGGATGATTTTCTTGGAAGGATAAAATATTTAAAAAAACCACAAAACCTAACCATACACCTGTACTAGTATTCTTAATTCAATGTATGGGTTGGAAACAAGTTTATTATAACCATATTCCATACATTAAAACCCTCACTATCCAAGGGAGAATAGTTTAGAGGGGCAGAAAACATGTTTAAAATAATCATTCACCTCATCAAGTGTCATATAATTAGGAAAAATATTAATGGGTCAAACAACATGGTTTTCCTTTAAAATGTTACAATAATGAATAGGCCCATTAGATTAATTTTTTTAAAAAAAGACACATGAAATGACCCAAATAAAGAGGCATTATATTAAAATTGATTCCAATGAACATAATGGAATTATTCATAACATTGTATAAGTAATGATACATTGAAACTATATTAAAACAATATGTAACTTTTTTCATGATTTAAAATAATCTAAAATTTTCCAAAAAAATTTGAATATTTCACTATAGATTACAAAATCAATATTTTCAAAAAAAATCAAAAATATAAACATATAATACCTTTATATATTGATTTAAAAATTTTGTTAATTAGATTAAATACATTCCTTAAATTTTTCAAAAATTGAATATAATATTATCTCACAAAAAGAAATATAAATTATTTTTTAAGGGATTTGGGGTTTAATACTAAAATAACATTACTAATAATAGAATCTTTATTTCCTAAAAATTAATCAAAAAAATTATATCGAATCCCAAAATTATATATGTTTCATAATGTTTTTATTCCTATTCATACCTTCCAATTCAACACCTACGTAATAATGGTCCTATTTAAATAAAAATAATATTTCAAGGTTTTATTAAGATCAATGTTTCATGTTGTATACACTATTGAACAAAATGATTTTATTTTAAAATGTCAGGGTGTTACATTCAACCCATTCAAATAATTTATCCCTTTAAATTTTATCCTGAAAATCTGTCCTTTAATACATTTGTTGAAAACACACACAATAAAAAGTAATAATGAAAATTTTATTGTAAATGTGATATGAGATACATAAAGGTTACCAATAATTTCACTAATTTGAGATCCATGAAAGGAAAAAAATTGATGGGAAGTAAAAATATAGAAATGGAGGAAAAAACATATTTTCATGTACTGTTAGATAGTTAAAATGAACTTGAACATGAGAAAGTTAATAACCACAAAACCATAAACCATTTATGGGTAAACATTATATAAATTCATTAGAAATAAAGAAAAAATAATATATTTTAAAAATATCATTTTACAATATTATTTAATGTTTTATATATGAAATAAAATATCTATAAAACTAAATAATCCCTAAAAATAGGATTATTTCTAATAAATAAATGGGTATAACAACCATGTTTTCAATTAGGGACTAACTGTTCTACATACTAGAAATCACCTAATAACCATAGTTATATTATGTGTCTTGATTGGTATTTATATACTTAAAGTGATAAATGATGATTCATCATCCATGAAAAATATAAAAGTATGTGAAGATTTAAAATCAAATAAATATTTTGTTTATAAATAATGTTAAGATTCTCAGAACATAAGGTATTTTAAATTAGTTGTATTAACAGAATAGTATGTACCATGATCCCTTAGCTGCCTATGAGGCATACTCCCTTATCACCTAAGAATTTTTTGTGTGGTTCCCCATCTCATTTTTTTAAAAATTAAAAATTTTGAGTTTTTTCTTAACCTGTAATTTAGGAACATGATGATCATTCTCTCCATACTTTGTGAAAACTCACATCACATTCAATAAAATACCAAGGTGTTTTTATCCAGAATTATCTGAAGTGGGAAGTTACACCTTTCCCTTCCCTTCCTTCAACTCATTTATTTTCTCTTAACTCATATTCATACTTTTATTCTCATAATTTTCTTTGGAAATATATTACTTTTATAATTTTTTCTCTTTCCTAATACCACTTGACACAATATCATCATATGATGATAAAATATTAGAAAATTGTTCCCATTAGAGGATTTGTTTATACCCATAAATGAAACAGTCAATCTTACTTACCATTTTTATATGCTTTCCATACCATTAGTTTTTAATCTTTTAATGTTTTAATCAAACTTATTAACATTTTCATCATCCTTCTTTCTTATATTATGAAATTTTTAATCTATATCAGCTCATTTCTCATAAGGATTTTATTTTCTAAAGAATATATCAGTAAAATTTTAATATTCCATTATCTCTTTATCCTCCTTAACCAATTTATTTTTAATCAATATCCACTATTGATCAGTATCTTCATTTAAACAATACACCTATAAAATAACCTTCCCCCTTTTATTGCATCTCAATGTGAGAGATAAATTTTCTAAGACATGATCCAATGTTCTTTTATTAATGAAATTTTATGTTGATTAAGGAATGAAATATTCAACCACATGATGTAGTAAAACATCAATGAATCATGATGTGAAACAACATGGTTTTCCAAATGAGAAAATTTATTAGTCATAACAAGATTCAACTATACTCATACTATTATAATATTATTAATTGTAACATAATTCATGTTAAATCATTCCTTAGGGAATACTCTACCTTGATTATGGGTGTTGACATATTTTCTATTCCTTTTGATATGTTACATTAACAATAAATTGAATAAACTAGATTAGATTATAAAATTATAAATCATAATGTTTTATTTTTAAACTTGTAAAACACTTAACATTAACTTTAATTTTTTGTTTAATTAATCTCAAAATAATTAACAAGGTTCCATTGATAATATTCTCAAATCATAAAAACAATATCAAATGTATAAAACTAGTTTATAAGTAATATTCGACTTAAAGAAAAATTTATCTCCTAGGAGAGTAAAACCCAGTGTGTAGTAAGGTAACACTCACCATGCACCAGAGTGATGGT
Organism: Viscum album; assembly: GCA_963277665.1. Lineage (NCBI taxonomy): Eukaryota > Viridiplantae > Streptophyta > Magnoliopsida > Santalales > Viscaceae > Viscum > Viscum album. The sequence continues at coordinate 1,465,188,048 of OY728125.1, read as the reverse complement.
TGAGATATACCCAACCAAATCTTTTGTGGTTATTAACCCTACATGCATCTATTTTGAAACAACAACCACTTGTAGTATCTAGGAAATTTAAATATTTATACGAAAAGTATATAATATATTACTTACCAAAGTGTTAAGATTTTATCATATACTTATACTTATCTTCAAAGGTTTTCATATGGTTATATTCTATAATATAAGTTTTCCAAACTCTAATTTCTACCATTTCTACTAAACATCTTATCATACAATTTTTAAAGACTCTAACATCAGTTTTTAAGATTTGGTTGATAAAATAGCAACCTAGGAATTACATAAATAGATATTAAATGATTTTAGGAAAAAATTCATCACATTACAAAAATACATGAATAAGGATAATAATATTTAATGTCTTTGGAAACATAGAATCATAATCATCTAACTTGGTGAAAGATCTTAAAAATATATCTTAAAGATATTCCCCATTATTAATCAAAATTAAAACCCTTATTCATAACCTAGTGAAATGAATTATAAGAAAGGGGTGTGCTGAGATGATTAGTAAGGCTTAGCAACAGATATATGTAAGAATAACATGAGCAAAAAAGAATGAGAACATGATCTTGACATTAGAAAATCAAACCTTTCTTGTTAAAGATCATAATAAAAAGTGATATCATAAATATTTGTAGTCCATAAGATATGAATCATAATAATATAATGTTTAAAATCCATGAGATCATAACATAAGTATGGGACATGTAATTTTGGCATACTCATAAAAATAGAAAATATTATGTAAAGGATACCTACCATTGCCTTGATTACATGATAGGCATGGGATAATCAACCATTTACCTCCTTTAGGATAAAGATTAACTCTCATATAACCTCTTGTTTCATTCATTGGATACCCTCCCCTGTATCCTATTATTTCATTTATGGGATACCCTCCCATTTACCCACTTTTTTCATGTGTCAGATGTCATATCGTGTAACCTCTTATTTCATTCTTTGGATGACTGCCTATGTTACCTCTTGTTTTGTGATTGGGATACCCTCTTATTTTGGGCATGGGATTACCTATCATGGTTTCTTCTGAGATGACAAATCATTTATCATTATAATATGAATTGGAGTGATATATAGGTACCAACCTTCACATAATGAAATCAAAAAAATTTGTGCCACAATATATTGAAACATTCATCTTATCATGGCACATAAAAAGTTATGGGTATCGTAAATATTATATCTTAAACCAAGAAAAGAAATGGTCATTATAAAAATGAAAAAATTTCATAACATCAGTCAATGAAAAAGGTTTTAAAATTGTTTCATCAATGAACAAACCCTGAAAATATATGGGTTTAAAACCATAGAACCCATGGACGCAAAATAGGTGTCTTATACTTCATGCAATAAAAACTGTTAAATAAAGAATATGAATGGTATTATTATATAATATCATAGTTAAGAAATATTTGGCACCAAAAGATGTAATTTTATAAGGGAAATAATTTTGGAAGTTTTTTAACAACATTTCTTGAGGAAAATGTATTTTTTACCTTGAAAAATACTTTTTATAACATAAAACATTTTTGAAAATAGTTTTATTTGAAATTAGCATTGAAAATTGTATAAATTTTTATTTTAAAACCATAAAAAAATTAAAATAATTTTAGCTTGATAATTTTCACAACATATTATTTTAAAAACATTTTTTAAAACATTTTTTAGAAAAATTTTCTTAAATAAATTAGATTTCCAACCGAATAGAGAAGTGGAATAATATTTTATAAAAAATGAATTTATTATATTAATTAGGGAATAATGTAAAATGGTAAAAAACCTAAATAAATCATGAATAAAAAAGGATATGAAAATTCTAGATATTTATTGAGAGATTGATCCTATGATTTTATCCAACAAATAATAATCATAAACAATCATAATAAACAATGATATCGTAACAATAAACTCTTACAACATTGGTTACTTTAAATCCTAATATCCATGTGGTAATACCATTACAAGAATATTAAAAAATGAATATTTAAAAACTCATCAATTAAAGTATAAAAATCATATAATAAATTCATGTTCAGTATATACACCATAGAAAAAGAAATAGGTAGTGAATATGGAATAATTTTTGTAGAAGTAAATGTGAGACTCCCATTACTACCTGAGTAACATTTGAATCAGTATCCCTGTGAAAAAATAACATAAATTGAAATGATTAATATCATTCAATAAATTAAATTAATTATATGAAATAGCATATGATATTATATACACAACTTAAAAATAATAATTGGTGAATATAGAATATATCTAAAAGAAATAAATGTGAGAAGAGAAAACCCTTACCTTAAGTCTTGAAATTCTTCATAAATGTTTAAAACTCATATAATATAAGTATAAATTTATTATAAATCTAACATATAACCATACTATCATATATCATATAATAATTTTTTATTATGACTTTATAATATCCTTCTATTAACAGTTTTATGTTAAAACTATATTTCGAGTAATATCCCTTTTGTTTTTATTATATGTTTTATCTTTTTATTCATGATCCCCTTATTTAGGTAATTAATTACTTATTAAAATAATTTTATATTTTATTTAAATATCATATATATTTATTACAGAAATATTTATAATAATATATAAAATAATGAAATATGAAATGAAATACACAGTTCTTGGAGACGGTAGGTTTTACGTACGTATAAACATAGTTTTTATTTTACTGTCATATTAAAATAATGAAAGTAAATTATACATAAATATATTATAATTATAGTATAATTTTTATTTTTTATATATGTTACACTTTTACTATACCCATCCTTAATGCATTCCATAAAAAGTGTGAATGAATCACATCGCTTTGAGGAGGCGGTAGTCCACATGTCCATAAATGATGTTTTCATATTTACAAGAAAAAAGAATGAAATTAGTTATGTTTCATGTAAACATTATATAATAATAAAAGAATAATAGATACATTATATATCATATTAAAATATCATGTCCATAATAGTATCTAAAAATCATAGGTGATAAAGAAAAAATGAAAGATATGGTTTAGTGATGTGGTAGTCCATCGTACACACGAATAGTAAATTTGTTACTCATTTATAGAAGTTTTTATAGGTGTTGGTAAAAACCTTATAATATAAAAATATAAATATATTTATGATACCATGTTTTTCATATAATAACGTTATAATAATAATTTAGGTGGTGGGGAAAGAAAATAAAACAAAAGAGGTGGTGGATGGATGTTACATTTTCGTTTGGTAATTATTTTTTGTTTGCATCTATTGACTAACATTGTTTTATTTCATCACCAAGTCAGAATAATAGGTTGATATTAGAGAGTCAAAAATATTATTTATGGAGGTTTTTTATGAGACTATGTTTCTAGATAAGTGTGAGTAATTGAGGGGGTGAATTCCCTTTTATAGAGGAGGATGAGTGGAATTTTGTAAATATAAAAAAGTAAACACTATTGAGAGGTATACCTTACATCATGTTCCTCCAATAATTTTCCATATTAAATAAAATGGATTATATATTTTAAATAATTCCAAAAAAGTCATTTGTATATGTTTATTGGGAATTTGGAATCTGAAGTTAAACTTTAACCACTATGTAAACTCATTTTACCTTAATCATTGTAATTAATTTTAATTACATTCACTAATATTTTTGTTAAAAAATAAGTAAAAATTAACTTATAATTATAATTATTCCAATTCCAAAAATAGAATCCATTTTTCAGAATTCTAAACACATAAGTGGGAAAATATAAATTATAATTAATCCCACAAACGTGTTTCCAAAGAGGGGTTTAAAGAGAAAAGTTGAAAAGTTTGAAAAGTTTTAACATCCTATTTCAAGGTGAAATTGGTTCCAATGACCTAATTGGATTAATTTATCTATAAATGATATAATAATACATTAATACCAAATTAATATATGATTTATCAATATAAATAAATTAGATGGAAAAGATGTTTTGAATTGAAATTCAGTATTTTTTCACTATTTATCAAAATATGAAACTTCATTGAAAAATACCAAAATACCCCCAGGTAAGATTTTGATATTAAAATTCATAAAATGAAGTTTATATTATCATAATAATATTTCAAAAGTTCCCCAATTTATATTTTATATTGGTTTTCCATTAAAAGGCGTTAAAATTACCTTATAGAAAAATACATTCATTATGTTCCAAAAATTTGATTTATTCTTATATTATACCTATTAATTCTATTAAATGAATATGAAAAGTAAAATTTTAATATATAATATATAAAATTTATTGAAAAGTTCATAAAAAGTGGTTTCCTTATTTTTTTGAGATAAAATTGTTTTTGTACATAGTAAAGGAGCTTTCATTGAAAAGAAATGTTTTTATTTTCAAATAGTTCATTCTTTAATTTAGAAATAATTGATAATTTAAGGATTCAATTAATATACATGTTTCAAATAATATTTATATTATTTAGTTAATCATATTCATTACTTTCTTTCCAAAATATATGTGGTAGCTATAACAATACTTTTATAATAACATTAATAATATATTACAGTTCCGTAAAACACAGCCTTGAATGTAAGAGAAGATATCGAAAGAACATGGAATTTTTGTGAAATTTAATCCATAGTCTTTCATGAAATGAAATTTAATCTAAGTTATTTGTGTAATAGAATATTATCATGGTTTTGCATATAATGCATTACAAACATAGTGATTTCATATAAAAATCTATACATAGTGTTGTGTGAAATTTTAAAAAAATCCAAACGATTAACTTAATTAGAAAAAAAATATTTCACAAAATCTTTGGGTGTCACATTCTAACCCCACTAAAAGAAATATCTCCCTAGATTTTTTTTTGCGTTAACAGTATTTTAATACTTCAAAGTTCCTTTCATAGAAACCAACATCCTAAAAATTAATACCAAAAAACCCTTTAGAAAAAGAATGTTTGAACCATAATGGGTACCCAAGTAACTCTTAAACAAGTTTTCACATAGTATAAATGTTTTTTAATATCATTTTTCTAGAGTTGAGTAATTATTTAACTATCTAGAAATATATAAAAATATAGTTTCTTGATTTTTTCCTATTTTATATGCATAAGCTCATATTTTAAATGTTCATTTAGTGATTTCCACTTCATTTCTTACCTCATGAAACGAATATTAATTTTCAGGTCATGAATCACTAACAGATCAAGTGGTACATTGATAAGTCATTATATCTATATTTAGTTGGAATCAAATAAACATGGTTAACACCAACTATCCAATATGCATAAATCCTAATATGGTGAGATAATTATTTATTATCAAATAGATCATCTGAGGTTTAATTTAAACCCTTCCATAAATATTTAACCTTATAAAACTTCGAAAAGAAAAAAATCCAAGAAAATTATAAATAAGTTCACTAAATAATATTAAATTTGATCCCCTATATATCATAATGTATTTCATAGTCGTCACATAATAAACATGTGAATACCATCATTATATATTCTCTTGAAATATGATAATAACTTGAATTACAATAAATAATTTTTGAAATCATGAATTCTTACTTATTATAAATATTACTAGATATATTTATTAAATAAAAAAAGTTCTAAACATTATCCATGATAAAATTAACCACTTTTTAAAGAAATCCATAATTAGTTCTGTTGTAATTAGAGCTATCCAACGTTCTATATTGTTTCTGACACTCTTGTTGGGGCACACACATCTGTCTGTTTGAGGATGATGACATTGTTTGTTGCCCTACATTCTCGCTTTCCAAATTTGGGCGACAACAGTTCCTTGTTCAGGGATGTTTTCTCCTTGATCGGAAAGGGATGATGAGATTTTGTTTCTTCCTTATGTGGATTACTCCTTGGAACTCTTCACCGAGTCCAGGTCTACCTCATAGACTTAAGCCGTTTTTCATGAAACTCTTCCTAGTGCCATATCTTCAAGGACACCAGTTAATTATACTGCTTCTATCGGGACATTCTGAGGGGTCTGTTCTGGGTACCAACCTTAAGTTGGTGGAGTCATCACGTTTGACATCACTGGTACACTGGCGCATCTGGGTTGCTTCCACTTATTTTAGAGATTATTGAGGGCATAGAAGCCCAAGGCATCCCACGTTGAATGTGAGGAATTATGTTCCATAGGCATATATTTGTGGTTTTCGTAAACTTCTCATGATTAACACATGGTATGCCACATGTTTAACACCTAGAAATGATAGATCAGACTAATCAGAAAACTGATTAGAGTGGATTAAATGAGTGTGACCCCTAGGGGAAACACTGATGCTAGGTGGTGAATGGACATGATATCAATGAGATATGATAGCCTGGATAAGAATCATGATGGATTATTGATGGTTAAATGTGGTGGATGGAGAATGAGATGGAGTCATATTGAGGATGACAATGAGGTCGGGAATAAGTCTCGAAGAGACTTCCTACGTATCCCTGATGAAGGGAATCAAAGTCCACATAGTTTGTGAAGTGATGGGACACCTGAGGAGGCGAACCGTGAGATTGGATGCGTGGATGGGAAACATATGAAGTGGAACCTCCGGGTTGGGGCATGAAATTGAGGTGCATATAAAGGACAACAACATAATGACATTACAAGGCATACACGTGACTAGTGGCCCGAGAGTTGGTTTGACGCAATAGGGACAGACCCGAAATGTGGTTCCCAATTGTGCGGACTACAACAGATTACCGCTGGATGGGGTGACAACAACTTACTGATTGATGGGGCTGACAATAGCTTACCGTTGAATGGGGTTTACAACAGCTTACCGCTGGATGGGGTTGACAACAGTTTACCACTGGATGGGGCTGACAACGACTTACAAATGAAGGTGGAATGAAGTTTAACATCATGCAGGATGAAAAAGGGGGGCTTGCAGTTTAACTTCAAGTGGGAATAAGGTGGTCCGACGTGAATGGGGGGTCAAAACCAGTGGTTGTTGGGCTTGAACCTCAGGGAGGCATTCTACGCACCTTCCCTCGGTAAGGATAAAATTCCACATACTTCTAGATGAGTGGGAACCACCATGAAGATGGTCAGTACCAATGGATGGGGGGATTGAACCTCAGGGAGGTTTCTTGCGTACCTTTCCTTGGCAAGGATCAATGACCTCGTAGTTCAGGTTGGGTTTTGTGAACCAATGTTAAGATGGTCGGGACCAATGGGTGTTGGGATTGAACCTTATATAGGCTTCCTACGTACCTTACCTTTATAAGGATCAGAGACTTCGTAGTTCAGGTAGGAGTGTGGGAATAGAAATGAAGATGGTCGGGAACAATGGATGGTGGGATTGAACCTCAGGAAGGCTTCCTACATACCTTGCCTTGGAAATGATCAATGAACTCATAGTTCAGGTTGGGTTTGGTGAACCGACGTGAAGATAGTCGAGAACAATGGTTGTTGGGAATGAACCTTAGGGAGGCTTCCTATGTATATTTCCTTGACATGGATCATTGACCTTATAGTTCAGGTTGGGTTTTTGGCTTACTCTCAAAGGCGGACCATAGAGGATATCATGGTCGATGCTTGCTCTAAGTACACATGAGTCATGCTCGGTATGAGAATCAAGAAGCAGCAAAGACCTCATGATCATGTCGTCGAAGGTGCATCCGTGGGAAGTGGAATATGGGATTATGCTTAGTTAGCAGCCCAAAGAGGAAATAGGGCCTTATGTATGATTAGCATCCCGGGGAGATAGAGATTGGGACTTACTCTATTGTGGAATCCTGGGTGGTGACAAATCCCAGAATGATTTGGTTTTGGCACCAAGGAAGAGAAGAGTAGTAGGGATTCTACCTCTTGCAAGAAAATATAAGGGCATACACCAAGGTAGTTTCTATTTTCCCCGCGACATAATGTCATTCCAATAAGGAGGACGTCATTCCATGTGAGGAATAATCTCACTCCTGTGAAGACCAGTGGGCATACAGAATGTCAGAGGTGAAGGAACCCCACACCCGATGCATGGGTAATAGTTACAGTTTAACATCTTGTGCTGAAGACAATGGTGCTTAGCAGTTTATCATCCTGCTACTCGGATGAGGTGGGTTCACTGCTCACCCCTAGGACATAAATAATCGATACCCGCCTGACCTTGAGGGAAAGAAGGAATCAACAATGCCGTTTTGAATTGGGGGTGTTATGGGGCGATCCATTGGGGGGGGGGGGTCTAGGTTACCATGGCTATGCAAAGAAGAAATAGCTGTTAGAGTTCCTGGGTTTCACTATAGAGTGGCAATGATGGATGGGGCTTACGCATTGAAGCTACCCGAGTGTATTCCTCATATCTGGCCATGAGGGCATCCCATCTCACTGGTGGGTTGAGGCATATAATTGGGGCCAACACCTATTCACAAGTGCACAAGCAAGATAACTCCAAGGGTGTTGGAGTCAATCCAATAAAAGGGAGATGGAAATTTTGAATCACATGCCTGACATTCAAAACGATGTTAGGGTGGCATAGAGATATAGTATAACTGTTGACCGTATTTTAAACACATCATACATATTGCATTAGCCTGAAATGGGAACAGAAAAATGAGTGTTTACTATTGACCATGTTCGAAACACATGACCTGAATCGAAGTGTCATCCAAAGTCCTCTCGGGCATTGGCCTAGAACGGTAGGTGAGCCAAGGAGGCATCAGACAAGGCCATTAGAGGGTCCATTCAGACATGAATGAGGATGAAGATCCACATGAAGGATATGAAAAGCATTAGTTGGAGTGAATGAATGTTTGAACATATTCCAACACTCTTGAAATTATTCCACTGTAATCATGGCATAATGTATCTTATGCCTAACATGTAATAAATCTCTTATTTTGAACAATAGGCATCCTATTATTGAATGATAGGTAATTCTATAGTTTATAGTCATGTAGAGAGGGCTATTGGAATCTTATTCTTGGTGAATAAGGCATCTCTTGTTTAGAGAAAGATACACCCTATTATTGGAACATAGGGTGTACTACAATTTATAGTCATGTAAAGAGGACTATTAGCATCTTATGCTTCGAGAATAAGGAATCTATTAATTGGAAAAAGAGTAATTTTCTAATTGAATAATAGGTAACATTACAGTTTGTAGTCATGTAGATAGAACTATTGGTATCTCATACTTGGAGCATAAGGCATCTATTTTTTTGGAGAAAGAGGCATCCTATGTTTGGAACATATGGAGTACTACAATTTATAGTCATATAGATAGGACTGTTAGGATTAAGGCTCCTAGTAATGGTTGGTGTTGGGACTTACGTGAGGCCAACACTTTCTGGTTCAACCAGGCATATGAGCCATGTGGTATGATATTGAGGAGTTGCGTGAGGATTGGTTCAACTCTAGGTACTCAGGGGGATTGATGATGAGAATCTCAACTCGTGACATGGGGAACTAACCAAGAGAAATATGCTGACTCAAGGTGTTTCATGGTGTGCGGAGCAGTATCTCAAGTCATAGCATCCCATAAGTGGATGGTGGCTGCACATAAGTGCAGGAGTGCGCGTAATATGGCAGGAGTGCGTGCAATATTGAAGGAATTCATGCAATAGGGCCGGAGTACATGCAATTTGGGAGATGATCACGCAATCGGGGGTCATGTGTGAAATTGGGAAGGACATGCATGCAATAGGGGAGGTTGGCGTGCAAAAGGTGATCTTTGAGTGCAATTGAGAATGTGCGTGCAATAGGGAACGCAATAGGGAAGTAATTACGCGCAATAGGGGAGGATGGCATGAAAAAGGGGATCATTGTGTGAAATAGGGAATGTGCATGCAATAGGGTAGTCGAGCGTCCAATAGGGAAGGAATTGCGTGCAATATGCGGGGTTTGTGCGCAATAGAGAAGGTATGCGTGCAATTGGATAGGTGCAACACTAGTGCGTGAGAAATTGGGCACCATGGCACTATTGCATGCAAAAATAATGATTTGCACACAAAATTGGGCTTGTTGGCCCCTTTACACGCAAAATTGATGTGTTTCTTTCAAGATGGGTGGTTTTCGGTGATGGTGCAGAAAATTCCGAGTTACGTGCATTAGGGTGGTGGTCGACCTCCGGGGGCCCTCCCGAGAAGAAGGGGCTGCACTAGTATTTATTGGTGAAACCTTGAATGTTGGTGCATGCATCAATTCCAATTTTCTGTGAAATTACATTTTACGCACAAGATTCCTTTTTACGTGCTAGATTCCCTTTTTATGTGTATGATTCCATTTTTACGTGCATGATTCCCTTTTTATGTGAAAATCCATTCTTTCCCCCCAAAACCATCTTGGATTTCCATTTCCAGTAGCCCGACATAGAACATCCATAACATATGATATGTAACTCTGTTTAGGATCCATGACTAGTAAAATTGAATCCTGCAGAATGAGATTTTCCCTGAGATCATGTCCCGTAGCATTTGGTGAATTACATTGTCGCATTTCGGGTGCCAAAAAATATCCATATCAATAATCTCTTTATGCACGATAAAGTAAGTTGTCCAAATATCATGAACATATTAAGGGGTAACATACCTTAATAAAAACATATCCTTTATATTAAATCACTTCTTAATGTTTTTTATCACTATTCCGCATATATTTTACAGTCCTTAATGATAAAATAAATCTACAAATACTTATATATTATATTATTTGTCTGTCAAAATCATTTAATTCCAAAACATATACACTTTATTAATCCAACTTTATTCTTAAATCATTACTTAGACATCATAATCTTATTCTATAATAACTCATTCCTAAATATGAAATATGAATAATGTCTTAAGGTTCCTCAACCCCATTCAAATCATGTTATATATGATTAATGTAAACATTAAGGTTATAACATCTCAAACCTTTCACATGTCATTTGCAGTCCCTGTATCTTTAGCAGTATAACCAATACCCCTAAAACCTTCCTAATTATTTTCATGAAATTTTCCCTTAGTAATGTTATTTGAATAATACCCAAACTTTACACATATTAAACATTCAATGTAAAACAATTTCCATAAAATTTATACCACTGACTATTACAAGGAATCACAGGGTGAGAAAAAATTATCATAGATGAAAACCACATAATAATGAAAATTTATTAGAGGATGCCTAAATCATGACACGTAATTTTAAATCTACTAATCCTTAGTTTTAACCATAGAGACATCACTAGGAACACACTTATAAATATACCTAGGGATTTCACAAAATATTTCTATTCCTAGTTTCCAACGGTTGACTAACCCATTAAATTTATACCAATTATAGTGACCCAAGATTAAAATACATTGAGATTAAAACATTTTAGACTAATATTTGGAGTATTATATAAAATACATTCCAAAGGACCATAATATTTTAGTTTTTTTTGAAAACTGTAAAAATAATATTCTAAATTACTAAAAGATCTTCAACAAATCCTTTAGAGATCATACCAATTTGGCACCCCAACTTAAACAATTTCTTTATAACCAATGGAAAGGGAAACAAAATAAAGGGGTGCGATCAAATTCTCATAAAGTGTTAACAAGGGAGATAAATAAGAATAAAATGAGCATAATGGTATGAGAACATGATATTGAAAATAAAATATCATACCCTGAATTTCAAAGATCATAATGAAGACTCATGGAATAAATATTTTTAGTTAATAATACATGCATCATAAATAAATCAATATCATAATCCATGAGATCATAACATAATCATAAAACCTGGAATTGTCGCATATACATAAGCATCAAAACTGCTATGTGATGGATAACTAAAAATATAGTCATAACTTATTATGATTGGGATAATCAATCATGTACCTTATTCAAGAAAGGTATTCCTTCCCATATACAATTTATTTTAGTATTATGATGCCCTCCCATGTACCCTCATATTTCAGGCTTGGGATTCCATCCAATTTAGCCTCTTGTTTTAGGCTTTGGATGTCATCCTGTGTACCCTCTAGTTTCAGGTGAGGGATGTCTTCTCATGTACCCTTTTTTTCCAATATTGGGAGTCACATAGTGTTCCCTTGTAAATCATAAGAAATTCATCTTTACCAAATTCATTTTAGGGATATATAGGTACTAGCCTTAACTTAATGACATCATAAATATGTTCCCTATAAGATAATGAAGCATTCATCATACAATTACCCATAAAAAGTGATGGGTATCATAAACATGATATTATAACCCATGAAATGAAATTGGAACTATAAAAAATTAATCGTATCATAAAATATGGAAAATTGAAAGGTTTTCTAATCATTGAATATAATCATAACCCATGAAAAGAATCTGTTTTCAAAAGCCTATAACACGCGGAATAGAAAGGGGTTCCTTAAATATCAAGACATCACAACATAAACCATTTATGATATTATATTAATGGTATAATTGGATTATATTATTATTAAGGAATATGTGACAACAACTTATGAAATATTAGATTGAATATAACTTTGAAATATCTTTTAAAAACATTTTTGTTGAAATTGTCCTTTTCTTTATAAAAAATGCCTTTCAAGACCTAAAACCCTTTTTAAAACCTTTTTCATTGAAAATATACTTGAAAACATATAAATAAAGCATGAAAACTATAAAACATTTACAAAATACTTTTTACATGAAATTTATCTTAAAATATTATTTTAATTTTTTTTGGAAAACACTGTTTTTTAATAATACAGGTTTCTAATCGAGGAGAGAATAGAATTATGATTTGCATGAAAACATTTTATTAATGATATTAAGAAAGAAAGAATGAAAAATATTTTTAATAAATAATTTTATCATGAATAACCTAAGTATAATAAATTTTTTGAGTTTTATGGAGAAATGAATCACAATATTTCATTAATGGAAGCGTGATTGTAAAAAATCCCAATAAATAATGAGATTTCAACAATAAACTCTTTACACATTGGAAACATAAAATCATAATAAAAATTAGGTAATAATAATAAATTAATCTTATAACATCACTAAAATAATAATATTCAAGATATAACAAGTAAAAGGGATAAAATATACACCTTGTAAAATTATATAGTTCTATATAAAAACAAGTGTCTCAATGAAGGCGAATTGAGACAAAATTACCTTACCAATTTGGTAAAATTTTAATCCTAAACCCCATGTATGGGAGATAATAAAATTGAAATGTAAATAACCATAACTATAAGAATAAAAATTATATAATTAATTTGTGTGAAGTATTTACACCACATTAGATAAACAAGTGGTGAAAATGGAGAAAGTCTCATAGAAATAGAAGTGAGACCAGAAATCCCATTTCTACTTGAGTAAATTTTGAATAAAGATTCCCATGTAATAATAACATCAATTGAAAAATTTATTATAATTACATAATGTGAGTTAATTAAAATATATTTCATAGGGATGTATATACACCACACAACTAGAATAAGCAGTAAATATAACATATGTCCCACAAAAATACAAGTGAAATGAGAAAACCCTTACCTTAAGTCTTGTCATTATCTATACACATTAAAAACGAATTAATAATTTGTATATGTTTATTAAACATCTAACACAGATCCATATTCTCATATATCATACCATATATTATTTTATTATTACTTTATATAACCATTTTATTAATAGTTTCATGTTAATGTTACATTTCCAGTAATATCCGCTTTGTTTATCATATATGTTTTGACTTGTTGTTATTGATCCTCTTAGTTATAAAATTATTAAATTTTGTTAATAATTAAAAAATTATTAAATTTAATATATATCTTGTATATAAATATTTATAACAATTTATAAAATATATTAGTATGAAATGGAAAACACCCTTCATGGAGACGGTACGTATGGATGAACACCATCTCCATTTGATTGTCATTTTGAAATAAATAAAGTAAATGATATATATATAAATATATGTGTATATATATTATAAATCCATTATAATTACTATTTCATATATATCATATACTTTTACTAAAACCATCCTTAATACGTTCCATGTAAATTGTGAATGAATCACGTCCCTTTGAGGAGGTGGTAGTCCACACGTCCACCAAAGAAATTATCATGTTTTAAAAAATATAAATCAAGATGGTTTGTTTTATGTAATAATAAAAAAGTTAAATAAAATCATAAATATAATATATATCATATAAAATAGTATTTAAAACATAAATACCAACCATGAGAGGTCGTAAGAGTATCAATAATCCTTTGAAAATATATCATTATATTAAGTATAATGTTTTTATTATACAATCATGTAACAAGAATAATTTATGTGGTGGATAAGGAAAATTAAAACAAAAATTATTGTAAATAAATTATACATCTTATTTGGGTAATTCATTTTGGTTTGAATAGAAGGAAAAACTTTGTTTTATTTCTACCCAAAGAGAGGATTTTATGTTGTGATGAGAAATGTTTGGAGAATATTATGGAATGGGTTGAATTTGAAAATTTGTATTGATAAGTGTGAGGATTTGAGTTTAGTGAGTGTCCTTTTATATTATAGGAGGATTGAAATTCTTGTAAATATTAAAAGGTAAACACTATTTAGAGGTTTCCCTTACATCATGTTTCTAAAATAATTTTAAATTTTATATAAAATTTAATATATGGTATAAATAAGTCAATCTAGTGAATTTTGTATATGCTTATAGGGAATTTGTTTCATTAAGTAAATGTTTAACCACTAAGTAAAGTTGTTTTTACCTTAATCACTGTAATTAATTTAATTACTTATAAAAATATTTTTTGTCAAAAAATTGTAAATACTAGATATTATAAATTATTATGACTTTTTACATGGAAACCATTTTTCAAAATTCTAAACACAAAAGTGGATGAAACTAATTTTAAATTAACTCAACAGACATGTTGTGAAATATGGGTTTAATGGATCTCATTATACTTTAAAACCAAATTAATATAAAACATAACTACATAAATAAATTATTAGAAAAAAAATACTTTTATTAAAATTCATTATTTTCTAAAAAATCATAAAAAAATGAATCTTCTCAGAAAAATAAATAAAATTCACCCAAAGTAAATATTTATATTATGATTTAAAATATGATTCTTATTCTATCCAATAAAAATTATAAATGTGTTAAAATTTAGATTTAAAATGTGGTATCTATTAAAAGGTGGTAAAAATACCTTTTAGAAAAATACATCTTTTATTCATAAAATTAGACTTAGTGTTAACATAAAACTATCAAATCTGTTGTATGAGTATCAAAAATATTTCTTGAATATTAAATATATATATTTTATTGAAAAATTACTTCAAATTTGGTTCATTAAATTTATTATATTAAAATTAAGTTTATACATAGAAAAATAATTTTCTTAGAAAAGGGTTTTCATAATTTGAAAATAGTTATTACATTAATTCATAACTAATTGATAACCAAAAGATTCATTTTATATACATACTTAATTTATATTTTCCAAATTCATTTAATATTATTCATAACTAATATTATATTGTCTAAGTTGTAACTATAATAATACATTAATAAAAATATTAATAGTATATTGTAGTTTGGTGAAACGTAGCCTTGTGTGTAATGTAATATATAGAATTACCTTTGAATTGTGTGCAAGATAATACAAACAAAGTGTTTCATGTTATAAAAGTTTATATAAGTTTTTCACATAGAATAAAATTGAATAGGTGTTGTTCATAATGAAATCCGATCTAATTTATTTCATATAAAAAAATATTCATTGTTGTGTGAAATAAAAAATATCAAAGAGATTAAATTAATTAAAGATATATATTCCAAAAAATCTAAAGTTGTTACAGTTACATTATTATGTTGGTACTCTATATAATAGATCACATCCTAGAGGGAAAAAGTATTTAGTAGTTATGGTACTATAGATACATACGTGAATCTCATATTAAATTTGAAAACATAAAATTCCACCAAGTATTTTCTTTGTGGACACCATTATTTTCTCTATAATATCAATGCATATTAATCATAGTACACTTTCTAGAATCATGGGGAAAGAAAAAAAATAAATGGTTAGTACATATTCTCAGTAAGGGTAATATATTGTAGAATAAATCTTGAATAAATAATGAAAAATTAATATGTGAATGTAAATAACTTAAAACACATTCCATTTAATTAATTATTTTGGCACGATGAATAATATAAAATGAATTAATAAATATTAAATAATTACATATATATAATCACCTGAGCTTCAAAAAATTCATGGATATTATAAATATTATAATAATAACAACTATATTAACAACTAATTTTATAATGATGAAATTTATTATGTTGGACACCTGAAACGTACTATTAAGGAATAGTGCCAAGACTTCTAAAAATGTCCTTATGGCCACATGCTAGAACATCTACATTAATGTGTTTTTCCTTAAAAAAATAACCAATAATTATAGATGTTTTTCTGGGATATATAATTTTTTCTTTACCCATCACTTAATAAGTACAATGTATTCATCATTAGGATAAACATTTAAAATTAATGAAATATCCTTAAAAATAAATAACTCTTCATGTTAGAAGAACTAGATTATAGAATACTTTCCCAAAAAAATTATCATAAATCACACATAAAAATAATTTGGATTTTATATTTTGAATATATCATCAAAAAATCATAGCATTAAATAATGTATGTTGACATAGATGAATATAATTTCAAAGGCATTCATTGTAATTTTTAACGCAAAATAGCCTATTCATATTTAAACCACTTATATAAAAAATTTCCAAATATTAAAGTGTTTTTAATAGAACCACCTAATAATTTATAGAGGGATTTAATTTAATGATTAGTTATAATGGTGTGAAATTATATTTATTTCATATATGTTAAAAAACAATTCTTTTAGTCTACGGTAAAAAAAGTCAAAAAGTAACTCATTTAGAAAACGCAAAGAAGAGTACTATTAAAAAACTATTAAAGTTAAATCATTGTTAATTTTTTTGATAATAAATCCTTGTAAAGTAGTTAAAATATTATTTAGAACATTTTTTGGAAAATAATGACAATAATGACAAACATTCTCTACTGATGAGAAAAGAAATTCAATATCCATTACAGTTATTTTTTTTGAATATTGAGTAATTAAAAAGAGTAAAATTAATGTAAAAATTATATTTTCTTGAAATAAAAATTGGATAATTAAATATATTGGTTTTAAGTTAGAAAAATCAAATAATTATTATAATAGAGGCATAACGATAAACAATTCTTAATAATAATGTGATTGTGAAATATACGACTACCTCAGGTTTGACGTCCTTCGATTGTGCTTGAAATTACAATGTAATAAATATATAATTGTTATATATTTGTTAAAAATACATAATCATATGTCTCATACCATATATTACTTACTTATATCCTCATATCGCCCTTTTATTACCAATTAATTTTTAAACAAATACTTGATTTGGGAGATAACTACATTATTTTTCAAGTTTTTTTTGGTTCTATAGTTTAGGTCTTTCTACTTCGATCACTGTTAAAAAATCACAAGAATTTTAATCAAGATAAAAATATCATATATATTTCTTATAACTATATATCTATAAATAATAGATATTGACATAAATTACACTATTCATAGAGATGGTTGGCTTTTGTACGCATTAACAATAGTTTCACTTTTCCAAAGATGGAATGAATGAAAGGTAAGTAATAATTCAAAATTAATTGATTATTTTTATATATTATATATATTTTACATTTGATAAATATATCATTATTTCCATCCATGTAAAATGAAAATGAAAAAATGTGTCACATACCTTCATGGAGTTGGTTGTATACACATACGCATGAGTGACATTATCATTTTTCAATGGATTGGATGGTAAGTATGTAGATATGATGATATAATTATAACAAAATAATTATGTTATAAATATATAATATTAACAATAATCCCATACTAATACCCATTCTTATTTTAGGGTGATGAAAATTAATTTCATCGATATATGGAGATGATAAACCGTACATGTGCACGCATGATACTTTCAATTTCCATTTTATGTGAAAGAGGGTGAAATAATATGGTTTAATAACCAAAATAATATTTTAATATATTTATTATACATAATTTATTATTTTACAATAAATACTTGAGATTTAGTGGATTTAGAATAAAAAATTATTTTAAAGAGTTTGGGTGGGACGATTACCACTTCTTCTAGAGGATTCTATTCGATCCTTTCTTAATGAATGTAGGGAATCCATTTTGAGAAGAAAAGAACCCACATAACATGTATTAGTATGTTTTTAAGAGAAATGAGAAGGGCATGATTGACTTAAGTTGATCAACCTGGTGTAAATAATAGAGGGAAGGGGTGTCCATTTATAATGGTGGGAAATGACACATATAAAATTACAAAAAAATTCAAATATATTTTGGTAATTATTCTGAAAAAAGATCACAAATGGAAATATATTAATATAAAAGTATTCTTTATTCTAAATATAATCATAATTTTATGTTTATATTGATTTCAATTTCATTTTAAACATTCTTGTTTAGATTAACCCCATGGCTAAATTTTTGGAACCATAATCACGGTAACAATTTGTTCAATCATAAGTGGTTATAATTTTACTTATAAGGTAAAAATTGGAACATAAATGGACATGGGATGAAATATTTTAACATTTAATCTCCCTCTTGGGAGGTTATTTTACCTTCAACACACCATTGGGAGTGAATTTAGACAATATCAAATATTTCAATGCATGTTCTCTTGGATATGTGGTTAACATTTCTTATGGAAATAATTTTGAAAGAAATTATAGGTTTCAATTTTATCCATGTAATGTATTGGTTAGTCCTATACTTGGCTTATATTGACTATTTATCGATGATAATTACCTTTATATTTCTAGAGGGAGGAAGCTATTCTCACCATGGTGAGTGGGATCTTCATGTTGGTCATATAGGACCAATTTAGTGCATATTTGATTGTCTCATGGATCAGATTACCAGTATATCTCAAGATGATGGTGGAATACCAGAGTATTCATTTAATCCAATGGAAAACCATTTCAAGATGTATTTATTGATGTGCTCTATGGATTAAAACCCAAAAAAAGTTCGATTTCATGATCGAGTTGCTGTAGGGAGAAGACCGAGTTTCCATCATGACTTATATACTTATAGAAACAGAGCATTGAGAGTTGAAAGATAAGTTATAATACTAGGAAACTAAAGGTTTCATATGACCTCATATGTTCCCATGGGGTTCTCCAGTTCTTTTCACCTAGAATCCTTAGATTACCTTATGATTATGTGTGGATTATTAATGATTAAACCAGATGACAGTCAAGAAACAATATCCTCTTTAAAACATCAATGATTTAATAGATATGTTGAGATGTGATAAAATTATATCTATGATCTATATGATATTATGATACCACTAGTTGATAGAGAGACCATCAGATATACCTTCTAATCATTTTTATGGAATATCTATCCTGTTTGAGTCTGTAGTGATTCCATTTGGTTGAATAATTCACTAGAGGTATTCATGTCCTTGATGAATTTAATATTTCATCATTTTATGGACCACATTTTGGGTGGTTTTTTGTCAACTAAAACTTAGTGTAATACCATTTTAAAGATTATCATTCTAGAAATATTAACATCATTTTAAGTGCATTGAGAGAGAATCATATATCCACCAGCCTAACTAAATACAGTTTCCAGACTGATAATGTGAACATCTTGGGAAATATTATCTTATAGGAAAGAACATCAATGGACCCAAATAAATTTATAGTTGTGTTTTTTTATCGATACCTAAGAATTAATTTTATGTCCATATATTTCTAGGTTTATCAGGTAACTATTAGTGATTTATCCAAGACTTACACTATTTGGAAGCACTGATGTCCCAGAAAACTAAGAATATGGTGATGTTTTTTTATTAGATGATTGTGAAAAATATTTTTTGGTGTTGAAGTGTAGGCTGATAACATCACCTATCCCCACATTACCTAATATGGTTTAATATTTTTGCATGTAATATGACACATCTGGAGTTACCCTTGCTGAATTAATGATGTAGAAGTATTGAGTGGTTGCTTATGGATCTAGGAAATAGAGACCACAAGAAAGGAATTACCATACTAACACTCCTTATACATCTATGGCGGTACATTTATTGAGATGTTTGATACATTATATTATGGGTGAGATTTTTTTTCTCTACATGGACCAAACGTTCCTAAGGTACATGTTTTCTCAGTAGAACATGAACCATTAGCCATGGAGGTTGGTTGAGTGTTTGCAGTTTTTGATGATGATATGGATTATACCATTTGAAAGGGAAACCCCATTTTTGATTATTTGAGATAGAATATGCAAAGTATGTTACTATATGATTCTTGTGATGAGTGGATAATAATGGAACTCTTTATCAACATTCTTATAGATTTCTAGGACTCCTAAGGATGAGTAACTCTAACTTCAAAATCTATTGTACCTGTTCTTTTTAATTTGATCAATATTGAGTTGTTATCTCATCTAAAGGGATTAGCTTTAAGATACAACATATTCAGTGGAGAAAAAACCAGGAAGAAGGTCTGTTAGCTGTGTAAATTATTTTACTTTTCATTTTCAATTTAGGGTTCATATTAACTTATGTGAAGCTTTTATGGGAGATTTTTAGGCTTTTATAAGAGTGGTACATCCTGGTTTGACAATGATTTATCATGATCTCCATAGACATTACTATTGGTTAGAAATTACGAAAGAGGTTGCAGGATGTATGGTGATATATTTCACCTATTGGAAATAGAATATTAGTCATCATTGCATAGCTAGGATACTGAATTATCAACCAATTACTAATTATAAATGAGATGATTTCATTATTAATTTTATAATAGGATTACCTAGTAAAACCCTTTAGAATGATGTAGTATTGGTGTTCATGGATCTACTAACCATGGAAGCCAACTTCATAACTATTAGGGAGACATTCACTATTAATTACTTGTATAGTCTATACTTGTGTGACATACATCAGATTAACAATGTATTGTGGGGTATCATTTCATGGGTGTAACATATCACACTCATGTTGTTCTAATAAGATAATAGTTTTCATGTGTTGTTCCAGATGGCACCTTCTGAGGCCTTATATGACAAGTTATTCCATTCTCCTATTTTTTGTCTGCAGGATGGTGAGGAAGTTTTTTTGGGCCTAATCTTATACATGATATGTCTGAGAAGGATTAGTTCATTAAAAGGAGGTTTTTAAACATGAATAGTTGGAGGAAATCGTACGACGACAATCCGAGATGACCTCTGGAGATTAAGATTTGTCATAATGTTTTCGTTCAGATGTTTTTAAGATTTATGAAATACCATATCAAGAAAGAGGTAAATCTTGATTCCATGTTTGTTAGTAAATTTGAGATAGTGGAAATGGACCATATTTTAGAATACCGATTAATTGTTCCACTACACTACAATACAATGTAAAAAATGTTTCAAATGTCATAGCTTCCGAGATATTATCCTAAAACTTCTCATGCTGTAGACATCAAGGATGTAGAGCTTTATATTGATGTATTCTTTAGAAGCATCCTATAGAGATGGGGGACCGTAGTGAGAAGTATATTAGGTGTAAGATTACACATCCAGTTTGTGTGTAGTGGAATCATGGGCATGTTCGGGAGGATAAAAGAGAATGGTTGTCTAATAAGTGAGAATAGATGAAGTATTACACAAAAAGACCCCACAATGTTTCTTGAATAATCTTAGGGATTATTTTTTATATAGTGGGTAGGTTTTAAGATCCATTCATTTTCTATGTACGCCCCTCTTTGTGTTTTTCATTGGACCTTGGACGTTGAGTATTATTTAGATATAAAGATATGTTTTTGGGGAGAATTTCCAAATATTCAAGGATGACTGTTTATTTGAATTAATGGAGTCTAGGTGCAAAGAAGTTAAATGCTATTATTAAGCTTTCTTGTGATTTTGGAAGTATTCTGATGTGGTTCAAGAGCAATCACATAAGATGGGAAAATTTTGTTCAGTCGAAAATTACATGCTATGTATTTGTTACCTGACATGTAATGTCCTCCAGAAATGCATCATGAAGTAGTTCCCACCAAAAAGTGGTTTCACATAGTTAGAATTATTCACTCCATCTAAATTTCTATTGGGGTAAATATTATCTTTTGGTGATATGTTTTTCAGCATAACACAAAAATGAATAAATACATGATTTGAAAAGATTAAACGCCATGTATTCAATAGACCCATCAGTTTTATGTTACTAGTGAATATGATTTTATAATTCATTTGGTTTACTCCTCTAATATATCAAGCCATTGAAAATTCTTTGAGATTTTTTGACCCTTCCACCCCCTCTGGATTTCCGGATCATGCATCTGATCCCTGGTGAGTTGTTTGGGTCCCCTTCTCTTTCGTAGTTCTTTGTAATTATAGTAAAAATATACTAACCAAAACTTTTTGGGTTTCAATAATGAGTTAGTATGACTTGGTTTTTTATTGTAATCTTCCTTAAATCAATTACTTTGGTGATATTGATTGGATGTGATTCCCAATCAATGGAAAAAGGAAGGGGTTTAAAACAAACCATATGATCTGATGAATTGTTATGTGCATGAAATATTATGATAGTGTTAGAATTACATATTCTATAATTAATTTATTAATTAATGAATGGTAAGACATGTATTTTAGATATTGGTTTGATCCTTCAGATTAAATTGGTAATAAGACATGGCATATTACTACCAGTTGGGTGAGAAAACCTTTTAAGAATAAGAACATGGCTAATGAATTAGAGTGTGTTTAGCATGACTTGAGATTATAGGTGATTTATTGATATAGAATTACATTTGTAATAAATTATGAACTATTGATATGATTTTGATAAATTTTTATATAAATTTATGTTAATTTGAATGACAACAGTGAATTTTCATAAGTAACGATTGAGGCTCATGAGGTGATATTGTGATATCCTTACAATTATGACTTATTATGCTAACATGCTTTAATCCTTATATTGAGTTGGATGTACCCAATGCCATTGTGTAATGATTATATTGAGTAGGAACTGCATGTTACCAAGAGGTAATACTTATATTGAGTGGGATTTCACTAGTCCCATGATGTATTTCTTATACTGAGATTGATATTCCCATTACCATGTTGTACTACTTAAATAAAATTGTCTTTGCCTAGTCCCATGCTGTAATTAATATATTGAGTGTGATATGCCTAGTCCCATTCTAGAATGGTTATATTGAAGGATTGGAATATTTTTTATTGTATTTCTAGGTATATGTGGTTGTTGGTGTCATGGTTGTGTAACATATTTAGATACATTCCAGCATTGCGCCAAAGAAGGATGATTAATGTACTATATTAATTGATTAATTAACATAATATTTTATTGCTTCCTAGAATGAACTTATAAAGAGATATATTTTTTTTGAGACATGGTAGTATTGACCTAATGAATTTTATTTATACCCAATTTGGGTTTACATTTGGTACCTGAGAAGATTACAGAGATGCAGGTTTGGGTAATGGAAGGGGAGATTGTTACTGATTTGTTGCTTGCTGGATTGGATGAAATTTGAGGAGGGAATTACATGGGGCATGGGACCAGCTTCTATTGAGATTATATTTTGTCAGATGATTCTTTTATTCATATTTTCTCATTTTTAATTTTATTTTCACTTGAGATTTTCATTACACGATTCTTTATTATTCGTTTATTGGGTTTTCCTTTACTTTCTAGTTGCATTATACACAATTTCTATTGATTATCTGTTATGCCGATGTTTATTATTATGAATTATTTTACTATTTAGTACTATATTTTAGGGGGAATATTCTCCCCACTATACATACAACAACCCAACTACTTTTTAATAGCATCTGGCATATGGGGAGGCACACTTGACGTCTCATAACCAACCCATTTTGGCCATGTGGGAGAGTTCTAGATGAGGGAACATCAAGGTTAATCACATTGAATCATAATTGATAATTTTTTTTAAAAAATAATGGATTTTATAAAATAAAAAATGTATATAAAAACCATTGAATCCATACCATAATGAAATTATGGGGTTCATCTTAAATAAAAAAATATTATGTATTTAAAATCTATAGTACAATTTTATTAAGATATGAAAAATGACAAATTTGTTACTGTGTTTTCATGATGTTTTATAAATCAAAATCACAAGCCACATTCATCTAATTCAATATACTATGGAAGTATGGTCATGTAAATAAATAGTTAAAAATAGTAGTTAAAAACAAATAAAAGTACGATAATAATTTTTTAAAATGGAACAACTAAATTTATGTTCTTTAAAATAGTATTACATAATAATGGTTACTTATTTTCATTTATGTTTTATCCGATTAAGAAAATTTTTCATAATCTAATATAGTTGTGGAATAAAATATTTTATAGATTTAAATAATATAGTGTCGTATGAAAATGTTATTAGGGTAGGGTGTAAAGATCCAACCTTAGACATGACAAACAAGAGGACCTTATTTAGGTCTAGGTTCTGGAAATAGATACATGATTACCAAAAAAACATCAGAGTTACAGTGAGAAACTAAACATACTCAAAGATCATTATCGCTTCCACTGCGCTACAACAACGATGACAAACTTTGGAAACCTGTGAAAAACATTTCAAAAGAATAGGGTGAGCACAAAAGATGCTCAGTAAGGGGTTTTGTTAATAAATTATACGGATTTTGAAAAAATCATTGGAAAATACTTGCACATACTTAAAATAATTCCTTTAAAGAAAATTTCATAACTTTTCAAAGGATTATGGAAACCATTTAGGAAATTCCACACAAGCATTTATGCATTCAACTAAAGACTACTAAAAGATAATGTTACAATGTAAGTATACTGGTACAAAAGTGCATGTATTTACACTAAATATAATGAAGCATAACATGAAAAGTATGCATACAATAATGAGCATAAACGTTATCAGAGTTGCGCATAAACAATTTCATTAAATCTTATAAAAATGCATATTATGATATAATTAATGTAATTCTAACATTTTCATTAAAATTATGGAATGGTAAACTGATCATGCATCATCACTGTCTCATCATATTCCATGTGCACTTCAATCTCATACTCATAGGCAATGGATCTGTAACCAAGGATATTTATCTAGTCGAAATAATAACTTGGATGGTCATATACTGAAACATAATGAGGAAACATATAATGTCGGACTCATGTATGAATGTCAAGGGATCGTGCCATGACATAATGGTAAAAACCCAATTTGACTGTCTTGAGAACTATCGATGCATCGAGGAGCTTACTTTTACCGGTCTCCAACATGGAGGGCTTACTTTAACCAGTCCCCAACCTGGAGGGCTTTCTTTTAACCAGAACCCAACCTGGAAGTCCCATACATTCCTCATATGTTAATAAGGTCTGATATTCAAGGTGTCCCATACCACATTGAATATTTAATTTCCAATTGATATTACCCAAAACTACTCCAGTGTTTTTCTGAAAACATTAGGCAAGCTTCTGAAAACAAAATAACTACTTATGAGACAGCTCGACTAATGATAGGCCATGATGGTTCTACGCCCAATCCCTTTCTATATACCACACTAGAGAGTCGGGTTTTCTGAAAATCATTTTAATCTTGCATTAAATATGTAGATATTTTCACTGGGTTTTCATATATTAAAACTTGTAATCAATATTTGATACATAAGTAATGCATATACATATTCACATGTATATATATATACTTTCATAAGAATTTATCTTCTTGTTCTAAATTAGTCGATTTACACATCGACATAACATTGAAGATAAGGAAAAAAATAATCAAAGACATTCATAGTATGATAAACATTATTTGAACATAAGATAACACATAAAATGACGGGTGATTAGGGTTTTCTACATGAAATGATAAATTCTTAATTAAAGAAACTTATCCATGGAAATGAATCCTTCCTAAAAATAAATGACATTAATTATGATGATAAAAGTGTCAATTAACATAAAATTAGATTCAAGCACAGCTTGATTTATCAACAACATTCACTGCTTCTGGTAAAGGACCATATTGACATGTTACTTTAAATCATTTTTATCCTAATCTCAATAATTCAAAACATATGACGTTAATATAATAAAAACTTTTATAAATTAATGTATGTTTTACACATACATTTTAATTTACCAAACACCAAAATTATCTTTTCTTAAATACCCATTAAATACTAATTGCATTAAAAACACCAATTATATTTTGATGATAATCGTATTGAAATTAGGGTTTGGGAATTATACAAATATTTATATATATACACAATGTTTATACTTTTATAACCAAATAATTTCTTATATGTAATAAATACTTCAAAACATAATTAATCATTAATAATTTTTGATTGAAAGCCAAACCATGTAAGGTATATAGCTTGTGTGACCGAATGTATGTTCTTATGTTAAAATTAGTGTTACACATACTAAATATAAATCCAAATGAACCCTAATGACATTTTGCATCTAAAACATTACCTAAGGCTTAGAAATCATCTTTTAAAAATTATAAAATGGATTTGGGTGGAGAAACATAAATATGTATATATATATATATATATATAGGTTTTAGAAACACAATTCCATTTAACCCAATAATTGGTTCACACATGAAATATTATTTATAAATGAGTATTCATCTCTTATAAATCATAATTGTTTTGTATTGAAATAAATACATATATATAAGTATACAATTATATATATAAAAATTTTACATAAAGGATTCTAAATGCAAAAAGTAAATTCATAACAACCATTATAAATACATAACCCCTAGAAAAAAATGTTAGGACACTTTAGAAATCTTAAAACAAATTTGGATTGGAGTTATATATATTTATATACCCATATTCGAGATGGCTATATAGAGTTTATATATATATATATATATATATATATATGAACAGAAACATTGTAAAATAAATCAGGTGAAGACCATCCCCTTACATATAAAAATTTGATAATTTTATTTTAAAACATTTAATACCAAATGGAATGATATTTACTCATTTATTTATGTTTAATAAACCATATATACACAACCACATGT
Organism: Viscum album; assembly: GCA_963277665.1. Classification (NCBI taxonomy): domain Eukaryota; kingdom Viridiplantae; phylum Streptophyta; class Magnoliopsida; order Santalales; family Viscaceae; genus Viscum; species Viscum album. The sequence goes on along the minus strand of OY728125.1, from coordinate 1,465,160,779 downwards.
TATAGGTTTTGTAAAACTAAAACGTTTAAAATATACACCCTTACTTCTGAAACCTTAAATAAAAACTATGACAAAACTTTTGGGAAGGCTTGAAACAGGAAGGAGCATATATATAAATACATAAACAGCATATCCCATTATACACAGAACATGTATAATCGGTTTTTTCACAACAAAAATAAGTAAGATAACACCTTACATTTTAAAAACATCATTGCAAATCAAAATTCGATAGAATTAAAATCGTATTGATTAAAACTACATGAATATATATATATATATCAGCATATACAAAGTTTATATTCAAGTTTGAAAAAGTAAATCAAAGTGTATTGAACCATTACATGTATTCATGGGGGAGTTCGAACAGCCAAAGCTTGCTAGATTTTGAGGAAGAGAAAAAAAATAAACATAGGATTTTCATGTAATAAGGGGTTTATATAAACTATGATTTTACATATTAAATGACTTTCTTCTTTCATCATTAATAAACAAAGAAAACCCGAGTTGACTATTGCTAATGAAAACAAGGGTAATAATTGAAGAAAATCGTAAATAAAACAATCATTTCAAAATATAAATATTTTATGAGAGTCTTACATGAGAAGCTTGGGTTTTGAAATAATAATCAAACATAAAGCATGTACACTTGTGAAAAAACAACATAAAATAATTGAGGAGAGTTTCGACTGATTGGTGCGATACATATAGGTGTATTGGGGTAGGTTCAATGAAGGTTAAGGGTTAGAAAATAAGCGGACGGCTCATATCATATGGGATTGATCGTAGGGTTAAAATGAACCCTAGTATTTTTAAAAAGGTGGCCAATTAGATGAGTTGAGGGGATGGCTAGGATTTGAATTCCTTTTCATGGGTGGTAAAAACACATCCCACATATCCAATTTCAAAAAAAAAAAAAAATTCACGTGTTGATTTTTTTAACACACGTTTTTGTATTTATATTCCCAAAGTTTTATCTCTCTCACTTTTAGAAATCATGATTGACTCTATCATATATTATAATGTTTTTTTATTTCACGTTTTACTTTAATACACTTCATATTTTTAAACCAATAAAAAATGTTGCTTTTCCATAAAAAAACAAAGCATGTCATGTTTATCATATACAAAATATATAATAGAGTAATAAAAATGATAATTAAATTTTTTATAAACACATAATCATATATATATATACATTATATCCTATAATGAAATATATATATATATATATACACACAAAATATTTATAAAAAATATTATTTATATTTTCAAGTCATATATATATATATAACACATCATATTTTTATTCTTTTGATATTATTATTACTTTATGTTTTTTATATGTTTTCTTAGGTTCAATGTTTTCTCCACTTTAACATTTACTTTTTTTTCATTTTCCATATCATGTAATGATTGTGTTTATTATATTTTATTCAATATATATATATATATATATGAAAATCGTTTCTTTTATAACACATGTGGCGTTGTTTTTTTAAATGTATATATATATATATAATTCATTTTTTAAGACACATATATGTAAAGTGTGTTTTATAATATATATATATACATATTATTTTATTATAAAGATATTAATAATAATAATATTTTGTATACATATAATAACAAATTTAGTATATTCACAAATAATTATCATTTAAAACATTCTAATAAAAAAATATTATTTTCCAAAAATAATTATATACAAATAGTTATTTTGATATATTATTTTAAACAAAATAACAATGTTAATTTAACATAAATTTAAAATTATAATTAATAAAAGTTATAATTCACATTAAATTGATTAAAAAACTTAATTTTTATTAAATTTTTTAATCTTTTATCTATGTAAATATATATACATATATATATATGTGTGTGTGTGTGTGTGACATAGATTAATTCAAAACATTATTTATAATAAAACATCATTCTTAATTATTTCATTTATTAGAACAACGTCTTTGAAAATATATTTGATGTCGTCGCCTATTAGAACATGACATTTTTTATAAAACAAAGTATTCATATATTATCATTGATAAAATGCCTTCTTTTATAGTTTATTTATAACATTATTCATTTTAAATTATAATTTATTTAAAATTATTCTTTTTTTCTGATGCCCGGGGAGATACAATATTCCCCCTTAACATAATTGCTTCCTCACAATTCGACTATCAGATTAATACTAATTCTGAATTTACGTCTTCAGAATTTAGAAAACTAAGACTGATAGATTCCTAGACAGTAACTTTCAATGACAACATCTATTTACCAAGTTGTTTATACCATTTCTATGATACCAAGTGTAGGGAACCAACCTTAGAAATGAAACACAAGTGGACCTAATTATGGTCTAGGTTCTTGAAATAGATACATGATTACGAAAAAAAACATCAGAGTTACAATGAGAAACTAAAGAGACCGAAAGATCATCATTGCTTTTGCTGCACTACAACAACGATGACCAACTCTGGAAGCCTTTGAAAAACATTTCGAAAGAATGGGGTGAGCACAAAAGATGCTCAGTAAGGGGTTTTGATAATACTTAATATGGATTTTGAAAACATCGTTGGAAAATACTTGCAAATACTTAAAATAATTCCTTTAAAGAAAATGTCATCACTTTTCAAAGGTTGCTGGAAAACATTTTGGAAATTCCACACAAGCATTTAAGCATTCAACTGAAGACTACTAAAAGATCATGTTACAAATTAAGCATGCTGGTATAAAAGTGCATGGATTTCCACTAAATATAAAGAAGCATAACATTCAAAGAATTCAAACACTACAAAGCATAAACATTATCAGAGTTGCGCATAAACAATTTCAGTACAACATAATAAAATGCACATTATGATATAATTAATGAAATGCTAACATTTTCATTAAAATTCTAGAAAGGTAAACTGATCATGAATCATCATTATCTCATCATATGCCATGTGCACTTCAATCTCATACTCATAGGTAATGGTTCTAAAACCAAGGATATTTCTCTAGTCGAAATAATCACTTGGTTGGTCATATACTGAAACCTAATGAGGAAACATATAATTCTGGACTGATGTTTGAATGTCAAGGCCTCATGCCATGACCTAAGATTAAAAACCCAATTTGACTCTCTCGAGAACTATCGATGCATCTAGGAGCTTACTTTTACCAGTCTCCATCCTGGAGGGCTTACTATAACCAGTTCCCAACATGGAGGGATTTCTTTTAACCGAACCCCAACCCAGAAGTCCAATACATTGCTCATATTTCAATATGGTTTGGTATTCAAGGGGTCCCATAACACATTAAATATTAAATTTCTAATTGATATTTCGCAAAAATAATCCAATGTTTTTCTGAAAACATTAGGCAATCTTCTAAAAACAAAATAACTAGTTATGAGACTGCTTGACTAATGACAGGACATGATGGATCTACACCCAATCCCTTCCGGTCTACCACACTCGAGAGTTGGGTTTTCTGAAAATGTTTTTAATCTATCATTAAATATATAGACATTTTCATTGGGTTTTCATATATTAAAACTTGAAAACAACATTTGATACATAAGTAATGCATATACATATTCGCACATATATATATATATATATATATACTTTAATAAGAATTTATTTGTTTGTTCTGAAGTAGTCGATTTACACCTCGACATAACATTGAAGATATGGTAAAAAATAATCAATGGCATACATAGTATGGTAAACATTATTTGCACATAAGATAACACATAAAATGATGGGTGATTAGGGTTTTCCACATGAAATGATAGCTTCTTAATTAAAGAACCTTATCCATGGGAATGAATCCCTCCTAAAAATACATGTCATTCATTATGATGATAAAAGTGTCAAGGAACACGAAATTAGATTCAAACATATCTTGATTTATCAATAACATTCACTGCTTCTGGTAAAGGACCATATGGATATGTTACTTTAAATTATTTTTATCCTAATCTCATGAATTCAAATCATTGAAGTTAATATAATTAAAACTTTATAATTAATGTATGTTTGACCCATAAATTTTAATTTAGCAAACACCAAAATTATCATTTATTAAATACCCTTTAAATACTAATTCCATTAAAAAAACCAGTTATAAATCCGAATAATTTTTTTATGTAATAAATACTTCAAAACATAATTAATCATTAATAATTATTGATTGAAAGCCAAACCATGTAAGGTATATAGATTGTGTGATCGAATGTATGTTCATATGTAAAAATTAGGGTTTCACGTACTAAATATAAATCCAAATGATCCCAAATGACATTTCGCATCTAAAACATTACCTATGGCTTGGAAATCATATTTTAAAATTATAAAACGGATTTGGGTGGTGATACATAAATATGTATATATATATAGGTTTTAGAAACACAATTCCATTTAACCCAAAACTTGGTTTGCATATAAAATATTATTTATAAATGAGTATTCATCTCTTAAAAATCATGATTGTTTTGTATCGAAATTGTCACGACCAGTCCTCGAGACCCATGCCGTGACTACCCCAAGATCAACTTCCATAGGCCAGGGGCCGACGACTAGAACCAAGGCGTAAATCCTGATAAAATGGGAAGGCATTGACTTTATAAAGTAAACAAACACCAGAGTAAGCAAGCTGAAGAAAACACTAAGTAAACTGGGTACAATTGTAAGTGCGAAAAAGTAAATGGGCCAGAATACAAACCCAATAGAAGTAAAGTACAACTGAAAGAATGTACAGCTACAGAAAGTAAAGAAGCAATGTCGAGCCATCCACTGGAAGTCCCAACTGAAGGGTGGGTACAGATAGCCTCCTCAGCTCCTCGGATCCAGCTGTCCGCTCCGTGTACGTCCCGCCCAGTGGTCCACCTCCAGGTACCGACTTGCTCCACAATCCTCAACCACGATTAGTGCTGTCCGTCATATGCATCCAATACAACGTAGTGCTGGCATAGCCCATTCAGGGGTGCTTATACGCTACTCATTAGGGACCCCGAGACGCTCATGTTCTCACTAAATCCAACAAGGATAAACCACAAGGGAATGATATAATCACGAAGTAACATCCAACACTACTTAGGTATATCCCATACATATACCTAAGTCATCAATTTCAGTTCGGCTCCAACATCCGAGCCCAAGTTCGATCACATCCACACAGGATAGTACAATCCAATCCACACAGAAAAGCACAACCCAATCCATAGAGGAAAGCAAGTCAATCATATCGAAGATAATGATTGAAAGTCAAGACTCAGCCCAAACTAGGATTTATTCAAGGTGTCAAAAACACACCTGCTGGAGAACTCCTCCTCTGTCGAGTACAGTGGGTCTGTCTCTATATCCAAGCACTATCCACTAACCTTGGACTGTTGAAGTACTCCCCCTTTCATGTATTGTGAGCCTGCTACTACAACCATGCACTTTTCCGCTACAACCATGCTCTCCCCCTCATAGCCTACTGAGTTACTCCTTCTGTTGAGTACCGCGGGTCTGCCGCTACAACCAAGCACTCCTCTGCCGTGGCTCTGCCGCTACAACCAAGAGCCCCCCACTGGGCTATCCGAAACACTCTGAGTCGATCGATCTGCTGTTTTCAAGTTTCATCCAGCTCTAGGGTTTTATAAGGAATGAAAGTAAAGTAGTCGTTAGTGCCGAACCCGTGGAGGATTCCTGTACGGTTGTCGTCGTCGTCGAACCGACAGAGGATTCCAGTACGAAAGTCTACACTGTCGAACCCATAGCTACTGTTAAACTCCTACTCTATTGAGGAATGTGGGCCTGCCGCTACAACCAAGTGCTTCCCACTAAACTTGGACTGCTGTAGTACTCCACCTGTCAAGTACTGTGGGCCTACTGCTACAACCAAGCACTTCCCACCATGGGTATGCCGCCACAACCAAGCGTTCCCCCTCATAGCCTACAGTGGTACTCCTTCTGTAGAGTACCGTGGGTCTACCGCTACAACCAAGCGCTCCCCCATCATGGGTCTGTAGCTACAGCCAAGCGCTCCCCACTGGGCTATCGAAACCTCCGAATCGATCGATCCGCAGTCGTCAAGTCTCAGCAAGCTCTAGGGTTTCCGCACACAGCACGCTCATTTCCGGGAGGGTCCGCTCCATGAGACAAGGGGTCAATACATCAAATGACACGTAGACCAGCGTTGATGTATCACAAAGTTCTGTCACATAAATAAAAACACAACACGATAGACGGCTCGTCAATCGGACGTCCGGTCTGAGAGTTATTGGCGTTTTCATTCGAGGGGCCCGGTTGGTTTTTAAGTCAAAACCAACCCATCTGTACTCTAACTGCATCCAAACCTCAACCAGAGTAAGCCAAAAGGTCTGTTTCACTAAGAGGAATCTAACAAAGTCGACGACACATCAATCGGACGTCCGGAGCTCATGTTATAAGCGTTACCGCTCCGAGGGCCCGGTTGGTTTCACGTTCGAACCAACCCGGCCGTACCCAAAGTTCTCCAAAACCTTTAGTGTAATATACCAAAACGAAAATCTTGAACCAAGGATCGCATCACAAGTGATTGTGCATCAATCGGTGTTACGTAGCCCATGTTATGGTCTTTTGAACGGAACTATCCGAAAACAGGGGGGTCTGGGCCCGGTCCGACCCAGCCCAGTACCCCCTGGGTCGACCCGACCCGAGTCCTGGTCTGGCCCAAATTGGGTGCGGCCCGGCCCAGCAGGCGCGGCCCGACCCGGCCAGCACGGACCGGCCGCGGCTCGTCCAGCGTGGGCGAGTGGGTGTCGCGGAGCAGGGGGGCTCGGCCCTCGCTGCTAATTGACGCCGGCGGTGTATAGAGCCGTTGTCTCGCCATCACAGATCCCGCGGCCATGCGGGATCTCCGACCTCGCCGCCTCGGAACAAACTCGGTGGATTCTTCTCGGCGGCGCGCTGGGCGCCGTTGTGCCTGTGAGGCGCGTCAGCAGTACCTTCCGTGGACCACCGTACGCGCTCCGGTGGTCAGATTTTCCCGTTGTCTTCGTTAGCGGTCCTCCCGGGACCCGATCTCCACTGTGAAGGGTTTCAAATGCCTTTGCGGCCCGCTTCGTCATCGCCCATCGATCCGCACACCAATAAACAAACTGCGGAGGGTTGTTTGGTCATGTTTGTTCGGTATGCACCCTCCATGTTAGGTGTTTTTCAAATGAAAATCATTAAAAGACATGCTTTAGACGATTGTATAATTTATTCAATTTAAATTATTCAAACACCCTGAAATTAAAATACGCATGCATGAGGGGATAATTCACATATACAATTTATACAAAAACCCCCTACCTGGAAGAAGTCATCAAACGAGGATCGTCGTAGAGAAACGACATCGTGGAAGATGACTTCGTGGAAAGAGGCTTCGTACATCGTCAGTGCACGCCTGGTGAAAGATGCAGCATCTCGCTTTCTTTGACGTGGGAAGAAGGTGCAAAGATGGCATGACATTCTTCATCGAAGCTTCGGTATTCTTTGCGAGGAAGACGAAGTTCTTCAAGACCGCGAGAGTTCTCCCCTTGATTCCACACAACGAATCCACCACAAAAAATAAGACCGTGTCTTATTTTTATTCACAAACATTCATGTCAACATTAATTTGAAATTCAAAAAGAATTCACCAAATTTATTAACACGCATTGTCCAATTAATGAGTCATTTAATTGGCATGTAATTAAAAGTGGAGGAGTTGCAAATTAAATACTAGAGGGGGGGGGGGGTTCAAAGTGGTGTTGAGGAAATTGAAGGAGGTGGGGGCTCGTGCGTGCCCCACCCCAACTTCCTAGCATCTTCCTTTCCACACATTTAACCCACTGGTAATGAAATAAAAATAAATTGTAAAACAATTTTATTTTTATTCATCACTTTTTTTTAACATCTCCTCCCAAGAAAATGCAACTCCAGGAGAGGTCTTCATAAGAAATTACCGGTGCTGCGATTCCATCGGTGCCCTCAGATTTTGAATCCGAGCTCCGGTTCAAAAGTTAGGAAAACCCGATCGTTCGTTCACTGAACGTACCCGAGCTAACCTTCTGAAATTGATTCTGGGCACACCGTTCCTAGGAATCAAGTGCCGTTAGAAACTGCGCACTCGTAAAATTCTAAAGAAAATTTAAAAAAAATTCCCTTCAAATTTACGGGTCTTTACAGAAATAAATACATACATATATATGTATATAGTTATATATATAAAAAGTTTACATAAAGGATTCTTCATGCTAAAAGTAAATTCAGAACAACCATTATAAATATATAATCCCTAGAAAACATTCTGGGAAACTTTAGAAATATTAAAACAAATTTGGATTGGAGTTATATTTATTTATATACCCATATTCGAGATGGATATAAAGAGTATATATATATATATGAACAGAAACATTGTAAAATAAATCGGGTGAAGATCGTACCCTTACATAGAATACATTAATAATCCTATTTTAAAACATTTAATACCAAATGGAATGATATTTACTCATATATTTATGTTTATTAAACCAAATATACAAAACTACATGTTATAGGTTTTGTAAAACTAAAACGCTTAAAATATACACCCTTACTTCTGAACTCTCAAATAAAAACTGTGACATTACTTTTGGGAAGTCTTGAAACTGGAAGGAGCATATATATATATACATACAATGTATATCTGATTATACACAGAACATGTATAATAGTTTTTTCATAACAAAAATAAGTAAAATATCCCCTTACATTTTAAAAGCATCATTGCAAATCAAAACATGATAGAATTAAAACCGTGTGGATTAAAACTATATGAATATATATATATATATATCAGCATATATTATGTTTATATTGAAGTTTGAAAAAGTAAATCAATGTGTATTGAACCCTTACATGTATTCAAGGAAGAGTTCGAATAGCCAAAGCTTGCTGGAGTTTGAGGAAGAGAAAAAAATTACACGTAGGGTTTTCATGTAATAAGAGGTTTATATAAACTATGTTTATACATATTAAATGAATTGCTTCATTCATCATTTATAAACAAATAAAAACCCAATAGACTATTGCGGATGCAAACAAGGGTAATAATTGAAGAAAATATTAAATAAAATAATCATTTCAAAATATAAATATTTTATGAAAGTGTTACACGAGAAGCTTGGGTTTTGTAAAAGAAATAATAAACCAAGTACACTTGGGAAAAAACAACAAAAAATAATTGAGGAGAGTTCTGACTGATTGGTGCAATGCAGACAGGTGTATTGAGGCAGGTTCAACGAAGGAGAACAGTTAGAAAATAAGCAAATGACTCATATCATCTGGGATTGATCGAAAGGTTGAAATGAACCCTAGTATTTTTAAAAAGGTGGACGATTATATGAGTTGAGGGGACTTCTAGGATTTGAATTCCTTTTCATCGGTGGTCTAAACACATCTCACATATCCCAATTCAAAAAAAAAAGAATTCACGTGTTGATTTTTTTAACACACATTTTTGCCTTTATATTCCCAAAGTTTTATCTCTCTCACATTTAGAAATCATGATTGACCCTATCATATATTATAATAATTTTTTTATTTCATGTTTTACTTTAATAGACATCATTTTTTTAAAAAAATTAAATAAAACGTTGCTTTTACATAAAAAACAAATCAAGTCATGTCTATTATATAAAAAATATATAATAGAGTAATAAAAATTATAATTGATTTTTTTATAAACACATAATCATATATATATATACAGTATATCATATATTGAAATATATATATATATATATATAATATTTATAAAAAATATTATTTATATTTTGAAGAAATATATATATTTAACATATCATATTTTTATTCTTTTGATCTTATTTTTACTTTATGTTTTAAATATATTTTTTAGGTTCCACATTTTCTCCACTTTAACATTTATTTTTTTTCTTTTCCCATATCATCTATTGATTGTGTTTATTATATTTTATTCCAAATATATATATATATATATATGAAAATCGTTTTTTAACAACACATGTGGCGTTGTTTTTTTAAATAAATAAATATATATATATATTTATAAAATTCATTTTTAAGACACATATAGGTAAAGTGTGTTTTATAATATATATATATATACATATTATTTTATTATAAATATAGTAATAATAATAATATTTTGTATACATATAAATAATAAATCTAGTATATTCATAAATAATTATCATTTAAAACATTCAATTAAAAAAATAATATTTTCGAAAAATAATTATATACAATTAGTTATTTTGATAAATTATTTTAAACAAAATAAAAATATTAATTTAACATAAATTTAAAATTATAATTAATAAAAGTTATAATTTACAATAAATTGATTAAAACACTTATTTTTTATTAATCTTGTTTTATGATTTTATCTATGTATATATATATATATATATATATATATATATATATATATATATATGAAGTAGATTAATTCAAAACATTATTTATAATAAAACACCATTCTTAATTATTTCATTTTTTAGAACAAAGTCTTTGAAAATATATTTGACATCGTCGCGTATTAAAACATGAAATTTTTTATAAATCAAAGTATTCATAAATTTTCATTGTGAAAATGCCTTTATTTATAGTTTATTTATATCATTATTAATTTTAAATTATAATTTATTTAAAATTATTCTTTTTTTCTGAAACCCTGGGCGTTATAATATTCCCCCTTAACAGAATTGCATCCTCGTGATTTGATCGTTAGACTAAAACTAATTCTGAATTTCGGTTTTCAAAATTTAGAAAAGTAAGACTGTAAGATTCCTAGACACTAACTTTAAATGACAACATCTATTTCCAAAGTTGTTTAGACCATTTCGCTGATACCAAGTGTAAGGACAACCTTATACATGACATACAAGAGGACCTAATTCTGGTCTAGGTTCTGGAAATAGACACATGATTACGGAAAAAAACATCAGAGTTGCAGCGAGAAACTAAACAGAATAAAAGATCATCATCGCTTCCTCTACGCTACAACAACGATTGTGTTTATTATATTTTATTCCAATATATATATATATGAAAATCATTTCTTTTACAACACATGTGGCGTTGTTTTTTTAAATGTATATATATATATATATATATCTATAAAATTCATTTTTTTAAGACACACATATGTAAAGTGTGTTTTATAATATATATATATACATATTCTTTTATTATAAATATAATAATAATATTTTGTATACATATAAGTAACAAATTTAGTATATTCGTAAATAATTATCATTTAAAACATTCTAATAACAAAAATTTTATATTCCAAAAATAATTACATACAATAGTTATTTTGATAAATTATTTTAAACAAAATAACAATATTAATTTAACATAAATTTAAAATTATAATTAATAAAAGTTATAATTTACATTAAATTAATTAAAACACTTAAATTTTATTAATTGTTTTTAAGATTTTATCAATGTAAATATATATACATATATACATATAGATATATATATATATATATGACGTAGATTAATTCTAAAAATTATTTATAATAAAACATCATTCTTAATTATTTCATTTATTAGAACAATGACTTTGAAAATATTTTTGATGTCGTCGCGTATTAAAACATGAAATTTTTTATAAATCAAAGTATTCATAAATTTTCATTGAGAAAATGCCTTCTTTTATAGTTTATTTATAACATTATTCATTTCAAATTATAATTTTTTTAAAATTATTCTTTGTTTCTGAAACCCGGGGCGTTACAATATTCCCCCTTAATAGAATTGCGTCCTCGCAATTCGATCGTCAGACTAAAACTAATTCTAAATTTATGTCTTCAGAATTTAGAAAACTAAGACTTCTAGATTCATAGACACTAACTTAAAACGACAACATCTATTTCAAAAGTTGTTTAGACTGTTTCTGTGATACCAAGTGTAAGGACCCTCCCTTATAAATGACATACAAGTGGACCTAATTCTTGTCTAGGTTCTGGAAATAGATACATGATTACGGAAAAAAACATCAGAGTTACAACTTAAAACTAAAGAGACTGAAAGATCATCATTGCATCTGCTGTGCTACAACAACGATGACCAACTCTGGAAAACTGTGAAAATTTTTTCAAAAGAATGGGGTGAGCACAAAAGATTCTCAGTAAGGGGTTTTGATAATAATTAATATGGATTTTGAAAACATCCTTGGTAAATACTTGAAAATACTTAAAATAATTCCTTTAAAGAAAATGTCATTACTTTTCAAAGGTTGCTGGAAACTATTTAAGAAATTCCATAAAAGAATTTAGGCATTCAACTGAAGACTACTAAAAGGTCATGTTACAAATTAAACATGCTGGTACAACAGTGCATGGATTTCTACTAAATATATAGAAGAATAACATTCAATTTATTCAAACACTACTAAGTATAAACATTATCAGAGTTACGCATAAACAATTTCACTACAACTTATTAAAATGAACATTATGATATAATTAATGTAATGCTAACATTTGCATTAAAATTCTGGAAAGGTAAAGTGATCATGCATCATCACTGTCTCATCATATTCCATGTGCACTTCAATATCATACTAATAGGTAATGGTTTCAAAACAAAGGATATTTCTCTAGTAAAAATAATCACTTGGTTGGTCATATACTGAAACCTAATGGGGAAACGTATAATGTCGGACTCATGTCTGAATGTCAAGGCCTCGTACCATGACCTAAGGGTAAAAACCCAATTTGACTATCTTGAGAACTATCGATGCATCGAGGAGCATACTTTAACCGGTCTCTATCCCGGAGGGCTTATTATAACCAGTCCCCAACCTGGAGGGATTTGTTTTAACCGAAACCCAACCCGTCAGTACAATACATTCCTCATATGTCAATAAGATCTGATATTCTAGGGGTCCCATACCACATTAAATATTTAATTTCCAATTGATATTACCCAAAAATAATCGAGTGTTTTTATGAAAACATTAGACAAACTTCTGAAAACAAATTAACTAGTTATGAGACTGCTCGACTAATGACAGACCATGATGGATCTACGCCCAATCCCTTCCTGTCTACCACACTCGAGAGTCGAGTTTTATGAATTTTTTTTAATATTGCATTAAATATATAGAAATTTTCACTGGGTTTTCATATTTTAAAACTTGTTTTAATCTTTTATCTATGTAAATATATATACATACATATATATATATATATATATATATATATATATATATTTGTGACGAAAATTAATTCAAAAAATTATTTATAATAAAACATCATTATTAATTATTTCATTTATTAGAAAAAAATCTTTGAAAATATATTTTACGTCTTCGCGTATTAAAACATGAAATTTTTAATAAATCTAAGTATTCATAATTTTACAATTTGAAAATTCCTTCTTTTATAGTTTATTTATAACATTTTCCATTTTAAATTATAATTTAGTTAAACTTATTATTTTTTTCTGAAACCCGGGGCGTTACATAGGTTTTGAATTGTCACTATGTGAATAATTTTAGAATGAAAATACATATGAAAAAATGATATGATACAAGAAAAATAAATAATCTTATAAAAAATATTAATTTTTAAGATGATATCATAAACTAGTTTTGTCAAAGGGATCAATGAGAATAATCATCATAGTATATATCACAGTGCGAAAAGCCACCACCACCTTAATTTTATTGTTATCCATTCCCCTTATAAGACTACTTTAAATGATGTAATTTATTTTTTATAATATTTTCTAGAAAATGTGAATAAAAAAACTACAAATAAAATATTCATACTATTGTATTTTTTAGAAAAATTGGGATTGATTTAAATATATTTAAACCCACTCACCTTATTCTGAGTTGTAAAATATAAATTATCCAAGATGATATTATAAATAATAAAACTCATCCAAAATATTTAGTGAGATAAGGGATTCATGTGGTTTCTTAGCTAATTCATGAGCTACATATTTCCCTTGAAGATATTTTTGTTAAAATGGTAAAAAAATATTATTGTAACATTCATATTATGTCCATTTAATCTTACAATTATACAAGATGATAATGATATTTGTCTTTTCCAAATTAGTATATATGAAAAATAATTTACAATTAATGAAAATATATTTGAATTAAGGTATGTTATTACAAAATGGGAAAGAGAAGGTTAAGTTTAGAAAATATAAATAATCAAATAATATATTTAAAGGGCCTACCAAGTGTACCATTACTCTAGAAATTAAATTAAAATATTTATTAATGTAACATGATATTACATAATGAAAATTATAAAACATATTATATTCACAACGAATATAAAGAATAAATTTATGCAATGGTCATTTCTCATATGATTGGTCTTGATAATGTAAATAATCTTCTCAATTATGAATGGTTGGGAAACTCAGATTTGAATGTATACATAAGGTTCACTTTCAAAAAATTGGAATAATTTATATATTATTTTTATCATAGTTAAATACCACTCATATTATTTATAAGTGTGTATATCAAAAAAGGAAAGACTATGAGAAGAAAATTTTGGATTTTTTTGTCATCGAGAAATTATACTAAAAAATATTTATAGATCAAAATGTAATTCTAGTATGAGAAAACCATGTATCCATGGAATTATAGAAAAAAATAAAACACAAAAATTACTTTTTAATACCAACAATAAAAGAGTAAATTTTATTTTAAGAACACTATGCATCTATAGAGTTATAAAATAAAATAATATCAAAAAGTCACTTTTTAAAACCAACAATAAAAGGATAAATATGAGTATAATAACACCAAGTATCCAAGGATTTATATTATAAAATAACATAAAACATGATCTTTTTATTACCAACAATAATTAGGAAAATTTTTGTACGATAACTCCAAGTATCCAGGGAGTTATAGAATAAAGAAATAGACAACAAGAAATAGTAAATCATATAGATTATGTAATTATGTTTATAAATTTACTAAATATATCATATTCTATCTATAATCTATAATCATCAGAGACTAATTTCTGTAGTTTATTAAAATTTAATTTAAAATATATATTAAGGGTATGTTTATATATATTTTTCCACTACTAACCGGACTTTTAAAAGTCCAAATATTCAAAAGAGTTAGTTTTTGTGTCAATAAATCACTTATTTATTAATTTCATAAATCTAAATACCCATCATATTAAAATGATATATCTTAATGTTTTTATTATTCTATTTTATTAAATGGAATGAAATTCTGGTAACTTAAATTCTTGTGAACTAAAACTATATTACAAAAATTTGGTGATCCTAAATTTCACTCTAGATTTAATATATAATGTTTAAAAGATCCATAAAAGAAAATATTTAACTAATTAGTAGATGAATTATCTTTTTGAGTTCATCTATATGTGAAGGAGTTGATTTTGATTTAGTTATAGTTGACTTTGGGTTTTCTGGAAATCAACCATCAATGTTTTTTTCAAAAATTCCTATAAATAAATACTCATCTCAAGAATTATATGTATACATGTGAAGTATCATATAGATTAGTAAATAGGATTTTTTTAGTTTTAAATTTTTGAAATTTCTTATTATTCAATGTACTCTCAATCAGTGTAATATTTTTTCCTTCTTAGCATTTTTGTTAAGAGATACCATTATAAGGTTTTCATTATAACCCAACTCACAATTTTCATTTTAATTATTATTATTTCAATCCTATGTGATCTAGAGATTCCAAGGATTTAAATATATAAAAATTCTTAATCATCTGATAAAGGTATTTTGTGGCTTGAATGAAAAATCTCAATTCATTTTAGTATGAGGTTGTGAGCTGCTACTGACAGGTTTAGTTGAGTGAATCCAAGAATATGAAGAAATGTATTTTTAATTATATAAAATCAGGGTAACCTTATGATAGGTTCAAATTCATTTATACCATAAATTTGATTGAAATATCTGCCTTGAACTTTTTTTTATAAGTGTGGTGGTAATAAATTCATTTTAAATGACTAATTTGTTTTCTAACTAGTAGTTTCTGTTTGGTTTTTGAATTTCTATCATGTAAATTCTTTTATTTGTAATATTAAATATTAATTTTTTTTCCAAAATGAAAAATATTGTGTTTATTGTTTATAATAATATTAGTCTAATGTTTCATTTTATCATTACATTTTTTTGATGTAGCTAATTACAATTTTAGGAATGATAATATGAAATCCTAAATCATTATTACATAATTAATCAATTTAATATGGTTAAATGAAACTATAAAGGTCTAGATAATGTTACAATTAAATTATCTCATATAGAAAAACTACAATGTTAGATGAATTATAATCTTTGCAAAACTTTATTTCATTCTATGACTGAGAACATATATATACAGATATCGTTATGTGAAAAAATGGATTTTGGAGAAGTCAAATATTACACATTTTTTAATTAACAATTATTTAAAAACTCATAGAGATATGTAGATATATGACTACCAAGACCTACCCTTTATTTATAGAGAAAATATAACACAATTGAATTAATTAATTATGAATACAGTAAATATTTTAGTATATTTTGGTGAAAAGATTTATCATATGATCAACTAGTTATGAATATTATTGATATTATTTTTAAATATTGACATTATAATAGGAAAAATATCAAAGATACTATAAAATTGAAAGATTAAATCCTTAATGATATAATTACAACAATAATACTATATGTGAGAAGACATAGATGGGGTGATAAAATGAGAAAATGAATAATGGAGTAATATTTTTTATAATTTAGGTAAACATTATTCATGGACCATTAATACTTGTTCAAATGCTTCTAAATCAATTATTTCAAAGAGTATATTTAATCATTAAAATACAAGGGATTCAAATTAAAATAACCATAAACCATACCACATTTCAAGAAAAATTAATAAGCTTTTGGGTAATTAAAATTTCAATAATTCTCATAATAATGATAAGAAAAACCACAAATATAATAAGTAATATTTAGTATTTATATGATATGAATGTTAGAAGGATGGTAATATCAGACAGGATTTTCCAAAAATCAAAGAATAAACATATAAATTTGAGGAATTATAATAAAATCATGCGAATGAAAATCATGAAAACATTAGATGCCTAAAGTTCTAGTAATAGTAAAAAATATTTATATAGTTCATCAAAAGATAGAGGAATTTAAATCTAGAAAATAAATTGTTTTTATTCAAATATTCCATGTCATGAAAAATTATTAATGGAATAGGTAACAATATAATCCATTATTGATTTAAATCTAGATTCAATTTTTACCTATATTTATGAAGATTATTATTTAACGTTATAATAATATGAAAAACACAACCAATCAGATGTGGAGAAATTCAATTCATCTAGAGAAAATGAAAACCATCCTACTTTATTTAAAATGATATGGTATTAAAATCTTATGAAAAAATAAATTAAAATAATAAAAAGTACTGGTGATTTTATTATCAAAATTTATAGATAATAAAATAATTTCTAAAATAATTTACAAATATCATGATATTAAACAAAATTTGATTCATAATAAAATTCATTTATGAAATATAATGATCATAATTTATTTGATAAAAATTATTTATTAAAAAGTTAGATTATAGGGATTTGGTTGTACAATTGAAATAAAGTGTGGGTTCATCTAATTTTTTTTTCAAAAGAACTATCATTTTTACAACATAAAATATTTTGGTATATGTGGGTTCCTCTAATTTTATTTTATAACATAGCTAAACCTAAACTTGTGTTATTACAGAGTAATTAATTCACTCTTTTGTGAGAATGAAATCTGAGCACCAATAGTAGTGAAAAATGATATATAGAATGTAGTTGTTAAATATTTTTGGAGACAAGTCCATCATATGAAATTTAAATAAATTTAAGGAAAATGAGTCAATTTTGGAGACAACACACAAGGTTGAATAAGCATAATATTTGGTTTTTATTATCTTGTAAAACAATTTATTTAAAATGTTTTAGATATTTCATCACATAATAAAAACCATATCATTATATGTTTGTTAATTGATGAGGGATATATTGAGAGTTTCTTGAATAAAAAATGTTTTATTCAATGATTATATGGTAATTTTATTTTATATAGTGATTTTTAGGAAAATGATTACACACATGATTTATAATAATTAAGGCATATGAATTTTCATTTTTGAGTGAAACTAAATAGTTATCTAGGTTATGAAATATGAGATTAAAAAATTGTAACTTATGGGATATACTTAAATTTATATTAAATTACTTGTTAATGTTCTACTAGAACATATGTTAAACTCAACCAGAGTATGTGCTCCGTATCATTTTTGTAAGAAACATAAGTCATGTTTCAAATCTAAAATCGAAGTCTCAAATTCAAAAGATTTACAGTTAGGGTATTATTATTTATGTTTTAATACAAAAAATCGAAGTATTATAGTAAAAATCTATGTATATGTATTAGTTTATGATTACAATATATTTAGTTTGGTCTATTTTCTCACTAAAATATATGATGAAATTAGTCATTATAAGATATTTCTTTCTTGTATTAAAAATTTGAAAATCATACCTATAGTTACTATATGATATGATCATTATGGTGGAATTTTTAACAGTAATTTTGATGCATCATATTGTAAACAATATATTACTCATATTTTTTCCACACTAAGAAACCCACAAAAAAGAAGTAGTTTAACTAATATATATAATTCTTTAAGAAATTAGTCGAAATTTTCAACATTGGTATTATTTTTTGAGAAATATTTTATTGAAATGTGAGCACTACACATTATATTATAAATATTGATTTTACTTAAGCATTTTATTAATAAAAATTTTGTATGTGTTATGGAACATATTAAATTAAACAGTTTATTACATAATAGTATTTGGGTTTAAAACCTTCATAATGAATAAAAAAGGCTAGTTAAATAAATTTTATTAAAAGGAAGATAATATTTTATATGTTATTATGTAACTATTAAGGATTATAGAGTTTTTAATAAGAAATTAAATGTTCTTGAGAAATCGGTTCATGTACTATTTTAGGAATCATATCCTTTTACCTTTTTTAAACAATAAAAAAATTCATAATACTACTGATATTTTTAAAAAATCATTCTATTAGATTACCAAAATATAATTTTCCACCACCTATTATAAATACTCTATTTGTAAGACCATATAATTCTAAATATATGGATTGTGAATCAAAAGAAAATATAAATTCATTAGTTGAAGATCATCTTACCATTATTCCCAAAAACAAATCAATATTATTGAATAAAAAATCTGATTACATTATTAGAGATGTATGTCAACCAGTTAAAACTATAATTTCCCAAATAAATCATTGTAAAAATATTTCCTTCCTACCACTAATTGGATATAAATCTATATATGACTATTTTTTTGATGAAATTTGGATAATATCTAAATAATAAAATTTAAGTAAATTTCAACTTAACCATGTTTAGAAATTTTTTGAATTTCCTACAGATCTACCAAAAAATGATGTGAAATTAGTTTTTTTAATTTTTTTTAGCAAAACAAGATATTTTCAATAATAGGGCATAAAATAGGGATTATATTTTTCATTGGTAGTAATATTATAATCTATTTGGATATTTTTATAATTTAAAGATCACTTTAATTTAACTTTATATCAATTGAATGTGAAAAATAATTTCTTTAATGGATATGTTTATGATGGAGTTTTTGTTGAACAATATTGTAGTTTTAAAGATAATTATTTTAATATGTTTTTTAAAATTACTAAAGCTCTATATGGACATAAACAAGCCACTGAAGCTGGTTATGATAGAATTACAATACATTTACTTGAAAATAATTTTGTTAAAAGAAGTCAGGATCCAACCCTTTTCATAATGAATATTTTTAGAAACACTATTTTTATTGAAATATATATTGAATATGAAATGGAGATTTTTTTTTAATTTCAATTCATCTCTTCAAAATTTCCTCCTCATATTTTAATTTCATAAAAATAAAGATATTAATAAGATAATTACTCATATAAATGTTTGATTTTTTGAATCACAATACAATTTAAATAAAAATAATCTTATATGATGTTTATTTAATGTTTTTATGCTTATACAGAATAAACACCCAGTATATCAATAAAAATAGAAAATTAAAATTTGTTTATTAAATTATATAGATATACATTTTCATTCCAATAGATATCCATCCGATTTTTTAGCATTTTTGTAGTAATGATTTAAATAATTAGTAGATAAATCCACATGATGAGTTCTTCTTTAGTTAAAAAACTAGTTATCGATGTAGATATAACTCAATCTGAGTTTTTTGTAATTCAATTTTTAGAGTTTGTTACAATAATTATTATATATAAAACCTCACCTAGAGCATCATAAGTGAACATATAAATGATTATATAGATAGGTAAATGTTAAATGTTATATTGGATTTAATATTTTTGATTTTTTTTAATATAACTTTAGGTAAACGTAATCATTTTCTTTCTTAGTGTTTCTATTAAGATATGGTATAAGGTTTTCAGTATAAATCTGTTCTAAATTTCTAGTATAATAATTATTTTTTCGAATCCTCTGTTGTTGAGGGATTTTAGGGAAAATAAGGCTGATAAGATTATGATTATATAGAAAATAGATTTTGTGGGTAGGAATATATAACACAATTTTTCTAAACAATACTTGGTGTTTTGTTCTTGAATTTACACCAAGTTCACTCTATCATTGGTATTATAAAATACTAATGACTTTATTTCTAGTGAAAAATATATTTATAAAATTTTACAATTACATTACACTGATCTATTATTTGATTGATAACATAAAAAACAAATCAATATAATAACTAAATAATAAATATTTGTATGTTTCCTTAAAAATACAATTCACCCCCTCTGGTATTTAGTTTTCTAGCATAACTTATGAAAATAAAATTAAATTTGTTGTAGAATTAGTGAGAATAATAAATTTTGTTTGTATGGGTTAATATGTCTTGAAATATTGTTTTTAGCACATTTATATATTTTTTCATATAGGCCATGAATAATTACTTTATCTACTACATATTTTTTATATTTTCCCTTCATTAACTACCATTATGGGTGGATTTTATTTTAGATATATGTGATTATAATATTTTCATATGACTTAGAATATTGAATGCACCATGAAATGAAAATTTCCAGAGTTAATTGAAAAAGGGTACACATATATAATATTTTTAATATAATAGTTAAATTTTAGTTTAAAAATGTGCACTGTATAGTCAAAACTAAGAATCCATGATTATATTTTTCATATTATTTAGTAAAAATAATGTTTATTCATTAATAAATTTTTTAATTAAACATTAGTGATTATAACAAATAATTAGTGTCCTTATAACTAATAGAGCATGTTTTAAGTTTAAAAGAGATATTTCAGATCAAAACACACATTACATATTCATAATGGAGAAAAATTCTCAAATTATCTTCAAAATATATGTATGTGATGAATAATTAATTTCTAGAATATATAAATTAGCCTCACATCAATCAGATGAATGTTCCGATCAGAATGAAGAAAACTATGTGTTTCCATTATAAAGATATTTTTTAATTCAAAAAAATCATTACATTCTAAAAATTATAAAACTATTCATAATTTCATGATACTTTAGGAGAACAATCTATAATAATATGTGACATATAGGAACCACCCACACATTAGTTTGACATATAGTCGAGTTCATATGATGGGAATTTTTTGATTTCAAATTAAAAGTGATAATTTGGTAGAAAACTTGTATCTCACACTAAATACTAATAAAGTGTGATTTTATTAACTCTATAATTTAGTAAAATTATCAATAAAAGTTTAATGTTTTTTATGAATTAATGGATTGTCACCAGAAATGCATTGTGGAAGTTATAATTAAAAGTATTTGTTTTTAGTTTGAATATGATATTTGAGAACAAAATTAATGTCACTTACTAAAAAATCAGAAAAAAAACATTTTTTGGAATACTTTTAATAAGAGGCATTATTAATTTTTGAATTATAGGAATCAACCTAACATTTATCCAGAAGGTGGTGTGTATGGCATGACTAATAGTGTTTTTTCATTTTAAAGTGGAATTTTAGTTTAATATTTTTACCAAATAGTTTAATATATGAAAACACACTAAAATTTTCTTGATAATTAAGGAAAATGATATCTAATTTATTTTTTATGTTATGGATCCAGACCCATATTAATCTGAAGCATGATGAGGCTAGTGTGAGTTAAAGTGAGTTATCTTAGTTTAAAAATGACATTATAATTCAAAATAAGAAACACATACTCAAAATCCATGAAAATGTGATCATATAATCTTGATAACTTATGGATTTATAATTTTTTTAATTACGGAATTAAATACACACTAATTCAATATGTGGTTTAGTTTATATGGTCAAATGTGTGTGGTTTCATTTAATTGAGATATTTTTGTTCAAAACACACATAACATTTTAAAAATTGAGGAAGAATATGTATATTGTCATGAAACACAATAAAAAATTACATAATTCATTTTTTATGATTTAGAATCAATTGAATATCAATATAACACATATATTGTCCAATATTAGTTAAAGTGTGTGTTTTTTGATTCAATGTGACATTTTAGTTTAAAAACACATCATACAATAAAAAAACAATATATCATTTGTGTATTATAATGATAACTTATGGAAATTATTGATAATTATTTTTTGATGTTTATTAATATATTGGACCTCAATTTGATACATAGTATGGCTTGTAAGACCAAAATTTGGGGTTTACAATTTAAATTTGTAATTTAGTTCAATATTCATATCAAATTCTTGAGATAATGGGAATAAAAACCTTTATTATCCTAATAAATTAGTAAAATGACCCCTAAGTCATGTTTCTGTTTATTAATCAATCACAAGTCAATTTGACACCTAGTTTAGTAGATTTGCCTCAAATTTCATGTTTTTAGTTTTAGATTCACATTTTTTGTCAAAATACGCATTACATACCCAATATTGAGATAATATTTTTAGATTATAATTATAAATTAGGAAAATATTTATAAATAATTTTTGATATTTATAAATAAACTTAATTTCAATATGATAAACAATGTAACACATATTATTGAAAGTGCCGGTTTTCAATTTAAAAACGACATTGATGTTTATGATGAGTGTCACAGACATTAAGTTTAGAAGTCAAAATCAGATATTACTGATACTTATATAAAATTATCTATGATTCATTTTATATTTATAGGAATTTACTTCAGATAAATTTGACATAAAATATGAAAAATATGATTGAAAGTATGTTTTTTCATTTAAAATAGATAATTATGTTCCAAAAATTCAACACTTACTAAATTTAAAAAATTGGTTTATTTTATAAGGATAATGTGTGATAATTATCCACAATTCATTTATTAAATGTAAGAATTATCTACACATCAATCTGACTCATGGTGAGGTTGGTATGATGAAATAATTGCGTTTTTAGACTAAATCTCACATTTGAGTTCAAAACACAGTTGCTATAATAAAAATGGATCAAACGTTCTTGTAATATATAAATAAATTATGAAAATGATTGATAAATAATTTTTGATTTTTTGAAATCTAATACACTCAATCAGACATAAGATTTGGACAGTTTGATTAAAAGAAATTTTTGGTTTAAAAGGGACACGTTAATTCAAAATATGCATCACATACTTTGTAATACCTTTATTTATTTATTATATTATCCTATTTATTTATAAATTATTTTTTTATCATTTATGAAATTCTTTTTTATTTATCAATCTTTGTTCAATATTTATATTTTATTTATTTCCTTATTTCATATTACTAAAATAATAATAATTTTTTAATACAGGTACACTCCTCTATGAGGTTGAGTTGATCCACGAAGATGGTCTCTAATGAGTTGTAATGTTTTTCAGTTTTTCAGAATGTTTTTAATGAATTATATGTATGAAGATATATCCAATTCAATTTTAATTTGTCATAATGATTCAACATAAATATCATGGAATTCAAATTGTGCGATCAAAATATATTATTTATTGTATAAAAATATTTGAAATATCATGATATAAAATTTATATTTACTGTAATATAAATTTTTTCAATTTTATTCTTCTTGAATAATATTAAAATAACTAATGTAGATTTTATCAGTTCTAGTTTTAGTGCTGATAGAGGAAAAATGTATTTAGGATACAAATTTACGGTTGATAAAAACCAGCTTTTATTTGAGATAATTGTAGTTCCAATAAAGTAGTCCCCAATCAATTATTTTTATGTAAATGATAATATTTTATGGCATAAAACAGTTCTCACATAACCAATGCTATTAATATGTTTTATAAAAGTTGTTTATCAAAATTATATATATAGTAGTGATGATGTTATCATTGTTATTATTATTATTATTATTATATTTTTTTCACACATTACATAAATGTATTTAATATTTTAATGTATTAATAAATTATTTATAAATAAATGAATTTAAATATATTTTAAATGTATAAATTCATTACACACATGAACTATATAAAAATGACAAATAAATGTATTTATAAATTAATCGAGTAAATTGATTACAAATACATACAAATATATATATAATAATATGTGAAAATGTATTATATAAAAAATGTTTATATAAGATTATTTTTAATATATATGTGAATATATATAATAACCTTTTATATTTACACATGAAAATGTATTTATGATTGAATGTATTGAAATATATCTGTAAAAATTTATTAACAATATGTATATATATGTGTGTGTGTGTTTGTGAATATATAAATATATCATACAATATATAAACCATATGTATATAGAAATATACATATATAAGTATATAAATATACTTTATAAATTTATGGATTCATTACATTTATATATAATAGTGATTTTCAGTATACGTGTATATACATATATATATGGGTTTGTGTGTGTGTGTTTGTGTGTGTGTCTGTTTGTTTATATATATATATATATACAAAAAATAATTACAATATATAATAAAATTTAATATTTTATTATAAAATATTTATATAAATTTAAATGAAAATCAGTCCTAAAAGTAGTTATATGAGTTTATTTGGGTATTAAAAATAATCTCAAAATGGGTTTGGTTTTAATTATTTTGAATATTGGGTCCTAGGATGTGCTAATATCATTCATGCCTTTTACTTAGGAGACACAGCAAGAACCCCATTCATGCTAACTGACCAACCTGGTAAAAGGGGAGGACAACATTCACACCTCTTGTGAACTTCATCAAAAACTGGCATGAATGTGGTTGATTCCTTTGGAATATCCCCATTTTAAAATATATCATATTTAAAGGTCCTTGTTTATTTATTAACAATTTTTTTTGTTTTTGATATATTTTTTGTAATTTTGATTTTAATTTAGATTTAGATTTTTTTTATAATTAAATCATTATCATTGATAGTTAATGACATTTCATTTATGGATTTATAAAATGTAATTTTTGAAAAAAAATATATTTTTAAAAGAAAAAAATATATAAAAATGAATTTTGATTAAAATTTAGGAACACTCTAATTACTATAACTAATTTATATATTTATTTCCCAATGGACTATCCATGCCACCTCTTGAAATATAACTAATGTCCCTATTTCATGTTTATTGATGCCCATTATCTCGAATATGATCCTCCTGTGTAACATCCATTTGAGCCACCTCTACACCATCTTAGGTGGTTTGTGGGGGATCCAAAGTCCGCTCTTCTCTACCCTCTATAAACTCTATAAATATGGATAAAAATATATCTCATACTTGACGATGATGGTTATTGATTAAATAATTCTCCCACATGGGAAGAAGATATATGTTGTGTAGACTCTAAGAAGCTTCAGTCTATAATTGTCATGATAGAATACTCTGGTGAAGTAAGAGAGTAAAAAATAAAGATACTAGTAGAACCTTAATGAGCCACGAAAATCATAGTATTTTTTATAGATATTGAATATGTAATATCTCTATATTGAGCTACAGTTTTAGCATGTTTACTATAGTGATCTTGTGGATCATCAGCTGCGGGATGTAGAATGGAATTAGAAAGATCATGCTATACGTCCTCCCCCTGGGGAACATCACCATGAAACACATAAATATTATTATTATAATCCTCTAGGTCAATATCATTTGTAATATAAAATATATCTTATTTAAATATAATCCATGTGACAATGAAACTCTTACAATGATCAGTTAAAATATCCATATTCAAATGTGATTCCATTTGTGGGATCATATATATTTATGATTCATGTGATATGTTTCTCTTATAAAAATATGTAGATAATTGTAGTAACTAACAAATCTATTCAAAAGGGTGAACAGTTATTACCAATTCATCATATCACCATCTAGGTCATTTTTGATATAACAATGAAATCGTGAGATACCATGTTCTATAATCCTGATATAATAATTGAAGAATAAACATTTTGTATGGACTTATAATTGGTACAATTGAGATATATCCCAATTTTCAATATATCACGCATGATATCACATCTAGTCAAAGTTTCACATCCCAAGAATCTACATGGAATGAATTGAACCTAATTGATTGATTTGTGCAATAATGGGCTCAATAAAATCCAACAAACTCATAAAACAATTATCATTGTGCCACTCAATCATCATAAAATGGATAAGAGGTATCCCACATTTGTTTTCAAAAAGAACCACCATGTAGTAATTTAAGAGACTCTAGAGAACAAGCCTACCCTATGATATCCATGAAACGTAAAATAAAAAAAAAACATAATGTATATAGTGTATTCCCAGTAGAAGTGTTTATTTCTGCAGCCCAAATTGAATTTCTCATTCTTATTATTAGTGTAGCGTAAATATAGGGTCATTCCACAGTGAGAGTTAATGTGTACTCCTTATTGATTCATGATTAAATAAGTGAAGGTTCTAATTTTTAAATCGATGTTTATTTTTTTTGATGTTGTGTTTCTAAATATGTAATGATCAATCAATCAAATCCAAAATTTATTAAAATAAAGAAAACAGGAAAACCACATAAACTTATTTTTTTTAATGATTGATGAAAAAAATGTGTCAGTAATTACGGAGTTTTTGTAGGTAATTCAAAATCAATCTTCTTATGGTGTTGTGTTTTTCATAATAGCACACATTTATGGGTTTCAAAAATAATGGAACCCCATAGTCTGATGACTTTAGTATGAATAAATACATATCAATTCATTGGTCTGAAAATTGATGTTTGTTAATTTTATTAGAGGTATGCCCTTGAGAGGTGATATGTGAAATTAATGATCATGGGTTTACATGGTCTTTACTTCCCTGAATATCCATGGAAACTCGGTTCTTGGTCTTATATGGGGTTTCGACTGATATTCAGCCTAAGGTTTTGAGGGAATTGTGAGTGATAAATGGACAACACAAAAATAAGAAAATTGATGATCAATAAACCCAAATTGGTCCACAACCCCATCACATGGGAGAATAAGCTCCAAATTAAGTAAATTATGATAAAAAACTCTCAATACCTGATGTGTTCATTAAAATATAAATGGAATAGAGAACAACCAATGATCAAAAATTAAAAACCAAAAATTTCTTAGAGTGAGTTCCATGTTCTTCATCCACCAATGTTTGTTTCATTCGGATGCTTCCCCCTTTTAAAATATTATCCTCCTCCTTAGTTGACCATTCCCTAATCTCCCATAGTTTTCAATTGTCTTAATAATAGGTCAATGGATGAGTAGGTGAGGTAGATTGAAATTATTTTGTGATCTGCTAATTGCAGCATGGTTACATCGCACAGTTATAGGAAACAATGTGCAAACTATGTGGATGGTTCTGTCTATAAATAAGGTAGTGCATGGTTTATTGGTTTGGGATGTAGGGTTTGAAAAATCGTGTAGAAACCCTGAAACATGCCTTAATCTTCAAAGTTTCAACTCCGATGCAGTTTCCTTGAGAGTCCTCCTAATTTGAAAAACTATGTGGGAACCATGTAGGAGACTCTGACTTGAATTTCTAAACTCTCTCATTCCTTCTAGGATAAGGTTCTTGTTCTGGGAGACTTCTCCATAGCATAAACTGTGGAAAAAGAGTCTAAATGGATCAAATTTCATTCCAAATTACCTAGTAATGCAATGCATTAAATTCCTTCCTTTAGTGAAAAAATGACTATCATGGCATAATTAAATTGTGAAAATTAGGAATATCCATCAACAGAACAAAATTAAAGAATCATAAATGAGATGAAATTCCCCATTCATATCATTTCATCTTTGTAATTACAAAATTATATGATTTAAAATTAATATTTTTATTGTTGGTTAGTAAGTAATAATCATTTACATTATTTAACTGAAGGCTCTGTATAATAAATCTATATGTGTAAAAATTATTTTTGGTAGTTTTTTCATGTCTATAGTCCTAGATTTATGTAAAAAACATTATAGAAGTTGTTTTTTGAAAATATAAATTTCTATATTTTTGTTTAACATAATATAGATGTATAATTATACCATTTTCCACAAGGGATGTCCTACATTATATCCCTGTGAAATGGAACATGAAAACGAAATATTACGTAAATTATTCCCTCCCACACCCACATGTGAAAAATAATAAAATATCCTATAATATGTATCTTCTTGATTGAAAATTAATTAATTAATTCTAGGTATATGTATGCAAGACATCCTAACAGATGAAAGTATCTCCATATCAGTTTAGGGTTCTCATGTAAATGTAAATACATTAAATGGACAAACACTCTAGAGTGATCAATAAATATCATGCCTCTAATATTTCATATAGAGTGCATAAACATGTGAATATAAATAAAATGAACTCATTTATTTCAAAAATCAGATGGGTAATGTTCTCTTATATTTTTAACATCTATATACGTATGTTGATGACTTATTTTCTAACATCCTAAGCCTCTACACCATATAATCTATACCAAACCAATATAATCCCCAACAAATTAGACTATCATAGTTTCCACCTAAATAAGGATTCATAACCTAATGGAGATATCCAAATTATTAATAGCTATCTTTATATTTTCATAATGGATGTATGTATCTTTGGAATCCATCTTTATACAATAGTTTTTTTGATCTATTGATAAAAAAAATGTGAGTTCACACATTGTACACCATATAACCCTGCATGTAGTATATGTGGGATGATAATAGGAGGGGTGTGATGTGATGAAAGAGGTATGAACTTTGATTTTTTGGTGGTGGAATAAGACGAACCTCTAAGATAACATGAGAAATAAGACTATCCTAGACAATGATAAATATAATGTATCTACTATTTATATATTATATAAATAGAGGAAATTATAATTAATTTAATATATCTTATAAATAATATTACTTTTTAATTATAAGTTGAAAATGTTATTACCCAATCAAAAGTTACAATGATAGATGAAACAAGATTGAATATAATGAATTTTTATATAAAAGTGACAAACTAGATTTCAAATAAAAACACTTATTATATATAGGGATCCTTAATGAAACATTGATATATGTTTTATGATTATAGCATTCTTCATGACATATATTGTAGTGTAGAGCCTCCCCCATTCTTAAGGCTAGTCCATCATGTTTCAAATGCAATTAGTATTTTCCATTATGTTGGGGAAAAACCTGGTAATATCATGAACCATAATCATTTGATCATCCTGATTGGTAAATTGATGAAAATAATTAACATGAATCCAAGGAAAAATATATAATTTAACAAGTGAAGTCAGTGATATAATTGGTTATAATATTGTTTGAGAAATATTTTAACTCATGTGAAATTTTTAGTAACATGCACATAGGGATACCTATGTTCCTAGACATAAGAAAAATCATAATATGTGTGCTCAAATATGACCACTATCAGTTAAACATTTTTTCTTGGTAGTGGTTCATGAAGCATTGTTTTGTTAGTGTCTTTCTTCCGAACTAAATATTAAAACATGAAAGGATGTTGTGTATTTTAAAATATTATCATTGTCTGTTTTGAATTTTTGACATAAGTATGTCCCCTATAGCATCCCTTTATTTTAATTTTTCATATAATTTGATAATGTATCTCACTAATTGATAAAATTCATAACGTACAAATATTCCATTAGGTAGTTAAGAAACACACATGAAGTCTTAATTCATGTACTCCACAATAATAATCATCAAATTGTAACACCCATGGTTTTAAAAAAGTATATTATTCTTATAAACTATATTCATAAAATTAAAAAATTGTTATTTTTTTAAAAATAAATCAAAATTGATTAGGAAATAAGTTGTAGAAGACATGAATTAAAAATAACACTAATTATTTCTTTTATAATTTGAATGTTACAACTAAAAATGTAAGACTATGTATTATACACCATGGATTATTACTCACCATTGAAAAAATGTATCCATTAGAAGTGTGTATATCAATAATAGAAAACATATATAAAATAATAAAATCTTCATGACTTGAAAATAATCTGAATACTCTTAAACCTTGAGGATCACCATCATCAAATACATATAATGAGGAAGATCAACTTAAATATAGAATGAATTAGGAGAAATCTATAATATGAAAAAAGAACCATTTCATTCAATGTGAGAGTGGAATGAATGAATGAAGTTTTAAACCTACATATATAGGAAGAAAATATGGTTATTTAAAATATGATTGTTAAAAATTTTTAATGTAAAATACTGTAATTGTAGTAATTTTAATTGGTCATATATCAAATAGGTATACCAAATTCATGTATTATTAAATTGAAATTTTACAATTCATGATGAAATAAAAATATGATGATAAAATATTATATATATAGATACTATGTATCTTATTTATGAGGAGTACAATAAAATGAAACACACACACCCACACCATAAGATATGAAGGATATGTCATAATTCCTCTAAGGGATAACCCATTTACATAACCCTTCCAAAATATCATAGCCTTAAGTCCCTAGGACTTGAATGCCTAAATCTTGGCTAGAAAGCACAATTCAATCCCAAAATCCCATCTAGTGAATAGTAATTCTACAATACCTAGGATTCTATAGTTTTTTCTATATTACTGCTACTACTATGGTACCTTCTATAGTACCCACCACTATAATAGAGTCGCTGATGCTACAGTTCCACAGTTCTATAATACTACAATAGTACACTACTATAGTGTTGCTACTCTGACTCAAAAAGTCTCCCTTGTACAATTTTGAACCTAGGCCTTTTGGATATCAGATTATATGGCTTACCACTTAGTAACCACCCCATCTAATATGTATATATATATATATATACCTTTGTGTGTTACGTATAAATATTAATAATAATATTATTAAAATATGATATGATGTATATATAAAATTCAAATAAATATTAAAATATCAACGTAGTTGTAATATTAAATTTTGAAATATAATTAATTAATTTTGATGGTATTTTTAAAAAAATCATTTAATATAAAAGTAATATTTCATTTTTTTCAAAGAACCGTTTTTATGATTTTTTGTATTTTTTTAATATACTAAATTTAGCAATTATAAAATATAATTATATATGAACTAATATATTACAATATTTTAAAATAGAAATTGATATGAAATAGTATTATGAACAATTAATATTTTAAGACATCATTTTTTCAATAAAAATAGTTTTCATTATATTTTTTATTATCATTTAAAAAAATAAATTTATAAAATTTAGAATGATAATTAGAAAAAAGACTCATTTTCCCTTTGGAATATCAATATTTACTTGGTATGAAAATTTTATCTTTTCTGAAAATGATATTTTTAGATGAAAAATGTAGAATTTAAAGAACTTATAATTTTATGACTACATCATTATGGCCTAAAAGATT
The DNA here is from genome assembly GCA_963277665.1 of Viscum album. Taxonomy (NCBI): domain Eukaryota; kingdom Viridiplantae; phylum Streptophyta; class Magnoliopsida; order Santalales; family Viscaceae; genus Viscum; species Viscum album. Next base: position 1,465,128,751 of record OY728125.1, on the reverse strand, counting down.
TAAAAAACAATCAAGTGTTAAATTATGAAATAATGTAATATAATTAGGAATGTTAAACTATTTTTTGAACTTAGAAAATGTTTTCTGAATAATTTTCAGACTAAATTAAAATGTTACATTAATAAATGTATTTTTGATATTTTCGTTAATTAAATAATTTTTAATGTGAGATTATGTTCAGTATTACCTTGAAAGCCCCATACATATTATATTATTTGTTGTATGTAAATTAATTTATTTAGTATAAGTAATAATGTAAATTTTATCTTATATATAAATGTCAAGATGGAAAAAAATATTTTTCTAAAAAATTATATTATGTATTGTGGTGTTTTATTTAACCTCTATCTATTCAAAAATTTAGAAATTTTTTGTAATAAAATTATTTTAAAATTTTATATTAAATGATAAATATTATGTAAAAGTATAAATTTAAATTTATATCATACATTTTATTTACTAAGGCTAAAAAATTAACTATTAATGGATAATAAAATAGGTTAAAAGTTAAAAAGTTAAAATAAAATAAGTAAAATCATTCTAGGAAGTATTAAAAATTCCTAAATGAGAAGAATATAAACCTAAAAACAATCCCTTAATTTTTTTCATGTTTAATCCATTTCTCATTAAATTGAAAAATTACATTATTGATAATGTAGTGGTTACTTCCATACTACCCCACACTTAACTTATAAAATAGAAACACATACGCCACTTAAGGAATGACATATCGTTAAATTTTCTTATTGGAAATATAATAATTTTCTTCTCCTAGAACCTCTACCTTATCCATACAAGGTAAGTGTTTTTTGATCTCAAATTCCTCTCCTTGATAGAGGTTTTGTCTTTGAACCTAATTTACATTAAGTTGTGTATATTATAACCAAATGATATTTTATGTCATTATATAAAGATTATTCCTAGTTATTTAAGTTCAATTTTAATATATCTCTCTTATAAAAGATTTTGAGTTAAATACTATACAAATTGTAAGTGTTCTCAGGACCCAAAAGTATTCTATGGGCCATAATAACTCATATTTGACTATTATATTTCATGATTAATGTAATTTTTCTAATTATAAATTCATGTTCATTTTCCAAATTCTAATCAAGGTAAATAATGGTTCACAAAAAATTATTCTATTGTTTGATGAAAATGTATTTTGGTTAAGAATAATTCTCATTTCATTAATGAATGTTTCTCTAAGATCCATGTAATTAATTCATTAAAATATTTTACTTTACCTCATGGAAACAGAACTTTTTTTATCTCCAATGATCCTTATATTCCCATTTATTAAAAAACAATGTTTTTTATCAATTTAAGTAATTTGATTTTCAATAAATTGGTTTTCAAATATTTCAAAATAATTTCCTAGGATTATTATATAGACATCCATTTTACTATGAATTATACCATCGTTATTTTTTTTCAATGTGTCTTTATGAGAATTTTTTCGATGAATTGTTTTAGATATTTTCTCTTAATCACCAAAAATTATTTTATGGAAAGTATCATGAGAATATCTTCTTTCAATTATGATATAAAAAAAATTATGAAAATTAAATTTTTTTTATTCTCAAAAAAATTAAAAGCATTTTCCTCCAATGAAGTAATGGTTTATAAAACACCTAATATTTTCCCTTGTTCAAAATTCATTTTGGTATATTTTATTTTGGATATAAACTAATCATGTTTTTATGTGATAGTTTTTGCAATGTGGGGAAACCTATTTTCTTCTAATGGGTTATTTATGGTTAGGGTAATGATTTGATTTTAGGTAGTTCCAGTATTATAGATGATTTATGGCTAGGGAACTATATCACCCTGTAATTCATTGGTAAATATTATATTTAACAAGGTAAGAAGGGTATATAGGAGGATTTACCCATTGCCAAAGGGTGCATAATTGGATTTATCCTAATCCAAAGGGTCCATGAGAGTATTCATCCCAAGAAAAGAGAACCAATATAGATTTATCCCAAGCTGAAGTGTACATATGAGATATTACCCCATGAAAAAGGGTAAAAAAGAGAATTTATCCCCAAATAAAGTGTATGTGAGAGAAGTTATACCAATCCAATGGGTACTCAAGAAGAATTTTCTCAAGACAAAGGGTACATGGGTGTATTTAAACCAAGACAAAGGGTAAATGAGGGGATTTAGCCTAAAAAATAATATACAAGAGGATTTATCCCATGAAAAAGGTTACATGATGCAATTTATCCGAAGCCAAAGGGTACAAGGGAGGGTTTATAACATGACAAAAGGTTACACTAGGGGTTTTATCCCCAGCCCAAAGGTACATGAGAGGATATCCAAAGCCCATTAAGGCACACAAAATATTAGTCCACGCCTATTATGTGATGAAGTCTTTGTTTTTAGCCTTGACATATGATTTATTTTTTTTATGTTTGAGTCATAGTTGAAAGTTGTTAAATTTTTATGCTTATACTAATGACTATGTTATTGTTTCATTGGTCTTGTTTATGGAACAATGTATTTACAATTTTTTTATTCAAGCCTTAATTTACGCTAAATCGTTTTCCATGACTCATGAATATTGGTATATAATTTATTGGTATTATTTTCCTACATGTCTTAACAACATCCACATGTTCATCATATGGTCATATATAATCCTTTTTAGTTATCTATTATGTTTTCCTATAATGTGAATCTGAGATCAACTTTTTTTTAATGTTTCCATACCTATGGTTATGAAGATACGTGCAACATATAATAATTATAGATGGTATATAGTGTGATTTAATTATAGAGAAATGAAAAAAGGTTTGACGAAAACATTTCCTATTTAACTTATCTACAAAGACACACAACATTTTATTCTTGGGATTCTATGATTATTTGTGTGATGTAATTTATATATTATAGAAATTAATGAAATTAAGAATACTTTTATCTTGTGCCATTATCAATATATCAATATCCATTTCAATCATTTGTTATTGAAAATATCTCCTTAAAAATTATATTCATCTAATAAAAAAAGTTATCGTAGAAATTTTTATTTCTTTTAGGACATACATCTAATTTTATCTATGGTGTATAATATATTAAAAAAATATTATAAAAACTTACTTTAAAGGATCATGATAATAATTTTAATAGATATAAGTTTATGTAAACATGCCAAAATTAATGATCAAGTTAATTATTACATTCCCTTTAGAATGCTTATAAAAATAACATAAAATATGTTTGATGTGATATCGATGATAAGCATTAGTATCACAACATGAAACTAATTACTGTTTGACAGTGTCAACAATCACTAGATTATGATCAAATATAAAGAAAAATCTTTAGATTTATGTAACATTGGTGCATGTAGATTCTAAGAACCAACTTAAGGATTCAAAATTCTCCTTGTAACGAGTAGAGAATACAAGTGGGATATGATAATGATTACAGTAATGTGATGTAGTAATGAGTAGTAAAACTATATTCCTTCTATAAATAAATGGTCTAAACATCGAAAATAATTGTTTGCAATAGGATAATGTTACAATACTAAATATTAATTCCTATAATAACTTATGGAACTCAACCCTCTTCTGATCAACATGATTACCCTTCTATGAAATAATCAATAGTTTCAAGATGTTAAATGAACAACTTGTCTAGATAATATAATCCCATTATTTATTGAAAACCTTATATTATTTATCCCAATCACAATAAACTTTTACAATTATATTTTGATTTACCATCAATTAATCTACATATTATATCTTGTATTCAATAAAAATATTATGAATTTATGGATTAGTTTAACAAGACATGATTAAAACATTCATATCAAATAAAAGATAATAGTAGATTTAAATTTCTCATCTGGTATAGAATAATCCTATAATAGGAACGGGTACAAAAAAGTATACATGACTTCCAACATAGATATCATTCCTTATATAATGTTTTTATCAAATTTTGGATACATTATGAATTTACATTTCATCCCATATTCTTTATGTAGAATAATGTATTTCCCCTTTTCTGATTTAACAACCATGATATAGAAAATATTTCTCAGTATGGTATTTCATAACCAATTATTCATTTCACATTTACATTAAAGCTCTCCTCTAAAATTTAATTTGTTATTAGTTTCTGTAGATTTCTTTCACATGATTCGTGAGAATTTATTACTCAGAGTAATGACATCCTGGGATAATTTTTTTTTCATTTGAAGTTCCATATAATAAAAAATTTAGTAACATTAGATTGTTAATGATTTATGGTTCTAGCTACCTTATAATGGAACCCCTAAAAATTGACTAATGACATCTTCCTCACATACCTCATCTCCTATCACAAAATCAGAAGCTCTCTCACCATTGATTTTTTCATTCATTTAATATATAGAGTCTATAGAGATGTGTTCTATATTTATTTCAACATTCCAATATCCAGGATCAAAATTATAATCACTTGACTTTGAAAACATCACAATATTTAAATATGTAGTATCTGTTACCAAATTCATATGATATTAAATTATATAATACAATTGTGAAGGTCCAAATTCAACAGATCTCCCATAGAAGGGCATTATATTCGTAGGTGACACCTCATCAATTACAGAACTATGCATATAAAATTCGGATAAACCATGACTACATGGTTTCTAAAAAAAATATGTTTCTTAACGCATTCAACATTATTGATCAAAAGATAGAAAAAATTCTATATGAAGTAATCATATTGAACACATCAATATATTATTAATTTTATTACATTATTTTCCCTTACTTTTATATAATTTTGATGACTTACATGAAATTCTACAAATAAAATACAATCATGAAATCATGGAACACATGTTTTTGGTAATCTATAGTGACTACCATGATCATTATAAATTACTAATATCATGTAGCACATAAACATATTAATGATTATTCATCACAAATTAATTTACCATGTTTTTTATAGATAATTTTTATTTTCCTCATATAGAGACATTAATTAAACCATAATGGACTGATATTTCCTGAATGCTGGAAATTTAAAACCTATTCAGGTTTGAATAGTATTTAATTTTCTCATATATTAAAAAATATTAATGTGTAATACAAATGTAATACATATTTTTAAATATCATAAAAATACTTCAAAACTATCAATAGGAATATTTTTTTAGCTTATATTATTAAATTATAAAAATTTAAAATTTGTATTGAAATAATAGAAAACAATTATATTAATAAATATATTATAAAAAGTACATTATTTATATTTTAAAAATATAAAATATAATAAATATTATTATTTTTAAAATAAAACATATATCTAATTTATAAAAATTTATTTTATGACACATTTTATAAAATTTCCATGATATACTAATTTATGTAATTTCATTAAATTAATATTTTACCCCAAAGATATATTATATGATTTACCTAATTTTACCAAACGATAAATGATGTGACATGGGGTTCTATCTTGATTACTAGGTGTGGGTATAATTTGGAATGTTTAGGGCATGTCTTTGGTGTGCTCTACTTAATATATATATATATATATATATATATATTTTAAATTTCATTTTCAAAATGTCAAGTTTAAATATTTTAAATATTAATTTAATTATTTTGGTATAATATATTATATCATGATTTCTTAAACTTAAATTTTAATATTCTATCTATGTATTAATTTTAAATGAAGTAATTTTTTTATAAAATGTATTTTTATTTAATTTTTATTTATTATTAAATTTCTGCATACCTTAACATTTGAAAAAAAATCAATCATTTTAATTAAATATGGAAACATTATTTTGAACAATATGTTTCTATTTTACATGATAAAAAAATTATAAACTATCCACATATTTGGGATAAATATTTATATGGATTGGTAAACTCGACTAAAATAAGAAGTCATTTAGCTACAACCACCATATATATACTAAACACCAACCATCTATACATTATATGGAACCATTATTTATTTACAACACTTCGCCCATGATTTTTTGGGTTCTTAAGGGATAATGATACATTAAATTTATCATTGATATAAAGGTCCTAAATATTAGGGAATGAGATGATACACAATTCAATTAAAATGAAATTAAAACTAATTACTATAAATTATAATTAATAAAATAAAATATTCATTGGTCACATTTACTCATGATCAATATAAATTCATTAAAAATATTAATAAATTATATAACATAACTCATTTAATCTTCAAAAATTTTAATTTTACATTGAAATAATTAAGATAAATTTATTAAAAAATTCAATAAAATTTAAGACATCTAAAAAACAATATTTAAAATTTTTAAACCATTTAACAACATATAAACCATCTGGGAGATCTAATATTCAAATCATAAAATTAAAATATTTTTATGTAATCTAAAAAATTATATAAATAAAGAAAACTAATATCATTTAAATTGTGTTACCTAAATATTGGTAATAAATATATATTTTACTAGATTAAAAATATAAATAATCTTACTAAAAAACTATTATTGAACTATGTAAATATTATATCACTCAATAATTTATTTAAAATTTAATTCTATTGTGGTAGAGATATATTAAAAAATTTGAGGAAGTGAATAAGAGTTGAAGGGGGTCCCATTTTATAGAAAATCAACATGAATTTTGTGTGAATCAAATCTATTCGACATATATACGATGGAAACATGAGGCCTAAATAATTATAATTCCTTCTACCAGTTTTGCAGATGAAGCATCAACTATGTCAACTCTAATCGACTGAAACTCTAATATCCATTTTTTTCATGCCTATTAGATACCATTTTTCAAAATAAATTAACTCTATTGTCTCAGAATTTTCACGTAATTTTATTTATATATAGGAATTTTATGAGTCCGATAAAATAGACAACACATGATTTCAAGGCCCGGTGTTTCCGGAATGAATTTCTAAACTTTTTTTCAGGTACGTTCAATAAACGCACGAGCGGGTTTTTTTGTAACATTTGAACTGGTGCTCAGAATTGAAATCAGAGCGCACTATTGAACTCACAGCACGAATATTCTCTTAAAGAGACCTTCACCTCGATCAAAGTGGGTCGAGAGTGAATGATTATTTTTTTTTGTTTTCAAGAAAGGATAAAATAAAATAAAAATTTCTAACATTTTTATTTCTGAAACCCCTCAACATGGGTTATGGTGGTGGGGACCACATGATCCTAAAACTCCAGCATGAATGTTTTAAATTTGGGGGCCACCAGATTTAAAACCTACCAATTTGAAATTAATGGTGGGCACCACCTGAACCCTCTTAATTGGGGAGAAACCACTCAACTCACCATTAATTCTTTTCATCCATTAATTTGATCCAATTAAATTGATATAATTAAATATTCCAACACCACATTTAATTTTTATATCCAACCAACAATTAATGAAACATGTCATCATTTTTAATTGTGACAACATTATTAATCTACTTAATTTAGTTTAATAAGTTGGTTATTTCCTTATTTTGGTGGAATTTGGAAACTGTTGGGGAATGGAGAAGCATTGGAGAATCATGTAGAAACTCATCCTCCAACGACGAACACTCTCTCCAACGAGGAATGTCTTCAACTATGACGAACCGAAGAATGTGCCCGGGATCAAAGGTGTGTGGCGGGAGTGCCGAACATCGACATATTCTAATTCTTTCTCGTACCAACAGTAATGAACATTTGATGTAGGGTGGTTGTTTGAATTTCTTCCCCTTACCCATTCTTGATAATTCATTGTAAAATTAGTAAAATATTATAGCTGCTTTCTACCGCTCAAGCGTGGAATGTGCGAGCCAAACAAACATGGCTTGAACTTTTCACAAATACTATGTTTAATTGTTGTGTTCTTCGTGGTAGAGGAAGATGGATACCATCCTAGATTGGGCACATGAACGGTAGTCAACACCACCACTGGCCGCAACACAGGCGACAGTCCGATGACACAGCCGAGCGACCCTGGCCTCATACGTCCTCTACCTCCCTTGGCCTCCACTGCCCGTGACCTCTACTGCTTGTGGCCTCTGTGACCCCTACGACCTCATCGCCCTACAGCCATCAACGACCCCTACGACTTCACGACCTCGCGACCCTCCTTGCCCATGTGGCCTTCGCCGTACCATGACCCTCTGTGGCACCCGTGGATCCACTTCCCCACGGCCCCGGTGGCCCCCACAGCTTCTCCTCCCCATATCCATTATGGGCTCACCACCCCATGTCCCTTCGTGGCCTCCACGAACTTTCCATCCCGTGTCATTACCGCCCTCGTGGCCTTCTTACCGGCCTCGCGACCTCCACGCCGCCCTCGCGGGCTCGCGCCACCCTCGCGGCCTCATGCTGCCCTCACGGCCTCATGCTGTTGTGCGGCCTCTGCACAGCCCTACATGGGCCTAGATAGATACAGTGGGTTGGGTCAACCCAAACTAGGTCGGGTCGGCCCAAGCCAGGTTGGACCGAGTCCGACCAGACCCGAACCATCTATGAGATTTTCGCTCTATCGGCCATAACTTTGGCACCAGACATCCTTTTGAAAAACTATCAACGACGATGTAAACCTTGGAGTGAGATGTTCCATTTGAAATACCCCACTTGAGATTTGGATAATGTTGGGATATTGTCAGGTTTGATCGAGCATGAATTCAATTGGGCCCTCGGGACTAAAAGGATAATAACTTACAGTCCGAGCGTCCAATTGAAGCACTGTATCTTGCGTTGAGAACCCTATGAAGTGGTGGTACTTTAAGTAATTACATCGTGGGAAATCATTGAAGTTGGAGTATCAACCAGTGTATTGAGGAGAAGACCCTCCCAAAGACGAAAAATCTTAGTGCGGGAACCTAGCAGCTGGCTGTGATGTGAAGATTGAATAACGATCCTGTGTGGGTCAACCAAGAGCAATTTTGTGTGGGAAAGAACCTAGCGATCCTGTGTGGGTCAGCACTGAGTGATCCCGTGAGGATCATCACCGAGCGATCCAGTGTGGTTCATCACAGAGCGATCCTATGTGGGTCAGCAACGAGCGATATTGTGTGGGTCAGCATCGAGCGATCCTGTGTGGGCCAGCATCGTGTGATCATGTGTGGGTCAGAGCCGAGCGATCATGTTTGGGTGAGAACCTAGAGATCCTATGTGGGTTGGACGATGTACTGGAGATGTACTAGGATCCTTATTGGGTTTTCATCTTCACAGAGTAAGATGATTCAATAGTTACAACTAATCATCTCAACATCTGTACCTAAGAAATACTTGGTGCGAGATGAGTCTGTACCTTGTGGTACTTTCCTTTATTGTAATACCTTGGTGGTATTATTCTATGTGGCATACCTGTGTGGTACTTACCTTCATGGAATTATTTCTTTTATGGAACAGTTGAGATTTTGGCTTTGAGTTAGACTCTATGTTTCCCCATGATTGACATGGGTATACTTGATAAATTAGGTATATGCATGGGCATATACCAATGTAGGTTTGTCAGATGATTTCATGCCTTCTGGTTTATCCCTGGTGGATTTTGTGAGACCATGAGGGTCTCAGGGTCCCTATTGAGTATCATTATACTCAACCCTTCATGGGTTATGCCTGTTCCTTATTGTGTTTGGTGTAGACGACAGGCAGTGCTGATGGAGGCTCAGGGTAGCTGGGCTAGATGGGGCCTGGAGGTGGACCATACAACATGACAGTACGTAGAGGAGACATGCGAACATGGAGTGCTGAGGAGGCGATCTGTACCTACCCTTAATGATGGAACCTCGGAGGATAACTCATTAGATGACTTTATTTTTCTTTAGTTGTATTGTATTTTAGTTGTGCTTGTACTATTACTATTTTGCTTGTATTCCGACCCCTTTTTACCTTCCGCAATCATTTTTCTATACAGTTGACTTGTGTTCGTATATTTTTGTTTTCTTGGTTGCGTGTGTTTATAGGTTATAAAGACAATAACTTCCCGGTTATAGCGAATATGCCTTTTGGTGCCAGTGGCTAGCCCCTAGCCTATGGAAGGTGGGATTGGGGTAGTCACGACATGGGCCCCGTGGGACGGGTCGTGACATTAACCCCTACCCTAGTTTTATATTTTCATGTATTAAAAATATGGAAAAACATTGGCTATACTGATCCTGGGAAATCTATCAATGGTAAAAAAAATCCCATGAGGGTTGTAATTCAATTGTGATCAAGTGGATAGGAATATTATGCATTAGTTGAAGGGTAGTTATCCATAGTTATTGGTTCATTTTAATATAGTTTTTAGGGTTGTAATTGATATTTCCCAGGAGGGTATGATGACTTTGCATGTTGATGTTTTAGGATGGGTGTTTAATTTTTAAATCAAACTATCATAAAAATTATATAACCACATCTAGTTTTTTGAGTTTTTTAAAACAATTATTAGCTTATCTTTATTTTAAATATCATAATTTTAAATGGGATTTAAATCATCAATCAAAACCCAATTCTATTTTTTAAAATAATTTTTTACTCACACCACAAATTAATGTAGGCTATCATATTAGCAATGGATCTCCATCTCTGTTGGTAATTTATTAAAGGTCGGGCAACAATAATTTCACAAAATAAAATTTTCAGGTGGACATTGATTTTTATGTGTAGGGATGGGATCATAGAGTAAGGAATTTTATAGGTTGTGGTTGATTTAAAAAAACTATTTGAAGTAGTCCTGAAACTGTATCCAATGTCTTCTAAATAATGCTTAATAAAAAATATTAGTAGTGGTTAATTTTCAAATATTTTTTAAAAAATTTGTTCTACTATAAACTTCCACTAAAATAATAATCCCTAACTTCTTAAACACACCAATGATATTTTACAACTACTACTAATAAAAGTAGAAAATTATATTACCATGTTTTTTTTATAATAGCTAATAATATATTTAGTGTTTTTTTTGGTTCTATCACTGGATAGATTTCAAAGTTGATTCATAGATCTTGGAATGAAAAATATTAAGTCTGAGTGTAGATTATTTTATGAAAATTAAACTATTAGAAGTAGTTTTATTACTCTGATTAATTTTTTAATTTTTTAAAAACAATTTATAGAAATAAATTTTTAATATAATTTTCTTTTAAAAAATAGAATTATGTTGATCCAATGATAATTTTTAGATATATTAATGTTTATTTGAAACCATCGATTATTATTGTTTTTGTTCAATATTTATCATTGTTTTCTATAACCATCGTAAATGTATTTAGTGGTGTTTGAAATCAATGCTAATGGAAAAATAAACCCCTTTAATGACTATATATTTGCGTAAAAAGGATATTTAGAAGAGTGTTTCTATGAATCAACATCCTAATGAAGAAATGTATATGTTATTAACATGATTATTATTTAAGTAATTATAAACAATATATTGTTTATTAATAACACTAAATAATTTAAAAAAAAATCTAAGAAATAGAAATATATAAATTAGGTCATTCCTATTGCCTGAAAAATTAAAATGTTGTATGGGTCATTCATATGTTTCATAGATAACATAATGACTATTATTGTATATATTCACTAATATATGAGAATATATTCTATATATTGATTATGTAACAATTGATATAAACATTATTAGTTACTATCCATGAAAACCAAACAATACTAAATTCCTACCACACCATGTATCAGACCTACATGAGATTATTTCCCATAGGAAATAAATAATTCAATGATCATTTTCCTAGATTTTAATGAAAATAGGAGTTCATTTTCATTATTTTGGGTACATGACATGTTTTTATACTAAACTGTCACTTTAAAAATTTAAATACTATATTTTAGTTATTCAGGTCTCATTATTCATTGTAATGATATAAAATTCATTTATTGAGGTAAAAAATAAACCATCACTCATTTTTCTAGAGTTTCTAGACCTTATAGCTTGTATACTCATCTTTGATCATTTAGTATATATTTTTTATTAAAAAACATTTAAAATGATGATAATCACATTAATTCAGACTAGAAACACTATAAATACATATAATATAGAATTCCATCGAATAATTCAAAAAACGAAACAATTTTCATATTTATTAAATTGCACATAAATTTTATACTTTTTATATAGTCTAAAGTGCGTGATACATGTTTTGAACATAATTATTTCTTCAAATATAAAAATTCACTTAAGGAAATTCTGAAATCACTACTCATTTTAAAGGTATGCCTTTCATTCCTATAGTTTAAAATTGAATCAAAAATAAATTTCCTAGAATTTGATGATAATTTCATATTACTTTCGTAATTTGAAGAATAATATACTCTTTTTACATTTAAATTTAAATATTACTTGGAATAAAAGAAATTTCTATCATAGTGACCATGCAATGAATCAAAATGTTTTATATATTAGCCATTAATATCACAAAATAAACCAAAAATAATATTTACAGGTTTTGTCAATTCATAGAATACTAATAAGTTCACTCCCTAAGAACTCCTCTTTTAGGATAGGGGATAGATACTAGTTCTGATCTGTATATATAAAATGAAGGGAGGTAGTGTCTCTATGTATAACATATCATCAGTTATCATGAAACATAATTCACTATGACGTAAATAAATCAACAACTATATAATATAATATGCTCATATTTGTTATAATATGAAAAATAAAATTATTATAATCAAATAAAATAACTAAATATATTGAAAACTCTCTGTAAAAAATATATTCCCAAACACTTACCGCAAAGGTGTTTTTGATGTGATATAAACACCACTCTATCAACTACCATATGAATCACCCATCTCTTGAATCAAAAAACATCCTTTAACTTTGTATGTTGATATTCATGGAAAAGTGGAGATATAACCATGAGTGAACATATAGGCGTGAGAAATATTACTCAGTATAGTTGTCCATAGTTGTGAGCAGACCCTTTTAATAACTAGTGTGTATGTACATCAATAATAAATTAAGGTTCAACAAACAAATGTATCTAGACTTCAAAAATATTTGAATATATAATCATGAATAGTACTTATCAAGTTACCCCTAGTTCACATTAATTATCTTCACCAAATAATGATTTTTATATAAGTATGATATACTCAATATTTATTAATAATAGTTTGAGGGACCCTATAGACAATGTCCAACTAGAGAGTCACCAGGATATCATAGCATAATCTATAATCCATATATTTAGAGTGGAGGCCCTAGGTACACAGATAAAAAAATATTCACACTACATCATGTATGTTAGAACACATCCACCCCACATGTACATAAAAGTCAATAAATAGAAATACCTAGAAAAAATAAAATTCACTCACATTCTTTTATAGTTTTCTAAATTGAAAATTATACCTATATGAACAAATAATAATTATGATGGAATTAAACATATCCATCAATGAAATATATACTAAAAAATATATATAAATATAAATACATACAATTATACACATATCTAAATTTTAAAATAAATATACAAATCAATATCTTTAACTGTATATCTTGGTACTAGAGAAAATAATCATCTTCATGGATGCAATGGAATGTCTGGTTTTCTTAATTTATGTTTTGTGGGTGGGAGAAGAAATAATATCAATCGACTCATCGTCCACAATAATCCTAGAGTTTTTATAGAGAAATTTTATAAAAACTTACGTGAGTTATCATTCATTACATTCGAATCTATAGGTTGTTGGGTTAATAACACAACTTCACCATTAACATATGTAAGATGGTGGAAGAGTTGAATATATACATTGATCTATAAATTACTATTTATTCAACCTCAACGGAGAGATATAGGTGATTATCTGTAGATATATCTATGTGTCATCACTAGTCTCTTACAAAACTATTTGGTGAGAAGAGTAAGGTTTATCTTTATCACACTCTTATATTATCTAGTTAATGAATGTAAATTAAGAAACATCAATTCCCATCATGAAGTGAACTGAACCAACCTGACCAATCCATTTACATAATCTATCATGCCATATGGCCCAAAGTGCATTCTCAACCATTACAGGCCAATGAAAATCACCGAGACATCATAAATAACTATTTGGGAATGGTTTTGAACCTTATAAATTTTTCATAACCATACATCAATCATAATTCCACAAAAAATAGATAAATATCAAGAACATAAATAATATATATAATTATCTAATCAGAGTAAACACTCTAATGAATAACAATATATATCATAAATTAGACCCCATCACAATTTATATACATGACATATACATATGATATCCATATTCAAAATATTAAAGTAGAAAACAAGACCAAAAATTATAATACATCATAACCTAATGATAAAAAATCCCAACACCACTTTACAAGAGTTTTAAACAATGAGGGAACATCTCCACCATCCCAAAAAACATAAAAAATCATTAATCATCAAAGTCACTAAACTGTTGGGTAACCTTTCCCTTACCAATATCTAACAAAACAATTTTTTCATACGCCCAAATTCATATATAGGGTGTATGAGACATGACCTAGTAGGAAACAACTATGAATATAAGAATTTCCATCCATTACCCATTAAACCAATTAAATACAGTTCTAAATATCATTTTTAAACCATGTTCACTTTAACATGGTATTTTTAATTGAAATCATCATTTGAGAAATATTTTTTTTTCTATAAAAAATATGTCATTTAAAATGATGGAAAACATTGATAAAATAATTAAATGATGCCACTAAAATTCAACATTTACAACACACCAAAACATGGAATCAATATGGGAATAATAATAACATCATAACATAACCCAATGATATAAATTGAATAATCATAATATATCACAAAAAAAGGTTGTAGAATCATGCATAAAGCATATAAAAACTATTAGGGAATATGTAATAATCACAATGGACTCAAACAAAAAATGAGTTAGTTTGGATTTACTTAAACATAGGTTTTTTCTATCCACCTAAGAAATTTATATCTCGTGAGAAGCTCTCTCAATCTTCCCGATGACCAACTATTTTTTATGGGAACCCTTATCATGAATGGACATGTTTCAAAATCATTAGTGGTATCCCTCATAATTTATCACTAAATACCGTAGATAACATTCTCTAAATAGTCCAAAACATATGTTAAGTTTATTTTTTTTCTTGCACACACACACAAACAACCAAGGTCTCTCCTGTGATACCCAATACCAAATAGAAAAAAATCAAGATGTTCCAATCACACAAGCCATTTAAAAGAAATTTTCCTAAAAATTACGCTCCTAGAACAAAATATTTATTCAATAAAATGTCATAACTCAATGGAACCCCCGTTAAAAACCAATTTTAAAGCACTAAAATACTTTGAGACATTTTAACACACACATGGAAATCATGAAAGATAACTCTAATTAGAATGAAAAATTAAACAATTAAATTTGCTACCCATTTCAAAATCCAAAAAAATCATGGATTTAACTTCAATGATAACTTAAATTAGATGAAATTAAATTATAGAACCTAGGTAAACTAATAAAAAATATAAATACAGGGAAAAGTTTCCTAAATAGGGAGACATAGCTTGATTCTAAACTGAATCATTTCAACTTCAGAGAAAACCACTTGATTTTAGTAGTAGAGGTCCCAACACAGCTGAGACATATGGTAATAATTAAAATCACCATTAACAAACTTGGGTAAGAAAAAATTAATTTATATATTTTCATACTCAAGGAAAATTGAAGAAGAAGAGAGAACTAGGGGTAAAGAATGAAAATTACAAATAAATCATTATTACCTTTAACTAAATCACAAAATTAAGCATTAAATTCACCAACATCTGAGGAGGGATTGCTCTATTTTATTAGGGATATGTTTTACACAATGAGGACAAAAATAAGGGATAAACTCTTATACACCCAATTGAAAAAATAGGCAATGCTTAAATTTTTAATCACCTAGAAATAGTTAATAGTTTGTCTATATGATTTTGAGGCCAGCGATCCCTCACTAAAACTTCCCACACCCAAGACATGTTCCAATTACATAATACATTTAAATAACATAGATTAATGATCCTTAATTACCGAAGAGTAATTTTCTTTGATAATCTAGGATATAAACTCGGCACTCCACTATGGTGGTGTCATGATATAGATGAAAATATTCCCACTCTACCACCTGATATTGGTCTAGATGGTACTTCTTTAATAGGAATACAAGTAAGTAATCATGGATCAAGGTTTTACATAATGGATGATCAATCTAGTTGGAAAGCTTCCCATTATTCATCATAATTTGAAATATACCATCATAAAAAATCACTAACTTCCCATTAATTCCGAAGTGTTGTTATTTTCGTCAAATGGATAATCAAAGGAACACATTATCAACAACTAAAAATCAAATATGTGGTAGTGACGATTAACATTTGATCTTTGGTCAACATGAGTAGTCACTAACCTCCTTCAGATTAAATATATTTTCTCTAATATCTAATAGATGAGACTTAGTCTCCATAAGAAACAGTCACCCAACTCAACCAAATAATATTGTGTTTGACAAGGTCACTCGTACAAGACTCAAAACCAGCATCAAGATTGAGGTATTGTATCTTTTTTTTAAAAATTGATCTCAATAAAGAAACATTTTACCTGAATCATTGATGTCAATAAAAAATGAATAAATCATGTCCTCAAGAAATAAAGCAACCTACTCATAATGAACATTCATTGGAAGGTGATACGTTTTGGTCAACTTCAATTGGGTTACCTTGGATTGAAAATTATTCTTCTAAAACCAATTAGTAAAATGAATATCATGGTTAGAAACTATTTTTGAAGGAAAACCAAGATGTTCGATTAAATCTCATATATATAGGTCCATGAACACCTCTACATTCATAGAATCCCAATTGGTACATACATGTATTAATAATAAATCAGTCTGTAATAACCCAAATGGCATCTTTCTCACTAGTATTATGAGGTATACTAATCCCAATGTCCATATACTTCTTATTCCTCATAAAAACTAGAACGGGAAGAGGCTGGAACAAACCTACTGGCCTCCGATTCACCACTTTTATTTCAAGGAAGTTAAAACATCATGTTTAAAAAATAAGCAATTGAAGGTCTCATCCCTAGACACTAGTTCCAACTCCTCAGACAATAAAACATATTTTTATCCTGTGGGTGAAGCTGAAAACTACTATAATGCCTCTCAATAATCACCTCATACCTCAGGTTGAAAGACACCACTAACTAGTTGTTGAATATAAAGGTATAATCTAGATAGAAAGACAAATCACCCATGGTCTCCCTACCATATAATATTTTAATTATATATTGATACTCAAGGTCATATTATTTCTCACCCTAAACCCAATAAGTAAGAGGGGGAATAACATGAATATTTTTTGAGGAATATCTCTCAATATACTCCAACAGATAAATACATATTTTGGAAGGAAAACTTATAAAACTTCACTCATTCAATAATTTGTTATCAGTATGACCTAATAAATTTATACTCAAGGTATTAGTGACAAAATTCCCCCTTTTGATATAATATAAGATATCAAAATCAAAATTTTGATGGTACTCCAGCTATAATCTCTACCTGAGGAAAAAGTCCATGTGGGTGAAGATATAATATAGGCTCATTAGATCTGAGTAAACAATAAATAATTACCCAAATAGGATATGATTCTGAGTCTTGAAAACTTGCATTATAGATTCCAAATTATGGTCACAGGTGGGGTAGGTCATCTCTCATTGGTGCAACTAATGATATCAATAGGCCACCACATGATCATTAAATGACAACATGCAACCTAACCCCACTTCTGTGGAATAAAATTGCACTACATAAACCTTCCTAGGATTAAGAAGAATAAAAAATAAATTTTATGTCCAATATAACTCAACTACAAAAAATAATATTAATAATTTTCACTCAACACAATCTTTTCCCATCCCAATTTCAACAAATTCAATGGATAATCCAGCATAGTAGTGTCCTGAAAAAAGAACCTATAATATCTAGAAAATCCTACAAAAAACTGAATCTCTAATAATTTATTGAGCCAAACCCATTAAATAACCACTTGAATCTTTTAAGGATCCATAAAAATCCTAATATTTGGAATTACACAACCCAAAACATTAACTATTAGATCTAGAGATAGAATTGAGATGGATTAGAATACATACAATTTTCAGTAATGGTTCCCAAAACAAATCATAGATGGTCTCCATATTACTCCACTGTATTTGTATACAAAATGTTTAATGTAATAAATATTACAATGAAATAGTCCAAAAAGTTATAAAATTTGCAGTTCATTAATTCCCTAAATACCGCAGGAGCATGGGAAATGAAAAAAGGAATTACCAAATATTTAAAATTCTTAAATTGGATCCAAATGGTGGTTATAGTAAGTTATATCTCTCAAACCATTACCTAATTTTATAATCATTGGTGGTAAAATTTTGAAAACCAAAAGTCTCTCCTATGTTGTTAAAAAATATCATCAATTTAGGGAAATGTTTTTTGAACTTGATAGTCACCTAATTTAGATTATGACAGTCTATGAAATTTGGGGGTATCTATCAACATTCTATAAAAATGATCATAGTGACACCAATAATGATACATACACTAATATGAATAAAAACCATTATTTTAAGGTTTTATAACTAAAAATATATGTATTTCAATTAAATAGGGGATATTTATTAAGATTAAAAGGATAAAGTGATTATCTTAATGAGTATATAAATAATTTACTCAACCTCTCATAGGGGTGGAATCATAGTAATGTAATATAAAAACCTTAGGGTATTGGTCCATAACCATTCGATGATGACCATATGAACCTTGGTATATGGAATTAAAGAAAAAGCATGATAAGTAGCCTAAAATTGATCACATATCTAGAGCTACTGTTCATTCCCTCCTTGATGTGAGATACCAATTACCCAAGAAGATGTGATTTCTCCACTCATGAGATAGAAACAAAACCCTATAATGAGAGAAGTCAAAATGATCATTTAAAATTATCAACCAATCCATATTGATTATTATATTGAAATATTCTAGGTTCAACATGAGGAAATCCAGCACCACCTCAATATAAGTTATTAAAATGTGACAGTGTAAGAACTTAACACCCTAATCCTTTTTCCCTGTAAGAAGTGTACATAAATCTATCAAAAAAAGGAATTAACTCAAATCACATAAAAAAATAAGTAACAATCATTAATCATACAAACATTTGGTAATCACCCAACTCAAACAATGCTAAATCCATAGAGGAAGCAATAAACTCCACACCTTCATAGTGACTATCCTAGATTCAGAGTCCATATATACCATGTCTTTTTTAAAGATACATCCATACTCTGGTCCTCCCAGAGTTTAACCCCACAATATTCTAAATTAAAATCATTGTATTGGTAAGAATATACCACACACCTCATTAGGCACGTAATAGAATATAATATCCTGAAAATTTAATATATATTCACCATATTATATAAAATCAATATAATTTAGATCCTTCAATGAATGTGACACTAAGTTTTTATTCGACACACCCAACAACAAGTTTCATCAATGTATGGTATTATACGAAAGACCGAGTCTTTCCTAACAATAATATAATAATAAAACATTATTATATAGTATAATAAGACTTATCCCAGACATTAAATTAGTAGTTGGGAATTGTATTAACTAAATTATGAAAAAAAAGTCTTTAAAAATATATAAAATAAATTCCTTGGTTATAAATAAATTAGACATGGATATGAGAACTAATTGATTGTAAATGGAATATTTATATAGAAAAATGTTTTTATGATCTTAATGGTGTTTTATCCTAATTAATTTAGTTAATTAAAATTAATGAGTGACATTAATTTCATTTATATAAATTATATTGAATGAAATATTATTTATACTCATCCAATATATTTTATATCTTTATCATAAGAATTAATACAATATTAAACATAAAATACTATATTTTTATTAAGGAATTTTAACTGCATTTTAACAGAGATCCTTCTTAAAATATTTTTTTTTATAAATTTTATAGTCTATATATTTCAAAATAAACATCATATTTGAAAAAAACATAAAAATTAGCATAGGAATATTTGTGGGTGTTTTTATGTGAAGATTCAATTTTTAATGAATTCTGAAAGATATTGAATTTTAGTTAAATTTTTTTTATCTAATTTATTTATAAGTATTAAATATGTTTTTTGTTTATTAAAATGTTTAATTAGGTCATTTTTTATAAATTAATCTAATTTATGTAATTGTTATCAATTTCATTTTGAAATTGATATTAAAAACCTTGCAAACATTTGGATGTTTTTACCTTAAAAGCATGCATTGTTGTCTTGTTTGAGAGATTTTATTTAAATTAATATCTACCACTTATGTGATTGATATTTTAAAAAATTTATTCCATAGTTTAATTAAAAAAAATTAAATTTCTAATAACGTAGACTTATTTTTTTTCCAAAAATATTAGTTTAGGTAATTAGAATTAATAAAAAACAATACAGGAAAATTAATCTTAAAAATGTACTAAATATTTAATTAAGTATCCAAAATGACATAGATACTTTTCCAACACCTATTTTATATCCATAATTCCAACATAAACCTTCAATTATTTGTTTTGGTTTGTTTTTTATGACTATTTTAGGTAAAAACATAGGTAAACAAAACTTATTTCAAAAAATACTATGTCAGTCCTTTTCCTCCCCTATAAAAGGCAACCACAT
Source organism: Viscum album (assembly GCA_963277665.1). Lineage (NCBI taxonomy): Eukaryota > Viridiplantae > Streptophyta > Magnoliopsida > Santalales > Viscaceae > Viscum > Viscum album. The sequence goes on along the minus strand of OY728125.1, from coordinate 1,465,107,972 downwards.
ATTCCCCTTCCTCACACCTCTCAAACCACATATGGCCAACCAATATTATACCAAATTTAATCCCAACATACCTCAATTAATTATTTAATACTCCCATTGGGTATGAATTAATCAAAGGAGTCCTTTGGTAAAAACCAAAAGTAGTTACCTGATTAAGAGTTAAAAAAATTCCTCTAGATATTTAATTATATTTCCATTCTCCACTCTATAAACTCTTCTTATTTCATGATTATATAAAAAAACACTATAAAAAATATAAAATTATGATTTTATGATATGGGTTAGACCTATAATTACAAACATTTCCATATAATTCATAAAGACCATACTCTTTACGTCCATGTTGAACTACCACCTCCCGAAATGATGATTTTTAATTTTTACTATACCTCCTATAATGGTAGGATTTATGATGGAAAATATATTTTTATATGAAATATATATGTCTTTTACTGTTTATTTATACTTTTATAATTTTTTACAAAACATAACCTTATAATATCCATTTTGTGGGAATACGATAACATATTTTGTGGAAGTGTGGGCGACCACCCACTCAAAGCAAAGTGATTCATTAACAGTATAGATGGAACATAAAAAGGATGGTTTAAATAAACCTATTTAACCAATTTAAAATAGATATTATACTGTAATTATAATATATATATATTATTTAAATTTCATTCTTTTAATACTATATTGGAATGATAGTAGTGTTCCAGTGTACATACGACCTACCAACTATGTGAACGATGCTTTTAATTTCTTATCTCAAGACATTATAGATTATATTAAATGGATATTTAAAAAATATATGTGACAATTAATTCATGTTTTAAATTCATTATATGATGGAAACATGATCTAATTAATAGTAATAACTAATAACATGTAACTTTTTTCTTGGGAAACTAGATAATTATTAACCGAAATAGTTATATTAATGAAAGAGTGTTAATAAATAAGAAATAAAATATTGTAATAAAATAATATATGATATTATAAACATGATTATGGTTTTCTTATATGTTATTATCCTATTTTAATCAACTTTATTGGAGGATAAACACCACAGAAAAAGAACGATGGTTCAGGTAATGGATTTCATCTCAATTTACATTTACCTGTGACTTATTTGTAATTACGAAACAATTAAAATTTATATGGTGTATATAATAACCTATAGACATATTATATCATCAATAACCTTAATCTCAAGATATTGTATGTTTCATTTAATATTATTCATTCTTGGGGATTATGATTCAAAGGATTCAAACTAGTATGAGATATATGGGAATGTTTAATGATTATTATTATCCAAAAGAATGTTCTTAATGATCATCATTGCAATCTCACATATTTTTTTATTGTCAAATTTCTCTTGAAATCAAAAATTCATTTTAATAATTTTTTTAATTTACTATAATATCCATATTCTACTATAATTTAAATTATTTTTTCCTAAACTATACATCATCATTAAATATGGTGTTCACTTTCATATTTATTTTATTAATGTGGGAATTATTGATAAATGTGTATTCATTATTCTATATAGATACTTGATAAGGAATATTTATGATTTTTTTAATTTATATGAGTAATTATTAAGACTGGTAATGAATGGTGGGGACCAGACATTATATATCCCGAAGATGCATTGATAGTTTCTCATGAGACCATTAAGTTGGCTAAATTAAATGAGTTTTAATCTGTAGTTTAAAACATATTTTGGAAGGACTTGATGATATATGTCTTAATTTTATATAAGCAATACATCCATTATGAAATCATTTCCCTCATTATTTTTCAGTTATTATTCATCAATGATATTTTTGTCGACATATCTATAGATGCATTCTTTTCTAGATGACACCTTCTTCGGGCATCTATCCCATCCCATCCATTTATCTATGAAGAAAATTAAATCAAGAGAAAAAGATATGGTATATAATTTCATTCCCAGTAACCAAGTCTAGTAAAATAACATATATAACCTCCCAAAGAGAAATTCAGGGAGCACAAATAACCCCAATGCAATTTCATCAAAAACATCTATAAAAATTTTAATATCAAGAATATAGTAGCTTAGGTTTTAAAAAACCCCAGTTTATAATTAACATTTTTAAAATGAAACCATTTTTAAAAAATTCTTCAAATATCATTAAAACATAATATATTCACCAAAACTATGAATATATAATGTATAAAATAAAATAAGATATCATCGGTAAAAACCGACAATGTATTCACCATAAGATAACCATGTAAGAAAATAAGAATGAAAATACCATCATGTGATACATTAATCAAAAATGATAAAGAATACCCATTGGGTTCTAACCTATGGTGATACATACTAGATATGAACGAAAGTCCCCAATCTAGGATAAAGGTGGATCCAACCCTCATAACCTTTGGTGGGATCACACACACAAAATTGATAGAAAACATTATATGGAATAACACAAAAAATATCAACATGTCTATTTTTGGATGCACCTAAAGTTACCCAATGTTATTAGTTGGTCAAAAACCCATTTAATAGAAATAATCATATTTTATAAACATTTTTAACATAAAAAAATATCTTATTTCCATCTTGAAAACCTATTTTAAAACCAAAACCTCCCATTAAGTATTTCATCAAAAAGATTTTGCGCATGAAATCATTTTAAAAATACCCATTTTAAAATATGAATCTCTTCAAATAAAATCACATTGATCACAAATCAAAAAAAATCATTGGATGAACCAAAGGATTTCATAATAACATAATTAAATTCAATAATTAACCCTTTATATATAGACACCATCCTAAAAATAGGGGGAAACAATTATCCTTTGAAAACTGGATATTTGTGAAGAATAGATTAGGTACTCATGATCCTATATCCATTACAAAAAAACATCAATCCTCCATAAAAACCATTATATTTGGAATCTATAGACCAAATTGGTTCTAAGTAGACAATAAGTGAAGATATATAGTGAGTATATACAAGGAAGAGGGGAAACCAAATGACAAAACAATACACATTTAAGAGATCTATTAGGTATGAAGGAATTACAATAAGTGTTCGGAAAAAATCCCTCAAGATAACATTGAAGAATTTTTGGGTTTGATGTCTTTGTTGATAAAGTAGGCTTTCATGATGTATTGTCAATTTCTAGATACATTTTTGAAAATAAATGTTGACAAATACCCCTGATAAAAGAATTGATGTTCTTGAAGCAGTACAAAAGAATTGTGGATTTCCTTGAAGATCACATCAAAACCTATAGAATACCTGAATTTCATGAAGATGAGCTTCATGAATTGGATTTCATAAATACTTGAAAAATATTTATTTTGATCTCTGCCATTATGTAGAGCTTCACGAATAGAAGAGGTGAATATAATTGTGAGGGAGAATTACGACAATGACATAAAGTAATTGATGGAGTAATCTACAATTATGATGAGCTCTACAATCATAAAATTTGAATAGTGATATGTGAAATATAGATAATTTTGGCATAGATTTTAGAGATATGTGATTTGGGATTATGTGGAACTTACATGGTGAGGATGGTTCTGGAGTCGGGGGGAAATTACTATAATTATCCCTCCACCCCTAGATAAGCGTATAGAGTTTTCTGAAAAAGATATATCTCTTATAGCACAAAGGTTGTTTGCTGAGGCATGTTGTACCTCTCGAACCCCTCGTGGTTTAATTTTCATGATCACAATCACCCTCTTATTTATCTAATCTTTTTTAAGTGTTTTTGGATGATAGGCATGAATTCAGGGTGCCAAGGAATTGGGCCAAGAAAGCAACAAGGCAAAGTGGACTGAAATTCAGTCCACCGGCCAACCGATGGAAGAGCACCGGCCAGCCGATGGAGGCCTGGACAGAAGGCATCCTTCTGTTCAGACCACCGGCCAACCGGTGTCACACCAGCGGCCAGCCGGTGGCACCCAGAAAGAAGAGGTTGCTACTGCCTCCTCACCGGCCAACCGGTGGCCTCAGCACCGGCCAGCCGGTGGCACCCAGCCAGAACAGTATTTGCTACTGCCTAAGCACCGGCCAACCGGTGGCCTCCTCACCGGCCAGCCGGTGGAGCCTAAGCCCGAAGGCCTCTCCATTTTGCACACACCGGCCAACCGGTGGCTCTGTACCGGTCAGCCGGTGGAGCCAGTCAAACTAGCCGTTGGGCTTTTGACCAGCCTGTCCACTTGGCCTCCAACGGCTCCGAAGACCTCTCCAATGGCTCCGAAGACTCCCTAAGGCCATTTGAGGGTTCCCCCTCTATAAATAAAGGACTAGGAACCCCCGGAAACTCAAGTAAGCCATACGGAAGCCAACAGACACATCTTTGATCATTTGGCGAACCTCCAGCGGATTCTTCCAAGGGAACCCCACTTGCTCCAACCAACTTCCATATCCAAGGAGCACCACCAAAGAAGCTTGGGAGCGCCCTTCATCAGCTCCATCAATCCATTGGCGCCCAAGGCTTCTCCCATTACGGTTTTTCTTTGCTTTATTTATTTTGAGCTTTAAATTGAGTTTGTGCCTACAAACTCCCATTTCTCTCATCCTCCATTCTTTTGGGTTCTCACACCACCTTCAAGGTGTGAAGAGGTTAGTCAAGCCTTCCCTTTTAAAAAGCTTGAGTCATAGGTGATCTAGCCTTCACCTGTAAGAAGGCTAGTGGGTTCTTTCTCAACCATTAAAAGCAAGTGGGTTCTTGCATAACCACTAAAAGCAAGCTGTAATAGGTGAGCTAGCCTTCACCTGTAAAAAGGCTAGTGGGTTTCTTGCTACAACCATTGAAAAGCAAGCGGTAGTAAATCTCTCAACGGTTGAGTTGGGAGCGGAGACGTAGGCCGGATTTTAGGCCGAACTCCGTTATCAATTGCGTGTCTTGCCTCTTTTATTTCCGCTGCACTTTCAACTTTGATTTTAATTTGTTAATCATTTTTTAAAAGGCAATTCACCCCCCCTCTTTCCATCACCTCCCTTTTTCTCCGCCTAACAATTGGTATCAAAGGCAAAATTTGAGTAATACCTTCACCGGTTTCAAATTTAAGATCCATTGTGATGGCATCGACCTCTTTCTCCCCCGAAGGCTTTTCTTTGGGTCGTGCTCCATTTTTTGATGGAACCAATTATAATTATTGGAAAACCCGCATGACCACTTTTCTTAGAAGTATAGGCTATCCCATTTATAAAATTGTCATGCATGGTTATTCTTTATCTACTCCCGATGAATCCAAATGGACCCAAGCCGATATTAAAAATTTTGAGCTTGATGGTAAAGCCATGAACGCTCTACATTGCGGCCTTGATCGTAATGAGTTCAATCGAGTTTCCACATGCACCTCCTCACACGAAATCTGGAAACTTTTGGAGGTTACCCATGAGGGGACCAACAAAGTCAAGGATACTCGATTGGACATGTATCGTCAAGATTTTGAGTCTTTTTCCATGCATCCTTCCGAATCTATTTCTGATATGTTTACTCGATTTACTGACGTTTGAAATGGAAGAAAATCTCTAGGAGATAATATTTCTGCAGAAACAATGGTCAAGAAGATCCTACAGATCCTACCAAGCTCATGGGCTCCAAAGGTAACGGAAATCCAAGAAGCAAAGGACATAAAGAACATGCAGGTCGAAGAGCTCATCGGATCCCTCATGACTTATGAGATCACCATGAGGAGGCAAGCTGAAAAGGAAGGCAAACCGATCAAAATTCCAAAGAACATCGCCTTCAAAGTTCAACAAGAAGAAAGCTCCTCCTCCTCATCATCTTCCTCTTCAAGCGGCGATTCCGAAATGGAGAATCTTGCCCGCAAAATACACAAGTTCATGAAGAAGCACAAGAAGAAGAAATCCCGCAAAGCTCAACCCAACGAAAAATCCGAGCCCAAGGTAACATGTTACGGGTGTGGCGAGAAAGGCCATTACAAGCCCGATTGCCCACTCAACAAGAAAAAAGCCAAACAAAAGGAGAAGAAGAAGGCTTTCAAGGCCACTTGGAGTGATAGCTCCACATCCTCCTCCTCATCCTCCTCAAGCGACAACGGTAACAAATGCCTAATGGCATTTCATGAGGTAACTTCTTCCGACTCCTCCTCCTCTAGTTCGTCAAATTCTTTTAATCATATGTCTTATGAGGATCTCCAACATGCAAGAGATCAATTGGAGGAAGGTTTTCACGAACTTTCTTCCAAATTTGTTTCTTTAAAAAAGAATTTCAAAAAACTCTCTTCCGATAAAGAACAACTTCTCAAAGAAAAGGAAGAGTTGACCCTCAAAATCCAAAACCTTCCCGATGTTGATTCCATGGAATCAAGAATCAAGGATCTAAGGGAATCCCTAGCTAAGTTCACCCAAGGGGAACAAAATCTGACCAAACTCTTAGGTTCCCAACGCATATCTAGAACCACCGAAGGGCTTGGCTATTCCAAGCAAGCTTCCTCTTCCCATGCACCTACTATTTTTGTAAGGGGGAGCTCTCAATTTAAATTTTGTAATTATTGCAAAAAACCCGGGCACATGATTTATGAGTGCAATTGTAAAAATGTCCGGTATGGCCGCCCCAAAAGTATTTTCTTTAATGATGAATTTTTTAGGAGAAGACCCGCCACTAGACAAGTATGGATTGAAAAATCCCTCTTAGCGAGTCTCTCCGGGCCAAAATTTGTCTCGGTTCCAAAAACCTCTCCCCGGTGATTTGTTGTTTTTATTTAGGGGGAGTTAGGATCGTTTAAGCCCTTTTGATTTCAATTTCAAAACTTTCTATTCAAACTTTCAATTTCAACACTTGGTATCAAATTTTTCAATTCAAAATTTTCTATTCAATTTTTCATTCAAAACCTTCAATTCAAACTGTTATTCAATTTTTCATTCAAAACTTTCATTTCAAATTTTTGATTTAAAACTTTCAATTCAAATTTCAAAAATTTAAATTGGTTTAAAATCTCTTTCTTGTTTTTCAAACGGATCCCTCAATCAAGTTTTATGCCCCGTGCTATTTTGATAATCACCAAGGGGGAGAAATTCTTGGTTGATTGGGGGAGAAATCCTTTAAAGCATGCTTTTCATTTCATTTTCTACATTGTTTGTTTTGGTGATTGTGATCATCAAAATAGGGGAGATTGTTGTACCTCTCGAACCCCTCGTGGTTTAATTTTCATGATCACAATCACCCTATTATTTATCTAATCTTGTTTTAAGTGTTTTTGGATGATAGGCATGAATTCAGGGTGCCAAGGAATTGGGCCAAGAAAGCAACAAGACAAAGTGGACTGAAATTCAGTCCACCGGCCAACCGATGGAAGAGCACCGGCCAACCGATGGAGGCCTGGACAGAAGGCATCCCTCTGTCCAGACCACCGGCCAACCGGTGTCACACCAGCGGCCAGCCGTTGGCACCCTGAAAGAAGAGGTTGCAACTGCCTCCTCACCGGCCAACCGGTGGCCTCAGCACCGGCCAGCCGGTGGCACCCAGCCAGAACAGTATTTGCTACTGCCTGAGCACCGGCCAACTGGTGGCCTCCTCACCAGCCAGCCGGTGGAGCCTAAGCCCGAAGGCCTCTCCATTTTGCACACACCGGCCAACCGGTGGCTCTGTACCGGTCAGCCGGTGGAGCCAGTACAACTAGCCGTTGGGCTTTTGACCAGCCTGTCCACTTGGCCTCCAACGGCTCCGAAGACCTCTCCAACGGCTCCGAAGACTCCCTAAGGCCATTTGAGGGTTCCCCCTCTATAAATAAAGGACTAGGAACCCCCGGAAACTCAAGTAAGCCATACGGAAGCCAACAGACATATCTTTGATCATTTGGCGAACCTCCGGCGGATTCTTCCAAGGGAACCCCACTTGGTCCAACCAACTTCCATATCCAAGGAGCACCACCAAAGAATCTTGGGAGCGCCCTTCATCAACTCCATCAATCCATTGGTGCCCAAGGCTTCTCCCATTACAGTTTTTCTTTTCTTTATTTATTTTGAGCTTTAAATTGAGTTTGTGCCTACAAACTCACATTTCTCTCATCCTCCATTATTTTGGGTTCTCACACCACCTTCAAGGTGTGAAGAGGTTAGTCAAGCCTTCCCTTTTAAAAGGCTCGAGTCATAGGTGAGTTAGCCTTCACCTGTAAGAAGGCTAGTGGGTTCTTGCTCAACCATTAAAAGCAAGTGGGTTCTTGCATAACCACTAAAAGAAAGCTGTAATAGGTGAGCTAGCCTTCACCTGTAAAAAGGCTAGTGGGTTTCTTGCTACAACCATTGAAAAGCAAGCGGTAGTAAATCTCTCAACGGTTGAGTTGGGAGCGGAGACGTAGGCTGGGTTTTAGGCCGAACTCCGTTATCAATTGCGTGTCTTGCCTCTTTTATTTCCGCTGCACTTTCAACTTTGATTTTAATTTGTTAATCATTTTTTAAAAGGCAATTCACCCCCCTCTTGCCATCACCTCCCTTTTTCTCCGCCTAACAAGGAAGTGTGCTTTTCAAAAGTAAGGAGCTTCGTGGAAGCTAATCAAGCTGAACAAAAGAGGTGTGCTTCCCAAGGTCTTGTCTGAGAATTGTGAAAGTAGCGTACTCTGTGAAGGCTTGAGTTCTATAAAGTAGTTTTCTACACAGAGGAGTGTGCTCTCTAATGTAGTGTGTTCTGCATAGGTGTATGTTTTGCGAAGAGGTGGGATTTTTGCAAAGGCTTGTTTGATCTTTGAAAAACAGGGAGCTTTGCAAAGTAGTGAGCTTTTCAAAAGTACTTTACATGGTATTTCCCAGTGTTCAGTGGAAAATGGGTATTCATTAGTGGATGAATGTATGATTTCTATAGAACATCTACAAATATTGGAGAATGAATTTAGTTGTTATAATGAAAATATCTACATGTCTATAAATTGTGAGTGGATCATCTGAAGAAGTAGTGGGCACATATAAGTTGAGAGAGAAGAGATCTTTTAATTGTGATAGGTTTTAAACCCAGAGGGAAAGTGAGTCCACTATGAACCTGTAAATAGAGGTGATTTATAGTGGATTTATTATATCGAAACATCGTCAGTGTATTCTCCTTGGAAATAACTTAGTGAGGGTGAACCAAGTAAAATATTTGTGTGATTTACATGGTTTATGGTCTATTCTTATTATGCAATGGGAATAAGAGAGAAATTATTTTTTTAACAATAAAACAAGATCTAAAGGTGTAGTTGTTTTAATCTGTCATACGCTGATTAACCACCCTCATGGTATCTAGCCTAGTGGATATAACACTAAGAATCCAAGGGAGGACAACTATAAAGAATAGAGAATGAATAGGTCAATCCAAAAAACAATTATGGGATTATTAGTTGTTAAACATTGGTCATAAGATTTTTTAAAATACAATATCTGTCATAAAAAATTAACCTTCATGGTTTTTTTGCTAGGGTGGTATAGTTACGTAATCTTTTCACCCTAACCATGGGCCCTTACATATCTTCATAGATGGGGTTCATGACAGATTCTTCACAAGACTAGTTTAATCATTAACTAACCATGAAAACCATCACTATCAATGGGTGCTAGGATTGGAGGGGTATATTTGCATGGTAAAAATAAATATGACCCCTTCTAGTGTCTCATAATAGGGAACCTGTTTTTTCTGGGAAAAACCACAATGTTTTATGTAACCTTTATATAACCATGAATAACCCCAGAGAATTCCAATGTTTTCAATAAATTTTTTAAAAAATACCAAAGAAAGACACAACTAAATAACGATTAAAACAAGGGTCAAGAAATATATGAATGAAGGTAATAGGGTGTTACCACATCCCCAACCTAAAGAATTTATGTCACAATAATGTTTTAATGACTCACGACATGGACAAATTGAAGGCTGATGATTCCTCATTAACGATTCTTTCCCTCATTTTTCAAGGATACCCCATGTGAACTTCCATATTACACCGACCAAGTGAATTGTTTTGTTCCACAATACCATATTGTTGTGATCCAAATATGAATTGGTTTCTCAACTACCTTGGTATTGGGCTCAGGATCAAAAAATTCCTAGTCAATCACATATGAAGGATTTTCTTGATACCTCTTCTATTAGAAAACATGAAACATGTCCTGAATCAATGTCAAATAAAATTGTATGTTCAATGGATATTCCTCATTTCCAACACTTAAAATGATCTAAAAATGGACAAAAAACCTCAATACCAATTAGACCTTCTTACCCAACCAATGGTTTCTTAATAGAGGTTATGCCTATAGAAAAACCCAAACTACAACCTCAAACTCTAGAAGCCAACGATGATAGTCCCCATTGGATTTATGATGAAATAATTCCATGAATAACCTATTCAAGATAATCATAACTATTTATATTATTTTACAAACAAGGATTGTTCTAAAAAAAGACCTCTCTCCAAACTCTACATAGAAATATGGATACTTACATAGCCACCCATAAAATTCATCTAAGGGTTCCATATTAATCAAATCCTAAAAAACTAATGTTATAGAATAATTCAAAAAAAGAATGACTATTTTCCTAGGAACCACCAAAATCAGTCATTCGTTCCTGTGGAATATCCTTGAGAACATACATATTTCTCTCTATATTTCTAGCAGTATGTGGGTGATGCATCATGATCAATTTCAACTGGGAACTCATCACCTCTTGTTAACCATTCTAAATCCTAAATTTAATCCTCAGGTACATATTAGAATAAATTTTAGTTGGAACCCCATAGGGGATTAAATCCTATAATACATAATATTAACCTATAAATTCTACCATTGTTCTCTCCTTGATAGGGATACAATTTTTATAATTTAATGATTCCTAGAATGATCGCCCAAAATCGCATCCTTCCAATTAGGAGTATATAGTAAAGTAATGAATAAGTCCACGTAAATAATATCCCATTTCAAAACAGGAATTGGTACAGGTTTCAATAAACCTATAAGTCTCTAATGCTTCAATTTTATTCTATGAAAACTGAAGAAATGTGAGACAAATTATATAATTAACTGTCTCATCCCCAAACACAAATAATAATATTTCAAATCCTAATATATATTCATAGTCCTATAGTGTAATAACCAGGTGTACCGGTTTCTATTGTCTATTATTTACTTCCTTACATATAATGAAAAAAAAACTAATCTATAAACACAAAATTCCACTAGGATATCAATACCACTCAAAAAATGTCTCCCCATGATAAAGTATTTCACACATGTTTTGAAACTCGAGGTCACATACCTGCTCAAGTAATACCTTCTCATTAAATGTTGTGTCAACTTTTATGAAATAAAAGTGTACATTCCCACCATATTATTTTACTCCCAATCTTATCTCAGTAAATAAACTCAATAAATACCACACCTCTAATGATTTCTATAAGGATTGGGTCAATATTTTCCATCTTAATGAATTGATAACCTCATTTTCACTCGTGAGACTAAATGAAATATCAAAATCAAATGAATGAAGAAAGTCATCCCGATGTCATTGATACATGTTCAGATTACTCTAATTTGAAATATACTTCAAGTTTTTTATGATCATAATATATAGGAAACTGATCATCAAGGAGATATTGACTCAATATTTGGAGTTCATTCATAACCATTACAATGACCAAAACATTTATAAACGAAATTCATTCTTTTTGAATAAATAAATTCATTATAAAATAATAACATTATGGAAAACACATGCACTAATTTGTTTATTGATGAATAGTAATGATTCATTTCAAATTTATAATAATTTTATGCAACATAACTATTGATAATAAAATTATTGAACAATTACCATTAAGATAAATATATTAGGGTTTATTATAAAGTCTAATTAATATATATGAATGATGTTACAAACTTGAATAATAGTATCATACCCTATGAATCAAATTTATCATTAATTACAAGGTATATAAAATCATTGGGATTAGAACATCATAATTTCCAATATAATATTCAATAAATAAAACCTAAAAACACTATTTGTGGGCGAATTTCAATCTCCTAGATATCCTAACCCAAACCATGTACATCAAAACACCAAAAGAAAATGTCACCCACACACACCATACCACTAAGGATTTCACTAGTGTAATTAAGGGCTATGTATGAAGACTATAATAGTATGAATTTTTATATTTTATTTTAATGAAACAATTAATATATTAATATTTTTTATTTTTACTTTTTATAGGATTAAATATCATACTTGATAAAAATTACATTATGATGTGATGAAAAAGAAATTTTATTTTTTCCAAATATATAGTTTGAATAAATAAAATATCGTAAATGATTTCAATAATTTTAGAAATAAATTTTATTTTATTATAATATTATTATTCATTAATATTTATTAAATATAAATTAAAATATAATCTTATGAAGTAAAAAATAATTGTTATAAGAGATAATTTATATTTCAAAATATGATTATTTTTAATAAATATGAATTTTTTTATTTAATAGGGTAAATTACCATTAATAGGGAATTATATGAACCATTCTTCTGAAATCATCAAATTGAAATTATCCAACTGTTATTGTTTCATAATTTTTATAGACAGAAAAATTATTGTGCCAAAATTAAATACGGTAAAAAATATGATTTGTATTATGAAATTATAATGACCCAAAAATGATGTATTATATATCATAATAGGTATCCATGACCAAATATATATTTTATTTTTAGAATAATGTGTTTTTAGGTAATTTTATCAATTTAATTAACACTTAATGAATCTTCCAAAACCAATATTATATTTTATGGTTTGAAAATAAATTCCTTAGAAACATGACCCACTTTTACATCACAAAAGGTATTATTTTAATTATATTGGTTCATAAACCTTTAAAATAATGAAAAAATTTATATTTTGTGGAAACCATGGGAAAACACCCCAGTAATGTTTTTTTATTACTTTATCATTTAAAGTCAAAAACCTATGTTTGGAATTTAATAAATAATTCTCTTGACTTTTACAATAAAAATCCACCCAAAAACTTATCATCTTCCCTCAAAAACCTTTTAGAATTAAATTACTCATCCCTTCCCTCACTAGAGGCCCAAAATGTGACCCCATGATCATAATAACCTCTTTTCAAGCTTTTATAAGTTCCCATCCAAAGTAACGGATTATCTCCTTGTCCTCTTTAATCAATCACCTTCAATGTCTTATGCCTCTTAATTCATAATTTTTCATGTTATATTATGTTATTACATAACCCTATTACCAACATTAATTATTTTTATGTGGCATGATACCCATTTCTCTTTCATTATCCCATTCCATGAACATTTACAAACTCCAATTATTCTTCTTGAATTATCCTACAACATTTCTATGCCAACAATTTTAATTACGAATACCCATCCTTATTTCCTATTAAGAGAATTCAAATAGATGTTTCTATAGTCAATTTATAGGGTACATCCCCATATATAACCCCTAAATCATTATAAAGATATTAAAATTGATGGAAGTAATCATTATGTTTTGTGATTCATGTGGGACACTTATACATGTACATTGTATCAAAATGAATGGTGAATCTAGATTGCACTTCAATCAATTGGGTAATTTTTTAGTATCATGATATGTAATTTTTAGGATTATAGAGTATGACTAATCCATTATGGGACATTTTCTAAAATGATATGATATCTTTGAAGTAATCCTTGTCTTATGTTTATGATTTCATGTTTTAATGTTGTAACCAAATTCCCATATTGCCTTTATGATATCATGGTAGATCATTACCTATTGTTAATGATTATGATTCTCACATCAATTATTTTAACTTGACATGCATTTTTATCACATTTACTATTTTACCTTATACTATGATTTGTTTATTCAATTATTATGATTTTTTTCTCACCCCTTTATTATGTATTCCCCTCGATTATCCAATATTGTTTTAAAACAATGATGTATTTTTAGTACTTGTTAAGAAATATTTAAATAGTATCATTGTGTTGATATTGTAATTTTTATTATACATAGCTTGTTTACCATAGAAACTATTCTTAAAACACTTTTGGAATTGTATTATTTGTACCTTTATGTAATAAATCATGAAATAGTGTGTTTTAAAATATTGTTGTCATAACTACCTCCAAATAATTATTTTTTGTTTGGTAGTTCTTCTCATATTGAAATAACTATTGAGAGCCATATGACACCTTTTATTTCCCCTACATTTGGACACACCCCTAACCCATACCATAAGTATTTCAGAAAACATTATATCCGGAACATGGATTGGGATGAATCAAAATGAGAACTAAATTCAACCTCTTCTTTAGTTCCTAAAATATTTCTACCTTTATTAATTCTATGAAAGCATTACTCACTTTTGGATTAATATTTTCATCAAAGATGTTAGTTTAGATAAGTCATGAACAAATTGTCTCTAATAACCAGCTAACCCAAAAAGATTTATATATTAAAAACAATTATGGGATTCTCCCCAATCATAACTACCTATATCGGATCAAGATCCACTAATATTTCCCTAAAAAATATAAAATTCTACAAACATTAGTTCCTAGATCTAGAAATCACATTTTGAATTCTTATGATACAGATGTTGTTCCATCATCATTCTAGGTATGACTTCTTAATGAAACATCTGATCCACCTCTAACATAGAGTTTACCAAGATATCATCAACCAAAATTCCTATGAAATAGTCCAATAACAGATGAAATATTTTGTTCATCATTGCCATAAATTCTACCAAAGAGTTTGTGGGACCAAATGGAATAACCATTAATATGAAATTCCTAAAATGACTCCTTAATGATGTACTAGGTATATCAACTTCTCAGACACTCAACAAGTGGAACCCTAAATGGAGGTCATTTTTTTAAAACAAATAATCCCCTCAGAGATAATCAAGGAGGTCTTAAATCCTTGGTAAATGATACTTTTAATTAATGGTCACCAAATTTATCTTTTCATTATATATGGAATTTTTGAGCCAATCATTTTTTCTTAGTCTAAAGGAATGGTGAACACCATATTGACACAATTTGATCAATAAATCATCTAACATAAAGTTATGGTATCTTGAATTTATGTTACCTAAACTTAGATGGTTATATATGATAATATGGTGTGGAAATTGGCATTGTACCAAGGATAAATTCAGTTGTAAACTCAAAATATCTCTTTGATAGTAAACTAGAAAAATCATCCAAGAAACCCCATGGAAACCACATAACATAAAAAGAAGTTGACTTATTAAACTAGGATCAATGAAATCTTTGAACATATCAAAAAACATACCTTATAACACCACAATATATGGATAAACAAACCTGAACTCGTTGAACTAGAATCCCACTCACACAAAAAGACATGTGTAACTCTATCAAGGGATAAAAGGTGAAATTGAGGATGACAACTATTGATTTAGGTCTTAAAACTGGTTATCTAATATATTCCAATTATAGGGTTGAATATATCATGATCACGAACCCTGAAATCCCACACCGCTTCGATGTTAGATATCGTTACCTCACACACAAGACATTTGAAACATGGTTCAGATATTTTTTTCTGAAGGAGTGGAAATATGAAAAAATAATGATAAAATATATAAAATAAAACCAAACACATAAATTAATTTTTTGTTCATAAAATAATGAATATCACCTATATCAAATAAATTTTGTACCATATAGGTTGAAATAAATAATGTACCTCTAACAGTAGACATCACTTCTTTAGATTACTCTTATTTATACTCTACCATATAAATACATCAAACCTCAGTAAATCCATCATCTTTCATAGAAACATGAACATACCCCTTAGTTTTAGTATAGAACACACCACCATTGGAAGCATAAAAACAACCTATGCACCATTGGTGTGAATGGAGGAATATTTACATCCTAGGGGCATCCTTCCATAAAAAAACACCTCAAATTGACCAAATTCAGACAATGATGAAATGTATTGGGAGCCCCTAAATAGTTTGAATTGGTATGAATAAAACAACAAAAATGATTGAAAAGAACATACTAGTATACTTATAGTGTCCCCAAGAACTATTAATAAATAAAATTAGATAGCTTGGTAATTTATTTTCTAGATAGATTACACATTCTGACAAATAAACACATCACCCAAAGATCTAACCAAACCTATTGTCCTAACTATGTCTGTTCTACCATAGCCTCTATATTTAAAACATCCACTAAATTTGAAATGAGCATGAGAACTATTTTTGAAGAAATATCAGTTGTCATCCCCATCTCAAACCACCAAGATTTAAGATAATCATTGGTGACAAGATTTGGTTCCACGTGCACTAACTCTGAAAAGAAGGATGAATAATTGTGAAAGATACACTCCCATTTCTCTCAGATAATAAGATACTAGTTATTTAACCCATACAATATCATAACCTAGAATTGATTGTTGATAACTTTTCTTTATGAAAACCTAGGTGAGATCCTCATGCAACATTTCTATCATGTTATAATCCCACCATCTCATTCTTGGTCCCTCGGGAATGTATGTGAAATAAGAAATTAATTTATTATTATTCATTCGAAATTAAAATAGCCTAAAAATTATCTCAATCTATTCCTTATATTACTAGTTTACATTTTCACCATGGAAGATGAGATAATTATTCTTAATAAAATCTAATCCACATTCCACCACTCAGTCATGGTTCCCAACACCTTCTCGACCCATATTATAAATTGTGTTGATTATACCTTAAAAAAATATGGATCCATTAAATGATTCTCTAATATAATTGTGTAATGTACAATGTTTTTGAATAATTTCCAAATCCCTAACTAATTTAAAATTTTGGAGTTTTTTGGTCAGACCAACTCTTTTATCAAACTACGAAATATAATTCGAAGAGTTACGTTGACCCTGAGGTGTTTTAGATGATTTTTAATGATTGAATATTTGTGTTGGTCTTTTTTGGGGTTCTAAGTGTTTCAAAGGATGAAACCCCATCTTTTCATGGTGTGTAAATAGGGACCACAGTTTGACAAATCGTTTGGCCTCCCAGGTTAATCTATGTGACCCCCATTTTTCTTCTAGACATGGTTTGAAAACCTGTGTAGGAGGGAGTGTAAGACTATGTGAGGAATTATTTAGTTTTTATCTAAGGATTATACCTGTTTGGCACATGGTTAAACAAACCTTATGTGAGAACTATGATATGTGTGTTATCTATAGAGTGGGATCCACGAGATTGATTCATTTTTGGAAAAACTGTGTGGAAACACCATGTGGGTCACATAAATGGGTGAATTTACCAAACAAAACCGACCTCTATTTATACCTTCTAATCCTATTTTTTTCTCTACCTATTCACACATTATTGGGGATTCCCTATTTTCCTTCTACCATGGGCCTTGAGCCAAATATTAACCCCACGATCTGAATCAATCATGGTCGATCACATTGAAACTATTTCGTTAAGGACTTTAATTAACTTGCTTCTTTTATTCATTTCTCATTCCATATAGAGATATAAATCTATTGTATTATGTTTATAATTTATTATAGGAGTTAACCTAAAATGATGATTTCATTTTTATCAGCTCATGTTAGAGGCTGATACTGGATGAATGATTTTATACCAACATAATGTCGGTGGTGTCTATATTTCTCTATGACTTATCTTTTGTTTTGGGATGAATTATTGAGAGTACCATTGAGTTGTCTAAGTGAGGCCATAATTATATATTATTATAACTTAAGTTAACTAATTGACCCTTTGTAATGCCCATGGTCATTCTCTACCATGACTATATATGGTGAAACCCTAGTGAGAGGCTCTAAACCTTGTGTAGATTAGTACGGGGGTGTTTATTTTCTAAATTAAATTGTTAATCATAAATTTGGTGAGTTCCATGGGAACATGACAGGTGTGGTAGAGGATTAAAATGGTGTTTACCATCAGGATGAGGTGACATAATTCAGTAGTTTGGATGATGCTCATATTCTATGTGTAATGTTGATCAAAGGTTGGCCAACATGGACATCAGATTGAGGTGCCGAGGTCTCAGGGTTTGGGAATGGACCAAATTATTTGTAATGGTGATGAACGCTAGGTTAAGAGACATGTTCTAAGGGGCATGAGGTTCTTGGTTGATGATTCCTAGGTACTATGTTGGTGGTTTTTATCATAGTGACTGGATAGCGCACTATTGGAGTCATGTTCCCATCTATAGGATGTAGTCAGAATAAGAAGACCTCATGTTTGGGTGACTACATCCCCCTTCATGGGGGGTAGAAAATGTTTTTAGGGGTCGAAAATTATTTTTATGTTGTGTGATATTACATTTTTTATTATTTTCAACTCATGTGGTGCACTTGGATGTGATTATTATCTATTGTTATATGTGACCCTTGGTCATCTATGTCAATAGAAAATTTTGGACCCTTAGACTAGTATAGAATAGGAGGTTTTATTATTATTTATTAATATGAACATAAGATGATTTATATATATGTATTTATATATGATAAATTTTGTATGATATTCAGTGGGAAACATGATTTCACTAATATGGAATAAGATGCTTAAAGTGTCATCAAAAGAACCTAAACCAGTTTTTCCTTGTTAGCCTATCAATGGTGGCATTCTACTCAGCCAACCCAAACATGTGGTTCCAATGAAATCATTATGTGAAGAGATATGTGATTTGATATATATGTGGACTTCTATTATTTAGGAAAATTAAGGTTTGATGAAATGTGTAGGGATATTTACAATTTAAATAAAGAACCCAAATAGAGTTTTATTGATTAGCCTCTATAGTAGCATCTTACATAGCTACCTTTTATTTATATGTGACACCTGAATCTAATGTGGGTAGGTGAAGAGTCATGAGGTTATATTTAAGTGTGATAATTGGCTCTCGTATGGGTAGGTAAGGGGCATGTGGGGTAGATTGTAAAGACCTCGAAATTTCAAGGAAATTTTTTTCTTAATTTATTTTGGGATTTTACGAGTACGCAGTTTCTAACGGTGCCTGATTCCGAGCCCGATGTGCCCAAAATCATTTTCCGATGTTTAGCTCAGGTACGTTAAGTGAACAAACGAGCGAGTTTTTCTTACTTTTGAATCGGTGCTTGGAATCAAATTCCGAGGGCACCGATGGAATCGAAGCGCCGATAATTTCTTAGAAACACCTTTTCCGGAGTTGCGTTTGCTTGGGTGTGGTTTTTAAATTTTTGGGTTATGTAAAGGATTAAAATAAAAATGGTGTGGCCAGTTTTTATTTTAATTGAAGTTGTTTAACCTAAGATAAGTGATTGGAGTGGGACCCACAATATCTTACCCACTAGGTAGGATATTTGTGAGGTGGGGCCCACACGAGCCCCACCATTTCTTTTCTTCACCCCCGTCCTCAATTAAGGTAAATCACCCGCACCCCTATTAAGTGGAAGTCAACCCTTGCGTTTTTCAATTTATGAAATGCCTTTATTAATTTGGGTGGTTTAAACGTTGCAATTAATTCATTTAATTGATTGTTTCATTTTTGAATTTCAAAATGCATGGCTTGAGAAGTAAAATAAGACAAACTCTAATTTTATTAGAGTTGTTGGGTTGTGTGAGGCTGGGGAGAATTTGGTCAAGTTCTTGAAGTTCTTCTTCCTCGACGAAGAACACAAAGAACACGAAGAATGCCGACCTCTGACGAAGGTTGACAAGAACGCCAGATCCTAGGAGATCAAATACGTGACGCCGTGTACCGTGACGCCAACGACCCTCTCCTTTCGCGACGCCTTCTTCCGCGACGAACCTTCGCTCAATGAATTCGACGAGGTAGGGGATTTTATTGTTATTGTTATTCATGAATTCTTCTATCGTCATTCCTCATTTCATTTGCACTGCTTGTTATCGATTAACGGGAGGGGGCCGAACCACACAAACACGGTCAACCCTCCTCCCTTGTATGTTGTATTATTGCGGTTTGAAGGAAAGCAGCGCGGTGCAATGACACCGCGCGTGATCATATGGAAAGGTTGCACGGTGCCGTCACGCTGTGCCATTGAAGTTGAAGATGGTCGTGGCTCCGTCACGCCGTGCCATAGAATCACGAAAACACCGTAGCTAGAGTGGGGCCGCGACGGAGGGGTGCGACGCCGTCACGCCGCACCGATCGGACCAAGGCCGCAGCTGAGGCCACGACGGAGCAGGGCCTGACAGCCAATTTCCGGCCGCCAGCATCGGAGCAGGGGGACCGACCCGCACCGGTCCAGTGGTGCAGCAGCGGCCGGCCGTAGCAGGCCGGCCAGTCAAGGGGAGAATCGGGGGTTCGAAACCCCCGGCTGGAGGGAGGAGCGGCCCCCACGTGGGGGCCGCGTTAATTGAGATGGGGGGAAGCGCCCCCCCCCCTTGTGACCGCCAGCTCGGTGTAACTGAGCTTGCCAGCGAACTGCCAGCGTGCTAGCGCGCCGGGCCGGGCCACCCAGGCTGGGCTGCGCCCAAGCGGGCCGGACCCAGACCCGGGTCGGGTCGTCCCGGTTCGGGCCGACACAGGGGGTCTCGGACCGGGTCGGGCCGGGCCCGAACCCCCTATTTTCGGACTGTTTTCAGTGATTTTCCAAAAACATGGGCTACATACCCCCGATCGATGCACCGTCAGTTGTGATGAGATCCTTGGATCGATACGGTCGTTTCGGTATATTACACTCAGGGTTTCTAAGAACTTTGGGTATGTCCGGGTTGGTTCGATCACGAAACCAACCAGGCCCTCGGAGTGGAAACGCTTATATCTCGAGCTCCGGACGTCCAATTGACGTGTCGTCAACTTTGTTGGATTCCTCTTGATGAGAAGGAACTTTTGGAATAATTCGCCTGAGTTTAGGTTGTAGTTGGATAGTGGCTGGTTTGGATTGTACCCGACATCCAACAGGGCCCCTAGAACAGAAAAGCTGATAACATTCAGACCGGATGTCCGTTTGATGAACTGTTAGCGGTGTTGGTGATCACATTGAGAAACGGTCCCTATGATTATACCCTATGAGAGTTCGGGGTATATTCGAGATACGGCTGGGTTGGTTCGCACACGAAACCAACCAGGCCCCTAGGACGAAAAGGCAAGTAACTCACAGACCGGGAGTCTGACTGATGCGCCGTCTGTTGCGTTGAGACCCATATGACGAGGCTTTCCTTTGAGATACGACTTCATGGAACTCTGTGATACTTGAAGTATCGACCAGTAGCTCAGGGAGCGGACCCTCCCGGCGATGAGCTAGAAGAGTATAGAGACCTAGTAGCTGGATGAGACTTGACAACTGCTGATCTATCGTCTCGGTGTGTTTCATAAATCCTAGTGGGGAGAACTTTGTTTTAGCGGAAGACCCACGGTGGAGGAGCGTTTGGTTGTAGCGGCAGACCCACGATACTCAACAGAAGGAGTACCTCTGGAGGCTGTGAGGGGGAGAGCTTGGTTGTAGCGGCAGACCCACGGCGGAGGAGCGCTTGGTTGTAGCGGAAGACCCACGGTACTAAACAGAAGGTGTACCTCTAGATCCTATGAGGGGGAGCGCTTGGTTGTTGCGGCAGACCCATGGTGGGAAGCGCTTGGTTGTAGAAACATGCCCACAGTACTCGACAGGTGGAGTACTACAACCGTCCAAGGTTAGTGGGGCGCGCTTGGTTGTAGCGGTAGGCCCACTGTACTCGACAGAGGAGGAGTTCTCCAGCAGTCATGGTTTCGACATCATGAATAAAATCCTGGTTTAGCTGAGTCTATGATCTTTGTGTTTCCTCATGATTGAGATAGGTTACATGATAACTTGGGTATATGTATGAGCATATACCTAAGTAGAGGTTATCTGCTGAGATCTTCTTTGTGGTTATCCTTGTTGGATTTAGTGAGACCATGAGGGTCTCGGGGTCCCTACTGAGTATCGTTATACTAACCCCTGCAAGGGCTGTGCCCGCACCTCGTTGTGTTGGTTGCAGATGACGGGCAGTGTAGACAGAGGCCGAGTGTTTGAGGACTGGATGGTACCCGGAGGTGGACCTCACAACGAGATAGTATCCGGTGGTAGACTTCACGACGAGGTGACAATCAGAGGAGGTTGACGGGCGAGAGCGTTGTGGAGGCTATCTGTACCTACCCTTTTGCTAGGATCCGTGGTGGACGATCCAGGAGCTGCACTATCTATACCTACCCTTCAGGTAGGATCCTTGGTTGACGATCCAGGAGCTGCTTGTCACCTTCTGACTATTTTATCTTTTCCCTTGTACTTTATAGTTGGGCTTGTATTTCCGGCCCCTTTACTTTCAGCACAACTTGTTTCAGTTTTACTTAGTGTTTTACTTCCACTTGTACTTTGTTTTGGTTTGTTTACTTTTATAAAGGAAATGCCTTCCCAGTTATCGGGATTTACGCCTTTTGTACTGTTCGCCATCCCCTGTCCTATGGAAGGTGGGCTTGGGGTAGTCACAGCACGGGCCCCGAGGACGGGTCGTGGAAAATTGGTATCAGAGGGAGGTTTGGTTATACCGCAAAACTCAGGACTCCGATCCTTCTTCTATGTGAAGAAATAGTGTTAAGGGTATTGAGTGTGGTTATCAGTCCAGGGAGTCCAGTGTTGGTGCGGCGGCTGACGTATCCGTACACCAAGACCCTGACATCTGATTTCTGACTCAATACACGAAAACATTGATTGCATGTGTGTTTTAAAAGTTTTCTTTGTGATTACATTGTGTCAGCTCACCAGGTATACTATATTAACCGTGGCGCACCTGTTTCTTTTCAAGATTGCCCCACGACAGCAGCCATCTAGGGTTTCGAGCGTTGTGCAGGACGACAGCCCACCGAGCGATGAGGCCTCAGTACATGGCCCTTTGACAGCAGAGGCACTGGCGGTACCTCTACCTGCCGAGCCACTAATGCTACCAGCCCCAGCCACTAACGGTACATGTTGCCTTAGTGCACTGCACGATTTTCAGCATCAGTGACCGCCCAGGTTCCGTGGGGAGATGGACCCTCAGGCAGCCGAGGATTGGCGGGAGGCAGTTGTATGAGTTTTCCATTTGGTAGGGACACCAGCTGACCTTATGGTGGTCCTTTCAGTAAGCATCCTGCATGAGGCATCAGGAAGATGGTGGAGCATGATTCTCCAGGTGCACGACGAGGCATCTCTCCATAGGACGGACTTTGAGATCCTTTTCCGCTCAGATTTCGTCCCAGCCACCCTCTGTGTGGTGCACATCCAGGAGCTACTACAGCTGCGGCAGGGCAACATGATAGTAGCCCAGTACGTGGCGAGGTTTACTGATATGTCGCGCTATTCCACAGACATGGTACGAGACCCATTCTTCAGGGACCGAACCTTCAAGTAGGGGATCTGGTGAGAGATCAGAGCTTCATTTGTTTCTCATAGCATTCCGACACAGACAGGGGTGTTGGAGCGAGCCCTCTTAGTGGAGAGTTTCCTTGCTGAGCAGTCTCCAGCAGCAGGACCCACCACTAGCCGGCATGCGGTAGAGTCTTCTGTAGTGGGCAGTAAACAGATGAAGAAGAGGTCTAAGAGGACTAGATGTACAGGTGGTCGACCGCATGACATAGGATCGTTTGTGCGAGGCACCCGGGGTGGACAACGACTTACCATGAGCAGACAGTGTTACTCCTGCAGTGGGGTTGGTCACATGGCTCGTGACTATCCGACCCGCCATACAGATGACCAACAGATGAATGAAGGACCTCCCAAGCTGAGGCCGAGGTTCGATCGAGGCGGACCACATGGAGTTGGAGACCGTGGCAGAGGAGCTGGTCGTGCAGCTGGAGGTGGAAAATGCTTCGAAGTGTTGCCACTACCACCACCAGGAGGTCCACCCCGACCGCAGGGAACATGTGGACATGGGAGAGCTCAGCTTTAAGCAGCTGAGGCCTATGATCATGGAGCTCCGGGAGCAGATGGACAGGAGAGGGACTAGCTCCAGACCTGGAGACTTTTGTTCATGTTGCTTCAAGCTTTGTTGATATTTGTTTGTAGATTCTTTGTGACTTTGTACTTTGAGCTGCTGTGATAAAAGACACCTTTCATGTGGTGTTTAACTTCCTATCCTCTCTTTATGTTGTTACTAAGTGGTTCTGGTAAAAAACCGTTGACTTGACCCTCACTTTGTGATACCTACTAGAGGAGACCCAGTGACCACACATTGATTCCAACAGTGTGAATCAACCCTTGGAGGCTAGAGTAACGGTTGGATCTCTTGCTAGTAGCGTCGAGGCCTTACGACATCATCCTTGGTATGGATTAGTATCATCCATGACGGGAATGACTGTATTATGTGAAGAATGTGGTTTATACAAGGGATGAGACCAGATTTCTATTATCGGGAAAGAAGAAATCTCAACATCTCTTGTATGACCAGAAAGGTCCAATTCATCCAAGAGCGGATGAGGACAGCTCAGAGCCGGAAAAAGTCTTGTGCTGACAGGAGGCGGAGACCACTAGAGTTTGAGGATGGCGACCACGTTTCCCTACGGGTCTCACCTCGACGTGAGTTATAGAGATGTGGCCGAGGGGACAGGTTATCTCCGAGGTTCAACAGACCTTTCTAGGTCCTCAGCAGGGTAGGCGATGTGGTTTAACCGTTTGACCCACCCACCTCAGTTGCACCAGGTGCATGACGACTTCTATGTATCTCAACTGAGGAGACACGAGCTCGACCCTTTGCATTTCATCGACCATGAGGAGCTGGACTTGGGCGATGGGGTGACCCTCACAGAGGTTCCAGTGGGGATTGAGGAACGACATGAGCGGATCCTACGAGGATGTTCGATTCCTTGGGTGCGCTTTCACTGGCAGTACCGGAACTTCCAGGTGAGCACATGGGAGTGGAAGGCTCAGATGCGTGCTCAGTACCGATTTTGTATCCCTAGTTTGTGTTAAAGCTTTATGAGGACGTAAATCCTTGAGGTGGGAGTGATTTAAAGACCCTAAAATTTCATGGAAATTTGTTTCTTAATTTTCTTTGGAATTTTATGAGTACACAGTTTTTGATGGCACCTGATTCCGAGGCCCGGTGGGCCCGAAATCATTTTCCGAAGTTTAGCTCGGGTACATTCAGTGAACGAACGAGCGGGTTTTTATAAATTTTGACACGGTGCTCAGAATCGAATTCTGAGGGAACCGATGGAATCGCAGTGCCGGTAATTGCTTAGAAACACCTTTTTTCAGAGTTTTGTTTTCTCGGGTGTGGTTTTTAAATTTTTGGGTTTAGTAAAGGATTAAAATAAAAATGGTGCGACCCCTTTTTATTTTACTTGAAGTTGTTTATCCCAAGCTAAGTGATTGGAGTGGGACCAACAATATCCTACCCACTAGGTAGGATATTTGTGAGGTGGGACCCACATGATCCCCACCTTTTCTTTTCTTCACCCCCCTCCTTAATTAAGGTAATGAACCCACACCCCTATTAAGTGGAAGTCAACCCTTGCGTTTTTCTGTTTATGAAACGCCTCTATTAATTTGGGCAGTTTAAACATTGCAGTTAATTCATATAATTGATTGTTTTGTTTTTGAATTTTAAAATGCATGGCTTGAGAAATAAAATAAGACAAACTCTTATTTTATTAGAGTTGTTGGGTTGTGTGAGGCTGGGAAGAATTTTCTCAAGTTCTTGAAGTTATTCTTCCTCGACGAAGAACACAAAGAATGCGAAGAATGTCGACCTCCGACGAAGGTCGACAAGAACGCCGAATCCTTAGAGATCGACAATGCGACGCCATGTACCGCGATGCCAACAA
This sequence comes from Viscum album, assembly GCA_963277665.1. Taxonomy (NCBI): domain Eukaryota; kingdom Viridiplantae; phylum Streptophyta; class Magnoliopsida; order Santalales; family Viscaceae; genus Viscum; species Viscum album. Next base: position 1,465,082,181 of record OY728125.1, on the reverse strand, counting down.
CCCTCTCCTTCTGCGATGCCTTATTCCACGACAGTAAATTCCGCGACGAACCTTCGTTTAACAAATTCGACGAGGTAGGGGATTTTATTGTTGTTGTTATTCTTGAATTCTTCCGTCATCGTTCCTCATTTCATTTGGACCGCTTGGTATCGATTAATGGGAGGTGGCTGGACCACACAGACATGGCCGAACCTCCTCCCTTGTTTGTTGTGTTGTTGCGGTTCGAAGGAAAGAGGCGCGGTGCAATGGCACCGCACAAGATCATACGGAAAGGGTGCGTCGCACCGTCGCGCCGCGCCATTGAAGTTGAAGAAGGTCACGATGTCGTCGCGGCATGCCAGAAAATCATGAAAACAATACGGCTGGAGCGAGGCCACGACAGAGGGGCGCGGCGGAGTGGCGCGGTGCCGTCGTGCCGCGCCGGGCAGACCAAGGCCGCGGCGGAGCAGGGACAGGCGACCAATTTCCGGCTGCCGACGTCAGAGCAGGGGGACCAGCCTGCGCCGGTCCCGTGGTGCAGCAGCGGCTGGCCGGAGAGGGGCGGCCAGTCAGGGGGAGAACTGGGGGTTCAAAACCCCCGGTTAGAGGCAGGAGCGTCTCCCACGTGGGGGCCGCGTTATTTGAGATAGAGGGGCAGCGCACCCCCCCGTGACTTCCAGCTCGGTGTAACCGAGCTGGCTAGCGAACCGCCAACTTGCCGGGCCACGCCCAAGCAGGCCGGACTGGACCCGGGTCGGTTCGACCTGGTTCGGGCTGACCCAGGGGGTCTCGGGCCGGGTCAGACCGGGCCTGAACCCCCTTTTTCGAACTGTTTTCAGTCATTTGCCAATAACATGGCCTACGGACCTTCGATCGGTGCACCATCAGTTGCGATGCAATCATTGGATCGAGATGGTCGTTTCGGTATATTACACTTAGGGTTTCAAAGAACTTTGGGTATGGCCAGGTTGGTTCGATCACGAAACCAACTGGGCCCTCGGAGCGGAAACACTTATATCTCGAGCTCCAGACGTCCGATTGACATGTCGTCGAGTTTGTTGGATTCCTATTGATGAGATGGAACTTTTGGCATACTTCACCGGAGTTTTGGTTGCAGTTGGATAGTGGACGAGTTGGATTGTACCCGAAATCCAACCAGGCCCCTAGAACGGAAAAGATGATAACTTTCAGACTGGACGTCCGTTTGACGAACTGTCAGCGGCGTTGGTGATCACGTTGAGAAGCGGTCCCTATGAGTATACCCTATGATAGTTTGGGGTACAGTTGTGATACGGCCGGGTTGGTTCGCACACAAAACCAACCGGTCCCCTTGGACGAAAAGGCATGTAACTCACAGACCGAGTGTCCGACTGACGTGCCGTCTGTTGCGTTGAGACCTCTATGACGAGGCAGTACTTTGAGATACTTCTTCGTGGAACTTTGTGATAATTGGAGTATCGACCAGTAACACCTGGATTAGAACCTACCGGTAATGAGCTAGCAGAGTGAAGAGACCTAGTGGCTGGCTGAGACTTGACAACTACTGATCTATCGTCTCGGTGTATTTCAGATATCCCAATGTGGAGCGCTTGGTTGTAGCGGCAGACCCACGGCGGAGGAGCACTTTGTTGTAGTGGCAGACCAGCGGTACTCAACAGAAGGAGTACCTCTAGTGGCTATGATGGGGAGCGCTTGGTTGTAGCGGCAGAGCCACGGTGGAGGAGCGCTTGCTTGTAGCGGCAGACCGGCAGTACTCAATAGAAAAAGTAACCTTGGAGCCTATTAGGGGGAGCGCTTGGTTGTAGAGGAAGACCCATGGTTGTAAGCGCTTGGTTGTAGCAGCAGGCCCACAATACTCGACAGGTGGAGAACTATAGCAGTCCAAGGTTAGTGGGGCACACTTGTTTGTAGCGGCAGGCCCACTGTACTCGACAGAGGAGGAGTTCTCAAGCAGCTGTGGTTTCGACATCATGAATAAAATCTGGGTTGAGCTGAGTCTATGATCTTTGTGTTTCCTCATGATTGAGATGGGTTACTTGACAACTTGGGTATATGTATGGGCATATACCTGAGTATAGGTTATCTGTTGAGATCTTCTTTGTGGTTATCCTTGTTGGATTTAGTGAGACCTTGAGGGTCTCAGGGTCCCTATTGAGTATCGTTATACTCACTCTTTCATGGGCTATGCCCGCACCTCGTTGTATTGGTTGCAGATTATGGGCAGTGCAGAAAGTGGCCGAGTGTTCGAGGATTGGACGGTACCCGAAGGTGGACCTCACGAAGAGACATTATCCGGTGGTGGACTTCATGACGAGGAGACACTCGGAGGAGGTTGATGGGTGAGAGTGTTGTGGAGGCTATCTGTACCAACCCTTCAGGTAGGATCCGTGGTGGACGATCCAGGGGCTGCGCTATCTGTACCTACCCTTCAGGTAGGATCCTTGGTGGACGATCTAGGAGCTGCTTGTCACCTTCCGGCTGTTTTATCTTTTTCCTTGTACTTTATAGTTGGACTTGTATTTCCAGCCCCTTTACTTTCAGCACGGCTTGTTTCAGTTTTACTTAGTGTTTTACTTCCGCTTGTACTCTGTGGTGTTTTGTTTAATTTTATAAAGGCAATGCCTTCCCGGTTATCTGGATTTACGCCTTTGGTGCTAGTCGCCAGCCCCTGACCTATGGAAGGCGAGCTTGGGGAAGTCACGCTACGGGCCCCGAGGACGGGTCGTGACATAAATTTTGTGTTACATGGTTACAATGGGGGAGTTCTAGGTCGATGATATAGTTCTTATTATTAAAACTTTCATATCATCATCGTATTAATTTTTTAGGTTATTATGGAATTATGACCATGGAATTGGTATAAAATGGGATACCTCATATATGAGATCTAGTTTAGTGTCAAGAGGTTGGTGATAGGGTGTCGATTGAGAGTTCACATGTCGATGCCCCTGAGGTCAAGATGATGCCTTAGAGTGTCATCCAAATCATGAGCCTCATGTACACGATCAGATACATGAGGAACATTATAAGGATACAAAATCATTGGGACACATATTGATGAGAATCTCATGGTGAGATTAGTATGTTTCATTTAGGGGATTTATAGGGGAGCTCAAGAAGTGGAACCTTTTATAGAGTACATGAAATTTGAGTTCTAGTTGTGCCACCCACCACAATTTCAGGGTTATGGAGGAATAGAAGTGGGTAATAACTAGATCGAGTTATCCATACCATATTAGAAGATCTCGAGACACCCCCAATATCAAGGGTGAATATGGATATGTACAAATAGAGAGGACTGGAAAAGTGTTGGTGGGATGTATAGGTACTAACAAGAATACATGAGGGAATCGATTAGAAAGAAAATTGATTTCACGTTCTTTAAGAACATATTCCTTGAGACATTTAGGCTTGAGAGAGATCATGAGTTCTTAAACAATCACTAGAGAGACATTTTTTCCATGGACTTTGCAGCTAATTTCAGTGACCTGTCTTTTTTATCACTTAACATGGTGTGTGATGACACCTAGAGGGCAAGGAATTTTGAGGATGGTTTACAAAACACCATTTATGTGTAGGTAAACATCTCTTAGATATCCTTATTCTTTGAGGCTATGAATAATTCTATAATAGATGAGGTAAATTTCATGGAACATTCAATGAAATATGGGTGATGGTGTTAGGTGATTTCCGCACCATTTATTCAAATATCAGGAAGTGGGTCTGAAAGTATTCTCTAGAGGTTGTTTAGTCCAAATACTTGAGTATACTATCAAGCAGTGGGTTATAGATGGTGTGATTCTAGTATAGGTAGTCGATACATGCGTGGATGTAGTGTGATCAGGCACTAAATGAATGTTGATCATGTGTCCATGTTGGGAATTTTGAGTACTTATGTTAGAATTCCTTTCAGATAGCCACAATATAAGAACTGAGGCTGGCTTAGGGATATGATATTGGACTGGAAGAGGTACCAAGAGTTGGTAGTCGTTATTTAACTAGGAACCTTGATTAATAAAAATATTATGATCTTACTGAGTGGCTTCATACCTTGGGAAGAATAGGCTAGGTTGTTTATTTATTAAAATAAATTTTTTATATTAAATGTGATGAGAACCATAGGAATGTGATGGGTGTGACCCAAGTATTCAGATGGTGTTGACCGTCTAGATGTGGTGACATAGATTATTCGGTTGGGTGAGGCCCACATCCTTTGAGTGGTGTTGATCACTAGTTAGGTGGCATGATCATTTGATTGAGGCAATGATGTTGTCATGTTACGGGCATGGCCAGAGTTATTTAAAATGTGGGAGAAATTTATATTGAGCGACATATTCCTATGGAAATGAGGTTACACGTTAAATTATATCAGGTACTATATTGTTTATTTTCTCTCATAATGATGGGAAGACATGATGTTGGGGTCTGATCACATGGATAGGTCTTCTATGATGAAATGGTGTTAACCAATCACGTGGGTAGAGGATTCAATTATATACAGCTTAAGGTGGTGTTGACCATCCGAAATGTTGGAGGTGTTTTCCATAGAAGTCCACATGGATAGTGAGGATCCATTTATTGATAGTGTTGAGATCATCATTTTGGGGATTAGGTTCAGAATGAATTGGGTCCATTTGGCTAGAATTATTTGGGAGTTCATACATCACTATTCCTCAGGATGTCTGATGTTAAGCCAACATTGTGTATCATTTAGATAATAGTCATCATTGACCCTTGGATGATGGGATACGAGCCAATGAGGATTTTTTTTAGCTGAGGTCTGAGGGACATGGTTCATGATAGGGCCTACCTTAAGGATACTAGTGAAATGATTTACAAAACATTGTGTGAGTTGGCTCTAGGTACCTATGATACTTTTACAAGAGGTTCTTGAGGTCTCCCTAACTTGTTACTCATCAAGGAATGCCTCGGTCTTTATGTTTAGGAAGCATTACGCTGTAGTTATATATATAAAAATGTGTCACTATATGATATATATTAAAGGGGGTACATGGATTTCTATAGATGACTGAAGTTGGTGATTGCTTCTATATAGTTGTTTAGGTGAAGGAAAGCTAGTTATTTTATATGAGGTTCATGTGCTTTTTATTTCTATTAGATACACCTTCTTTAGGGTAGATGTGTGTTAGGAATACATTGGTGGTGGCCTACAGAGATTTATTCAAACACCCTACATGTGCCATTCAAGATAGGTGTAGGTTTTATGCTACTATGATTAGGTCAAGGTTCAAGTTTAGAAGATGGATCATAGTGATCTTGTTCGGCTATTTAGTAGGGGAGAAGGGACCTTGGAGGTTAATGATTCAGCTTGAGTTACCTTTTAGGTATTACTTTTGTATTAGTACTCTTATTAGAAGTATGTACTAGACGACATACATACTTAAAAATTTCAATGTATTTATTAACTTGTATGACCTTACTTATATGGATTCTTATACACACAGTATCTCATGGTGTTTTATTCTGCAAATGACATGTTTGATCTTGATGATTATTTTTGTTGTTTTCTGTTTTTACTTCGATTATCTCAGGATTCTAATCTAGTTGTTTTTTTCTCACATCCACTATTATATTTATATAGGCCAATATTATTTTCACCAACATATGGTATAGTATTCCCACAATCACCTCTTTACACCCTCACTTATTTTCAATAGCCTTTTTCATATTTAGAGGTACGTTTAAGGGCTAGTGGTACTTCTGTTTGAAGCATTGTTTTGGTGGAAACTAGGGTCATGGTGCTATAGACTAGCCTTGTAGATTCCTCAATTTCATTAGAGAGGGATATCCTAAAACCAAATTTTTAAGAAGAATAAAATGAAAAATAATACATATAACATGACTCCAAAATAAGAAAATCCAAAAAGATAAAACAAGAAAAGTATAGATGACACCCAATGTGACCATCAACCACATCCAATCCATCCATCTATAAAGATGATGATAACAAGAGAAAACAACTTTATAAATAATTTCCTTATTCTTAACCGAGTCATACAGGAAAAATTTATTACCTCCTAATGGAAAACATTGGGTTTTAGCGCAAATACTTGTAGGATTTCAGCAAAGAATCAATGCATGTTTTATTATTAAAAATTCATTATCTCTAGATTTAAAACAAATCCATTCTACAAAGAACTTTATAAAAAAGAAATCATTTTGTAAAACATACCTTGGTTTTAATTAAGACATTACCAATTCAATAAAGCTATAAATGTTTCAAATATGTATGAAAATAGGATATCATAGGTAGAAATAAACCTTGGATACACCATAATATAAGAATTTGAGCTAATAGCCATGAAAATACCATTATATGATACACTAATCATAAATAATATAGAAGACCATTTTCATTCATACCATTGGGGATCTATACTGCAAATTAAATAAAACATCGTGTTAAGAAATATGGTGGATCAAACATAAACAACCTCTAGTAGCATTACACAAACTAAAGTTATATAAAACAACTTGTGTAATTACAAATAAAAAGTGTGACAAGTCTCTTTATAGATGCACACAAGGTTACCTAATGTTCAATGATTTTGAAAAATCCATTTAAAAACCATTATCACATTTAATAAATCATTTTGAAATCAAATTCCTTCAAATTCGAGGACTGAATACCCTTTATCAAAACAAAACCACCATTTTAGCATTCCATATAAATCATGGTACATAAAAATACATTGTTAAACATAACCCCCTTTGAAATCATGAATATATTCCAATAAAACCACCATGACCATAAATAAAACAATTTCATTATATGACACAAAGTATTTCATAAGAATATAATTAAATTTAGGAATTAACTCATTACATTAAGAAACTCACCAAAAAATAAAGAACAAATAATTTCCTTCAAAAGAAAAGTCTGAGGAAAAGAAGTTCGGGAACCCAGGATCCTAGATCTATATGAAAATAATAAATACTTAACCAGTCCCATTTGATTTGGAATACATAGCTCAATTATGTTCCAATGAGACCAGAGGATAAGAGATTCGACGATTTTTTAATTTTTTTCAAAAAATTAAAAATCACAAGAATGATTTTCATGGTAGGAACACACGGATAAACAAACCATAATCTGTAATAGTCAAAAACTACTAGTATTATGGATTGGGTGCATGGTATTTTTCACAGGATCAGTTTAACCATATTCCAAACATGAAAAGACTCACTATCAAATGGAGCACAATTTAGTGTGCTAGGCCACATGAATAAATTAACTATGCACCCATTCTAGTGGCTCAGAGAAGGGAACATGTTTTGATTGATAAAACTGCATGGATTTACATAACAATGTTCCAACCATTTATATGCCAATGGCCTTCCAAAAGTTTCCAAATTCCTGTAAAATGAACCAAATCTTGCCCAAAATAAAGAATGATCGAAATAAGGGTCCAGAAATAAATGAGATATCATAACAAGGAATAAAAAAATTGATTTTAATGAACTACATTGAACTATTCAAAATATACCCAATTAATAATAACATGTATCCATATTTAAAAAATGGAACTTTTTTACATTCTTGAAACTAACTATGATATTAAATTTAGTGTTTTTATTTTAAATTTAGAGGGTGTTACATTCTACCTGCCATAAATAAATATATCCATCATAATTTTATCGTGAAATTTATTTATTCAATACATTTATTGAAAAACCACACAATTCAAATTAATAATGAAACATTATTTGAAAAAGGGGATAGGGGATACATATGGATTCCCTATAATGTCACACATTTGAGTTCCCTAATATGTAAAACACTTATGGGTAGTTAAAATATACCTATTGGGGAAAAATTACGTCGATAGAATAATATAGTGTTATAGGGAAAATGAACATGAAAATGTTTATGAACAAAAAACCAAAAATCATTATGGGGAAAAAAGACCACCAATTCCTTAGAAATGAAGTTAAAATAATTTTTTTAAATGTTATTTTTCCTATATTTTTTTATGAATCATCTAATAAATTTTAATGTCACAATACTAGATAAACCCCAAAAACAGAATTATGTGTAATTTATAAATTGATTTAATAACCATGTTTTTGACTAGGGAATAACTATTCATCTTAGCATAAACCACTAGATAACAATAATAATACTGAGTTTCTTTATTGATATTTATTTCTTAGGAGTGTAATGTGATGATTTTATATCCATGAAAAATATAAAATTATATATAGATCTGTAATAAAATAAATATTTAGATTACAATCAATGTACTGATTATCAATAAATAGACTTAAACATCAGTAATAGTAATTGAATAAGTCAAACCATGATTCATTGGATTCTTATAATGAATATTCCTGTGTTTCTTTAGGAATTATTTTTTTATCAACCCAAATGATTAGAGTTGATAAATTAAAAATGAGGGATTTATTTTTTACTCATTAATTAATGAGAATAATGTAATTTCTCTCCAAAAGTTTATAAAACTTCCATTCCCCTTATAACAATACTAGAATGTTTATTTACATAATTGTCACATCTTGGAAGTTACACATTTCCCTTATTTTTATTCACCCCATTTATTTTCCATTAAATTTTTATTAATCCTCTTATTATAATGAAATCCTTTGAAAATATATGACGTATATAATTAATTATTATTTATAATATCACATTATAATATATCATTATATGATGAAAATATTTTAGAAACGGCTTCACTTCAGTGGCTCAACTTATACCTTTCGTTTAAATGATGAATCTTAATTCCTAAATTTTATATGTAGTCTACTGAATTAATTTTTAATCATGTTATGTTTTCATCATAGTTAAAAACAATTTCCTTATCATTCTTTCTTGTATTTCATAATTTCATTTTTATATCATCACATCGCTTAAAATGAATTTATTTTTTTCATGAATATATTCATAAAATTTTTCCATTCCATTCTATATATATCTTTCTCCTCCATTTTATTTTCAATAAATTACGACAATTGATTAATATCTTCATTTAAATAATACACATCCCAAATAGCCTTCTCTTTTTAATTACTTCTCAAAGACAATAATATATTTTTATATCACTGATCTACTCTTCTGCTATCAATGAATTTTTACTTAAAATAAAGGATGCATGATTCATTAACTTGAATCTGCACATCACAAAAGAATAATGCAGTGAGAAAATAGTGTTTAACATATAAAAATCTTTATTATTCATTATATGAATCAATTATCCTTATAGCGTCCTAATACTTTTAGTTCAAATACAATTCATGTTAACATTTCTATGAAAGAATTATCTAACATCATTATGTGTGTTGAAACGTTTTCCATTTCTTCAGTTAGGTGATATTTATAAACAATGGAATATAATAGATTAGATAATGACATTATGGATGCTAATATATTTCTTTGAATGTATAGAAACCATTAACATTAATTGAAAATTTATAAATATTTAATATCATAATAATATGATTATCTTCTTTAATTATATTCTCTAATCATGAAATTATTTCTAAATATTCCACAATGGTTTATAAATAATATTTGAATTTACTAGGTAATACCCCCTAGGAGTTTCAAAACATCATATGAGGTAAGGGAACACTTATCATGCCCTATTTAATTTGATGATGATATTTATCGCTACATGGGGATGGAAAACTATATGTGGGAACAAGAAATAACATTTAAATTTATTTTGGACAAATAATTCATTATTTAATAATTAAAAACATATATTTATAAGGGGTATAAAAGTAATAAATTGAAATAGTTTGGTAAAAGGATCACTTTTTCTTTAGTAAGACTCCACTAAATTCTTTCTGAAGTAATATAGGGTGAGTATATTACGAAGAAAATAACTTCTAGATATTTTATGATGATGTTTTTTTTGAGAGATGGCAAGGTATTGGTTGATATATGTTGATCATTGTTCTGTAAAAAAGAATGGGAATGATTGTAAATTTATAGGGGAGAGAAATTAAACACTTGGACATACAAATAATATTAAAATATAATAATATCATTCTGAAAAAAAATCATTCAAATTGATTTAGTTTTAAAAAAAATATTTTATTGTATAAATATCATTATCAAATGATATTTATATATGTTTCAATGTTATTTTAAAAATTATTATTTAGATTATCCCCTTATTAAATTAATTTTAACCACAAATATGGGAAAAAAATTCAATCATAAGGGATTATAATTTTACAAGTTTGGTAAAAATTGGAACATAAATCGATATGGTATGAAATATTCAAACATATATTATACCCTTGAAATCATTCAATATTTATATGAATTTAAATAATTTGATAAAAGATTATTTTCATAAAATTTCATTATTAGACATTAAAGACATCAATACAATGATGAAATTTCAATATGGACCTTCAACACATCTATAATATGATATATTGATCTGAAAATATTTTTAACACAATAATATTTTAAAGATGTGTAACTTTTAATATTTTTGAAATGATTTTTTTTATTTCTCCATTAATTGAAATATATTTTTTCTACATTTTATAAGAGTTTATGGTAATTATATAACCACTAAAAAGTATAAATATTATACCAATATGAAAATAATTTAAATATGAATAAATTATCAATTATTATTCCTCCACAACTCATTCGTCTACCTATGATAACAAAAAATAAAAGATCAAATTCAAGAGATGGACATTTAGTATTTTCATTACATGAAAAAACATAAAGTTCTATATAATGGAAAAATAGAAACAATTTGATATATTATAAGAATTTTAAGGTAATGGATGAAATATGATAATCTGATATGATCAAGGAATGTTTTAGAAAAATTTAAAAGTCGTATAGTAAACTTTTCATCATATTTTTCCCATTTTACCCTTCTTGAGGTGATAGAAATTTACCACGGACACTATTCATTATGAATAAATCATAAGGGGCCCTATAACTAAATTTAAATATTATTATTTAATAATTTATATCTATTTTTCAATATTAAGTCTATATAATTGGATTAAATTAATTAAATTTAAAAAATCAAAACACAACCGAAAATAATTTTTTTTCAAAAAATCCCTTTTACCTATAAACATAATTTTAAAAAAATATATAATAGTAAAATTGATTAAAATGAATATCGTTATATTTATAACATGATATGATAACTAATTATAATTTTAAAACATTTTAAAATAAAATTAAATTAGCATTTTCATGGAAGAAAAATTATTTTTTTCAAAAAAATTGTTATGTTTCAATATTCATGAGAAAAAAAAACCATTTCTAAAAAATCCCAAAAAATATCCCTACGATAATTTGGATATGTTAATTTTAAAAATAACATTCATTTTATCATATATAATTCATAAATTTGTAAAAAATTAAATAAAATATTTTCACGCATAAATTAATAAAAATCATTTTTGAAGGAATATTTTTTATTAAGCATAATATAAAATTAATGAAAATTGAATTCCAATTTCATAATTAAAAAAACTTATTGAGTATTATATTTATATATTTAATATATTGTGGTTATTCATATTTTTACCCACCAATTCAATAATGAAAATATGGTGGGTAGCCTTCGGGTTATCTCTGCACTGTCTCCTGATGAAAATCATGGTTAGGAACATTCTTTTAGTAGGTTGACAATGGAGGAAGATTTCCTCATGTGAGGCCCTTTCAATTATTACAATCCTATTGTTGATAATTCTTGTGCTTTGTTTCATCCTAGAATTCAATAAAAACTCGTTATTTTGCAATGACAAACACACAGTCTCATCATGGTTCTGCTTAGTATGATGCCACGTTCTTCTCAGGTGTTCGACTAGGAAATTTGAAGATAGGAACTTTGAACATGCTGGATTCTTTTGGTCCGGACCAATGTAAAATTAGTTACCCCATTTCTACCTCTCTTAATAGTGGGGTTATCGAAATAATTTTCAAATGAGGTCACTCAGCTATTATCTATGCCAATTCGTATATAATTACAGATTGATTTAAGACTTGTGAGTTTTAAATTGTTGAAGGAATGGTTCTTCCATCGGGAACTAAACCATCTAATTATGAGAATTTGGTTCGACGGATCACTAATGCTTGGGGTTTAAAATAATGGACATGTAATATTGTTGGAAGAGGCTTCTTTCACATTTTATTCCCATAGGATGATCTAAAGAAGAAAGCATGGGTATTTGGTCCAGTCTCACTCAGACCAGGTATGCTATTAATTCATGATTGACATCTTATTTTTAACTCTTTTCTATCTGTATCACAATGTCTTGGTTTTGGGTAAGAATATATGGCATGAAATGGATCTGGTGGATACCTAATATTCTTTTTGACATTACCTTAATGATTGAATCTCCCATAACATTGGATCATGAAATAGAGGATGTGTGTTTTGGTTACATTGCATACTTAATAGTTCAGGTAGAACATAGTAATTCCCCCATTGAAAATGTGACACTATCAACTATGGATTGCAGATTCTATCTAACTGTCAGATACAAGAAGCTTCATCTATTTTGTATTGGTTGTAAGTCTATTGGGCATACAAAAGATGGATTTAGGTAGGAGAGATTTAGTGACTTATGTAACTTGAAAGGATATTCTATTTGTGATTAGAGAAAAAGTAATTCTCCAAATCTGACATCAAACCAAATTCTGAAGTAAACATTGCTCACCCAATGGGTCATATGAAAAATTTATAGAAAAAGCTTCTGAATTAAGAATGTGCATTATTACTTTATTATAATATATTAGGCCCTCATATACAGGTTAAATGTAAAACAGTTGTCGATATGGTTGTTGAGGATTCTGTTCACTTTTAAGAGGATGATATCTTCCATGAAAAAAATTATAATAAACTAGTACATTGCATGGGTGAGAAAATGTCACATTATTACAAATATATGATTTTTAATTATAATTATATTATTCCTCCTCAACCTGAGGGGAGGTAGATGGACACAGAAAAATAATGGAGTGGAGGATTCCTAACCTATTATTATAGATACTAACAAGTCAATCTATTTTCATGTGGTGGTTGGTTAGCAGGTCAATATATTAACTAATAATTATTCATTTTATAAGGCAACCAAACATTAAAATGCTTATCATCAAGTCATGGATGAATAGAAAATTTCTATAAGAGATAGAAAATATTATAAAAAATTAAACTCATAATCCCTTGGAATATTTAATGTTGCACAGAAGATTAATATTGTGCTAGATAAGAAGGGTTTCTAGATGATTCCTTACAAATAAAATGTTGTCACCTGATCTTGGAACGGTTCCTACAAAACCCTCTATAGAAGAGCTAAACCCCCTATAAATCATCTTCAAGTGGTGTCAACATATCATACTCGGACTGACAGATTGTATGAAATGACAAATTGACATTTTCCTCCTCATTTTTTAGTCTTTTAAGAAATGCTTATGACACATTGGGATTGTATTGTAAGGTGTAATGTGAGGTTGTGGAAGTTCAAAATATAAATTTTCAAATTATATATGATATATTAAACGAACAAATACTACTAAGCCTCCTCAAGAGTGAAGAAGGATAGTGGCTTCATGCTTATCATGAATATCTTCTTGCTAAAATGGAATAAAAAACATTCAGTTTCATTGATTACCATACAGTGGTGAATATTTTTTATGAAAATATTGTGGAATGTTTTAAAAGTAACCAAAAATTAAATGTGTGTGATCTCTCTTGGAAATATAAAAAATGTATTTTTCTAGAAAATGGTTCTGATTAATTCACAGGTCATCATCATAAGACCTATTAGGAGTCTAAATTTGGGAGGCATGGGAGATATCATTGAAGTAGAGGTAAGAACCCTAGAAAAAAGGGTTCCATAATGACCCACTAATGGGTGTTGTTATTCTCCATTCAATAATTTCTTGACATTGTCTTCTCACTCGTCTTATTGTACCATTTTTTATTTTTTTCTTAAAAAATTTTGAGGCAATTCCAAATCTTTTAAAAAACTTCCATATCAACATCTTGGTTATAATGGAGATATTTAAATGATAACATCTATTGGATTTATTAAGATTGATGTTGTGTGTTGTATACTCTAGTGAGAAAAATGTTCTACTTTTCAAATATTGGAGTGTTACAATATATCACACAAATTATATATTTTCATGAAAAAATATTAAGAATACATACTATTTTTTAATCCCAATTTTTTACTATAACTGGTTTTATTTATAATTTATATTTTTTATTTAATGTATAAATATATAAATTTCATATTTTTAATTTTATAAAATAAAATTAATTTTTTAATTAATTATATCAAAATTAACTTAGTATGATCTTTTGATATTTTCTTTTAAATATTTGATTTTAGAAAGAATAGTATAATCCTAATTTTACTATAAACAATCACATTTATAGTAAATGAATAACATAAAACTTTATGAAATTATTTTTATATAAAACATAAATATTTAATGAGTAATATAAAGTATTTATACATTCTATGTTGAATTTATAAAAATCATGTTTAATATTTTTAAAAATCAACTAATATTTCACAATAAAACTAGTATATGCGGTTTGATTAAAAAATAAAAATTTTCAATTTTTGAGATTATATATATTTAAAATTAATCAAATTTTTAATTCAAAATATACATAATATTGGATAATTTTAATTTCATTTTTTTTGTAATTATTATTTTAAGAAGATTGAGTTTAATTAACTTGATAACGGTAAAACTGTTTTTAAAAATGAATTATTTTATTGATATAGTTAAATTTTTGTCTTAACAATAACATTGATATAATTTAAATTATTATAGTGATATTATATATAAATATATATAATTTTATTAATACACATTCAGTTTGAAATCTATACTAAATATGATTATGAACGCATAATGGTTAAAAGTTATTTTTTTAATTTTTTTATATAATATATATTATTAATTTCAAGAACATTTAAAAACATTAAGAAATTTATCTAGACCAAATAGATATTAAAATTAGGTTCAAAACATAAAAAATTTAAATAATGGATACCACATATTTTTCCTATAAAATATGAATTTCTTATTTAAAAACATGTTACCAAGGTAAAAAAATGATAAAATGTAAAAACCTGTGCTAATAGACTTGAGAAATGTTTCCAAAATTTATAAAAGTATTTTTTGAGTATTTCAAGACCCAATCCAATTAAAAACTATTATAATGAAATGTTGGATACCATAATAATGGAATACTCTTTTAACATCATTGATGTTTAAAGGCTATTCCCATGTTCCTTCTTCTTCAGTTATAGATGGGGATAACATAAACCCCTACATTGTTAGATTTAAAAATTTAATTTACCTTTAATATATGATGAATTTACCTCTCTTATATGTCATTTGATTATAAAAATCACATATCTCATAGAATTTGGCTTGTGGCGTTCTTTTCCAAGAACATCTCTTGGAGAAGCGAGGTCTCTAATTTAAGTGCTAAATTCTTTTAAATATTATCTCCATAATATTCATTATAAAAATATACTATAGAAATATTAAGTATTATTATTATTATCAATATATTTTATTATATTAATGAAATAATAATAATTTATTCCACTCCATCCTCTACCAAAATTAAAATCTCCATCAGTTCACTTTTGATACCATCACCTCCATAAAGAGATTTCTTCCATTTTTCAAAACACCAATAATGGTTTCTTTTAATTTTTATATTGATGAATAAGTATTATATCTATAAAATTAATATGATTGATAAAATTTAAATTATAATTTACTTTAATTACCTCTCATTCTTTGCCTAATGGAAACATGAATTGTGTCTTGTATAAACTATTATCTCCATGAATTGACATTTTTAGTTTTCACTATAAACATCAATCCATATTCAAAAAGAATAAAATATGATTCAATATTATAAAACAAATTGAAAATATAATTATAATTTTATTATAATGATATCATATAATTCTCAAACCATACTCACACATCGATATATAATGTGTTCATGTTTTTAAGGTTTAACCACCTATATTAAATATGACATAATACGATATCATTGATGTATATTCGAATAAAAATATTATTAAAAGATGATTTAAAATTAATTATTGGTTTTTTTATTTTCTAATGGACATATTATGTATTTAACTTATTAATAATATATCATATTCAATCACATAAAATTTCAAATAAACCAACAGATATTATATTTTAAAAAAACATATGAAAAAATATGTAATAATAATAAAAATATTATAATAAATGGTCCTTAATAAATTAATATAACTATATGTTTCATATGAAGGGATCTAATAATCTAAATTTTATTATTATATATATTAGTAACATGTAATAATGATCTGGAATAAGGTATGTGTTTCTATATCAACCATTCTGCAATGAAGCATGCTTTGATATTATGCACCAATCATCATTTTATGGTATATCTACTACCCAATTAACTTATAATATCATTTATTATTGTTATAATTGTAAAGTTATCTTCCAATAATTCCCTATCTAATTGTGGGATATGATTGACTTCTTCCATAAAAAATTGTGTTTTCTATAACTCAATATGTTTTCATGATTTATAATGTTTATCCCTGATATTCATCGTTCATATAATATATTGTACCATATTTATATCCTCAGAGAAATATTGTGAATAATTTTTTTTGAGTTTTCTTCCTTTTCTAATGTCTAACTGTGTTAAGAATAACTCTCATAAACATAAAGTATAGTTTCTCATCCATCTCTATAATATCACTTTCAAAAATGATTTCATCTATTGAATTGGTATCCTACATATGTGTTATCACATTGTAATTTAATATTTAATTTATAATATTTGTATTGGAGTGGTTAATTATCCTTACTGTGATTTTGGATAATATGAAAGGAGTTTCAAAACAAGAATATGATATTTTTTGAAAACACCCTAATTAGTTTTGGTTTACAAACTCTCTTTTGTTTTCTCTATTATTTTTATTATTATTCTAATTTATTTCTTACATATTATGTATATATGTTCTTTACATATGTAACAAGTGTACTATACCATTTTCGATGGAGTTAAATCATTTTTTAGTTCCCTTCAAAATTCCCACATTTAAGTAATCCTAATTTAATGAACCATTCCAATTTCTTATATAATTTCAAGCATCGCCTATATCAAATTCATTTTATACACGGATAAAATATAAAAAATCTAATTATCTTATGAAGAATCCCCTTTTTAATTCATTTTTATGCAAAAAAATCATCTTTCATTATCTAAAAAAATTCATTACTTTTTTCACAATGAAATTCCTAAATAATACTTTTTTATTATTTCATATCCTATAAAGTTTATACTAATTTTATACATTAGAACTCCATGTTCATGACCTATATCCATTTATTGATATTTTTTTTTAAAATACTTAATTTCATTGTCTCTATAGAATCATTATGATTTAGCCATCAATTATTCCCCGAATGAGAATTTGAAACCGACATATTTCTTAGGAGGTTTATTATGATTATGATTTATGTATTGTTTATTTTTTCATGTGGATTGTATACATATGTGTTTCATTATTTGATGTTTGGGTTAAAAATTATACAAACCTCAAATTTATGGGGTAATCATTTATATCTCATGATACATTATGTGATGGATTATGTATTGAACTAATCAACCGATGGACATTGTCTTCCAGGTTTATGGGAATATGTAGTGAACCCAATACACCATGGGACATTGTAAAATATGATTATGGGAAAAATGATTAAACTCAATCCACCATGAGAATTATACAACACAATGATGATGGTCTTGGGAGTGATCCCTGACTAATGTTTATGAATATGAGTCATCTTTTATTTTAAAATATTAGATGATTCAATGATGTTTTGATTTCACTTCATTATTCCAAATATCAATGGTTATGATCATTATCTTTTTAGTATAATTTCATACCTCTTATATATCATGTTATTCTTTATTTACATGTTTTTTTCTTATTGGGGGTTCTTGTTAACCCATTCCATATATACATTTCATATGTTATCGAATTTATTTTTGGTGAACAATGGGAGTTAGGAGAAAAATGTTAATTTTTTAAAAAATAAGTTTTTTATTTAAGAGGATGTGTTTAGGTTTCTAATATTCCAAATACACTATAACTCTTGATATTCAAATTGTATTTGTAAGTAATATATTAAAAAATTTATACGATAAAGTTTTTTAATGGTTTCTATCAATATAGTATGCATTAGAGGAACTTATAGAAATCTTAAAAAAATTATGATAAGTGAAAATTAGTGTAAATATTAGGGATAAATATTTTTATAGGATAACATCCTTTTTTGGAAAATTATTGTGTGCATATATTTCCTGGAAATTACATTACTAACTAGATTTTAGAATGTGGATGTGGTGGTAGTTGTGATGAACCTAGTGGTATTCACTATGAAAGTGGCTGGTCTAGCATTGACTGAATCGTATATAGGATGGATGTTGAGTGGGACATAGATTCCACAATGGGATAGACTCTCAAAGGGGATATCCATGGGTTATTATTATAATTTTTATGTACCTCTATAAAGGATTTGTTTTCTCATTACATTTAGGGACTACATTGAGTATTACAAGACAACCCAACGTAATGTAACATAAATTAAATAAGGAGTAATATAGGTGGAACAAAATGAATTATGAGATAATGTGATGTTTTAAAAGGGTAAAATGTTCTATTCACGAATCCATTTTATTTTATTGATTATGATACCACCCTATAATGATAAATTTTTACCACTCATGTTAACCATATTGGTTTTAGTAATGGATGGAACTAAAAGGAACTGAGTTAGGCTTTGTAATGAGTGATACTGTAGTGATTTCCTCAATGATGAACCCATTAGAATTGGATATGGGCTATGAAATCAGGTATTTTTCCAAAATGACTATCACGAAGCATGATAAACAATGAAATAATATATAAAATTTATATTATACCCATGATGTGGTGGTTTGAGTCTCGTGAATGTTCATATGAATAATATGAGGAAGTAATGGAGACTCGATTTCATTTATATAAAAAATAATGGAATATAACCACGTTAATTTTATTAAGGGGACCAGAAGTTTTTTTATTATGATATAGGGGTAATTGATCATTAAACGATTGTAGGAAAATAATGAGGCCATTTAGCATGATGGGAGTGGGAAATAATGCATCCAAAATTGCCACTAACAATCTAATTCCATAAGCGTGTAAAACATGGTTATTATCTAAATCAATTTTATAATATAAATTCTAACATGGATAATAGGCATCACAATCATACAAGTTCAACAAATTTATAGAAATTATTTGATATCATAACTAATAAATTGATTTCTTTGAAAGATATGGAGTGTGGAGGACTGATCATTCCCTTAAGAATTGTGATTATTATATTTCTATATTGTTCAATTGAATCTTTTATACCATGAAAGTTTTTAGTAACACTGAATCGTAACCTATAAAAATAGATATTTAATTATTAATAAAAAACATAATGTTTTATTATTATTGTTTCCATTTTTATGTTTATTATAATGTGTCTTTTGAAAATATTACTATCCCTGATAATGTTAATGTGATTTTTCGAAATGGGTTTTTTCTATCATCATAAAGAAAGAATTTTTCATAATTAAGATAAGACATTTAATATCATCCCATGATAGTCTATTCAATGTTGATTTTGGATAACCCCTTTAGGGAAATCATATAATGTGAGTATCGATATCAAATAACAATAGACTCTTGGATCACAAAGATGGAGAAAAACTCATTATTAAAGATAATCATATTCTAATGAAAAACATATGTTTCCTATGTTTTTATGGTTTATATCAATCTATAAATTATATATCAAGTTACTTCTATGTACCAGAAACCATTAGATATTTTTTTTATTAATTACTAAATAAAATTTCATCAATGCCATTTATTTAAGGTTGGGACAATTTAATGCCAAAGGTTTCTAGAAAGAAAATTATTTCCATAATCAAAATTTTTATAATTATAAATTTTTATATATATGTTAAAGGAATTGAAATAGATTATGAAATGGACCATAAAATATCGGAATTAGACTAACAAAAATTTATTCATCCATAATAATTAATTAATAAATTAATAACATGAATCTATGTATTAGGCACCATGGAATACTAATAACGATGGACTAGTACATCCTTTAAAATATATCAAATTAAAATTTAAAAAGAAATAGAAAATAATAAAATATTCAAAACAATGAGATATATTTGATCACATTCACCTATTAGGATCACTAATTTCCAATTAAACCCTATAATGAGTAAGAAAATCATGAATGGATAACTTTTACTATCAAATAAAAACTGAAAATTATAAAAAAGAGATGTGCGAATGGAATAATTTTAGTATGAATATATATAGGAATGAAAAAAAAAATCCTTTTTAGATATGGTCATTGTGAATATGGTTATTTAAAATATGGTTATTTTAGATATAGTAATTGGATACACATTAAATAGGTATAAAAATTTTATGTGTTAATAAAAAATATAGCTCCCAAAAAATTAAAAGTATGATATTAAAATATTATATATATATATATATATTTACAAGATACATATAAAATTTATTATTATTATCAAAACAAATATGATATTATGTAAGAATATAATTAAATTAATGTTTTCAATATCAATTGATTAGATAAAAAATTAAAATTTTAGTTTTAAATATTTAATTAATGGTATTTGTTTATTTGTATTTAGTATCAAAGCAATATTTATTTTCAAATAAATATTTTATTAAATATTATATATTATAACCAAATAAAATAAATTAGAACTTTTCAAATATTATTATATATTAACTTATATATTGAACACACTTAAATTTGAAATTAATATGAAATAATATCAAGAACACATAATGTTTAGAAATGTCATTTCCTGAAAGATAATTTTTCATTAAAATATATTGTTCTCATTTAAAATTTAAATATTTAAATTTATGAATTAAAATTTTATATGAGAATATATATTTTTAATTAATTTTATCAAAATTATATTGTTATTAATTTTTTATATTTTTCTGAAATAATCTACATTTACGTGAATAGTAAAAATTCGGAATTTTTTAAAAAGGTATCAATTTTATAATTCAATAATGACCTAAATGTTTATGAAAAATAATTTATAAAAAACTAATTATATAATACATAATTTTTATCATTTAAAAAACTCTTATAAATTTATAAGACACGACTTTAATAATTAACCCTAAAACAGGTTTTATGTGCTGAAAAAAATATACATTATCAATTATAGAAAATAAATATAAAAAATTTATTTTTTATTTTAATTCAATATTATAATATTATATAACAATTTAAAATTAATTTTTAATTAAAAATATTATATTATTGAGAATAAAGTTAATTCTCATGATAATGGTAAAATTATTTTTTAATGAATTGTTTATTAATATCTCATAATTTTTATCAAATGATATTAATATAATTTGGATTATGAATAAATTAATAATATATATAATAATATTGAAACTCATTAAATTTGTAATCAATACTATATAATATTACAAATACATAATGGTTAAATGTAATTTGTCAACAAATTTTTTTATATTATATAATATATTTGAAAAGTTTAGTTTTTTACATTTATAAATTTAATTATAATAAATGGTTATTAATTTTTGGTCAAAAAACATTATTTTATTGGGGTTTACCTTATATTATTTTAAATATAATATTAATTAAATAGTTTAAAACAACTTACCGTAGAAAAAATCAAAACATTAAAATGTAAATACCTTTGGTAAAAGATATTGGAAATGTTTAAAAAATGTGTGAATGTGTTTTTTAGGGATTTATCAACCATATACCTACCCAAAATCCAATATTAATAATATTTAGATCCATTGACCAGTGAATTGTGTAATGATATCATGGAAGAGTTAATGATATTCCAAAAATTTCTTTATTCTTAACTTATAAATGGGGATCAATTCCACCCCTTCTAGGTTACACTTACCATTAAAATTTTCGTTGAACTATTGAATGAATATCTCTGAATAAAATATATTATTCATATATAATCCAATGTTCTCTCTAGGTAAGCTTAAATCCTTATTTTCAAAGAATAACTCTTTGGGAAGATCATGTCTCCGACGTAAGTATTACACTCTTCGTAATATTTTCTCCATGATCCTCAACATACAAATATCTTATATCCAAAACCATATAATAAATAAGTATCATTATTATTTTTATATAATTCCAAATTAACGCAACTAAAATTTTGTATTCCTCTAAATCAAGTAAGAAAAACATGTGTCTTTAGAGCATTTCAGAGACTACTGTCTCAACAAAGTGGTGCTTTACTTTTTTTATACTTCCCCTTATGGTTTTTTTAATTGATAGGACTGATAAATAAATAATTATACCTATAATTAAACCATTATTATGAATTTTAAAATTTTTATATATCATTTTTCCATCTCATTCTTCATGAAATTTTTATGCAAACCATGTGTTGTGAGGGCTTCCTCTTCCATGAAGTACCTTTTTTCATTTTTCATGAGGATTTTCATTATTTATAAAAACCAATTAAAATATTATTTAAAATTTTTAAAACACAAATATAATATATTTATCCTTTAATTATAATGATATTAAATAATTATTTAACTTCACTAACCCATCAAAATATATTGTTTCTATATTTTGGTTAGTTTAACCAACTACATGAATAATTCAATAAAACAATATCATTGATGGATATCAGAACATAAATAATAAAATGTTATAAATTAATAAGAAATTAATTACAAGTTAATTTGTTGAATATTTATATTATTTATATAACATATTATTACAATATGAAATTCGATAACAAAAACTACTGAAATAAGCCTACACCAATTGAATTCATACAAGAACCTGTGAAAAAAATATATAATAATTAAGTATCATTTGGACAAAAAATTAAAATATTAAATTAAATATGCATGAATAATATTTATAATAATTTGTATATTAAACTAAACTTGATTATATAGTAGGTCAAAAACATCTGCTAAATGAATCCAGAATAGGGTATGGTTTTCTAACACAAGAATACTTTATTGGGTAATTATTTGATATTATGAACCAATATTCATTTTTATTTTTTAAATCATTTTCTAATGATTAATAACATGATAAATTATTATTATACATGAAAAATTCACTTCTATTTATGCTCTTCTTTACAATGGGCTATGATTGATATCTTTCGTAAAATATAAGGGTTTTTTCATAACTCAATCACCATTCTTGATTTATAATGTTTCTCATTTATATTCATCTTTCATTTCAAATTTTATACATTATATATATATATATATTAAAATAATCTTTGATTCAATTATTCCATATTGATGATTTCCCTTACATCTTGAAAATGAAACTATGTTAAGAATAATTCCCATCTCCATAGATGATAATTTCCCTCCCTTGTCCACAAATTCTATTCCCACCAATTTTATTCATTTTTATTGGAATCCAAATTACGTGTTATAGAATATAAAATTCATATTTACCTTTTATTTTTTTTAAAATAAATTTTAATTATCCATTTTACCTTGTTGATTTTAAACAATGGTGTTTTAAAATATTAAATTAAAACTTTTGAAAACACCCTATTTTCCTTTGGGTTACACATTAGATTTAATTTATCCCCAATTCTATATCTTATTTTCGTGTATTAATTAATTATGTTGTAATGTAAAATAATTTTTGGGGGTTAATTCATGTTTTTAGTTTCCTTTAAAAAATTTATTTTTATGTAAACACAATTTTAGGAAACATTCATATTTCTTATCTCATTTCAAGTATCACCAACTTTGAATGTTTTTAAACCCACAATAGCTTCTAGAAGAACGCATTATTGGTTGGGTTACACTTTTGGTAAAATTGCGGGATTATATAAAAAAATATTACCTTTACATTAATAATAATATCTTTTACATATTTTAAAAACAATCAACCTGGTGGTACGATTTTATTCATTGTTATCCACATTCATTCTCATGAATTTTAAACCATATAATTAATTGTTCAATTTCTATATCCCATTTTCAATTATATTTGTTCAAAATTATTTCATTCTTTATTATTTGGGGAATAATTATGAATAATTTTTTGGTTATGCATTGTATGAGAATTATGAAACCCAATTCCATCTCATGGTTTTAATTATGATTTGGATTTATGTATGGTTCATTTTCTCAGGTGGAATGAATATGTATTATTTCCATTAGAAAGTATTTGGAACTATAAATATTTAACCCTATAATGTAATAGTAATTATTTTTATCACATGAGATTATATATAAGGGATTATAGAGTAAAACGTATCAACAATTCCAGGTTTAATGAAACCCACTTCCATCTCTTTGTGTTTGAGGATCATATGGACATAAAAAATCAATTATTTTGGTTGTCTGAACACGACACACTGTTTGTCTAATACTCTACGCCCCCTGTTTCAATCCACGAAACTTATAGTGGTTTGGGTATGTAAAGTGCATAATGAAGAACATAGGTTTCTAGAACCTTGTTCTTAGACCACACAATTAGTTCCACTTAGAGGATAACTTAGTAGAATTCATCTCACAGTTGGTACATAGTTTGGAAAAATCATGCAACCTAGATTTTTGGGTAAATTTACCATTTTAACCAGAATGAGGTTAAATCCTCTACCGATTTTTCTTCATCTCCCTCCAACTACATGAGCCTTATCCTCTTTTAGGGGATTCTCCTCCTCTCAATATGGGCATGAATAGATGTCCTCCATTCATAGTTGTAATATAATTACATTAGTCTCCATATATATTCATTATAAATCTCACGATTCATCTTGAATTGTATTTATGTTTCTATTCCTATCTAGAGTTCTATTTTAGTGTGAGTTCATTCTCTCTATTTTCATGGAAAATGACCATTTGGTTGACTTTATCCAATCTAGTCCAAATCAGACCTTGGTATTGGATGAGTGAATAATTATATTCATAATATAGGGGGTCTAAAACTTTTTCCCCAATTTTCACTTAAATATTATAGTTTTTTTGTGCTTCACGCCAGAAGTTGTGGAACGTCAACTATTAATTATGTCATTTCAATCAAACTGATAAATGCACCAAGATTCACTCCTTAAGATCATTGTCTAGTAGTTAGGGGATATAGATCATGGTTATGGGAACCCTTGTGTGGGCCAAATGGAATTACCTCTTTTAATTAATTATTTAAATGACTGAAATTCTTCATTAGTCTTTGACATTTTTTCATACTATAGTTTCCCCTGTACTGAATTTCCCAATTAATGATGGAACCACATTAGTTCCACCTTGATCCTCATGTAATTATTTTTCTTGATTGATAGATTTTAAAATGATTCTATAAGTGAATTGAGTTATGAATCTTATATTCAATTATTAGAATGTGTTAAATGTAATTTTCATAAACAATGTCATGTTTTTATAATAAAACCCCTCAAATGGGGGGGACCTTTCCTTGAAATTAAATGGTAGTTATTAGTTATTTAGATCATTTTTCAATTAATTAATTTTTCCTATATGATTTAAAGTCATTGTGTGATATAAGGAATTTTTAGTATATGGCCTCTTGTGATGTTTTAAATGGAATTAACCATGTAGGAAAATTACTAAAGGACAATAAAACCATATTAGGTGCTTTATTAGTCAATATTTTATAGAATCTTATAAATTAATTTCTTGTATAATTGATTATTCATATTGTTAATGTGTTACAAGGGATTCCGATTTAAGGACCCCTTGGATGGAATCACATTAATTTTTGTCAGAACAGCTAATAACTATTAACCATGCTGAGAGAAATAGTAGCTATGCATTGGATGGGTTCACCTAAAATTAACAATTTTACCTCTAGATATGTGATAGTTGTTTCCTAGGGGAGACCCCAAGGATGGGATTGATGACATTATTGGTTGTACCAGGCATCGAGAGATACATGGTCCACTGTATGTGATACTAGGTACAAACTTTGAGGTCATTTATTACTTTAATTTTCACCACAGACTTGGAGTAAGGTATGTGAATTCATTCGTGCATCTCAATTGACATGACCCTTGGATTTAGGAATTTTTGGAACCCCTCAAGTGATACATGGAAGGTCCTACAGGATTGACATGGACGAGATCAGTGAGGGTGTCTTTATTTATTGATTTGTTAAAATTGAATCAATACAAATGTAAAAAAATTATAATGATAATTCAACCCTATGTAATAAAAACATTAGTACGTATCCTCCATGCCCAATAACAAGCTTTGGGACAGTCCACCTCCTTTCATATTATCGTAACCAATTTTAAATTTCATGATCCTATTATTCAGACTCACTGATTTTTTCCAAAATAAGTAAATTGGATTGGGATCCAAGGGGAACCCTATCCATAGGTGTTTGAATAGATTTCTTTTACTAAACATGTTAGGAATTTTGAAAACATGTTTTTTAACCAACATATGTAATTATTAGTGTGTCATTATTACTTTAAATGTATGGGATTATTTATTTATTTTCTTAAAATTTATACACATATATGTTTATAGCATAGGCTGACACATTTTTGGTGTGATTAAGTAGAAGTAAACTTCCAATTGATTGGTGTATGGTGGCCTTATAAGTTGAAATGTTATGAACCATAAAACCAAACCCTTATCAATGCTCTTAATATACTTAAATACCTATGTATAAATTTTTTAGGATGATAAGACTTTCTTTATTTCAAAATGATTTTGATGCGGTTAAATAGAAATCAATTTTCAATTGGTAAAGTCTACGTGATATTTACGAATTAGAAGAGATTTACACATATAATCGAATCCTATAATATGGAACTTTTATATTTTAAATTATTTTTCTTAAAATTTCTATACAGTTGAATTCAACATTTAGTGTGTATTAAATGGTTATGGCTAGAAGGGAGTAACCTTCAACATGTAGGGTGTATAGGTGCTTTATGAATTGAGGTTGTAACCCATAAAAATGAATCATCTATTATGAAAATTTAATTTAGAAAATACATACAATGTAATTTTTCTTCAAATATGACCTAAAATGTAATGGTTTCCTTTATAAGGGTTTTAGACCTTTTTCCTGAGAATAATGACACATATAACTATGTTCATGGATGAACAACTAGGCCTAATTAGGATAATTTGGGTATGTTGTTAATAAAATGGAACAACTAAGGGTGTTTTCCAAATCTAATTTCATAAATTGTTCTGGCTATTTTGATAAACCTGGAATGCCTCAGTGAGACCCTAGTAGGTGCCACCTTTATTTGATAAATTGTAAATCATAACCTAATGGGGGTTTATTATTCTACACAAACTAGGTTAACTAAAGCATTTACTGTTATGGGGCGTCTTTCTTTCCTTGTATCCAACTAGTAAATAAAACAACATTGATATCCATTTTTATTAATTTTTGTGAGATGTCATAAATAAATGTATGGTGATTAAAATCGGGGTTTAGATAATAATATGGCTTAGTTATGATGGGATATAACTAAATAAAAATGGATAAAATGTTTATTAAAATCCCTTTCCTATTTCCCCTTATGGATAGTATTGGTTTTATTTAAAACTCAACCTTTAAGTGTTTATATAATTATCTAGTTTTAGATTGATACCTTGTAATGGAACGTTAAGTAGTGTTCTCATATTATTCCTCATGTATGTGTACTTGAAATCATTCTTAAGTGTTTCCTTGAAACGGAATACGAGCATTTTTATAGGATTCTCCTTCCAAGGGGTAAATCTTAGTGACAAGGATATAATCCTAGTAACCCATTGTAGGAATGGCCTCATTTTGGGAAAATAATTTTTTTTATTAGGTGATATATATTTTAGGAAGCACCCTCATACTCTTTAAATATCTTTCCTATTTATTGTGTGTATTTTCTCTTATGTGGTACTATTCAGCTGTCATAGTCTTTTGTAGGAAACATAGTTTCTAAAAAAACACCCTTGTTTTAAGTGGTGTACATGTATTTTTTGACCCTTTATCCAGGTATATTCATTTTGAAATTTTCAGTTCTAGTGGGAGAAAAATTCCAAGGGAAAGGTTGACCACTTAGTAGTTCATGTGACCCTTCCTCTCCTTGGTTTTCAGTTTTGGACAACTTGGGAGGTTTTCATCTTGTTCTAAAGTCATACAAGTAATACGAATATTGTTTTAATCATCACTATAGAAAATTTAATAATTGAATACATATGTTAAATTAACCTATAGATAGTATTATGCATGTGTCTTAATCTCTAGTATCCTTTGGGTAGTATGTGTTGATATATGCCGTAGATTCCATCCTGTGATATGGTACATTAAATTATTTGTGTTATGTTCGAATCAATTAATTTGGTATTTTTACACTTTTACCACCATTCATCTCTAGAGTATATTGACATGAGCATCTTTTGAAATATAGCTCATCCTAATGTAAAAGATGGCGTTCTAAGAGGATCAGGTTTCTAAAACGTGGGTTAGTAATTTTGGATATTACACCTATTGATTGGGATCACATGGATGTAACTCAGGACATGAGTTCCATATATGTACAATATTGATTCTAAATAATAACATTTGATTGGAAGGTTATATATTTATTCAAGGTTAAACAGTTGTTAAAGAGTGATAACCACCTCTGGAATTATAGTCAGTGGTCGATGGGGTGGGTTTCATGGAATGAGATCCATTACTTAGTTAAATCTAATGTTATTGAAAATCGTAGTATAGGGTGAATCATATCGAATTGGGTTAAAAATAATCCTTACAGTTAGAGGGAAAGCAACTTATATTGCCTTTTCAATTGGTCAGAAATGATCTTATTTATTGGGGCTGCTAATTCTTCATTTAATTTAGTGCTTGCTCGAGAGCATGATGGTAATGTGCTTGGACCTACCAACAAACTGTGAAGACATCGTTGGATAAGGATGGACTCCATTTTTCCTGTTGGGATATAATGGAATACATTCAATGGTAAATGCATGATGGTTTATTTAATGACGATGTATCAACAAATGAATCTAAGATTATTTTGGGTGAAGTCATTCTGTAGTCATTCAACTTTTACTCTTTTAAGTGGTATGGTATAGTTGGATGAAAACTATACTAAGAATTTTGTTTAATGTACTGTAAGTGGATCATTTTCAATTTTTTATTAATCTTATAAATTCTATATTTCTAGTATTTCATATTGATGAGTATGCTCGAAATTTTGACATTATCCTTGATGCACTAAGAGAGCATCTATTATATGATTTGCTAATGTTTGAAAGTTATTGGGTAGGATTGGGTGATTTATCAGAGTTTCACACTAGTTTTTTGGATTTCATATTAAGGATTGGTTTGTCATGAGTTCTATCTAGGATCCCATGTAGGAATGCCTTGGATTGACTCTTGAATAGAATCATTATTTCTCTAACTTGGATACCAATAAAATTCCTGTCTAGGCGTAGTCAATGATTTGATGTGGAAGTTTTGGATTTGTTCTAATGTCATACATGTAAATATAGAGTATGGAATACCACGAAATGGATCCTTAGACTATATATTAATGATATGATGTTTATCCTAACTTGTTTTTGGACATGGAAGGTATGCTTAAATGTTAAAAATTTAGTGGATTGGATCTTGTTCACTCCCTTAATCATGATGAGGCATGACAGTTTAAATGGTCATGTTATAGTTAGACCACTGATCATCATTGGAAGTCACGTATGGGATTCGATGAAGGTTCTCATCGCTAAAATGTTATTCCTTTATATGACTGCCTCATTGTTATTTTTCTAATACAACGGCCATATAGACATAGCATCTTGAGGATGGTCAGACAGGACAGACTGAATTTTAATCCTTCTTTATTGATATTTATGATCATAAGGAACCTATTTTAAATATGTTCATCAAGTTAAGAAGATTGTGGTGTAATGGATCACAATGTCTTCTGAGGAAGGACTATGTGACCATTTTCCGTTTGGTCGATTGAGATTTGTCAGTTTCTGTTCAGTGAGGTCTTATATATGAACTTGTATGTAATCAGAATCACCGAGTTAATGAAATCATGTCAGGATCATCGTTAGAAATATTATTGGAAAGATTGGTAGAAACTTATGATGGTGGAGATACCATGGTTCAATATTTGTCCCTTATTTATGATATGACTAATAGTAGAAATAACCATTAGCCAGACGTTTAAGGAAACAAATATGTGATCATATTCTTAGTTAATCTAGCTTTTATAAACATCATTTTTTTATTTCATTTGAAAAATGGGTGTTGGCTAGGGTTTTAGAGGCTTAATTTCCACAAGGTAAATTAATGCTTGGTGGTGCGTTGGGAATTTGTAAATGAAAGGAAACTAATTGAATAATACATTTCAACGCTTTTTGTTCAAGTGATTTTTTTTGTTCCTGAAGGATTATTGGGGGAAAATGTTTTATCGCGAGCGGTTGTAATGAACCGTGTTTTGAGACAAGGTAAAATTCTAAGTGAATTTGAATTTTGGAATTTATTGGATGAATAGTAGTTTGAAATAAGATTCGGAACATAATTCCAAGACATGGATCAGTTTAATGTGTTTTTATAACTTTGAAAAAGGATCATGTGGTGCCTCATATGTCTTGTTGATTATTTGGAGCACTATGCTCCGAAAATCAATGGTTTGGGTTGTATGAACATGGGTCATGGTTTTTCTGAAACTGTGTGGCCCCCAGTAGAAATCCACATGACTTGTGGAGGTGAGGATATGTGAAACACATGGGATACTCCAACTTTTACCATGCATTGGGACTATATTACATGATTAGTGTTAACTAGATAATACCTATACACTATTCATCACTTGGTTGTTTCATGGCTAGGGAAACCATATAGATAAACCATGCGAGGTGGGATTCCAATGTAAAGTGAGAAACATGGTTCACACATTGTTTTACCAAAATGTGTACAGAAAATGTGTAGACATGTTTTTTGGGTATATTGACCATTTTACAATTAATGATGTTAAATAATATTTCCACTTTTTTTAATTCTCCCTATAGTCATGTGATCTCTCACCTCCTTTGTGGGTTTCTCCTACTGTTTATATAAGCATCTCTATATCTCCATCGTTTGAACTCTATATCGAACATTATTTTTCTTTATGGATCTTCATGGGTATTATATTGATTCCACATGATTACTTTCAATCTTTATCTTCCAATCTATTTCTCTAATATTAGGGAAGGCCATTTAGGCCATTTTATGGGAAAACATCCATTTTATTAAGGTCATTCAAACTTGACTAAATTTATTCACAATATTTGAAAAATAAATAATCCTAGGCATAATGTTGGTGGACCATGGATTTTTTTTAAAAGTATCCATTTAATATAATATATTTCCATTCTACCACAAAACAATCATTTCCGAGCGTGACCATTAAATAATGTTAATTATATATAATTGATCAACCTACGTAGATGACCTCCTTACGTTATTTTTTTAGTAGTTAGGGGATGTATACCTCTATTAGTGGGACCCTTGGGTGTTCCAAATAGAATTTTCCCCTTTTAAGTAATTTTTAATGTTCCTGAAACGCATCCTAAGATATTAGATTTGTTTCATTCTTTAATTTCTGCTATAAAAAATTGATTCATTAATGGTAACACTTCCTAAGTTCCACATCAAACCTTATGTAATTATTTATTGATTGATAGATTTAAAATGCTTTTGAAAATTTAATTCTATAATGAATGTTATATTTTTTTATTATAATGTGTTAAATGAGATTTTGATAAACAATGTATTGTATTTATAGAAAAACACCTCAGATGAGGTTCTCTGACTTCAAAATTATAGAGTGGCGATTAATTATTTTAATCATTCATGAATTATTATTTTTTGTCTTATATGATTTAAATTCATTGTGTGATATAAGTAATGTTTTGTAAATAACCTCATTTGATGTTTTAAATTGAATTTACCATGTAGAAAAATTTCTAATGGACAATATCACCCTTCCTAGCTACCTTATCGGTCCATATTTCTTAGATTGATACAAATTAATTGCTTGTGTAATGGCTTATTCTCAGTGTCGAGGTGATATGATTGGTTCCTAATTAAGGACCCCTTGGACTAGATGTGGTACCATTCTATTTGAATTCTTAATTCCTAGTAACTATCTCAGAAGCAACATCATCTATGCCTGGGATGGGTTCACTGAGTGTTATATTTATTTCCACTAGACATCTGACACTTATTTCCTAGGGGAGAGCCCTTACACGGGCTCAATGGAATGATTGGTTGTTTAATGAATCAAGAGAGAAAAGGGAATCTACATTGAATACTAGGTACACACTAAGAGGTTGGTTAGTACATTAATTTTTACACCAGGCATGGAGTGATACATGGAACTTCATTCCAGAGTCACTTTAGAGGGGATCCTCAGCTTTTATCTTATGTGGAACCCCTTGTGCAGTACTTGTAATGTTATACAGAATTGACGTGGTTGGATCAAGGTGTCTTTCTTCATTATATAAAATTTGGTTTAAAATTGAATTACCAAAAGGTAAACGAACATTTTAAAATAGGAATTTATACCTAAGTAATAAAAACACAGGGGTATGTAGTCAAATTCTAATAATAATCTTGGGGATAGTACACATCCTTTCATATTATCTCACCTAATTTACTTATTCAAAATCCACCAGCTTGGGACGAAGTTGGAAAATTGGATGTGTATCCAAGGGGAACACAGTCAAAGGTATATAATTTATCTATTTTCATTATTAATTTATTTATTATTCTTGGCACATTAATTATTCATTTGCTGCATCAAAAGTAATTTTATGATCACTCTGTGTGCCTCCTACATAGATTGTATCTCACACCCTAATCAGGCACCAATGGTACCTAATTTGGCTTTATCTCGCTATTTTTTTATAATGGTAATAATATAGCATACAATGATTGATTTACATTAATTGGATGGAGTTGGAGCAGTGGACTGATTTGGTACTCGGGAAGCTAGATTAGCAGTTTTGACTCTTCTATTTTTGTTCATCGTGTCGTATATGTTTTTATTCTCTACCACTTAATGTCATTTTTCTATATATCTAGAAGTTATACGATCATTATCAGGTTCTTATGTTTATTTATTCATCTTCTAAACATTATTTATTTAGCTTACATTAATTATTATTTGGTTTCCACTACTAACTATATTTTATATTCTTTTATGATGTTTCTTATATATATCTATTATAATGTTATGCTCTGATAAATGAGTGAATAGTATCCCCATGGACATACCCAATTCCCTCACTGCTAGTTAGCAGCATTTAGGGTTTGAGGAGACATGCTTCGGGACATGCGTAAACCAATCCAGGCACTATTTTCATAGTCAATTGGACGGAGACATTGCATGAGTGAACCCAATCCACAATGTGTCTTTGTTAACTATGTTTATGGGAATATGGTGTGAACCTAATTGACCTTGAAAATAATTCTAAATTATGATGATAATGTTGGGATTAAACCTCAACGTATGATTATGATTTAATGACTTATGTTTTTCACATATTTCATAATTCCAAGATCATAGGATTTAATTTCCATATTCCATTTTTCCATTATTATGATCATTCTATTTATGATATCATGTTATTCATATTGTCTCTCATTTTATGCTTCATTTCCATGGTCATTTCCTTATCAATGTTTCTTTCTAACCCTTTTCATTGTGTATTTTCCCATGATAATCCATTATAATTTTATAATATATTTCTATGTTTGGTGGACTATGTGGATTATTAAATAAAGATGGTGTTTTTATGTCAGATATGACAACTCTATGTGTATAATGTTTAGAATACACTATACCCTGAAATCATTATTTTTATTTTTTTTATTTCTCTTTGAAAATTTATTAAATAATGTTATAATGGATTAGGTCAATATATTTTAAGTTCAATCCCGTTGAAATATTCCATTATTAATTCAAAAAACCTTCCACATTTAATTCCACAAATCACATTATATAATATTATAAATAATTAATGATAAAATTTCCTTACGTAATTAACACATGTAATCAAGACATCCATAAATAAATTTAAGTCTCATTTAGATGATTCAATCTGTTAAAATTTATTTCACATAAGGAAAGATACCATTCATCTAATTTATCTTCATCCTATTTAGAATAATTACTATTATAAACATTTTAATATTTTATTAAATTATTAAATAATCAATAGTCAAATTCACCTATCAAATGTCTCTAGAATGAAAAAATGGGATTTATTAGGTATGATATGTTGAGAGGAGTATACTAAATTTATGGATTCCAAAATTAAACCTTCAATACATATATGATCCCCCGAGATATATTTAGCAACCAATGATTCAATGTGGAACCCCTTCATGCTATCACCAAGCTCCCGTTCACCTTACACCAAATTATTCTCTCGAATGAGAAATGATTTTCTGATTGTTGATAATATAGAATGAGTTTTGATGCTCAGTACAAGATGAGACATCCCCTATATTGGCACAATAAAAACATGATATTTCATGTAACCAATATAAATAGACTAATCTGAATGACCTGGGACCCATAACCTTGGTGATGTTTTAGACATGGGATTTACCATTTGGAAAGATATATTAGACAATCATCGTCGGTTTATGTCACATGAAACATTTCCCCCATGTAAAGATAAACTAAAAATCTTCAACTTTCCAACTAAATTAAATAAGGAATTATATAATACCAATGTAACACTATGTCGATCCATGAATATTTACCTATATAGCTCTAATGTGGATTACTTCAGACCATCTGATGAAATATCATGTAGTTATACTTCCTTTAATAGTCATGTTCCATAATAGAATATAGATATAAAATGTAATCCAACAAAAACTTTAATTTTCTAGCTGCTTATTCTAGATCCTTGGATTTCAAATATGGCCTCTCATTGGTAAAATTCATCTTTTTATGCCAATTCAATGAAAAATCATAGAATTAGAAAATATTATCTCAACATTTTATGATAAATTGTAAATATGATCATTGAAATTAAAAATCATTTAGGTTCCTCTATTCAAGTTATTTATAATTATATATGGTACACTTTATAATTTTTTATCATGAAAAAAAATCATTAAAAAATTAATGAAATAACTCTCAAGACTTCATAATACATTAACTTATTATTTTAAAATTAGATTTTAATTATTAAAGCTAAATTATATTTGATTCTTTAGATATAGTAAGTATATAAAATTTATTTTCATAATCCTAATAAAAATACATTGATTTGAATGGAGACATTTTATATCCTAGAAATTATTTCAATATAAATGTTGTGATATATTAATCAAATTCAGAAGATTCTTGTTCTATTAAAATAATATTGAATAAAAAACACCGAAAAATTTAATTTAATTATTCAAATATTATGAAATAGATACTTAAGAGAGATATTAAAGCTATAAACACAAAATTTAAATGATCTATTAGAATCAAATAACAATAAGTTATCTATGATGATCTATAATTATGTTATGGTAATCCGTCATCCAATGGTTCCCTCAGTGCATGAGACATTTTCAAACCATATCATACTATTTTCTCTAAAATTGTATAATATAGATGTATATAGGTGGAAAATATTTTATGACATATTATTTATGCCCTAAACATTACTAGAACCAACTAATAGAAACCTTAAATATGTCCAAAAATTACCTAAACTATTGTACAAAATAAAAAAATCAATTGAAAAACTAATGGTGACTTCAATTTCATGATCTAACATTCCATTAATGATGTTTTTATTTCTGTTCCCTTTAAAAATAAAATAATCTATATTTATTTTTTAAACTTCTTTTCATGGTCCACTATCCAAATAAATAACTTCATTTAATTGCTATAAGAACTACTAATTTCAATGAATGTGGAATACATATTGAATTTAAAGTACATGTGTAGTCATTGTTAAGTGAAAACATACACTTTTGCATCCTCAACACTGTTTAACTTTTGATCATCAAAAAATAAATAAATTGCAGACATCTTGATCAATACACCATACATCCAACATCAAATATTTATTTCAAGAATGTGTACAAAGAAACATGGTCACACGGTGGTTATGAGGGACTAAAATATTGTTGACCTAAGTCATCCTCTCTAATCAAATTATCCCCCTTGGGTTTCAAGTGGCTAATGTTAGGAAGGTAGGTTATGTTTATCTCTAGTCCTCCATAGAGGAAAGATGATCTTCTACATTATTACCTGTTCTCCACTTGTGGGACACATGAATATTATAATTGTGGAGAGTTATAAATTTCCTAACAGTGTAGGATATTGAGTAAGGGTTGTAGCCTTTGACATGTAATGAGTCATGTGAAATCAATGAATCAGTCTCAGCTTTGGTGATATCAATACACCCACTCTATTGAAATTTTATTCATAGTGGGAAGAAAATTTTAATAATATTTACAAACAAAGGAAATTAATTCATCTCGGGACATATTATCATCAGTATTTTCAACCTAACAGATAAATGAAAAAATACATACATATTATCTCTAATTATAGAATCCATATTGCACACAATTACAATATTTTAAAAATCATAATATGGATGTATGACACTTTCTCAAAACCTTCCTCCATAACAAAACAAAGTTTACCATCCTTCTTAATAGATCATGAAACTCAACACCTTTATGAAAAATCCAATTGTTATTGCCAAAATTAATTTGATAATGATGAATATATTAATTAATAATTATTCATTAATCACAACATAACTCATGATCTTAAACACTAATTAATCAAAACATGAGACACCCAAACTCATTCATCCATATAAAATTAACTATTTTAACCCATAAATATCACATAAAAACTATAAAATTTGTATCTGGTGAGTTATCCACTAACTGAAATTTCCAAATATCTCTTAAATTGGCCAATATCATATTTTTTCACCATCAATAAGTCACATTAAAATCATTAGTCCATTTTAAATCCCATATCATTGGTTCAAATCAAGGATAAATAAAGGGTGTTTTATACTTTTTCAAAGGAATAAATTTCCAAATATATATAGTTTTTTTATGAAAAAGCATCCTAATTTACCAATGTTATCGTTAAAACGAAATTACATAGTAATTCAATTATACGTGTAAATTACTAATAAAATCCCATTTAAAGACATTTTGACCATTTTATCAATATTTTCCTACATAATAAAAGGAATTAATTACTACATGGATGATCAATCAGGGTAGAAATAAAATCTATTA
Source organism: Viscum album (assembly GCA_963277665.1). Classification (NCBI taxonomy): domain Eukaryota; kingdom Viridiplantae; phylum Streptophyta; class Magnoliopsida; order Santalales; family Viscaceae; genus Viscum; species Viscum album. The sequence continues at coordinate 1,465,044,749 of OY728125.1, read as the reverse complement.
TAGTTTTTCACATTTACAAGATACATCACAGAACTACCCTAAAAATCATCAAAACACTAGGATTTCTTATCCACAGTTGTTTCCATTGATATTTGATTATGGATCTAAGACAAAACACAATCATAATGTCAGGAACCACCACGACCAGCACCATATAAGGGTTGATAGTAAAGAGAAGGAAATATCATAGAGTCCCACATCTAATAGAAACTTGGTTAGTTACTACTTACAAGTTTGTAAAAAAATATAATGCTAGGAATTACCCACAATACAATGGATCAAAACATAAAACATCATACTAATCGACCATAATATAATGTAAATTAACAAAACTCAATGAAATTAAATATGAGAGATAAATTAATATAAACTAAATAGATAAATATCCATGATAAAGCAATACCAAATGAAAACTTGATGTCATCAAACACAAAAACAAATTCCATAAGATATTACTATCTTGATAAATCACAAAATCCCTCTTGGAAACCGTAAAAATAGTGTATATATATATATATATTTACTTTGATCATAACAAATATACTGAAGAGGATCATACCCAAGGTATCTTGTTAAAAATTGAGTATAGAATTATAATTTCATAATGATAAAACATCAAAAAATAATTTCACCTATATTGGTCAACTACTCCCACAAATAGACCAAAATAACATCTAAAACTAGTATGATACCCAACCCATCATATACCCGAAGGGAGTTCTCGATCGCCAAGGGCTGGTGAATAGCACCCATTCATAAAAAAACTAGTGGGAATTAGTTATTCCAACCTAATTCACAATATGACACATATATAAAATCGTAAAATAAGAGTAAAAGATAAATATATTCCATAACTGAAATGAGATAGTGTAAACCAAGATAATGAAGATTAGAGACAATCATTAAGTATAATTCCAACCAAAAATGGATACCAATAGTAAAAAAGATAACTCATGTAATTATGTGGTCATATTCCCATCATCTCACCCAAAACTAATCAACTGAAATGATAGAGATCCTCTCTGGCTTACTACGTTGCTTTGTCATTCATTGAATTAAAAGAGATAACAAGGTTTCAACACCAAAGAAGGGGTATTTAAGGTATGAGATGATAGGCTCAGTAGGGTCTCACCTAGGTGTTCCACAACAAGTGTTTATACAAAATCTCATGTATGATAATTTTGTATAAAACACGTTTTGTTAACCAAAACCATGTTTTATCAAAATAAGGGTAAATATTTCCATTTTCTGAAAAATTATATAACAAATGAAATAATATAATTTTCCATCATAATTTTTATTTTTATTTTTTATAATCCAATGTTTAAATATGAATGAAAAACTAGTAAGAATCCATGATCAAATAAATCACTCCAAGGTGATCAATAAGTTTGTCTAAAAGACTACTCATAACACAATAATTATTTTTTCACTACAAGTACCTATAACATAGGCCTGAGGAGTATACAAACACCACATGACTAACCCTATAATAATTTAAAAATCAAGTCCCTTTAATGAGAAGCCTATATCGAAGATAAAATCTCAATGATCTAACCTTCCCATAGTAATATGGATGATGTACCTAGGCTATACCTTCCACCTAAGTACCCAAGATTCACATGTGCTTCATTTCAGAAATGATTCATTGCTTTGAAAACACCGATTTTATCATTTTCCAAAAACCAAGAAAAACCCATCATTTATAAAAAATCCATTTATACACAAAAAAATGATGCCATATTTTTTTTAATTAATAAATTGATAAATAAAATAGGAATATAGTTCCGCATCATAGTCTAGATATTGAACCACCTACCTCAAACTCAAGGTCATATATTCCCAAAAAGGATACTCTAGAAATAATATAAAAAAATTAAAATGGAGGCCATAAAATGAAATAAAAAAATAGAAATGATTCAAATTAAAAAAATGGTTTTCAAAGAAGAGGAAACAACACATAACATAAGAACGTACACCCTCCGTACCACAACCAACATATGAAATGGCCCTCAGAGTAAGATTTCACAATGGTTCTAAAGAGAAACAAAAAGAACCATTAATATAGACCAACATATCTAATAACACAACACAAATATTGTATCATGATAAAATCATTAAAGAAATATAAATACTTACACACCAATGGAGACACAATCCAACCACAATGTTGATCAATTACTGAATAGATCAATCTAGACTGAGCGGAGACTCCTAAAATTATCAAGGAAGCATTCTAGGTCATGATCTAAAAGATCTGTGGGGAAATTAAATAAAAATTCCACCAATATGCTCCCTAAAATCACTATCTCCAAATTTACATGGTATTTAATTCCATTATACGCCATGAAATCTTTAGGACTCAAATATGATGAAAATCCATCAATTTTTTATTAAAAAATATACATTCAACTTTAAAATGTGCTTAATATTTACATGTTGTGTAAAACATTCACACATTGTCCCATGATCCTAGAATCATCTCTATGCATCATTAACATAATGAAATCCTATTACATGGTGTGTATTCCTCCTAAAATCTAAAAAAACTATAGATTCATAAATGAAAACCCGAAACACCTTGGGCATCCTATGAAATTTGGGAGCACCTTGTAATTAGATTAAAAATTTTATACATTGACTCCCTTAATTCATTAATAATACATCCCCAAATATTAATGTTTTCCCTAAAAAATCATCTCTATCATTAGGAGGCCCAAGACACACCCAATTAAATAATAAAACATATAATGGGAAGAGAATTATGATAAACTGGGTTATAGGATGTTACAAACTCTCCACCATAAGACTTCCTGTCCCTAAGAAGTAATGTGGAAGAATGATGTCCAATAAATAGGTGAGGGCATCACACCCTCCTAAATGACTCATTCTCCTATGTCTCTTGAGATTCTAATCTGTGCCGCTATAACAATATGAAAATATAAATGGGATTCATATATCAAACATTCAGACGAGGTTCCATGATCTCTAGTGGATGATCCATAATAAAAACATGTGGATATAACTAATTCTTTTCCCAATTCAAAATGTGAGAGGGGTCGTGATATAATTTCTTGAGGAGATAGATGTGGCTAACATCTAGAAATTGTTAAAAAAAACCAATAATGTTAACTGATGATCAATATTACCAATTAAATGAGTGACCTCCAATGGACCAATATATATCAGATCCAAATTTTCCTACTTTTCAATTATACGGTGAACCAATTGAGGAGAATCATTCATGAAAAACTATTCACCTATGGAAAACTCTAAAGGACTATATCATTGACCCACATATGATTTCTAATGAATATTCTATCTAAATAGACATTGACTTATATCATGAATCCTTACTAATATCTACATAACCAAACATAAATCCACCAAAGAATCTTCTCCCACCTCAACCAAACAATGGGGTGACCTACATGTGTGACCATAAAAAAATTAAAATGGGTTGTTTTTCTTTGATAACTGATAACTATTATGTAATGGAAACTCAATTAGTCTTTGAAGGTTATCTCACGATGCTAAAAAAAGACACATGCATGATGCTTATCCACATGGATCTAAATAACATGTTATGTCTTACCACTTATCTAAGGATTATAAGTTTTATGTAATTTGACATGAATCTTCATATCCTCATAGAGAATTCTCCAGAACCATGAATAAAACATATGACCCCTTTCTAAAAAAATATCAGAATTAACCCCAAGTAACCACACAATATCCAGTATATTCATCATACATAGATCATCAATATTTAAACTACCTTTAATCAGAATGAAATGAGTTAACATTTTCAACTGATCATCCCTCACCAATATTGCATTCCTACCTCAGGGAGTCCATGGTAATCCAATAAATAAATTCTACCAAAACTTTTTCCCATTTTAAAACAGTAACTAGAAGAGGATGTTGAAAACCAAATTCTTTTAATTTCTATTTCCTTATCTATTGTAATGGGTAACAATGTGGCACATACTTAGAAATATCCCACTTCATACCCAGCCACAAAAATCATCGTCTCATGTTATAATACATCTTTGTAGTTCCTATACGAATAAATCATGAAAAACTATGACAATCAGTAAAAACTAAGTTTTTTACTGGTGATAGGAAAACAAAATGATACCAAAAATATAGTGTAGTATCTAAAGTAAGAGAAAAAACCTAAATAGTATTACCACCATACAGGCTTTCTTGAATTCCTCCGAACTCAACATCTTGTTATATAATCTATATAATCAACTCAATGAGAGATAAGGATAATTGAATACTATTCAACACCATACCTCAAAATATTCTCTTTAGTATAAAGATTATACTGAGAAAAAATTCACATAAGGTTCCACTCATCCATCGATTCCATAATTTATTGAGATGGTACTTTTTGAATAAGTGTGTTTGCAGCAACTTTCCCTTCCAAAAGGTGTAGGAGTAATCCTGGTCAAACAACTAAATGTATTCCTATAATTTCCTCTATATATGAATTTAGTCTTTATTAGAAATTATATAACTTAGACTCATATGATTATAAAATATTTTTAACCTTTACCCAATAAGATAATGTATCCAAGACTTATGTGTATCCATAACATTGGAAATCTCTAAATCACGTGTGGGATCATTCTTCTCAGGACGTTTAAGATGAGAATAAATATAAGCTACCAAATTATCTTGCATCATGAGAACACAACCCAAACAACTGTCATAATAATAACATAAAACCAAATACCTGTTACCGAGATTTGGTAAGATAAAAATAGATGTCGATGTCAGAATTCTTTTCATCTTATCAATGTTTTACTAGCACTTTCCATCCTATGTAAATTTCACCCATTTTCTATATAAAGTACCTAAATATGATTCCAAAATTGATAAATCCTTGATTAACCATCGATAGTAACTAGTAAGACTATCAAATATACGAATTTAATATTAATTCCATGGATCATACTAGGAAAAGATAGCATTTACCTTCTCAAGATGAAATAATAAGCCATGATTAAAAATCACATTCCCCAAAAACATCAGTTTTCAAATCCATAATGTTTATTTTGAACCCCTTCCTTATAGATGAAGACTTCTTAGGATTTTCAAAACCAAAATCATATGGTACACATTCTCATGATTGGAAGTCACGTAAACAAAAATTTCATCAACAAATACTACCCCAGAAGTGTCAAGATATATATGGAAAATCATATTAATTAAATACATTTAAATTTCATGTGCATTAGTTAGAAATATGACATAACAAGATATAAACTCAAGGGAAAGGATACATGTTTATAATTGTTACCTGGTTTGACCTCCGAAACTTCACAAAAAATCAAAGTGAACTATATGACTTTTTGGAAAAGTGCATCTGGGATTTCCAATGTGAAACACAAGGAAAAAAATCATCACCACTATATTATCCAACTGAACCATGATTTCATTTATCTATATTGGTTCCATACAATTAGTTGGTATCAATACTGTATGTGTCCCTAAAACTAGGCCAATTTGAATCTCTAACAACCTCTTTAAAAAAACCAAGGGAATTCATCTATGAAAAAATCAAGAAAACCTAAAAAATTAATGGAAGATAAGAAAAAGTGGAAACATCATCAGCATCTGCTGCATCAGTAAAAAACAATATCCTTAATTTGGGGAAGCATGTTCCTCCAAAACTAGACATTGGATCCCACTCTCTTTGAAACACCCATGTTATCCAATCATCCATAATAAATGAGGCACACTGATGATAACATTCAACTTTAGTATAATGATAAACTAGCCAGTCTGTCTTAAATGTTGTTTTCAATCATTTCTAAATTGAGAACAAGAAAATCCAATATAATCTCCTTATCAACTATTGATAGTTCCCAATGAGGACATAAAAATCCATTCTCTTTACTCTTCCCTTAAAGTGTCTCTATTACATAAAAAAATGACATGAGCTACATTAGAATGTCATAAATATCAACATAACGATTAGATATAAATGAGTTCGATGAACCAGTAATAGTTAAAGACACTATAATTGATGATTAAAAAATTATTTCACCCCTTATTATCACTAAAATTCTATCTAACTATATTGTGAACTCATTTATAATGTGATGGAGATTCACCCCTGAGGATTGTGGCTAGATCACTGTAGTATTTAAAGAATCTTACTATGTTATAGTAGTCTTCGAATCTGATGATCCCTGAATATATCAAAATGTAGATATGGCCTGATTGAAATGTTGTATATGACCATAACAAATAATCTATTAATCTCATTTTCTGGTGAAGTAAAATAATTTCACTTGTGTTCTATTTTTCCACACTAACAAAAATTTATAAGAACACCACTACCACAAACTAGAGGTGACGAAGTGTCCTACTACTGATAACTACCTACACCACTCATATGATAATCCCCCAACATACTATTTCTCCCTATCATACCAATAATTCTTCCATTAGGTAGAAAGGAAGGTTCAAAATTTCCAAATTTTCGTTCCATGTTCATTTCATTAATCATATCCCTATATATTACCACTTAATTGTGTGAAAACTTCAATATAAATACATAAGATGTAATATATATTCATAAACCCTACAGGTAATTTTGGGCTTTCAGCTATACATTCATTACCACCTATAGTAAAAAATTAACCAACTTTTCAAACTGATTTGTATTTGATGAAACATCACATTCTTCTTGTTGTAAAGAAGGGAACTATTGAAAATAATCCACCAATATCAATTCTAGAGAAGACTAGTAGAATAAGATATCCTTGAAACACTTTCAGTCCAAGCCTGAAAGCTTATCATCATGTACTATTGAATCCCACCACCTCTTTCTCCGACCCCCATGTCAGAACATGACCTAATTCACCTTGGTACTCTCAGATGTATCTAGGAAGTTAAATATCTTATTGATAATTTCCATAGAGTCCTCTACATTTTCGTGTTAATTTTTACCATTAATGGATGGTGGTTTCTAATTCATGAACTCCCATGATCAATCCATGTCTCATCCAGTAGCTGGATGTACTCCAATGTCTATGTTTTGAAACTTTTATACACCCGGATCAACAAGAGGAACGACTCAAATGATATAATGAATAATTTTCTGATCCTTCAGTATATTTGTTTGAAGGTAATTAGCTTCACCCATATATGAAACTCACAGAACATGTCATGAAGGCATACAACTAATCACTGAAACAAAATAAATGGTTAAACAATAGAAAAAAAATCAGTCTAGACTAGAAACCCCTTATGAAAAAATTGATATTAACATCATGAAATAAAAATAGAAGAAACACATCCCATAATCTCATGGTAACTTGAGTCTCATCATAAAAAACATGTCTAGGAACTCGTCTCAATATATCTCTCCAGTACCAACAGTTATCTCTCTAGTCTACCAGACCTCCCCAGACAAAGACTGTTAAGGAAAGACCACATCTGATAAAAAACTATAATGAACCAACTGAAATACCCAATAAACATAGTAATCAACCGAACCCATAAAATACACTAATGCATTCATGATCCCCATGGGATAGAGAATTTCCCATTGGAATGAAACAACAACCATAGGGGACAATTTATCCCATCCTGAAGCACACCATGGATCATTTATACTATAGTGACAAAAACAGAAAACTTAAATATATGCAATATATCAAAGTAGATAGTGGAATCCAAACAAATCAAGAGTACACAAAAAATCCCATTATATTCCCAACCACAATGGACTACCAAAAGAAACAATTTTTTTTTGCATGTGATAGTGTCGGAATACTACCACCATCTCACCCCCATCTACTCAACATAGATGATAGAAAACCTCATCTCCAAACTATGGAGCCTTTCCTTCCCTCCATAAAAATACAATACTAGGTCTATATAGTTTCGAAGGGTTACATTTGGTGTAATCTAATATGCTCAGTAGGGTCTAACATTGGTTATCCATAATAAGAATTTGTAAAAAAGCCCAGGTATGATCTTTTTAAATAAAACATGGAATGACAAGTAGTAAAGCATTTTTTTCAAAAGGATGGTTAATATTTCCCATTTTCCATCATTTAGAAAAAAGGTATTTCAATTTGAATCCTAATTTCCATTATCTTTTATAAAAAACAAATGAATGAATATGAAATAAAAAAATATTACAAATCTGAGAATATGTAAATCCTACTAAATAACTCAATAGGTCAAGCAAGAATACTAATCATACCAAAACAATGACAGTTCGACAAAAATTCCCTAAAACATTTTCCTATGTTGAATAGTAATACAACATGAGTGAACCCCCTAAAAATGTGATGAACATGTCTTTAGAAAGAAATAGAAATGGATCAAAAAAACCCCTACAGAGAAAACCACTATACATTAATATAAATGATGTCCCTATGATACACATTTCAACTTCATATGAAGTGATTGACAAGTGAAATATTTTATAAATAATTTCAATAATTTGAAAAAAACCCTAATTTTGGTAACAAAAAACTAAGTAAACCCTCCTTTTATCACAAATACATTTAAACTCCCAAACAAATAATGTAATATTTATTTAAAAATCATGTTATAAAAATTAGAGGCATTAAATTAATTGATAGAGTATAGAGACGAAACCACCCTCCTTAAACTCATGTTTTTTTACTTTCCTATAAAGGATCATCCGATAATAAGTTCACAACAATGACTACCGAGGACCAAGATCAAAAATAAACTACATAGAATTGAATCAATTTAAAAATAGGGTCGGTGGAGAGATGGAAACCACACATACCTCAAGAATGTAACCCTTCCACACCACAAAACATGATTGAAATGACCCTAGAACATGATCACACAATGGATTCATGTAGAAACAAGAGGAAAAATTCATAATGACCAAAAAATCAGATTTTGCAACACAACAACGCTACAATGTTCCGAGAAACAATGTAGCAGAATGAGTTACTTGCCCAAAGATATGAAAACCAACTGAAACCACTATCAATCACCGAACATGTCAACCTGGACTAAATGAAGAATCCCATAATCATAGGGGAAGCCTTCTAGGTCAAGATCTAATGGATCTATGGAGAATGAAAAAAAATTATCCGTGAAGCACCCTAAAATCCCTTTCTATAGAATTTACATGACAATTAGTTCCTTCACACATAATTTATACCCTGAGACTTGGATATGCCAAAACACATGTCGCCTTTTTATTAAAAACATACATTTTTACCTTACACACTTTGTAATATTTACACAGAATGTAAATCAAACACATTTTATACCCGATTTGCGATATCTTCCATGAATACTATACGTACCATGTACACCAACTGCACGGAATGAATTTCCACTATTGTAAAAAAAGGAATATTATAAAATGAAATCTAGAAACACCTTGAGTGTCCTATGAACTCAAGGATAACCCCACATAGAAATTAACACATTTATACCCAAACATTCTTTATTCAATTAATATACATTCCTAATCATTACTTAATTTTACCCAAAAAACTCTGTCCATCCTCTAGTGTACCATGATGCACCCAATTAATGAGGAAAACCAATAAATGGATGGAAATTACCTAAAATTAGGTAAAAGTATTTTACACCTTTAGTACCCACCAATAATAGAACTGACCATATATCATGTCTTAGGATACCAACCACATATCATGTCCTTCAGTAAAAATCACATATCATGTCTCCTTTCACCCACCAAAAACCTCTAATTAGGTTACACGTATAGTATGGAATCATGAAAACATATGGAATTAAACTCATTTACTACTCCCACCATGAATAACCCCCACCATATATCCTATCATTCACTACCATTATCACCAAATTCCACTGCTGAATAGTGTGCATAGGAGAGGGTTTGGGCAACCATCTATATCATACAAATCCATGAAATTATGGAATACAGCCCCAACATATCTTGGATTTGGATAGGTCTCCTGAATCTGGTTGGGGGTGTAGAAAAATAATAATATAATATATGTTTAATGTTTTCTCACGCATTCCCACATCTATGTGTTTGGAAAAGAAATATGACCCCAACCTTCACCAGGTCACTACTGATATCACACCATGACATTCTACCTTTAATAAAAAAACCACCATCCACATGCATCATATGAATCAAAAAATTATGTTTTTATTTCCTAATATATTATTTAATAAATCATCCACCATGATCTATTCATTTAGTTATAATTTAAATTCTCACCAATGAATTAAAAAGCTATATAGAAATTTATATATTAGAAGAACCCGATTGCTACTAAGCTACATTCATGGAAACACGATGTCAAACCACTATATATAACCAATGCCAGCATGATGTAAACAATTATGGCCACCAATCCACACACAGCCAAGGCCACTTTGTTTCGTGGATAAATTTAAGAAAATAACATGTATACTCAAAAATATATATTTTTTTCATTTATTAGATTTAAGTATTTAACATTTTAAAGGGTATTATAAAGTCAAAATATCAGTACAAGGAATAAATCCTTAATAAGAATATAACATAATGTAATTATAATAAATATCAAGGGATTCCATTATCTAATTTTGCATCAATTTATTCAATTCAATTTCATTATTTGGATTATTGTCATCATTATGCTAATTCATATCATTCACCAACTAGAAAATAAAAGACTGATAATTCTAGTGATTCAAATAAAAGGGATATAATATGAATCCCCTACCTCAAAATTAGATTTCCATGTTTATTAAAAAAATCTAAAGAAATATTGGAAGGAACAAGGGTCTACAACCACATAAGGAATCTATCAATTGATTTAAAGCATAGTGATATCTCATCAAAATCACAAACAAATAACCTCTAACTCCAAAAAAACATCCCCTATGAAAAATATGATGAAGTACGGAAGAACCTAGAGATATTGAGAATAAGAAATCACCAGAAATCACTAATATCAAATCATTGGAATTTAATGATGACATGCATAAATCACATGTTATTTTGGAAGAAAAAATTAAAATATATTTTCTTATTTTTTATGTGTATTTAAGGGATAATGACATATAACATATGGAATATATAAATTATCGATAACCATTAAAGTTTCACATTCATTTCAAGAATGGATGGTTCATTTCATAAACCTCATGCATTTTGCATCAATGGAAAAACAAGATGCTCAGTCTAACAATCCTGTATAGGATTTCCGACCATAAATAAAAATTTCATGACATGATTTATTCATAGAATGAACCCCAAAATAATTTTTCATGAACATTCATGTCATGAACATAAATTAACATCATGAACTATTGGTGTAAATAAATTAAATAATCTAGGTCCATTAAGTCGTGAATAAACACTATGAATCATCATTCACTCTTTAAAATTGAGATTCCCAAGGTTATTCACCTCCTTTAATTATATATATAACTCTATATAATATTCTTCCCTTTGTGATCTCATCACACTGATTCTACCACATAAAATATATATTATATCCAGATGAAGGGATATTGTCTACTATAGTATATACATAAGAGCATGATGTCAAAAAACCACATAAGTCCATAATATCCCAAAATCAATGAAATCATGATACAAAAATATTTGGGTACAAGGTACACATACATGACTCCCTCTCCCAAGTACACACCTGTTGGACACTATACCTCCATAGGACTCAAACCAAGGGAATGACACACCCTTGCAATGCCTTCTCATGATAGTCCAAAATCTATGTCATTATTTCTATAAATTTTGAATAATACTTGATACTAAACTAAACCCAGATGATGAAGTGTGATCATTATGAAGAAAACGTAAGAGTTAGTAAATATGGAATACATTTTGAAAATTTTCTTATCTCATAGGAATTTCCAATTGATAAGACACCTCACCAACGTGCCCCAAAACCATGAAAGGATCATAAAACATTGGTGATAGATTTATTCCTGAAATAAAACTCCACTAATCATGCTAATGAAAATCCAAAAAAATGTGGTTTCCAAAAAAATCCAATTGAATCCTCCACAGATTGACATAATACATCAAATTTTCTTACAAAATATTTATCCTCTCATAAACCCCTCATATCTTCTCCATAATGCTCTACACCAAATCAGTACTAATGAGTACTACCTCCCCAATCTCTGCCAATCATAATAGAAATTGAAACACTATCCCTTGAAATTACTCATAGGACTCCCTAGAAATGAATAATTGGTCAATGTTATTATAAGGAAACTCATCCAAAGGTAGGTGTGGTACCCATGATCTACCAAAATTAAATAAACATTTCCATAGAATATCTTATATCATTAGTATTATGTAATTAGTCTCTTTATCTATAAGGTTTTGGAATAAATTCCTAAGGTGAAACTCGAAACTAAATGCATGTTGTAACCATATATATACTCAAAAATTAAACTGATGTTATTGGAAAAGAAATAATGGTCCGTAAGGCTATATGAAGAGTTACTACATCGTCCACATTATTTCATGCAAGAACATCCATAACTCTCAAATTTAAAATTTATAAAAAGACATTTAGATTTATTAGTCAATCCATGATCGACTAGATAATATAATATCACTTCTTATCCTGGGGTAAAAAAGTGATGAAATCTATCAATATTTTCACCCAATTCAACTTTAGGACATTCAATGGATATTATAAACCACTAGGGATATGAATTTTTATCATTATCAATTAGAACATTGTAATTTTTCCATGACATATTCCACTGGCTACTTTATATTGGGACACTAAACCGGCCTCCTCATGCGATGATACATCTTAGATACACCATGGTGTAATACTAGTCATGATCTATGAAACTCAGGGGGAATTCATTCCTGAATTTCTATCATAATGAACCTTATTCCATAGAACATGTCTTGATATTGGACATGATTTGACTATTCCATAGGGGAATTACTATAAATGAATCAATCATGTATTACCTTTATCTATGAGTATCCTGACAAAGACTCTTACATACACTTTAACAATGTATTCTCTATTGTTATCTGTAATAGGTATTATCTTCCAACAACCTCCACTACTCTAAGATATGAATCCACTATCTCTATATCCTACTCGACATCCTCAGATTCTCGAAATAATTTCTTTAACATATATCTAATAATGTCATCCATGATGCTTCCCTTTCCTTAAATATATAATACCTTTAATTTTTTTTCATAATGTTACTCCATCCACAACCACCATCATAGATTTCAGTTTCTATAGTATAAAGAATACCTTGATATTTTAAGGTCTATGAAGGAAAAAAACATTTCATGATCATGAAATGTAACAAAAACATTTGAGAAAACACCACTGTGACCATCTATATCATTCCCTCTTTAAGAAAAAAGATAACCAACGAATTTAAAAAATGTTCCCCTATATAGTAAAGAGATTATTTGGATGGATTAATCTAAATAAAAACCTAGTTATTCTTGGTTAGGGGGGTTAATGGTGATACAACCCAATAAAAGATGGATAGAAACCTTTAGTAACAACCCATGAGGCTATGAATGATACAAAAAACTTCTATGATCTTGGGTGTTTCCCCAGAAAAACCCATTTCAACCTATGTTGGATCTGTCACCACTTCTTATTGAGACACCACATGCCTAAGGAAATTCCCCAATCATGTTTAACACGTATTCTTTTACTTTTTAACAATTGGGTGGTGGTGTCAAAGAGTTAGTAAAATGATAAATAGATGATTGAAATGATCCCCATCCCATCTAAAGTGTAAGAGAATTTTATCAATGTTCATGAATACGAAGAGGTCCAATATGTCATGAAATATAGATTTTACGAATCCCATTAATACATCTGATTCGTTCATGACACCGATCAACATGACATCGATCTCAATGTATCCATACCAAAACCAAAGAGATTTATTTATGGATCCACATCCTTTACCCTCAACATATTATATCTAGAATGAAAATAATTATTAGAAAACCATCTAGATCCCAACATATCTTTGAATATGTCATAATTTCCTCACATTGGGTAGTGATTCTTTATCATCACCAGATTCATCTTATAAGAGACTATACACAACCATATACTATCTGCCACCTTCTTGGAGAACCAAAATATATCTCCCCATGACAACACAATACGCCTAATAAAGAATTTATACACCATACAATTAACTAGGATCCTAAAAACAATAAATTCAAGGGTTGCCAACGAGCCTGTACCCAAGTGGTACATGCTCCTGCATGGAATCCAAAAGACTCGGGTTCAAATCTGGGCAGGGATGAATTTCTAGGGTTACTATAGCAGGTTACTATAGCAGGGCACTGTAGCGGGGCACTGTAGCAGACACTGTAACAGCAATGGAACTGTAGCGGCGGAAACACTGTAGCGGTGGAGGAACTGTTGTAGGGCACTGTAGCGGCGGCAGGTACTGTAGTAGGGAATGTAGTTGCGCGGGGTTACTATAGCATTACTGTTCACAGAGGGTCCTTTGGGCCAAAAAATGGGCTTTCAAGACTTGTTTTCAGGGCACTTGGCCTTGGGCCTTCGGGATATGTATTGGGTCTCCCTCTACCCTCTAAGAGGTCTTTGCTTTAATAATAAATTGAGGCTTCAGCCCCAACCTTTAAAACAAATTCAAGGTTTCCATCTGATTAATAGAATTTTAAATCGGTTTATCACCTTAATGAAACTCTATTCCAAACTCCATATTACATCAAGGGGTATGAATTAAATCATCCTATAGCTAATTTTTTTTAAATTCTACATTAACTATAGGGACCTCCACTGTATATGATCTCTCTAAATCTACCAATGATTAGACTTCATGGAAATGAGAGAACCACTGAACTAAATCCCATCAAGAAACCACATTCATCTGCAAAAACCACCTGCCATACTTATATATAAAATAGTAATTATATTCTCTAGAAAACGTCAATGACCACATGAAAATAAGACAACCATTCTATGAAGATAATTACATTTTATGGATATATGTATAATTCAAATAAATCTACCAATTACTAATGTTTATATGTAATCATTCTGAATTCTTGAAACACTTAAAAACTATCCTATATTCTGATAGGTGTGTATCAGAGAAGAGGAAAATAAAGACCCTAGAAATCCATTCCTAGTTCTTAGACCAAGGTGGGTGCTTCAAAGGAGGGTGAAAAATTAGAATAGTATAGTAGAAAAAATAGAGACGATAAACTAATCGTACACTAAATGAACTCTATGACCTTTGAAACTGGAACCTCTATTTCATTCATCTGTCCTCAATAAACACCTCTGCCACGTAGTTGAGGAACATCATGCCCATGTTCTATCCAAGGTTTATTATGGTGAGGAATATCCCAAGGTTTCCATCAAATAAATATACCTACTCTCAGCTGATCATAATTATATTGAAGAAAACAATGAAAACAAATCCCAAAGACCATCCGGTAAATACTACCCTGAGGAAAAAAATTTCTCTTTATAGAAGGATCCACATACACTAAATTCATAAAATCCCATTAGGGTTGATGGAATATATGATTGAATGTTTTGAGGACCCATTTAAATAAATAAGAATACCATATAACTCATGTTATATTTCCTTGAAATGAATTCCCATAATAAATATAAAACTGACTACTGATACCGTTTTCTTGTCTATGGGAACCTCAAATAGAATTTATTTAATAACCCTCTATCTGATTTCTTACTCCTAGAAGGTCCCTAATTACTCTCTACAAGTGGTTATCCATGGAATTCAAGAACCCACATTATACCATGTGTCATCATTTCCACCTCCAAGTACATATGTATCATAAATGGGGAAACTAAATAATAAAGGGTTGGGTGTATCACCTCCTCCAAGATTCCTACACAGGAATCCTCATATAACAGAAATCTAAAGGAAATCATAGAAAGAATATAATCATTATTTATTCCTCTTGAAATATTTTTCATCCCAACCCAATGGGGAGAACCCTCTACCACTTCGATGCCTTCACCACCATCGAAAAAACTCATCACTGAACTCCTACTAAAATTTGGTCAATAATGCATCGGTCTCTATCCAATCCTAGAGGTACAAAATTCACAATTGATCCACTATTCCCCTAACTTAGATAACCCCAAGGGAAATACAATACACATGTTAGGCTTAAATCAAGAATACAACAATTTCATACTCCTTCATCTTCCATTCCATATCTCATTTAGAGATGACTAATTCAATATTTTCTAGGCTTTGACAATGAAATGCATCAAATGACTACAATGTAATCTCATCATCTTGATCAGGATTAACAAACTGATGTTCAACAGGTTATGCATTCAATAATTGGCCAACTCAAACCACATATGGCCGGTGACCAAACACCATCTCTGCAAAGAAATGGGAAACCTATAATTTTGGTGGAAATTGATATATTTATATTCAATTAATTAGTAAATTAATTAATTTCCAGACCCACCACATTAAAATTATATTTTAATAATGTATAATGCATTTTCCCCTAATAGGTGTCTATCCTATAAATAGAGCCACATTACTGAGTACATTTAGAGAGATTTGGGTCCTTACATTAGATCACATGGGAGACCTAAAATCTTATTTCAATGGTATTTTACATTCCTATTATTATTGACTATGATTGGGGAACACTATTTTCTTACCAATCCATGAAATCCTCACCAATGGATAACTACATACTCCATACTATCTCTTAACAAACACCTCTTATACAACTCATCCATGATCCCAACCCCTATACTAATGCCCCTCCAAGGATGGATGTAAAAAGAGTGTAAACCCCTATGTTCTTTATTTAGGATATTCCAAGTAGGTGAGAACAATCAACATTATAAAACAATCAATTAAGAGTCATTACACTAAATAACCATGGATCATAACATAAAATAACCAAAAAATCGACCATAGTATAAAATAAATAAACAAAAACCCAAGAAAATAACTATACAATATGAATGTATATAAAATAGATGTAGAAAACTTTATGATAATGTAATACCAAAATAAAATATTATATGAATAACAGAAAAAATCAATGATTTGATCTAGTATTGTCCAAATCAATCAAAAAATCCATCATGGAAACATGAAAATTTGTTTACCTATAAAAATACTGAGTATAACATTTATACTCATTAGGTTTTATATAATGTCTCCTGTAAAATTATAAAAGTTAATACTATTTCCCTACTGAAGAAAAAATAGAATTAATTGGATCTTATATAGATCAAATACTCCCCAAACCACACCAAGTACCACTGTCCAAATAATTCATCCCAGTATAATAATATAAAAATTGGAAGAATATAATCATAGGCACTGAATAACCAATAAAAAAATAATTTTACACTCATTCCCAAAGTGAAGTCATCATTTTCTCTCAAACCATCCATATAAACCAATAATGGTACTGTATATCAAGTATCAAAACACCAACCACATATCAAGTATTACTAAACTAAGTATATATCAAGTCTTGTGGAAACAACCACCTACCTTGTATTAGGTATCTAGGTTAGTATGGTATCATGAATGTGCAGGAAATCAACCTCCTGTCCTCCTCTAATAATACCTCACCCCAAACACATTTATCATCATCTACCACTAGTATCACATGGATTTAATATTGAAGTGAGATTATGGGAGAGGGGGTGGGTATCGATTGGTATCCTATCCATCTTGGATGTTAGGGAAACACCATAGGGTCAATGGGGGATGGTTAGGTTACCCAACTAGGGTGATATACATATAAATTTAATAAAGCAATACAAGTATACTACAATATCACACTAACCCACTCTAATGGGTTCAATAAAGAAACACAACTACAACCACTTCCAAGTTAGTACTGATATCACAAACTAAGATCCTCCTATAACATAGAACAACCAACAACATTCATCACACAATGAAAAAAACCAAGTTTAATTTAATAATATTTTATTTAAAATATCATCCCCTGATATTTCTTAATTTAGTTGTGTGTTGAAATACTCTCTAACTAGTTTTTTAGTCACAACCATATTTATATATAAGATTTATGTTATTTATACATAACCATTATGAATTTAACACTACATGGAACAATCACACCACTACCAAGGCCACCATGAAAAAATATTCCAAGTACACCAATATTAAGACAACCAATTCCACCATGACACAAAATAAATATGTCCACAAAGGCACATATATCAAGTAAAATAGAGAACAATTTTTTCTAGATTAGTGTTTTCATATAATTTCATTATGTATTTTACCATTTAATGTGTTCTCTCAAATCAATCCACCACTATAAGACATAATTAATTATTATGAATTTAGAATAAAACAATAATATTTAATATCATGGAAAACTATTTACCATTTGCATAACATGCCATTACCTTAAATTTCAACAGTCTAGTTTATTATCAAAATTATGTCAATTTACACTATTGACCCAATAAATAGAAAAAATCAATAATTCGATAGATTCATATAAATGGGACACAACTCAAATCCTCTACTTTAAATAAATCTTTTTGATTTACTAGGCTATTGAAATATAATAGAGGATAGACTACATGACAGTAACCTCACAAGGAATCCTCGAATCAATATGAAACAAAAGGATATCTATTAAAAATCACAAAACAATAATCCCTAACTCAAAAACCACATCCACTATGAATACTAATTAGAAATAAGTAAAAACCTGGAGAGAAAGAGAATATGGATTGACCAATAATATCTGGCATCAAATATCTAGAATCTAAGGATGAAAGAAACAACTAAAGGCTTTTATGGATCCCCAAATTTCCTTTCAATCACCTCATGTTTGTAATAATTGAATGGATACTGAGAGATATCAATGGGAGTATAGAATTTATATAAGGAAAATAAATCAACATATTCATATCTTGGATGGATGGTGCTTTCCATGTACCGTAGAAAGATTACATCAGATGAAAATCATAGTGCTCTATAAAACAATAAATGGTGAGATTGCACACCATGAAAAAAAATTTCACACAGTTATTTATTCTAAGGATAAACACCCTAAAAAATTATCATGAACATAAATGTCATGAAAAATAATTCACTCCATGAACTAATCCTGAATATAAATTCAAAAACCTATGTCCCCAAAGTCTTGAATCTACCCTGCAAAATATCGTTCATACTATGAATTGATGATTCAAGGAGTGAATTGATTATTTTTCACATTGATCCCCAAAAAACATTACATATTTAACTACTAATAGTCTTGTCCTTTCATTAATCTCAAACTAATGATTCCACCATGAAAAACAAACAATATAATGGTCACAAAGGGTTTAGGCTATGACATATAATAACTGATTCCTGGAAATATTCCACATATATTCTCCTGACCATTCACTAACTATAAAATATAATCCCTTAACACATTCAAATTTTTTAAATGGAATATTAAACTCCTATCTTTCCCATTTTTTTTCACACTATCACCCATTAACCAATTACCAAACCACCCCTTAATCTATTTTAATTTTTTATAAAATTTAATATAAAATGAATTTCATGAGTAAATATCTATTTGAAAAAAAATTATTAAGTTAGTTCATCATCGCTCTTTTTTAGATTCTATAATCCCAAAATTTAAATATTTACATTCCACATCCTTCAACCATTGTAAAAATATTTTAAATTTTTTCCGGATTTCATATCACAACATTTGACGTAGAAAATCATGTACACATATAAATTACCTTAAGTGATCTGATCTAGACCCTAAAATAACACCTAAAGAGAGTGATACTAATTTTTATCAAAAAAAAACTATCATTCAACTAATTACAGTCCATATATAATATTCATAGTGCATTCCCAATTATTTTACATTCCTAAATCAACAAAAAATTTCAACCTGAATGAGAATAATCACAAAACATAATCATATTTTGACTTTTCATCTAGTAACTAAAAATAAATGAACTTTTTACTTCTATTTTAGAGAAATTCACATTCTTGAGTCTGATTAGGTATTTCGTAACTCTTTAATTGGATCCATGAAGTAATATATCATCTATTATCTATATCGTAACTCACTATTTTACACCACTAATATATCACATAAAATCACAATCACGAAAAATCAATAGCCAATATCTCTAATAAAACATCTTAGTCATGACTTTATAGTTCATTGTGTCATTATTAATATGTCCTCCATCAGTCTATCCATAGTATATAATCCTAAACATCATTTAAATCATTTATAAAATCACATAATCATGAAATAAAACTATATAATGAATGGTTTGTTTCATTTGGTATCCTCATTCACATACTAAGGTGCCAATCATTTGTTAATTAATAAAATTCAACATTAGGACTATATTGTACATTTGTAACAATTATAAATCCTTCTATTATAACTACTTGAACTCGACTTATTTGTTAAAACATAGTCTAACACAATGAAACTAATATTTATATTGTCCGAACTCAAAAATACATCCTAAAGATGTAATACCAATCATTAAAATCCTTGAATAATGGTATGTAAACCCCCAAATATCTCATCCACTAGACTAGGGGTTGGTTACTAACACAGTGGCGTACACATAAAATGATTGGAGGCTTCACCTACTGATAAAACCTACTTCATACTATAAAAAAACATCTTCCTCCATGATATAAATGAATTTAAACTAATTTTATATAACAAATGGATGAATATCATGAAAATATAGTATAAAATTCATGATAATCAATTTAAATCACCTCATATATCCATAAAAATTGATAAAGACACATTCTCAAAAACTAATGAAACATGTGTAGCAATAATTTTGGAATCTCCCCTTCATCTACATCCATATTAACCTCCATTTTATTAAATCTAAAATCATCTTATAACAATATCTTCTAATATTTATGGATATAATGAAAATAAAGTGTGAGTTTATTTACAAGTGTGGGTATTAATACCTAGTATGGTGGCCCTAAAAAATAATATAATCCCATGAATAACTAATATCTATGTACTTCATTAATATAGAAAATATATATGAACTTTATATCAGGATATAATTTATATTTCAAATGATAATAATGAACAATCATTATTAAGTTGACCGTAACTCACTTTCATCTCAGTCAAAAAATAACAATATTTAAATGTGTATGATATAATAATGCTCTCATAATATTAATACAATTCCCCCCATAGACTGTATCATACTAGTGTTTCCCCAAGTTTTTATAGCTCAATTGGGCATCCCTCCCACTTGAGTGTTGACCTAGGTATAATCCTAACAACTTGTTTCTACAACTTATAGAAAGTGGGGAGTCTTCACCACCTCATGAAAATGTTAGAAATGATACATAATGTACATTTGGATATGATAAAATTCTCTCAAATCCTTTTTAATGTTTTCCTACATTATAATTAACTGTATATGCACCACCCTTGATGATGGAATAAATACATATCTCCACAGATCCAAGAGATCCATGAGGAAATAAATGTACCTATAATTTAAGTTATATATATATCATGATTATTAAGGAAATACAAATCATAAATTCTATATACATATATATATTTATATAGTTGGGGTTTGTTGGAAATACACATCTCTAGGGATACTTCAATATATATTTTGTTCTCCCAACCCTAATGTCATTGGTGGTTGAATATATAATATCTATCGCATCATTATTTTCCTTTGATCCCAGTAATATGGGATAGAATGAGTTTAAATAATCATATAAAATATCATGCACCACATTATCATGTTAGGTATTATAGAAAAATTATATATCTCCCCAAATATTGCACTTGGGATACTAAATTAATGATAATCCTCCACTGATATCCAAACGAGTATCAAGTGAACCACAAACAAGTGATTTGGGTGAATAGAAATAGATACACATAAGATTCATCAGAAGACTCTAATGAGATCATTGGGTGATAAGGGTATGGATCATCTCCATCCTACATTAACTTTATCTAGTATGTGAGTGTAAAGAATGGCACAACTAAAGTTAACCCCATTGGTATTTACCCAGAACTGAACCAAATCATAACTCAAAGTATGTATATTCTTGAAGAAATCACTTACCTCACTAAAATATCCTCTTATTAGTCACACATGAATCTTCATGTATCATTTTCGAGTTTCCAAAAAATACTAAATTGATTCAAATATTTGAAGATTTTTAGAAGATTAAAATATTAATTCAGTAATAGTAAATTTTTATTTATTAAATTATATAGCTATCCGCACCACAAAATAATATATAGAAATTTTCTTATTATGAGTTAAATTATAATTATAAAAAGTAACCAAAATTTTTGCCTACTGTAATTCTTAACAATTCTCATTTCAAATCTAAATAATTATAAAAAATATTTCTTAATATATTATGTTAGGGCCAATAGGGGCCTATATACCCTGAGAGGGGGGGTGAATCAGGGTATGGATATTCTTTTTCAAAGTTCTTCCTGCCCTACTGGATCTTGACCTCTTTGTTACAAGGGTCACTTTGTTTGCACTTGTGTGGTTACTGTGATCACTTGTCTCCTTTACCTGATGATGATGCTTTGAATGCAATGCAGGAATGTAAGTAGGCAGACACCGAGATTTTTACTTGGTTCACCGCTAAGGGCTACGTCCAAGGAGCATACGCCGACAAGTTGCCGGTTCGTACCAAATTCCACTAACTTCACTAGCTGTGGATTACAATGTTCGGGCTAGATCACTTCTATGCCCAGGCTCACTGCCTTTACAAGGTTTAGGGTCAGCTCACTGCTTTCCCAAGGGTCACTCCCTGTTTCTCTCTCTCTGGCTCACTGCCGGTGGAGAGGATCACCTTTTCCTTTTCCTAAGCTCACTGCTCTTGGAAGGGATTCACTCACAGTTTATAGACCTGTAGGTCTCTTCATTTCCATTAAGGAATGCATCTTTCTCTGTATGTAGATGCTCTATTGAAGTCCAACTTTCACCCGTAGATGAATCTCACTTTGCACCGGATGTACCGGGCAACCTCAAGTTTTACGCGCAACCCTTACGGTGCCTTGCGCGCAATTTCTATGATTTGCGCGAAATTCCTTTTTCGCGCAACCTCCAAATATTACGCGCAGCCTCGAAACTGCCTTGCGCGCAATTCACTGATTGTGCGCGAAATCCACTTTTCGCGCAATCTTCCTTTTACGCGCCAACACCAACTTTCTGCGCAGTCTTAGCTTTTCGCGCAACAACTGACTTTACGCGCAAACTTTAAGTTTACGCGCAACACCCTTTCTAACTTCACTTTCGCGCACCAGAGCTCGGGTATTTTCTATGTCTTCAGCTCTATCGGATGGAGGAGGGTCACTTCATATTTATAGGCAAAATCGACCCCGCGCGAAAAACCCTCCTTGTGCGCGTAATCCGCTTTGATCTTCCGCGCACAAACATTTTCCGCGCACTGCTCCATAATTTCGCGCACCTCATGCCTTTGACATTTTACGAGCTTCGGACCTCGTAACACCTCTTGCGCGAAATACTTCATCTGCTATTTCGCGCGCCACTTCAATTTTCCGCGCACGCCTCCAAAATTTCGCGCGCCTCATGCCTTTACCGATTTTCGAGCGTTCGGCCTTGAAACATCTTTTGCGCGAAATACAATTTCGCGCAACCCGCTGTTTTGCGCGCCACACTTCAAGATTTCGCGCAACCCTCTAGTTTTGCGCGCCACGCTTGATTTTTCCGCACACCTCCGTCATTTCTCTCTCCTCAACCTTTGCCAACAACATATCACTCCATTTTCCATTGGCGATTTTCAGGCCCAAAAATTTGGCAAACACTGGAAAACGGCGCCACCTTGTACTGCTCTTTTGTACCGCCTCCAGATCGTCCTTTCCTTTGTCAAAGTTCATTGTCAACATGGAATGTCAACAACTTCTCAGGAACTCGACAATTCTCCATGGAAACCTGCTTTGTCAACAAACACAATCAACCCAAAAAATGCTGCAAAGTTACCTTGAGGGATTTTTGCCCAACAATCTCCCCCTTTGGGTTTGTTGACAACTCTTCACAACTCTGCTCAGAAATATTTTCTGCACTTTGATACCTCACTGAGTCTTCTTCCAGCTGCTACCACCATTCGCCTCTTGCGATTATGATAGCGTTCAAGGATTCACTTAACATGTACTCTAAGCCCACATGAGCAATGCTCGGCGTGAGAAACAAGAGTAGTATGAAAAGCTCATCAATGAATCACTTCATGTCAGACCCCAATTGTCGATTCCACCCTGATACCAATTCTTAAAATAAAACCAGTTGTTGAACCACACTGATACCAATCGGTGAATTCTTAAGTTGATACCGATTGTTGATAGTTGGACACCGTCTCACACCATTCCAACACCACTGTTCTGCTTTTATCACGATCCTCAGCTGTCGTGATTTCTATGATTTGATCGATCACTTCTAGCATCGT
Source organism: Viscum album (assembly GCA_963277665.1). Lineage (NCBI taxonomy): Eukaryota > Viridiplantae > Streptophyta > Magnoliopsida > Santalales > Viscaceae > Viscum > Viscum album. Next base: position 1,465,020,248 of record OY728125.1, on the reverse strand, counting down.
CAGATTTAAAAATCTCTCCCCCTTTCTCATTGCTCCCCCTTTCTGGCTGCTCCACCTGTCAGCTTCTCCCCGTATCAATTATGATTTATCAAATCTCCGCACTATTTTCTCTCTGGAACTAACACTTTTCTCCCCCTTTGTCAAGCACTTTTCAAGCACTTTTCTCCCCCTTTGTCAACGAACCCAAAGGTCACGCCTTTGTAGTCTGTAACATAGTAGAGAACACATATCAGCACATTAGGGAAAAACACACCATACCTCGGGGAGAGGGGGGGGTCCCATATCCACACTATTTCAAGTGCGGGGAGTAGACTGAACTCCCAGAGCCAGTCGATGCCTCTCAAATGCTTCCTTGGGTAAGGCCTTTGTCAGAATGTCTGCAACCTGCAGCTCTGTAGGCACATACTCCAACTTCACGATCCCCTGCTCAACCTTCTCCATGATAAAGTGATACTTAATCTCAATGTGCTTTGTCCTTGAATGATGGACGAGATTTTTGCTAAGATTTATAGCACTTGAGTTGTCGCACTGGATTCCGATCGGAGACTTCACTTCAACTCCCATATCTTCAAGCTGCTGCTTCATCCACAAGAACTGTGTGCAGGCTTGAGTGGCCGCAATATACTCAGCTTCTGCGGTGCTTAATGAAATGCAATCTTGCTTCTTGCTTAGCCAAGAAATACACAATCCACCAAGATAGAATGCACCACCGGACGTTGATTTTCTATCATCCGCTGAACCGGCCCAGTCTGCATCAGTGTACCCCAATAACTCTGTCTGAGATTTGTCGTTGTAGGTCAAGCCGAAATCCACTATGCCCTTGATATACCGAAGTATTCTTTTCACTACAAGCATGCGACTTTCCTTGGGATTACTCTGATATCTCACTGCTTGGCATGTGGCGAAAACAATATCAGGCCTTGTTGTGGTTAAGTACAACAGACTTCCAATGATTTGCCTGTATTCTGTGATATTAACTGCCCTGCCACTGTCATCTTTTGATGATTTCATCCGGGTAGAAACCGGAGTCTTCATCTCCTTGGAATTTTCCATTCCAAATCATTCCAAAGCATCCTTGGCATACTCGGATTCAGAAATGAATGTTCTATTCCTGCCTTGTGTAACTATGCTTCATCTGATCTTCCAAATATTATGTCTTCTTCCTTGACCAGTCTCACCATCCTTTGATTACTATTGTTGTTGAAATAAAGATTGTAATCAAATCCCCCACACTGAAAACCAATCTTCTTCAAATACTGATATAGCCTTTAGTACCATTCTCTTGGGATGTATGTTTTGCACACCAGTCGTGCTTTGTTTCGAATCATTGTGCCATCTTCGTTCATCTTGTCTAAATAGACCCATTTTGTCCTGATGACGTTTTTATCATCTGGCCTCGAAACAATTTCCCAGGTCTGATTCTTCTCAATTATGACCTATCTCTTCATTCATGGCATGATCCCAGTTTTCATCTTCAGCTGCATCAGCAAAGCATTTCGACTCAACCTGAGATAGTAATGATGTCTGCTGTAGTGATTTCATTCTCTTTGTCTGAACTGGATCTCACTGATCACTGATGATAGTCTGCCTGTCAATTTCAGCTCGATTCTTTGTATTTTGTGCAGATAAGGATTTTACATCCTTGTACTCATCATCAGTATCTTATTCTGAGTCACCCTCAGCCACTTCTTCTCCCCCTGTGTTGCTTTCTTCCTCAACACTTTCGTCAGGAAATTGTTCACTGACTCATTTTTCAGTGGCTTCATTTCTTTCAGCTACTTTTCGCAGCTTCTTGGTATCCTGAAAAACAGTCAGCTGATACCACAATGTTAGATCAAATTTAATAAGCATGAAATGCTTGATCACTGCTGCTTCTCTCATAGTATGTCTTCTCTCGATAGACAACTCTTGAGCTGGGTCATCCAATTATTTCCTTGATGGATCTGGCATCTGATTTTGTTGTTGAATGCTCCCTCTGTGTTATGCAACTCTTCCAGTTGTTAGGCGCAACAGTTTAGACCCATAACACGTCTTTTCCTCCTGCATCATTTGTTCTCATCTTCCACTCAAATTTGAGCCAGTAACAAAATCTCTAAGCCTACTGAGTTGGAACTCGGTGTAGGAAACAAGAGATAAAGCTAATAACACAATCACTTTTAATTGTGCTCAGTTGCATCTTTTCTTCTTCATCCCTAGTTCCTGATTTGAATCAATTGAACTTGTAGAGAATATCAGATCTCCACTTCGCATCCTTAGATGCCACTTCCCCTTGGATCGTATCTCCCTAAAACCTGAAACACATCAATCATCAGTTAATAGCATTTATATGCATAGGGAGAGGGGGTTCTTCCGGACTCCTCAAGAGGAGGATTTCGGTTGATCCTGATAGGTCAACCCTTTGATTCTTTCTTGGAGGTCATCACACTCCTTTCTTGCTTCCTCCAACTGCCTAGCCAACTTCAACTGTTCGGGCCATATGACTAGGCATTCATTGCCTACATTCTGAGCCTTTTTCTGATATGTAGATTTGGTAGGCCTGGCCTTTCTCACCATTTGGGGTTTAAACCCACTAGTGCACATTTCTTTCTTTGATGTTCTACCAAAATTCCATTTTCCTTGATTATTTCTCTGAGTAGAAACCTCTCTATTTGGCATCTTCCATTTCTTCTTCTCCCATCTTAGGGGTCTTCCTATTTCCTTCACTTCTCGCTGAGAAAGACGACATGTGGATTTTTCGATGCATTCTTTTCTTATCTGCTGTTTATCAGATTTATGGGTCACCACCCTATTTTTAATTGGTGGTGGTTCCTCCATTGAACGTCCATTCTTCTTTATCACCGCTGGAGTAGATCTCCCCTTAATCTTCCAGGTTTGCTCACATTCTCTCCTTGAGAGCTGTTGTGAGTATGACAGAGGAGGTGACTGATACACCTTTCGTTCAGCTCCATGTGATTTCCCCGAGGCTCGAAGCCTATTATTCTCCTTACCACTTTGTCTCCCAGTACATGCTTCTTTCTTGTACACTTCCTGTGGTGGAGATCTCTTTTCTTGTTCCTTTCCCTTTCCGGCTTTCTTCTTACTGCAATGTCTCGCCATGTGCCCATAGTGAGAACATATAAAACATTTTCCCTCAAAGGCATACCTCATTTTATCATCTCTCTGCTGAGATGTTGATGCACCTTGAGTTCTTCCTCTGATATTGTTCTCCTGAGCTTCCTGACACATGCTCATGGTGTGTCCCATTCTTCCGCAGTAATAGCATCTAATGTATGATTTCCTCTGAGAAGCTCTTCTTTCTAATTTCTCATGACGCTTCTTCCTGTTCTCAGATTTATTAATGTTTCTCTTTTCACAGCCTGAAATGTACTCCAGAGCCTCTGTACAGAAGCTTGATGTGTGGCCATGGACTCCGCAGAAATAGCACATATCATCACTCCTTGAAACTATCCTCATAGGCCTATCTCCAGCACCTACAGGATTTTTCTTACCCTTGGAATTTTTCACTGCATTTTTCTTATCATCCATAGGAGTGGAATTATCATATCCAATTCCAGATTTTCCCAAAAAGGTTGACCTTTGGGAAGATACAATCCTTTCATGCTTCTCCTCTGATGCAGCATATTTGGACTTCATTTTATCGTCACCTGCCGAAGGATGATCAAATAATAAGTGCAGTGCATCCTTCAACTTGGGCTTATCTTTGGATTTAGACTTCTCCATTTCCTTCTTGACTGATTGTAGCTCTTCTTCCAACTTTTGAATCTTCAAATCTCTTGATACAAGTTGACCATCAAGTTCTTTTCTGAGATTCTTTCCACAACTCATCTCATCTTCCAGTTCATGCTTCAGCTTACTAACCACGTCATTTTGCTCTTTTACTTTCAATTTTTCTTGAGCAAGATAATCGGAGAAACATGCATTCTCTTGTTGTAGTCTTTGATTCTTCTGAACTAACTCAGACAGCTGTGTAGCTAGATCATCATTCTTGGCTTTCAGATACCGAACTTCATCGGACTCTTGATTCTCTTCACACTTACCAGCCTTTTGTTTTCCTTTTCCTTTAGCCATCTTCTGTAGTTCCTCACCTTGAGAATCATTCTTCTTTGTTAGGTCAGTAACTATATCAATAAGCCTTTGATTTAAGCCTCTTAGCTTGTTGACCTCAGTTTCCAGAGCATGGATCTGTATGCCTTTAGATTTAATTTCTTCAGTGGATTTCTGATCCAATTCTTTAGCCCCATGGACAACTTCCACCTTTTTGTTTAGGCCATCGATCTCTCTTTTCTGTTCTTCAACCTTCAGCTTATACTTACTAATGGATTCTGAGTTCTCTGATGTTGATAAGTTTAGTTTCTCAATTTCTTCCATCATCTCAGACTTCTCTTCTTCTTGCTGCTGCATATAGAGTTTGGCATCGCGAACAATTTTGTTAGCTTTCTTGGTTTTGGCCCTCCAAACATCTATCTCTTCAAGAGCAGCCTCCAACTCAGCTCGCATATCAATTCTTCCTTCAATTTCTTCTTCTTCACCGTCAGTGGTTCCAACGTCACTTGGAAAGTCAGGTTCTTCACTCATTCCATCAGCATCATTGACTGAGTAAGTATTTTTGTGGTATGATTTATCCAAATCATTTTTCTGTTCACTGCATGATTCCTTCAGTAAGCTGTTTGATTCTTTTAGTTGAATCACACTTTTTCCAAAAACACTTCCACACTGAGGGATACCACCTGACTTCTGATTCTTCTTTGAAGATTTTCTTTTTCCCATGGTAGACCGAGATAAGCGCAAACAATATCTTCAACTACACAGATCGATACACCAAGTTAAAGCAAACAAATCTGATAAAAGCAACCAGTCCCTCTGATACCAATTGTTAGGGCCAATAGGGGCCTATATACCCTGAGAGGGGGGGGGGGGTGAATCAGGGTATGGATATTCTTTTTCAAAGTTCTTCCTGCCCTACTGGATCTTGACCTCTTTGTTACAAGGGTCACTTTGTTTGCACTTGTGTGGTTACTGTGATCACTTGTCTCCTTTACCTGATGATGATGCTTTGAATGCAATGCAGGAATGTAAGTAGGCAGACACCGAGATTTTTACTTGGTTCACCGCTAAGGGCTACGTCCAAGGAGCATACGCCGACAAGTTGCCGGTTCGTACCAAATTCCACTAACTTCACTAGCTGTGGATTACAATGTTCGGGCTAGATCACTTCTATGCCCAGGCTCACTGCCTTTACAAGGTTTAGGGTCAGCTCACTGCTTTCCCAAGGGTCACTCCCTGTTTCTCTCTCTCTGGCTCACTGCCGGTGGAGAGGATCACCTTTTCCTTTTCCTAAGCTCACTGCTCTTGGAAGGGATTCACTCACAGTTTATAGACCTGTAGGTCTCTTCATTTCCATTAAGGAATGCATCTTTCTCTGTATGTAGATGCTCTATTGAAGTCCAACTTTCACCCGTAGATGAATCTCACTTTGCACCGGATGTACCGGGCAACCTCAAGTTTTACGCGCAACCCTTACGGTGCCTTGCGCGCAATTTCTATGATTTGCGCGAAATTCCTTTTTCGCGCAACCTCCAAATATTACGCGCAGCCTCGAAACTGCCTTGCGCGCAATTCACTGATTGTGCGCGAAATCCACTTTTCGCGCAATCTTCCTTTTACGCGCCAACACCAACTTTCTGCGCAGTCTTAGCTTTTCGCGCAACAACTGACTTTACGCGCAAACTTTAAGTTTACGCGCAACACCCTTTCTAACTTCACTTTCGCGCACCAGAGCTCGGGTATTTTCTATGTCTTCAGCTCTATCGGATGGAGGAGGGTCACTTCATATTTATAGGCAAAATCGACCCCGCGCGAAAAACCCTCCTTGTGCGCGTAATCCGCTTTGATCTTCCGCGCACAAACATTTTCCGCGCACTGCTCCATAATTTCGCGCACCTCATGCCTTTGACATTTTACGAGCTTCGGACCTCGTAACACCTCTTGCGCGAAATACTTCATCTGCTATTTCGCGCGCCACTTCAATTTTCCGCGCACGCCTCCAAAATTTCGCGCGCCTCATGCCTTTACCGATTTTCGAGCGTTCGACCTTGAAACATCTTTTGCGCGAAATACAATTTCGCGCAACCCGCTGTTTTGCGCGCCACACTTCAAGATTTCGCGCAACCCTCTAGTTTTGCGCGCCACGCTTGATTTTTCCGCACACCTCCGTCATTTCTCTCTCCTCAACCTTTGCCAACAACATATCACTCCATTTTCCATTGGCGATTTTCAGGCCCAAAAATTTGGCAAACACTGGAAAACGGCGCCACCTTGTACTGCTCTTTTGTACCGCCTCCAGATCGTCCTTTCCTTTGTCAAAGTTCATTGTCAACATGGAATGTCAACAACTTCTCAGGAACTCGACAATTCTCCATGGAAACCTGCTTTGTCAACAAACACAATCAACCCAAAAAATGCTGCAAAGTTACCTTGAGGGATTTTTGCCCAACATATTATTTAAAGTTTATGTAAACATTCCACATTATCATCATTTTAACTATAAATCATTCCTAATGTATATGTAATCATTTCAAGATGGTATGCCACCATTAAGGAATAAACCATTTACCTAATATTTTATTAATATTTCATTCCCATTAATATCGTAACACATTTCCCTCACTTCTAGCTTCATTAAGTATTCCACTTTACACTAATTTAATGGTTTCGATAAATATCATTTCATGATATATAAGAATATATATTTTCTTACATAATTAATTATTTTTAATCCTTAGAAACACATATAAGTAATAGTAGTCCATTTTTAGTTTTTAAATATCATTTGAATAATTAACTTTCATTAATAATAAACTATTCTTCATAATTAAAATAATTATTATAATATTCCATCACATATTAAAGATAATCATATTGTTCTCAATTATTAATTGATGCCATTTCCCTTTTTTATTACAACATAAAATAATATTTATTGAATCATTAAAAATTATAGGCTAACTTAGTGTTTACAAAGTATTAATATGGTTAACCATTATTAATTAAAATTATTTTTAAATTAATCCTTAATAACATTTAATCATTATAATATAATTATCACAATATATTAATACATGTTATTCCTGGAGTAAATATTCCATTCATAATTCACAAAACCATATTATTTTAATTCAACACCCACATTATGAAATATTACAACAATTAATAATATTTTTAACTAAGGTAATTAACACCAAGAAATCAGGAGATTGTAATAGTAATTGAAATCAAAATTTTCTCATTCATTCAAATAATTTTTTAATGATCATGGAATCCATCATTCATATAATAAATCCTTTTTAATTTTAAAATTAATATTATCGAAATGTCTGGTTGCATTTTTTGTTACCCCCTACTCATGATTTTCTTACCATCCTTGTTTTGTCGTGTTTGTTGGATTCTCAGGGATAGAGAGCCATTTTGGGGAAAATGGCCAAATTTTTAATAATGTTTATTTGTTTAAATTAATTTAGTATAGAAAGAAATGTGTTATGAAAATTTAGTGGTTCCCCTATGTTCTTAGAACATCATGGGTACTTTGGTGTTTTTAGTTAAAATATGTTTTTTCTATTATCTAATGAAAAATTACAAGTCATGTAATAGTTACGCCAAATATATTCCTCATCAGGTAGATATCATGAAAATTTATAGGGTTTAAAAATCATAAACACCTTATATCATCTTGTGGAGAAAAGGTTGGATTTTATAAAAAAGATACATGTTTTTTTGTAATTTTTAGCCTTTATGGAATTTACATCATGTAATGGGATTACTCAATTAGTATTTATCATGGTTTTTGGTTTTAGGGAATTAAATTAGTGATTAAAATTTAATTTGATCATTCTTACTACCTATCAAGACCCATATCTCACCCCATGATATTTTAAGGATATCAATTCCTACTGGATCATTCCTCTGGTGATGGAACATCATTGTGGTTGTGGGAAACCTCACCATGTAAGAATTCGTTATGATTCATAATTCCATTAGTCAAGGATATTGTAATGTTTTTGTTTATGGTTTTGTTTTATGAATTGTTGATTTTTTCTATAAATACTTTCTGGTCTCTTGTTATGCATTTTCTTCTCATGTATTATCGATGGTTTTTCATTTTCCTTTTTTCAATAGAAGATATAGATACAAAATTCATGAGTTTGGTGTTTCTATATAATTTTATAATTCTATGACTTTTTTATCCTTCATGATAAATTAAATTAGTTTTTTAATTTAATTAATTTTATTTTTTATTTAAATGTATTTCGTCTGTATATTCATGATTTTAAATGGTGTAATCTTTAAAAATTGTTATTCTTCATTGGAAGTTTTTTTAATTTTTATGTAATTATTTTGATTTGGAAATGGGTTCTCTAAAACCTAAGTTGATTGGAATGGATTAAAAAATTATTTTTAAAATTGTGAGCGTGGTACTGAAATGTATTTTTAAAATTGGAACATTAGGTACCATTCATGAATCAAGAAATAGACATGGGTAGCCTTAGAGACTGTGGAACCACTAGGATGTAACACTTGAAATATCGATAGACTATGGTAGGACTCAATATTTTTTTCTACCAACATATCCCTATTTGTTCTCTTATTAATCTTACTAATTACTATAGTCTAGGGCCCAATACGAGGTTCTTTTTCATTTGTGATTTATTTTTCGCATGATGGGTTTTTATCCATGATGGTTGCTCACAATTTTTATATTTGTGGTTGTATCACATAGTATAACATGATGGGTTATTTTATGGATATGCATTTACCTTTTACCTCTAGATGTAAGGATTATAACCCTATTTTTTCCACTTCTACATGTCATATTTGTTTTATTTGTAAATATGTATGGATTTTATTAAAACAAATTGATCAAAATATAAAAATGTGATTAGATTTATTAAAAATCATGGTAAATGTGTTTTTATAAAAGATATATGTGTTGGATTATTGATATTAGACATTATATTGACTCTATGGTGGTATCCTTATGGGAATTATGATGACACCCTAATTTTTTTCTTTTAGGTAGTTAATATTTTTTGTATTATTGTATCCATTTAAAGGGAATGGTATCTTGAAGATTTCCGACTTCTCTATTTGTTATTACCTTTAATTTTAGATTTTATGGAGGCAATGATTTTTCACATGGAGACTTATGGTCCTATCTGAATCATACATTTATGGGTTAGAATATTTATATTAGTTTGTATATATTTAGTTGTATACAAATTGTTTACACATTGTACTGTAATTATATGTATTTTTTTAGAAAAGACTTGTTATTGATATCCTTGTTATACCTTACATTGATGGGTCAGATCAGTTGGATTTGTCTAGTTGACATTGTTTGGTTCTTACAGTTTGGTATAATTGGGTCAGGCTTAGAATGAATTGTGATATCACTACCTGATTTTGTTTCGTTTATTGAGTAGACATAAGTTTGGATCATTATAATTTAGTTAGTAAATACGGGAGGGTTTCTGGCTTGTTTACTTCCATATCGAAACTAGATTTACCATGGGTGGAAATAAAATTTTTACCAGGTTTGAGACATTATATTTAAGTTCATTTGAATGAAATTTTTGAGAATTTCAATAAAGTAGACCCGTACATTCTTAATGTTTTTTTATTAATATAGTTTATCACAGCTTTTAATTTATTATGTTTAAAATATTTTATATTGATACCCATATTTGGCCTTATTATTTTTGAATCTACATCGACTGATTGTTTTTTGGTCTTGTGATTATTAGAAAATGCCTCTTAGAAGATCTTTTCGAAATCTAAGTGTGGATGTTTTGATATCAGATCCATAAGGTGAATCCTACAATTAACCGTTCTTTGGTATAATCAATAATATGCAACATTCATACTTTAGGTCAAGTATGTTTCAGGAACATTGGAGGTGTGTTGTATAATGGCTCAGAATTCACTAAACAACATTATCCCATATTCCATGGTGAATAGGGGACTTTGGAATATGATAGGAGGATTTAGGGTATTGAGATGATTTTCAACTTCATAAAGCCTCTTGAAAACACTAAGGTGGATTTTTTCACATATATTCTTGAGAAACCAGGAATAAGATAGTGGGATACTATTATTAAAGCTTTGTTGTCGAAGGATATTTCCTAGTCATATTTCATAAGAATAATTAACCAAATTTTTTATCCTGAGATGTTAGACATGTAAAATAACTAGATGTTTTTGATAATGGATCTAGGAGAGATTACCATTCTAGTTTATTTTACCCATTTTGATGAGTTGGTGCATCGGACACCAGATCTTATCACTAATGAGTACCTAACATCTTTTATGATTAATTTATTATTAAGGATGAATATCTGATCATTGTGGATTCTCATATTTTATTAAAAATTTTAGGAGGTAGTATACAAAGGAAATTTGGTAATGGAAGTCATGGATAGATAGATTGATTAGGGTGGGGATTCAGTTGGTTCATTTTTAGTGAGGTTATATTTTCTGAAAAAAAGGAAATGCAAGGTTATAAATTTATATTTTAAAATTGGTTTAGGGAGTTTATTATGTCAATATCATTTCATCTACTATTATTGTGGGAGGTGTGGTCATACCAAGACTAACTATATATATGCTCCAAATACTTATCATCACTGTTGATTATCAGGCCACCTTATTTATTTCTGTGAAAGCATTTCCAACGAGTGTAATGTATGATCCGATATTAGAAAGGGTTTGTAGGTATTTTTTGATTCTTCCAAGGGTTTTGGGTCAACTACATTGTCCAATCGGGATGTTTTGGTTTCTATAACTTGATGAAATTATGTGAGAGAGTTTGTACTAGAGTAATATGAAGTAGTGCCAACTAGAATTTGAGGTACAAAGTTAATTTCATATTTTATGGGTCAAGATTTGATTAATATAGGTTGAAAACACTTTTATGACATCAAAGTTAGTTAAATCTTTTGACTCGCATTTAATGAAAATTTCATTTTTTTGGATCTATCCATGCCTTTTGGAAAGAGGTATGAACATGGTATTAAATGTCCCAAGTGTCACGTAATGTTAACTAACATTGATGTGGGGTTGGAATTCTGAATACTGTATCTTTAATTATTATATGTGATTATTATAATGAATTGAATGATTAGTGTTATGTACTAGATAAATGTTTATCATCTTTGGGTTCAATTTTTATCTTCTGGTGGGGTCAATCTCGTTTTTTAGGGTTAGTGGGACTCCAAACTAGGAAGGGAAGGGCATGTTGGTCCTTATGATGGGGTAAGATCATTCAAGTTATTAAGGATGTTTCTTGATGTAGTTTACTATTTCATTGGAAGTTATTTATCAATGTTTTTTAGTGAATACCCTATGATATTTCTGGATGTTTATTTTATTTTACCATCGTATAAAGAAGTCGATTTTACTGTTGACATACTCCATAGTATGATTCCCATTTATATACCATATTATTGAATAGAACCTATTGCTTTTTTGGAATGTAAGGTCTAGAATTTGGAAATGGAGGCTATGGAAATGATACAACCTATTAGGTCCACATGGGTATCACTTTTCTCCATTTTTAATATGGTATACTGATGTCTCTAACTTTGTATTCTCTATCAGTAGATAAATTGTGTAAATACCAAGAATATATGTGCCTTCCTCGGATTAATGAACTATTTTATCATCATAGAAGGGTATGTGAATTTTGTAGTATAATCATATAGTCATTTTACTACTACTTTAGAGGTTGAGAAGTGGATACAACTAAGACAGTTTTTATGAGTATATAAAAAACATTTGAGTTTAGAGGTATTCTATTTGGACTAACTAATTATCCTATAATATTTATAGATTTCAACAACCTTTTCCTTCAATTTTTCTTGACACTTATTTTATGGTGTTATGGATGATAATTGTATTACTATAAGTCATAGGTGGAGAAAAAAATACCATTTGGTTATCATTCTTTGAGCATTGAGGGTACATTTTTTGTATAGTAAGAAATATAAATGTGATTTTTCGATTCAAGAAGTGAAATTTCTAGTGAATTCTATATATAATAGGGAAATATCATTTAAATAAAAAATTTGAAAGTGGTTTCATTCTGAGTGAGGCAGATAAATGTGTTTTAGATCTGAATATTTTTGGGATGACTGGTAATTACCATTAGTTGGTTCAAGACTTCTTTAATACTGAATCTGTTATGAAAGAGTTAACTATATAGGTGTATATTTTTAGTTAAATAAAAACTTCCATTGATCATTCTAGGTTCTAAACATGACATTGAATTTGGAACAAGTTTTTATTCTTCCGGATCCCAGTTCGAGTTATGATGTTTTATGTTATTATTAGGGTATGGGATTGGGATTTTTCTTGATGCAAGGGAGATATATAGTATCTAATTGTATATGTTAGATATTTTCTCACGAGAAAAATGACCATACCAAATATCTTGAGTTGGAAATAATTATGCATGAACTCAAAACATGGAATCCATTAGTTAGAGGTGTATAGAGTATAATGATCAGAATATCATGAAATTTATTCTTACTCATATGCATCAAAAATGTTAATAGAGATGTTGGGTAGAGTATCTTCAAAAATTTTCATTTTATATTTCATAAACTATTGGAAAGGGGAATCTGGTTTCTGAAGAATTGAGCCAAAAAATACAGACACATAATGTGAGGGAATTAGATGAGGAGTGGCCTATAATTAATTTTTTATCGAGATGATCATGTTAATGGTAGAGGAAAGTGGAAATGAATATTTGGATTAAATTATGATGAATTAATGTTTGATGATTGGGTTTGACATGTTTAGATTAATGAAACCGAGTTCTTTAGTTTTTTTAGTAAAGTCTTGTATGGCGGGAGACATCCGGTGAGTGGTCTCAATCTCTAAAAAGAGATTTGTGCATTTGTAGGAGGTTGGTAATTTTATTTTCCTTATTATCGGAGATTATGAAAATAAGAAACTATTATTAATAGTTTGTGAACCCATGAACTACCATGATGTTTCCATATTAGAGATATTGATATTAGTGGTTGGGGATGGGGAGTTTAATTGAGGATTTCAAATTGATTTGTCTTCCTTTTCATAAAAAATAGATGGAACTCAAGATACATGTCGGTTTTTTAAAACCCTTACCCATTATATTGTTGAAATGGTATTACATTTCCATATATGTTTTCATTGGTTTACTATGGAATTATTGTTAGAATGATTTAATTTGGTAGATCATTGATTGAATTATAAAATCCGAACATTTCTTACTGATCAAGGAGTTAATGAAAGTGGAATAACTTGGGGGACTGTATGTATAAGAGATTGTGAGACATCAATGGGTTTCCTTAGTTGTCATTTATAATAGGGAATCAATGTTCATATATTGGTTTTTATAGATTTGTTGGGGATGAAGGGTTCCTATTTAAAATTCTGCATGGTATATCTTATGTAGAAATATGGATCGAGAGGGAGAGATATCTAGGTTTTATAGATATTCTTTGGGATTTTGTTCTTTATTTTTATGGAGAATAGAAAATAAATTTCCATTTATTTAATTTTCTTATAAAAATAATTAGCATGATTAAATCAATATAGTTATTGTTGGGGGTTTCTATAGGAGACCATGTAGATCTCCCTTGTGGTGGGCTGAATTTGTCGAGATTTTCATAGTTAGGATGAGACTTATTGAAGAGATGAAAAAGATAGTATAATTGATCTGAAGGAGATTGATAATGAGGCAAAATCAGTTGATATCTTAAGAGGACCATTAAAATTGTCCCCTGTGGTTTAATGTAATTGATATGATCATTCTTAGAGCTTCACCTCGCCTGGGTCATTATTGGTTGGATTTATAGGGTAAGTTGGAACTAATGATTTTTGGGCCAATATAAGAACATTGGATGACTGGGGAAGGTTGATATAGGTTATACTTACCATAATGTTTGACTTCAATCCAAGATGGGATTCACGTTTCCTTTTTTGTTGAGGTATTTACATGATTTTTACCATGGGATTTGATGAGATGATGCTGATCTTATGTTGGAAACAACTATGTTTAATCTACTAGTTTAGATGATGGATCACCTTGAGATGGTACTTCACATTAAAACTATTCCTAGGGTCTCTGTATTGTGGAAATGTAGATAGGATATCCATGAGATATAGAAGAGTGAAATGTTTATATTGTTGTAGTGGTCTTAAATTTTTTCGGATCTACGATATTGAGGGATTTTTTGTGGCAGAAATCTTACATGGTAAAGAAATTATAAAATCCCATTACACATTTTTAGGTACTCCATTTCTCATTAGTTGTTTTTTATCCACATTTTTGTATGTTTGGGGGATTCTATGAGTTGAAGAGCCTTTGTTGGGTAAATTTAACTAATGTTTTGATATGAATGTTTTAATTAATTAAGGGAGAATGAGTATAAATATTTTAATGGATTTGTGGGTTTCTACCCATGTTCATAGAATATCCTCGGCGCTGTTGTGTTTTTATTGAAATATATTTTTCCAACTACATGTTAGTTGAATATATTTCATGTAAATTTTACACACTATGTATTTTTTTACAAATAGATGTCATAAATATTTGTAGGGTGTGAAATATTTACACACTGTTTATTTATAATTGAAATAATGTAGATGAAAAAATTTGGTTTTTAAAAATGGAGATTCATTTTTTAGTTGTATTATGTTTCATGGAATTAACATCATGTAATGGGATTAAACTTCATGTAATATCCTTGAGTTGTGGTTTTTTGCACCATATAAGTTATTAATGTTTCATATGGACATTCTACCTCTCTCTCAGCTCCCAGAGATCACTCCATAAGATTTTGAAGATTTTTTCCCATCCATATCATTTTTTGGTGATTATCATCTTATTGGTTATAGTGGACCTCTCTGGGTAAGAACTCATTCAATTTATTTATTCCATTAGTACTGGATACAACGTTTGAAGTATTTATGGTTTTGATTCATGGTCAATTTATTATTTCTATTGATATTTTGTAGTCTTTTTTCATGCATTCTTTTGAAGGCTGGTCCAAGGTTTTTCATTCTTTATTGTAGAAGGAAGATATTGTTATAATGTTCTTGTAGTAGTTGTTTATATAAATTAGGTTAATTCAATGAATTTAAAATCATTATCGAAAAATTAATTTTGTTTGTTCATTGATTTGATGTAATTTTTCATTAAAATGGTTTTTTGAGAAATATTAAATATTTTAAAGTGGGTTTTCATGATTTTTTTCACATGGTGATTTTGTTTTAATACTTGGGTTATTATTATAATTGAGATTTGGGTTTTAAAACACCAACGTAGATGTTCGTGGATTTGATTTTTTTATAAATTGTTAGATAGTTTTGAAATGTATTTTTCCAATTGGAATATTTCGAATCTTGGTTGAGTTGGGAAATAAACATGGGTAGCATTAGTGAGTATGTAACCAATATGGGGAAACCATTGCGAGATAGATGGACTATGGATTGAATCGATAGTGGGTGGTACCAAAATATTCATATTTGAGATATATTATGTCTATTACTTATTCCTGTTGGCTAGGTACAAATATGAGGTTCTTTTTTATTTGACATTTATTTTTCCCATGATTGGTTTTTTTTTCATAGATTGTATCTCATAGGTTTTTATATGAGGTTGTCTGAAATAGATTCAGAAGATATGTTTTTTCATGGATATGTATTTACCAATTAAACTCTTGATGTATTGATTAGAAGAAATATTTTATTGATTTTATTTGTTATATTTATGAATCTATAAATATGAATGGATTTTTTGAAAACCAAAGGAAAATGTTTTACAAATGGGTTTGGATTTATGAAAATTATTTGTAAAATTATTTTTTTTTTAAAATTTTATATGGTTTCATTCGAGATATTATTATTTATATAGACTCTATGGTGGTATCCTACTAGGCTTTGTGCTGAAATATAACATTTTTCATTTTGGTAGTTCAAGATGTCGTATTGCATGAACTATGTAAAGGGAAGGGAATTTATATCATTGTGGCTTCTCTATTTTTTGTTGCCTTTGGTTTGTGTTGTTTTTGACGTGATGGTTAGTCCCAATAAAACTTGTGGGATTATATGATTCATATTCTTCTAGTGTAGCCTATTTGGATTTTTTTGTATGGATAGATTTGTATCTACTTTTATCCACATGGTACAGTGATTGTATATCTTGTTTCACTACTATCCTAGACTTACTACCATTATAATTATTATGTGTCACTACGATGGGTATGCTCACCTATCTATTTCAAGTTAATTTAGATTGGTTCAATGAAATTATTAATATTATTATTATTATTATTATTATTATTATTTCAACAATTATTAAATCATAATTAGTTAAATCCATCCACCAAACATTTCCATAATGAGAAAAATAATACCCCTTATGTCTAAGTTTATAATAAGAGTTAAAACGATAGTGCCAAAATTAACCATTCAACATTCCCCCACATTTCTTATGAGATTTAATCCCATTAAAGATTCCACATGGCACCCCCCAGAATTCATCCTTTTGACTCCCCTTCACATCCTTTCATTCTATCTGCAAGTATTAGAATTTGACAACTGATTATTGATATGATGTAATGGGATGTATATCTCAAACAGAGTTGAGGCATCCCCGATATGAGCTATCTGTGTATATGAGATGTCATCGAATCAATTTGATCTGAAATACCTTATTGAATGAGGAACCCACACCAGATGGATGAAGTGTCTATTTGGTTTTCTATTTTATTTTTTTAGGTTAAAATATCATGGTTTTTCCATGTCTCCTATCATGTTACACCAAGATATGATGACATGATAATCTATTTTTCATCCAATAAGATCAATGATTATTACCATCATCTAGGGTTAATGTGGAATACCCACTATAATTTGATTAAATATCCAATTGTTTAGGCTCCTCCATCACCAAACTCTACCAACCACAATATGATATAGACAAAGAATATACATTTATAGACACCATACATATCCAATATCTTATAAGATTGTGGATTCCAAATATGACCTAAAAGTCCTAAATGTATCCTATTTTTTAATTTAAATTATTAATTAGAAAACTATTTTATATACTCTATTAATTCTCACTCAAAATATTATATTAAAATATTTGATTTTGATTCCATTACGATTATATTTTCGAAGGTTCAATAATGTAATTTTTTTGATTTTTTTGATCCACACATAAATGTTATAATCATATTATAAATAATAGCCACAAAATTTTCTCTAAATAATCTCAAAAGTTTCACATCATATTATAATGACTATAATGAAATTATTTTTTTCATCGCAAATAATGAGTATAAAATGGATTGTTCATGATTGAAAAAAATCCAAAAATTCAAAAAAGTCTTTTAATAAACAATAATTTTTCTCTCCGTGATTAAATAATTAATTGATTTTATTTATTTGATTCTTGATCTAATAGAAACATATTGAATAAAAGAATAATATTATAAATTTCTTGGAAATATTTCAACATTAATAAATAGATCATGATAGAGAAGTTATGGTTCTAAAAATTATCATAATGGGTGTTCCAAAAATCAAAGAACTGGACCTTTTCCAGGAAGATTCATTATTCTACATTAATGATCTATATTCTTATTATGACTTCTATTAGAGACTATCCCTATACCCTATCCACCATCTCTATTTCTCCATAATGAGATTTTATAGTGTAAACTAGGTTAAATAATATTTTATTAAATATTAGTTATTCATTAAAAATTACATTTATATAATAGGAACCATTTTAAAAACATCAATAAAATTCCGAAATATTATCATAAAATAATCAATATTTTCTATAATCATTGATTATGTATGTTTCTCCAACCAAAATTTTCTTACAGATAAATTTACTATGTTTCTATTTGTGACAGAATAAATTAAAATTTACTTTAAAAAACATAATATGGTATCGATCTTACACAATAATGTAATTCATTTATTTTTATTAATCATTAATAAATTCATTGAAAATAAAATAGAGTAGAATTAAAAATACATGAAAAGAACTTCCCAGTTGAAAAACTGAACTACTATAGTTCCATTAAAATAAATGAAAATTTACTTATTTAGTATATATAATTCTTGCCTTAAATAAAAATATTATAATTATATTTAAAATGAAATCTTTTTATCATACTGAGCACACAACATTTTTCAATGTTCTTTGGATCATTTTTATAATTCCAAAAAAAATCACTGATCCATTTTTTAGTGTTTCACAGTAATCCTATGTTTTTCATAGTTTTGTGAATGTAACACGTGTTTTGAACTTCTATAGATCTTATAATGGAAAAATAATCATTATGCCATTTTTAGTATAATGAATATTGGAATTATGTGTCATTCATTCCAAAGGACATAAATTATTTAAAAAAACATTGTGTTTAGTTTGATGATAATTCAAGATTATTAACTAGGTTTTTAGCTTGTGTCACATGTCTTGAATTAATATATCACCTTTAAATTTGAGGCACAAATTTTCCACTCAATGAACTAAAATAAATTCCATAAATATGTGAGTAAAATAGGAGTACAACACACACATTTTATATTTTCATGATTAAATACTTATTTAACATTTAGATTTAGGATTTAATAAGTATATTATAACTGATATGCCTAATAAAAAATGATAAAAAATAGAGTATTTTATCACTTATAACTAAATTATAGTTTCTTCACTCAACATTGCATCTCAAAATTCCCCAGAATTATTTGTAAATATTTGTTATATACTATAAAATTATTTATATATTAGTAATGATAATTAAATAAATAAGTTTCATGTAAATTAATTTTTATTTTAGAAATTTTAAATGAAATCATAATGTACATGGGCATTGTGTGTTACCATGGTTGAAATTTTAATTTAATAACATAAATGGAAATGTTCTATGAGATATTATATATACACCATGGGGTTTAATTTTATCCATAGATAATTGAGAAGAAATAATTCAGGACTCAATGCAAAATTCAAGAAAATAATTGTCAAAATTTATTCCTCTAAGTTGAATATACTTAATTTCCAGGTTTACCATCCTAAATTATTCTATCAATTTTAAACATAAATTAAAATGAAATCATTTATCTTTTATATAGTCATATAAATATATGAGTGATTGGGATTTAAAAAATATCTCAGGTTAAATATCATTTATTTTTCTTATGTCTTGATTAATCACACATGGGGTATTTATGTTGAGAATGACACTCTTTTCAAGAATAATATGTTTTTATATTGTTAAAAAATATTTTTCATAGGTTATTCCCTTGAAACAATTTTTTTTATGTTTTATATGTTCAATAATGATGGTTATTAGTATCTTGGGGGGTATTTTTAAATGAAGAAAAATTATTTTTGAAATTTTTATAAAACTATATATTTTCTTCATTCACATAATATTATTTTTTAAATTTAGTGATAATTTCATATTTCATAAAAACAATATAAAATTTTATATAATATCATTTCTTAAATTTCATAATCATTTTTATTGAATATCTAATGTCATTATAAACCACCATTTTAATTTTCTCAATAAGATCTATATCCTTATATACAATTATACTAATATCAAATGATTTATAAAAAAAATTTATCACTCCACTTACTATAGACATTTACATATTCTTCATATTTATTTTAGCATTTATAACTATGTTAAATTAAATAACTTATCAAATATTCTTTTAATTCAATAACACTGATTCACATTGACTAAAAAATATGTTGACATAGACATAAGATTTGAGATGTGTTGACAACATCATGTGTTACAAATTTGATAAAATATTTGAAACCAACTTCAAACTCAATGATTATATGATTTTATTCTATATCTTATACATATTCATACTATTTTATTGAAAAAATAAAAAAAATATATAACTGGAAAACATTAATATATTTACGTTTACATAATACTAATATATAGAGTGAATATTTTTTTGATTGTATATACATATAATGGAAAGCATATATATGTTAACATTTATTTATATATGGAATATATATATATATATATATTTTATGCATATGTTTACTTTTGGTGTAGGATAATTTAAACTTTTTCATTAATAGGTTAATTCTTTATCTTAGATATAGTTCATATGTTGGAAGGAGCATTGTTTAATCTGTTGCATGAATATATCACCACAAGAAACACTTCCTTACAATTTTTTGGGTTTAGTCACTCCTCACTTGAGACTCATTCCATTTTATTATCATTCATTAACTAATTTAGGAAGATCACTTCTTTCAACCATACATTTCTTAAAAATGATCTTCATATGTTTATAGACCTACATGCCTATCCATGATAAACAATATAAGAATAGATTCCTACATCATTAATTTTGTATAGATGATATATTTAATGGGAATTAGGTTGTTCCCCTTCTTCATCATGGTATATGAGGAAAACAACTCAAGGATTTGTTTGAGTATCTTTTTCCCTTAAATTACCATAGAATTAAACCTCATATAGTTGATTGTAATTCTAAAATAGAATTACATTATTTAATTATTCTTCAACATTTAGATGTATCTGTAATTTTGATAATACATTAAACCATATTTACATGAACAATAAAAAAAATGATCACCGATAATATTCTTTGGATCAATTTTTTTATATTTTTAATGAATCGTATCTTCAATAAATCACAGGATCTTACTCTCCCATTGATATTGAAATGTTTGGATAATTTAAAAAATCAGAAAACTATATCTATTCAGCTTTTTCTATTATTATTGGAAATCTAAACTTCAATGTGGGACAATGTCTATATTTTAAACATGGAAATACATCTATAACATCAATCGTGGGATCTCTTCATTTAAGTTCCCACCAATCATGGACCATCCAGCTTGATATTATTCTAGTGTGAGATATATTTTAAAATTTGAAATATGAAAACCCATAGAAACCCCCTTCTATTACTTTATATATGGTTGTATTGTAACAATGTTTGACACATTTTCATATTATGAATTTTGAAACTCCCCAATTCATATATTCGAATCTCCAATTATATATAAGTTAATGATGGATCATTTAATTCCCCAATATTCATACTATCTTATAAAATATTTTGGTTCTTCATGTTCCGAAAAATTCTATATAATTTCTTCTAAGTTATATATATTAATTTATTACAGATAATTCCCACTATAATCCAGGTGGAACTAAGGTGAGGAATACTACTTGTAGTGAAATAATAGTTTATACACAATATTTTATCTTTAGATTTTTCATAGATATCTGTGGCGGCATGAATTCTTCCCCTACTATTATTTAATATTATCTACCTAATATAATATATTCATATTCCTAATATAGAATCTTTTGAAATATAATAAGATATTCCTCTAAAAATTCAAGTCAAGGTGAAAATTTTAAACTGTTAATTTCAATAATTTAACGATTAAGAAATATCCCTTCATTTAATGATGGATCATCTTATACAATAATATTAGGTGCACCAAAAATTGTAATTTAATTTTTAAGAAAATATTTGAAGGACTAATTTAGACCAAAATCCTAAAAAATGATAAGAAATATAACTATAAAATCGACTGAGATGGTTCTAATAATGTTCAAAACTACCCTTTTCTTTTTTAAATTTTTCTCAGAATGACTCTGATAAAGTTAGAGTTTACCATTCCAATGCCACCATTTTACTATTATGATTTAAAAAATACTCTTTTAAAATTATGATTAAATATTAGAAAAATAACTATTACTCTAATGATGTTGATATTTACTCTTTTTAACTATAGGATTAATCTTTGAAACTATCAGTCGATGGTTTTTAAGTCTTATATTATAAAACAAACTACTATTAAAATATTTAAATCTATTATTTTGACCCTTTCCATTACCATAAATTATCTCTTTTGAAGTTCCAACTTAATCCAATTAATTATGAAATAATAAATTTTATTAATTAAATATTAAAATATAATTAAATTCAAATTTACATAAAAATCGTTTAGTGTAGATAACAATGCTTAAAGAACAAGGAAATTACATTTCTTTTGCAGAATACATTATACATGACACAACAACATACCCAAATATCAAATTATTATAATGTCTTTCGAAACATTGAAAATCGTTATCTGACATGGGGAAGTATCTTCAATATGTCCTATAAAGATCATCCCCTATTGTTTTTCTACCTAATACCATTATTTATATCCTGGGGAAAAGAAATCATAAAATGGGTGAGCTAAAATCCTCAGTAAGGGTAAACATGGATTACATAAAATAAACCATAAAAAATTGAACACAAAATCATGTACAAAAAGTTTAAATATCAAAATCTTTTTTCATGAAATAAATCATGGCAGTTTGCTAGGTAAAGATCATAAAGGATCATTAATCATAAAATAATAACATTGGAATAAAACATGGGATTTTAGAAATCTAATAATCACATAATATGATTTCCATATTAGTCAAGGTGTTACTACCATTTCTATAATATTGGAAAATGTCTATTACTGAACTGGGTTTACTTTTCGTTCCAACCATTTATTACTGAACCAGATTTACTTGTAATTCCATTCATGTATTACTAAACCAGATTTACATTACATTATAGTCATATCTATCTCATGTGATATAAATCCTTACCCAATACATCTAAGGGAGATATAGGACCCACATATCTCATAATGAAATCATTCTAACATGTTCTAGAAAATCATAAACCATTCATCATAGCATAAAAAATTATATAAAATCGGATTCTTAACCATCATTCTAACAAAACATAACCCATATAAAACACCATTCAATCATTTAATCAACAATATCATAGTAATAATATGGATTAAAACCTAAAATTATTTAAATAGAGTCATATCAGATGGAAACTAATCCTGATAAACCACTTGAACATAGTTCTTGAGGAAAATATCCTTTCTTCCTCAAACACGTTTTATTTTCTCAAAATGGCTTGAAAATTTAAAAAAAAGAATTTAGTTAAAAATAAACATGAAATAGTATAGATGATGATTCTAGGAAATTAGGCTTCATGAAACCATAAAAATCCATTAATTCCCTATATGTTAAAAAATCATTATCCTCAAACTTTTGTCAGAATATGAAAAAAATGCCTTTGTATGGTAATTAAAAGAAATATTCCTTCCACACAATGTAGGAAATGTAAAAATTTGGAAAAAATGAATTTAAACATAAATATATTAATAGTAAAAATTTAATGAACCCAATTTTTTAAAAAAATTATATTGATGATAAAAATATCCCCTAGTAAATACATAGGTATAAACAATCTCGGACAAAAATAATTGCAAAATAATCCCTTACCATAGGTATGATTTGTTTCGTATGTGTCAGAAAATCCAGTATAGTGGGTTTATATGTGTTATTAAATTTTATAATAACCATAATTATATTTATTATATCCTATATGATTCACTTACGACTTTATATTTCTTATTTATTTGTCGATTCCATGTTAAAGCAACGTTTTGGGTAACACTCCTTTCATTTATCGTACGTGTTTGGATTTTTTATTCGTGATATTATTACATAGATCATGATTTAACTACTTCTATAATGTAATACATGATTTATATATCATATATATTCTGTATATAAATATATATGTAGTATATAATTAAATTAAATGGAATACATCGTTCATGTAGAAAATAGGTCATACGTTTGCATGAACGCTGCATTTTTTTCCTTTTTGAATTGAATGGAAGTAATTAAAAGAAAGATATAAATACATAAATCATGTATCATAATTAATTAATATATTTCATTATTATATATTATATATACATTATTGGAATTCTAGTATTGTTAACATGGAGAATGAATTTAATCGTGTCATGGAGACAGTAATCCGTACATACGCACATGTAACGATATTATTCCCATTTTTTTGAATGTTATTGAAGTGGATGGTTTATGATATCTAAGAATTATTATCTTGTTTTAATAATCATATATAGTTAATATTTCCACTATTATACACATCCGTGTAAGGTGGTGGTGAAAATTATATTACACCACGTCGTGGAGATGGTAAGTTATACGTACACGTGCACGGTGATTTCGATTTTCGTAGGATGGATAAAAGGTGAAATATGGTTGTTAAATATTTAAAATAAAAAATCAGTATATGATTAATACTTATGTTTTTACATTATAATGAAACAACTAAACATGAGTTTGTATATGATGAAATAAATTTGAAATAATTGATATAAGGGATTACCGCTTCCTCGACGTGCCTCCTTTAAATTTACACTTATGGCACTATAGTTATTATTTTGAGAAGGCCAGAACCTATAAAATGTTATTAGGTAAGTTGATAGGATAAATGGATAGGATTTGGTTGAGCATGAAGGCTCAAAATGGAGTGACTATATGAGGGAGGAGGTTCCCTTTTATAATATAGGAGGAGGCACTTTATGAAACTCTCAAAATATTAATTTATTATAAATTCAATTATGATTAAAAATCATAAAAAATATATTTAATTCTATGATAAGATGTTTTTTGTTAGAATAACCATCATCCAATAATTGTTAAACATATTTTTAATTTATTTATCCTTATCTTTTTGGTTTAACCATTATTTTACCCTTTTTAATCTTACTATGATATCGTGTTATTTACACATTGTGGGTTAATTTAATTACCATATCATGTAAAAAGACCCAAAAAAACTATTAATGACATATTTGGACTAATATTATCAATTTTGGGGAATAATAGATTTTTAGGAATTTAATATCATTTAATAAATTATTTTATGTTTTAATTTATTAATTTTGTCAATTTTGGACACTATTCATACCTGACTTTTTACAAATTCATTACAACTGGATAACTTATAACTAATGGAAATAAATTATGCCTAATATGTAAATGGAATAAATAATGTTTTTTATGATATAAAAATATTTAAATTTAATTTAATTTAATATTTATAAATTTATTTATTTGAATATTTCATTAAGGAGATAAACACTACATCAAAATTATGTCATAAATGGATATATTAATCTACTGTATAAAAATTAAAAATAAAGTAAAATAATGTAGGAAATCATTTTATCTTTATAATGAATGTTTATATACATTGAGATCAGTTCTATAACCCAATATTGAAATTGATGTAGTTAAATATATATGATAAGGTTCTAATTACCATTACCTTAAATTAATTCATATAAACGATCATTTTCACATCCAAGTGAATCCATGGAATCTTAAAATAGACCCATGGATTTCCATGATAATAAATATCTCATAAAATATGATTAGTATATGTGTTAGGGTAGTTTAATATTATAATGATATTTTTTACACTTATTAACCAGATTTACTTTTTAACCAAGGTAAATAAAAAATTAATAAACTTACTATTCATAAACTAAAAAATTAAAGGGTAACTAGTCACACAATTTTGACCTTCTAATTCCAAATATGGAATCCATTTTTCGAAATTTAATATAGAGATTGTTTAAAAATTAATTTAATATTAATTCCCGTTGCCAAAACCAAAAGTCATGTTTTTAAGAAATAATAACTTTCAAAATATTGACATGTGTTTATGTCCAATTTAAAAGTGAAATTAATATAAATGAGAAATATTGGATTAAATGAAAAAAATTTAATCTAATTAAACATGAAAACCAATTTAAAATATAATTTGACTATTTAAATAAATTAGATAAATGAGAGTTTCGAATTAAAATGCAGAATATTTCACTATTCATTAAAATTTTAATTTTATTAGAAAAATACCAATATTCGTCAAAAGTAAATTTTTATTTTACTATTCCAAATAAAATGTTTATTTATTCAAATTTAACTAATAAAAGTTTTAAAGATAGATTTAAAATGGATGCACCATCAAAAGGCAGTAAAACTGAATTTTTTTAAAAATAATATTTTTTTATCCGAAAAATTAATTTTTTTCTCATATCATGTTCTATAAAATATGTAAGATAAATTATAATGTCATATAAAATTAAAAATTGGTTTAATATTATTCCAAACTTCTAGTTTATAAACCATTAAATAATAATATTTTAATAATATATTGTTGTTTAGTGAAATTCTATGTCAGGTACAACGCAAGCTATCAAGGAAGGTCACTCTTGCGTTTAACACAAGCCATGTTAGTGTTGTGTGTATTTAAATATTCCTTTGGTGTCGCATATAACATAATAAAATCTTAGCTAATTTTTACATTAAACCAAATCTATACTCAGTGTTAAATTCTTTCAAAAGAACATGAAATTGTGTGTAACATAAACCGAGAATAGTGTTGCATATAATGAAAGCTAATATAGGGATTGATTTAGTTCAATATAATCTTGGTGTAGAGTACTACAAAAGACATAAAAGAAATTAAAAAGTATATATCTCATAAAATCTCATGGTGTTACATTCTAACCCCCTTAAAATAAATTTCACCTTCAAAATTCATCGAGGGGTTTTAAATGATTTATTACTTGAAATTTTCTTTCATTAAAAACCACATAGTAAAAATTAATCCTAAAACACGACATTAAAAATTATATTTAGAAACACCACTTTTACCCAATGTTACTCATCAGTAGTTTCCACATTGGATAATATCTATAGGAAGTGAAAATGTTGATATAGAAGAGAAATCTAACAATCATGTTATGATGGATAGTGATAGAGAATATGGTTTGGAGACAGGTAACTAGTAGAAATCCATAAATCTGTGATGATTTAAGGGACCATATAATTCATTGGATAAGAGGTTACTAGTATTATTTTTTTCAATATCCTTTTCCCAAAGTTTAAGATCATGATATAAAGTACTTACTTTATCTCAGTACAATCTCATATTTGGTCGTGCCTTAAAAAATTTAAACTTCATCACATATTCTAATAAATGAAGTTGAATTTGTAATTGCAAAAGTGTTAGTACATCATGTGATCCATAAAAATAATGACACATCATTCCATCTTTCATTATCAGAAAAATGGTTAGCACAGGTTAAAAAATATACATAATTCCATCTATGGTGAGATTAATCATTTATTGTTACAGAAATAGACTTATACATCATATATCATTCCACTAAAATAAAATATAAGTAATTTATACTAACCATGGACTTCATGTAGGATAGTGGTAGGTGATAAAGGTGTATCACACTTTAGTTGAAGGTTCGATTCCCATAACCCTGTCCGACGCGATGGGTTGTCGCCTATCCCATAGGTTTTCCTTTTTCTTTAACTATACTATTATAACATTTCATATGTAATATTAATGATCAATTTAGCCTTAAACAGTACTATCTGATGTCAAACATAATCTATTCCAACCATTAGGCTTATCAAAAATTACATATACCCAAACAATTACAAGAAAAGATCGATAATAAGCACGTGAATACATTCATTTATCTCCCATATATCATAAAACACAGTTTTTTTGTCACATTCCAACCATTTGAATGAATTCTCCATTAATTCCCTTGAGTAATGGTAATAACATAAATTTACATATAACCTTATTGTAAACTTTAATGTTTCTCTATTATAAAACTTATTGGATATATTACTTAATTATGAAAAAGTTGTATACTTCATCTCTGATAGAATAACCATTTTTTCAAGAACTCCACAATTAGTTTTTGAGAAACTAGAATCATCCAATTTACTTATTCAATTGAAAAATTTCTTTTTCAAAACCTCATTATCATAACGTAAGGGGCATATTAAGGGTTAACTTCCCCTTAATCATGTGTTCTACAAGTATATAACGTTACCATTAAAACAATTTTCTATCTCCTTATAACTATTCATCATATCAATTCCAATCCTTATGCTATAAAAACACATATATTTCATCATGTATATTACATAATATTTGAATTAGAAAACATATACAACTCAATAATACAACATTATTCTTAACAATATTCATGATCCATCATCATAAAATTTTCTAAAATATGAATCATGACTTTTCATTTCTCAACCACAATCTTCTAAGGTTCAATATATATGAAACTGGAAGAACAACACACACCTTTCACATATCGTTCACAATCTCTTTATCCTTAGTCATATAACCAATACTCATTCATTCATCATGATTATCTTCATGATATTTACACCTAGGAAATTGATCATTATAATTCACATAATTTCAACATCTGAAACATTCACTGGTTAACTATGTTCCATATAGTTCTGGCTGTTGACATAGATTAGAAATAAAAGTGTGCGAAGTACATATCGGTGATTAAAAACACATAATTAAGGTAAATTACTAATAATTTTTCAATATATGATATATTTGGTTTAACCCTAGGTTAGTCATGATTATCAGAAAACCTAGGTAGGTAACCTATACTTTACTTATCCTTAATACATCTCGAGACTTATCCTTGAAATATATCTAAGGATATCACTAATGTTTTGGAATCCAAGTTTCAAGTTGTAGGTAAAACATTCTACTTTATTCCAACTATAGAGACCTAAGCTTGTTATACATGGAAATTATACTTATTTTGTGGAATTCTTAGTACATTACACAAAAATTCAACCAAAGTCCGTATTAGTTTTGTGTCCTTGGAAATTCAAAAAAACATCTTCTTACATGGTGAATGATCTTCATTATCCCCTATAAATATCATCCTCTATTGTTTTCCAACCTAAAACCTCTATTTATACCATGAGAAAAATAAAACATAAAATGGGTGAGCTCAAATGCTCAGTAAGGGTAAACATGGATAACATAAAACAAACCATAAACACATGAACTTAAAAATATGAACATAATGATTAAATATAAAAATATTGAGTCAATAATTAAATCATTGCAGTTTGAAAGGCATAGATCATAAAGGAACATTAACCATTGCAGAATAGCATTGGAATAAAACATGGAATTTTGGAAAAATAATTACCTCATTATATGATTTCCATAGTAACTTAGGGGTTTCTTCCAAGACCATCATCGTGGAAAAAGTCCATTACTGTACCGGGTTTACTTGTCGTTTAAGCCATGTATTACTGAACATGATTTACTTGAGGATCTAGTCATGTATTATATAACTGAATTTATTTTCTTTTCCAGTCATATATATATAAAGAGATAAATTATTACCCAATGGATTTTATGGAGATATAGGTCCAACCCATCCCATAATTAAATCTTTCTTACATGTGCCACAAAAACATAAACAATTATCATAGCATAACCAATGAAATAAATTGGGATTCTTAAACATTATTTAAAAATAACATATTCTACATAAAATACTATTCCATCATTAACACATTACAATAATAGTAATAATATGGATAGAAACCTTACCCTATTAAAATAGAGTCATCTTATATGGAAAATAATTTTGAAAAACCACTTGAATATAGTTTTTGAGGCAACTATCCTTTATTCTTCAAAAACATTTTCTTTTCACAAAATGACAAGAATTTTTTTTTTTAAAAATATTTTAGTTGAAATTAAAATTGAAATAGTGTAGAGTAAACTTCATGGAAATAAGGATTCTATAAACCATAAAAGTACATTCATGCCATGTAAGGTAAAAAAACATTCTCCTCATACTTTTCTTAGAAAAGTTAAAAAGAACATCGTATGGTAATGAAAAGAAAGATTTCTTATATAACATGTAATAAAAGTAAAAATCGGTAAAATAAATTTAAACATAAATAGATTAATAATAAACATTTTATGAAATCATTTTTACAAAACTATTACAAGGATGATAAATATATCCCCTAGTAAATACTTACGTTTAAACAATCTCAAATAAAAATGAGATTAAAAAATTATCCTTTATGTTAGGTCTAATTTCATTCATATGTGTTTGAAACTTCTATATAGTGGGTTTAACAAATTATTAACTTGCAATAGAACCATAATAATGTTTATGATATCATAAATGATTCACTTATTACTTTATATTACCCATTTATTTGTCAATTCCATGTTGAAGCCACATTTTGGGTAATAATCGTTTCATTTATCATATGTGTTTGGAAATTTTAATCTTTTTATTATTACAGAGATCATGATCAACTTAATTATGGAATATAAAAACTGATTTATAAATCATATATATTCAGTATATAAATATATATGTAATAGATAGATAAATGAAATGGAATACACCATTAATGGAGACGGTAAGCCATACTACGCCTGAAAGCTGTTTTCGTTTCCTTATTGAATTTAATGGAAGTATATAAATGATATATATATATATATTCAGTATATTTTTTATGTCATATATTTCATGATTCTTTATTATATATACTTTATAATCTTTCATTAATGGTTAACATGGAGAATGAATCTAATCACGTCATGGAGATGGTAAACCACACGTAAGCATGAGCGATGATATCATCCACATAATATTTGAATATTTTTGAAGAATATGGTGTATATAACAATAGAATTAGTATAATGTTATAATAATCATATATAGTTTTTATTTCCACCATTATACCCATCCATGTAAGGTGGTGGTGAAAAACATATTACACCGCAGCGTGGATATGGTAAGCCGTACATACGAACATGCGTGGATTTAGTTTTTCATAGGATGGATTGAAGGATAAATAAGGTTTTTAAATGTTTATAATAACATACATGTATATTAGTGACATTGATGTTTTTACATTATTATGATACAACTAAAGAATGGGAAGTATAAGAATAAATAAATTTGAATGAATCGGTAGAAGATATTACCTCTTCCTCGACGTACCTCCTTATTATTATTATTATTATTTGTTGATTTTTGATAATCCACATTTCAGGGTTGGAGGTGGAACCCTTACAAGGCTCGTAAGAGTATGTATTACACAGTTCGTAGGCCTTAGAGGAATTCATTCTTCTATAGGATACAAACATTATATACAACCCAGACTAACTACTTAGAACTGCTCCCCCTAGCTTCTTCCTCATGAAATCAGCTCTCCACCTTCACATGACTATTCAGCTAGGCATTCTCATGCATGCACATGCATGTCCTGATGGCAGGTGCCACCCCCTCTCATTCTTGCAATCCGTTTAGATTCTTCTGTGGTGAAAGCTCCTTGCTCATCCTCCTTGTAGAGCTTGTTCCTTGTAGGTAATCTGGTTTGCATCTGCACTTAAGGTGGCCCAAAGGGCTTGAGGTGGCCTGAAGGTATTACTGACCCGAAGGCCTAGGTGGTCCGAAGGCCTTAAAGGACTCAGGGACCGAATTGGGGGCCCAAAGGCCCAAACGGAGGCATATTCTCAGCTTATTCAATTAAATTTCCACTTAGGCCACAAAATTTCATCTTTTTGGGAATGTAATAACCTCTATATTGTGGATATATGAGTTTATAAGAAAAATGGGCAGGTTTTGGTTGAGCATAATTGCTCCAAATAGAGTGAAGATGGGAGGGAGGAGGTTCCCTTTTATTAGAGATGAAGGGGGCCATTTAAAAAACTCCCACAATATTAATTTATTATAAATACAATTTCGCATCCAAATATTATTTAATTATTTGAAAAGATGATTTTGGTTCTAATTAACATAATCCAATAATTTTAGACAAGTATTGAAAATTCTATTATCCTTATCGTTTTGGTTAAATCTCTATAATAAACATTTTAATCTTACCATAATATAATGTAATTGACACATTGTGTGTTAATTTAAGTACCATAACATGTCTAAAGACCCACAAAAAGATAATTAGGACATATTTGTACTTATATAAACCATTTTTCGAAATAATACATATTTATGAATTTAATATCATTTAAATAACTATTTTATGTTTTATGTTTGCAATAATTTCAATTTGGGACAATATTCATACTTGAATTTTTTAAAATGAATAACAACCATATTCCTTTGAACCAGTTGAATTAAATCATCCCTAATATTTTAAATTATTCTTAAAAATTCTTTGATGACATAAAAATGTTTAAATTAAATTAAATTTAATATTTATAAATTCATTTATTTTACTTTTTCATTAATGAGGTTACCACTACTTCATAATTGTGTCATAAATAAATATACTTATCTAATGTCTAAAAATTATAAATAAAATACCATTATTTTGGAAATATTATTTGACTTATAAAAACTATTTATAAACGTGTATAACAATTTTAAAACCCTATATTAAAATCAATTTAGTTAAAGATATATGTTTTGTTTATAATAATATTTAAATTAAATTAATTCTTATAAAATTTTATTTTCACATCTAGGTGAATCAATGGGGTCCGAAAATTGACCGAATGATGCCGATGGATAGAAATATCTCATCCAATAGGATTATGACATGTGTTAGGGTAGGTTAATGTTACTATGATATTACGTTTTTACCCTTATTTACCACATTTACCCTTTAACCATGCTAAATAAAAAATATTCTGAAGTTACTATTCATAATGTCAAAAAAAATTACATATTCAAACAATTGTGACCATATGATTCCAAATATGGAATCAATTTTTCAAAATTTAAAAAACAATGTTTTCAGAAATTAATTTAAAATTTATTCTTTTTGTCAAAACTAAAAAGACGGTTTTTAAGAAATTACAACAATCAAAAGATAGACACGTATTTATGTGCAATTTAAATGTAAAATTACACTAAATGACAATAATTTTATTAAATGATCAAAATATCTTCCAATTAAACTTTAAACTGACTAAAAATATAATCTATCAATATAAATTAATTAGATAAAAAGGTAGTTTCAAATTAAAATGCAGTATTTTTCACTATTCATTACTTTTTAAATTTTATTTCAAAAATATAAAAAAATCAATATAAGTAAAATTTTAGGTCCCGATTCTGATGAAGATGTTTATTTTGTCAAATTTAACACATAAAAGTGTCAAAAAACTATATTTAAAACTTATGTTCCATCAAATGGTGGTAAAACTACATTTTTTGACCAATACTTCTTTTATCTGAAAAATTGATTTTGTTTTCATATCATGTTCTTGAAAATGTGAATGATTAAATATAATGTAATATAAAATTAAAAATATGGTCAATAATATTCATAACATCTAATTTACATCCCATTAAATAATAATATATTAATAATATATCTTTGTTTAGTGAAACCCGGTATCACTTACAATACAAGCAATTAGGGGAGGTCCCTCTTGCGTGTAACACAAGCCAAGTCTGTGTTGTGTATAGTGAAAGAATCCATTGGTGTTGTGTATAAAATAATCCAAACTTAGTTCATTTTTACATTTAACAAAAACTATACTTAGTGTTGAATTCTATCAAAATAACTGGAAACTGTGTTCAAGACAAGCCAAAAATATTGTTGTATATACTTCAAGCTAATACAGTGTTGTGTACAGAGCAAGATAATCATGGTGTAACACACAAAACCAAACATCAAAGAAATTAAAAATAATATATATCATAATATATCACAATATATCATGGTTTTACAATTATCCTTTGTATCACCGTCCTCTCAATTCAATAATTTTTTGACGACTGTAATAACTATTATTAACAAATCCAATCAAGCATAGTCACCAACACCACACGAGTCATTATAATGGATTCCATCATGAAATCATATATAGAAAATAAATTCATATCATAGCCTATTGGTTAAAACATTCTATCCATATTTTAATAATATTCCATTTGAAATCTATATTCTACCGATAGCTCAAAAACCTCCAAATCCATGCATTAATTTTAATCACATCTCCCCTTTCACATCTCCCTTTATATATGAAATGAAAATGGTATTCACACTTCAAGATTTGGCTATAAATTAGATTCCAATTTATTTCTGAATTCTATGATGGATATCAAATCAGTTTATACGCCCCCAATACAATATTTTCCTTTCAACCAATTCATGTTATTCTTCACAAATTCACATATGGGACTATTAATTTACACCAATTTTTGAATATATATTTTGTGGTATAAACCATTCTAGATCATCCATGGATATTTGATGGTTTTATCACAATATTCAATATTCTGGTCTATCTCTAACACATATTTAATTACCCATTAACTTCTTATATGACTAAAAAATACATCCTATTAAACTATCTAGATCTAGACCTCTACACTTTTCAAATTATGAAACACTTTATAAAAAATCGTGGTATTTTTGGGAAAATATTAATTGAATGTTAAAATTATAAAATATGGAGATAGAAATGAAAATTTATTTTATTGACTACAAATTGATAAAGGATCTAGATAAGAGAAAAAATAAATCACAATAATTGGGAACATATATATATTTGAAGATGATATCTCTAATGAATTTTTGGATTATTTGGTGGGGATTTACTAAAATTATGGGAATTTGAAAACAAAAAAAAAGATGGAAAATATAAATCCCTACATTGATGAGTAATATAATTAAGAACTTATTATAGATCCACTCAAATAGGAAATTAAGGAATAATTATTCCTCTTAACACAAATAGTTCTCAGGGACCCGATGGATTTACTACCATGTTTTCAAGTTTTATTGAGAAGCATTTCAGGGTGAAATAAATCAAGAAATCAATGAATTATTTAATCACTCCTCGATGCATTATGGGATATACTTTTGTTTCATTTTTTTGAACCCTATGAAGGATTATACACTTGATATCAATTATATCAGGCCAATTTCGATTGGGAACACGATTCTAAAATATATTAGTAAAGTCATCTTGGAAAGGATGGGGGAAATATTTTAATATATTTTCACTTCAAACCAATTTGTCTTTTTCCAGGGGATAAGAATTTATAAATATATCTTAAAATATTAATAGAGTGTAAACTTATTTAGGATAAAAGTTAATGAAGGAAAAATTACACTAATATTGACTTGTCCATGGCCTTTGATACACTAAAATGGAGATTTATTTTTTATTTCATGAGTTGTTACGGATTCTCAAACATGTTTATAAATTTTATTAACAACATTATTAACTCATCATTTATATTAATTCTTTTAAAATCATCATTATATCATTTCTACCAACACAACAAAGGTGTAATATTGGGTTATCCACATTCAAGACTTATGTTTTCTATCGCTGAAGACTACATGGGTAGATGTATCAATGACCTTGCTCATATTAGTCTCTATAAACAAAATAGATTTGACAAGAATGATATTTCTAATTCCCATATGTTATATTCTAATAACATTCTATTTCTTCAACCATCATTTAAAAAGGCCACATCCTTTAATAATGAATTATTTTCACATAATGAATTAGTTTCCAGGAAGGCCATTTGCTGGGATAAATCATCCATTATCTTTAGTGATGGAAAATTAGTAGAAAAATAGATAATGAAAAGCCTTGGGATTAAAAGGGGATCACTTCCATTTAACTATCATGGTTTCCCAATATTTTATATAAAATTTGAAAAGTCAATATTTCAGAAGTATTTATTCTGGAATTTTTTATCAAATGTCCAGGTTCAAAGGAAAGGTCATTTCTCAAGCTAGAAGGGTATGTTTTTTAACTCTATGATCACATTTGAGTTTATTTACATTTTATCTCATTATAGATAGTCACTATGTCTTATTATGGTGCTTCAAGGCATGGTTTCGAATTTTATATGGACTGGTTCATCCCATGAAAAGAAGATGGTATATAGTTCGTGGAGTGAGTGTTTTAATCTCATTGAATTGTGTGGTCATGGGGTAATATTTCTCAGGGTTTTCCTGATGGTCTTATTATGAAATAAACATGGAATATTATTTCTAATGATGGCTCCAGATATTTATTAGAAAATACGATCAAACTGAGGTTATTGATAAGTTGTATGTACTGCGTTGATTCATCTTTTTGGGGATATCACAAGAAATTTTATAATAAATTCATTTATCATACAAAGTGGGTGGTAAGAAAGAGATCTAATATACATACTTGGACCACTTTATGTATTTATAACACATTACGAAATGTTATTAGTGTTCCCTATGAGCCTAGAAAAATTACCATTTATAATTATTGTTAGCACAAATAAATTTTTAGGTTATCATGGTTCCTAATGAAGTTGTTCTTGATATTCAAAATTACACCTACATGGATTGTGATACTCATATATGGAAACAAAATAACAATGGGCACATCAGTGAAGAGAATTGCTCTATGATGGAATGTGGGGGCTCCAATCCACCACCATCTTGGGTTATTAATTTCATGGAATGCATAATTCAACCATATATGATTATTATTCTTTTGATGATTTAATAAACTCCCTACTCATGATAATATCACAATTGATGGATATCATTTTATGTTGAATTTTCATATATGTATGAGAGTAGTAGAGGATATATAACATCTCATATTGACCTAAATATTTTTCCTATTGTGATGGGCTTATACAGGTTTAATGTCTGGGCTGTAAATTAATAAAATCATACAGTTAAACGACCTTATAGAATAAATTTTTACTGATGGTTGTAGTGAAAAAATTCGGAACATAATATTATGAGAATTCGTTTTTATATTATTGGTTATATAGTATACATAGAATTCCATGTTATATAATATGAAACATCCCTATATATAGATAATGATTATGGAAATGAATATAGAATCCTATATTGATTTAACGGTGTAAACTGGAGGTATGTTTAAAAATTTGAATGACATGCATATTATAAGATTTTTTGGTGTGTCAGGTCTGCTGATGAAGCCCATAATTTTCAATTTTATTCATTTGGTACCTCTAATCAACTAGTGGATCAATGTTAATGTTGATGGAGTGGAATCTAATGCTCTAATGATATTATGTTATTAAGGTTTCTTTATGACACACCATAGATTCATCAAATAGTGTTTTTACCATTATATCAGAGTCTGAGAACCTTGCAAAGCTGAATTATAAGCTATTGTGTGTGAAGTTGGGTATGTTTTCCAATATAAGTGGAAATCAATTTAGATCAAATATTATTTTGGAATTGATGCAAAAAAAATGAAAAAAAATGTTCCTTGGTGAGTCCTACCTTGTGGGATTTAGTGTCTTGACATTGTCTCTCAACTCAATTTGGTAAGTTTGGATGCATATAGAGAGGCCAATAATTTTTAAAATGATTTGTTAAAGAAAGAAGTCATGGAAATGAAGATGATATGGTCATTTAAGATCCCATATTATTGTGGTTTAATGATGGGTGTGGTTTTGTTAGGTGTGATTTACTCTCACATTTTTAATAGTCACTTGTAATTCATACACTTCAATTAGATTTTTAATAATATTTTTTATGACTAGTTTTTAATGGATAATGGAATTTTTGTTATTTATTTTTATTTTTATTTTATCCTTTAATCAGATGAATCCAATAGTTATCATTAACTAATATCAAGTACACTTTTTCATCAAAGGTTAATTTTACATATAGATTATATTGACTTAATTTTAAACCATAGAATTTGGGTCACAAAAAATCCTCTAAGCCTATTAAAATAGAGATCAGTATAGGAATCAATGTTTTTAATCAGTAATCCGAATATTTTATTATCAGACATTTTTTGTCCTAATATGAATATGGTGAAACGATTAAGAGGGTAGTGAATTACTCACATTAATTTCTTTAATATCTATCAATATTAATATAATTATACAACATATATAAATAGAAATAGAAAAACTATTTTTATATTGAAATTCATTTCAAATTGATCCCAGATCTACTCCTCACATATCTCAAATACAGAGAGAAATAATACCCAAAAAACGAAATCTCTAAATTTGGTGGATATTCACAACCATTTCAAAATTCATTTTTAATCCATAGTGGATCAATCAAAGACATTACCTTTAAACCCCAATAGTCACATCCCAACTAGCATAATTTTGAATTGGTAGAAGGAAGTGACCTTTCCTTTATCTATAATAAGGTACAATTGAATCTTATTTTCATTTAACAATTATGCCCAACCCTCGTATACCTTTGGTTTGTATAGTATAAACTAAAATCATACATTTAAAATTGTAGTATAACCCACACAATTAGGAAAATATATAATACTATAATGATATATTATAATAGAACCATATTAATATTATGAGAGTTTAAATGTTGTGGAAGAAAGATCACATTAAAAATATTGCTTCATCATAATATAGAACAGTTGATGGTGTTGTACTATTTTTTTAAAATGTGAGTAACACAATGATGTGTATCTATTTTTTTGTATAGTTCACATAATAAAACCTTGAACTATTTTCTACCCCACACTCATTATTGTTTCTATCAAAAATCATATTTATATAGATTCTCCATTATCAGTGGATTGAGAAACAAAATTTGAAGCGTCATATCCATTTTCAATTTGATTTCCTAAATAATTTAGGGATAATTTTATTTTATGAATTTTAATATGTTTAGAATTATTCATTTATTGATCTTAAAATATGATTCATGTCTACAAAAAAACTAATAAATGATTGATTGAAATACTATGTACCTTAAAAAATAAAAAATGAATTAAAAACCCAGTATGAAATTTAGAGAAATAAGTATATAATGTTGTGTTTTTATCAAACCTACAAGGAAATGGTTTGGATTTTTTCCAAAAAATTATCAACATGGCATGGTAAAAATTTAGATTCTATTTTGAGCTTGTTTATAGGGAAACTCAACCATGACATACAAAAATGAAATTCATCATATGCCATAGACATGTTAAAATCCATTTACTATAGTTTATTCATTATCAAAAAAATATGCATCATGACTTAGAGAATCTTATAATAGTCCCTGTGTTTCTTTTGAAATTTTCTTATCATCCACACTCACCTTATCTATTATGTATTGTATACCGTTTGATTTTTTTGATACATTGAGTTTAAAGGATGAAAATGTGAATCATTATAGAATGTCTAGTATCAATACACCTACTTTAATTTGGTGGTTTTATACAGCTAATTAAATAGATCAAAATTACTTTCTCTGTGGAATTTTAATAAAGACCAGGCTATTTTTACAATTAGAATTTTCAAAATCCAAATTCCCATCACCAATAAATATTCATATTTGAATCACTCGTTGTTTATTAACATTTTTTTAATTTCATTAGAATGTAAACATTTCTCATTAAACTAGTCTAGTGATTAATTGTTTCCATTTTGGATTTCCTCCTCCAGTATCACGATACACCATGACTAATAAATTTTTTAAGACCAGTTAAAAAACCACATCTTATGATTTATCATTTCTTAGAGGTATATATATTGCTCAAAATACTATATAATGGTGGAATAAAATTTTCATAGGTTTCGTAGAGGTAACTTTCATTTTATAGAGGATTTGTTAAAGAGAGATGTGATCTATGTAATACTAATAAAATAGAGTTGACACAAATTATAGTAATTCATGCTAGTTATATAAGGGTTAATTGTATATGCTTTTTAAAGGTATGATTAATATTTATACACTATGTAATGGTAAAAAAATCATATAATGGTATTTTTGACATTAAAAAAACATGTAAGAGTTCGAAACATAGT
Organism: Viscum album; assembly: GCA_963277665.1. Classification (NCBI taxonomy): domain Eukaryota; kingdom Viridiplantae; phylum Streptophyta; class Magnoliopsida; order Santalales; family Viscaceae; genus Viscum; species Viscum album. The sequence goes on along the minus strand of OY728125.1, from coordinate 1,464,980,617 downwards.
TCTGTATATGTAAAATAATTTCCAACATAAATTTATTATCTTCTAGATATAGAATGTAACTAACTTAAAAAAGAATAAAACATTTAAATATAATTATTTTCTTCTAAAAAATAGCATAATATGAAATCATAAGTAAAAATGAGTTATTAATGAAATGTGGAATTACAAGTAATCAATTAATGTATATCATTATAAAAAATAAGCCATTTAAAATACTCATTTTAGGGGGAATATATAAAATGATGTTTCTTAATAATAAAAACCTAAAGAGTGAATTGAGGAAAAATAAAAAATCACCCCATTTTAGAAAATTAAAAAATGAAACACTAATTACCAAAATATATATCATGTTTTAGAATTAATCAAAAAAATTTGATCCGATAAAAATTATATCATTTTATTAATTAAAAAAATAAGTAATAAAAATTAAGAATGGAAATAACAAGTTAAAATTTAAAATAAAAAATAAATATATATTCCCATGAAGTAAAATAAAAATTATTTGTAAAGATAAAAACTCTTCAAAATTTATCTTTAAAAATTTGTGTTCCCCCATAATATTGTGCTTTTTAGAATTTTAAAAATAATATATTTAAAAAATGATAATATATTACATGTCATAGGTTGTTTCTAAAAATTAATTACAAAAAATGGAAAACTTTTCTAAACCATAATCTTTTAATATGTGTCATATAGAGCCACAAAAATATTCTAATGAAATTTTAATTTGTAAAAAAACATTAATAACTTTTAAAATTATAAATTCATGATTTTGAGAATCTAAAAAAACTCTTTCTAAAAAAATTTCATAAACAGTGTAATTGTACTTCCATCACACCAATATAAAATTATATTTTATAAAAAATATACCCATTTAATGTTTTTTTTGTAAATATCAAGATGCTATTTTTTATATAAAAGATTGCAGATAAATTTTCCTTATTTGAACATGATCTCGTCGAAAATTAAATTTAACATCAAATCTATTTGTAGAAGAATAGTATAATGTATTTTTGTCAATGGAGTCAAAATTATTATTATCACTAATGTAGGGATATAATATAAATTAGATATAAATATCAAATAACACATTTAAACTATTAATGACTTTGGTAAACAACATGTAGTACCAATATAATCATCATTTCATTAGATAAATACAATAAATTTTATTTCTTTGTACTCTAATAGACTAAAAAAATTTCAATTATAACACACATTTTTAAGGTGATATTATATCCACAATTCATTTATCAATATCAGAATCAGAGTAGAAAATAAAATTAAAATAAGTTTTACAGGTTTAAAATAAAACAATATTTTATTATATTTTATCATATTTTATAATACTTTTTATTGAAATTTAATTTATTTTATTGGGATTTATTTTGAATATAATTCAAAGGAATACTAAAAAACATAAATTCTGCTCTTGAAGTAGTTAAATATAACTAATAACCAATCATACCTCTAGATGTTTTAAAATTGACATATTATTTAGATTAATCGAACATTAATTTTCCAGATGTAATCCCAGAAATATGGGAAATTATAAATGAATTTAATCCATGAATTTTAACCAACTCATTAATATACTTTTATTGATATAGAAAATTACCATTATCTTTAAAAAAAATTAAAGACCAAAAAAATCATGTTCTCCCATTAGACTAATAAAAACATTATTTTACCTCAAATATAAAAATTATTTTCATAAATTAGTATTTAATGATACCAAAATTATATCAACCCTATAAATCTGATCAATTCAAATATCATTTTAATTCTTCTTACTGAACAAATATAAATTATCTTTTCCCTTCACAAACTTGTTTTCAAAAGAAATTTTCATAATCTCTCATAATATTCTTTAAGATTTAGTTTTCGTATATTAAAATAAATAGAAGGTTTTAAAAAAATTTCTAAAAACTATTCATTTCAAAATTTAGGAGCATCTATTCCATTTAAATTATTCAAATTATTATGATTTTTAACTACACTTTCAACAACCATTACAAATTATTGAAATTATAAAAACATTCATAAACTAGTAATATTATAATTTATTAGTAACTAGTTATATTTAAAAAAATCCCTCCAAATAAATACATTCATCATGAGAGTAAGCATTAATGAAAAAAGAAGCATTATATTTATTTTTTTGTATAAATTATCCAACCTTTTTTATAAACATAAATTTAGTTCATATAATATGATAATCATTTTTTGAAAAAACTAATGTTAATACTTTATTTATAGTAATTTTAATTAGAAAATCATTCATATCCCTAGTCTATTTAGAATAATATATTTCTTTTTCAACATTGTTTGGAACAAAATAATAAAAAATATGATAATAAAAACAAATTAAATATTATATTCGTGTGTTTGAATATTTGATTCAGCAATTCTAATGCCATAATCTATTGCATAATCTTTATGAGTTCTCAAACACCTCGGATCAATTTTAGTTACTGTATATAGATAAATAAATAAATTTCGGTGTTTTTCTACTAGATTAGAAGTTTTAAAAATAATTATTTTTCTAATAAACCATATAAATTTTTTATCTCACCACCTACATCACTTCTAGTGGATATAATCCAGTATTTTTTAATTTTTTACTAATTTATAATAAGTAATAAATTTTATCAAAGTCTTACATTTAAAAAAAAAAATAAAAGCTTAATTTTACTAAAGTCATATATATTTACAAACATATTTTCTTCACCTAATCATGTAGTTCTAATAGGGATGTTAATATATTAATCAATAATTTGATGATATATTATAGTCCCTAATTAATTGATAGGTTTGATAAATATTTTCTGATGTTTACCTTTTTAACATGTGTTAGAAACAAATTTGTTTACTTATTTATGATCATATAATAATAAAAAAGTTAGGTTTCATGATAGCTTGTGTAGTAAACTAAAATATAGATGACCTAATATTTTATGTCGTATAATTCCATCTGATTTTATAAGATTTAAACATTTAAAAGTTTGGTCAGTTAATTCAATAAAATTAACGGTATAATTTTTTCATTTTTAATTACCATAGAATAATATAGACTCAGCATAAAATAATATATATATATATATATATATATATATATTTATATTTATATTTACATATATATTGGAAATTTAACAATCATTTTATCCTAGACTATCTAAGAAATGATTACTAAATTAGGATTTCATCCTTTATCAAATAAAACTTTTAAAATATTGATGTAATTTGATATTATATCCTTACTAAAAAAATTCCATTCACTCATATCTATCACCATATGAAACATTACCACTATCATATTCAATAAAAGATAAAAAATTTATGGTTACCACAAGTTCAATGCCTTGATCATCAACTATATATTTAAAATATATATGTTTTATCTTCTATGAAGAACTGTATGTATTAATCAATCCATCAGATAAATGCTAGACACTTAATTTTTATATTTATATGTGTAAATATAATTTTATTCTAAAGTGTTTCTGTAACTGGATACCACAACATTTTCTTTATTATTTTAATAATTTTTTAATTATATCTTTATTTAATATTGGGCATTCAGGTTTGATGTGTTCTTCTTTTATTCCATCATATGAAACACTATTATAAGAATCAGTAGACAGTTGATTACCTTTCAAAAATATTTTTCCCTCTTCTATGGTTCTTCTTCTTAGATATTTGAGCGTTTAGCTTTTAGTTTATATATCCACCCATTTATACATGAAAATTAGAATATATTTCACCTGTTTGTAAAAGTGATTTATAAAAGTAAGTTCTATCATTTGATTTCAAATAAATTCCACTATATTTTAAAATGTCCTATTGACCAATATTTTTAGGTTGTAACTCATATTTCCAAAAAGTTCCAATAAGAACATCAAGAATTTATTCCATAATTTTTTTGATTCCTTCATTTTCAACATTCATTGGTTGTTTTTTGTTGGGTAAATCTCTTTAAATAATTTCAAAAAAAACAACAGTCTTGATATTCTCCTAAACCACCCATAAAAATTTTAATACTATTAAATCAATGAGGCATTTTAATAATAGTTTATTCTTCCACTGTTTTAAGGCCTTGATATTCAAACCTTACCCTAAATTTTTTAGACCTTATTAGTTTACCTATATAAATATGAGTGGTAGGAAAAATTATTCACATTTCATGAGTGGGTTAACATTTAGAGACGTGACTAAAGACATATATAAAAATAATATAATATAAAATATTTATTAATTTGTATTATATAGAATATAAATGTTCATCATTACTAGAATATGTATCTTGGTCAACATAATTTAATTTACATGTATTAACTATGATAGTCTAAGTATCTACACTTAGATGCTTAAGGGATGACCCCATTCATGACTGCCAATATACATAATTTTTTCCATCAAAGAATATGAATTTTTAATAATTCAACCATCATTTTTACTCGCTCCTACCATCATAAAAATATCATTTCCCCTTGATGATTAAGTTATAAAGTGATCATCACATACACAGATAAACACACACACTCTCTCTCTGTGTCCCCCCACCAAAGATCTGGGAATTTTTTTGATTCCAATTGTTTTTTCATAATATAAAGAGGGAAGATTGATCAATATGGGGGTGAATTTACCACATTAAAATTTTTAAATAATTATTAGAGTTATTATAATTTTTTATTGGAAATAAAAAAGGACATATTATTCCAGAAGTTGTTTTTACAGTATTTTTGATAAAATTGATCATATTTGCACTAATTATATATGTGACAAAAAGTGATAAATCTAACTCTATAAATGGTAAACTATTAATTTCTATAGAGAGAAAAAACTCTAAAAAATTCATTTTAAATCTCTGTAAAATCAACCCATACTTTCCTTTCTAACCCATAGAAGAAATAATATACTCATTTACTTTTAAATTGGTGGAATGAACCACCATTTACTTTATATAGAACAAGGAACTACAGAATCACCATTACTTTTACTAGTTAATCACATCCCCTAAGTACATATTTTAGATTACTGTAACCAAAAAACAATACCTTTTATTGCGTAGTATAAACCCCAAAATTATTAATAAAAATAACAATATAATGAATTATTAAAAAGAAAAAATATATAAAATTACAAGATTTTTGACATTATGACAACCAATATCAAATTAATAAAATAGTTTTACCACACTAATGTTAAACTGAGGGTGTTTTAGTGTTGATTGAAGATGTGAAATGAACCATGATATGTAGCTTAGATTGTAAAATTCAAGTAGCATCATTTTGAAATATTAAATCCACCATATTTTTTTACTTGCTTTATCAAAATTCAATTTTTTAATGTTTCTCCTTTATCTATGTATTCATATTCAAAAATTAAATACTCCAGATACATTTCAAATTTTCTATTTAAATTCCGATTGCAATAAAAATATTTTAAAAATTATAAGAATTTTAGAATTTTTTATTTACTCATCTAGGAATTATATCCATTATTTTGAAATAAAATTAATTAACAAAATTAATCCTAAATGAATTAATTACATAAAAACCAAAAAATAATTAAAAAAAATGTGAATTTTAGTGAATGAAATTCAAAATATAGTTTATGAAGAAAACTAGTAGGGAAGGGACTTGGTTGTCGAATATTAATTCACACCATTAAATTGTAAAGAATTTAAATTAGTTTTGAACTACTATATGGTGAAACTTGAATTCAAACCATGATGTACTAAAATTTCATGCATTTTTTCGGGATTTTGTGTTATAATTTGTGTCCAGTAGGATATTAATTCTTAAAATGAATTGATTCACCATAAAAAATATTATCAAATAATAGTTCTCTTTTTACATACATAACTTTCTTTGGATCCACACTCAATTAGTGGAATATGATATAAAGGTTGTTTTTTGTTGTGATTTATACTTTGGTTAAACTAACTTACATCAAAAGAATTATGTTCATCAAAATTTTAAACAATGAGTGATGAGATGAAAATAAAGAACATGCAAGAAAAAAAAGAACCTCTATAATAGTAGTATGTTTTATAGAAGTTTGATCCTTCCAATGGATCAATAATGATGCATCAATAGGCTTTGATGTTCAGTAATAGTGATGGGTCATGGGATTGGTAACTAAGATCAAGTGTTTATGCCCCATCATGTGAGTTTTTTGAGGAGGAAGATTCACTTTCTTGAACTTTTTTACTCATTGTTTTAGTTTTTGTTACCGCTAATGAATATTATAGTTTAAATGATCATTTATTGATGATATGATAAGCGAGTAAAGATTATAATCTATTATAATCTATTTTTATCACCTATAATATTCATGTTTCAAAAACATTATTCAATAGTGTCATTCACATATGCACGTAGAAAATAGTCTAATGCATGTTAAACTCTATGTTCATTGCTATCTTATTTAGCTATATTAAAATTATTAACATTAGATTTATTTCTAGTTAATTAATAATTTGTACGGAGGTGTGTGTGTGTGAGGATTACTTTGTGTGGTAGTTGGGTACATATACTACCATCTTTCCATACACTAAGTCATTGGGAAGTGAACATATAAAGATTTTTTCCACTAAATCATATCAATGTGTGTGTTCTTCTGGTGGAATGATGTAAAATAATCTATTGGTCTTATCAAAATTATAGAGATCAGTTTATTAGTAAAGTGGATTCCCCAACATGTATTATCAAAACATTTTTCAACATTCATATGTTCAACACATCGGTAAATATTTATTCATGGAACTAAATTAAGGGGAGATCTATAAAAATATATTCTATGAAATAAAATCTTACTTATGTAAATTATAGATTAAAGATTTTTTAATTCAAAATTGATTAGATGTCTAATTGATTGGGGTAATATCGGTGCTAATAGAGAAAGCTAAATGGGGATTCTTGACAAGAAAGCAATAGTCTCTTATAATAATTTCACATTTATGGAATATTATTTTCAATATTAATGATAAAAACACTAAAAAATGTTATAAATGTATTGATTGATGTTTATGGAAAAATTACAACCCTTAATAAAATCGTCTTGTGGTGAAAATTGATTATATTTAGATTTACATAATGAAGACCATTGACAATTCATCTAAATTAATATAATATAATTCATAGAAAATTCAAATTATTAATGATAAATTTTTAAATGATTTTTAGAAATTTCTATGGTTATATTCACTTTTATTTAGATAGGACTCATTGGATACAAAATTTTTTCACTACATTGGAAAAATAGGTCTAGTATTTGATGGTTTATGGGATCTCTTACTAAATGTAGAACATTAGAGAAGGGATGTTCAGGTTCCAATGAGTAGTTCCTTTAATATTGGCAGATGAGTATTCTCACTTATATGGAATAAAACTGAATATAAAATTCTATAAATATATATATCTCAAGGAAGGAAATGGGAGAAGAGATTAAGGAAGTTAGCTTGTCCTAGTCCAACCAATTGGAAATGTGTTGGGAACATAAATGTCAAGATAGATTGAAAAAATAAAAATGGAGAAAATTGGATAATCATCAATGATATATAGTTAAATTTATATTAATACAATCAAATATATAAATACATACTTATGATGCACTAATAATCTAATAGAATGTTGGTTGATTTAATTTATTTTCTACTATATTTCAACTATTGGTCAAGGACGCATAGCTAATTATTTATCTAAACTACCTTGGAAAGTCCATATGGAAGACGACGAATCCTTCATTTTTTAGAAAAGAAGAGCTTGATATCTCTATAAAAAATAGAGTAATCTTGAAGCTAATAAATGTTTTATACATTTATGGTATTTGAATGAGTTTTATTTCAGTTAAAATATTCACTACTGTAAATTTTATTATTTACGATGAGCTATTTTCAATGGGATCCCATCACAAAAACCATGTTGTGGTTGGGGCCCATTGCGGAAATTAACATTGAAACTAATTTTTTTTGCAACAGGCCCATAAAAAAAATATTACATGCGACGGGAAGTGTTCCCATCTTAAATAGATGTCTGATTAAATACATTATATAATAAAGAATCTTATGTGATGGGATACGAGCCCATCACAAATAACATATATGTTAAAATCCATTTGTGATGGGACCATCGAAAAAAATTATTGTGACGGCAAAAAAACCTGTCGCAAAAAACATTTAAAAAATATTTATGTTCTTCTTGCGATGGGCCCCCCGTCACTAAAGGCCCTATTGAAAAAAATTAATAAAAAATATAAATATTATTACGAAATAAAAAATAAAAAATATTAAAATCCTCAATATTCAAAAAATATATATAAAAAATCAAAAAATAATAATAATAATAATAATATTACTAAAATAAACAAATATTAAAAAGTATTACTAATAATAAAATATTAGAATATTAAAATATTAAAAATACAAAAAAAAATAATTATGCAATATTCACACCAATATAACATACAAAAACTGTAAATAATTAACATTACAACAAATGCTCAATTCAAATGTTTTTAACAGAACAAAAAAATTACTGTGGGTGGGAGATAGTCTTCTGGAAGAGCTACATGATCTGGTGGAGATGGCGGAGGAAACTCCATCACTAAACTATGAGTCAGACTGCACATGTACTCCATATACTCGTTTTGCTGCTACTGCAATCGACGCATGTCCTCCTCGTGCTATTGATGCTTCTCTTCCAGCTACTTTTGCAAACTCTCTATATGCCCAGTTTGAGATCCAACTACTGCTGATACTGTGAGCTAGAAGATGATTCCTCTCCACGAGTTCCTCTCGATCTAGATGCCATCATCGTAGTAGTACCATAATACGACACATTAGTCAAATGTGAGTCGATAAAAACTACTCGACCTTTCTCAAAGGCATACTGGGTCTCGTACATCCATGTCGCCACATTGAAATGGTGGGCACTAGTCTAATCAGCCGTCTTGGCCTAACTCTCAGCCCGTTTCTGAGAGGTCACAACCTCATATGACCCCTTCTGTTTAAATTTGAAATTAAAATAGTGAAAATATTATATGTAGTTAATTTTCATACTGAAAAAGAAATAATACTGACCACAATCCGACCCAGGCGATCACCTCTAAACACTGTAGTGACTGCATCATTTTACCCCTTATGACCAACATCATACTCTATAAAATTGAGATGCTTGACTGCCTATATGAATATAAAAAAACTATTTATATGTAATGGTATATAAAATATTAAAAAAAGATACTTATGGGATTCTCTCAATGCATACTGAATGTACGACAACCAGCATTATGTGTCAACTCCTGTCTCACCTGGTTCTGCTAGAAAAATGATGATATCCTTTGAAATCCACTACTCAACCAGTGTGAACATAATCCAGCCCACAAGTGAGATGAAATGTACTCAGGTCAGTTGTCTCTAAATGACTCATCAAATATTCTCGCTCCAGCTTTTTTAATGGATGCTCTTTTCAATTGATGCAACAACTGAATGAAATTCTCACACATAGAGTATTCTCATGCCTCATGGATAACACCACACATGATATCATCAATGGGATACCATAAAACCAAAAAATAATATATAATATCATGTTACTAGTGAAATAAATTTCTAAATAAAAATTATTTATTTACGTATCATCCAATGAGTGAACAAACCGAGCCACACATTAATGGGAATCTGTTCCTCTGTGATTCATGGATGAGAAAAATAAATGCACAAGATATCCCTCCCATATCCCATAGTTATATGAAGAAAATTGTGAAAAAAGAACAAACAATCAATGAATTGGAATATAAATAAATAAATTAAAGCTAAGTAAAATACACAGGTTGTCATACCTCCGCATGTGTGGATCAAATCCAAGATGTGGACACTGCTCAGGGATAAAGTAAGGAATCATAATTCGTGAAATATTGTTCCCCCTCCGTGTACCCCCAGAACTACCAGTAGTCTGAGGGTCAGATGATCCCAAATCCTCTTCATCCAAAGGTAGATCTACCTCCTCCAACTCACAAAGTAGATCAGGATCCATCTAAAACAAAAAATTATTTCGTTTAGTAGATAGTTGAAAATAACCATTTCATAATCACATATATTATTTATGATTATAACCAGCATTTAACTCTGTCAATGTAACCTTCATCATCATCTTTATATCTGACGATGTCAATGTCTTCATATTCATCCTCGGTGTCATTAATATTCATATGATATTTGGTTTCATCATCTCTTGCCATTTAAAATTTGTTTTTAATATCACTAACATCATTGTCACCATCGACCCTTAATTTTGGGGTGTCCTCATCGATATTCATGTCTCTCAGTGAAAAGGGAGGATTTTGTGTAGTCTGTTGAAAAATTTCAATTCCTTGAACTTCATCAGAACCATATTCTATTTGAGTAAATTTATTTTCTCAAGATTTCATTTTTATTATGCTCCACCAATCACTCAGATCACTTGAAGTAGCATAGTACTATGTGTAATATATTTTATGTTCATGTTGTGCTAGTAAAAATGGTTCATTTACTGCAAGAAGACTTTTATATTTAATATTGACAATTCCATTAATCGGATGAACACACAAGCCTTGCTCAGTATCTAACCACCTGAATTTAAACAATGTTTTGTATTTTTTTCATAGATAATACAGTTAAATATTTTCATCCAGCATGCCTTAAAAGTCAACTTCATTTTCTCTATGATTAAATCCTCTCAAGAAAACACTAATGTACATTGTTTATTTGATTCCCCATATGCACGTTTAGGAAATAGATAACCATTGACCATGTATGCATTGTAAGATTTAACCATTTTAGATGGTTTTTTTACTCAATATACAAAGTCAGTTATCAATTTTATCAGCATGTTGAGACACCTGATAATTTGTAAAAAAATTATCAACATTATAAATAATAAACCAAATTGATATATTAAACCATAAATAATTTATGTTACTATTTTTTAATCAATTGAGAAAATGATTTCTGTCAGATTTTTTCAAGAGCAGCTGCGGTAATTTGTGGAATCTTTTTCTTGCTATGATTATCATAAAACCTACATTTAAAATAAGATTACTTATTGTAACCTAAATTATATAATAGTTGATAAAAGTAATCCCAATAAAAATTATTTCATTTCTTCATAGTTGAGCAGAACATATGTATGATATATGTGATGTTCATGATCTGAAATCCATCATTCATGAACTCCACCAAATCCAAGCTATCACAAATTAAAAACTGATATTTGATTATTCATTTCATCATCAGCATTCCCCTTTTTCTGCCACACATGGTTTTGTTTTAAGGGATATTCAGATTCAAAATAATGAGAGAAGAAGAATGAAATTTCCTCTTGCAAATAAGATTCAGCAATTGAGTCTTCAACTGATGCTTTGTTAAATAATTTTTTCTTCAATTTTTTCAAGCATATATCGAATAAGTACATCCATAAAAATTGTACTAGACCTCCACATTTAACTTCATGTGGAAAATGTAATATTATATATTCCATTTAGTCAAATAAATCCAGTTGAAAATATTTTTCCAGTTTACATATAATTATAAAAACATCATCTTATAGTTTACTTAGTGCACTATAGTCTGTTGTCGTGATACAAATATCTCGAAAAAAATTCATATGTCTCTTATCAAATCCTAAATCATAGATTTCAAAAATCCTCTCAATCTAGAAACATAATTCTTCCCATTGTAACAAGACAATACTGACTTTTTCATTTGGTAATATGACCCTTATTAACACATCTACTCAATATGGAATCATACCCATCTGAAAGTCTCAAATCTATATTCCACTAAAAGAATAATAAAAGACTCTCTTTGGAAAATGTATAAGATGATTTTGGCTTCATAAACCTATGTGATATGATATTTTGAAACAGTTCATGTTCTGGTCATCTATAAATTTGGAAAAGATCTAATCATGCCATTACATTATCATTGGTCTTAGCTGGTATATCCAAAATTGAGTGAAATAAATTATCAAAACAGTTCTTCTCAATATTCATAAAATCAAACATGTGGCAGACCATCAATGAAGACCAATATGGTAGATCCCAAAAATGCTTCGTTTTATCCAATTATTCTCTTTCCCAAAGACATGAATTTTCTTTTGGTTTACTGTTGGACCAAATCTAATTGGAGGTAATGAAAATAGAAATGACCTTAACACTATACCTTAGATTATTTTTGGAGGTTCATCCCTTTCAATTGTTCCTTTTTTGAATTGTGATTTATTCCTCCGAAAAGGATGATCGGTTAGAAGAAATCTACAATAACAATCAATATAGCTAGGTTTCGTTCCATTGATGAGCATAAAGGCTTTGTTTTCATTCATATAGTAAAGACATGATTTGGTTCCATGTGTACTCCAGCTAGATAACATGACATATGATTGGAAGTCACTAATCGTCCACATCAATGCAGCTTTTAATATGAAATATTGTTTCGCAGTAATATCATATGTACTAACACAATAACACTATAACGAATTTAACTCAGCAATAAATGGTTTCAAATAGTCATCAAAATTATTTTTTCGGATGTCCTAGAATTAATAAGGTCTCAATGATATAGAGATCCTTCATGAACATCCTTGGAAGTAAATTGTACAGAGTTATAAATACAAGCCAACATGAATATTGACTACTGTATGAACCAAATGAACAAAAACCGTTAGAATAAAGACCCAATCACACATTTCAGGTGTCTAAAGAAAAAGATGAATGAAGTCGGTCAAAATGTTACCATGAATCACCATCAGATGGCTGATTCAAGCATTTATCAGTTGAAATCGTTGTTTTGTGCTAGGAAATCATTGACGCTATGTTCGGGGACATATACAAACCCTGAAACGAGGGTGTACGGGTAAAATATCTCAACTATTTCACAGGAATCGATCCAGACATCCACGATTGAGATTATTTATACCTTAATTGTACACATGTGGGACAACTATCCAATGGCTCATTTTCACGAGAATATAAGATGAAATCATTTACACATGCATGAATCTTCTGATAACTATGGACCGGATTACGAAGTAACCACTTTCTCTCATAGTAATTTGCAGGAAACACATTTCCTCTAGGTAACAGTGTTTTAACCAAAGAACTATCTGATCAAAATAGTTTTTTGAAATTTCATTATCTAATTTAATAGCCATAAATTTTTCAACTACTTCTAATTTTCTTATCTTGCACCCATGATATAATGCATCCTCAATAGACCTCAACAACTCATAAAATTTGGATGGTTCCATCTATGGAGTTAAATCAATAAAATCCTATGTTTCAAATTGCTGCACAGATGGACCTGAAACATTATATACTATATTTTGAAACTGTGATAGTTCTAGAATGAAGTTATTAGTATTTTCTCTAGAACTACATTCACCGTGTTGATATAAAAAAACATAATGTGGTTGAAAACCAAACCGCAAGAGATGCCCCCCAACATTGTAAATTCTGTAAAACGTTCTTAAAGCACATTTTTTACAAGGACACATAATTGTGCCTTCTGAAACAAATTATGGATTTGATGTTTCAAATGATAAGAAAGATTCAACACCGTCAATATATACAGGATTTAAACCAGAACTATTTGGATTTCTGCACTGATTAATCCTATCACAATCATCTAATAATGAATGTTGTCAACTTACTTATTCCATATTTTTCTAGAAAATATTAAATCATTACTGTTTCTAAATTGTTTGAATTTAGAAAAACACTATCCAAAAAAAGAAGACAAATTATTACAACTACTCCTTAATAATTTCCATTAATTAAGTGGAACACAATTTATTGTAGATTGAAGAATCCTCTTTTTTCATACTGCTAATTTACTTGAAACATTCTCACACTGAAATCACAATGAAGAATCTTCTCAGTGGAACACTTATTCATTCTCGTGCATATGAGAATTCATAAGCGTACATTAGAGCAGCTTCTACTTTATGAATTCAATGTAAAATAGATGCAAGTAAATGAGCCGTCAGACAAAAGATCCCCATTTTCTTCGATGAATCTTTTTTTGCAACTATCACCACCTGAAAATATTACGAAAAATGTGGTCCTACGGATGCATATTTAAACTTGTGCATATGAGATTTTATATGCATACTTAGAAGCATTCTTTTCATAATGTTTTGAGTCGGTGATAGTTGGAAGCAAAAGAATCATCGAACAAAAGCAGTGCCGATAATCCATTGACATTTTTTCCAAGTTATTACAATTGGTTATAATTGAATTTATTGCAATTTATTTCTATTTATTTATAATTATTTCTAATTATTGCTAATTATTTCAAATTCTTGAAAATTCTTGCTCTTTATTTCTATTTATTTCAATTTATTGTAATTTATTTCAAATTATTCGTATTTATTTCAACTTATGGTAAATTATTTCTAATTAGTGTAATTATTTCAAATTATTGCAAATTTTTTCTAATTTTTTCTAATTATTTCTGATTATTGATAATTCTTGCTAATTGTCACTAATTATTGCAATTTATCACAATTTATTGCAATTTATTACCATTTATTGCAATTTTTTGCATTTTATTTGTAAATTTCCATTTATTCCAATTTATTTCAATTTATTCATATTTATTACTAATTATGGCTAATTATTGCTAATTATTGATAATTATTGCTAATTGTTGCTAATTGTTTCTAATTATTTCTAATTATTGCTAATTATTACAAATTATTACAAATTATTTCTATTTATTGCTAATTATTACTGATTATTTCTAATTATTTGTATTTATTATTATTTATTAGTATTTATTACTATTTATTACAATTTATTATTATTTATTAATATTTATTAGTATTTATTAGTATTTATTATAATTTATTAGTATTTATTACTAATTACTACTAATTATTACTTATTATTACTATTTATTAGTATTTATTAGTATTTATTACTATTTATAACTATTTATATCTTTTTAGTAATATTTATAACTTTTTTATTTTTATTTATTACTATTTAGAATTTTTTATTATTATTTAATATTATTAATTACGATTTATCAGTATTTATTACTATTTATTACTATTTATTACTATTTATTATTAATTATTACTATTTATTAGTACTTATTACTATTTATTACTATCTATTACTATTTATTAGTATTTATTACTATTTATTTGTATTTCTTATTATTGATTACTTTTTAGAAGTATTTATTAGTATTTGTTGGTATTTATTAGTATTTATTGCTAATTATTACTATTTATTACTAATTATTACTAATTATTACTAATTATTACTAATTGTGACTATTTAATACAATTTATTTGTATTTATTACTATTTATTAGTATTTATTAGTATTTATTAGTATTTATTACTATTTATTTATTATTATTACTATTTATTACTATTTATTACTATTTATTAGTATATATTTCTATTTATTAGTATTTATTTCTTTTTATTACTATTTAGTCCAATTTATTTCTAATTATTACAATTTATTTTTATTTATTACTATTTATTACTATTTATGGCTATTTATTTTTATTTATTCATATTTATGGGTATTAATTACTATTTATTGAAATTTATTAATATTTATTAGTTATTATTACTATTTATTACTAATTATTTATATTTATTAGTATTAAATACAATTTAATAATATTTAATAAAATTAATTATTATTTTTATTACTAATTATTACTATTTATTACTAATTATTATGATTTATTACTATTTATTAGTATTTATTACAATTTATTAGTATTTCTTAATAATTATTACAAATTAACACTATTTATTACTAATTGTTAATATTTATTACTATTTTTTCTAATTATTACTAATTAGTGTTAATTACTATTCATTACTGCAAAATACAACTACTAATTACTAATTACTGCTAATTATTTATATACATTACTAATTATCGTTAATAACAATTAATTATTACTAATTACTAATAATTAATACTTATAATTTAATTTCGTTATTACAAATAAACACTGATGAAAAAACAATTTAAATCTAACTTAATTACAACTAATCAACTATAATTAAAGTTAATATATTGATAGGAAATAAATACTAAATTAAATAAAACATAAATGCCTTTAAACTTGATCTCTTATAATTGTAGGTGTCTTCACCACTTCTTCGTAAAAAAACTTAACTCTAAAAAATTTGTGTTTGTAGAAACAGAGGAACACGAAATTCGGGTAGAGAGAAGAAAAGACGGAGGGGGTATATTGTAACATCCCGGTTCCGGAAGCCACCCAGAGGCGCCCCGTACCTGGTTGGTCACATGTCCTCAAGCGCATTTCCCCAAATGCCAGAGGCTGCTGACTAGCAGTGTGGGCCTTGCGTGTGATAGTGTGGAAACTATGCCCTCATTGGGAGAGTACACCGTAGAAGAAAACAAAGCATTCAATAGCAGAAGCAGTAAATACCCAACAACAATAAACAGCGGAGGACTAAAACAATAACAACTGGAGCACACATGTATATATGAAATGATGCACGATACATATGTTTAGGAAAGCAGCCAGACAAGTCACAGTGATGAATACAATACTAAACCAAAGTAAAAAAGAAAAACAAGAAAGAAACTCCTCAGCATCGCAAGACTCAGCTAGGTCCCACGTTCTCATGCTCCAAATCAATCAAGTACCAGAAGTCGAAGGGCGCTTTCCCTTGTCTACACCTGCAACAAGATAGTCTGTTTGGGCCCAAAAGCATGGCCCAAACAGGGTGTGAGACTAAATCCCAGTAGGCAACCACCCAATGATCTATGCCTAACATTCAGTGAGTATATGGTAGGTAATAGTACAGTAAGCAGTAAACAGTAATAGTAAACAACAGGCAGTAAACAGTATGCTGTAATAGGATGATATACAGTAATAATCAATCCACAGAACAACACGCAACAGAGAAGTAAATAACTAACCACAGCAGGAACCCCTCTTTGAAGTACTCACAGCCAACCCCTCTGCTCCTATCCAAGAAGTACCAAAAACCCTCTAGGCAGTGCCCTTAGCCTAACCCTTCTGGTTTGGTCATATGAAATTATAAGACTCTCTGGGGAAGTTCGCTCGGTCAATTCCCTTTATAGTTAAGGGTAGTCAGGGACTCTCTGAGGAAGATCACCAGGTCTAACCCCCTTATAGCCCCAAGGTCTAGAAACTCTCTGAGGAAGCTCACTCGGTCAATTCTCCTATAGTCTCAGGTCTATCACCGACTCTTTGAGGAAGCCTTCTCGGTCAATTCCTCCTCTAGCCTGGAATGGTTTTAGGAAATTCAAACAAGTAAAGACTCTCTCAGGAAGCTCCCTCAGTCTACCCTCCTATAGTCTATAATATCCAAGACTCTCTGGGAAGCTCACACGGTCTATCCCATGTAGTCTATAATGTCTAACACTCTCCGAGGAACCTCACTTGGTCAATCCCCATATAGCCTATAATATCCAAGACACTCTGGGAAGCTCACTCGGTCTATCCCATATAGTCTATAGCACCAGGTTCTCACGGTCCCTTTCCAGTCAGTGTATAATAATGCTATAAGGCCAAAGTACACCTACAAAGCTACTTGGCTAACCAGTCTACAACATAACATGCATGTCAAGGAAAACATTCCATCCTACGGTTACAAGGCATCAAATTGAGGTATAAAGGCCAAAGGCTAACAGGACCCAAGGGTCATAACAAGAAAAAGGCATGGGAAAAACACCCAAGCATAACAATTATCCACAAATATGATCAAATTACCTCTACACAAGAATTCAAGAATGGCAGGAAAACAACAGGGGAAAACGGTAAACACGCAGTACCCCGTTCACTGGTATTGGTGGAAATTTGAAAATAAAACTCAAGGACTTTAAAAGGTAATGCACAAACCACCTTCCTTGATGCTAGGAGATCAATATAATTGATCCACGAGGCTTGATTCTCCTTAAAACGTCATATATCTACGAAAACGCTCAAAATGTTCAACCCATGATATCTTGAGAAAGAAATAAAATCATGGAATGAAACTCAAGTAGAAGAAAGAGCTCACCGTTTCGGTTCCAACGCAATTGACGACGGTCGATTTGGAAAATAGATGGAGGTTAGGAGGATCAGAGGATGTTCGCGGTCATACGGGCACTCTCAGTCGATGAACCTGGAGAAGAAGGTGTTTTTGTTGATTAAGCATGACCCCAGTCTGTTTAATGAATAAAAATAAAGTACACGACATGTACTTCTGGGGTACATGACATGTACTTGGATTTTCCGTACTCTGCTTTAAGCGGCCTCCACATCGCCCCTACACACAGTGTGTGTGGCCCGAACACGGCCAGCACACGGCCTTACGCGACATCAAATTACATGTCGTGTACTTATAAAGTACACAGTTTGTACTTTGAAAATTTACAAATTTTCCTATTTTTCTCAAAAATGACCAGAAAAGGAAAAACATACCTGAAATGAAGATCCAAGTTCTTACAAACTTCACCCCTTAAAGAAATTCGTCACTGAATTTCCCTAGCAAGGCGTAGAAGAAGAAACCCCGAACAGCTCTGGCCACTATGATCGTACATAGGCCTCCCTCTCCCAAGTCTCGTCCTGTACTCGCCCGTGCTGCCATAACACCAGTACCAACGGAACATACTGGCCCCAGAGAACCTTTTTACTACGATCGAAAATCCTGATAGGATTCTCCTCAAATGATGCATCCGCTTCGAGCTCAACCTCCTCGGGTTGAAAGACATGAGACGGGTCTGAAATGTAATGTCAGAGATGAGAATCATGGAAGATGTCATGTTTAGCCTGGTACCTCTGTGGTAATTGCAACCGATAGGCAATCGGTCCAACTCTCTCCAACACCTCAAACTACCCGACGTACCATGGTGAAAGCTAACCCTGTCTTCGAATCATCTTATGTCCCAACATCGGTGAGACACATAGGAAAACCTGACCCCAGACCTCGAACTCCAGAGGTCATCTCCGCTGATCAGAATAAGACTTTTGTCGAGACTGTGCTGTATCCATCCTCTTCCAAATCAACTCTATCTGCTCTAAGGTCTCCTGAACAAGACTAGGTGCCAGCAAAGCTGCATCTCGTGCCTCCAGCTAGAACAAAGGTGATCGACATGGCCTACCTTACAAAGCCTCGTAAGGTTCCATATGAATATTCGCCTGAAAACTGTTGTTGTAGGTGAACTCCACAAGAGGTATACACTACTCCCAATAACCTCCAAAGTCTAGAATGCAATCTCGGAGCATATCCTTAAGCACATGGATCGTATGATTGGACTGAACATCTGTCTGGGGATGGTATACTATACTCAAAAGTACCTGTGTTCCCAAAGCCTCTTGAATCCACTGCTATAACCGAGAATTAAATTGCACATCCCTATCTAAAACAATGTAGTGTGTAACTCCATGCAGACATACAATGTCTCAGATGTACGACCGCCTCATCTCATCAACACTGAAGGTCTCCTTGATCGGCAAGAACTGAGCAACCTTCGTAATCCTGTCGACGACAACCCAAACATCATCACTCAATTGAGGTGACCTCGGTAACCTGGTCACGATGTCTATCGCGACATCGTTCCACTTCCTCTCAAGATTGGTTAACTGCTATAAAATCGCTGCTGTTCGGTGATGCTCCACTTTCACCTATTGACAATTGGAACACCTCAAGACAAAACCAGCAATATCTCTCTTCATACCTGGCCACCAGTACTGGTGGTGTAGATAAAGATACATCTTGGTGACTCCAGAATGAACTGAACAAATTGATGAATGAAAAACCCACATCAGATCCTCGCATATATGTCTACTAGCACCCATACACATCCCTGGAAATGCATGATCTCATCTCCACTCATTGTCCATCTAGGAAGAGGTTCCTCTCCTGACACACTCTCCTGCATGACTAGGCCTTCTGAGTCTGATATCATTATCATCCGTACCCGATCAAGAAGAGTTTAGGTAACAACTATAGAAGAAATAAATGTCTAGACCTGTTTTTCATTCACCTCTAGATTCATCATAGAGAACAGATCCATAAGCTTCCCCTCACTGCTGGCCTCCCGAACAACCTGAATCTGAGTTCTCCTGGTCAACGCATCAGCCACTGCGTTGCCCTTTCCCAGCGTATAGGCAAGCTCAAAGTCGAAGGACTGAAGATACTCGACCCACCTTTGCTGTCTCATATTCATTTCTAGCTGAGTGAATATGTACTTGAGACTAATGTGGTCGGTGAAAACCACAATGTGCTCTCCCAGAAGGTAATGTCTCCAACAGTGTATGGCATGAACAATAGCTACAAACTCCAGATCGTGTGTCGGGTAGTTCCACTAGTGTGGCCTCAACTGCCGAGACCCGTACGCAACGACTCCATCTCCCTGCATAAGCATAGCTCCCAGTCCATCACATGAAGCATCATAGTCT
The DNA here is from genome assembly GCA_963277665.1 of Viscum album. Taxonomy (NCBI): domain Eukaryota; kingdom Viridiplantae; phylum Streptophyta; class Magnoliopsida; order Santalales; family Viscaceae; genus Viscum; species Viscum album. The sequence continues at coordinate 1,464,960,159 of OY728125.1, read as the reverse complement.
TGCCTGGCTCTGGAAAGACTATTATCAGTGTTGACGTCATCCACCCTTTCAGCTCTTGAAATGCTATCTCACAAGAATCTATCAATAAGAACTTCACACCTTTCCAGGTCGGACCTGTCAATAGTCCTTCAAGACATGAAAAGTAATATATGAAATGCCTATAGTATCCATCCAGCCCTAGAAAACTCTACACCTCAAAGACATTCTTCGGCTGCTCCCATGAAACTACTGCTCTCACTTTCTCTGGGTCTACTGATACTCCTTTCACTGAGATAACGTGACCCATGAAGTGAATCTGATCCATTCAAAAGTGGAATTTCGAGAGCTTATCATATAATTGATGCTCATTCAGTGTAATCAGAACGATCTCAAGATGGGTAGCATGGTCGTGTCGAGTGCAAGAGTACACCAAGATGTCATCCACGAAAACCACCACGAATAAATCCTTGTACGGAAGGAACACTCAGTTCATCAGTGCCATAAAAACCACTGGCGCATTCGTGAGACCTAATGGCAAGACCGTATACTCGTATTGACCATAATTTCTCCCGAAGGCTGTAAGAGGTGTATCTAATGGTCTAACGCGTAATTGATGATAACCAAATCTCATGTAAATCTCCGAGAACACTCGGGATCCTCAAAGTTGATCAAAGAGGCTATCGATCATCAGAATGGGATATCGGTTCTTGACCATCAAATGGTTCAACCTCTGATAATACACAAAAAGTCTAAGGGTTACGTCTGTGTTCTTCGCAAACAGGATAGGCAAAACCCAAGGAGATGTACTGGGTCAGATGAAACCATTTTCCTATAACTACTCCAACTGCCTCTTGAGCTCCTGAAACTCAGGTGTAGCAACACTATAAGGACGAATAGACCACTGTGCCAATCCTATCACGAGCTCAATCGATAAGTCTACCTCATTCTCCGGAGGCAAACCTATAAAGTTCTCTAGAAAGACATCCCTGAAATGATCCACCACTGGAGGAAAGTCTAACTGCGAAGTCCCCTTGTCATCCAGATAAAGAATAGCAATCTGGGCTGCAAATCCTCCTAGCCCATGATGCTCAGGTCCAGCTCTTCCCACCTAGACATCCCACTCGCCTCTATGAAGAAAATATCTCCCCTCTGGTGATACGAAACACACCCTGAGGCAATATCAATCGATGAGTGCCGGGAAAGGAACTTACTAGTCCATACCGAGAATGACATCATATCTTGTCATCTCTAGGACATAGAGGTCCCACAAGAAGTGACACCCTACAACCTCAAGAGGGCACTCTTTTCACTGACATACGCTATATGTCCTCATTCCCAACAGTGTGTCAAGAGTCAACATATCGGCAGACGAAAAGATATAGAGCCCAAGACTCTCCACAACAGCATTTGAGATAAAACTATGTGAAGAACCAGTATCGAAAAGGGATGAAGATAAAACTGAGGATACTAAGATAGTACCTCGAACTGTAGAAGGGCTGAGATCATGCTCCTGATTGGTCTGATGCATGGTGAATGTCTGGCATGTAGCGCGGCCCTGCTCCCTTGGGTGACCACTCTGAGGTGATCCACTCGGCTATCGCTAGTAACTTGGTGACTAACCAACATAAACGCGACATCCCCCTCAGCCCGAACGGCCAAAAGAACTCCAGTTCCAAGACTGTTGAGAAACTGGAGATACATCTCTTGTACACGGGGTCATAAAAGAACCCCTACCACCAGCTGTAGGTGAGAAGATCTAACAAAAATGCTAAAGATGGCCCATCTTGCCATAGGATCGGCACTCCATCAAGTCCCTCTGGCACAGAGGTCTAGTATTCCCACTCCTAACACACTGGTAGCATAAAACCTGGCTACCTAAGGATACATTCCGCCTAACCTAATCTCCTTGAGCAGACTCCCTACGGCACTTCCTTCTATCAGTAGAAGGAACACTGAATCTGGATGTCGAACCGCCCTGGCCCACTGCTCTGGAATTCCTCAGATTACACTCAGTTATCAACACCTGGTTGATGATAGAGGATATCGTAGTCAACCAGAATATATCCACCTAGGAATGGATCTTCTGCCTGAGACCGTCCTCAAACTTCATATTAAGGAACAAATCATCACCTACTGGAATCGGCATGAAGCGCTGCAGCTCATTAAAATGAGACGAGTACTCTATAACAGAAAGAGTACCCTGCTCGAGACTCATAAACTCCCATGCTCAATCGGTACTCAAGGTCTATAGGTAGAAGAAATCATAGAAGATGCGCTGAAACTCATCCCAATTCATACTCCGCTAGTGCCCTGACCATGAGTTCACCTCCCAACACCTCCTGGCAGTGTCTCAGAGCATATAAGTTGCCAGATTTACTCTTTTCTCTGAAGGTATCTCCAAATGAATGAAGATCGTTAGTGTGGCCTCTAGCGAAGACTCTGCATCCTAGGGTCCTCTATCCCTTGATAAAGTTGGAGGATGCTACTGCTGGAAACCCACGTCAACTCAGCCATCGACGGGGCAGGAGGTGGCACTCCCTAAAATGTCTGCTTCATCCCCAGGATGTCCTCCCTGAACTGCACATCGGCTCCTGAAAGGGTATAACTGCTGGTGCTAAGGCTGTCACAGTAGGAGGATCTATAGGAGTTCCCTGATCAGCAATATCTAGTGTCTAATCACCATCTGGAATTGATGTACAACCGGAGGACATCTCAGTGGCATAGATCTGAAATATTTAAATGACCCCGTATATCTGGAATATCAAGGATATAAAACACAAGAGTACAAGACAAGAACATGAGAAAAGAGAAAACCAGTTCTACAAAACAAGACTACAAGGCGTGAATAAAAACTACACGGTGTTTCCTCTTAAGCAAGATAGATGGGTGTGTACTTCTGACACCACTGGTCGTGTGACACCCTAGACTACACGGCGTGTTTTCCCCACACACATCGTGTACTTGAACTCCATTCCCCTGGCCGAGTCTCCTTACACGTCTAGTCCACACGACCCTCTTAACCTTAGACAACACGACATGTTCACTAAGGACACGGCGTGTACTAGACAAGGTTTCCGCGAACCGTGTTGTTAGTTACACAACCAACTACACGGCGTGTTCCGAAGAAACACGGTGTGTATAGGAGAAGATAACACCGACCCTTTTTGTTCGTGACAAGACATGGTACCTATCACAAGGCTACACGGTGTGTTCATACCAAACACGACATGTAGTCGAGTACACGCCGTGTATTCTGGGTTTTTCCGGGCGGTAGCTCAAAAACAGCACCGAAGCCCAGAAAACACTTAAAAAAACATGTTGGTGCCAAATTCTGATCCGTGAGAGCCCATACTCACCGCGAATCAAATCATGACATCTCCTACATATCAAATACAAGGAAAACAAGTCAATGATCAACCATGTTCGGATTCATGATGGCCCATAACATGTCATGAACCAAAATTTGGAATTCATTTAAGAAAAGGTACAATACAAACAAATTCTCTATTAAACAGCAGAGATACTATCAAGAATCTATCACAACAACATGTATAATTTACACAACGTCTATCACAACCACATGAAATCGCTAATGCAGCATATATGACATGGAAATAATGCATGTCATGTGATTTATAACAAGTTACTATATAATGAATGATATGGAATACCCTAATCTCAACGGGTTGTGAAATAAATAGAACCACAATATCACAACAATAACAACACAAGGCATGTGAATCACTCTAGGTGAAATCATATCAACCGTAAAATCTCAAAACAAAAAAACTGTAATAAACGAGGTAGATTCGCTTTTCCCTATACATGGGTCAGCTACTCTAAGGAATAGCTTATTAACAAGTACTGATTCCATACTATCCCGGGATAAAGGCTCTATACATGAAATCAAGATTAAAGACATCCTCTGATACTACTTTGAAATGTCCCGGTTCTGGAAGCCAGCCAAAGGCACCCTGTACCCGGTTGATCACATGGACTCAAGCGCATTTACCCAAATACCAGAGGCTGCTGACTAGTAACGAGGGCCTTAGGTGTGATAGTGGGGAAACTATGCCCACATTGGCAGAGTACACGATGGATGTTAACAAAGCATACAATAGCAGAAGCAGTAAATATCCAAGCAGAATAAACTGTGGAAGACTAAAACAATAACAACTGAAGCACACATGTATATATGAAGTGATGCACGATACATATGTCTAGGACAGTATCCAAACAATTCAAAATGTTTAATACAATACTAAACCAAAGTACAAAAGAAAAACATATAAGTATCACCTTAGCATCGCAAGCCTCAACTTGGTCCCATGCTCTCCTGCTCCAAAGAAATCAAGTACTAGAAGTCGAAGGGGGATTGCCCTTGAATATACCTACAACAACATAGTTTGTTTGGGCCCAAAGGAATGTCCCAAAGAGGGTGTGAGACTAAATCCCAGTAAGCAAATACCCAAAGATCTGTGCCTAATGGTCAGTGAGTATATGGAAGGTAATAGTACAGTAAGCAGTAAACAGTAATAGTAAACAGTAGGTAGTAAACTATAAGCAGTAACATGATGATATACAGTAGTAATCAATCCACAGAACAACAAGCAGCAGAGAAACGAACAACTAACCACAACAAGAACCCCTTTGGGAATTACTCGCAGCTAACCCCTCTGGTACTATCCAAGAAGTACCAACAACCCTCTGGGAAGTGCACTCAGCCTAACCCCTCTGGTTTGGTAATACATAATTATATGACTCTCTGGGGAAGCTCACTCGGTCAATTCCCCTTATTGTCTAGTTTATCCAGGTACTCTCTGAGGAGGATCATGTGTTCTAACCCTCTTATAGCCCCAAGGTCTAGAAACACTCTGAGGAAGCTCCCTTGGTCAATCCTCCTATAGTCTCAGGTCTATCACAGACTCTCTGAGGGAGCCCTGTTGGTCAATTCCTCCTCAAGCCTGGAATGGATTAAGGAAATTCAAACAAGTAAAGACTCTACGAGGAAACTCACTCAGTCTACCCTCCTATAGACTATAATAACCAAGATGCTCTGGGAATCTCACTCGGTCTATCCCCTGTAGTATATAATGTCCAAGACTCTCTGAGGAAGCTCACTGGGTCTATCCCCGTATAGCCTACAATATCCAAGACTCTCTGGGAAGATCACTCGGTCTATCCCTTATAGTCTATAGCACCAGGTTCTCATGGTTCTGTGCTAGTCAGTGCATAATAATGCTATATGTCCAAAGTAAACCTACAGAGCTACTTGGCTAACTAGTCTACAACATAACAATCATGTTAAGAAAAACATTCCATCCTATGATCACAAGGCATGGAAAACAGGTATAACGACCAAAGGATAACAAGACCCAAGGGTCGTAACAAGAACAAGGAATGGGAAAAACATCTGATCACCGCAATTTTCAACAAACATGATCAAATTACCTCTACAAAAGCATACAAGAAAGGTAGGAAACAGACAGTGGCAAAACGGTAAACACGCAATACCCCGTTCATGGGTATTGGTGGAAATTTTCACATAAAACTCAAGGACTTCGAAAGGTAAGGCAGAAACCACCTACCTTGATGCTAGGAGATCAATATACTTGAACCACGAGGATTGATTCTCCTTATAACATCATGGATCTACGAAAATGCAAAAAACATTCAACCCACGATATCTTGAGAAAGAGGGAAAATCATGGAATGAAACTCAAGAATAAGGAAGATCTCACCACTGCGGTTCCAACACAATTGACGACAGTCGATTCGGAAAACAGACGGAGGCTCAGGGGATCAGAGGATGTTCGCGGCCGTATGGGCAATCCCAGTCGATGAACCTAGAGAATAAGGTGTTTTGTCAATTAGGCATGACCTTGGTCCATTTAATGAAAAAAAGAAAGGACATCATGTGTACTTCTGGGGTACACTGTCACGACCCGTCCTTGGTGCCTGTGCCGTGACTACCCCAAGCCCGCCTTCCATAGGCCAGTGGCTGGCGACTAGCACCAAAGGCGTAAATCCTGATAACTGGGAAGGCATTGCCTTTATAAAACTAAACAAAACACCAAAGAGTACAAGTGGAAGTAAAACACTAAGTACAAAAGAAAGTTCTGAAAAGTAAATGGGCCAAAATACAAACCCAACTGAAAGTACAACTACAACTGAATGAAAGGACAACAGAAAAAGAAAAACAGTTGGAAGAAAAGAAGCAGCTTCTGGGTCGTCCTCCTCAGATTCTACCTGAAGGGTAGGTACAGATAGCGTAGCTCCAGGATCGTCCACCACAAATCCTACCTTAAGGGTAGGTACAGATAGCGCAACTCCTGGATCGTCCACCACGGATCCTACCTGAAGGGTAGGTACAGATAGCCTCTAAAACGCCCTCTCCCATCAAACTCCTCTAAGTGTCGTCTCGCCGTGAAGTCCACCTCCGGATACTGACTCGTCGTGTGGTCCACTTCCGAGTACTGTCCAGTCCTCAAACACTCGGCCTCTATCAGCGCTACCCGTCGTATGCAACCAACACAACGAGGTGCGGGCATAGCCCATGCAGGTGTGAGTATACGATACTCAGTAGGGACCTTGAGACCCTCAAGGTCTCACTAAAACCAACAAGGATAACCACAAAGAAGATATCAACAGATAACCTCTACTTAGGTACATGCCCATACATATACCTATGTTATCAAGTAAACCATCTCAATTACGAGGAAACACAAAGTTTATGAAATCAACGGATAACCACTACCCAGGTATATGCCCATACATATACCTAAGTTATCAACCGACCCATCTCAATCATGAGGTAAACACAAAGGTCCTAGTCTCAAATCAAACAAAGATTTTCATTATCAAAACCATAACTGCTGAAGAGCCCCATCTCTGGAGTGTACAGTGGTCCTATCACGACTCCGAGGTACTAATCACTAACCTAAGACTGCTGAGGTACTTCTCCTGTTGAGTACCGCAGGCCAGCCACCCAAACACATTAGTGCTTCCCGTCACGGTATGCCACCCAAACACAGTAGTGCACACCCCGTAATAGCCTGCAGAGGTACTCTCTAGACGAGTACTGCGGGTCTGCACTGTCACACAGTAGTGCTCCGTCCACCATGGGTCTGCACCCAAACAATGTAGTGCTCCGTCCACTGGGCTAGTCGACTCACTCCAAGTCGTGTCGTTCAAGCAATCGCCAGGTCTCAACCAGCTAGACGGTCTCCGTACTCCAAACACTCGTCTCCGGGAGGGTCTTCTCCACGAGCTACAGGTCAATCCTTCAAGTAACTCAAAGTCCCATGAAGAAGTATTTCAAAGGACCTCCTCGTCATAGGGTTATCAACGCAACAGACGGCGCGTCAATCAGACGCCCGATCTGTGAGTTATTAGCCTTTTCGTTCGCGGGCCCCGGTTGGTTGCGTGTGCGAACCAACCCAGTCGTATCTCAACTGTACCCAGAACCCTCATAGGGTAAACTCATAGGGACCGTTTCTCCACGTGATCACTAACGCCGCTGACGGTTCGTCAAACGGACATCCAGTCTGAAAGTTATCAGCTTTTCCATTCTAGGGGCCCGGTTGGATTTCGGGAACAATCCAACCCGGCTACTATCCAACTGCAACCAAAACCTAGGCGAAGTATTCCAAAATTATCTGTCTCATCAAGAGGAATCCAACAAAGTCGACGACACGTCTATCGGACGTCCGAAGCTCAAGATATATGCATTTCTGCTCCGAGGGCCCGGTTGGTTTCGTAACCGAACCAACCCAGCCATACTCAAAGTTCTCCTAAACCTTGAATGTAATATAACGAAACGACCATCTCGATCCGAGGATCGCTACACAACTGACGATGCATCGATCGGATGTTCGTACCCCATGATATGGGCGAAAGACCGAAAAAGGTCCGGATGTGGGGGTTCGGGCCCGGACCGATCTGGCCCAAGTCGACCCAGGTCTGGGTCCGGCCCACTTGGACATGGCCCGGCCGGGATGGCGCGGCCCAGCTCGGCCTGGGCGCTGCCCGGCCTGGCGGTCCGGTTGGGAGGCTCCGCCATTTTGGCCGAGCAGTGTGGGGTAGCACGCTGCCCCCCGTAGGCATGCAATCGCGGCCCCATGGGGGGCCACTCTTTGTCAACGGACGTGGCTGGGCGCCGTGTCCTACCTCCCTCGGTCCTGTGCGGTCGTGGGACCAACGGACTGCCGCCGCAGCTTCAGCCGGGGCGGGCCTCCCCGTCGGCGCGTCGGGCGTCGCCGCCGTGCCGGTGAGGTGCGCCGTCGGTGTTTTTTGCGGACCACCGGACGCGCTTCGGTGGTCCGTTTTGCTTGCCGCCTTCGCCAACTTTCCTCCCGGGACTCGAACTTCACTGCAGAGGCTTAAAATTCACCTTGCGTCCCCATATTTCATCGCCCACCAATCCGTGCACAATGATCAACGAACGGAGTCATCAATCGCCTCCGCGGCCCTGACTCCGACCGCAGTTTCGTTCGGCCTCAACGACGCTGCGCGACGACGCCACGCTTCTTCGTCGCGTTCTTTCTTTTTTCCCCATGAGGTCGTTGCACCACGCCGCCTTTGTTCATGCCGCAACGAATCAAAAAAACAAAGGGAGAGGAGAGTCGTCCATGTTCGTGCGGTCCAACCTCCTCCCGTTAAGTTGGTAACAAGCGGCCCAAAAGACGAAGAACAACAAGTATTTTTCACGAATAAAAGAAATCCACCCAAACAGTTTTCCCCGAAATCAAAAATTTCCAACCCACAAACATAATCTTCGTGGATCAAATTAATATTTAGTTGATCCGCATTCTTAGATTTAGAAAGAAGTAAACAAAGGTTCACTAACAATCACAAATAAATTCCCTACCTCGAGCGTAGTCGTCAAACGAGGTTTGTCGCGGAAAGGGAGGTCGTGGAATTGAATGTCGCAGAAGAAGACGTCGTGGAAGGACACGTTGTGGAAGGAGGATTGTCGCGTCGCGGTGAAAAGATTTGTCGGCGTCGCATCGTCGATCTCCAAGGATCCGGCGTTCTTCGCGTTCTTCATCGAGGAAGAAGAACTCCAAGACCTTGAGCCGTTCTCTCCAAAATCCTCCCGCACAACCAAGGAAACAACAATAAAATAAGGGTTACCTTATTTAATTACTCATGCCAAACATTTTAAAATTCAAAAATGAATCAAACAATTAACTCAATTAATTAAAATGTTTTAAACCGCCCAATTTAAAAAGGCATTTATTATAAAGTTTAAAAGCAAGAGTTGACTTATATTTAAAAGGGGGGGGGGGTGCAGGTGCATTACCTTAATCAGAGGTGGGGGTTTCGTGGAAGTTGAAAAGGTGGGGCTTGTGTGGGCCCCACCCCACAAATATCCTTCCTATTGGAGTAGGATATAGTGGGTCCCACTTCAACCACTTAGCTTAGGTTAAATAACTTTAAATAAAATTAATTGGTTGCCCCATTTTATTTTATTCATTTACTTAACCCAAAATTTTAGTAACCACACCCGAGCAAATGCAACTCCAAAAAAGGTGTTTCTAAGCAATTATTGGCACTGAGATTCCATCGGTGCCCTCAGATTTTGATTCCAAGCACCGGTTCAAATGTTAGGAAAACCCGCTCATTCGTTCACTGAACATACCCAAGCTAAACTTCATAAAATGATTCCGGGCACACCGGGCCTCGGAATTAGGTGCCGTCAGAAACTGCGTCCTTATAAAATCCCCAAAAAAATTAAGAAAAAAAATTCCCTTGAATTTTAAGGGTCTTTAATTTACTCCCACCTCAGGGCTTTACATCCTCATAAAGATTTGACACAAACTAGGGATAAAAAAGCGGTATTGAGCACACATCTAAGCCTTCTGCTCCCATGTGCTTACCTGGAGGTTCCCGTACTACTAGTGAAAGCCCACCCGAGGAATCGACCGTCCTTGTAGGATCCGCTCCTGTCGATCCTTGATCCCCACTGGAATCTCTGCGTATGTCGCCCTGTTATCGATGTTCAACTCCCTAAGGTTGATGATGTGTGAAGGATCATGCACATATCTCCTCAGTTGAGATACGTGGAAGTCGTTGTGCACCTGGTGCAACTGAGGTAGATGGGTCAAGCGGTAAACCACTTCGTCTACCCAGCTGAGGACCTAGAAAGGACCGTTGAACCTCAGAGATAACTTGTCACCTCAACCACATCTCCGTAAACCTCATCGAAGTGAGACCCGTATAAGGACATGATCGTCATCCTCAAACTCTTGAGGTCTCCAATTCCTGTTAGAACTGAAACTCAAAATGACTGCTGCCATGAGGGTAAGGTTGACCGACTCAAGAGTGATCGGTCGCATCCTCCTGTGCCTGAGTTTGTCCTATGCTGCATGGGGTTTCCTCTTCGCCGACCAAGGAAAACCCATCCCGAAGTGGTAGTTAATCCACAACCTTTTTGCCTAATACCGTCAATTTGTGTATGAGCTGTGATTGCCCTGTCCATACTCAAACTAACGTCATAAGGCCTCGACGCTGCCACCAAGAGATTCCAACCAAAACTCTCACCTCGAGGGTCTGACCACACCGTCGGTGTAAGTGTGATTGTCGAGTATTCTCCAAAGGTATCTCCAGACATGAGGGTCAAGTCTACGGATTACCAGAAACTCTAGGTCTGGGAAAAGATTCGTGGAAAGAAGGAATGATTCGTATCAACATCTGTTACTACGACAGCTAGTAGTGTACACATACTGTCCCTCGAATCACACTTAGATCCATTGAGTCACTCTCCCTGATCGCATGCAGCTACTCTCTTCCCCTGCCCTCCAGCTCCCTAAGCCTGGCGGGGACAACTATGGCGGGTGGTTGTAGCATGTCAAAACGTACACCACCTCATGCTGCTCTCCTAGCTCTGCATCCATGTCTGTTGCTTCGTAGACTCATCTCTCTGTTAAACTTCATCTTATTGAAACATTTAACATGCACGAGTCTCTAATACTGGCGCCGGTTTCCCATTTCTTACTGCACTGTGCAGTCTTCACCCGCTCCTGGATGATCTGCACCTTCTTTTCCTATGATCTGAAAGAGCGGCTAAAATTTCTCCTTTTCCAAAAAGAGAAACTCGGTCTCATCCCCTGGATGAACCACGCCCATTGCCTAATACAGTCAATCCTGACATGAATGATGTATTCATGCCATGGATGACGTCGTAAGGACTCGACGTCACTACCAAGAGATCCAACTATCACTCTCGCCTCCAAGGGTCGAGTCACACTTTCGGCATCAGTGTGAGGTCAATGGGTCTCCTCCAGTAGAAATCTCGAAAGTGAGGGTCAAGTAAATAGTCTTAACTTGGACCACACAGTATCAACCAAACAAAAGGATAGGAAAGAAAACATCACAAAGATAAGTGTCTTTTTATTATTGAAGGTCATAGTAGAAAGACACGAATACAACATCAATATGTAACTAGAAGTACAAGGGACATATCCACTAGTTACACTCCTGTCCACCTGCCCCCGGAGCTCTACTGCCTTGTCCACTGTCCGGCTGTTGCTCAAGCACCCGCCGCAGCTTCTGCCTCGGTGGCTCTTCCAACGCCTGCAGATCGACTGTCCAGGGGGTCGAACAGTCACGTTCCAGGTGACCCTTCCTGCTGCATTCATAACACTTCCTGCTCCTCGTACGGCTGGCTCTGGTCCTCTTGGAACTCAGCATCATCTGTCTACTACCCAAAAATGACTCGGATACTGATCGAAAATCATGCGGGAAAGGCAGCATCTCCTGTACACGCTTGGGGTGTAGAGCTACTGGCACAGACTCCACCCTCAAGAAGGTATCGAAGTCTTCCCATGTGAAGGTCATCCTGTCGCAAAACTAGAACAAGTGGCTCCACCACCTACCTACTGCTGCCTGAAGAAGGCTGGAAGCAAAGGTCACCATGAAATCTGCTGGCATCCCCACTAGCCTGAAGACTCTCACTACAGCCTCCAGCCAATCCTCAGCCACCTGCGGGTCCGTCTCTCCCCGGAACCTGGGTGGCCTATAGCGCTCGAACTTGTGCAGTGCACTCAAGTGGCGTGCATCACCTACTGCTGGGGCTGGTGGCATCGGTGGCCCAACGTATGGTAGGACCGCTGGTTCCTTCGCTGGTGCCTCAACTACAAGAGGGCCTAGTACCGAAGCCTCGTCGCTCAGCAGGCTATCAGTACGCACATCCCTCTGGGCTCCAGCTGGTCATATGTGGAAAGGAATCCTGAAAGGAACATACGTGACACGGTCAAACAATTTATACCTGGTGAGCTGACCATGTTTGAGATGTTTTAAGGGAAAACCTTTGAAAACACACACGCAATCAGTGTTTTTTGTGCACAAAGTCGGAAATCAGTTGTCAAGGTCCTGCTGTATGGATATGTCGGCCGCCCGTACCAACACTGGACTCTCTGAACTGAAAACCACACTCGGTACTCTTAACAATGTCACTTCACAGAAAGAAAATATCAGAGTTATAAGTTCTGCGGTTGAACCGAACACCTCTGATACCAATTTTTCACGACCCTTCCTCAGGGCACGTGCCGTTACTACCCCAAGCCCACCTTCCATAGGCCAGGGGCTGGCGTCTAGCACCAAAGGTGTAAATCCTGATAACTGGGAAGGCGTTGCCTATATAAAATTAAAGAAAACACCAAAGATTATAGGCGAAAGTAAAACACTAAGTACAAAAGAAAGTGCTGAAAAGTAAATGGGCCAGAATACAAACCAAACTGAAATTACAACTACAACTGAAGGAAAGTACAATAGAAAAAGACAAACAGCTGGAAGAAAGGAAGCAGCTCTTGGGTCGTCCTCCTCGGATCCTACCTGAAGGGTAGGTACAGATAGCGCAGCTCCTGGATCTCCACCACAGATCATACCTGAATGATAGGTACATCTAGCGCAGCTCCTGGATCGTCCACCATGGATCCTACCTGAAGGGTAGGTACAGATACCCTCGAAAATGCTCTCGCCCGTCAACCTCCAATGAGTGTCGTCTCCCCGTGAAGTCCACCTCCGGATACTGACTCTTCATGTGGTCCACCTCTGGGTACCGTCCAGTCCTCAAACACTCGGCCACTGTCAGCGCTGCCCGTCGTCTGCAAACAACACAACGAGGTGCGAGCATAGCCCATCCAGGGGTGAGTATACAATACCTAGTAAGGACCCCAAGACCCTCAAGGTCTCACTAAAAACAACAAGGATAACCACAAAGAAGATCTCAACAGATAACCTCTACTTAGGTACATGCCCATACATATACCTAAATTATCAAGTAACCCATCTCAATCATGAGGAAACACAAAGTTTGTAAAATCAACGGACAACCACTACCAAGGTATATGACCATTCATATACCTAAGTTATCAAGTGACCCATCTCAATCATGAGGTAAACACAATGGTCATAGTCTCAGCTCAAACTAGGATTTTTATTATCGAAACTGTAACTGCTGAAGAGCCCCGTCTCTGGAGTGTACAGTGGTCCTATCACGACTCCGAGGTACTGCTCACTAACCTAAGACTGCTGAGGTAGTTCTCATGTTGAGTACCGCGGTCCAGCCACCCAAACACAGTAGAGAACTTCCACTAATAGCATGCAGAGGTACTCTCCAGATGAGTACAGTGGGTCTGCATTGTCACACAGTAGTGCTCCGTCCGCCAAGGGTCTACTCCCAAAAAAAATTACTGCTCCGTCCACTGGGCTAGTCAACTCACTCCAAGTCGAGTCGGTCAAGCTGTAGTCAGGTCTCAGCCGGCTATACGGTCTCTATATTCCGAACGATCGTCTCCAGGAGGGTCCATTCCATGAGCTACAGGTCGATACTCCAATTACATCAAAGTCCTACAAAGAAGTATCTCAAATGACCTCCTCGTGATAGGGGTCTCAACGCAACAGATGGCACGTCAATCGGATGCCCGGTCTGTTAGTTATTATCCTTTTCGTCCCCGGGGCCCGGTTGGTTTCTTGTGCGAACCAACCTGGCCGTATCTCAACTATACCATGAACTCTCTTAGTTTATACTCATAGGGACCAATTCTTCATGTGATCACCAACGCCACTGACAGTTTGTCAAACAGACGTCCAGCCTGAAAGTTATCAACTTTTCCGTTCTAGGGGCCTGGTTGGATTTCTGATACAATCCAACCCGGCCACTATCCAACTGCAACCAAAACTCAGGAGAAGTATACCAAAAGTTTCTTCTCATCATGAGGAATCCACCAAATTCGACGGCACGTCAATTGGACGTCTGAAGATCAAGATATAAGCATTTCCGCTCCGAGGGCCCGATTAGTTTCGTATCCGAACCAACCCGGACGTACTCAATGTTCTCTATAACCTTGAGTGTAATATAGAAAAACGACCGCCTCAATCCAATGATCGCTACGCAACTGACGGTGCATTGATCTGAGGTCTGTACCCTAAGATATGGGTGAAAGGCCGAAAAAGGTCCGGAAGTGGGGGTATCGGGCCCGGACCGATCCGGCCCGAGACCCCCGGGGTTGGCCCAAACAGGGTCGACCCGACCTGGGTCCGGGTCCATCCCACATGGGCATGGCCCGGCCCGGCTGGCGCGACCCGGCGCGGCCTGGGCGCAACCCGGCCTGACTGTCCGGTCGGGCGGCTCGGCCGTTTCGGCCGCGCGGGGCGGGGTGGCACGCTGTCCCCCACCAGCATGCAACCGCGACCCCATGCGAGGCCGCTCCTTGTCAACGGACGCGGCTGAGCGCCACGTCCCGCCTCCCTCGGTCCCGTGCGGTCACGGGACCAGTGGCCTGCTGCAGCGGCTTCAGCCGCAGTGCCCCGATGGTGTTTTCCACGGACCATCGGACGCGCTTCGGTGGTCCGTTTTGCTCGTCGCCTTTGCCAACGGTCCACCCGGGACCCGACCTTCACTTCGGAGGCTTCAAATTTACCTTGCGGCCCCATTTGTTGTCACCTGCCAATCTGCGCACAACGATCAACCGGCGGAGTCTTCAATCGCCTCCGCGGCCCCGACTCCAGACATGGTTTCATTGGGCCTCAACGGTGCGGCGCAAAGGCGCCGCGCTTCTTCGTCGCATTCTTTCTTGTTTCTGCGCGGTGCCGTTGCACCATGCCACCTTTGTTCGTGCCGCAACGAATCAAAACAACAAAGGGGGAGGAGAGTCTTCCATCTTCGTGCGGTCCGAACTCCTCCCAATAAGTTGGTACCAAGCGGCCCAAAATACGAAGAACAACAAGGATTTTTCACGAACAAAAGAAATCAACCCAAACAGTTTTCCCCAAAATCAAGAATTCCCAACCTGCAAACAAAATCTTCGCGGATTAACTTAATATTAATTTGATCCGCATTATTAGATTTAGAAGGATGTAAACAAGGGTTCACTAAAATCAAAAATAAATTTCCTACCTTGAGCGTAGTCGTCGAACGAGGTTTGTCGCGAAAAGGGACGTTGCGGAATTGAACGTCACAGAAGAAGGCGTCGCAGAAGGAGACGTCGCGGAAGGAGGATCGTCACGTCGCAGAGAAAAGATTTGTCGGTGTTGCGTCGTCGATATCCGAGGATCCGACGTTCTTCACGTTCTTCATCGAGGAAGAAGAACCCCAAGACATTGAGCCGTTCTCTCCGAAATACTCCCACACTACCAAGGCTACAACAATAAAATAAGTGTTACCTTATTTTATTACTCACGCCAAAAGTTTTAAAATTAAAAAACGAATCAAACAATTAACTCAATTAATCGCAACGTTTTAAACCTCCCAATTAAAAAAGGCATTTATTATAATGTTTAAATGAAAGAGTTGACTTATATTTGAAGGGGGGGGGGTGTTACCTTAATCATAGGTGGGGGTTTCATGGAAGTTGAAAAGGTCGGGATCGTGTGGGCCCCACCCCACAAATATCCTACCTAGTGGAGTCGGATATAGTGGGTACCACTTCACCCACTTAGCTTATGTTAAATAACTTTACATAAAATAAATTAGTTTCCCCATTTTATTTTATTCATTTACTTAACCCAAAATTTTTGTAACCACACCCGAGCAAACACAACTCCGGAAAATGTGTTTCTAAGCAAATTACCGGCACTACGATTCCATCGGTGCCCTTAGATTTCGATTCTGAGCACCGGTTCAAATGTTTGGAAAACCCGCTCGTTCGTTCACTGAACGTACCCAAGCCAATCTTCGGAAAATGATTTCGGGCACACCGGGCCTCGAAATCAGGTGCCGTCAGAAACCACGTTCTTATAAAATCTCAAAGAAAATTAAGAAACAAAAAATTTTCCCATGAATTTTACGGGTCTTTACATACACAACATGTACCTGGGATTTCCGTACTCCGCTCTATGTATCCTCCACATCACCCCACCAAACCGTGTGTGTGGCCCGGACACTGCCAGCACACAGCCATGCGTAACATCAAAGTACACGACATGTACTTTGAAAATTTCCATATTTTACTCTTTTTCTCAAAAACAACCGGAAAAAGAAAATATACCTGAAATGGAGATCTCAGTTCTTACATATATATAGGTTGGATTAGTTGCGATGAGTCTTTTTTCAATGGGAATACCGTTACAAAAGGTACTTTTTGTGATGGGGCCATCGAAAATATCCTCAGCTACAATAATTAATGTCGGTAGTTTAAATGTTTTTTGCAACAGGCACTGTCACAAAAAGTGACCTTCCGACACACATTTTATGATGGGACAACATCCCATCACAAAATCCATTTTACCACTGTCGATTATTTTTTTGGGACCCGTCGCAACTAGGCCTTACTGCCTACCGGAATTTGCAACAGGCGGGGCCAACCCATCGCAAATACTCTTTGGTGCGGTTTACCATGAAAATGAGACAAATCGCAAGTAACGTTTTGCGACGGGTTGACCATCACGTCGCAAATAACGGTTTTCCCATAGTGATTTGATAATGATGGTTTTCGAACTACATTCGAATGTGGGGTTTTAATAGTGACCAAGGGATCCATGGTAATTGTAAAATGAGTAAATTATGTGACCATTTACTTAATCATAACTCTAAAAAAATAGAAATAGAAAGATTTTATACTTTTGATGATATAAAAATATGTCACTGCAGGTTTTCTAACGTCCTTGAGAAAAACGTGAAGGTTCTAAATGCAAAGGGCATACTAAATCTTGATCACTCCGAAATAGAAAAGTGTCAATTTTTTGTATTTGGAAAACATAAAATATTTTGTCATTATTTTGATAGTAAAAATTCTTGAGAATGGAAGTTGGAATGAGTACACATAGACAATTTTGGACATACCCAATTATAGTCATATCGTGGTTTTCTTTAATTTTATAATTTCAATGATATTCTTATAAGTAAATTATGAATTTAATTCTTCTATCAGAGTTCCAATATATTTAAGTTGTTTATTATATGAATATAATTTGTATAAAGTTAATGTGAGTATAATTATATGTACACATATATGGATAATTGTGGTAACTATGCAAGGAAAAAATTTCTTAATTTTTACAAGAAATAAAGAATAAGGATTTAGAATTTGGTGCATATAACCCAACAATGGAAAGGGTTTCCAAGAATTATGATGACAAATAACATTTAGAAATATAAAAATATGTGTTTTATCTTTGGAATGAAAAATTATATTTTGGTAGATCCACACAATCTGATATCTCATCTTCTCAACATTAGTACAGAATCAGTAGTTCAGAAGTAACATCTAGAAAATTGATGATATAGAAAATGACCAGAAGTTCATTCCAAAATATTCATTGATATATTCCCTATATAATTTGAAATGATAATGATAGGGACATTGGGTATTATAAATTAAAAATATTTTTTATGTGGTTATAGATAGGAAATTTTGGATATCACTTCTGAAATGGTGAATGAAAAGTAATAATAAAAATCAGGGGAATTGTCTCAGATAAAAAGGTCCTATTGAAGGACTATAACATGGTTGAATAAGAACTTAAGGAAATATCAAATTTTGATATCTATGTGGTTAATAGTAACAAAATTTAGAAAAACTAAATAACTCAAATGTTGGTGCAGAAGGAACTAAAATTCCAAAAGTATGACTAAAATAAAGACTATAAAGTTAATGTGTAACCAAAGCTCAATTGGGATAACCACAATTACATGAATAATAATGTGATTCCTTTATGTCCAATTACTGATATAAAGGTAATATCCAAGTCGTTATTTAAATCCAATTTACTTGAGGAGATCAACCAGAATTGGGAGATTAGTTCAGAGGTATGAGGCTATTATGAATTTTATATTCTTAATGGCTGCTAAATAACCAAAATATCATGATTAATTAGAATTTCTTATTGATTATAATTAGTGGGAATCATAAATGATTGATTATAAGTATTTATTGAGGTTCAAAGAAACATAGGAGATCCCTGATATTCATGTGGGTAAAAAGGTACATAGTGTAACACCATTAGATTTTGTGAAATAGTTTTATCAAATTAATTTTTCTATTCGATATTACAAATTTCATGTAAAACTAGAAATAGTTATATATATATATATATATGAAAACAGTAATTCAAATATTCATTTCACAAAAAATATAGAACTGGCTTGTTCAACTGGCAATACTGACTTGGCTTGCACTACATGCAATACCAACTTGATGTGCCATGCACGTAACCCTGAGTTCTATGAAACATCATATATATATATATATAATTATATTAGTGAATTATAATCGAGCCATTAAAATTAGTAAAATGAATAATTATGTTGACTACAATTGTTTTGTTTAAATAAATCATATTGATAATGAAAGATTAGATTTTTGGTAAAGTCCTTCTAGTTTTAAAAACACCATTTTCATGAATGAATCACTTTTGATAATTAAAATAATTTAAAATCACTAAGAAATTAAATTTTATAAAATATAATTTATTTTTGAATTTATACTGAAAAAATTATCTTAGAGTGATTTTTTGGTATTTTTTTGAAAAGGTTCAGTTTTTGATTAATAGTGAAAAATACACTATTGTAGTTAAAAGAAGACTTTTTAATTTTAATAATTTTTTCTTTATAAAATTTATTTCAAAGTAAAAATATATAAATTATAGATATATTAATCCAATTTAGTTCATTAGATTATTTTTACAATGTAATTAGATATAAAAATTATTATTGAACATCTAAACGTCTCTTGTACCTGTCTTCTAGAAATATTTTTGGGATTAACAGAAAAAATAATTTTACGAATTCATTAAATTGATTTTAAAAAAATGACATAAATGGTTGTTATGTGTTTGAAATATATTTATAATAGTATTGAAATATTTTTTGATGAATAATAACTCTTGAATTTTATTTAATGTTATTGACGTTAAAGGGGGTTATTGAATGTAAAAATAATATTTTAACAAGAAAAATTTCCCAACCAGTTGTCCTGAATTAATTGGATATGTTTTATATTCCAAAATGAACCTTCAGTAAAAAATATTATCCTTTTTAAGACACTTTATTTATATTTATACATTGATTATATTTTATTTAAAAAATTGTTAGAGGTGTCAGATACAAAATCTAATAACTAAAACATTTTTATTATTCATTAATACCTAATATAAATTCTAAAATAAATATTAATTTATATATTACATATTTATCTTCATCACTAAAATATATTTTTAATTTTTATAGAAAAATAACTAAATTAAAGGCTTGTATACCAATGATTGATTAATTGTTTAACAAGTTGTGATATCTAATAAATGATATAAAGTTTTTTAAATAGTTATAGTTTTATTTAATTAATTAAATACAAAATATTTATAATCTACATAGACATTATAGTGACATATGGAAAGTATTTTTTAGAAGTTATCATGGTTTTATGATATTATTAAAAATTCAAATGTCGAATTGTTTAAAAATTGACATAAATTAGATTTTAAAATGAATAATATTTTATTAAATGTTATAAAATCAATAAAAATATAAGGTTAATCCAACTAACTATCATATGGTTAGATACGTCCTAAATGTTCCAATTTGGGTTATTTTGGAATTTTATTGTAACTATAATACCCCTGTTGTATAAAAATACAAGTTGTCAAAATAGAAGTTAAAATGTTTATCTAAGGGTTAAATCCCAATGATAAGGTTGATTTATTAACCAAAAAAGTATAAAATTCATTGGTTGATTATATTTAGGACAATAACAATTAAATCCTATAATAAACTCAATTTTTAACCATTTTGAATAGTAAATTAATTTATATTAATTTAATATTTTAGGAGTTTCCTAAAGTTCCCCTTCCCTCTCTTATTAAAGGTCACTTTCCTTCTATTTAAGTCCCACCTCAAAATCAATTTGGGATGACAAAACCTGGAAAATTTACTCCCAAACACCCCTCACTACATATTATAGGCCATAATTTGGTTATAAATCCATCATATGGAGTCCTTTTGTACAAATCAAAATAAGATACCTGAAAAGGATGAAATTGTTTTATCAGCTATATCAAATTTGTTTTCTTCTTCTACTTACTCTATTAATTATTTTCCATAACAAAGTCATAAATCCATTATATATTATTCTTTGATATTTTTTTTATTATGGGAGAGACATGTTCCTCTTTTTACCCATAAAAAAAACTATGTCACCATGTGTGCGTAAATACAAATTACTATCTCGACACAGTGGTGTAAAATGTTTTTCATGTATACATTATTTATATTGGAATGAATATGAATATAAAGGATTAAAATAATAAATTTGAATCAATATTTTTTTTATAATTCACATTCCATCCTATTCTTTTCCCATTACCAGTATGGAATTATATCATCTCTCGTGCATACATTCGACTTGTCATCTCCACGACAAGATGAGATTAATCGTCCACGTTCTCCATTCAAAAGCGATTATAAAAATTATATATTATTAATTAGTTTGAAATATATGTTATAAAAATTCTATTGGAATATATATATATATGTATTTATTTATTTATGTATGTATGTATTCACATATATTTCATTCACTTATTTTTATTCAATATAATAAGAAAACAGAAATAATGTTCATGCGTACGTACGACCAACTATCTCTAGGAACGGTATATTCCATTTCATATATCTCTCTCTTATATATATTTATATGCTGAATATATATGATATATAAATCTTGTTATACATTCTTGAAGTAATTATTCCATGATCTATGTAATACGATCATGAATAAAAAATAAAAACAAGTACAATAAAGAAAGTGATTATTAACTAAAACGTTGCCTTAACAAAGAAATTATTTATAAAAGGGTAATATAAATTCATAAATGAATAATATATGATATACTAAATATTTTTTATTAAACTATTAGGAGTTAATAAAATGGATAAAACCATTATATAGTAGTTTCAGACACATATGAAGAGTATCAGACTTATGGTAAAGGACTTTTGTCTTACTTTTAATTTTTTGTGGTATATAATCCTCTTTCACCTCCGGTTTCTTATATGTGGTTATGTACATATATTATTATATTTTATATAATTGATAATTTTATCTTCATGGTATTTAATGGCTCATTTTATGATTGTGTGAATATTATTTAAATGTTCAAAGTGGTAGGGGTTTCTTTGAATTTTTGAAGAATTAATCCCTTCTCCATTTCAATATTCTTGGTATTATCACACAAATTTGTTTATATGTATATAAAGGATTATAAAGAAAATTTTATTACTATTTTGAATTTAATTCATATGTTTTCAATAGTAATATTTTTAAGGTTTTATGTAAGGGATCTTTGTCGTGCCTTAATTTCTGTGAGATACATGCCTCATACTCTACATATTTCATCTACATGGTGTATATTCTACCCATCAATGTATATTATTATTATTATCCAGATGATTATGATATTTCTATATTCTTATGATTTTTGTTCTAACATGGGATATACTACTCTATTTATTAAATGTGATTATATTGATTTCACAATCTCTACCATATTTTGGATTATTTCTTTTTAAGTCTTAGTTTGGGAATATTTATAATCCACATCCAGGTTTCTAAAAATTTATTCATAAAATGTTTTCCTATTCTTAAATGAATGTTTAATGAAATGTTTACCAGTTTTTTTCTTTTTACTATATTGTACGAATGTAACTATTTGTTTATATTCCAAATGATGTACCTTATGATTTTTTTTAAAAAATGATTGAGAAGAATGTTTTATAACATCAATGAAATGAATGTATTTTTACACTTTCATGATTCCATATTACATTGATGCTTCCCAAACAAGATTAAAAGTGTATTTTTTAATAAAATTACTTTTATTCAAATTGCGCACCATTTTAGAAAAGAAAACTACTTCAAGAAAGAAAAGATATTTTCTTGAAGAAATATTTTAAATGAATTTCACGATTCCATTATATTTTTCTAATATGGTTTCAATGAAAATTGTTTTGAATATGTTTTATATTTTAAAAGAGTGATTTTAAAGAAAATTAATTTTCCATGTGATCTTTCTAAATACTTCCCCACATATGATGAAAGTCTTTGTTATAGTTCAAGAATACCATTCATATTTGTTCTTATAATGGTTTATGTTTTGATGGAATGTTGATTAAGAAACCCAATTTTTTTCACGTGATATGATTTTGATGAAATGATTATTAAACCTATATATTCTCCACATGTAATGATATGATTACCTGATTATGATTACTATTTAATATCATGAGTTATGATATGATTTTTTATGATATTGTGGAACATATAAGTATGATTTTATTATGAGATGGGTGGGACAAATATCTCCCTCTGATGCATTGGAGAAATATTTATATCTCCTGAGATAAAATAAAATGGTCTTAGGAGTGGACCTTGACTACTAAGATGACCATGGGAGTGAACCATGACTACGATGATGGTTTTTCCAGTGAACTCATGCTACTAAGATGACCATGGGAGTGAATCAAGACTAATATGATTTTATGTTAACTGAACTCATGCTACTAATTTGGGAAATGGAGTGATATGTGACTAATAATATGGTATAGGGAATGAACCCATACTACTTAGATGGCATTGGAAGTGATTCCTTGGATACTATGTAATCAGTATATGATTATGCCTCTACCACAATTCCATGTTTTATTTCTATGTTTGGAAATCTTGACCGATGTTATTTTTTTCCTTATGATTATTTACTTATAAACATCCATTAATTGTACCATGAATTAGCCATATGATAGTTTTTATACAGGGAATTCTCTTATATTTTAATGATTAGGTCCTCATACCATTAACCACATGATTATGCATACATATCTCCCTTTCAAACCCTTATTGAGAATTTGATCTCAAGAATTTCTTATGTATCCATTCCCCATCTTACAAATAAATATTTCAGGTGATGTACTAATGGTGGAGATCTTTAGGAGAGATTTTATAGATCTTTCACTAGGATAGAAGACTTTGTTTCCATGTTTTCAAAGACACTAAACAATTACTGGCCTCAAGAATGTATTATTATTATGTACTGAACATTCATCTAAAATGATGTAATATATATGTATGTTAAGCCTATGTTACTATAGTTGGTATCTATGGAATGTTTTATACACCATTTGAAATCTATGATTGGAAAATTGTAGTGAGATCCTAATGTATATTTCTAATGATATGACTAGGGATTTCACTAAGGATAAGTATAAGGATGAGTGAACATTTTGGAATTTGTCTTGGTATTCTGGTAAATGATAGAGTAATTGGATTCCAAGAAACACATCTCTATCTGGACACTACACGTGGATGTGGATATAGTACAGATGTAACTGGGGTTATAAACTCTTACATGATGATTTGGTCGTGACTCTGGGTAATCTGGTACACGACAACGGGCCTTACTACACTCCTAGTTTTGAACTTCCTAAGGATATGTTTCAGAAATTAAAAATATCATTATGAACCATTATGAAAGATTAAAATAGAATTTGACTATGAATATCCTAGGGTGAACCAAAGGTGTTATATATTAAAGAAGTTTTCATAAGTAAGACATCTTATAAGTGTGTTTTCATTATTTTGTAGTTCGTCATTGTTATAACTATTTCTTATACTATGCTTTCTGGATTATGTAAATGGAGGGGGCCAGAAGGAATTGGGTTTGTTTTGAATCTAATGAAAAAATCGGTGACTATAAGCAACGGAATTTCATAATGATTTGAGAGAAGGATATTATTATTATGAAAAATCAGTTATCATGGATATGGTTAACTAGGGGAACAATAGTGGTAATACGAAGCCATCCAATGAGAGGAAAATGTACTTCTATGCATGTTCACTTGGTTAGAAACATAGAAGAAAGAAAATTAAGAATCCTGCATTTCAAGAAGAGGGGGAGAATAACATTAAAGAATACCTCGAATGGAGGAGAACATGTTTTCTGTGTGGGAAAAAGGTTCATTGAGTGATGAACTTTCAGGGAGTTCAATGCCCAATCTATGAAGAACATGGGAATTTCCCAAATCAATGCCCTAGAAAAGAAATTTACTTTTACGTTAAAGAAGGACATACTCCATGCCAATCATTGAAGATTAAGCATTGAAGTGTTTATTGAGAATTATATACGGATTGTTTAGTTTATCTGTTTCTCACTGAGGATTTACATGATTACGTTGAATGTTCCAAATGGATTGGTGAAGTGATTTGATTACCAGTTGATATTTTGACTAAGGGAATGTAAAAATTAATATGTTCCTTATGTTAAGATAATGTTTTATAGATAAATATACGTGGTATATGAATAATTAAATTAGATAGTATTTATTACCTTCTAATGATGTATGGATTTTCTAATAGGTGGATTATGATACCACTAATGAAGTTTACAACATTTTTTGATATAAATAATAGATCAAATAAACTTTTAAATAATGAATAAAGCATGTTTTTCAAATTTTTTTTGGAAATTCATGTTGTTAGAATATTTATAGATAATATATGATGACAGAATTCACAATTTCAGAATGTAAAAACCATGATCTACACGGTGATATACATGATAATCAGTGCTAATCCGATTATGAAACTGTCTTTATAATTTTTCAATTTATTTTTATCAATGGGAAGGGTTATAAGGTTAACCATTCATGAAATGATTATGGTTTACTTTGGAAGAATAATTTGTGCACTATGTTTCTGTTGAAACCAATGGTTAAATGTTGAATCAATTATTAACCTTATTTCAAGGATGCACATCTTTTATATTATAAATGTGTGGTTTTAAAAAATGAAATAATATATGTCAGTTGATAACCAATCACGTCTGGCACGACTGCGGGTCTTGAACCCAAGACTGAAGGACGATAAGGGTTTCATGCTTACCACTATCCCACATGATGTCCTACTAAAAGTATAATTATTTTTAATGGATAAATATTTATGATTAATAGGTAGTGTCACTTTTTACTTATAGATTCATGCATGTTGTTTTTTTATAAACAAATAGTTAGGTTTTTTATTATTTTATGGTCCTTAAGATCTGTTAAAAGAATATTTTAGTGGTTTAGTCATAAAAATTAATTCATGGACATTAATTCCTTGCGGTAACGAATGTATTATAAATTTTTCAAAGCACAACCCAAGAATGAATTTTTTTTTGTATAAATGTTTAAGAATTACTAAACATTTTGAATGTGATGCAAAAAAATGTTGTCCAAATACATTATATTTTATTGATCCAGTGGCTTATGGAATCATCACATCTTTATAAAATTGATCTCCTCAAATTTATTTTGATCATTCATTTATTTTTGTTTTATGACCTCAATCACAACATATAGAAATTTATTATTTTTCTCCGTGTCTAATATTTTCTACAAAATTAGGTTATCTTATATACAAACCCAATTATATTTCACATTGGCTAACCATTATGGTTCAAAATTTCACTTTTTAAGGGAACATTTAGTATCCAATTTTCTGATTTGGGTTTCTATGAATAAAAAATTCAGGTATTAAACCTTGGATTAACTTGAATAATTTTGAGGGAAAATTCATTTTAAGGGGGGTAGAATGTGACACAATGAGATTTTTTGAATAATTTTTTTCGAATTAATTTATCAATTTGAGATTTTTCATTACAGAAGACATTAGAAATAGTTATATATATATATATATATATATAGGTATTAAAACAATAAGTTAAGAATTCCTTCCATAGGTAATAGCAACTTGGCTTGTGCTTCACGCAATAACAACATGGCTTGCACTAAAATAAAAACCGACTTGGCATACCACGCCCGCAACACTTCGTTGCTATGAAATATATATATATATATATATATAATTAAATTATATAATTAAAAATAAATAATTTTATAACAATTTAGAAATTAAATTTGAAAAAACAAACATAATTTTGAATTTAGAATGTTGAAATTAGTGTGGTGAATATTTGGTATTTTTCGGAAAAAGTATAAATCTTGACGAATAGTTAAAAATACTACAGAGTAGTTCGAAAATAAATTTTTCATTTCAATAAATTTTTTACATTAAATTTATTGTAACATCATATTAGATAAATAATATATATTTTAATATAATTTACATAATGGGAATCTTTTTATAATAGAATTATAAATATAAAAATATATTATAGATCTTTTGAACGTCTCTTTTACCCTTCTTCAAGAAGCATTTTTGGGATTAGCCGTAAACGTAATTTTACCACTTCTGTGAATCAAATTTCAATAAACAGACATACATGGATGTAATCAATATGCAAAATGTTGTCTAATAGGATAAAAATAAAATTTTATGAATATTATCCTCTGAATTTCATTTTCCGTTGTTAAAGGTAAATTAGATAATTAATGGTAATAATAATATTATAATAATATAAAATTATAATAAAAAATTTCCTAATTTCATTGGATATATGTTTTTTGACCCAAATCAACCATATTTAAAAAAATATGTTCATTTTAAGCCTCTTGTGTTATATTATGAAATTTATTTTATTTTATTTATAGAAGAGTTATAATATTCATATTCAAAATTTAAAAATATATCATTTTTAATATAGGTTTATAAAAACAATAAATTTAACTATGATTATTTATTTCAAATATAAGCAATTTATATTCATCATGATAATTTATTTTTAATTTTCAATGAAAATTTAACATTTCTAAAGGGTTGTATAATAATGATGATGTAATTGTTTAATTAATTGAGATATGAAATAAATTATATTAAAAATATTAAAATGAATATATTTTTAATTAATTCATGACATAGAATGAAATTATAGATAACTTATCCATGTTTGTCACAATTAGAATTATTAGTTCAAAGTTATCATGTTTGTAGGATTTTTTTATAAATTAAAATATTGAATAGTATCAAAATAGACATAAATGATATTTTCAAATAAATAATTTTTTATTAAATGTTATAGCATTAAAAAATCTATGTTTTAGTCAGCTAAATTGTATATTTTTAAATATTTCATAAATGATCAAATTATGGTTCTTTTGGCATTTTATGCAAAATTTATTTACCATATTTTATAAAAATTCAACCTATAATGGAAAAAGATAAATTGTTTAACTAAGGGTTGAAGACAAACTATAAGGTTACTTTTATAATGTAAACTTGTCTAAAAATTGTTTGTTGATGTGAATTAGACCCATAATTATACGATAATCTTTGATACTCACTTTGGTTCAATTATTAATTGAAAATTAATTTATAATAATTAAATATTTAAGGGTTTATTAAGGTTTCCCTCCCTTCTTAAATATAAGGGCACTTCCCCTTCTTCTTAATTCACACCTCTAAAGCCTTTTTTATCAGCCAAAACAAACACCTTTCCTCTCAGAGCCACTTTCAATATATTTTAGCGGTGATAATTTGGGATGAAATCCATCATTAAGAGTCCTTTTTTTTCAAATTAAAATAAGATACCTGAAAAAGATGTAATTATTTTATCACCTTTTTAAAATTACTTTTCCTATTTTACTTCCACTTTCTATGTTTTTACTATACCAAAATAATAAATATAGCATCAGATAAATTATGTGATTTTTTTACAATTATTGGACAACCATATTCATAAATTTACCCATCCTATGAGAAATAATATCACCATGTCACTATATATAAGACTTACTGTCTCCACACTGTGGTTTATATTATTTTTCAAGAATACATTTTTTATATGGGTATGAATTTGAATATAAAGAATGAAAATAATAAATATTACAAAATATTGTTTTTTTATAATTTATATTCCATCCAATTCCTGACCCATTACCAATATGTAATGATATCATCTCTTGTGCGTGCTTACGACTTACCGACTCTAAGCCGCGAAAAGATTCATCTTCCATGTTCACCATTCATGGAAGATTATAATATATATATATATATATGTGAATAAATATGAAATATATTGTATAATAATTCTATTTTAATATATATATGTACATATATGTCATCCACTTATTTCCATTTAATACAATATGAAAATGGAAACAACATTCATGCGTGCATACGACCTACCATCTCCATGAACGGTGTATTCCATTTCATATATCAAATTATTATATATTTTTATTTTCTAAATATATTTTTTATATAAATAATTTTATACATTCTGAATGTAATTAAATCGTGATCTATGTAATATGATCAAAAATAGAAAGTGAAAACACGTAGAATAAAGAAAGGAACTATTACCTGAAATGCTTCTTTATCATTTAAATTATCAATAAACGGGTAAAATAAACCCATAAATGAATCATTTATGATATCATAAATATTAATAGGATTCTATTATATTTTAATAATATGTTTAACACCATTATACTACAGTTTCGTACACATATTGAGTGTATCATACTTAAATGGAATTCTGTGTCACATATAAATTTTGTGAGATATAATCGATCTTCACCACCAGTTTCTTATGTGTGGTGTATGTAATTATCATATTATATTTTGTATCAGGAATATTTTAACCTTCATGGTATTTAAAAAATCATTTTAAGATATTGGGAATATTATTTAAATTTTAAAATTGGTTTGAGATGCTTTGAACGTTTAAAGAATTAATTCATTGTCCATTTCAATATTCACGGTATTATCATGAATATTTATTTATATGTATATAAATTATTTTAAATAACATTTTATGATAAGTTTTAATTTCAATAAAATGTTTTTAAAATGAATATTTTTATGGTTTTGATGTTAGGGATTTTTCTTCAACTTTATTTCTATGAGACACATGCCTCATACAATACGTGCTTCTTCTACATGGTGTATATACTCCCTATAAATATATATTATAAGTATTATACTATATCTTGTGATATTTACAAATTCTTATGATCTTATTTTTGAAATGGGGTCTATGATTCTATTGAATATAATTTAATGACTATGGTTATCAAGATATCATCCATATTTGGGGTTCTTTACTTTTATGTATTTATTGGGGAATACTTATCATCCATGTAATATTTTCTAAAAATGTTTTCAGTAAATGTTTTCCCATTCTCCTATGAATGTTTATTATAATTTTGAACCATATTTTACCTTTTTTGCTATATAGTTTTAAAGGAATATTTATTTCATTTTCCAATAGATATACCTTTTGACATTCCTGTAGAAGGTACTGGAAGAATGTTTTATTAACATATACAACATGAATGGATTTTAATGCTTTCATGATGCCTTATTACCTTTAGGATTACCCTACAAGCAAAAAATGTTATCTTCTAATAAAATGAGTTCTTATAAAATTTCACAATATTTTAAGAACGAAAAACCATTTCAACAATGAAAGGATATTTTACTCAAGAAATATTTTATATTATTTTCATGATTCATTTATTTGTTTCAATATGGTTTCAAAGAAAAGTGTTTTTAAAATGTTTCTCGTTTTAAAATGGTGATTTCAGTAAAAATTTATGTTCTTAGTGATGTTAAAAAATCCTTCACCACCTATGATGGGATACCTTGTTATAGATGAAGAATAAAATTAATATAATTTCTCTTAATGGTTTATCTTTTGATGGAATGATGTTTAATAAACCCAATTCTATTCATGTATTATGATTTTGAAGAAATTATTATGAAACCTGTATCTTTTCCACAGTTTATGATATGATTACATGTTTATGATTTCTATTTTATTTCATCAATTTTGATAAGATTTTTTATATTCTCGTGGCATATATATGTATGATTTAATTATGAGGTGGGTGGGGCCCATATCTCTATCAAATGTATTGGTTAAATATTTATATCTCATGAGATAAACTAATATGGTCTTAGAAGTGAAACATGACTAATAAAATGTCCATGTGAGTGAACAATGATTACTAAGGTTGTATAAAGAGTGAAATCATGCTAATAAGATGGCTATGAGAGTGAACCATGACTAGTGAGTCTATGAGGATCCGACCTTAAAACATTACTTAATCTTAAATTAAATGAATAATTCACAGTGTGGATCTTTTCAGGTTTAGAGTTTTAGAGAATTAGGCCATAACTATTACACTACATCTCAAAAATTACAATATAGACAATTATACTAAGTTTACTTGTTTTTCATAAAAAAACTCTTGAAAAAAATATTCATGTCTAGTTCCATGTCTTAGACAACATGACCATTCCTTGATCCGGTCCTATACTATATTCATCTTTAAGTCTTGTGAAAAACATTTCAAAATCATGGGATGATCATAAAAAGCTCAATTAGGGTTATAAGGTAAAGAAATAAAATATTAGTCCATAAATACATACCAAGCATAAGCTTATACCTTAGGAAATAATAAGACTAATGAATATCATGTAGAAAAAATAAATCATATAGGTAACTTGTGGCATCCACAACATACTTTCATTGTATCTTTCACAGTAACACAGGGAGTTACAATTGGAATACATTTCACATTATATTCCCTAATTATCTTAGGAGAAACATTCACATTTACCTCTGTCATGCTACCCAATGCATTGGAGAGCTATATCGGGCTCACCCACCCTAGGTTTATCACGGAGCTACCTGTATCCGTGTACAATCCACAAGAACCATAACATATTAATAACACATAAAACAAACATAAAGGAAAGATAACATTTCCATATTTCAATAATAATATATAATTTGCATATATTGACATAAAAAATCCATTATTAAAACCAATTTCAAAAGAAATTACCAAAAAGAGTATGTGGTATTTATTTTCCTTTTAAAAACCACATGTCTTGTTAAGGAAGCCATGTAACAAATAAGACTCACGGTGACAGAAAAAGTCATTGTTACCATATATGTTGAAAAGAAACAATATTTTTGTTATTTAGTAAAATAGGTCATAGAAAATTATTTCTTTTGAATGAAATTGGAATTCAAATTTTTTTTACACAATATAAAATAATGTCATGTTTAAAACAAAATATGCCTCAATGAAAAGAGATTGAGACGAAGTCCCTTACCTGAAGTTTGATATTAATCGATTGTTATTTAATATTTTGAATAATAAATTAAATATAATATCTACTTGATGAAGATAATTTTTCATGTTTATTATTCCTTTTATATCAATTATTACCTTGCAATCACAATTAGTTAATTATTTTAGTTCATATCTGACATTTGGTCGTTGTTCGGAACTTGAGTAAAAAATTATCTTGTTATAATTATATATTTTACACGTGGTCGAAATTACAATATCTCTATAATGAGATTAATTATTTAGATATCATATATGTCATATAAATTCTATTTATATGTGTATTTATAATTGTACATAACATTTGGAGATATGAAATGAAATGCAATGTTCATGGAGACGGTAAGACATACTTACACATGAATGCTACATTCATTTATATTTCATATTTAATGGAATAAAAACATAATGATATATAGGTATATTATCATTCCATTATAATATAATATATAATTTCATATACTCTATCCTTTATACATTACATGTATGGAATGAATGATTTATATCACTTTGAGGGGGAGGTAGTCCACACTTCCTCAAATGAAATTGTTGTATTTACCAACTCCAGAGACCATAAATGTATTTTATAATTGAAAAATAAATAATTATAGAAACAATATAAATATAATATATATCACATATAAATACAGTTTAATATTAATGTCCACTATAAGATGTGGTTTGAAAAGATTGAACAATCAACATTTCATGAGGCAGTAGTTCGCCATCCACAGAAACAATATACTCTTTACCATTTAGATGGAGGTGTGTGTAAGTGTAGTTTGAATAATTAACATAACAACAACATATTATATTGATGATACATGTGTTCTTATAAAATAAAGTAATAAAAATATTTTATGGGGTTTGAGAAGTAAAATAAATCAAAATAACTTAAGAGAAGACGTTACCTTTAAATGAGGTATCTCCCGTTGTTTTGATCCAAAAGGTTTACTTGAATTGCCTTATTCCTAGGGGAATTAATCTAGGATGAGTAGAGTGATGTAGGGAGATTAATTGGGTAGAATATTTATGAGACAAGGGTCTCAAGAACTGTGGGGAATGTGTTACAAGTGAGGGAATTTTATAAGGGGGAGGAGGGGCTCTTTAATAAAGTTTGAAAATATTATATTATTATATAATGATTTCAGGTTTCTAAAATTCCAAAAATTATTAAAGTGGGACATAAGATAACTCATGTAATAAAAAAATCATCCAATAAGAATTCGATAGGTTTTGGATATTTTTTTAATATTTATAATCTTATATATTTAAATCATTCATTAATGTGGTAAACACTACATCATTATTCTGTCATAAATAATTTTATTTATTTGATGTCTAAAAATTATTAAAAAAATAATGATTTAAAAAATATTTTTTGCTTTAAAATGAATATTTATTGTCAAAGTGAAAACGTATTTAACCCCATGTATGAATTTATTTACTAAAAGATATATATTGAATTCATTTTTGTCTTTACTTTAAATTAATTAATATAATGTGTTATTATCATGCCCAAGTGGCTCCATGCGATCCCAAAATCAACCAATGGATGCTGAGGGTCGGACATGTATCAATTAATAAGATTATGACACATGTTAGTGTATTGTAATATTATTATAATATTATTTATTACCATTATTTACCATGTTTACCCTTTTACCATCATAAATTATATATTTACTGAAATACATATTCATAATGGCTAAAAATACAAGTTACATATTAACACAATTTGGACCTCCAGATTCCAATTATGCAATCCATTTTTTCAAATTCAAAACACAGAAGTAGCAAAAAATAAATTAAAATTAATTTCCTTTGTCAAAACAAAATGCGTGTTTTTAAGAAATAATAACAATCAAAATATTGACACTTTTATATCCAATTTCAAAGTGAAATTAATTCTAATGACCAAAATTGGATTAAATGGTTAAAAAATAATACAATTACACTTTAAAACCAGTTATGGAGATAATAGATCATTATAAATAAATTAGATTAAAAGGAATTTTTAATTAAAATACAGTATTTATAGTATTCATTAAAAATGAACATTATCAGATATATACCAAAATTTTATCCAAAGTGAATTTTGATGTGCCTATATTAATGAATAATTTTATTTTTTCAAAAAGAAAAAACAGAATTGATAAAAACTATATTTAAAAATGGTTTTCGATCCAATGGCAGTAAATTGACCTTTTATTAAATATTTAAATATTTATAGTTAAAATAGGTCTCTTTTTTTAATCCTCGAAAATTTATTGGATAAATGTTAAAACATTTAACAAACATGAATATTCATATTTTATTTAATTCTATTCATTAGCTTTAATAGAATGACTAGGAATTAACAACCATTTAACCTATTATTATATTATTATTTTTCAGTATGACCCAACGTTTTGTACAACTTATCATTTCAATGAAACCCTTTGTTGTGTATCGGGTACACTATCAAACATAGAATCCCTTTTAAAATAAAATTAATATTTAATTCATCAATATAAATAAATTTGAAAATTTTATAATCTTTATTTTCCTTGGATGTTACATCCTTCCCCCCTTTTGGAAATTGCGTCCCCACAATTCTATTCACTTATCAAATTAATGGGGGTATTTATCCCTCTTTGAAATTTTATATTTGCATGTTGCTTCTTAAACCAAATGGTTTTTTCACCAAACCATTACATGATGAATTACCTTATTCCGCAACACTTTTTCTCTTTGGTAAAAAATCTGGACTAGTTTTTCCTCACAAGAGAGACTCCATTCCAACTGAACTACCTCTGGGCTCAATACATGATATGGATCTAGCATAATCTTTCTCGACAATGAACCATGAAAAAATTGTTTACCTGGGATAAAAATATAGGTATAGCCACTATGTACACAACTGATCCATCTTCCACTAGAATTTTATAAGGTCCAATGAACCTCAGACTCAAATTTCCCATATTACCAAAACACATCACACTTTTCCATAGAGAAACATTGAGAAATATATGATCACCTACCTCAAAAGAAAGTTCATTCCTTTGGTTATCTTCATAACTTTACTGCCTGCTATGAGCTATTCTCACATGCTTCTGAATCAACTGAACCTTTTCGGCCATCTCTTACACCAATTCTGGTCAAATAATTTTCCATTCACAAACTTTATCCCAAAAATCTAGAGTTTCATATCACTTCCTATGTAATGCCCCCAATGGAGAAATCTGTATAATGGAATGAAAAATGTTATAATAATAAAATTCATCCAAAGATTGATTTTGGTCCTAAATTCTTGGTAATACATTGAGCATGCACGTAACATATCCTCCAAGGTCTGAATTGTTCTTTCCGAATACCCATCAGATTGATGATGAAAAGTTATTATAAAATTTAATTCAGTACCCATTGAATTCTGAAGGCCTTTCCAAAAATTATAATTAAACCTGAGATCATGATCAAATACAATGGAGAAGGGATCCCCATTAAACATAACTATATCTTTAACATACAACCGAGAAAGTTGATCTAGAGAAAAATTATCTCAAATAGGAAAGAAATGAGAAGTTTTAGTCAATCGATGAACAATTACCTAGATTTCATTATTACCTCGAGATGTCTTTGGTAATCCCACAACAATGTCCTTGGATATATTTTTCCATTTCCACTCAGGCACCAGTATTGATTGAATGATCCCTTTCGGTAACAGTTGCTCTACATTAACCACTTGACAAGTCAAAAACTTCATAGTAAAATTGGCCATATCTCTTTTCATTCCATCCCACCAGTAATAATTCCGAATATCTCTGTCCATCTCTGTACTACCAGGATGAAATGAGAACAGAGAACTATGAGATTCACTATGAACCAAAAGGCACACATAATCTATTCCCAAACCTGAAAACACAATCATTATCAATGTTAAAATCAGGCAACTTACCCTTCTGAACCAACTTTACCTTTTTCTGCAACTCACTGTCTTCCTTCATTGTTTTCTTAATTCTGTCTTATAGAGATGATTTCACATTCACCTAAATCAAGAAAGAATAATTTCTTGGACCATAAACTTCTATGACAATGTTCATCAACTCAAAAAACCATAGGATCTCATTCCAAATGTAACATGGTTAATAAAGCATTAATTTTTTGACTCAAAGCATCAACCACTTTATTTTTTGTTCCTGAATATTAATGGATCGTGAAATCACAATTCTTGATTAATACCAACCATATCCTCTGTCTCTTTTTTAATACATTCTATGTGAATATATATTTTAATCTTTTGTGTTCTGTATATATTTCACATTTTACTCCATACAAATGATGCCTCCACATTTTTAAAGAAAAAACAACAACAACAAATTCCAAATCATGTGTAGGGTAATTTAACTCATGAGGTTTCAACTAAAGTGATGCATTATTAATTACCTGATCATTCTAAATTAGGACAGAACCAAGCCCTTTCAATGAAGCAACATTATTGATTACAAACTCACCATTTTTGGAAGGAATTTCCATAACTAGAGAATTCACCAATCATCATTTCAATTCCTGAAAATAATCATCACATTCTTTTGTCCAGATGAACTTAACACCTTTTCTGGTTAACATAGTTAGTGGGCTATATAATCATGAAATGTTTTCAACAAACCTACATTAATAACCTGCTAATCCATGAAATCTACGAATCTCAGTTATATTTTTTTGGTTATTTCTATTCTTCAATTAAATTTGATTTAGCAAGATCAACAATTATTCCATTTTTTGAAACAATGTGACCATGGATGAAAAATTGGTGTAACCAAAAATCACACTTGCTTAATTACACAAATAGTTTCTTTTATTTTATGGTTTTCAAGGAAAACCTTAAATGTATTTCATGATCCTATTTTTTTGGAATAAAACCAAATATCATCATTTAACACAACCAAAAACTTATCCAAGAACTCACAGAAAATTTTATTCATAACATCTAGGAATATGGCCAGTGCATTGGTTAACCCTAAAGGCATAAATACAAATTCAAAATGGTCATATCTATTACGAAACATGGACTTTGGAATGTATTCTTACTTTACATCCAACTGATGGTACCCCGACCTCCAATCAATCATCGAAAAATACTGAGCTACCAGGAGATAATAAAAAAATCATCATTATGAGGAAAATGATACTTGTTCATGAAATTAAGGTTAATCATTGATCTATAATCAATAAAATGTCTCATAGAAACATATTTTTTTAACAAACAATACTAGAGCACCCCATGGTGATGTGCTAGGTCAAATGAAACCATTTTCTAATAATTCTTTAAAATGATTCATTAACTCTAAATGTTCTATTTGATCCACTCGATTAGGGGGTTTTGAAATTTTCCTAGCATCTGGAACAAAGCAATGGTAAATTCAACTTCCTTATAAGGTATAACACGATGAAACTCATCATGAAAAACATAATGGTACTCATTTACCATTGGTATGTAATTAATATAAATAGTTCCTTTGTTTTCAAAAATATGTGAAAGGTAACATTCGTTTCCATCTTTTGCTAGTTTCTCAACTTCTGGATATGTTATCAAAATAAGGGTTCGTTGTTGTACACAAACTAAAAATATTTCTGAAAAGAAACCTCTATATCTCTATAGTCAATATTAGCATGATAACCAGAATGAAAAACCATACCCAGAAAAACACAAAACACTACTGGAGGCAAAAAAATAAGTTTTGGAGGCAGATTCTTTCCACAGATACGGACATGAAGGTTATTACAATTTCTTGTTGTCTCAACATTTAAACCAGCTGTTTTTACCATAAGATCCAGATTCGTATCATGAGATTGAATTCCCAATTTACTAGAGAAGTTCTTCTTAAATGAACAAATGTGTAGACCCTGAATCAGATAACACATTTCCATAATCTGAAAAAATAAATAGTATACCATATTATACTTTATATGATGGCCCAACATCTACTGAAGTAGATTCAAAGGATTTCAGCACCCCTTTATGCTTGTAGTCTAGCTTCTTTCCCTCAATTGAGTTCTTCGTTGGACACTCATTTGAATAATGACCCATTTCATTGCACTTAAAACATTTTTCTAATTGTAAATCAAATTTTTTCTTACCATTACCCTACTATTTTTCAGAGAAATTGAAAGCCTTATTTCCCACATTACCACATCAATATCACATACCCAAATTCAAGAGGCAGTCCCTAGTATGCTTTTTACAAAAATTTTCACAATATTTAAACTTATGTTTCTTAGTATCATAATTTTTTTGAAGAGTTCTTCCCCTTTGTCTGCCACCTGGTCCTCTTATTCTATTATTTATTAGAGAACACCTGATCATCAGAAAACTTCATTTCCATATTCTCTGCACATCAAAAAAGTTTTTCATAACTTTTGAATTTATGATAATCTAAATCCCTTCAATACATTGGCATTAATCATGAGTAAACAAGGTTGATTTTACTATGATGATCTTCTCTGAAATTTTGAGCATACCATGACACTTGAGTGAATTTTTCATCATATGCAGCCACCAAGTCAATCTATGGCAACAAATTCCAGGAATTGTTTTTCCATCCTAAGACTAACCACCTTAGGAAAATATTTCTCAAGAAACATACCTTTGAATTCATCCCAATCCAGAGCATCAATCTCTTCACTATCCCTAATATGTTTCACCATCGACCACCACTGATTAGCTTCACCTTCATAAAAATAAATAGTGAGACTACCCTATTGATGTTCTGAACACCACATGACATAAAAAAGCTTATCCAATGCTTTAATCTACTCTTCAGATAGCGTAGGGTCAGATGATTCTATGAATGATGGGGGATTTTGCCTCCTAAAATGATCCACTATATACATGTTCCTCTATGGTTGATCTAGAAGACCTCATGCATGGATACCAACACCATTTATAGCCTGAATCAACTGTTCCATCACTTCTACAAACTACTAAGTTCTAATTCTGACCATATCAGGTTGCTGATTTGGACGGTTTTCATCCTCCTGATGCCATCCCATCATAGCTTCCATGTTTCCTATTCAGAAAACCATTCTGAACATAGAAATATCTTAGGTGAAGTAACATGGTAATCTGTAAATTCTATATAATTTCAAACATAATATAAACTAAAAATAATTTATAGATATTTATTTATCAATATCCTAACTTCTAATGTTGTCTAAACTGACCTCTAATAAAAACTATAAAGACCTTACCTTAAAACTTTACATAATTTTAAATTAAATGAATAATTCACATTAATGATATTTTCAGGAAAATATTTTTATGAAATTCGTCCATTACTATTACATTACATCACAAAAACTACAATTTTTACAATTCTAATATGTTTCCATTTTTTTTAATAAAATAAAAACTCTTGAAAAAACGAGTCTTGTCTAGTTCTATGTTTTAGATAGCAAGACTTTTCCTTGATTCCATCCTTGACCCTATTAATCTTTAAGTCATGCGAAAAACATTTCAAAAACATGGTATGAGAATAAAAAGATCAGTAAGGGTTATAAGATAAAGAAAGATAACATTATTCAATAAATAAATAACAAGAATAAGCTCATACATCATGAAATCATATGATTTATGAATATCACATAGAAAACATAAATCATAACAGTAATTTTGTGGCATTCATAACATACTTTCGTTTTAGATCTCACAGCTACATAGGGAGTTACATTTGGAATACCCATGTCAGTATATTCCGAAAATCACTTATGAGAAACATTCACGTTTACCCCCGTCACGTTACCAAATGCAATAGTTAATTATTTGAGTTCATATACGACATTTTGTCAAAGTTCGTAACTTCAGTTAAAAATGAACTTGTTATAATTATAAATTGTACACGAGGTCAAAAATCAATTATCTATTGAATAATATTCATGATTTAGATATCATATATATCATATATATCTAGTATATATATGTATTTATAATAGTACATAATATCTTGATATAAGAAATGAAATGCACCGTTAATGGAGACGGTAAGCCGTATGTACGCATGAACGATACTTTCATTTCAATTTCATATTTAATGGAATAAAAATATAATGATAAATATCTAGATAATAATTTAAGTACAATTTCATACATAATTTTATAAACCCCGTCTTTTATACATTATAGGTACGACATGAATGATTCTTATCACTTTGAGGGGGTGGTTGTCCACACTTCCACAGATGAAATTATCGTATTTACCCACTATAGAAACCATAATGGTATTCTATAAATGAAAAATACATATGTACAAAAACAATTTAAATATAATATATATCACATATAAATATAGTGTAATATTAATGGCTACCATAATAGGTGGAAGGAGATTATTGAACAATCACTGTTTCGTAAGGCGGTATTTCATCGTCCATGGAAACAATATGTCCTTTACCCATCAGATGGAGGAGTGTATAAGTGTAGTTCGAATCCATCTCATAAAAACCACATAGTATATTGATGATACATGTTTTGTTATAAAATAAAGGAATAAAAATATTTTATTGGGTTGGAGAAGGAAAATAAAAAATGAATTTAAAAGAAGGAGTTACCTTTAAATCATGTATCTCTCTTTGGTTTGAACCAAAAGGATTACTTGAATTTATTTCTGCCTAGTGGAAGGATTCTAGGAGGAGGATAAGGATGCAATGAGATTAATTGGTACGAGTTTGGAAGATCCAAGGGGACTGAGAAGTGTGTGGAATGGGTTATAATTGAGGGATTTTTATAAGGGAGAGGAGGGGCTCTTTAGGAATGTTTAAAAATATTATTTTAATATATAATGATTTTATTTTTATAAAGGTCCAAAAACAATTAATGTAGAAGACAATATAACTCATTTTAGAAACAAAATCATCCAATAAGAATTGGACAGGGTTTGAATAAATTTTTAATCTTTTTAATCTTGTTTATATAAATAATTCATTAATGTGGTAAACACTACGTCATTATTGTGTCATCAATAATATTATTTATTTGATCTCTAAAAATTCTAAAAAAAATATCATGATGTAGGAAATATTTTTAGACTTTTAATGAATATTTTTTGCTTAATATATAACTTATATATCCCAATGTAGAAATTGATTTACTAAAAGATATAAGTTTCTATAATTTTTTTTCTTTATTTTAAATTAATTAATATAATGTATCATTATCACTCCCATGTGGCTCTATGAGGTCCTGAAATTGACCCAAGGATTCCCATGGTTGGAAATGTATCAAAAAATATGATTAGAACACATGTTAGATCAATTTAATTTTATTATAATATTATTTTTACCCTTTTTTACCATATATACCTTTTAACCACGGTAAACAAAATATTTTCTGAAGTAAATATTCATAATGTCTAAAAATAAAAGTTACCTATTTACACAATATGGACCTCCTGATTACATATATGGAATCCATTTTTTCTAATTCAAAAAGTATGTGGATGATATTAATTTAATATTAATTCTCGCTATCAAAACAAAAAGCGTGTTCTTATGTAATAATAGCTATCAAAAGATTGAGACATGTGTATGTCCAATCACAAAGTGGAATTACATACAATGACCAAAATTGAATTAAATGGTAATAAAATAATATAATTACACTTTAAAACCAATTTAAAAGATAATCTAACCTTATTAATAAATTATATTAAAATTTAGTTTTGAATTAAAATACATTATTTTCACTATTTAATAAAAACTGAACAATATCAGAAGAAACCAAAATTTCATCCAAAGTATATATTTAGGTCCCAATCATAAAGAAGAAATTTATTTTTTCCAATAGAACATATAAAATTGATAAAAACATGATTTAATAATGGTTCTTCATCAAAAGGCGGGGTAAATCGACCTTTTAATGAATATTAGAGTATTAATGCTTAAAATCTGATTCATTCTTATTTTTAGCCTCTAAAATTTATTGGATAAATGTTAAAACATTTAAAAAATATGTATGTTCATATTGTAGTAAGTTTTTTATATTCCCACCAATATAATGGATAGGCATTAACTACCATTTAAAATACTATTATATAATTATTTTTCATATAACCCAATGTTATGTGCAACATAAGATTTCAATGAAACCTATTTTTGTGAATCTGGTACCCTATCAAACATAGAATCCCTTTTAAAATAAAAATAATATTTAATTCACAAATATTAATAAATATGAAAAGGTTATATTCTTTATTTCACTGGGATGTTATATAGTTGGTATAAGGAGATATCTCATGGTACTAGGATTTCCATGGGGGTAAACCATGAATACTAGGATGGTATGTGGAGAGATCGCATACTACTAAGATGGTCTTGGAAGCGATGCCTTGGCTACTATGGAATCAGTATATGCTTGTGTGTCTTCTATAATTCCATAATTTATTCTTATGTTGGGATATCATGACCTATGTTATTTATTTTCTTATCATTCATGTCATATGAACTAATATTATTTATTCCATGTTTAATTTATATAATATTTTTTATGCATGGTGTGATATTCTATTTTCATGATCATTTCCTCATACCATTATTCTCATGATTATGATTACATATCTTCCATTCATATCCTTACTGAGATTTTGATATCACCACTTTTTTATGTTTTCCTTCCCCATTTTACAAATAAAGGTTTTATGTAGAAGTACTAAATGCGAAGATCATTATGAGATATGTTGAAGATTATTCAATAGGACAGAATACTTTGTTTCTATGTTTCCGAAAACACTAAACTATTATAGTACTCATACTTTTATTATTGTAATATATATATAATATTCATCTAAAATAATGTAATATCGATGTATGTTAAGACTGGGTCACTATAATTGTGAACAAGTGAATTTACTATATATAGGAACGTTCTAATTTACAGATAAGATAAAAATAAAAATTAATAGTGAAAGTGTTTCAATATAAAGAATAAATATATTTCTGGGAATTATTCCCACATTTAGTTAATCATTCCATATTCAAAACACTAATAAGAATAGTTTCATCAAAGGATAATTATCTAGAGAATATGTATGTAATTTTTTTTTCTT
Source organism: Viscum album (assembly GCA_963277665.1). Lineage (NCBI taxonomy): Eukaryota > Viridiplantae > Streptophyta > Magnoliopsida > Santalales > Viscaceae > Viscum > Viscum album. The sequence continues at coordinate 1,464,917,586 of OY728125.1, read as the reverse complement.
TTTTAGCGAGTCATATGTTGATAAATACTTGTTATAACTGATATATTTACAAATTGAATGGCAACATAACTTGGTTTATATGTTGAATTTTTTTTCTCTGCGATGAAGAAAGAACCTAAATAATGGAATTATAAATTCAATTAATTCATTCAAGAATTATTTTTTAGTTGGTGTAATGTAAATCATTAAATTTATCATAAGTAATGGGAATATAGTAGATTCATAGTGATCCTAAAACATATTGAAGACAATGTTGATAAATAAAGAGGATTACAAGAAATATTGAATGATGGTGCATGTTTTTTAGGAATATTTGAGATAATATATCATGGACATGGAATAAAGGATTTGTGAATGAAGATTGAGTGAGTACACTAGTCCTATCTCAAAAATATTTTATCTAATAGATTATGGAATGGCATGGGATGGACAAAATTAATTCATTCTTAACCCATCTTACAACTCGTGTCATGTTCACCAAGTCATAGGTAATAGAAGCTGAAGAAAAATATCAGTAGAAATTAAAAGAACCATATGTATTAGGTTTCAGAACATTGATGTATGCAATGGTATTCACTCTTCTAAACATCTCCCATGCAGTGGAAATTTTTATTAAATACATGGTGAAATCATGGAAAGTATGTTGGGAGGGTATTAAGTTGATTATTCAACTTTTTAAATGATCAGAAATTATGCCCTATAACATTGAACAAAGAATAAATAATATTATTCATGGATTTAATTTTTGGGGGTAACATGGATACACATAAAACTATAAGTATTTATGTATTTACTTTTAGAGTAATGAAAATATGCTATATATCAATGATAATGAAAATTACATCCCTATATTTTCGATGATAACAGTTTATATAGATGCGATAGAAGTTGGGACAGAATGATATGGATGACGAAATTGCTGAAGGAGCTAATAAGGGTTCAATAAGAAGTAGTGCATTACTGTGATAGTTAAAATGTTATTAACTTGTCTAAACATTCATTGTTTTTCTCTCAAACAAGTCGTATCACCATAAAATATTATTTTAATAGAAATATGAAGGAGGTACAGAAGTGAGAGATATGAAATACATTTACAATCCAAAATTAAACAAAGATATTCACTAAGTCGATAATTTCAAAAATATTGAGGTTGTGTCGATCCCCATTAGGACAAAATGGAATGAAAGAAAGAAAATATGGAGAATTCTTGTAATTTATAAGTATTTGAGTGTTTCAAATTTTATTTGAAATAATCGTTATGTGAGAGGTTATTTGGAGATGTAATCTATTTTCATCCATCGTTATTTTATCCAACATTGTAACATTAGGAGTATTTTCATGTGATAGGTGATAGGTTAAATGCATGGTGTCGATGGTCGTAGAAAAATTCTCTAATGGAATTTGGTTAATCAAAATTACATTTTAACTGATGGTTCTTCTAGGAAGCTTTACAAGATTTGGAGGTTTACAAAAAATGATGGGTCACCAGGTTGGAAACATAACATAGTAAGTCATTCCTCATGTACTAGGTTTTCACGAGATAATGTTTAACATGTTTGACCAGTTGTGGTTATTATTTAAGTGCACGAGACCTTAATAACATAGTGTAGTTAGACAAGGAATTTATTCAATGGATGAGTTGTTTGTGATGATTTCTTGACTTAGTATTCTATTTTTATCAAATTAAAGATTCCAATTATAATAGAACAAACTAGAAATGTGGTTCTACAAATAACATAAGAAATAGGCCAAAGCATGTATAACCTAGTGACCATTATTTATTTTATTATTTCCATTGATTTTTTTATAATTGAATGTATTTTTAGTAATTTTTTTGTTTATAATATTGTTAGTGTGAGAGGGTGAGTTTTTCAATTGTTTAGGATGCCTAAAATACAATCTCTCTATAAAATCATTCATGGGGAAGCTGACTTCTGATGATTAGTTTTCTACTATAGAGAGCTTCTGTTGTGAAATGTTCTGATAGAATAAAATGTTAGAATCTGATGGCATATTGGGGGCATAATGATAAAATTTTCTAGTGGGTGTCTTCCCCAATTGGATTTTTATTTAGATAAATCGAGTTAGAAATTTGAAAATGAGATTCACCATGGAATCTCTAGTATCAAAACATTAGTTTCCAATTGTTTTTTAGAAAGATAACTCCTTATATCAAAACTCATTCATGATCGGCATATTTCTGGTGACCTGAACATTTTGACACATAGAATTTCAATATACAAATATTTTTCAGCACAAATGTTTCTCTACAAAAATAACAATTTTCAGATACCTATTTTACACAAGTTTTTCGGAATGTCCAAAATGATCATCACTATGGTGTGGTCATCCCATGATAACTATTTTTTATATTTTACATTATGGGTTTTTTATGTTCATGATTAAGTATCTATAAAACTAGATAAAAGTCTATATTATTTTTTCATGGTAAGAGGGGACCCATTACATGACCCTGTAGGTCAAATGGATAGGATAAAAGCACATAAAAACTAGATAATTCCCCACTCAAATACACCAGATCTACCATCCTTCAACTTCACATCTAATTCCCTCATCCTTGGAAGTACCATTAAAGTCCCATGATTACATTCATTTTTCTCCCCTATATAATAATCCCTAAAAAGTACCATCGAAGTCCACTTCCCTCTCCTTAATCGAATCCCTTGACCATCGCTATCCACTAATTCCATCTCCATAATCAATATAACCTCTTATTCTGAGTTCATGTACCAATATTTTCCAGCTACCTTAGAATCAACAAATTATAGTATTAATGGGATGCCAGCTCACACCCAGGTTTCACATGGAAGACGAAATCCTATGCCAGGATGGGTAAATCCGAGCAGCGGATGGGATCGAAACCATTTGCACGGGATGGACTCCAAGAGCCCCAACTAACATGACTAGGTCTCAGGTTCTCTAATAAAGAATTTTATTACACCTCAAATACTAAAAATGGCAAGACCAACTAAAATTCCGAAGCTCATTTTTCTAAATACTTATAGGTATACCTATAACGAAAAACTATGTGTAAAGGTGGAATGGAAAATTTGAAGTTTTACAAAAAATACTATGTATTTTATATTGGTAATGTTATAGTCAATCGAAAGAAACATAATGGTGATCAAAACCTTGTTGATATATATATGGATAGTTCACATTAGATACATATATTTATCTAGTATACAATACATAAAGGTAAGATGAATATTTGAACTCTATGTAAATTTTAGCACAAATAAAATATATGTAATATATAATTTGTAAAACATAATTATAGGTATGAAATAGAGTTTAATGTGGGTGAAATAAACATCAAATAAAATTTTAATTCATCTTCATATTGAATTTAGCTTAATAAAAGAAGAATAAAATATTTTTGCATCATGATATTCTTCAAAAAATATTACATACTTAAATTATAAATAAGATATGACTTATCAAAGTGATATAAAATTATAATTACCCAATTAATTTATGAAAATGTATAAATAAGAATAATTTTTAAATATTTATGATTTATGGAATAATGAAATGGTGTTTTATAAATTTCAAAACAAAAACAATGAATCAAGAATCCACTAACAACTAACTTTCCTTAATAACAAAAAAAATACTAATATGTTTTTTCCTTCATAAAAATAAAACACTTCAATCCCATACATAATTACACCAAACCATCATCACAAAAACTATACTAAACATAATGTGTGACTCATTCCATTTATTGAATAAATTTATTCCAATGGAACTCTAAGTTCATCCATTATTCATATGGACTCTTCATTTTATTATTATTCTAAGAATAATTTGAATTGTCTTTAGAAACACATCTTGAATATTATCATGTAATATTATGGACTTATTTAATTCATAGAAACCATATGTCATGACTTATATCTGAAGTAGAGTAAATTTTTGGGAACCGATAAAAACAAACATCTAATACTGATTTTTATTATGAAAATAATAATGATGAAATAGATTCATGTTGCCGCTAAATCATATATGTTTCTTTTTTTATTCTGACCGATACATTGTTTCATGTCACTTATTGTGTATGTGATTGATCATGTTACTACAAGTTACATGTGTTCTATTATTTTAACCATTGTAATGTAATGATCAAGTGATTATTCTTCACAATATCCTTTTAGAATCTTTAAATGGTAATTTGATGATCTAAATAAGTCATCTCATAAGAAATAAAAAAATATTCCTTTATAAGTGAATATATTTTATCAAATGACCTCTTAAAATTTTAAGGGACATTAACCTCCTAATGGAGCCTTTATTACATAAATAATCATCCAAAAATAACTTGATACTATTCAATAAAATTCATATTTAATTTTGAAACATTTTCTAGTCAAAATAATTTTTGGTACTTACTGAACTACATTATTTCGGCATGAATTAATTGAATCTTATAGTCTTTATCATTGTGGCCACATACTAGATTTTATAAGACATGTATATCTATGAAACCACATACATTTCATGATTACAATATTTCTCTCTATATTAATTAATTAATCAATCCAATGTACACTTGATCTCTATACCCCATTGACAAATCACTTCCATAATCATGTATCACTCAAGTTAGGATATTTAGAAATAAAATTAAATGGGATAAGGTTTACTAAATCTTTATTCGGTAGAGTAAGGATGTTAGTCTTTATATACTGACCATTTTATTCTCACATTAATCCATGTTCTGGTAGTGGTGATTCGTTGAATTATAAAGCATCTATAAATTTTGTTTCGATGTATTCTAAAAAAATGTCAGTTTCTTTCTTTAGGAATTTTTATTCATAGTAATACTAATCCCACTAGTATGTTTTTCCTTGATTGATGCCCCATTTTTTTCATTAATTACCACAATCAATTATATATTTTATAATATCTCCACCAGTTTTATTTTTCATTTTTTTGTTCAATTTAATATAGTGAATCTTCATCCTTTCCCATTTAGGGCGAGTCCGCCAAAATCATTCTTCTATTTTAAATTACAATAAACGAAGACATAAATTAATCTAGATTATATATTTGTTTCATTTTTTTCCAAGAGGGTAGTCATGAATCAAACATCCTAGGTTCTTTGTGAACCTTTTATTAGGATTCAAGATTTTTATCCAAAATTGTAATAACAATTAAACCTTAATTAATTTTATTCTATAATAAAAACTTTTCTTATAGGTTACACAAGGGGAGGGATTACTCATGAATTAGTTTTCATCCTTTATGCTGTATTTTAGTTCCATATTCCAAGTTTTAGAAAATATAAAATGTTACACATTAGAGTTATACCATGTGAAGTTCAATTTTGATTGAATTTTTTAGTGCAATGGGTATTCTTCTAGTGGTGATCCATTTTTATTCTAGACACACATCTATGGGGTATCCTAAATTATTATTGAAGTATACCCTTATAGTTACTTTTCTTTAATCATATTATCTTATACATTTTATAAGGATCATTTTATTATTCACAGTTTTGAGATTTAAAATTTCTTAGCCTTAAATTTTTAAAAATTTCATTGAGGAAATTTCCCCTTACCTGCACCTTTATAGAATTGACCATTATCTTGAGTTCCTTAATCGTCTCATCATTTTCCTTCAAATAAAATTATAAGTCCATCAATCATGAAAATTATTTCATTTTGAATTATTTTATCTCTTCGAGCTATGTCTTTAATGGGTGAAGGCTTTCTTTCAATTTCTTTTTTGTCAGCCACTTGATTTCTTATTTCATGTAAAATTTCTTAATGTATATCACATCGTTATTTTTTCATTATACTAATATTATTTTTGTCAATTATTTAATCCGCCAATATTTGCATTAAAAAAAATTTCTCCATGAATAGGTCATAAGTAATTTAATTGTTTACATCATTTTTCATTTCCCATTAATCCACCTTTTTTGTAAGACATGGATCTGTTCACAGTTATTGTATGGAACGTTTTCATATTGGAAATAGGATATTTCTCACACAACACTACTTAAGGTTATGATTCTATAAATCTATGAGGCTCACACTTATTTTCCTTATTATAAAGTATATTGTAATGTGTGGTTAGAATATTATATAAAATTAATTTTAAAAAATTCACCTTGTTTGACTATTTTTTTCTTCAGGGGGTCCTTTTTATCTTTTCACTTCTTCTTTATTCTTGAGATGTGACATTCTTCATAAAATTAATTTCAAACACATCATCAATAGTGTTTAGATTTTCTTCTTTCATTGTGGATTTTTTTTAATACAATATCACATCTTCATCAACATATCTTTATAAATATATAACTCATCTATCTTCATGAATACATCTACCTTCATGTTATCCTTAAAGGAATTCTTGACACAAGAATTAATCAAAACATTTATTTTATATTTATTATAAACTATTCCATGATTGATTTACAATAATATTACATCATAGAGAATATGAAAAAGAATCCTAACAACATCCTCAAAATATATCATAAATTTTTTCTTTTAATTGGACAAACAATTTCAATGAAAAATAGAAGCATTGAACATTGATAATAAGGGGATAAAAACTCCATGAACTACATCTGAGTTTAAACAAAATTAATAGACCTTTAGACTCTGATACCACATTTTCTAACTAAATACATGCTTATAGGATGAGTGATCCATGGTGTTGGTAAATTTAAATGTTTTCTATAACTGTATTAGTTCTTCTTCGAGGATATAATTCCAATATTTACAAGAACAATGATCGAATTGTTTCATGATTACTCTCCCACAAAACCTCTCCAAAAAACCAAGATATTAATGTATGTAGGGAATGAAAGAAAAATATTTTCCCTGGTTCACATCTATGGACAAATCCATGGAGCATATGATGATATTGTTTTTGTTATACAACAATCATCAAATGCACTATTCATTTGATATAAATTTATTCATGGTCACTCCATTCAAAGGAAAAAATATTGATAATGATTTATATTTAATTTACTCCCAAAACATGGAACACTTCCTTCTCTTATCCTTAATGAATAACTGAAAAATACCACTTATTTCTTCCATTAATTGCTTCAAAAATATTTTAAAAAATATACTGTCTTACAGGTCTCTCAATTAGAGGTAATGAAATCATGGAATTTCACATATATAATAATAAATAGTTGTCCATTGAACTCCCATTATACTAAAATGATTCTTTTCAATGCTAGATGATACCCACAACTAATAGAGATGGTTCATTTCTTATCTTCCATAAATCATATCCTAATGAATGCCTCCTACGGTTAATGATATTTATGAACTAGGAATATATTATTGCATTCCTCCTCATCCTTTAGATATAGTTGTAGGGATCATATTCCATTGAGGCTACTTCCCACATATTGTACCTTATATAATCATTGGTAATATTCAATGGCTCAACTCTATATTCTTTATAATAAAAAAAATATTCAACATCACTTGGGATCTAACTCTCCCTTTTATTTATAGATTTTCAAATATTGAAAGAATAATTGATCTCTACCTCTTCTTATTCACCTATTCTTATAGAGAAATAAAAATCATATGTGGATTTATCTATATATTTATAAAATGAAAATACTTCTTCAATGTCAATAATTATATCATATCTTTTATGTTCCCAAAAATCATTTGGAAACCAACATGATATTATTCTTATATTAGATATATCTCCATATCTGAAATAACAAAACCCTGAGAAACCCCTTTCAACTAATTTCTAGATGATAGTGTTATAATCATGTGCAACACTATTCCATATTATGAATATAAAAAATCCACAATTCTGGTAGAATATTCCCTTTTCTTTTTTGAGTTAAAGGTCGATCATTTAGTTCCCCACTCTTATCACAATTGTCTCAAAGAATTATATTTATCATTACTCAAAGAATTTGATAAATTCAATATATAAAATATATGGAGTTGTTAATCATAGTTTATTACAAATAGATTACATTTTAATAATTGTTTTACTATAATGTGGATCACTCTATATATTGAAAAAAATAGTTCATACTCTATATGTCATCATTGGATTCTCAACAAATATATTTTTCGGTGTAGCTTCTCTACTTTATAATATTTTCCCGTTTCCTCATGAGAGAACATTTCCAAATTTAAAATACAAAAATTCCAAAAATAACATAACAATATCCTATTAATGATTTATTATAGGTTTCTCTATTAAATTATGAATTAATATTACTGAATAATCAATAAAAATTAGTCCATCAACCTTGGGGTAAAATTCTCTACATGAAATAGTTTAACCAAAAAATACAATTTCATAATTATGAGAATATATAAAAGACCATTGCATAAAAAACTACAGAATATCAGATATGGAAAATTCCCTTATGAAGCCCCAATATATCTTTTCCAAAACCCCCTAATTAATCATACAAATTTTTGTAATAACATTGCATAAATATTACAAATTCATCATTTAGTATTAAAATGACATATTTTTACTCTTTTAAAGTCACAAATACACTTCAAATTTACCTAGTGATTGTAATGGACAACAAGATTACTATTATGAAGTTTTCATCAACTCTTCAATGCTACAAGAATATATGATGTATTACTATAATATTCCCATGTTTTCCTTTTTTACATATATAATCTTCTGATATTCAGTAAGAGTCTTCTGAATATTTAATTTTCAAAAAATCCACTCTTCAAAAGACACTTCTTGCTTATATAAAGTTTTTATTAGGAAAAAAATTAAATAAAATTCCAGAAATAAACATATTTTTTCAGAATCAACTTAAAACCTGTCTAGCCTTTTTATAATCATCCTCAGAATTCAAGGACATATAAAAAACACTATCAAATATTATCAATAAATCCAGTCAACCATAGTCACAGACACCAGACGATTCATTATAATGCATTACACCTTTTAAACCGATATAGTCAACAAGTTCAACACACAGATCATGAATTCAATAATATATATATATATGTATATATTACAGTACATATTTATATTTAGTATCACACCTATATGTATATATATATGATCACAAACAAATACATTTACATGTTTTTATTTATATACATATATTTGGGCTCTAAAAAGGAGAAAACTATTACTTAATATCATTCTAAAATGTTACCTAGGGAATAACAAAGGCAAAATTCTTGGAATATTGATATTATAAAATTTCATGTATTCATAAATGAGATTAAAAGAACCCAAAAAATTCATTCAATCTTAGCACTCCCACTAACAAGCAAAACTCTTAGAACACATAAAAACAGAAACCCACTTTACAAAAAAAACACAAAAGAGTACATGGTTCAATCATAATATTACTAAATGGGACATACAACTTTGATTTATTATAAATAAAATTAGAATATAATACTTAAAATATTTTTTAAAATTTAATCACACCCATCTCTATATTGAAAAAGCTAACTAGTTGATCTTGTTCTATCAACTTCTAAACATTTTGGTTAAACCCTAATAAGTTATAGACACAAATATCAACCATGAAAATTCATTACCTCAACTACCAACATATGGTGAATTTTAATAGTTAATCTCACCAAACCTTATAATTATTCACATATATCTATTTAGAAAACCATATTCTTCTTACAAAACACTATATTTAACCATATATATGTTAAATCCCTTCATAAGTACACATCCAGAGATAGAATACTACATCATATTGTATCTAGCTTCTAGAACCAAGAACCATCCACCACTTATCCAATAAATATTTTTCATACCAAACATAACAATATCCTACTTGATGATTTATTTAAAGGATTCATCTCTAATTCTTTTTCATTAGTTACATTATTTCATAGACATAGTTAGAGTGTTTTTATTTATATCCTATAGTAAACCTAGACACACTGAGGTATATATTTACCACATACATTATCATACTACAACATTTCATTGAATATATTCTATTTTTTGACTACCATATATCATCCATAGTTCTCAAACTCCATCCTACACATGATTTATGAAATCATAAACCTCAGTATTGGATAATTACATGGACATAATAAAATATTTATTTAAATATATTCCTATTACATTTTAGTTTAAGAGTTTTATATGACTAAGATAAAATGAAAAAAATATGATATTTTTTATCAATAGAGATGCTTTTATTATATATATGAAACTAATCAATCCATATTAAATTTTCAATATATTCCCCAAATTCAACACACAAACTATACTATTATACATATTATGTATAATATTATACTTCATCACCTAGGAATGTGGAAAATAATAATGGGTGAGATCAAAAGTTTAGTAAGGGTGAACATAAGTGATAAGAATCAATGATCATATGTGGGAATATGATAAACATAATTCTATAAGAATATATGTAAGGAAAATGCAAATAAAATATATAATTTATACACAATAAAGGGGATGAATATAAGAATGGAGACATGAAATAATAAATTGATAACTTAATATCTTGGAATCATGGAATATCCGAAAACAATATAAGACTCTATATTATAAAAACAATTCTAGGATCACTTATAAAGATATTATATCCTACTGTGTTCCATGATAGATTAGGTTCAATCCTCATTACCATAAAAATAGTGAAAAGAGTCCCATATTTTATTAGGTTCAATAACTAATCCCTTATATAATATCTCATCAGATATAAAGGTAATGGAATGTGTTAGAGGGAAATATAATTATGGGGCCACTCGTCACAAAACATAGTCTATTTTGATTAACCATCAGTGCACCATACAAGGTCTCTCAAGAGATGGAAACATTGCAAAGTGAATTTCAGGAATATATAATTATGGGACCACCCATAACATTATCATAATATATAAATACATATGTGTTATTCATATGGTAATGAAAATATACGTAAATCATAAGCATGATAAAAACCATGAGAAATAAGTGGGTTTCATAATATTGATTCAATGGATAACTGGAAACTATATCGTAAGTATTCCTTAGAGGAGGAGGAATTAAATAATTTAAGAGTTTCTCAATTTTAATAATTAATTACATGTCCTAGAAAATGAGTTCCAATGTAGTAATATTCAAGAGAATAATCAAGGAAATGAAAAAATGAACTAAATCGGTAATGATTTCAAAATGATCATAGGATATTATATGGATGGAATTAGATTATGATTTATCATTATACCATAATATAACTAATACAGTTACCATAAAAATAATGATTGTTTTTATAATATATTCATGGTGAAATACATTTTTTGGAGGATAAATATTTTCTGTAATAAGAAAACAGACGGTTCCCTTTTTATGTTTTAAAATCACCTTTATGTAATCAGACATCACAAAAAGGATGATTCACATATATATTTAAAATATAAGAATATAAATATTTATTTTGATTGTAATTAAAAAAATAATAAGTTCATTTGATGGGTGATAAATTAAAATTTATTTTATTTTAGAGTTGGTAGAAAACATGGGAGATTATATTTCATGATAGATTAAAATTAATTAATTTATATCTAAAAAATGATTAACTCGTGTTAGGATCCTTTATTCGATTATGTTTTTGATCTTCTGAAAAAAAATTCAAATTAAATTCTTCTCATTATAATTATTCTATTTTATAATCCCTCTAGTAGTGATCCACCTAGGATCCTATGATCTCAAAGCAACAACCAATGATTTAGGGTTGCATGAAAAGAGAATAAAATGTATTACATTGTTCCTCTAGATTGATATAAGATACATGGGGATTGGAGGATTTTTCTTCTTCTTGGATGGAGGATAGGATGAAATTGAGATATGTACAGAGAGATGTACATTATGCACAACAACTATCTATTTTCATTTTTTGATTAACCCTACAAAATAGACATAACAAGCTATTTATAGACCTAGGTTTTGAATTAAAATGTTATATAATTTTATAGAATCTCTTAACTAATAATATAATCTTCGACAAACCCGATTACAAAATAAGAATAATATTTTTATGAATTTATGATATGTGCGCTAACTTTTACAATAATAAATATTATTTTACTGGAATATAAAATAATATTTATAATTGGATATGGTCTTGGTCTATTTGAACTACATTGTATATATTGAATACATGAATAAATCTTAAATAAAATATTTAATTAATCAATATATTTTTTTTGATTGATTAAAAACATGAATAAAATTATTCCTTGGTTTTGAGAATATTATTTAATCCATTAATTATATTTAATAATAATTTAATCATGATCAACGGAAAAACATGTTGTATTAAATAATAGGACACTTTCATGTTGGATCCATCCGGCTTGCCTAAAATCCCATATTAATATCTAGAAATTTTCTAAGGAACCAAATAGAATGAATTTTATTTCAAAACCTCAACAACCACATACAGACTATCATAATTTAATTTAATCCAATTGTCTCAATATCTCATCAAGAAGGTTTCACAATCATTTCATCAACCTACATGATTGATAAGTATTTCATTAAATAACTAATCTAGACATGTCATTGAACCATGGACATGGAAATTGATGTGATGGTTCAATTCCAATTAATGTTTTGATATAGAAGCTTCCATAAGTTTGAAAGGTAAAAATCCTTCATCAACAAATTAATTAATAATACATCTTTCATGATATGCATAATGAATAAAAGTTCAACATCAGCGGGGTTAATCATGGTTTATAAAATACATATAATTGCTTTAATTTTAACATATATTAAGAATAATTATTATGATTTATAAGGAATATTACAAACATTAATATATAAGAAAATGAAATTACACCAAAACATAAAGAATTCCAACTTCTGGGTCATTTATCATAATATACTATCTTGAAGATTACCAACTGAAAACATCATGATAAGAAGTCCCATTAGATTATAAGTACTCACTCTTGATAGTCACTTTCTATTTATACCATCTTAGCTTGTTTTATGATTGTAGAACTATATTTAAGAATATCATCATTGAACTTCATGTTTTTTATCATTGTAGAGAACCTCTATAGCCTTATCAATTCGTTGTATACCTGAGGAAATTATAACAATAAATCCATATATTACAATTTGTTTATAATATGTTTTATTAAAATGAAATTCATCAGTCATATATGTAATCAACATAAAATTATTTTGTCATAGGGAACTAACTCTAGAAAACACCCAATATGAAATGATCCATATGCCTAAAATATTTTGTCTACTTGGCCACATATGACAATTATTTTATTTCTAATACAAGGATTTAATCAGGGGGTACATCATGTTTTCTGTTATTCATATGATTCTCACTATAAACCCTCATATCAATGAAAAATACCTCAAGTGATGACACTTTTTAATTATGTGATTCTTCCACATATGTGACCTTGGATCCTTTGTGAGATCCACCATAGTAGTATTATTAAAAAAGAGTTTTATAGGGTATTTTCTATTAGTTACCACTTTAATAACTTGGAGGATGTTTCATATAAAAACTACTTCTTTCAAAACCTAAAAACCTGCAATATACCTAGACAATACTATGGAATCTAAAATCATAACCTTATCTCACGTTTTTTATCTTACATCACCTCCATTCAAATTGAATATGTATCTCATTTTTTATTTTACATCTTCATGATCTATTTGGAAAATAGAATTGTCATACCCTCTAATGAATGGTTTCCAATATCCTCCATATACAAACAATGTATACTTATTACTGCATAAATACTTATGGATAGTCTCCACATCCACCAAAAAATGGCCACCTAGTATAGTTTAAATATTCATACATAACTCAATGAATTGTCATCATCTGGCCTCAAACATAGAATAACATACATTACTGACTAAATCAATGATTCATGTCAAATCATTTCAAATAATTTTATTTCCACATGTGTCTAATGAATAATTTTCTAAGAAAAATTAATATCATTTTTCATTAGAAACAATACCATCTTGGATTATTCCATACTAGACCTTTTCTATATATTGTTAATATATGTACCTTGACATCAATTGAGTAGCCTCTTGGATATATCATGATGAATATTCATACTAAAAATGCATGTCACCTATCCTATGTCTTTAATGGAAAAGAATTTATTCAACCACACCATAACATACTACAATTGGTATTTAATTTCCATTATGTAATACTTAATTGACATATACAATTTAGAAAATTCCCTCACTCCCACTAATCAACTTATAGAAACATAACTCACATTCAGTACTTATGAAATTGAACTCCATTAAAGATTCATCAAAAGGAATGTTCAATAAACTATATTCATTATTTAATCTATAAATGGATTTTTAAAATTTGCATATCTTATTATATTTCTTTTAAGTCACAAACCCTTACGGACGTGTCTTATAGTCAGCTTCATGAAGGTTTCCATTATGGAAGTCTATTTTGAAATCAATTTTTCAAATATCATATTCATGGAATTCCATAATGTAATGTAGAATTCAGACAACGTCATCCTTGAAACTGGTGGAAAGGATTTATCATAGTCATAGTCTTGATTTTTTTAAACCCTTTTATAAACAACCATATATTATAGCCACTTATTTTTTATTTTATGTCCATTTTATTTGTCAATAACAATTTAAAGGCAACAATACTTACCAGAATTTATGTTCTACCAAAAAATATACTAGGTTTTTTGTAAAGACCTATAAATTTCGTGGAATTTTTTTAAAATACATGGGATTTTTATGAGTTTGTGAATATTTACCGCGCTTGATTCTGAGGCCCGGTGTGCTTGAAATCAATTTCAGAAGTTTTGTTCGGGTACGTTCAGTAATCATGCAAGTAAGATTTTATATCATTCTAACCGGTTCTTGGAATTTGAATCGGAGGGCAACGTTGATCTCACAGCACTGATATTGGCTTAAGAAGACTTTTACCTCGTTGGAAGTTGGTCGAGAATGGTAGATAGTTTTTCAGATTTTAATAAAATAAAAATAAATTCTTAGATTATTTGTATTTGTTGTGGTTAAAACCTCAAAGAGGAGGTTATAGGTGGGGGCCACCACACCATAACCTCCCATGAGAGGTTATGGTGGTGGGTCCCACCTGAGGTTTAAACACATCTTGCCAATTAATGAGGTGGGGACCGCCTGACTTCTAAAAACATGAGCTCCCAATTGAATGTGAGATGAACCTTGGTTTCTCTCCTCCAAAATTAATTGTGCCAACTCCATCATAATTAATTATGCCAACAACATCATTATTAATTGTGCCAAATCCAAAATAATTAATGTGACAACTGTATGTGTTATGTTAATAAACTCAATTATATTAATTTTACATGGAAACCCTCACAGGAAGAGAATTGGATGAGGGGAGGAGGCTTTGGAGAACCCTTGGATAATTATCCTCCCAATAAAGAATGCGAAGAACGTCAGTGACACTTTTACCTCAGTCTTCTTCCTTGGACAATTTCTGACGCATGAGCTTGAAATTGGGACTATGTGACAAAAGTGGAAAATGACGAATCAATTTTATCTATCCACAACATCATCAAAAAACAAGAAAACGAGGTAGGGGGATTTAATATTGAATTTTTTCATTTCATCATCAAACAAATCAATGTTTATAAATCGCCGAATGTTATCACCATAACGTGGAGAGATTGGGCCACCCGAACATGGCCTGAACCTCCACCATTTTTTGTCCTAGTTTTTTGACGATGGAGGCGTAGCAATGGCGGCCGACGTCGGGGCGACCACAAAGAAGCTGGCAGTGCAAGGCCGCCGGGTCATTGGAAGGGCACGACACCGTCGTTCCTCGTAGAGTAGAAGGGGGTCACGGCCTGGATGGGCCTTGGCGGAAGGGCGAGGTGCCGTCGCGCCACGCAGAAGGGGAGAGCTGTGACCAGGGTGGGTCACAGCGGAGGGGCGCAGTTGGTGCTCCAACTGAATGGCTCTACCATTCGGGATCCAGGTGGCGCACGGCTTCCCCCAGGACGCGGTTGAGATGGACCCCCAGCGGGCCGCCGGACCGCCCGGCCGGACCCATCGTGGGTCTGACCCAGCGTGGGCCGGGCTGCCCACTTCGGCCTGGACACCCCCTCGGGCTGGGACAGACCTGAAGACCGGGTCAGACCTGTAGACTGGGTCGGACCCTGGTCAAAACCCGGGTCGGGCCAGTTTAGTTTGACAGGGTCGGACCGGACCCGGACCCGCTATGGCTAGTTTTCACTTTTTCACCCATTACTTGGTCTACGGGTGTCCGATCGATGAACTATCTATGGAAACAGAAATCTTGCAGTGAGATGGTTCTTTTGGAATATCCCAATTGAGTTTTGGACATAGTTGGGCTATGGTCGGGTTGGATTGAACCTAATATCTAACTGGGCCACTGGAACGGAAATGCCAATAACTCACAGACCGGGCGTCTGATTGACATGCCATCTATTGCATTGAGACCCCTATGACGAGGCAGACCTTTGAGATTCTTATAATTGGTACTTATTAACAGTTGGAGTTTTTACCAATAACTCATGTAGTGGATCCTCTAGGAGATGAGCAAGTGGTGTATGGAGACCGAGTAGCTTGCTGATACTTGAAGACTGCTGACTTTTTGACTCGGAGTGTTTCGACAAGCCTAGTGGGAAGCGCCTCTGTGTTACGTGGCAGAATGACAGTGGGAAGTGCCTCTATGTGATGCGGTAGACCCACGATACTCAATAGGAAGATTATCTCAGTAGGCTACGTGTGGGAGCGCCTCTGTGTGATGCAGCAGACCCACAGTGTGAAGCGCCTCTGTGTGATGCAGCAGACCCATGGTACTCAACAGGAGGAGTACGACAGCAATCCAGGATAGTGGGAAGTGCTTCTGTGTGATGCGGCAGGACCACAATACTCTATAGAGGAAGAGTACACTAGTAGCTGAGGTTTCGACATTTTTACTAGGAGGGTTTCATGTTACGACCCCTAGAATAAAATCCTAGTTTTGAGCTGAGTGAATGACTTTTGTTTTTTCCTCATGATTTAGATGGGTTACTTGATAACTTAGATATATGTATGGGCATATACCAAAGTAATGGTTATCCATTGATTTCATACATTGTGGATTAACCTTATTGGACTTAGTGAGGCCTTGAGGGTCTCGGGTTCCCTACTGAGTATCATTATACTCACCCCTACATGGGCTATGCCCGCATCTCATTGTGTTGGTTGCAGATGACAAACAGTCCTGACTGAGGTAGAGAGTAGTAGGACTTGCCAATACCCGGAGGTGGACAAATCGGCCTGATGGTACACGGAGCGGACGGACGGATGTGGAGTGCTAAAGAGACCATCAGTACCTACCCTTCAGGTAGAAACCCCGAAGGACAACCCAATAGCTGCTTTAATATATCTTTCTGTTGTACTTTTACTTTTCCATTTCCTTGTACTTGACTGTTGGGCTTGTATTTCCAAACCCCTTTACTTTCAGCACTCTATTTTGTATACAGTTTTACTTAGTGTTTTACTTCCAATTTTGTACTCTGATGTGTTTTTTTACAGTTACAAAGGAAACACCTTCCCAGTTTAGGGATTTATGCCTTGGTGCTAGTTGCCAGCCCCTGGCCTATGGAAGGCAGGCTTGGGGTTGTCACGATACGGGCCCCAGGGGACGGGTCGTGAGAAATTGGTATCGGAGGAGTCGGTTCCATCACAGATCTTAGGACTCTGATCATTATTTTATTTGAAGCAATAGTGTTAAGGGTACATAGTGTGGTTTTCAATTCAGGGAGTCCAGTGTTGATTCAGCCAGCCGACGTATCCATACACCAGGACCCTGGCTTCTGATTTTCGACTCAATACATGAAAACACAGATTGTGTGCGTGTTTTCAAAAGTTTCTCTTTATGTCAGCTCAACCAAGTCAGCTCACCAGGTATAATCTTCAGACAGTGTCACAAATGTTTCTTTCATGATGCCTCCCCATAGAGCCCTGAGTGTCATACGCTCTGACAACCCACCGAAAGATGAGGCCTCGGTGCAGGGCCCCTTTCTAGTGGAGGTTCCAGCAGTACCACTTCACGTTGGGCCACTAATGCCACCAGATCCAACAGTAGATGATGCACGCCGATTGAGCGCATTGCATGAGTTCCAGTTCTAGAGGCCACCCAGGTTCTAGGGAGAGATGGTCCTAAAAGTGGTTGAGGATCGTCTGGAGGCTGTGGTGAGAGTTTTCAGGATGGTAGGGACACCAGCAGACCTCATGGTGATCCTTACTGCCTACCTCTATCAGGAAGCAGTAGACAGATGGTGGAGCCTGATGCTCTAGGTCCATGATGCGGCGACACTACTCTGGACAGACTTTGAGAGCCTGATCCAGGCAGAGATTGTCCCAGCCACCCTTCGTGCGGTGCAAATACAGGAGCTACTACATCTACAGCAGGGTAGCATGATAGTAGCACCGTACTCAGCGAGGTTCACTGACCTCTCGTGTTACTCAACAGATATGGTACAAGACCCATTCTTCTTGGACTAGACCATCGAGAAGGGGCTCAGGTGAGAAATCAAGGCATTAATGATCTCTCTCAGCTTCCCGACCCAGGTGGGGGTGTTAGAGAGAGCCCGCCTAGTAGATATTTTACTGTCTGAGTAGTCACGAGTAGTGATACACACTTCTAGTCAACACACAGTGGAGTCTTCCGCAGTTGGCAATAGACAAATGACGCAGAGGTAGAAGTGGAACAGACCCACGGGTGGACGACCGCCTGACTTAGGATCAGTTGTTCAAGGCACCCGGGGTAGTGACATACATTTCAGGACCATACAATGCTTCTAATGTGGTGGGAAGGGTCACATGGCTCGTGACTGTCCGACCCACCATGCTGGTGATCAACAAACAATTGAGGGACCTCCCAGGTAGAGGCATATATTCGATCGAGGCGGTCCGCAGGGTGTAGCCGGACGCCGCATAGGAGCTGGTCGTGCAGCTGGTGGTGGACGAAGTTATGAGGTGTTACCACCACGACCACCAAGAGGTCCACCCCGACCATAGGGAGTAGGTGGATAGGGGAGAGCTTAACATCAAGAAGCTGAGGCATATGATGATGGCGCTCCAGAGATGATTCGAGGTACGATCTGTGTCTACTCAACCTTAACTGTAGTTTTTATAGACACAGGTTCAAGTCATTCTTTCCTTTCCACATCCCTCATTTGGATCTTGGAGATTCAGATGAAGCCGTTGGATTGATACTTATGGAAAGAGTCTCCTACGATTACAGACTTGATGATTAAAAACTCGTGCCATAAGTGTGACCTTACTATAGGAGGCGAGAGCTTCGGCTAGGATCTTCTTGTAGTGGCATCGAGGCCTTATGACTTAATCTTGGGTATGGACTGGTTATCTATAGAACATTCTCAGATCGACTCTATTAGGTGCAATGTGCAGTGTGTTTGCACGAATGGGATGAGGTTTACCTTTACCAGCGTGAAGGGAACCTTTGCATCATATGACAGACTTACTCGGAGGGGGGTGCAGTCAATCACTCACCAGTTGGCTTGCCTTACCCTCAAAGCAGTTGATGTGGAGAGTCCCACTTAACCTATAATGGTGGAAATATTTGCGGATGTTTTCCCTAGCTATGTTCCCAGACTACCTCCTCACTGATAGATGGACTTCTACATTGACATGTACTCCAGTACGACACCGATATCTACTCCAGCATATCGGATGGCTCCCACTAAGCTTTGTGAGCTGTGGGTACAACTAGAGGACTTGTTAGGGAGGGATTCGTCCTGCCCAGTGTTTCTCCCCGAATATCCCCTATTCAATACTCCAAGAAGGAATATGGGAGCATAAGGATCTATGTTGACTACTGTCGCCTGAACCAGGTGACCATGAAGAACAAGTACCCACTCCCAAGAATTGACGACCTCTTTGACTAGCTGAAGGGAGCACAGTGGTTGTCGAAGATAGACCTCAGATCAGGCTATCCCCAGCTCAGTGTTTTAGACGAGGATGTGTAGAAGATGGCCATCTGGTGTCAATATAGCCACTACGAGTTCTTGGATATTCCCTTTGATGTAACCAAGTCTCTAGCCATGTTCATGAGTCTAATGGATAGTATTTTCCAAACATACCTCGATCACTTTTTCGTGGTCTTCATTGAAGACATACATATCTACTCAACTACTAAGGAGGAGCATTCCTACCATTTGGAGGTAGTACTGCACAGACTCCGAGAGCACCAGATTTATGGTTATCTTTTGATGTGCCAGTTTTGGATTCAAGAGCTTCACTTCATGGGACATGTCATCTCGGAGGATGGAGTTGCAGTTGATCCAGTGAAGATTAAGGTGATACTTACTTAGGAGCCACCCAGGAGTGTGACAGAGGTAAGAAGTTTCCTGGGATTGGTTGGGTACTACCGGAGGTTCGTTCCAGACTTCTCCATAGTTGAAACACAACTATCGGCATTGACAAAGATGGGGATACCGTTCGTGTGGTCGAAGAGATGACAGTAGATCTTTTAGGTGTTGAGGAAAAGGCTGATTAGTGCCCCCATTATGAGATTTCTAGAGGAGGGAATAGGGTATGTAGTTTACTGAGATATATTAGGGACTGGACTTGGGTGTGTTCTGATGCAGAAGTAACTAGTGATCACATATGGTTCTCGGTAACTGAGACAACATGAGCCGAACTACGCTACCCCTGACCTGGAGTTAGCAGCATTGGTATTCGCCTTGAAGATTTGTAGGCACTATCTAATGGGCGTACATTTTACTATGTACTCTGATCAAAAGAGTCTCAGGTATATCTTCTTTCAGAAGGACCTGACCATGAGACAACGACGATGGCTTGAGTTCCTCCAGGACTATGACTTTGAGATAGTCTATAATCCTAGGAAAGTGAACGTTGTTGCAGATGCGCTCAATAGTATAACTGGTATACAACTTTTAGGAGAGGCGACAGAGCAGTTGGATGTTTTACAGATATCCTTTGTGGATAGAGATGGAGTAATATTCCTACAGTCTCATACAGTCACATCTCCACTTCATCAGCGAGTCAGGGAGGCGCAGCATTGAGACACTGACTATGAGACATGACGTGCTCAGATATCCATAGGGCAGACACCTGATAGATTTTATGAAGGTGTGGATCACGTCATCCTCTTCAGAGGATATACCATGGTACCAGTTGCACTTAAGAAGGAAGTGTTGATGGAGTTACACTTCCCCTCTAGTGGTATATCCAGTAGTGGAGATGATGTACCAAGACATTCGAAGACAGCATTGGTGGCCAGGTATGAAGAAGGTAGTAGCTGAGTTTGTCTCACGATGCCATACTTGTCAACAAGTGAAGTCAGAGCACCAGGTACCAACATGATTGTTATAGACCTTAGAGGTCCCAGAGTGGAAGTGGGATGGGATATCCATGGACTTCGTTATGGGTCTTCCACGTATATCCAAGAGTCACGATTCGATATGGGTGATCATTGACCGACTCACCAAGTCGGCCCACTTCCTACTGATCAGAGAGAAAGTATCATTAGAGAGCTTGGGATGCCTCTATGTGCAAGAGATTGTGCGTTTTCATGGTGTACCTTCTTCTATTGTCTCCGACCGAGACACAAGGTTTACTTCCCAACTATGGAAGGGGTTGCTAGAGGCTATCGAGACACAGCTTTGCTTGAGCACTGCCTTCCATCCTGAGAAAGATGGTCAGGCTGAGCAGACCATTCAGACCCTCAAGGACATGCTCCATGTATGTGTCCCCGACTTCGGTCGCAGCTATGAGGATCACTTACCTTTGGTGGAGTTTTTATACAACAACAGTTATCACTCCACCATCGGTATGGAACCTTTCAAGGAATTGTACGAGTTACCTTGAAGATCACCATTATCCTGGACAGACCCTGGGGATTCTGAATTGGTGGGACCAGAGATGGTACGAGCTACCACGGAGAAGATGCAGGTCATCCAGGAGCGGTTGAAGACTTCCCAGAGTTGGAAGAAGTCGACTGCTGAAAGGAGGCAGAGACCTCTGGAGTTTTATAATGGTGAACATGTCTTCCTTTGGGTCTCACATCAATGAGCTCTATGGAGATTTGGTCGAGGCAGAAAGTTATCTTCGTGATTCATCAGACCATTCCAGGTCCTCAACAGAGTAGGGGAGGTGGCTTACCACTTAGTTCTTCCAGCTCAGTTGCACTGGGTGCAAGACATCTTCCATGTATCTCCAATGATGAGATACGTGAATGACCCATCACACATCATCGACCATGGGGAGCTGGACATCGATGACGTGGTGAATTTCATGGAGGTTCCAATGGAGATTGAGGATTGACAGGAGCAGGTCCTTCGTAGATAGTCGATACCTCTGGTGCGCATTCGCGGGTAGCAAGAGAACCTCCAGGAGAGCACATGGGAGGGGGAGCCTCAGATACGTGCTTAGTACATCCATTTGTTCACTTAGTTCAAGTTGTATCTTACAGGGATGTAAATCCCTAAGGTGGGGAGAATTTAAAGACCCATAAATTCCATGGATTTTTTTTAAATACATGGGATTTTTACGAGCCCATGAAAATTTACGGGGCTTGATTCCGAGGCCCGGTGTGCCCAGAATTGATTTCTGACGTTTTTTTCGGGTACGTTCAGTAAACGTGCAAGCGAGATTTTATAACTTTTGAACCGGTGCTTGGAATTGAAATCTAAGGGCAGTTTTGATCTCACATCACCAGTATTCTCTTAGGAAGACTTTCACCTAGATGAGAGTTGGTCATGAATGGTAGATAGTTTTTGGTATTTTGATAAAATCAAAATAAATTGTTAGATTATTTTTATTTGTGGTGGTTAAAACCTCCTAGAAGAGGATAGTGGTGGGGGCCACCCCAACATAACCTCGCATGAGAGGTTATGGTGGTGGGACCCACAATATGTTTAAACACCTCTTTTCAAATAATGAGGTGGGGACCACTCTACTTCTAAAACCATGAGCACCCTCTTGAATGTAAGACGACCCTTAGTTTCTCTCCTCCCAAATTAATTGTGCCAACTTCTGCATAATTAATAGTGCCAACTCCTGCATAATTAATTATGACAAGTCCAACATAATTAAGGTGACAACTTTATGTGTTATGTTAATAAACCCAATTATATTAAATTGACATGGAAACCCTCACATGAAGAGAATTGGAAGATAAGAGGAGGCTTGGGAGAACCCTTGGAGAATTATCCTCCCAATGAAGAACGCGAAGAATTCTGGTGGCACTTCATCCTCAGTCTTCTACCTCAGAAATTTTTGACACACAAGCCTGAAATTGGGAGTGCGTGATGAACGCGGCGAACAACGAATCAGTGTTCACTATCGGTAACAACTTCAACAAACAACTATACGAGGTACCTGGATTTAAGATTGATTTTTTTCGTTCTTCATCGTACAAATCTTGGTTTATGAATCACCAAATGTTATCACCATAATGTAGAGAGCTCAGGTTGCAAAAACACGGCCTAACCCCCACCTTTGTTTGTCTTTGTTTGTTGATGACGGAGGCAGAGCAACGATGGCCAGAGTTGGGATGACCGTGAAGATTCCAGTGGAGCACGGCCGCCGGGTCACCAGAAGGGCGCCCAACCGTTATGCCGCGCAGAGGAGAAGGGGGCCGCGTCCAGGGTGGGCCACGGAGGAAGGGCACGGGGCCATCTTTCTATGCGGAGGGGGAGAGACGTATGTAGGAGGGACGAAGTAGAGGGGCATGGTGTGGTGGTACACCCAAGAATTCGGGTCAGTAGGGCTTTCGGGCCACCTTTAAGGCCTTTGGGCCACCTCAAGGCCTTCGATCCACATGCAGTTTCCCCAGACATACTACAAAAAAGGAGCAGCCCCATAAGAGGATTTAGAGGAAGCGAACTCACCAGAGCAGAGCCAAATGGATTTGTAAGAATGAGAGGGTAAGTCTATGACATCGGGACCAGCCTGTTCATACACGGGAATCCTAGTCAGATGGCCATGTGAAGGTGGAGAGCTACTATCATGATGCAGATGCGGGGAAGGGGCAGTTCCTTATAGATATTATGGTGGTATTACCTAAAGACCTTCAGGTCATGTAATCTCTTAAGCATACGATCCATGAAATCTCTGAGCTTACAGGCCTTGTAAGGGTTACCCCTCATCCCTTGAAATGGGGTTATCAAAAATCAATAAAAATGAAGGCCTTCGGTCCATTTGGGCTAAGAAATGGAAATTGATTTTTGGGTTCTAGCATAGAGAATAAAAAGTATTGCCTCTATCATCTAGCATACTCAAATATCCTTTAGTCTTGAAAGATTTATTCTCAATATGGAGTGGAATTGATGAGTAATTTGAGAGAGAGAGAGATAGAGATAGAGAGAGAAAGAATTCCATTATTAACAATGATTCTCCTTTTTCAATTTTTATTAACCCTAAATAATATACTTAAACATTATTTATAGAGTTGGGGTTTGGGTTAAAATATTATTTATTTTTATATCAGTCCTTAAATTAAAAATAATTCTATAAAAAACCCCATGGTAAAATAATCAGAATATTATTTTATTTCATGGTATTAGAGTAAACATGCATAATAATAAATATTAAATATCTATCATTGTGAATTAATAATTATCAGTAGAAATGATCACGGTTCATTTGTACTCCTTGGTATATATTTAATACTCAAATAAATATTTAATAAAATATATCATTCATCAATAAATATTATTTATCAATCAAAAACGAGAACTAAAAAATTCTTATGTCTTGAGAGTAATGTTTATTTCATTAATTGAATTAATATAGAATTTAATAATGCTTAATTGAAAAAATCTGTGTCTTTTCTTCTAAGATTAATTTTTAATGGAATTACGTGACATAACTAATGTCAAATACAATTGGAAAGAAATAGGTAAAATATATTTATAGAAAAAAATTAATTTCTCAATAATGAAAACCACATATGAGTGCCCATGGTGTAATATAAATCTGTTTTATCAATATCTTATCAAGTAGGTTTCACATCGATTACATTAATTGAGGTTCTCGATACATCTTTATATTTGTATTAAATAATATACTCATATTAATTTATATTTCCCATTATGATGGGGTGATTCTATAACCTTTTCAATAAACTAGATAACCTAGGACAATATTACATTAAATCCATGAAGAATAATGAAAAATATGTAATATTATATTTATTAATATTTAATTAATCAAATATAAATGAAATCAATGTACAAAAATTTGGTCCTTTGACTAAAACTCCAAAAAATCACATATGATAACTAATTATTGTGATTCCAATTTAAAATGGAGAACAATGGTTAGAATAAAAAATATGGACAAGGGAAGGAAGTTGTTGTTTATGATTATAAGACTTATTCATTACATAGTTCCACTTTCAAAAAGGAAGATAACACATAAATACTGAATATTTGAATGAATATTGATCTCCAATGATAGAAATAAGTTATATCACATTAAATGAAAGAAAAATATCAAGGGGCATGATTACAACTCAATAAAGAAGATTGAGAAATGTAATCCCCTTATATTTTAAGGAATATATCTATCATATCACTCAACATGGAAGAGCATAAATTAAATTGGAGTTTCCAAGGTAAATAAATTATGATATTTTAATTCAAGGATGATGAAGTTACATGCTATAATTTAATATTTGTGCATAAGAAAACTTTATTCCTCAAATAATGGTGATAGTGATAGAAGTCGTTACACTTGGGATAACACTTTATTTGTGGTCCATTTGATGCAAACGAAAATATTTTCATTATTATATTTCCTGAATTTGGAAGAATTAATTTATAAAAAATTAGTAGTTTTGTAAAAAAACATTAAACCGCACAAAATGAAACATGGTTTTCAAAAATTAACATGTCTCAAAGGAACATAATTGATTCTATAAAAACTCATATATTTTATCTTAATTTCCTTGAATGCACATTAACATCCCTAATTCCTAAATTAATAATTTTGTAAAGGTGTTAAGACCATGCATAATGGTTTATTGAGAAGACCAATATCCCTTGAGGGTGTACAGGAATGTGTGGTAGATAGGTGGGACCATTTTTTTTGAAGAACTAAGGGTTTTTGGTTTGGGGAGAATTGAGGAAAGGTCTTCCCCCTTCATAAGTAAAAATAGATGAAAAGTTTCTAACTAATAAAGATGTTTCAATAATGAAAAGTCACTATCTAGGAAATAAGAACCAAAATTGAGTGGGAATGGGTTGTTTTTTAAATTGATCATCCATATCTTAACTGGTTATTACCAAATGTAACTTATATTTTATGCATTGAAATAACAATGTTTCCTATTACATAATTTGAATCTACTTATTAAAATTTTGAAATCAATTTTATTTGCTGAAATTTCTAAAATTGATAAAAAATAATATTAATTTATTAATTGTATAATGTATTGATATTTTTAAGGAAAAAATTAATTTCAAAATTTCCCAATTTTAGTTTTTTAATTAAAATAAATTTTTATAAACTTATAAATCCACTTATAAAATACATATTTGGTATTAGAAAAAAGATTTCACAATTTTATATCCATACATATATATTAATATTACATTAAATGGAAATTTCTTCATAAAAATTGTAACATGCTAATCTTATAAAAATGAATACTTTCAGAAAAAACAAAGAAACATCTAAATAATATATATTTATGTTGAATAAAAAAATTCATATTATTATATTCAAATTCTAAAATTTACATATTTTTTTTAAAATCATTAAACATTTGGAAAAACCATTTTTAAATGAAATTAAAATTTTAGAATATTAACTATAGTTATTATTATTTATTATCACTCATTAATTATATTAATATTAATAAGTTATTCATTTATCATTAATTTACCTTATGTTTCTGGCAAATATAAATTCAAAAAAATGTTTTAAAAAAATAAAATATTATGCATGAAATGGTCTTATTAGTTTTTTTACCTAAATAAATTTAATTTCATTATGATTAAATGTGTCAAATATAATAGTTCCACGTCTATGTAATATTACGGGTACTACTATATATACTAGAAAACTCAAAATCTTGGTTTTAACTACAATATTGGATATTTTATTATATATATATGTCTAAATATAATATATATTGGTTTAATTTAATTTTGGTATTTTTTATGATATAAAATATTCAAAATATTCATTATTTAAAGAAAATATGTGGTGAAATATCAGGTTGTTAGATTCTCCTTCCTTAAATAAGTTTCTTCCGTATAATCTTTATACTCATGTGATGTGAGTAACTTCCACAATCCATGCAAAATATCCATATAATATGGATATAATAGTTATAATACTAATGTTTTCAATTTATAATTCAATATATAATAGTTTAAAACATTAAATATATTAAATTTACCAAAATATTGAGTTAAAATTGAATTTATACTTTAATAGAAGTGGTTGTATAATATTTTTGTGTTCTAACAGTATAATCTGTAGTTGGATCCTATTTTCCCCATTATCCTGAGGAGTAGAACATGGATTTTATTAATGTCCTATTTCCTAGAAATAGATGAAATTATTATTTTTAGTTTCAATCTTGACATTATGATTTTCTGTTTGATGACCTTTACCTTCACAATTTTAGCATCTACATAACCATTTATTATAATTTACCCAATCTTATTTCAATATTTTGACAAATAGAGAATTGAATCTATTTTCTTTCATTATCCTTGTAACATGAACATCCATGAGACACCAACCGTCAGTTATTTGTTTTTTGTTTAAAATTTTAATTATGTTCATAATGTGGATCATATTTTGTGATAACTAGTTTTGCATAATCACAATGTTTATCACTATAAATCTCATTATAACAGATATTTTGTAGAGGAAATCACTACATTGAGCCTCGTATCAATGGTTACTTCTAGTTCCAGTCAAAATTAAAACCAAAATATGTTAAAATGAGTGAGATTCAAATAAAATTCATAATTACTCTCATATATTGTCTTGGTAAATTTTCCCAACGAGGTTTCCTCCTTTATGATATTCTCACATTGACATATAGTTCTTTTGGTTCAACCTATGTCCCTCCTAGTTACACCTATATCATTATTTGTTCAAATAAGGTTACTTTATGTTGAGTTTTATAGTACTTCATATACAAATTCATAAAAATAACATGGGGATCTTTCATTAAGAGTGGATTCTAAGGATCATATGATTGAGTAAATAATGTTCCCTTGTAGTGTCAAATTGAGGGTGTAGTTTAGACTCTTTTTCATACACCATGTAACTATTAAGATAATACATAATGGCTAATTTTTAGTTTATAACCTTTAAAACCCTAGGTTATTAGGATATATATTATTTTAATAAACCATATGCTTCTAATAGTCAACAATTTTTCCCTTTATTCTACAGAATAAAAATTTATTAATAAATATTTCATAAATGATATTAATTAAAACTGCAACCAATTTAACCATTCATAAGTGTAATGTTTCCAAAATAATAATTAATATTATTTATTACACGCCATGAATTAATACTCTAAATAGACAAAATACATCCAATAAATGTTGATATTATAATAGGGGAAATAGATATAAAATAACAGATTTCCTTGACTTAGAATTATATAGGATCATCATAAACTATAAGGATCACTAATAACTGAACAAAGCATATAATGTGGAAGATCACCATGGAAGGATAAATTTTTTTTCAAAATCTATAAGATAAAATTAGAATTACGACTTTCATAGAGGGAGTGCAATGAACAATTGATTTAGTAAGCCTATATATATTGGAATAAAGTATGGTCATTAAAAAAATGGTCATCTAAATATGTTAATTGCATATATGGATTTTTTTAATATATTTAATTTCTATTCAATCGTCTTATATTATTATATAGTAAATTTAAAAAACACTTGTAATAAAAATATTTTATAAAAATATTACCATTGTATATGAATTATGTATAGATATTATTAATAATATTATTAAAATAAGAAGTTATATATATAAAAATAAAACAAATATTTTAATATCAATAGAGTATTAAAATATAATTTTAGAATATATATAAATAATTTTAATGGTATTTCTTAAAGAATAATTAGTGTAAATGTAAAATCAATTTTCATCATCAAAGAACCATTCTATTAAGAATTGTATATTTTATTCAAATAAAATATATTTAAAAATTTTAAAATATTATTATTTATGGACAATATATTAACATCCTATAAATTTTAAATTGATATGAAATGACTATAAGACTACTCGATGTTTGAAAACATCATTTAATTGAAAAAAGTTTTTTCTAATTATATTTTTTATTTTCATTCAAAAAAATAAATTTAAAAAATTTAGAATCATAATTAGATAAAAATAACTTCATTTTTGGAATTGGAGTGTCAAATTTTATATAGTATAAAGTTTTGGTCCCTTTCCTAAAAGGTTTGTTTTTGTTGAAAAATATAGTTTTTAGGATGCTTATAATTTTTATAACTATATCATTATGACCTAAAATATTAAAAAACACCTTTTAAGTGATCATATATAAAATTCATGAATAATAAAATGAATTTTAAAATATAATATTAACTTATAAAGCCTATTCCCAACATTTATTGAACTAATTTAAAATGTTACTTTATAAAAATGTTTCATATAATTTCATTGAATCCATTATTTTCAATGTGTTATTAGTATTTCAATTTTCTCAAAATACTCATTATGATTATTTTATTTACAATAATACAATTTATATAATAATAATTATTGAAAATGATATTATTATCTTATATATAATTTTGAAGATATTTTTTTTCTAAAAATTGTTTTTACATGATTATGTGAGATTAATTTAAAATTTATTTTTAAAAATTGAAAAATTTTATTTCTCAAACTAATTTTAAAATATTAAATATATGTAAAAATTTATTACAAAATTTCATTCATATTTTTTTTTCATTAATATTAATTACCATGGATAACAAATTAATTACAATTGTTAAAGTAAATTAGGGTAAAAGATAAAAAGTTAAATGAAAATGCATTAAAATATTATAGGTTGTCTAAAAAGGAGTGAGTGTGGTTATTATCAACCCACACACTCTTATACTTTTCATGCTTCCATTTTTAATCCATTTACTAATTAATTGTAACATTTCATTGTTAAAAATGTAATAGTTAGACCCAAGACTACACTTCTCTTCACTTCTAGAAATGTAACAGCTCCACCACTTCATGTTTTGAACCTCTTATAATTTTTTATTAAAATAATTTACTTCTATTCCAAATGAAGCCTCACCCTCTTCCACAATCTCTTTGTCATCTTTAATGTTCTTATGGCCTTAATTTCCTATGAGTTTTCTAAGATAAAACTCAAGCATCCAATGTGAGTATTAATTTCATTTAATCTATTATTTTACTCTAATCCTTACCAAATCATCCAAAATAATTTTAAAATAATTAAATATTTTTAATAATTAAAAAAATTAATATTTTAATATAAAAAATATTATTCATTAATTTTTGTCCACTAAGAATGATTAAATCATCGACCATGGGTATGTGAAAACTACTGCCACCACGATGCAATGTGGTTCATTATTCATCAACACCATTCGTTGTGGTATCAAGAATGAATTTTATTAATAAAAACAACTTTTATTTCTCGCATTAAACTCTTAGATAAACATTTTTCATACACTATCAATCCATCCATTCTTTATGAAATGAGATCGTTAATCTTGTGTTCTTGTGTTTTAATTCCCCTTTGAATAACACATTTCTTTTAACATAATAGACCACATTGATTGTAACTAGAATGGATTTAATTAGTTTATTTTAATCTTATGAAAATTTTAGACGTTTATTCATTAAAAATATCATTATATAAATACATCCTTGTGTTGATTAAATCACTATAACACATTATCTGTTGTGTTGATTTAATATCCTATAAATATGATGTTATAACAATTATGTTATAAAGTAATTTTCTATTTTATATAATGTTAATATCTTATAATAATGAAATATTTAATATATTTAAATAATTATTTAATTTTTTACAATATTTAAAATAATTTTTATATATCACGTTTTGATTGATAAACAAGACAAAAACTAGTTCTTTGGTATTTATATTTTTACAATCTATATTTTTTTATTTAACCTAAAGTAATTTAGATATAAGTAATAATCGAAATAATTATTATTCAATATTTAATTATCCAGGAATTATTTACCTAAAAGAACTATGTTAGAACTGATCCGTTCTTCGTGATGTTTTTACAAAATAAACAACCGAATGTTTTAACAACTAATAATGAAAATAAAATATAATCAGATTATATATTTTAAATATATGGTTTTAAAATAAATATATAAATTTATTATGTTTATATTTAGGTTATTTTATATTTAATGATGATAGGTATGTTCATTATAATAGAGGTTATATTATAATTGAGAAAGAAGGAATATAGTGTAAGTGTTTTTTGCCTCAAATCCCATTATTCGATAGTAGTTTTATATTACGAACATAATTTCTTTTAAGTTATACATATATTTTATAATTAATGATAAATTTAATGAAATATAATTTATTTATCGTAATCTATGTTCACTTTAAATCTCCAAATATTTGACGATAATTTTTTTTATAATCTCACTAAATTGGTAGTATTACCAGGACTCAAATATTTTTCATAAGCCATAATCACTCTTATTTTCCTATTATATTTTAATATTGATATATTATAACTTATTATGATGTTATGATTCATATAAAATTTATTTTTTTAAATCATTTTCACACTAATTTGTTCTTCCTTGATGATTCTATTTCTTCATGAAAATGAAATTTTTTTAAGATTACACCCCTTTCATTTAATGGTTTCCCTATCCATGTTTTTATTTCTCTCCAAAGTCATAATATCCCTAGTGGAATGTGAAAAAATTCTTATATCAAATTATCCTCATATTAAACTTAATTTTAAAATAGTGTTTTTATCCTTTTATGGATGTAGGGTTTTAATAAAGGCATTTCAAATATTTTAATGCCTTTTTTCAATGATCACATATTCATAAATATACTACACATTTTGGAATATGAATTTTTTATTTTTACTTTTAATTTATTGGAATTTTTTGAATTATAATTTTAATATTTTTTCTCTTCTTCTTGATTAATTTATTTAATGTTACTTTAAAATTACATCTTATTAAGATGATATTAAGAATTTTCTTATAAAAAGTCCATTTTCATCCCTCTCTTTATTTTTCAGTGGATTTTTATTCAATTGAATATTTATTTTATAATACACAACATATTTTTTAATTAATATTTTTCATTATTTTGTTTTTTGAATCATATTATCACATTTTTATGTGATATAAACTAGAATTTTTTGAAACATATTTTCTTCACATGTGTTATTTACGATTAGGTGAATAATATTATTTAAAGTGGAACCATATATATGGATTATTAATGGGTGGGGGTTATGTATATCCCACCAACTAATTGATAATATTATATCTAATGAGAATAAACAGCTATATGGGTGTATTTATCAAAATCCAAATGGTATATGGGAGTATTTTTTTCTAGGAAAAACAGTAAATGGGAGGATTTGTAGCAAGAAAGGCGTAATATAAGAGGATTTATCTGAAGATAAAGGTTATATGGGATAATTTATCCCAATAAAAATTTGTAAATGGGGTATTATTCCCTATATTATTGGTAAATAAGATAATTTTCACACGCTAAAGGGTACACTAGGAGATTTATCCAATGGAAATGGGTATGTGAGGTGATTTTCCCAAGGGAAAGGGTAAAAATGAGGATTTTACCATAGAAAATGGATAAACGTGAGGATTAATTCTATGTAAAAGATTCTATGAGAGGATTTATCTAAAAAAAAAATGGGTATTTGGAATATTTATCCTCATAAAAAGGTTATACATGAGGATTATCCCAATCCTATGATGGTATACACATGATTAGACGAAGCCTACTATGTGATGAATATCTCGGTGGGTAGACCTAACATATGTTTTCTATTCATATGTTTTTTACATATTCAGAATGTAAAAATATATTATAATTATACTCACTATTATGTTATAATTTCATGAATCAGGTTTATTGTATAAGGTTTTCTCACTCGGATGATTCATGTCTTATGTTATATTAAGAATTATGGAATAACGTAGGTCTTTTTATCTATTCTTTATTGGGTATAATATTCTTATTATTGTTTATTATATTAATATTATCATCTTATTCTCACATAAGATTATTTTTTGTTATAACTTATGTGTTCATTTAATTGGTATCTGATATAACACATTTTTTATGTTTCTACGTCCTGTTTATAATGATTAGTGAAACTTATGAGAAGTATATAGGGGATCTAGTGTAGTTGGATTGTAGATAAATGATCAAATGTTTTATAAAATATGTTTTACATCTAAATATTCCTCAAATAATGTGTATCATATATTCTTAGTATTGTGTTATTGTTTGTGAGATGTAATGTTCATATTATGAAAATGATGTAAAAATAAAGATATGATTAGATTATGTCATTACTATTGGTATTTGAGTTACATTTAATTATTTTGGGGGAATCGTTTAGTTATTATTGGGTGATTATGATTATGGAATATTAATGAAATTTATATGGAAATGTATAATGGATAATTCAAATTATAGAATAATATATTGAAATTTGAGTAAAGTGGAGATTGTTTTCTTTTTCAAGAAATAATATTTTGGTTTGGATACTAAAAGTGGATGAAAAACCTCTCACAGATGTAACTAGGGGTAATAGCCATAAAATGTTTATGTTTCTATTAACTCAATCACTTCTAGGTGAATGAAAAATAGGTGTAACTACATAACTGTTTTTACACTCTCACGGTATATGGTTTTTAATCACATTATTTTTATAAGTCATTATAGAGATGGAAATGAGTTTCATAGACACTCTAAATTTAATAAGGTTAATAAATAATTAGAAACCATATCATGGATTATCTATATTTTAATGAATTCATTGACTATTTAATTATTATGTGATAATTAAAATTGAGAGGACACCATTTTTTAGGGGGAATGTAACCCCCTTAGGTTTTAAGAAAAATAATATTTTTATAAATAATAGTATTATAAATAAAAATTATTTTTTGTTTTCTATTTTCTTAAATCAATCAAAATTTATAGGTAAATAAGTTAAAAATATTTGAATTGAAACCAAAATTATTGTATTCATTCAAAAGTGGAGGATTACTAAAAATACCAGAAAAAAGTATTATACAATACGGATTATTACACACCATGGAAAAATAAATCCATTAAATCTTTATAAATCAATAAGAAAATATATATTAAAAAACAAAATATTAATGACAAGGAAGTCCCCTAGATCATATTCAATCATTAGGATCACCAATATCCAATAGAATCCAATAATGAGGAAGATCGCTATGAAAGGTGAAAAATCCATACAAAATCCATTATATGAAATTAGAACCATGCTTTCCAAAGTAAGGGTGGAATAAATAATGATCTACTAAGCCTTTTTCTATAGGAATGAAATATAATTTTTGGTCATATATAAAACAGGTATACATAAGTCATGTATTGTAAAGTAGAAAGTTTAAAGATAACAATGAAATAAAAATATGATATTAATATATTATGAATATGTACTTATATATATATATGTTTTATTTATAAATATTAAAAATATTATTATTAAACTAAATCTTGATGTATTTATAATATAAAAATAAATAGTTTAATATCATTGGATTATAAAACTAAATTTTAGAATATAAATAATTAAATTTAATAGTATTTTTAAAGTGTATTTATTGTAAAATTATTATTTTTATTTCATAAAGAATAATATTTTCAAG
Source organism: Viscum album (assembly GCA_963277665.1). Classification (NCBI taxonomy): domain Eukaryota; kingdom Viridiplantae; phylum Streptophyta; class Magnoliopsida; order Santalales; family Viscaceae; genus Viscum; species Viscum album. The sequence goes on along the minus strand of OY728125.1, from coordinate 1,464,882,627 downwards.
TAATTTATATTTCTTCTTAATACGTTAAATTGATGAATTTTAAAATATAATTTTATTCAAAAAAATATATTAATATCATTTAAATTAAAAAATGATATGAAATAATACTAAAATCACATAATTTTTAAAAATGTTATTATTTTAAATAAAATTACTTATACATAATATATATTATATTCATCAAAAATAATTAATTTTTTAATTTTAAAACCATAATTAGAAAAAAATGCTTCGTTTGTGTATTTAGAATATAAAAATTTATTTTGTATGAAATTTTTTTAATTAAAAAAATGGATTATTTTTAATTGGAAATTCTTTTTTAAAAATATTTTATAAATTTTAGGAGAATAATATTATGAAGTTGAATAAATAAAGATATTATCATTTAAAAAAATATAAAATTAAGGATTTAAATATTGAATTTAAAAATACTCTATGAGAATATAGAAGCTTTGCCTAGAATTTTTAGGATAAAATTAAAATTATAAATTAATAAAAATTATTTATAGAAATTTAATTTAATCATGTATTTTCAAAGTTATATTAGTTTTTGGATTCACATTAAATCCTCACACATTTTATTTTATTTAAAATAAATAAATATATGTATTTAAAAATATAATCATTGTAATATTATCTTCTACATTAATTTAAGAAACAAAAACATTATTTTTTATAATAAAATTATTCAATTATGTTTTCTTATATTGAATATTAATTTTATTAAATTCAGGTATTTTATTTGAAAAAATTATTTTCAAATTTTAAATTATAATTTTTTATTTTTAAAAATTCTACATATTAAATATTTATTAATTCTATTAATTACTAGGTTTAAAAATTATGTAGCATGATAAATATAAAGTAATGTAAATGGTAAAAAGTTAAAATAAAACGGGAAAAAAATCTATGTTGTCTCAAAAATGGTTGTGTGTAGAGAATATAAACCACCCCACAAACTTTTCTCCATTCTTGATTGATCGACCTTTAAATAGTGACATTAAATTATTGAAACTATAATGGTTACATCCAAAACTAACCATATATCCACTCATAAAAATCTAAAACCAGAACCACTTCAAGACTCGCATATACTTTGAAATTATTTTTTAAAATAATAAAAATTTATATTACATAACCCTATCACAAAATCATAAGCTTCTTGTCAATTAAATTTTTTTTGTCTTCATTTACAAAGAGATTTCCAATAGAAAAATCAATCTTCCAATGTGAGTATTAATTTTATTTACAATTTTATTTTACTCTAATAATTACTAAATAATATCAAATGTTTATTACATAATTTAAAAAATATCATAAATATAATTATAATTAATTATATTAATTGAAAAAAATATATACATTACATTCCATCTAATATGAGCGACCAAAACATCAAATGTATTTATCTTCAAACTACCCCCACCATGAAAAGATGTGGGTTGATTTTCATCACATAATCCAATAGATTATATAAAGGATGGATTTTATAAATTAATATATGGTTTATTTCACAAATATAAATCTCAAATAATTATTTACATATTTCATCATTTCGTCCAGTCATTGAAAAATGGGATCATTTGACATGTGTATATGGAGCTATGACCTCCTAGAATGATGAATTTCATTTGTCATCACCAATCACCGTTTACGGTAACTATAATGGTTTAATGGGATTCTATTTGTTTTTAAAACATTAAATATTCATTATATTTTATAATATTATTATCTATATACAATCCATTACTCATTACATAACTATAACATGTTACTATTTGAGTCGATTTAACGAACTACATAAATGATGTTATTAAAATTATATAACTAATGATTATAGGACGAAATATAATGGTTATATATTGTTATATTGATATATTTAAATTGATTTAATAATTATAGATTTTTTTCTTAATATTTTAAAATATTTTCTAATATATAACCTTTTTGTCATTAAACATGCCACAAACTATTTAATTGTGATTTCCATTTTCATATGTTTCACTCATTTCATTCACATAATGAAAATAGAATTATTGTAATCATTGAATAAAATATATTTTTATACATTGGATAATATATTAATGAATAACTTAAAACCACTAAGTATTAACTGAAAGATTCTTCATGATGTTTATACAAAAGAAACTGATAAATGTTTTATCTTATGAAAATAAAAATAAACTATAATATGATAGTATATTTATGATATATGGATATTAAAAAATTATAAAAATATGATTATATATATAATATTGTTCTATAATTTTTTTTTAGATATTTATGATTATTATATATGAGTTTAGATCATGGTTGAGTAACAGGAATAAAAGGTAACTGTTTTTATCTCAAATTCCTCTCTTTCTGACATGTTTTTTATTATTAACCTAATTTATTTTAAGTGTTTTATAGGAAAAATAAATGATATTTAATTTCATTAAATATAATTATTTTATTTTAATTTTTTTATGTTAAATCTATTTTTATTTAATGATATTTTTAGTTAAATACACATCCAATTTCCAACATTCTCATGAATGGAGTCTTTTCATAATGTCATAATCTATTTTTTTCTAAATATTATATTTCAATATTGATATATTCTAACCTATGATAATGTTATGTATAATTTAATACTTATTTATTTAGAAAAAATATTTCAATACAAATTATTCTTCCTTGATGATTCTATTGATTCTTGAAAATACATTTACCTATAAGAATAATAATTAATTATTTTATAGGATTTTTTCCATATCAATGTTTTTACTCCTTCTAATGATATTCTTTCCCTAGTGGAATATTTACTTGTTTTTAACAAAAAAATATTCTTATATTTTTTTTTATTTCAAGAAAATTGTTTTTATCCTTTTAGTGATTATTTTTTTAAATAAAGGTTATTTTATAAAATTTAATGGATTCTCCATTCAATGATCATATATTTTTAGAATATAATTAAAATTATGATATATGAAATTTCTTATGCCATTTTTTACGTTTTTCTTAATTTATTAAATGAAGTATTATATTCATATATAAAGAATTGGTTTTTATAACATGGGTTATAATTAGTAATTTTTAAGTTGATATTATGAAAAAAAAAATAATTTTTTTTAATATTTCATCAATTTTAAAAACATTCCCCTATAGGGGTAATGGTTACGAAAACAAGATATATTTTTTATTCTTAACTAATCATTTTTGGAGATTATTGTTATTATATCAAATGATAATGTTTTATACATGATTTTATTTAAAATTTTTTGATACCCATTTTATTATATTTTTTATTAATTATTGGGAGAATGAATTTAATTTAATTATTACCACGTGTATGGATGAATGATGTGTGTGATCCAATATCACCCTCCAATTCTTTGGTAAATTTAATATCCTATGAAGCCCAATGGGTAGAATAAGAGATATATCCAAGGCAATGTGTACATGAGAGGATTTATCTAATGATGAAGAGTACATTAGAGGATTTAAAAAAATATAAACATTATAAGTGATGAATTTTCCAAAGACAAAGGGTACATGTGAGGAATTATCCTAATCTGATTGGTATAAATATTATTTATCCTATGCGAAATGGTTATAAAGTAGGATTTATCCTAATCCCAATGGTCCACGAAAGGATTAACCAAATTGAAAAATGGAACATGTGTTATATCTCAAACCTACTATGTGATAAATATTTTGGTGGTTAACCATGATATATGATTAATATTTTTATTTTTTTTCCTTAGTTTAAATATTTCCTAATTTGTTTCTTGTACTCCTGAATTTTTTATGCTATAGTGGAATATGCTTATTGCTTACTATTTCTAAACTCATTTTAATCATTTCCTACGTTTTCTAAGACTTAATCCATGAGTCAATAAATTTGACAAATGTGTTGTTTTGTATGATTTTATTTTGTATCTTGATTATAACCATGTTCCCACCTTATGATCACATGTGATATTTGATTGTTAGAATTTACGTTTTTATTACTAATAATTAGATCTCAACCCTTTATTATGTTTCTATACCTTGGGTATGATGATGATTGTAACTTTTAAAAATTATATAATGGATATAGAGTGGTTTTATTATTGTAAATTATCACAATTTAGATAAACTATGTTAACCACATAACTGGTCCTCAAAGACAGCAAAAATTCTATTCCTGAGAGCATGTGATTATTTGTGATATGTAATGCTTATATTATATATTTGATATAAAATTAAGATATTTTAAGCTTTGGTTACTATATTAAACCGAGGTAATTATTTGTAATATCTTGCATCCACATATATTACCCATACATGGATGTAATTTCTTAGAAAAACAACATACTCAAAACTACAAAAAAATCATGATGGTATCATATAAATATACATATCCCTAGGGTTTTAATAATTGTTTCCTCAAACTGATCACAAATAAATTCAATATTACCACAATTAACCTAGATGTTTATCAATAACATTAAAATTAATATTAATCATAGCTTATCGACCCTTTAATTACTTTTATATAACATCTTAACCTCTAAATTTATATAAACCCTACTCAGGTACAATCTATGATGTCCCATAACTAACTATCATGTAATTACATGGTATAATTAAAATTTCTCATTTCATATTTACCCAATACCATTGTGGGTTATTATTTCATTGTATAGTAATATATAATAACTAAAAAAAATACTTTTTCTTTATATCAATTTGAATTTTTCCCAATATATGGGAAAATACATAATCCATCATTAGTCTTCAACATATTCCACAAATTTTAAACAAAAAATATAATATAATACATATAATGTGCAATAATTTTGTTTATAACTTCTCAAACTATAAACATTAGAAGGGGTGAGAAGCTATCCTCAATAAGGGTAAATACAATCAATAACAATCAAATATTACAAGTGGGAACAATATAGACTTCTGGATATTAGAATATATAAAACATTAACATTAAATATAGAATTCATGCCTAGTAAAGATGATTGTTATAATAATGGATACAAAAAATATGGTAGTAATACCATAATATCATGGAATCCTATAATTTTTAGAAACAACATAATTCCTGAGATCGTAAACATAAGTTAATTTATACTAATAAGACAATCATAATAGGAAAATTCACATAGTGGATTGGTTTCTCTCTCAAATCCCATAAACGTAGTGTGGAATGTCCCATATTGGATTAAGATAACTACATAACCTATACCTAACATATTAATAGATATAAAACACTATACAATTCATTGGAGATATATATAATTCTGGGTCCACCAATCGTATAATATTTTGTGTTTAAGTTAACAACTTGTATTTCAAACATGGTATCTCAGGAGATATAAATATTACCTAATAAATTTTAGGTATATATAATATATTCCCACTAAAAATATAATCATAATATATACATTAATATTATTGACACATGATGAAGTGAACCAATAAAAAAACAAAAGCTTGATAAAACCCCTCAGAAATAAGCGGGTTTTATAAACTGGCCTCAATGGTTATCCAAATAATATATCATGAAAATTTCCAATATAATATTGAATAAATTTATATTTTGGTTTCCATATTTTAATAAATAAACATAGTCCCTAATAATTAACTTCTTATGCAGTAATATTAATAAGAAGGATTAAAGAGAAGTAAAAATGAACAATATAGCTTTCACTTTTCAAAATGAGTGTAAGATATTTTAAGATGGATTAAGTTTAGTATTTCCCCTAAGAAAAAATGTCTCTACTATTGTTTTCAATAAAATTAATATGTATTTTGAAAAATATATTCATGGTGGATAACATTTTAGGGTGGTGACATATCTACTTGAATATTAAATTATAATGTTCCTAATTTATTTTTTATAAACACCTATGTTGAAATCCAAAATAGAAAAAATGTTGAAAAAAATTACTTGGAAAATTGGATAAGGATAATATGAATGTGACATGAAGAAAAAAATAATTATTCTTCCAATTAAAAATTATAAGATTGGTGGAAAGGGGAATTATATAGAAGGAGTGTAAACAATCATTTAAGAGGATGAGACTAATTCTTAACATATTAATATTTTCAATATATAAGATAACTCATCAAAAATAAATATTTTAACCAAAATTTATATCAAAAGATATAAATATGGAATACCATTATAAATTAAATATGAATCTCAAAAAGAAAAATTATAAATTTAGATGATATATTGAGTAATGAAATCAACTTATATTTTAGAGAAGATATTAATCATAGTTGAAAATAAAAAATGGCATGAATGGATATCGATTTTTCCATTTCAAAAAAATTATATTTTAATTCAAGGGAATATTAGTTAAACCATTAAATTTAATATTTATTCATAATTATAAATCACCCATCAAAGAAATGTGATTTTTTGGGAATCCATAACAACTTGGATAACACTTGAGTTGAAGGCCATTTTAAAAAAAGAATTTCATTTGGCCTACAATATCCCAATAACATGAATGAAATAATGTATAAAACATCTATTTTTTATTAAATATATATAAAACCATACTATAGGAAATATTTTTCATAAAATCTAAAATTTCAGAATGCATCAAATGTGAGACCATGAAATACCTTACCTTATATATATATTTCCTCGACCACGCCATAACATACTCAGATAATGAATTATCCCCTAAAAAAAGGGTTAAGACTCTAAGGGTTGGAATTTTTATAAGCTTATAACATAATTACGGTAGTTAGTAATGTTGAGGATAGGGTTGGGAATATTTTTCTCCCTCAACTGATGGGGTTTTGGTGTGATTGTAAATGAGGAGAGGGCTGCCCGTTTTATAAGTGAGAAGGGATTAATTGTTTTTAAAATACACAAATACTTCAACAATGGAAAGTAAAACTCAAATAATTGGGTTAAAAATATATAAATAATATAGTGTGAAATATATAAGGTCCATATTTCCCACAAACACACATTCTCACACATTCTATAATCATGTTTTCAACTCAATTCCATTATATGTTTTTCAATTATACCATTTAGCATTAATCCTAGTAATTAATATTTAACTAATGTTACATATCCATTATCTAAAAAAATGAAATGGTCCTTACTAAACAATTGGGACACAAATATTACAAATTTTAAATTTATTTAACTTGGTTTATTTCCAAAAAGAGAAAAAATGCTTATTTATAAATACTAAATGTATATTCTATTAAAACAATTTTTTGAGAATTATAACATAGGACATAAAATGTGAGATATAGTTTTGTAAATTTAAGTTAAAATTTTTATAATTAAAATTTCACTTATAAAATTAATATATGGTCTTATAAAAATCTATCATTAATTTATAACTCATTTTTGTATACAAATATTGTCGTAATTTTCTTATTATTTATAAAAATAGTATTTGGAAGTACTCACCTAAAATAATTCCTTTTTGAAACAACCCAAAATGTTATAAAAGTATTATATTTATATTTATAATGAAAAATATTTTAAATTTAATCAAATTTAAATTCTATTATTTATAATTATTTTCAAAAAAAATCATAAAATGTTATGAAAAAACTAATTTATAGGGAAAACAACTGTTTAGAATATTTACTATACTTCTTCTAATTTATTGTCATTTATTAAAATATTCAATTTTTTTATAAATTTATCATAATTTTCTGGAAATATAAATCCATGTTGATTAAAAATTGTTTTTTATAAAATATATTTTTAAGAATGTAATGATTGTATTAGTTTTTTTGTTATATCAATTGTCTTTCACTAGGATTAAAAGTGACCATAATATTATTTACACATGTATTTCATAATTTTTTACAACTATTTATCTCACTTAATTAAATATCTTGGTTTTAATTGTAAAACATATAATATATATAAATAGAATATATCATGGATTTGTTTTAGTTTAATATATCATCTGAAATACACTACTATATATCCAACATACAACAGTTCCTTTATCAGTAATAAAAAAACACATTATTCTTCTATATGATTTGGTATCTACTAGAATGTCTATAATGGTATGCCCCTGTAATGGATCATTTGTTTATAAACATAAGGATGTTACTTACCAACCTTTAGGATATTTAAGTATCCCCTTTACCCTTTTTTATGACCCAATATATTTTCTATGTTTTTTAGTCAATGTGGAACTACTTTCCAACCTAAAACTGTCACTAAGACATTATTAGAAACCCATATACAGAAGATTGGATAAGAGGATTGGAGTTTGGGCTCCCTTCACCCTTTATTTTTGAATTATTTTGGACGTTATTACCCATTATAGATTTTTTAGACTTTTTTTATTCCTTCCCAAAATCTAATTTGGGAGTGGTTACCACTCTGATAGTCATCCAATCAATTCCATGAATTAGGTTTGAAATTATTTATTTATTAGAGGCTCCCTAATGATGTGACTATTGTTATATATTATAGTCAATCCATTAAGGTGACCATATATACGTATTATATATTATCTATATTTCTCTTAATGATTAGTGATAATATAGAATCACAACAAAAAAACATCATATTAGTGGAGTTTTTTATGAGGGGTTATACAAAACCCCATCTAAATTCATTTAGAGGGGGTTATTCACAATCCTCTATAATAATTGAACTTAGAGAAGGTTTGCAACCCCCTATAAATTATTTGTCATTTTTTCATTGAAATATTTGATTTGATTTTAATGGAAGTTGTGTCAAATTCACAGAAAATTTAATAGGTATTTTTTCTATATGATCGATTGGATTAAAAAGTGCATTATATATATAAATTATTTTTTGGATATATATTAGTGGATATATATATATATATAATGGAAATTGGGTTTTGAAGGAAATAGTTGGGCTGTACAAAGCCCACCAATTTCTTAAATTAGAGGAGGCTCATGAACTGTCATTAATCCCTTATATTAGAGGGGGTTTTGAACACATTATTATTTAAGATATTAGAGGGGTTTGTGAACCCCGTATAATTTAGACTATTAGAGGGGATTGTGAACCCCCTCTAATTTATTAGATTAGAGGGGGTTTTCAACACCCCAATAATTTAAGAAATTATAGGGGGTTCATGTACCATCGACAATTCCTTTGATTAGAGGGGGGTTTTAAACCCCAATTAATTTATTTTTATTTTTTAAAATAAATCTCATATAAATTCAAATTTTATAATATATGTGTGGGTGCACATGTGTATGTACACACACACACAAACACATATATATTACATGAAAACAATATATAACTGTATTTAAATTCAATATAAACAAAAGTATATTATGAAATTATATAAATAATTTAAGTAAATAATTATAAATATAAAAAATTGTATACATATAAAAATATTTGAATAAATAATATAAATGTAATTATATTTATATTTATTCAATTATATAATATTTATATATGGTTTTATAAATACCGAACATTTTTATTGTGAATTATATTCCACATAAATTATATTAAATACATTTTTATTTTATATTTTTTTATAAATACATTTAATTATATTATGTATTAGATAAATAAAATAGCCAAAATTAAATATAAATAAATATGTTATATATTATATATTTATATTATATATATTATATAATAATTTTTTGATTATATATAAATTTATATATATTATCTAATTATTTTATATATATTCTAATAACCCATATTAATTATAAATAGATTATATATATATATATATATATAATTTAAAAATATTATATATTTCCAAATATGTAATTGTATTTAATTGTATTTTTATGTTTACATAAATATAATTGTATAATTTTATGTACATTTATATATATTTATTTGTATAAATTTTATTTCATATAATATTAATTATATAAAAATAAAAGGATAATGATATAATGTAAATATATACATACATATAATTTATTTAAAAAATAAATCATATAACACCCAGGCTTCTAGTTTTTATAATTTATTTTAAAAAAATGATAAAAATATATTTAAATAATATTTTTGTGATTTTATATTTTTTATAATTAATATTATATGATATAAAATTTATAGAAATAAATATGTAAAATTTTTTAAAATTATAGACAAGTATATTTTTTCAAATACATATATAATAACGTATATAATATTACATAATTATGTTTATTGAAATACATATATATTAATGTGCATAATTATAAATAGATGTATTGAAATACATTATATAATTATTTGTGCAAATTTTATTTAAAATAATATTAATTATATATTTGTATAAAATATATTGATATAACATTATGTAATTTTTTTTATAAATTTTTTTTAATATATTTTTTATTGAACTATAATATACATAATATTAATTATATATAACATAGTACAATATATAAAATGAAATATATATTAATTTACATAGTAATAAATATGTGTATAGAAATGAATTATATAAATGTATTTTTAAAGACATAATATAAATATATTAAATAAATATACTTGTAGTTTGGGTTTGGCTTAGTGGTAAGCACCCCATAATTCTACATAGAAAATGGGAATTCAAAACCCATTGGGCGCTGGTTACTATAGCAGCACTGTAGCGCTAATGTAGCAGCCGAGATACTGTTGCAACGATGACACTGTAGCGGCGGCAGGGGCACTGTAGCAGCGGCAGTTACTATAGCAGTGCGGGTACTGTAGCATTACTATTCATAGAATGGGGCTTGGGCCAAAAAATTGGGCCTACGAGTTATGTAATGGGCTAAATTCCCACTAGGCCTTCGGGCTATGTAATATGTCTCCCACTACCCAGTTAAAGAGGTCTTTGCTTTGTTTCAATAAAAAATGAGCCTTCGGCCCCGACCTTTAAAAAAAAAATATTAAATAAATACTTATATATATGTTATATAAAAAATAGGTACATAACATGTACATTTGTATTTATGTTTATCAATAATTTACATAAATATATTTATAGATATATAAATATTTGTGTATATACATATCATGAATAGAATTATAAAAAATGAACTGAAATATTTGTAAATACACATTTACAAAATATAGTTTTTATAAATGTAAAAATTTAATATAATTTTAATTTATTATAATATAAATAAAGAAGTTTATAATATAAAAATTTATGTATTAATTTATATAATTATATATGTTTTTAGATTTCATTTAAATAATATTTAATTTTTTTAGTTTTGGAAAATATATAAGTACAATGATATGTAAGTATAGTAATAAAAGAATATCGTCATAGTGGTAAAGAATTTCGGATGCAGGTACGAGGTCTTAGTTTGGATTCGTGGCACTGTAAAAGTCTGTACAGGCGCCGGCCCACTCACGTGGAGAACTAGAGGGGGGTGTCATGATGGTGGAGAATAAGTGGCGGACTAGAAGGTCACACAGGTGAGATAGTGCAGAACTGGTAGCGCCCCGCGGGTGAGACAATAGTGGAGATCTGGTGGGGAGGGAGGGCTGCTTGTGAACATAAGGGTAGGATGAGAACTAGAGTTGGAGAAGAACATGTTTTCAAATATATATATATATATATATATATATATATGATTTATTGGTGGTTATAATAATCTCCTCTAATATGATTAATTTATACGGTGTTAAACACCCTCTTAAATAAGTAATAAAAAGAGGCAATTTTAAAGAATTGCGTCTATTATGAACCATCGAACTCATCAAGTGGCGGTTGGTTACTGTTGCTATTTTGAAAAATAATTTAGAGGTGGTTCAAAATACCTCTAAAATGAGATTCATTGGTGAAATAAAATGGGGGGGGGTTAATCACCTATTAATGAACCACTTCCAAATATAACCCCAATTTACCATTGGTTCATCAAAACTACCTATAACATGTGTAGGCGGGAACAGTAGTGGCAGTTCATCATATATACCGATAATGTAATTAGAAGGGGTTATAACATCTTTTAAACTAAAAATTAACTCCTTCTAATCATGTTATTTTTTTGAGGTGTCTAAATCCATATAATTATGAACTTTAGAGTATATCACTTTCATGGGGGTAGAAGAATTTTATTATGATTATATCAATTCCTTGAAAGGGAATTCCATGTATCCCTATTAAAGGGATCATATCCAATTTAGTTCTGTTCCAGTAATCGTGGAACATCATACATTTTATGGAAATGTGGCAAGTAATTACTTCTAGAGGTATAAATTCATGCATTGTGGGATTTTAGGGGAAATGTACCAATCTATGATTAGTATGGGAATTAAACATTAGAATCCCATTCTAGTTAACCTCATATAGAATATGAACCAATGTGGATGGTTTGTTTCACAAGAAATATATTCCCAATGTATATGTGGTATGCTTGCCTAGTGTAGATGTGGCCTAAAAAGAAATATATGTCTATATCAATAATATTTATTTATTAGTGGGTGATTCATAGTGTATATAGACCTAGTGAAGTTAAATAGGGGGCTGATAGGGAGTATATCCAAATGAGCTGGGAGATCTATCTCATTTGTAAATTTTCTCAATGAGTGAGGAGATAAGTAATTTAATTTGGAATATAGCTTTATGAAGATGTATTCATGGAGAATATGTAGCTATTTAATTAAAAAATGGTGATGTTGGGTTTGAAAATCAGTGAATAATCCAACATACCATACTAAAATAAGTATTATATCCAATGTACATCGAGTTTCACAGTTCAATGCCATGCAGAATGATTGTTCATTGTTCATTAACATATTTCAGAATGGGAAATTTCAAGTTGTTTTACATAATGATAAAATGAAAATATTTGATAATTTTTAACATTAGGGGAATAGGTAATCCATTTCATTATAAGAGAATCATCCTAGGATTGTGTGGGGCCTGTGTATAAGCAACCCTGGTATTTTTATCATACCGGATAAAACCCTTTTGGGGAGGGGTTGAAGATTAAACCTAGTGGGAGGCCCAATTACGAGTGTCTCTTTCTTGTTAGTATCTTCTATTTATTTGGGTTCTATTAGGGAGAGGGTAATGAATACCTTATGATACAACCACATCACATAAGATCACATTATAAGTAGAGTATACAAGCTCGTACATGGCTTTCGTTAATGGGTCTAGCTTTAGGGCCTTTTTAATGGGGGCGTATGGGCTTTTTATATGTGATGGTTGAGAGTGGGCATATGGTTCCTGAATTAGGCTACGATTAAACCATTTACAATGTATTTCATGAGTGATAAATCTCTCTTTATCCCTCTAGGTGGTTTCTATATCATCACGCTATGTCTATCTTGAGGTAGGTATGGGGTGTTTCTAGGTGGTTCTAGGTAATCCAGTTCCTACAAATGGGAATTTTCATATTGAGTATGTCACATCATACTATACCCCCCATGTAACCAAAAAACAACATGATCTATGATTGGAACCATGCGGAGAGGGTGATATCATTTCATGTGAGCTATATATGACATTTTCTAGAAAACCATTGTGGTGATTGTCGAATATCAAAGGTCCTTCATTAATGAAAAATTCATTATTCTTAAGAAAACCACATTCTAGACACACAAAAACTTCACATATTCAAATGAATAGTGCAGTGTTCTTTAAATATGTACCTTCATATCGAAAGTGAAATTAGATCATAATCCAAAAGGTCAAATTTGAATTGAAAAGGAATTTCATGATGAAATCTTAAACTGTGCTTTCTAAAATATCTTTCAAGTTACAGAAAACTCTTGAATTTTCAGTAGAGATTTATAGTTGTAATAATGTATAAAATCTAAAAAAATATCTATCACATACCATTATAATCATAGGAATATGAATGTTTGAAATAATCCAAAACATATAACCATTTTAGAATAAATATAAATTTATACATTAAACTATGAAAAAACCAAAAATAATACCAAATAGAAGATAAAAAATTGGTTTTGAGGCCATGCTCGGTCCCACCGTTAATTCACCCATCCAAACATACTAGATAATCATTCAAAAAAAAAGGAAATTTCTCCAACCCTAGCCTATAACCTTGATGTTTTCCTAGGTACCAAAGGTAGCTCAGGATGGGTGTCAGTAAAAACCAATAGGTAACCACCATTTGTGCCTAAATAATATCAATCCATCATAATTATTATAATGTTGTGCAAGTAAGAAATGTAAGGTGTCATATAAAAATAAAAAAATATAATATTTCATCAAACCTCAGGTTTAGGGTGGGACCTGGGGAAATTCATACATGCATATGTCATTGTAAAATTTTTTTGTACATAGACCTGTATTCATTTTTAAATGTTTAAAAGAACACAAAATCCTTGTAATAAAATAAAATTTACCCCAATGGTATGAATAATAACAATGGAAACACTTGATCCCATGAATCATATAAAGGTTCATAAATAGTAATAATCCTGATAATGGGCACACCATATACTGGGAATTACATAATAGTAGATTAACAATAATAATCAAAATAATATGAATATGAGGTTATTGGAATCACATCATGTTCCACAAACTATAATTTTTATTGTATAAATTCAATCGTGTTCACATATCACAAATCATCATTTCATTTACCAGACACCCAAAAAATCATTATTCAGTAATTTATCTATTAACCTCAAAAACAAATTTATAAAAAATAATTCAAAATGTATCTCTTGATGTTCGAGTATGCCCCATGAATCATGGAAAGTTATAGTAATCATTTAGTAAGTCCAGGTTACCCCTATAGATGCTAGATTAATTTTCTATTTAATTATCATGGGTGGTCGTATCCCATGTCGTTGCCTATATTTTTGTGTATACAATTCAAGGGGTCACTTAGATCTCATATAAGCTCTATCAAATTTAACCGAGAACCGCAATTCAATTGTTAACTAGGGAAGGCCAAACTGTAAATTTTTATTTGTGAGAACATATTCTGTATGTAAAAAATGAACATCAAGACATCTGGGGATTAAACAATACCACCTACATCAAGTATAACAAGCCTCAATTTCCGTGGAGAACCACAAAAATCAAGATCGGAAATCTAATGACCCTAAATCCTTCCTAAACTGAGCATTTTATAGAAGTAAAATAAGAAATGGTAAAAAGAATATTCATATAAGGAATAAATAGTTTTATAATTACGTACATGAATCAAAAACATCGAATTATGCTTCAAATTCCCATGAATTGGGATATTGGAGTTCAGAAACACAAAATAAATCCTTATAGATCTATACAATTTGAATTGTGGTCCCGAGATAAGAGAAGAAATAAAAAATATAAAATATTAGTGAAATTATAATGATTCTCATAATATAAATTCCTCCAATACGACTAAAAGTTTGCCACTTCCCTCCACTAGTTGGCCTTTAATATATTTCTAGGTTATCAATGATCATAAAAGTGTTATAGGGAAGATTTTTTGGCCACTGGATAGCTTGTGGATTTTCTCCAGTAATATGGTGGACTTCCAGTAGAACTTACTGGTCCCTTTATCAGAAAACTGGGGTCTTAGACCCCAAATAACCCCATGTAATTTCTTATTTAAAAATATATATATATATATATATGGTTAATATAATAGTTCAGTAGAAAAACTATATACAACAAGAATAGACATATTTTTTATAATCACCCCACCATTTAACAACTCATACTCATGTTTTCATCATGAGCATCGCTAGGAATCAATAGAGAAAAAAACTGTACACTTGTACCACATATGTGAGTCCCACTATCTTATTTCCACTTGTATGTCTTTGTATCTCCACAAAATAAGTACTAGAGGAATCATCTCCTTCCATAAGGTATTTTAATTCCCAACCACTATATAAAACAGATGGTCCTCCAAAGATGAATATTTATTAATATAAATATCACCAAGGTTGATAACATTTTATGGATATGGGTGATACCTTCAAAGCATAAAAACATGAAATAGGTTGTGCATGGAACCAAAATGTGGTGGGAGTTCCAACCAATAATCCAAAACATCAATCATCTCTACCATATCAAGAAGGCCAGTATATCAAGGTGCCATTTTTCCATAAATTTAAATTTAGTGATTTCCCTAACTAGAAAAAAAACATAAAATCACTTAGTCTCTAAAATTAACTCTAGATTTATTTGTTAATGGTAAATATATTACTTTTATATGATCTTACATCTATTGCATGATACTCATCCCGCTGATCACCGATTCACCCTCCGACAACCAACACAATGTTGAGTGACCTGAAATACCATAGAAAGCCTCAAAAAACCCGTTGGTATTGAATCCTACCAGATATTTTAGAAAGTTAACTATACTAAATCCCTATGAGACTCTTAGGAGCCACCAAAATCCAGGATTAATTCTGATAGTGTACCATCTAAAATCTGAATGGTATGCATAGTATTTCTATTTATCTAGGGATGATAATAAGTAATCAAGTGTATCTACATTTCAAGATCCATCGAAAATCACAACATTAGTGGGAATTAAAAACTACAAATGAATCTCTAACTATACTGTATCGCACCCACATGTAGATTCACTATCTCCTGAATGTAATGTTTTCATAGCTCATTTATATCGAGATTGTTCTATATCATTATGAAATGAGTTATACTAGAATGAAAATCAATGGTAGACCATAAAAAATATATCCTATAGGGTGTCCTTGGTAAAATAGTCATGAATGTCATAATGAACACATCCTATTTTCACTTAGGCATTAGAATGACCAATATATGTCTATTAGGGCCCTATTGATCATCCTTCACCTATATAAGGATAGAGAACTGCACTACCAAACATACTTCCTCCTTATTTAATCAGGAAAATTGGTAATTCCTTTGAATTTCATAATAAATATTAATAAAACATAGGTTTACCATCATCATTAAATCATGAAACAACCTCATCAATTACACATTCACACCCATGGGAACTATGAAAAGGTCATGGATATAAATAATACCACCATCCTTGATTGTCCAATCTGGTGATGACCCTAAAATATATCTATTTTCCATCATGGATAAGTACTCTATGTCAGATAATAATCTACTCTTTATCCTAATGAGAAGTTAAGAAGTAATAGAAAAATATCAGAGAGATACTCAACCATAATATTGTTGTACATCCAAATGAATTACTTCAAAAGTGCCATCATTTTATACTCACTTAGGGAATCCTACAACACCTATGTTTATGTTTTCATGGTCAATATGTCTCTAATGAATTATACATTACCAAGGGTATAAAATATATCAAAATAAAAATATTGTGGGTACTCAACCGATATCTGATTCCAACCATATAAATCCTAATGTGAGGAAATTTATTTCTAGATATTATGATCATTATATATAAAACAATACTCAAAATAGATAGTTCCACCCAATATATAGGGAAAGAACCATATCTTCCTATTTTAAGTCTTTTATCCAATATTTGTTTTATAAAATCTCATATTTTATGTAATATAGGCAACTAGGTGTCCATGTTATGTCAAATGTACTCATATCCTGACACCAAATGCATCCCGATACAAGGAATACTCCCAAACTCACTCGAGTATGAATATAATTTGTATGGAGATTAAAATTACATTCATATTTTAAAATTCATCATCATATGAATTAGACCACATTATTTTCACAAATCTCTTCATCAAATTTTTTATTGGTTCTTTAAAGTGTGAGATGTCTTGAATAAACTTCCAGTTGTATCCTTTCATTTCCAACAATATGTGAATTTAAATCTATGAAAATTATACGCAATGATCCAAAAAAAATACAACACACACCATATTGAGTTTTATTTACAATTCCAAATAATATATCACATTCCCCAAGAAGTGTATGTGGTGCTATAAAATTGAATCTTTTATATATTTTCTTATATCATGTTCTGTGTCATGGTATCCAAAATAATTGCATGATTTTGTGCATACTCCTCCTTTTACTCAGAGTACATGAGTATATCATCTACAGAAATGAAATGAAATTTATCTAAAAATAGGTTGAAAATAGGGTTCATTAAATCCATAAACATTTCAGCAGCATTAATCTTGTTGAACAACAAGTCTACACACTCATACAGAATGTACTTGTAACTAATGGTAGTATAAGGTATTTCTAAATTCCATACCTTTAATTGTTTATAACTAGATATCAATTAATACATAGAAAAAAATATGGTCTCCAATATGTTGATCAAATAGGTCATTTATATGTGGAAGTGGGGATCATATTTTCATTTTAACATGGTTTAACCCTTGATAAACCATTCATATTTTCAGTCAGTCGACAACCTTTCTAGTGAAAGGGACTAGAGAACCCAATGGAAAGGTACATGTTCAGATAAATATATTTGACTATACATATTCCTATTTAATTTTTAATTCATTAAACATATTATGATCCATTTGATAAGGAGGAATAAAAACAATCTCTACCCGAACATGATCTCAATGGTGACCTATACCTTTCTTTTAAGTAGGAATTTCATGATATCAACAAAAAATACATCAAGTAACTATTTAGATATACAAATATATACATAATACTATGTTATTAAATAATCCAATATATTATTGGACACTTGGGCTATAATCCCACCCAATTAGTGATGGTTATGTCAAAGATATCTTTGTTGGAAATATCACTCTCCAATATCAACAAGTATTCTACCATTGAGAGATGTGAATGATATCTAACTCTAGTAACACTAAATACAAGGTTTATATATTTTGTACCAATCCATCTGATGTATTATATTGGTACCACTTATTTTGAGTAAATAGACATCCTAAGGTAACTAGTGGCTAAAAACATCAATGTGCATTCCCAGCTGTGATGAATTCCCTCTAAAAACTACCCTAGTGGTGTATATATGGTCATCACCATAGATAGGTACTATATAATGAGATTTATACTATCAATTAACGGAAACAATATAAAATAATTTGATACACCCATATAAAAAATAAGCGCTAATATAGAAGCCACCATAGTTAAACCTTGAAATCTGGAAGGTATGACGTCCAGATTCGGGGTTGTAGACAATATTTGATGAATATATATTATTACATGAAATTAAGACCCTACTTTTGTGCCTCTAAACATCACCACTCTTCTAGTTAATACAAACTAACCATTTTATATGACTTACCCTAGCTCATCCTGACCAAATAATAGAGATCAAACAACTTATTTTTTGTAGTGCCTATAATACCATTCGATATTTGTTTGTCTCCCTGAATTCGTTATTAAAAAACATCTTTTAGGGTTTCATAAAATTTCATTATTGATACCCATATTTAAAATATATAAAAAATATATTTTAAGGAGATCACACTATGGTTTCTTATTTCCACCCTTTCCACACAGATAACATCACACCAGCCCACTTCCCTAGCTACTCTATCCACTACTACCCTAAAAGAAATTATTGTAATATAATTTATGCTACCTAAGAATTAAAAAACAAACTATCATGGATTATTCAATATTTCTTCCACCGGGTGGCTCCTTCATGTTTCTCTCTATTATTAGGTCATATTTAACCACTTGATAAAATGACATCATGTGAAAGACATTCAACTTCCACATAATTTCATATCTGACGTTTTATTCAACGTAATTATCATCAATTATTTCATAACCCACCAAAATTGTAACAGAATCATACAAATAAATTAAATGTGTGGTGTAATCCTTTATGTACATACCTTGTTTTTTAAGGTGTATGAACTCCAAAACCTTATCTATCATCAAGGTCCATAAAAATAAATTATTAATGAATATATTCTTTAATTCCATCCTAATCTTAACCAAATGTTGATCTACCTAAAGAATGTTTTCCCACCACAACAAACCAATCCTTGAAAAATATAAGAAAAAATGGTTATTATTATCTTTAAAATAGTTTCAATATGTTGTAATATTGTTAGTAATGATTCCACCAAAAACACAGTTGTTTGGAGGAAACCTTCCCCTACAAAGGTTGATGGGTGTTGTTGATAAAGATCTTTGGTAAGCTATGATATCATTGGCTCATGTAAAATATTTAGTATTTCCATTAACTATATAAATCATAATAATCTATAAAGGATTTTATCGTCACACATATTCTTCAAATCTTTTATAGGCTCTACTATAATAACAAGAGGCTATGCTCATTACCACACACTCATTATACTTCCGGAATTATTTATAGAGTCACTTCTACACATTCTAAAAAACATCCTTTTAACCAAAAATGTTTTTAGTATAGAAAATCAAATTTATGGGATTTGATAACATGAATAGAATCATTCTATTTCTTTTCACAATTTAAGAGTTTTTTCGGAATAACTTTAACATAACAACTTATCATAAAAAACACACAACAATTTTAAATCCTAATTTTTCAATTATGATGCATGAACCCTCACTGTTATTCTTTACTGGACCAGGAGTAAAATCACATAAATATTAATTCTAGAAAATTTAGTTCATTACTCAAGATGAAATTAATCGACAATAACAACAAAAAATGAAAATATCAATCCCATCCCTAGTGACTTTGGCTTTCCTCATATGTGGGATAGCTACACATAGGAATGAGTTATGTAACAAATCCCTAATGTATCCTATATTCTATCAACTAATCCCAAATAGTATGATAAAATAAAAAATGTTCACTAATTACACCTTTTAATATTCCTGAACATTTTCATTAATATGTATCTACATTCAATCAACACATGGAATTAAACTTGACTCCACATATTCCAAAGGCTGGTAATAGATGGTGAGGGTCTAATAATATATCATAGGGATACTATTCCCTTTTTTCAGAGTAAAAATAAAAAATGATATCATAATAAAAAAAATATCACATACCATCATAAGTAGACATCAGTGTAAGTGAAAAATAATCCAAAACATATAACCATGTAGAACTAAAAAAGATAATCATTTAGTAAACTAGAAAAACACAATCTAATACCATATTAAAGATAAATTCCAACTAGTTATGTGGGCATTAATTGTCCCAAAATATGAGTTAGAATCCCTATATACATGTTCACATCTCAAAAAACGGGGCCATTCCTTATAATGGGATATAATAATGATGTTTTCTTGGGAACCAATGGTGAAATGTGAAGGGTGTCATTAAAACATAGTAGGAATCCACAAAAGGTGTCTAATGAATAAATATACTGAGTAAAGTATAAACTAAATTACATGTAAGATAAATAACGTTTTATATTATAATAGAGACAATAATATATAACATCAACCCTCGAGTCTAGTGTGGAATTTGAGGCAGACTATAACTTCTTCATCCAATGCTTGATATCTATGTTTAATGTACCATAATTATTTATATATGTATACAATCACACAAGATCCACAAAACTAATTAAAATTTCCCTTATCCATAATAATAATAATAACGAGCACACAAGATATTTAGAATCACATCCATTTCCCCCATCGATAATTATAAAAATAATGGGAATACAAGATCCTTGTAATAACAATAAATTCCCCCAACAGTAATAATCATTATAATGGAAAAACTATATTCAGTGAATCACATCATAGTCAACCCAAAAATAATTTTAATTATACCCATTTATTCTTGTTTATAATTCACGGGGAATTATTTCATTAACCAATCATCCATAAAATTCCACCACAAAGAATTAATATTTTACATTCATAAATTTTTAATATTAAATGATTCAAAATTATCCTATTGATGTTAGATTATGTCCTATAATTATTGGAAGAGTCCAGTTTTAATTAGGTTATCCCATCAAAATCATAGGGTCAGCACTTTAATTCAATTATTATTTGTCATGGGATGGAACACCACAAATTGAGGCATTTATTTTGGTCTAAACATATTTTTGATTCATTTAGATCCCATTGAAGGTATATCATAATAAATTAAAGATCACCATTAAATTATTAATTAGGGAAGTCAATGCTCAAAAAATGTTTGTTTGACCACACCTCATATATATCATAAAATAGAATCAACTCATCAAGTTATAACTCAAAAAAACATACCTCAAGTGTAAAAATAATCAATTTTCAAGGATTTCCACATCAATTTATCTCAACAATTAAAAAAATTTATATTAGTCTCATATTCATCAGTTTAGACTTCTAAAGTAGGAATCTAAGAAAAAATAGTGTTCTGAGGAATAAATGTGGAATGAATTAATATTATAAATTAAAAAAACAAAAGACACATGAAATGTTCGTGAATTAAGATAGAGGTTTTGAAAAACACTTATGAAGTCCCCTTGATCCAAATAGGTAAAATGTGGTGAGATGGATTACATTAAAATATCAAATAATGGTATCCTAGTGAAATTACAAAGGTGTCCCTGATAAAAAATATACCCTGAATCCCATAGTCTTTCCATTGGTCATTAATTAGGAGTTGATGAGCCATTTTATTCCCACTAGTTGGTTGGTGCATTGTCCCTGATTAACCAATAGATCTACAACTAACTCACCTACAAACTTTTTCTGAAATGCGGGCTTTGATAGCATGAACACCCCCTAAGACCATCCTATTTCTGAAATATACATAACCAATGAATATATATGAGGTGTATCTAGAAATAAATAATGACATTACTAAATAAATATCCATGTCGTCACATGATTCATGATGCATTGATTAAATACATGAAATCCTTTCTTTTATACAGTTTTTCTAACCTTTATTCCTTATAATGATTTATTTTCTTTCAAATGTTATCAGAAAAAGAATATTTTAATGTTTTTTTTTGAAAATATACAAAATGGAGTGTTTCAAAAAATCGATCCCCCCTAATAATTAGTTCTAATCAGGATAAATATTTTCTGATTATAATGAATTAAAGTATCCCACTAGGATCCCATGTATTATTTCATAGGGATGTCCTTATATATAAAGTGGATTGGATCTAGGATTTATAAGAATTCATGAGATTTACTTTATAAAGGCTTGGTGGCTCATGACCTTGATTTCACATTTCATATGATATTTTATTGATGGATGTTTTCTGCAAAATCTATCAAGGGTTTTATGTATGTACATTATTATAGAAAGAGTCATATAAGTGAAAATGACATATATATGTAGTTGATTTATGATTTTCATAAGTGTTGTGAGAGAATTATTCTTATATATTTTTTTATAATCTTATTTCATGAGTTTTTAAAAATCATCATTCTCATTTATATTTTTAGAGTGGATGGATTCCAACTAAACTCATCATTTTTTTTTCTTTACTACAACTGAATGGGTGGTTGACATTTCTAGAAATTCTAAGGTATACCCTATTTATCTACTCATTCCATAAAATAAATAACTAATGAATATTGTCACTAGATCTTTGGTATTAATATCTTTCTGATAGACTATCACTATAAAACTCTGAGCCCGATGTTGACTTGATTATTTTTATTATTATTCATAACAGGTCATTGACATGGTTCGTGTATTGCCTTGGTAATATATAGGAAATATATCTTTCAAGGGAAAAAATATCCTAAAAGGTCATCAACAGAGTGAATATATATTGAATATCTCCCTACTAGATCAATATTATCAAGATCATCATCAAATGCGTATTTATTGAAACTCTTCTTATATCTTCACCCACTCCCTAAATAATCCTAGTAAAGGATGGTGATTGTGGTGGGATTTATTCTCGGATGGTGGATTATCTAATAAATTGGATTGGGCCATATAGGGGCACCAGAGTGGTGGAGATTTCACTGAGAAGCTATTAGTAATTAATCCATATAAGGAAATATGTTTCACTATGTTTATGATGTACCTTCCAACCAAGATTCACCCATAACTTTTCATCCCTCAGGATTGGGGTAATAACATTTTGATTCTACCACATGGATTTGATGTGGTAAATTTATGTGATATCTAGCATCTAGGAAGGATCCCAATCTTTAAGAGAATATATAATGACTTCCTTCAAATTAATAATTTTTAGTACGATGTAGGATAAAACCATCACATTGCAAGATATTTGCAGATTTATGTAGAGAGTATATTGGGAAGGAGTCTCAATATTTATTTGAATATCCCATTTGGGGAATTAGAATATTCCATATTTCAACCTCGTGGATGGGACCCATTTATTAAGCGCTCAAGGATCTTACCCAACCATTAATCTAGACATATGAATGACTTGTATTTGGATACCATGGAATTAGATTTGTAATCATCCTATTTTTTTGAATTCTTGGAAAATGTCTCCACCCTATAACTATAAGAATATGTGGACATGATTTTGAGTTGGTGGACATAACTAACTGAGGATTCCTTGTCAGGTTTCATGGTTATATCCTTGGTGATGACAGTTTAGATACTGAACCCTAGCTGATCAGTTTGGAATCTCTAGTTCATTCTTAGATTTATCACATATTAGGACACATACAAGAATGGGGTACCCTATATAGGATTATGGGTTATTTACAATTGCATTATAACTATATGGCACAAAAAATCCAAATTTAAGAGTTCTTTATGACTTAAAAAATTCCTCATTTTACATCTCATCCAAAATTTATCAACATTTAAATTGTTTGACCAATATCTTTATGTAAAAACAAGGATGTTTATGTGTTATACATTTTGTTATTTTTAGATATATTCATTATAGTGATACACCTTATAAAATGTTTATAAAAAATTGTTGTGGTTCCCTAGATGATAATTCCTTGATAATTAATTTCAATAATGGATTTCTCATAGCTCAAGTTGGTGTGATTATCTTCTACGAGCCTCAAGCCAATTACATATATTCAAACCTATATAAATATTTATAGAGATTTTATAGGATACTTACTACCACATTTTAAAGGGAATGATATTATTCTATCATTTACCAAAAAAAATTTATGATGCAATAAGATGATATGGATGCGGAGTTCTTATATTCTCTTAGTAGAACCCCCATCAACCAGATTATGGTATTATGATAAAACATGGGTAGATAGTTTTCCAGATAGTGTTCTGGGATGACTAGTATGATGAGTGAAAATGAAAAGGGACGCCCAATGGTATCTACCAAATGATAAATTAATGTTAACCTTTAATCCAAAGGGTTCCAAAACCAGCAACCACTGGAATCATGCAGATTCCTCATCCTCAATTTCCTTTTTATTGACGGTGAGGTAGTTATAGTGCTAGTGACTCTAATTACAAGATATATTGATAGTGTCAGTTTTACATTGTTGATGGAAATTGATCCAATAATGTATAAAACTTAAAATTATTTAGTTATTAAGTAATATTTGAACCGAGTCTAAAATATTTTTATGAATACTCAGTTATAAGTTATCTATGAGAATTGTGAGAACCTCTATCAACTCTTCAATAATATAGGTCTAGGTAGATTGAGTATCAAAATCTCCACGATCACATTCATAAATCCAATGTCACCCAAGATAATCTTGAATCATAGTGATGATATATCAATATATTTAATTATTAAAACTTTATTATGACAATCATCGAGTGTTTTAAAAAAATTGTGTATCGGTTTGGTACAGAAATTTTTTTGAACTGTGATTGGATCGATTCTCAAACTGTAGAGATTCAAGAATAAGATACCCAGGTAGAAAAGATGAATGCAAAAATACTATAAAACAATAGTGGTATTAATTACTTATAATAAATAAATTAATAATTTTAATCTCATACAATCAAATGAATCCATTATCCAATACTACAATTATCATATAGTTGAATATCAAAAATTCCTTTCGAGCTTCCCCAAGGAATTGGATGACTTAATAAACACAACTAATATGATCCTATCATATTTATTTTAATTATATTATATTTTCATGTAATGATTGTGAGATACTCCAATCATAGTTTTTTCATCCATTATATTCGATTAATAAAGGAAAAATAAATATTATAAATAATTTCCATTCTTTCAGTCGCTCTATTATTACAATTATAAGTATATTACAATATGGAATTCTTATATTGAATAATATATAGGTAAATGAATCCTTATAAATATTTAATATGAATGAAACAATGTTAATTGGGATTTATAAATACATTAAACAATGTGAATATCCACCTAATCATGTACTCATGGAAGGGTATATGTAAAAAGATAGTCACCATAAACCCTTTTTGACCATTTAGATATAGATGATTTATTCCGGGGAAAGTGATCAGAGATAGCTATATGTATTTGTATCTTCAACATACACAAGATTTGGTCCATTTTTATAGGGTTTAATTTATCATGGGAGTGTTCTCACCTATGGGTATACGAAAATGTAACATTACCGCACATTATACTTATTGAATTAACATGCGTATCATGGTTTAGACAGGAATATTTCAATCCTGAAGAAGGATTTGGAATGATTATTTTAATGTTAAAATGTGCTCAAAATCCCATGAAGCAAACGTTTTGTAGATATTCAAAAATTTATAAACCAATATATCGAGAATATAGGTGTTTTATAGATTTTTCCTAGGCTAAGGTACCTATCAAGAAAAACACAACTTTCATTGAGTTCATATGTTAGACACAACATGATTTGAATCTTTTGTTTATTTTCCTAGATTTTTCTAACCCTAATATGTGGGAAACTTACTCGGTATAAAATTTCCCTATTCCTAGGCTACATCTTATTGGATTTTAAGTTTAAATATTTTGGGACTTCATTAATATTAATATTCAATATATATATATCTTGTGGGATGAATTTCTATAGATCATATGCATGAATTTCCATTGATCATCCCTTTATGGGTCTTCAACATGGAGATTTTTATATCTATTTCCCCAGTTATTTTATGGTAAAAAAAGATGAGAAAATTTAGGTACTATTTACCATTTTATATCTATGACCAAATAGTGAGGCTATATTCATAGTGATTTTGGAAAAGAAAACATGATGTGAGTATGGATATCAATACAAGGATGAATCCATTCACTATCATGTGAAAAATATTAATTTCATAATGCTTAGAGATTTTTTTTCATTCAGTTAGGTTCATAAAAAGTGTACTAAAAAATATTTAACAATTTAATGTTATATTTATTCCTTGATAAAGAGTATGATACCTGATAGTGTTAATTCAATTGTATTCAAATATACATGAATAATTATATTATGAGGTATGTAAATAATAATATAGAATATTCAAATCAAGGTATGATAATATAGGAAATTTATTCAAGGGATGATCACTAATCACATTCAAATGAAAATATTATTTATGATGTTTTCAAGAAATACATATATTAGAGGACCTTTTAAATAGGATGAAGATGAATCTGGTTATCATGGTTGATTATGGATGCATGGATGAACATTACCAATTAAAAGTGTCTATTGAATATTTTTGAACAAATTATTGACAGCCATGACAGTAGAATGATGATTCAGACACATTAATAATTATTTATTCTTATGGATGGAAGGGTACTAAAGAAGGGTTTGGGAACCAAAAAAGTTACACCACAATTTATTGAACATATTCCCTTAGTGAAGTGTAACAACAAAAAATCACTAAAAGTTTTTGTATGACTAATGATTCTAGCAAGCATGGAATGCAATATTCTAGTTCCATATTATGGAACTCGTAATATTTATAGATTTCTCTCTTATTTTCACTCTATGTTTTTTGTTAATACACAAGAGATAATAACATAGTGAGTAGATATGTGAGTTATTATCTAGTTTATATTGTATGGGGTTTGAACAAGATAAGTTGTATGCCTTTTTCATCTTCAGTTTAAGGGTAATTAAATTTGGACCTTTGGTGGAGTGAGATTATGATTACACATATTTGAATAGATATTTTGGGGTTTATGGTCTTATAACTTCTCTGAAATGATGTAGTGGGTTAAGGTCGTATAACATCGAACCAAAGGGTGAGTTATCCAAACTATCGAGGGCATGATGAAACTCAAAATGATTTGGGAATCCAATTATAAAATAAACCAAAATAAATTAGGATAGAAATATTTTATAATCATGGTGTTTAGATTGATTTATTATAAACATATTTTGTATATCTATAATGAAAAAAACATGAATCCATGTACCTAGTTTAAGGTCATGGTGTTTGGACCATCAAAAAATATTGTATTATGAGGACCTAGTTGGTTATCAAGTATAAAAAGTGACCTGAAACCTTATAGTGGTGAACAAAAAACATTTAAATCAGGATATTAATTTTTTTAATCATGAATTTGATATTGAATAAGTATTTATCAGAAGTCAGCTAACAAATATTCCAATAATGATTTCCAGTGTGATATTGTGATGGTAAAAAAGAGATTCTATGTTCTTTTACATAGGATTAATATTCCTTTAGTTAGAAGGTATGAATATTGAAGTTTTAATGATCATTACCATGAAAATAAAAACATTGAATCCATATACACTTGTTAATGATAATTGTTGATGGTTTATAATGATTCAAAGATATAAGGTATAAAGTTTGATGTATGTGAGGAAACATCTAAAAGGTGGCTGGAAAATCCATATCCCTAACTAACAATGATGATTATTTTTATGGATTATAGAAGATTGGATCTAGAATAAATATTTCATACAAAAATATGTATCCTAAAATAATAGGGATCACTCCAGAAATATTTCTTATGAGGGATTACCCATATATTGATCTTACTCAAATATAAAGGAGGGGAATTTTTATATCCTTGTCTAAGATTGGAAATAAAATAAACCCCATGGTTTAATCTAACGAAACAGACCAATTAAAATAAATATATGAATTTTTTGATCAACAAACACATATAAATCTAGGAACAAAATAGTATTTCAACCATGTGTATTGTCATATATGTTTTTAATCCTTAAATGGATTTGGTTCTTAAATTAGAAAATCATGTAACATTTATAAACCAACAAAGGAAATTTATGTTCATAAACAAATTACAATATTCCATGTATTTTATTTTTATACAGAATCTGTGAAGGTGTTATCTAATTTCCCATTATAAATGAGAACCTAAATTATGATGTTAAACATCACGAGACCTGGATAATTATAAATCCCATATGAGTTAGTAGAAGAATGATTTGGGGGTATTATTCTGTCTGTATCTAATATTATCCTAACAATTTGTTGAATCAAATGGAAAAATACACATAACGTCTTCATTCAAAGTTGGATTTTACGGATGGAATAATTTATTATAGTATTGGTGTAAGGACAAATTATATAACCCATAATTTTAGTATATTAATTTCTCCTTAAATATATTTTTTAAAATGAAAGATTCACACAAAACATAGAACTAAAATTATTCTAGGAAATTAGATATATATTATTGATAAAATTATAAGAATAATAAAACATCATGTAGAAAAATAGATAATACGAAATTAAAAGTTCATATATTTAGAGAACTAATAATTAATATTTTTTAATGTTAATTTTTATGACCTATTTTCATAAAGGATTTATAGTCTATTGAAATAATTTAAATGATCTTTATGATAATATTTAAAATTTCAAGGTATGAACTAATATATTAACATTAATTTAAATGTTAATTAGAATGAAATAAAATTAATAACACACACATATTAAAAGGTCATTTTTCTATAAAATATTATTCCCTTTATATTTTTTATTATTTTAAATGAATATTTTATGAATTTATGAATTTTTATTTGATAAAATAAAATTCAATTTTTGACTAATCATGTAAAACATATATTTGAGTGAATTTTTTCATTTTTATGAAATGATATATTTTTAGGTGATGTATTTAAAACACCAATTTAATAAATATCATAACTGTTATCTCATCATTATGGTCTAAGAATGACATAACAATGTATAAAACCATTATCAAGAGAAAAATTTTCTTTAAGGATTAAAATAAATAAATTTAAACTATTATTTTGAATGTGGAATCTCATTCGAGATTTTTTGGAACCAAAATTACGCTTTATTCTAATAAAAAACTATATTTTCTTCTTTCCGTAAATAAGCATTCAAAATGATCTATTCATTATTTTTTTTGATTTTAAGGCAATAAAAATATGTTTTTATCTATTATCAAATAACTTCCATTATAAAAAATATTTTAATGATTTTGGCGTAAGTTGATTTTTCTTCATAAAAGAGATTTCCTAAAAAAACTTTAATTCCTTTTTTCTACTTATATTAAAATAAATTATTACCACCCAAAGAAATATTATTTTACAAAATGAATTTAATTATTCTAATTAGAAAATTTAAATAAGGTATTAAGTTTATATTAATTATTTTTTGTAAAAAAAATTTCTATGTTTAAAAATTTTGTCTCTACAATTGATGTTAAATGTGGTAAATTGTAAATTATAGAGTTAAGGTCCAAAAAATTACTATCCTGTATAATTCTGATTCCATGAGTGGATATATATTCTAAATTATACTATAATTTAAATTGTTTTCACATGGTTCCCCTTTCTATTGAATGGTACATTATATTATTTTAATGATAATAGTGTTCGCAAGGGTGCCACTCCTCCAACATATAAAAGGATTAATTCACCCCTCACATTTTCCCAAAATTTGAGAACCATACAAAAAACAAGATAAACCAAAGTAAAATCCATGAAAATTTTCCCAGGACAATATTATATGGTCTCACCATAAGACATGCATATGAAGGATTAAGGGTAGATCCAAATGTGGTTAGAGTAGGTAATTATCTTAACTGAGTTCATTATAGATTATTTATTATTCCAAATCCAATTAATATTCGATAAAAATATTGATATAATTCCATTAATATAATTTTTGGAATAATATTTTATAATTTTTATGTTCAACCATCATCTATCTCCATACCATTAATTGGAAAATGATAACATCGCTCTTGCGTATATGCGAACTACCACCTCCATAGTTGATATATCTAATTTATCATAACGACCTCACATTAATTATTATAAATATGGGTTTAATGAATAATCATGATTTATATAATTTAGTTTTGATTCTGAAAAGATAAATCTTTATCTCCCATATTTCATTCCTTGACATTGATAAAAGAAAATACTTCTCGTGCATACACGTAGACTACCGCCACCATGAAAGGTATATTTCATTTTTCATTACTAAAATACATGGATGGTTAAAAATATATTTTATAAATAAATATTATATATATTTGACATTTCAAAACATCTAAAAGAGTTATGTTATTATTATAAAATGACATTTTCGTATACCATCAACCATCAAAGCATGTTCATGTTTTGGTCAGTTTCTCCATATACATGAACATTATTATAATATTTATACCTTGAATGATTATCGAATATTATGTATTGGTAGAAAGATGTAATATTTAAATATTAAATATATTTCCATAATTATGGATTCTTATTATTCAAAATTATATTTTATTATTAATACAATTTTTTTAAATATTCAATGAAAAATAGAATTTCTTAGAATTACATGATATCTGTCAACATAAGCTGCATGAAATTGATATGATACTCCTGACATATATCAATACATTTAATATATAATAAATTTAACATCTTTGGCCAATGAGACACTAAACTATTGCTTTGAGCTAGGTAGTTACAGGAGCTCAAGTGTGCCTCCCCGTACTCCAAAGGTTGCCGACAAGCGGCACGAGTTTAATAAGTCTTGTGGCGAGAATATACCCACTTTACCAGATTATTCTACCTCATAGAACTGTATAAAAAGAGAAAAAAATATAAACAACCAATAAACATGAATATCCAAATGTTTCCTCAAATGGGGTAGAAACAACAAATCAAATACCACAATGTCATGCAGTACTAGTAGTGCTAGTGAATAAATCCCATAATAAAATAAATGGTGAAAAATACCTATGGGTCCCGACTCTAATATGGGTTCTTCTACATTTACATCCTGTTCCCAACAAAACACCATAGTGTAGGGACTTTACCCTTGTCCATACCTAGAACCAATATATCTACTCAGGTACCCAATGACGGCCCGAACTGGGTGTGAGTACAAAACTCAGTTGGCCACCACCAATGGTGTCTACGAAATATCCAGTCGAATAGATAGTGCAAGTAAGTATAAAATAAATTTTATGAAAACAAGGAAGAGTCGATGCGATAAGTTTAAAAATTTCATTTAATTTATTCCTAGAAATTTTCTAAATTACATTCCTTATACCATCTTCATTAATTAATCCATTTAATAACATGTTCCATGGGTTAGGCAAAATGATCATCTACACAAGGGTCTAAGGCAATCAATAATAATGCATAGGCGAAACAATAAAATCCCAATCTCACTAGAGATCCACATAACACTTCAACACATTATCCTAACCTCAAAGCATGAGTCTGGGTGGAATGAAACCATTAGGGGAATATAGCCTCTATCCCCATCCCAAACCCTTGCATTTTTGGGTGGAGTTTAGAGCCCCATTCAAACATGACCCATGGGCTTAGAACCTCAAGTCAATACCCTACACTACCAATCCATGTTCACATGATTATTTATCAAATCACCACAACCATACCATAACACAACCAAGTATATTCAATTCCATTATAATTCACAATAGATTACAACATCATCGAAAATAATATCATGCCATAACCCATTAACACATTTACTAATTATAATTCAAGTACATCTAGACAAATTCTC
This sequence comes from Viscum album, assembly GCA_963277665.1. NCBI lineage: Eukaryota > Viridiplantae > Streptophyta > Magnoliopsida > Santalales > Viscaceae > Viscum > Viscum album. Next base: position 1,464,849,987 of record OY728125.1, on the reverse strand, counting down.
ATTCTCATTCATTAACACATTAGGTGAATTAAAAAACCCCTATTCCTTTTCTAAATTAATCATTTAATGATCATTAATACATTTATCTAATTTCTCATTTCACAAGTATTGACCAACTTATGCATTTCATGTAAAATTATTATATAAAATAACACTTTCACATTATTTCATTAAACCATTTATGCATACCACCTAATTATCATGTATTGACCCATTAACAAATTCACATTATTTCATGACATTATAACAACAACTTATACCTCTATAATCCCTAGTAATATTTCTAATTATTCCAATTTAATTTTAATCAATAATAAGGACATATACTACATGGGTCTAGGATTATTATCTGGCATCCCATCACTTAACCCCACCACACTATATGTCTGAGTTTGTCAGCGCACCACATGGGTGTGCCTAAAATGGTCATGTCATCCTCAACGCATCCCATGAGGATCGTTAGGGTTTGAATTGGTCACTGAGACACTCAATTTTATCAAAACACTTCAACTAAACCTAGACCACAAAAGGGGAAAATAATAACACCATCTTACATTCACAAATCCAAAATAAAACTATGTGATAATACTTTTAGACCACCTACCTCAAATTAATTGATGAAAAAACTCCTAATTGTAGACTTGGATCCATATTAAAACATCCTTTAAAGCCTAAAACTAGATCTCATCCGAAAGAATAGGGTTTTATATCATCATATTGGGAGGGGAGAAACCACATGCACTAATATGAAAAAGATATGCAAGAGGAGCATTACACTTACCCATGACTTCGATCTATAACCAACCGTTCTCCAAACGACCAAGAATCAAAGGAAAAATACCCTTTGGAAGCTTATTCTTCCATGATCATCACTATGTTTTCTAGGGTTGAAATGGGTGGGAAACCTGAGTTGGTGTTTGAAATCCCAGGGAGGATTTTTTTTGTAATTTTGTCAATGCTTCTGGGTCGCAGATTTTACCCGCGTGGTTTTCTAAACCGTGCACAAACCGGGTGAAAGATAATGCATAAAAATAACCTCTTCTCACAATTTCGTGGTGATTCTAGATGGTTTTCTTAACTGTATACCAACCATGAGTAAGGCTATGTCCATAGTTGCATGGTTTCTTGGGATACTCAGCTTGGTTTTCCCTAACCCTGCGGAAACCATGAAACATGCACAAGAACTCCATTTTCTTTCCTCTTTTGTGTCCTAAACCCTTAGGATACCCCCAAGACTTCACACAAACATGCAGAAACACTTATCTATACCAAAGTAGTGTCCAAGCTAGAACATATACAAAAACACAACTTACGAAAATACAGAATCTCACAACATCCCCACCTCATAATAGATCATCCTCAAGCTGCTCTTCTGAGAATCACTAAATTCTATAATAAGAGATCATGCCACATGTCCTTCCCATCCATTACAACATTCCATGTTTTTGTTTTCACATCAAAAGGCACCAATCATTAATCAAGGGAATATAAATTCCCTTCATGACTTACTCACCACAACCCATAACACGAACCTGAAAACTCCTCATGAATGCCACAACTTCAACCTTACCCACCACTAGATATTCACAGTGAAATCATAGGCTACAATTAATGACTCTCAACACATTGAAACAACACACACAACATCACATCATCAAGGAGGATTTAATTGTCACCTCATTGGTCTGACCCTTTATACAATTCTTGTCCCAAATCACAGGGCTTTATTTTCCTATATTTTTCATTTTCTAACAGTGAAAAACCCGATATCACGTGAAGAAAAACTCATGATTTTTCCAATGATGATTCCTAAATATTTCATTCCACATCTCTACAACCTAATGTAACTCTACAATCTCAGAAACTAAATATTATAAAACGTTCCAAGGCACTCTACTAGGGCTAACTCACCCGAACAATGACCACTTGAGTCCTTCCATCCCGAAACAATGGTCACGCCTTCAACTGAACATTTATTTGGTATATTTATATCCATCATTTTCAGTTATATGAATCCTCCACATACGAAGAAAGAACACTTGAACTCATCCCAACATTCCCATATCTTAAAAAGTTTGAACTCTCCATGAACAAGAATCCAGAGGGAATTACCCTACATTGACATCCAGCTGGACCATGAAAACCATTCGGAAAGACATTACCACACAATCAATTAAATGGAAATGATCAACATGACCTCACTCAGGTAAACATTCATTTAAAAAAGTAACTTTCTACAACAACATGAACCCATAGGTGGGCCACTCTCATCAAACCCATTCAAGTTTACCATCACAGGTCTTACCTCCCCTGACTAGCTGGTACTAGAGCACCCACTGAGGTCATTCCCTGAATTCTGGTAGAATTCCATCATCACGACATTGTAGCCCTAAGACCATCATCAGGCATCACCCTTGTCATGGAACCACATTACGGGGCCATGGCTCTCTCAACTTCAAGATCTCCAAAAATCACCGAAGGAGAAATTACCTGAGTCAAATCCAAATCTTTGTAGGAGTTATAATATTCAACCTCTCTTTCCACAACCTGTCACCATATCCATCCACACACTTTATGACTTCAACATTGACATCACAATGATCACATGGGACCACCTTGAGTTTAAATCCTACACATGTCATATCAAATACCACATCCATGTCAAACATATCATCTCTGAGGAACCTAACATGCACCTCATAGGTTCCTCATTGGAATCCCAATGACACTATATTGACACGGTATTCTCTTCTCCGCACCCCTGACTTACATTTCAATCCCCACCTTTGAAGATTTGTTACCACTTTTCTCATGAGGTATTCCAACCACCGTTTCCTATAATCAATCACAAGATGATAGCCAAAAGATAGACATGGCTTTCCCACTTTTTCAAAAAACAACAAAATAAATGTCACCTAGTTCTCATTAAAGGATTTCGTGAAAGGAACCCAAGAAATTTGCCGATATCCTATCCATACCAAGGACCTCACCTGATTCCATTAATGGTATACTTCCCATCATCAGTAATCACACAGACTTCTCGCATGTGTGTAAATCCCATGATGTACCTCATCCCATCCAACACATTCAATTCACTTGGCATAAAGATGAAGCTTCACAAAGTACATGGGACAATACAAAAATATTGGGCATTCTATTCACTAGATGAGGTATTCTAAGATGTTATCAAAGAAAACCACCACAAACTTATCATTTTATTATGTCATGATATAGAACATCATGACTTGGAATGGGTTTCATGCCTTCCAACCAAACACATCTCATCAACAGTTAACCACAACTACTAAGGTGTGATTTCCAACCATATATCACCACTATTCCATGACCAAATCGAATGGAAGTTGTGAACCAATTATTTCCGGTGTCACTACATCCACCACACCACTCGAATTCTTATGATGTGTCCCTGACAGCCAAAAACTGTAGCACATGGTCTTCCACACCATCCAAATCAGCAGTCTCTCAAAAAAATCACATCTCACATATTGGACATCACCTTGTTACAAACCTAACCATGACTCTTTGTTAGTAATCCTCACCAGCCATGAGGTGACCTCTGTATCATTCCCAAAAAATAACCCATTACTACAAACAAGTTCATCCACATAACCATCATCAACAAGGTGTCACCATTGAGTGAATTTATATAACCACACATTAGCCACCCTTATATTTTCTAATCAAAAGAACTTCCATACCTCCATTAATCCTCTCCCAAACATATGTGTCAGGCTTCATAATATAAAACCATTTGAATCAAACCCTAACACTTATCACAAACACTAGGGTGAACTTATGAAGGAACCAGTCACAATTATTCCATCAACCTTTGAACTTTTCCTCAAGGCCAATCCTGCACTGTGGAACACTCTGAGTACCACTATCAAGTCCAAACATCTACATGCGAGATACAAACCCAAAGGCACTAGAGACTCTATCAAAACTCTCTCATAGGTCACAATGATGGTTGAAGGATGTGAAATCCCTAGACTGGAGTCAAAACAAAGAAAAATCTGTTGGTCCTCTCTCCAAATCATACATATCATGACACAAACAAAGCAATGTGCAGGAATGGATCTATCACTCCCATTCCAGTGCACACTAAGCATAGAGTAACAAACTACCATCTACTATTGGTTTCACACCAAAGGTGTCCACATTCATCGACATTACGAGCAGAACATCCTCTCTGGGAATCAAGACACAACTCGAAGGGTCTCTAATCACAAGGTAATCCAGACCCAATCAGCATACTTAGTTTCTGGAATGTACTATGTATGGTCACATACCAGGAGAGTTCCACAACTCACATCACTGAACAATTCCTCACAACCCAAAAGCCACAAATCTACCATGGGCTCCCTAAACATACCACCTAGGCTATATCACAACCAAAAATTACTCACAATATAATCCCAAAGTATCAAACTAGGGCACTTATAATACCCCAACCCACACCTACAAGGGTCAAATAGACAACAAAAAGGATACCCACCCTTGAACTAGAACATTCCAATTTTAAACTTATCGCTCACCCGACGCTTTGAATAATGATAAAATAGGTTTAACTACAGATGGAAAAGTTCTCACACTATCATCTTGAAACAACCTATTCTTTTTAATTTATCCCTATGGTTGTCATTACAATTAGAACACTACCCTCTACCTTGAAAATTGTTTTTCATGGTTAACATAGGGTATCAAATTTACTTATTCACAGGTCTTCCATCAAAACCCCCTTAATCCCATTCATCTTTTACAACAAGGTCACTTCCCCTCAAGTAAGTTTCCCATTTCACATCATTTTAAATTCATCATTTAATCTCATTTAAACATTTCATTGGGAAAAATTCATTAACAATTTTACCCACATTGTGCAATATTCCTCCCTTAGACATTGAGTCTGCTTTTTACAATTTACCAAAACCAAAAATTTTAAAACTGGTGATAATATTTCTATATTCCCAATATTATTTGAATATTCAGTAAAATTCTTTTCATTCATCCACATGAATTTTAATTATTTGTAATTTTCTTTTTTAATTTATCAAGTTTGTAAAATGCACTCTACTCTCTATTACCCACACACCCATCCCCATGTGTGTGACTATAATGTTGCATGCCACCTATACCATTAGATGCCTAAATTAATGCATGAATGCACAAATTCATGCCATTCCAACCATGAGAAAAATATCATAAATCAGTAAATTCACACAACTTGTTCGTCACCCAGTGGTGAAATATCATTAAACAGTAACAACACACATCAAGAACAACAATTCCCACCCAAGGTGACAATAATTTTTCCTCATACATGGGTTAGATACTCCCAAGAATGATCTCATTACCAAGGCCGAACATATCCTACTATATTTACTACAATCCACAAATAGTATGAAGAGAAAATAACTCATTTATACAACTTTGTAATGACCCTAACCTGAGAGCCCCAAAACTGGTACTCCAAGACGGGTAGTTACATGACATCAAGAACTCCTCCTCGTTCACTAGAGGTTCCTGACTTGCAGTGATGGTCTAATAAGTCACGTGGAGAGACTATAACCTATTTACTAGATTAAGACATATAAGATCACAATATAAATAGAGAAAACAACTTGAACATCCTATAAACATGTATAACCAAACGTTTCCCAAAACAGAATACAAACCTTAAATCGAATACAAGCATATCATTCCATACTAGTAGTGGAAATGAATAAAACCAAAAAAATGTTGAAAACATCAAATGGGTCCCAACTCTATGTCCAGGTTCATCTCTAAGTATATCCCCATCCCAACTCAACACCTCATTATAGGACCTCTTCCATTGCCTAGACATGAAACTAAGAGATCTACTTGGGTGCCCAATGGTGTCCCGAGTAGGGTGTGAGTACAAAAATCATTAGGCCACCCCCAATTATCTCTACAAGATATCAAGTCTAATAGATATTCCATGTAAGTGAAAAATAAATTCTATGTAATCAAAGAACATTTGATGCCAGATGTTAACAAATTTCATATAATTTATTCCTAGAGTTTATCTAGATTACATTCCTTATACGATTTTAATTACATAATCTTTTTAATCACATGTTACATGGGTTAGGCATAATTATCATCTACACTAGGGTATATGGAAATTAATAGCATTACATAGGGGAAAAAATCAAGTCCCCATCTCAATAGGGATCCACATGTCACATCAACACATTATCCTCACCTCAAATCATGTGTCCGGGTGGAATGCAACCATTTGGGTAATATAGCCGTCATCCCTTTCCATAACCTGTGAATTTTGGGTTTGAGTTTGGAGCCTCATTCTAACATGATCTGTGGGCATAGAACCTCATATCAATACCCCAATATAACAAGTTATGTGCATATTTATATTTATTAGGTCTCCAAAACCATACCATAACACAACCTAGAATATTCAATGCCATTATAATTTACAATACCTTACAACTACATGGGAAATAATTTCATTCCATAACCCATTAACACATTAATCAATTACAATTCGTGGCTATCAAGCCAAAATTCCCAATCTCATGCATTAACCCATTATGTGTATTCAAAAACCCTTACACGTTATCCAAATTCATCATTTAACCTTGATTAACACAATTAGCTGATTTCTCATTTCACAAGAATTGACCACCTAATTCATATCTAGTACGATTCTCAAATCACATAACACAATAATTTTTTTACATTCAACCATTTAGGTGTACCACCCAATTATCATGTATTAACCGATTACCAAATTACCCCATTTCCCATTCAATTACCCAATTCCATGTTAACCCTTTAATATGCACTAATCTCTTAAGCATTTCTAACCAAAATTCATTTAAAAATCAACATAATCCCATTCAACCCAATTTCTTTTTATAATTTCATTAAAAAAAATCATATTCATCTATCACCGTAGTCATATTTATCATTATTATTATTCGACAACCCATCACTTAACTCCACCACACTCTAGGTTCAGGTTTGCCAGGGCACCCCATGGGTGGCCCTAAAATGGTCAAGTCTTTATCAACACATCCCACAGGGATCGTGAGGGTTTCAATGGTTAAATTAGACACTCATTTTTATCTAACAATTCAATGGAACCATGGTCACAAAAATGGGGAAACACGAACACCAACTTCAATGAACAAATATTATATAAAACTATGAGATAATACTTTTAGACTACTTACCTCAAATCAATTGAAAAAAAAATCTTAATTATAGGCCTGGATTTGTATTCAAACATCCCTAAAACCCTAAACCTAGATCTCATCTAAAAAGGAGGGTTTTAGAGCATCATATGGAGAGGGGAGTAACCAAAAGACCTAATCCAAAAAAGAGAAGCAAGTGGTGCATTATACATACCCGAGGCTTCGATCTGCAACCTAAGACACTCCAAATAGCCAAGAATCTAATGAGAACCAACCTTGGGAAGCATGGATCATCCAAGATCATAACTAGGGTTGCTGGGGGTGAAATGAAAGGGAAACATGAGTTGGGGTTTAAAATACCATGATTGAATTTTTTGGAATTTTCTCAATGTTTCTGGGCCACACAGTTTACCTATATAGTTTTCCAAACTATTAAAAAACCATACAGATGCCAATGCCTGGAAATCACCACCTTAGCACAGTTTCCTAGGGATTCCGTAGGTTTTTCTTAACTGTGCACTAATGGTGCATAAGGATTTGTCAGTGGATACACAGTTTCATGGGATACTCAACATGGTTTTCACTAACCGTTTGAAAACCATGAGACATTATCAGGAACTTCGTTTCCTTACTCTTTCGTGTCCCAAACCCCCAAGACACCCCTAATATTTTATAAAAACATATGGACAGAAATATCTAAGAAAAACTAATGGCCAAACCAAAATATCACAAAAACATACCATAATAAAATTTGGGATCATACAAGTAATGATAATTATTTGATGAAATAATAACCTTGGTGCAATAACCTAAACCATCGAATTGAAACATACCAGATAAATTGTTCAGTTAACACTAAAACGTTGATTTTAAAATTGAATTATTATTAACTTATTTATAGGAAATTAATAGAGAATATAATCTACTATAATTAAAATAAATAATGTTCAAATATAAATTTTAATAAATATAAATGTATTATGAATGATTTTGGAGAATTTATGACCCAAGACAACTCCAAAGTAATTATAGTTGGGGTTCGTCTTAGTGGTAAGAACCCCGTAATACTACATGGAAAATGGGGGTTCAAAACCCATGGGGCGCAGGTACTGTAGCAGTACTGTAGCAGTGTCAGCACTGTTCATCAGCGGGTACTGTAGCGGCGGCAGGGCACTGTAGCGGTGGCAGGACACTGTAGCGGCGGCGATACTGTGCGGTACTGTAGCAGCATGTTACTATTCAAATAATGTGAATTGGCCTTAGAATTTGGGCCTACAGGCTATATAATGGGCTACAAGCCCACTGGGCCATCGGGCTATGTAATGGGTTTCCCTCTACCTAGTTAAAAGAGAACTTTTCTTTGATTTAATAATAAAAATGTGGCTTTAGCCCCAACCTTAAAAAAACAAGTCCAAAGTAAATGTTTTCTTGTCTCAAATTTCCTTCTTCAGAACTTGTTTTGAATTATGAAACTATATTCATTTAAAAGGTATATATATAGTCTATCAGAAATATTATATCATTACTCAGGTTATATCTATTAACTTCTCAATTTATATCATTCAAGGGGGTTTTAATTAAAATATTTATAAGGTAATTTTATTTAAAATCATTTCTTTCAATGTTTAAAAGTATAATACATAAGTCTTTCTCTTCAATATCCATATTCATTATTCCATTTCAATAATATTCTTATTATTATAGAATTAAATTTTTAATTTCATTTGAAACTTTATTTTACTTTATTTACAAAGGTTCAAAATGTTGTATTTTAGAAATTGTTTGTAAATTTATTTTTGACCTTCTAAAAAATGTGTTAATGGAATGTTTTTAAATATATATATCTTGCAATAATTTATAAACCTTCATGGTTTCAATGAATTATATATGTTACTTTATATTTTTTCATGACTTTTTAAATTAAAATCTCATTATATTTATTCATTGAATTTTATTTTTTAGAAAATATTATAAGGAAAAGAATATTTATACCTGTTTTTTAAACCATATTTAAAATGGTTTTATGAAATTATTTTTCTTCCATGTCAGCATCGTTTGATGATAATTGTGATTCACAGTATAATTTACACTATTAAAATTGATTTTCTAGATGAATTGTGTTAATTTATTGATGATTTTTTAAGATAATGATTTTTTAAAATATGGACAATATATTTGGTAGTGTATGCGACACCCAAGGTAGTTCTTAAACAACTTGAGAAATATATTATATAAATGCGATGGTTATAAAATTACCATTTAATTGGAGGTATGAATATGAATAAGTATTTTTTTGAAAAATACTTATATATAATTTAAAGAAATAAAATTTGTTTTTAAATAAGGATTAAATTTTTAGTAAATACATTAGATAAATAAAATATATATTTTCATTCAAAAATGTTTTTCATTCATTTTGTCTGAAAAAAATTTCATAAATTTTTGAAAATTTAATTTTTTTTGTAGAATATGAAATTTAAATTTCAAATAAATAATGAAAAATTAAATTAGAATAATTTTTTGATTCTTCATGAAATAATAATTTTTCAGTGAATAGTGAAAATGATGTTTTTTATAAAACTCCCATTTCTTTTCGATAAATGAGGTATTTTTAAATTAACATTATGATATGGATTAGATTTCAAAGTAACATTATTATATTTTTTAAGATATAGTATAATTAATTGAATTTTATTCATCTTTATACCAGAATTTGTTTTAATTTTATTTTTAGGCTTAAAACACTTTTGTTCTGAAAATAAATTTTAAGTACAAAAGGTTCCTCTATTTTATTTAATATATATAACTTAAAATTCACACATATTTATGTGAAAATTATATATCATATATAAATATATTTTTATTTTAATTCATTTAATAAATATTACGTGTCAGAGAGTTAACATAATGTCATCTTTTCTGTGAAAAATATATTTTTTGCGGAAAACCAGTTTTCATCAACCTTTGAAAGACTATTATAAAATTAATTTGATCCAATTATTGTCACATAATTTGGATAAATGGTTTCAATATTTTTTAACCAGTAAAAAAAATATTACTTTATAATTACAACATAATTGTTTGACTAATTTTGAAGTTAAAATAGTAATCAATTTATCACAATGGTTGATGGTGAATTCAGTCAACCTAGGTTAAAATTATGTGATAAGACCACCATTTTTGTTCTTTAATATTATTGAATGAATGGATATAGACTCCTCTTATCTTATAACTAAGATTTAATTATTCATAAGATACTTTTCCATTAATTATATATATAAAATAATTCATGCAAAGGGAAAAATAAATTGTCACTCTCATTCCTTTAAATTTCACTCATCCATAAACATGGTGATAAAAATGGTGAAAAAATTTAAAATTTTATTTTTTATTATAGTGAAATTATCTTCATAATTATTTTTTTTTAATTTTTATAGAACGTATATTTGCCTCAAATTCATTGATAATGCTGACACAATGCTTGTGAAAAAAGTCGACAATTCAGGGTAAATGATTTTGAAAACATTAAAAGTAAAATATTTGGAATGAGTTTTGGATATAAAAAATATTTATAATTAATAATGATTTTTTAAATAGAATTTAATCAAATTATTTTTTATTTCCATGTCATTAATATGGAATTTAATGAATAGTGGCATTAATGACATAAATTATATCTTATGATTAGTAATAGTTTATTAAATTATTTAAAAAACATAAAAAAATAACTGAAGAATATTAGGAATATAAATGGTCTAAAATTTAATATCTTTTACATTTTATATAAAAATTTAATGTTATAAGAAAAATAAAATCCATTTCAGTTTGGAAACATTGTTATCGTGTATAAAGTTAAAACGGGTTTACCGATGGGTTAAACTAAAGTGATATGGGTTACAATGATCTAAAAACAATTATAATTGATATTTTAGGTAAATAATTACTTATATTCCTGTCCCAAATTCTAAAACCTATAAATCCATATTTATTTAAATTTAATATGACCATATTATAATTTAATATTTTATGAAATTAAAAAATTATCCTCCCCTCTCTTATAAAAGGGCACTTGCTCTATTCTTCTCTCCAAACTTAAAGAACCATTTTTCATCTAGGAACGTAACTAATAATTTGCATAATCCCCTAAAAAATAATGTATTCCTTGTTTTTAATATAAAACTATCTTTGGATGGGCTATTTTGGAACCCTAGAGAGGTTACTTAAAGAATATGTATTGTTCTTAACTGAGAATTGTTTTTATTTAATCTTCATCCACCTTAAAATTTTATTCAATAATGATAAAATAATCACATCAACATCCCCATATACAAATACATATTTATGTCAATTTCATACTAGATATATGTATCCACGTTCATTAAATGGGAAATGAAACCATCGTTCTTCTGCTCAGTGAAGTATTGCCTTGCGAACCAATGTAGTTTTTTTTCATAACCTACTCTTGTAACTAGATTTAATGAATAATTTACTATATATATATACATATATATTATAATCATTAAATAATTTTCATTATTCAATGATATTATATGATATAATTTCTTACATTTACATTCACTGAAAAATGATAAAGTTATTTTCATGCACATGCGGACTACCACATCCACACTGCGATTCCATTAATTTTTCCTCACCACATCATATGGATTTCATATATAAGTACATTTAAATAAATAAAGGGTAAATTATGATGTTATTATAATTATATGAATTTAAAATAATAATTCCCCAATTAACATAATGATCTCAGAAAAAATAAAAACGTTGCTCATGCGTACACCTACAGTCTTTGTGATTGTATCCTAATTTAATTTTTAGAGCCATATGTCATAATTAGTTTTAAAAAATATAATTTATGTATAAAATAGTTATGTATTTAATTATTATATTTCTTTTAATTATCTAATAGGGACATATTTTACCACATTCAAACTATAAAGGTTATATCCAACATATGAATTGAATATTTTCCAAACATATGATGTGAACTTAGTTGAATAAATTAATTAACTAAAAATTGGTATTAAATCATATTAAAGGGACAATAAATTTGAAAATTATTTTTAATAAAGTAAATAATATACATAAGTTTATTATTAATGTTGATAATAATGTATGTGATGATTTTGACATGTGTTAAGAGATTATGTCATAATTTTTCTTCATTGAGGAATATTTAATTTATTTAAACATTTGGTCATTTTATGGTGTATATAATGCTTTTATTTCTATTATATCATGATTATATCATACTTAAAGTTATTTGATGTTTCATTTTTTATTATTCAATCCAAGGTTAATTTACTATAATGTTACCAAGTGGAAAGATATTTTATAACTCATCTTCTTTTCATTAGGCGACATTACTTTTTAATAGTGTTTGATATTATAAAATTCTATGCACAATTAATTCTGAATATTTTATATTTTATTTTCACTTTTTCTGTGTATATAATTTTGATATATATAAACCATTTATTTATTAATTCTAACATATAAATGATTACCTCTGTAATGTTCATCATCCAAAATTGTCTTCCTAGATGCCTTTGTTTTGAAATACACATATCATATATTGTGCGATGTGTCTACTTTTCTGTTGAAATTTTATATCATGAATGCATTTTTAATCATGGTATTTAATTATTCATTTTAATTTATTTCAATCATCGGTATTATGATTCAAATTTTACCAAAGTTGTAAAATATTTATGTTTCAATCTCATTTTAATTCATATTGTTTATGCTTAAATTTATAATGAATGAAATTATATCATCTTTAACAAATAAACATATTTCATTTTCTTATCCTTTATTTATTCATCAAATTTTCAGGAAATAATCCCATTTTCCAATATACGGAACATAAAATTATTAAATGAAATTATGAAAATATGACCTTATTTCAGTCATTGATCTAAAATCATTTTTATTCAAAATCCATGTTTTTTGAATGGTTTTAAAGAATATTTTTTATATTCTCCAATTATTTTTTAAATATTTTTTACCCATTTTTTAATCGTTCAAAATGGTTTAAAATGAATCGTCTTATTATTTTTTGAAAGATTTAATTTTTCAATTTCCTAGAAAATGCATAAAAATAGTTTCTTTAACATACTAGACAGGAACAACATTTATTATCATGATTAAAACCCATTTCATTGTATATTTTTTACAAATTTTAAATATTTTTTTATATAAAATTTATTCATTAATATTTTGTAAATATTTACTATTTAAATAAGTGCCATCAAAGTGGAATGGGTATTTTTTACAATGATGTTTTTAAAGATCTTTCATGGTATTCTTATTAATCAATGAAAATAACTTGTTATTTTACACCATTATGGATATTTTGGAACAATATCAACCATATTAATTTTTAAGATGATTTATGATATGTTTGATCGAGGGAGTATCAATATTTGTATAGTAATTTTTGAATATGAATTTTTTTAATATGTATTTAATTTTTATTCACACCCTTTCATATGACTAATGAATTAGACTTATATGTGATTGAGGGGTCCTACTAGATCCCCTCAATGAATCAATTGGTATCATTAGTCAATCATTTTTAGGTGTTTTGTTCAATTATTATCTATTTATGTAATATGTCATAATGTAAATCCTTTATTGTATTTTTACGACAAATGAAATTATTAATTCCACCATTAAGTGTTTAGTTATTAATGTACATGTGTTTATTTTAATAGTTTAGATATCTATTTATAAATCTCCATCTCATGTGATTTGATATATGGAATTATTTTATCATTATTTATTCCATCCATTTTATTCTATGTGCAATTTTAATAGAATAAATGTCTTGTTTTTTCAGTTATTTACCATTATATATTTATTATTCCTTTTTTACTCTTATTATATTTCACATTTTTTAATCCTTACTGACCTTTTATGGACCCCCTTATTTTTTGCATTTACCCAAGATATTAAGATGGAATATTTGAATGATTTTATGGATATATAATATATAATATCAATATTTTTTATTACTTGACTTCAAATGTAGTATGAGATTCAATGACGTCTCTAGTTTCCCACAAATAATAAACTATGCATTCCATTGATAAGTGAATCCTTGTATCTAGTTTAAATAAAATTATATAACTAATGAATCATCGCTACTGAAGTTCAGGTCTATATTTTTTTTCATGAAACTCATTTCATTTCTTATTTTATGTAAGATATTATGTAAGAATGGTCATTTAAATGTTTTTAGGACATTAATATATATGGATTATGTTGTGTGGGTCCCTATATATCCCTCCTATACATTGGTTAGGGGTCTATATATTTTGAAATATCTATAAGAAATTATTACTGATAAATTATCCTCTATTAGAATCTTTTAGTGGTGTATTATTAACTATGTTATAGAAAATATTTTATGAATCCTTCTATATTAGGATATTATTTCCTAAGATCATGTGTTTTCTACACTCATATACCTTTGTCGGGATTTCATGGATCGTTATGTTTGACTCACATGACTCGTGAATTATCATATGCATAAGACTTAAACCATGACTTATATATTATCAATTTTTAATTTTATGGTATGATATTCGTCTTTTTTAATCATTCGTATTGATTTTATATCCATATAATTATTTTAATCTTATGTTCAATTATTATCTTCAATTGTAATCTCGGATGATTATTGTTATTGAGCATTTGAGGTCACCATTTTCTATGTTTCAATTTTTCTATATTACGATGAATGGTATGATGTATTATATGAAAATAATGGTACCATACGTGATGGAATTTATTTTGCGATGTTAATGAATGATTTTTTTAATTTATTCGTTATTTAAAAAGTTTCCAAAGATACTAAAACTTTGGGTTATGGGATTTGTGAGATTAATTTTCAGGTGTCTGGTTTTAATTATGAAATGGATATAAAATTTATAAATTTTTATAATTAGTTTACATAGTTATCATCAGAGTATGTATTAGTTATTTTTAGGGATTAAGTAGATATATTTAAGAGTAACCAACATAGTGAACCCTATGTGAACAGACAGTACCAAATTCTACTTTTATGATGTCATAGTGTATGGAATTAATAAGATGAAATATTCATACTTGTATTATTTTATGTTATAATTATTTTATAATTCTATTTTTTATTACTCATGTTATATTATATTGGTTTTATTAATCTTTTGTAACTATGATAAAATAAAATAAAAGTGGGTTCGATGGAAAAGACTATATTTTCCCCTCTAGATACCAAATGGTATGATAGTAACATTATAAAACATTGTGGGAATTATTACCCAACATTATAATGAAATTAATGTCAAATAAAATATTGTTGTACTCTTGAATTCACTAATGTTGGAGAAAATTTCTTTCAGGTACATCAAGTAAAAACATTCACATTCCTTATGTTTCTTTTCTAACCCAATTATTATTGAGTATTGGATTAATGAAATAGAGAAGATATTTTATGTTCTCTAGTTCATAGGCAATGAGAAGGTTATTTTAGTCCTATATGGCTTAAAAGAGAAGGCTGAATAATGGTAGAACGTCATTTAGAATACAACACAAAATTGAAAAAAGTTAACTCCATGTAATGTCATGAGTTCAAGAAAACATTATTCATAAATTATTGTCCTCATGCTATTTATATTAAAATGGAATTATAATTCCTATAACTAAAATAAAAATAATATATAACCATTAGATTCGATAGAGTATATTTCATGAGACTCACAAGGAACTCCTATAGTTTTATCTCCAATTCGAAAAATATATTGATCATTTATTAAATGGATTCAAATAAATTCATTAAAATCAATTATCTATAAGATAAGTTAGATGCTACATAAATATTGTTTGATGTGTGATTAAAGTAGAAATAAAAACAAGATAATCTCATTGATTTATATAAATGAAGTGAAAAATGTAGTGTCAAAGATACACAAATTATAAATCATGAGGGAAGAAAATTCAACCACCAACATGTAATAAATGTGTGAGTATTCATATAAAAAATTTCTTCAAATGGTTAAGATGATTTTTTATATAAATTAGAGAAAGTTGTCACATTAACGATTTATAGAGAGACATGGAATTTCAAGATAATGAAACCAAACGAATAAGGTTGAAAATAATTCAACAACGACACTTAAATATTTTAAATTCATGAATATTGAGAAAAAGTGTAAAAATTTTCTGATCTAAGGGACAATGAAGATAATTATCTATAATATGCTCTTAGACTATGTGTGTAAGGGAGAACCTATTTAATAAATACTACTGATGTTGTCAAGGTTAATAGTATATTGAAGGAAGAACCTAGTATTCACTCAAAACATTCAAATTTAATATTTAATTATATTTTTACCCATTATTTTATATCATGCTTGTTTTTTTTTGGAATATTGATACACAACTTCCAGCATGGGATACTAAATTAAAAATGAATACTTCTTGAAGAGTGTTGATTACATGAAAAATATACAACTACACATCATTTGATGATTATTGGAATGTACATCCTTAGGATATTTTCTTATTTACTTACACGAATTTAATGATATATAGGGAATTAATTGGCTCTCTATATATATAGATAACATAAATTTTCTGTTTAGGAAGTGTCATTTTATATAAAAAATCACCCCATTATCAAATATTGATATAATAATGATTATTAACTATATTTGGGAACAAATATATAATAAATGTTTCAATACACTACACTGATGCCAATTATATGGGTGTATGTTGATGTATTCAATAAGGAACTAACTAGTCTTCCACCAGATTTTGTGGTCGAGTTTTCATTTGAACTGATACAAGGATCTACTCCCATATATAATACCACTTATATAATTTAATTAATTGAGTTATAGGAATTAATGATGAGATTTTTTAGGAATATGGAAATGGGATTCATACACCCAACAACTTCATCATGGAGTGAACTAATCCTCTTTATTTAGAATATGGATGGATTAATAAATCTTTTCATTGAATATAATGAACCATATAAAACTAATAACAATAATTAGTATCCTATACCCCATATAAATGAAATTTTAATTCAACATAAAGGGTTTTAAAACATCTCTAAGATTGATCTTTTATATATGTATGTTTAATTAAGGGTATATAAAATACATATACCCAAGATAAACTTCCATATGTGGTTTTGGAATTATGAATTCTTTAAAATTCATTTTGTAATTAAAATTAAGTTTAAATAAACATGTATTTTAATAAGATAATTTTAGGATTGTGATAAAGCCCTTGTTAAAGGATAAATTAAATAAAAAGTTTAAAAACAATGAATTATATTCATAAAAGTTATCCATTTTTTGTCAAATGATTACAATATAGGGTATGTCTGTTGATCCTTTAGAAACAACAGTAATTAAAAACTGGTCTCGAACAACCACTATGATATAGATCTATAGTTTTCTATGGTTATCATATACTATCAATTCTTTTTTTATAAATTTCTCAGGATCTTCCTATTCTATAATAATTTTTACATGGAACAAAATAATGTTTATATAGATAGAGTAATGTCAGGAAATATTCATGAGAATTATGAATAGGTTGGTTGCTGCTCTAATAAATACATTACCCTATAGATGGTAAGGTTATATAGTATATTTTGATGCTTCTATGATCATATTGGGATGATTCATTTTAAAAAATTACAAATTATTTGCTTATTCTTCAAATCAATTATAGACCCATGAGAACAATTACCCAAATCATGAATTTAAGTTTGAGATTGTCAACATTGCATTGAATAAGTAATGAAATTATATATATGGGAAAAAAGGTGATTCTTGTATATATCATAAGATATTAAAGTATATATTCCCAGATAAAGATTTAAACATGTGACAATGGAGATGGTAGGAATTGATCAATGATTATGATTTCACAATACATTACTCCATAGATAAATAAAGAAAGGTGATTAATTCTTTGTGAGGAAAAGATGATGGTACCTTGTATACAATGGGGATTATACGAAATCAAATATTTTTGGATATTGCTAATATATGCATGAATATTATAATTGATGGGATGAAATTCTACTTTACCTAATTGATTGGTCAACCATTCAAATATATAAAGAATAAGGAGTCGTATAAATATTCTATGAAACTAAAAAAGTTTGTTTAAAGTATTCTAGAATTTTAATTTATTGTCAAGATCTTATAAGATTTAGTTAAGTAATTTGTGTCTCTTAAAAACTATAATTAAAGAAGGACCAGGTAGGTGATTCACATCTCTCATCTTTCCCTATTCATCGATAAAGTTTGATGATGTATCAAGATATTAAGCAACAATTTTAGAGGTAAAACTTGAAATTAAAGATCTCAATGTAATTATGTTGATGAATCACGTGTTTATTGGTAAAAGATCAACATCATAAATCCAAGGTTATGATGAAACATTTATCCATACCAGTATGGTAATGGGAATGTTTCACCTTGGGTTTTATCATCATCCTTATTTTGATTTCAAAATAGATAATTTCAATCTAGGTACAAGTAGATTATGCATAAAATTTTGAAAACTTTATTTATATTTTTTGGTATTTCTCAAAGACTAAATATTTTAGGATATAATTAATATATGTTGTAATGATGTTTGGATTATTTATTTCTATTCTATCTGACTAAGATCCTAATCTCCCATCAAAATTATAGAAAAGACTTCAATAGGAAATATAAACCTAATCGAGTTCCAATATTATATATTATCCTAGAATCAATGGTCAATATCAATCAAAAATTCTAAAATTATAGGTATTTATATGAACTTATCAATAAAATTCAATGAGATTTAGGATCAATATATTCATAGTGTTAAATTCTTGTATAATAATAGTTTCTAATTATCATCCATATATCACTACAAGAGGCTCTATATGTGAATAAATGTAGAAATACCACATTTTGGGATAATTATATATAAAGGAATATGTTGTCAAGAAATACATTCAATGAAATTATGGATAAGCTTCAGGGAATTAATTAATATACAAAATTATAACAGTGTAAAGAATAGATATGCTGATAATCAATAATGAGGTTTAGATTTTGAAGTTGGTGAAAAATTATTCCTTCTAAAATTACCTTGGAAAATGTATATGTGGTTTTGATAAAATGGAAATATGAGGCATAAATATACTAATACATTCTCTATTCATGTTATTATTAGGAATAAAATGTAACACAAGGTTATTCCTCTAAGCCTCTCTGAGGTACATGATGTGTTCCACATTTCACTTATGAAGAATTACTTAACCGATCCTTTATTTTTACTAAACTATAAATACATTCAATTGTTACATGTTCTATCGGTTTAGGAACTACCAATTGATATCTTTGATTAAATGTGTAATGTGTGGTGGGAAAATAAAATAAACAAGGCCAATGTTCTGTGTTGGAATTATAAGGTTGTGGTAGCTGTGTAGAAACACCAGGATCAAATATAATAAAAGTATATTCAATATTTTTCATATGAATAATTTAATTTTTATGAAATAATTACTTTTAATGGGGTTATAAAGTAATTAAACATGATTAACCTATATACATTTCTCCGTAAAATAGATTTTTTGAATATATTTTTTCACATGAAACATTGAAATAAAAGACACAGAACATATTAGATATAAATTATTAATAAAATTAAAAGAAGAATATATCCACTAGTAAATTAAAATTTAGAAATAAATTGAAAAATATTACATTTAGAGTGATACTATTTATTATTTCAATGTGTGAAAAAATATATTAAAATTCATTTAATTAGTAATTTATAGAAAATAAGATCAACAACACTTAATTTATAAATGGTACTTTTTTTTATAAAAGAAGTTTTTATTTATATTCCTTTTATTTAAAAAATAATTTTATAAATTTTATTATTTTAATTTGAAAAAATTAAATTAATTTTTTGGAAAATATTTCAAAATTATTTCAGGCTACTGTTTTGGGTTATTATTGTAATCATTTATTTTTTGGTGAATAACTAAAAAGGCCATTTTTAAATTTAATGCCACTTTTATGAAATGATAATTATATAATAAGAAGTATAAAATATATGAAACCTTTATTTCAATATATATATATATAAGGATTATATTAAATCATTTAAAACTATTATATAGAATTGTATATCTGATGTAAGATTTTTTGGTACATATGTATTACTATATATTATTTAAAAACTATTTTTTTATTTATTTTGTTATGTATTCAAAACAATCGATTCAATTTCTATTTTATTTGAAATAAATAAAAATATGATTTTTTTGTAAATAAAAAAATAAATTCCACGGGATTAAATAATTTATATGATTCTGAAGTAATTCATTTTTATTCTTAAAAGAGAATTTTTCGTATAATATCTTTCTTTCACTTTTCATTTCTATATTATATATTTCATTTACCACCTAGAGAATATTTATTTTATGAAATTTATTTAATATTTATAATTAGTATATTATAATTTAGTAGTTAGGACAATTTAATATTTATTCATAAAAAATTTAAATTTGTAAAAAAATTAGTTACCATGGTCATAGTAAAATGTTATAATTATAAAAGAGATATGGCAACAAGTCTTCTTGTCATCTCACATATATTAGTATAAATTCACTCATCACATATCCATACACTTTTTATACCTTTACTTAACTAATCATGAGACAACCCTCGATCTGTACACCTTGATCTGGTGCTAAAAACAAATTCGTAACATAATGTATTTGATACCAATTGAAGTGGCTCAATTTTAACCATTTATAATCATAATATCAATTATGAATATTAAGTCACATAAATACGAATTCCTTTTAGTTATAGAGTTTTAATCACATTTTTAACAACCCTTTATATAACAACTAAGATTTTTTTTTCATAAAATGATTTTCTCTACTATATGAATATATATTTTTCTATATGAAAAAATAAATATATTTGAAAAATATTTATACACATAGTAAAAATATAGAAATATTTTAAATAATGTTATAGTTCATAAGATAATTTAATGAATACATAAGAAATGTTGAGTTTAGATACTAAATAAGGGTAGACATGGAATATATCAACCAATGATCATATGTAAGTATATGATTATCATAAGGGATGAGATAATAATCATAACTGATGAAATTTAGAAAAAAAATTAAAATATTAAAAATATTGATTCAGGGAATAAAACATTTTCATTAAATGGTATTTGAGTCATAATATTGTGGAATCATCAATAATAAATCAAGGAAAATTAGTGAATATTATAATCATTTGAAATAAGTTTGTGGTGTACACATAATCATATAAGAGAATTTCCTTATTCATATATCATTGTTATGCCTATCATAGTGGATTAAGTCCCATAATGGATTGGGTTCATCCCCATTCCCACCATTTCCCTTTTCAAGGATCACATCCAAGACTATTTTAATACATAGTTTCCCCAATGGAATAGGTTCACTTTCAATCCCACTTCTTATTATGTCATGTGTAATAAATCCTATCCACTGTGTTAGAGGTACATATAATTCCATGCCAACATTTTCACAAAATGGAAATAATACATAAATGTCACACAGGATCATAAAAAATCTATCATTTCATAATATCATCACCCATGAAAAAGAAATTATTTTCATAGATATTTTATCATCACATATTCACAATCCATCAATTTAAAAAAAAATTAATGGTGTCGTAAAAACATTTATTGTTTCATCACAAATTATTCGATATATGTAAAGAAATAAGATTTAAAACAATTCTAAAATGTCATCATAAAAAATCCAACTGGATAAATATATTGAACGATATCACGAGTTAATATGTTTTTTAAAGCATAAAACTAGATAAATAACATTTTCATTAATGAATAATAAATTTATTAAAATTTTAAAATATGATTTAAAAAATTAAAATTGAGGAAAAAAATTTATTTTGGTAAAATTTTAAAAATAAAATTACCAGAATTTTTGGAATATGATTTTCTTTAAAATATAATTGAAACTTGTAAAGGAATCTTCAATATGGAGGAAGGACATGATAGAGGGAAAATTCATTTAGGCTGTATATGTTAAATGTTAGCATTATTTTCAACGTTTTATAAGTTGATAAAAATTAATTATAAAGAAACTAGTTAAAAGATTACTTTTAAATTTATTAGATAATGTCAATGTTAATTAAAATGAACATTTAAAAATAGTTTATTTATAGATAAAAATTTACATAAGATAATTTGATGAATATGGATATAGAAGACAAATATTCAAGGCTAAAAAATATAAATAAGATTGGAAATTATTAAAAACAACATTTTAGTACTTTTTGAGTATCAAAGAGATGAAAATGGAACCAACACTTGAAAAAATATAAATGACCATAGTATATTAAAATATATGGGTTTTAAAAGATAAGGATCATATAATTTTCATAATTTGGAATTTATCTTAAAAAATATTGAAAAGAAATGAGATTTTAACATAAACAGAAAAATGAAATGGTTCCAATCCATGAGGTAAAAGGTTATAACAAAAAAAGGATCCTGCTTACAAGTATGCATACGAAATACCTAATGATATAGATTTAAATGATGAAATTAACGATTTTATAGATGAGCAAGATGGTTTAAATCACTGGAAGTATCTTCATCACCAAATTTCTGATGAAACTTACTTGGATATCAGATAAATAATGTATATAAGGATGATTGAGGAATTCAAAAAGAACCCTAGTTTCAACTTCAGGCCTATCCCATGGGTTTGATCCTTTATGTTGTTTAGAGCTGTCTTGAAATCTCTTGTTTTGTGTTGCGACTCCCCCTGGTGGACTTGGATCTTATTCTTAGTGGTTATCAATTTCAGAATCCCTGGATGATCACTCTCTTTTGCTGCCATAAGGAAACATGAAAAGTCTTTCCTTCAATCTGGGTTTTTTTGACTAGAAGATGTTGCAGCTGAATTGGAATGGTGTTAAACCAATATGTTTATTTGTTTCAGCTTTATTGAATCTTCATTATGAAGGATGAATTCTGATCACTTATGTCTTGGAGGACTTCTTGGATTTTTCTTGGAGTCTGACTTTGTTTGAACCTGGACTGCAACCAAGAATTTTCTCCACTCTGTTTGCTGTAACCTGATTGCAGTGTCTTGATGTTTGGCATTATTTATTAGAGGACTATTTTTTTTCCATCTTTTTCTGCCTCGGTCCTGCATCTCTTAACATCATGAAACTGTAACCTGCTTCTTGTTCTACAATTATTGATATATTCTTCTTGCCTAGAGTATTTGATGCTTGTCCTAATTTGCAAGGAACTCATATGGATAGAGCTACTGATATGTATCTAGATCTTGTCTTTTGCTGATATTATATTTTCTGGATTGGTTTGGATGGTCTTCATTTTCTTCTTGATTCTCATACTGATTGCTTCTTTGGAGTTTTCTCTGACTATTATATGCCTTTCATACTTGGCTCGATGATTTTTAAATGTTATATGCACTGTTTAGAGCATCTCTTAGCTCTTGAGGTGAATATATTTGTTGGATGATCCTTGATGGAAGATCCCAATGCATTTTGAAGGAGCTCTTATTGGGTGTTGGATTTTGTTTGTCTGAGTTTCCTTGTAACCCCCTTATTTCTCTGCTGGAGTAAACACATTACACCTCATGTTTTGTATTGAAACTTTTCATTTAATAAATTCCATTGATGACATGAACTGGGAAACCAGTTCATGTCATCACTTTTTCAAAAAAATGAATATGAATAGTTTCATGATATAATATATCCAAGGGGATGTTTATACACAATATAAACACAAATAGATGCACAACATTAAACATGTATCAAGAAAACGATATTGAGAGGAAGAACACTAACTCATGTCAATATTTTTATTATATATACTATTTAACTCTTGTATCATAATTTTTTATTTATTATACTTGAAAAAATTATTTTAATACTTATTATTCCAAATATTATTCACTTATAACATATTATCACCCATTTATAAATATTCCCACATAATAATTATAGTTCTATGTGATAATCGTTCCATTTTTCATGCCTGTGTTGGTTCATTTGTTCCATAAACTACACCATATTCATGATTTTATCATCATGAGAATATTAATCTTGTAATAATTATCATACATATATTCATTATATACACTTCTATAACCATTCATAAAATGTTATGAATAAAACTTTGTTCAAAATATTATGGAGATGTTAGTCCTAATGTACGCCCAAGTGCTGTTATCACAATTAATAGATGAGAAAAAGAAATTTAAAAAATATTTTACATATCTAGAATACATAGTGAGAAAACTATATTAAACATCGTTTCTTTATAATTTTTATGTCGGTTTTTAACCTACGCCTTTAATGAAGACGTCAAAAATAACTTTTTAACGTCGGTTTTTGAAACACCAATTTTGAAAAGAAGTCATCGCTAGATTTTCAGTATCAGTTTTTAGTAAAATTGACATTAAAAAATCATGCTTTGTTGTTTGTTTTTATCACAACTGATGCTGAAACCCACATGTGGGTCGATCTTCAGTGTCATTTTTGATTAAAACCATTGTCGAAACCCAAATGGAACATCATTAATGTTTCGTCGTTAGTTTTCATGAAAACTAATGATGAATGAATTTTTTTTTATAAAATTCAAAATATTACAGTTCCCAAATAATCATAATATCTATAAAAAACAGAAGATACAACCATCAATCCTTAGAACTCATTTACTAAAAAAACAAAAACATAAATATTTTATCTAGTTTAAAAAAAATTATCTATACATTTTTTTATAAAGTCGACTTCAAATATACATACTTAATATTTATAGCATGATCATTTTTCATTATTGTTGAATAATTCATTTGATTTCATTATGTTAAAACACATATTGTAACAAAATAATTAGTTTTTTGACAAAATGTTATTAAAAAAATGTAATATATTATTCATAAACTTTAGAATATACATACCAAAAATTGTAATCTAACTCAACAAATAGTTTTCAAACAATGATTAAAGATAGTTATGTTCAGTTTGGGTATAAGACTCTATATCATTGAATTTATATAATAAAATTGTATGATATTAAATTAAAAATTGTATAATATTATAGGGAATAAAAATAATATAACTGACTTTATGAAATTCATTAGTTACCCTAGTTGTGATTATCTCGTACATGAATCGTAGAACAAAATACCCACATTCAACATGTCCTTTTTGACAAAGAAATTGCAGTTATAAAAAATTAACATGATAATAAAGACCAATATATATATATAATTTAGAACAATTTTTAATATAGAAAATAATTACCTTTACTTTAACATAATTGACTGCATT
Organism: Viscum album; assembly: GCA_963277665.1. Taxonomy (NCBI): domain Eukaryota; kingdom Viridiplantae; phylum Streptophyta; class Magnoliopsida; order Santalales; family Viscaceae; genus Viscum; species Viscum album. Next base: position 1,464,824,360 of record OY728125.1, on the reverse strand, counting down.
TGGTTTCTTTATCGACATATGTTCTCCATTAAATATTTTCTATGATATTCATTTTAATATATATTAAATAATAATACATTTATAAAAAATTAGAATGAATCATAATGATATTATGAAAAAAATAAAAAAAATTACCTATCTTATAATGTAGAAAACATTTACGAACACTCTCTGATAAAGATCAAATCAAATAAAAGGTGCATCCACTTGGGAGAAATACGCCTAATATCCAATGCCCCCTACAATACAAAAAATATTAACAATAAATTACATTACAATTATCACAAATTCCTAATTATGTTTCTATTATTACTTATCATGAGATGGAAAAAACCAAAATCCAGTCTCTATATGTGATAATATCTCACATATATGTTCAAATCTTCTAGGACTCTTCATATATTTCACTTATATGGAAATGTATTCTTGATATATAAAACTATAAATAGTTGTGCTATCATTTTGTACAAGAATCAAGTGTACATAACTAATTTAAAAAGGAAATATAGTTATTCAATTTATTCCTTCATTTTTAAAATAAAAATAAAAATTCAAACATCAATTAACTTACATTGAAATCAACTGTAAGAAATTCAGGTCGAGCTCTTAAAATTAAACTTGATTAATGATATCTTATATGACTAACCTTAGTGTATAATCTCCTCTTCATATATTAGAAAAATTTCAAAACTCATATATATAATTCAAGGAAGATGAATTTTGAGAGAACCTTTTTTCCTAATAAAAAATATCAAATATATCTACATCTGATTGTTCTGGAATGTGTTTTTTCAATTGTGACATTTTTTCCTTTCAGATAATTCTATACAAGTAAAATATCAGAAAACCTTATAAGTAATTTCTAATTATACGTTATTAAAATTTTAATAAAACACATACCTCACATGAAATATAAAGAAGATGACTAGTTGGCCAAACTAAAAAAATGGCCAGGGAAATGCCTAACATTGGTAATCTCTATAGTAGGAAATGATTGATGAGCCTTAGGATCAATAATATCATGTAATATTATAGTAACCTGATGCATCTTCATAGGCTGGTGATGTACAGAATCCCCCAAAAAATATACCAGTCTTAAAACAACAATATATATATGATAATATCTATCAAAAAACTCATTGTACATGGTTTAGTCCGCTCTAGGAGGTGGAGGATCAAAGTAGGAAGAATGGGTAGGGTAACCCGAATGGGATGGAGGAGGATGATCAAAATAAGAAGTCTATGCATGGTAGTCTGGCTGAGATGGATGTGGAGGGTAGTTAATTGGGATGGAGTTAGAGGATTAATGTAAGCATGTAGGGTAGGGTAGTTCAGCAGGGATAAAGGTGTAGGATTAAAGTAAGCAGGCTGGGCAGGAAGGCCAGGCTTGAAAGGTTGTGCATATTGTGAATATCATGCTAAGTGTTCTAACAAAGCATTTAGCACGACTTCTTGATTTATATTACCCATAAACTACCTCACCTCAATCAGCATGTATTTTAAAGATTTTATTTCTTGGTGTTTTTATTTCATACTCTGAACAAAAAATTTCTGAATTCTATAACTTTATTAATATCATCTAATATGACTGGGATGTTCTACCTTTCCTAATGTAGAGTCCACTATGTCCATCATACCCTCATTTATAAAAGAGTCATGTGTCTCTTTCACCATATTATTATCATAAAATAAAAAATAAAAAGTCTTATAAGTGTTTATAATTTATAAAATAAATAAATTCATGAAAAAAAATTAATATGTACTTGCAATTTTAACAGCTACATTCATAGAAAACACTGTAAGATAATTTTCATTTTTTTGTTTTCCCACTCATTTAAATTTTCATGGAGAGTCGGAGGATATGGATGAAAAAATTAGAACTCTTCTAAAAAACTACTAGATCAATTTCATAATGATTCAAAATGTTCATCAATCATTTTATTCTCCAAATATAGATAACCTCTATGTGATAAAGTATGAGTATATAAATTTTTCAACTGGATCTCTTGATGAGATGACCTGGAGGCATGTTACATAAAAATAAACTATTAATAAATTAGATAAATATATAATAAATTTTATAATATAAAATATCTATCATTCTAGAAATTATTTTCCATGATGGGTGTCAACAAATTGCTTCTATGTATCTTTATCTATGTACATATCCTTAATGCATCGGTTTCCAAACATTTTCTATCTAAAAACTTAATTTTCTATCCATTTTTTAGTCTCTCCATTGAACCCCCACTAAAGAATGATGTATTTTCTTAATTTATCTTTTTTCATCAAAATTTAAAGAAATGCCTAATTAAATGAATGAAATTTTCCATTTAAACTATTTAATATTCAAAAAATTAGACAAAATAAATAAATTTAGATCTTTTACCATCACATCCTCCCCAAATGCTATTTCGCAATCCTGTCCCCGGACATCCAATTAAGTTCTAAAATACTAATCCTACAATGGATATCCATTGATATATAACTAATAAACTGAACTGCATTTGGGATATTTTAATTATTATTATCATCAATACAAATATGTAATATTTCATCTCCACGAGAAAGTGAGAGCTTTGGTAAATGTGTAATACCATATTCACTAACATGAGATCTCGATTTCTCTATAAAAATAGAAACAATATCCTCAATGGAGGACACATCAGTAGTCCATCAAAAATAATTATAAATTAACAATTTTCTTTTATTAAATAATTATATTAATAGATATTTAACAACATGAAAAAATAGATATACCTCAATAACTTCTCCTCTATCAATGTATCTTACATTCAAAAAGGAAAGTGTAATGAGATTTTCTATACCAACATATTATTAGAAAAATAAATATATAAAAACAATAATGGAAGAAATAAGTAAAAAAAGAGGCACCCATTTTTTTATGTCAAAAAATGAAATAAAATAGTAAAAATTAACAAAAACATTCGGAGACGAATTTGGTATTTTAGCATAAGCCTTAATCATGATTGTTGAATATTTCAGGAGCTATGTTTGACTTGTAGTAATTGTAATCATCCATCAATCACATAATAGATGAATAAGACTTTCATAAGTCAATTACATTATCAACATCATTATCATCACCCAAATAGAATCTTTTTCCTTAAAAAAGATGTAACACTGATCACTCAAGAGATCAATTACCTAAAATATTTTATTTTTAGGTGTCACTATGATAAATGGTTCTTCATTGTAATTAAATAATTTTCAATCAACCATTTTAAATTTATAATCATCATCTTTCACAAAACTATTTATATAAACCCAATTCCACACAAACATAGTCACTTGAAATTTTTTCTAATAATTATTCCATATATCCTGATGAACTCCAAAATATGATGATGAAGCTTAAATTAGGTTCTTATATTTTGAACTTGAAAAATGAACTACTTCAGTGATAACCATCACACCACTATTTTGAACGGTACTATTATAATCCATATTTTCAATGTAAAATGTATATCTATTTATAGAAAAACCATACCATGTTATCACTTTTTGAGCTGGTCACCCTGCAAAACATTTCAATGTTTCTGATGTAGATTTATCTGTTCTCAATTTATATTTAAACCATGAAACAAATGTCTTTTTATGCTCAATCATCAACCAAATTGCATTTCTTTTGGGATATAATATTTTTAATTCAGCAATATGTGATGAGATATACAATTAAAAATAATTTGTATTATTAAAAAAATATAATTGTGCCTGCATAACTTTATCACGTGGAATAAACATTTCCATTATTCCTTGAATCCATTTAAATTAACTATCAACTATAAAATTTCAATATATAGAGAAAACAATATGCTCCACTTCATTAAAATATTCAGTATAGAACTCAATCACCTCTTTTGATAAATATTTCAGAACAATAGAGGTCTCTGGTCTATAGGGATCTTTAACATATTCCTTTAAGATTTTTATATTCCATTCAAAAGAATACATCAAATATAAATTAACAGGCATGTATATTCATATCTTAGGCACTGTATGAATTACTAGATGCACCAATATATCAAAAAATATAGGTGGAGAATTAATTCATAGTTAACAAATTAAAATAGAATATTCATTCGTCAGACAATCTAAAAAATTTGGATCAATAACTATAATATAAATGAGTAATATAAAATTTAAAAAACTTATGATGGACTTTATTACAACAGACATCATATACCACATAGTGCCACTAGTAGCAGTTCTTGAATAAATGTTTCACAGTCATAATATTTCATACCCATCAATTTGAAATCCATCACTAACATGAAATTCATTACAATTGAGGAATAACCATTGGGTAAATTTTTACCATATAGACACTGAAAAAAACTCATAACTGTTTATTAACATATGACAAGTTAGAGGTAAATAAATTTCTCTTCCATTCATAGTGGGAGCTAACACCAAAAGTATTCACATTTCTATCAGGTCCAATATAGAGTTAAATTCATATTTTTCCCTTTTGTGTCAAATAATGGTCCAATTAAACTATCACATATATTTTTCTCAACATGAAAAACATCAATGTTAAGTTTTATCTCTAAGAATTTCAATTAAGGTAGTTCAAAAAATTAGATTTTTTCTTCTAAATATTTTATTGAAGACCAGAAATACTTTTCATTCCAAATGTCCAATCAATAATTTTCACCTAGTTTTAATTTCATTCTACTGATAATGGGTCTGGGGGAATATTATATTCCTCTAAACCATTAAATTCATTTTTCAATATGTGATAAGGATGATCAATTCACAAAAAACGTCAATCTCCCATGTGCATTGTCTTTCTCCCATTCTACAATTGATGATATAATGTGCTTTCTTCACAAAATGGATAAGCTTTATGTCCCATAACATTTTATCTAGGTGTGTTTTCAATTTCTAGGAAGTCATTTTTACTGATCATTATCATAACACACAATAGGAAATAATCTTTCTTGGATGCATCCTAAACACTTAAACTTTCCACCCCTAGAACTCTCAAATCATACATCAAGGGTTACTGATACACCTCAATATCATTTTCTGGATATTTTTCTCCAGAAATCATCAAGATCATCATAATGTTTTTTTATTCATACATATCTTGGGGGATAAGTTGAAAAATACCTATACAAAGGTCATGAACTGTGTTGGATGCTTAACCTTTGATATAGATTCATTCCATCTGTACACAATCCCATTCTTCAATTTCTAACATCACATAAAAAATCAGGAAACTGATTATCAAATATTATCTTTTATGTCGAGTCAACGTGGCGACATAATTTCCCATTAATGATATGTTCATATGAATTATATCTTAACCATTTCCCATCAATTGAATTTGAAAATACATGCTTCAGATCAAGAATTACTAGAAGGTACCAAATTGCTTTAGTAGGAACTTTGATTTTGGAACCTAAAAATGAATCAAACCTAATATTTTAGAATTACATAAAGGTATTTTTTTATTAAATTATTTGATTTAGCATGAGTCTTTTTATCAGTACCTATGAATGAATCCGAATTGACTTTTTCAACCATCTTATAGATTGATGTTTTAGATGTAAGAAATTATGATATAAATTCATTTTATTTCCAATACAACACACAATAATTGGAGAAAGCATGTATTGTAACACCCGAGACTTTTATGTTATTTAAATCATCAAAAGAATCTTTTTCTACACACAACATTTTCTTGGCTCTCTTTACACGAAATCGCAACCTTCCTCGATAGCTTGCGTCGTACGCAATACCGAGTTTCACTAAACAATGATATGCTAATAAAATATTATTAAAAACTAGCCGTTTTGAATAGTAATAACCAAACTTTGAAATTTTATAAATTTTATTTTTCAAAATGGACTTCATTTTTGGATTCGGAATATCGAAATTATCATAGGGTGAAATTTTGGTATTTTTCTGAAAACCTTCAATTTTTGATGAATAGTGAAACCACTAAGTGGTAGTTAAAAAACTGAATTTTTCATAAAACTTAATTTTACTGCTTCTCTGAGTGGAATCTCAAAAATCCGAGAGACACAATTGATGTCAGTAAGTAAAATGTGGTTCAATGAGATGAAAATAATTTTTGGGGAATAGAAACTTTTTACTTTTATTTACCACGGTTAAAAGTAAATAGGGTAATTAATGGTAAAAATGATATTATTATTACCCTAACACATTTCCTAATTCTATTGAACAAGTGTAATTCGACCACAAACAACCTTAGTAATAACATATGACCATTTAGGCCCACATGGATTAGATTAGGACATTTATTATTAATTTATTTAAAGAAGGGTTAAAATAGTTAAAATCAAAGTTTAATAAGTAAATCGTTTTTAATATGGGGTTATACATAAGATAAATTTGACTATAAATATTTATTATAAATATAAAAACATTTCCTACATAATGGTATTTTATTTGTAATTTTTAGACATTAAATAATTTAATTTATTTATGACACAACGATGATGCAGTAATTATCTTATTAATGAAATATTGACATAATTGATATTATAAATACCCAAATAAATGTAATTTGAGACTTTTTATGAATTAAACTAACTTTATAGGTTAATATGACATGTTAGTATTTATTTAATTAACTTGTTTCGAACTAATAATTCTGTTAGGATATTCACAAAAATCAATTACTAAATAGTGTCAAAATTGACAAAAAATAGTTTTTTTAAAAAAATATAATATTATTAATTGTTATTTTATTCCTAAAAATATAAGGTTAGGCCACATGACTTATATAAGGTTATATATATTAATAATAAACAACTTGGGGTTCGTTTGTCTTGATATAGTAAGTTTATTAATCTTATAGTGTAAGAAAACAAGAAGACAGGGTGAATGTTAAATTATCAAACTTAAAGTTAAATCTAAATTATAAGGTTAAAATAGGAACCTAAACTTGTCTAAATTCTATTGTATGAGAGTATTTCGACCCCGCCCCACCTTATTATCGAAATAAATCAATTTGGAGATATTTAAAACCCAACTTGACTTTATAATAAAATAATATTTTTAGTTTTTCAAAAGGAGCCCCTCTCCTCCCTTATAAAAGGGCACCTCTTCCCCCTCTTCCTCACACCACTTTGAGCCTTAAAGCTCGGCCAAACCCTGACAATTTCTTCTCTCCACATCCCTAGAAACATCTTAGAGGTTCTGGTCTTCTTCAAAGACCTATTTTAGTGACCTAAAAGGAGGTCTCAAAGAAGCACTTCAAAGAACAAGTAATGTCCATTACCAATTCATTCATCTTTATTTCTTCTTCCACTTCTTCTTATTTAGTTGTTTCATTATGAAGTAATATCATCAGTATCACTCATATACGTATATGTTATTATAAGTATGAAACAACCCCATTTCACCATCTATCCATCCTAAGGAAAAAAGAAATCATCACGCGTGCGTACGTACAGAATACCGTCTCCACGCCATGGTGTAATCTATTTTCCACCACCACCTTACTTGGATAGGTATAAGGGTGTAAATAATGACTATATATGACTATTATATAGTGATACTGATTCTGAAATAGTATACATACACTCCAATACAATTCCACGATCATAGGAACGATATCATTACTCGTGCGTACGTACGGAATACCGTCTCCACGATGTGATGCAACTCGTTCTACATGATCTTCATTTAATAATGATAATATAAATGAATTTAATGAATGAATATGATATATATTACACTAATACCATTCTGTAAATGAGGTATCTATAACCTAAATAGAAGAATAAGAATTTATTCGACAAAACACGCATAAGAACAAAAAGTTATAAACATCCGAACAACAAGTAGCAATGAAATATTATTACTAAGAAGCTAAGAATATGACCATATATGATAGCATAAAAATAAGTATGATTCTGGAATAAGTCAATAACATTATTTAAATCATTATACAGGATGTTCGGACACGTACAAAGCATATCACACCTAAGGTAAGGGAAATATCACAATCTCATTTTTTTCGAGATTGTTTATACTTTGGCATTTACTGGGGTGTATTTTATCATCCACATCCATGTATCCTCAATATGTAATATTTATATCCTTCTAAAATAGTTTATATCCAATTTTACCCTTCGGTGAGTTTTTAGTAAAAGATATGAAAGGAATCTTTTGTCGTTTTTCATACGAGTTACTTTTTGACTTTTCCGACAAAAGTATGAGAGGAATGTTTTTTTATACGGCATGAATGGATTTTTAAAACAATATTTCCAAGAATATTACTTTACAAGTTTTCAAGTTTATTTTTAATCAACTTATTTTAGTTTAGAATTGTATGACATATTAAGAAAGGAAAATTGTTTTTGAAGTAGAAAGGATATTTTCCTCAAGAATGGAGTTCAAGTGTTTTATCAAAATTATTTTCCATCTAAGATAATATTGGGTTCTGTTTCTATCCCTATTATTACATGGATTTGATTATGTTGTGATGGAAATATTTTTATGAATTCCTTTGTCTTATATGAATTGTTTTATGATGTCATGTTGTTTAAGAATCCCATTTTTACTACATGGGTAATGCAATGATGTATGATTTATGATTTTGTGGCACACATAAGAATGGTATCATTATGAGATGGGTGGGACCTATATCTCCCTCCATTGCATTGGGTAAAGATTTTATATCTCATGAGATAGACATGGTTGGAACGATAGGTTATACCAGATCAGTGAAACAGGACTGAAACGAGGAGTGAACTCGGTTTAGAAATGGACTTTGTCCACTAAGATAGTCTTGGCAATGAGTCTTGACTAATAAGAAATTATTCTCTATGATTATGTGTGTATGCCAAAAAGTTTCATGTTTTAAGTTATGATTATTGGGATTACATTTCACTACTATTATTTATCCCATGTTATGATATTATGAACTCTTTTGCAGGTTAAGATTTTCAAAAGTTATGTGCTTATGTATATGATGTGATTGATATTTCTTTTGTTTACCCTTACTGAGCATTTGAGCTCACCATTTTGTATGTTTTATTTCCCTAGGTCAGGAATAAGGCTATTAAGTTGAATATGCCAAGAAGGGGCTCTAGATTTGATGAAATAAATGGGAGACAGTGTAGACGCTTTATGAACCAATTGTTTATGTTTCCCAGTTTCTAAAGACACTATACCTATACGGTCCTTTCCTGGTTTATTTATATGTTGTAATATGTGTGTTTCAATTCTGAAGTAATAACAATGTATGTAAATTATGGGTCGTTATAGTTGGTATAAGAGGAAACGTATAGTCAACCTTTGGAAACTAGGATGTGAAAGCCTTAGTAAGAACCCTAAGGATAAGTCTAAGCATAGAACACAATATTTGTGTTTTAGAAATGGCTATGAACAACCTAGGATAAGACCTTAAGTGTGAAATTTTATTCTTGATTATGTGGTTTTCCTATTATAATTAGTGTTGCTCACACTATTCTTCTTGGTTTTAGTCAATGGCTGGAACCTGATGGAACCGTGTTAATGCGGAATGCGACGGGAAATGCAATGATTGTCCCCCCTAAGCAACCAAACGTTATGGGAGCTAGAATGAAAAATCTTGTAGCCATGCTCACACAACTTTCTCAAGATATGAATCATGCAGGACTTCCCAACGAGCAAAGGAAGGAGAAACATTCTGTTGAATCTTTCATGAGACATCGTCCACCTTCATTCAGCGGGTCTACTGATCCATTATTTGCTGAACAATGGATTAGTACTACTGAAAAGATATTTTCAGTTCCTCAATGTTCTGAGCATGATAAAGTCATCTTAGCAGTGTATCATTTGGAAGGTGATGCTGATCAATGGTGGAATCAATAATACGAGGCAAAGGGATGAAATTGAGTCCATGTAATGGGACGAGTTCAAGAACTTATTTTTCAATAAGTACTTCCCTCGTATTCTCCGAAAAATGATGGAGAAAGAATTTCTTGAACTGAAGCAAAAGGATGATGAATCTGTTGGTACCTATGAAGCAAATTTTACAAGACTTGCACGGTACGCTTCTGGTATTATTATCCAACCTGAGAGTAAGATCGATTGAATCTTTAGTGGCTTAAAACCAAGTCTTCAAAGGGCGTTATCCATAAGGGACTTCAATAGCTACGAGGAAATTGTTCGATGTGCTCTCAATGTCGAAATGAAGAATGGAGTAACCCATCAGTCATATGGGTTTAATAAGAAGAGGATAATGGAATTCAAAGGAAAATCTAAAGAGCACACTGAAAAGAAATGAGATTTCCCTTATGCTCAAAGTGTGGAAAGAAACATAGAGGGAGTTGTCTTAAAGGGACAAGTAAATGTTTCAAATGTGGAAAGGAAGGTCATCGGGCATTTGAATGCCGCAATAATGGGAATAAGATGTTTAATGATGAAAAAAAAGGAAGGGATACACAGAATTACCCTATTACACTTCAATGTTTCAAGTGCAAGGAGATGGGGGCATTATGCCAATCAATGCCCAAATCCAAGGTTTGATGATGATGGTCGATGTCAACAAACTTTTAAGGCTAAAGACAAAGGAAAGTCACATGCAATTTCTATCAGTGATGTGGAATACGATAATGATGTGGTGAAAGGTACACTTACCATCCACTCTAAAGTAGAAAATGTTTTATTTGATTCTGGATCCACCCACTCATTTATTTCTGAAGAATTTTCTAAGGATATCACCGTATTACCTCAACAGTTAGATGTTGAGTTAGCTGTGACAACCCCTAATGGCACAACAGTCGCATCAAAAGTTTATAATTCTTCTCCAATTGAAGTTTGTGGGAAAGTGCTTCCTGTAAATCTTGTGATCCTTCCTATAGTGGAATTTGATGTCATTCTTGGCATGGATTGGATTTCTATACGTGGAGCTCATATCAATTGCCAAAGAAGAGAAGTCACATTTCATATTCCAGATCAATCTATGATCGTCAATTGATGCATGGATGAACATAACCTTCCAGTGGGAATTTCTTCCATTTTATGCGTATTGATTCCACTAAATGATGGTTATTTATCTCAAATGGTTGGTGAGAAACTCACGATTAAGAATATGCCCATTGTACGAGAGTTTGATGATGTCTTTCCGGAGGAATTACCGGGTCCTCCACCGAATCGTGAAGTTGAGTTTTCAATAGAACTCGTACCGGGTGTTTTGCCTATTTCAAAGACACCTTATAGAATGGCCCCAATTGAGTTGCAGGAATTGAAGAATCAACTCTAAGATAATATTGATAAGGGGTTCATACGCCCTAGTGCGTCACCTTCGGGAGCACCTGTTCTGTTTGTTTAGAAGAAACATGGATCAATGAGACTCTGGATTGATTATCGAGAACTTAACAAGATCACTATCAAGAACAAATATCCTATCCCACGCATTGATGACCTATTTGACCAACTACACGGATCTCAATACTTTTCCAAGATTGATCTTCGTTCAGGGTATCATCAATTAAGGGTTAAAAGGGAGGATATACCAAATACGGCTTTCCTTACAAGGTATGGACACAATGAATTTATAGTGATGCCATTTGGTCTTACTAATTCCCCTGCTATCTTCATGGATCTAATGAATAGAGTCTTTAGAGACTATCTTGATCAGTTTTTGGTAGTCTTTATAGACGATATTCTTGTCTATTCAAAGATCAAGTAAGAACATGAAGATCACTTGAGAATTATATTGAAGACCCTGAGAAAGAAGAAGCTTTATGCCAAATTTACCAAGTGTGAATTTTGGCTTCAAAAAGTTTCATTTTTGGGTCACATAATCTCAAAAGAGGGGATATCTGTGGATCCAGCAAAAACAGAGGTTATCCAAAGATGGTTGAGACCAACAACAGTAACTGATATCCGATGTTTGCTTGGTTTTCCTGGATATTATCGACGTTTTGTGAAAGAGTTTTCATGATTATCTAATCCACTCACCAAGTTGACTCCGAAAGGAGTTAAGTTTGTTTGGACGGAGTAATGTGAAGATAATTTCAAGGAGTTGAAAAGAAGGTTATCCAGTGCACCTGTGCTCACACTGCCTTGTAGTGGAGAAAGGATTGTGATCTACAGTGATGCATCCAAGAAGGGATTGGGGTGTGTTCTTATGCAAAATGATATGGTGATAGCTTATGCCTCACGACAGTTGAAAATACATGAGCAAAATTACCCAACTCATGATTTAGAGTTAGCTGCGGTAATCTTTGCATTAAATATTTGGAGGCATTACCTTTATGGTGAAAGGTGTGATATTTATACTGATCATAAAAGTTTAAAGTATATTTTCACACAAAAGGAGCTGAATATGCGCCAAAGAAGATGGTTGGAGCTGATTAAGGATTTTGACTGCTCAATTCATTACCACCCCGGGAAAGCAAACAAGGTGGAAGATGCATTAGGTCGACAAGACCATGCTAGTTTATCCATGATGAGGATCACAAAAGATCCAATATTTATGGATTTACAGAGGATGGATATTGGAATTATAATGAAAGGGGAAAAATAGTATCTTTCTCAAATGAATGTTCAACCATATATACATGTGGAGATTAAAGAGGCACAGAAAGAAGATGTCGAGTTACAAAAGAAGGTGAGAAATGTTCCTGAATTCAACCTTGATTGTGATGGGATAATAAAGTTCAGGAATTGGGTTTGTGTTCCTCCCATCCCTGAATTAAAGAAGGATCCGCTGGATGAGGCTCATAGTTCTTCATTCTCTATTCATCCTGGAAGCACGGAGATGTATAGGGACATGAAAGTGTACTTCTTGTGGGATGGCATGAAAAGAGATGTTGCTGAATATGTCTCTCGATGCTTGGTTTGTCAACAAGTTAGAGCTGAGAGACAGAAGTCTAAGGGGAAGTTACAACCATTACCCATACCCGAATGGAAATGGGAAAACATCACTATGGACTTTGTCACAGGACTTCCTAAAACATCCAAAGGAAATAATGCTATCTGGGTCATAGTTGATCGTCTTACCAAGTCTGCACACTACATTTCTATTAGAGAGGATTTATCTCTGGATCAGCTTGTCGGGATATATGTAAAGGAAGTGGTAAGATTGCATGGAGTACCACTTTCTATTATATCATATCTGGATCTGATATTTACCCCGAAGTTTTGGCGAAGTCTTCAGCATACTCTGGATACAGAGTAGAGTTTCAGCACTACTTATCATCCTCAGACAGACAGTCAGTCTGAGTGAACAATTCAAAATCTAGAAGATATATTGAGAGCTTGCTCTATGGATTTCAAAGGTGGTTGGGATCAACACCTACCTTTGGTGGAATTTTCTTATAATAATAGCTTTCACTCCAGTATTCAGATGGCTCCTTATGAAGCTCTCCATGGAAAGAAATTCAGGACTCCAACTTGCTGGGATGAAGTTGGGGAAACAAAGCTATTAGGACCTGATCTCGTTGATGAAATGGCATAAAAGGTCAGATCTATTCAACAACACATAAGAGCAGCTCAAAGTCGACAAGAAAGTTATGCCGACAACCGAAGAAAAGACCTAGAGTTTGAAGTGTGTGATAAAGTGTTCTTACGAATATCTCCCTGGAAGAGGGTTATGAGATTTGGAAAGAAGGGGAAGTTGAGCCCTAGATATATTGGTCCTTTCGAAATACTAGATCGTGTTGGGAAGGTAGCTTACCAATTGGCGCTTCTACCGAATCTCTCTCAAGTTCACAATGTGTTCCATGTATCTCTCCTAAGAAAGTACATACCTGATCCTTCACATGTACTTATCTCAGAAGTTGTACCGCTGGAGCATGATCTTTCTTATGAAGAACACCCGATAGAAATTCTGGATCGTAGTGAAAAAGTCCTACGAAACAAGACCACTCGATTAGTGAATGTTTTATGGAGGAACCACCAAATAGAAGAAGCTACATGGGAGCTTGAGGATATGATGAGGGAGAGGTATCCTCATCAGTTTGTTACAATATGATGAATTTCAAGGGCAAAATTCATTTTACGGGGGGTAGAATGTAACACCCGAGACTTTTATGTTATATAAATCATCAAAGGAATCTTTTTCTACACACAACACTTTCTTGGCTTTCTTTACACGAAATCACAACCTTCCTCGATAGCTTGTGTCGTACACAATACCGAGTTTCACTAAATAATGATATGCTAATAAAATATTATTAAAAACTAGCCGTTTTGAATAGTAATAACCACTTTTTGAAATTTTATAAATTTTATTTTTCAAAATGGACTTCATTTTTGGATTCGGAATATCAAAATTATCCTAGGGTGAAATTTTGGTATTTTTCTGAAAACTTTCAATTTTTGATGAATAGTCAAACCTCTAAGTGGTAGTTAAAATACTGAATTTTTCATAAAACATAATTTTACTGCTTCTGTGAGTGGAATTTCAAAAATCTGAGAGACACGGTTGATTTCAGTAAGTAAAATGTGGTTCAATTAGTTGAAATAATTTTTGGTGAATAATAACTTTTTACTTTTATTTACCACGGTTAAAAGTAAATAGGGTAAATAAGGGTAAAAATGATATCATTATTACCCTAACACATGTCCTAATTCTATTGGACAAGTTTAATTCGACCAAAAACAACCTTAGGAATAAAATATGACCATTTAGGCCCACTTGGATTAGATTAGGACATTTATTATTAATTTATTTAAAGAAGGGTTAAAATATTTAAATCAAAGTTTATTAAGTAAATAATTTTCTATATGGGGTTATACATAAGATAAATTCGAATATAAATATTCATTATAAATTAAAAAATATTTTCTACATAATGTAAATTTATTTTTAATTTTTAGACATTAAATAATTTAATTTATTTATGACAAAACGATGATGCAATAATTATCTTATTAATGAAATATTGACATAATTGATGTTATAAATACCCAAATAAATGTAATTTGAGACTTTTTATGAATTAAACTAATTTTATAGGTTAATATGACATGTTATTATTGATTTAATTAACTTTTTTAGAACTAATCATTCTGTTATGATTTTCACAAAAATCAATTACTAAATAGTGTCAAAATTGACATAAAATAGTTTTTAAAACAAATATTATATTATTAATTGTTATTTTATTCTTAAAAATATAAGGATCGGCCAAATGACTTAGATAAGGTTATATATATTAATAATAAACAACTTGGGCTTCGTTTGGCTTGATATAGTAAGTTTATTAACCTTATAGTGTAAGAAAACAAGAAGGCACGGTGAAAGTTAAATTATCCTACTTAAAGTTAAATCTAAATGATAAGGTTAAAATATGAACCTAAACTTGTCTAAATTATATTGGATGAGATTATTTTGACCCATAAACACCTTATCTTCGAAATTAATCAATTTGGAGCTATTTAAAACCGAACTTGACTTTATAATAAAATAATATTTTTAGTTTTTCCAAAGGAGCCCCTCTCCTCCCTTATAAAAGGGCACCTCCTCCCCCTCTTCCTCACACCACTTTGAGACTTCAATCTCGGCCAAACCCTACCAATTTCATCTCTACACTTCCCTAGAAACATCCTAGAGGTTCTGGTATTCCCCAAATACCTATTTTAGTGCCCTAAAAGGAGGTCTCAAAGAATCACTTCAAAGAAGAGGTAATGTCCGTTACCGATTCTTTCATCTTTATTTCTTCTTCCACTTCTTCTTCTTTAGTTGTTTCATTATGAAGTAATAACATCAGTATCACTCATATACTGATATGTTATTATAAGTATTAAACAAACCTATCTCACCATCTATCCATCCTACAGAAAAAGAAATCACCGCGCGTGCGTACGTACGGAATACCGTCTCCACGCCGTGGTGTAATCTATTTTCCACCACCACCTTACTTGGATGGGTATAATGGTGTAAATAATGACTATATATGAATATTATAAAGTGATACTTATTCTGAAATAGTATACATACACTTCAATACAATTCCACAATCATAAGAACGATATCATCACTCGTGCGTACGTACGGAATACCGTCTCCACGATGTGATGCGACTCGTTCTACATGATCTTCATTTAATAATGATTATATAATTGAATTGAATGGATGAATATGATATATATTACACTAATACCATTCTGGAAATGAGGTATCTATAACCTAAAGATAAGAATAAGAATTTATTCTACAAAACACGCATAAGAACAAAAAGTTATAAACACCCGAACAACAAGTAGCAATGAAATATTACTACTAAGAAGCTAAGAATATGACCATATATGATATCATAAAAATAAGTATGATTCTGGAATAAGTCAATAACATTATTTAAATAATTATACAGGAGGTTCGGACACGTACAAAGCATATCGGACCTAAGGTAAGGGAAATATCACAATCTAATTTTTATCCGAGATTGTTTATACTTTGGCATTTACTGGTGTGTATTTTATAATCCACATCCATGTTTCCTCAATATGTAATATTTATATCCTTCTACAATAGTTTATATCCAATTTTCCCCTTCGGTGAGTTTTTAGTATAATATATGAAAGGAATCTTTTGTCGTTTTTTGTACGAGGTACTTTTTGACTTTTCCGACAAAAGTACGAGAAGAATGTTTTTTATATGGCATGAATGGATTTTTAAAACAATATTTCCAAGAATATTCCTTTACAAGATTTCAAGTTTATTTTTAATCAACCTTTTTTAGTTTATAATTGTATGACATATTAAGAAATGAAAATTGTTTTTGATGTAGAAAGGATATTTTCCTCAAGAATGGAGTTCAAGTGTTTTATCAAAATTATTTTCCATCTAAGATAATATAGGGTTATGTTTCTATCCCTATTATTACATGGATTTGATTATGTCGTGATGGAAATATTTTTATGAATTCCTTTATCTTATATGAATTGTTTTATGATGTCATGTTGTTTAAGAATCCCATTTTTACTACATGGTTTATGAAATGATGTATGATTTATGATTTTGTGGCACACATAAGAATGGTATCATTATGAGATGGGTGGGACCTATATCTCCCTCCAATTAATTGGGTAAAGATTTTATATCTCATGAGATAGACATGGCTGGAATGGTATGTTATACTGGTTTAGTGAAACAGGACTGAAACGAGGAGTGAACTCGGTTCAGAAATGGACTTTGTCCACTAAGATAGTCTTGGAAATGAGTCTTGACTAATAAGAAATGATTCTCTATAATTTTGTGTTTATGACACAAAGTTTCATGTTTTATGTTATGATTATTGGGATTACATTTAACTTCTATTATTTATCCCATGTTATGAGATTATGATCTCTTTTTCAGGTTAATATTTTCAAAAGTTATGTGCTTATGTATATGATGTGATTGATATTTCTTTTGTTTACCCTTACTGAGAATTTGAGCTCACCCTTTTGTATGTTTTATTTCCCCAGGTAAGGAAGAAGGTTATTAAGTAGAATATTTAAAAATGGGACTCTAGATATGATGATATAAATGGGAGATAGTGTAGACGCTTTATGAACCAGTTGTTTATGTTTCCCAGTTTCTAAAGACACTATACCTATACGGTCCTTTCCTGGTTTTGTTATATGTTGTAATAAGTGTGCTTCAATTCGGAAGTAATAAAAATGTATGTAAAGTATGGGTCGTTATATTTATAATTTTATACCTCAATCCCATTTGGAATTATATTTCATGCACCTTATAATTGGAATCTGGAAGCCTATTGTATTCTGGAAGTAGCTCTTTAAAAAGTGAAATGTATATTAGAGGATATTTTATCACTCCAACCATTACCAGTTTACAGGTTAACCAATCTCAAAACGACTAATAACACAATATATTCACTACTACCTGGAAATTATGGTTTCTTAGAATCTATAAATAGTACTTCAACACTTGATACCTTTTCATCGGTTTCGACACCAAAATCATGAATAAATTATATAATTTATCTTTTACCTCATTATGAATGTTGTCACAAACATTATCTGTTGAATTTTTAATTCTTCCATAATGTAAGATCCAACATGTATAATTAAAGCATAAAACAAATTAGATGATCCTTTATTTCTCTACAGTTTATCTTTATCATATTCCAATAGTTCACACATGGACAGAAATTCAAATCAATGTTTTTACAATTTCATTTAGAAAATTCCCTAAATTCATCGACTCCTTTTTCTTATTCATTAGTGGTTATTTTTAAATTAATAAAATTACAATCCAATAATTACATGATATCTCAATATAATTGGTGAATATATTGAAACATATAAATACATAAATATATATATATATAATCTGATAAACTATAAATAGAAGAAACTTTTAATAAAAACTCCTGATAATCATATTTAAAACATCAGATATGAAACACAATTAAAAATAATAATTTTTTTTATATTTTCAAATTATATTCATATTTTTAATTTATATTATAATTTAATTATATTAAAAAAATATCATTTATTAGATCATTTTACACTATTATTACATTTGTTAGGTCTGGTGTGTTTCAAAATAATTTAGCATTGCGTTAATTTATAGTTCATTTTACTTAGTTTTTACTAAAAAGTGGGGCATGTAACCAGTGAAACTTACTAGTCATAATAGATGTTGAGTTATCACATCTCAGTACTACCACTCTAATAGACAGAAAAAAACATTAATACTCAAACATAGTGACACGACCCCCTCCCACTAAAGATGCCCCTTCTGAGTTGGCAATGGGGAATGGGAGATAATGACCCCCGAGTCCCGCCTCCAGTAGGCCCTAGAGTGGTGACTATCACCAATGGTATGAGTTTTCACAAATATGGGAGGAATTACCCTTTTTATTGTTTAAGATCAGGAAATAGGATGAGTCAAACACCAAAAGAAAAAGGATCATGTAAATGAAAATAAACCCAAACCAATCCCACATGCATGTTTAATCAATTCTGAAACAAAGTACAAGTACAAGAAAACCCAAAACTAAAATACCAAAAGAAACAAGAGTATATAAAACTGAAACAACTCTAATTTTCCCGACTAGTAGGGTCCTGCACGGCCCTGGTAGTCCTCCTAGAATCATGAAAGTAAACATAGGTTTATCATACAAGTATAATCAGTAGGGAAACCTAAAGCTCTTGTGCACAGGTGGGGAGACATCCTATTGTCCCGTGAGAACAACAGAAGAAACCAAAACCTAGAAAGTAATTATATCCACCCATCCTCACCAACCATGCTCACCAAAAACACAAAACAGCAGGTAGTATTATATAATAACAAGAGTATTGGGTACCCCGCACCATTTCCCCCCATCAGCTAGCTGCTCTTCCTAACGATGAATGTCCCGATGCTACCACACTCTTCCTACCCGCACACACCTGGGCCTTACAAGCCACACATCCCACCTGCACACAACTGGGCTGCACAAACCACATATCCCACCTATAGACACCTCGGCCTACGAACCACAATCACATCCCCACCCGAACACACCTTGCCCTCATCACAAATATTCTTGAAAACCGTAAACCTGCCCGGAGTGTCTTGGGCTAAAATCACACCAATAGAAACCTACCTGAAGATTATTGGGTGAAAGGTCACCTAAAGCCATTAGAGCCTATGGATGATGGATCAGGAAGGGGGTATTAACTAAGAGAAAAAAACCCTCTCCAATGAAATGGGAGTGTTCGGCACTCAGTTCTCAACAAGGATGGGGTGCGAAAAAACACAAAAACACAAAGCTACAGATACATATATGTATATCAAACACACATCCCAACCTATGGCTTCTAAACAGAGAAACTAAGAATGCACCTCGACACTTCTACTTCGAAGCATGCATATAAAAAACACTCCCAACCCCATTTATGTTTTCATGTTTCACCAGTATTAGATTATTAGTTTCTTAACTAGTGGATAATTATCAATCCAGATCAAATGTTTCGTAGAACAAAACCCTGGCAACCACAAATCATGTTAGATAGTTCAAAACCAACCTTTTTATCATCAATCAATCCCCATTTATTGTTATCGCATTTAATTCATTATCATTCCCCACTATTCATTTTTCAACTTTCCACTTTCTTTGAAAATAACAACCCATTACTGCAGCCATGCTGCCACTATAACCACATCTCCACAACTGTATCACAAAACAAGGCTTCTGCCACATCATTTCCCCTTTAATATCATTTACCACAACCTCTCTACCCATCTGATTAGTAATAACCCAAGATTAACCCTCCCTTTCACACACCACGTAACCAGACCAGCCCCCACATGTTCGTTATTCCATTTGATTCAACTGGGGTGATCCAACAAGGGTACTAGATATTCATTTAATCAGCCATCTTTATGTGATTAACCAATTTCTATATTCCACAAAGTTTACATCCACAAAATGGACTAGAATGAGTGGGAAACATTTAATTTCCCAAGGAAAGGCCCCCAACGACCGTTATTTTCAGTATGCATAAGCCTATTCAATTCACAACATAACAATAGTATAAAAAAAGATAAACATAACAACTTTCCCATCCCCATTCTTTATGACAGTTATTATCTTCATTAAACTGGTTCAACAATGTCTTGTGAAATAAAAATGACACCCATCCCACATGATGCACAAATTAGAGAGACGAAGGTAAAATCCCTACCTCAACAGTTTCTGATCACAACGCTCCCCCAAATCAACTTTAGAAGATGTCCGTCGTTGTCCATCCATTTTATTAAAACCCGGAAAAACCTCCTCGGGTGAAAACTAAGAAAGAAAGGCTGATGGGAAAACAATAGATCCAAGCTCAGAAGTTCCGGCTCGTCGTTATGATCTCATGGCCACTGACGGATCATAAATCGGAGCTCGGACAAAGAAGTTATGGAAGAAAGGAGCAGTGGAGTCTCTCGGGAGGGCTCTGCCTGAAGGAATGGGGAGGTGAGGAATGGTCTGAAAAGGATGAGATGCACCCTCCTTTTATAGGCGAGAAAAACTAAAGTACAAAGTGTATACTTCCTAGTACATGGCGTGTACTTGGACATTCCACACTGTCGCCATGCGGCTTCCAACACTGCATTCAACGCGGCACATGGCCGTTGACTGGTCAACACACGGTAACACGTACACGGGGAGAAACTGCACGGTGTGTACTTATTTATTTCACGCAGCAAGGACATGGCTTCAACATGGCACACGACTGTTGAATGGTCAACACACGGTAACACCTATGTTGTGATATTGTCCACTTTAGGCGGCACTGACTCGCATGCACAAGTTTAATCACATCCGCATTAATGCATCTTGATTAAGAATTGGGTCTTCCCACATCTATATATTAGGATTATTTTCCAACATACACTTCCCCTAACACCGTGCAACCAGCTCACTTCCTGAACACATGTCTTGGGGAATTCCTTATCCAATAACGTGATATTATCTGCTTTATGCAGCACTGGCTCGCCCGTACGGGTTCAATCGCATCAGCATTAATGCGTCTCGATTAAAGATCAGGATTTCCCTTTCCCCAGGCATCCGGACACGTTACACACTTATAGAGAACAAGGAAATAAAACTTCTCACAACCGTAAATCCAAACATTCCATATATCAAAGGTACAAGGTATAACATCAAAACAAATCTCATAATAACAAAGAAAAAACACAAGTCAAAACAACTTTGGGTACTGTGCGTGCATCTGAGCCTCCCGCTCCCAAGTTCTCTCCTTAAGGCCCCCATGCCTCCACCACACCCGTACCAAGGTGATGGTTCATCTACGGAGCACCTTCTCTTTATGATCCTTGATTCTGACTGGTCATTCCTCGAAGGTCGTGTCGTCCCACATATCTAACTCTCCCCAGTCAATAACGTGAGAGTCATCGTGTAAGTACCGATGAAGCTAGGAGACATGGAAGACGTCATGAACCTTCTCCAACTGAGGTGGCATGGCTAGCTGATATGCCACCACAATGACTCGCCTCAGCACCTTTAATAGTCTGATGAACCAAGGGGAGAGATTACTCCCCTTCCAAAACCTCCATTTCCCTCGTCAAGGGGAAACCATCAAGAACACATGATCTCCCACCTCCAACACCAAGGGCCTCCTCCAACAATCAGCATAAGACTTCTGTCGGTCTTGAGCTGCCTTCATCATCTCACGCACAATATGGACTTTCTATGTGGTGCTATGTACTACCTATGGCCTAAGAGCACCTATCTCACCAAACTCTACCCAGCAAATGGGGGAACGACATGGTATTCCATACAATGCCTCAAATGGTGCCATTCCAATAGTAGAGTGGTAGCAGTTGTCGTAGGAAAAGTCCACTAAAGGCAAGTGTCGCACCCATGATCCTCTGAAATCTAGAACGCGTGCTCGCAGCATGTCCTCTAATGTCTGGATAGTCCGCTCTGTCTGCCCATCGGTCTGGGGGTGGAAAGCCGTGCTAAGGCGTAGTTGGGTGCCAAAAGCATGTTGTAACCCCCTCCAAAATCGTGAGGTAAACCGAGTATCCCGGTATGAAACAATATTCTTCATAACTCCTTGAAAACTCACCACATCATCTACGTACCTATGCGCTATGGTACTCACCGGGCCCGACTCCTTAATTGCTAAGAAGTGAGCTAATTTCATCAGTCAATCCACCACTACCCATATATCATCATAACTACCCTGATCTCATGGTAAACCTATGACGAATTCCATTGAGATGTCATCCCATTTCCACTCGGGGACATCTAAAGGATGCGACAAACCACTGGGAACATGGTTTTTAGCCTTTACTTGCTAACACACTAGGCACTCAGCCACAAACTCCGCCACTTCCTGTTTTATCCTGGGCCACCAAAACTATTCCCGTAGGCCTTGGTACATTTTTGAAACTCCCGGATGTACCGCAAAGGCTAAGATATGGAACTCATCGAGAGCTCCCTCATGCATCGCCTCCGGAACAAACAACCTTCCATGAAAAATCATCCGATGTCGGATGTCCTATGACCATCCTTCTTGAGAGTTTCCCTAATCTATATGATCCCGCATTACTTCCGCCTCAGGGACTCCCCACTGAGACTCTTCCAATTGATGAAACAAGGAGGATTGCACTGTCATATGAATCAAACAGCCTCTAACAGCCTCTACCCTTTTATCCAAGGGCAAGGCAGCCAACTCTCCCATCACTTTCCACGCATCAGTGGATTCCCAAACCACTTCCTTATGTGACTTCCTACTCAGGGCATCAGCCACAATGTTTCCCTTACCTTCAGTGTAGGAGATCTCGAAGTCATTGTCTTGGAGAAACTCAACCCATCACCACTTCCATAATTTCAGGTCATGCTGGGAGAAGATATAACATAAGCTCTTGTGAACTGCGAAGACCACGAAGCAATCCCCAAAGAGGTAATATCGCCACCATTTTAGTGCGAATACTACTACAGCAAGCTCTAGGTCATGGGTGGCATAGTTAAGCTCTTGAGGGCGCAACTGCTTAGACCCATAACAGATCACACCCTTCTTCTTCATCTGTTTGCACCCCAAACCAAGGCCAAAAGAATCACAAAACACCTCATACAAAAACCCTTCCTCTGGCATCTTTAGTACTGGAGCACAGACCAAATTTTACTTCAGGTAGTCGAAAGAATTCTGGAACTGCTCTCTCTATAAGAAGACCTGGTCCTTCCACGTCAAAGCTGTCAATGGAGCAGAAAATCGAGAGAAGTTTGAAATGAACCTCCGATAATAACCTACCAACAAGAGGAAACTACGAACTGCGGCCACACTCTTGGGTTCTGCTCATGAAAAAACTGCCTCCACCTTGGACAGGTCCACTGATACTCCATGCTGAGACACCACATGCCCAAGGAATTGTACTTCTTGCATCGAGAACTTACACTTAGACAATTTCCCATAAAGCTGGTGGTGTGGAATGACTTCCAAGACTGCCCTGAGATGCTCAATGTGCTCCTACTCTCATCATGAGTAGATCATGATTTCATCAATAAACACAACGACAAACCGGTCTAGAAACTCTCAGAAGACAAGGTTCATAAGTCCCATGAACACAACTGGTGAATTTGTAACTCCAAACGGAATCAATACAAACTCGAATTGACCATGCCTTCACCAAAAATCCATCTTCGAGATGTCACTGTTCTTTACCATCAGCTGATGATATCCAGATCATAGATAAATCTTAGAAAACCGACCTTCTCCCCTCAGCTGGTCGAAGAGATCATCTATCCTTGGAAGGAGGTAACAGTTATTGACCGTTAACTGATTCACCCTTCAGTAGTCTATGCATAGCCTGAGGCCACCATCTGCCTTCTTCACGAATAAAACTGGAGCACCCCATCGCGACTCGCTGGGTTGAACTAAAACCTTCTCCATCAGATCGTCAATCTGAATCCGCAACTCCCGCAACTCTGAAGGTGCCATCCGATAAGGGGCCATCAAAATCAGACGAGCACCAGGTTGTAAGTCAATCATGAACTCAACATCTCATCAGGGGGTAGAGTCACAACCTTCTAGGGAAAAACATTAAGGAACTCCACAAAAACCTCAGGAACATCCATCATCTCTGTATCAGTTGAAACCACTGATAACCTGCCTAAGAAGGAAAGGGGAGGCTTCACATGCCAGCTTTCCACCTGATAGCTCCTCTCGCCAACAGAAGCTACACGCTACCCATCCACGTCGGAGAACATGACTCTTCTTTAGATGCAGTTGATAATGACACTAACAGAAAACAGCCAGTCGATGCCTAAGGTGACATCCTATGGCTGCATGTGTAGCAAAAGAAGATCCCCACTAGATCAATGTGATCCCAACATCATCCCACATCCCCGAAAAACACAAGATATGCTGGCCTGACCACCAACTGCTGTACTCATCACTAGTGGTACGGAAAGTCTCTCTACATCTAGACCCAAAGCATGGGCTGTACCGGTTGCAACAAAAGAGTGCGAAGCTCCCAAATAGAACAAAGAAGAAAAGGGAGTGCTGAACAAACATATCGTACCTCGCACCACCTCTGGTCCTGCCGGAGATGCCAACTCTGCTGCGTGCAATTGTCCATGCCCAGCTACTCTACCTCTCTGATGTCGACCACCCTCTCGAACACGCCCTGGTCGAGGTCCCTGAGGAGCACCTTGAAGTCGGCCTCCTCCTGCAATGTCTGCCCTCGGAGGAGCAGGGTCCTGCTACTGTTGGAAAGGCATTACCGGAAACTGGTGCTACTGAGGCAGGCGCTGAACCTGCCCACCTCCACCGTACTGAGATCGGGTCGGGCACAGACTCTGAATGTGCTCGAGAACTCTGCAAGAGAAAAACATCGGTCCTGGGCTCAAGAAAAATGGACAAGGACCCAAAGATCTGAACTGGAACTGCTTGGGCCTGCTCCCTACTAGCCTGAATCTGGAAGGTCCTGTCGCAGGAGACCTACTGCGGACTGCCTTCCCCTTTGATGAACCCGGCTGGATCCCCTCTCATGGTGCACCTCCCTATGAGTGCATCCTCTCTACAACCTATGCCTTCTTTTTTACCGCCATGTACGTCGGAAGGGTGAAGGGGTGACCACATACTAGAGCGA
This sequence comes from Viscum album, assembly GCA_963277665.1. Lineage (NCBI taxonomy): Eukaryota > Viridiplantae > Streptophyta > Magnoliopsida > Santalales > Viscaceae > Viscum > Viscum album. Next base: position 1,464,798,817 of record OY728125.1, on the reverse strand, counting down.
AGGACGAAGCGTCTCCTACAAACGTCTCGCCTGAGACTCTTCATCCAGAAAGAGATCCAGAGAAAAGCGTAGGAGACCCTTGAACTTGATCCCCAATTCTCGTACTGACATACTCCCTTGCTGGAGGGAGAGTAACTCCTGCCGCTTCTCTTCCTTGATCGTGGAAGAAATAAATTCCACTCGGAACTCCTTCTCAAATTCAGCCCAATGAACCTCTGCCTCTGACATGTCCCCAAGGTAGAGTGTCCACCACTGACATGCCTCACCTCTTAGCCGACTGACTTCTAGGGGAAACCAGTACACCCTCGGAGCACGGATCAATGTAAAAGAGATCCCTAGCTCCTCAAGCCACCACTCCGTCTCCATATCTGAAGTACTACCCTCATAATTCTTGAGGGTTTGTCACTAGAAAGAACAGAGAGTCTTCTGACACTGAACATCTTCCTCCTCTCGGTCAATCCTCAACTGATCGACCGCCTGAAACTGCTGGGCCTCAACTGTCTGAGTCACTAGGGGACGATGTCCAGGTGTCATAGTTGTACGGTAAACAAATATCGCGTAAGACCAAGTATCAAGGAAATTTCTCAAGGTTTCATTTTATCACTTTAATATAATTTCTTTCCCAGAACACCCAAATCATGTAAAACACAAACATGATGATGCATGCACCTTCCCTAGGGTCTCTACCCTGCAATCAATGTAGTATCAATATGTCGTTCGGTAGGCTCAGAGTCCTTGCATCGGATCACGGGGGGCCCTAAAATCCCGTGTCCTAGACGGTCTTTGTTGGCCTATGTCACGCACCAAGATCAGCCAACATGGTTTCCCTACCATACCATGAAATCTTCTCTGTGCCTTACTCCAGACTCCATCCTATCTTTCATCCATCACCTCTAATACCATTCTGCCATGACCGCCTCCAACCAAAGATGCCCCTTTTTGAGCTGTCAATGGTGAAAGGGAGATGATGACCCCCAAGTACCGCCTCCAGTCAGCCCTGGAGTGGCGACTAGCACCAAGGGTATGAGTTTTTACAAATATGGGAAGCATTACCCTTTTTATTATTTAAGACCGGGAAATAGGATGAGTCAAACACCAAAAGAAAAAGGAACAAGTAAATTAAAATAAACCCAAACCAATCCCACATGCGTGTTTAAACAATTCTTAATCAAAGTAGAGGTACAAGAAAACTCAAAAGTACAATATCAAAAGAAACAAGAGTACAACAAACTGCAACAACTCCAACTGTCCCGACTAGTAGGGTCCCGCACAGCCCTGGTAGTCCTCCTGGAAACCAGAAAGTAAACGTAGGGTGATCATACAAGTATACTCAATAGGGAAACCTAATGCTCTCATGCACAGGTGGGGAGACATCCTAATGTCCCGTGAGAACAACAGAAGAAACCAAAACCTAGCAATGAATTTTATCCACCGAACCTCAGCATCCACGCTCACCAAAAACACAAAACAACATGTAGTATTATATAAGAAAAAGAGTATTGGGTACCCCACACCATTTCCCCCCACTAGCTAGCTGCTCTTCCTAATGGTGAATGTTCAGACGCAACCACACTCTTCCTGCCCGCACACACATGGGCCTCAAAAGACACACATCCCACCCGCACACACCTGGGCCTCACAAACCACACATCCCGCCCGCACACACCTGGGCCTCACAAACCACATATCCCTCCTGCACACAACATGGCCTACAAACCACAATCACAGCCCCACCCGAACACACCTGGGCCTCATCCCGAAGATTCTTGGGAATAGTAAACCTACCCTGAGAGTCATGGGCTAAAATCACACTAATTGAAACCTTCCCAAAGAGTCTTGGGTGTAAGGTCACCTCAAGCCATTACAGGCTATGGAAGAAGGAGAAATAAGGATCTATTAAATAAGGAAAAACACCCTCTCCCGTGAAATGGGAGTGTTTGGCACTAAGTTCTCAACATGGGTGGGGTGAGACAAAACACAAAGATACATATACATATATGTATATGAAACACACAACCCAATCCATGGCTTCTAAACAGAGAAACTGAGCACGTGCCTCAAAAATGCTACTATGATGTATGCATACAACAAACAATCCCAACCCCATTTAGGTTTTCATGTTTCGACAATATTACTTTACTAGTTCCATAACTACTGGGAAATTATCAAACTAGATCAAGAGTTTCATAGAAAAAAACCCTGTCAATCACAAATCAAGTTAGATAGAACAAAATGATCCTTTTTATCATCAATAAATCCCCATTTAATGTTCCCGCTTTTAATTCATTATCGTTCCCCACAGTTCATTTATCAACATTCGACTTTCTTTTAAAATCACAACCCATTACTGCAGCCCAGCTGCTACTATAACCACATCTCCACAACTGTATAACAAAACAAGGCTCATGACACATCACTGCTCCTTTAATATCATTTACCGCAGCCCCGCTGCCCATCCTATTCGTAATGACCCAGGATTCATCCCACCCCCTTCACACACCACGTAACCAAACCAACACCCACATGTTCATTATTCTATTTGTTTCAACTGTGGTGATCACACAAGGGTTCCAAATATTCATTTAATTAGCCAAAATTACGTGATTAACCTATTTACATATTCCACAATGTTTCCATCCACAAAATGGTCTATAATGATAGAGAAACATTTAATTTCACAAGCAAAGTCCCCCAACGACCGTGATTTTCAGTAGGCATAAGCATATTCAATTCACAACATAACAATAGGATAAAAAAAGATAAACATAACAACTTTTCTATCCCCAGTAATTAAGCCAATTATTTTATTCATTGAACAGGTTCAACTATGTCTTGTGAAATCAAGAGGACACCCATCCCACATGATGCACAAATTATAGAGACGAAGGAAAAATACCTACCTCAACAGGTTCTGATCACAATGCTCCCCTAGATCAACTTTAGAAGACGTCTGTCAGCATCCGTCTCTTCTGTCAAAACCTGAAAAAAACTCCTCAGGTGGAAGCTGGGAAGGAATGTCCGAAGGGAAAACAACAGATCAATGCTCAGATGTTTCACCTCGTCATTACGATCTCGTGGCCACTGATAGATCGTAAATCGGAGCTCGGACGAAGAAGTTATGGAAGAAAAGAGCATTGTAGTCTCTCGGGAGGGCTCTGCCCGAAGGAATGGGGAGGTGAGGAATTGTTTGAAAAGGAGAAGAGGCCCCCTTCCTTTTATAGGAGAGAAAAACTAAAGTACACTGCGTGTACTTCCTAGTACCAGAAGTATACTCAACCATTCTACAGGGTTGCCACACAGCTTCCAACACGACATTGAACGCGACACATGACCGTTGACTGGTCAACACATGGTAATTTGTACGTGGGGGAGAAACTAAATGGCGTGTATGATGGGATACATGGTGTGTACTTATTTATTTGACTCAGAAACTACACGGCTTCAACATGGCACACGACCGTTGACTGGTCAACAAATGGTAACACGTATGCGAGGAGAAACTACACTGGGTGTAAGATGGGCTACACGGCGTTTACTTATTTATTTCACACGACAAGGACACGACTTCAACACAAGGTATACTCGGCAAGGTAGTACACAGAATGTACTCACACTACACAGCGTGTAGTTACAAAATTCATAAAAGTGTGGGAAAAGTCCATTCTACCCTCCAGAACACTTCATGACCTTCTTTTCAACAAAGGAATGGGCCGAAGAGGTCCGTCCCATTACACATAGTTAATGATCTGGATGATGTAATACAATAACAATAACATCTATATCAACATATGTGGTTACATAATCGTTCAAATCATTTGGGTGTTCATCTGAGGGACATTGTAGTAAAATTCTATTACAATAAAAATGTAGACATATAAATCACATATTTATCCAGTCTTAATATAACAAATAGTATACTTTAAAAAATTTGATCACGGTCACTATTATAAAAATTTGTGACATGTTTCATTATTTTTTTATAATTAAAATAATTTATGATATAATGAATTATTTTTTTATATGTTATAACATATTGATTAATTTTTTTGGGCATCAACCATGAGTTTATAAAATAAATGAACTCTTTTAACCATATTAATTAAATAAATTTCTATATAATGTGATACAATACACATAAAAAACAAACTAATGTTATAATATATAATTTATTATTTATCTATCTCTTAATTTATTATTTAAAAGTGGATATAACAGTCTTTTAAAATATAAAAATATCTTAAAATTATGAATTTTGATTCTATAGGTTGTGTATTACTGGTGGAAATAATAATCTACTAACTATTTTTAATGTAACCACATCAAACTCACTATAAAATTATTTATCATCAATAAGGGATGTTCCACATTTCTATTTATAATATATATTACCACATATTAGTTTGAATTATCTTAGAAAAACAATTTTATTTATATATATTTTATATCCCCAAACTCCATCCATATAATCTAATCAACATTAATAATGATTTGTATGATTATTAGATTTAAAAACAATTATATACATAACAATGATATAACATAGGGTGATAAATGATTTTCCACAATAAAATATTATATTTTTCATGAATATATAGAGATATAATTTGATAAAATATATCATGAGTGATAGAGAATGAATTGAGCATTATATTTGAGGGAGTGTTTAATCATATTGAACGTTGTAACATGACCAAACATGGGGGTCATAAAATAAATCACCTTGTCAAAAAAGTTATATGAATATATCACATAAAATTATATAGTAAATTTTTTTTAGTTTTAGTATGTCATATGTAATTATATATATGATAAGGTTACGCAAAAATAGTGATACTTTTTTAGGGGGTTAATCAATAAATTCACTTAATTTTACATTTTACCATCAAAATATTTTAAAACATGTTAATGTGCATGAAAAGATTGATATGAAAAACAAAAAAAATCAAGGAGAAATAAATTAGAAACAATATAATTTTATGAGTTTTACTACTTAAAATGAGAATCTATAACCTTGGAATGATATAGTGAAACTCATGATCACACATTCTACTCAATTCAAAAACATCTTTTAAAATTCAGAATTCAAATTATCCTTAGTCTTAAATCCGAACTTCATCCCTTGAATGTGTTTAAGGAATAAAAAATTTCTGGAAGATCTAAACGAAATTGATTTTCAATATAAAAATTAAAGATGAAAAATAAAATAAAATAAGGCCATCGTTTTGGTTGGAAATATGATTTTGAGAAGAAAATAACGTGGGAATGATGAGGTAACCGAAAAAGATGAAGAATTTAGACCACATATCATGCATATCGATGAAAATAAATAACAATGTAGTTTTAGATCACCGAGTATCCCTAAAAAATGTCAAAACTTGGGAGAGAGTTATTGTGAGCATGAGGATTTTATAGATCCCGAAAATGAGTTCTCCTCATTAATGAATTATTTTTAATGATTTTTGGTGTCAGATATTAAAAAACCAATGCCAAAAATCAGAGAAAATATTCTAGCATCATTTTTTACTAGGTCCAACCCCAAAAATATTTTTGTAAATATTTTTCGTGTATGTTTTTCTAAAAACTAGTGCAGTAATTATAATTTTTTGGGGATCAATTATTTATAAAACCGATGAAATATATATATATATATATATATATATATTTGGCATTTGATTTTTTAAAAAAAGATGCCTAAAATAAATTATTCCATGGATTTGGGGCTCGATTTTACTAAAAAAAGATCCTAGAAAAGTGTATAAATACATTTTCGGGTTGTTTTTTATTAAAACAGATGCCCAAACACTCGTGCGCATACATTTTTAATCAGTTTAAAAAAACTGATGCCATTTTTCCGACATAAAAAATACTATTTACATGTTTGAATCATAGTTTTAACATATATATAATATTAAATCACCAAATATATCTTTAGGAGTATCCATGTAAAATAGAAATGAAAATAATTATCATCACTTAATGGAGGTGGTAGTCTACACGCTCGCTCAAGTGACATTATCATTTTTTAATAGATGAAGGGTAAGGGGGTAGATAATATTTTATCTTTACATAATCAAAATTCTGTGATAAAAATAATATATATCTAATAAATCCATTTATATAAACCTCTATCAGTGTTAGAGATTAATAAAAATATATTACTTCATGGAGATAGTAGTCAATTCATACTCCTGAGTGATGATATTTATTTTCCATTAGTTATAATAGAGATAGAAAATAGTTGTACTATAATCATAATCAAATTTTATTTTACAAAATATATGAATTTCATTTGGTTAATATGGTTATTGAATATTTTTAGGAGGTTATCGAATAAATAATCTCCAAATAAATTAATTATGATAATTGCCTCATCTTTATGTATCATATTTTAACATACTCTTTAAGCTTTATTGAGAGGGTATTCCGTGGATACAAGGACATCAATGTTATGTTGAGGAATGTATGGAATTTATTTCAGTATATCATGGTGAAAAAAGATGTCTCAAGTGGTTTGGAAAAGTGATGAAGTAGGTTCCCATTTATACGTAAGGTTGGTGGAACATTTAAACACATTGAACTTTAATTTAAAATATTTTTCTTTCTCTAGTAATGGGAATCAAAATTGTCATACTTTCAAATATAATAAGGTTTAGTTCAAAATAAAATCAAAATATGATATTTAAGAAATTATTTTACATTATTATAAACCTTATCTCTTATGTTAAACAATTTCAATAACATTTAACCTTTATGATGGTAACCAAATTATTGGCCATTAAGTGTTAGTAATGTCTTTATAAACATTAAATCTGCTCATATGTAGACATTGGCTAATATTCTAAGACATTTAACATTTATTATATAAAATATAATATTTTTATTAGTTTTAAAATAATAAATTAAATAATTCTTAATAAAAATATCTTCAAAGTCATTTTGGGACTATCTATACAATTTTACACAAATAACATAAATATTAGCTTGGATTTTTAATTTAAAAAAATAAAACATTACTTTTCTTTAATTGTGATCTTCAAAAATCCTAAAAGAATTTAACTAATATAAAAAAATAACTTTTAAAAATTTAAAACTATCTACATGAATTTTTCAATCGCTTGCATAAGAACTGGATCGGTGATTTATATGAATTTTAGGTAATTTTTTCATTACAATAATTTATAAACAAAATTATATATATTTAAATAATTAAATGGTTATTTTTTCTTTATTCATTACTTAAAATAATATAATGGCCATTATCAATGTATATTTGTATGAAATTTTTACTTTTTTAACATAGGAGGGTATTGTTCAATATAAAATCATTTAATAAGATTAAGGATGGTTCTTGAGAGACTTTGGGACTATATCTAGTAGTATTTACCCTATTTAACCAATTTTCCCGTTTACAATGGGGTAAAAATTTTACCATGGTTTTCTCTTTATTATGCAAAAAATGAATTTTAACATTTTAAAAAGCATAAATATGTTTATTCAAATTATAGATTCCTTGTATAAGATTGAATTTATATATGTTATAATAATTAAATTTCATATAATTTCAATAAAATAGAAAAAACCCCATTATTCTTAAAATACATTTTTATGTATAAATACGATTTCCTACAAAAATCAATTATAATGTTGATTCCAATTAAATTAATTGTATTATGCTAAATTAAAGGCAAATTATTTGATTCTAAATCAATTAAGACATAAAATAGAACATTCTCCAAACAAGATTTAATGATATTTATTGAAAATATTATTTATTTGAATAGAAACGTTACATAGAACAAAAAAGTAAAACATAGATTTTTATGATTAAAATTTTATATTAAAATTAATTATATTTTTTACTAAATTTCATCTCTAAAAATGAATTCCAAAATAATCAAGTCATTCTTACATCATTATAATTTCACAAAATTTATGGTACTTGTAAAATCAGTTTTTTTAAATTTTTACCCAAAAATCAACTATTTATGAAAAATTGAACAATTAACCTTATGTTCTTTTAGAAATTATGAAATAAAAAATTAATTTTCATTTTTTAATATTCAAATTCCAAAATACATAATTTAATCTTTGAAATAAAAAATAAAAAATATAAGTAAAAATCACTTTTTTATAAAAATGATTATTTTAAACCTTAAATTATCTGAAAATTATGAGATTCAATTATTATAATTCAAAATTATTTACTTATTTCTTAGTAACTATTTAATAAATTGTGATAAGTAAAAAATTTCAACATATATATAACTTTTGACTTTCTCTTATTCACACCCACTAAACCAATAATTAGGTTACACCACACATATCTAAATAAAAAATTTTACATAGTTTTTATAGGATTATTTAATATCACTGTTGTGTGTTGTATATTATATTGAATGTAGTATTATGTTAAAAGATAATAAATTCTAAAAAATTTTACTCTTACATTTTGTCTGTTATTGAAATTGTTCCCCCATAATTCTATCTTTTCTCCGATGTAATGTGTTTTAAACATTTTCACAATTAATTATAAGGAGTATAAGATTAAAATACAGAAGTGGAAAGAAGTAACAATTATTCCACATCAATTACATTTAATTTTATAAAGGAATTAAATTTCTATGTTGTAACTAGGAATTTTTTCAATTCCTCAATATTTATTAAACCAATAATTTACCAGTGTGAGACTCAAACTTATGAATGACTTTCATAAATCATACCAACATATCCAACCAATGTTTTCTATATAGTAATCGATAGATTTATTATCTTCTAACATGATTTTGATATACTATTTTACAATAGAAATAGGGAAAGTGAGAGAAAATACATACTTTATTTATCCAAATAATTTCATTCATTGGTTGTTTTTGAATATTTTTCCACCAATTTTTTATGTCATATATTAAATAATCATTATTACATTTTCTTTCCTGGAGTACACAAGTTTATTTTAACAAGTGAAAATATCTTCAAACGGATGAAAAATTACACCTTCTACTTAAACCCAATTACCAAAACCAAAATTGTTTGAACATGTTAATATAATATCCAATATAAATAACCTTTTATACATCAATATAAAAAAAATCTAAATACAAACCAAATTTAATCTGAAATCATTCCACAAATAATTAACCTTAAAACAAATCCAAAATCTTATTTCCTAAATTCAAAACTCAAAAATCAAAAATATATTAACACATATTTTTTCCAAGGATGATATAAAATTTACCCCTAAAAAACTTTAATCACTTATAATGTCATATACAAAAAATATATTTACCCAAATCATATGTTATCTGTAATAAAATAATCATTTCCCAAAATAATTGGAATCACCATAAGACAAAAACATATATTATTTCATATGTTAAATAAAATTTTATTATTATAATATAATTATAACATAGAAAATAATATTCACTTTAACTTAATCATATAATATTACCTATAAAGTTAAATTCATATAAATTTATTTTAGTCACTTTATAAACAAATAACTTTTCAATATAATGGTTATCTAAACATATATTACCAGAATATGATATTTCATTTTTTCCCATTTAATATAATTACCTCTACATGAAAGAACACATTAAGATTAATGTTTTTATGTTTCCTTCAACATATTTTCTTAATAAAATTCCCAATGAATAACATCAAACTAAATCACATGTTAACACTTTGGGTTACATATACCCAAATGATATTTAAAAACAATATAATCATATCCCAAATGTCATAAGTCTCCTAAGAATAACATTATGTAAAACATACAAATTATATACATGCCTTTAAACTAATGGTTATCCTAAAAAGTATCAATCCATAATGGTATACTTAAATATTAAATTATTTTAATTTGATTACATTCTAATAAAATAAATGTATCTAAAACTTATTGTAATACCAAATTAGAGATTCAAAATCCCATGCTACTAGATCAGCTTCAAAAAATTTATTCTTTTCACACGTGATTATATACATATTTATGTGAAATAATTTAAACCATATATAATTACAATATTAATAGATTACTTTGAGAAATGTTTATAACAAATATCTTTTAGGTTATGTTTTTTAGAGAATGATGAATTACCCATTGAATAATAAAACCATGTACTTCTCATAAAATGGGTGTTTTACCATTACAATTTCATTTTAAATAAGTAGAGATTGGCGTCTACAAAAAAATTCCCCACAAATGATGCTCTTCTAAAAATATATTACATATATCATTATTTATTTCCCTGGGAAATAAAAACATATAAAAGGGTGATACCATATGATCAGTAAGGGTAAACATGGGATTTATCAATAGACAATCATTTTGCAGCATAATTTATGTATACGTTTATTATAAGATCCTAATAACATAAAAACCATACCCAACCATTCATAAATAATAAATAATGATTTAGGGATTAAAACACTTACATAACAAGTGACTAGATTCATAATAGTGTGGAATCATAAATAAGTAACCAAAATATTTGACATTGTACCATAATCATAATACATTTGTTTTTGGCATACATATAAGAGTAGAAAATAATTTCCTTAGTCAAGTATTATTTCAAATATTATTGTATTATGAAGAGCACCATAGTGGATTAGATACACTTTCCATTCACATGATTTCCTAAGTTAATGCTCACTGTTATTAATATCATAGTAGATGTAGTTTATGATTATATGTGGCTTACCTCTATTCATTTCATATTATCTCATGAGACAAAAATCCTCACCCAATGCATTAGAAAAAAATATGACTTCTCACCCACCAGAAACATAATGAAAACCAAACATAAATGATCCAAAATATCATAAACACATTAATAAAATAATTCATCATTACAACATCGAATGAACCATGAAACAATTTCGGTTTCATAAATATTTCATCTATATGAAATCATAATCTATATAGAGAAAATAAATTTATGGTATTATAAAAACATTAGTAATTTCAACATAGCTTAATAGGCTCGTTGATAGAAAATGGTAACCTATAAACAATATCAAAATTTCATCATCATACACAATATAGTGATATTTAATTTATTATATTATAAGATGATTTCCATAGTAATGAATAATAATCAAGAAATAATATTTACAAATATGGGAATCATTTTTAAATGATTATTTAAAATATGCAATGAAAATTATAAAACATAACTTTTAAATTGGTAACTTTTTAAAACTAATATTACTCGAAATCTGGGAATGATATTCTAATTTTAAAAAAACATGAACAATTAAATTAATATTTAGGATTAATAATTATTATGGTGGTTTGAAAATCTATTCATACACCTTACATTAAATGTAAATGTTTTGTTTTACAATTATGTAAAAATTATAAAAATTAATTCTTTAAAAAAAATTTAAATGGGTTGATTTTAATTTATTGAACATATGGTAAAAGGTATTATAAATTACCTTTTAGAAACATATCATTTATACTGACAAAATTAATAGAATTCAATTGATGAAAATAGATATATAATAAAAGGAGTCTCCACCAAAAAAAGAAATAATGCTAGATTTTCTTAAAAATGTCATTTTTGTAATTTTCAGTGATAAAGAGGATAAAATTTTACCAATAATTAGAAAAAAAAAATTAAACATAATAACATAAAATATTTTTGTTTTAAATTATAATTATTATATAATTTATATCATTGTAAATTTGATATGGACCATCTCGAAAAGAAATGAGGTTTCAAAATAAACCAACCCGTCTTTTTTAATTTTTGAATCCTGAAACCATTAAAAGAAATAAAATCAAATGGAAATTTAAAAAGCATAAATATTAATAGATTTATGATATAATATATTAATTTTGATTTATATATATAATATTATCACAAATTTGAATAGAATATGTTTGACATCACACCAAAAGAATATTGATATGATGAACGATATCCTTAAGTACAAAATTTTTTTATATGTGATATTATCATATTTATAATAAAAAAATATTTATAATTAATCAATTACATAACTATATTCATAGGTATAAAATTAGTTATGATTTTCTTATAAAATCTTACAACCTATTTACTAATAGTTCATCATAAAAATCATTTTTCTAAGTGTTAATTGGTTCATTTTTCATTCATCTTTTGTTTTGGTTATTCAAGTACATTACCAATGTGAATGGTCTAATATTATTTATAATATTGATAATTTAATAAGTATCATATTTATTAATTACATAAAAATTTATAACAATTCAAATAAATTGGTTTTGAACAATTAATTGCATCACTTCAAGGATGTGGTAGTCGAGCGTAAGTAGGGGTGATGTTTTCACTTAAGTATAGACAGAAGAAAAGGTAAATAATAATTAAAATTTCTAAAATAAAACTTATATCATATATATATATATATATAATTTACTTATCAATTCTATGGTTATGACCAGCCATGTCAAGTGGAAATGAAAAATGGATCAGAACGCTTCGTGGATGAGGCAGTTCATATGTACATAGGCGCGACATTATAATTTTCCCACAAATAAGGGAGAAAGAAGGTGTCACGACCCCCTCCCACCAAAGATACCCCTCCTGAGCTGGAAATGATGAAAGGGAGATAATTACCCCCGAGTCCCTCCTCCAGTAGGCCCCGGGTTGGCGACTAGCACAAAGGGTATGAGTTTTCACAAATATGGGAGGCATTGCCCTTTTTATTATTTTGGATCGGGAAATAGGACAAGTCAACCACCAAAAAGGGAAAAGAACAAGTCTATATAAATAAACCCAAACCAAGCCCACATGCATGTTTAAACAATTTTATAACAAGGTACATGTACAAGAAAGCTCAAAAGTACAATACCAAAGAAAACAAGAGAACGAAAACTGCAACAACTCCAACTGCCCGACTAGTAGGGTCCCGCACGGCCCTGGTAGTCCTCCTGGAAACCTGAATGTAAACGTAGGGTGAGCATACAAGTATAATCAGTAGGGAAACCTAATGCTATCGTGCACAAGTGGGGAGACATCCTAATGTCCCTTGAGAACAACATAAGAAACCTAACAAGGAAAACTATCCACCCAATCTCACCAGCCACACTCACCAAAACACAATCACAGCAGGTAGTAGTAGTATATGAACAAGAGCATTGGGTACCCCTCACCATTTACCATTAGTTAGATGAACGTCCTGACGCTGTCACACTCTCCCCGCCCGCACACACCTGGGCCTCAAAACCACGGATCCTACCCACACACACCTGGGCCTCAAAACCACGCATCCCGCCCGCACACACTTGGGCCTCACCACCATGTATCCCGCCCACACACACATGGGCCTCACAACCACAACCACATCCCTGCCCGAAGACACCTGGGCCTCATCCCGAAGATTCTTGGGAATAGTAATAGTAACCGAATTCTCACCCGAAGACACCTGGGCCAGAAATCGAAACCTACCTAAAGAGTCTTAGGTGTAAGGTCGCCTCAAGCCATTATAGCCTATAAGCCTGCCCAAAGAGTCTTGGGAATAATCCCCCAAATCAACACCTACCTGAAGATTCTTGGGTGTAAGGTTGCCTCAAGCCATCAGAGCCTAGGGGAGAAGGAGCCAGAAGGAGCTAGTAACTATGGGAAAACACCATTTCCCACGAAATGGGAGTGTTCAGCACTAAGTGCTCAACATGGGTGCGGTGCGATAAAACACAAAAGATACATATATATATATATGGAAACCACTCATCCCAACCTATGGCTTCTAAAAAGAGAAACTGAGCACGTGCCTCGGCACTGCTACCACGAAGCATGCATACAACAAACAACCCCAACCCCATTAAGGTTTTCACGTTTCAGCAGAAATTAGCTTATTTAGTTCCTAACTACTGGGCAACTATCCACAACCAACCACAACAGACGTTCGTAAGCATATCCCTACCATCCACAAAGCAAGTTAGGAAAACACAGCAACACGTAAAGTACATTTTTATTAACCAACCAACCCATTGATTTTTATTTCCGTTTCATTACCAAGCCCCACCATTCATTAACTCTTCCACTTTTATTTATTTATTCAACACAACCCATAGTCCGTTCACATTTATACCCATCCCTGCAGCCCCACTTCCAACCACCATAACCACACATCGTTATCCCTTTAATACCATTTATTGCAGCCCCGCTGCCCGTGACCATTAAACATTCACACATTCCCACAACCAAGCCGACCGCCGCCCCGCTGCTCACCCATTTCACAAAAACCCAAAAAACACCCCCATCACATGCCACGTAACCAAGGCAACACTCACATGTTCATTATTCCATTTTTTTTAACTGGGGTGATCACACAATGGTTCCAGATTTTCATTTAAATAGTCAACTTTACGTGATTAACCAATTTACAAATTCCATGATGTTTCCAAACACAAAATTGTCTAGAAGATAAGGCAACATTTAATTGCACAAGAAAAGGCCCCCAACGACCATTATTTTCAGTAGGCATAAGCTTATTCATGTCACAACATAATCACAGGATATAAAAAGTAAAGTAACAGCAATCAAAAACTTCCCAACCCCGTTCTTTAACCAAATATTATCTTTATTAAACTGGTTCAAAACTGTTTCACGTAAACAAGAGAACACCCACCCCGCATGATTCACAAATTAGAGAGACAAATGTAAGATCCCTACCTCAACAGGTTCTGGACACAACGCTCCCCCGGATCTACTTTCGAAGACGTTCGTCGACATCCCGGAAAAACATCCTCGGGTGGAAGTCGGAGAGGAAAAGCCGAAGGAAAGACAACAGATCCAATCTCGGATGTTCCGCCTCGTCGTTACGATCCCGTGGCCCCTGACAGATCGTAAATCAGAGATCGGACGAAAAAGTTATGGAAGAAAGAGCCTTCGAGTCTCTTGAAAGAGCTCAGCTCAGAGGAGAGGGGAGGAGAGGTGTGAGTTGAAAGGAGGAGGGGACCCCTCCTTTTATAGGTGTGAAAAGAAAAAGTACACGGCGTGTACTTATGGTACACGTCGTGTACTCGGCCATTTTCACACGGTCTCCACGCGGCATCCAACGCGGCTCTGCGGCCGTTGACTGGTCAACACACCGTTTGAAGGTAATGCATATCCGGGGAAGGACTACACAGCATGTAGATTGGAAACACGGCGTGTACACATTTATCGCACACGGCAAGGACACAGCTCCAACACGGCACACGACCGACGACTGGTCAACACACGGTAATGCGTACGCAGGGAATGACTACACGACCTATAGATTGGACACATGGCGTGTACCTATCTTCTTCAGGTGGCAAAGACACAACCATCCACACGGGGTATACCTGGCAAGAGGGTACACGACGTGTACTCAAACTACACGGCGTGTAGTTTCAAAATTCTGGAAAGTGTGGGAAAAGTCCATTTTACCCTACAGAACACTTCGTGGCCTTATTTTTGACAATGGAATGGGCCGGAGAGGTCCGAGCCATTACATCAGATACCTCTTAAAACATTCTTGTCCCTGATAATTCAAAAACCAACCCAGAGAAACCCAAAAAGATACCTCTTATGGTTCTCGTTATAACAGGAACCCAACCAACAACCCTAATCATATGTGTTAGGAGAACCTTCTCCTATATCTAGATATTATCCACTTTAGGCGGCACTAATTCGCCCGCATGGGTTTAATCACATCCTCATTAATGAGTCTCGATTAAGAATTGGGTCTTCCCACTTTCATGCATTAGGATTTTCAACTCGCACTAACCCCAGCACCACACAACCAACACACTACCCGAACACATGGGTTTGGGAAATTTCTTCACCTATGTTGAGATATTATCTGCTTTAGGCGGCACTGACTCGCCTGCATGGGTTCAATCGCATCCACATTAATGCGTCTCGATTAACGGTCATGTTTTTCCACTTTCCCACACATCCGGACATGTTACACATTACCAAGGGACAAGAAAACAAAAAGGTCTCACAACTGACAAGGAAATAATTCCATTTATCAATGCTACAGAGTACAACATCAAGACAAAGCTCAGAAGAACAAGGGAACACAAGTCAAAACAACTCCGGGTACTGAGTGTGCATCTGGGTCTCCCGCTCCCAAGTGCTCTCCTCGAGGCCTCCATGCCTCTACAACACATGAAACAAGGGAATGGTTCATCCACAGAGCACCTTCTCTTTGTGATCCTCGATTCTGACTGGTCGTTCCTCGATGGTCGCATCGTCTCCCATATCCAACTCTCCCAAGTCGATAACGTGAGAGTCATCGTGTAAGTACCGACGAAGCTGGGAGACGTGGAAGACGTCATGAACTTTCTCCAACTGAGGTGGAAGGGCCAGCTGATATGCCACCTCACCGACTTGCCTCAACACCTCAAAAGGTCCGATGAACCTAGATGAGAGCTTGCTCTATTTCCCAAATCTCCCCTACCCCCGTCGAGGGGAATCCTTCGAGAACACATGGTCTCCCACCTCGAACTCCAAGGGCCTCCTCCGATAATCATCATAAGACTTCTATCGGTCCTGAGCCGCCTTCATCCTCTCACGTACAAGCTGGAATTTCTCCCTGGTGCTCTGCACTACCTCTGGCCCAAGAGCACCTGTCTTACCAACCTCTTCCCAGCAAATGGGTGAACGACATGGCCTTCTATAAAAAGCCTCAAATGGTGCCATGCCAATAGTAGAGTGGAAGCTGTTGTTGTAGGAAAACTCTACTAAAGGCAAGTTTCGTACCCATGATCCTCCGAAATCCAGAATGCATGCTCGCAACATGTCCTCTAACGTCTAGATAGTCCACTCTGTCTGCCCATCGGTCTGGGGGTGGAAAGCAGTGCTAAGGCGTAGCTGGGTGCCAAAAGCATGCTGTATCCCCCTCTAGACTCTTTAGGTAAACCGAGTATCCCGGTCTGAGATGATAGTCCTCGGAACTCCATGAAAATGCACCACCTCGTCTACGTACCTATGTGCTAAGGTATTCACTGAGCCCGACTCCTTGATTGCTAAGAAGTGAGCCAATTTCATCAGTCGATCCACCACTACCCAGATAGCATCATAACCACCCTGAGCTCTGGGTAGTCCTGTGATGAAGTCCATCGAGATGTCATCCCAATTCCACTCGGGGACATCTAAAGGATACAACAAACCACCAGGAACACGGTGTTCAGCCTTCACTTACTGACACACTAGGCACTTAGCCACAAACTCCGCCACTTCCCGTTTCATCCCAGGCCACCAAAACTGATCCCTCAGGCCTCGATACATTTTTGAAACTCCTATATGTACCGCTAAGGCTTAGCTATGGAACTCATGGAGAACACCCTCAAACATCGCCTCTCGGACAAACAACCTTCCACGGAAAAGCATCCGATGTCGGCCGTCCTCTGACCATCCCTCTGGAGCATTCCCCTGATCGACACGATCCCGCATCACCTATGCCTCGGAGTCCCCTCACTGAGACTCCTCCACCTGCTGCGACAAGGAGGATTGCACCATCATCTGGAACAAACAGCCTCCAACACCTTCTTCCCTTGCATCTAAGTGCAGGGCAGCCAACTCTCCCATTTCCTTCCAAGCATCAGCGGATTCCCGAACCTTTTCTTAATGTGACATAATGCTTAGGGCATTAGACACAACGTTGCCCTTACCTTCAGTGTAAGAGATCTCTAAGTCATAGTCTTGGAGAAACTCGACCCATCTCTACTGCCGTAAGTTCAGGTCATGCTGGGAGAAGATATAACGCAGGCTCTTGTGATCTGAGAAGACCACAAAGCGCTCCCCAAAGAGGTAATGTCGCCACAACTTCAATGCGAACACTACTGCTGCAAGATCCATGTCATGGGTGGCATAGTTACGCTCGTGAGGGTGCAACTACCTAGAACCATAACAAATCACGCCCATCTTCTGCATCAGTACGCACCCCAGACGAAGGCCAGAAGCATCACAAAACACTTCATACAACAACCCTTCCTCTGGAAACCTGAGTTCGGGAGCACTGAACAAATTCTCCTTCAGGTAGTCGAAAGATTTCTGGCACTGCTCGCTCCACAAGAAGACCTTGTTCTTCCTAGTCAAAGCTATCAAGGGAGCATAAAATCGAGAGAATTCCGAAACGAACCTCCGATAGTAACCTGCTAACCCCAGGAAACTAGAAACTTCTGCCACATTCTTGGGTGCCGCCCAAGAAACAACTGCCTCCACCTTCGACGGGTCCACCGATACTCCATGCTAAGACACCACGTGCCCATGGAAGTGTACTTCTTATTTCAAGAACTTACACTTCGACAATTTCTCGTAAAGCTGGTGGCGTCGAAGGAATTACAGGACCACCCTGAGATGCTCAACGTGCTCCTCCTCTGATCTTGAGTAGACCAGATCGTCATCGATAAACACAATGATGAACCGGTCCAGAAACTCTCAGAAGACAGAGTTCATAAGTCCCATGAACACAGTTGGTGCATTCGTAACTCCAAACGGCATCACTACAAACTCGAAGTGCCCATACCTGCACCTGAAAGATGTCTTCGAGATGTCACTGTCCTTCACCCTCAGCTGATGATATCCTGATCGTAGATCAATCTTAGAGAACCAACCTGCTCCCCTCATCTGGTCAATGAGATCATCTATCCTTGGAAGGGGGTAATAGTTCTTGACCGTTACCTGGTTCAGCCATTGGTAGTCTATGCATAGCCTGAGACCACCATTTTCCTTCTTCATGAACAAAACTGGAGCACCCCATGGCGACACACTGGGTCGAACAAAACCCTTCTCCTTCAGATCGTCAATATGAATCTGCAACTCCCGCAACTCCGAAGGTGCCATCTGATACGGGGCCATCAAAATAGGACGGGAACCAGGCTGTAAGTATAACCAAAACTAAACGTCTCGTCGGGGGGGGGGGGGGGGTAGAGTTACAACCTCCTCAGGAAAAACATCGAGGAACTCCCCAACAACCTCTGGGACATCCATCATCTCTGTATCAGTTGGAACCACTGATAACCCGCTCAACAAGGAAAGGAGAGGCTCCACACACCGGATTCTAGCCAGATAGCTCCTCTCGCCTACAAAAGATACGTGCTGCCCATCTACGTCGGAGAACACGACTCTTCTCCAGAAGCAGTCGATAACGACACTAACAGAAAACAACCAGTCGATGCCTAGGATGACATCGTATGGCTGGATCTGTAATAGAAGAAGGTCTCCACTAGATCGATGTGGTCCCAACGTCAACCCACATCCCCGAAAAACAAAAGATACGCTGGTCTAGCCTCCAACTGGTGTACTCAGCACCAGTGGTACGGAATGTATCTCTACTTATAGTCCCAAAACATGGGCTAGAGTAGGTGAAACAAAAGAGTGCGAGGCTCCCAAATCGAACAAAGCAGAAACAAGAGTGCTGAACAAACAAATCGTACCTCGCACCACCTCTGGTCCTGCTGGAGCTGCCAACTCTGCTGCGTGCAACTGTCCACGCCCAGCTCCTCTGCATCTCCGATGCAGTCCACTTCCCCGACCACACCCTGGTGGAGGTCCCTGAGGAGCACCCTGATGTCGGCCTCCTCTCGCAAAGTCTGCCCTCGGAGGAGCATGGTGCTACTGCTGCTGGAAGGGTCTCGCCTGCAACTGGTGCTGCTGCGGTGGGCGCTGAACCTTCCCACCTCCACTATACAGATCTCAGGTCGGGCACCGACTCTGAACGTGCCCGAAACTTCCACAAGAAAAACACCTTGGTCTTGGGCTCGTGGAAAAGGGATGAGGACCCGAAGATCTGAACTGGAACTCCTAGGGCCTACACCCCACTGGCCTGAACCTGGAAGGTCCTATCGTAGGAGACCAGCTGCTGACTGCCTTCCCCTTCGACGAACCTGGCTGAAACACCTCACGTGGTGCACCTCCCAGCGATTGTATCCTCTCTACGACCTAAGCCTTCTTCTGCACTTCCAAGTACATCGGAAGGGTGAAGGGGGTGATAGCATACTGGAGCGAAGGACAAAGCGCTTCCTCCAAATGTCTCTCCCGAGATTCCTCATCCGGAAAGAGATCCCGAGAAAAGCGCTAGAGATCTTTGAACATGATCCCCAGATCTTGTACCGACATACTCACCTACTAAAGGGAGAGTAACTCATGCCGCTTCTCCACCGTGATCATGGAAGAAAGGAATTCCTCTCGGAATTCCTTCTCAATGTCAGCCCATGGAATCTATGCCTCTATCCTCTCTACGAGGTAGAGCGTCCACCACTGTCGCGCCACACCTCTCAGCTGACTGGATGCTAGAGAAACCCAGTACTCCATCGGAGCACGGATCAAGGTGAAAGCGATTCCTAGCTCCTCAAGCCACCCCTCCATATCCGTATCCGAAGTACTACCCTCGTACTTCTTGAGGGCCTGCTGCTGGAAGGAACGGAGAGTCTTCTGCCACTGGATATCTTCCTCCTCTCGGTCAATCCTCAACTGATCGACAGCCTGAATCTGCTAGGCCTCGGCTGTCTGAGCCACCTGGGGATGACGTCCAGGTGCCATAGCTGTACAGTAAACAAGGATCGCCTAAGCACAAGTAGTAAGGAATTTTCTCAAAGATTTAATTATCATTTTATTTCAATTTCTTTCCCAGAACACCCAAATCAATTAAAACACAACCATGATGTTGCATTTACCTTCCCTAGGGTCTCTACCCTGTAATCAATGTAGTATTACTTGGTCATTCGGTAGGCTCATAGTCCTTGCATCGGATCACGGGGGGCCCTAAAATCCCGTGTCCTAGCCGGTCTTCCCTGGCCTATGTCATGCACCAAGGTTAACTAACATTATTGCCCTAACATCCCATGAAATCCTCACTGTGCCTAACTCCAGACTCCATCCTATCTCTCAACCATAACCTCTATAACCATTCTGTCACGACCCCCTCCCACCAAAGATGCCCCTCCTGAGCTGGCAATGGTGAAAGGGAGATAATGACCCCCCCCGAGTCCCACCTCCAGTAGGCCCCGGGTTGGTGACTAGCACCAAGGGTATGAGTTTTCACAAATATGGGAGGTATTACCCTTTTTATTATTTTGGATCGGGAAATAGGACAAGTAAACCACCAAAAAGGTAAAAGAACAAGTGTATATAAATAAACCCAAACTAATCCCACATGCATGTTTAAAAAATTTTATAACAAGGTAAAAGTAAAAGAAAGCTCAAAAGTACAATACCAAAGAAAAAAAGAGAACATCAACTGCAACAACTCCAACTGCCCGACTAGTAGGGTCTCGAATGGCCCTGGTAGTCATCCTGGAAACCTGAAAGTAAATGTAGGGTGAGCATACAAGTATACTTAGTAGGGAAACCTAAATCTCTCGTGCACAAGTGGGGAGAAATCCTAATGTCCCACGAGAACAATAGAAGAAACCTAACAAGGAAAACTATCCACCCAATCTCACCAGCCACACTCACCAAAACACAATCACAGCAGGTAGTAGTAGTATAAGTACAAGAGAATTGGGTACCCCGCACCATTTCCCATTAGTTAGCTGAACGTCCTGATGCTGTCACACTCTCCCCGCCCGCACACACCTGGGACTCATAATCACGTATACCACCCGCACACACCTGGGCCTCACAACCACAACCACATCCCCACCGAAGACACCTGGGCCTCATCCCGAAGATTATTGGGAACATTAATAGTAACTGAACTCTCGCCCGAAGACACCTGGGCCTGAAATCGAAACCTACCTGAAGAGTCTTAGGTGTAAGGTCACCTCAAACCATTATAGCCTATAAGCCTGCCTGAAGAGTCTTGGGCCTAATCACCCCAATCGAAACCTACCCGAAGAGTCTTGGGTGTAAGGTCTCCTCAAGCCATCACAGCCTAGGGGAGAAGGAGCAGGAATGAGCTAGTAACTATGGGAAAACACCCTTTCCCATGAAATGGGAGTGTTCGGCACTAAGTGCTCAACATGGGTGCGGTGCGATAAAACACAAAAGATACAGATATATATATGGAAACCACTCAGCCCAACCTATGGATTCTAAAAAGAGTAACTGAGCACGTGCCTCGACACTACTACCACGAAGCATGCATACAACAAACAACCCCAACCCCATTAAGGTTTCACGTTTCAGCAGAAATTAGCTTATTTAGTTCCTTAACTACTGGGAAAAAATCCACAACCAACCACAACGACTGTTCGTAAGCATATCCCTACCATCCACAAAGCAAGTTAGGAAAACACAGCAACACGGCAAGTCCCTTCTTATTAACCAACCAACCCATTGATTATTATTTCCGTTTCATTACCAAGCCCCACCATTTATTAACTCTTCCACTTTTATTTATTTATTAAACACAACCCATAGTCCGTTCACATTTAAACCCATCCCTACAGCCCCGCTGCCAACCACCATAACCACACATCGTTATCCCTTTAATACCATTTATTGCAGCCCCACTGCCCATCACCATTAAACATTCACACCTTCCCACAACCTAGCCGACCGCAGCCCCGATGCTCACCAATTTCACAACAACCCACAATACACCCCCATCACATGCCACGTAACTAAGCCAGCACCCACATGTTCATTATTCGATTTTGTTTAACCGGGGTGTTCACACAAGGGTTATAGATTTTCATTTAAACAGCCAACTTTACGTGATTAACCAATTTCCACATTCCATGAATTTTCCAATCACAAGACGGTCTAGAAGATAGGGCGTCATTTAATTTCGTAAGCAAAGGCCCCCAACGACCGTTATTTTTAGTAGGAATAAGCTTATTCATGTCACAGCATAATCACAAGATATAAAAAGTAATGTAACAGCAATCAAAAACCTCCCAACCCCGTTCTTTAACCAGTTATTATATTTATTAAAATGGTTCAAAAGTGATTCACATAAACAAGAGAACACCCACCCTGCATGATGCACAAATTAGAGAGACGAAGGTAAGATCCCTACCTCAACAGGTTCTGGTCACAACGCTCCCCCGGATCAACTTTAGAAGACATTCATCGGCGTCCCGGGAAAACCTTCTCAGGTGGATGTCGGATAGGAAAAGACGAAGTAAAGAAAACGGATCCAATCTCGGAAGTTCCGACTCATCGTTATGATCTCGTGGCCGCTGACGGATCGTAAATCGGAGCTCGTACGAAAAAGTTATGGAAGAAAGAGCCGTTGAGTCTCTTGAGAGAGCTCTACTCAGAGGAGAGGTGAGGAGAGGTGTGAGTTGAAAGGAGGAGGGGACCCCTCCTTTTATAGGTGTGAAAAGAAAAAGTACACGTCGTGTACTTATGGTACACGGTGTGTACTTATGGTAAACGACATGTACTCGGCTGTTTTCACACGGTTTCCACGCGGCCTCCAACACGGCTCCGCGGCCGTTGACTGGTCAACACGCGGTTTGAAGGTAACGCATACACGGGGAAGAACTACATGGCATGTTGATTGGACACATGACATGTACACATTTATTGCACACGACAAGGACACGGTTCCAATGCGGCACATGACCGACGACTGGTCAACACACGGTAACACGTACGCGGGGAAGGACTACACGACGTGTAGATTGGACACACGACGTGTACCTATCTTCTTCACGCAGTAAAGACACGGCCATCCACATGGGGTATACCTGGAAAGAGGGTACATGGCATGTACTCAAACTACACGGCGTGTAGTTTCAAAATTCTGGAAAGTGTGGGAAAAGTCTATTTTACCCTCCAGAACACTTCGTGGCCTTATTGTTGACAAAGGAATGGGCCGGAGAGTTCCGGGCCATTACAGAAGGTAAATAATATTTTCAATTAAATTATCTCTATTTTGTAATAATAATAATATATATCCATTAACACCATCTATAAAACAACACATGAGGGATGGTGACAAAAGAAATACATTTCTTCTGGGAGATGGTAGTCTGTAAATAATCATGGTTGATGTTTTTTATTTTACATTAGATATTAAATGGTTTTATAGTTAAAATTAATAATTAATTATTATAAAAATAATTGTTTCATATGTTTGACATGGTTATATAATATTTATGTTGGGTTAAGAAAGAAACAAACACAAAATAGATCAGTAGATATATTTACCTGTTCTTCGGGTATCTTCTTTTACCTTTCACCTTTAGACTTATTTAGATGATATTTTGGGGATTCTGGGACTTCAAGTTATTTGGAAGAAGGATTAAAATATATTATAGTAGATATTTTTTTATCAAAGAGGATCAAGTGGTATGGGCATGTTAGAAGAGGAGGTTCCCTTTTAAAAGTGAGGTCTGTAGGAAACTTATAAACACTTAGAACATTATTATATAATATATGTATTACTAAATAGAGTGCATATAAATTTTATAAGATTAGAATAAAATATTAATAAATTATGAATTAATTCAACCAATAATATTTTGTCAAGTTTTATGAATTATATTAATCCCTATCTCATATGTTAATAACTAATTTAACCCTTTTAACACATACTGTGGTAACAGGAGACTTAGTCTTTAAGGATCAATAATTTTATAAAAATGAGAAAATGGTTTTCAATATGATAATTTATGATATTATCGACCAATTACAATTCACTTGGAAAATTTTAATATTTTAATTTTTTAAAAGCAATTAATTTAATTATATTTAATATAAGATATCATCATAAAAAATTCCAGGAATGTTAAAATAATTTATCTTTAAAAACATCCACATTATTATTAATTATTAATTTTAATATATAATAAATTATTATTTTTTATTTTGATCCCTAAAATATTTAATTACTTTAATGAATCCAAAAAATATGAATTTTAATATTTCAAACCTATTTAATTTCATTTTTCACACACTTGCACATGCACTCCATAGGTGATGCATAAGAGTTTTCAGTAATTATACCATTAAAAAATTTCAAAAATAAAATATCATTAAAATAATGCATTACTATTTTAAATAACCTTTTATAAACATCTATAATATTTTTTCTTGTGAATATTTATTATCGATATTAAAATAATGAGATTGTCATTTTGTACTTATTTTTTAATTTAAATATTTTAAAGGTCATTATGAAAGGAAAATGGAACCAAATTATCATATTTTCAAATATATGATTATTATGGTAGAAATAAAATCATTAAAATAAATAAATTCATGTTTTAATATTTTTTAAACCTTATCAACAAATTTATCCCTATTCAAATAGTTTTTGTCCTTATAGTGGTGGTAAATTTTTTCCATAGTTAGTCTATATTATGAACAAAAATTATATTAAATTTATTATATAGTATGAATATTAAAATTTAAAATATGTAATAAATGTTATACAATTAAATTTATAAAATTTTTAAACATTAATTTTAATAAAAAATTTCATAACACATCGAAATCATATTTTAAGACAATATTACTCTTTAATCTTAAAAATAATTTAATACCAAGATCAAGTATAATTTTAATTACATTTTAATTAATTGTATTTTATTAAAAAAATTATATTTATATAATTATAAAACAAAACCAAAACCGAAACTAACCTTGGGATAACATGATTAATGGATAAGTACGAAAAAATACTTTTTCATTGAATAAAAAGAATTCGTTGATTTCAAAAATGTAAATCATAGATATCTATGTCCAAAATTATATTTTTAAATTAACTTTTCTAATTCATAAATTTAATATATCTTTTTTACATACATTATATTCATTATTAAATCATTATAACATTAAAAAAGATATTTTATTTATATAATCAGTATTTTTTTATTCTCCCAAAAATCAATTGTTTCTCAAAAATCCCAAAAATCACCCTAGGATGATTTTGATCTTCCTAACCAAAAAATGATATTAATTTCACTAAATTTCAATCCCAAATTTTGAAAATTAATATTTTCATTGAATAAAATACTAAATATATTGAAAATCTATTTTAATATAAAAATGTCACTTTCAGTATATATTTGTTTTTAGCTGTATATAATTTAATTCTTATAAATAAAAATTTAAAACAAAATACTTGATAACAAATAATTAAATTTGAATAATAAGAACATTAAAATTTATTTTTAATAATGCAGTTACACCAATTCATAACCTCTAGGAAAACTACTAGGTTATAATAGTCATATTGAAATAATATTATTTCTAAACTACATTATTGTTTGTTTAAGCTCGTTGTGTGGTACACACTATAAAACATAATATTTATATGTTTAATAGAATATTAATTATAATATTTTAAGTTGTTACAAATCTCAAACCAAATAAATTCCAAACACCCATATCCATAACCTAGAGGTTTTGGTCACACCAAAAGATCAACCTAAAAATAATTTAGGATTGATCAAAAGGAGGTTACCCAAGGAAAAAGTAATCCTATTAAGCAAGTACATTAATGTTTATTTATTTTTAAACCCACACCAACTCATATATTATTATATTAAACTAATAAATAATATTATTGGTTTACTTAAATAATATGTTGTTAAAGGAACAACAATCTTTTATTTCTCTCCAATTCTTTGTAAAATAAAAAACATGCTCCTACATACATGTATACTATCTCACCATGAAAAACAAATTTCAATTTTCATCAGAACCTAATATTT
Organism: Viscum album; assembly: GCA_963277665.1. NCBI lineage: Eukaryota > Viridiplantae > Streptophyta > Magnoliopsida > Santalales > Viscaceae > Viscum > Viscum album. Next base: position 1,464,772,230 of record OY728125.1, on the reverse strand, counting down.
ATTATTATAAGGATTTATTTTATTTATAATATAATATTAGTTAAATAATTATTATTTTGGAATGGTAAGTAATTGTCTACCTTTTTTCCATTTTATCTATTGAAAAATTTAAACATCCCATTTGTGTACATTCAGACAATCACCTCGATGAATTATGTTTTTCCTGATTCATTATATCCCTATATGAAAAGTTCTATAAATGGATTTAACAGATATATATTATATTAATAAAATGATTAATATTCTATAAATTTGATATTATCAATATATAATAACATGTTTTTACTCATTAAACTATTATAACATGTTCTTATTTTGGTGGATTTTACCAAATACATGAACATTGTTATAATTTTGGTGGTGTGAATGATTATATAATTGGATTTACATTTAATATTACTTAATAATTAAGGATTTAATATTTTTATGTAATTTTGGAGTGTTATTATTTAAAATTATTTTTAAAAATTAATTCAATTTTACCATTAATTCAATAATCACATAATAGAATTTTTTAAGTGTTCCCTATGAACTTTCAATATAATATATATAAAAGAGACACATGACTCTCGATAGATAAATTTTTTTTATAAGATGAATAAATAATAACCAAGGTGTAAGTATTAAAATCCTAAGAATTAAAATTTGCAAGGGAAATGAGATATTTAATACATAAATATTTTTTATTATCAAATAATTATTAATAAATGTGTAACACGAAATTAAAATATAATTGTATATAGAAAATTAAACATAAATATTATTCTGAAATAGTTGTTTATTAAATTAATATATATTATAAAGGTGGTTAAGGTATGTTTGACCAAACTAATGTCCATGTCAATGGATTACTCATATCAAATTTCAATATTAAGTACATATATTTAATTATACGTCAATGGTAATTTATATGGTTTATTTACTATTATATTTACATATTATATAATTTCTTGGGTTATTATATGTTCCTTCTTAATTTCATTCATTCTAGGGATTTTGATTTTCATAAATATAAGTGCTTTTTATTTAAAATCGTCGTTTTTAATGTTATGAAGTCTCTTAACCAAATATATATATTCTATATCCACATAATTTATAAAATTCCAAGAACTTTAGTTTTTATATTTTAGTTAATTTCTATGTCCATTTTAAACTATTGTTTACATTTATAGAATTGTTTACAAATGAATATTTTAAATATTTCTTTATGGATGATTTTTTACTTTCAAAATAAAGGCGTGAAAGGACTTTTTTTTGTCATTTAGATTGTGGAAACCTATTTCCACCATCATGGACATTATCATTTTTCAATATTAAACTAAATATTTAGATTAATTTTTCCACAGAAACCCATATTAGCTTTGTTCAATTAATATTTATTTTATTTAAATAGTTACCGAATTAAAATAATTTTTTCCTTATTTTTTAATCCATATTTAGAATAATTTTATAAACATATTTTTAAATTATTTAAATATCATTTAATGATTAATAATATTCACTTTTGATATTCTATCATTCTTTGTATTAAATTAGATGTATTATAATGATTTTTTAATATGTTTTTGGAAAAAGGTTTTCCTTCCATCAGTTAACTAATATATGATGATATCAAGATTATATCCAAGTTCTTATGGTAGTCATATTTATGGATATTTATGGGAGGGGTGTCATTCACCCATAAATACATTATTTATGTTTCTATATATCATGATATAATTTTAGGAAATCATTACTGATTCTCAATCCACTATGGGAAATATGTGTTCATGCTTACTCCACTATGTCAGGGGAATCCTATTGTGATGCCCACTGTATTATGTTTTGATTTCCTTTGATGATGTCACTATAACACTCTAATGAATATGTTATTTCTTTAGGAATCATGATTTTAACTCAATTGGATCATGTATTATTTTATTCAAAATTCTTATTCCATTTAAAATCATGTATTTTATTATATGATCGTCATATGTTAAGATTATTTTATCTTTCCCCCAATATTCATCTTATATACTACAATGATATTTCATTTCTATATTCCATGTTTATCCGTACAGAGTATCTAATACCACCCTTTTTTATTTTTTTATATATTTTGGATATACGAAGGTAGTTATGTATGATATACCTAGAAGGGTACCTTATATGGGAGAAATTTATTGGGAGATGTTAAAGAATGCTTATAAAATATGATTATTATGTATATAGTCATGATATACACAAAGCTGTTGGGTTATATAATTTTAAAGATTAATTTTCAAATGTACAATTTTAATAAAAAAAGATATAATATTTAAGATTTTTCTTCTTGGTTAATCTTAACAAATGACACTATTATTATGGATTATATATATATCTCAATTTTACAGATGAGGGGGAATTTATTCTTAACTATAGAGCCATGGTTAAAAATTTATGCATTGCTGAAAATAGTTCATAGATATTTATATTTTAAAAGGATATTTTTTCAGACATTGTAGACCCCTATAAACACATTAAGGTCATATTAAATGGACAATATGTTGTGCCTTTTATGATCTTGTGAAAATGAAAATGTTAATCACAATTATTTTATAAAACTATGAAACATATTTTTTTTAATTTAAGATTTAATTTTTATGATGTAATGAATTGGGGAATCATTGACCCAGGGATGGGTTTATATATATAATATCATATGCTATAGGACATGATCTGATCTCTCTCTAAGAAAAAAAGATGGACTTGTCTAAATGATAAACATGTTGGGTAAGAAATAAGATACACATGTAAAGTAACCAACAACCAAGATGAACCACATATTTCATTATGACTCAAGGATTGGCCTAAGATAATGAATTCTTCCTCACAGTATATGATGTAACAATAATAATCAAGATATAAATTGTTCTGGAGAAGGATTTTTATTCTTAGTTATGATTTTAATGAAACAAGACCTATCATGAATGAGGAGACCATTCATTGTGTATTGGTTTCATATTTAAGAATTAGAAAAGTGTCCTAGTAAAATATTTCTAGTTGTCAAAATATATCCTAAATCAGTATGAATTTATCCACATATTTGTTTGATGTGTGTATGGTATTTAATATGATTGTGAATTAGTAAACATTCTAAGTCTAATTACATGGATTTGGTTCTCTTGTATGTATATTAGGTCACACAAATATACCATGATATAAAACATTGGGAGATTTATTCTGATGGACTTATATTTTTTTAACATCATGGGAGGAGTATTGAAATTAGTGAGAACCTAAAAAAGGTCCAAGGTATGACATACATGTTACACTATGTATCCTACAATAACGAGAATCAAGATACACATAGTTTATCTATATAAATGTAAAAATTTTCATGATGTAAACCAATAAATTCAAGAAATTTATTCATTGGGATCTTCTATATATATATATGTCTCTCTTAAATATGTGAATTGGACTATGTAGAGAAGGTAGCTATAATAATTTTAAGGCATTGCAAGATGGACCACACATCTTGTAATCTAATTTTATTTCATAAGGACTGGGGTTCTTCATAGTTTATACTCACGCTGATCAAATTTCCCTTTTATCTATCGAAATATTGTGCTTATAGGAAATACGATACACATATTATGCAGAAACAACCATGATAGAAATGGGGTAATTTTAACATATCCTAATTTCAATTAAAAATAATAATATCCGAAACGACGAAAGATATTTTATAGATATGGATAGTACATATGAGAGAGAGGATTCATGAAATTTTCCACAATAAGTAGTTTAATTTCATGAAATTAAGATTTAAATAAACATTTACATTGATTTGATTCGTGAGATAAATGGTATGGATTCACATAGGTTTTGAGTCTAGGGAAGAAAACCCTATTTCAGTGAATAAATTCAATCATTGAGAAAAAGTATGTGGATTTTATTAAAATCTATAGTTAGGGAATTATCATTACGAGTTAAATATATATTTCGGTTGAGTCTATAAGATCATGGAATCACTATATATCTGATAACAAAAGGATTTAATCCATATGATTTTCTGATATATGGAGAATATTATAGCCACTATGACTTTGGGTTCATCAAGAAAAAAGGGTTTTGGTAATAAAAAAATCTAAGCAGTATGATTGAGACTGATATTTTCAAAAGGAATTTTAGTTCAAACATCCTTATGTATCTTGAAACAAAAATAATAAAGAAACATTTATTTATTATGAAGAATGATTTATATTGGTGAAGGGAAAAAATGGTGAAAGGGAACACAAATTGAAAAATATTACAGTAGTATGGATCTCATATATGGAGAACATGTCTCACCTACCCTCTAGAATAGTTTGGGAGGATATGTGTGGAAGACCATTATATCACGCAGTTTTACATCATGCCGCCATGATTGAGTTTATATAATTTGGGAATGGGGCATCTCAATCGTGATAATTGGACGTAACAAACTATGTAATTTAAGCTCACAAGAGTTATTCATAGTGTGCAAAATAAGAAGGAATTGGTTGATTACTTTAATCACACTTGAGAATACATCTATTTTATTTCGAACACACATTATATAGTTTTTCATCACATCATAAAGTATTATGTTATATGTTTTTTATATTCATACATCTCATGCTTGGTCCATCTAGTTTAATTTTCTATAGTGAGGATGTTATTTTACAAAATTTAATTTCTTACATTAAAGACCAACGTAGATAATGTGATGTTACAAGATTTAATCACTAAGAAATATCACATTGGTGTCTTGCATGATGTTCAATATTTCCATTCTATTGAAGGAATATTATTCCTTGGAGTTGAATTTGAAAATGGGTTATAGTCCCTCCCATTTTGGTTAAAGATTTTGAGAAATATTTCATTATAGAATCAGTGTTATGAGGGCCATAATCAGTTCTTATTAGACAAATTAGTAGAGGAAAACATTCTTTTGATTTCTCTTGCAACTACAAAATCATGGAATTATCGGTTATTCACTAGGCATAACATTTTTTCATGAAGTTAATCTATCTAATACATTTATTTATAGGGCTATTCATCAATATAATATATATTGAAAATTTAATTACGAAGTGAGGGTAGTGTATCCCTTATAGGTATAACACCCTATCATCTGTATACAAGTGAGTAGGGAGTCTCAGGTATGGAATTACATGTTATGGTGTAATAATCCCACAATGCATGCTAGAGTTGGTCTAGCGAATAACTATTGTATCTATTCACCATCTTCTAGATAAAAATATAAAATTATGTTTTGAAGTACTAAATATTTTTTTTCGTATGAATGATAATGGGATGAGGGGTTGGACTAATGAGAGTACCACTAAAACATCTATTTCAATTAATAAAAACAGAAATTATTTTAATTTTTCGTAAATATTGAATGTGGAAAAACAAATCTAGTAATTCTATTTTACATTAGAAATTTTTTATTTTCGATCATTTATCATATTTAAGGAATATGGGATCAGAATATTTGTTGAATAATTTTATGTCATTAAGGATTTACTAGAACTACAAGACTCAAAATGGAATATATATCCACATAAAATCAATTCCCCAGATGATAACTAAAATGATTATTTTGTAGTATTCAATATGTATAGGGGTTAAAATTTTAAATTGTAATGTGTCTAAATATAATGAAATTTCATTGAGAATTACATGAATTATTATATCACCAATGAAAATAATTTAAATTTATTTTGGTTTTATGGGATAAATTTGTTCCAAACTAATGGGAACTACATGCACCCACATAGGCATCCTACATATTAGTGATGGTTAATACTGAAAACATTCATCCTTTGTGGAATCCATAAATTTCTTGTTTAAGGTGTAATTTTTTAGAATTATAGTCATCATATATGATAGATTTCACCACCCACCATCAGATTTGTTCATTATTCCTCAATAGAGTTATCCATTTGTGAGGATTGAGGATAGTTCTACTTTGAGGTGGTGTTGATATCTTTGATTTAATCCATATAATTTGGGATAAAGGGAGTTACCACCTTATTATGTTTAATGTAGTTGATTGTTTCATAATATTTTGAATATTTTAGGGTAATATATACATTAGATAGTACATTAACATGGGTGTTATTTGAAAACAAGATGTGATATAGAATTGGATTGAAGGGGTATTCCACCATCAAACCACATATGTAATATTTAATATGGATAAATTCTTCTTTCCTAATGTCATATTCCAAATTATTATAATTTTTCCATAACTGTTTCTCACCCTCTATGATAAATTGGTCCACCAATATCTATATGTATAATTATAGGATAGTAATGAGAGCTTATTATTCTACATTATTCTCATTATAAAAATCAGTTCATAGTAAAAAATATAAAAAATCTACATTTAGTAGAGTGATGATTAAATTTACATAGAATACTCTTTTGAGTTTTGAGATTTCTATTTGTCTTTCTATCGGGATTATCGAAACACCATCACAATATATCAACCATATTTGGGAATGTCAAGAATATGAGAAACCACATAATTACAATGTTCTATATTCACCGATGTGCATTTTGACTTGTGATGTTCAACTAAAAAATAATAAAAAACATTAACGTTGAGGCCCCCAAATATAAAACAAGAAGAACATAAAAATACTAATGGGTGACTGCCCACCATACCCAATTTTTAGTTATCATAGGATAACTATGGAGGTATTTTAGAGATTCCACAAGAGAGACTGAGCAGATATTAAATTTTCAGCTGTAGTGTAACATTTTCAAAATAGAAAATAATAATTAAATAAAATTAATCTCAATGTTATAAAACCTAGTCTCAATAACTATCATTTCACTACATAGATATTAAATTCTATTTTATTTCCATGTATCATTTTTTGTTTAATAATGTGCACCGAACGATCACTCTAATGTTGTTACATATAAAAATAGAATATTTCCTACGTCATGAGGCATTATTACTGGTGTGATAAAGTGTAATTTATTGATAATTTAATTTGATATCTAATAATATTATCCCCATAGATCGGTGTCTCACATTAACATCAGAATTATGAAGGGTCAACACATTCCAATAGGTTTAGATAAGCATCATCTTGTGCTAGAAATACACCCTTTAAGACCTCACTATTTTTAAGGATTTGATGAGGTGGAATGTCAAATTTTGATTTGGTATTCTCAGGGTTTAAATCCTTAAAGTGGCGACACACCACAAAGCCATAGAATTTCACTAATGTCACTCGGGATGTACATTTTAAGTGATCCATATTTAGGATTTGTCATAATAGTTTATTGATGATTTTTTTTATTGGTAGGATGACCACAATGCCATTATGATTTGACCACCCGCCCATGAATATGATATCAATGGTTTTACCCATAATGGAATAGAAGATATTTTTCATGACACACTAATATTAAGAACTATCATTATTCAATATGAATAGAATTACTTGATATAAATATATCCCTTAGTGAACACTAACAGTTATGTTCACCTTATATTTAGGGGATATTTAAATTTTATTATAACCATAATATTAATCCTTTAATGAGAGAGGTTGAAATCTTATGGTTTCATCGATTAGTAGCTCAATTAATGAGAGTGGAAATCCATACATTGTACATTTCTAGCTAATATATATAGTTTAAATAAAAAACCAAATATACCTATTAAAATTCAAAACATGTATGATGTTGGTGATCTATTTTTAAGTATTAGATCTTAAAAATTATTTTGTATTCTATGGGATAACAAACATATACTTCCTATTTAATGGAATGGGTAGGATTAATTCTTATAACTATCTATAAAAATACTTGATGATTATTCTGGAAAAATTTTTGGGAATCTATATCAGAATCAAGTCAAGGAATATATGTGAGATTATAGGTGATGGAATCTTATTGGTATTTCTGGAAAGAGATATACATGTCTTTCTCTTCAAGAGACATGGATTTTCTTATCAATGTGGGTCACAAATCATCCTCTATACCGTGATTCACCTAGATAAATTAATAAATGGTTTTAAATATGCCTTCTAAAATATAGAAGGGAAATCCATGAGATATTATTTCTTTTCTAATGCCTAAATTTTATTTTTGTTATAAAATGAAGGGTAATTTAGGGATTCAGAAGTTGATACAAGGATATTTTCATTTTTACTGATAATAATTATTGAGGGAATCATGAATATATTATCCTCACTCTCAACTATCATATATGGTAGAAGATATGTAGATATCTATAGATTCAGAAGGAGAAACCTGGCAATCATCCACTCCCATAGATGAAAATGCAACAACGTTATAGCCTAAAAATTATAATGTTGGGAGATATTTGGACAATGAATATGATGAGGGAGTATTTTCATTGGGGTTATTATTATATTTTCTAGGATCACACCCTTTTTTTTCATGGTCGGGTATATCAGATGTTACTAAGGTCATCGAGATAGGGTTGAATGTTCCCGAACCCCATACTTACCTCCTTCATTAACAAATGAGATCTAATTTTACATGAGCCTCAGAGTCAGTGTTTGGATAATAGATAGACCATATATTATGTAAAATCACTCTTAATAATGATTGATCTATATTGTATATTTTGTTAACATTTTCATTATTGGTTATAAATATTACATAGGTAAATGCATTTAGATTTCATATGACATGTTGGTTATTAGATGTCGTTTCATTTTAGATTTGATTTTAAGACCCAATGAATCTAAAAATCCAAATCCATTACCTTAATCTATTTTATAAACTACACATAGTATTCATCAAGTTCATTGAAATGTTAGATAAGATACATTTAAATATTGTGCATAGTAGTGGTCCCGATGGAATCAACTATCACTGACTGGTTTCCCCCATTTGGTAGAATCTTATCCCTATGTATTAGAATTAATAATAATACAATAGGGAATTGCGTACATATATACCACGATGTTTTACATTACCAGAGTACATAAGTCACTAATGGAATGAAGAAGGCACTACAACATTCATATAATTCATTGACCTTTCTCGTAGGGTATTTAATGTTATACCTTCTCAGAAAAAACCTAACATAGATGTAGAGATAATGTCTCTAAATTAGAATATAAAATTAATTTAGTCGAGTGGATATTTTTTGCTCATGTTTTACCTATAGATTATCAAATTGGAGGGAGATAAGAATACCTCACAGTAGAATGTTCTTTAAAAGGTTTGGACTGAACAGAGATTTATTCTTGAACTATTATCATTTTGACACCAATAGATTTTTATGTCTCTATGTATTAACTATATTTAAAGAGGCTATATATCCCCCTCTACAATGATATTATAGTATTATTTTATGAATTAAATGATTTCATATAATTTATTGTGTTTTGTATCTTTATTATATACATCATTTTCATTAACCATTAGCATAAAATATTGAGCTATTAAAAGGAAATCAATGTGTGTATATGAAATGTATTCTGAATGTTGAAGGTACCATATGATTGGGAGCATAACAAGAAAGGTAATAATACATTTCATGTCAGCTGATTTCTAGAAAAAGGCATATATTTATTAATATAAGGCTATAAACACATTTTAGGATTAGAAATTAGGGATCCTTATACTATTGAATCATTCCTATGAAGGATATATGGGAATGTTTTTTTTAAACAATGGATTTGTTTGAACGATCCTTCCTTTATTTTGATTATATCCAAATAATTATGCATTCTCTATTCATTCCACTAATATAATTTGATTCTAACTATACATAGACTAATATTGAGTAGATTGGTTATCCTTTAGAGCCTTTTTAATAGCCTATATCCATGTTTATACTCCAAATATGTCTTTATTGGTGGAATTTATCGAATATTGACGCCATATAAACCTCTTATTCTTTGGCCTCTTCATCCCATTACACCTTCATTCAAATTGTGGATTGGGAACTCGAGTTATTAAAAATATTCTTTTTTCATAAAATGAATTATCAAAATGGATCACGTTGATAAAACCATATTTTGATTTCATATCTCATGATTATGCCATTTGGTGGAGAGAAACATGATGACTCATTTTATGGGATTGTGTTCATCTATTTAATTATATAAGTACAAAACATTTAATGGTTTATAATTTCTGGGGTGTTGATATAGGTTCCTCCTCCGAAGTCTTATTTTTTCATTATTTACCCCATCTCCTAGAGTGATTAATTTTTTAAAAAATTTATTTAAAAAATATAAATAAATCATTAATAAGGGAAAGAGGGATGAAACTCATAGATTTAATTATTCCCTAAGTATATAGTGATCCTAGTTTTCAAATTTACTAGTCATCCAATCATCAAAACTTTTTATTCCCTTTCATAGTAATCATATAAATTATCTTTCCCCATATAATGGGATGGTAGAACCCCTAGTCACTTGTTCCAGAGGTTACCAAAATTATTTTCCTAGAATCAAATACTTTTAATAATATGTATTTAATGATAAAAAACTCTTATATATTTTTCCTCAACATTCCATGGTAGGGAAAAAATATGGGGGACCATTTAGATTATTTTTATTGGTAATTTTTTCATCATGAAACTTGATCATGTTTTTTTCAAAGAAAAAACGAAGTACCCTATGAATTATAAATTTAAAAAATAACTCTTTTTATTATTAAGATCCTATTATAGTGTATATATAATACCTTCTCTTACCACTTGTCGAGGATTCTATTTTTTTGTCAGTATTCAATGGAAGGAACCCGATGTTTTTCTTGAGTTTTAGTTTCTCAGATAATCTGATAGCTTAATTTATTGTAACACTTATATGGATCCGCTTTTCTTTGTATCTTTTATTAACTAAATATATCAAATTATATTTAAAATACATTTTCTAGAAAAAAATTTCCAACATTTATAAAACTTTTCCAAACTCCCAAAAATATTTAGGGATTTTTAAATGTTATTAAAGGTTCTCCAAATTCATCTTGGATATTTATTATTAAAATATATTGTGGATTTCCTTGTTAGAGTCATATATTAAAATATTATATCACACCATTCAATATTAAAATAAATTTTGATTCCCACTCATTTTCCTACTAATTTTAATTACAGAGTTCATGTATTATCATCTGCCTTAATGTGGAGATGAACTTCTAGTGGAATTTAGAACCTTGGTTATCCAATACTATGATATATATTCCTTCTTGGATTTTATTCCATTTGAATATTGGCCCCAATAGTCTTTTCATAAATAATATAACAATAAATTCTTACTATTATTGTGCCCCAATAATAGTAAAACACTATGATAGGAAATTTATTAGATTTTACGGGGTGTCTAGTGCCAATTATAGTTTAGATGGTAGGGTTATTGAAGTTTTAAATAAGGTAGTAAACATCCAACTACATGGGATACGACCATCATTCAAGTTTAACTAGTGTGATACACCTTTATGTAGATTCCATTCAAGTGACCACTGACCCAATGGTGTCAATATGTTTTAGATAGATGGATAAATTGTAATTTACTTTAGTTGTGGTACTGGGAAGAGTTTGGTGTGGTAAACTCAACATTGTCAGTTATTGATAATCTATATGATACCCCTTAGTGTTGATATCTAGATATGGATATTTATTCCACCATAGTGTTAGAAAATATAGATATTATTTTGCCTATCGGGATTCGATATTCCAATTTACATAACCCATAGCCTATTGGATGATTCGATTCTTCCCTCATAGGTTGTTTAGAGACCCAATCATGACATACATGGGAATTAAATCATTTATTAGTAATACATAATATATTAAAAAAATATATTCCCAAAAACCATATTAGATTATTGCCTTTGGAAACTTGAAAAACATTCTTCTAATATGGTGAAATATCTTCAACATCTCCCACAATTATCATCCACTATTGTTTTCCTACCTAAAACCTTTCTTTATATCTTGAGGAAATGAAAACATATGAAAAAGGTGAGATAAAATTATCAGTATTGGTAAATGTGAAAAATATTAAACAAAACATAAAAATAAGAATTTAAAAACTTGAACACAACTTTTGAAAATGAAACCATGTATAAAAAATATCAAAAAATTTGAGTCAAGAAATATATTTTGGATGTTAATAATGCATAAAACATAAAGTAACATGAACAAAAATAAAATAGGATTTTAATAAATCATAGTATTTTTGAAAACACATAAGAATATAAAATCATTTATTTACAGATAAGGCGTATTTCCAAGACCAGAGGAGCGGAAAAATTCTATTATTGAATTGTGTTCACTCTTCTTTCCATCTTTGTATTACTAAACCGAGATTACTTACTATTTATGCCCTACATTACATGAAAAAATTTACTAGTTGTTGCAGTCATGTATGTATAATATTTACCTATATATTTTTTGGAAGATATAGGTCCCAACCATATCTTAATTAAATCATAATTACCTGTACCACAAAAAGATAAATCATTCACCAAAGCACAACCCATGGAATAAAATGGGTTTCTAAAATAACATTCAAATAGAATATAATCCAAATAAAACAACTTTATTTAATAAATATTATTAAATTATAAACATAATCAAAACATAGGAATAATTTGGATAATATACTTGAACCATAACCCAATTAAAAAATTTTTTATGAGATGGAAATTATGTTTGATAGAACACTGAAATTAATTATGGTGGAAAATATACTTTCTTCTTAAAAAAATTTAGATTTCTCAAAATTCCATGAAATTTTAAAAGAATTTAATTTATTTGAAAATAAACATTGAATCATGAAAATGAATCTTTATGGAAATAAGGTTTTATTAAATCATAGCCATTTGTTCATACTATATAAGTTAAATGAAAACATTCATTAGGTTCTTCTTTCAAAAAGTAAAAATGTACATTATATTGAAAATGAGAAAAGATTCCTTTCATACCATTTAATAAAAAATAACCAATTGGTAATATTGGCATCAAAATATTTTTGATGAATATAATTAATATTTTATATTACATATGTATAAAAAATGGATAATAAATATACTAAAGTAAATAATAATTTAGGAACAATCTTCGATAAAAAAGTTATTTTTAAAATTATCCCGTACTAATTTATAATCAGAAAAATCCTATTCCTAATAAAATAAATAAAATTTTATACATGACATAACCTTAAAAATAAAAATCATAAAAAATTCAGGGATAGTATAGACAAAACTCAAAAGAAACAGGTGGTGTATAAAGCATATATCCCACATAAATAAAAGGGAAACAAAATAATCACTTACATTTGGTTTGATAGTGCTTTTATATATCTAAAACAATTATGTAATGATTGAAATTATATCAATAAATTATTACAGAATTATAACAATTTTATGATATCATATATGATCGTATTATCATCTAGTTGTTAATCACATTTCATTACTACTCGTTATTCAGGTATTGACTACTTCATTTTCTTATGCATCTTTTGTCGAATTAGTTCTGGGTCTCCTTCTTCGGTTATAGTTATGTAATTTCTATAATGATATTAGAATAATATTTATCATTTTCATAATTATAATCATTTATATAATAATACTATAATAATGATCATATATAATGAATCACATTTTATCGTGGAGACAGTAGGTTGTATCTACAAATGAGTCCCAATATCATTCCATTATTTATGAAATGGTGTGGAAGTTGAGGGTTTTTATATTTTTATAGAATGAATAAATATTATATAATAATAATATATAGTTATTATTTATATCATTATACCCATCCAAGTAAAGTGATAGTGAAAAATAGATTACACCACTATGTGGAGACGGTAATCCATACGTACATACCTGTGGTGTTTTCATTTTTTGTAGGAAGAATAGAACGTTGAATATGGTTCTTCCATAACCATAATAACTTCTAAAAATTTACTTTATATTGGATTTATTAATTTATAATAGAAAAAACACATTAATAGTAAGTAAAAGAATATCTAATTTGAATGAATTTGTAGAGTAGATTACAAATTCTTCATTGTGCTTCCTCTAAATATCCTCTTAATGCATTAGAGTTGGTCTTTTGAGAAGACAAGAACCAATATAATGTCAATTAGGATATTTAAAAGATAAATTGGTAGGGAATAACTTGTATTTAATGCTTAATGTGAAGTGAAGTGGTGAGGGAGGAGGTGCCCTTTTATTATTGAGGTGAGAGGCACTTTTTGAAACTTTGAAAATATTAATTTATAATATAATCAAACCCCAACCAAAAACCCAACACCTTCATGGTTTATAAAATGAGATGAGGAAGGGTTTTAATATAATTAAACAAAAAATTTGAGATATGTTTTTTCTTTCAATTTAAACCTTTTAATTTTAATTAACACTTAGTTATCCTAATTAATTTTAATTCTTGTAATAAATATTTCAATATTTAAAGGGTGAAATATTTACTAAATTGAGGTAAATTTGACCACAAATTATTATTTTAGAACATTTTCTTCCATATAATAATAATTATTTATTAATTTTAAAAGATATTATTTTTGAATAATTTAGTAAAATATTAATTTTATCAACAATCAATAGTGTCAATTTTAACATGATTAATTTAATTGAATTTTTAAAATATCATGATAAGAATTCAAAAAAGATCAAACTATTTTATTATATTCTATAAGAGGTAATGATATTCCAAAAAATTAGTTAGAAAAATTAATTAGCTAAAATTATATTTAATTTAATATTATCAATAACATTTTTATGATATTTCTATTAGTAGAATAATTAAAACATCAGTTTTGTGAAGTTATTTAATAGATTGATTCGTTGAATAAAGATTAATAATCAAATATTACGATGTAAAAAAGATAATATATTTCATATGAATAATTTTTTTTCAATATATCTTCAAAAAAATCCAACTTTAAAAATGCTTTTCTTATTAAAACATGAGTGTGACTAGTTTAACATCACTATAAACAAAATAATATAAGGGTCACAATCAATTCTATAAGTATCCAATTGGTCACTAACTCAACCCTTGGCTGACTATGATCGAGATATAATCTGGAAATGATATTTGGTCAATTTTTTATGTATTTTAATAGTTATTAACATTTTTTAAAAAATTATCTAATTTATTTTTCCACAAATAAATAATTTCTATGTCATCATTGTAAAACACTTTATGATAAAAATCAAATAGATAAAAATACTAAATAAAATACCATGATGTAATTAATTTTTATAGATTTATGTAGACTACTTATTATATATGTTTTATAATTTTTATAACCATATTAAAATTATTATACAAATAAGAAATAAAAGTGTGACATTTTTTCACATTCATGTAACTTTCTTTTAATTAAAAAATATTTATATCATTTTCATAGAAAATAGTTATTTAAATAAGTAACTTTAGATCCATTTATGTTAAATCTATATTATTATTCATAAAATTTTATTTTTTCAGGTGTTAGGGTAATCGTATTGTCCTTATTTTATAAATTTTTAACTAAATTCCTTGATATACCTTTAACAAAGTTAACTAAAAAATATCGTATTTAAAATTCATAATATCAAGAAAATAAAAATAAATCTACTAAATTAATTTTGACCCAATAATTCCATATATGTTTTCAATTTATCACATTTTTAAACCTAGATGTTTTATAAATTATATTAAATTTAATACAATTGAGGGAATGAGAAAAGAGGTTATAAAAATGTAAAAACCATCAAAAGATTAATAAGTATTTATATCAAGATTCAATGGGAAATTATATAAAATGACCAAAAATATATTAAAATATTAAAATATAATCTATCTACACATTTAAACAAATTAAAATGATAATATTTCAATATAAATAAATTAAATGAAATAGCAGTTTAGAATTAAAATGCAGTATTTTTCACTATTCATTAAAATATGAGAGTTATCAGAAAAATACCAAAAAAATATTCCAAAATAAATTTTGATTTTTCAGGTATTAACAATAAGTTTATTTTTCCAAATTTGTTTTATTAATGTTTCAATAATTAAATAAAAAATGGGTTCTTCATCAGAAAGCGACAAAACTATATTTTTTGAAAATATAGTTCTTTTATCCAAAAAATAATGATTTTGTTCTTATATCATATCTAGAAAACATATAATATGAATTTTAGACACTATATTTTATATATTAACTATATATTTCATTAATAAAATCTATCAAGGGTGATGTTAGAGATTTAAAAACTCGATTAAACTTATTCTTGGGTTTAATGGATTCTATCATAATCAATAGAAATTCATTGTATCAAGAAGCCAAGAATTGTGTTGTGTATACCAAAATCTAAGATGTCATTTCATATAGGTAAATATAATATTTTTATAGTATAAAATAGAATATATAAATGAAAAAAATATATCTCATAAGAGTCTTAGGGTCTATCATTCTACCCCCCTTAAAATAAATTTCATCCATCAAATTCAACTAGGTTATAAAACGATTAATATTTCATAGTTTCTTTCATAGAAAACCACATTATTAAAATAATGTATAAAAAATAATTTCAAAAATTATTAGTCAGAAAATTAAAGTTACCCAATGAAAATCATTAATAGATCTCTCTGTAAGAGAACAAAGGTGATGATTTATTCATGGAGGAAAAGCGTAAATAAGCATAGAGATTGATAATAATTACTGATCCCAAAAAGTGAGTGATATATAAAAAGTTAAAAATAAAAAACTATAAATTAAATAAAATTATTATCAATTAAATGAAGTAAAATTTTGCGTTCCTAAATCATTACCCTATCATGCGATCATTAAATAGAATGATAAGTCATTTTATTTATCTCTATGAAAAGGTTAGAAAAAGTTATCAAATATGTATAAGTCCACCTATAGTGAGATAATAATTTAATCTAAAAAATAATATGGAGTTTAACTTATACTATACATGAATTTATAACTCTATAGTACTTATAAATGGTGAAAATGAAAAAAATTAGAAATAGATATGGAAACTCACCTTAACATTTATTCTACATATATCATATGATATATCTTGCTGGTCATATTCCAAACATATGATCACCATCATCATTTATTTTATTCAGTCATGGTAATAACATCAATTACCATATATCCTTTTTTAAACATGTATTTATAATTATTGAAAAACTTATATTATATATTCCTAGTGTCCCAAAAAGTTTTATACTTCATCCACGATAACTTAACCCTCTTGACATTAAATCAATAATTTGTTCCCTAGAAACTAGAATCAATCCTTTTACTTGTTAAAATATATCATAGCTTTATCCAAACATCATTATCATTACATAAAAAAATATTAAGGGTTATCTTTCCCTTAATCATGTGTTATCTAAGTTATCACCTTATGCTTAAATCGATTTTCTAGGTCCTTTTAACTTTTTATTATATATATTCCAATCCTTAATGAAAAATATATACTATAAAAACATATATATTTTATGACTCATATAACATAATCTATGAATTCCAATACTTATACTCCTAAATCATCAAACTTTTTTCTGAAACCATTACTCATGATCCATCACATTAGTCTTTCCTAAAATATGAATCGGGTCTAAAGGTTCCTCAACTTTTATCTATCGAAGCTTATTAGGTATAAAATAATCAAAAATTTTATAAAATCCCATAACATTCACATATAATTTAAAATATCACTATCCTCAGTAGTAAAACCAATAATCGTACCACAATCATGGTTCTATTTATTATATTTCCAATGAGTAGATTGGTTTTAATAATTTCATTACTTTCCACATCTTAAACATTCAAAGTCAACTATTTTCTATGTAGTTCATTCTATTGGATATGTATAGAAAGAAAAGTGTGGGAAATACATATCAACGATTAGAAACACATAAGTAAGACAAATTACATATAATATTTCAATCTATGATATCTTATTTTTAATCCCATGTTATCCATGATTATCAAAAATCTATTATATTATAAAATATACATAGAATTATCCTTAATACATTCGCATAAATATCCTTAGAGATATTTATCGGGACCTAACCAATGCTTTCATATCAAATTTTACAAATATTGACCACACCTACAATCTGATACCAACTGTTGAGACCCATGCTTGACGTATATGGACATTAAATTATTTTTGTGGAATAGATAATAAATTACAAAAAATGATTCCCAAACATTGTATAAGTTTAGTTCCTTTAAAAACATGGAACCAATCCTTCTAATTTTGTGAAAGATCATCAACATATCCCATAAATATCTTCCCCTTTAGTTTTCCTATATAAAACCTTGATTTATATCCTAAGGAATCGAAAACATATGAAAGGGTGAGCTTAAATGCTTTTTATGGGTAAACATTAAAAATATAAAACAAAATAAAAACATAAGAAATTTTAAAACATGAACATAACTTTTTAAAATCATCCAATAATAAAAATATATATCAAAATATATATTTATGAAATACATATTGGCAGTTCATAAGGAATAAATCATAATGGGACATGTACCAGATTTACTTACTCTTTTAGCCCTTCATTACTGAAATATATTTACTTATCATTCCAGTCTTGTCGAATTCATGAGATATAAATATTTACCCAATGAATTTAATGTAGATATAGGTACCATATATCTCAAAATGATGTAATACTTATGTGTTCCACAAAAAAAATTAATCATTAATGATTACATAACCCAAGGAAAAAATGTGTTTCATAAACATCATTCAATCATAACACAATCCATATAAAAATTGGATTTCATAAATAAAATTACATAAAAATAATAATCCAACCATAAGAATTAATGGGATCGTATACATGAACCATAACCATATTAAATAATTCAATCTTAGATAGAAAATAATTTTTATTGAACACTTCAAATTAATTCTTGAAGAAACTATCCTTTATTTGTCTAAAAAAATTATTTTCTCAAAATAACTCACAATTTTAAAATAAAATAATTTATTTGAAAAAAAACATGCAATAATGTAAATTATTTTTTCATGGAAATAACGTTTTATGAAAACATAATTTTTTTCATTATATAGAAGTTAAAAGAAAATAATCTTCTTTTACTTCTGTCAAAAATCCAAATAGGACCTCATATTGAAAAATAAAAAATATTCATGTCATACCATTTCATAAAAAATTAACCAATGATTTCAATTTACCTTAAAATATATTTTAATAATATAAAGTAAAATTTATATTACATATGTATAAAACATGTAAGATAAATATACCACAGCAAATACTTACTTATAAAAGTTCTCAGATAAACATAAGATTTGAAAAATAATACATTTCAAATTTATAATCCATGGAAACATATTAATCATTAGAAAATAGATTAATATTTATATCATTACCTATATAATAAGAATAAAAAAATAGTCATGGGCTGCATAAACACAACTCAAAATAAATAGGTGGTGTATAAGGCATATGTCCAATAGAAATAAAAGTGAGATAAAATAATCCCTTTCCTTAGATATGAAATAGTTTGTATTTATTTGAACCTCCTATATAATGATAAAAATAATTTTATTAACTTATTACAGAATAATATCTTATTTTATGATATCATATATGATCATATTATTAGATGGTTGTTTATAACATTTCATTACTACTCGTTATTCAGGTATTAACTACTTTATTTTCTTATGTATGGTTTGTTGAATAAGTAATTGTTCTATGAATTATGTTATAGTTTTATAATATCAATAGTTATATTAGTATAATATTTATCATATTTTTCCATTATATTCATTTATATAATCATTCAATAATGAGGGTCATGGAGAATGAATCACATCACGTCACGGAGACAGTAAATCGTATGTGCGCACGAGCGATGACATCATTTCTTTATTTATTAAATGGTATGAAAGTGGATGCTGTGTATATTTTTATATACTAAATATATTGTAATTTTATCATATATAGTAATTCTTCCATCATTATAACCATACAAGTAAAGTGGGAGTGATTAAAAGAATACAACACGACTTGGACACGTTAAGTCGTACGTACGCACACGTGGTGATTTCACTTTTCAAAGAATGGATAGAACATGTAATATGGTTGGTATATAACCATTATAATATCCTATAATATATTATTTATTGTATTTATTACTTAATAATTGAATCAAATAATGAATAGGAAGTATAAGAAGAACTAATTAGAAAAAATCGGTAGAGGAGATTACCTAGTCTTCGAGGTGATACCTCTAAATCTCCTCTTAAAGCACTAGAGATGGTTTTTTGAGAATACTATAACCTCTCTAATTTGAATAATGATTTTTTAAGGGAAATGGTTAGGGTATGGATGCACATGAAGGCTAAATGTGAAATGAATAGGTGAGGGAGGAGTTTCCCATTTTTAATTGAGTTGAGGGGCACTTTTTGAAGGTCCAAAAATATTAATATATAATAAAATATCTACACATACAAGAACCTAAGAAATGTAATAATTTTTAAACTGATATGAGATATTTTTTTATATAGTTAACAAATAAATTATAGAAAAAAAATTCTAATCAATTTAAACCTAATCATTTTAATTAACACTTAGTTATTCTTTTTAATTTTAATTAATGTAACATATTTTTTAATATCGAAAGGGTAATATATTAACTTATTTGATGTCAATTAGACCATAAATAAATAATTTAGAATATTTTAAACCATATAATAATTATTATATATTTTTAAATGTGTTTTATGATTTTTTAATAATTTAATAAAATTTTATTTTCATATACAATCAATAGTGTCAATTATGATACTGTTTATTTCATCGATAATTTGAAAATATTATCATAACAAGTTAACTTAGAATTTTTTTTCTATATTAAAAAGATTTCATTTTAATATATAAATTTTATTTGACATATTAATTAGCTCAAAATATATTTAATTTAATTTTTTAATAAAATTTATTTTATATTTCACATAATAAAATAATTAAAACATTAGTTTTGTGTTATTATTTAATACAATCATTTTTTGATTAAATTTATAAAATAAAAAAATATTATAAATATAAATCAAGAAGAAATTGTGATAATACTTTTCTTTGAATATTAATTCTACAAAATCCATCATTAAAAATGTTATAATTATAAAAAAAATGGATGTGACATGTTTAACATCACTTTAAATAAAATAATTTAACTGTTATTATTTCATAAATGAGGCTCTAAATGGTGAATAACTTGACCCTTTGATTATTATGATCAATATATTATCTAACAATAATATTTTGTCAAGTTTTTCTTTCCAGTAAGGGATATTATCATTTTAATAAAAACTATTTTAATGAATCTTCATCAATTAAATAATTTCCACATCATCATTATATAAGCCTTTGTGGTAATTATTTATTATCTAAAAGTAATAAATAAAATACCATGATTTATATAATTTATTAAATTTATTGTGATTATTTATTATTGATGGTTAATCATTTTCATCACTATATTTAAATTATTATAATTATAAGAAATAAGAGGGTGGCATTTTTTCACATTCATGTCACATTATTTTATTTTAACAATATTTTTATAATTTTCAAAGACAAAAGTTTATTAATTGAGTAAATTAAAATCCTTATGTGACATGATTATATGGTTACTTAACCTATAGTACTTTAGCAGGTGAAAGGGTAATTTTATTATCCTTGTCATATTAATTTGTAACATAAATTACATGACTTACATTTAACCGATTTAAAAAAATTGTCAAGGTTACTATTCATATTTACCAAAAAAATAATAGTAACATATTAACATAATTTGTACACACATATTCGAAATATGGAATCAATTTCTCAATATTCAAGAACAAAATATTTAGTAATTAAATTATAATTAATCCCACTTATTGAATGAGAAATAGAATTTTTAAAAAGTACAAACCATAAAAAGATTAACATGTGTTTAATTCAAATTTCAAGGAAAAAATACTTCCAATTAATGAAATTGGATTAAGATATAAAAATAAAAATATAACTATACATTAAAAATAAATAAATGGATAATTTAATAATATAATTAAATTAGATGAAAAGGCAATTTTGAATAAAAATGCATTATTTTTCACTATTCATTAAAATATGAATGTTATGTGAAAAATAAAAAAAGATCCAATTTTTTTGGATATCCCACTTTCAAAGAAGATATTTAATTTTTGAAAAAATTAATTTTTAAAATGAGTTCCCCATCAAAAGGAAACAAAACAACACTTTTTGAAAAATACTTATTTTATCAGAAAAATTGATTTTCATCAAATATCATGTCTAGAAACTGTATAATATAAAACTTAAACATTATATTGAATATATTACATATTAATTTTATTAATAAAATTTATCAAGGGTGATGTTATTATTTTATAAACTTGATTGAACTCAGTCTTGTGTTAAATTAATTATATCAAAATAACAAGAAATCAAGTGTAACACAAGCCTAAAACAGGGTTGTGTATACCAAAATATAAGATGGTGTTGTGTATAGGTAAAATTTATCTTTGGGTGTAATACACATCATGATATAAAATAAAAAATATATATCTAATAAAAATCATATGGTGTTAAAGGTTGGGTTGATTTTTCAGGTTGAAGAAGCCCCATTAGGGGAATAATATTGAATTGTTCCAAGATGTTATGCTCAACATGAATATTTTTCTTTATTCATTTGGAATCAAGTAAAATTATTTCAAACAACACATTCTTATATAGGATGAATATTTCCCCATGGTAAGGGGATTAAATTTCCATGGTTGTTAAGGGGGGTATAACCATTCAGTTTACATTTTCATTAGATGGAGTTCACTGGATAGGTGGTTGTTGTGTGTTTTGAGTAACACAAAAAATATAAATATAACTCTCTTATTTGGTAAACACACATTATCAAAGTGTTAATTTGTGAAACAAATTTTATAGAGGTACATCCTCATCAAAATATCTTTCACTATCATCGTTCTCTGAGTTTTCTACACTAATGATGCTGATACCTTCATGGATGTGTGATATGAAGAAAGAATCATTTATTTATAGGAGGGATAATGGGATTGAATTCATTTTGATTATTTGTTAAATTATAAACTCCAATTCTTTTAAAATACCACTTTCATGAGGGATTGTTTCAATTTGTGGTCGCAATGAGGCCTTTCCTTTTCTTTTTTATTATTTCTAAGAATCTATTTGTGAATGGTGATCTTGATATTTAATTTGGTTGTAATCATTTGATAGGGTACCAAATATAAGGATATGTTACATAGTTTGAAGAAACTTGATGGCTTCTATATTTAAATTTTCCCCATTTTAGGGAAGACTAGTTATGATGGAGAATGATGTGGTAGTGATACAAATCCCCTATACAATTTTTATGGGTTTGAATTGATTCCATCACAATTATATCATCAAATATATTAATATTTTTTTCTTCTTTTCGTGGTGGTGGTGGTAAAAATTACATCTCTTTTGTGGTATATGGTTAACCCTATATTTCCTCTATGGTGGTTATTGTGTCTTGCTTCTTGATTTTGGTAGCATTACTTAGAGAATGGGATAAAGGAAGTGAATGTTCTGAGGATTTTTAACATTCCACATTGAATTGAACAATAATTGAATGTATAGCATTAATAATATGAGAAACTCAATATAAATTCTTAGAATATTTGTGAATTATTATATTGAATTATCTCTCACCCAAATTAAACAACTTCTGAGATTTAGAGATAAAGGGATTTTTATTGAAAGGCCAAATAATATGTACAAAACCAGAGTTTGAGTCTGGGATCAAGGTGATGAAATTTTATTATGTTATTATTTGTGGAATGTTATTCTATCTATGGATAAGGGTAAAATGTAAAACACCATGTTCAAAAAACCCTAAGATTCCATTGTTAGTTTGGGTGTAGTTTTGAACAATAGATAATCCTTCTAATTGTCACAACATGCTTATTTTAGATCTCCACATTACCTTCCTAACATTTAATGTTTTTTTAATATAAGGGTTTATTTTCAGAATAGGAGGAAGAATTCCATTATCAGCTTAATGGTGTTGTAATACTCTTCATATGATTATTTTTTTTGTTGAGATATAGGAGAGTATACCATAAAATTAGGTTAAGATAATGTATGTGTTCATCTTACATTGATTATGGAATGTTATGCTCAGAGGTGGGTATAGTTTATAATTTAATCCAAATGTCTTTTTCCAAATATGGTTTTATTTATAATCATGGTTTCTAACTCATCTATTGAATGGTATTCATCTAATTGATATGACTAGAATATTCAATTCATAGTTTCCTTATCATGGGGAGTGGGTTTGCTCAAAATATCTTTTAATTAATCTAAGATTCGGTGATCGAAACCTATCATTGGTGATGGTAATTGAATAAAAATATTCTTTAGTTTAGTGGATATTTTTATAATTCTAAATGTTCACATGGAATTAAACCTCAATCTCTCATGTAGTTCTCAATATAAGGGTTTTCTTAGTAGTTTTTTATAATTGTAGGGGGTTTTATCAAAATAGGATGCTACTATATGGATAAAATTCAGAGTGAATACCAATGGGAAAAACAACATGTTAATATTCATATTCTCCATACTAGGGAGGATAATTATTCTAGTTCATTTTGTAGATGTCGTTTGGAATTATACAATGTATTTTTGAGAGAAGACCTTATGGGTGGACAATATGATTCCATATTAAATATAATCATGGTGACTAGCGATTGATTCTTTTTCAAGTGGAATACCTTTTTATTGATGATATTCTGGAAAAAATGAGGTTCATTATCTACCTTTCCCATAAAAAAATTTCTATTTATCATTCATTGTCATTCCATGGGGAGGATTTTTTTTAGGATTATTTAGGGAGGACCTCTCGAGCTACTTATCATGGTATTGTTGGGAGTACCATGACTAATGCAGTTTCATTCTATTTTGAATGATGACCTTGAAAATTCATGGTATGCTATTAAAAGGTGTTGAAGGGATATATGAACATAATTATTAATCATGTAACGGATATAGTACTATTGGATTGTATTATATTTTCCATAGTGATATTTATATTAGATATGGATCATATTGGGATTAGGGTCATGTAGTATGCACAAAAAACATCTTAGGTGGAATCCCAACTAGGGAACTCCAATTTTGTTTTTTGAATATGCTGATGAAATTTTTGAGAGTAGCTAAGGATATTTTCTTTTCATCTAATCACCGTCATAATGACTTTATGTGTTTTATCTAGGTAGAAAATAATTTCATCCATAATTTTGATTGTTTCTGAAATATGTTGATGGTCATCCTTATAATGAAATGTAATACGAATATATTCCTACCTCTATGTGACCACTAAAATATTATATTTGTAGAGACCCGAAGCTTGACGTACATGAACATTACATTACTTTTGCGGAATACATAGTACATAACAAAAACACACACACAAGGATCGTAATAGTTTAGTGTCTTTGGAAACTCGGAACGTAATCTTCTAATCGTGGTGAAAGATCTTCAATATATACCATAAAGATCTTCCTTTTTTTTACCTAAAACCTTTATTTATATCCTGGGGAAAAGAAAACATAAAAGGGTGAGCTCAAATGCTCAGTAAGGGTAAACAAAAGAAATATCAATCACATCATATTCATAAGAACATAACATTTTGGAAATCATAACCTGCAAAAGAGAGCATAATTTCATAACATGGGATAAATCATGGTAGTGAGATGTAATCACAATAATCATAACTTAAAACATGAAACTTTGTGGCATTCACACATAATCATAGAGAATCATTTCTTGTTAGTCAAGACTCATTTCCAATACTATCTTAGTGGACAAAGTCCCTTTCGGAATCGAGTAACCCTCGTTTCAGTCCTGTTTCACTGAACCGGTATAACCTACCATTTCAGCCATGTCTATATCATGAGATATAAAATCTTTACCCAATGCATTGTAGGGAGATATAGGTCCCACCCATCTTATAATGAATCCTTTCTTATGTGTGCCACATGATCATAAATCATACATCATCGCATAACCCATGTAATAAAAATGGGATTCTTAAACAACATGACATCATAAAACAATTCATATAAGATAAAGGAATATATAAAAATATTTCCATCACAACATAATCAAATCCATGTAATAATAGGGATAAAAACAGAACCCTTTATTATCTTAGATGGAAAATAATTTTGATAAAACACTTGAACTACATTCTTGAGGAAAATATCCTTTTTACTTCAAAAATTTTTCTTTTCTTAACATGTCATACAATTTTAAACTAAAAGAATTTGATTAAAAAGAAACTTGAAAACTTGTAAAGGAAGATTATTTGAAATAATGTTTTAAAAATCCATTCAGGCCGTATAAGTTAAAAAAAACATTCTTCGTACTTTTGTCGGAAAAGTCAAAAAAGTACCTCGTACGAAAAACGACAAAAGATTCCTTTCATATCCTTTACTAAAAATTTACCGAAGGGTAAAATTGAATATAAACTATTGTATAAGGATATAAATATTACATATTGAGGAAACATGGATGTGGATGATAAAATACACCCCAGTAAATACTTACGAATAAACAATCTCGGATAAAAATGAGATTGTGATATTTCCCTTACCTTAGGTCCGATTTGCTTCGTATGTGTCCGAACATCCTGTATAATGATTTAAATAATGTCATTGACTTATTACAGAATCATATTCATTGTTATGATATCATATATGGTTTACTTATGACTTTATATTACCCGTTCTTTTGTAAATTCCATGTTAAAGAAGCGTTTTGGGTAAAATCGTTTAATTTATCGTAGGTGTTTTGACTTGTTGGTCTTGACATTATTATTACTTATATCATGATTTAATTACTTCCAGAATATAAAATATGATTTATATATCATATATATTCAGTATATATATATATATATAATAGATAGATAAATGCAATGAAAAACACCGTTCATGGAGACGGTAGTCCGTACGTACGCATGAACGCTGTTTTCCTTTCCTTATTGTCTTGAATGGAAGTAAGTAGATGACATACATATACATATGTACATAAATCCAGTAGCTTTATAATTTCATATATTTCATTATTATTTCTTATATATACTTTTTAATCATTCTTAAATGGTTAACATGGAGAATGAATCTCATCGCGTCATGGAGACGGTAGTCCGTACGTACGCACGAGCGATGATATCATTTCCAGAAATATTGAATTGAATTGGAGTGGATTATACAATATATCAGAATCAATATGATGTTGTAATAACTATTTATAGTTATTATTTACACCATTATACCCATCCATGTAAGGTGGTGGTGGAAAATAGATTACACCACGGTGTGGAGACAGTATTCCGTACGTTCGCACGCGCGGTGATTTCTTTTTCCGTAGGATAGATAGATGGTGAAATAGGGTTGTTTCATACTTATAATAACATATCATTATATACGAAATACTGATGTTATTACTTTATCATGAAACAACTAAAGAATAAGAAGTTGAAGAAGAAAGAAATTGAAAAGGATCGGTAAGGGGTATTACCTCTTCTTTGAAGTGATTCTTTGAGACCTCCTTTTAGGGCACTAAAATTGGTCTTTTATGAAGACCAGGACCTCTAGGATGATACTAGGGAAGTGGAGAAGTGATTTTTTCAGGGGTTGGCCTAGCTTGAGTGCTCAAATTGGTGTGAGGAGGAGGGGGAGGAGGTGTCCTTTTATAAGGTAGGAGAGGGGCACCTTAGGAATATCTCAAAATATTATTTTATATTAAAGTCAAAATCGGTTTATAATGGTTCCAAAGGGTCTTATTTAGAAGATAAAGTGGGGATGGGTCGAAATCCTATCATCCAATAGGATTTAGACAAGTTTAATGTATTATTTTAACCTTATCAATTAGATTTAACTCTAAGTTAAATAATTTAACTTTTACCGTGTCTTTTTGTTTTCTTTCACTATATGGTTAATACACTTACTATAACATGCCAAACGAACACCAAATTGTTTATTATTAATATATATATCCTTATATAAGTCATTTGGCCGAACCTTAGGTTTTTAGGAATAAAATAACAATTAATAATATAATATTTGATTTAAAAACTATTTTGTGTCAATTTTGACACTATTTGATATATGATTTTTGTGAAAGTCGTAACAGAATTATATGTTCGAATAAAGTTGATTAAATCAACAATAATATATCATAGTAACCTATAAAATTAGTGGAATTCATAAAAAGTCTGAAATGACATTTATTTTGGTGTTTATAACACCAATTATGTCAATATTTCATTAATAAGATAATTACTGCATCATCATTGTGTCATATATAAATTAAATTATATAATGTCTAAAAATTATAAATAAAATACCATTATGTAGGAAATCCTTTTATATTTCTAATGAATATTTATAGTTGAATTTATCTTATGTATAACCCCATATTAAAAATTATTTACTTATTAAACATTGATTTTAACTATTTTAACCCTTCTTTAAATAAATTAATAATAAATGTCCTAATCTAATCAAAGTGGGCCTAAATGATAATATTTTACACTTAAGGTTGTTTTTGGTCGAGATAAACCTGTCCAATAGGATTAGGACATGTGTTAGGGTAATATTAAAATCATTTTTACCCTTAATTACCCTATTTACTTTTAACCGTGGTAAATAAAAGTAAAAAGTTACTATTCACCAAAAATTATTTTCATCTCATTGAACCACATTTACTTACTAACATCAACCGTGTCTCTAGGATTTTTGAAATTCCATCCACAGAAGCGGTAAAATTAAGTTTTATGAAAAATTCAGTTTTTTTAACTACCACTTAGTAGTTCACTATTCATCAAAAATTGATGTTTTTCAGAACAATGCCAAAATTTCATCCTAAGCTATATTTCATATTCTGAATTCAAAAATGAAGTCTATTTTACCAAATTCATAACATAGAAGTTTCATTAATTAATTTTATAATTAAATCCCGCTGTTAAAACAAATAGCGTGTTTTTAAGAAACAATATCTATCAATAGATTGACACTTGTTTATGTCTGGTTTAAATGTGAGATTACATCCAATGACCGACATTGTATTAAATTGTAAAAATATATTCTAAATATAATTGAAAACCACTCAAATTAATAATTTATCACTATTAATTATTTCGATTAAAAAAGTTGTTTTTAATTAAAATTTAGTAATTTTCACTATTCATCAGAATATGAAAGTTATCCGAAAAGTACCAAAATTTCACCTTAGGCTAAATTCGATACTCCGAATCCAAAAATGAAGTCCATTTTGAGATCTAAATTTTCTAAAATTTAAAAAGTGGCTATTACTATTCATAACGGCTAGTTTTAATAATATTTTAATAGCATATCGTTGTTTCGTGAAACTCAGTATTGCGTACTACACACGCTATCGAGGAAGGTTGCGATTGCGTGTAATGCAAGGCAAGTCAAGGATGCGTGTTGTGCAAGCTCCTTTTGTTGTAGCGTACAACACAAGACATTAGTGAAATAAAAAAGAATATTTTTCATAAAATCTCGGGCTGTTACATTCTACCCCCCTTAAAATGAATTTCGCCCTCAAAATTCGTCGGGGTTATAAATGGTTTACTATTCGAAAGTTTCTTTAATAGAAACCCACATCGTAAAAAGGAATACCAAAACTTGGCTTTAAAAACTAAAGTATGAAATGTAACGATTACCCAAATAAACTAATCACTGGGTTTCCACATAGGTGAAAATATGGATATGGAAGAGAAATCTAACCATCATGTTCTGATGGAGAGTGGTAGAGAACATGGCTATGGAAAATCCAGTAATCACAAATCCATAAATTTGTGATGATCTAAGGTACCATCTGATTCATCAGGTATAAGATCAATAGGACAACATTTTTGGTTTTCAAGATCATTTCCCTAAAGTTGAAAATTTGAATTAGAATAAATACTTTCTTTATTTTGGTAAAATCTCACTGTTGTTCATGCCTTGAACAATTTCCACTTCATCTCTTAAATAAATGAAGTTGAATTTGTTATTCGTGAAGTGTTAGTATGACAGGTCATTCCATCTGTCTCAAACAAAAGGTTAGCAAAAATTATAAGTTGATCTATAGTGAGATTAATCACATATGGTTCCTAAAATGGACTTATACTTCATATATCATACTGCTTAATATAATAAAACTAGTTTCTACTAAACAGGGACTTCCTGTAGGCCAGTGGTAGGCGATAAAGGCCAGTCGCACTTCGGTTGGGGGTTCGATTCCCACAGCCTTGTCCGAAGCGATGGGCTGTCGCCCATCCTGTAGGTTGTCCTTTTTCTAAAACTATATTACTATAACATCCCATCAATAATATCAAAAAAACTTATATCCTTAAACAATGCTAACTTATGTCCAACATAATCCATTCCAATCTTTAGGCTTATCCATAATACTGCAGTCCACTCTCATAACATAGTGAAAACGATTACCAGAGATTTAATACCATCGTTGATCCCCATATATCATAAGATATATCTTGTTGGTCACATTCCAAACATTCAAAGGCCTTAATCTTGTACTCTCTTGAATACCCATTGAACCTTATTGAAAACATGAATTCTATTAAAAGTTAACTCTTTCCACATACCAAAATCCTCAAAATTCTATATACTCAAACCATGATATCACTTAGTCCTTATATCAATCATGAGCTCATGAATACTATCAAACATTTAATTTTCTCCTTATCCCTTCATTATGCGCATATCATCTACATTCCAAAAATATCTGAATAACCTTTCATGGATACTGGTAACATTAATCAGACAACAGTGTAACAATCCTTACATGTCTCTTTATTCTATAGTACCATGAGATTACTTATACAACATTACACATGATGAACATGTAATCATTCCACTACATTCTTAAACCATTGACCGAGCTTCAACAATTCTTTCATCTCACATATCATTTGTAGTCTCTTCATCATCATCCACATAAATACTACCCATACGACCATACTGATTCTCTTCATGAGACTTTCCCTTAGGGCATTGGTTTGCATAATGCCCGTACATTCCACATTTAAAACATTTTACCATTGTTGATGTCGTAGCAATACCATTATCCTCATCCCTGGTGTTAACTGAACCTTTTCCTTTGCACTTACTAGCTTTGTGTCCTTCTTTTCCACACCCAAAGCATCTTCCAGTTCCTTTGAAACATTCTCCTTGATGCCTCTTCCCACATGATTTACATAGGGGAAATTGAACTTTCTTTCCTCTATGATCATCATGAAACTCCATCTTTCTCTTATTATCCGAGTCAGGAATCTTACCAAATTTTACTTTATTGATCATATTATGAGAGTGCTGATTCGGCATAATAATTATGTTTGGACTTCCAAATCCCATTTCATTTGGTTGCTGATGAAGAATATCATTCCATTGTCCATAATATCCTCCATTATCGTGAATCATCTTGTTTCCAGCCATTTTCTAAAACCCAAAAAGAATAGTGTTAGAGGCAAAAATCATAATAAAGGGATAGTAACATCAATATCTAACATCTTAGGTTAAATTCTAAGATCGTTACCATAGTTCTAGTACTATATCCTATACGTATACTTATCCTTAGGGACATCCCTAGACATACCTTTAAAATATCTCTAGGGATCTCTAAACGCTTTCGCATCCTAGTTTCCAAAGGTTGACTAAACCTCCCTCTGATACCAACTGTAGAGACCCGAAGCTTGACGTACATGAACATTACAATACTTTTGTGGAATACTTAGTACATATCAAAAACACACACACAAGGATCATAATAGTTTAGTGTCTTTGGAAACTCGGAACGTAATCTTATAATCATGGTGAAAGATCTTCAATATCTCCCATAAAGATCTTCCTTTTTTTTACCTAAAACCTTTCTTTATATCCTGGGGAAAAGAAAACATAAAAGGGTGAGCTCAAATGCTCAGTAAGGGTAAACAAAAGAAATATCAATCACATCATATTCATAAGAACATAACATTTTGGAAATCATAACCTGCAAAAGAGAGCATAATTTTAATAACATGGGATAAATCATGGTAGTGAAATGTAATCACAATAATCATAACTTAAAACATGAAACTTTGTGGAATTCACACATAATCATAGAGAATCATTTCTTTTTAGTCAAGACTCATTGCCAAGACTATCATAGTGGACAAAGTCCCTTTCTGAATCGAGTAACCCTCGTTTCAGTCCTGTTTCACTGAACCGGTATAACCTATCATTTCAGCCATGTCTATCTCATGAGATATAAAATCTTTACCCAATGCATTTGAGGGAGATATAGGTCCCACCCATCCTATAATGAATCCTTTCTTATGTGTGCCACATAATCATAAATCATACATCATCGCATAACCCATGTAATAAAAATGGGATTCTTAAACAACATGACATCATAAAACAATTCATATAAGATAAAGGAATTCATAAAAATATTTCCATCACAACATAATCAAATCCATGTAATAATAGGGATAAAAACAGAACCCTTTATTATCTTAGATGGAAAATAATTTTGATAAAACACTTGAACTACATTCTTGAGGAAAATATCCTTTTTACTTCAAAACTTTTTCTTTTCTTAGCATGTCATACAATTTTAAACTAAACGAATTTGATTAAAAATAAACTTGAAAACTTTTAAAGGAAGATTCTTTGAAATAATTTTTTAAAAATCCATTCAGGCCGTATAAGTTAAAAAAAACATTCTTCGTACTTTTGTCGGAAAAGTCAAAAAAGTACCTCGTACGAAAAACGACAAAAGATTCCTTTCATATCCTTTACTAAAAATTTACCGAAGGGTAAAATTGAATATAAACTATTGTATAAGGATATAAATATTACATATTGAGGAAACATGTATGTGGATGATAAAATACACCCCAGTAAATACTTACGAATAAACAATCTCGGATAAAAATGAGATTGTGATATTTCCCTTACCTTAGGTCCGATTTGCTTCGTATGTGTCCGAACCTCCTGTATAATGATTTAAATAATGTAATTGACTTATTACAGAATCATATTCATTGTTATTATATCATATATGGTTTACTTATGACTTTATATTACCCGTTCATTTGTAAATTCCATGTTAAAGAAGCGTTTTGGGTAAAATCGTTTCATTTATCGTAGGTATTTTGACTTGTTGTTCTTGACATTATTATTACTTATATCATGATTTACTTACTTCCAGAATATAAAATATGATTTATATATCATATATATTCAGTATATATATATATATAATAGATAGATAAATGCAATGAAAACCACCGTTCATGGAGACGGTAGTCCGTACGTACGCATGAACGCTGTTTTCCTTTCCTTATTGTCTTGAATGGAAGTAAGTAGATGACATAAATATACATATGTACATAAATCCAGTAGCTTTATAATTTCATATATTTCATTATTATTTCTTATATATACTTTTTAATCATTCTTAAATGGTTAACATGGAGAATGAATCTCATCGTGTCATGGAGACGGTAGTCCGTACGTACGCACGAGCGATGATATCATTTCTACAAATATTGAATTGAATTGGAGTGGATTATACAATATATCAGAATAAATATGATGTTTTAATAACTATGTATAGTTATTCTTTACACCATTATACCAATCCATGTAAGGTGGTGGTGGAAAATAGATTACACCACAGCGTGGAAACGGTATTCCGTACGTACGCACGCGCGGTGATTTCTTTTTCCGTAGGATGGATAGATGGTGAAATAGGGTTGTTTCAAACTTATAATAACATATCAGTATATAATAAATACTGATGTTATTACTTTATCATGAAACAACTAAAGAATAAGAAGTTGAAGAAGAAATAAATTGAAAAGGATCGGTAATGGGTATTACCTCTTCTTTGAAGTGCTTCTTTGAGGCCTCCTTTTAGGGCACTAAAATTGGTCTTTTAAGAAGACCGAGACCTCTAGGATGATACTAGGGAAGTGTAGAAGTGATTTTGGCAGGGGTTGGCCGAGCTTGAGTGCTCAAATTGGTGTGAGGAGGAGGGGGAGGAGGTGTCCTTTAATAAGGGAGGGGAGGGGCATCTTAGGAATATCTCAAAATATTATTTTATATTAAAGTCAAAATTGGTTTATAATGGTTCCAAAGGGTCTTATTTCGAAGCTAAAGTGGGGATGGGTCGAAATTCTATCATCCAATAGGATTTAGACAAGTTTAGGGTATTATTTTAACCTTATCAATTAGATTTAACTCTAAGTTAAATAATTTAACTTTTACCGTGTCTTTTTGTTTTCTTTCACTATATGGTTAATACAGTTACTATAACATGCCAAACGAACCCCAAATTGTTTATTATTAATATATATATCCTTATCTAAGTCATTTGGCCGAACCATAGGTTTTTAGGAATAAAATGACAATTAATAATATAATATTTTATTTAAAAACTATTTTGTGTCAATTTTAACACTATTTGATATATGATTTTTTGTGAAAGTCGTAACAGAATTATATGTTCGAATAAAGTTGATTAAATCAACACTAATATATCATATTAACCTATAAAATTAGTGTAATTCATAAAAAGTCTCAAATGACATTTATTTTGGTGTTTATAACACCAATTATGTCAATATTTCATTAATAAGATAGTTACTGCATCATCATTGTGTCATAAATAAATTAAATTATTTAATGTCTAAAAATTATAAATAAACTACCATTATGTAGGAAATCGTTTTATCTTTCTAATTAATATTTATAGTTGAATTTATCTTATGTATAACCCCATATTAAAAATGATTTACTTATTAAACTTTGATTTTAACTATTTTAAACCTTCTTTAAATAAATTAATAATAAATGTCATAATCTAATCCAAATGGTCCTAAATTATAATATTTTACACTTAAGGTTGTTTTTGGTCGAGATACACTTGTCCAATAGGATTAGGACATGTGTTAGGGTAATATTAATATCATTTTTACCCTTAATTACCCTATTTACTTTTAACCGTGGTAAATAAAAGTAAAAAGTTACTATTCACCAAAAATTATTTTCATCTCATTGAACCACATTTTACTTACTAACATCAACCGTGTCTCTCGGATTTTTGAAATTACATCCACAAAAGCGGTAAAATTAAGTTTTATGAAAAATTCAGTTTTTTTAACTACCACTTAGTAGTTCACTGTTCATCAAAAATTGATGTTTTTCAGAACAATGCCAAAATTTCATCCTAAGCTATATTTCATATTCCGAATTCAAAAAATGAAGTCTATTTTACCAAATTCATAACATAGAAGTTGCATTAATTAATTTTATAATTAAATCCCGCTGTTAAAACAAATAGTGTGTTTTTAAGAAACAATATCTATCAAAAGATTGACACTTGTTTATTTCTGGTTTAAATGTGAGATTATATCCAATGACCAACATTGTATTAAATTGTAAAAATATATTCTAAATATACTTGAAAACCACTCAAATTAATAATTTATCACTATTAATTATTTCAATTAAAAAAGTAGTTTTTAATTAAAATTTAGTAATTTTCACTATTCATTAGAATATGAAAGTTATCCGAAAAGTACCAAAATTTCACCTTAGGCTAAATTCGATACTCCAAATCCAAAAATGAAGTCCATTTTGAGAGATAAATTTTCTAAAATTTAAAAAGTGGCTATTACTATTCATAACGGCTAGTTTTAATAATATTTTAATAGCATATCGTTGTTTCGTGAAACTCAGTATTGCGTACTACACACGCTATCGAGGAAGGTTGCGATTGCGTGTAATGCAAGGAAAGTCAAAGATGCGTGTTGTGCAAGCTCCTTTTGGTGTAGCGTACAACACAAAACATTAGTGAAATAAAAAAGAATATTTTTCATAAAATCTCGGGCTGTTACAATATTAATTTTTAAAGGGGTTTTAAGGGATATAATCCTGCATTAAAGTAGCTATCTATATATAACAAGAAGAATTAATTGGAATAGGGATATGATCCTCATCTTATTCTCTCAAAATTTTTAGGATAAACAGATTATCTTACTAAGTGGGAGAGAGTATATGGTCCCATGCTTGAGTATCCATCGATGTTTAACAATGATATTTTTAACTGTTAATATAATTAGCATATTATTGTCCCTTTCTAGCTATTATGATATGTTGGTGGTGGTATTATACTACTGGTTCTAGAATATGGTGACATTTCTTCCAGGAATTTCTAGGAATATAGGCCGTCTATTTTATTATCATTAGAATATAGTGATATATTTCACTATTGGAGCTACAATATATTATCAACACTATTTTTAATATGGGATATATTTCCTCTCTGGTTCACCAATTTAATGTGGTATATGTTGAAAGGATTTATTTGTGGGAGGTATATTATGAGTTGGCCCCCTGGTTTTTTGAAAATATATTTTAAATTTATCCTCCTAACACCATCATGTTATTATGGAAATCCAGATGGATTGGAGGAGGTATATATAGATACTCTTTAACTTCTCTGATAGTATGCTAACATGATTTGTGATAGAGCATATATTTTCCACATTTTTTATTCATTTCAATTTTTTTATCCTCCCAAATTATCAATTTATTCTTTTATTAATACATTTTAGATTTATGATGTGTTTTGAGAAATGTTTTGAAATTTTCTTAATTCTGGGGTTTTTACGGATATTTACGTCTATTGTATTTTGGTCATTTCATGAAAATTATAATTCAAAATTTAGTTAATTTTTTAAAATCCTTATTTTATTTCCTATAACTTTTACTTTTGGTCCAGGGGCTGTTTTGAGCCTCATGACGCATAAAAATTCAATGATGTTGGGAGATTTTACTAGTGGACAACATCGATGCCACCCTAATAACATATGTATAAATCTGTCAAAACACCATTAATGGAGTTTATTACAAATTTATTTTAACTATGACACATATATGCGCTTCCTCAAGGAATTTCATGGATATTTTCATCAATTATAATGGAAATTAACCGAAATTGTTTTCAGGGTTCATTATAAAGATTTCAGATAGGGAAATAAATAGGTACTAAAAAATTAATAACTCATACATGGTGTGGCCATTTATAGTGAAATTTGGAGGATAGATTCCAAAGACATTTTGGAATCACATTCATTAAGGTTCCAATGTGTTAATTGTTCGTTTTTATAGTCCTTAATGAATGATAATCCGAAATTGTAAAATTGGGAACAACTAAATGGGTAGAATAAATTCTTTGAGTAAAATAGCCATAACGCCCACAACATAAATCCCAAAGCATTGAAATTTTGAGGGTGGATGTAAAAAAGAAATTTACAAGAACATTCATAAAGTGTGAAACATAGTATTAGATCATGAATTGTTTATTCAATGCACTATCATGAAGCGGAAAAATTGATCCTATAAAATGAGGGGAGCTCCCACCTATCAAATCATTTTGTTTCATCGCCACAACAGCTAGGGCACCATGGAGAGAAGGCTAATAGACATTTAGGATTTTGGTTTTCTTTTATTTTCTTTTTTTTCCTTTTCTAAGGTAATGTATTTGTATTTTTTTATGTAAATTATCCCTTTCCTTCTTATATTCTTATTTTTCTTCAATAACTAATTCTCATTCTCTCTCTCCCATCTTTTCATCGTGATATATTTTCAATTTTCCATGGAAAGTGAATAAATCAAGGCATGGCCATGGGTGAGGTTTCATTGTGTAATTAATTATTGTTCTTAAAATTTAAAATATTTGAAATTTATTTTTGGTGGAGAAAAGAATATAGCATATGTGCGAAAATCTACCACCAAGATAGTATTTCCAAATCCATTTTCTTTCTTTGATTAATTCACTTTTCCTCCATTATTTAAGGAAATAGAATTATACATTGAAATTGGGGTTTCCATAAGGATGAAATGACATATAATAGAGATGGGTCTTTTAGGAATAACATTGTTGGTTGAGGTGTAATCTGATTTCACTATATTAGGAGGTCTGTTTTGGTGTGTCATATGTATGGTAAAATCATACAGTCAAAATATAAAATAAAATTAATTGATTAACACAATTCCATAAATTCATTATCAAATTGAAGGTAAACAAAAATCAAATATTTAAGAAACATGTGACGTCCACCCCAATGACAAAGACCTTTATACTCTAATTTCAATTTTTTGCATCTGCATTTAGATATAAATTCTTCATTTCATTATTTTAATATAATGTTTTCTATAACCCTTAAAAATATCGTTTTAAATATAAAAATAAATAATCAAATAATAATTATAATAGTTGAACAAGAATTATTTATTGAACCAAATGCCACATTTCTCAAGTGAGATGACACTGGTCAACCAAATTACTGCATTAAGAATATAAATTTCATTTTTTACACACCCTATGATAGGAGTGGGTCAAAACTGGTATCGTTTTGAGGATCTGAACATTTAATTTGATCACTCATTAAAAATTCACATTTTTTAAAATATTTTTATATTTTATTTATAAAAAAATCTAAAATAATTATTAATTTTCCATGATGTATTCATATTCTAAATTTTATGCATTGGAAGTATACTCAGAGGTGCAATAGCGAGAACAAAAAGTTGATTATAGCGATCTAAATGAATGGGGTGGATAGAATGAATAATAATCTGGATGGTTTCGAGAGGAAAACAGAATGATCATTTGAAAATGTTCATGAATTAATAGAGAAACCGGACCTAAATAATAAAAATAATCAAAAGTGGTGGTGGAAGAAATTTTACAACTCATCATTGAAGAACCAGTGGAGGTATATGTGGAGGTACCTAAAGACTAATTCATCATCACCAAACCATTTCTACCCGAGATAGAGGAAAAAATGATGAATTTCTTAATGATTCACATGTGGGATATCAATATAAGTTTGATGAATATTAGGAATGTGTGGAACTTCTTGATCTTTTCATGTCTTGAAAACACGAAGAGCCCACATCACTAAAAGAAGTGACCTCCAAATTTGTGTAATATGAAGTCAAAATGGAGCATCCTCATAACCTACCTCCTTCCTCGAAGTTTCTATTCCAAAAGGATTATACCACTATGATAGATGTTAAATATGAATGATATCATAGAGTATAACATTTATTTAATCTATCTATTCTGATTTTTTTGAATCTGAATTGCATATCACTCCCTCTGGTTTTGGTTACACAGAATCAGACATTCTATGCTATACCATAGAGGAAGAAAAAGAAATATGAAATGCACATATTGATGAACATATGGATCTATTTGAATTAAATGAACCTAAATTGAAGGATCCCCATCATGAAGGTATAAAAGTTTCTGAGATTGAGAAAATCTAACAACATGTTGAAGCCCCCATGAAGCCAGTAATAAAAGATATGATGGTTTCTCAAGTAGAAACAAAATAAGAGGATGTTACATAATTCATATAACCACCTTCTTGTAAGTTGTACCACATTTCAAAGGGGGAATATCAAGTGTATTCTATCTATATTGTCACCCTCCACATGAACAAAGAACATAAATATGGGAAGAACACGTGTAGTTGTTCATGTCAAAAAAGATCCACGTACCATCAAATTATGGATAACATCTAGTACTTCCCATTAGAGGTATTAAAAAATCAGGGACCACTTGGGTGATCATACCAACATTTGGCATTATATGTTTTCTATGACTCAACTTCATTTTTTAAGATGTATTTTAACATGCAGATCCGTCCTCCTTATATTTTTGAACTTTAATGACATGATCATTTTTTGTGCGAGTAATTATATTTTGTCAATTCATAAAAGGGGAAAGCATACCATAAATATTGGAAGAGAATTACTAAGATTAAATGGAATGGTAGTTCATTTTTATTGTTTATATGTTCAATATAATTTCATTTTTTGGTCCAAAAAATGTTTTGAAATTTAATGATAATAATTGCATGCCCATAGTTGATTTGTTGCTTTACTAGACCTATCTACGAGACATGATTTTCATTCTAATCCTCTGATTCCAGGATTTACATTTCAATGTTAATTAATTTTAATGAGTAAAATGGAAAATTGTATGTTTAATGTGAATCAAGCATATTGATATGATGACTCGTGATTTTTAGGGAATTAGTTTATTTATCTAATTCGAATTTCCCATTCATTTTTCATGATCTGAATTTTTGAAATTCATGTCAATTGATTTTGTATTATTAATCATGACATGAGTGATTGTCTAGTGTTGAATCCCTATTACAAATATTATTTCTAGTCCATGTATTTAATATTTTATCTTGTGTATATTTCTTGAGTTATCATAGAACATGTCCCCTACCAGAACTTTCAATGGAACATGTCAAATCATTAATTGTAAAAAATAACATTTAAAATAATTGAGGAATATTTTGAAGAGAACATATCCTTAAATACCACCATTACATGAATCATTATTTTATCCCATAGAGATCATAAATAACTTTTATAGAGATGAGCCATGTTTCAAGCCATTTTTACCCATTCCTACCCTACTCTTGGTATTTGAATAATATTGTAATATTGAAGCATGGGGGTAAAAGGAATCATTGTGTTAGTGTTGTAATAAATTTTAAGGATGAAATGTGGGGTTTATATTTTGTTAATTTTAAAAGGTTTATAAGTCATAAATATTACTCTATTATGTTCCCCACTTGAAAAAGCAAAAATAGAAAAAACTAAAAATGAAATAAAAAAGTGTTGTGATTTGGGAAAATAAAAAAATCACTAACTTCTATACCAACTAACTTCTCATCATATATGGTTAGGTGATGGATGTGAGGTTTGAACTAATCATAACATTCAATAAGATAAAAAAATACAGTAGTAAAAAAATCAGGAGGGTGTACAGGTCATTCATTATGGTTTTTTGATCATAACCATTAAATTGAGTATTAGTGAAGTGCGTGTTTCTACATTGAAGGGGACAATTTAATTACACATTTTAATATCATGCATTGTATTTATGGGATAAACCATATCCTTAATCCTTAATTTTTAAAGCATTAAATCCTACAGACCTTAATCCTCGTATTTACTTGAACTTTTTTTTGAAAGTCATCATGATTTTATGTTTCTTTTTATTTAAAAAGTAGATAAATTAGTTCATTTACAACCCTATAGATACGGATAATAATCCCATTATATGAGCATAAATCTACTTGATTTTTATCATGATATACAAGGAGAAAAGGGGAGATATATCATGAGGTGACATGATTAATAATAATGAAATGATGATCTTGAATAAATGAAAGGAGAAGTTCCAT
Source organism: Viscum album (assembly GCA_963277665.1). Taxonomy (NCBI): domain Eukaryota; kingdom Viridiplantae; phylum Streptophyta; class Magnoliopsida; order Santalales; family Viscaceae; genus Viscum; species Viscum album. The sequence goes on along the minus strand of OY728125.1, from coordinate 1,464,730,834 downwards.
CATTCATCAAATGGGAATAGTAAAATATATAAATTTATTGTTTCTTTGAAAAATATGCAATTAAATTTATTCGTCAGGTGAATTTTTTAATTTTTAATTTGAAAATGAATATTTTTTGATTTTGTTACTTTTGAATATGAATATATTTAACAATGGTTCCCTTTGAAGTTTAATGTTGAGATTTTATGCTTATGGAAAAGTATGGTTTAAGTGTGGTGGAACATATATAGCTAATATTTCCCATATTTTTGTACTAATTGATATTATTTTAGTCCTCTGAAATTATAATTTTGAGCTTATATGGATCAATTCTAGATTTATGATGTGTTTTGAGGAAAATTATGAAGAGTTATAAATTATGGAATTTTTTAAAGAATTTTACATCTTGGGTATTTTGGTCCTTTCATTAAAACTATAATTAAAAATTTAGTGATTAATTTATTTCAAATAATTATTTTAATCCCCTCAACTTTTTCTTTTGGACTAGGGGATGATTAGATTATCTAGAGGCCCGAAAACCCATTGATGTTGAGAAATATTTCGGCAGACCACATGGAATCCTCCTCCATAACAGATGTATAAATTTTGGTACCCAACAGCAATTGAGTTGATTCCAAAATTATCTGAATGAGGACACATATATGAGCAACCTAAATGAATTTAATTGAGATTTTCAACCATTATGATTGAAATTAGACTACATACATTGACTGAATCTCCCTAGAAATTTCATATGAAAAAATAGTTAATAGAAAATTAACAACACATACATGTTGCATAATATTATAGTTAAATTTGGATGTCGGATACTAAAGATGAAATGAAACAACATTTATTAAATCTCCATTGCGTGAATAGTTTTTTTATAGTCCTTAATGCAAGACAATTAAGAAGTATGAAATCTGGAGAAAGTGACTGGGAATAATAAATTCTCTAAGTAAAATAGCCATGAATACCACATAACAAGCCCAAATACTCTGAAATTTAGAGGGTGGATGAAACAGGAAATTTTTAATAATATTAATGAATGGATAAAAGCGTGATTAAATCATTAATCAGGTACTAAACGTGCCGACTTCTGGGGAAAATATTATGCCTATAAATGGTGAGGAACTCCCACCTCTCAAATCATTCCATTCATCAGAACACCATTTGGGGAACCAAATAGAGGAGGAAAATGGCCAGTTAAACGTAATATATCAATAATTATCTGTTTAATTTTGTTTATTTTCTCATGAAATGCATTTATATTTTTTATATAAAAGGGACTTTTTTCCTTCTTCTAATCTTCATTTTCCTCCAACTCTTATTATCAATATCTCTCCTTTTTCTTTCAATCACAAACTCTTTGCATTTTTTCATAACAATTGGCTAACACAAGGCATGCTCCTAGGGGAGGATTCCTGGAATTCTTCATTATTTCTGTTAAAATTGAAAATGTTTTAAATCTAATTTTATTAGTGGAAAGAATATTTCACGGGAGCGGTGGTTGTCGACCACTACACCATTTAAAAATTCATTTATTATTATTTATTAATTAATTTTACTTTCATTATCTAAGGAAAACCCTTTATACAGTGGAGTTGGGGTTTCTATAATGGATGAAATGGCATATGGTGGAGCCGAGTCTTTTATGAATAACATTCTTGGTTGAGGTGTTATCTTATTTAACTATTACATATACTGTGGTTTGGTCTGCTAGAGACATGATAAATTCAGACACTCAATAAATAAATGAAATGTAATTCATTAATGGGGTTTTAAAAAATGGATTTTCAAATTGATTTCAAATATATATATATATATATATATATATAATTAATTAGCCTATTATATCCAACCCTATGACAGAGACCTTTCTTCACTAATTTCATTTTTTCTACATCTGAATTTATATTTGAATTCCTCATTTCATTATATTAATTTCTTGTTTTCTAAAACCCATAAAAACATCATTTTCAAAAATTATATAAATAACCAAAACAAATTATAATAGGTTAACTATAATAAGTGATTGAACCGACTACAATGCTACTTAAAATAGATGACCCTGGTCAGACTCCATGCTACATTAATAATATAAATTTGATTTTTTCCATGCGCAATGATAGGCGTGCATCAAATTTTTAATAGGGAAAGTAATGTGGGTTTTCTCTTGGATTTTAATGGTATTCTTCCCATAGTGAGATGTTCTCTTCGGTTCCCTAGTCTGGATATAAGTGTATGGGATATCATTGTTAATTCCAATAATAGACTCTTGAGGGGATGTGAAAACTCTCCATTGATGATAATTGTTTTTAGTGATATACCTCTATGGAGGCTCTTGAACAATGATGTGTTATGGAATATCATCATGTTTTATCATCGTATGGTTGGGAAGATGGGAATTTTGGTACTTTCGGGAAATGATTATTAATAAATTTGTGGTGATGATAGGTTTCACTATATTTTTACTATTCATATATTGATGAGTTACCCATAAGGGTTTATCTCTTGGAGGATCTCCCAGTACACCTCCATGGTATGGATTGTCCCACTGAGGTCATACTCTCAAACCAGATAATTGACCCCCTTTTGTTAACGAAAAAGTATTAGTTACACATACATCCCATTTTTAGTGTTACAACCTTGATGGGGGATGAGGTATACATTTAAGGATATGATGATGAAATCCATTTGGATTGAAGATACTTCTTTTAATGGTATATTGAATATCCTAAAAAATATAAAAAACCCTACATTAAAACCCATCAATGTTGTACCAAACATAAGATTGTGGTAAATTCATCAGTTTTTTTGGTAAATGATTCAAATTATGCTCAATACTAATTTTATAATGTGTAAATGTGAATGAGATTCATTTTAAGTTGACATATAATTTTTTTTATAAATGATGTTAGTTACTAACACTTTACCAATGACACAAGGGTATTGGATTATTTTAGATGATTTAGTTCGGTCTCATCCTATCCTCTCAGGGGGAATTATTTCCTTCTCTAGGTCACTCTTACAAATTTTTTATATTTTCATAAATCCATCCCTAATCCTAGTGTAGGACTAGATACCACAGTAATAATGATCCTTGTGATACAATGCATTTTATGTGAACATTTATATATATCAGAGGTTCAATATTCACATATAAATATATATTTATCAGAAGCAGATTATCAATTTAAAAATTTATATATATCATACATTATATATGTTTGTAATAGTTATTTTTATACTACAGTTTCGAGATATATAGGTTGGAACTCTTATGTTTATCACCATCCAAAAGGGTCGTAGGTTTTTATAGAGTTGGGATTGGGCCCTTGAAAGTGATTTTTATGTATCCATGTAAAGATAATAAAAACACACATAGAATCTGTTCCAATTACAATGAAACATTTTACAAATTAATGTTTTCTGATAGAGACCTATTTCAAGTTTTTTATTGTATATAGGGTTGAATTTTATTGCAAATGTTCTTTGTTATGGTGGATGTAAAATATAAACTTGAGAGGCCCTGATCGATAGATCTCAATGGGAATAAGTATTAAAGAGTATGTTTTTGCATCATAGGGAATATGGACCCATTGGATATGAGGTTGGTTTTTCATTTGAGGATATGGACCACCTAGAAAAATATGGACTCATTAAAAATACTTACCAATGATAGTAATTATTATGGAATATGGCCCAAGTGAAGGTAAATTATGGGCCTATAGGGATTATAAATCAATTAGTAGGGATGTCAATGATTATGTGGAATATGTATAAATGATAATGGTTATAAGAGATTTCATGAGTAATATACTTCCATAAAGGTGGATCTACTGGGAATATGGCCCCTTTAATGATATTGAATAATGGGGATATCTAGTTTGATACACAAGTAGGTGTCCAAGGTACATTATTCAAATACGAATAAAATCCCACGAATGTGGTGACAGTAGAGGATTGAGTGGAATGTATGTATGGGCTACTCAAGTATGATACTCACATTGGATATATCCCATTGAGGGGATGATTTGGGAAAAACATCTATTAGGAGGCCCATGTTTTACTGATAATGGATTATTTGCATCTTCTAGTAATGAAATAATTATTTGGGACAAGTTTAGTGATTATACCATATATGGAAGACCATAATTTCATTGATAAATAGTTGAAATATAGTAAAATTGATGAAACATTAGTAGATAAGATGGGCATCCAAGGCTAGGAGATAATGGTCCACTGTCCTCATGGTAGAGATCCTCACTATTAATGGGATACATTATTTTATCACTATTAGGGTTCTTTATATCATTTGATTAGAATCCCATGTAATTTTTTGTTAATGGTAGTACATGATCAAAATAGGCGGACGTGGAGTTCTTAACAACCTTATGATGCATTCCTGGTGGATATTGAGAAGGAAATCATTTGGTATTTTTGATGTTTCGACCGGAGAGAAAGGAATCCTTGATGGTCATCTAGGTTGGAAGGACCGAGATAGGAGACCTAGTCAATGGTTACACATAGTATAGGATTTTTTATATATCATTTTGGTTTTTTATTTTTTATTCTATAGGGGAATATATTATTTCTTGTCACGTTCCATTATGGAGATGGAAATGAACACCCTTAAATTCCTCTATATCACACAAGATTATACATTATGTAGATAGGAGGTTATAATTTAGGTCATTATTAAAATATCATAAATTTTGGGGCCTTAATAAAGTTGAAATGTAATATTCTTGTCTAGGGGGCCTATGGAGTTCATGATCTCATACTACATCAACCATGAAACTACAATTGAAGTTAGTATGGGAAGGAACCAAGTGATGAGGGAAAGATAACCACCCCAGAGTATCAATAAACATTATCACGAAACTATTGGGTAAATTAACCAATGAACAATTAAATTCATGAATGAACTATTCATTTATCCTAGGAACAAAACCATTGTCCCAAAAATGACTATTACATATATGAAGATGGTATGCAGTGCACCCAAAATCACCTCCATTGAGCTACATGCAATGTTATCATGTTAACCAATGAGTTGGTACATGAATATATAATGAAAACATAAAAAAATGTAATAAGACATATATAATCTCCTACATTCCTTAAATGGATTCAATATCCCTAAAATGGGCTTGCAGTTCTATTAAAATCAACATCATTAATCCAAAAGGGATGTTTTATCCTGGACTAATGAGGCACTCCATGAATGACCATGAAACATAACAAAGGAACTATATATCAGACCTATGTATTGGGACTTGTGTATAGTTTTTATAAATTATGTGTCAATATGTGTTTGGGGTTGATGAGGATAAGTGGCTATGCATGGTGAATTGTTATGGATTCATTTTATTACATCGGATATCACACTTAAAAAATTGTCCTTGGAAATGTTACAATGGTTAATTTGTTCTTAAATTTTAAATTCATGTGTCAAGGATAAAACATATAATGGATATTTTAAAAGAAGAATGATTTACATGGAATCTAATTTTTTCATAATGATTATTTGAAATAAATTTGGAGTAGTGATTTGGAAATTTCTCATGAAAATCGAGAAAAATGATCAACCATTTCAAGTCACATGGTCCAACTCTTTCCCACCCATGTGGGAGGAGAACCTCAACTATGAGGGAGAGTTAGCGCACATAACCTCCATGGGAGAAATGAGTGGGAAAATCCCAAAGGAGCATGCCTGAACATAGGTGCATGCATATAGGATTGGAGGTGTCAGTGGGACCACATGTTTATGTGCATCCCGTATGTTATGTGATTCTTGTATTTCTAGCGTTGATCCCCCATTGGTATCTCGAAATAGTGATTAGAGAAATTGAAATATATGGGATATAGAAATATGATGTGCAGTCTATGTGGGAAAGTAGATCTACTACATTTCTACACCATCAGTAAAAAATGAACATAACATGTGCCGCTTAATGTGGTTAATCTTAGCCGTCCAATTAGAATGACGAATCATATTCAACTTTTTCGTTCATCTAAGAGCTAAAATGCAGTAGAGAAGATATTTGAACATCCAATTATCAAACTAAGGTTTCCATAAACATTATAATATCGATTTTATGATGAAGTAAATCCATTATATCTATTCATGCATTATATGGTTTTCAATCATGTGATAATTTGAAAATATCAATTATGTGGAATAAAAATATAATTGTAGTACACCATTTGAGTGATTGGATGTGTCTGAGCTTATAAATGAGGATGATAATGTTATAATAACCATGCACCTTATGAGGTAACATGGTCTCTCATAAGATAAGGAACCATAATAATCAACATAATATATTTGAGGGTCCCTGAGATCTTGTGAGTTCATGAATGTTGTTTCTCTACATAAAAAACATAGTCCATAACATGTATTTTTTCTCATATAAGTGTTGGTGGAAAACAATATATAAATACCAAGTTCTTTTGAAATGTTTTATTGGAACTAATATTGAGATATCCCTATTTTCCAAGGAAAACAGATCATTAAAAATCCGTTGTTCATTAAAAATGTACCAATATTTCCTCTGCTCATGAAAGAGAGAAGAGTACATCCCAAAGGTTTTTCGACTTGTGTATAACACAATCAGAGGTTTCACAATGAAATTATTCCATGAATTTGTTTGGTTTTCGTGAACCCCTTGGTACTATGAGGCTGTTTTTCAACACTACAATACATTTATAATAGAAATATACCACGCACTTGAAAACACCTGCATGAACCTTTTATAACTCATTCTTGATGGAGAGAGCACAATAAATAAGGCCAGTGCGTGCCCATAATTCTATAAAGGTCCTTGCATAAAGAACCATTTGAATTAATGGGAAGTATACAAAAATATTGAAGGTCAATACTCTTACACAGAAAGGTTGAATGAATTATACAGTGTGTAAACATACATAATGTGTGAAAATAAGGACAATGAAGATAGTGGAAAGTTTAATTAGCACACATGTTTAGTTTTATACCCGAACAATCAGATTTGGAAAATGATATTCCTAGATAGTTCATGATACAATTAAGTAGTGAATAAAATAATCTACAGAAAATTTATATTTTTATGGTTTTATGAGAATAACATTGAGTTGTATATTTTCACCTTTTCATAAAAGATTAAATAAATTTTATTAATTATTTTCACACATAAAGTGAGGCCAATAATTCACAATTGATAAGAAATAAAAAACATCAATATAATAGTTTTATTATGAAAAATGATAATTATTATTGATCATAATTATTAAGAAAGAATAATAGACTTGATCAAAGAGTGTTGAAAATACTTGAAGTATATATGATCAAGATAAATTCTACAAGATCAGGGTGGAATATATGAGATTATCCAATAATGGAAAAAGCCTTAAATATAAGGTGAGGACTTTTTCATGGGGTTGGGTCCATGGGATGTCTTCAGGTAGGATCTTGGAGAAAAAGTATTTTGTCACTTCGAACCATATGAAATAATGTCTTTTAGTTAAACCTGAATGTAGTGTAAGCCTTCCTATTATAGACAAAAGAGAATAGAGTCTCTCATTTGGAGTCAGGGATTAAGATTTCCTTCAATTGGAAAACGAATAATTGTAATCACTTGTTTGATAGTGAAGGTTCTATAAAAAGTGGAATAACCAATTTCATCAAGGAGTAGGCTTTTTGAAAAAACATATAAATCCTATGTGATTCTCTTTCTATCATTACAATCGGACATGAGTTTATATTAAGAGATAATATTGAGTGGATCAAGATCCTAAACAAGTTAGAGAGGTTGAATTAAAATGAAAATTAATTAATAAAAATAAAGAAATTGATTCAGCACACCACTCACTATAGTTAATCTGTACTCCAACTCTACAAGTTGTATCATAAAGATGGTTCCCTCTATTGAACAAAGATGTATTTTCATAGATGGATAATATTAATTATATAAATATCCAAGGTTTTACCATATCTTATGGGAAGAATTATCACAGTATAAGGAATAAGATTCTATCATATCTCATATTCGTCATATTAGAAGTGATAGATACTACAATAGTTGATTTTCTACCCATTAATAGTGATGCATCCCTGACAAAAGATGATTAGAGAAGTATGGAGTTATATAGTAAGGATAATAATTACATATTTATTTAATTACCAGATAATGGTTTCACAAAGGTAATGGGTGTCCAATATTCTAACGTGATCTAGTACAAATTGAGAATTATTTATTAAGGCAATGTCAAAGCCCATGAATCCAAAATACAAGTTTGGAGGAGACAGTTAGAGGACTTGAAAATTAGTGATGAAGAATATATAGATGAATATTTCAATAAAGTGAATAAGATAGTAACATTAAATGATTTTGTAAGAATGATTTTGAATTTATCATTATCAAAAAATGATATTGAATTATCCAAAACCTTATGAATCAAATATGATATAATTGGAGGACAGATTTGATTTTTATCTTGATGAATTTAACTATATTTTCATTTCTTTTATGATTAGTAAAATTAAATAATTCAAGAAGAGATAATGATTTAAGAGGAATTTTAATATATCAGAAAATTAAAATTCCTTGAAGAATAATAATCTCTATAGAAACAAGAAGAAAAATCTTATAATAAAGTATATGAAAGAATCATCTTTATGTTTTCATTAGAAAAATAATTTTATTTCTATGATAATTCAAATAAAATAACATATTCATGAAGATTTAATGATAATGATTAAGAAAACATAGAACATTAGTGCAATCTAAAATTGAAATTATAATTCTACATTGGATAGATTAGATATCAAATAAATAAAATAAGTAGCTTGAAAAAGAAAATAATAAAGTAACTCTAAAAATAATGATAATAAAATAATAATTTTTGATGAAAAAGGATGAGTTGATAAGTAATTAATAATATTTTGTTTATTAGATCATGATGAAAAAAAATAATAATTACAGAATAAGATGAGTTGATATGGATTCTTGAATAGAAGTTGACTTCTATAAGAATAATATTTATTTGAGACATATGCCATAAGTGTCCTAGTATAGTTTGATTTGAAAAAGTGATCTGAAAATTTCAATAATTATTTTGATATTAAGGAAGAATCATTTTTATTTGAAGAGAAAAGGTAAAAGTGCACTTAATAATTCAAATAGATATCCTATTTCTTATGTTGAAAATGTGAAAGCTAAAACTGAAGATATGTGGGAAAAGAAGAATAAGTTGTAATCTTCTACATCAAGGGAAGGTAAAAATATTCCAAGAAGGCCACACACCAACAAGAAACGTGTGTTTGGATTTTAAAGAGGAAAATAAAAACAAATATTTGGATTCATTTGGAAACAATAATAATGTTTCTTTCTTTTTTTAGAGTTGTTGTAAAAATGATCATACAATATTTTTTTTTCAGTTTCACATTTCTTTAACAGGAATGTGGGATGAATCAATTGGGGGTCTAAATGAGCATATAAGGACAAAATCACAAAGAAAAAAACATGTGACGTGATCTATACCACAACTATATACCAAAAAATTCATGTTTTGAATGAATATTGTGGTAGATGAAATTTAGATGGTCTTTAAGAGGAGGTATGAATTAAAATAGTGGAAGGAGAAGTTCTATATTTTTTGAAATGGATGAAATTTCAAAATAATACCAATATAAATTAATTTAGAGATACTAAAGAGATTGAGAATGTCCAAAATAGTTTTCTCATTTTTTTTACATTAGTAAAAATTGGATAAAATGTGGAGGAATTTATGAATATTTATAAATATAAAGGAAAGAAAGTGATATCATAAAATTGGGAGAAATTTTATGATATGTTATCATTAAGTGGAAACATTAAGATAAAAAATATTGAGGCTTAAAAAGTGATTCAACAAACAAAAAGAATAGAAAAATTAATATAGTCTATTCAATGAGTCTCAAGACAAAAAATTTTGTCTAATAACGTATTCCCATTTTTTTATTTGAAGAAAAAATGACCACGATTAAGAGGAATATATCAATCTTAATTTATTCTCTAAAAACCCAAGATCTCCCTCCTAATACCATATTATATTATGTGTTTTAAACTAACATATGGGGAATTTAATGAGTTTATGGAGTCAATAACTTCTAAGAGGCATGATTATATCGAACATTATGGATATTTTGGACTACAATGAAATGAATACAAAATAATTAATCCCTTATGGGGGTGGAGAAGATTATTTATTTTTACTAAATTTTTGTGAATATAGAAAATATAAATTTATTTCAATCCATATGGTTGTGTTATTTCAATCATACTTTCACCCTTTATTCATAACAGTATTAATCATATCAATTAAAGGGTATTCTTGGTTGATGAAAAGATGAGACAATGGGGGAGTTGTTTCATTTAACAAGAATTTTTTTTACGTTTATTATAGTGTGGGTAGTAATTTTTATTTGATGGAAAATTTTGAATGCTGGAAATCCATAAAATGATATTTTATAATTTCAGAGCAAGATTTCCCAAGAATGATATTTTAAGGATTGAATAGAAAAAAATAGTTATATCTCTCTTTTTTCCTACATCAGTTTAGCTCATGTTGAAATAGAGTTGATAAAATATAGAATAATATATAAGAGAACCATGTGATAACATTTAACTCTCAAAACAATGTGTGTCATATCGAACCCCTGAACATGTCCATTGAATTTTTCTTTCAAAGGGGGATAAATGTTGGAGCACACATATTGACTATTAAATATATTAATAGATATTGAAAAAAAGTGGGATATTTCTAGTCCCAATGTTATATTTTTTCAATGGTATGTTAATATATGTTAGTTCAATTGATGGTGGAATGTGGGATTGTTTTCAGAATTTTTATCGACTCATATTATAGAGTGGATGTCATATTTTTGTAATTATAGCTTGAAATTTGATGATTTTCATGAAATTCATAAATTTTAATGACATGTGTCAAGGATGAAACATTTGTTACAAAATTTTTTAGAATAAATAATGTGATTGAAATTAAAATTTTCATGATTATTATATGATGTTAATGTATTGAGGTGTTTTGTCATTTGATGGTGATAGGGGATTGATTCTATCTTCATCACTTAAAATATAATAAAAGTATATTTTGGCATGTTTTAAAATATATTGCTTGCTATAAAATTTCACATGCTACAAATCGATCCCGCACATGTGGGATGAAGACATCAACCACATGGTTAGGTTAGTTCGCACATCCCACATGGTGGCTGGTGAGTGGGTCGTGCTTGAACTATCTCCATCATGTTACAGGACATGCCACTGGGCTTGGAGGTTTCAGTGGGCTAGCTAATGTAGCTATGGCTTGTGTTGCATGTGGTGAATCTGTTTCATGTTTTGATCCCAAAAAATTTAATTCCTTGATTTTTCATTAATATAGAACTATGTTCGATAGCATATGTAATATGCAGCACCATCACCAAACAAACATGGATTATTTAAATATGACCTCTTTAACATTTCCATTAAATTTGGAGATATGATTAGGAATGACCACTTTATAGTACACAAACACACACTCATATATATATATATATATATATATATATATATTTAATTTATCGATAATGTCTTAGTAAATAATCAATCAAATTTTGGTTTTGTAATTTTTGTTCTTCCAAATACATTTTCATGAAAAATGATTTCTTTTATTTCTTTTTATGAAACAAATATATTAAAATTATATTATAGAACATTTTGAAAAATTATTTGATAAAATGAGTTCAATTTATTATATTATAATTGTAAAATTAACATAGGTTCAAATTTATATATTTTTCAAATATATAGATTATTTAGTTAATAGTGAAAATAACATTTTTTTAAAAACATTATCATTTATTTTGATAAAATAAGTAATATAAAATTTCCAATATTATTATAATATGATTTCAATGTAATATATATATTATTTATTTATTTTTAATAAAATTAATTTCATTTCAAACATCATTATACTAGATTTTACTATATGTTTATTTAATGAACTAAAAGCCCATTTTTCTAAAAACTATTTTAAAATGCATGATTTTTCACCAATATAAATAATTAAAATAACCATTAATTATAAATAAACTAAACAAAATTTTTAGATTATATATTAATAATTATGAATTAAAATTATAAAATAATGATTTGAGGTAATATAGTTAATGTAAAATCATATTTTCCTTTAAAAATGTATTCTTTAGAAAATCGTATTCTATCATGCTTGCAGGTTTTATATTCAATTAAATTATTGCATCTCAATGAATTGATTTTTATAAATTGGATTTCAAATTTTAAATCATCAAAATTAATACGAGGTAATAATTTCAACTTAATAATTTAACAATATGAAAAGTTACTATTGTAAATATTTATTACTATGGTAAAAAGAAAATAGGATAATTATTGGTAAAAATAATTTTAAAAAGTCTAGAAACAAAGTAACCCTAATAGTATGAATATTTAAATTAAGTTTTAATTTAAATATTAGGCATATTAATTCCTTATAGTTTTCATTATATAAATTATTATGTAATAATTTCAATAAAGAATATATATATTGATATAATTAAACATAAATAGTATTATTGGGTAATATTCAAATTAAATTAGTGAAATTTTTTAAGCAGTTAGTTTATTTTTTATATGAAAAACATTTTAAATAAATTTATTAGTTTTTTTAAACTACAAATGATCAGAGATATTTTATGAATTCAAATTTAATTTTGATAAGGGTTTGAACAATGTTATTGTAAAAAAAAAGAAGCATTTCTCAATAAATTACAACTTTTAATTTAAAATTGTAATTTAAAATATATAAAAAAATTAATTACATAAAATGGAAATTATTTTTTGAATTAGAATGTATAAATTATCCAATGGTGAATTTATCATAATTTTCTAAGATAGTCTAATTTTCGGGTAAAAAATATATAGTATGTAAATATTTGTTGTGTATTATGACAGCATAATGACTCAAAAGTTTTTTAATAAATATTATAATGATTTTAAAATACCAAATATATGTTTCCATTTTAAAATAATGTGGTTTTATTTTTATTTGGTTCATTTTACTAAGCTATCCTGAATCCTTCAAACCCATTATTATATTTTATGGTTTAAAGAAAATTTATTTAAGAGTATGACTCAAAAACGCATTATAAATGGTATTATTTAATTAATTTCTGACCTTGATGTTATAAAATAGTTAAAACCACTCCAGTTTTTAAAAAACCATGGGAAAATTCATAGTATGGTTGGTGGTTTTGGTTATTTAATTATATAGAGTCCAAAACCATTGTTTGATAAATGATAAAGAATTCCCCACACATTTCCTATATAAACCCACCCATGATACCATATATTTTGGCTCATTATACTTATATTACATAAATAATATTCCCTACATACTCTATAGTCCTCCCAAGGTGCCCCAAGATCTCAAGAAGCTCCTCTAAAGCATTTAGAGTCACACACTCAAGGTAAGGGTTCTTTTCCTTTTCCTCTATATTTACATTTATTCATTTTGGTATGAATTATATTTCCAACTATTATTTTTCGGATATGTATTTACATGTATCTATTACATTCCATTTTCTATCAAATTTATGTGCGATCCATTTCTCTCTCATCAACCAATTTTATGAATTTTTATTTGATGTCAGTATGTTGCTGATATTTCACTATGATTTTCCATGCCAAAAAAATTGTGTTGTGAAGACCATACCCATTTCCTATCAAGGCTGTTCACCTATTTAAAATTATAATTCTTTTAATTGGGAAATATGTGTATGTCTTCCACAATCCTAAATCATGTAATAAAATTTTGAGATGAATGAATCAATGTTGTAGGAATAATGTGGTACACTTAAGGGTTCAAATGAATTGATAGTAATGAGTGTGCCTGAAATTATATAATGCTTTAATAAATTAGGTATTTTTTCCATGAGATTAATTTTTGGATAGAGAGTGAACATTATTCCATTATGGTAATTTTTCTAGTACTATTTCTTGGAATATATCCTTGAACTATGTTTATGATGCAATGTTTTAAATTGTTACCACATTTCCCACGTAGCCTTTTTAATATCATGTTATATCATGCCTCATTGTTCATGTTTATGATTCGCACTCCATTTATTCAACATTGATATGCCTATTTTATATCATGTATTACTTCATTCATGTTATTCCATGTTTATTCCCTTATTTGTGTTTATATCTCACATCTTTCTTATGTTTGTATATTGGTTATCCCATTCAGTTTTAAGGGTGAGCATATTATGGAAGATTTAAATAATGATGATGTTTTCATATTTTAAATTGATATGTAATATACTGAATTCACAAATAAACTAGACATATGGATCTTTTGGGTTATGTTATGTGTTTTATTATGTAATAAATCATGAAATAATGTTTAATAAAAATCATGCTTGTTATTGTCTATATCAATGATTTTTTTGTTATTTTGGGTTTAGGATTTGAAAACTCTACAAAGGACTTAGGGATATGAGAATGTACAACAAAATATCTCAAATTTTTTTAATGTATAGATTAATTAAATTTTTATGATATAAATCCTTTTCATGATACTACAAGTGGATGTGGCTCTGTCATAGATGTCCATAGGTGTAAAATCTGGAAATATCAAATTGATATAGAATAGATCAAAAAGTGGTTCTTGAAAATGGGCATCATGACACCCCTACTTTTACATTCATTGGGGAAATTATTTGGTAAATTCATAATGTCATTATGAAGCATTATTATAGGAAGAAAAAATGGCCACATGTGTCTATGTTAGGAAATATATCGTAGACAACATATATTGGAGTCTAGAAATTCATAAGTTAAGAAATAAATGTCATTTATAAGTTATCCCTTTAATTTTGTTGGATTCATATTTATGTGATTAATATTATAAAATTACTCATCCCAAAATTTTAATTTATTCTAGTCAATTTTGTGAAATCGGATGAATAGGCTTCACTTTTCAATTGTGAGGACATGATTTATTTATGGGGGGAATAAAATAACCCCCAATGTATTATATTGATCAAACTATGTTCGATAACATGCACAATACACAACCACGAACCTAAACAAACAATGATTATTTAAATGTGATATAAATAAATTTTCAATTAAATTTGCTTATATGATAAGGATTAAATAAATTATGAAATATATCTAAACATTTATTATATATATAGATACATGTTTAATAAATAATAAATAAAATTTTAGTTATCTCTGTTTGTTCTTAAAAATATATATTCATCAATTTTTTTTCACTTTATGAAAAAATTAAATTATAATTATTTTATAAAACATATAGAAAATTTAATTAATGAAATTAAATATATTATTTATATCATCATATCAATATTAACATAGGGGGATTTTTTTTAGATTTTTCAAAAAAATAGATGTTTCAATAAATGGTGTAAAATTCGATTTTAAATTATTTTTATATTTCGTTCATAAATTAAGAAATATAAAATCCCAAAAATTATTTTAATTTAATTTCAAGGTTACATAGTTATTATTTAGTTATATTTAATTAAATTAATAACCTTTAAATCATATTTATAAAATATTTTAGTATATGATTATTTTTAGATTTAAAAGCACATTTTTCAAAAAACAATTTTAAAATGCACAATTTTTCTTCATTTTCATTAATTAAAATTACCCTAAATAAAAATTATCAAAATTAAATGTTTAGATAACATATCAATATTTATATATTTAAATTCACATAACAAATTTTACTAGTTATAGAGTTAATATAGAATGATTTTTTCCTTTAAAAAATGTATTTTTTTAGAAAATCACTTTCCATCATACTTGTAGTTTCTTATTAAATTAATTTTTTCCATCAGTATGAATTTTTTTTTGGTAAAATTCATTTTATATTTTAAATCATAATACTTAATATTATGTAATAATTTCAACTTAAGTTTTTTATCAATATGATTCTTAATTATAGAAAATACTTATTACCGTGGTAAAAAAATAGGGTAATTAAGGGTAAAAGTAATTTAACTAATACTAAAAACAAGATAACCCCAATAGTATGAATATTTATATTTCATTTAAATTTAAATAACTAATATATCTATTAATTATTTTTTTACCTTATATATGATTATGTAACTAGTTTAACAAACATATTATATTTTGATATAGGAATACCACAATATTATTTTTAGGTAATATTGAAATTCAATTAAGGATTTTATTTTGATGAATTATTTAATTCAAAAAATTAATTATTTTTTTCAAAAAATCTTATTTTTAGTAATTTTTACTAATAATGATTGATCACATATTTTTTAAGAAGTCAAATGTAATTGTTATAAGGGTTTGAAAATTGTTATTGTTAAGAACCTAGAATTTCTCAATAAATATCATGTTTTAATTTATAATTATAAATTTAATTACTTAGAAATTATTTTGATAAAATGACTATTTTTTTGGAGTCAAAACAGTGAAATTTTCTAATGGTGAATTTTTTATAATTTTATGAGAGAGTCGAATTTTTGGGTAAAAATGAAATACCATATAAATGTATGGTGTGTATTATATCATCATAATGACCAATATGTGGTGTAATAATTAATATAAATGGTATAAATGACCAAATTTATGTTTTCCTTTAAAAAAATGAAATATTATGTTTATTTGGTTAAATTTATAAATCCTTTATGAATTCTCCAAATCCATTAATAAATTTTAATGTTTTAAAATACTTTCTTTAACAGTATGACTCACTTTCATATCATAAAGGGTATTATTTTATTATATTCATCCCATTTACTTATAAAGAAATTAAATCCAAATCCATTTTTTTGATGCAATGGGAATATTCATTGGAAGGTTTGGAGTTTTGGTTGCTTTATTATATAGAGTCTAAAACCAATGTCTGAGAAATGATAAAGAATTCCTCACACATTTCCCATATAAACCCACCCAATATCCCATTTATCTTCACTAAAAATTGTATTATATCCTTACTCTTCCCTCTCATTTCTAGAGTCATCCCAAGGATCCCCCAATCTATCAATAAGCTCTTACCAATAACTTTGACTCACACTCTCAAGGTATGGTTTCTTTTCCTTCTCTACATTATTTAATTCTCATCATTATATTTTTTGTTACATTTCAAATTCCTATTATTGGACATGTTTTTTCACATCCCTATTACTATCCATATTCTTTCAAAACGATTAGATACTTCATTCTCTATCATCATCCAATTTTATGAATTTCTTTGTGACGTAATTATGCTACTGATATTTAATAATAATTTTTCATACCAAAAAAATAGTATATCAAATAACATACCCATTTCCATTATAGTTAATTCACCATTATTCACATATACATTATTACACGGTACTTAAATGTTTTTATTCCAAACTCCTTAATTGATGAATAAAATATAATGATATATGAATCCATTTTTTATGATATATGTGTCACACTTCAACATGAGAATGAAATAAATGTGATAGTTACACCCAGAATTATAGAGAGATCTAATGAATTGGGTAATGTTTAGTCTCATGAGGCATCATGTTGGAATTGGTATTGATAATTATGTTTTAATGGTACATTTTCCATTATTATTTTTTTGTAGTTATACTTGACCTTATATTTATGATGCATTGTTTTAAGTTGTATCCCCATTTTCCTTGTAGCCTTTATGTTATCAATCTGCATCGTGCTCATTATTCATGTTTATTATTTTCACTCCATTTATGCCCTATTGATATGCCTATTGTGTATCATGTATTACCTTATTCATGTTTTTTCATGTTTATTCCAATACTGGGCTTTATAGATCACCCATTTCTTTAGTAGGTCCCTAGGTTATCCCATATAGTTTTATGTGAATGCTTGTTAATGAAGTTTTCAATAAGGATTAAGTTTTCATGTTTTAAATTGATATGTAATTTACATAATTCCAAATGTAACTAAATTTATTTCTCTAACATATTGTATTGGGTGTCATCTTATATAATAAATCATTTATTAATGTTCAATGAATATAAGGGTTTTTATACACACCCTATTCAAAATTTTGATAGCATTATTTTTTAGAAATGGGAGAGTGAAATATGTTTCACAGCTAATTTGGGATAAATTATTTTTTTTCATTATTCCACCAAAATTAATAAAAATTTCTCTAAAATTCACCCCACAATGTTGCGGATTTGAGATGTCCGATAAGAATAAGGATTTATCATCACCTTCTCGTTTATATGATAGTCCTAGTTTAATAGAGAGTATAGTTGAACCTATGATAAACTAACAATGTCTTAGAGGCATGTTATAAGCCATATTTTACGAAGTGATGTTTTTATGATCTTCATTCATGCATGATATGTGTTTCATACGTGAGAAATAACATGAAGTACATACTTCTTCGAATTGAAAATGTAGTTTTGGTAGAATGTATGAGTTCATAAATGTGTTCAAGATTATAAATGATGATGATTATTTAATAATAACAATGAAAATTATGAGCTACCACATACTCTCATAATAAAAGACACCATGAAATTTAGTGTATGATATTTGAGGATAACTAGGATCTTTGTTCTCTGTGAATTCCGAAACATGGCACTAAATAAAGAGTATTAAAAGAAGGATTTTTCTCTCATAATAGCTGGCGGAGTACTATCTATAATTTTAATGGTATTTTACCATGTTCTATTTCCAAATATATTATGAGATCTTTGTTTTTTTTATGATAATATAGAATACGATTCCTTTGGTTGACAATGATGATTTTTGAGTAGCTTATTCTTGTGTGATGGGGAAGAGGATATCACATAGGTATTCTAACTTTTTTATAAAACTCATTATGGTATAATAAAAAATAAGTTCTACCAATTCCTTTATGTTTTTTAAATCCCTCTATGAATGGTGAGACATTTTCACTTATATTATGCTACAAGAATAAGAGGAATAACCGGCACACATGAAAACATATTTACGAAGGATGTGTCACTCTTACATTAAGTAAAATGAACAATTTAACAACATAGTGCAAGATAATACTTGAATGAATGTCCATTCATTGAATAAGAACTCATTTCATTCGAATGTACACACAGGAAATGAAGTACCATATGATGACATAGTATGGTTAAATGAGGTGTACTATGTGTAATCATACATGACTAGCATGAAAAAATATGAAGAATACAGTGGAAAGAGTATTCAACATGGATGTGTTTTTTCATACATGCATAATCACTAGAGAAAAATGATATACCAGAATAGATGATAGATATCTTATTTAGGATGAATTGTATTTCTCATAAAAAAATCCTTTCAAACGTGCAACTCAGTGTTCCTCTGCACCCTATATTTTCGACCATTGCTATAGCACCGATTCCTCCAAAGCTATCAGATCAGCCTCCCTCACAGGCGCCTGGTGTGGCTTGTGCATCTCCAAAACCCCAACTAAATGAGATTCTTCTCAGTTACCCTCTAGGTTTTCCTCCATTTTTTTCCCAGTGGTAAGGATGGCTTCTCCCAGTGTGGACAAGTGGGACATCATCCATGTCCTTTCCTTCTCACAATCGGCTTTTGGTGAGGCCACTTCGATGCTCCACTAGTGCTTTGTCGCCCATTTTGGTATTGTTAAACCTCTACTAGTCCGGTTTCAAGCGTTTATGTGGGGTGGTGCCTGAATCTTCCTGCTAGTGTGTCATAACTCATCAAGAATACTTTCCTCATCTTCCTGGAGTTCAGTAAGGATTTTTTACAACTTGGGCTCAGAGCCCCAGATATCTCGACTGGTGGAGATTTCATCACTCCT
Source organism: Viscum album (assembly GCA_963277665.1). NCBI lineage: Eukaryota > Viridiplantae > Streptophyta > Magnoliopsida > Santalales > Viscaceae > Viscum > Viscum album. The sequence continues at coordinate 1,464,710,980 of OY728125.1, read as the reverse complement.
AGTGGTCCCTAAATGTCCAAAGAGGCTAAGAGTCCCCAGAGTCAGTGGTGTGGGTTATCCTTCCCAGCCATCCATAAACTTTCTTGAGCATGTAATTTTTAGATGAGATCGCAAACTCCCTTGGTGAGTTCCTATAAGTGGATAACCAGAATCACCACCTGCTTGACACATCTACTGCCCAGATCAGTGTTGTTGTGAATCTGTTGTCTCCTCCACCTGCTCAAGTTTTCCACCATGTTGGGTCTTCCCTATAATGGACTCATTATCTCTTCTTTAATTTGGTCCCTTGATTTATCGGCATTGGCCACATCTATGACCATGCATCTTCTGATTGTAGGAGGCACTCCTCCCACAATTCTCTTTTAAGGAAACCAAATCATTTCGAGAAAGGAGAATCTTCTTCTGAGGCAGTCTCCTGTTAGCAACCAGATTTTCTTGTGGATTCAGCTCCGAGCTGTCCTCTACCCATGGTCCTTCCCTCTCTCCTTCCCTTTCTCTTCTCCCAACCCCTCCTCTTTAGTTCTCCCATTCGTCTTCTCTACCACCCCCAAGTATGTTGCTGGTTAATGTGTTGGATTCCCACTCTCCCCCTTGATTTCCCCAGTGATTCTCTTGGGCCCTCATGGACCTCATCTTCCCTCAACCCGTCTCCCTGCATGGCATTGGTCTCTTTCTTGCCTGGAACTTCCGTATTGGATATTTTACCCCTAGCCCTTGCCATGTTGAATGGCCCTGCCCGAATGTAGTCCTCGAATCCAACTGCCAACTCCTTCGCAACCTTAACTACTATAGATGACCTCTCTTCCCTGTGCCTTCCATGAAAAAAGAGATGGATCCTTACCCGTACTGGCTCTGAAGTCTCTTCTAGCACATCATCTCCCCACAAATCCACATCATTGAGGATTGTTACAAATCGCAGACTAGAGGTGTTGTCTCTGATTCGACGGGGCATTCCAACCGGCTTTGTCTCCTAGGTCCAGTGCTAAGAACACACAATTCCAATGATGTTGGCCATTATATATAATGCCCTTGGTCTCAGGGATAGGGTGAAAACAGACTTCATCTCGTCCCATGGGTCTCTCCATAAGGTTTCAATTGTTGTTGTTTTGGAGCCCAAAAAATGTCTTCTCAAGATTGGGGAGTTTGCTACGCGAATCGTCTTGTGGTATTTCATGCATGTAGAGCTCATGAATCATTATATATGGATCTTCTGGAGATCTAGTTGGATGATCGACCTGATGGAATCGTCGGGACAACATCTCTCGGTCAAAGTGATGGATGGGAACTGGTCATTTTTCTGTTCCTTTATTTATGCTTTGTGTGATGCTAACCTATGAGATCAACTCAGGACAGATCATAGGTCCATCAATCTGGGAGAAGAGCCTTGGATTGTGGGTGAAGATTTCAATACCATCATTCCCCTATCTAAGAACAAAGGTGGTATGACTCTCCTTCATAATGACTGGTTAAAATTTTCCTATTTCTATACATAACAGGGCCTTTTGGACCTTGGATTAATAAGAGACAACTTCACGTGGTGTAATAAGAAACGGGGAAATATGGGAAATTGGTTTATACTTTTTCATTTCCAGGGTAACCTCCAAACAATCTTGGCCTTCTAGAATATTGAGGTCTACCATCTGGTCTGGGCTCGGTCTGACCACTCCCCCCGCTTTATCCATAAGAGATCGAGCTCCCCATCTCCAGGCCGGTTCTTCTTCTCCATGTTATGTTGTAAAAATCCCGAGTTTCTCGAGGATATAGAATATTCATAGAACTCCCCTTGTCAGTAATTTAGTTGGGTCCATCTCCACTCCAAACTTTGGCGATAGAAGTAGGTTCTCCTGGTTTGGTCCACTTCACATGAAACTGATCACATACTCAGGGATGATATTATAATATAGATTGAGAACACTTAAGTTTCTTTTGATGATCGGTGAGAAGATGAGATTTTTCCTGCTCTATGTATCAAAAAACATCGGTTGAATGAGGTCATTCTTGAACAGGAGCGACGCCTTTGGGAACATGCCTGCATTTCTAGGCTTAGAGAGGAGGATCGTAATACAACCGTCTTTTATGGTTTCCTGAAAGAAAAACAGCTAGTTCATGTTCCAAATATTAGTCTTGAGAATGGGTCCTTTTCCAGCGACCCATAGCTGACTGGCGCTATGGTGTGCTCCCACTTCATATCCCTGTTATTCGATCCTAACCACCATTTCCCAAATGGTTATCCCCCAAGATAGGGGGATCTGTTTGACTCGATCCCATGCAGTGTTTCCAGCCGTGCAAATAACATTCTTCATAGCATCTCAAATGATAAGGAGATATGGGAGTCGATGAAAAATCTAAACACTGATAGTGTGCCTAGTCCAGACGGATTCTTGGGCTCATTCTACACCCTTTTATAAAACATTATTAAACATGATAAGTTTGAGGCTGTCCAAGATTTCTCCAGAGGTGGCTATCTCCCACGTATGTCGACTACTACCACCGCGATCCTTATCCTGGAGGTTTTCTCCCCCTCCTCTATCTCTCATTACCATCCCATCAGTCTGTGTAACTTTTCCTATAATATCCTTGCTAACAATATGAATAGTAGTCTCACCACCATTACACACCAGTTGATTTTGGATGATAATCATGCCTTAATCTAAGGGATATCGATCCAAGGGGTTGTTGGGTTCACCGATGAGATGGTTTGGGATATGAATAAGATTGTTTTGGGATCGAACGTTGATATTAAACAAGATATGGATAAGGCATATGATCTTCTGGAGTGGAACATCGTCACTCGTACCTTTATGTGTATGGGTTTCACAGAATATGTCATTGACATCCTCTTCCTTTACAACATCTCCCTTTTGTTCAACATCAATTTTGCCAGGAAACAATGTGGTCTTATCATGTCTGATAGAGAACTACTTCATAAAGATCCCCTCTCCCCGGTCTTGTTTATTTTGGACCAAGATTCCCTTATAAGGTACTTCTCATCGGTCAGGCAGCAAGGCATCATCCGCCCATTCCCCTATGGGTCTCATGTCCCCAACATTTCCCACCTTCCCTTCACAAGTGATTTTATCTTCTTATTCAATGGGAGGATCCCCTCTATCATGATATTGGTTTGGATCATGGATGAATATGCTCAATGTATTGGGAAACATGTCAACTGGGAAAAGAGTGGTGTTTTCCTTCCTTCAAACTGCCAGAGAAGGCGCAAGGATATTACTGAAAGTTTACTCAGGATCCATGAAATTTAGTTCCCTACGACCTATTTGGGGGACCCTATTTCTTCTAGGAGGATTCAGGTTCAAAACATTAAGGACCTGTCTAACAGTGTATTTAGACATATCAATAATTGGAAGAAGCGATTTCTTTCCTTTGGGGGGAGTATTACTCTCATCAATAGTGTGTTGTCCTCCATCATCATGAATATAAATTCTATTCAAAAGGGCCCTTGGTCAGTCATCAACCAGCTGGAGTCCATCCTTAACTCCTTCCTTTGGGATGCTCATAATGAATGTTGTTTCATATGGGCCTCTTGGACTAGATTAATGAAGCCTATGGGGCATGGTGGCATTAACGTGAGAAGTCAGGCCGAATGCATATTGTTCTTGGAAGGCTAGTTGGCCATGGAATTTATCTAGGGATAAACACTATTGAGAAACTTCATCAAGGGGATGTTTGGATTCATGTTCAAGGAGAATGGAAAGAATTCTGTAAGCCTATGGAGCTATCTCTTCAGCCATGTGTCCTCCCATCGAGGAAACTCACAATTGATTATCAGGGATGGAACCTCAAATTTTATAGAGTGCAACTGGGGAAATGGATTTCTCGGCTTCCCAGGCTATCAAAACCACAAAACCTCGATTAAGGAGGCCTCCCTCCATCCTTCCTTTGTCAAGGACATCCTTAGCCCTTCCCAAGAGGCTCGGTTCCACGACATTTGTCGGGAAAAGCCCACATATAGGTGCATCTTTAAGTGTTCTTCTTCCAGTAGATTCTCAGCTACGGACTATAAGAAGGCATTTCCTAGGCAGCCGACTAGCGACCCATGGGGCTCTATTCTCTGGTGCGTGTACATTCCAGCCATGTTAAACTTTATAATCTGGAGAGCCTGATACAATTCTATCCCAACAGTGATGACTATCAAGGAAAAAGGTATTGATCTTTCCTAAAGATGTAACTATTGTTCAACACCCAAAGAGGAGACTTTGACCCACCTTTTCCTTCATGGTGACTCGACTGGCCAGATGTGGAATGACTTGGGGGAGCATATGGTGTTTTCTGGGAAGCTTTTCTCTCATGTGGGGTTTTTCTAGCAATGGTACTGTAGTGCCTCCACCAAGCATGAGAAGGACGACCACTCAGTTATTCTCGATGCTGGCATTTAGAGCATCTGAAAAGCACACAACCATGAAGGGCACCATGGGTCTCATCTTTCTCCCCAGGGATTGGTCCCCTAGACTAGGATATTAATCGTCGAGTTGGCTTCACACCAAATGAATCATGAGGCAGCGCGCTGCCTTAGTTGATACTCTAGTATGTTTCGCTCTCCGTGGCCTCTACCCCCTATGATGCCCGGTTCGTGGGTAATATGGAACCCTCCCTCTCGCGGGAAAAAAATCAAGACTAGAGGGGCTTTTGGTCAGAGGAGGATGAGGGGAGGAGGGGATATTCAGGACACATTTGGCTACATTTTTCATACATTCAACAACTCCTATGGAGTTGGAGACCCTATGGTGGCAGAGGCCAATGCCATGCTCAACGACCTAGAACATTACTCCTTGAGAGATAGTGGAGATAGACTCGAAGATCATTTGGATCTCCCTCAAAGGAGATATCACTCCTCTATAGATCACATTTCTAATTTGAAAAAGCATGGTTCTTCTTTCCCATAACACCGAGATTCTCCACACGTGGTGCGAGGGTAATCGTATTGCTTACTTCTAGGCCTCTAGGGTGCCCCTTATCCCCCTTCTAATGTTATTAAATTCCCTTGGACCCCTTCTCATGGAAGGAGTGGACATCACTATAGGGGACACTCTTGTTTATCACATTTTCAGACCACCTTGAAGCCTTTTGGTTTTTGGTTTTGGTTTTTTTTGGGATGTTGGGAAGATTTCTTTCTATACATGATTTCGAATAAATAAAAAATAAATTTTTTCAAAATAGCCGATGATAAAATTATGTAGCACATAATATAAAAAAATAAAAATTATATGTTCTAATTTTTTGTTGAATAGAATTGAGTTGTGAAATTTATATCTTAAATAAAATATTAAAGAATTCATGAGAATTAATTTCACACATTAATCTAGTCATGGACTTCATAATTAATAAGGAACAAACAATAGACTTATCAATGTTACACAGAGGTAGCTGATAAATATATTTTAATAAGTGTATATGAAATGAACAACATACATGATCAGAAACTATTTACTGTACTTGAATAATAAATGGGAAATGTAGATCCTGCAAGCTCGGGGAGGAAGATCAGAGATCATCATGTAGTGAATTAATCCATGAGGTTATGTTGAAGTCTAAAAAGTAGTTTTTGTAGTAGGTGTATTGTTCTGGATGGATCCAAGAGTTGAAGGAGTCTCTAGTTTGGAAACTGATTAATGGAATTCTCGCAATTAGAAATGAAAGAAGTGCAAGTCTTTCTGTGAGATATAGAAGAAAATAGAGTTTCTTAGTAAGATTAAAAGCGTCAGAAATCTTTCATTTTGAGGTGTGTTTATTGTAATAAGTGATTTGATAGTGAATAATATATAACTAAGGAGTATAATTGGTTGTAGAAGGGTGTAACATTTCTATATAACGTTGTAAATCTTTTGTACTTATCTATCTTTTTTATTAACTAAACATGGGATGTTATTTTGAGATAATATTAATTGGATCAAGAACATTAACATGTTTGAGAGGTTGGATTCAAAAGGATTGGAATTTATAAAAAAACATTGGTTCACCACTCCAATCCCAGTGTTCAGTTTAGTCAAAGGATATACACAATGATCACATCCTTCGACCAATAAAAATATTTTTTTGAAGAACCTATTTGGAGATCTATGAACTATGATGTTCTTTTATAAGAAACGACATCACAAAAAAGTATAAATTGAATTATTTTACAGATACTATATGAAAATCATTCTTTAAACAAATTTATAACCCATATTTCATTAAATGCATGATATTACATCAAATTTAGTATAAAAAAGCAAATTTTAATTTTTTTTGTCAAATTTTAAAACTCCATGGGAATCAACCGGCATCCGAGTGCAACTTTAAATTATTTTCAATTAACCCAATAATAATAGCCAATGATTATGTAATGTAAAGTACTATAAAAATCATATAATACATGAAGATTTGAGAATGAATTAATATATAAAATTTTATATATACATTGACTCATATTCTATTATTGATCTCTAATATTTGGATACATTTATTTCTCAACTATTGGGGTAGTAATATTTTTGTATTTGGACATTCTGAACATTAACTAGTAGAAAAGAGATCTTTAATGTGAATTTTTGTATATTATCATCATTTATTAACTGATGTAATTATAGATACACAATAAATAAAATTTTGTTGTTGGTTATATAAAATATATGTGGAAATTTATAAAATCATAGATTGACAATATTTTTTGATGTTGGAACCCAATTTTTACCTCATATATATGTATAATCATAGTGAACACCACCTTTAGCATCAATTATAATAACCAAAAATATTAAAAAAAACAGAAAAAAATTATATTGGAAATTATCTTACTGTTTTCAATTTGACTTTTTGTAGAGAAAAAATAGACATACAGATCGAAATTTATTGTAGTTAGAACATAGACATTTATAAATGAGTTATTTTGGCACAAATCACATATAATATATCTTATATATTAATGAAAATATTCAATTTCAACATCAAAATGAAACAACTACCTGATTTATATATATTCATTTATTATCCACAATTTCACTTGTTTTCTCTCACTTTAGTGATAGTTTATTGATATTTATTTGCTTCACTGGGAAAATTCCATTGGGAATTTTGAGGATTATCTTACTGATATATTATGAAAAAATTACAGTCATTAAAATCATTATGTTAATCAAAAAAAATTATTTTAAATGTATTATTTTATCATTTGGACTATAAAATATGAGAATAAAGGTGGATTTAATTTTTTTTAAAACAATGTACTAAAATAATATTCAATGTTTTTAAAGAATTATTAGAAGTGATTATAAAAACTATATTTTAAAAAAATTTTGAATATAAAATAATTTAAAGAGAAATTTCATTGAATGATTTTATTTAATTCTTCTTAGAGCCAAACTTTGACTATAGATTAAATTTTATGGTAATATGAATTTATAAATCACTAAAAAAGAACTTCATAATTTATGTGGGGATAAATTCTTCATACATTTTGACTCCATAACTTCTAAAAAAATATAAATCAAATGATCTAAACCCCAGAATATAGTTTCACATTTTTTTTCAACATTGGTTATATAAAAAACCAATGTTAAAAATAATCTAAATAATATTTCTGATATTGGTTTTTGATAAATGATGTAAAATATTATTTATAGTATATATTTAACATATTTTCATTTTAAACCATTATTAAAAATATTTTTTATAAAATTTAATAGTTTTTTTGTATAGTGTGGGTTAAATGTTTTTTTACTAACTTTTAACATGTATTTCCATTCAATATTCAATAAAATTATTCCTTAAATTCTTCTTTTTAGAAATCAATGTTAAAACATCACAAACTTGTGCAATAAAAATAGATTTTCATAAAATTATGTTAAATGTATGATGTGAAAAAAATTATAGTTTTATTCTCTATCTTCCATGTGTACTATAAATATGATAACAACTATGGTAAATACTTATAGTCCCTCTATTTCATTATTTAAATCATCTATTTTTTTTGACTAAGAATCTTCAAATCGATCTTTTCAGACATATCTACCTTAAACATTTCAATATATTTCATTTTTTTTCATTAGAAAATAATGTCATCAATATACGTGTGATGTATGATGAAACTTCCATTATCCAAAAATAATAAATAACAACCGAGATATTAATTAATCTAGATTAATTTCCATTATACCATGAAGGAATCAAACTTTTGGTTCTAATGTTGGACTCTATTTTAGGAATTATAAACATCATTTGAAATTTCACACCAAGTTCCTTTTGGATTCCTTAAATCCTTTTATTTTCCCAATGAATATTTCTTCCAAAAAATATCTATTCAGGACAACCAAAATTATATTTATAAATTCATGATGAAATAGTTCATCCACAACCATTTAATGTACCATATGTATTATTGTGTACTTAAAAACATGAGAAAAATATTTCAATAAAATCTATAACATTTATTTTTTGATATCTTTTTAAAACTATCATTTTCTCATATAATGTTTTTCATATGATTCTTCCTTAAACAAAAAGACACATTTTTTCGCTATCTTTTTTCCATTAAAATGTTTTATTAGCTCAGATATTTAATTTTAATGCAAGGAATTCAGTTTATCCTTCATTTCCAACTACCACTCCACCAATTCACTATGAAATTATGTTTCATTCATGATCTTGGTTTCTCCATTTTCCATTAAAATTATGTAATGAATATTAGTTCTAAACCGTCATACTAGTCATGTAATCCTGGTACACCTACATAGTTCATCTCGAGGTTATTATCCACCCATAATGACATTGTAATAAATAATTTCTAATTATTTATGTATTGTGGGATGATTATCATACATTAAAACTAGATATCACTCATTTAACATTGGAATTTAATGAACTTTTTGAAATATTTTTTATTATGCTCAAATACATTTGAACATGCTCATTAGATTCTTCGATCTACACCTTAACCCCCACCAATTTCTTATCCTTCATTAAGATATTCTCATTGAATATAATATTTAGCTTCTAATGAACTCCAAAATTCATTATACTAGTGTTGAAATCCAAATATTTCATTAGTATGCAATATAAATAATGTTGCTTGGGAATTTTCTTCAATAATGTACCTTTATTACGATGAAATATATATATAAATGAAACCTATAAAAATTTAAATGGTAAAAAACTTTATCACTATTTTTATCTATATCTCATTTGGAAGATCCTTTGTAAATAGTGATGATGGAGCATGATTTTCATAATAAGTGGAATAGTTTAAATTGTCACATAAAACATCTTTGTAAGACCTATGTGCATCCTCCTTCCCTGATCTCATTTATTTTCAATTTGATTTATCTAATCATATATGATATTTTATAATATTTTGAGTACAGTATTTTAAAATAAAATTCTATTATTCCACATAAACCACTTGAGTTTTATACTTTTGAAATCACCACAGTTATCAATCATTAATAACATAATCCTAATAAAAGATTCATTTTAAAACATGGATCTATATCAAATGATTGATCGAAAATCCATATATTTTAGATTGTAAAGAATATCCACCCAATATTTGTTGTATCATCAATTGAAGTGACAATGTATAGTGACTCTCTATGTGAATGAACTGGAGTTGGCCTCTAATCATTTATGTGAATGAGATCGATCTTTTTGGTCTCTAGCATTTTACATCACATATTAAAGGACAAATTTAATTTCATCATAAGGATACCACAATAATTTGTTTCATACTATACGAGATCTAGAATATATAATAGTTTGGATTCTATGAATTTTATATTTTTTTACTCATGTTCCAATATAATAAATCAATGACTCCGATTATCCAAAAGATGATGTTTCGGTAGTCATTTCTCCATGTAACTTTCCTATAAAATATAATGTTCCATCCTTAACCCATTTATCCAGCACCATGGAACCTCAAGATAACAATCACACTCCATTGAACATGGTTTTATATAAACCCACTTCATTAAGATGACAAATTGAGATTAGGTTCTTCAGTAAAGATGATATGGTTGAGGTTTTTTATATTTTAGAGTGCTTTAATTTTCAATGTGGATGTTCACATTTCGTTTCACCTGATCTTGATAAGATCATCATCTAAAAGATAAAAAATTAAAATTATTTACAATATTTCATATATCATAAATTTTATCAAAACATAAGAATGGAATGATGACCCAAAATCAGTAATCTATGATTATAATGTACTGATAATGATTAAAAATAAACAATTTTCTTCCTTTTTTGTGTAGATTTTTGAAATTTCAAAATTATTTTTTCTAAAACTATCCTTTTCACTATATTATATTTAATCATATTCCCCTTAATTTTTTAATCCCACTATATTGGTTCAAGCACAACCAATTTACCATGTTTTTTTATTCTTTTCTTTACCATTCTTCTAAGATTCCCATTGAATGAAACATCATATACCTATCAGATTGAATATGGTTTTTATAGTTTCATTTAATTCCATATAAAAAATATCCTCACTCATAATGAGTTAATTATCATCCTTAAATACCTACCGAAATTACATACAATTGTAACCATCATATCCATATTTTCATAGAGTGATGTATCTATAAATAGATCCCAAAAAAACGCTATATACATTTATAATATAAATTTTAATTTGAATCAAGATCATGTTGAAGTCATTAACATAATCATCTATAGAATTACCTTTAATATCATCATGATAAGTAATAATTACATTGTTGTGGTATTTTTTACATATCAAAAAGTGTTTTTATCATCTCTATTTTTTTATTCACATCAACAATGTTGATGGAAACATTCCATGAAAACAGTATCTAAATTATTCCAAGATATTTCTTATTTATCATTTATCATTATTTTTTCTCATTTTCATCCCGTTTAACCGCCTTCTCCAGAACCTCAATATCATTCTCGTATAAATATTCCTCAACTTTCAGCATCCAGAATATAAACATATGTTTTATAGATTTTTTTCAGTAAAAAACATTATATATTCTAATTCCATTCCTTAAAAAAAGTCCCACTAAATTAAAACACATAAATACTAGTAATGTTATCAATGTGTTTGTTTCTGAGTGTAAAAATGGTTACATTACCAGAACATATGAATAAAAAAATTTCCAAAGGAATCTAAATTATAGAATCCCTTTCAATAAATATACATGAAAAAAAATATTTGGAAAATCCATGGAATGTTGAGATTTTTGAAATAAATTTATAATAAAATAGAAGGAAATAAACTAAAACAAAAACTAAATAGATACACTCCCACTAATAGAATTATCTCTCAGAATACTAAATAATTGAAACACAATCTCTAGGAACAAAACAAGTGGTTACATTGTTAATACATAGTCATACTCTATGAGTGAAACATAGTTTGTTTATCACAAATTGAAGAAAAATATAATTATTATAATATTATTTAACATGTAATCTCCCAAATTATATATAGAAAAATCACGCTACTAATCCACTATGTCCACTATCTGATCATTTCAATTAACCCACATGATCAATGCCAGGATAAACTATTTATAAAATGTATAGTCTCAACTTCCAATTCCTATTCAATAGTTTCATTTAAGCGTAAATATCCATCTTATTATTCTTATGCAGGCATTAAGAAAAATACTTTATGCTTATTCACCACCAGAGTTTCTCTTAATAATGTTAAATATATTCTACTTAACACTTATATTGATTTACTATTGTAGTTTACTGTACATAGAATTTGGAACCTAATTAAATTTTCCATGTTATCATATGGTTAAAAATAAGAACTTCTAAAAAACATATTTATAGATAATCCAGTACTTAGACAAATAATAGTTTTTGTAGCTACCCTATCGAAATATATTTAAATTGATGTATATATATACAAAAATGTATATGTATTTTATATTTATAAGAATCAAATTTAAAATTATAATGATATATGATGAATGAATAAAAACCAAATGAAATAAATTATTTTCATTAAAAAAGACACCACTATCATAAAAAATGAGTTTCAAATAACATATTAAGGATTTTAAATTGATTTAGTGAATACAATAACATATAATGTACACATGGGTAGTCATTTGAATATATAATGTGTATCATTATAATAGAGGAAGTATAAGTAACTTCTGAAAAACATTATATCTGTTCTATTTTTTGTCAATGACGGAGGAAATATGCATGATGTTAATATATGATATAATAAATAATAATCTATGTTGACATATATTCTCCCCATAAACATTTAGAATAATTATGATGTTCTCTAGAAATGATTTAATTTTTTAATAAGGATTAGAGATATATATTGGAGAGTATTTTTTAGTTTCTTCAACCATTATTTGTTACAATTAATGGAAAAAATTTAGGTATCATTACAGTCTATATTTTGGAACATTCTATAAGTTAATGTTGTTTAATATATCATATCATAAAATATCTAATCCCTCATATTGTAAATATGGGGATTGCTTATCAGATTTAATATTTTTATTGATTGTTCACATATTTTTAATATTATAATAACTTAAAATTTTAATATTATATAACACAAACTTTTTTTATTCTAAATAATGTTTTTTCATTTATTCATTCATTACTAATTGTTTTATTTTTATATTTTGTTAAAAATTATTTTTATTTATCAAAATTTTTAATGACCTATACATAATGAAGTATAGTCTTTTACTCAACATTTTTTGGATTTAGGGTAAATTGAGAATCTTTATGAAGCCAATAAAATTGAATCCAATTATTAAAAAGAACCGTATATATCTATGAAGAGAGCTGAAAGTTTGTGATTCATATAACGTCTTGTTAGTTTAATCATTTGAATGGATATTAAGAAATAAAATTTCCTGAGAATATTTTGATCATAATAAGGGATCTATTTTCATTGTATACAAAACCATGAGATACTGGGGAAGTAGTCAACATAAATTTAAGTGACACTCTTTAATAAATTTTAGTTTTCTTTTTGTGTTTATGAAATTAATTTTTACTTACATACTGACTAAGAGAGATATGGGAAAAGAATAAAAGATAAATTCAATGTACAAGTGACTATGTGAAAATGGTTAAAACATTAAATAGGATAAAAAGATACAAAAACTAGTTCACCACCTCAAAATGTTTGTCATATCCCATAATAATCCTTTTAGAAATAATGTTACAAAAAGAGAATTAAAATTATGACCTATTTAAATGATATCGGTAGAATAATTTAAAAGGAATCATTTATTAATTCTTTTTTAGTGATTATAAGTATAGGGATTTCCCAGTTCGAACTTGTAAATTTGAAATGGGGGTCTTTCTTAGTGCTAATTTAGTTTTCAAAAAGTCCCAATATATATGAAAATTGACTTTGAATCTAGGGGTGGTATTTGAACTTATGATGCTCTAGTAGGGAGTATAAGAAAATATACCCATAATATGATCTCATCCATTTGATATAGAAATTATTTCAATAAAATATATAATAAACATATTTCTATAGTTAAATAAACTATATATATATAATAAAATAAATAAAATAAATAGTTTTATATTCAATTATTTATACAATGAAATTTTTATACAGTTGAATAAACTTCATATAATGTATATTCATATTTATAAATTACATATACATGTTTCATATATATTTAAATTAATAAACCCTATATACAAGTTTATATAATATTAATTTTTATGAGGTGTTTATATATTCAAATATGTGATTAATATGAATTAATTATTCTTATATAATATATAAATATATATTATTATATATAATTAAATAATAAATTATATATACATATGTTTATATAGTTCAAAATTTATTTTATTATATATATATATATTTATTTATTTATATGTTATAAAAAATTAATTTTCTATTTATACTACTACAATTTTTAAAAAAACCAATATTGATCTTTATTACTCATGAATGTGATCAGTAAAATATAATGTTCTTTATTTGTGCTAATTTGATCATTGAAATAGTGTTTATACCATAAAATAGAATATTAAAATTATATATATGAGTTGGTGTGTGTGCATGCATATATGTATATAAGACTGATTTTCTGATGTCGTTTCGTTTAAAATATTATTAATGTTCAAAACATTGTCTACTTGATTATTATCTAAACTATTAGGGCATATAATATAGTTTATTTGAGATATTTTCATTAGGATATATAAATAAATTTCAATAGTATCTTTAGGTGTTATTATTGACCTTCAAATTCAATCTATATGTGATGAATCTAACTGAAAAATAAAATCTATAATGATTAAAAAATTAATTAAAACTCAATATAATAATCTAATTTGAAATGATATTTTTTTATAATAACTTTTTTTAATTCAATCATAAATGAAATAAATCTATAAATTTTAGTGTAATCAAATGGTATTGAATGTTTTTATGTCCATGTGTTTTGATTCTACTTAATTTTACCTATATATGTCTATCAAAAAAATGAATTAAAGTAATTGTATTGAGTTCGACATTAAAAATTAAAAAGATAAATCTAAACCATTTATCATTGTATAATCCCATCGTTGAACATGGATATCCACTGTTAATAAATCTCTTATTCAATTAAATTTAAATAATGATATAGAATTTTTCATCTAAACATGATTCCTAATAGAAACATATTTTTATAAATGATGTCAATAAGTAAATTTTGTAGACATTAATCAACTGATAATCTCTTAGTACTTGAGAATCTAGAAGAAAATTCTTAAAATAAGAATCAACCATGAATAGAATGTCCATCTTAATAAATTTGTGTAATATATAAATAATTAAAATAAAGTGAAAAAGTAATCAAAAAAATAGAGTTCAATGAAAAAGAAAAAACGATTACATAATCCAATAAACAAACTAACAAAATGTGATTTTCAGAGTAAAAATATACATCAAAGAACAAAATAAAAATAAAAAATAAAATAATAATAAATATGGTATGAAAATATCGTTAAGAGTCTAATATTTATAGATCAATCGGTACCAAAACCTGGTGAAATATGCTCACATCTTGGTGAACTAATCCAAAACTAAAAAAGGACAGATATCATACCTATGGTTTTCAAAATGGTTGGGTCACCTTATATCTGAACTATGAGATATATTTTAGTTTTACCTTTAATATTTACTAATTGATATTTCAGAAATAAATTTTCTAACATCACTACAATGTAATATACATAGTGGGGACCCAAATAAAGTTGTTACATGATGCATTCATAATGTTGAACATTTGTGAAATAATATTATTGAAATAAAAGACACCATAGATATTTATTTTTCATCATAATTGGAATATTTGAAATTCAAAATCCATATAGACCATTATAATATCATATATGTAATAAAGGATTTGATAATCATAGTGGTTTATTGCACAAATTCTATATGGAATGGATAAGGGAAAATTATGTATAAAAAACATTTTTAACATACATAGACAATACATTACTTTTTTCAAATATATTAAACTTTAATCAAGGAGATTCCTACATATCATATTATTATAGTACCTTCAAGAAACATCGAAACAAAACAATTGGTGCATAAGTGAGCCACATTATCACAAACTGTGTTCTCCATGACTAGGTCCCTTCTTAGAAAAATCCTACTTAATACATATCTTTGTATCATTGAGAAGAAAAAAAAATTATTGAGAATTGATTCTCATTAAGTGTAAATAAGGGAGTCATGTAAGAAAAAACATGATTATTGGGGTATGAGGAAGTGATCATAATATTATAAGATCATACCCAGCATACCAATGATCACAAACCTGAATAAATGAATAAATCATGGTAGTTTATAAAACATGAATCATAATGAAATAAAAAACTTAATCCATTAAATCATATAATGGGAATTAGAAATGGAATTGTGGAATACATAGACATATGATATCATTTTCTATAAGTCAAGACTCATTACTAGAACATATCAAGGCACTCCATGAGAATCTCACCTATTAGGAGGAAAACACCAGCCTTCTTGGTTTTTTTTCTTTGTAGGGGATTGGTAATCCTCTTATTCCCATAATAGATCAGGTTTCTCCATCTTCCATCATCATGGTGACTAAACCTATCGAAAATGACACATCACCACCCCCAGTCACTATCCTTTCCATGTAAGGGATCACGATTCCCTCTCTTCCAATAACGGATCAATTTGGTCAACTTTATTCCCATTATTTTATAATGAGATATAAATCTTTAACCAATTAATTGGAGGGATATATAGGTTCCACACGTATTATAGTAAAATCATTCATACATGTTTCAAAAGATAATAAAACATTTATCAAATCATGACACATAAAATGAAATGGGTTCTATAAACATCAAATCAAATACAATGAAATGAAATGGGTCTCATCAACATTTCATCACATAATAACCTTTGGTAAATATATTGGATTTTTAATAACTTCATTAAATATAACCCTTGAGAATAAGTTGGTTTCAAAATCATTTAACACGTGGAAGTGAAGAAGGTATCATAAGAATCATTCCATCAAAAGAGAAAAAAATTATGAATTAATTTGAATGTAAGCCTTGAATCATTTCCTATAATTTCATGGGAAACTTTAGATTGAATATAACATTGAAGGATATTTTAAGAAAATCTTGAGATAAATTTCCATTATTCATTGATAAAGTATATTTAGAACATAAAACCCTTCTAAAACCAGTTTCATGGAAATAAACATGGAAAATTATTTTGAAATCATTGAAATTTTTTTTGAAACATTTTTCTTTGAATATTGTTTTCAATTAAAACATATAAAATAATCTCAAAACCCTTTTGAACTATTTTTTCCTTTAAAAAATAAAAAAGAATATTAAAAATATTTCGATCATGGATTTCATTGAAAATAATTTGAAAACATAAAAAGGATCTTTAAGATCATTAGAATCATTTTATTTGAATACAAATATTTTGATAATATATAGACGACATTTTTAAAATCTATTAAAACAAATTCATAAATATAAAACATATATCAAAATATTTTTATCTAAAAAACACTGGAAAAAAAATTCTAGGATATTAAGAAAACTTGTTCTAAATAAGAAGACTTTTTAGTTTTTTAAGGAAGATTCAAGTGAATGACCATCAGGACAATGGATAAATTTTAAAAAGTCAAACTTTATTTTTACACCATAAATAGACTATAAAAATTGACCAGTCAAAAAATTTCATGAAGATTCATTTATATAATATCTGTGAAAACTGGGTCCCAGTGACAGCACAGGCACCCCGCCTTAACATGGCCGTCAGGTCCTGGCGTAACAGGTACCACTAGTTGCCCCGCAGACACACGGGGCCCACCCCAGGGTCCACCCACATGCCTGAACTGGTCATCTGACTAATGACAGTCCCCATAGGCCAACACATGTCCTTTCCAGTGTGCTTTGCCCTCACTCACACACACCCTGAGAAACATTCCAGGAGGTCACCCATCCTCATCACTACTCCAGGCCAAGCACGCTTAACTATAGAGTTCTAATCAGACATGTTCCCGAAAAGAAAGGTGCACCTTGTTGACATGAGTCATATCATTTAGTCATTTAACCCTTTATCATTTGGGATGTTACAAAAACAATTTTCTAAAAGGTAAAAAATGGTTATGACTTTATCTTATTGATCATATTATAAAAGTATAATATTTTTTGAAATCCATATAGAATATTGTTTTTAAAAGAACATATATTTCTGGTGGATGAGAGAGGTAAAGTGTGAAATTTATAAAAACACATTAAGGATAATCTTATATGGTACCATTAATTGGATATAACCACAATCTAAGAGGGTAATTGAAATAATGATATTTATTTTGGTATGGAAAATAATATTTTATCAATGAGATCAAAATAAAAACAATCTTGATTAAAGGCGATACAATAGCTATAAACTATTGCAAATTTGGTAACTTTGAATCAGATCATAATAGAAATTATTAAATTAGACAAAGCTTAACACTTAATTAATATATTTATATTCAAGATATAACATTTGAAATTAAATATATAGACCACAGGTAATAATATAGACCCATAACATGGGATGTGTCTCAAAGAATGAAATTTGAGATGAAAATACTTTTCTAATTTGGTAACATTTGAAACATAAACCCCATGGGAGAAATATAATAAAATTCATATGTATATACCCTTAAATTTAAGTATAAGTTTCATATAACACATTCAAGGGGTGTATATATACCACAAAAAAATTGAGGTGTGTATAAGGCATGTATCTCACAAAAATAAAAAGAGAGATAAACTTCTCTTACCATGTGTCTTAACTCTAATAATGATCACTAAAACCTCCTATATAATAAATAAAAATTTATTATACATCTATCATAGAACCATATTCCGATATCTAATACCAAATATTATTTGAATATGACTTATAATACCATATTATTAACATTTCTATGTAATTGTTTCTTTTCGTGTAATATTCGCTTGGTTTTTCACCTTTGGCACAATTTATTATATCTATGATCCTTATACTTATATAATAATTTATCAATTGTAAAATATAATATAAATATCATTCATATTAATTTTATTGTTATTATTATAATTTATATAATATATAAATATGAATGTGGAGCACACAATTCATGGAGATTATAGGTCATACGTACATATGAACGTTGATTCCGTTTCATTGTCGTATTGAAAAAAAGAAACAAATTTAAATAAATTTATATGTTTATATAATAAAATTAAATTATAATAATTATGACATATATGTCATATAATTTTTCTAAAAACATCCTTAATACATTACATGTAGTGTGCGAACAAATCACATGGCTTTGTGGGGGCGGTAGTCCACACTTCCTCAAACGAAATTTTCATATTTACACTGGATGAAATCATAAAAGGTATGTTCTAAATAAAAACTAAAAACTCAAAAAGAAATTTTAAATATAATATATATCATATATAAATAAATTTACTATGATAATTACCACCATGATAGGTGGTAAAGGAAAAATGAACAATCGTCATTTCGTGAACTGATTGTTTACCTTACACATAAACAATATGTTCATTATCTATTAGATGAATGTGTGTGTAAGTGTAGGTAAATGCCTAATAGTAAAAAAACCAGGTATATTTATGATAATGGGTTTTTGATAAAATAAGGGAGTAAGAGTATTTTATAGAGAGGAAAATGGTAAAAAAGAAAGGAGCTTAGGGAGGGATGCTGCAACTTCTTTGGGAAACACCATTTGGTTTTCACTAAAGTGATTCCATGGATTGATTTATTGAAAAGTGAAGGATTATAGGGGGAATTTAATAATTTTGGTAATTATATTTTTCAGATCATTTGATGGTCTTAAGAGGATTTATATGTGTGAATACGTGTAAAATTTGGTGGCCTTTAATAGAGGATTTAGTGGACACAGTTGGCATTTTTTGAAACAAGTTAGGTGTACCCACATTTTTACCTATGAAAATTCATAATAAACAAAAAAAACATAATAAAAAAACGTTTATGGTAGAAATATGTGAATATAAATGATTTTGGAAATGTTTCTAGGTCATTTAAGCCCCTAAGTTAAGGTTTACTCTTTTGTTAAGATTAATTTTTCTTTAATTGATGTCATTAAATTTAATTATTTACACTAATTGTTTTGGTCCAAATTTTTTTTGAACTTATGATAAAATATAATTTATGCTCATTAAAAATATTTAATCCCTTATTACAAATTATGATCACAACAGTGGCATAAATTAATTTAAATTTAATCCCATAAATGAGGCAACAAAGTTGATTTTTAACGTAAAAACCTTCAAACATTTTCTTTGGTTTTTATAGTCAAATTCTATGTGATATTTATTCTAATGACCTATATTTTATTTATTGATAAAAATATGATCGAATTAAACTATAAATTATTTTATAATATAATTTTTCAATATAAATAAATAATTTTAAAAATAATTTTTTAATTAAATTTTAGTATTTTCAATATTCATTAAAAATTGTATCTTCCAAGAAAAATAACAAAACATTACATAAGTTTTATGATTATATGTAAAATATTAAGTTTTATTTTACCTATAAAATTTATAAAAGTTACCAAAAATATATTGAAGATAGTTTCTCCATTAAATGGTAGTAAAAGAGCCTTAATAATAATATTGGTTTTATGCTTGAAATTGTGTTTGTTCTTATTTATGATTATCAAATATGTTTGATTAATATAAATTTTTAGTTTATATATAATATATATATAACATTAATATCACTCAATAATTTATATTAATTTTATTTTTTAGGATAAAATATCTTTGTGAGAATAAATATTGTTTTATATAAAAACATTCCTTTTATATTCAACTAGTTCTTATATTCATTTCGAATTCATTCATAAAAAATGAATTTTTCCATGTATTATTATAATTTATTTAATTATATATACGTAACCATAAACATAATATCTATGTTATAAATTATTATATTGAATAATATTATTTTTAATATTATATATTAGTATGGTAACATTGAGTCTTCCATGTTACGCAAGCCATCAATGGAATTCAATCATGCATGTAATCTAGAAGATCCTCAGAGGTCTTGTAGATTATGTTGAAATTTATTTTGCCTGTTGTGCATGATAACTTGGTGCTATGTATAATGTAGTCCAATAATAGTTCATGAATATATAAAACTATTTTCATTGTTTCATAAAATGAAAAATATAAAAAGGATAAAAATAATTAAGGAAAATATTTCTCAAAATCTCAAGGTGATACATTCAACCACCATAAAGAATTATTTTTTCCATATAAATTCAACTAGGATTAAAGTTTTAATACTATAAATTTCCTTTAATAGTAACCCGCATCATAAAAATGAATCCCAAAACATCCTTTTAATAGGGATAGTTGGAAATATAATGGTTACACACTGTTAAATATAACTAGCTTTACAAATATGAAAATATACGTAGAAATTGAAAACATGGACTTAGAGGAAAAGAGTAAATATTAATTTAGAGTGGTAGAGTTACTCAATTAAAAAGATGTTAATGATCAATGAAAATTTTAAAACTCAAATTAAAATATTTTTGATGATTTAAAAGTCCATCAGTTCAAAAAAATTAAGTTATTAAGACAACAATTTTTTTATCATTATCTTATATTTTAGTAAATATATTACTAACAAAGAATATAAGGTAATTTACATACTTGATATATTTTTATCAACAAAGGTTAATTTTGTGGTTATTTATATATATATTTCTAATTCATCCATTACTTCAAGAAATGGATGTCTAGAAATTAACATTGATACCCGAAGCACTAAAATACACTTTTAGCAGATCTTATGTCCCATAAATGAATATAAAATACAACTAATTGTATCTATATATATCTCAATGTAAATATGGTTCATATTTTAAACTATAAACACAAAAATTAACACTACATTTTCATTATAAATATTTAATCATAAAAAATAATTATAAATTAACTAGGGCGTTTCCTAGGGTTGTGGTAGGTTTGAAAGCCTTATTGTCCTTCAATCATGGTTTAAAACCCCATTGTATTTCCGTACATGATTGGTTTTCACCCCACATACATGATATAATTTTCAAAAACTACATGTATATAATACCCAAAATAAATATTATAGACATCCAAAAAATATTTTTAATCACTAAATAGCCTTTTCATCGAGGATTTTATTGCAATAATAATACATAAATAAGTCTTTAAAAGTTTAACATAAACTTTTCATGAATAGTTATCCTTATAACCCATAGGAATAATTATAATCCAAAACCTTTCAAATAATGATACTATATCATCATATCATTTATACCCCATATATCACAATGTATCTCACTATTGACACATTTCAAACTTGTGAGTACCCTCATCCTATATTCTCTTGAAAAATGTTAATAACCTAAATAACTATAATTACTATTGTAAAACATAAATTTCTTCATATTATAAATTGTAATAGATATATAACATAAATACGTGAAGTTGTAAACATCATCTATAAGGACATATACAACTTTTTCAACCAGTTAATAAACAAGTTCAGGGTAATTAGTGAAATATGGTTTACTTTATCCTAATCCATTATCTATTTATCCATGCTCGACAAATTGTTTTCAATATTTTGATTAAATTTAGTTTAGTATTACCATAATCAAAATATCACTATTCAAATTATACATTATCAGTTAACATAACCGTTTCAATCCTTAATGAATACTTATACTTATAATACAAATATATTTCATGATTCATATAACAAAATCTTGGAATTCAAAAACATAAATACTTCATTAATATAACATTATTTTTAAAAAAATTAATCAATCTTCATAACATGTTTCCTAAATACATATTTCTTATAATTTGAAATAGGAATCATGCATTATATTTCCTCAACATTAATTTATTCATGATTATAATAATTAATGTAATAAATAATAGAAGAATATCACATACCTTTCAAATATCTTAATATTTAAATGTATAACCAATAATCATACCATCATTCTGATTATATTTATGAAATCTCCACTTAGAAAATATATACTCATAAATCCAATAAATTCTACTTGTAAAATAGAAAATGTTAACCATGTTCCTTCAACCTCTCCCCATTGAATAATAGCAGAAATATATGGTGAGAAATACATATTATAGAAGAAAATCAGATAATAATGAGATATCATTACTCATAGGATGTCTATATATTGATACCAAATTATTTAAACTATGAAACCATATGTTTACCCTAGTCTATTCATAGTCATCCCCTATTTAAATATTTCCCAAATGTTTCTTAAAGAGTTTTTAATTCACAATCCATATCCCCCATGTGTGTTAAACTAGGTGTGTATCAAGGCTCGTTGTTGTGTACCAGATTACCCCATGTGAAGCCTGAGACATCTTGTCCTAGTATTATCCACTAGCTACATCTATTTCAGATCTGTAATCACTTGTAGTATACACATAAGGATGTATGAATAGTAAACCAATCACTCTATCCTTTACCAAAATTCCAGGATATTTTTTTATAATTTTCATTATCCATAGACTTATATTTTGAGATTTCCACAGACATATCCTTATAAATATACTTTGGGATATCACTAAATTTTATTCAACCTATTTTTATAAAGGATTACTAATGCATTTCTTCGATAACAACTATAATGATATTGTATTAACATACATATTAAATAAATTACTTTTTTGTGATACTTAAAACATTATTCAAATATACACCCAAAGACCTTATTAGTCTAGTGCCTTGGGAAAAGTAGAAACATAAAATCTAGTACATAAGTGAGTTGAATTGTCTCTCACTAGGTTCATCATGAATATAATCCTTCTAATAAAAATCGTAGTTAATACATAACTTTATAACCAATGAAAGAAAAAATAATAATTGGTGAATGTAGATGCTCCTTAAGGGTAGACAAGGGAGACATTTAAGAAAAAACATGAGCATATGGGTACGATAATGTGATCAAAATATTAAAGATCACAACTTTCATACCAAAGATCAGATAAAAGAATAATGGAAGAAATCATCGAATTTCAGAAGACAAAAATCATAAAGAAATAATGAACATCATCCAAGATAGTGTGACATAGTAATAACACATGGAAGTGTGGTATATATTGAAATTTTACATCATTACTTTTAATTCAAGACACATTGCTAGAAATTATAGAGTAACTTCATGGGATACGTACATACTAGGTGGGATACACCACTATCACCAATCAATATTCATTCCTTGTAAGAGATTGAGTTTCCCCATCTTCCCATAATGAATCTTGTTTCCCCATTTTCCATATTCATAGTGACTACACCTACTTGGTGGTATATACCACCATCCCTAGTGACCTTCCTTTACATAGAAGTGTTCGGGTATCGCAATAATCCCATAATGAATCAATCCATTCAACATGATTCTAATAACTATATAATTTTATATAAATCATTACCCAATGCATTGGAGTGATATATAGGTCCCTCTCATATTGTGTTAAAATTGTTCAAACATGTTAAATAATATAAAAAAACTTTCATCATATTATGACCCAAAAAATTAGAAGTGTTCTATAAACATCAATTCCTAAACCATGAAATGAAATGGGTGTCATTAGCATATAATCATATCATAACATATGGAAAATAGATATGTGTCATAATGATTTAATGAAATCATAACCCAATAAAAGAAATGAGTTTCAAAAGCATATATCCCAAGGAAAAGTAACAAGGTTCATAACCATCATTCCATAAAAACATTATCCATTAAATAAATAATATGAATGGATACATTTAATAATTTTATATAAAGTAATAAGTTAGATAAAAATATGTTTTCATTAATGGATAATAAATTGGAGGGATATTTTAAAAATATTTCATGAGGTAAATAACCTTTCTTCTTTGAAAATAGATCCTTATAAAATAAACCATTTGAAAAATTTTATCTTTAAAATAATAATTAAAACAGATAAGGAATTATTTGAAAACATTTTTTAAGTATTTCTATTTGAATATAGATAATTGGAATATGAAAACGTTTGGAAAAACACTTTCTTTTAAAACTTATAAACGATTCTTGAAAACATTCTGAAAACCATGTTCCTTAAAAACATATTAAATTTGATTTCAAAAATTTTAGAAATGGTTTTCCAAAAATATAATTAGAAAACATATTAAATTTTCTTTGTGATCATTTATAACAGTTTGTTAAAAAAATTATTTTGGAAATGTATAATGGTTGTTTGGAAAAACATTTAAATTAATTTCTTAAAAATAATTCAATTTTGAAAATGAATTTTCATTAAAAAACACTTTTAAAATATTCAAATTGTTATGAAAAAATTTATTTTAAATTAAAATAAATTTTCAGTTCTGTAAAATATGATTCAAGGGAATAAAGTCTTTGTGGTGGGTAAATATGTACATGTCAAACATTCATTTTTCACATTAAAAAGTTGTGAAAAGTAGGTCGACCAAAAAATGACAAGAATATTTATTTTTAGAAAACTATTAGTTTAGAAGGTATAAAAAAGGGAAAAAATGTCTCTTAATGTTCATAGGATAATAATAGAATATTTTTTAATCATGTTATAGAACATAGTTTTGAAGGAATATTTATTTCCTACCGAAGATAGAGGTAAAGTTAGAATTTATTAAAAACACCTTCTTAGTCATATTTTGTAACTAATAGTGGAAAAAAATTTACAATTAATTAAATATATCATACATAAACATATTTTATTAAAACTAATGATAGTTTTTCAGTTATAGATCATAATATTTTTTCAATGAGGGTATAGTAATAAGTAATATCAATAAATGGTGAGATTATAACTATAAACCGTTAACATTTTAACTCCTTTGAATCATATCATAATAGAAATGATAACATTAATAGAATATTAAAACATCATTTATATATTTATATCCATTATATTGCATTTCAATATAATTACATACACCCCATAGAATAATATTGATGCATAACATGGCATTTGTCACAAAGAAGGCAATTTGCAACAAAAATACTTTACCAATTTGGAATCTTTTGAAACATGAAACCCATGAGATAATGGTCATAAATGTTATATATAGATACCAATAGTATTAATTATAAATTTTATATCATAAATTCATGGGATCTATGCATACCAAACAAAATAATTGAGTGGTGTATAAGGCATTCATCTCACTAAAATAAAAAGTGAGATGAAATTCTCTTATGTTGTATCTGGACTCACACTGTGGAAAATTAAACATCATTTATTATAAATTTAACATTAGTATAAATCATTAATAAAACAATATTATTATTTTTATTACCATATATGTTTTCATTATGACTAAATTTTACCTGTTCATTAACATTTCTATGATAAGGTTTGACTCTGGGTAATATTCACTTTGTTTTCCGCATGTATCTTAAATTGTTGTATCATTGATACTTATACATATATCATGTTTTAAATAAATTAAACCATGGTATAAATATAAATTATTTTAATTGCATAATTATTACAGAATTTTATATAAAATTTTAGTATGGAAATGAAATACACCGTCAATGGTGAAGATAGGTTGTACGTACGCATTAATGGTATTTCCGTTATATTATCATATTGAAAGAAATAAAGAAAATTAAATATTTGAAAATATTTATCTAATAAAATAATAGTATAGTTATTATGTCATATATATGATTTATGTCACACCCCGATCTCAAGAATTTAATTATTCTAATTATTTTAACTATTTCAATCAACTTTTTCATTGCGGGCTGAGCTCGAGTTGAAATTTGTGCACTTTTTCTAATAAGCGATCATTTTTGGAATCGCAATGTTTGACACACGGGAAGGGAACAGACAAATCCATGTGTCTTCGCCAAACCCCCGTGCGGCCTGGCTAATTCGTAGTTAGTTAATTAATTAACAGAATGAATAATAAAGCTAACGAAAAATAAAAATAAAAATTACTTAGAACTATTTTAATAAAAAAATGAGTCAATATTATTATTATTATTATGTTTTGTTAATATTTTAATTAGGATATTTTTTTATGAAGACTTTGAATTTGTTATGGAAAAAATATTAACGTTATTTTTTTTATTTTAGTTGTTAATTTTTATTATTATTTTATGTTTGTTTATGTTTTTTTGGTTTTATTTTAATTTTTATTCCCATTTAATTTAATTTAATTTTATTTTATTTAATTTTCTTTTATTCCTTTATTTATTTTCTCTATCCCTTATTCCTCATCACTCTCTCTTCATCTCCCCTCTTCTCCCATCGCACCACTTCCCCAAACACTACCAATGATCCCCATGGCAGGCGCCCCTTCCTTCCCTTTCCCTTCTCACCATCGGGCGGCCCTACGACCGACGACCTCGCCTCGCCGCGCCCTGCTACCCTACATGCAACCCTCCACCCACCGACCTATATACCTTCATGGCTCACCGAATCCCCCTTTGTCCATTTGTCAAACCCCCATTCTTGCTCCCCTTCGGCAATGCGCACCACCGGATCCACACCCCTATTCCGGATCTCCTTGCCCCACCCTCCTACCCACAACGCATCAAACCCGCACTGCCCTCCTGCCACGCACCACTGAATCCGCACCACCATTTTTTTCCGACTGGTTTTCTGGCACGACACACCTCCGGTAGCTTCCCATCTTGCTCGATTTTCTCCCTACACCTTCGCCGCAGGTGAAATCCTCTCCGATTGAGGAATCTCTTCCGTTGATAGATTTTCAGTTAAGGTTTTATGGTGTGATTGGTTTGATTTTTTTGATACCTTTGTTTCAACATCTGGTTTTTAGGGTCTTAGTGTATCGGTGGTTGTGCGGTTGTTGTGCGACGGGAGCTTCACATCAATTTTTGCTAAGTTCAGTACATGCTGGTGGGTGTATCCATGTATAAAATTTAATTGATTCATTAATTTGCTTGTTTTATTAGTCTAACATAATCTTCTATTATTTACATGGGTGCAGAATTTGTTTTTTTAAGGAATTTATCAAGCGGTGATTATATTTTGTAACATGTTATTTTAATGCGAAGTGCTTTTTTGTGGAAACCCTCATTGATTCATTTGACTATGTCACCTAAGTTGTGAAACTAGTATATAATCTTATTGTGCTTTTTGGTATCCATTTATAAATTTTATAAATAGTTAAATAAATTATGTTTGTGGTACAAACATGTTTTGAAGGGTTTGGCATGCCTATATGTTCTTGATGCAAGTGTTGTTCTGTTATTTTAATGTGTTTTTAATAATTGTGCTAATGATTTATTAAACAGAGTTCAATTGAGAAACATGTTTGGATTTATTTTTTAGTGTGTGTTTGTTTCTAAAAAGGGGATTTTGGGTATTTTCTGGGTGTGAGGAAGTGAGGTGTTTCCTTGGGTTGTTTTATAAATTGTGTAATGGTCTATTTAAATTGTTTGAATGGTGAAAAACTTCTTTCGGAAATGGTTTAAACAATGAAATGCATGTTTTGGAATTGGTTCCAGATTATGTGATGATTTGAAATGGCTTTTGGAAATGGTTAAATTGATTATGTGCTTTTATTTTAATATTTTCAATGGGTTTTATGAGTTATGTATGTGGCATGTTATTGGTGTAGACCCTTAGTGTGTCATTTTGAAATGTTTTATAGATTGTTTATGTGTTTAATTGTTTTATTAAATTATTTGTGTAGTGCGTTGGGCCTCGCTACGATGGTTTGGGGCCGGGTGTTCGAGGTATCCTACATATACATGCATAGGGTAAGACATATATATATATGCCCTCTTTTTACATATTCCCTCATGGCACATGGAATATGTGCATTCTAGCTAGGGGTGTTTATATAGATGCGTATATATATATATATGTATATGTATAAATTCATGTGCATGTATGCATCAAACGTGAGTTCGAGGGGTCGTTAACAAATAACGACATGTTTGAGGTAGGTCCCCTATGCCTATGATTTTAATTTGAAATTCATGATTGCTTGATTGTTTTAAAAATATGATTCACATTATGCTATATAGACATGCTATGAAATATGATTGCGGTTGCAAGAAATGATTATGCCTTTGTTTTGGAAATTGAAATGTATTTCAAATGTCGTTGTTCTTAAGTGACTTTTCATGAAAATAAATTTCTTATGTGGGTTTGAATTGGTAAGGTGTATTTCCAAATGTGTTTGGCCTTTTGGCCGGTTGAATGTAAAAATTGTTTCCATTATGTAATTAAGCCCGTTTGACATCATAATAATGATTTATGTAAAAGAAAATCCTCTCTTGAGGCATACCCCCTCGGTTTTATCAAATTTATTCTTTTTAAGTTGAATGTGTTATCATGTGCCTAATTTTATGCTTATGCATTGTGTGACCTGAAATAGGGGGAATGCACTCAAGGAGGGAGATTGGTGGTGAAAGGTTGAATTAGTTTGATAAAAAGAATGTGTTATTTAAATATATGTTTGCATGATAAAGAAAACTGACCACCACTTGAAATGGAGCACAATGGGAAACCCGGGTATCTTGGTGGGTGACCAGGACTAGTATGCTAGATGAAATGGCATGGGTTCGTCCAGGTTTTTCTAGCAGGATTGACGCAAGAACACTGACTAAACATATGATGTTCTAAGGGTCATGGTCTTCTAAGCCATGTTTTCTGAGGGTCGTGGTCTTCTAAGCCATGTTTTCTGAGCATCGTGGTCTCCTAAGCCACGTTACACCAAGGTACGAGGTCTCTAGGATCCCGATTGTTCTATCTACCTATAGGGATTACCCATGGTGCTCATTTGTGACATACTGATAGCGATGTAACTTTCTTTTCAGAATTTTCATACTTGATGTCTTGTTTGTGAAACCATATTTTAAACCAAACTGGTTTCTTTTCATTTTGAAATGTTAATGCATGCTTGAAACCTATTTTGAAAATGTAGTGGGAGTAAAATGCTTTACCTGAAAATGAAAACTTTTTACTTGAATTTGAAAAGGACAAACATTATTTTATTATATCTTATTTTCAAACTGGCATAATTGGATTTCTTCTTAAAGGTGGGGGCATAGGATGTGGTTTATTTTTTCATTCCTACTGAGCATCTCGGTGTTCGTGCCTAATTTACTTTTCAGTTGCAGGTTTCAGCCTTGGGTCACTTTTGGGAGCATGTGTGGTTTATGTTCCGCGTTGACCCATGGGGTCACTTGAGGTACGTCGTGTCGCTTCTTTAATTATTTTTTCCTCTGCCAAGTTGTTTGGTCATTTTTTCATTTATTTATCTGCTTGTTTAGTTTATGTTTATTCATCCTTGTCATGGGCCAAAATCATTTCCAACTGGTTTATTTTGATTCCCGACACTAGTTTCCATCCCGTAGGGATCAGTAACCCCCTTTCGGGCCAGGTCGCGGACTGGGTCGGGCACCAGGTTGGATGACGACCCGACCTGGTTCGTGAAAAAATGGTATCAGAGGTGCCCTTGTTATTTGGGGAGTCATGTAGCTTGGTGATTAGGTGTGTCAGGACTCGAGAGGTAGGCGTGGGAAGGATGTTGTGAACACTTCCATGTCCTGATACTCAAGTTTCCAGGGGTAGTCTGGGATTTGAATTTTCTTCTTTGGATTGGTATGGGTGAATGAGGGATGACCAAGGAAGTGAGCCTATGTTACGTGGTGGACTTGCATGGAGTAGCGACCCATTTATAGCCTGAGCGCATAGTTCAAGATGCTTCCTGTGGTTGATGCTCTCTTGGAGCATTTCCTGCTAACCCATGTTACCGGGTTGGTATAACCACTGGTCCTTTATTTTTGGATGTTTTTATGTGAGTTATGTTTGGGATTAGTTTTGACTAACTTGACTAGGTCTAAAAAATGGATTTTAGTGAAAGCGGGTTTTCCCAGGGGATATGGTTAATAGAGTGGAAAAATGGTTTTTGAAATGAAATATGTTTTGGAATTTGAAATTTGTTTTCTTTTAATGGAATTTGTGGTTTCAAAGGGAAAAAAATGCGAGGTGCTTTGGTAGTTGTTTTGGGGCCTGAGTAATAATTTTTGAAATGTGAATTGGAAAGTGTTTGGGAATTTGAAAATGTACTACTTTAATGATAAGTGAAATTTTCAAATTGGTTGAGAATTTGCACTTTACGTTGAATGATCTGTTTATAAAATGAGATGTGTTTTGAATTAACCCTTGGTATTCCTATGAGGGATCACATACATAGAGGTACCCAGGTGGCACGGGGATAATTGGCGTTATGTGTGGATGGGTGCATGAGCTAGAAAAAGGGTATATGTATATGTGAGACTTTATGGGATACCAATGGCGAGTACTTAAGTTGTTTTGTATTCTAAAAAATGGTTTTCAAAAAAGTTAATTCAAATGTTTTGAAAGGTGAGTAAGAAATTTGTTTAGCGTTATCTTTTTGTGTTTGGAATCCTTTTCTGTGGGATCATGGCTTTGAAATATTGAATTGTGGTCGAAACAAGGGTTTGAGTTTGAGCTGTAGTTGTGATTGATGTGTCAAATTTTGACTTATGATGAATTTTGATTCAGATTCGTGCCTCTTGATTTGAGTGTGCTTCCCAGAAAAGTCCCAGAGGTTTCTAGTGAGTCTCTTCTAATTGTTGGTTCTACCAGACTCTTAGTGGAGTGGTGGAATTGAATTCTTTTCGGTTGTTGTATGTCTTCCTTAGTGGTCGTGATCTATTGAAGGAACCAGACTGGCTTAGTGAAATTGTTGGTGTTTTTAGGTTATTGCAAACTCCCAAGGCTATGAGAGTCCGTGTTGGTTCGGGTACATTTGAAAGTGAAACTTTGGATTGGTGGAGGAGATAATCCCAGCGTTTTTGCATGATGTGATGTCTTTGAAGGTGTTTAATTCCACTTCTGTCCAATGGTTTGTACCTAAGGAGGTGGTAGAGAAGAAATTGGAAGAGCTCGTGAGTGTCCTGTTTGGCCAATGGATAGTGAAGGCTTACGTCTGTCATTTCAAGGGGCTGATTCCTTTCTCTATGAAGGTAGCATCGCGGAATAGGTTGATGTTTTTCATGTTTGGGATCTTCATCCAGGGTTCCAGGACTAATTCTTTTTGGTGTTCAGGAAGGTTCCACATCTAGTGAGGACAGAGAACTGGATGAACCTGTCTCCTATAAGTCTCCATGTCAATTCCGTATTCGATTATTCGGGCCACCCCTTTTTTGGTTCGAGTGTGTCCGATTTGATTACTTTAGGTTGCCTTGTTGTCATCCTTCGGAGACTTATCATTGGTGTGGCCATTTGGGACAATTGGAGTGGTTCAGCTAGCGGCATCATCAGTGGGAGTCTCGACCGAAAGATGTCAGCTCTTGACTGTGGGGCAGCAGATGCTTCAAGACATTAGAGCTTCGGCCACAGGTCTCGGAGTGAAGCCTTTCACGCAATCATGTATCGTTGGGTGCGACGAACCTTGGTCTAATTTTGTCTCTTGTGCGGAAATGGGGACTGTTTGAATTTCTTTGTTTCATCTCTCTCATCCTTGAAGGTTCTGTTTTTCTCGAAGAGGTGTAAAGTTCTTTTTTTCTTGTTGTGGTATTTGTTCATTGAATACCCCACCATGGTTGTAAAAAGGTGTGGTGATCTCGTTTCCTTGAAATTCTGATAGTTGCACCTCCTCCAATATGAGCTTTGAAGTTTGTCTCTTTATGGATGTGAGTCTGAAGATGATTTTCTCTCTTGTGTGGCTAACTCCATTGGTGACCTGTTCTTGTTCTAGGATGTGATTGTTTGGAGACACATTTGTCTTGGGAAATAATGAATAGGGGTTTGGTCCGCTACTCAGTTTGGGGACTTTCGTTGATGAACCCATGTGGTGGGGGGGGGGGGGGTCTGGTTGATGCAGAGAGTTAATGGGTCAGTTTGTGTTGGGTTTCTCATATTGGTCTCTGCTAATTAGATTAACCTGGTCAGATCTTAAATGGTGTGGAGAACCACCATGAATCTTGTTGTGCTTTCTTTGAGTTTTGGTCCCTGTTGGCGGTTTTCGCTTCGATCAAGTTAGCAGTTCCTGAGTGATCTCGAGCTAAGAATATCAATATTGGACATG
The DNA here is from genome assembly GCA_963277665.1 of Viscum album. NCBI lineage: Eukaryota > Viridiplantae > Streptophyta > Magnoliopsida > Santalales > Viscaceae > Viscum > Viscum album. The sequence goes on along the minus strand of OY728125.1, from coordinate 1,464,678,330 downwards.
CTAGTCAGGTTCTTATGGTGGGGAGAACCATCCCCATTACTTCATGGATTTTCTTGTTGTGTTTCCCCTAAGAGTTGGTCAGGTGTGTAAGATGGAGTGAAAAGTCACACCGAGTTCGTTTTTTTGTTAGCCTTGTTCAGTTTCAAGTTTGAGTTTGCTTCCAGGTTTGGCTGGGTGAATTTCTGGGGGAATAAAGTATTTGGGGTGGGGATAATTGTCCCACCCCTATCTAAAGAATTTTTATTATTCTAATTATTTTAACTATTTCAATCCTAGTTTTCATTGCGTGCTGATCCCGAGTTGAAATTTGTGCACTGTTTCTGATAAGTGACTGTTTTTTGGATTTGCAATGTCTGACGCATGGGCATGGCATAGAAAAATCCATATGTCTTCGCCAGACCAACGTGCGGCCTTCCTGATGAGTAGTTAGATAATTAATTAATCGAATGAATAATAAGGCTAACATAAAAGAAAAATAAAAATTACTTGGAACTATTTTAATAAAAAAGTAGTCAAGATTATTATTATTATTATTATGTTTTGTTAATATTTTAATTAGGCTATTTTTTTTATTAGGACTTTGAATTTTTTAAAAAAATTATTAACATTATCGTTTTTATTTTATTTGATTATTGATCTTATTATTTTAAGTTTGTTTATGTTTTTTTGGTTTTATTTTAATTTTTATTCCCACTTTCTTTTCTTTTTTTATTATTTTTTTATTCCCATATTTTTTCCCCATCCCTTTTCCCCCTCCCTCTCTCTTCGTCTCCCATATTCTCCCTTCACACCACTTCCCCAAACCATACCTCCAATCCCCATGGCAGTCACCCCTTCCTCCCCTTTCCCTTATCACCTTCAGGCGGCCCTACGACTGATGACCTCGCCTCGCCACGCCCTATTACCCTGTGCGCAAACCTCCACTCGCCGGCCTCCTTACCTTCAAGGCTAACTGAACCCCCCTTCTTCCATTTGGAGAATCCCCTTCCGTGTTCCCGTCCAGCAATGCGCACCACTGGATCTTCACCCCTCTTCCGGCTCACCTCGCCCCACCCTCCTACCTGCGTCACATCGAACACGCACTGCCCTCTTTCCTGGAACCACTGAATCTGCACCGCCATTTTTTTCGATCAGTTCTCTGGCGTGACACACCTCTGATAGCCCCCCATCTTGCTCGGTTGCCTCCCTACACCTTCGCTGCATGTGCAATACTCTCCGATTGATGAGTCTATTCCATTGATAGTTTCACGGTTATGGTTTTATGGTGTGGTTGGTCTGTTTTTTTATTCCATTGTTTCAAGATCTAGTTTTTTGGGTCTTGTGTGTGTCAGTGGCTGTGCGATTGTTGTGCGGCGAGAGCTTCAGATCATTTTTTGCTAAGTTTGATACATGCCGATGGGTGGTTCCATGTATAAACCTTATTTGATTCATTAATGTTTCTTGTTTGATTAGTCTAACATTATCTTCTATTATTTAGTTGGGTGAGAAATATATTTTTTTATAGAATTTAACATGTGTTGATTTTATTTTGTCACAGGTTAGTTTAATGCGAAGTGAGTTCTGGTCGAAACCCTCTTTTATTCATTTGACTATGTCACCTAAGATGTGCAACTAGTTTAAAATATTATTTTGCTTTTTGGAATCAATTTATAAATTGTGTAAATAGTTAAATAAATAGTGTTGGTGGTAAAAACATGTTTTGAAGGGTTTGGCATGTATATATGTTCATGATTCAAGTGTTGTTGTGTTCTTTTGAAGTGTTTTTAATAATTGTCCTAATGATTTATTAAACAAAGTTCTGTTGTGAAATATGTTTGGATATCGTTTTTAGTGTTTGTTTGTTTCTAAAAATAGGATTTTGGTTATTTTCATGGTGTGCGGCAGTGAGGTGTTTTCGTGGGTTGTTCTATAAATTGTGTAATTGTCTATTTAAATTGTTTGAATGGTGAAAAACTTGTTTTGGAAATGGTTTAAACAATGAAATTCATGTTTTGGAATTGGTTCCGAGTTATGTGACGATTTGGAATGGCCTTTGGAATTGGTTAAATTGATTATGTGGTTTTATTTTAATATTTTCAATGGGTTTTATGAGTTATGTAAGTGGCGTGTTATTGGTGTCGACCCTTAGTATGTCATTTTGAAATGTTTTATAGATTGTTCAATTGTTCAATTGTTTTATTAAATTATTTATGTAGTGCGTTGGTTCTCGCTACGATGGTTTGGGGCCGTAGGTTCGAGGTATCCTACGTGTACATACATAGGGTGAGAAATATATATATATATATGCCCTCTTTGTACATATTCCCTCATGGCATGGGGAATATGTGCAATGCATCTAGGGGTGTATATATATATATATGTATAAATTCATGTGTGTGTATGCGTCAAACGTGAGTTTGAGTGGTCGTCAACAAATAACGACATGTTTGAGGTAGGTCCCCTATGTTTATGATTTTAATTTGAAATTCATGATTTCTTGATTGTTTTAAAAATATGTTTCACACTATTCTATATAGACATGCTAGGAAATCTTATTGCGGTTGCTAGAAATGATTATGCCTTTGTTTTGGAAATTGAAGTGTATTTCAAACACTGTTGTGCTTAAGTGACTTTTCTTGAAAATTAATTTCATAAGTGGTTTTGAATTCGTAAGGTGTATTTCCAAAGGTGTTTGGCCTTTTGGCTGGTTGATTGTAAAAATTGTTCCCTTTATGTAATTAAGCCCATTCGACATCTTAATAATGTTTTATGTAAAAGAAAAACCTCTCTTGAGGCACGCCCCCCCTTGGTTTTAGAAAAATGATTCCTTTTAAGTTGAATGTGTTATCATGTGCCTAATTTGATGCTTATGCATTGTGTGACGTAAAAGAGGGGGAATGCACTCTAGGAGGGACGGCGGTGGTGAGAGGTTGAATGAGTTTTAGAAAAAGAAAGTGTTATGTACATATATATTTGCTTGATAAAGAAAGATCACCACCACTTGAAATAGAGAACAATGGGAAACCCGGGTAACTAGGTGCGTGACTAGGACTAGTACGCCAGATGACACAGCATGGGTTCTTCCCAGTTTGTCTCGAAGGATTGAAACAAAAAAAATAACTAAACATATGAATTTATGAGGGTTGTGGCCTTCTAAGCCACGTTTTCTGAGAGTAGTGGTCTTTTATGTGACGTTTTCTAAGGGTCGTGGTCTTCTAAGCCACATTTCACCAAGGTAAGAGGTCTCTAGGTTCCCACTTATTCTAGATACCTATAGGGATTACCCATGATGCTCATTTGTGACATGATGCTAGAGATGTAACATTCTTTTCATATTTTTCGTACTTGATGTCTTGTTTGTTAAAACCATATTTTAATCAAAACTGGTTTCATTTCATTTCGATATTTAATGCATTCTTAAAACCTATTTTGAAAATTTAGTGGGATTAAAATGATTTTCCCGAAAATGCAAACTCATTACTTGAATTTGAAAAGGGGAAACATTATTTTATTATATCTTACTTTCAAACTAGAATAATTGGATTTATTACTAAAGGCAGGGGCATAGGATGCGGTCTATTTTTTCATTCCTACTGAGCATCTCGGTGCTCTTGCCTACTTTACTTTTCAGTTTCATGTTACAGCCTTGGGTCGCATTTGGGGTCGAGTGTGGTTTACGTTCCATGTTGACCCATGGGGTCACTTGAGGTACGTCAAGTCGCTTCTTTAATTCATTTTTCCACTACGAAGTTGTTTGGTCTTTTTTCCCTTTATTTATCTGCTTGTTTAGTTTATGTTTATTTATCCTTGTCAGGCGCCATAATCATTCCCAACTAGTTTATTTTGATGGCCATTACTAGTTTCCAACCCATGGGGATCAGGAACACCCTTCAGGCCATGTCGTGGACCGGGTCAGGTGCCGGGTCAGATAACGACCCGACCTAGTTCGTGACAATTTATGTTCACTAAAAACCCATAATACATTCCTTGTAGTGTGTGAACAAATCACATCTCTTTTAGGGGGAGTAGTCCACACATCCTTAAAAAAAATTATAATATTTACACAAGATGGAAATCATAATGGAATGTTCTAAATAATAATTAACAAACCATAAAGACATTTTAAATATTACATATATCAAATATAAATATATATTTTCATCATAATGTCCACCATGAGAGGTTATAAAGGATAAAATGAGCAATCAACGTTTCTTGAGGGGGTAGTTCACCGTACACATAAAAAATATGTTTTTTATCCAATAGATAGAAGTTTGTGTGAGTGTAGTTATATCCCATGGAATAAAAATATCTTAGTATACTAATGATACAATAGTTTTCATACAATCATTGAATTAGAATAGTTGAGGGAGTGTAAATTGAAAATAATGAAATGATCTTGAAGTTGGATGTTACCCCTTCTTTGGGTAACTCTTTTTTGTTTTCCCAAAAGGGATTCCTTTGATTGGTTTATTAAAAAAATTAGGCCTCGCATAGGATGGTAATGATTTTTTTTATTTTTATTGGGATGAGATTGGCCTTTTATATAGAAGGGAGGGGGCATAATTGAAATTTTGGAAAATAGGATAACTGAATAAAAATTTTTACGTAACAAAAGTAACGCCAATAAAAAATCCGTAATGGAATGTTTATGGCATAAATATTGTCATGAAATTTGTGATGTACAATTGGATGGGTCCTTTAACCCCTTAAGGTTAATTTTTTGTCCCTTGTTGAAATTAAGTTTCTTACTTAATCGATATAATTAATTTTTATTACTTTCACCAATATTTTGGGTCCGGAAATATGACGATAATATTAAACATTATTATTTATACAGATTCCAAATATGGAATCTATTTTTCCAAATTAAAATCATATAAGTTTAATAAATTAATTTAAATTTAATCCCATAGATGATATAACAAAAAAGATTTTTTTAAGTAAAACCCTCTAATTTTTTTTATGTTTTTATAACCAATTTCAGATAGAATATTTGTATAATGATCTGAATTTTTTTGATTCATAAAAATATAATCTAATTACACTTTTAAAACAATTTATAATATATTTTATCCTTATAAATAAATTATATAAATTTTTTTAATTAAATTTCAGTATTATTCTCTTTTCATAAAAAAATGAAACTTCACAGAAATATTCCAAAAATGATCCATAACCTAATTTTTATGTTTCACTTTAAAAATTAACTTTATTTTTACTTATAATATTTATAAAATATCCAAAATTGGATTTAAAATAGATTCTCCCATATTATTTGGTAAAACAATTTTTACAAAAATACAAGTTTTATGTATAAAATTGTGTTTGTTTGTATATTATGTTTATCAATTATATTGGATTAATATACATAATATTTTATTTTACAGAATAATATATATATATATATAACATTAATATCACCCACTAATTTTAATTAATTTAATTTATTAGGAAAAAATATCTTTACGAGCATAACAATAATTATGTATACAAACATTTATTTTATATTCAAATTGTTCCTATATTCATTTATAATACATTTTTAAATAATGAATCTGACCATCAATATTCATAAGTTTTTAATCCTATTCATAACTGTCAAATTAATGTCTAGGATATATATGATTAAATTAAAGAATATTATTTTATAAAATATATAATAGTTTGGTAACAATTAGTTTTGTGTGATACACAAGTCATCGAAGAAAGTCAATCTGTCATGTAATGTAGGCTAACATCAGTGTTTTGTGTATAGAGAGTTAAAAGTTTTTTTAGTGCATGATAACTTCATGTTTGGTATAATGAAATCCAAACATAGTTATTTAATATAAAAAATATATTTTCCGTGTTGTAGGAATTGAAAAATATCGATAAGATAAAATTACGTTGAAAAAAATATTTCACAAAATCATAGGATGTTACACTAAGTCATGGTTATAATGAAATTACATTATCTTATTTAAAAGTATTATAATATAATTTTAATTATTAACTATTTATTAAAAAATACAAATTTGTTTCATAATAGTCTTAATTTAATGATATATTTCTAATGATAACATTGTAACAAAAAATAATTAATAAAGGACCATAAACAAAATATTTTTCTTTTATAAAAAACATATAAATAATGATTTCCAAGAACTAAATCCCATTCAAAGTGAAAATAAAAAAAACATACATAAATATATAACAATGTTTTAATTAAAAATAATAACATTTTAAAATGATTATTCTCCATATGCACCCAATCATGATTTATTAATAAATTCTCATTAAAATCTATCTTGTCATTCATAATACTCATTAAATATTTCTTTATACATTCATTTCTATTTTATGATATATCATTCTTGAAAAATTTGTCTTATCTCTAATGATTATGAAATATTTGTGTTATTATCAATCTTGAGTATATACACTCAATAAATATAAATTAATGTTTTCATAATATACACATTAGAAATAAATTCACACTAATGTAAATGTATTTTGAAAAGGTTTTTTTATGAGGATGGATATTTTTAGTTTTTGTATTAAAAATAAAAAATATAGGCATGAAAACAGAGGCCGAAAACACTATGTATAATACATAAATATCTATTAATCTTGATGAAAAACCGTTTAAGACATTATGCTCCCTAGATCCAACACAATGGTTCGCATTGATTACCAATACATGTATATAGGTTCATATATATACGTATATATGTTTAAATTTCAATTATAGGCATATTATTTTTACATTTTCTATATATTGGTTAATGTATTTGTATTTCTAGTCAAATAGAATGTTTATGTATGGTCTCAGTTATAATGAGAACCACAATATAATATGAAAATATTATTGAACATAAGTTATATGGTTTGAATATATCATTCTAATGATACATAAATAATGATTGAATCTCATGTATTGGGGGATCATAAGTATTATGACTTTTTTTCATGATTTTCACCATTGCTGATATAGACAATATATGATCATGGGGACTATCTTACCGATATAAATATCATATTCTATGGCTTTCATTGATAATTTTTATAAATGAACAAGAAAAAAGGTCTGATAAATAAATATTATTATCAATTTAAATTCTTGATCATTAACACTGATGAATAATAAAATCCATAACTATTTATGTATATCATGAGGTATCTTTTTTCTGGTTCAACTTTGATGATACATCATTGAATTAGTAATCAAGAAAGGATTTTTCACTTCAATTTATATGAAGAAATATCTTAGGGAATGATGAACAGTATAGTTGTAGTTTCATTATGAAGCATTCCTTGATATAAAAATTTAATTCTATCAGGTATGACAACAGAAATAACATATAAATCATATATTTATTCTTACATAATATATGATTCTTATTTTATGATATATCAATTGAAAAATATATTATATTACAAATTTTATGTTTGCATGATAGGTTTTCATTTTAATAACTTGAACGTACCTTTTCATGGGATTTGATGTGTTGTTATTCACTCATCATGATTTCTGGGTCCCCTCACAACTCTCATAACAATGGCCTAATGGATTACAAACTAAATGTATTTAAATGTTTGTAAAATTCTTTTGAACTATATTTTGGACATGTTAGGGCCCATAATGGGGTTAATGTATTGCCTATGTTTATATGATAAAAATAAATTAAAAAATAAAATTTTATTCAAGTTTATAATAACAATAATATTTTATTTTATTAACTCGTGGTATTCACTAGTTAGTATGTGAATACGGGAAACATATTTTAATTATGAATATTTATTATTTATGGTGGATTGAATATTTCATGAGAGAAATTTGTTTTTTAGTGAATATTATATTTTCATGTTGTGTTCTTTTAATGTTTTACGATATTTATAAAATATTATTCACAATTGTAACAAGTTAGTTAGGTCATAAGTATTTTATATGGTTTATTTATAGGTTAAAATGTATTACTGGGATTTAGTAAAATTTTAATATGTTTTAAACAATAATTTTAAACACAAATATTCCCAAATTTAAAGGTAATATTTCAAGAATTTATTTGATAATTTATTACAGATCCATAGCATCTCATAGAGTGATAAATAAAGTTTTGGAGAACAATGATCTAAGATCACTTTCCCAGATCAAGTAATTAGTGTTCTAATAATTCCATGTACATAAAGGCACTATAATTTTGCACGATAACACAAATATCTCATAGATAGATATACCAAAATGATTTTGAATATCTTTTTGTTGATATATAGTTTTCTTACATTATATCCTTAGAGAAGAAATCACCAATGATGAACAAAATATGATAATATCACGACATTGAATAAGATATCAATTCTAAATTTGGGAATGAATATTGTCCCAATGTAACTGACAATGCATTGATTCAATGTTTGATTACTAATTTATGGTCACCAAAATATTTATTATTCATTTTTTATATATATATATATATAATTTCCACCATGGTGAAAAACTCCCTAATTGATGAGGGGGGTCGAGCTGAGAAACACACACAATATGTGGGTGATAATTTAAAAAATCAAATCTTTTATAATTTATTGATAGTAGATTATTTCTGTCATATAAAAAAATGGAGAACCACCACACAAACAGGCATGCACCGCTCAGGTTCTTCCACTCACCCAAGACTATCATAGAGCAATTGGGGCTCAAAAATCTTCTTGGATCTTATAGGATCCAAAATAATTGTTTTAAAATATAAAAAAATTCATAAAATTGTTTTTATTGATTAAAAATTTAACTTCACTATTTTGGAGGAAATTGGACATGGAAATTTTTAATTCAACTAAATTAAATTGTCTCATTTCTTAATAAATTACTTCAAGTAGAATTACATTTCATGTTGCATTTTATATAAGTAGTTAATGCATGTTTAACTACTACAAAACTGGTGTTTAATAGAACTAGTATTTATCAGCGATACAAAAAAGCCCAGATAATTGGAATCATTTTCAGTTCTAAAGAATGAGCTGATAAATTTATCCTTTTATCAGTACTTATTTTTAGCCCTTATAAATGGAACCTTTATCAGTGCATTATTTTAAGCAGTGACAAAGGGTACCCTTTATCATCATGTTTTTGTTGGCATTGATAAAGAGTACCCTTTCTTAGTGATTATAAAGATAGAATTTATCAGCACCTTTTTAGCAAAAATAAATGATTGAATAGAAAAAATGAAATAAATAAATAAATAAATAATAGTTTTTTAAAAAATATTAAAAATTTAGTTAATTATTTAATTATTGATAAAAATAATTAAATTTATTATACACTATTAAATATTAATCTTTTTTTAATTAGATTGTTAGGATAATTGTTTTTCATAAATTTTATATATTAAATATATATATATATATTAATGTATATAAATATTATGTATATATTACAAATATTTATGCCCTTTACATTAAATAGTCATATATTCAGTGAATAATGGTTTATAAATTAAAAATATTATTAATTAAAAATAATTACTAATTGGATAGATTAATGGACATATTATTGAATGTATCATTTTATTTTTCAATTTAAAACAGATCATATGTGTGTTATATTGATTTCACATATATGAAATTAATGAATTTTTATATATAATGCACGCACATAGAACATATCCAATTTTAAATATTATTAAAGTGTACTTATGATTAATTTGATCAATTTAACTCATTTTTTACTATTTTAATGCCTGAACATAAAATAAGGTATATATATATTATTTTTAAAAATATTTCTAAAAATATAATAATATAATAATAATAATTTTATAATAAATATATTTAAAATGAATATATTTAAAATATTAATATATATATATATATATTTATTAAGTAAATATACATATTTGCAATTTTTTATTTTAAATTATAATTATAAATAAATTATCTACACATAAGAAATAAGCATCGATAATGTTAGCTCATTATCAGTGTTTTTTTATTCAATGAAAAAGACAAGGCTTTACTAGTGTTACAAAAATTGCAAATAAAATCAATGTTTATCATTGTTGAAACAATATCTATATTAAATATGGATTTTATCAATTCTTTTTTAGAGTTAATGAAGACCGACCATTATCAGTGCTAATAAATTGTAGACAAATATTCCTTTTGTCAACACTTATTACATAAGCATTCATAAAAGGACTCCATATCAGTTAATAATTGTAAGCACAGATAAAATTTTCCCCGTCTATTTAAGATATCCTAAGCATTTGGGAACTCATCACAATATCAAAAGATTTATATGGAATCCACCAACATCTTGTGGTCCTCCTCAAAAAATTGAAGCCCCAATCACACCCATCATTTTCTTCTTGTTTCTCAAACATCATTGGACATCTAGTGTTATATTTTTGTTAGGGTTTCTAAAGAATATTTTCTTCAACACAGATAGGTATTCATTGGGATTTTATTTGTGTATTTTTCATTTCTTTTTTTATTTCTTGTTCATCGATGTCATGAGTTATTTGTGGTCCAGTCCTTCCATTTTTATTTTATATTATGAATAGATTGATTTTTTAATGATCCATTGTTTTATTGACTACCGATTTGGATATCCTGTTCTGGACATTTTAATAATTTTTTTGGTTCAATTTTCCTCTCTGTCAATATCTAAAACGCAATTTTCTCTGAAAGATTAATTTATTCACATTTTTTAAATCATAGAGAATAACATATGATACATAGATAAACCAATTAAATAAATATTCATGCCATTTTATAAATAGTGGAGGTTTTTTATATAAAACCTTAAAATATCATGAAAATTGATTAATAAAAATGATTCTTAGTCAATTGATCATGTGATGCAACAACCGAAGTATTTTTTAATCAATTCATGTAAGGGAATATATTTATTTAAATTCTGTTTTATTTTCAGGGGTAAGAGTGTTTATATAAATATTTATTTGGGGTTAATTGTGTTGTTTTATTTTTGGAGAAAACATAATAAGTGTGATACTATGCTTATTTATTTTCAATGTCTCTCTATTTTCAAAATTTGTATGGGGTTGTATTTATTTTATTATGTTGTGATATTATGTTCTAAAGTTTACATATTTTGTTATCCATTGTTTTATTTTATAAATATATATAAACATATATATATGATTACGAAAATTTGGAGAGGGGGAGAAAATCAATAAAAATCATATTGTGCACTAATATGGAATTACTCAGAGAGACTCAAACCTAAGAACTAATTTAATACCCCTTAAGGCCACTACTAGCCGAGATAGACCCTAGGGAAATATTATATATATATATATATATATGTATATTTATGGGTGTCTGTGTGTGTATTTTTGTGTGTGTGTGTAGATATATTTCATTCTATATATTTATATGTTTTTTCAAAACCTATATTGTAAATGTAATTTTATAATTAGTTATTCACTAATTATGGTTATAGATTTCCAAATTAAGAAAATATTATATTTATTTTCATTGAAAATAATTTTTTAATGTTAATTTTTTTATAATTATGTTTATTATAAATTCCATGTTTTATATATATATATATATTTAAAGGTGTATAGGATATATATTTCAAGGGTTGGTGTGTATTACTCCTTTATTTGGGATATTTCTTGTTTATGTGTATCATTCCTTTACTTCATGTTCTTTACTAATGTCCCTACAATATCAATGATGTGTCAATGTGTATTAAATTACCTCCCTAGAATCTTTTAGAAGGGATGATCTAATGTTACAATCTCCCTAGGATCCTTATGATGGGTCTGTGAGGATAAATTCCATCCCAAGAGTCATTGGATGTTTTAAAATATTTTATATTCTATTAATTTAAAAATAAATAATTCCTTATATTTCTACACCACCAATACCATAAAATATAATCTAATATATGAGTTGTATTTGAAATTATAACAATTTTTTCTTGAGACTCATCCCCCATCTCTTTTATAGACAACTTTCATCATCATCACCTTCATCTCCGAAAAAACAATTATAGAAATTTATTTCAAGAAACTAAGCCCCCATCTCTTTTATGTGCATTTTACTACTCGTAAAATTATTCATCCAATGGATGACTTGTTCATTGTTTATTTCACAGAACATTGGTGCATGTCCACAAGAGATGATGGTTGTGTCAAACAAAAAAAGCGCTATGATAAATGTTCGGGAGATGAGGTGATTAGGATAAATTGTCTATAAATTTCCCCTTTGAATGAATTCATTGGAAAACACCTTCCATTATGTAGTAATAATTTTCCTATATCTAATTACCATGTTTCATCAACATGCAATAATTATTTGAAACAATTATATGATGATTTTCCCTTATTATAATTTTATATAACTATCATCATTGATAATTAATATCTTATGTATATTATTTATATTCTGTATAAAAATAAAATTTTATGAACCTAATAGGATGGATATGAGTCAAAAATGAATGCACACTTATCATTTGACAAATGAATATGAAGATTAATTTATAGAGTTTATCATGTTTTAAAGAGATCATGTAGATGGACCTTCAAAAATCCTCTATCCATGTTTATATTGTTGTTATTCAAGAAAAATTAGATCAGATGGTTTTAAAAAGATTGTATTTATCAATGAATTTATCAAAGATAAAATGATGGACTAATGATAGTTTAAATTGAATTTGGACACTGATTGGGATGTTACTATGGTTTATGAATCATTTGATATGAATACCTTTGTAAATGATGATGGAGATCGCATGAAAGAAATGATAATGTAAATTGAAAATGAACTTCCTGATTGTAAGAAGTTTTTGGAGGAGATAAATATTTATTCAACGAAATCATTGTATTCCATTTTTAATGAACTCACAACAGTGTCAGTTGTATTGAAATTATATAATTTGAAATTTGGTAGTGGATTGAGTAACATTACATTTATAGAACTACCTGGTCTCTTATATTTTATACTTCTAGAATAAAGTGAACTATCATACCGAAAAAATGATGAAAAATTAATTTTACACTCAATGAGAATTATTTCTAAAAAATATATTATTTTCAAAATGATTTCATATTGTTTTTTAAGGATCATGAATGTCTTATAAAATTACCTAAGTTTTTCACATTTTGATAAAAGAAAAATGAATCATGTCCTTAGAAATATGTATGGTACTTTCCTATCATTCCCTAGATTAGATGAATGTATAGATTTCATGAAACCATGACTTAGTTAACATGGAATGACAAAAAAGAATTAAATATGGGACCCTATGCCCTCATGTTGATTCTCCTCAGTTGAAAAAAATGATTACATGTTTCATGAATTTTTAAATGATCTAAGAACTATACATGCATTTTTTACAGTTGGAATAAATCACTTTTGTATATTGAGTAGTACTCATAGTACATGTACATTCATGTGGGTAAATTATTACTTACTCCCATGTATATACATGAAGCATACATACCCTATGTTTTATGTTCTTATATCTATACGAAGGTATTCCAATAGTGATATTGATGTCTATTTGACTCTATTGATCGAAGATGGGAAATTGATGTGGGATACATGACTTATAATGTATGATTCTTCTTGAAGTGAATAATCTACAATGAGGACCATGTTTAATGGAATAATAAACTAATTCAACAATTATTTAAATTTATCATGCTTTTTAATTAAAGGAAATTTGTGGTGTCCGATTTGGGAAAAATTAACATAATCAGTTCCGTTAAAACATTCCCTGAAAACTATTCTTTTTTGAAACCAGAAATTTTTACCCTTACAACATAAATACCAATAATGGAAAACATAATAATATGGGAATATTGAACAAGGTACCACACTATCATCAGTAATGGGAGATCAACATTATAATAATGTAGAAATATTTGAATTATTTTCATTAAACCATTCTCAAAAACCATAAAAAATTTTGTTCTGAGGAGAGATCAATTTACTTGGAAATAAAAAATTGAAATTTTCTTATTTGATTCATTTCAATAATGTCATAAATGTAAAAAAAATATATGGCAGTGTTAAGAGAATTTTACTAATTCTTACAAGAAAAAATAGGATTCTTTTTCAACTACTAGTGTGAAAGTTCCAAAAGGGTATTCATCAAATAAAAGGATTGTAATTTCTAGAAATAATTTGAACATTTAGGTACTAAAATCACACGACTATTAGGTTTTGATGGAAATTTTAATATGTGTTGCTTTATTTTTCATTCTTCATCAAAATTTATGACATGAATTAACAAAAATACACTTCTTTTTCGAAGCTATATGTTGTAATTTTGTAGACTTGGAAATATATACCATCCTTAATAAGGATATTGCAGTAATATTATGTGAATTAGTGATGTTCTTCCCACCATAATTATTTGATATAAGTGTCGACCTAATGGTACACTGGGATATAGATATTCAACTATATGGTCTTTTCTATTACAAATTAATGTACCCCATTGAACAATAAATGATGATTTTGAAAGGGCACGACAATAATCGAAGTATGACAGATGATGTTATTGTAGAATGATATATTATTTAAACGTAATAGAATTTTGTACTGGTTACATATTAGATGTTGAAATAATCGTTCTCCCAACATCCTATCACAATGAAGTATTTCTGGGAAAAGGGATTTCTAGAAGATATTTTGTTAAAATTACCTTGACAGAGATGGAGAAATCAGACCATTGCATATTACATAAAAGTGAATACTTCTATCCATACATTGTATCCCACAATGAAACTTTTGGGGTTGTGAATACATTAAGGGTTTAAGGATGGATATCAAATAAATATAGTCAACTGTCTATAAGGATATTTTAGAGATGAAATTAATAAATAGTTTTCTAAAAATCCAAAAACATTGTCAACATACATCAATTTATATCAAGAGGACATAATGAAAATGTTATATCTTACATTATTGTTGTAATAAATGGTTATAAAATTGATACAATATAACACATTAAATTCATTATAAGGAAAAATTGTGTATTTATTCTTATGGAAGAAGTGATCCAAATATTTGGTTTCAATGATAGAAATCCATTTTATGAAGATATGACATATTTTGGCATTATTGAACAAATATATGAGTTAGATTATACAACATTCCAGCTTTCAATTTTTCATTCCAAATGGGATGACAATATCAATGAAATGAAAGTTGATGAAATGATATTTTTGAAGGTGAATTTCAGAGGAATGAGAAAGAGATAACCCCTTCACAATGGCATCACAAGTAGTGAAATTATTTTATGCCTCTCATACAACATTCATTATTTGGTCAAAAGTCTTACTGGAAACTAAAAAAATGCCGAGTTAGATGTTAATACAATTGGGTATGACACTTCAATTGCAACATTATAATTTTTTCATGCTTGTACTAATGTAGACAATTTATTGTACTTTATAAGGAACCAAAAAGAGTCGAGTTTTATTCTCGATAGAGGATCCGAATCCTTGAATCCTTTAAAAAGAGAGAGTTCAATGAGAAAGTAATTTTTTTTAAATATTCTGTTTTGTTCATAATATTATAGGTTCTCAACTACATTAACAAAATCAAAATTAAATCTCTGACTACTCATGTAGATAATGTATTTTTTACATGAAGATGTTACAAATCCCGTAGAAGAAAAGACTATAATGATGGAAACCCTTTCGAATGATATATAGTTAATATTACGATATAAACTATATATTTTATAAAAAAATTATATTATGGAACATTTATTTCATTTTTATTCTTCCTTATAGAGTTTTGTTTTTTTATATAATTTTTTTCTTGTGTCATGCCATTGAAGGAAGAGAAACAATGATATCTCTACCAAATCATAAATGTAATATTGAAGTCTTTATATGAAAATAATTTTTTTAAATAAATAATGTATTTTTTCATATTTATATTTAATTTATTTCTTTTTAGTAGTACTCACCTAAATAATTTTCTCATACAGGTGGATTCTTTTGTTTGATTTGGGGTTGTCTGTCTATCATTCCTGGCCTTCTCCACCAAATCCTCTACAATCATCAACTACCTCAAAACCTTTCCACCCCTATAGTGTTTCATTTATAAATGTATTCCATGTTAACTCCAATACCTTTGTAATAAGAGAAATTAAACTTCCCTTCTAAATTACATAGTAAATCTTGATGTATGTACTATAAAATAATTGTCCAAAAAATTAATATATTGTCTCATATTTATGTTTAATTTATTTATTTATAGTATTACTCACATAATAATTGTTTTCTTATACAGGTGTATTAATTTGATCGAGTGGGGGTGATCTTCCAATCTTTCATTCGTTTTAACACCAAAACATCCACCAAATTCTTATCCATCAGATTGTTTTACCCCTATAGTGTTGATATTTATCACTTTATTTAATGTTACCCTTTGACTTCACAATTATTGTGGTAATATTAATATTTTCATAGTAAAATAAATGTCCCTATAATTAACTTTTTATTCTATTATAGGTTTAATTTTTTTCTTTTTAGTATTACTCATAATAATTTTTCTCTTATACAGATGGATTATTTTTTTTATGCGTTTTGTTCAATGATGCTCATGAAGTGTTGATTGTTTGAAAAATAAAGTCAACCGAAATCATGATAAAATTGAAAGTTAAGATTATTTTGAGAATTTGGGACATATAGGAATCAGTTGCAGCTGAATCTGACACATGATGTGACTAGTTTCACTCCAAGTACATCATTCTATTTATAATTGACATTAATTTTAGTAAAAAAGACAACTAAAATACTCAAAATTAATAAATCATATTCAGATTAATTTGATACATTAATTTTTTTTACTATAATTCATTTGTGACGTGTAAGTATCAATCAAACCTCAATTTGATACATGATGTACCAGATTTGACTCATAGTTTCTATTATCAGTTTAAAATTGACATTTGACACTATAAAGTGTCACTAATTGATAAAAAAGAAAAAAAATATCGGGTTTTACTGATAAATTAGTTCATTGATTCATAAATTATATCTGATGTGTATAAATCAGTCTCACATCAAACTCATACATGTTTTGATCCATATGAGTCAAAGTGTGTGTTCCATGATTAATTTTTTTTTGTAAAAAAGTGAAATTCTTAAAATTGTGAATAAACATAAATATTGTTATGAAGTTTTATGAAATAAATAAATATGTTATTGGAATTGATTCGAAATCATCCACACACTAATCCAAGG
The DNA here is from genome assembly GCA_963277665.1 of Viscum album. NCBI lineage: Eukaryota > Viridiplantae > Streptophyta > Magnoliopsida > Santalales > Viscaceae > Viscum > Viscum album. The sequence goes on along the minus strand of OY728125.1, from coordinate 1,464,661,132 downwards.
CATAGTATGACCTGTATGACCCTTAGTGAGTTATTATTAAAAATTGAGAAAAAATTTGGTAAAAAACAAACTGATCTACTAAAAATCAAACAAACACATTAATATCGTTTTGATACATAGGGAAAGAAATCTATATGTGATTTTAAACAAACATATATAATAATTTCCTCAATCTAACGCATAGTGTGACCGATATGACTCCCATGTGTCTGTATTTATTTATGATTCACATAAATTTTAGTAAAATTGACAACTGACCAACTCAGAACTGATAAAAAACATTCAAATTATGTAAATGCATTATTAAAACATTACATGAGTCATTTTTGATGTGTAGGAATCTTCCTAACCTGACTCTGATACACAATTTTAACGGTATGAGTAAAAGTGTGAGTTTCAATTTTTAAAATGACATTTTAGTATAAGAGACTAGTGACATGCTCAAAATCAATAAAACAAATTCATTTTGTTTTGTTACTTTTTAGAATGATTAATATGTAATTTTGACTTTTTATGATTCAATCACTCCTCAATATAACGCTCAGTGAGACAATTATGACTCTAATTTCTTCTTGTTATTTAAAATTGTCATCATTTTTAGTAAAATCAAAATCTTCCCTACTATAAATTGAGAAAAAAAATTATATTGATACACTATAAAATCAATAAAAAGATCATTTTTGACATGTAGAAATTGAACTCACCTAAATATGATACAAGAAGTGTCTGGTATGACTGAAAGTGTTTGTTATCAGTTTAAAATCGACCTTTTAGTTCAAAAATTGTCACTGACTGATAACTGATCAAACACACACATATTTTTTTGATAATTTGTACAATGATTCATAATTAATTTATTAGATATAGGAAAAAATTTCACATCCAAAAAATACATTATGTGATGAATGTATTTCAATAGTGCTTCTATCTAATTTAAAATTACATTTTAGTTAAAAATGACAACTCATGTACTCCAAAACCATAAAACACATTCAGATTTCATTGATACAAATCACTTGTCATTTAACATAGGATAAAATTAGCTGAACTTGAATATGAAGCATTGTGTAACCGATGTTTTCCTAGTGCATATTTTTATTTTAAACTGACATCAATTTTATTAAAATGATCACTTTCTATTAATTTATTTCCTTATATTATTACTAATATAAAAATTGTATTCTTATACAGATGTGTTCTTTTTCTCAAGAAGGGATGTTTTATTCAAAAATAGCATGAGTGGGGTCCTAAATAAATGAATATGGAACATTTATGTTTTTTAATGTATTTGATAATTTGTATTTATGTAATTTTGTGAATTTTTTTTGAAATGTTAATAAAATAGTTTTTATTCTATTGTTTGTGTTATAAATTTCATTTAATTTAAATATTGTATTAAGATGTGTTTTTTAATCTGGAGTGTTTCTGGTGATGTGGTGTATTGTTAAAGCACAATACAGTGCTACTGTAGTGTGTTGTTACAGCACACTGTAGTATGGCCCTTTATCAGCACTTTTGAAAATAACTAATAAAGGAAACATTTATGAGAACTTTTGATAGCACTAATAATGGTCTACCTATTCAGTTCTTCTACGAGTGTTGATAAAGGTATTCATTATTAGTTCTTCTATAGGAACTGGTAAAATGTTCCTTTATAGGGTCAAAATGATTGTTCTAGTAAATGGTTCCCTAAGCACCTCTTTTAAAAGTGGGGATAAAGGTCCCATTTATTAGTGATTTTTTAGCGCTGAAAAGACCCCTTTATCAACTGTTTTTCAGTGATGATAAAATACCATGGATATTACCCTTGATCATGTAGTTATCACTTATGTAGCACTGATAAAAGACTGTTTTATCATTATTAAAGGCCTATCTTGTAGTATTTTTTATTAATCAATAGGTAGTCTATAAGATATATATCTAGTGTTTAAAATTTATTTTCTTAATAAATGTAATGTGCAAAGTCTATAATTATTATGTAATAAATTGTGATATACATTCCATATACTTAATTCCTTATATATAAAAGGGTTTTGTGTAATTGGGATAGATTATTCATATATTCCCCACATCCCCATGATCACCTCAACTTCATGTGATTCCTATTATTTAATGGGGAGTACGAAAGGAGACACAGTTCATGTTGGGGTTTGGTAAAGGTCCAAATAGAATATGAATGCACTGGATATGGTGAATGATGCAACTCGAGTATGATATGACTAAAGAAATTACCCCTAGGGTATCAAATGGTCTATCCTTCACTTAATTAATCAATTATTAGACAAAACAAATTTATCTTATTGTTTACATTTATTTTTATGTAAGGTTAATTATTTTTAAAAATGTATGGTTTATATGTGATCACATAAGATAATTAAATATTATTAATATATGAAATCAGTTAATGAAAAATGAATGTTTCCTATTTATATCCATTAATGTTATTAGGATGATCACATAATAAAAATCGCGGTAAATAGAAAAATATTTAATTCACTATAAAAACATTCCCTCAAATTAATAAAAAGTGAAAAGCCATCCATCACTTCGATATTAATAAAACCATATGTTTTATGTTCTCTTTAGATATAGTTGGTGGATTATATTACAATCAAGGATTTCATATAAGAGTTATGGGTGAACTTAAAAAATTCACAAATGAAATAGTCATATATAGATTCTTTATCTTTATTGGAAAAGTTTTGAGTAAATGCAATGTTAGGATTTTTAGGATTTTAGAATCCAATCATCAGATCAAGACGATTTATGTTAATGTGGATTTTAGGGAAAATACAGCCCTAAAACTCGCAATGTAGTATCATATCCATAACATGGACTATGATAATAATTTTTATTGATCCTTGGAAGAATAATATTCAATTGATTTAATATTTCATATAGTATAGTTGAGGGCTACTTGGGTTTGATCAAAAAATGGGAATCATTTAATGTCAAATAAGTCAATAATTCCTATAATGTAATTCCACAGCCCTAGTTTCCCAATGTTGGTGCAATATTTTATTTCATTTTCACTATCATAAGATAATAAATATTTAAGGAAATATTTGTTTAGTAGCCTTGAAAAAACAAGATACAATCATAAATTTTACCTTACTTCATGAAATTAAAATCAATATTGTGTATCCGCTGAACACACAGAAATCCATTATACTATACTTAATGGATAGTCATAATATAATTGTTTTGAATCCTTAGAAAAATTGAAAAATAATAAATGGGTGATCTCAGATGCTCAATAAGGGTAATTATTACATTGAAATATATCATAAATACGTATAAACTTTTATGGAAAGGTATAAAACTGAAACACAAGACTTTTAAATATAATATTTAGTATAATAAATAAATAATAAATCCAATAGTTCCATTTAACTATTTGTATGGATATTATACTATTCTAATAACCACATGAAATATCAATTACTAATCTCATAATGAGGAAATTCAAAATCGCAGACATCATCAAAATAACATTAAGGGCGCATGCCAAGACCCTTACCATACCATCAAGTCCTTGTTCCCAGACAAAATTTTTTTCATGACACCTACTTATGAATTGAGGGGCAATAGAGGGCCCCAATCGTCACTTACTAAGTCCAATTCATTCCTCTTTTAAAATGGGTAAAACATAACTTAAGCATTCATATAAAAAAGAGCATAAAAAATTTTAATACCATAACCATAAACCATGAATGGTATCTAAATAGAAAATCCAATGTCAAATATATCATAAAACATCAATACAATATGGAATATTATATCATAAAAAATCTACCCTAATCAAACATAAAATCCACCAAAGGATTTGACATAGATGAAAATAATCTAATAAATTCATTAAAATTTCTTGAGAGAAATATCTCATTTTTACATTGAAATCATTTAGAAGCTGAAAAATTATAAAAGAAAACATTTCATTGAAAAAAAACATGTAATATTATTAGTAAATATTAAACATTTAAGGTGTCATAATGCTGAGAAATATCCACAAGCACTGTATAAGTCAAAAAAACATTTGGTCCATAATTTTACAAAAATGTTTTAAAGTACCAAATTTTGTAAAATAATAGAAATATTTTTTTCCAAAAGTTTTATAAAAAGTAAAACATGATTAAAAAAACATTAAAAAAATTTCATTAATTTTTTGAAATACATTTTTATGAATGATTTATATTGATTATAAGGATGTACCAGTAGATAAAATTTTATAAATAACCTCAAATAAAAATAAAATTGTCAATTTAACCCTCACCTTATACATTTTTTTAGTCGAGGGTGAATTTAACTTTTATATAGTTGTTAAATTATGTTATCAAATTATACCAGAACCATATACATATTTATGATATCATATATGATCCTATTATATGGTTTTCTAAATAATAGTTTATTATTAAAAAAATTTTGGGTGTTAACTAATTCATTTTCTCATTCATGTTTTGTCATGTAAGTCATGTTTTTCATACATAGGATATATATATTATTCGTATAAATAATTATATTAAGTTTATAAAAATTATATTTACTCATAATTATAATTTTATAAACATTTTATCGTGTTTTTCGTAGAGAATAAATCTCATTGTGCAGTGAAGATGGAAGGTCGTATATACGCACGAGCAACGATATCATTCCATTATTGGTTAAATGGTATAGAATTGGTTGGTATATTAATTATAATGAATAATTATCATGTTATATTAATTATTTATATCTATTATACTCATTATTATACCCATCCAAATAAAATAGTGTTGAATTACAATTTACACCACGTTGTGGAGACGGTAAGCTGTACGAACACATGTATGAGGATACTGTTATTCGTACGGTCGATAAAATGGGGAATATGGTCGTAACATGATCATAATAACATCTCATTATATGGATGATATTGTATTTATTATTTTGATATGGAAACAAAATATAATGAGATAGACGAAGAAGAAAATAACATTGAAAGAGGTGATAAATCAATTACCTCATTTTCAGGTATCTTCTTTTGGATTATACCAAAGGACCCTAAAAATGGATTTATTTCGAAATTATGTCCTCTAGGATGAATTGAGGAAACTTTTGAGGATGATTGGGTAGGTTTTGGATGATAAAACGGTCTTTATAAGGGTGAATAAATGATAAGGAGAGGTTCCCTTTTATAATAGAGGTGAGGGGCACTTTTGGATGCTCTTAAAATATTAATTTATTACAAATTTATTTTTGGATTGAAATAGATCCAAAGTGATTTATTTATAGTATATGATAAGGATTTTTCAAAATCCATTCAGAAAATTAATTTTATACAAGTTTATGTCCTAAAATTAATCTTATTCTTTGGAATTAACTCTTAGTCAAACCGTTTAACTCATACCATGTCTTATTATATTATTACATTATTGGGGTTATATAGTTACAATAAAATTCCAATCGAACTCAAATTCGATTATTTATGACATATTTAATAGTATCCATGTTATTTAGTAGAACCATATATTTTTATCACTTTTATAGCATTTATTAAAATATTATTTATTTTAAAGTATCATTAATGCAAATTTTGATACTATTCAATATTTTTATTTTACAAAATATCAATCCAATATGATAAATTTGAAAAAAATTAAATATATCTCTAGCATGTATATGTTATCTATAAAATTCTTATATTTCATTAATTAAGTAAAATTATATTTATTTTAATATTTTTAATATCATTTTTTGGAAATCACAAATAATTAAACAATTATGGAATCCTCATGTGTCACCATTTAATTTATTTATTTAATATCTAAAAATTACAAATAAATTATTACGATTTAGATAAATGGATAATATTTATAAATAATATATATAGCCGAACATATCATTTATATGAATTCATATTAAAAATAAAATATTTATTGAAATTTGAATATGACATTTTAACTGTTTATTATATAAAATATAATAAATGTCATAATATGACACATGGGGCATAAAAGGGACCATATTTTTGACCTAAGGTTAATTATGGTTTAAATATAGTTATCCAATTATATTATATTTGTTTTTAGGATAATTTTATATTACATTTCTTTTATTTTTTCTTTAATTTTCCAATTTACCTTTAACCATGTTTAATGAAATTAAAACATTACTACTCACTTAATCATATTTTGATATTATTATAAAAAAAATTTCACACCGATTATAAACATGTATTATCATTTTTCAAAATTCGAGTCATAGAAGTGGTGAAATTAAATTTATTACTAATTCAGTAGGCATGACTAGAAGGCACGTAAAAGAGATACTCAAAAGTTCAGTAAAAGTTTATGTCTAATTCTATTATAAAATGATTACAATGATCTATATTGGATTCATATATGCATTATTTATTTATAGTTACTGTAAAATAAATTTATAGTTATGTTATTTTTAAAAAGAAAAACATTGTTTTTAAAAAAAATAGAGAATTTGTTTACTATTTATCAAAAATTGAAACTTTTCTAAAAATTAAAAAAACTTCTCTATAAGTTAATTTTAATATTTTGACTTCGAAAATGATGTTTATTATGAAAAAAGTAAGAAATTTTATAATTTGGTTAATATTTTTCATAATAATTTTTTTAACTACTAGTTTGATAGGCTTTCTCGGACTCAGTGTTTCTTGCAACACATGGTATAGAAATATTTAAAAGAAATTGTACTGAGGAAGCATGGGGTGTTACATTCTTCTCTAATTGAAATAATTTTATCCTCAATATTTATAAAATATCACTTTATAAAAATATTTGGGTGGCTCTTCATCTTATGTTCATTGGGTTCCCATGTTGCTTCTTCCATTTTATGGTCTCTCCAATGTACCTTTACCAGATGATTTTGCCAATCGCTCTACACTTGTTCTTGGGTATCAAGAATCTTGACAGGCTCTTCAAAATAATATTGATGATGTTCTATTTCTAATTATTTATAGGTGAGTACATGCATTGTTTCTGGAATGTATTTCTTTAACTTTGATACTTGGATCACAACATGAACATTGGAGTGACCTGGTGGCATTTCCAAATGGTTTGCTAAAACTCCAATTTTTCCAGAATCTCAAATGGAAAGATATACCATTGAATTAATTTACCCTTTTTACCAAATCATATAACACCCTTCTACATAGATACCTTCATGAAGACATAATCTCCCACGTTAAATTACAAATCCTTCATTCATTTATCATTATATCTCTTCTTTCTACTTTGAGATATATAGATATAGGTATGAATAATCTTTACATTTTTTTTTAATTTACTCAAAATGTTCCGGGTGAACACTTTTTCTTTCACCAACATCAACCCAACAAGTCGGTCTACAACATCTCATCACATATAATGCTTCATATGGTGTCATCATTATTCATTAATGGAAGCTATAAAAAAATTCTACCAGAGGTAAATACCAATCCCACATACCTTAAATGTCAAGTGATAAAGATCTCAACATTTCTTCTAATGTTTTCAATGCCTTTTTGGACTCTCCATCAGTTTAAGGGTGGTATTCCGTGCTCAAATGATGCTCACCTTCTCAATCCCTCTAATGAATTATCCATAAATGTGACGTAAAATGGGGATCACAATCAGAAAAAATAGATAGGGTTACACCATAATGTCTTACATATTCATTAATATAAATTCATTCAAAACATTCATGTTGTAAATATTCTCTTATAGCTAGAAAATATACTGATTTGGAAATAAGATCACCAATAACCTATTTCGCATCATTCTTTATGGGAGTTTTTGGTATCCCCATGAGGAAGTACATTATAATATCATTCCATTTCCAATATTTTATGGGATGAGGTTGCATGAAACCTCTAATATGTTGACTTCTAGCCATCGCATATTGAAAATCAAATCATCTTGACACATAATCAATAATTTCCCTCTTCATGTTTTCCCACAAAAAAAAAATTCTTTTAAATATCTATATATCATAGTGTAACTATGATGTATAGAGAAATTAGAGAAATTCACATCATCAAATAATTCTATTTCTAGCTCAGGTTTTGTGGGAACACAAAGCCAATTCCAAATTTTCAAAATACCATCTTCATATATGATGTCTATCAATCTCCGATCTTCCAAAGCTTCATTTTTCATTTGAAACTCCTAATCCTTAGTGTGATAACTTTTTATCCTTTCCAGAAATTATGGTTTGGTAACAATTTGAAACATTATTAATGTTTCACCTTCTTTGATAATTTCCATATCCATCATTACTAGATCGATGAACCTAGGATCCCTTTCAGCTCTCATCTGTTTTATAACACCTTTCTCCTTTATGCTCATAGCATCTACGACCTTATTTCCTTCCCTGGATGGTAGTGTGTTGTGAAATCGTAATCCATTAGTATATCAATCCATCACCTTTTTCTCTTTTTTAGTTTTTTATGTCAGTTAATATATTCGAAACACATGTGATTAGTATATATCCCACACCTTTCATTGTAGGGATAATATCTCTATATCGTCGGGGAAAATATTACTGCCTCTAACTAATGATCATGAGTTGGATTGTTTTATTTGTTAATTTTTTATTACCTTGATTCCTAATGAATATCCCTTTCATTATACATAAGGAAAAAACCAGTCCATTTCCTTGATGCATCAATATGAATTAATAAACCATCATTTTAAAATGGTAATGTCAAGATAAGAGTATTGAATAATATTCACTTAAATTATTCAAAACATTATTAACACTCTTTTTCCAATATGAGTTAACCCCATTTTTGGTGATCTTGGTTAAAAGGTTAGGCAATTGGAAAAAATTCTTAATCAAACTCCAAATGTTACATGCTAAACCAATAAAATTATGTACCTCATTTTTTTTGTCTGTTCTGGCCATTTTTTGATTGTCTCTTTCATTAAATGGTCAACACAGATTCCATCTTTTGAGACAATATGGTTTAGAAAAGAAATTTATGGAGTCTAGAATTCACACTTGCTAAATTTACCATATAATTCATTCCTTTTATGTGTCTACAACAAAAATATGCAAGTGGTTCCCAAGGTCACCATAGCATTTGGATTATACTAAAATATCATCAATAATAAATAAGAAAAAGTAATCAAGATATTCCTTAAACACATTGTTCATTAGATCCAAGAAAATAAAGGGTGCATTAGTGAATCCAAAGGGCATTACATTAAATTTGTAATGACCATACCTTATTAAAAGTATTGTCTTTGTAATATCCCTATTTTTTTACTAATAATTGAAGATATCGATAATGATGGTCAATATTCAAGAAATATTGAGATCCAAAGAGTTTATCAAAGAAATCAACAATTCAAGGTAGATGATATATGTTATTTATTATAATAGCAATGATTTCTCTATAGTCAACTCACAACCTCATTGATCCATCTTTTTTCTTAATAAATGAACTAGTGATCCCCATGGAGAAACACTTGGGAAGATAAATACCTTCTTACTAAACTTCTCTAGTTGTTTATTCAGATATAAAAATTCCACTATATCCAGTTTATAGGGTGTATATGATATTGGTCTTGCATGAAGGATTTAATTAATACATAACTCAACTTCACTCTCTAGATGATGTCTAGGTAAATCAACTTGATAGGTATCAATGTCATCATGTAAAATTGGTACATACTCAGTTTTAATATTAACTTCTTCATCCATGGATGATGTTTTATCTTCCTCCCCAAGAATTTCATTTAGAAGAGCTACTTTGTGTGGATCTAGATAAGAATCCAATGATAAAATTTCTACTCTAATGATAATGAATTCTACATGATCCTAAAAAATCAAAACATCACTCTTTTTACAAAAAATATTCACATAATATTTTAATATCCCATCCATACCAATGATTATATCAATGTCGACCATGGTTATGATGTTAAATACAACAGATAATGTATATTTATATTTCTTATTGGGAACCGCCTGACACATCTTTATTGTAATGAGACTTCCCTTAGGGATTTTCAATAAAAATTCCCTTGTTAATGTGAATTAGAAATATCTAATTTTTAGTTAAAATGGGTAGATATAAAGGAAATAATGGCTATAGAATCAAATAATGATTTGGAAAATTTGATGAGATAATTATGTACCTTCCACCACATCATTCGAAAATTCAACCTCACCAGTTGTGATCGCATAAGTTTAGCCTTTCTCCCTTGGCCTTTTCTAGGGAAAGTTTTCTTGACACTTAGGAAAATTATTTTTGTAATGTCCCATATCTTTTCAATTTTTTAATTGATAATTGGTTTCTTCTTTCTTCCCCATACAATCCCATGCATTATGGCCTTTTTTCTCTACACTTTTAGCAAAAATCGATTCTTTTTAGGAATATACCAGGATTATTTTTCCCAAAACTACTGTAGGATGGAATGTTATATTTTACATTCATCCCCATATTTACTTATCTAGATAGTTAATCATCCCTCTTCATCTCTTCCTTTACTTTGTATTCATAAGACAAAGATAATTCCTTTTACATTTTGATATCACATCATACTATATCTTTGAACAATGAGCTATATAGTGAGACCGGATCTTATCATATAAATGGTTTTAACCAAGCAATGAAACTATCAACCATAATTCATAGTTTATGTATGGATTCCACAACATGCCTCACCAGCAATGTAAATTTATCTTCATACTTTGTAACATTTCCAACCATCTTTTTTCTCAGACTCATAAATTTCTTTTCAATATTAGCACTATATTCAAAAAGAGATAAATTTTATAAGAAAAGTTCTTTATACTCCCTCAATTACATATTGGATCCAAGTTCATATTCATTTAAATTTTGAATTAATGACCATAATGGATTTGTATCTTCTGAGACATGGTAAACTACCATGAAAACTTTTTCACATTCAGTACCCACGAAACAATGAAATTTTTTCACTAAGAAAATTATCCACATCCCAGGTGCCAAAGGATTTGTAGTCCCATTAAATTATTGCGGTTGTTTCCTCAGGAAATGGCCTTACGTTGATCCTCCACGCTGTGGTTCGGGATGCTTTATATGGTTATGTTTATTATTCGTAACCTAGTTTAGTTGTCCAAGTATAATTTTATTTTATTTAATGCTAGATGTTTCACTAGATCTACTTTCATTATCTTTTATAGGAGGGAAATTCCTACATGGATTATATGCGATTATAAGATTTCCATTTCTTCCACTTGTTACCATTTTTAAACAATTAAATACATAAGGTTAGGGTATGAATTATAATTCATATTTACAAATAATTAAAATACTTAACATAAGTTGAAAAATTTATTCATATCTAATCCATAATAAAAAACATGATTTATTTTAGGAAATAGTTAATCATTAATCATTCATAATAGTCTATATAGTAATTGTGGATTATCCTAAGAATATCCCCCATGAGTTCCAATCCAGGTGTGCAGTAAGGCCCATTTTCGTGTACCAAGTTACCCTAAGACAATCTTGAAACACATTTTCGAAGTCCCCCCCAGGTGCATCTATATGAGAACCGTGTCCACCTGTATTATCTACACATGGATGTATTTTCTCAGAATTTCCACATAATATCTAAATTACCAAAAAATTTAGGATGTTTCTCTATACTTATCCTCAATGTCTATCATGGGTAAATTTTCCCTAATGAATGTTATTATAAATCTAATTTCTGAGGATTGTACTAAACCTCCTTTGATTCCAACTATAATGCCACAACCCCAGTTTCCCAAATTTGGTGCATTATTTTTTTACATAGGAATTATAACTAAAAATTAAATACCTAAGGAATATTCAGTTTTGTATCCTTGGACAAACTAGATACAAACCTAAGATATACATTTCATCATTAAATGAATAAAAAATTATGTATAAAAACCTGAAATTATTAAATTACATAATATTTAATTTTATTAAATAACTCACTTACAATAATATTGAGGGTCTTTGCATTAATAGAGTTTAGAGAATTGGGATGTAAAACATTCATAACATTCAACAGTCATAACGTTAAGATACAATAAAATTAGTATCCATTTATTCTTAAATATAATATATTTTAAATAAAATAAGCGTTCATCGAAAAATCATCATAATATTATAATGGCTTCTTTATTTATCTTACACATTCTTATAACCTGTGAAAATAATTTAAAAACATGTGATGAAATAAAATTCTTAGTAATGGATATAATAAAGAATGAAAGAACATAATAGTCATTGAATACATATAACGTATTAAATCATTTAAAAAAACATACTTGACACCCATATAAAAATACTTTGTGAAACATGATATTTCCATGAGATTTACATAAACAATATAGATTAAAATAAAAAATTAAAGGTAACTCTAGGAATTACATACATAATCATATAACCCTCTCAGCTACCGTATAATTTTCAACCCTCATAGCTGCCCAACAATGTAACCCAACCACAACCTTATTGTGTAATAATCACAGGTATACCTAGAGTAACCATACAACTGACCTCCAAATTACACATACACAATAAATTTTAGAGAAATATGGGTAAAAACCTTCATCATAAACCATTACAAAGAACCAGAACATAATCATACAACATGAAAAATTCCCTAAAAGATTTTCTTTTGAATTTCGTAAAAAATAATTATAAAAGAGGATTTTTAAAAAGAAAAGTCCCTAAAAAATATCATATAATTGATTTGAGACCTAAGAGTATGGATTTAATATGTATATACACTATAAATAGAAATAATTAAATATTAAATATAAAATATTCATCATAGAAAAAATTTATACCACAAAAATATTGAAGTAAAATGTTAACAGAAAGAATGGAAATCATGTTAAGAATTTCATTACCTCAGGTTTGTCTTAATTCAAGGTTGTTTAAATCTTATGTACAATGGTGAAAATAGTGTTATTAATATCTTAACAAAAAATATTTCTTTTTATAATACCTAATATGATCATTTCATTAAATCGTATCATTCTTTAATTGATAGTATTTTGTTCCTTCCATAGTTTTGGGTGTATTCTTTACATGATTTCCAAGATCGGTTCATGATCGATATTCTTGTCGATTGGAAGTGAAATTAAAGAATTTTAATAGAGTGATATTTAAATAATTGAAGAAGAATAAATTATACCAATAATAATTATTAATTCTTACATGGGAATGATTTATAAGTAAAAACATTAGTGATATTTGTTTATGTCATTTTGGAAATTCTTCGATTGTAATGAACTCATTTTGTTTTATAAATTAATTACATATGTGAAAAATGATTCCATAACCTTATATAATATATAATACATAATTTATTATATATTTAAATTATAAAAATGTTTTCATGACTATTTTTGAAGGATTTAAAATAAATTTAAATCACATCATTCACAATGTCGGTAAATCGAAACATCACTGGAGGTGTTTTAATTTCTTGAATAAGTGAGAGATTAGAAGAATTATAGTGGTGAGTCTCACATAAAAATGATGAAATAGAAAATATGTAAATTACTACATCATTCATACCTCTTGGATAAGAATATGTTAGGAAAGAAGATAGATAGAAATGAAAATGAAAAGAAAAGAATGAAAAAAAAGATAATGTTTACTTCAGGATCTATTCTCCTTGAGATCCTTCTTAAGGCCCTTTGGTTTTGGATTTTTTCTGAGGAAAATTTAAAAATTACATGGGGGTGGGTATTGGGATGATTATTGGGCAGACCATAGTCTATGATCAAGGCTTGATAAGTGTTGGAGGAGGAGGGAAATGAGGGTGGTATTTATAGTGGAGGAGAGGTGGGATTTTACATTCTTGTAATAATTATTATAATAGTTTTTTCAAGACTATTAATAGTCATTATTAATGTTAAACCAAATAGTAAAACATTCATGTGTGTTTTAACCATGTGGGATCACATCAACCTTGCATCACCTATGTTGCAGAAAAACATGTATTTAGCATTTATCGTACTATATCATATTTTACTATTCATAAAAAATTCCTGAATTCCAAAAAAACCCAAAAATTCCCACTAACTATTTTTCAACGTTTAGAGTAAAAAATGAAATCCATTTTCTAAGAATAATTTTCTAAATAATATCTATTTAATTTTTAAATAAAATCACATTTAATAGAATAATTAAAAAATTTAAATCTATAACTCAATTTTTAACACCTTGATAATTTACCAACATCTCATTATATTATATACATATGAAAATATAAAAATAATATGGATTACTATTCATAAGGGTCATATCACTATTCATTTTCCTATTCATAGGGGTATGTTACTATTCTCAAAAAACATGTTAGTTCTATCAGACACCAAATAACATAATGAATTTAACCGTAGTATACAGTTTCATAAATTCAAATGATAAAAGCCAAAAAAATGTTTAAATGTTTGATGTAAATATATAATTAATACAATGTTTCATTCACATAGATTTATTTTAAACAACATGGAGTGTAACATTATCCCCACTGTCTATAAATTGCGACCCACAATTTTATTTATATATTAAACAAGTGAGGGTTCCTTTTCCTCCGAGAATTTTCAAACTCCCATATTTCTTCTTCAACTATCTGGTTTCTCCACAAAACCTATACCTAGTAGATTAACTTATTCTGAAATACTCTTCGATCCGGAATCAAAACTGGTTTCTCTTCATATGAAATTTTCTCTTCCAGATGAACTGTGTCCAGGATAAAGGGATGCGATGAATCTGGAACATACTTTCTAAACATCAATAAATTAAAAAAATTATTTACCTATGATAAAAATAGAGGAAAAGCTACAAGATAGGAAACTGGTCCGTCACTCTCAAGGATTTCATAGGTTCCAATAAACTGTGGACTTATAATTCCTCTCATACCAAATTTTATACTCCTCTTCTATGGTGAGAATAAAAAAAAACATGATCACCTTCCTCAAAAGAAAAGTATATCCTCTTATTGTACGCATAACGTTTCTATCTTTTCTGAGATATCGTAATGTGTTGCATGATCATCTTCACTTTCTCAACCACTTATTCTTCTAGTTTTAGTCCCATGAACTTCATTTCCCTGACATCATCCCAAAAATATGGTTTTCAACACCACTTCCCATAAAATGCCTCAAAAGGTTCCATCTGTATACTAGAAGGAAAACTATTTTTATAAGAAATCCGAAATAAATAAAGATGGTGATCCCAGCTTCCCTAGAAGTCCAGTGTTCATGCTCAAAGCATACCCTCCTAAGTCTGAATCGTTCATTCTGACTTCGCAATTGATTAAGGATGAAAAGTTGTACTAAAATTTAATTTTGATGTGAACCTGGGTTCCCGGTCATATACAATGTAAAGTGGAACCCCATGTAACCTGAAAATATTTTTTAGATATAGTTGAGAAAAATGATCCAAAGACATTGTATCTCGAATAGAAATAAAATGTGAAGATCTTTCTAGTAGTTCAAACATAACACATATCAAATTTTTACCTCATCAAATCAAAGGTAGTCCCACGACAATGTTCGTTTATATATTCTCTCATTTTAACTCTAGAAATGAAAGTGGATAATGAGTCCACTTTAGTAACTGCCACTCTACAATAATATTTTGACACGTCAAACATTTCATAGAAGAATCTAAAAAATATCATTTCAATCAATCCCATCAGAAACACTCTTGAAGGTCCCAAAACATCTTAGTATTTCTAGGATGAACTAAAAATGGCGGAATATGAGCTTCACTGAGAAAAAAATTCTGCAACTGGGAATCACAAGGAACACAAAATATTTTTTATAAATCTCAAATCACAATCTTTATCATTATTAAATTCTGGAAGCATTTCCATTTTGAAAAATTCTACCTTTTTCTATAGCGCATATTCTTCCTTTTGTACTTGCATAATTTTTCCTAATAATGAAGAATGCATTGATTAATGTAACAAAATATAGGTATTTCATGAACCAATAACTTCGAAGCCAAAATTCATCAAATCATTAGTCAAGGTATAATTTTACAAATGTAACATGGTTAATGATGGATGATGTTTTCATCTAATGAAATCTACCACATCGTTTGATTTTTCCGTACGGTAATTGATCATGATATCATAATCCTTTATCAGTTCATTTGGAATTCTCTTCTTCAGGTGTAATTCTTTCTTAGTGAATATATACTTCCATCATTTATAGTTAGTATATATTTTACATTTGTCTCAGTATAAATGATGCCTCCAATTTTTTTTAAAAAATTCACAACATCAAATTCCAAATCAGCTTTGGGATAATTTATCTCATTATGTTATAGTTTTATTGATGTATATGCAATTACATGATCATTATACAATGAATCAAAACCATGTCCCATAAATGAAGCATCATAGTAGATGAAAAACTCACCATTTTGGGATGACAGGTCCAAAACTGGAGCATTCCCTAATCTATTCAACTCCTTCTGAAAACAAACAACACATTCTTCTGTCCAAATAAATTAAACCCTTTTTCGCATCAAAATAATTTTTGGGATGGATATTCATGCAACATTTTTTACAAACCATCAGTAATAACCTTCTAATACCAAAAAAACTATGAATCTATATCATGTTTTATGGTCTTGGACATTCATAAAAAACTGTTGTTTTGGAAGGATCAATTGTTCTTCCATTCTTATTTACTATGTTTCCATGAAAAGAAATATTTTTCAAACAAAAATAATTATTTTTGAATTTATCATATAGTTTATTTTATTTATGGTTTGAAAAACATCACTTATATTTCTTTTATTATTTTCTTTAATCATATAATGTACAATAATTTCATAAACAAACACAACCACAAAAATATATAAGAACTCATGAAATATTATTTTTCATAAGATCCATTAATACATATTGTTCATTAGATAACCAGAAAGTCATAACAAAAAACTCATAATGACCATATTTAGTATGAAATTATGTTTTTGGGATTTCATTCTTCTTTCTCTTTAGCTGATGGTATCTGGATATCAATTCAATCTTTTAAAAATATGGAGCTCCCTAGATCTAATTAATAAAATCATCGATATGAGGAAAATGATACATTTTTAACAGTTATTTTATTAAAAGTGCTATAATCAATGTAATTTCTCATGGAACCATCCTTATTTTTAACAAACAGAACATGAGCACCCCCGGGTGAAGTGCTAAGATTAAGGAAGCATTTATCAGGAAAATCCTATAACTGATTATACAATTAATGAAGATCTATTTGGGCATTTCGAAATGGGGAATTGAAATTATCATAGCCTCAAGAACAAAGTAAATAATGAATTCATCTTCCTCATCTAGCATGAACTTGAATAACTCATCAGGAAAAACACCACGATATTCATTTACCACTGGAACATCATTAATATGAATAGGTCCCTTGTTTTCAATAATATGAGAAAGATAACATTTATATCCATCTTTCAATAGTTTCATAGCTTCATGATATGTTATCAATTTAATGGGACAATTATAGTATTCAAATTGAATCCCTTTATGGAAAAAAACATCATTAGATCAACATTCAAACATAGTATGATAAACCAAAATTCAATCCATTCCCTAAATAACAATAAAATCTACTAAGAAACAAGAACAAGGTTATCAGGTAAATTACTTTAACATACATTAATAGAAAGATTAACAAAATACATATTTTCTATTATATTTCCCCATGGTGTTTTAACAATATGTTTTGGTCTCATTTTGTGAGGTGATATTTCTAATTTAAAATAAAAATAATAATAAATAATAGATTTAGTAGACCCCACATTGAACCAAAATTTAGAAAAATACGAGTTAAAAAACATGGATCATGTTATAGCTTCATTGGATATCCCAACATATGCTGACTAGGTCTCAAAGGATCTCACTACACATTTTTTCTTCTATTATGACTTCTTTGAATCATTCAGATCTCTCTTTGGACTGACATTTTCTCAATGATCCGTCGCAACAAATTTAAAACACTTAACAATATGATTATTAAGATTAGTTTTTGGTTTATTGTCAATATAATATTTGTACATTTGTCTAAACATATCACATCAAAAACACTTACATGTTTTTATAAAACATTCCCCATGGTGCTTTTTTCCACACATTTCACAAACCGAAAACTGGAATTTCATACCGTCAGATTTCATTGATTAATTCATACCCATTTCATACAATTTAGACCTTTTCTTCACCTTATATTTAAAGTTCATGTTATCATCATCAAACTCTATCCCTACCCTGTCATTATATTGTATATGTTTCTCAGAACATTTGAATTCATAGGAGGCCAATATCCTTCGAAACCGTGGCTTCAATCCTGAGCAGAAGCAGTGTATTTTTCTATCACAGTCCAGAATAAGATTTGGAGAATACCTAGCCAGTTGGGTAAAGTTAACTTCATACATGACCAATATATCATCTTCATTATTCATTAATTCAAGGAATTTATTATACATCCTATGATTAACCACCATTGAAGAAATATT
The DNA here is from genome assembly GCA_963277665.1 of Viscum album. NCBI lineage: Eukaryota > Viridiplantae > Streptophyta > Magnoliopsida > Santalales > Viscaceae > Viscum > Viscum album. The sequence goes on along the minus strand of OY728125.1, from coordinate 1,464,642,612 downwards.
TTTTCCAGGAATGGACTTTTAAATTTATCCCCCTCTAAAGAACCATCAACCTCTCTATCTTTGGTATTCTTGAAAATTGACCACCCCATATCAGTTTCCCCTATATAAATTAAATGGAAATACATACCTTTTGATTATATGAATGCACAATAACATCAAATATCTTTTAATGGGATTTAATCCATCCTTCAGCAGCTACTAGGTTAAAATATCCATTGAAAGAAGAAGGGTTTTGCCTCATAAAATTTTCCACTATCATCATCTTCCTTTGTGGAGCCTTTGGTTTTTCTCTTGAATGGATACCAACACCATTTATTGTCTATGTTATCTGATCCATTTCTACCACAAATTACTTGGTTCTAATTTCTACTATTCTAGGCTATATATTCAAAAGGATATCATTCTGTAGGTGCCTCTCCTCTTCAGCTTCCCTATTTCTTCTGCTGAAAACCATTATAAACAAACATATCTTAATATAATAAACATGTTAATATATAAATTATATATTATTTCTAATTAAACATTGAGTAAAAATTGTTTATGTTATTCTATTAATAGAATCCTAACCCCTAAAGTTATCTGAACCATCCTTTGATAACAACTATAAGTTCTTGGCCTTATTACATTACATAATATTGAATTTTATTCAAGAACTCACTTCCATTAATAATGAGGATATTTCCATATTTATATTTTACAGAATTTGGATTTAAAAAATACATAACATTCAATATTCATATAATTAAGATACCACAAAAATATAATAAATTTTTTACGAAATATAAAACTTTTCAAATGAAACATGTTTTCTTTGAAAAATATTCATAACATTTAACATGTTTTCCTTAGTTATCATACACATCCTTATTAAGTGAGAAAATAATTTAAAAACCTGGGATGGGAAAAAAAATCTCAGTAAGGGATATAAAAATAATGAATGAAAACATGTTTCCATGAATACATAAATGCATGAAATCATTTTTAAGGAAACATACTTGTCACCATATAAACTTACTTTGTGAAACATTTTATTTTGATGATACTTCCACAAAACATATATAAAATAAATATAACCTTAAAGGTAACATGTAGAATTACTTAAATAATCTTGTAACCCTCTCTACATTCATATAATATGTAACCCTCACAGCTACCTTATTGTGTAACACTCACAATTACATTTGGACTTACCGTACTTCTGATCTCCAACATATACAAACCCATTGAATTGGATGGAATTATGATTCCCACCCTTCATCATAAAAAATTCCCATGAACCAGAACAAAATCATACAACATAAATAATTTTATAAAAACATTTTTTTTTTATAATTTCCAAATTTTGAATTTTAAAAGATGATTTTTCAATGAGATGCCCCTTATCGATATCAAAAAATTGAGGTGAGACTTAATTGAGTGGATAGAATTTGTATATATACTGTAAGTACACATAATTAATTAATATATATACAAAATTAATCTCACAAACAAATTAAATATCATATAAATAATGATGTTGAATGTTAACCCAAAGAATAAAAATCGTGTTAAAAATTACCTTCCCTTAGGTTTTCCTTACTTAAAACATGTTTAAACCTACTGTGTAATTGTTAATATATTGTTATTAATAACATATATAAACATAATCATTTATATAATTCCTTATATGATCATTTCATTTCATCATTTCTCCTTTTAATATATAGTATTTTGTTCCTTCTACTGTTTTTGGAGCATTCTTTACATTATTTCCATGATTGGTTCTTGTTGGATATTCTTGTCGATTATAAGTGAAACAACAGAATTTAAATGAGTAGTATTTAAATATTTCTAGAATCATAAATTATACCTTTTTTCTTTCTAAATTCTAACATGAGGATAATTCATAATTTAAAGCATTATTGATATGTGTTAAGGTTTGTTTGGCGATTCTTCGATTGTGAGAATCTCATTTAGTTTTATAAATTAATAAAATATAAAAATTGATTATAGACCCTTATATAAGATGTAATAAAAAAATTATAATATGGTAAAAAAATGGTTTCATGACCAGTCTTGAAATATGTAAAATAAATTGAAATCACATAGTCCATGATGTTGGTAAATCGACACATTACGAACGGTATTTTAATCTCTTGAATAAGTGGAAGATGAGAATAAGTATAATGATTTTTTTTCTATAAAAATGTTGAAATCGATAATACTTAATATAATTGATCATACATGCCTTTTGTATATTGGTAGGTGTGGAAATAATTAAAATAGAATATAAAATGAAATAAAAAATAAAGAAAACCAAAGAGGATGTTTACCTCTATCTCTTCCCCTTGAGATCCTTATTAAGGCCATTTTTTTTGGCCTTTTGATGATACCAACTAGTATTTGATCTTGGGAAGGGTCTTTGGAAGAGTATTAAAAAGATCATAGGAAAGTATCAAGGCTTGGGAGGTTTGGGAGTAAGAGTGGAATGAGAGTGGTATTTATTGTTGAGGAGAGGAGGGATTTTACATTATTTTAATCATTATGTTAATATTTTTTCTCAAGACTATCAAAAGTATTGATTCATGTGACCAAAAATAGTAATAATTGCTTGTGATTTTGAACCAAGTGGGATTACATCAGCCTTTCCCCACATATGATATAGTTAAAAGGGTATTTAGTATTTATCATATTTTATCGTATTTTACTACTCTTCAAAAATTTAAAATTTTGGAAAAATCCAAAAAAAAATCTTGAACCATTTTTTGACATGTAGAATATAAAAAGAACTCAATTTTTTTGATAATAATTTTCAAAATATTATTATTTATATTTTTAATCAAAATCATAATGTAATTAATTTTTTTAAATCTATAACTTATTTTTAACTCCTTGAAAAATCAATCAACATCCTACTATATTATATCTTTATTAAAATAAAATTACAATATTATTTTATATTCATAATGGTGATATTAATATTCATATTACTATTAATAAGGGTATATTAATATTTACCAAATAAACAAGTTGGTTCTATCAGACTCAAATTAAAAAACTGATCACAACCATATATGGCTGTTTTTTGAAATTCAATTCATAAAAGAGGAAAAATTGCGTTTCAAAGCTGGTTATAAAAATCAACATAAATCAAAATTTAATGCATTTAAAATTATTTTAAAAAACATGGGGTGTAACATAGTGTGTATTTTGAACACAGGAATATTCATTAGACTATCCATGTAGTTCTGTTATAATTTATTTCTTCTTATCTTGTGGGAAAATGAATCCTATGAAAGGGGTGAGGTTAGATGCTCAGTAAGGATATACATTATAGAAGAAGATATCCTAAATAAGAATAAAATATTAAGGAAATGTATAAAACTGAAAGACACGAATTTTAAACAAAATCTACAGTATAATATGGAAATAATATATTAAATAATACCATGTAAAAATTTCCAAGTATATTCAAATAGTCTAACAATCACATGAAATATCATGAACTAATACCATAATGAGAAAATCTATAATTATGAATATCATAACCATATCCTCAAGGCCTCATTCAAATACCATAACCAAACCATCATTTCCTTGTAAAAAGAAACTATTTTGTATAATGGACATACCGATAAATTTTTAATATACTATGATATGTTATCAACTTTCCTCATAGAATAGAATGAATCTAATAATTATTATATTTTAAATAGAAATTATGATAAAAAAATGATTATTATTATGTAAAGGAAATTATTGGAAAAATGAAAATCAGAGAGATTAATTTACATAATGTAATAATTTCGGGATGAAACACAGTAGTTTATTCATCAAATGAATGACACTCTTGTACATGAGAATATATATAGGACACCGATATCTTGAATGAAAAAAATCCAATACATCATCTTTATGTATTTGGGGTGTAACTTATATGAATTCCTCAGGTTTCAAGAAACATTACTTATGAAAATTCAATGTGACCAAGTACATGCTTATGAATTCACTACATCCACGTTTGATACACAAATAACATTATATAAATTAAATATAACATAAACTAACTGTCATGTAATTATTTATATGATTATAAATATAAAAATGGTTTTATATCAGTTATTAATATTTAATTATCACGTTGCACTCCAAGGAATGAGTTACTGATAACCCCATCTTCTGGGATTTTTGTCATAAAGTTAATGTATAATTCAAACTCAAGTATAATAAATCCATATTCCCTACCTATAAACATATATGTTATACATATGATTGATTTTTATATAATCCAAATTTTAATTGATAAATTATTTTCTTGGATAAATGAATTTGTAAATGATTAATAAAATATTATTTTCAATTATTTTACTGTATTAAAATATTAAAGTGATATAGTTTTTATTTGAATTTTTTGATTGATGTTTTAGTAATTAATGTATTAATTCATCACATTATTGTTTCATTACAATTGGGTATTATCTTATCTTGTACTAAAAAAATAGTTTTTTACTGATGAAATAACTTTTCCTTAATTTTTAGATCTTATCCTCAATTAACAGTTTATTTTTCTTCTTTAGGAATGAGAAATTACACATAGTCATTCAACATTAGAATCAAAAGTGAAAAATGATTAAAACACTAAATAAAAGTGATCCTTTCACCTAAAATGTTTAAAAGATACAAGAATATATTTTTCTCATATTATGTAAACTAAAAAGTAATATATATCTTTTATATCATTAATATTACTCAACTATTCAAATTTGGAAAGTCATTCCTAATTATTATTCTTATATAGTTTAATATTATTTTAAAGAGGTATTTATGATATATTTCCTGGTCTAGCCTTACATAGTGGGGTTAATAACATAGTATAAATTATACATTGAAGGATATACTTATTGTAGATACCCTGAGCTAATTTCAATTTTAATTAATAATTGAAATTATGAGGGAATAATTTATGTAATGGGTTTGAATGTAACCTACAACTTTTATAATGAATATTTTTTAAAAACAATCATTTATTATACAAAAATGTAAATTCTAAATGAATTTTTTCCATTAAAATAATTTAAAAACTATGTTTTTTTCTTTATGTATTTTTCAATTATAATTGGATTAATATATAAATAAAATTTATTAGAAAAATAGTATAATGTTTTCCAGACAAAAACACATCATGTATGGAAAATCCATGAGGCTCGAACCCATAATCAAACAACGACAATGGTGTATTGTCCACCACTATACTAAGTGTCTTTAGGATTCTATTTTCCATCCTATATATATATATATACTTTTATAACATTATATAAATTATTCTATTTGATAACTACATTAATTTGTAATTCTATTTTCATATCATCATATTAATTAATTCATTATAATCTAAAAATTAACATAGTATGATATATGTTTTCGAATTCAAAAAGTTCTAATGTATTGATTGTAATGTTATATAATTTCATAGTTGAAACATATAATGAGTGTTTAAATATCAATTTTTTATAAAAATAATAATTTTCATTAATTTTTAATTAAATTATTGTTCAAATAATTTTCTAAATATGATTTATCATATTGCATATACATGTATTATTAGTAAAAATAACATTTTCAAAGCAAAATATAATAGGGTTTATTATAAAATAAAATAATCTAATATTTTTTAGTTTTATTAATGAATTTTATTATTATAATGTATAGTTTTTTATTGTCAAAAAATGGATATTAATTTTGATAAGATATTTTTTAATAGTGGAACAATCATTTCTATATAATTTTTATCATACCGCATAAAATATGTCAAAATCAATCCATTTTCTAAATAATGTATTTATAAGATAAATTATACCAAATATTTAGAGTAATTTGATAAAATATTTATTTATTTGAACTATAAATAATGTATTATCAATAATATAATAAATGGTTTAAAAAATACTAATGTAATTACTCAATGAAAAAGAAATATTATCCTTCATAAATAATATTTTTCCAAGTATCATGTAATTTTATTTAAATGATGAATTCTTAAATTTTAGAACTATAATTTAGGAAATTTAATTTATTTTAGATAATAATTTATGTATTATATTATGGAGTTGTTTTTGGATTTTCATTGAGAAGTTTAATTTGGTTAAATAGTGAAAATACAGATTTTACAGATATTGAAAATTTTATGAGATAATTATGACATAAGAATGAGAAAAGATATTTGAAAAATTTTCCTCCACAAAAATGAATTATAAATGTTAATATAAATCATTTAGTACTATTTTGTTGAATTTGGAAACCATGCATGACTTTTTGGAAACACTGTTATTTTTAAATCTACTAAAAATCTATTTTGGTTCATTTCATTTTATATATTATTTAGAATATTCTATTCTATTTTTTCCGGGTTAGAACATAAAACAACCACTTTTTTTTAAACAATAGTTCAATAAATTATTGAGAATCAATACTACTCAAATATATTTTCCAATATAACTATAAATTCTTTTTTACAAATCAAAATATTGTTTCTGAAAAAATTATTCATTTGTGCAATTATATTATAATTAATTTCGCAAAATTATGGAAGTTGAATCTTTTAAAATTGGTTATATATTATTAATCACCACAAACAAATTATTTAATGAGGTCCATTTTATTATTTTTTTAAAAAATAATTCCCCAAGGTAAAAATTAGTCATAGTGGTAATGGTTAAATTGAGGTAAAAATATATTTTTAAGAGGAATGTCACATTATACTACACAAAAATTCCTTATTCATTGATTATATAAGAGAATTGACGACCTAAAATATTATTTCCCACATAAATTATCAATTTATGTTACACTTTACTTAATAATGATATCCCTTTTTAAATTAATAAATTATATGCACCAGAGTTTGACACTCCACACTTAAAAAGGGGAACCTTTTCTCATCACATCTACATATACATTGAGAACTCTATATTAACCAAAATATATAAAAATATCTTTCCGAAATTCCTACCCAAATTCTATAGGTCTTATTATCTCTAACATATCGTCCAATTAAGGCTTAATGTGTAGTCCAAATAATGATAGTCAATAAAGAGGTAATCATCCTAACCATGTTCATTCATGTTTATTTATTTTTCCATATCATCCAAATATTATCTAACAATATTAATATATTAAAACAACTATATTTGATATAACTATTTCTTTTTATTTTAATGGTATGACCTTTTTCTACCTCTTTTTCATTCAATAGATAATTAATGTGTCACTCATGTGTACGTACGAACTACCATCTCTATGAAGTGATGTATTTAATTTTTCATCACAACCATACATTGACGATTAAGTAAATGGATTTGATATATATAAATGATATATATTATATAATTATTATTTAGCAACTATATTTTTTTTTCAACTTCATTATTTACAATCATTTGAGAAATGAAAACATCAAACCACCGTACGTGAAAATGACCACCACCATGAAGGGATGTAATTAATTTTCAATAATATACTATTTTGGATTACTAAAAAAATATATTTTATATAAATTATATATATATATAACTATTAAAATCTAATAAGTGATGAATTCATGAACATGTTACAAGTAATGTAACCTCTATTTCAAAACAAGCATATGAAACCAAATAGTTTACTCCAAAATAATTGGTTTTACCAAAGAAGATTGAGTACACTGTGGAAAATAAGATGAGAATAAATGATAACAAATAGATATAAAAATTTATATGATGTAGATGAATTATAAATATATATTTATTATATAAGTGGTTGGAATGCATCTTTCCAAGAAAGAATCAGAGGTATGAGTTTATACTACAATATCATTTATTATAGGGATTATTTATGTTTATTATTAGATTATGTGGTAAATTGTATGTTCTTTATATCCTAATAAACATTTATATCATTATAATATTTTAATTTATGTAATTTTTAATTATTCATTCAATGTTAATTATTTTTTAAATAAAACCACAAAACGAATTTTTTTAGAAGGGCCGATATAATTTCTTATTATTTACGGGGAATATTTCTATTCCATATCCATATTAATTATTTTTCTTAATTTATATTATTATATATATAAATTATTTCATAAGGTAAATTTATGTCAAATTTTAATTTCTATTGATTATTTTAAAAGGAATTCGTTTAAAATTTTTTGGGCAGTCATTTTTTGTTACCTTTATAAAAAATGAGAAAAGATTTTATTTATATTTACTACATGACCAAATTTTTCCACCATAATTTCTATAATTCACTTAAACATTTATTCTAAAAATTTAAATTTATTTTTAAATAAAATATAATCCTCAATATTTTTTTAACCATTACTTTTATAATGTTTTTGAAATTAAGTGATATTTATTTTATGATTTCAAGGTGATGTTTCAATGCCATAATTAATATTTTTTATGTATTTTAACATCATTTTTATTATTATCATAATAAAATGTGTATATTGTTAAATTAGAATTTACAACTTATCCATATGTAAATATTATTATCATATTTTTATATTTATTAACATCGATAAATATTGAAATTTTTTATTCTAGTTTTCAAATATAGATGTTTTTTACTAAGTCACATTGATTATATATTGTATTACTTTTTAATTCCATATATATTTAATGGATTGGAATTATTAAGTAAATAATGGAGTTAGAATATTAAATATCCCGTCAATTCCATGACAAATATCATGATACTAGAAATATTAGCTATTTTTATACACCATACCTATTTAGGATTCGGGTATTGGATGAGTAGATTTAATTGATAATTATGTTTTCCTTTATTATTAATTTTATTTTTATGAAACCATTTATTGTTATACATTTGATTAATTTTGTTTTCGTTCCTTCTATGGATATATTCTTATTTCCCGGTTGCAGTTTTACGGAATATATGATTTTTTATCCCAACTATATTATTCATGGATTATTTATTCTATGGTAGTTTTTTTATTATTTCCCTTACCAATCATCTCCACTCATCCTTTAATTTTTTTTATGGTACCTAAAAGTTAACAATGAATGCATTTTGGGATATATTTTCCTAATTAATAATTTTATCACTGTAATTTTATTTTTTACATCAGGTTTTCAAATGTAATTTGAGATTCATGTATGCATAATGTCTCATATGACTCCCAAAAAATTTGATCTTGATGGATTTTATCACTTATATAATGTTCCTACATAGAAAAAATAACCCCTAGATCCGAGTTACTCGAGTTGATGTTTTTAAAATCCATGTGTCTATAAAAAGGTTATTGGGAGTGCCCTAATTTTTGTAGTATTAAATAATGATGACATGTTATTAACAGAAAATGAGGTTCATGTATTACAATCATTAAAGACTTATTGAAATGACGGCTTCTCTAGGATAATATTAGTTAAATAATCATAAAATCTTGGAATTTAAATCTATCAAGAGAGATCTAAAAGGATACTTCTACTAATTCAAAGTTCATATATTTAAAAGGTAATAAAAATTTATAATATTGTATAATAAAAGATAGTATTTGTAGCCATGTAATGTTCAATTAATTAATATAATAATTTTTTTTCACAGACACCAAAATATATAAATACAATTAATAGTGTTTTATTAGAATTTATTGTGAGATCCATATATTATTTCATAATATTTACAAGGTTAGAACATTCATAAAATTTAATTTTTGTAGGATATTTAACATCCTATAAATCTAATATGAATTTCTACATTAAATAAATAACATTTTTAAAAACAATTCACAACTAACACCATTCTAAAATGAATTGGAATAAATCTTATTGTTAGAAAATGTTTCTATTTGAGATAAAATTTAGTACATTATGATAATATTATTTTAAAAATCATTAATAAAATTACAAGTTGAATTAAAATACATGTTAAAAAATACCATGAACATCAAATATTATTCATCATGGTATTCCATAATAATATTAAACCGAATACCATATATAGGAATAATAAATATAATTAGAAATATAATACACATTTTGAGAGAGAAATAAAAGAATTTGATGAATGGTTATAACAATGTTTGAAATAATATATATATATATATAATAGTAAACTATGAATTTTATTTGTATGTTCATTAGAAATATGGCCGTTGAGAAAATATTTCTTATATATATAGTCATTGGAAGTATGGTTATTGGATAAATCAATATTTGGTACTCAAGGATAAAAAATGTATGTTGAGTTTCTATTATTTTTAATAGTAAATTTATTATAATACAATTTAATCTAAAATAAAATGATAAATTTACGTACAGTATACTAGTATAAAATTTAAATTCATTATAAGTTACATATTAATATTATTAGTTCATAATTGTGAATGATTCCTCTGATAGAAAATTTCAATTTAAAAAAAATATCAATAAATATTTAATTAGTAATTTATATAAAATAAGGTTAAGAATATAAATTGTTATAAACTTATTCTCTCTATAAATAGATTTTTTTATAAATACTATTTTTTCACCTGAAGGCATTGTTCTAGGGTCATTAATTAAATTGTTCAATGGAGACCGTGTAGTATATCATTATTAGCTTAGGAAGGAGGTGTTGTAGTCAAGTTATTCACATCAGGTTAGAATTTATTTTTAACCAAAGGTGTGTTTGTGGATAGAACAATTGATTTTGAGTTGTTTAATGTTTTTAATTCAGTAACGTTTGGTACAATGAATTTAATCGATCTCCAATGGGTTTAGTTCATGGTGATTGAAATTTCCAACAGCTCTCATACACATAATTCATGGAGCCACATTCCATAGGTTGAAGAACGTTGCGTAACATGGACAACGACACAAATGAACTCACATTGGTTGATAAGATGGGAATTCAGGATCATCGCTTCCTTTTGGGGGAAACTATTGCATGTTTTGAGACTCTCTTATAGATCTAAGATATGTTCACAAGTTCTTGGTTCATTCCCATGTTTATGTCTAGGGATTACCCCTAGGTAATGATTTATCATAAATATAAAAGTTTTTGGAATCATATGTATGCATTCGAGGTTCTCCATCAATGGAGATGTTTATACTTATCTGAGTTTATCCATCAATGGTACCATTTTGTGGATAAATAAGGAATTCATTGGTATTTTATTGAGATGATTCCAGTATTAAGACACTTGATGGGGGACTCCATAGTTTATCATCATGCATGTCGTACAGAAGGTGTTTTGATGTTAGGATCGAACCCATTATATATTCTTCCGACATAACCTCTTGAGAGGAATCCGACCCATGTTGTTCGGTGCCACGTATTGGGGAACATCATGTTTTTAGATTGTGTGACAAGGACCCATCCATCTAGTTTAACGTCATGAGGTAAGGAAGGCCAGGAAGACGTTTTCCAACCATAAATGTTGTGTGACTTATACCGAGGTGGCATAAGGGTCCCAAAACATTTGTGGTCTCCTAGATGAATATGACCTTATTAGGAATGTGTCCCAGAGAAAATAATAGTGATTTGGGTGTTCAGTTTTGAATTCAAAGAGGCTTCCTACAAATCTATGTAGGATGGGAATCGAATCCCATGTGGTTATTTAGCACATTTACAAACACCTTAAAAGGATCATTTATAGGGGGCCTGATTATGGATCATGAATGGAAGCACCACATTTGAGAGAATGTGATTAGTGATTATGTATGGAAGCCACCCACATGGTGCTACATCATTGGTAATATGGACCCTTGATGTTTGAGTTATTTTATTGGAAATATATCATGTTGGAGACTCATTTACAGATTGGGTTCATGGGGATTTCATAATATCTACTATCCTATTAGCCTACATGTGTCAGGCTCTATTTGAGAAATATGAGGAAGTAGTAGATCTGTGATCAAATCATCCCACCCCATCCGCTAGTGGATGGTTCTAGAGCCTAAAGGGAAAATATATGGATTTGAGTATTCCAATTTCTCCTCTAGTTTTTATATCTAGGATAGTCACATTAATTGATCCATACAACTATTCCTTAGGTAAAGGTGAATAGGATTAATACATCCAACTCCTGTAATAATGTATAGGGGCATACCTCGAGAGGAGTACCCAAAAATCATTCTCATGAAGGATTATAATGTTCAACATTATTCCTCATATAAGGGAAATTCCATTGGTTCATCTCAATCACTAGAACATGAGGTACATGTTGTCAGCTCAAGGTTGGAGCCCGAGTTAACATGGGAATGAAAACATGAAATTAAATGCTGGTATGTCTAATTATTTTATCATACATTTCATGTGCCTACAGAAGTGGCCTAAGCCCGATGCTGGTATGTTGGCACGTATAGGGGATGACATCGAGGATGATGTCATGACAGAAGAGAATGGATGGAGTTAGAGGGTAGTAAGCCCTATGATGCGGGGTGGGGTTCCTTCCACATATCATATTTATAGGTTTCTAAGGGTACCATCTATGTACCATTGTGGTATGCAGAAATAGGTTTCGCCCAGGCATTGTGGCGTTTCATGGGGCTCGGTTCCACCCATGAAGTGTTTTTCTACGTGGGTCCTAGCTCATATCACATAAAATTTGGCTACACAGGGTAGGTTTCTTCCTGTATAATGTTTTTCTATGTGGGATTCATATTTTAAAAGGCTTTATTGATTGTAGTCCAATAATAATTATTCCTGGAATGGGATTTGGGAATGTGGACCAGCAAATGACTTATTATTTCTTCCCTAAAAATTTGAGGCACCTTTTACCTATGGGTAATCATCAAAGTGCTCTGGTTTTCATGGTTCATTATTTCATCTCACTTTAGATCGTACATCTGAGGTTGATCTACTCTCGATATCGATTCTTTTTAAGGAAACCCTTAGGATCAACTTGTAGAGTAAAAGAGTTAATGGATACTAAGGTGGTCGGTCCATCATTGTGGGCCATGATCCTTATTTTACAGATACCACGGAGGATGCCTAGCCCTCAAATGATTTATTTAGAATGAAAATCGTTTTCATTTGGGGGTTGTCATATGGAGGGAAATAGATCATCGACTTGGTCTGCAATGTCTCTGGTGCATGCCTGAGAAGTTTTTTCTTCTATGGGGAAAATCATATCTAATTGAGGTCATGAATGCATTTTCATTATGAATAGTTCCATGTCGATGCAATGAAAATGACAAAACCATGACACATCTTTGGAATCATTCAGGAAGTATTATACAACTATTTTAAACCACTATCAAGGTTATTCTAATGCAAGGCGGAACTCTAAATGGGATTTGTTGTCTGGAGGGTGTTTTTCATTTGGTTGGTCATGGGTATTCTGGGTATAGTGAAACATAATGAAATTTCACAATTAACTAGAGGTTGTAAATTTGAAATGGAATGTGTGGGTTTCCCAATTTTTTTTTCAATCCTACTTTATGAATATAACACCCAAACTTCCATGGTACGCTTTTCGTTCAATAGTACAATAGCATGTGTTGTACAAAACATCAAGTTCTAACACACCACAACCAATCAAACTAGCTGTTATGAATAGTAATACACCTTTTTTTCAAATTTTATAAATTTTACCATTCCCAATGGACATCATTTTTGGTTTTGGAATATCGATATTATCATAGGATGAATTTTTGGTATTTTTAGACAACATTCAATTTTTTTGAATATTGAAAAACCAAGATTAATAGTTTAAAAATAAATTTTTATTTAAATAATTATTTATTTTATTTTAATTTACTTTAGGTAAAAATATATACATAATACATATATATGTTCAATATAATTCATTGGGGTCAGTTTATAATATTTTTTAATATTTAAAAATTTTATTGAACTCTTTACCATCTTTTATCCACCTCCAAGAAGTATTAGCATATTTATATAAAACATAATTTTACCACCACTGTCAGTTGAATTTCAAAAATCCAAGAGACATGGTTGATATCAAAACTTAAAATGTGGTTCAATAAGATGAATATAATTATTGGTGAATAGTAACCTTTTTCTTTTATCTACCATGGTTAAAAGTAAATTGGGCAATTAAGGGTAAAAAGATATATTATTATTACACTAACACATGTCCTAATTCTATTCGATAAGTATAATTCAACAAAAAAAATACCTTAGGACGAAAATATGATTCTTTAGGTCCACTTGTATTAGATTAGGACATTTATTATTATTTAATTCAAAGAAGAGTTAAAAGTGTTAAATTAAATGTTCAATAACTAAACCATTTTTAATATAGGGATACACATAAGATAATTTCGACTATAAATATTAATTATAAATATAAAAAAATTTCCTATGAAAAAGTATTTTATTTTTATTTTTTATACATTAAATAATGTAATTTATTTGTTACAAAATGATGATCGAGTAATTAACTAATTAATGAAATATTAAAATAATAGATATTATAAATATACAAATAATTGTAAATTGAGTATTATTATGAATTATACTAATTTTCTAGGTTAATAGTACATATTAGGGTTGGTTAGATTAATTATTTTCGAAGTAATAATGTTGTCATGAATTCTGAAAAAATAAAATACTAAATACTATCAAAATTGACACAAAAGAGTTTTTAAAACAAATATTATATTATTAATTGATATTCAATTCCTAAAAATCTAAGGTTCGTCCAAAAGACATATATAAGGACAGTTGAATCATTAGTGAACCACTTGGGGTTCTCTTGGAAGTATATAGTATGGTTATTAACCATATAAGATAAATATACAATGAGACACGGTAAATGTCAAACTATTTAACTTAGAGTTATATCTAAATGATAAAGTTAATATAGTGGCCCAAAACTGTCTAAAACTTATTGGTTGAGTGTTTTTCAACACATACCCACATTATTTTTTAAATAATTCATTATGGGTCCATTATTAAACCAAAAGGATTTTAATATAAAACAAAATTTATAGCTTTTCCTAAGGGGCCCCTCACCCCTCTTATAAAAGGGCACTCAACTTTCCCTAAAATTCACACCTTCAAAGACATTTGGATTCCCAACCCCTGCCTAAATACCCTCTCAACTATCCAAGATTAATATTAGAGGAATTCCACTAGTTATAAAGCCAACCTAAAAAGACCTTTTGATCAAATCAAAATAAAGAACTCGAAGAATAGGTAAATATTTCATCACCTTTTTAAAGTTCCTTTCTTCTTCCACTTCCTCATTCTTTGTTTTATCCATTATAAAATGACAAATCCAGTATCGTCTATATAATGTGATGTTATTATAAATATGTTACAACCATACTGATTATTATAACCATCCTTTGAATGACATGTCGCCAAACGTGCATACGTACGGCTTACCATCTCCACGTCGTGGTGTAATTGTTATTCAATACATTATTATTTGGATGGTTATAATAATGATGTTTAATTGATTCCAATAATAAATATAACATGTTAATGATTCTGAATATATGATATACCATCCAATTATGTATTATTTTAATATCAAAAGAACTATATTGTTGCTCGTGCGTACGTACGGATTACCGTCTCCATGAATGCGATGAGATTCTTTCCCTATCGTAACCATTCAAGACTAATTTTCATTATATGTTTAAAAATAATGTTTAAAGAAATAACATAATTATGAATATGAATAAGATAAATCATATACATAACAAACATTACTTACCTAACAAAGCATATAAAGGAAAACAAATAAGTTAACAACTGAAACGACGATAATACTAAGATATTGTTAACAAAGAAATGTTAAAAGATAATATATGATATCATATTAAAGTATATGATTAATCTATAATTTAATAACAATTATTTCACCATTATAAACAATTTTATCCAACACTCGACCAAGGGAAATTACAAGGTATGGGTTAATTTCACAATCTATTTATTATCTGAGGTTGTTTTTACCAAGGTACCTATTGGGACCTCTTTTTCATCCACATCCACGTTTCGTAAAAATGTATTCAATTTTTTTTAATATTTAATAGACTATGGGTTAAATTTATTTATACCCTTGTTTGTCTTTTTATAAATTTTTTAAAGGAATCTTTTAGTCATTTTCCAAACAAGGTACCTTATGACCTTTTCGACAAAATTAAGGTAAGAATTTTTTTTAACTTATACGGTGGGTGCGGCTATTTTCCGCTATTATATAATCGCCAAAGCTTCCCTTATAAGATTATAAGAATATTTTCAAAATAATTTTTTTCTTTATAAATATCTGGCTCTTAAATGATTTCAAAATAGAATGATATATTTCTCTAAAAAAGGGTTTGATTTCATCTATATCAACATCCTTTGATGGATTTTAAGTATATTTGAAGTTGATTTATTATGATAAAAAACTTCCATTTTTTATTTAAGGTTTTGTGATATGTTTGACTATGGATGAGTTATTTTTTATACTATTCATGGTTTATAGATAATGTATTGACATTTTGTATACTAGTTTTAATTCGAATGTTTATGATATGTTTGAACCTGATCATATGAGGAAGGAATTGGACTTAGTAAGTGATAGTTGGAGCCTTCTATAACTCATAGATACATCAGTAGGTCTCATGATACAATCTAGTGCCTTAATCCAAGACCTTGATAAAATCTTATTCGTATTCTTGGCACATGGCCTTGGCTATGTGGTTATAAAGTCAGACGTTATGCATTATATCATTACGAAAGTGGCTATTGATATTCCATGTGATTTTTCGACCAGTAGAATATCCATGTGAATAAGTAAATGGTATTATTGGATTTTATATTAGACATATTATTATGGATTTCATGTTTAATAGTATTATGTTTTAGTCTTATACATTGCCTTAAATATTTATAATTATTTATGTATGTTTTCGCTATATTGTTATCCTTAACAATTATCTGAGCTCACCCCTTTCTATGTTTTATTTTTCGCAGGATGTGAAGAAGTATATTACAGCTGACCTGTAGGGATAGTCTATGGGGTCTCAGTGTTTTCTAGGGAAAAATGTTGTTGTAGTTTTCCATTTTATGATGTAATGAAAACCTTATGAATGTATCTAGTACATCCAAGGATACTAAACTAATTGTTCCTTCGAGACTTGATATTTTTTGATCATTCCAATGTTATGTAATAATTCACTGACTCTGGGCTTCTGCGGTCAGGGTGCTATGATTGGTATCAGAGGATTTTTAGTACAATCCTTCGAATCTAGATTTAGAAAAACTCTAATTAGAGCACATTACCCAAAGATAGGCTTTGAGGATTAGTATAGAAGAACTTCCTAGAATTTTGGTATTGTATAGATTTTGTGAGTTTTCCAAGAAATACATCCATGTTTGGATACGTGTAGTTAGAGGCAGCTCTGGCATAGATGTTCGTAGGGGTAAAACCCAAAAACACCGCTTTGAGCTAGACTCGAACGGGAACTGGTGAATGACAATAGGCCTTGCTGCACTATTGGTTATGACACTACCAGGGGATATGCTTAGGATAATTCTCATTTTAATTACCATCCATTATGAAGGGTTTTAGATTATATAATTCCTAATGGAAAACATTTTTATTTTGATGAATTATATCCATAAACTTTTCAATTTATGCTATGTTTTTTACAAGTTGGGATTTATTTATTGCGATTCATAAAATAATCTAGTTTATGACACTGTTTATAAATGGATCATAATGGTTGGAATGGAAACCATATCAATGAACATACTCCATGTAGAGATTTCCCTCATACTAAAAATAAGTATAGTGAATTTGGTGATGAAACTGGTGCTGATCAGCTTATCACCATACTAAGACAACTCACTCAGGTTATGAATAATAACCTTACCTGAATGGAGCACCCTGATCCAAAGTGTGGAGGATCAACATTAGATCACTTTATGAGTCAAAAACCACAAATATTCAATTGGTTACACATCAATTTGTAGATGAGAAATGGATAAATTACTTGGAGAAAATATTCAACGCCTTGGGGAGTAGCGAAAGAGACAAAGTTGTCATGGAAGTTTACCACCTCGCTGGAGATGCTGGTCAATGGTGTTCATTGATTTAAAACACAAAGTAATATGATGAAATATCAAATAAGGAATTGAGGGAGTTTAAAGAAATATTCTTAGGAAATTACTCTCCTCATGACCATCAAATGGATATGGAAAGACAATTTCCATGTCTGAGGCAGAAGGAGGATGAGAATGTCACAATGTATGAAGATAACTTTACAAGGTTACCGAGGCATGCTGTAGATTATATAAGTAACCCAAGATATAAGATTTATTTTTTATTTGATGGGTTAAATCCATTTCTCCATTGATTATTAGTCTTACAATCCTTTTCGTCATACGATGATATTGTCTCATGTGCTATCAAGACAGAAAAAGAATTCTCTATGTCTTATGAATTTAAAGAAATACAAGAGAAGAAGAGATCTGATGAACACACTAGAAATAGAAATAAGAGGAATATGGGAACAGTTGAATATCCATCCTGCATTAAATGTGGAAAGATACACCCTGGTACTTTACTGATGAAAATGAGTCTATTACAAGTGTGGTGAAAAAGGCCACAAAGCCTGTGATGATAAGGTGAAGAATGAGGTTTTTGATGTTGAATGCTACAATTATAGGGAAAGGGGGAATTATGCAAATGAATGTTCAAAACATTAGGTGAACTTACCTCAGAAAAGGCCAAGGGATCAAGACCAATCTTATGTTATCCCTACTGCTGTCGTTGAAGCTCCAAAAGACATATTGGAAGGTAATTTAATGGTTTTATCAATTTTAGAAAATGCGTTATTTTATTCTAGATCATCAAATAGTTTCATATCTTTCCAGTTTTCTAAGAAAAATATATATTTCCAATTTGATTTAATAAGAGATTTTTCAGTCAAAACTCCTAAGGGAAGGATCATTGCGATAAGGTTTTGTGTATCAATCCCCATTATGGTATATAAATGTTCTTTATCTGCTGATCTCATCGTCATACCCATGAGTGAATTTGATATAATTCTTTGGTATGGATTGCCTTTTTGACCATGATGCAAGGATTTATTGTAAGAAGAAGGATGATACTATTTTTGATGATAACGATATGGAGTACCTTATCTTTATAGCAGAAACATCACCACTTAATTCTTATATAGATCCACCACCAATAGCTCAACTAAATTCAATTATTGGGGAAGATGTGAATAAAATAACTATGGGTGAGGGAAGAATGTTCAAAGAGAGGATGTACCTATTATGAAGGAATATGATGATGTGTTTCTAGATGATTTACCTTGACATAATCTAGAATGAGGAATTGAATTTTCCATTGATTTAATTCTTTGATCAAGGACTATATCGAATACCCCTTATAGAATGGCTATGGTGGAATTATTGGAAGTAAAGAAACAATAAGATGAATTGATTAATAAGGGATTTATTTCCCCGAGTTTTTCCCCATATGGAGCCTTTTTTCTTTTTGATATGAAGAAAGATAGATATATGAGGTTGTGTGTTTACTGCAGGGAGATCAATGCTATAAAAATAAAGAACAAGTATACACTACCTCACATTGAAGATTTATTTGACCAACATCATTGAGATCAATAATTTTCATTTATTTTCCTTTAATAAGGATATAATCAGCTGTGTGTGAAAAAGGAAGACATTCGTAAATCATCATTTCTAACTAGGTACGGGCATTAAGAGTTTACAGTAATGCCTTTTGGATTAACTAATGAACCCTATGTCTTCATGGATCTGATGAATAGAGTTTTAAAAGAATATCTTTATGACATCATAGTTGTATTTACTGATTATATCATGGTATACTCCAAAAGCTATGAAGATAATGAAAATCACTTGCACATTATTTTGAAGACTCTTTGAAGACAAAAAATATATGGGATGTTTAGAAAGTATGAATTCTTGCTTTAAGAGATATCTTTTCTTGGACATATAGTCTCTAAGGATGGAATCTCTGTTGATACTTCTAGGACCTAGGCAATCCATGAATAGACAACATCAATGAGTATAATCGATGTACGCTATTTATTGGTTAATCAGGTTATTATCGGTGTTTCGTCCAGAATTTTTCCAGATTAGCTAACCCATTAACCAAGCTCGCAGGTAAATGGGATAAATCTGTTTGGAAAAAAGAGTGTTATGAATATTTTGAAGAACTAAAGAGAATATTAGTCAATGATCCTATATTGACTCTACCGTTAGGGAATGATAGGTTTGTTATTTATAGTGATACATCAAAAAAAGGACATTGTTGCGTACTTATGCAGAATTATTGGGTTATTGCCTATGCATCACCACAACTATAAATTCATGAGAAAAACCATCCTACTCATGATCTTGAGTTATCAGATGTATTATTTGATTTGATTATTTGGAGACAATATCTCTATGGCGGAAAATGTGAGATATATACAGATCACAAGAGTTTAAAGAACATTTTATCTTAGAAAGAACTCCACTTGAGAAAAAAGTGATTTCTTGAACTACTCAAGGATTATGATTGCACAAATCACTACCAACCAGGGAAGGAAAATCAGGCGGCATATTATTTGAGGAGAAAAGATCATGGAGTTTTGAAAAAAATGAGAATTTAAAGAGATCTTATTTTCATGGATCTAGTAAATATGGATATGGTAATAACCATGGAAGGTTAAAGGTCAATGATTTTTCAAATGGTTGACAAATCTTCTTTACTAGAAAGGATAAAAAGTTCTCAGACAGATGATGAGTAATTTGAAAAGAAGATTAAATCTTTGAACAATGGGAGATTGATTGACTTCATATATGAATATGGGATTTTGAAATTTGGGGAGAGCCTTTGCATTCATAATATACTTAATCTCAAAAGGGAATTATTATATGTTTCTCATCGATCAAACGTCTCTATACACCCCGGTAGAACCAAAATATATATGGATTTGAAGGAACATTTTGGGTTGGACAACATCAAGAAGAAGATTTTTGATTTTGTGTCATGATGTATGGTTTGTCAATTAGTGAAAGCTGGACGAAAATAGTCTGTAAAAGTATTGCAACCTCTTTCTATACCTGAGTGGAAATGGGATAATATTACGATGGACTTTGTCATGGGACTACCAAAGACTCCTAGAAGGAATGATGCAATATGGGTCATTTTTTATTGTCTTACCAAGCCAGCACATTTTCCTGCAATAAGGGAAGATTTACCGCTTGAACGATTTTCAAGACTATATATTAATAAATTTATATGATTTCATGGAGTAACACTATCAATTGTTTTTTATTGTGATCCCTGTTTTACATCGAGATTCGGGAAAAGTATTTAGAAATCACATGATACTGAATTTTGATTGAGCACTGCCTACCACACTAAAACTGATGGATAATCAGAACAGACTATTCAAACCTTATAAGACATGTTGAGATCTTGGTCACATGACATTCAATGTATGTGGGATCAATATTTACCTCTGGTAGAATTTTCCTATAACAATATCTTCCATTCAAATATTCAGATGACACCATAATAAGCATTATATGAAAAGAGATGTCTCACACCCACTTTTTGGAATGGTGTTAGTGAAAGAAAACTCATAGGCCCAGAACTTGTCGAGGAAACGATGGAAAAGGTGAAGGTAATCCAAACCCAAATCAAAACAGTTCAATGTAGGAAGAAGATCTATGTTGATAACCGAAGGAAGGATTTCCAATTTCATGTAGGAGATCATGTTTTCTTGATGGTATATCCATGGAAGGGTGCTATACATTTCGGTAAGATGGGTAAATTGAGTCCCAGGTACATAGGACCTTTCGAAATTCTTGAAAGAATTGGGGATGTAGCTTACCGTTTCACAATGCCACAAAGTATCTCCAAAGTTCACAATGTATTCCACGTATAACTATTGAGAAAAAACATGCCTGAACCAAAGCATATACTCTTCTATGAGGAATTAGAACTAGAACCTGATCTGTCTTATTGCGAATATCTGGTCAAGATTCTTGATTCAAGAGAAAAAGTGATAAGAAACTGGATGACTCGTCTGGTAAACATTCTATGGTGAAACCATAAGAATGAAGAGGCAATGTGGGTACCCAAGGAAACTATGATGAAGAACCACACAAGTCTTTTTATGCTATAATATACTAGAAATATTGAAAATGAAATTATTTGAAGTTGGGGAGAATGTTACACCCCAAGCACCCATGGTACGCTTCTCTTTGAATCATACAATAGCATGTGCTGTACACAACTTCAAGTTATAACACACCAAAACTAATCAAACTAGGCATTATAAATAGTAATATCCTCTTTAAAAAATTTGATAAATATTTTATTTCAAAATGGTCTTCATTTTTGGATTCAGAATACCGATATTAGCCTAAGGTGCATTTTTGGTATTTTTCAGAATACTTTCAATTTTTGATGAATAGTGAAAACACTAAGTTGTACTTTAAAACCGAATTATTATTTAAATAATTATTTATTTTATTTAAATTTATTTTATGTCAAAATATATTCATAATAACTATATTATTTCAATATAATTCATTGGTGTCAGTTTATAATAATCATAGACATATAAAAATTTTATTTATCTTTTTACCGTCTTTTACCAACCTCATAGGAGTAGTTGAAAATTTACATAAAACATATTTTTACTTCTTCTGTGACTTGAATTTCAAAAATACGAGAGACACGGTTGGTATCATAAAGTAAAATTTTGTTCAAAAAGATAAAAATAAGTTTTGGTTAATGGTAAAATATTGCCTATATTTACCATGGTTAAAAGTAAATAGGGAAATTAAGGGTAAAAATGATTTTATTATTACAAAAAACATGTCCTAATTCAATTTTCTGAGTATAATTCAACCAAAAACAACCATAGGAATAAAATATTATCCCTTAGGTCCACTTGGATTAGCTTAAGACATTTATTATTATTTAATTAAAAGAAGAGTTAAAAATGTTATATTCAATGTTTAATAACTAAACCATTTTTCATATAGGGTTACATTTAAGATATATTAGACTATAAAATTAATTAAAAATATAAAAATATTTCCTATATAACGGTATTTTATATATATTTTTTAGACATTAAATAATATAATATATTTATGACACAATAATGATGCACCAATTATCTTGTTAATGAAATATTAACAAAATGATATTATAAATATCCAAATAAATGTAATTTGAGACTTTTTACAAATTACACTAATTTTATAGGTTAGTATGACATGTTAGGGTGGGTTAGATGAATTGTTTTCGAATAAATAATGATATTATGAATTTATCAAAAACAAAATCTCAAATAGTGTCAAAATTGACATAAAAGAGTTTTTAAAACAAATATTACATTATTAATTGATATTCTATTCCTAAAAACCTAAAGATCGCCCAAAAGACTTATATAATTATATTTTTGTTATTAATGAACCACTTGGGGTTCTTTTGGAAGTATATAGTATGTTTATTAACCATATAATATAAAAATACAACGGTAAATGGTAAATTTCAAACTATTTAACTAAGAGTTAAATCTAAATTATAAATTTAATATAGTGACCCAAACCTGACTAAAACCTATTGGTGGAGTGGTTTTCGACCCATACCTACATTATCCTTTAAATAATTCATTTTGTAGACATCATAAAATGAAAATTATTTAATTATAAAATAATATTTCTATCCTTTCCTAAAGTGCTCCTCACCCCTATATTAAAAAGGGCACCCTCGCTTCCCTCAAATTCACAACTTCAAAGCCTCTTGGATCACCCAAACCCAACCCAAATACCCTCTAAACTTTCCTCCCTTCATCCAAGAGGCCATCATTTATTCAGAAAGCTGACCAATGGAGCCCTTTAGATCAAATCAAAATGAAGAACCTGAAGAAGAGGTAAATATTTCATCACCTCTTTGAAGTTCCTTTTTTCTTCCACTTCCTCTTTGCTCGATGATTCCATTCTAAAATAATAACTCCAATATATTAGATATAATTTGAGGTTATTATAAATATGGTATAAATATATTCATCATTTTATCCATCCTTTGAATGACATGTCACCATACGTGTGAACGTATCGCTTACCGTCTCCACGTCTGGTGTAATTGTTATTCAATAAATTATTATGTGGATGTTTAATATATTGAAGTGTAATGGATGTAAACAATAAATATAACATGATAATGATTCGGTATATATGATATATCATACATTTATATGTTATTTTAATATCAAATGAATGATATTATCGCCCGTGCATACGTACAGATTACCATCTCCAGGAACACGATGACATTCATTCCCCCATCATATTCATTGATGACTAATTTTTATTTGATGATTAATAATATTGTTTAAAGACTTAATATAATTATGAATATTATATATTATATATCCTATACATAACAATCATTACTTACATAAGAAATCATATAAAGGAAAATGAATCAGTTAAAACCCGAATCGACGATAGTACTAAGATATTATTAACAAACAAATGATAAAAGATCATATATGATATCATATTAATGTATATGATTATTGTATAATTTAATAAAAATTATTTTACAATTATACAAGAGATTAACCTACCCTCAACCAAGGAAATATAAATGTTAAGGGTTAATTTCACAATCTATTTATTATTCAAAGTTGTTTTTACGTAAGTATCTACTATGACCTCTTTATCATCCACATCCATGTTTCTTAAAAATGTATTCCAAAACATTTTTAATTTTTAATAGACTATGTGTTAAAGTCATTTATACCATTTTTTGTCTTTTTATAAAATGGTTTTGAAAATATTCTTTCTATCATTTTCCAAACACGGTACCTAATGACCTTTTTGAGCAAATTTAGGTAAGATTGTTTTTAACATATAAGGCATGTGTGGCTATTTTCTACTATTATAACATTTTCGAAGTTTCCATTACTTGCATATAAAGATAATTTATAAGTAAATGTTTTTTTATAATTATGTGACTCTTATATGATTTCAAAATAAAAAGATATATTTCTCTAAAAAAGGTTTTGATTTCTTCTATGTCGACATGAATTGGTGGATTTTCAGCTTATTTGAAGTTGATTTATTACGATACAAAACATACATATTTTATTGATGTTTTTGTGATATTTTTGACTATGGATGTGTTATTTTTATACTATTCATGTTTTTTGGATAAATTATTGAAATTCCATATTCTAGTTTTAATAATAAGGTTTTGGTTATGTTTAAACCTTTTCATATGTGGAATGCATTGGACTTAGTAAGTGACCAGTGGATCCCGTTATACCTCCTCAAAGAATCGGTAGGTCTCATGAGACAAACTATTGTCTTGGAATAAGGCCGTGAAAAAATCTTATTTTAAGTCATGGAATAAGTCCTTGAATATGTGGTTATGATGTCAGGAATTATGCATTCCATCTATTCTAAACTATAATGATAAAGATAGTGGATCTGTTGTAAAGACAACCAGCTCTGGAAATACACTAGAAATTGCTTTTGTCGAACCCGAACCTAGAGAAGAACCTGAAATTTCTAGTCCATCCTTTACTAGATCAACTAGGATTTTAGAGAACCATCCTTTATATCTAGTTGTTGGAAACCTGGATAGAGGAACACAAACTAGATATTCTCTAAGAAAAAAGGTTGAACATCAAGCCTTTCATTCACAGTTAGAACATAAAAATATCAATGATTAAATCAATGATGAATTTTGGGTAATGGCTATAAAAGAAGAGTTAAATAAATTTGAATGAAAGAAAGCCTATGCATTAGTAGAAATACCTAAGGATACTTGGACCATAGGTACTAAACAGGTGTTCAAAAATAAAATTGATGAATATAGAAACATCATTAGAAACAACACTAGATTAGTTGCACAAGGTTACAATCAAGAAGAAGGAATAGACTATGAATAAACCTTTACACCTCTATCTAGATTGAAATCCATTAGGATCTAACTTTTTTATGCATCTCTACTGAATTTCATGTTATATCAAATGGATGTCATAAGTTCATTTTTAAATGGTTTTATATTTGAATGTGTTTTTGTTTAAAACCCACCTGGATTTACAAACCCCCATTTTCAAAATCATGTTTTTAAACATTATAAAGCATTATATGGTTTAAAACAGGCTCCAAGAGCTTGGTATGATAGACTTACATATTCTCTTATTTTTAATGGATTTACTAAATTAATTGAAAATCCGAATCTTTTTGTTAAAAGAATTTCTAACGTTATTTTGATTGTAAAAATCAGTATTGATGATATTATCTTTGGATCTTCTAAATTTTTTTTATGTGGTGATTTTTCAAAGATTATGAAAAATGAATTTGAAATGAGTTTAATTGGAGAACTCAAGTATTTTATGGGATTTCAAAATTTTGTAAATAAATATGGAATTATTTTAAATCAAAGTAAATATAGAAAGGATATTTTAAAACGTTTTGGTTTGGACAGTAATAAGGGAAGTGATATACCTATGAGTATCACCTGTAAGTTGGATGATAATGAAACTGGGAAACCAGTTGATCAAATCCATTATAGAGGTATTATTAGAAGCTTACATTACCTTACTACAAGTCGACCAGATACCACGTTTTTTGAATGAATGTGGGAAAGATTTCAAGCTAATTTTAAAGAATCTCATTTGCGTGTTGTTAAAATGAGTTTCAAATATCTTAATCATACTACCAATTTAGGATTGTTTTATCCAAAAGGACAACCTTTTGAATTAATAAGTTATTCAGATGCTGACATTTCTGGTTTCATGTTAGATAGGAAGAGAACATCAGGAACATGTCATCTATTGGGAAATCCCTGGTGTCTTGGTGAAGTATGAAACATAACTCTATTGCATTGTCTACTGCTGAAGCAGAATACATTGCTGCTGGTAGTTGTTGTCACAGATTATGTGGATGAAACACACATTATTAGTCTATGGATATCAATTTTGACATGTGTATATAAATTGGGATAACACTAGTGCAATTAACATATCTAAGAATCACGTGTCTCGCTCTAGGACTAAGCACATTGATGTCAAACATCACTTTTTGAAAGATCATTATCAAAAGGGTGATATTTCTCTAGAAATTATTGACTCAAAACATCAATTGGCTGATATTTTCACCAAGCCTTTATGCTATGTAAGGTTAGATTTTATTAAACAAGAGTTTGTTATGATCGATCGGTGAAACCGATCAGTGAAATTGATCTGTGAAACTGATCAGTGAAACCGATCAGTGCAACTGATCAGTAGAACCAATTAGTGAAACCGATCAGTGGAACTGATCAGTGAAACCGATCCGTGCAACCGATCAGTGCAACTGATCAGTGATACCGAGTAGTGAATCAGATCAGTGGAACCGACCAGTGAAACCGAACTGTGAAACCAATAACTGAAACCGATCAGTGAAACCGTTCACTAAAACCGAGCAGTGAAACCGGTTAGTGAAACCCACCAGTGAAACTGATCAGTGAGACCAATCTATGCTACTGGTTGAGTTATACAGTCTATATGAATCCATTAGTGTATATCAAAATTACTTTGTTTAACTTAATCGATATTATATTTAATATAGTAACCCTAAATGATACAATTAATGAGCCGCCACTATTTCTATTCCTATGAATGGTTGACCTTCTATCTCCCGCCGAACAACACATCTTTGGAATCATGAACTTTCAAACCTCTAAAACCTCTCCAAGCACTAAATGGCAAAGATAAAGAGAAAAGGAAAGGAATATGAAAGCTCCTCACCTTTGAAACACGCTCGAGGAGAATCAAGTGTCATGGCTCAGAAGTCTGTGAACCCGAAATTGGAGACTCTGGTGGTCACCGCAAGAAAATGAAGTAAGTTCCGAATGGGTGTTATCTAGTAGGTATTCACATTTAAATGTTTTAGAGACACAAGGATGGAAATACTGGTTCTGTAATAATAACTAAGTCTACTACCCAAAGCTAGTGCACATGTTTTATTTGAATTTGAGTATTGTATTGGATGGTGCAGAAGCTGCAAGATTATCTTTAGTGATCAAAGGAAAAAAGATAACTTTGTCATCGAAGCAATGAGCTGACTGTTTGGGGTACCACATAAAGGTAGATAGGAAGATTACACTAGTAATATTTCACCAACCATTGAATATTTTTCATATGAGTATGCTATAGAGGTATTGACTGGAAAATATGATTCTAGAAGAATAAAAACTGTTGTGTTAGATGGATAATGTAGAATATTATTTATGTTTTTGCAACACTAAATCTCTCCCAGAAAAGGTGATTTTTCTTCTGTGAATTATCAAGATGTTTTATTGTTGTTTTTATTGCTAAGTGATGAGAAGATCAACTTGTGTAGATACATTACTGTTAATATTCCTGAGAAGTTAAAGAAATCCAAGAAGGCTACAAACTTATTCTATTCTAAGAAATTCACTACCATGCTAATGTTTTTGGACTATTCTGAAGATGGATATGAGTGTATCACATCTAGTAGTGGTTTTTTTATTAGAAAGGATATCTAAAAAGAATTAAAATTAAATAGAATCTGTTGAAGAAGACATGGGTTGCTGATGAAGATAGATTATATGAATCGTATAATCCATGTGACCAATCTAAATAAAAAAGGGGATGAGATATCCCGATTTAAAACCTAATGAGAAATTTTTTTATTCTAATGAGGAAGAGGAGACTAAACATCCTAGAGACACTCGAGAATATTGTAGGAAGGGAACATGGGAAGGGGAAGATGATGATGTTGTCGATGCTGAAAAGGAACCAGAGTCACTTCTTAATGGCAGGAGTGACCCTGATATAGTAATTCCGAATAAAAGAATGGAATTTGGACCAGTAAGTCCACCCCTTTAGTTACATGAGTCAGGATCCCTTCTAAGTGATAAAGAAGAAGTTGACACTGATGTATCCAATTATGACGAGTTTGATTCCAGAAACAAAGTAAGTACTAATGAGACTACGGTAAACAATAATGGAAATAGTAGTAGTGATGATGATGATGGTTATGCAAGTACTCAACCAGTGGATGGCCACGATATGATTCAAGCCGATCTACAACCACAATCAGTTGAGCAAGAAACTATTCCTAAGGCTAAAAGGATAGTGCAGACTTTTATTGATGAAGATGGGGAAGACTCTCCTGAAAATTTTGGTAAAGTTGATTTTCTAAATCCTAGGTATAACTCTTGTATAGTTGAATGGGAAGACCACCATGGTTTTTCGGTTCTATGTTTGAATTATTTAGAGGAATATGATGAAGAAGTGAATATCACAAGAGTATGCCATCAAGTTGAGGCTGGACCAATTGCTGAGTAAATACAAGTGACTAAAGAATGATTTGTTTCTTCTGTTTCTCATTATAATTTTGACATGTTTAACGATGTGTTTCTCCAAGCAGTCAAAGAAACAATAAAAGATGAAATATCTAATGCCCTTACTCATACTCTTGTGAATCTATCTGAGGCTGTTATGGATGATATAACTCAATGAGTGGTAAATATTATTAAGCCAGACTTGTCGAATACCTGTAAGATAATTAGTAGGCACATTTCCACTCTGAATCAAGAACTCAAGGATTTGAGAAGTGACTTAGTATCTCTATCAAGAGAATTTGGATCAACCATCACTATTATGAGGGATGTTTTGAATAACATGATAGAACACCTGATGAAATTTGATTTGAAAAGATTGAAGGTAGATATAACTCAGATTTTTTGTCATGATAGAACCTCCAAAGTGACCAAGATAACTGTATATGAGATTAATAACTTAAGAGATGTTGTAAAAGATGAGTTAACAGCCATTGGAAATATTCTAAACAAGGATTATTAGAAAAAAATGATAGAAAATAGTGATCATATTTACAAGATGGTGAAGTTGTGTTCGTATGATGCTACTGAATCTCAGAAAGTGATCAATGAAAAAGTGGATCACTATTTTTCTAAAATTTATACCAAGAATGAGTAGAACCATCCGTTTAATGTCCTGGTGATAATTTGAGGCTACCTCCATTCACTGAAGCCTTTAAGGCTCAGGTCCAACATTTGAAGGATTTTAATCCCACACTAGAGAGTTTCATGTAGAACAACGATGATTTTGAGAAGGCGATGCAATATGGTGGTTAAATAATTGAAGATTTTATCAATATGCTCCTACCAAATCTTCACTTGCAAGAAAAGGAAATTGTTCATCCAACTAATAAGCCTCTCAGTCCATCCAGTGATGCTCCTGGTCAAATATCAGTTTCACAAGGTTTATCCAATATTCAGCCAATCATTCAGAAGCCACCTTCAAGGGAATCTTCTGTTCACCAATAAGTAACCTTATCGCCCATTCTGCTTCCAGCCAGAGTTGTCTTACCTCCTCTCTCCGTCTGGCCAGATAAATATTCAACCAAACCACCTTATGGAACACCCATTCATCCCTATTCTAAATGAAAAGAACCTATGCAACCCCAGAAATAGTTGTGCCTATCATTTTTTAAAGGGTGTATTTTTCCTTATATCTTTTCAGATGTTATTTCAATGCAACTTTCTTTTTTTCCTATATTATTTTCTTTTCCATTTTGATAATCCCAAAGGGGGAGAATAATATAAATATATATCTATGGGGGAGACCAGAATATATATGTATAAGAAAGGGGAGAACAATATATATATAAGCTCTAAATAAGCATTAAGCTCTAATTCCATGGTATAGATTATATAAGCTCTAATAAGAATATATCCTTGATTTATTCATAGCTCTGATGTCATGTTTTCTAGCTCTGATGGTATGTTGATATACTCTAACTTTGATTATGATCTAATGCCTTGCTCAAATGAGATGTGTACCTTTAGACATATATTCTTTTTTACATAGGTGGAGCATACTGAGTGTTAAATCATCTTCCCTATTCATTTATGCCATAGATTTTTTGATTATCAAAAATTGGGAGATTGATGAACCCTCTTTGAGAAATTTATTTTAATATTCAAAAATAATTGTTGATTTTTCATATAAGTCAATTTAGTCCATTATTCAATCTGTTCTAATTGGTTTTACATATGTTTAATCATGTCTACATATGTTTATATATGAATATTTATGGTTTACTATTGACCTAGAAGTATTCTGGATTAAACAGACACTTTGTGAGAATTTTATGTTTTTGAATCAGCGTTATTTATATTCATGTGTCACCGATAGTTAAAAGAATGAGACACTGATGTGACAAGCCGATGAAAATGGTCGCACTGATGACAACGGTCGCACAGATGACAATAATCGCACCAATGACAATGGTCGCACCGATGAAAACGATCTCACCAATGACAACGGTCACACCAATGATTCAAATGACATACCAAAGCCAATGCTGATCAAATGACCTACCGAAGCCGATGCTAATCAAATGACCTTCCCAAGCCGATGTTGATCAAATGACCTACCGAAGACAATGCTGATCAAATGAGATACTGAAGCTGATGATGATCAAATGACCTAACAAAGCTGATGCTGATCAAATGAGCTACCGAAGCTGATGCTGATCAAATGACCTACCAAAGCTGATGCTGATCAAATGAACTACCGAAGACAATGCTGATCAAAAGACCTACCGATCTCATTACTCATCTGTAGTCATGAAAACTGTTTGAATTTTTATTAACTCTTATTTAATTCCCAGAGTCATATTTGATGACTTTAATGTACTGACTTAATTAATGTTTCAATGTAGACATATCATCAGACAGTACGAGGTATGAGGTGCAAAACAAATGAAACCGGTTGGCTCCAATAACTGCATTCCAAGTTAAAATGTATGTGTGACCAAGAATCATTACGCGTAATACAGAAAAGAGAAGTAAGGCAGTGAGCACAAGAATGAAGAATATAATTGGAAGAAGTGTCAAAAGAAAGACACACTGCATGTAACTCGACATGGCTGAACACAAAAAAGAATATTTGAACCCTGAAGAATATCTTCATGCAACTGATCCTCATGGAGAACACAAGAAAAATCGCGACACTCTATGTTCCACTGAACTTCCAGAGAAGGACTCAAATCTTCATATGCTTCAATCAAATGGAGTCCAAAAATACATTGACATCACACATCTGCTTCCTAAACCTATCTCCATATTATTGATCTATTGTTGTAACAACCCACGATTCTACAGTACAAGTCTCTTTAAATAATATAGTAGCATTTGTTGTACGCAACTTCAAGATTCCAACACACCGCGACTAATCAATGTAGCTGTTATGAATAGTAATACCCACTTTTTGAAATTTTATAAATTTTATCTCTCATAATGGACTTCTTTTTTGGATTCGGAATATCAAAATTATCCTAGGCTGATATTTTTTAACTTTTCAGATAATTTTTATATTTTGATGAATATTGAAAATTACTAAATTTTAAATAATAACAACTTTTTTAATAAAAATAATTATTAGTGATAAATTATGAATTTGAGTGGTTT
The DNA here is from genome assembly GCA_963277665.1 of Viscum album. Lineage (NCBI taxonomy): Eukaryota > Viridiplantae > Streptophyta > Magnoliopsida > Santalales > Viscaceae > Viscum > Viscum album. Next base: position 1,464,610,154 of record OY728125.1, on the reverse strand, counting down.
TAAATTTTATTTATAATATATTTTTACCATCTAATACAATGTTGGTCATTGGACATAATTTAACATTTAAACCGGACATAAACAAGTGTCAATCTTTTGATAGTTATTATCTCATAAAAACACGCTTTTTGTTTTAACAACGGGAATTAATTCTAAATTAATTTCTTCCACTTCTGCATTTTGAATTTAAAAAAATTGATTCCATATATAGAATCATGAGGTCAAAATTGTATAAATAGGTATATTTTATTTTTTGAAATTTTGAATAATTATTTCTGTAAATATTTTATTTACCATGGTTAAAGTGTAAATCAGGTAAATAAGGGTAAACAAATAATATTATAATAATAATAAATTACCCTAAAACGTGTCATAACCCTATTGGTTGACACATTTCCGACCATGGGCATCTTTGGGTCGATTTTCGGACCCCATGGATCCACTGGTAAGTGATAATGACACTTTATATTAATTAAGATAGACTAAATACAAAAATGACATAAGCATATATCTTTTAGTAAACAATTTTTTTACATAGAGTTATATATGTTATATTTTTGACTATAAATATTCATTAGAAAGCGAAAAATATTTCCTACATAATGGTATTTTATTTATAATTTTTTGAAATATAATAATTAAATTTATTTATTACACAATAATGATGCAGTATTTTACTTATTAATAAAAGAATCGAATAATTAGTATTATAAAAGTAAAATAAATATAATTTGAAAGTTTGGATGACATACAATAATTTTATTGGTTACTATTACATATTAGTATTGCTTAAATGATATTTATTTAAATTAAAAATGTTTTAATGTCTTTAAAAAAAATCAATTGCTGAATAGTGTCAAAATTGACATAAATGAGTTTTTAAAACAAATATTATGTTATTAATTGGTATTATATTCCTAAAAATCTATGGTTTGGCCAAATGAATAATATAATTATAGGTGTATCATTAATGGACCACTTGGGGGTATCTTGGAAGTATATAGTAAGTTTATTAACTATATAATATAAATATACAAGGAGACATGGTAAATGTCAAACTATTTAACTAAGAGTTAAATCTAAAAGATAAGGTTACTATAGTGACAAAAACATGTCTAAAATCTATTATATGAGAGGTTTATGACTCATCCCCACCTTAGACATTGAATAATCAACTTTCGAGCCATTATAAACCGAATATTAATTTATTATAAATTATTTCTTTATGTTTTTTCAAAAGAGCCCCTCCCCCCCTTATAAAAGGACACCACTTCATACCAATTCTTCACACCTCTCAATCCTTTTGGCTCGTCCAAACACTACCTAATAAAGCTACCTGCATACCTATCCTCCTCCTAGAAGCCTAATCTTAGGCAGAAGCCACTTCAATAGTCATTCATGGTTCAAACCAAATGGAGTTACCCAAATCAAAGGTAACGATTTTTCTTAGCCTCTTTATTTTATTTTACTTTTCCAACCCCTAAACTCTTATTATTATTTTATTATGTAAAAAAAACAGTATCCTAAATATACTAGTATATTTTTATGAGATTTATTCAAACAACACTTACACACACCTCCTTCTAATGGGTGAAAAACATAATGTTTCTGTGGATGGAAACCAAACACCTCACGAAACGATCATTGTTCAATTAACTCCTACCACCTATCATGGTGGCCATTATGATGGAACTATAATTAAATATGATATTTAAGACATATATTTTATATATAAGCTTCTGAAATTGAATTTTATATCATACCATTATTCATTTCATGTTGAATATATATACGATAATTTCATTTGAGGAAGTCCGGACTACCGCCCCCTCAAAGTGATATGACTCGTTCATACCATACATGGAACATATAAAGGATGGTGTTAATGAACATAAGTAACACATATAAGATATTACATTATACTGGAATAATAATAAACCATTTTATCCTTTGTATTTGATTGATTTTCAAATAAAAAATGAAATGGAAGTAGCATTCGTGCATACGTACGGATTACTATCTCCACAAACACGATGGGATTCATTTCCCCATCATATCCATTCAAGAATAATTCTTGTTTGATGATTAAACGTAATTTTTAAGGACTTGATATCTTTCTATATATGAATAAGATACAACATGTCAATAACAAACACGGCTTACATAATGAATCATATTAAGGAAAACGAATCAGTGGACACCCGAAGTGACGATAATATTAAAATATTATTAACAAATCAATATTAAAAGACCATATTTGATATCATATTTACATATATGATTCTTGTATAATTTAATAAAACTTAGTTAACTATTATACATGGGGTTAACTTACACTCTATCAAGGAAAAGTACAAGGTAAGGTTTTATTTCACAATCTCTTCATTATCCGAGGTTGTCAATACATAATTATCTACTGGGACCTCTTTATCATCCACATCCATGTTTCATAAAAATGTATTTCAAATCATTCTAACTATTTTACAGAATATGTGTTAATGTTATTTATACAATTTTTTGACTTTTTATAAGATGTTTATAAAGGAATCTTTCCGTCTTTTTCCAAACAAGGTCCTTTTAATCCTTTTCTACAAAATTAAAGTAAGAATGTTTTTTAACTTATACGGCAGGTGCAACAATTTTATATTGTTATAAAATCGCGGAAACATGCCTTAAAAGATTATAATAATATTTTCAAAGTAAATGTTTTCTTTTATAATTATGTGACTTTTAAAAGATTAAAAAAAGATATATTTATCTCAAATAGTTTTTATTTCATCTATGTCAACATCCTTTGAGGGATTTTAAGCTTATTTGAAGTTGATTTATTTTGATAAAAATCTTCCATATTGTATTGAAGGTTTTGTGATATGTTTTACTGTGGATGTGTTATTTTTATACCAATCATGGTTTATGGATAAATTATTTACATTTCGTATTCTAGTTTTAATACGAATGTTTATGTTATGTTTAAACCTTTTCATATGGGAATGTGTTGGACTTAGTAAGTGACGGGTGGAGCCCGCTATAGATCCTAGATGCATTGGTAGGTCTAATGAGACAAACTAGTGTCTTGGCATGAGGCCATGAAAAAATCTTATTTGTAGTATTGGCACGAGGCCTTGGCTACGTGGTTATGATGGTATGGAATTATGCATTCCATCATTATGAAAGTGGTTATTGATATTGCATGTGATTATTCGATTAGTAGAATATCCATGTGAATAAGTAAATGGCATTATTTCATTTTATTTCTTACATATTATGCTGATGTTCAAGTTTAAAAGGCTTTTGTTTTAGTTATACATTGCCTTAAATATTTGTGCTTATTTATGAAAGTTTACGCTATATTGTTATCCTTACTGGGCAACAGAGCTCACCCCTTTCTATGTTTTATTTCTCCCATGATGTGAAGAAGTATTTTATCAATGACCTGTAGGGATATTATGAGGGGATATGAGTGTGGACTATGGAGACTCTGTTGTTGTAGTTTTCATTTTATGATGTAATGTAAACTTTATAAATTTATCTAGTGTGGTGAAAAAGGCCACCAAGATCATTATTGCAAGGAAAATAGAGTTTCCATCAATGTGGAATTCTATAACTATAGAGAGATCGTAAATTATGCAAATTAATGTCCTAATAATAATGGGAACTTACCTTAAAAAAGGCGAAGGGATCAAGGCCAAGATTATGCTATCAGTACTGCTGAGGTTGAAGCTCCGAAAGACGTGGGGGAAGGTAATTTAATGGTTTTCTCAAGTTTATCAAATGCATTATTTGATTCTGGATCATCGCATTGTTTTATATCAACCCATTTTTCTAAGAAAATTAGATATTTTCAATTTGATTTAATAAGGTATTTTTCAGTTAAAACTCCTAAGGGAAGTATCATTGCAATAACGTTTTGGGAATTAGTCCCCATTAGAGCACATAAATGTTCTTTATCCACTAATCCCATCGTCAAACCCATGATTGAGCTTGATATAATCCTTGGAATGGATTGGAATTCAGACCATGATGCGAAGATTTATTGTAAGAAGAAGGAGGTTATGATTTTTGATGATGACGATAAGGAACACGTTATCTTTAGAGCAGAATCGTCTCCACCTAATTCTTACCTAGATCCACCCACATTAGATCAACTAAATTCAATTATTAGGGAGGAAGAGAATGAAATAACTGTGGGTAAGGACTGTAATGTTCAAATAGAGGATGTACATATTGTGATAGAATATGTTGATGTTTTTTGAAAAGATTTACCTGGACATCCTCCTGAACGAGAAGTTGAGTTTTCCATTGATTTAATTCCTGGATCAAGGCCTCTATCGAAGACCCCTAATAGAATAGCCACTGTGGAATTAGTTGAACTAAAGAAACAACTAGAGGAATTGAGTAATAAGGGATTTATTCACCCTAGTGTTTCTTCATGGGGAGCCCATGTTCTTTTTGTTAAAAATAAAGATGGATCTTTGAGATTATGTATCGACTATAGGGAGATCAACGCTATAACAATAATGAAAAAGTATCCACTAACCTTCTTTGATGATTTATTTGACCAACTGCATGGAGCTTAATAATTTTCAAAGATTGAACTTCGATCTGGATATCATAAATTGTGTGTGAATAAGGAAGACATTCCAAAGACAACATTTCGAACTAGGTACGGGCATTATGAGTTAACAGTAATGCCTTTTTGGCTGACTAATGCACCCTCTGAGAAGACATGAATAATATGGGAAGTTTAGCAAGTCTGAATTCGGGCATCAAGAGAATTATTTTTCATAGAGATATTGCCTCTAAGGATGGAATCTCGGTTGATCCTGCTAGTACAAGAGAAATCCAAGAATTTCTAGCACCAATGAGTATAACCGAGGTACGTATTTTTATTGGTTTAGCAGGTTATTATCGATGTTTCATCCAGAATTTTTCACCTTTATCTAACCCATTAAAAAAGATCACATGTGAAGTGGTTAAATTTGTTTGGAAGAAACTGTGTGAAGAATGTTTTCAAGAACTGAAGATAAGATTATTCAAAGCTCCTATATTGACAGTGCCATCGGAGAATGATGGGTTTGTTATTTATAGTGATTCTTCGAAGAAAGGACTTGGTTGTGTCCTTATGCATAATGATAGGATTATTTCCTATGAATCAAAATGGCTAAAAATTAATGGGAAATACTATCCTACTCATGATATTGAGTTAGCTGATGTAATCTTTTCTTTGAAGATATGGAGACATTCTCTCTATGGTGAAAAAATGTGAGATATATTCTGATCACAAGAGTTTGAAAGATATTTTCTCACAAAATGAACTCAACATGAGGAAAAGGATATGGCTTGAACTACTCAAGGATTATGATTTCACGATACACTACCACCCAGGGAAGGAAAATAAGGTGGCATATGCTTTGAGCAGAAAAGATCATGGAGTTTTGAACATGGTGATAGTTGAAAGGGATCCAATTTATCATGGATTTAGTAAATACGAATATGAGAATCACAATGGACGGTGAAACATGAATGATTTTTCAAATGATTGCTAAACCATCTTTACTAGAAAGGATTAAGTGTTCTCAGACCGATGATTCAGAATTTCAAAAGAAGATTAAAGCTGTGAATGAAGGGAGATTGAGAGACATTGTGTATGAAGAAGGATTTTTGAAATTTGGGAAGAGACTTTGGGTTCCTGATATACTTGATCTGAAGAGGGAATTGTTAGATGATGCTCATATCTCCAATTTCACTATACACCCTGGGAGAACCAAAATGTATAGAGATTTAAAGGAACATTTTTGGTGGGACAACATGAAGAGGGAGATTGCGGATTTTTTTGTCATGGTGTATGGTTTGTCAACAAGTGAAAGCTGGAAGACAACATCCTGGAGGAGTCATGAAACCTCTTCCCATACCGGAGTGGAAATGGGATAATATTACGATGGACTTTATAATGGGGCTACCAAAGACTCCTAGAAGGAACGATGTAATATGGGTTATTGTTGATCGTCTTAGCAAGTCAGCGCATTTTCATTCTATAAGGGATGATTTACCACTCGAATTCCCATCAAGACTATATATTAATGAAGTTGTGAGACTTTATGGAGTAACCCTATTGATTGTTTCTGATCGTGATACATGTTTACTTCAAGATTCGGGAAGTGTATTCAGATGGACATGGATACTGAACTTTGTTTGATCACTTCTTACCACCCTCAAAAAGATGGACAATCAGAACAGACAATTCAAACCTTAGAAAACATGTTGAGATCATGCTCAAATGACTTTCAGGATATATGGGATCAATATTTACCTCTGGTGGAATTTTCCTATAAAAATATCTTCTATTAAATTATTCAGTAAGAAAGGTAAATTGAGCCCAAGGTACATCAAGACTTTCAAAATTCTACAATGAATTGGGGCTGTATCTTACCGTTTGGCAATGAAACCAAATCTCTCCAAAGTTCACAATGTATTCCACATATAACTGTAGAGAAAATACATGCCTAACCCAACACATGTACTCACCAATGAGGAATTAGAACTAGAACCCGATCTGTCTTATTGCAAAGAGCCCATCAGGATTCTTGATACAAGAGAACAAGTGCTAAGAAACTGGACGACTTGTCTGGTAAAGGTTTTATGGAGAACCCATAAGATGGAAGAGGCAACGTGGGAACCCGAGGTACTTATGATGTAGAACCGCCCAAGTCTTTTTATGCAGTAATATTCTAGAAATTTCAAGGATGAAATTATTTTAAGGAGGGCAGAATGTAACACCCCAAGCTCCCATGGTACGATTCTCTTTGAATAATACAGTAGCGTGTGTTGTACACAACTTCGAGATTCTAACACACCGCGACCAATCAATGTAGTTGTTATGAAAAGTATTACGCACTTTTTGAAATTTTATAAATTTTATCTCTCAAAATGGACTTTATTTTTTGATTTGGAATATCAAAATTAGACTGGGGTGAAATTTTGGTACTTTTCAGATAACTTTTATATTTTTATGAATTGTCAAAATTACTAAATTTTAATTAAAAATAACTTTTTTAATAAAAATAATTAATATTGATAAATTATGAATTTGAGTGGTTTTAAAGTTTATTTAGAATATGTTTTTACTATTTTATACAATGTTGGCCATTGGACATAATTTTACATTTAAACTGGACATATACAAGTTTCAATCTTTTGATAGTTATTATCTCTTAAAAACACAATTTTTTGTTTTAACAATGGGAATTAATTATAAATTAATATCTGCCACTTCTGTGTTTTTAATTTAGAAAAATTTATTCTATATTTAGAATCAGGAGTTCCAAAATGTGTAAATAGTTAACTTTTATTTTTAGACATTGTGAATAATTACATGGGTAAATATTTTCTTTACTTACCTTGGTGAAAGGGTAAATCCGGTAAATAAGGGGAAAAAAATAATATTATAATAATAATAAATTACCCTAAAACGTGTCCTAACAATATTGGTTGACACAGTTCTGACCATGGTCATATTTGGGTCGATTTTGGGACCCCATGGATCCACATGTAAGTGATAATGACACTTTATATTAATTAAGTTAAAGTAAATACATAAATGACATAAGCATATATCTCTTAGTACAACATTTTTCACATAGAGTTATATATGTTATATTTTCTACTACAATTTTTCATTAGAAATGTAAAAAGAGTTATTATATAATCGTATTTTATTTATAATTTTTATACATTGAATAGGTAAATTTATTTATGACACAATAATGACGTAGTATTTTCCTTAATAATAAAACAATAAAATAATTGGTATTATAAAAGTTTAAATAAATATAATATAAAACTTTTGATGACATTCATGAATTTTAGTAGTTAATATTACATGTTAGGATTAATTAAATAAAGTTTATTTGAATTAATAAAGTTGGTAAGACTTTAACAAAAATCAATTATTAAATAGTGTCAAAATTGTCATAAATGAGTTTTTAAAACAAATATTATATTATTAATTGGTATTATATTTCTAAAAATATAATGTTCGGACAAATGACTTATATAATGATATGTGTATCATTAATGGACCACTTAGTGGTCTCTTAGAAGTATATAGTATGTTTATTAACTATATAATATAAAAATACAATGAGACATGGTAAATGTAAAACTATTTAACTAAGAGTTAAATCTAAAAGATAAGGTTACTATCGTGACACAAAACTGTCTAAAAAATATTTGTTTAGAGTTTTGTGACCAATCCGCACCTTATAATTGAATAATCCACTTTTGAGCCATTATAAACCCAATATTAATTTATTATAAATTAATAATTTATTTTTTTTTCAAAAGAGCCCCTCCCCCCTTATCAAAGGACACCACTTCTTACGAATTCCTCACACTTCTCAAGCCTTTTGGATCATCCAAACTCTACCCAATTAAGATCCATACATCCCTATAATACTCCTAGAATCCTTAACATAGGTAGAAGGCACTTCAAGAGTCCTTTTTGGTTCAAACCAAAGGGAGTTACCCAAATTAAAGGTAATGATTTCTCTTAGGTTCTTTCTTTTATTTTACTTCTCCAACCCGTAAACTCTTCTTATTATTTTATTTTCTAACAAAAACAGTATCCTAAATATACTTGGAAATTTTTAGGAAATTTATTTGAACTACACTCACACACACCTCCATCTAATGGGTGAAGAACATAATGTTTCTGTGGATGGAAACCAAATGCCTCACGAAACGATGATTTTTCAATTATCTCCTACCACCTCTCATGGCGGCCATTATGATGGAACTATAATTTAATATGATACTAATGATAATTATTTTATATATAAGAGTTTGTAATCCTATTTTATAGCATACCATTATTTGTTTCATGTTGTATGTATATAGGATAATTTAATTTGAGGAAGTGGGGACTACCGCCCCCTAAAAGTTATATGACTCGTTCATTCCATACATGGAACGTATAAAGGATGGTGTTAATGAACATAAGTAACACATAAACGATATTATATTATACTAGAATAATAATATATCTATGTATCCTTTGGTTTTTATTCCTTATAAAATGAAAAATGAAATGGATGTAGAGTTCGTGCATACGTACGGATTACCGTCTACACGAACGCGATGCGATCCATTTCCCCATCATATATATTCAAGAATAATTCTCGTTTGATGATTAAAAGTAATGTTTAAGGATATTATATCATTCTGGATAATAATACTATACAACCTATCCATAACAAACACGGCTTACGTAACAAATCATATAAAGGAAAATGAATCAGTTGACACCTGAAGCGATGATAATACTAAAATATTATTATCAAATCAATATTAAAAGACCATATATGATATCATATTTATGTATATGATTCTTGTATAATTTAATAACAATGATTTAACTATTATACATGAGGTTAACCTACACTCTATCAAGGAAAATTACAAGGTAAGGGTTTATTTCACAATCTCTTCATTATCTGAGGTAGTTTATAGGTACTTATCTACTGGGATCTCTTTATCATCCACATCCATGTTTCTTAAAAATATATTTCAAAACATTCTTACAATTTTATAGAATATGGGTTAAAGTTATTTATACACTTGTTTGAATTTTTATACGATTTTTAAAAACGAATATTTCCGTCATTTTGGAAACAAGGTCCTTTTTAACATTTTTTACAAAATTAAGGTATGAATGTTTTTTTAACATATAAAACATATGAGGCTATTTTCAACCGTTATAAAATCACTGAAACATCCCTTAAAATCATATAAAAATATTTTCAAAGTAAATTTTTTCTTTTATAATTATGTGACTTTTAAATTATTTAAAAAAAGAGATATTTCTCTCAAATTGTTTTAATTTCATCTATGTCAACATCCTTTGATGGATTTTAAGCTTATTTGAAGTTTATTTATTATGTTACAAAACTTCGATATTGTATTGATGGATTTGTGATATTTTTTACTGTGGATGTGTTATTTTTATACCAATCATGGTTTATAGATAAAGTATTTACATTTCGTATGCTAGTTTTAATACGAATGTTTATGTCATGTTTAAACCTTTTTATATGAGAATGCATTGGACTTAGTAAGTTACGGGTGGAGCCCGCTATAGCTCCACGATGCATCGGTAGGTCCCATTAGACAAACTAGTTTCTTGTCACTAGGCCTTGAGAAAGTCTTATTTGTTTTCTTGGCACGAGGCCTTGGCTACGTGGTAATGATAGTATGGAATTATGCATTCCATCATTATGAAAGTGGTTATTGATATTGCATCTGATTATTTGATTAGTAGAAAATCCATGTGAATATGAAAATGGAATTATTTCATTTTATTTCTTCCATATTATGTTGAAGTTCATGTTTAAAAGGCTTTTGTTTTAGTTATACATTGACTTAAATGTTTGTGATTATTTATGAAAGATTCTGCTATATTGTAATCCTTACTGGGCATCTGAGCTCCCCCTTTTTGTGATATAATTGTCCCAGGATGTGAAGAAGTATTTTATGAATGACCTGCATGGATAGTATGAGGGGATATGAGTGTGGAATTTGGAGACTATGTTGTTGTAGTTTTCATTTTATGATGTAAGGTAAACTTTATGAATGTATCTAGTGATTCCAAGGATACTAATCTAATCGGTATTTCAAGATTTGATCTTTGTGATCATGCCAATGTTATGTAATAATGCACCAACTCTAGGTAATTGGGCTCAGGGCGTTATAGTTGTGATCATTTTCTTCACATTATGAGCATTGTGTGATTCTGTATGTTTGAACACACACTATATCCAAAAACGAACTGGAGGATTTCTAAATCCTCACTCAATCATTCCCGTACACTTTTGCATCGCACTGGGGATAATGGTAGAGGTCTGAGGACCTAAACAGCTTGTGAGTTGTTGTTATTGTTGCATTCTCACGTAGAACTGTGGTAGATGTATGTGGACCTGAACAGTCTGAGTACTATTGTAAAACATCGATCCAGGGTGTGGATCGTAGTTATATAAAATTTTTGAGAGGAATAACTCGTAGCTTGAGACTGAACATCTTGTTTTAAAAAAGCTGTGCATTTTTACATTGTTAATTTTTTTGAATATTCCACTGCTAAGTAATTTAAATATAAATCTGTTGTAAATTTTATCTGATAGTTAAACTAGAAAGTGTTTGTAAGTATTGTAAATTAGTAAGTTAGCTTCAAAAGATAATTTAATATTCTAGTTAAATTAACTAAGAACGAATTAATCTCTTGAGAACCTAACTGAACCTTTACTGTATTTCACATTCACTACAGTTAAACTTGTTATATGATTTGGGGGATTTTAATTCATATATTTTAATCATAAATTTTTAATTGGAACTCAATTAACCCCCCTCTTGAGTATCCAATCCGACCAAAAAAAGGTGATAATGTTTTAAATAATAATCTAGGGGGAGTTTATATACATGGAATAATGTGGGATTTAAATTTCATAGGGGAATATGGAGATAGGAAAAGCATCACATAGGGATGAATTTTAATTTTGTTGATAGGATTTTTTGTATGAAAATTAATGAGAACCAACCAAGGCATATTGTGCATAGTGAAAGGGGTGATCTTAGATGCTTAGTAAGTATATAAATTATAAAATAAGATTTCCTAAATAAGAATAAAATTTTAAGGAAATGAATAAAACTGAAACACAACCATTTAAAACAAAATCTATAGTATAATATGGAAATTATAGATCAAATAATACCATGTAAACATTCCCAAGTATATTCAACTAGTCTACTAATCACATGAAATATCAAGAACTAATCCCATAATGAGTAAATTCATAATGATGAATATCATAACCATATCGTCAAGTTCTCGTTCCAATACGATAACCAAACCATCATTTCCTTGTACAAAGAAACAATTTTGTCTAATGGGAACTACCGATACATTTTCAATATACTATGATATGTTATCAATTGTCCTAATAGAATACAATGAATATAATAATTCTTATATTTTAAATAGAAATTATGATAAAAAATGGATTATTATTATGTAAAGGTACTTTTTTGAAAAATGAAAATCAGAGAGATTAATTTTCATATTGTAATAATTCTGGGATGAAACACAATAGGTTATTCATAAAATGAATGGAACCCTTGTACATGATAATATATATAGGACACTAATATCATGAATGGAAAAAATTCCAATACTTCAACTGTAAGTATTTGTGGTGTAACTTATATGAATTCCTCAGGTTTCAAGAAAAATTACTTATGAAAATACATTGTGACCAAGTACATGATTATGAATTCACTACATCCATGTTAGAGACCGAAATAACATTATAGAAATAAATTATAACATAAACTAAATGTAATGTAATTATTTAAATGGTTATAAATTTAAAAAAACATTTATATCAGTTATTAATATTTAATTATCACATTGCACTCCAAGGAATGAGTTACCAATAACCATATCATCTGGGATTTTTGTTATGAAGGGAACGTATAATTCAAACTCAAGTATAATAATCCCATATTACCTACATATAAACATGTATGTTATACATATGATTTATTTTTATATAATCTAAATTCTAATTCATAAATTATTTTCTGTGATAAATGAATTTGTAAATGATTCATAAAATATTCTTTTTAATTATTTTACTGAATTAAAATATTAAAGTATTATAACATTTATTTGAATGCTATTATTGATGTTTTAAGAATTCATGTATTACTTCATCATAAGAATGTTTATTTATAATTGGGTATTATCTTATCTTTTACTAAAAAATTAGTTTTATACTGATGAAATAACTTTTCCTTAATTTCTATATCTTATCCTCAATTAACAGTTTATTTTTTGCTTGAGGAATGAGAAATTACACATAGTCATTCAACATTAGAATCAAAAGTGAAAAATGATTAAAACACTAAATAAAAGTGAACCATTCACCTAAAATGTTTAAAAGATCCAGGAATATATTTTTCTCATATTAAGTAAACTAAAAAGTAATATATATCTATTATATCAAAAATATTACTCAACTATTAAAATTTTTAAAGTCATTCATGATTATTATTCTTATATAGTATAATATTTTTTTTAAAGAAGTATTTATGATATATTTCTGGCTCTAGACTTACATAGTGAGGTTAATAACATTGTATAAATTATACATTGAGGGATATACTTATTATATATAACCTGAGCTAATTTCAATTTTAATTAATAATTGAAATTATGAGAACATAATTTATGTAATGGGTTTGAATGTAACCTACAACTTTTGTAATGAATATTTTTAAAAACAATCATTTATTATATATAAATGTATATTCTAAATGAATTTTGTCCATTTTAATTATTTAAAACCTAGTTTTTTTAGTTTTGTATTTTTCAATTATAATGGGATTAATATATAAATAAAAATTATTTGCAAAATGGTATATTGTTGTCCAGACAACAATATATCATAAATGGTTAAACCATGAGACTCGAACCCATAATCAAACAATGATAAGGGTGTATTGTCCACCACTACCCTACATGTCTCTTGGATTAAATTTTCCATCATATATATATATATATATATCCTTTTATAACATTATATAAATTTTTCTATTTGATAACTAAATTAATTTGTATTTTTAATTTCATATTATCATATTAATTAATTTATTATAATCCAACAATTAACATAGTATGATATAAGTTTTTGAATTCATAAAGTTCAATGTATTGATTGTAATGTTATATAATGTCATAGTTGAAACATATAATGAGTGATTAATTATCATTTTCTATAAAAAAATTATTTATCATTAATTTTTAATTAAATTATAGTTCACTTAATTTTCTTGAATATGATTTATCATATTGAATATACATGTATTATTAGAAAAAATAACATTTTTAACGGATAATATTATAGGTTTTATTATAAAATAAAATAACGTAATATTTTTTAGTTTTATTAATGAATTTGATTTTTATTATATATAGTTTTTTATTGTCAAAAAATGGATATAATGTTTGATAATTTAGTTTTTAATAGCGGTACAATCATTTCAATATAATTTTTATCATTATGTATAAAATATGTCAAACTCAATCCATTTTCTAAATAATGTATTTATAAGATAAAATATACCAAAGTTTTTGAGTAATTTGATAAAATATTTATTTTTTTGATCTATAAATAATTTATTATCCATAATATAATAAATGGTTTAAAAAATACTAACGTAATTACTCAAAGAAAAGGAAATATTATCCTTCGTAAATAATATTTTTCTAAGTATCATGTACTTTTATTTAAATGATGAATTCATAAATTTTAGAACTATAATTTGGGAAATTGAATTTATTTTAAATAATAATTTATATCTTATATTATGGAGATGTTTTTGGATTTTCATTGAGACGTTTAATTTTTTCGAATAGTGAAAATATAGATTTTATAAATATTGAAACTTTTATGAGATAATTATGACATAAGAATGAAAAAAGATATTTGAAAAATTTTCCTCCAAGAAAAATTAATTATAAAAATTAATATTAATCATTTAGTAATATTTTGTTAAATTTGGAAACCATGCATGAATTTTTGGAAACTCTGTTATTTTTAAATCTAATGAAAACTTATTTTGGTTTATTTCATTTTATATTTTGTTTGGAATATTCTTTTCTATTTTTGTGTGGTTATAACATAAAAAAACAACTTTTTCTTTTTAAAATATTTCAATAAATTCTTGGGAATCAATACTACTCAAATATATTTTCCAATATAACTATAAATTCATTCTTACACATCAAAATATTGTTTCTAAAAAAATTATGCATTTTGTGCAATTATTTTATAAATAATTTCATAAAATTATGGAAATTGAATCTTTTAAAATTGGTTACATATTCTTAATCACCTCAAAAAAATTATTTATTAAGGTCCATTTTATTATTGTTTTAAAAAATAATTCCCCAAGGTAAAAATTAGTCACAGCGGTAATGGTTAAATTGAGGTAAAAATATATTTTGAAGAGGAAAGTCACAAAATACTACAGTAAAATTCCTTATGAATTGATTATATAAGATAATGGACGACCTAAAATATTATTCCCCACATAAATTATCAATTTATGTTACACTTTAGTAAATAATGATATCCCTTTTTAAATTAATAAATTATATGCACCAAAGATTGAATCCCCACACATAAAAGGGGGAACCTCTTCTCGTCACATCTACACATACATTGAGTACTCTATATTAACCAAAATCAGTACAAATATCTTTCCAAAATTCCTATCCAAATTTTATAGGTCCTATTATCTCTAAAATATCGTCCAATGAAGGCTTAATGTGTTGTCTAAATAATGATAGTCAATGTAGAGGTAATCATCCTATCCATGTTCATTCAGGTTTATTTCTTTTTCTATATCATCCAAATATTATCTACCCATATTAATATAATAAAACCACTATATTTGATATAAATAGTTTTTTTATGATAATGGTATGACCGTTTTCTACCTCATTTTCATTCAATAGAAAATTAATGTGTTACTCATGTGTACATACAAACTACCATCTTTAGGAAGTGATGTGTTTAATTTTACATCACCACCACATATTGATGGTTAAGTTAATGGATTTGATATATATAAATGATATATATTATATAATTATGATTTAGGAACTATATATTTTTATTCATCTTCATTATTTACAATCATTTGAGAAATGAAAACATCCCACATCTGTACGTGCGAACCACCACCACCATGAAGGGATGTAATTAATTTTCCATAATATACTTATTTGGATGAATAAAAAAATATATTTTATATAAATTGAAGATATATATATATATATATATATAATTATTAAAATCCTATAAGTGATGAATTATTGAACATCTTACAAGTAATATAACCTCTATTTCAAAACAAGCATTAGAAATAAAATTGTTTATTCCAAAATAATTGGTTTTAACAAAAAGGATTGAGTACAATGTGGAAAATAAGATGAAAATAAATGATAAAAAATATATATAAATATTTATTTGATGTATATGAATAATAAATATTTATTTATTTTATAGGTGGTTGGAATGCATCTTACCAAGCAGGAATCAGAGGTAAGAGTTTATGTTACAATATCTTTTATTATTGGGATTATTTATGTTTATGATTAGATTATGTGGTAAATTGTATGTTTTTTATATCCTAATAAACATTTATATCATTATAATATTTTAATTTACATAATTATTAATTATTCATTAAATTTTAATTCTATTTTAAATAAAACCACCAAAAGAATGTTTTTTTAGAATGGCTATATAATTTCTTATTTTTTGCGGGGAATATTTGTATTCCATATCCATATTCATTATTTTTCTTAATTTATATTATTATATATATAAAAACGATTTCATAAGGTAAATTTATGTCAAATTTTTATTTCTGTTGATTATTTAAAAGGAATTTGTTTGACATTTTTTGGGAAGTCTTTTTTTATTACTTCTAGTAAAAATGAGAAAATATTTTATTTATATTTACTACATGACCAAATTTTTCCATAAAGTTTCCATTATTCACCTAAACATTTATTCTAAAAATTTAAATGTATTTGTAAATATAATATTATCCTAAATATTCTTTTAACCATTACGTTTATAATTATTTTGAAATTAAATGATTTTAATTTTTTTATTTCAAGGTGATGTTTCAGTGTCATAATTAATATTTTTTATGTATTTCAACATAATTTTATGATTATAATTATGCAATGTGTATATTTTTAAATTATAATTTACAACTTATCTATATGTAAATATTATTATCATATTGTTCTATTTATTATCATCGGTAAATATTGAAATTTTGTATTCTAGTTTTCAAATATAGATGTTTTATAATAAGTCACATTGATTATGTATTGTATTAATTTATAATTCCATATATATATTGAATGGATTGGAATTATTAAGTAAATTATGGAGTTAGTATATTAAATTTCCCCTCAATTCCATGATAAGTGTCATGATACTTGAAATTTTAGCTATTTTTATACACCATACCTATTTAGGATTTGGGTTTTGGCTGAGTGGATTTAAATGATAATCATGATGTCCTTAATTATAAATTTTATTATTATGAAACCATTTATTGTTATACAATTGATTACTTTTGTTTTCGTTCCTTCTATGGATATATTCCCATTTCCGAGTTGTAGTTTTATGGAATATATGATTTTTAATCCCAACTATATTATTCATGCATCATTTATTATATGGTAGTTTTTGCATTATTCATTCCCTTTCCAATCATCTCAACTCATCCTTTTATTTTGTTTCTTTTAAATATGGTACTCAAATGTTAATAATGAATGCATTTTAGGATATATTTTAGTAATTAATTATTTTCTCACAGTAATTTTATTTTTTACATCAGGTCTTCAAATGTAATACGAGATTCATGTATGCATAACGTCTCATATGACTACCAACCAATTAGATCATGAGGGATTTGATCACTTATATAATGTTCCAATATAGAAAAATTAACCCCTAGATCCATGTTACTGTAGTCGATGTTTTTAAAATCCATGTGTCTATAAAAAGGTTATTGGGGGTGCCCTTATTTTATTTAATAAATAATGATGAAATGTTATTAATAAAATATGAGGTTCATGTATTACAATAATTAAAGACTTATTGAAATGATGGAATCTCTAGGATAATCTCAGTTAAATAAGCAATAAATCTTGGAATTTAAATCTATCAAGAGAGATCTAAAAGGATACTTGTACTAATTCAAAGAACATATATTTAAAAGGTAATAAAAATATATAATACTAAATAATCAGAGAGAGTATTTGTATCCATGTAACGTTCAATTAATTAAAATACTAATTCTTTTCACAAACACCAAAATATATAAATACAATTAATAATGTTCTATAATCATTGATAGTGAGATCTATCTAGTATTTCATCATATTTACAAGGATGGAACATTCATACACTTTAATTGTTGTAGGATGTTTAACATCCTATGAATCTACACTGAATATCTCAATTAAATAAATAACATGTTTAAAAAAAATTCACTAACAACACCATTGTAAAATGAATTGGAATCAATCTTATTTTTAGAAAATATTTATATTTGAGATAAAATTTAGTACATTATGATAATATTATATTAAAAATCATTAATAAAATAACAAGCTGAATTAAACTACATGTTAAAAAATACCATGAACATCATATATTCTTCATCATGGTATTCCATATTGATCTTAAACATAATATCATATATCGGAATAATTAATAGAATTTTAAATATAATACACATTTTGAGAGAGAAATAAAAGAATATGATGAATGGTTATAACAATGTTTGAAATAATATATATATATATATATAATAGTGAGATCTGATTATTATTTGTATAGTCATTAGAAATATGGTCATTGAGAACATATATCTTATGTATGTAATCATTGGAAGTATGGTTATTGGATATATCGATATTTGGTATGCAAGGATAAAAAATGTATGGTGAGTTTCTACGATTTTTAATAGTAAATTTATTATAATACAATTTTAGTCTAAAAATAAAATGATAAATTTATGTAGAGTATACTAGTATAAAATTTATATTCTTTATAGGTTACATATTAATATTATTCGTTCATAAATTTTGAATGATAGCTCGGATAGAAAATTTCAATTTATAAAAAAATATCAATAAATATTTAATTAGTAATTTATGTAAAATAAGGTTAAGAATACAAAATTTTATAAACTTATTCTCACTATAAATAAGATTTTTCTATTAATACTATTTTTTCACCTAAAGTCATTGTGCTAGGGTAAATAATTAAATGGTTCAAAGAAGACTGTGCAATATTTCATTATTATCTTAGGAAGGAGGTGTTGTAGTCAAGTTATTCACATCAGGATAGAATTTATTTTACACCAAATGTGTGTTTGGGGTAGAACAATCGATTTTGAGTGGTTGAATGGTGTTCATTCAGTAACGTTGGGAACAATGAATTTGAACAATCTCCAATGGGTTTAGTTCATGGTGCTTGAAATTTTCAACAGCTCTCATACACAGGATTCATGGAGCAACATTTCATAGGTTGAAGTACATTGGGTAACATGGAAAAGAACAAAAATGAACTCACATTGGTTGATAAGATGAGAATTTAGGATCATCGCTTCCTTTTGGGGGAAACTATTGCATGTTTCGAGACTCTCTTATAAGTCTATGTTATGTTCACAAGTCCTTGGTTCATTCCCAAGTATGTGTCTATGGATTACCCCTACTTAATGACTGATCATAAATATACAAGTGTTTGGAATCATATGTATGCATTCGAGGTTCTCCATCAATGGAGATGTTTGTACTTATATGAGTTTATCCATCAATGGTACCATTTTGTGGATAAATAATTAATTCATGGGTATTTTATTAAGATGATTTCTGTATTAAGCCACTTGATGGGGGACTCCATAGATTATCATCATGCATGTGGTATAGAAGGTGTTTCGATGTCAGGATCGAACCCATAATATGTTCTTCTGACATATCCTCCTGAGAGGAATTTGACCCATGTTGTTCGGTGCCACTTATTTGGGCACATCACGTTTTCAGATTGTGTGATAAGGACCAATCCATTTAGTTTAACCTCATGAGGCAAGGAAGGCCAAGAAGACATTTTACGGTCAAATATGTTGTGTGACTTATACCGAGGTGGCATAAGGGTCCCAAAAAATATGTCGCCTCCTAGATGAATCTGACCCCATCAGGAATGTGTCCCAGAGAATATAATAGTCATTTGGGTGTTCGGTTTGGAATTCACTGAGGATTCCTACATATATTTGTTGGTTGGGAATCGAATCCCATGAAGTCTTTTATCACATTAACATACACCTTTAAAGAATCCATTATAGGGGGGCGGATTATGGCTTATGAATGGAAGCTCCACATTTGAGAGAATGTAATTAGGGATTATGTATTGAAGCCAGCCACATGGTGCTACATCATTGGTAATATTTACCCTTGAAGTTTGAGTAATTTTTTGGACATATACCATGTTGGAGACCCATTTATAGATTGAGTTCATGAGGATGTCATGATAACTACTATCCTATTATCCTACAAGAGTAAGGCTCTCTTTGAGAAACAAGAGGAAGTTGTAGATCTGTGATAAAATCATCCCACCCTATCCGCTAGTGGATGGTGCCGGAGCCTAAAGGGAAAATAGAGGGATTTGTGTATTCTGATTTCTCCTCAGGTTTTTATATCTAGGATAGTCACATTCGTTGATCCGTACAACTATTCCTCAGGTAAAGGTGAAGAGGTTTAATACATCCAAATCCTGTAAGAAAGTATAGGGGATTACCTCAAGAGAAGTACCCTAAAATAAATCTTTGGAAGGATTATAATGTTCAACATTAATCCTCATCGAAGGAAATTCTATTGGTTCCTCTCAATCACTATAACATGAGGTACATGTTGTCATCTCAATGTTGGAGCCCGGGTTAACATGGGAATGAAAACATGAAAGGAAATGTTGGTATGTCAAATTATTTTATCATATATTTCATGTGCCTATGGAAGTTTCCTAAGCCCGATGATGGTATGTTGGCACGTAGAGGGGACGACATTGAGGATGATGACATGACAAAAGAGAATGGTTAGAGCTAGAGGGTAGTAATCCCTAGGATGCGGGGTGTGGTTCCTTCCACATATCATATTTATATGTTTCTAAGGGTACCATCTATGTACCATTGTGGTATGCAGACCTAGTTTTCGCCCAGGTACTGTTCCACTTAATGGGGCTCGGTTCCACCCATGAAGTGTTTTTCTACGTGGGTCATTGTTCCAGTCACATAAAATTTGGCTACACAGGGTAGGGTTCTTCCGGTATAATGATTTTCTATGTGGAATTCCAATTTGAAAAGGCTTCATTTATTTTATTCCTATAATAATTATGCATGGAATGTGTTTTGGGATTGTGGACCACCAAAGGAATAATTATTTCTTCCCTAAATATTTATGGCACCTTTTACCTATGGGTAATCATCGAAAGGCTCTGGTTTTCATGGTTCCTTCATTCGTCTCACTTTAGTTCGTACATATGAAGTTGATCTACTCTCTATGTGGATTCTTTTTATGGAAACCCTCAAGATCTACTTATAGTGTAAATGGGGTAATGGATACTAAGGTGGTCAATCCATCATTGTGGACCATGATCATTATTTTGCGGAACCCCGCAGAGGATTCCCAACCTAGAAATGATTTATTTAGAAGGGAAATTTTTTTCATTAGGGTGTAGTCATATGGAGGGAAATAGATCATCGAATTGGTCTGGCATGTCTCCGGAGCGTTCCTGAGCAAATTTTTCTTCTATGGGAAAAATCATATCTAATTGAGGTCAAGAATACATTTTCATTATGAATAGTTCCAATTGGACGCAATGAAAATGAAAAAACCATTACACATCTTTGGAATCATTCATGATGTATTATCCAACTATTTTTTAACAACTCCCAAGGTTATCCTAATGGAAGGTGGAGCTCTAAATGGGATTTGTTGTCTGGAGGGTGTTTATCATTTGGTTGGTCATGGGCATTCTAGGTATAGTGAAACTTCTAGAAATTTCCCAATTAACTAAGGGTTGTCAATTTGAAATGGAATGTGTGGGTTTCCCAATTTTTATTTTATATTTTGACAATCCTACTTTATGAATGTAACACCCAAACATCCATGGTACACATTTCTTTCAATAATACAATACCATGTGTTGTATGAAACATCGAGTTCTAACACACCGCAACCAATCAAAATAGCTTTTATGACTAGTAGTACACCCTTTTTGAAATTTTATAAATTTTACCATTCAAAATGGACCTCATTTTTGGATTTGGAATATCAGTATTAGCATAGGGTGAATTTTTGGTATTTTTTAGAAAACATTCAAATTTTTTATGAATATTGAAAAACACTGAGTAATAGTTTAAAACTAAATTCTTAATTAAATAATTTTTTATTTTATTTAAATTTAATTTAGGTAAATATATATATATAATACATATATAAGTTCAATATAATTCACTGGATTCAGTTTATAATATTTTTTTATATAAAAAAATATTATTGAACTCTTTACCCTGTTTTATCCACCTCATAGGAGTATTAGAAAATTTCTGTAAAACATAATTTTACCACGTCTGTCAATTGAATTTAAAAAATCCAATATAAATGGTTGATATCAAAAATTAAAATGTGGCTCAATAAGATGATAATAATTATTGGGGAATGGTAACCTTTTTCTTTTATTTACCACAGTTAATAGAAAATAGTGTAATTAAGGGTCAAAATCATATTATTTTTACCCTAACACATGTCCTAATTCTATTGGTTAAGTATAATTCGACCAAAAACTACCATAGGAATAAAATAAGACCCTTTAGGTCCACTTGAATTAGATTAGGACATTTATTATTATTTAACTCAAAGTAGAGTTAAAAGTGCTAAATTAAATGTTTAATAACTAAACTATTTTTAATATAGGTATACACAGAAGATAAATTTGACTATAAATATTCATTAGAAATTTAAAACAATTTCCCAAATAACAGTATTTTATTTTTATTTTTTAGGCATTGAATAATTTAATTTATTTGTTACACAATGATGATGCTGTAATTGACTAATTAATGAAATATTAAAAAAATAGATATTATAAATATCCAAATAATTTTAATTTTAGTATTTTTATGAATTAAAATAATTTTATAGTTTAATATGACATATTATGGTTGGTAAGATTAATTATTTTCGAAGTAATAATGCTGTTATGAATTCTGAAAAAACAAGATACCAAATAGTGTCAAAATTGACAAAAAAGAGTTTTTAAAACGAATATTATATTTTTAATTGATATTATATTTTTAAAAATATATGGTTCATCCAAAAGGCATATATAAAGATAGGTGAATAATTAGTGAACCACTTGGGGTTCTCTTGGAAGTATATAGTATGTTTATTAACCATATAATATACAAATACAACGAGACTTGGTAAATGTCAAACTATTTAACTAAGAGTTATATCTAAAAGATAAAGTTAATATAGTGACCCAAACCTATCTAAAACCTATTGGATGAGTGTTTTTCGACCCATCCCCACATTATCCTTTAAATAATTCATTTTTGGACCATTATAAATAGAAAAGGATTTTATTATAAAACAACTTTTCTAGCTTTTCCTAAGGGGCCCCTCACCCCTCTTATAAAAGGGCACTCATCCTTCCCGAAAATTCACAGCTTCAAAGCCTTTTGGCTTGATAACCCATACATAAATACCCTCTAAACTATCATAGATTCATCCTAGAGGCCTTATCTTAGTCATAAATCCAACCTAAGGAGCCATTTTGATCAAATCAAAATAAAGAACTCGAAGAATAGGTAAATATCTCATCACCTCTTTCAAGTTCCTTTCTTCTTCCACTTGCTCATTCTTTGTTTTTTCCATTATAAAATAACAAATCCAGTATCTTCTATATAATTTGATGTTATTATAAATATGTTACAAATATATTCATTATTCTATCTATCCTTTGAATGACATGTCACCATACATGCGTATGCACGGCTTACCGTCTCCACGTCGTGGTGTAATTGTTATTCAATACATTATTATTTGGATGGTTATAATAATGATGATTAATTGATTCAAATAATAAATATAACATGATAATGATTCTGTATATATGATATACCATCGAATTATATATTATTTTAATATCAAAAGAATGATATCGTCGCTTGTGCGTACGTAGGGATTACCATCTCCACGAACGCGATGAGATTCTTTCCCCATCGTAACCATTCATGACTAATTTTCATTAGATGATTAAAAATAATGTTTAAAGACTTAATATCATTCTGAATAGGAAAAAGATAAATCCTATCCATAACTAACATTACTTACGTAACAAATCATATAAAGGAAAACAAACTAGTTAACACCTGAAACGACGATAATACTAAGATATTATTAAAAAATCAATGTTAAAAGATAATATATGATATCATATTAATGTATATGATTCTTTATTAATTTTATAACAATTATTTTACCATTATAAATAATTTTAACCTACCCTTGACCAAGGGAAATTACACGGTATGGGTTAATTTCACAATCTCTTTATTATCTGAGGTTATTTTTACGAAATTACCTACTTGGACCTCTTTGTCATCCACATCCATGTTTCTTAAAAATGTACTAATTTTTTTTACTATTTACTACACTATGGATAAATTCATTTATACCCTTGTTTGACTTTTTATAAAATGGTTTGAGAGGAATCTCTTCGTCATTTCCCAAACAAGGTATCTTTTGACCTTTCCACAAAATTAAGGTAAGAATGTTTTTTTAACTTATACGGTGGGTGCAGTTATTTTCCACTGTTATAACATCGTCAATGTTTCCCTTACAATATTATAAGAATATTTTCTAAATAAATTTTTTCTTTATAATTATGTGACTCTTAAATGATTACAAAATAGAATGATATATTTCTCTAAAAAAGGTTTTGACTTCATCTATATCAACATCCTTTGATGGATTTTAAGAATATTTGAAGTTGATTTATTATGATACAAAACATCCATTTTGTATTGTAGGTTTTGTGATATGTTTGACTATGGATGTGTTATTTTTATACCATTCATAGTTTATGAATAAAGTATTGACATTTTATATGCTAGTTTAAATACGAATGTTTATGATATGTTTGAACATTTTCATATGAGGAAGGCATTGTACTTAGTAAGTGATGGGTGGAGCCCGCTATAACTCCTCGATGCATCAGTAGGTCTCATGATATAAACTAGTTCCTTGGCAAAGGTCCATGAAAATATCTTATTCGTATTCTTGGAACAAGTCCTTGAGTATGTGGTTATGATGTTTGGCATTATGCATTCTATCATTACGAAAGTGGCTATTGATATTCCATGTGATTGTTCGACTAGTATAATATCCATAGGAATAAGTAAATGGTATTATTTGATTTTATCTTTTCCATATTATTCTGAATATCCTATTTAATAGTATTTTATTTTAGTCGTATACATTGACTTAAATGTGTATGCTTATTTATGAATGTTTTCGCTATATTGTTATCCTTAACGAGTATCTGAGCTCACCCCTTTCTATGTTTTATTTTTCATAGGATGCGAAGAAGTATATTATGACTGACCTACAGGTATAGTCTATGGGATCTCAGTGTTTTCTATGGAAAAATGTTGTTTTAGTTTTCCATTATATGATGTAATGTAAACCTTATGAATGTATATAGTACATCCAAGGCTACTAAAATAATTCGTCTTTTGATACTTGATATTTTGTGATAATTCCAATGTTATGTAAAAATGCATCGACTCTGGGATTGTGTGGTCAGGGTGATATGATTGGTATCAGAAAAAGTTTAGTACAAACCTTGGAATTTAGATTTAGAAAAACTCTGATTAGGGCACATTACCCTAAGACAGTCTTTAAGGATTAGTATAGAAGAACTTCCTAGAATTTTATTATTGGAGAGATTTTGTGAGTTTTCAAATAAATACATCCATGTTTGGATATGAGTAGTTAGAGGTGTCTTTGGCATAGATGTTCCTAGGGGTAAAACCCGAAAACAAGTCTTTGAGCTAGACTCGAACGGGAACTAGTGAACGATAACGGGCCTTTTTGTACTATTTGTTACAACACAACCATGGGATATGCTTAGGATAATTGAAATCTTATTTACAATCCATTATGAAGGGTTTTTGAGTATATAATTCCTCAAGGAAAACACTTTTATGATTATGTATTATATCCATAAACTGTTCAATTTATGTTATGTTTTTTACAAGTTTGGATTTATGTGTTGCAATTCATAATTTAATCTAGTTAATTCCACTGTTTAGTAATGGATAATAGTGGATGGAATGGAAAAAATATCAACGAACTTACTCCATGTAGAGATTTCCCTGTTACTCAAAATAATTATAGTGGATCTGGTTATGAAACTGGTGCTGATCAGCTAATCACCATACTGGGACAACTCACTGAGGTTATGAATAATAACCTTACCTGAATGGAGCACCCTGATCCGCAGTGTAGAGAATCAACGTTAGATTGCTTCATGAGGAAACAACCACCAACATTCTATTGGGTAAAAGTAAATTTTTATATGAGAAATGGATAAATTCCTTGGAGAAAATATTCCACGCTTTGGGGAGTATAGAAAGGGGAAAAGTTGTCATGAAAGTTTACCGCCTCACAGGAGATGCTGATAAACGGTGGTCATTGATTCAAAACACAAAGGATGATGATGATGTATCAAATATGGAATGTAGGGGGTTTAAAGTAATATTATTAGAAAAATACTTTCTTCATGAGAATTGAATGTATATGGAAAGACAATTTTTGAGTCTGAGGCAAAAGGAGGATGAGAATGTCGTAATGTATGAAGATAACTTTACAAGGTTACTGAGGCATGCTGTAGATTATATGAGCAACCCAATAAGTAATATTGATTGTTTTTTGATGGGTTAAAACCATTTCTCCATCAAGTATTATTCTCACAATACTTTTTGTTATACGAAGATATTGTCTTATGTTCTATCAGGATAGAAAAATAATTCTCTATGTCTTATGAATTTAAAGCAAAACAGGAGAAAAAGAGATTTGATTAAGTCACTGGAAATGGAAATGAGAGGAAGATGGGAAATGTTGAATATCCATCCTGCATTATATATGGAATGAAACACCCTGGTACTTGCCTGAAGGGAATGAGAGTCTGTTACAAGTGTGGTGAGAAAGTCCACAAAGCCTGTGAGGACAAGATGCTGAATGAGTTTTTTTATGTTGAATGTTACAATTATAGAGAAAGGGTGAATTATGCAAATTAATGTCCTAAAATTCAGGTGAACATACCTCAGAAAAGGCCAAGGGATCAAGGCCAAGCTTATGTTATCACTGATGCAAAGGTTGAAGCTCCAAAAGACGTAGTGGAAGGTAATTTAATGATTTTCTCATGTTATAAAAGTGATTTATTTTATTCTAGATCATCCAATTGTTACATATCTTCCCAGTTTTCTACGAAAAATTCATATTTCCATTTTTGATTTAACATGGGAGTTGTCAGTAAAAACTCCCAAGGGAAGTATAATGGCAACAAGGTTTTTTTATCAATCCCCATTAGTGCATATAAATGTTCTTTATCTGCTGATCTCATCATCATTCCCATGATTGAATTTTATATAATTATTTGTTATGGATTAAATTTCAGACCATGATACAAAAAATTATTATAAGAAGAAGGAGGATACTATTTTTTATGATATCGATATGAAGTAACTTATCTTTAGAGAAGAAGCATCACCACTTAATTCTTATATATATCCACCACCAGTAGCGCAACTAAATTCAATTATTAGGGATGAAGTGAAAAAAATAACTATGGGTGAGGAGAGTATGTTCAAATAAATGATGCACCTATTGTGATAGAATATGATGATGTGTTTCTAGAAGATTTTCCTAGACATCCTCTAGAATGAGAAATTGAATTTTCCATTGATTTAATTCTTAGATCAATTCCCATATCGAAGACCCCATATAGAATGGCCATGGTGGAATTAGTAGAAGTAAAGAAACAACTAGAGGAATTGAGTAATAAGGGATTTATTCTCCCTAGTGTTTCTCCATGTGGAGCCCATGTCCTTTTTGATAAGAAAAAAGATGGATCTATTAGGTTGTGCGTTTACTACAGGGAGATCAATGATATAACAATAAAGAACAAGTATACCCTACCTCACATTGAATATTTATTTGACATCTTCATTGAGATCAACACATTTAAAAGATTGACCTTCAATTAGGATATAATTTGTTTTGTGTGAAAAAGGAATACATTCGGAAAACAACAGTTGTAACTACCTACGGGCATTACAAGTTTATAGTAATGCCTTTTGGAAAGACTAATGAACCCTATGTCTTTATGGATCTAATGAATAGAGTTTTCAAGGAATATCTTTATGAATTCGTAGTGGTATTTACTAATGATATCTTGGTCTACTCCAAAAGCAATGAAGATATTGAAAATCCCTTGTGCATTATCCTAATGTCTCTTTGAAGAAAAAAATTATATGTGACATTTAGCAACTGTGAAATCTGGTTTTAGGAGATATCATTTCTTGGACATATAGTGTCTACGGATAGAATCTCTATTGATCCTTCTAAGACCAAGGAAATCCATGAATGGCCATCACCAATGAATATAACAGCTGTACGCAGTTTTATTGGTTTATCAGGTTATTATCGGTGTTTCGTCTAGAGTTTTTCCAAATTAGCTAACCAATTAACCAAGATCACACCTAAAGGGGATAAATTTGTTTGGACAAAAGAGTGTGATGAATGTTTTCAAAAAATGAAGAGAAGATTAGTCAATGATCCTATATTGACTCTACTATTAGGGAATGATGGGTTTGTTATTTTTAGTTATGCATCAAAGAATGAACTTTGTTGCATCCTTATACAGAATGATATGGTTATTTCTGATGCATCACCATAGCTATAAATTCATGAGAAAAACTATCATACTCATGATCATGAGTTAGAAATTGTATTCGTTGCTTTGATGATTTGGAGACAATATCTATATGGCTAAAAATGTGAGATATATACCGATCACAAGAGTTTGAAGAATATTTTCTAATAGAAAGAATTACACATGAGGCAAAAGAGATTGCATGAACTACTCAAGGATTATGATTGCACCATTCACTATAACCCTGGGAAGGAAAATAAGGTGGCAGATTCTTTAAGGAGAAACATCATGGAGTTTTGAAGAAGATGAGAGTTGAAAGGGATCAAATTTTCATCGATCTCGTAAATACAGATATGGGAATAACCATGGAAGGTTAAACATCAATGATTATTCAAATGTTTTCCAAATATTATTTACTAGAAAGGATAAAAATATCTCAGGTTGATGATGAGGATTTTCAAAATAAGATTAAATCTGTGAACGATGGGAGATTTATCGACTTCTTATATGAAGATGGGATTTTAAAATTTGGGGAGAGGATTTGCATTCCAAATATACTTATTCTCAAAAGTGAATTTTATAGATGATTCTCATCGATCTAATTTATCTATAAAACCTAGTATCACCAAAATATATAGGTATTTAAAGGATCATTTTTGGTTGGACAACATTAAGAAGAAGATTGCTAATTTTGTTTCATGATGTATGGTTTGTTAACAAGTGAAAGATGGACGGAAATAGTCTAGAGGATGCATGAAACCTTTTCCCATACCTGATTGGAAATGAGATAATATTACGATAGACTTTGTCATGGAACTACCAAAGAATCCTAGAAGGAATGACGCAATATGCATCATTGTTGATCGTCTTACCATGTCATCACATTTTCTTGATATAAGGGAAGATTTACCACTTGAACAATTTTCAAGACTATATATTAATAAAGATGTAAGACTTCATGGTGTACCACTATCAATTGTTTTTGATCGTGATCCCCAATTTACATCGAGATTGTGGAAAACTCTTTAGAAAGCCCTTGATACAGAATTTTGTTTGAGCACTGCCTACCACACTCAAACGGATGGACAATCAGAACAGACCATTCAAACCTTATAACACATGTTGAGATCTTGCTCACATGAGATTCAATGTATGTGGGTTCAATATTTACCTCTGGTAGGATTTTTTTTACAACAATATCTTCCATTAAAGAATTCAAATGGAACCATTAACCTCTTTCTTATTGCGATGATCCGGTCAAGATTCATGATTCAAGAGAACAACTGTTGAGGAATCAGATGACTCGTCTGGTAAAAGTTCTATGGAGAAACCATAAGACTGAAGAGGCAATGTGGGTACCTGAGGGAATTATGATGAGGAACCACACAAGTCTTTTTATGATATAATATTCTATAAATATTGAGAATGAAATTATTTGAAGTAGGGGAGAGTGTAACACCCCAATCATTCATGGTACCCTTCTCTTTGAATCATATAATAGCGTGTGTTGTACGCAACTTCGAGTTCTAACGCACCAAAACTAATCAAACTAGGAATTTTGAATAGTAATATATTCTTTCAAAAATTTTATAAATTATATCTTTCAAAATGGACTTCATTTTTGGATTTAGAATACCAATATTAGCCTGAGGTGAGTTTTTGGTATTTTTCTGAAAACTTTCAATTTTTGATGAATAATGAAAAACACTAAGTTGTAGTTTAAAACCAAATTTTTATTTAAATAATTATTTATTTTGTTTAAATTTATTTTATGTAAAAATAGATACATAATAACTATATTAGTTCAATATAATTCATTGGTGTCAGTTTATAATAATTTTAGATATATAAAAAATTTATTGATCTTTTTACCGTCTTTTACCCTCCTCATAGGAGTATTTGAAAATTTACATAAAACATAATTTTACTGCTTCTATGAGTTGAATTTCAAAAATCCAAGAGACTTGGTTGGTATCAGTAAGTAAAATTTGGTTCAAAAAGATAAAAATAATTTTTGGTGAATAGTAACTTTTTACTTATATTTACCACAGTTTAAAGTAAATAGGGTAATTAAGGGTAAATATGATATTATTATTATATAACACAAGTCCAAATTCTATTGGATAAGTATAATTCGACCAAAAACAACCTTAGGAATTAAATATTATCCTTTAGGTCCACTTGGATTATATTCTGACATATATTATTATTTAATTCCAAGAAGAGTTAAAAATGATAAATTCAATGTTTAATAACTAAACCATTTTTAATATAGGGTTACTGATAAGATTAATTCGACTATAAAATTAATTTGAATGATAAAAAGATTTACTAAATAATGGTATTTTATTTATATTTTTTAGACATTAAATAATATAATTTATTTATGACACAATGATGATGCAACAATTACCTAATTAATGAAATATTAAAATAATGCTAATATAAATATTCAAATAAATTTAATTTGAGACTTTTTACAAATTAAACTAAATTTATTGGTTATTATGACGTGTTATGGTTGGTTAGATGAATTGTTTTGAAAGTAATAATGCTGTAATGAATTTATGAAAATCAAAATCTCAAATAGTGTCTAAATTGACATAAAAGAGTTTTTAAAAACAATTATATTATTAACTGGTATTCTATTCCTAAAATTATAAGGATCTTACAAAAGACTTATATAATGATATTTGAATCATTAATGAACCACTTGGGGTTCTCTTAGACGTATATAGTTTGTTTATTAACCAGATAATATATAAATAAAAAGAGACATGGTAAATGTCAAACTATTTAACTAAGAGATAAATCTAAAAGATAAAGTTGGTATAGTATCCCAAACCTACCTGAAACCTATGGGTGGAGTGGTTTTCGACACATACCTACCTTATCCTTTAAATAATCCATTTTGGAGCCATCTTAATTCAAAAATGATATAATTATAAAATAATATTTCTATCTTTTCCTAAAGTGCTCCTCACCCCTCTTATAAAAGGGAACCCACCTTCCCTAAAATTCACAACTTCAAAGCCTTTTGGCTCGCCAAAACCCTGCACAAATACCCTATCACCTTTCCTCCCTTCATCTTAGAGGCCTTTCTTTAGTCATAATTCTGACCAATGGAGCCCTTTTGATCAAATCAAAAGGAAGAACCCGAAGAAGAGGTAAATATTTCATCACCTCTTTCAAGTTCCTTTTTTCTTCCACTTCCCCTTTCTGTGTTGATTCCATTATAAAATAATAACTCCAGTATCTTATATATACTGTGAGGTAATTATAAATATGGTACAACCATATACCTCATTCAATCCATCCTTTGAATGACATGTCACCATACGTGCGTACGTACGACTTACCGTCTCCATGTCTGGTGTAATTGTTATTCAATAAATTATTATTTGGATGGTTATAATATTGATGTGTAATTGATATAAATAATAAATATAACATGATAATGATTCAGTTTATATTATATATCATCCATTTATATGTTATTTTAATATCAAAAGAATGATATTGTTGCTCGTGCGTACGTACAGATTACCATCTCCACGAACGTGATGAGATTCATTCTCCATAGTATTCATTGATGACTAATTTTTATTAGATGATTAAAAATAATTTTTAAAGACTTAATATCATTATGAATATGAATATTATATATCTTATACATAACTATCATTACATAGATAACAAATTATATAAAGGAAAATGAATCGGTTAAAACCCGAATCGACGATAATACTAAGATATTATTAACAAAGAAATGATAAAAGATCATATATGATATCATAATAATGTATATGACTATTGTATAATTTAATAAAAATTATTTCACCATTATAAAAGTTATTAGCCTACCCTCGACCCAGGAAATGTAAAAAGTAAGGGTTAATTTCACAATCTCTTTATTATCAGAGGTTGTTTTTACATTATTATCTACTGGAACCTCTTTATCATCCACATCCATGTCTCATAAAATTGTATTAAAAAACATTTTTGCTATTTAATAGACTATGGGTTAATGTCATTTATACCCTTTTTTGTATTTTTATAAAATGGTTTGAAAAGAATCTTTTTATCATTTTCCAAAAAAGGTACCTAATGTCATTTTCTATAAAATTTAGGTAAGAATGTTTTTAAACATATACGGCGGCTGCAAATATTTTCTACTGTTATAACATCACCGAAGCTTCCCTTACATGCTTATAAAAATAATTTATAATTAAATGTTTTTTTTATAATTATGTTACTCTTAGATGATTTCAAAATTGAATGATATATTTCTCTAAAAAAGGTTTTGATTTCTTCAATGTCAACATCAATTGATGGATTTTAAGCTTATTTGAAGTTGATTTATTACAATACAAAACATCTATATTGTATTGATGGTTTTGTGATATTTTTTACTATGGTTGTGTTATTTTTATACCATTCATGGTTTTTGGATAAAGTATTGAAATTTTGTATGCTAGTTTTAATAAGAACGTTAATGTTATGTTTAAAACTTTTCATATGTGGAATGCATTGGACTTAGTAAGTGACAGGTGGATCCTGCTATACCACCTCAAATCATCGGTAGGTCTCATGAGACTAACTAATGTCTTGGAACAAGGCCTTGAAAAGATATTATTCTTAGTCTTGGAACGAGGCCTTGACTATGTGGTTATGAAGCCAGTAATTATGCATTCCATCTATTCTAAATCATAATGAAAATGATAGTGGATCTGTTGTAAAGACAACCAGCTCTGGAAATACACCAAAATCAGCTTTGGTTGAACCCGAACCTAGAGAAGAACCTGAAATTTGTAGTCCTACCTTTACTAGATCAACTAGGATTTTAAAGAACCATCAATCAGATCCAGTTGTAGGTAACATGGATAGAGGAACACAAACTAGAGCTTCTCTGATAAATCAGGTTGAACATCAAGCCTTTATTTCATAGTTAGAACCTAAAAATATCAACGATTCAATCAATGATGAATTTTGGGTAATGGCAACGAATGAAAAGTTAAATCAATTTGAATGAAACAAAGTCAAGGAATTAGTAGAAAGACATAAGGACACATTGACCATAGGTACTAAATGGGTGTTCCGGAAAAAAATTTATGAATCTAGAAACATCATTAGAAACAATTCTAGATTAGTTCCATAAGGTTACAATCAACAAGAAGAAATAGACTATAAAGAAACCTTTTCACCTGTAGATAGATAAGAATCCATTAGGATCTTACATGCTTAGGCATCTCATCTAAATTTCAAGTTATATCAAATGGATGTCATAAGTGCATTTCTAAATAGTTTTATAACTGAAGGGTTTTTGTTGAAGAAACACCTGGATTTAAAAAGATCACATTTTTAAAATCATGTTTTTAAACATTTAATTCTTTATATGGTTTAAAACAGGCTCCAAGAGCTTGGTATAATAGACTAACAAATTTTCTTATTTCTAATGGTTTTACTAAAGTAATTGCTGATCCCACTATTTTTATTAAAAGAATTTCTAATGATATTTTGATTGTAAAAATCAATGTTGATGATATTATCTTTGGATTCTCTAAATGTTTTTATGTACTAATTTTTCAAATATTATTGAAAATGAATTTGAAATGAGTTTAATTGGAGAAATCATGTATTTTCTGGGATTTCAAAATTTTCTAAATAAAGATGGTATTATTTTAAATCAATGTAAATATAGAAAGGATCTTTTAAAACGTTTTGGATTGGATAGTAATAAGGGAAGTTATACATCTATGAGTATCACCTGTAATTTGGATGATAATGAAACTCTGAAACAAGTTGATCAAACCCAATATAGAGGTATGATTAGAAACTTACTTTACCATACAACTAGTCGACCAAATACCTTGTTTTGTGAATGAATATGTGCCAGATTTCAAGATAATTTTAAAAATCTCATTTTCATGCTGTTAAAAGGATTTTCAAATATCATAAACATACTACCAATTTATGACTGTTTTATCCGATAGGAAAAAAATTTTACATAAGAAGTTATTCAGATGATGACTTTGCTGGTTGCATATTAGATAAGAAGAGAACTTTTGGAAAATTCCATCTATTGGGAATGTCCCTGGTGTCTTGGTGAAGTATTAAACAGAACTCTGTTGCATTTTCTACTGTTGAAGCAGAATACATTGCTACTGGTAGTTATTTTGCACAAATTATGTGGATGAAACACACTTTATTAGACTATGGATATCAATTTTGGGATGTGTCTATAAATTGTGATAACACTGGTGCAATTATCGTCTCTATGAATCAAGTGTCTCGCTCTAGGACTAAGCACATTGATGTTAGACATATCATTTTGAGAGATCATTATCAAAAGGGTGATATTTCTCTAGAATTTATTAACTCTAATCATCAATTGGTTGATATGTTCACCAAGCCTTTAAGCTCTGAAAGGTTAGATTTTAATAAACAAGAGTTAGGTATGGTCGATTGGTGAAACCGATCATTGAAACCAATCAGTGAAACCGATCAGTGAAACCGATTAGTGAAACTGATCGGTGAAACTGAATAGTGGAACTAATTAGTGGAATTGATCCGTAAAACTGATCAGTGGAACTTATCAGTGAAACCGATCGGTGGAACCGATCAGTGAAACCAATGAGTGAAACTGATCAGTGAAACCGAGTAGTGAAACTGATCTGTGAAACCGACCTGTGAAACAGATCAGTGAAACTGATCGGTGAAACCGATCAGTGAAACCGATCCCTGAAACCGATCACTCAAACCGAGCAGTGAAACCGATCAGTGCAACCCACTAGTGAAACTAATCAGTGAGTCCAATCTATGCTACCGATTGAGTTATATAGTCTATATGAAACCATTGGTGTATATAAAAATGATGTTATTTAACTTAATCGATATTATATTTAATATAGTAGGCCTAAATGATACAATTAATGACCCACGAATCTTTCTATTCTTAAGAACTGTTGACCTTCTATCTCCCACTGAACACCACATATTCTGAATCCTGAACTGTCGAACCTCTCAAAACTCTCCAAGCTCTAAATGGAAGAGAAAATGTGGAAAGTCAAGGAATCTGAAAGCTCCACACCTTTGAAATGTGCTCGAGGAGAATCAATCAGCACGACTCAAATGTCTGTGAACCCGAAATTGGAGACTCGGGTGGTCACCGAAGAAAAGGATTTGAGATCTGAATGGGGGTTATCATGTAAGTATTCACTTATAAAAGTGTTAGGGACACAAGGATGGAATGACTAGTTCTATAATAAGAACCACGTCTACTACCCAAAGCTAGTGCACATGGTTTATTTGAGTTTGAGTATTGCATTGGATGTTGCATAAGCTGCAAGATTATCTTTAGCGATCAAATTAAAAAAGAAAACATTATCATCGAAGCAATGAGATGAGTGTTTGGGGGTACCACATAAAGTTAGATATGAGGATTACAGTGGTAATATTCCTCCAACCACTGAATATTTTTCATATGAGTATGCTCTAGGGATGTTTACTTGAAAATCTTAATCCAGAAGAATAACCGCTCCTGATTTAGATGGATAAAGGAGAATATTATTTAAGTTTATTCAGAAACAAATTTTTCCTAGAAAAGGAAATTTTTCTTCTATGAAGTATCACGATGTTTTCTTGTTGTTTTTATTTTTATGTGATGAGAAGAGCAACTTGTGTAGATACATTACTGTTCATATTGCTGAGATGGTAAAGCAATCCAAGAAGGCTACAACCTTAATCTATTATAAGAAAGTCTCTTCCATGATAATGTTTTTCGAAATGTTTTGAAGATGGATATGAGTGTATCACATATATTAGTGGTTTTTGTATTAGAAAGGATATCTACAAAGAATGAAAATTAACTGTAATCCATGAAAGAAGACATGGGTTGCTGATGAAGATAGATTATATGAATCCTATAATCAATCTGACCACTCTAAATGTCCAAAGGGGATGATATATCCCGATATAAAATCTAATGAGGAAATTTTTTATTCTAATGTGGAAGAAGAGTAATAAGTTCCTAGGGACACTAGAGAGACTAGTAGGAAGGGAACAGGGGAAGGTGATGCTAATGATGATGTCGATGTTGAAAAAGAACCCGTGTCCCTTCTTGATGATAGGAGTGACCCTGATATAGTATGTCCTAAGAATAGAATATAATTTGGACCAGCAAGTCCCCCCCCATCAGTTACCTGAGTCAGGATCCCTTCTAAGTAATAAAGAATAAGTTGACACTAATGTATCCAATTCTGACCAGTGTGATTCCAGTAACAATGAAAGTACCAATGAGACTTCGGTAAATAATAATAGAAATAGTAATGGTGATGATGATGATGGTGATGCAAGTACTCAATCTGTGGATGACCATGATATTATTCAAGTTGATCCACAACCACAATCAGTTGAGCAAGAAACTATACCTTAGGCAAAAAGGATAGTGCAGACTTTTACTGAAGTAGATAGGGAAGACTGTCTTGCAAATTTTGGTAAAGTTGATTTTATAAATCCTAGGTGTACCTCTTGTACAGCTGAATGGGAAGACCACCCATTTTTTGTGGTTCTAGGTTTGGATTATTTAGAGGAAGTGGATGATGAAGTGAATATCGCATGAGTAAGCCATCCAGTTGAGGCTGGAACAATTGCTGAGGAAATGCAAGTGACTACAGAAAGACTTGGTTCTTCTGTTTCATGATCTGATTTTGACTAGTTTAATGATGAGTTGCTCCAAGCAGTCAGAGAAACAATAAAAGATGTATTATCTAATTCCCATACTCCTTCTCCTATGAATCTATCTGAGGCTGCTATAGATGATATAACTCAAAGAGTGGCAAATATTATTAAGCCTCTCTTGTCCAATACCAGTGAGATAATTAACAGGCACATTTCTACTTTGAATCAAGCACTCAAGGATTTGAGCAGTGACTTAGTATCTCTGTCGAGAGAATTTAGATCAACCATCACTAGTATGAGGGCATTTTTGAATAACATGATAGAACACGTTAAGAAATATGATTTGAGAAGATTGAAGGATGATATAACTCAGATTCATGATCATGCTAGAACCTCCAAAGTGACCAAGATAACTGGATATGAGATTAATACCTTAAGAGATGTTGTAAAAGAAGAGTTATCAGGCATTGGACAGATTCTGGACATGGATTCTTAGAAAAAGATGAAAGAAAATAGTGATCATATTCACAATATAGTGATGTTTTATTCAGATGATGCTACTAAAGCTCGGAAAGTGATCAATGGAAAAGTGGATCACTATTTTTCTAAAATTTATACCATGCATGAGTAGAGCAATCAGTTTAATGTCCTGGTGATAATTTGAATATACCTCTAGTCACTCAATCCATTAAGGCTTAGGTCCAACAATTGAAGGATTTTACTCCCACTCTAGATATTTTCATGTAGAACAACGATGATTTTGAGAAAGAGATGCAATATGGCGGTGAAGTAATTCATGATTTTAACAATCTGCATAAATCAAATCTTCACTTGAAGGAAAAGGCAATTGTTTATCCGACTGCTGAGCCTCTCAGTCCATCCAGTGATGCTCTTGGTCAAATATCAGTTTCTCAAGTTTTATCCAATATTAAGCCAGTAATTCAGCTACCACCTTCAAGAGAATCTTCTGTTCACCAGTAAGTAACCTTAGCACCCATTCTGATTCCAGCCAGAGTTGTCTTACCTCCTCTCTCCATCCGGCCAGATCAATCTTCCACCAAACCACCTTCTGGCCCATTCATTCCTCCCTCTGCGAAAGGTAAAGTACCTCTGAAACCCCATAAATTGTTGTACCTATCATTTTTGATAGGGTGTATTTTTCCTTATATCATTTCAGATGTTATTTCAATGAAACATTCTTTTTTCTTCTATGTTATTTCTCTTTTTTTATTTCCAAAGGGGGAGAATAGTATAAATATATATCCAAAGGGGAGACCAGTATATATAAGTATAAGGAAGGGGATAACAATATATATATATGCTCTAAATAAGCTTTAAGCTGTAATGCCATGATATTGATTATATAAGCTCTAATAAGCATATAGCTCTGATTTATTCTTAGCTCTAATGTCATGTTTTCTAGATCTGATGGTATGTTGATAAACTCTAACTTTGTTTATGATCTAATGCCATGCTCTGATGACATGTGTACCTTTAGACATATAATCTTATTTACATAGGGGGATCATGCTGAGTGTAATATCATCTTCCTTCTTCATTTATGCCCTAGATTTGTGATTATCAAAAATGGGGAGATTGTTGAACCCTCTTTGAGATAATTATTTTAATAATCACAAATAATTGTTGATTTTTTATATAAGTCAATTTAGTCAATTATTAAATCTATTCTAAATGTGTATATATATATGTTTAATCATGTCTACATATGTTTATATATGAATATTTATGGTTTACTATTGACCTGGAAGTATTCTGGATTAAACAGACACTTTGTGAGAAATTTATGTTTTTGACTCACCGTTATTTATATTCTTGTGTCAACGATAGTTAAAATAATTAGACACCGATGTGAAAAACCGATGACAACGGTCACACAGATGAAAATTGTCGCAAAAATGAAAACGGTATCACTGATGACAATGGTCGCACCGATGAAAATGGTCACACCGATGACAACAGTCACACTGATGATTCTAATGACCTACCGAAGCCAATGCTGACCAAATGACCTACCGATGTCAATGCTAATCAAATGATCATCCAAAGACAATGATGATCAAATGACCTACCAAAGATGATGCTGATCAAATGAGATACCGAAGCTGATGATGATCAAATGACCTACCAAAATCGAAGTAGATCAAATGATCTACCGAAGCCGGTGCTGATCAAATGACCTACCGAAGCCGATGCTGATAAAATGACCTATAGAAGCCGATGATGATCAAAAGACCTACCGATCTCATTACTCATCGATATTCATGAAAACTGTTTTATTTTTTATTAACTTTTATTTAATTCCAACGGTCATATTTGATGAATTTAATGAACTCTTATAATTAAGGTTTCTATGTAGACATATCATCAGACAGTATGAGGTATGAGGTGCAGAACACATGCAACCTGTTGTCTCCAACATGTGAATTGAAAGTTAAAAGCGAAGTGTGACCAAGAATCAGTACGCGTAATACAGAAAAGAGAAGGCAGTGAGCACAATAATGAAGAATATACTTGGAGGAAGTGTCAAAAGAAAGGTAAACTGCATGTAATGTGACATGACTGAACACATGAAGAAAATTTGAAGCCAAAATATCATCTTCACACGACTGAACATCACGGAGAACACAAGCAAAATCACGACACTCTGTGTTCCACATGACTTCCAGAGATGGACTCAAATCTTCATCTTCTTCAATCAAATGGAGTCCATAACTACATTGACATCGCACAAGATCTTCCTAAACCTACCTCCATATTATTGCTCTGTTGTGATCATTTTCATTACATTACGAGCAGTGTGTGCTCCTATCTGTTTGAACACACACTGTCTCCTAATCTGAACTAGAGGATTTCTAAATCCTCGCTCAATCTTTCCCTTAATCACTTGTATCCCACTGTGGATAGTGGTAGAGTTCTGAGGACCTGGACAGCTTGTGAGCTGTTGTTATTATTGCATTCTCGCGTAGAACTGTGGTAGAGGTCTGAGGACCTGAACAGTCTGAGTACTATTGTAAAACATCAATCCTGGGTGTGGATCATAGTTATATAAACTATTTGAGAGGACTATGTCTCAGCTTGAGACTGAACCCTTATTTTAAAACAGCTTAGTAATTTTTACATTGTTAAATCTTTTTAACATTTACCTGCTAGGAATTTAAAATATAAACCTGTTTTAAATATTCTCTGATAACTAAAATAGAAAGTGTTTGTAACTATTTTAAATTATTAAGTTATTTTAAAAAGATAATTTAATATTATGATTAAATTAACTGAGATCTAATTAATCTCTTGAGAACCTAACTGAACCTTTACTGTATTGCACATTCACTACAGTTTAACATGTTATATAATTTGGGGGATTTTAATTCAAATATATTAATCATAATTTTTTAATTGGAACTCAATTCACCCCCCTCTTGAGTATCCACACTATCCAAGAAAAGGTAATAATGTTTTAAACAATAATCTGGGGGAGTTTAAATACATTTAATAATGTGGGATTTAAATTTCATTGGGAAATATTGTGATAGGAAAATCATCACATAGGGATGAATTTTACTTTGGTTGATATGTATTTTTGTAGGAAAATTAATCCGAACCAACCAAGGCATATTGTGCATAGTAAAACAAAGGTGTCCTCAAGATACAAGCCCCCACATTCGATGACCACATATGGTTATGGGGATAAAAAAAATTCTAGATATAGATTATTGTTTGTGAATGGATAATTCTGGAACCTGAAAAGTTAATTTCATGCCAAAATTACCTATAAATACATAGAAACATTCCTCTTATGCTAGTTTTCGGAGATTTATTGAGGAGTTCTGACCCATATATAATGGAGGGATATTTTTTGGACATAATAATGATGATTTGGTCATTACTAATTTACCTATAATGGTGAGAATCAAGAAAAATAATTTAAATAATACTTGTGGAGTTTAATTTATTTTTGTAAGGACATTTCCCTATGTGTATCTAGCCCAACCATAAGAGTGGTGATTTTTTTCAAAAATATCTCATCAATGGGATGACTCTCATACTAGAATTTCCTTTACATATTTATTTCATGCATTGAAACATAGTGGGGGGGCTTTCATTGCTTTTTGAAAATTTCATGCGCATGATTTATCTATATATAGGAAAAGAGGAGGAATCTCTATCTCATTACTGATCCCATGATATGAGGTTTGGGAGTCAATATATATCATATACTAATAAGAATAAAGCTATTCATATTTCTTAATTCCATTCTGATAACTGTCATTTTTTATGGAAGATAATTTCATGCGGTGAGGAAATATTGGGGTCGTATTGTTTAAGGTCATACCACTTGGACCAGTTCTTATAGGATCCATGTCTTAATAGATGATAATAGTGTTAGGATGTTCTGACATACCCCAAATGTGAGGGGCATAATAGTGTAAACCATGTATCTCGGGGTTCATAAAAAAGGAGAAATGATATGGGGCATGGTATAAATTGGAACATATGGAAGTACGAAAAACCTCTCGTGGGAATGAATTTCCCTTTGCCAAAAAGGATTTCTTTTGGAAAACCTATGTCGAGCCAACATGTTCATATTATGCATTGTCAATAAATGTTTTCATCTGGATACCATCCCTCCACATCTAATAGAAACGTTGTTTTATGATGTTCCTAAATCACTCAAGGCATGATTTCTGAAAAATGGAAAGGATGTGGTTGGGAATATAAGAAAAAATAAGATCCTGATTTTCAATGGTGTTGTAAACTCCTTTTATAGATCTAACTAATGCATATGTGGGAATAACTATCTCTTTGATAGATCTTTGAATGGGGGACTTGAATTTGAAATATCTTTCAAAAAATTACAAGTAGATCACCTAAACATTTTTCTATTATTTTCACTATAGATGGGACATGGACATAAGTCCAATATGTCACTGAATATCATTCATATACAGGATTCATGCCATAGATAGTCATTGGGAAAGGGGATCCCAATGATGGTCTAACCCACACCCAATGAGGTTGTAATTTTTGAACATGACATGGTGGATGACCGATGATCGGGCCAATTTCCCTTGTAGTGAGGGAATAATAATGGTTCTATGAAATTTATCATCATAGGACTAAGACATAGGTAGCACAGTTTGATGTCGCGTGGTGAGGACAGAGTGAGAAAAAGTTCTCCAATGGTATGGCCATATCATAGCCAATATGAACCTTCCTGGTTGAGTATCTAAGAGAACATATTCCATAGTATACACTCTTAAAGGAAACTCAGACCAAGGGTCCATAAATCTTGTTAGCTTAACAGTTTGGATCGACGAACAAATTCCTTGATGTCACTAAATATCTCATGTCAATATAAATCAATACATTTGTAGTTATTGAAATAAAAATCTCTGAATAACATTTTTCAATACGTAAGGATGTTTAAATTTTTTTAATATATTTTACCCATTTGGGGGTGTTTGGGCATGACATATGACATTCAATAGTTATATGTATCTTGTATTTAATGTATTTAATATGGAAATAGTTCATGAGTTACCATGTAGTTTAATTTCATGTGGTAAAGAATTCAACGTTTCTTTTAACGCATTTATGATAAGTCCATGAAAACCTTGATATCGATTTATATACCATGGTCATGTAGGGAATCCCAGGATGAACCTCCTAGTCCCACATATGTTGTGGTCGGTGTGGGAAATAATATTTAGAAACAGTTCATTTTTTCAAAAAGTGGTTATATAACGGAAGGTACAGGAATATTGAATTTTTTGGGGTTGGGCCCATGATTAGAATCATGGGTATCTCTATGTATATTGAATATAATGGAATCAAGACATTCCTGGTTATTAGTGTGAAAATTCTTCAAAGGA
Organism: Viscum album; assembly: GCA_963277665.1. Lineage (NCBI taxonomy): Eukaryota > Viridiplantae > Streptophyta > Magnoliopsida > Santalales > Viscaceae > Viscum > Viscum album. Next base: position 1,464,566,941 of record OY728125.1, on the reverse strand, counting down.
CTGATCCCAATGTAGAGGATTTCATGTTTCCCATTATTCATGTCAGGGACCGTAAAACAGGGTTTAGGCATCACTACGTGTTATGTTCTAAGAGAAATCAATCCACAAGATGTTCTGGAGAAAAAAAATATACATTGAACTAGATCTTATATAGGAATAGGGTCATTTAATCATTCTTCTCCATAGATCATGTTCATGGCTAGATAATTTTTAAATAAAATGATGATCTCTAAAAAATTTAATGTCGTGTGACAAGGATAATGTTCCACATAGTTTATGGTTGGGTGGTGGGGACATTAATTCCACGTTTATGGTCATGAAACTCAGACCCTTGATGATATTAAATTTAATGTCATGCAACTAGGATGATCCTATAGTTAAACGTCAAGCGATATGGATGTTGAAAGAACAGTATACCATCATGTTACATGGACTAACTCCATGACATTTTGTCTTCGTGTGGTTATGATGATGGGTTCTATTCATTTAAATAGTGTGTGGTATGGATGTTGTTCCACTCAATTTAACATCGTGTGGGTTGGATGATGGCAGCACAATTTAGTTTCATTTTGTTTGGATGAACTATGTAAAGTTTTATCATTGTGTGACTTGGATGATGGGTACCATGAAGTTTAGCATCATGAGGAAAGGATGTTTGGAATGTAATTACAATAAATACTTCATTAAGGACCATACTTTGGTGAGAGAAATGGTTATTTTACTATCCATTGAAATCAGGGAATAAAATCCATTTGAGTAGAACATATATATGGCATATAGTCCCTCTCATTTTGGATTCTACTTCATGGGTTTCTTTTTTAGTATCATTAGAGTCTATAGAACCAACACCTTCTCTCCTTCAAGGATATATCATAGGTGAACCTTTTTATCATAGACTCGTGCAATGTGGTTTTTGTTAATCTACAAATTGAGTATGGTATGAAATATCTTCTTCTAGAGTCTCACCTATTCATCTACCCCTTTATAGGATTTCATGTATTTGTATAGTTGATCATGGATGGCAACACAGAATGAGGTAAATTTAACATCAATGGGTTGGACCACCTAAATTCAGTATACTAATGAGTATAGGGATTCTTTAGTGGAAGTGCAGGTTATGGTCTGGTAAGCCCATAGAGCATATAGGATCTGGTCTGTCTATGATTTCTTATCCTTATGTACAATTTTCTGAATTATATTATATAGGGTCTTGCTTAAGGCCTCTATCTTTCAGTTATCCAATTTTTGGTTAATGATAATTTGATTTCATATCATATTCTTGATATAGTTTCTCGAATTCAGTATCTTAGAAATTTTTGTCGATGGCCATAATTTTTATATGTGGGACACTAAATCTATTGAGGATGTTTAATTTCACAATGTTTATAATGCTTCCTACCTCAACATATTTATAGGGTACAAATTCAACCTATTTGGAAAATAAGTCATTCTCTGTGAGAATATAATTGATTTGCTTGTTAATGGTTTGTGGATATGGTCCAGTGATGTCAATTGCCTAAAAGGAATGTGTCCAAGAGTACATGGATGTGTGAAGTATCTCAGAGGGTTGGTGGAAGAAATTGGAATGAAATAGGAAATATTGGTACTTCTTAATGAGTTTAGTGAAGTCATGCTACATAGTGGGCTATTAGTATACTAGCCTTCAGATTTTCTGGTAATGCATGATTCCTAACAAGTGATCTACCAAAGCATTGCATGCACATCCTTCATGATGTAAGTGGTCTCTACTCTGTCTTCATACCTGAGAAAGACCCCATCAAGGCTTCATTTATAGAGTTCTTTTTTATGGTTAGTGTAGTCATATAGAAAAACATTAATTGCTCATCTCTAGATTTTTTCCATTATGGACCTATCCAGTGGGAGCTCTCCCTTTTAAAGGTAATCTATAATGGGTTTCATCCAGCGGGTGGTAAGACCATGTATCCATGTTACTGCAATAATCTCATTGATTTATTCACTATTTTACTGAATAAATGTTGATACATTCTTGTGGTGTGCAATGCAGTCAACCATTTCATACTGTCCTAGATCATCCAAATATATAGATACAATTTCATTGCATCGGCCTGATCATTTATTGATTAGGGGAAATGATTCAATGCCTGTTCATAATGGAATTTGGCCCATATTACTTTAATTTTTTGATAGTTGAATCACTATTAACATGCTGGATGGTTAGTTTTGAATCCAATTTCTCTTCATGTGTTTTAATTAAATATGAAGTTTCAACTGTAACCCTGTAATGAGAGCCTATTATTCGGCTTCTTTATTCATGCACCCCTGTGATAAAATATGGTGTAAGGAAGGACTACCGTTGATGGAGATATGAGTATGTCTCTCATCCCTAGTTTTTGAATCTAGGGATATTCCATCATTTTCCCTATCATCCATCCAGATGCTCCATCAAAATGAATCTACATTATATGGTGGTTATCTTGAAATGATAAAAGATCTTTATTAGGAAACATGATATCTAGTAATGTCGGTTTTTACAAGGGTTCCTCTTCCAGAAAATCTGCTAATTCTTGGCCTTTCGCGAATTTATGAGGCACAAACTGGATGTCAAAAATTTTTATGATTACCTCACCCCATGATGATAATTCTTTCAGAATTATATGGATCAGAATAAAACTATGTGGGTTGATATGAGAGACCAAGTAGACCTCATGATGCTACATGTACTGTCTCAATTTTTGGACTCAAAATATTACCACTAGACAACTCTTTTCAATATCTAAGTAATGAGTATCTACATCAATAAAGGTTTAACTGATGTAATAAAATATTCTTTCACTATTGGAATCATTCTTATGATCATGTAAGGATCCTTGTGATCATTCTAGGGATGTCACATACAAAACGAGTAGTATTCCTTCGACATGTGGCATTAGCACTGTCAGACTTAAGAGATATTTCACAAGACCATTTAAATCTTCTTTAAATAATAATTACACGAATATGTAACCCCTTTTATTATCAACATTGAAATGGTGAAAAATATTCCCACAAGGTTTGTTATGAAGCCCTGAATTTTTCCCAAGTGTCTTTGAATTCCTACCATCTTAGTTAGGTTGTGGGGAGTGGACATTATAATGATAGCCTTTGTCTTATTAGGTTTATCATCTATGTCATGATGGCATATGAAGAATCCTAGAAACATCCTTGAGGTAATTTTTAAGGCACATTTTAAGGGTATCAGTTTCATACTATGTTGTCTTAGTTTATTAAAGAAGGTTTTAATATTCTCCAGGTTGTCTGAGTGTTATTAAAATTTAACAAACAGGTCATCAACATTATATTCAAAATGGCTTCATTTGAAGGGATTGAAGATGTGAATCACGACACATTGATTTTTAGTTCCAACATTAATCAAACCAAAGGGAATCCACCAATACTAAAATACTCCCTAGGGGGCCTGAAGGAATTAGATTTTTCATCTTGTCTACCCATTCAGATATTTTTTTATCATAAGTAGTCATTTATGAAAGAGGGATCTGGATATTTTATTGTTTCATCAATCAAAAGTTCCCTAATCTGGATTGGGAAACAATCCTTATGGCAATTCTGGTTGGGATCACTGACTAAGAGGAAACCCCTGATTTTTTCATTCTTTTTTTGACTTCCACTATATTGTCTAGAAAAAGTGGTATATTGGAACTCTCAACTTATGTTGAATATGATGATATTTTGAACAATATCCTCTATATTGGTAGCACATGTGGGGTGTGTCCCCTTGTTGACTTTCTTATATCCACAATGGTTCTCTGGCAGGCCCAAGTGGTGTGTGACCTTTTCAAGACCGAGTCCTAGAATATTTATGTAGTTCAAGGTGGATATATATGAATTATTACATTGTAAAAATGTTTAGACCTATTTATATATATAACACATGGTCACACTAATCAAATTGGGTCTTGAGGCTTATTTTGTAGCCATATTAATTTCTCTGAGTTCATCAAATGTAGTTGAGACACCCTACTCAAATGTCATAGTGGAATTCATAATGACATATTAAACATACAAAATTCATATTATTCCTCTATTTTCAATGTAGAAACTATTCTATATATGAGATCTTTTGGATTGGGAGACTTGTTATGGACTTGGTATTTTGAAGATGATGTGGCTTCTCTTTACTCAATTGACAAAGATGGATTTTCACGAGTGGATAGAGGGAGGGATAGAAGAATATCTTTTTCCTCTTGTACCATAGTGTGTGAGTTAAGAATTTTTTGTTTCTCTACGGATATATTGAGGGAATTTCAATTTGATAATTCACCATTATCTTAGGGTAAGCATATTTTCAACACTGTTAGACTCAATGGTCATGGCCAAAATCATGAAGAGTGTTGAATACATGTTCCAACATGGTGCTATACACCCAACCTATTTGATGGAAAGTACATATTCATTTCTAAGCTATTTGATGTATTCAACTATGTCCATTTCAAAGCAATTTTGGGTAGCCAACCAATGAATAACATCAACCTATGTTCTCTTCCATTTCCACTCATAGAATCCTGCATTTATATAGTGTGACTCAAGGAATTTGAATAAGGCCTTATTGGTGTGGAATTTACAAATTTTTCAATTGATGAAATATTTAATCTACTACTGATATGATGAGGAAGTAATTTCATGTATATGAAAACTGTTCCTTCCTATTAGGATGTTGAAGGATCTTTTTTAACCACCAGAAATTGTAAATCAGCTATGAGGACTCCAAACACAGTTTTGAGTTTTATTTTTCCTAACGACTTCTAGTCACTTTTTTCATAACCGAGTAGGGTTGGGGGAGATGTTGTCATGTTATCCTCATTTCAACCTATATATTAATGTGTTTTCACTGGGATGGGATTAACTCCAGATCCATTATCAATGAAGAAACTTTGGACATCGACCTGATTTGTCATGCCAAACACATATATGGGTCTGATCTGTCGCAATAGAATGGTGTATTAATCTTGATCGGTGAAGGAGATAACCTCATATAATTCTACAGAATCAGTATATGTTTGATTGACCATATCAGCATCCACATTGGATACAAACTTCTGAGGGCTTAGAAAATCTTCTATGAGTGCCTCAGAGGGGTCATTTGACAAACTCATGGCATCTAGGATTGATAACGTGGATTGTATTGAGGATAACTATTTCATGATATATTACATATGATTTCAAGTTCAGAACATTCCCTATGTGAGGATGATCTTTTATAGGAACTTTAGGGGAAATACTATTGGATGTAGATAGTCTGGCCCTCGAGAAAGAAGATATAGGTACTTAGTTCATTGTGAGTGTGTCTTGGTATGTTTCATTACATGCCATAGGTGATTAGACAACTTTTCCTTTTATGATGGATATTAAACAATTATTAGTGCAAAGTGTCTTCTAATAATGGAATGGAAATATTCATACTCCATTTTGTTCTATTAATGATTTCTTCCATGAGATTTTGTAACATTGATGGTTTGAGTAGGGGTGCATATAGAAATTTGGTTCCTTTCATCGTTGTGTCTTCCCTGAAATCCATAGGCCCTGAAGCTTCTTCCCCCAGCTCCCTAATTGGGTGATGAAAACTCGGTTTGATATCCATACATATCATTAGTCAAGGGATCCATCTAATTAATGAAATTAATGTTGTTGAAGATCAATAAATTATCTAATGATTACTATACCTGATTAACTAATTCCGATGGTGCTATTTGGTGGGATGGTTCCTATGGTTTCAAATCATCGGGCATAAAATCTAAGAGTGTCATATATGATTTTGGATTTGGTAATGTTTCATCAAAAAAATTTTCTCTCTCCTTTATGGTCAAACATATTTATCGATAGTTGAATTTTGGAGGATTATGGGGTTGAGGTTGTCGATTGTGTTGTTGTATGATCTACTGGGGGCATATTAGATTTCTTTGAATTCATTGGGAGTATACCATGAGAGTACATTACGTTTTTTTGAGTCATAAAACTATTAAAATCATGCTCCCTTATGCTAAAATCTTCTTGACACTCCTCTCTTGGATTAGGGATGGTGGTGGAAACATATGCCACTTGTGTTGGTGGTGGTCCCAATTTGACTTTCTCTGAATCAATCATTTTCTATTGGGGTTATTTGAGGATAAAAAATACATGAATGGTGTGTCCCAATATTTAGTAAAAGGTAAAATAATCTGGTCAGTCGACAAGATAGTCCTCTTTGGTTTTTTTTGGATTTGGTATTTGGAGTAATTTTCAATTCATAGTAGAAAAAAAATAGTCAAGAACCTGATCATATTGGAACAAGTATACTTTGTTCCTCAATTATTTGAATTGATTTATCCAATGTTCCATTCACTCGTCTTGTCATGGATGAGTCTTCTGTTAAACCCTAAGGGGTGATCTATTATATAGTACAAGCCTCAGAGCTGGAGCAGGCGCAAGAGATGGCATTAGCGTAATAGAGGCTACTTCAGCTTTAACCTGTCTTTTCCCAGGACATGTGGGGCTTCCAGAGACTTGATCTTAATCTTTTGTATATAGTCTTCTATTCATTGGGAAGTTGAAGAGAAATCCCAAAAACCCACTGGTATGTTTCATTGGGATGAGAATCATTCGTAGCTCATCATGGATGTTATCAATACACATAAAAAACATATCATCATAGGGGATAAGCTGGTTCAAAGAGTAGGTTAGCCCTTTCCATGCCGAAATGAAATATAAGACAATCTCATACTACTGTTGTTTAATATTTTACAAGTTAATGACGATTTTACTAGATTAATTGAGATGAAATGGAAAAGGAACTACTGATAGAGATCCTCCCATCATGTTTTCAACATAGTCGGCAGACAGTCATTGCATATAAAGGATGACCCCTATAGAGTTTGCACAATACATCTATACTTAACTATTTATTGTTGCTCTTGGGTTCCCAACATGGGATCACAATATGATTCATAGTGAATCTTATGTGGTTTCATGTCCCCTAAGATAGTTATTTTTGGGAACACAAGTCTCTTGAAATTTGGTAGTGGTAGGGTAATGCTCATCCAATCATGTTAAGGATTCTGTTCCATCTGTACTAGTGTGCGACACTCCTCTATGGATTCAAATTAGGATTCTAATGACTCTATGGTATTGAAAATTCCTTGATGTGTTTCATAATTATCCTAATCATGTACAAGCACATCATGGAAAATTATTTGAAGTACCAAATCTATTAGTACATAAGGCGAATATCTAACCTGTGGCATATTTTAAGGATTTTCCTACACCATTTCTAGTTACATAATTAATTGATGGAATTAATTATACTCTTCTATGAATTCTCCTAGGTAGAAGGATGGACTTGGCATAGTTTCAGATCGATGTCCTGGACTTGATTCATTTGTCCGGATAAACCCTTGTGGTTGAGGTACACCTGTTGGGAGTGTACATTTTGGTTTAGTGTGGGGAGCATAACAAGTATGAAGGATACATCAGAGAAACTCTTTTTCAAATAACATTAACTCTTTCATTTCATCCTTCCACGAAGGGAATATTTCTTCAAACGTAAGAGGTTCATTTTCATAGGGAGGAGGAGGTCGGTCAGGTAGAACAATGTCATTATTCTTCTCTCTATTAGGGATTCACAAAGGAGTTAATGAATGATTTGTTAAGGGAGTTCACATGTTTAGGGAATCTTTATGGTTTAAGGTTATCACACCATCATTCACAACATGGATTGGGTATCGAGGGGAACCAGCATCTCACTACTCTTTTGTATTGGAATCATTTTTGATGTGGTATGAAGTATTAATTTCTATTTCTTTCAATGATGCATAAGGAATTTTGTGTGGGTAACCAACTACCGAGTGATACGATTATTGTTTACGACCTTTGTTGGATCTTCTCCTACCATTTTGGGATCTTACTAAGGATTATGGAGAAAGTTAACTTAGAAGGGAAATCAATATATCTTTTTTATATGCCTCCATTCTACGAGGAATGAGTCATGAGATGGGACAAAATAAGAAAAGTCTTTAGTTTTATTCCTCCATAAATAAGAAAAGTCTAATTTTTATTAGGAGGGTGTTTGAGGTAGAAATTACCCTAGACTAGTGGTCTAGGGTTTCTCAAGTTATCCAATTGTTGTGAAATAGACATAAAAATCAACCACATGGGTGTATTTTGTGTCAAAAATGCCCCTATGCATTCATGTTGGGGTTGATCAATACTATAGTGGTTTCTGCTACTATTGTCTATTTCTTGATCTCCTATATTCCCATTGGAGAATGTGAAGTATATTGTGTTGGGGATTCATTCAAATACTTTGTTTTTTAGGATATTAAGAGTGACTAATAATTTGATTCTCTTAAGAGGAAAGTCTTCTTAATATTCATAGATTCATGTTTTTTGAGTTTTTTGTGGCATGCTCTGATCAGGCTAGAAACGTTTGAGACTTACTAAAGGATAATTCTCGTCGAGCATATTTCCATTGTTGGGAAGATATTTATTTTAATTTTAATCTTGATATAATGAATCTATGAGATATAATTTCTATTTGAATCTCCTAAATTGGGCAGGGGAGAAATGCAAATCCACATGCCCTCCCCATCCCTGAATATGAACCCTAGGTGGGGTGTCTCCAATAATACAACACAACTTATATAGAGAATAGAGGCAGGATAATAGGTGATATTTATTCTACCTATCTAATTGTGCTCATGATGCAGAAGAATTGGATTCCAATTTGATTGGATGACGAAGCTCTCCCAATGTTTTAACATGGTGTATGTACCCACTCTATTGTATGATTTTTTTGACTGGTGTACAGTTGTACACATATTGAGCAAATTTTTATTTATGAATTATTTTAAAAAATCACTTTGTATGTCTAATTGATAAGTGGTTGTGTTCCAAAACAGAACTGGCATGTCATTGCTGGTTAATTATCATCCCATGAACAACATATTTTTTGTTCCTCTTCCACAAACTCCTCTAATTGATCTTCCCAACATTGAAAATTCTTAATGACTTAATCAAAATTATTATGGATTGTAGGGTTCTATTTGGCAAGTAAATAGTGTGGGGGAGGCACATAGGACAAGCCTGAATGGCCCGAACGACTTATTTTTATTTTTATTATGGATAATCCCCCTTTTAATGGTTGAAGGGGAACCCGTACATGACCTGTAGGCCTAAGGGACATGGCCTGACTAACCCACAATACATAACCCAATGGCCTAGATGGAAACCATACCCATTACATGACCCATATCCCCAACCCACTAGAACTACCCTTCTTCATATTATGCATCAATAATCCCCAAGTTCCCCACCTTGCATTGATAATCGACTAGCATGGCCCCATACCAAGTTGCACGGATCCTGGTCCCAATGGCGGCTTCCATACCCTCTCATTATTCCAATCCAGTTAGCTCTACATCTGGTGGATACTCCTCTTGGTGCTCTGATCCATGTCAAGGGCATGTCATGTGTGAAATGAGCTATCCATGAACTCTATGGCCTGAAGGCCTCGTGGCCCAAAGGCCTTTGATGACCCGAAGGCCCTTGAGACTCGTTGGTCCTAACCAGTTGCCCGAAGGCCAAAATTGGGTGAATAGTTCTGTATGCTACAGTATAAAAGTGTAACTACTATAGTAACTGCTACAGAGCTACTCTAGTGCTGCTACCATAACCCAACAATTCGACTCCATCTGGTTTTGAACCCGTGTCTCATATATTCCAAGCAGGATACCTTACCACTCGGGAATGGGCTCGTTGGCCATAGAGGAGAAGCATTGTCTATGTCCTTCTCCACATTCAGAAAGAAATTCACATGTCACTGATAGACTCTTGAGAATGTTTTACCTCATCCCTCTATGCACCTCAACATATGAGGGATTTATTATATTTTATTTGTAATGTAGAGGAAATTACTACTCAGATAGAACATCACTGTGGGGAGGATCATCGCAATTATCTCCACAATGGCAAGGACTACAATAATAGCTTGACATTTGGATGAATGTCTAATTTATTTAGTGTGTGCCCTAGTGAGGACTATAGGGTAAAAAACTGTAAGGGGGGAGCTTCCTGCTAAAATAAGATGTTAATATGGGGAGGACCTTTGCAATTAGTGTCATAATGGAGTGGAAAACCATCAAAGCATTATGTTTTACTATATGGATAATCTCTGATGTATATACTCTAGGGAGGACCATCAGGGAGGACGAAAATAAGGGGCAGAACTACTTGATGTTCTATGTTATGGCTATGAGGAGGACTACTATTTTGATCATCTGGATGTACGATCTCATCATCTAACATTTCTTGTCCAATAAGTAATCAATTTTTGTAAATTCTATAGGATGGAACTTTAGAGAAACTGGTAATAATGTTGTGGGGAATACCTTCACTACATATACTATGTCATCTTTAAATTGGTATTGGATTGGAAGGATCCCAATCCAGCAGAGATATGTGTTTAATGAAATAAAAAATTCAAGCTTTTTGTAGATAAGGGTCATGAATTTTTTCTTTAATTTATATCTAACATTGGATTGATTTATTTTTGGGTTCTCTCTTATGAGAAATTGTGGTCATATATTTTGGGTGACATCCATCATATATGGTTGATTGTTGGATTGAATCCCATTATGCTACTGAGGTATTCTATTTTGAATATTGATTCGTAGAAAAGATATATTATGACCCATTAGTGGCCACTGTGGTGGACCAGTATCCCATATTTTTAATGGGATTTTTTTTTCCGGATCTAGGTTTGAATTTATCGCATAATTTTTCCAACATCCCACTTTGATAGGAGCAAGGATTCTGTTCTATTACAGAGTGACCACCCAATTCTATGCATGAGTCACACCACATCAGGAGGCAGGGTTGTAGGCTTGAATCCTTCCTATTTAGATGGACATGAATACATCTTGACAAGGCTATAGGATACGGTGATGAATTGATGTCTGATCCTTCATCATTTCCAATATGTTTTGAGAGACATGAATGGATGGAAAAGGTATTTATTCCCATTAAAATATCAGAGAGGGAATATATGGCAGCTCTATTACACCATTATTTACCATTAGGTACTAATAGTTCTCGTATGCGGGGTCAACGTAATGAGTCTTCATCTACATTATAGCTAGGATATGGAATCTTCTTTAGCGGGATTCCATTATATTTTTCAATAAAGCTTTTTTTTGGGAGCATATATTTTCATCTTTTCATTTAACACTGTATTTTTCTAATGGAATTTATATGAATCCACATAAATTTGATACTACATGTAATTGTTGGTCATCATAGATAGGTGGTCATCATTTTTGTGAGAAGTAATTTTCCACTTCTCTTTTATCATACTGTTTTCCTAATAGTCTTGGCATGAATGATAAAGAATATTTTTATGCTAATTTTTTCAATCATCTTTGGACGTGGTTATTCATATGAATTGGATGGAATTTTCATCTACATATAGTTTCCCGCCCATGTTTCATGACTAATTTCGTATGCAGTGAAAAGTATTTGTACCTCCTCTTGACGTGACATTGTATTTAAAATTTGGGATTTATAAGAATAAGTAGGAATATACATCCACTCATTATTTCCACCATATTTTCATATTGCGATTATCCACTAGAGGAAGGGTGATTGCATGTTCATTACTGTCTGATCACCGCCCTTCATGAGATGCTTGAATTACTTGGGTATGTTATATATCAAGGGGGACCATGGGGTGATATATTCCTTTAGATAATGATATTAGGCCTCATGGTGTTAGCGGTGGTGAATTTTTATTGGTTCCTATGAAAAGGACAACTATGTTTCAAGGGTAAAATCATTGGTGATGACTACATTAGCATCTCTAAGTTAATATAAGCACTCATTATTACATTATGAGGACATGATATGGAAATTTTTGGAGATAGCTAGTGGATCCCCCTTCTTCTCGGCTTTCGACCATCACTGAATGGAGGGATAGATGGGATTTATGATCTGGAGGACTTGTCTATCTACATCTCGGGTGGGATGATTACTGTTATGATGGTTCTCCATAATTAGTGCATTTTAGTCCCAACATTGAATACTCTAGTTGGGTGATGGTGTCTTATTATTCATGGAGGACACAGCCACCTGTGACATCACTAGCATGCATGTCTGAGAAAATAAGAGATCCTCCATTTTATTAAAGGAATATATTAAGAGTTCCTACAATGTATTCATCATGTATAGATACCAAAAGTTTTCAAATTAGCATATCATTACCAAATATGAAATTGATGTTCTTGTTGGACCCTCTTTTATTCTGGATGATAAAGGAGTTAGAGGCTAGGTAACATAGCCACCTCGGTTAAGGATTTAGATATGGTTCACCATTATGTTTTACTTGATATGTTGATCTGGGGTTAGGAATAAAATGTTATCCATTGAATTTTTTTTGAGGAGATTAAAATTTCTATTGGCTCTTATATATATGATTCATGGACCTACATTATAATTGTAGTAGATCATTGGATAACATGTACAATGAAACCTAAGATATCACATTGGTCAAGAGGATAAAAATTTTGGCGCATCACACACTTACGGGGGGAATTGTATCTTGTTCTAGGACTATATTATAGATCTAATATATGTTCATGAATCCTTTGTTCATTACCATGTTTGTGTCGAAAGATTACCACTAGGTAATGATCAATCGAAAATATGAACGGGTTTAGAATCGTTTGTTTGTATTCAATATTCTCTATCAATGTATATATTTGTATGTATCATAGGTAATCCATAATTGTTACCCTATTGTAGAAAAATCATGTGATCCTTGGTCATTTATTGAGATGATTCTGGTTTTAATCTGTGTGACGGTGCACTCTAGAGTTTCCACCATTTATGTGGTTGGAATTTGTTATGATATTGGGATAGAACCCAGAAGATAGGATTCTTACGTGTCCTTGCGAGAGGACTTAGAACCCCCATAGTTTGGTGATGCTTATCAGGGAACAAACCTTTTATGTTCATATTTCGATGACACATCCATGAATTTTAACATCATGTGACTAGGATGGTCTTCCATAAGATGTATTGTCCAAGATTTTGTGGGACTTATACTGAGGTGGCCCATGGGGCCTAGAAGATATGTGGTCACCTGGTGAATATGACCATGTCTGGAATATGTCTTGTAGAACATTAGTGTGATTTGGGTGTTGGGTTTGGATCTCAATGTGGATTCTTATGTATCCTAATTATATGAGAATCAATGCTCCAGTAGTTTGGTAACACTAGGACATAGAACTTAAAGGTGGCCCATAAAGGGGGAATTATGGTATGTTATTCGTTGATGCTTCCCATTTCAGAGAATGTGATTGGGGATTATGCATGGAAGCCACACATTTAGTGCTACTTCATTGGGAATATGGACCCTTCACGGTTGAAGAATGGTTTTGGATCATATGCCATTTGGGAGGACAATTTGAGGTTTTTGGTCATGAGGATGTCATAATCACCCTATCTTCTAATCCCAAGAAATTAATGATCCCTATGAGAAATAAGATAAAGCAGTAGATATGATGATCACGTGATCCCCCTCAATCCACTGATGGATGGTGTTGGATCCCAAAGGTAGAAAGATATGGATATTAGTATTCCCATTTTCTCTCTTTTTTTTAAATATAGGATTGGCATGTTCAGTGTTCTATCCGGCTATGACCTGAGTGGAGGTGAAGAGGATAAATAGTGTCACATCATACAAGAAAGGCTGGGGGATTACCTCAAGAGGATTGCATTAAAATTATTCATGGGAAATAGAATAATGTTCAACACAAGACATCTTTGAAGGGAATGGCCTATGGTTTATCTAAACCCCAAATGGTGAGGTACATGTGGGGTCCCCAATGTTAGAGCTCAGGTTACCATGGTATGTTTAATTGAAAAACATTATTTTTGATCCACTTTTTTATGGAAATTACACATATGATGCCCCTTACCATGGGTACGTGAACTTAAAAGGACATGCTTGTCTATTTGGGGATTTTGTCATAGATTTCTGGCGGATTTAGATGTGGCCTTATCTTGATACAGATAGAATGGTATTTGGTGGGTATAACATAGCAAATGATGACACACCATAAGTCAATGGTTGGATTTAGAGTGTTGAATTCCCTATGATTTGGGATGGGGTTCCCTCTTCCTAGAATATTGGTTAGAGGGAAAGGGGTAATCCATAAACAAATATGGTAAAAAGTATTGGGATTTACCCATGTATAATTTCAATTCATGGGTCCATGTCCCCCCTTGTATAGTTTGTGTATGTGTGGTTTAGTTCCTCCAACATAGTATTTGGCTACATATGATAGGGTTTTTCCCGCCTAACGGTTTACTATATGGGATTCATTTATTCATTAGAGACATTGGTTCTCATCATATGTGAATTATTTTTGAAAAGGTTTTTGGGCTCTAGGACAACCAAATAACTTTTTATTTCGTCAATAATTATTTGTGGTGGGTTTATCTATAGGGATACATCAATGGACTATGGATTTCACGGTGCCTCCCTTCATATCTCTTCAATTTCTATGTTAAGGTGTGGCTATTCTCTCAATCTCAGTCACTGTTTGGATCCCCTCAGGGTCTATTTATATAGGAGTATAGGGACTAGATACCAGTATGGCCAGTCATTTACTATGGGATTGGAGCCTCCTTTTTTGAATGGATTCAGAGGATGCACATCCTATGAATGACATTGATGCGGGGACATAATTAGTTGATGTGGGTCGCTATTTGTGAGGGAGGAGATATCCGCCTCAATCTCATAAAAAATTTAGTTTATGGGGGATAATATTTTTTTGGGACAAGATAACCACCTCAATCCATCAAACTATTTAGTTTGTAGGGGATATACGTGTGTGAGGGTGGAGATACTAAATACTTCCCACAAATGACGTTAGTGTCATCTACAAGATCTAATCCACTTTCTCCATCCCATGAAAAAAATTGTTTCATGGATGAAACATGGAACTACAGACCATCATACATAGTGTTGGTATTATAAGGAATTTTTCCTTCACAGTGTTGCCTCTTCCTTCGTGATTTATTCCATTTTAACATTTTCCCCTCGAACTCTTGCTTTTATTTTTTTTCTTCCTTTTCCAAATCAAGGGAAGTATATTCTTGTTTTATAAGGAATTTTTAGGAACAAAAAATTATGTTTTCATTTAATGGTATAATTTATTGTACTTAAGAAACTAAAATAATTTAAATTTAATCATATTATAAATCATAACATGGAAATTGGTTATGATGATTCAGCATATATTTTTGTATATAAAATATTATTCATAGTAAATAATTAATGTTAGAAAAAAGGATAGATAGTCATGGATAGAACCCTTTTTGAGTAGTATGATATTTATGAATTATAAATGTTCATTGATGTGTTTGTGAGACAAATCTATGTGTCTCACCAACATTTTCATACCTAAATCACCTAACTCTAATGTGATTTCATAACTATTCTTCACTTATGTTGAGTTTACAAATAAATGCCCCTCATTTAAACATATAAATGGAGCTCACCAGTACCCCCCTCAACCCATATATTTCGTAAGAAAATACTGAATAACTAAAAAATATATCTATATAAAATAATTATTATATTTTTGGGGTCCTATGACTCCATGGAGAAATACTGGGCCCATTATTCATAGGGAGAATGTTGTGGGATTGAACAAATTCATCAAAGCATGTAATAGGTTCTACTACATTCAGTACATTTACATGACATCCCTGCACTTCTTAAATCCCATTATCCATTGAATTATTTTATTTTAACTTATTTAATATCTTTATAAAATTATATTAATATTATAAAACTCTATAATCTAACTCATTCATTAGTATAATGTTTTCTTGATTGGGTTGGTTCAACCACCTATGTGAAATATATTATACTATCCTCAACGTCTCCAACATTAATGAGTATTAGGAAATTCATAAATGTAATTTTTGATATTAATGGTAATTTATATAATGAATATGGTTATGGAAGGGTCAAAAAAACAAATGAATGATCCTTATAAGACAACATAATGTTATTGGTAAATTACATGAATCATGTTCATCATAGATTCCATTTTTGTAAGACATGTCCAAACCATTAATTATATGAATATTGTATTAAATAAATCATTAAGAAAAAGTTATGTAACAACATTTAATAATAGAAAAATGTTATACTAACTATTGAACAATGTGGCAGACATATCCATTATAAATCTAGATTGAAACAACCAACATTACTAGTACTCTATAAGGAAAGTGAATAATAATTAACAAACACATGTGTAATGAATAATTATAATCGAAGAGTAATTTTTTTTAATAATTATGAATAATTTTCTAAAATATTTTATTAATATTAATATGTTTGTCATATAATATGTTAATGTGCTTTCATGGATATTGGGAGTAAAGGTTGGATTTCATTCCAATCTCATTTTCAAGTCGAGATAAATAATGTATGAATTTACAACTAATGAAATCATATGTTTATTCTCCCTAAAATACCATCTATTTTATTTTCCCCTATTATTTCTAAGGTTTTTCTATATTATTAGAATTTCACCGCTCTTGGTTCATAATTAAACCAAATGGGTTCTTATAAGAGGGACCAATCTAATATCCTTCTGTTGGTCAATAATATTTTTACTCTATATCCATATTCAATAAATTGTTTTTCGGATTCATTTTATATACATCAATTAATTCATAATTTTATTTTATAAAAAATTACACTATATTAAAAAAATTTCAATTGAATGTTTTTAATGATTTCTTTATGATATATTTGTATTACGATTACCCACGTGTCAAACGTTTGAAAATAATAATTTTTAAAACATTCCATATTAACATAATTTCCAACAGTAGTATTTATTTTTTATTTAAAAATTATCCTTCCTATTTATAATGGACTTTTAATGGAATTATAATTCTCATTTATTTAAATAATAATTAATCAAAAATAAATTTTATTAAAAATTCAATAGTAATTTCTTATTTTTTAGCAACAATTTATAATGAACATATAATATGTTTTCATATATGAATAAAACATTAAATTCCAATTATTATTTACTAGGGAATAACCTTAATTATACCATCCGCATTTTTTATTAAGATGGATTGTGATCATTTGATGGGGTAATCATTATCAAAATTGATTCTTTCTCAGGAGTCAATTTAGTTATGATGATAATTATAAATGTTTATAAGTTAATATGAAACACCTATATATGGGTCATTAAAATGAAATGGGTGGTTATGTTATCTCATAAAACATCATTTGGTACATATTAATAATTCATTACCTATTGATGTATTTTTTTAGAAAATATTAATGGTACATTCGATCATAATATTTTACATATACATGATTTTATATAGTTTTTCAATAATAATGTCTATGGAAATGGTTGTGGATATATTTGTTCAAATGTTTTTGTATAATCATGATTGTAGATAAATGGTTTCCCATGTTTTTGTATAGAAATTATTTTAGATATCTTTATTTAAATGATTATGAATTCACATGATTGCGGATATCATTTTACACATGTTTTTGTGTCGACATGATTATGGGTATACTATTTCATAGGATTGTGTAGGGACAAGATATATAAGAGCCATATTCCCTATGTCAAATTTTCAAGGATTATGCATAAACTATATTCTTATTTGAGTGATATATTTTCGATTTTACTATATTTTGTATTTTCACTTTAAATTCATATTTATAGTGTTATTCAGAAATATTTATTCAATGAATCATAAATTATGATCTATGATTTATTGGGTATGGTTCTCTGTATTTTTTATCTCTTTGGTTTTCCCTTACTGAGTATAATTGTTCAATACTTTCTAATTTTTCCTTCTCCCAATGATTTGAAGAATAATGCAACATATCACATGACTAGAAGAGTAATTATTAGTGTGTCCATATGATGAAATATTTATATTATTATAAAAATAGTTATTCATTTATCTAGTATAAATTTATACTAAACCATTAGGTTCTATAATTGGGTTTGAATTTATGAGAAAAAGTGTTTAATTTATGAAAATTATGTAAAATATATGCTTGTTCTATTTTGATCATCCTACATGGTAGATAATCATATGTGTAATGTTTTATTTTCTCAAAAAATATAGAAGTGTGGGAATGGAGAATATTAGTAGTTATTAGAGTGTTATTTAGTTATTTTGTGTTTTATGATATTATTACTATTAAGATATGTCCTAAAAACTATGATGATCCAAATGTAATGTTGGATAAAGCTAAAATGTCATGGACTAAAATGAAGGCATTCTTTTTAGGGTATCCTAGGGGTTTTTTACATTATCATATGATTTCATACAAATATTATTATTACTTTACACTCAAACTAGCATATTAGGTTTTGGATTATTTCTAGAAGTATTAGGAATCAATTTAACATTGAGTGCAATGAATGGTGACACTATTATCATAATGAGACACTAAACACGGTGGCTCAAGGTGGAAACAACTTTATTGAAATGTTATATTAGGTAAAAAACAACAAAAACCATGTTGATATCCCAGATTCAACAAAATGTGCTGACATTTTATTGAGACTTTCATTCATCAACATCCACCCATTTAGATGGTATTCAAATATAGTAATTTCCAAATAGTGAATCCACACAATGGTAATATATTTTTGTTTCTCATAAAATCAGGGTGTTAAAAAACTATTTTATCATTTTATCATTTATAATGTGAGGTAGATCAATGGTTGGAGTTTATTGAGAATACAAGGACATAGGAAGAAGTTGACTCCTTCAATTGGGAGGAGTTTGAAATTATATTTTTCACTAAATGTTTTCCTAAGATTCATCACATTTAAATAGATTGAAAATTATATTAGCTAAATTAAAAGTAGGATTGTGTTTTATGGTGTTTCCATGTTATAAAGCCCCATGATACCTCATTTAAGAAACCAAGGTTCAAAAAAAGATAGGGGTATTTTTGAGTAACAATGGCAGTATTATAAAAGGTAATATAACTACAAAACTATTTGTATGAATTTGGATTTTGGGTCAAAGTATTGGGCCTACATGACACATGGCCTTCTAATAATAAGACCATTGGGAAAACATCATTGGAAGACTATCAGACTATAAGGCCAATGATTTAGTAACAATAAGAAGAATGTGGAGTGAAATGGACAAGGTGAATGGTTCCCCACAACCGAAAGGCTGTGTGGGCATGCACTACCAGCTGAGTGGCCATGATTATTGGGTTTGGATGATATCACATATCATCCATCCATATTTCTCCATGGACCAATGATGAATGATATAGGGATTACTTATCACATGACCATACAAAATTAGGATTAATCTAATAATTCAAATCAATAGGAATGTGATGCAATCGAGGTCAAAACAAGAATCACTGAGTGGTCAATTCGAGATAGAGATATGTGTGTTAAAACCTATCATCCAACCCACCTTCCACACAATTATTAAAAGGGAATCAATTTCATCATGTTTCAGTCTAGAATGATGAAAAAATTTATAGTAGGGGTGTACATCTTTTAGATTGTGAACAAGGTAAAATGATTACTAAAAGGAGGACGAAATGACATACGAATTGTGGCATGGAATAATACTGACTGCACACTCATGTAATATTCCCATTTATAGGCCTTCATCCTACTCAGCCTTTGGGGAATGTTTTAATGGTCATTTTGGACACTATGCCTTCGGGTCTAGTAAGGCATAAAACTCAACTCTTTTAAAAAGTCCTTTCATTTCTAATAAAAACAATATGTGAACTTAACCTATTATAAATGTAAGTGGATGATCAATAAATTAGTTCATCATAATCAAAAATAATTATTCCCACAAGGTACACATATTGTTTTATTATTTACTATGAAAAAATCAATAATTTTTATAGTATCCTAAAAAAATGTCTTAAATTTCATTATCCATAATGAAATTTGGAATCAATTATGAAATTGTTTTATTTGAAAACAATGTGGAAATAAAAACAAGAGACTCTATTTATAATCATATTTTTTTAATAAGAAAAGGAAAATTATATTTCTTGTAAACTCGAATGATAAGTCACATTAAGGAAAAAATATTGACTTACCTACATTCCCCGCATGTGGGAAGATACCCATTGGAAATAAATTAAAAGTAATTTGAAAATATTTTCATTATGGAATGGTTGGGCATAGATCTCATGACTATTAAACATTCATAAAGAGATTGGACAATATAATTGAGGCAAATAATGTCCCAACCAATGAACCACCCACACTTTAATGGTTAAATATTAGGGAATTTTGAAAATTTGAAATTAAATCTGTAATACAATTACTAATAAGGATAATAGACATTTGAAACCTCCATGATTATGGAAGAAAGGATGAGCGTATTAACTATTAATATTAAAGTATATAATGATAATAATGTAGTAAAATTTATACTAAATCTTTAATTAATATCTATAAATGATTTATTTGATTTTAGTTATTTATGTTATTTCATATCATAAATTTTTGCTTTGAATATTATTTAAAACCATCAATAATTAGATATTTAATTATTAGGGAGACACCTAATGGTGTAATTAGTTCATACTTGGTATATAATTATTACATGTTTGTGGTTGGTGGAAATGTATTTCCTCAATAACAAGTTATATCTTCCTTATTATAATAATATTTCATTTAATACATGCATTAGGTCTCTCAATATGGAGATCATATATATTTATGGGATGAGGGACCAAATTATCCATGATTATTTATTAATTCATGTATGATGATGGACTCCCATTACAAAAATATTTCTTAATATGGGTCTTGATACCAAATAATGAGTGTCAAATATCTCAAATTACTATATAAATACTCAATGAATATTATAACTCAATTTTTCTATAATATATTAATGTATTTCTTAATGAACTACATAGTCATCATTTAAAATATTAAGATAATTTTTTAATTGAAATAATTCCATGTTTTATGCTCAAATAGAAGAATTTAATTAATATTAAAACCATTGAATTAGGCAAATTAAATAAGGAACATAAAGATAATTTTAACAAGGATTTTTTCCCCCATATTCTTCATGATGGGGTGATCCAACTCTATTTGTATTGATTTTTTCGAACATATAAAAATACCAGTCAGCAAAAAATATCATCTACCATGTAATTACGATCTTGTTTATCATATAAAAGTATATAAGTATTTATAAAGAATTTTACATTGATATTAATTTCATAAATATAGAGTAATATGGGATTATATACCAATGAAATGCTTTCATACAAGATATTTAATCTATAAATTCTAATTAATTCCACT
Organism: Viscum album; assembly: GCA_963277665.1. NCBI lineage: Eukaryota > Viridiplantae > Streptophyta > Magnoliopsida > Santalales > Viscaceae > Viscum > Viscum album. Next base: position 1,464,545,537 of record OY728125.1, on the reverse strand, counting down.
AAAATTTTAAAATACCACCACTCTCATCAAGTATTTTATTGAATATGGTCTTTAAATATTAGCATAATTAATTTTTGGAAGTCTTTATGGAAGATATTATCATATATTATATTATAATAAAATAGAAAGAATATCATTTTAAGATTATTCTATTGACCTTGAGAAAAGATAAATTATATTCGTGGCTTAATAAGTGTAAACTATAGCAGAAAAATGCATAAATATTATGAAATGTAATCATAATATAGGGTATATATATAGACCATTCCATGATAAATAATATGTTTTACTCTTTAAGGCTAACCAAAATAATATAGATATTTATTTATTGTATTAGATAGATAATATTGACTCTTTGTGAGATATTTCTTATAAATATCAAATTAATAGTCCTATATAACATGGTAGGATGTTAAATTACTTTAGACAAATGATTGTGAAGAAAATTTCATGGTTTTTTATAGAATTTTGGTCACTAAATATTTAGTCACATTATCCTATAATGGAGAAGTATTTGGGGTATAAAGTGATGCATCAAAGAATAGATTGGGATGCATTTTCATACAAAATGACATGATGGAAGATTCTCGATGACATTAATAAAATATTCACGAGAAAATTGCATGATTCATCATTTTTTGGGAGAATAAATAATATTTTCACTAAATATATAGAGGCAATATATGTGTGGTGAAAATTGTAAAATATATACTGACTACAAGAGATTAATATATATATTCACAGATAATGATTTGAAAAAAAGTCAAAGGAGATGGAAATGTTGTCAAGGACTTTGACAACTAGATACATGGCCACAATAGAAAAAAAATAATGTTATTTAGATGGAAATATCATGCTATCAAATCTATGATGAGATATTAATGATACCCAATACTCAGGGATTTATAAATAATGGACCTTGGAATTAGGATATATAGGTAGAAATCCTACATTTCCAAAATAACTACTCAACCATCTACCAATATAATTATTATGATTACATAGATGTATGATATTGGGATAAAATATAATGTAGGAGATATTCTGGTTTCCTACATTGAAAATGACTGAAATTTTGGATTTTAGAAATGAATATGTGCTCCATTAATACAATAATTGCATAATGAGAAATTGGGTGATATACATAGTTCATAATTATTTATCCACCATATATCTAAAAATATGTATAGATATATGAACAATCACTTCCATTTGGGAAAAATAATATATTAATCAAAGCATATATAAAAGAATTCTTTATATTCTAATAAGTTATGGTTGAATATCATTACTCTAAGGATATGCTGTAATCATTACCCATGCCTATATAGAGATTGAATAATATCACCATGTATGTCATTGTAAATATTCCTAAAACATTAAATGCATATAATTCAATTTATTTAATATTTTATCATCATAAAATTTCACCATGTTTCATTGATATTCCAAAATATTAAAACATGATCAACTTGACATGATATATGTAATATATGTAGTATGGATTCCTGGAGTACAACTTTGAATTGTATTTGATTTGGATTCATGGTTTAACTTGTTATTAATGAGTAGTATTTTAAAATAATTGGATATATATTCATTATATTAAAGTATAAACCTTAGCATTATAGTCCATCTAAAAGAACCATTCAAACAATAAAGGATATGTTATGATCCTAATCAATTGATTTTTATGTAGTTTGGGATCCACAATATCTACTAGCAAAGTTCACATATATCAACAATTTCTATTAAATCATTCCCATGGAACAAATATTAGTATTAATATGGGAAAATATGTTGAACAATATCTTATTTGGATGATGTTTCATAACTAAGATATTAGAAAATGATCATTGTGATGGGATTTTAGATAAATTGGAACAATTTAGTAAAACATTATAACATCATAACTTTTTTTTAATATTATTTCTCAAAATCAATGACAAGATTTGGAGTATTTATTCAATGATAAGGTGATCCTCAGAATATCACCATAAAAGAGGGTTATTAGTTTTACAAAAAATGTAATGGCGATACATAGATTCATAATACCATTAAAAATAATAGATCTTTGATGGATAATATATTATCATATTTCACTTATACTAGATCTCTCCCAAGTGTGTGATGTGTTCCAAGTATCACAATTGTGGATGTATATACCAAAGAGTTTACATTTACTAAATTCAAGTATATAATTACTAGAACATGACTTCTCTTTTATGGAATGAGAAGTAAAAAATAAGGATCATAGATATCATGTATTGTGAAAAAGGCCACTCACTAGGTTAACATTATATAAGGGAACCACAATTTTATGGATGCAATGTGGGAGCATAAAGATGAAATGAAAAAAAGAACCGTACATTTCATTAAATGTTGGAATTAAATTTTGAGGATGAAATTATTTTATGTTAGTATAATGTAACACAAAATGATTTTTATACATTTTATTTTAATTATAAAATATTTCACAAAAAACTCCAAACTAAAATAAATACAAAATAATTTATTGATTGAAAAAATTAAAATTCAGGATAAAAGTAATAAATTATGATAATTTAATATGAAAGATTACGAAAACAAATATTGGTGGAATAAATCCAGAAGTAAATATATATATCAATAACATTAAATATTCATCACCATGCTTATCCACAATGATCATAACCATGATTATAACTGTGGAAATAGAGAATTGAAATAGAAAAATAATATTCATGTTGAGAGAGAAGTATAAGAATAATTTAAATGATTGTAATAATGTATTAAGGATTATATATAGTAATAAAATATAACACACACACACACATATATGGTAATTATAAACATGGATTTTGGGAATGTGGTTGGGAGACATATAGTCATTAGAAACACAGTGGTCGAATATGTAGTCATTGTGTAAGAATGTTTCTAATTATTATGTTGAATTTTTGTACCTTGTAATAAAAAGTTGAAAATAATATAATTCTTGAATTATATAAAAAAAATATTTAATTAAAAAATTTACTTAAAAATATATATTTTTATGTATTAAATATTATCATTATTGTTAAAAATTGATTGATATAGTTAAAAAATTCATGGAAATATTTAAAAACTGATAGATTGATAATAATTAATTATAATTAAATGTGGTTATAACTTTCTATTATTAAAAATTTTATTTTTAAGGCACTATTTATTAAGTATTATGCATTTGTATATTAACAAATTAAATTGTTCAACTTTAAATAATGAAAGTAATTTATTATTTCAAATCATAATAAAATCAACACTCACTTAATTAATAATTTTTATGCAATTCGATTACGAATACCTAATATTTATATTCCCTCTTTAAAAAATCAATTTTTATTTATATATTATGTTTTTAATAGTTAAATGCCCGTACCTAGAAATTGAATTTTCTGGAATTGTGTCCAAATTTGGAATCAATATCTCATAATTTGGTTATAATATTCATCTTATATATTTAGTTAAAATAATAATTACTCTAAATAATTAAACAATATAAAAATTTATAAAAAGAGGTAAATAATCATAGATCATTTTTTAAAAATTTTTAAGATATTTAATTATTTTAGATGTACTTTTTTGTGTGTGGGAGTCCAGAATAAATGTCTCACCAAGAGTTTATTGAAAAACTCACCTAACTCCCTTGGGAGTTCAACGTTACCCCTAACCTGACTTCAGTTTCCAATGAAATATACCAAAATTTAACTTATAAAATGAGATATATTCTATGCATCCCAGAACCACATATTCAATATAATATATTTTTAATCACTACGTATTTTTCCTCTTATTAATTATTCTTATATGTCCATATCATTTCGTTATAGTAAGGAATACTATGTCCATCATTTCAATGGGGGACAGTGTAATGAGATATTATTTCAATGTAGGTACTGAGGTCTACATTCTTTCCTTTTAATTTATCATATATATTCTTTATATATATTATTCATAAATATTATTAATATTAATAATATTTATTTGACATGATTATCCTACAAAAAAAAATATTTCAATTATATAACTGTATACTCTAACTCATTTGTTAGTATATCATGTTCTTGTTGGGTTGGATCAACCACCTACTTGAGAAATGACATTATATCTTCACCCTACCCCAAATAACTAGGTAATATGAAATTAAAGTTACTAATAAATGATATTAATAATAATTTTTGAAATTATTATTCTTCTACATGGGTGATGTAGGAAAATGACTGATAATTAAAAGGTAACTCCCTGTTACATGTAAATTACATAAACATTTTCTTCATGTATTCCATTTTGGTAAATTATTCCTAAAACAACCATAAAATAATCATGATCTTTGATACATCATTAAAAATTAATTATTTCACTTGATTGACTAACCTAGTAATTGTAAACATTGTTTTAATAAATTATTTTCGATATTTCATATATAAAAAAAATCATAAATCACCGAAAATTACCCAGAACCGGTGATGATAATAAAAATTAAATAACTAATATATGTGTAATAAGTTATTATAATTAAATTGTATCAATTTTTATTGATATAAATAATTTTCAAAAAAAAAATTATTCTGTTTATTATGTTTGTTTTGTAAGAATTTATAGATATCTCATGGAATTTGAGAGAAAAGGTATAGGTTTCTTTGCAATATCATTTTGATTTCAAGATTGTTTATGCATGAATTTACATGTATTAATATTGTATATTCATTCTCTTAAAAACCATAACTAATTTCTTCAACCCATTTTATTTATAGTCTTTCCTTATCTTCTTACAATTTCAACTTTATTAGATCATAATTCAACAGAATGGTTTCTTCTAGGACAGACCATAATTATATATTCTTATCATTCATTAATTTTTTTCCTCCAATATTATATTATTTATATTATTGTTGTGTCTATTCATTTAAATATATATATATTTTTTATTAAAGGTATTTTCTTTTATCTTTTAATTTTTTATTAATTATAAAATGAATAATTTTATATTTTTTCATAATGTACATTTATATTTAATTTACATTCTTATCAAAAGTTTCAAAAGATTCACATTTAAACATTATCTATGTGAATTAATATTTTACGATTAAAACCATTTTTTCGTTATGACGGTTCTTTCTTATGATTATAGGTTTTTTGAGAGGAATTATTTCTCTCAATTTTTTACAAAATATCTTCCTTTCAAAACAAAAGTTATCAAAAATTTAAATAACACATCATATATTTTTTTATCAAAATAATATTATAATACTATTATTAAATTATTTTCATCTATGAATGAATCCATAAATTAATTATATACTTTACAAGGGATATGGTCTAATGAAATCATTCCCTTTCATTCATTGGATGCATTATGGTATCATTTTGACAATATCATCAATGAAGTAATTTCATTATCATGGGTAAATTATGCTATCATATAAATCATGAATGTTTTCATGTTATTATGGAAAATAGATGTCTGGATTATTAGTTTGATATGGGTTGTTATATTATATACCACCATTTAATTTGGTAAATTTGTATATATCAGGATATAATTGCTGGATTTTGTGTCCTAGAACAAAATTTTTGTACTTTAGTTTACATGTATATTCAATGATTTGAATTTTAATTAAATATCTTATCATATATAGTTTACTTATCAAAATTAATTTAATATAATAAATCCACATATTTTATGTTAAATTAAAAAACCCATTTTTTTTCTCCACAATGATGAGATCCTCAAAATTTGATAGCAATATTATAAAAATTTGATCTATTGTTGAATATCAATTTATGATAAGGGACGTAGTTTATTAACTATCTGGTGTTAGTACTCATAAGGAGAATATTATTTATATCAGGAATTTTACACTTGGAAGTACCTAAGAAAAAAATTTATGAGATAACAATCACTTATAAGAGTTCCACATGAATGGATTTCATTAGACATTCATTTCTTTGAGTTTGTGTAATGAATTTGGAAGATAATTATTTATATATTTCATGGCATTCACACTTTAATGCATTATCGTACATTGTGATGACATAGTTTTGTAGTGAAGTTTGGTACATTGGAAACATCACAAAGGATTTGTTATTAATGAATACCTTTTTGATGTATTTTTCCCTTCAACATTTATAGATGTTAATATATTAGATCATTTATTTAAATAGAACTACTTCATAAAAATTCCAAGTACTTTGTGTACAAATGTGTTTAGTTTAGATCACCAAAGAAATATGTAGTTTTCATATAGGTTTTTGACATGGGTTTGTAACCTACTAGATAAGATATTCAGATAGAGGGAATGTATTATACAATTACCATTCTTATGTAGTTGTGTTATTTGGGACATATTTTTTTCCTCTTTGGTATTATTAGCCTAATGAAATATAGTAGTCTTCAATGTTAGGAAATCCCTTCTAATTAAATTCAGGAAGAGGGCCACAACTTTACACACAAAATGTTTCACTTAATCATAGATTACTATTATTTATATTTAATAATTTCAATGACTAATATTCTCTAGACTAAGAAGTAATATTTTTCATGTATTATTAATTGATCCAAAATATTAAATATATATTATTCGAAATATAACTATCTGATTGTTTGAATTTATAATATTTCTTTAATAATTGATAATCACACAGAAATAAACAATTATATATTTATTTATTTCATAATTTCTTTAATTACATGAAAATAAAATAAATATTTATTTGTCAGACTTTGAATAATATATTTTCTACTTATTGATTGAATAATATTTATATAAATAAGTAATCATGAATTTAATAAATATTGAGGAGGTCAAATAGACTATATTTTTTCATTATTCAATTTATTTTCACAAAAATTTAAATTTAATATTTATTATTACATATATTTATGCATATCACAAATGATATAATAATAATAATAATACATAAATTTAATGTGTTTTATTGGTTACTAATTCATAATCAATGGAATTTGGGAAATTATTTTTTATTTAACACTAACCATTTCTCTATTTATATACTAATATATCAATTAGGGAAATCTTGATAGTTGTGCACAACAATTTTATATCAAGATATCCCTCTACCTATTATCCTCTAAAGACTCAGATGAATAAGGATAATTAATTCATGCCTAATATAATGTGATGTGATCAAAGAAAGCAATACAAGATTATCAATCATACAGACTTGCACAATTAATTTCATCAGTGTTATTTGGAGATAAAAATAGCACATGTGGATCACCATTAGAGATGATCTTTTTTGGTTTCATGATAATAAATGATGACCCACTGGTCTGGTTTAAAGAATCCACACCATAAATGAATAATGATCTCTAAACTAGGTTAATAATTTTTATTCTATTTTAAAATAATTATACATTAATTGGAAAATATCTCTTCTATTGGTTCTGAATAAATATTTTTTAATATTTTTCATAAAAAAATTCATTGGTTGTTAAATTCATCATTAAATATATTTTGGATGAAAAATTAATCTTTGTAAATAATGAAATCTCCAGAGGTCATTCAAGCACTTCTTCAACATTCATAACCATCATGTGGCATCAGAGTAGTCATTTTAATTTTATAATTATTTAATTATTATTGAGCATTAAACAAATTAAATGTTAGTTTTTATTTCACGAAATTATTTCTCGAATTTGATCATTGAGATATATTTTTAAATCGTTTCTCACACATATAATATATATTTGATCATATATTAATGATCATATGAAGAACCCAAATGCAGGTGAAGAAAATTAAAGATGAAAACGATGGGAAAATACGGGGTGAATTCGATGTACATGATATGTATCCCAATAAATTCCCCTAGCAATTAATGCGAAATAATTTTACACCTCTTGAAATAAATGATTAGTAGTTCATAAAATTCCTATAATTTTGACCAAGGCATTCTGGAACATAGAATTTTGGACTACCGGAAATGTAATTGGGTTACATTCCATGTATCCCAAATGTTTACATGGTCAATAATTTATTATCAAATCAATTTTGATTATTAATTACATGACACATAAGAAAGGAAAGTCTTGTTTAATGGAGGACAAATGTTGTGTACTTAACACATTATAATATAGAAATACATTCCCAACCAATATATGTTTGTGAAATATATATAGTGATAATGATTCATGGTTTTTAGTTTGATGTACAATCTTTTTACCAATATTGTTTACTGATTAAATAAAATTTTAATTTAATAATCTTTTAAACCAAATCAGTCTATGTTTTTTATGTCATATATAGAAGCCTATTTTACATGTGAGAGGTTATATATATATAATTTTAATTTAATTTTTACATTAATTTCTGAATAACATATCTTAAATAATCCTAATACATCAATTACTTGATGCACATTAAACGCAATATGTGATTTGTTAATTTACATGTGTTCCAGAAGAAAATTATTTATATGTATAATTCAAGAAATTACATGGTATAATATGTATTCTATATTAATCATGACTATATTTTATATAATATATATACAAGATGAGTAATTTTCACAGTTACATATCGAGCTGCTTCCCTGTATATGTTGTGTACTAATAATATTAAATTTTAACTGAAATTAAAATAATTTTTTTGAATCATAGTGTATGTGTATAAAAATATAATATAATATGGTGGTTAAGATAAATTGAATTAATTTATTAATCAAGCATTTAATTTGATAAATTGAAATATGTTTATCTTAAAAGCAGAACAAAAAAAAGATTGGTATCTAGTTATTTTGAATGTGTATTTGTTTCCCAAGTGGAGGATCATGAAAATGAGAAAGAATTTGGTTGTGTATGGTTTGTTTAAATATTAGTATTTCATATGTTTTTAATTATTTTTTCAAATTTTGTTATTGTCTTGTTATTCCTCCCCACATTCATTTTGTGTACGATCATACATTCTCAGAATTTCATTGATGGAAAACCCCATTCCAGTTACATTCTCCAAAGAGTAATGGAAAAGGATTTTAAGGATGGTGATCTCAAATACATGGATTTGGTTTATTATATACACATGGTGTATCCAAAAAAATAATATACCTAGTATAGAGGAGGAATTCTATAAACATGACCCCATACTACATCAAAGTGATTTCCCATATAGTAAATGGTTTGTTTGTTGATCATTCAATAAAAACCCACTAGTTAATTCTTTTGATCTTGACACATTTCATGGACATCATTTAATTATTTTACATGATTTATTTTATAGATAAATTATTGTTATCACATATATAAAGGGGTTAATATGTAATGGAAAATTAATATAAATGTATTATACATATATTTTGATGGCTTCATGTTTAATTACTTTACCAAAATTTAGCAAATATTTATAATATATATAAAATAATTAATTAGAATATTTAAATATAAAAAATAATATCACATGTAAATAATATGTTGTTACACATCCCATTATATGACTTTTGATTTACTCATAATTAATGTTTTACTTTAGTCCTTCTAAGTGAAATTTTAATTATCCAGAAATATAAAAAAGGATTGTTGGACGACTCAACCAGATATTTATTGAACATAAGAGCCTTTTTCTATTCAATAAAAATATTTTAGATTGATTTTGAGGAAATATGAGTTGGGTTTTCAATATTGACGTTTCCACTAAACATAATGATGAGCATCAAGAACACAGTAGGTAAGAATTCCCACTAAAAACATGTTATAATTTTCATAGAAATTGTATATATCATTAGATGATAAATATGGATCATATAGTTGGAGACACCATGAAATAGTGGGATAATTAATAAAATAAAAATAAAAAATTATCATGTACCATCTAATTTATATTCAATTAATATAATAAAGTTTCAATTGATCGAATAACAACTTAGCAGGGGTGAATTAATTGTTCATTTTTATTGGTTTCTTGAATGTTATTACCTTAACACATGAATTGTTAATGTATATATCTTTACCATCATTTATTAAGTTCTCTATCATGAAAAACTAGAGAAAAAATGTATTTAGATGACATTTACACGATTCAGCCTCTGTTTGATAACCTACATATGTTCCATATACACTATATTGGGTCTAGAAAAAGTCACTTTAACAAATAAGTGAATAATATATCTGCTAACTCTCTTTATACACCTTTTATCTCTTGATTGGTATGATTATGATGAATTCCATTAGTTTACAAAATTTACATACAAAATTTTGATACAAAACAAAAATATAAATACGTTTTATAAAATTCTTTAGAAATGCTCAGTCAGGATCCTAAAACCAATTTGGTTGGTTAATATACCCTCACTATGACGTTGTTTCTAATGGACTATGTCAGAATAATTCACTCTGATAGAGATTTTATGACGAACCTATTCACAATATTCATTAATCATACTCAAATCAAGGACTCATTCAAATCTTCCTTAGTCTAGTAAACAAAACTTGTAGGTTTCTGACAATTTTCTAAGACCACATTCTAGAAAAAAACATCAAACAGGATTTATACCGCACTCCACAATTTCTGTATATCTTATAAGTTGATAACTAATGTTATACATTTCTTTTATTTGTTGGAAACACTAAATAGAAAAGGAAGGAGACTGGAAAAAATTTCCCACTAATTAAAATTTCAATTACTATAAAATGACACACATTTAATCATCAACTTCTAATACTTCAAATGTACCCAAGATTTATATAAAATTAGTATTTTTGAACCAACTCAAATTTCATGAATCCGATGTAACTTCCTCAACATTACTCTTATTATTATCCTCTTCTCTAGTCTAACAAACATCCTCATCATTATCTTGATTAGCATCCTCCAAATATTCACTCTGAAAAACATCCTCAACTTTTATCTGATTGATGTCCTCAACTCCAGTTAGATAAACATCTTAAACTTTAGTCTGATTGACATCCTCAACATCAGTCAGATTATGTTCATCCTATTCAATCTAATTAACGTATTCATCGATAGATTGATTAACAGACATTGCTTAAGACTAACTAAATTTCATAGCATCAATTTGATAAATTCCTTATCTTCAGTTTTATTAACTTCAATTTACTCCAAATGACTAACTTCCTCAAATTCAGTCTGTCTAAATCCCTTATCTTCATTCTCATTAACATCCCCATAATCATCCTGAATAGCTTTCTCACCATTAGTCTGATTAACATCTTCAATTTTTTTCACAAGAACTAATTATAATGGACTAGATTAAATCCCCAAGAACAAAAACATTATTTTACAAAAAGATTAGTTTTAAAAAAATACAAAGCCTTTAAAAAAAATCACAGGGGTTATTCAATATCCCCCTTTGTATTTGTCGAAAACAGTCATTGTCAACTTTTTTAACAATCAATAAATTCTTAAAACTAAAATTTTGTGAATAAAATGATGTCTTAATTTTTTATCACAACAAATAGTTTATCAAAATAGAGTGTATTATAACATAGTGATGGATAAATTAATGTTATTGATGGAATTATATTCATCAGTGACAGAAGAATATTGTGTCCATGTATAGAAAAATTCCACTACACTTTTATCTTTTCTTACTTTTCTTTTATTTTTTGTCTATCTCCTTTGTTTTTTGTCTCCCTCATTATCTGATAAGCAAAGAATTATATTTATTAATGATAGTTAAGTAAAAAAATATTACAAAGTATTAATTTGTTTCATTGTCTCCCCCATTTTCTACATAAAACATTGAATTGTGAGGGAATTCCTTATGGGAATTAGAAATTCAATAGAGGATCCTGGACATGAAGTTCCATCCTGAACTCAATAAACCTTTATTTTTTGAAATTTACTTTTTGAATATATAAACAATTTGACACTTCATTGATATATATCCCATCAGAGTATATTCAGTTGAAACATTCTATTCTATAAAGACAAATCTTCAATCAATCTTTTTTATCATGAATTTTGGATAGGATTCATAGAAAGACAAATTGAACATTTATTATTATAATCAATCTTCAATGGTTTAGAAAAGTTTACATTCAAATATTCTAGCATGACTTTTATCTATAACATCTGAGTATAAGAATGAGTAGCCACAACATATTCTGATTCTGTTTTTCCCAATGTAAATAAAGTTTGATTCTTTCAATGCCAACTTACAGAACATTCACCCAACAAATAGTTCCTCCTAAGGTTTATTTTCTATCATTACAAACTCTATCCCAATTGGCACTAGCTTAACCATGAAACTTCATCTCCAAAATTAATTTGAATGACAACAAATGAAAATATGTTACTTTGATATTTCATATATTACTATTTTCTTTGAACATATGTGATTATTTCGGTTAACTTTTATACTTGACACAAAAAATCATATAATAAGAAATATCATGCCTTTAGGATGTAAGGTAAATAATAATTCCTATCGACATCTGAAATTCCTTTCGATTCACACTTTTTAGAAACATTTCATTACTCAAGATCAAACTCACTGATATGGGAGTATAAAATTATATGTACTCATCCATAATAATCATTAGTTTAAATTATCCACCCTTAGTATCTAGACATAATACGATGTACTTTTCTTTTTATTAAACATTTAAACCGAAGAAGAAAGTTAATTATCCTAAAATTAAAACCTCAATGTTCCTTATCATTTATTCAAAACTTTTTTTTGTAAAAATAATATCTATCTCTAAAAAAAATTATAACATAAAACTAAACAATTAAATTTATAGATCTAGAGTAAACCTCTTTCATACATAATTTTCTACCATCTTTTCCATTATAAAAACTCAACATTTTAAAAAAATGAAGGTTAGAATATAATGGATGTGAAAATTGTTTCATCCATTACAAATATTTATTCAATATAAAAAACTGATTTCATATTAATGAAGTTGAAATTCACAAGGTTGTTCAATGTAATCATCTTCTTTAATTTCACTACTAAAAATTGTTTCTTTTACATCCTTCTGATATACTTTCTAATTCCAGAGATCTACCATTACTGAAATAAAATCTAATAGATTCTAAGAATACAATGAGGGAAAATGATTCATTAAAATACAAACCTTACATATATTAATATCCTTTAGAATCAATCATTTAATTATTTCATGAAACCTATCCATGTTTATTAAATATGATTCTAGAAAAAAAATTCTTCCAATAACATTTTTTCCTTTAGGATTTTGAACAAGATCCTATGTTTTATTTTTCTTAATATGATCCAACTATACATTCATATCATTCACCCATTCTTTATGTCTAATATCATCTGAAACTGATTTTGGTTCAACTTTTTAGATTACTGAAGTTATATTTTCTAAAATCAACATTCATATGGTCTGAATAGAAGCTTTCTGATTCCCAAGAATATTTTCTATTCTCTACATGTTTTTTAGGGTGGTAAATATAATTATTTCTTTCCATACTAAACATTATTCATTAAAAAATTTATCTAAATCTTGATATTTTTTCTTTCTATCATTATCACTTTCATTGGAAACATTCATTTTATCATTCTTTTCATTCTCAAAAACTTTTGTTAAGGAAAGTTTTCCATAACATTAATATCATATGAGTCAAAATAATTTAGTAAAAATTTCATCAAACATTTGAAACATATTCTATTAAGTGAATATACCATGAAACATACTTCATCATCTTTCTCATAAATATTTCAAATATATGTATTTTGTAAACACACTTAAACTTCCAAAAAAATTAATGTATTTTAATGAAGGATTTTTGTTATATGAAAATTTTTCTGAAGTAATTTCGGATTATTCTCTATAAAAAATTTCGGAACAGGTTAAACAACACTAACTTCTTCCCTCTAATAGAATATTTAATGATTATATTATTCTAACATTATTTTTCCCATTTCAACCAAACTTCTATTATTCATTTCTACTACTCTATTTTGTTCTGGGGAATATATAGAACTATAATGATATTTTATTCCAAATTTATCAAATAGGTTTCAAAATTATTGGATGTGATCTCTATTTCATTATCTATTCTCATATTCTTTATATAAACCTCTATATAATCCTCAACATTTTCAATAGAATATAAAACTTTCAATATCCTTTTACTTTTTCATCATAAACACGTTGTTGGTCATTTGAGGAAAATCATCATTAAGTGTGAAAAATAATAAATATTATTTTTCTGATTCATGCCTCATCAGCCCACATAAATTCAAATTAATAGGCTCATGTTTTCTTGTAGAATTAATCTCATATTTCTTATGAATTTTATGGGATATCATACCATTATGACTAGTAAAACAGAAATTTTCTTCTCTTCTTTTCAATTATGGAATGTTTCTCACAACTAAAACAATAGAAATTATGTTCATACCTTTCTAATGAAGATATAAAAGTCTTCTGTCTCACAAATTAGTCTCATCTTAATCACATATTAACCATGTGTTCATATGTTCTACAAGTTGAAAAATATTTCCACTAGTTATGTCTTCTTTTTTGATATCTTTTAAATCATTTAAACATCTTATAATACATAAATAGTTTCTAAAAATAATTTATTTTCCATGATCATAAAATATGAATTATACTATGTAATTTATTTTTTATCCCATCAATATATAAAATATTATTATATTTAAACTTTTATGATTTATTCTCATCCTCTCAAATTCCAATGATTTTTATGGAACAATCTTTCTCAAAGTCAATGACACCTACATCATGATTTTCAATATTTTTCAAAAATATCAAATCATCTTCTAAGTTTGGATAACAACCACTATCTAGTTTCCATTGTTTTTAGTTTTTACATTATTTTGCGGTAGTATCAACAAAAAAATCTCTATCCTAAACATTTTTCTTTCCATAATCCTTTTCTTTTCCCCAACAAAAAACATGTTCCAGAAAGACTGTCACACATATTTCATAATGATGACTAACATGATCAGATATTCCATAAATTTTTGCTATAAATTCCCAAAAAATGTATTGTTTCAAATATAATTTTATTTTTATTTTATATCTTCCAATTTGTTTGGAATGATTCACATTTTACTTTCACTATTTCTTCCACTTCTTGTAAACATTCTTTCAAAAAGAGATATGTTATGCCAATGATTATAATCCATATGCCCACAGATTCTGAAGAACAAATAGAAACCATCAAATATTTATTTTATATTGAAGATCAATCATTATCTATGGAAACTTTGTTGAGGTTGATAACTTCTCGCTGCTCTAACATACTCTGGAATTGGACAATCTTTCTATTTGACTGAGTTTTCAACTTTTGCAGATATGATAGGTTTCTCACATCCTTTCTCTACTAAACCATTTACATTTCATTTCTTAACACCTATAATGTTATAAAAATGATATGAAACATTATTTTCAGAGTGTTTTTAATTTAGTTGATTCTTTATCTGAGATATATCAAAAACTATAGAAGTATCATCCTTTACTTCTGAATCTAGGTAGGATTTTCCATTCATATTCCTCAAGGTACGTCCATACATGATTAGTTCTTATTGAAACATATTAACTTCTTCTTCCATATATTCCATATTATTATTGATATTTTCCACCATCTTTACCTATTTAGTAATTAAAAGTTTGTAAATTAAGATATCCTGAATGAATTCTTCACCATGATAGATGGCATATTTTTAGAATTTTGGAACTTCTTCACCATCATTCATTATTACTATAATTTTAATCTTGAGGGTTTAGTTTTTATCAAAAAGGAAACACTTTATATTATGATTTGATACTCAGATTATGATTCTTCACCACCTTCTTCTGAGTTTGAGGTATATTTTAATTTCCCAATTTTTTTAGATTTTTTTTTCAGTTGAGTTCAATTTAACATACTTACTCGGAATACTTATTTTTGTATTCCATTGACATCTTTTTATATTTTTTTAAATGGATTTTCATCTTTAGAGATTTTTTCCACTTATTTCATTTAGGTTTTTCCTCATAATCATCTTGATATTCTTCAACTTTATTCTAGTGGAAATTCATAGAAATGTGTTTGATTTCACTACAAACAAAACATTTTATAGGATGTTTCACCCAACACAATACTATTTATATTTTATTGTTCATAGATATTAGAGACATGATTTTGTAATTCAACTCATTATCGTAGTTATCTTCACAGTCACAACGATCAATATATTTAACATTTTTATTTTAATTTTTCTCACAACATCAAAATCCATTTCATCATTATAATTTTTTTAACATTGGACATTTACTCATTTCATAATAGATAATAATGTTATACAATTCATCAATAGATAAATCATTCTTATATTATAAGGAGTAAATTTTAGAATCAAATCTATATATACATTTTTTATATGTTTCTTCACAACCAAAGAATATTATATGACATCTTTGAATCTTATGATGTTTCCAAAAAAGTAATTTATTATAGATATGTATTCATTAATAGTTTCTTTATCTCTTACTTTTTTTTCATCATATATATGATGTCAGATTTGTAGCTTTTCTCCCTTCACTATACAATTCACATTGGAAATGCATTCCATTTTGTCCCACATACTATTTGATTTGTTGAGACTCATCACATTTATATAAACATTTTATGATAAATTCATAAGGATAACATTTCTATCATTTCCATCTATTAAAATATTTATATTATGAGAAATATTCCTCAAGGAATCCTTCCCAAATTTTGGAAACCTCATTATAGAAACATCAGTAACTTTCTATCCAATCTATATGAGATAAAGAATCATTCTATTTTTCCATACATAATAATTTCTTCCATATAATATAGTAATCCATATAATTTATATAGAATTGATATTATCCATGATATGTATTCAATAAGGGTAACTTTATTATTTAAAAAATTATAGTTCTGAAGGATTGAATAATAACTAAAGGGGGTCGAATTAGTTGTTCACTTTTTATATGTATAATGACTCGTAGAACCCTAACCCATAAACTTGTTAAACTATATATCCTTATCATATTTTAGTAAATACTCATTCCTGAAAAAGTAGGAAAAAATTAAAGAACATAAATATTACAAGGATTGGCCTCAGTTTAAGAAATTAAATCCTTTCTGTATCCACTCTCATGGATATATGTAAATTCACTATTATGAATAAGTTAATTTAACAAGAGAAAAATCCTATTTGACACCTTATATCACCTGATGGGAATTATTACAATGAATCCCATCTATTTAAGACTCTTTAATTTATACAATTGAGTAGAAAATAAAAGTAATGCAATTTTTTCTAATTGCTCCACAAATGCTCAGTCTAGATTGTCAGTCCAATCTGGCTAGTGCCAACACTCTCAGCCTAATGAGGTTGTGTCTGATGGTATCTGTATGATGAATTCAGTATGATTGTCTTATTGTGATAAAACCATTCACAATAAACATTACTAAAACTCTTCTAAAATAATCATTCTTATCTTCCTCTGTCTGGTAAACATAGCATTCAAGTGTCTCACATTTTTTTGAGATCTTATTCTCGAAAGAAAAGCTTTCCAAGAATTATGTAGTTCAATGCCTTTTTTCATAACAAAAATGTTTCAAATTATGAATCTATTATGATTATCTTTATTAGAAATTATGAATAGTAAAGGCGGTAAACTAAAAACCCTTTCCCTCTTAATGAAATTGTAAATCTCTGAAAATCACCCATATTTAAACGTCATCTTTTTCTACTTAAAACATTCTCAATATTTCTCAAAAATTAGTCTTCCCCAACATACTAACTTTTCTTTAGTATTTTGTAACTTCCTCATATTTGACCATATTATCATCCTTATCTTCAGTCCAATTAACATTCTCATCTTCCATCAAGTAACTACCATAGGTTTATTCTTATTAACATCTTCAGTTTTAGTCTGATTAACTTCTTCATATTCAATCTGATTAACATACTCAGCTTCAGAATTATTTACATCCTTTTCCTTATACTGATTAACAACCTTTGATTCAGTCTTGTTAAAATCCTCATCTTATGTCTGATTAACTTCCTAATCTTATAAATGATTAACTTATATGGTTGTAGTATGATTATTTTCATTGAATTCAATCTAATTAACTTCATCAACTTCAATCTGATTAACTTACTCAGCTATATTTTGATTAACTTCCACAGCTTTAGTCTAATTAACTTCATCATCTTCAGTATGATTAACATTATTGTCATTATTTTGAATTAAATTCATTATCTTAAGTATTATTAACTTCTCCAACTTTTGTCTAATTAAATTACTCAACATCAGTGTGATTAAAACCCTCATCATTTTAACACAAACACATTTTGATTGACTAGTTCCAATCTGAAATAACAAAAAAATTCCTTTACAAAAAAAATTATTTTTCAACAAAAAATTAATTATTTAAAAAATCACATAGGATACTAATGTACCAATAGAATTCATTTATATTCTTGTTGATCATTGAAAATGAAATCAACCCCATTATATATAAGATCAATTTTTGAGAAAGACTATCTCTTTACTAGCAATAACTTCCAGGAATGGTTCACACTCTTACGGGTTGTACTACAACATGAATACAAGTCCTATGAGATAAAATTCTTAATCCATGATATTATTTATAATGAGGTGTGTGGTGAGGAGTGAAATTTCTATGGGAAACAATTAAACAATGTGTTATAAGTTCTATTATTTATTATTTCATCCTTTTCTAGTGAACTGTTGATGTCATGTGAGAACATTGACTCCTATAGCATGATCCAACCACCCTTGGATCTTTATCTGGTTTTGGAAATACGTGAATGTTTTCAGATTTCCATGGTGCCCTTCATGATAAATTTTGATATGGTGCACCATTTAGGCCTCTTTTAGTTATGGTTATTAGATTAATAGATATCATAGATATTATTGGGATTAAAATAAATGATGAATTTCACATCAACCACATTAATTCCTAATTCATTTATGGATTATAATTTATTGTTAATTTTAGTATAACAAATAGATGTAATAATAACATATATATTTTCACCACACATTTTAATGTTGATTAGGATATGGAGCATGAAAATCATTATTTCCTTATGGTGAATAAGAGGAATGATTAGAAAAAGTGTTATAAGATAAACTATAAGTCTAAAGATTCAATGAATGTATATTATAAGAAGAGGAAGATTAAAGACAATGAATATGAATATAATTTATCTATTTTAAATGAGAAAAAATAGACAATAGAAGAAAAACGGAACCCAAAATGGTGTAAATTGAAGCTTCAATTATAATTTTTATTTAGTGAAATCTATCTATTTATTCATATTGAATATTAGAGATAGAATTTGGTGCTCAAACATGTATTAAAATATTGAAGATATATATATTCTAAATGATTTACTATGGTGAGATTGATCTTTGAGAATCCAATGGATCCATACATTCTCTTGTTTCTATTATGGATTAGAGTCTCACAGTGAATACTAGAATTATAATGGTTTCTAAAGTTTCATATTATGTTTCATCAATAAATAAAAAACATCATTTCACTATCAATACATAATCCAAATATATTTATTTTAAAATTTGGGAATAAATATAGATTCTGTTACAAAGAATGATTTTTTATGGAAATAGATATTTAAATAATGCTCATTATGTGATGGATTACACAATAGAATTAATGGAGACTGAAAATAAAAATAGTTCACATTTCTCATACCACACCCAAATAAAACATCACCTACTAGGTCAATTAAATGAAAAGTATTTTACTAGATTATAAAAAAATAAATATTTGTATTTGTTTAAAAAAACTCACTTTATACAGTATATGTTTAAAAGAAAACATGAACAAATACTAATTTAGTGGAGAAGGATAGTGGGATACTAAACATCTGGGTTGGGTCATACCGATGTGTGTGGACCATTTCCAATTGAATCTAGTGGTGGGTACTCATACATTATAACTTTTGTTAATGTATTTTTTAGATATGGATATGTTTAGATAATAAGGTATAATTTCAATTCCCCTAATGGATTCATGGAATATTACAATGATTATAAGAACCTGATTGGTATGAAAATTATGAAACTCTACTTAGATTATGGTAAAATATATATTAAAGAAACATCATTTATTATTTATGGGTGTTTGATATTTTATCATTACTGATGCCTCCTAATATACCACAATGGAATGTCTTAATCCCATAGAAGAATGATACCCTACTGGAAATTGTGATACCAATGATGAGACAATAATTTCTTCCATTATCCTTTTAGGAATAATTATTTAAAATATCAAAACACATACTAAACCTAGTTCTATCTAAAGAAACATATGATGTTCTCTTTGATCTTTTTTCGGAAAGAAACCCTTATCTTAAAATTTATGTTTGTGGGGTTTCATGTCATTTGTTAAAGTTTTTTGTAGAAACTAGAATTCATCCCATGTAAGTATGTGTATATTTATTGGTTACCCTAAAGTAACTAGTGGATAATATCCATTCAATCATTCATATATGAATGTTTCACTTTATAGATGTCACATCTTTCTTGAAAGGGATCAAATCTCAAAAGGGGATAGTGGTATTAATATAAACATCAGTGGAGTCTATGATAAAGATTCCCAAAATTAGGTACAATACTAGATTCCACAAAGAAACTTGGAAAAGGATGTTTTAGAGACACAATTATTGGGTAAGAGTCTAAGAGAGATTAGTGAACCGGAATGATATATGATTCTATTCACCACGGATGGTGAATCATTATTTAGTCATAATAATTGGATTGTGACCAAAAATAAAGTAGTAAGTGGAATAAGAACTTCCAAATGAAGGAATTGTTTAATTATAAAATATATTCCATCTAACAAAACCATTTATGGGATTTGGTATATCCTCTAACGGACATATGAAAAGTTTTTTGTAAAAGGGAATTTATTAATAAGATAAAAATATATAGATAACTAAATAAAAATAATGCAATATTGGTTAAAAAAGTTTCATATAATATTAATACATTGAATATTATGTAACATTTACACCAGTTTATATTTTTAAATCATGTATAATTATACTTTCCTCTCTAAAATTTTCTAAATTTGATGTTTTGAAAATAGATGTAAAATTAATTTTTTTTAATGCCAAACATCCTAAAGATGTATCTATGCCACAACTATAAAGGATTATATTCCACATGGATGAAATCATGGAATTAATGTTGTAGAGGTCCATCTATAGATTAATGAAATCATTCAATTCATCAAATATTCAGTTTTACGATTCAATAATATGATTTGGTTTTATAATGAACGAACAATAGGTTTGTGTCTATAATTAGTTTTGTATGAGTGAAATAGTTTTCCTGATATTTTATGTCAATACACATTTCATATGACAAATAAAAAATCAGTCTTACAATCCACTAAGGAATAGTTAGAAACTTGGTTCTCTATGATAGACATAGGTGAATAAACATATATTCTTTGAATCAATATTCATCATGATAGATATAATATGATGGATTGACTAAGTGAAATTACATAAATTGACAAGTTACTAATAATAATCAGCATGAGATAATTCATGAGGGGATTGTTTATCATGTCTCATTTCATTCATCTCTCTAAGAAAACTGTGTCCTCAAACAGATGTGGAGAGATATAGTATTGTAGGAACAATATATATATCATTGATTGGGTCATTCATGCATGTTATGATATGTCCTAGTCTAAATGTTACATATTTTTTAAGCAAGTTAGGAAGGTGTCAACATGACCCAGGTGATCACCATTAGATGGAACTCATGACTATCCTTATGTATCTTAGGTATATTAAAGATATATCCTTAGACTATATAGGAAATCAGGAACTGGTTATCCAGGGATTTGTAGTCGCCAATTTCCAAATCGATCATGAAAATCTAAAATAGTAGTTAAGATATATCTTCACACTCAATAAATTTATTGTTACATCCTTGAATTTTAAGGTACATTTTTTAATTTACGATCTATCTTGTATTTATTTCTCAAAGGTATTTAATATAGGAAAAAGGGTCTTTGAAATTAGTTACAGAGGTTTATGGAATTAATAGTATACATGTTGTATTAAACAAGGAAACCATATTTCCAGTGGGATCCCACTGGCCCATCAGTGGAAAAGTCTAAATTAGTTCAGCATTCTCATTCCCACTAACATTACAATGTCACCCATATTCTGTTATCATTAATGAATTTATCATTTTTCAATCCAATTAAATTATTAATCTATTCATCAAAAAAATTTAAACCTAATGTGAAGAAAATGTATAATAGGGATCAACCTCAGTACAATTGGGGTCCCCTTCTTATCTCCTTGGATTCTAGAAGTCTAGATTTATCAGGGGTGTCAATTGAGTTTTGATATATATATTATAAACATAATTATAATAATTTCATGAGAATTGATAATAGATCATTGTTATTATATATATATATATATCTAACATATAACTCATTTTTGATTGATATATCAAAATTGGAAAACAAAAATTGGTGGCCCCTCTTCAATCAAACATGGATATACCCTTGGCAGACAATCCCATTTCTAATTTTATATATATTTCATCTCATAGAAATTAATTTTACTATAATTATAATTCTATATAATCTTAGATGATGGATTAGGTCTTCTTCTAATGAATTCAAAGGTGTGGGCATGATATTGGTTTAGTTCCTTTATAATGATTGGAAATCATCTTAGACATGCTATGGTAGGAATCAACATAACTTATAGGAACCTCGAATAAAATTATTATATATATATATATATATTTTATGTTTCACTATTCCCTGATTTCTTTCATTATATTGATCACATGAGTGTGTGTAGAATGCGAGACCCATGTGTGATTTTTGATCACATATTTACATGTGTGTATAGAAAATGATACTTGAAATTTTTGTCATATGTTGTCTGCATATGTTTCATTCCCGTTTTGGTTTGATTATATGGCCTATAAATGTTATACATGTTGTTTAAATAAAATTTGGTCTATAATGTATTACACAACCCTTAAATGTGTATCATGGGTGGTATATGATGACGATGATGATGATGATGATGAAGATGAGAAAGGACCAAGACCCAAGGAACGTGTATGACTATGTTGAGGACCGATCCTAAGAGATAAAATGGGTTTCCTTTCATTTATCCTAACCTAATATGGCACCATGATATGATGGTCGGGTAGCAAGACCAGAGGTAGTGTAGGGGAATGGTTTACTTGTTTCATTTCTCATAATAGAGATGGGGAATGATGAAATTATACCTAAAATCAAGATTCATTTCCCTTGTGTCTACTCATGGACATATGAGGTATCCTTGTATGAACTATTAATCATGAATAATATTATGAATCTTTTATGGTATGGAGATGAAACCTGAATCACTGTGGTTCGTGGTAGCGTAGTTCATGCATGAACGTTTGAAAAATGATTGGGTTATATAATTTGGTAATATCTATATTTACATCATGATGTACGATTTTATATACATTAAAACATACATTGGTGATGTATTAGTTTTTTCCTACATTGTTTATACTCACACCATACAATGTCATCATAGTGCATGCACTGACATAATGATATGTGATATAGAGAAGGGAAATGGCCCTGTAACAGGTTGTTGGGGATCTTGGTGTTGGGATATATATTTGGGGCCAGGATAAAGTCTGAATGGTTTCCACAACACTTTTATTTATTTTCTTTTGCAATTAAATTATTATGCAATTCAGTTTACCACATTGGGGGTCTATTTGATTATACTAACATGATTTTATATGAAATCATATATAGCATATATATGTATTATATTGCACTATGATTATTTTCTTATTTTTATAGCATTATTTATAGTGATTATTACTACTAAAAATGTATTGAATCACTATATTACTTTATAACCTCATCGCTAGTTGGTAACTTGTTGCAAACATAGAGGCGAGAATGACATTTTTTGGCACTTCGACTCAGCAGTAGTTATTCAGATCATAAGGTAATAGGTGTTGGGGACTTCAAGATATCAAATTAATCCACGGTCACTGATTCTCTATTTTAATTTGAGTATATTGTTGATTCTAAGGTAGAAATTGAATCATTTTGGATATGAAAATTAATTGATGATGAAAGCATGGTACCTCAAAGTAGAGACATGGTCACAATATATTTTTATAATATTTTAAATGTTTTTCTTGCAAAAGATATAACATCACATCTAATGATTAAGTACATACTATGAAAATATATTCTTTTGTGGGATTTTTTTAGAGAGGAGGAATCGAAATAAGAAAGGTTTTCATGGAATAAAACATGGGTGTCCCAATATATATTTCCATAACTTAGTAGAAACATGATCTAAATTTGATCAATAGACTATTTAAATTCATCAAGAATTTGATCAAATCTTTATGAGAGTATATTAGTGTTTTTTTCATTGAACTATGTGGGTATACATTAGATTACATGTATATTCAATGTGGTAAATACGAACTAAATATCATATTATTTATTTGTAACTATTTTATGTGACTTTAATGTAATAATTCCATAGATTACCTATCACATTGAAAATGGAATAGAAGATCCCTACTAGGATGAGAATATTTAAATTTATTAATGATATGATTGAACATTATTCTATAGTAATAAAAAATTATTTGATTGGAAACGTTGTATGTTTATTGTCAGGGGAGCGTTCTCATTAGTTAATGAGACTACATCTTATGAATTCCACACTGGGTAATATTTGATATTGGAGATTATAAAAAAAGGCATGCCTGTAGGAATTCATCATGTTTGTGACACATTGGATAGAAATATATGCAAGAGTTGGTATTGAACTCTAGAAATCAAAATACTATTAATACTTTTCATGAATTATATACTTTGATGTATACCCGTTAAACATGAAAATAGGTATTGATAAAGATGTTGGTTATATTTGGCACATCATGAATGATATGTAACTAATGAATATGTCAAGGAAGGATTTTTACCTTTTATCATTATGAATTTTGATATCTCACCCATTTGATTGAATTGGAATTGTCATATAATTGTTTTTGGGAATGGTGTACATATAAGGTCATTTAATATTGTTAAAGAATGATATATCAAGAATATAGATTAATTGAATGAGTGTGATACCTGGTAGATGGGATATAGGGACAAAATGATTATGTTACAAGGATATTATTCATAAGTGGGTGTCATTATTATAATTTACATTATTCTTTTATGGGTTCCTCGACCTGTTGTGATGTTGTAATCTTGGACTTCAGACTGCACACCTAATGACAATGATTAAGAAACCAAGACGGTCATGTAAAAAATATTTCCTTTGATCCCAATTAAAAATGATTTATATTTAATTATCAAATAAATAATACTCTCTAGACATGAAATTCATATTTTTTCATGTTTAATTAAGTGAAAAAAATATTAAAAAACTATTTACTGATAAGGTAATTATATAAGTAATATATTATACAATATTTTTTTTATATCTTATTATTACCATGGTAATTAATAAATATTTATAAAATAACAAAATAATTTATTTAGTTATATGAGCATTAAATATATATTTATTTACAAGAAAATGAATTTAATATTTATTTAATTGTTGAATGAATAATGTATATTTAAATATTTATTCAGGTATTCAATAAATGTTAGGGAGGACTAGTCGATAATATTTTCTCTAGAGGAAAATATTTATTTACCGTACTATAAAATAAATACTAATTATCACGTAGGTTTACACATGTCATAAGTAAAATGAAAATATTAATTTTAATTAATTATAGTGATGTTTATCAGGGGTTAATTAATTATTGGTGAATTTTAGTGAATTTATTTAAATTAATCCATAACCCTATCTATTTTATAATGTACTATATAAATTAAAGAATGTTTTATCGTTTTCTATGACAATTTCCTCTGAAAGTGTATCTCCTCTTCTCTTCTGCTCAAGACTAAGAAGAAGAAGAAAAATTCATTCAAGACTGATGTTATTTTTGTTGATGTATGAAAAAATTACAGGATGGTCTGTCAACCAAACTAGCACCCACCATTTCATCAATTTTATTGATAGATCTACAGGGTATGTGTGGATTACTATAAATGGGGCTCCAATTTGGGTGCTCATTACAAAATTATGATACAACAATTGGGTAAGAATGATCAACACTATATGAAAAGAATGATCTCAAAACCGATGTAATCTATCATATCTAGTTCTAAATTAGTTATAAATTAATGTTAAAAGATATCATTTACAGTATTTGCTAAAATATTTTTCAATATTATTTAGATTTTTTTCAATCATGGAGGTCAATGTGATGTACACTGGAAATGACATGTTGAATCTAAAAAATGATGAGTTTTCCATTACACCAATGGGTTATTATATTATGAACTGAAACATAAATAATGATTTTGTGTGTAGGGATGTCTAGATCCATTATTTGTTTTATTTTAAAAGTCACATTATGGTGAAGTGATAACTCTACATAGAACTGATAAAAACCCAATCATCATTATTACAATATTTATATGCATGGGATCAATCCTAAAAATCAACATCCCAAATTTGAAATTATCAATTATCTAACAATAATCATCTAACCACTATGGGTGACAAGATCTCAAGTAGTGGACTACCTCAAGCTTCACCCTCAAATAGATCATCTCACCATCATTGACACAGCTACACCAGTCACACTCCCTAGTCATCTTCTAACGATGCTTCAAATGACCCTAACAGAGTGAGATCACGACATCAAATCATAAACACCATCGATAATACACTATCATAAACCAAACTGATGACTACCACTATAACACAAAATGATAAATTCCTAAACCAGAGACAAAAAAGATAACCTTCACTGAAAAGCAACGAACGGATTGGACACATGATAAAATTCAAAAAAAAAACCATCGCTATGATTTCAGGATGGAACACTAAAAAAATCAATAAAACAAAAACCATATCAATTTTCATTTCTATTTCCACCAATATAATTCTCCAGCATAGAAGATAAAGAGAACTGGATCCTGGTAAAAAGTGAAACCTACTCCAACTGGGCAAGGAATGTAGTCGGCTACAAAATCACACATCATATGATTTATACATTACCATTGTTGTAGAAATAACTGTGATTGTAGTATAGTAACTTAAGTTTATTTATATGATTTGAGTTGACAAGCGCTATGGTTGTCGACAAGACTAAAACTATTATCCAAACAAGAGAAAGATGGCGCGAGAGCACCTTGAAAAATCATCGATCGTTGAACAATAATTCCCAAAACAAATTTTTTATCCAAAAAAAATATTTGATATAGAGACTCATGGAGGAACATGAGGTTAGAGAAGGTTTGAGTGGCCAGTGCCTCCTACAGAAAACAATCACAGTAAGATGATCAAAACAAACCTGTTGAATTTACACCAAGTAGAACAACACCAATTTAACAGATTGATTAGTTCTTATCCATGAATTGTTGTTGGGAAGTGAATTATTGACTGATAGAGCCCTTACTAAAGGAGAATATCAAAAGTCAGTATGAAAAAATAGTAGTATTGTTCATGTATTTTTACAAAAATTATTATGTGGATTTACAATGATTTTTATTAGAAATAATTTTATGGAGAGGGGAATTTGGTAGTGTAGTGAAAAGAATAATATGAAGACATAATGAGAAACTTTATTTCTTTACAGTAATTTGTATTTTTTTATGAAATTATAATTGCATCATAATGAAAAAAAATCATCCAATTTTTTTTAAGAATATTGACTCATTGTTGTACTAAATTTTTAAATTTGTCACTGAAAAAACATAATCAACTACAGTGGGTGGTGAAACGACTAAATTTTTAATAGAATAATAATTTTATGTATATTGAATGTTACCATTCATTTTTTATCCATGATATATTATTTATCTAGAAACAATTACCACACAAAACAATACGTGAAACTAAATCAATCTTGATGAAAGAGAGATAGAATATGAATATTCCATAACATCTACCCTCAATAAATTTTCCCATAGAATATCTCGCATCTACCACACTCCATATAATTTATTCTTCTTTTCCCTGGAATTTATCTCCCATAAAAATCTATAAATAAATCTATAGTAAAAAATTTATGTATTTTTAATATTTATTTTAAAGAATCGTTATTTATGTTATGATATGTTGTAAGCAACATAATAACTAAAAGCATCTGCAATAAGATACTTTTACTAAATGGATTTAATATGGAAATATTTTTTAAAAAAATATTCTCTTCATGTGGATTGAGAAAAGATATCCCACATATTATAGTTGACACACTTGCATTATATTACAACACTAAATATAATGATCAATGAAATTTTTATGGAGTGATTAAACCCTATTATATTCCTTTGGATATTTAGAGAAGCTCATCATTAAAATATTTGTTGTGATTAGACACCCACTTTTTGCGATTGGAATTTTTGAGCACTAAAAATTTAATTAAATATTTTAACCTTTTTCTCTTTCTCGAAAAAATATATATGAATTTTGAGTATGGTAAAATTTCCATTATTTTTTCCTTTGATATCTTAACATTCCACGATATTAACTTACCATATCCAATTGAAGTTCTCCAATTACAATTATGTAGATAAATAAATATCATTCCATGCATATGGTTATCAGTAGGACTCCATTAATGAATCATATCAAATTTAGAATCCCAATTTCATTAATCTCCATCAATTTTTCATTATTCATATGAATCAGGGATGAAATTAAACTATAGGCATAGCTCATAATTATATTTTTTCTAGATACAGACCAAGGTTCCAATAAACATCCTCAGATCAGTTTTCTCATAAATCATAGTCAATCCTAGTTGGTTCTTCATGTTGGATAAATTTTTTAGGGGAATACTAAAAAACACTAAATGGGGAAGATTTTTAATTTTGAAACTGGATCAATGGGATTAAATGATGTCTTCACACATCTTAATTCAAGCATTAATACAACAAAATCCAATGGACATAATTCGTCATATGTGATTCCACTACCAATATTCATGATTAAAACATGTCACATAATCATTTTAAAAACACTAAAATTTTCAATATCTGAATTTCTATAAAAAAATCAGGTTCATTTACATTTCTTAGTGAAAATTCATTTTTCCATGACACCAGTTTAGTTTGATTCCAAATTTGAGATGATTTTAATTATCTTTCATTCAAACCTGATATCTTTAATAAATTTTTGTTTTTTATATAATTTTTTATCATTAATGTTAATTACAATAAAAAAAATTAATAATTGAAGAATCTCATTCTTAAATTTTTTCAGTGCAACCTCCCTTTGTACTCACCTCTTCACCTATGTTTGAGTATTCAAATCCATTCATCGAAACATTCTTTATTTCTTTTTGTTTTTTTGCGAATATAATCAATTTATGTTCATTGAGTGAATTTGAAAGAAATAAAAATAGGATTAATGTTTGGTATGATTGGAATATGGCTTCAAAACCATAGGAAAGAACCCCATTCATGGATGAATCTTATGAAAATATATGAATGACTATGGTAGAAACACTATCCACACACATAACCAGTATCCTTTGGCTAAAATTACAATCATTATGATCATCATTCTTGTTTTTGGATTTTATATTAGAGACCATCTTTGTTATAATATATTTATTGATTGAGCTTCATCTCATTTCATCGACACTCTATACAGTAAAATTTATTTATCGTACTCTATCATCAAATGAGATAATATTATATAGATTTAATTTATTCTACAGGATTCATTCTTTCATTTTATATCTAATTATGATCTATAATGATGACATAATACAATTTCCCTTCACCGAAACATGACCTCATCTCTTAAGGTAGAAGATAAGGATTATCTTTGAACACATACTTACTTATCATAGGTTATCTTCCCAAACATTCAAATGACCATATCTCGTGCATGATAGTTTTAAAAAATATGACACATTATGACATTGTTTTTCAATATTATGGAAACTTCAATCATCATCATGGTGTATCTTTTTGATGTCCATGTAGTCACCCTGATATGAGTTATTTTGGTGATTCCAGGTGGCACGTAGAATTTTGGATAAATAAAGTTCACTCTTCTTAGGTTCACATCACATTGACATGGTTAGTTTCTGAAAACGATTGTGTTAGATTCATATTGTAATTTTTTCACCTCACAGTCACCTAAGCCACTGTAGATGCATTAGATTGTCTGTTTGAACATTCAAGCACTTTCACATTGAAAATAATCTTTTTATCACCTTATATACTACACTCCTTAATTCATTGAGTAATTCCTTCTTATGGTTTCCTAGCACAATCACGGGATATTCTACCAAGCCCATCACAACATCCCAATTTCATCATGCGTTTAATTAGCATGGGAAATTTACTAATTGCGAGTATACATTTCCAATAACATAAAAATATTGTGGAATTTATCCCATTATTAGAAACTAAAAAAATTGCTACATATTGAATTAATAAATTATAGATTTTTTTTGTAATATGAAAAATAATTACATTAAAATATTTTATAATAAAAATTATCATTAGAATAAAATGAAATTTATTTCAAAAAAAAAAGAAATAAAATAAAGTAAACATGAAATAAATTCATTATTAAGAAATTCCATTAATTATATTACAATTAAATATTCTAAAAATATGAAAATATTTACGCATAAAATATTTAACAAATTAAATCCCCGCATAATATATCCAATTTTAAATATTAAAAAAATTATTATTCAAACAAACAATGTTATAAAATTACAAAAAACATCAATTTTGATCACATATTAGTTCCATATAATTAATATTTTCAAATAGAATACTTTAAAAAAATTCAAATTAAGGCCACATCAATATAAATGTGGATAGATTTGCTCTTAATATTGTTCATGGAAGTGATTTCATATATATTATCTCATGAGTTTTTTTTATGGAAATGAATTCCAATATCATTATTCACAACATTATGCATGAACAAGATTTATGATATCCTCATTCACAGTTTCATGAATTCTCATGCTAATTTACATATGATATTGGTATTATTATTTTATGATTTCTTGATTATTGATTTGTTTTTCATGCTCCAATCACCAATGTCTTCTGTTATGCCGAATGTTTTATGTCATGACTATTGGTTTATGATATATCCTTTGTTGGGTATGGTTCTATATTGATATATCAACATACCATAATTATGTTCTCATACCCAAAATGTTATCTTATAGGGACTTATATTATTTTCTTATTGTCAGTTATTTTCATGTTTATGAAGAATCTAATCTCACATGATTTTTATGTTTCCTATTACTAGGACATGAAGAAGTGTGTAACATAAGACTTGTCTAGAATGGGGTCTAGTGTGGTGATATGGGATAAAAGATAACAATGTATTAAGAAATTAATATTATGTATTATATCACAAAAGATAATACATTTTTTTATTGGATATATAATAATGTGTGAATTTTTTATGTGTAATGTTTGAATTATGAAAATCATATAAAATATATTTCTTTGCTGCTTAAGTTATCACACCTGGTATCAAAACATAGGTGTAATTACCTTATTTTTTCACCAAATTCAGGAGTACATGTCTATAGAATATGATGATATTAAAATAGTCTCAGAGGGTATCATTGTGAAATGATTAAAAATGATTGGAATTACATTGGACATAAAATGGATATGTCCCAAATATATGGGGGAGGTGATAAAATATGGTGAATGGATATATTTTTTCACCCTTCAAAATAGATCATTATGATATAAAATTTTATTCTGGATATAACTTTTTCTTATATATCAATGAATCTAGAAGCCTAATCTTCAACAAAACAATGGTTATCATCTATACAATATCTTCTGTGTATATTGTGGACTCTAAAGCATCTATGTATATAGATTGAATATTAATTTTTGAGTCAAATATTATAATTACACCCAAAAATTACTAAGTTTTTACCATACACACTTTTAATATTATAATATTGACATCTTCCTTGGAGACAATGTCACACAAGAGAATAAAACATATACATTGTATGTTTTCACTCTGTGTGGACTTAACCCAATGACTTAAAGTCACAATTAGAATAGTATATATTGATGATACTATGGTGGACCCTATGAATATAGTAATATATATAAAAAATAATGATTCTCTTATGAGAAAATTTAGATTTAGAGTGGTAAGTAATTATCTCAATCCTAAGTGGGCATATTGTGATAGTGTTTACCATTTACCTAATAATAATTTGGAGTTTCTATTATTTATTCATGTATATATCTCGATTTATAATTGTTTTTATCTTACCAATATAGTAATATTTCTAATTTATTTACTATATATAATAATGTCCTTAGATTACATGTCTTGTCTGATGGTTGTAATAGTTATCAACAATAATGATAACCTAGATATTTAATTACATTAATATGAATCATATGTCATATATTCTAGATTAATCATACTAAAGATACATATATAATGTTTGAATATCAAGTGCACGGGATAAAAAGCATTGAGAATTATTATAATTATTCTCACAGTTGGTGGTATCAAGTTTATGAGATCATGTGGACTAACCAGTTATTCAAAACACCACAAGTCCTGAGTGGCATTGGTTGTTCTTATATAATAATATGTGTGTTGTTATACAAATAATTTATTATTATTATTATATATCATTGATTATGTAAATTTATGATTAATAAAAATCATGGTTTATTATGTTTCTCGAAAGGTAGCTTGCATTGGGTACCTTGTTGATGATATGCCATTAACTGAATAATTAAGAAAAAATCTATTTTATGAAATTAAAAGAATATGTATACAAGAAATATTTGAATATGATCCTAGTAACATCTACATAACCATGTATAGGTTATATGAAGATTATCCTATTTGGTATGTTTAATTAAAGAACAAATAAATCATGTAAGGATGGTTCCATAAGATATGCATTCAACTGAATAAGATATCATGAGACAAGTAGATTGTATTAAAAAAATTATTCTAATAGGGGAGATTCTAATTTCTAAGTTTTAAATTAATCTTTTTTGAGTCATTTGTGTGTTTTTATATACTTCATATGGTATTTGAGAAGTACTCACTACTATTGGGAGGCTATGGAACCATGATATATAGTTATTTCTAATTTCTAATGGACATATCTAATTTTAAACATTAAAAAACAATCCAAATTTAGTTTTGATCTAGTAATATCTACCATATACATAATAAAAATTTTCATTCACCTACATTTGAATATATATATTTATTATTATTATAAAATATTTATATTTATAATTATAATTATTTATTTATTTTATAATTGCAATTCCTAAAACCATAGGTGAGTTTTCCCATTGCAATAAGACCTCTTTGTAGAGACATACCACCATATAAAATTATTTTCATTACTTTAGAGCCTCCATATGGAGGAATGTCACCATTGGTGTGGTACAATATGACCATAGGGACTCCAAAATTGGGATCTTAGACCCTTATAAAATGTTCCAATGGCTATAAGGCCTCTTTGTGGTGGCTTATTTCCATATGTTAGGATACACATGGTCATCATGCCACCCTACTGAGATTTACCACCACATTTGAGGAGGAACATAGATATAAGGAGTATATTTATAGATATAGGTATGTATAAGAGTGTTTCTATGGTTATAACTTCTCTTTGTTATTTCATATTACCATGGGTGAGTGTGGAAATGGGTTTCTTCCCCCATGTGAAGACCCTATGTCCATTGGAAGAGTGGCCCATGGTGATAGGCCATTGATAGTGAGGAATATCACAATGGGAATGAATTCCAAAAAGGAAGGAGTTTCATTGTGTGGGAATAATTATATAGGAAAATCCTTCCCTTGTAATAGTATATTCAAATGATGCTCTAACACATTGTGATTCTAATAATTAGTATTTCACACGCGTCTATAGCCTCAAGTGACATGGCTCTTCACCATAGAATCTTACCAAATTGTTAATGTGTTGATATTGTTCATAAACAATTCTTTCTGATGTAATTCTTTGGACACAATTAAGTGTTCCAATGTTATAATTTCCCCTAAATCCTTCACCACCCATTAGATAAGGCTATAGACCAATGTATGACTACAGTTATCCCAGATGTGGCTATAGAACCATAACCATAACTCAGTTTTATTGTATTTTAGGAATCATTTCTATTTATATTTCATTCTTAATTCAATTATATGAGATCATTAAATTTATTAAAAAGTGATCCTTTTCTATATAAATTATTAAGAATTCAATAATATGGGAATGTTTTATATATACGTACTTTCAATCTTCCTCATAACACCCAATTCCAATAAAGAAATATCGTACATAACTAATTTAAAAAATTATCATATCTTAATAATTATCCTATTTTTCTCATATATCTCCTAATAATAACATTCCAAACATTGAAATATTATTTATACTATAATTTAATTTTCTATTATATCTACAATGATTTTTATTATATGAAAAAATCCAACATAAACCATGAATCCTTTATTTTATCTTAGACCGGAAATAAATTTAATATTTAAAAACATCAAATGTCAAATGTGAATGAAAATAATTCTATCTAAGTTAATTCAATTATTTCATTATTTATCATAACTTATATAGGGACTATGTAAAAATAATGAAATGTTTCTTGATATCAAACATCAAATAGCCAAGTAAAAATCCTCACATTTCTATTTTACATTAATATCTTTAGAGAATCAATATAGATAACATGAATAAAAATCTTTCAACTTAGAATAATTCATGATATATTACCCTAGAATATAAGGTAAGAATGTTAAATTTACATATAATGGGGATTTAAAAAGATACAATTCATAATATATGTAGTTTTAAAATAAGTTTAATCATAAGGTATGTCAAAATGACAAAGGTTATCAATAGTAACCCAATGGACATAATAATTTAAATGTGGCTCAAATTTTCCATTTTTAATAAAAATACCAATTCATTTTCTTGAATTGATTCTTATCCCATAAAAATATTACAAAAGAAGGTACTAGAATCAACTCTAAAAAAATGAGATATTTGATATTATAAATATTAAAATCTATATCATTTATGAATAATAACTAATGATTTGTTACATAAGTACTCGCATAATACAATCCTTAATGGTTGTTAATCCTGGTGTTTTTGGGTAATTAGAAACAATAAACCATACAAATAAATTGGTATACAATAACATTAATTAATAACATGATTTAATTAATAAATTTCATTCAAAATCCAAATCATAGAGACATAAAATGGGTGATAATCATAAAAATATCTTGAAAATGTAATGTATGATGATAACATCAATGAAACATATGAATGTAAAAACAACATAAAACTTGACCTCATAAGAAGAAGTCACGACGTAGTGTCAATACATCATAACATGATGTGATTAGTGTTGGTCGGAGTAGAGTACAAAAGAGGGGGGTGAATTGGGTACCTATAAAAATTTCTGTTTGATAATTTTTCATTAAATGTTTCCCAATAAAAATAAATACATCACAATTAATCAATTTAATACGGTTATGAATGTTTGAATGTTCCAATAAATTCTTATAAGATATATTAATTCTCAGTAACATCAATATCGGTTATTGATAATATTTTTGAAGAAATTCTAATATGGAAAAACAATTATAACTTCAATCCAAGATTAACAATAAAATTAAATCAAGCTATTTCACACTTATATAGTAAAAAATATAAAACTAAATGAAAAAAAAAGTGGATACAAAACTAGTGGTTCCGTCTCAATCTGATACCTGATCCACTCTACTTGATTATCACCTTCCACCATGTAGTTTGAATTAATAAACTTGATCCACACCCTAGATCAGGGTAAACAACATTGCATAAGACTGTCCTGGTCACATGACCTCTTCCACATTTCTTCATGGGTATAATATACCAGGTAAAATAGAGAACTCTTCAACACTTATCTGTGGGAGTGAACAAGTATTAAAAGACATGAGAGGAAGGATATCTTGTATCCTTCAGTTTACTGTAGGATAAAGTGTGTGTTTTAATACAGACACACAAACATTGTTCGAAAGCTAAAAACTGTACACAACCGAGAAAAGAAGATGAGATAAGGTTAGAAGTTAACTATGTGTTATTATATGTTTCTCTGGACTTCTATGAAGAATCATATGCTAGTATTGACCCCTCATGCGAGAAACCTAGTATTGCATGTATGGTGCTTGGGATTGCAGTTAGATCCAGCTCCTGTTCATCGTGGAGTTTGTATTGCGAAAATGTTATTTCCTCTGATCTTTTGTATCCTAGATTTGGATTCATGAATTTTTCATGTTCTCTTCAAAAGTGTCATGTTGCATGTGTTGGTTCTTTTTGTAAGAATGCTTTCACTTCTACTACTCCACTGCAATATCTTGTTTTAGTGTCACGCATTTATTTTTATTCATGGAGTGCATTATCTGACGTTGACAGGATGCATGTATTCTACACATCATACATCATAAAATCAGGTGACATGTCTACAAAAAAATATTAATAATGTCAGTGCATTTAAGAGACTCCAATATGACAGTTAGAAATTAAATTGAAAATAGAAAAACAAATTTAATAACGATGTCATTATCTGTCGGGAAACGATGTTTCTTGGAAATGGTGTATTCTTGTTTACCATTGAGCATTGATAAATTCTTGATGGCATAGTGGTAGAGAGTTCAGAAACTAGTAGCACAAATGTGGTGTGAGGAACATGGTGTCTTGTCATTTTCCAAACTTCGAACGGTGTCTTAGCAAGGAACTGTTGTCACAAACATCAATAGATCTGAAACTGGTTACAATGTCTATTCATGGTGTCTAGTCCTAGTGTCTGGGTCATGGAGTCTAGGTCACGGTGTTTGGGTCATGGTGTCTAGTTCACACTGTTTGGGTCATAGTGTTTGGTTCCTTTGGAAGAAAGCCAGAACCAGTGGTAAACTCACGGTTACATAGACTTAGCTAGATATCTGAATATAAACATAAGCATTAATATTTTCAGAATTATTTAGACATAATCACTCATAAAATAAACAAATTTTGATATAATTTACAAAAACCAGTCATGATTTATAGGAATCAATATCTTAAGAAAATTTTATTAAAGCATAAAGATACGAACAATATATACACATGAGTTGAATACAAGATGTATAAGATTGGTGAACATTTAAACATGATTAAAACCTGAGGAGTCCAAAAGTATCCTCCTTTTTTATGATTGAAAATCATATGAGTGAGAGATATATTCGTAGTGTTATGTGTGACCCTTAGTGTATGTGTCTCTCCCCCTTTTGGGATTATCAAAATGTGTACTAAAGTAAATAATTGAATAGACAATAAGAGTTCAGAGTGCATTAGATGGAGAAACATGTGTCATTACATACAGTGGAAAAAAATTCAAAAAAATATCCCTATAAAATGATAGTGTTCACTGTTCTTCAGCACTGTATATCTTTTCTTATCCCGTGGCCACAACATTAGGAGAAGCCGTATGAGCAGAGATTAAGGTTGAAGACGTGAGTGAACCAACTGTCAGAGAAGGATGAGCGATTCATTGAAAAATAGAAGGGTCCGAGGTAGGTTTTTTGGAAGACGGAGGTAATAGTTGGTCAAGGATAATAGGTCTAATCAATCTCTGATCCTGAGAGATAGACATAAAGTTAGAGGCAAAGGAAATGAATGAGGATGGTGGACAACCAAGCCGTAAGGGTGAAGCTCAATGTGCCACAATAGTAGTGCTCTACACATGATGATAAGGCCTCAATAACTAATGAATTCCATAAATAATTTCACCAGCATACTACATCACATTATCAAAGTTATATTTGTTAACCATGAAATTTTCCAACAAGGGAGTGAAGTATTTCATCTTTTGAAGTTCAGTTTTGAACGCATGAGTGACATGAGTGATTTTCAGATTCTCTATAAGGTACCTGAAATGATTTTTCATATAATGATTTGAGAAAGTCCTATTGAAGTAGATATCCAACATATTAGTAATTTTCTCTTGAGAATCATTTGAAATCATGGAATAAATTCTTACCAAATCTATAACTCTATCACTAATCTTGCCAACCACAGACAATGATTCTTGGTCAAAGCCACTGATCATAGATTGATGTTTTTCCATAACAATTGTTCTGAGCATATCACTATAAAATGAGGGTTGATATGACTTTCCAGAGGTACTATAAGCATTAGTATTTGATTTAAGGGACATTAGTTGATTTAGAACATTTTATAGACATCCCTTATACTCACTAGTTTATTTGCTGAGATCAATATCAATCTCACGCATTTCTTGAACTATTTTTGTGTTTCTTTTAGCAAAATTTTCTACTAAATAAGTTAGATTAGGTTTAAGTAGAGAGATGAATTCCTTTGGAATCTATCCACTAATATCCTAAATAGGATGATCAAAAGGATCTGGCCTTGATTTCAACATGCTCTGCATATCATCAATCATAACTCTTAGAGACTTCACTTCATCACTCATAATTTGGTTCTCAATTATAACCTCTGTAAAATCATGAAGCATTTTTGGATGAATCTTCCATATGATCTTTTATAGATAAATGGAAGCATCTCTTTCACTTATGTGAGTTATAGCGGGAGGATGAATGTTCATGAGATTTTTAACTCCAGCAAAAAAGGTATCATCAAAATATATCAAATAATACTTACTCACTAAGGTAGAATGTTCTTGTAATGGTTCATGAATAGGAGACGATACATTCATAGATAACTTAGTAGAGATAACTTCATGAGAAGACACCAGTTTCAATTGAAACACACCAGAAAAATCGTTACCTTTATGTGATTCTTCTTGGGAATCATTCACATCAAAGTATCTAAGGAATTTATACCATGTATCCACGGTTTATTGAATAAATGGATTAGGCATATCAATATTTTCTAGATTAGGGCATTGCTCCCCCAAAAAAATTGCATCTCTCACATGACTACAAGATTTAGATATTTGATCTATTTCCAAAATTTCATCCCCAAAACTCCACCTATATATTTTCTATCCAATTGAAATCCTTTCTACATTCTATTCTAAACAGATGGGATATTCTCAGGGACAACTTGTTCCTTTAAGTTTTCTTCAAAAGAATAATCTTTCTTAATAGAAAGATACTCTTCTAGATATTCATCTAGAACAACCTTTTCCATCACATTAACAACATATTCTTCTCTAGAAGCAAGCTATTCTCCCAAAACAATAATTTCATCTGTAATAGTTACATATTTCTAAATTATGACTTGGGGAATTGGTCCACTATCTTCATTATCCATGAAATTATCCTATGAATGTGTAACAACCTCTTCTTCAACCTCATCAATAAGATAGTAAAAAATTTCATCAGGTTCAAGAATAGAATCCGAAATTTCCTTAGGTATTGAAGAATGATCAATCGGGATGATCTTTTCATAAAACCTGTCATTATCCTCCACCCATGTTTTTCTCTACAGATTCCAACTAATTTTCATTAATTTGACTTTAACCTTTGAGATAAAAAATTCATATTCCTTAATGACTTCTTCATATTATTTCCCAAACCCTTTATCATGAACCATAGTAGATATTAACCTTTACTAGAATAAGGAGGTTGACTTTGAGGTTGTTTTTATCAACGCACACATCTGAATTATAACATATATACATAGGTTAATCTTGTGTACATTATACAAAAGATGCTTAAAAAATAAATCCTGAAACTTGAGTGTCGCAAAATCATATTTTCATAGAATAATCATATTCTGAACAAACATAAAAAATAGTCTAGTTTCACTATCTATATTATCAGAAATATCTATTTTTTTATTTCTAGTCAAGCTTCCCAAGTCTTATGCTAAAACAAAGATATCACTTGGAGGATGAGGACCTCACTATTAGTCCTCAAAAAATTCCCCCATGAGGTATCCTTAGGAAAGAATCCAATAAACTATAATGAAATTAACATCATTGGCCATTGATATAGCTTCGCACAAAAATCCATCTTCTATATAAACTAAAAATTGAAAAAACTGATAAAACATAGAAACTAGATTTAGATATATCGTCCTATTATCCTTTGTGAACTAATATCGCCATCCTAGATCTTTCATCACTTTCAATACTAATGACATACTTGACAGTAGCCAGTTAGGGCATATTTCATTTTCTAGAACCACTATTCTGTCAACATGGATCAGCTTCAGAGGACCTTCAGGCACTATCTTCTATTCTCTTTACATTTTCTTCTGAGATTTGCATTTCTCAAGAGATTATGAGTATATGCATTTCATTCTGGGAATTCAATGAAGGATTAAGAGAGAGAGAAAGATAACTTATAGGATTAATGAGGGAATATGGTTTGGGAGAAGATCGCACGAGTGAATAAAAGAGTGAAACTTATTTAATATATATCATATAGGGATTTCAAGCATCACAAATTCAATAGAACAGTAAAGTAACACAATAAAATAATAAATTGCAATGACACATGTTATAATATATCGATAAAATGATAAATAGTCATTATGGCGAAGGGGAAATAGACTTTCATTGTGAGACCATAATAGTTTTTTAGTGGGAGAACGTAACCGTTTTCAGGGTGAAACCGTAAAAGACTTCCACGGTATCATATCTATTGTGTGACTTCATAACGGTGTGACTGTATTGTTTGAAATAGTATGTTCCAAAACATAAATGAGATATAGTAATTGTGGGACTATAAACATTAAATTGCAACATTTAAGACAGTAAACTATAGAACTATTAGAGTTAGATAATAATATTAAGACATTGGCTTGTGAAACTATAAACTATTAAATAATAAGTTGTGAAAAATTACACTTAGTATTTATGATTTATCATTCCCAAGTAATGTATGATGTAATCTATTATTTCAGAATTTAATGGTTTGGTTAATATATCAATGAGGTGATATTCAGTTCCAATGACTTTGAATGTGATATCACTTTTTTGATAATTGTCTCTAAAAAAGTTATGTATTACATCCATAATTTTGGTCCAAGATTATGAAAAATGATTTTTTGAGATGTTAATACACATTTTATGGTCAATATATATATGTACAAGCCTGAATAGACATCCATAATTTAGTAATGGGTTTTTCATCCACAAAATTTGTGCAAAACAACTACCAGCAGCTATGTACACAAATTCAGCAGTAGATAATGCAATAGATTTTTTTTCTTACTACACCATGATACTAGGGACGTGCGTAAAAAGTAACATGTTCCAGAGGTGTTCTTTGTATAAAAATTACAACCATGTAAATCAACATTAGAATAACAAAATAACACAAATGACTTCCCTCTAGGATTGAACAATCCTATATTGGGTATATGCTTGAGGTATTTGAATATCTTTTTAAAATATCATTCATCTATATGTGGTTTGATAAACAAATTTTCCATCATCATCATGATCTAACTAATATGTAGTTCTCATTTTAGTGTCACTACTTCATGTTCTATCCATGAAAAAACGTTTTATAAGATCTATATTATATTTTATTTAATTTAAAATAATAGAATCATTATAGTGAATGATTTAAAATCCATGAAAGAATTTTAGTTTACCCTTTAAACTTATTTCGAATTAATTTTTCATCATTTTAGTAAATTTGGAAAATTAGGTATTTTTTGAAGATCTAATGATAATATTATGTACATAAACTTGAACTACTAAAACATCATTGTAAATTAGTTTTATAAAAAGGGTAGGATCTAATATACATTTTATAAAACCTTTGGAAAAAGGAAATGTACTTAATCTAGCATACCAATCAATTGGAGCTTGTTTTAAACCATCTAATGCTTTTTATAATTTTAAAACATGAATTGAAAAGTGAGAATTCTTAAAACCAGGGGGTTTCTAGACAAAGTCATTTTCAGCTATATACCTATTTAAGAATGCACTCTTAACATCCATTTGATATAGTATGAAATTTAGATATGCAGCATGAACATGCATGATTCTAATGATTTCCCGACTAGCTACTGGTGCGAATATTTCGTCACAATCAATTCTATTTTCTTGACTATAGACTTATGCAACAAATCTATCATTGTATATAACTATGTTTCAATACTCATCTATATTATATCTAAACATCCATGTTGTGCCTATGGTAAATGTGTCTTTAATACTATCAAAATGTTTCCAATAATTGTTCCTTTCAAACTGATTAATATCTCATTGCCTAGATATCACATAAAATACATCAATGATAGCATCATTAATGTTTTTTAGATCATGTTGTGACAAAAAAATTGATGTTCAACCTGATTTATAAGAGAAGATATATTTTGAGTTCTTTTCTCTAAATCTCCAACAATAAAATCTAATGGATGGATCTTAAGGGTTCTAACAGCTCTTGAAATAGAAGGACTAGTGATTTGTGGTTATTCAACCGGTTCAAGTTTATTATGACTTGAATCTGAATAATCATTATTACTGGATGTTTTC
The DNA here is from genome assembly GCA_963277665.1 of Viscum album. Lineage (NCBI taxonomy): Eukaryota > Viridiplantae > Streptophyta > Magnoliopsida > Santalales > Viscaceae > Viscum > Viscum album. The sequence goes on along the minus strand of OY728125.1, from coordinate 1,464,502,890 downwards.
ACACATTCATTTATAGTATGGTTAGAGGATATTGAATTAATGTCCAGATTTGACACATCATCCTCTAGGTTCTGTATAGTTTACTTAGGCTCATGTAGATTTGTCTCATTAAATTTTACACGGACATACTATTCCAAACATTTAGTTCTTTTGTTAAACACTCTATAAAATTTTCTAGAGATTGAATATCCTAGAAATATTTCTTTATCAATATTGGATGTAAATTTTTCTATATTTTTTATTGTATTGTGGACATAGACTTGGAAACCCAAAAAATTAATGTAGCATAATTTGGAGTTTCTATTGTTCCATAACTCATATGGAATTCTTTTAAGAATGTGGATAATCAACACTCTATTGATAATATTGAAATTTGTATTTATAGTTAAAACCCACAAAAATAGGCATGTCCTATTCACTAAGCATGGATATTGCAAAAACTTGCATGGTTCTATTTCTTCATACAATAACTCCAAATCGTTGAGGTGTTATAGGGGAAGAGAAATTATCTCTATAACCATTTTTTTAGAAAAAAGTTTCCATCTCTTTATTTTCAAACTCATGACCATGATCACTTCATAAGGATTTAATTCTATGTCCACTATGATTATCTAGAGTTTTTGAATATTTGATGAAATGAGAGAAAGTTTCATTTTTGTGAGCCAGAAAGAAAGACCAAGTATATATAGAAATGTTATCTACAAGAACATAAATACATTTCTTTCCAATTAAACTAGAATATCGAGATTGTCCAAACTAATCTATGTGAACCAATTCAAGAGGTTGATATTTGGATACTTCATTCGTTGGTTTAAAGGAAATTTTGTGTTTCTTTCCCTTTTGACAAATATTACACACTTTATAATTTGAAAACTCAAGTGTGGGTAGATCATTTACTAGGAATTTTCTAGTTAACTTTATTGGAGAGTGAATATTATAGTGTCATAGTCACCTATTCCATATCCCAGACATGGTGTTAAATACACTTAATCTAGAAGAAGTTTTAGAAACTATATACTCTTTGTTAACAGTGTATACATTTTCATTTCATAATGTAGAAAACACTAATTCATTTTTAGAATTAAAAACCTTGCATGCCCCTTTTTCAAATTTAATATATAATCCATAATCACGTAGTTGTGAAATCCTGTGTAGTTTATATTTCTATCCATCAATAAAAAGTACTTTGGAAATTAATAAATTAGGACAAGGCCAATGATGTTTTCGTTGGCATTGTCACCAAATGAGACATGTCAACAATAAATTTTTATTAAGTTTTTGAAACATGAATATTATCATGTCATATGTCTTGAACAACCACTATCCAAGCACCATATGTTTTAACAGGAGATCTTTATGAAATTTTCCTACAAAATTGTTTGATAAAAAATGACTATGGTACCCATATTTTTCTGGGTCTAGTAATATTATTGACTAGTGCTTTAGGAGCCCACATCTTCGTCATAGGTTTTCTATAATAATTATGTAATTTTCATGAAAAATATACTCTATTTGGTCCAGACAATATTGAAACATTAGAGAGTGTATCATACATAAAAATTGATGAATGTTTTCCAAAAATATGAGTAATGATATATGTCCTAGATTTAAAAACAAAATTTCTTTTTACAAAATTTCTTTTACCTGGTTGATAGCCTATACTAGTAGTATATTTAGGGTCAATATTTTTATCTATCATCTTTACCAAAAGTATCTTTACCATTAGTAATACTTTCAAGTTTCTTTTTCAAATTATCATTATATTTCATTAGTGCATTTTTTAATTAAGTAATAGAATATATTTCTCTCTATCTAGGGAAATTTCAGATTTAAATGTTGAGGTAAGTGTATGATATTTAATTAAAGACTTGTATTTATATTTTAGTTCATTACATGTCTCTTCAAGCATATTACAGTACTAAAACATTTCTTCTTTAGACATATTCACAGAATCAAATTCATCTAATGAATAATAGGGATTAAGTGAATGATATTATAGTGTTACCTCGTATGTGTTTGTCATAAAACCAATATTGGATTTGTTAGCCGGTTCATCATGTAATGATTCTGAGTCACTTGAACTGTCCATAGTAGCACTCCACGTTTCTTTCATTGCCTTTTTATACATTCTATATTGTTACTCATATATCTTTTTTTACAGGAATATGGGACAATCAGCATATATGTACATTTTGATTACATTAATATCAAACTATCTCATCAGACTTGTCACTTCATTTCCAATTTTTCTTCCATCTTCCCTTTTTATAAAGAGACATTCCTTTTCAATAAATTAATTTATTTAAATATGTCAATATGTTTTGAATATGTTTTCATGTATCTTATTTATTATTTATTTATATTTTATTCAATTAAAAACTTTTCAATCAACTTTATAATGTCTTTTTTGCATCAGTTAGTTTTTTAGTTTAAAATGATTTTTTCTAAGAAATATTTTAAAATGAATAATGTTTCTACATTTTAATTAATTTAAATATTACTTAATGGGGAATTTCTTCAGTTAAATTTAAATATTATATATAATTAAATATTAATTTATTTTTTTATTTCCATGACCCATCCCAGTGGGGCCCGCGCTGGGACTCCCCAAGCCCACCTCCAATAGGCCAGTGGATGGTGACTATCCCTAAGTAGGCATATTACTAACATGGGAGGCATTGCCTAAGTACCTATACACACACACACACACACATCTCCAATCCCAAAAATGCTGAAATGTAAAAATCATTTAAGGAATGAAATTAATGCATTCAAATAAACCCAACCAAAAGCGAATGACTAAAAGTAAAGTACTGAACGTAAATAGGGCCAGAATACAAGCCCAAAAAAGTGTAAAAACAAAAAATTCCAACCTGTAAATAAAAATAGGTATTGGGACTGCAACTCATAGTCGTAGGATCACATTGGCCTATAGAGAACTCATAAAGCTCTATCATGTCCTGGTCTGCCCTCGACTCTATCAAAAGGATACTTGTCTACCCAGGACACAACACGTACGAACAAAGGCCAATCTTGGGTGAGTATAACAATACTTTGTAGAGGACCTCGAAAAACCAAAGAAATACACAAAGATAATGTACAGTTATCTCGTACACAATATATGTCTAATGAACATATAATAAGTGTAATAGAAATAATAAAGGTATACTCACAACCCATACCCACGGTCTAGGGACAAGTCACAAAACCGCATACCCCCCACTAGGGATTTCGTTCGAAGATTCCATGAAGCACTAGTCAAAGAGAACTCAGTCCATGAGTCGGAAAGCTCGAATGGTTTTCGTCCGATAAGTACTATTCATAAAGAAAATCCCTGAGAGATAGATACACACATTATGGGAGAACACACTCCCGAGTGGGGAAAGATCACGATAGAGAGATACACTCATTAGAGGATAACACACTCCGGATTGAGAAAAGATCATGATACAATGATGATGATCACTGCGAGGGCCTTGGAAGGTACCTCGACTTATCCATATTCACCTGCTAGGTAGAGGATCAATGCTTGGTTGAGATGGTCAGGTCGATGCATGAATCTCCCTAGGGTCAAGAATGGATAGAGGATCTTGCTCTGTGCCTCTCGGAAGGATGCATGACTCTATCTTAGATATTTTTGGTGAAGGAATCATACTATTTTATAAGGAAATAATACCTTACCATCAGAGGTATGAAAAAAAGGTTCACTCACCCAAATGAAACATTTCCACGATATGGTGGAGAAGAGGATCATTCCATGTATGAAAAAGTACACGACATATAGAAAGGTCACATACCATGTCCTCTAACCCTGGGTACTGCCTGTTTACAATGGCATGGGTCACAAGGATCGTCATGTAAAATGTTTTTAAATGACGTGTGGTATAGATCACACGCCGTGTTTGAGTATCATGGGCCAACTCTGTGTACCCATTTGTGTGCTCATACACAGCAGTATCACGTGTTCGCTACCTCGTGTAGCTAATTCATGGGGTAACTCATGTGGCTGGAATAGTCTGGCTATGTGATGCAGTACATGGCTGTGTACTCCATCTTATGTCTATGCATCCCCAGGGCACACGTTGAGTCACGCATAGTTGCCTCTTCCAAGCCATGTAGGGTCTGCACGCCATGTTCTGAAGCCATGTAGTCCATCCCATGTCTGTGTATATTCCAAAATATAGGTCGTGCTTCGAGGAAATCCCAATAGTCTATGTGACTAGGGTCACATTCCGTGTGACTAGGGTCACAAGCCGTGTGACTAGGGTCACACACCATGTAATTCATATCTGACCCATGATACCCTATCCACCACTACTGGTAATACATGGAATGTTCACTAGAAGTACATTCCATGTATTCTGGAATTTTCCTGAATCTCAAGCCACTTTTTCATGCCTCCCGTGTCGTCTTTAATCAATCCGGCCATCTAATCACCGCAAAAATCTAGATCCATGGTCTCCCTGATGTCCCGAAGTCGTCTCCATTGTTTTTTGGCTTTCAATGGGCCCTGAATATGCGTATTAGTCCCCTCTCTTGACGAACGGTTGAAGAAAAATATTTCTCAAACCGTGTTGATTCGTCCAATGCCATCTCCATTGCTCCTCCACTAGGTCGCCTCGATGAAAAATCTTTAATATGGGATAGTTGCACCGCAAAACATATGTGTAACAATTTGTTGTTATTTTCCCCATGAAGAATGTGAGGAATGCACAAAAAGAAAGGGGAGGAAATTCAACAAATGAAAATGAGAAACGAATGTCCTCCATCATTCATCACGTCATTGATCTTCTCCCAATAGTTGGATCAAAGGGAGAAGGATCAAAACAATAAATAATAAACAATAATCATGGATTTACTCCTCGAGATCAACCCAATATAACCAACCGCAAGAACTTTCGAATATGAGGATCAACCTGTTCGTTGGTTGATCCAACTTCATCATTTAACCCAAAAACAGGGAAAAAGATATTGAAGTAAAAAACCCCTACCTCGATCCGGTTGAAGAACGATAATTGCATCACATTGTGAGCAAGGTTCATCATATTTGAGATTCTTCACTGTTCACCGACGAGTTCTCTTCCAGATCTCTACGAGGAACCCTATAAATTCATAGGAGTATGAGTATAACCCTACAAACATATCATACGTAGGTATTTAATAGAGAGGAAATTAGGTCACCGAAAAAAAGGGAATCTTTTTAAATAAAATTAGTTATTATTTTATTTTATTTCCATTCGACGTCCAAAAACTATATTTTGTGGCTGAACCATGCTGATCGATGTTAGTCCCCACATAAGGTAAAACATTCCTCTGAACGCAATGATGCCCTTAGATTTCTTATCCAGGCACCTATTTAAATGATATTATACTTTTTCAGGAAAACCACTCACACACACTGTTTAAAATTTCAATCATTTTTTCCGGGCACTCTGGGCCTCAGAATATCATATCGTCGAGTGATCTGATCATGAAATAATTTCATATAATTATTGAAAACAATAATACATTAAAAATACGAGACATTACATTATCCCTACCTTGGGGATTTGCTTCCCTGAAAAGCCAAAACAAAGACTACTAAAAAAGGTGGTGGTACTAGGCACAAATATGAGCTTCCCACTCCCACGTGCTCTCCAGAAGATTCTTGTGCTGCCACCAAATGTGCACCAAGGGAATTGATCACACATAAAGGATCATCACCTTTCAATCCTCGATCTATAGCAGTCACATAGAAATGGTGACTCCATCCTCAATGTATAGCTCACCCCAGTTGATGATTTGCGATGAGTCATGCACATACCTTCTCTTTTTGTGACAAGTGGAAGACATCATGTACCCAATGCAACTGTGGTTGTAGGGCTATGTGGTCCCCCCCCCTCTCCAACTCTGCACAGTGTTTGGTAAGGTCCGATGAACCATGAAGATATATTTCCTCCCCGGCCAAATATCTGAAATCATCAATGAGGTGAGACCCGAAGAAAGAGGTGGTCTCCCTCATCAAACTCCAAAAGACTCCATCGACTATCATCTATTTGTAGTATTCATCCGCTCATGGATGATCTTCCCCTTCTCAATGGTAGCTCACACCAACTCTGGACCCATGAGTGCTGACTCTCCGGGATCGGTAACACAAAGCGGTGACTGGAAGGGTCTCCAATACAAATCCTTGAAAGGTGCCATACCAATGGTGGAGTGGTAGATATTGTTGCACACAAACTTCACTAGTGGTAGGTGGTCCTCCCTACTACGAAAAAATTCCATGATACAGGACTGAAACAGATCCTACATAACCTGGATGGTCATCTCTATCTAACCATCACTCTGTGGATGAAACACCATGCTAAGGAGTAGTTGATTCCCAAAAGCCTTATACAATTCCTTCCACGACCGGGATGTGAAATGTGAATCTCGATCCTAGACTATTGTCTATGGAATTCTATAGAAGCCACACTATCTCTTGAATGTAGAGTTTTCCCATGCTCTCTACGGAACTCTGTTCCTTGATAACTAGGAAGTGGGAAAACATTGTGAGTCGGTCAATGATCACCTAGATGGAATAATGGCCATTGGGAATATTTGGTAAGACCGTCACAGATTCCATCGACATTCCATCCCACTTCCACTTCGGAACTTTCAAGGTGACAGCTAATCATGTTGGAACCTGGTGCCCTACCTTCACCTATTGCCGTGTAAGACATCGAGAAACGAACTCTGGAACTATGTTCTTCATTCTTGACAACCAGAACTATCGTCGATGATCTTGGTACAAATTCACCACTTCCGGATGTACCACCAATGGGGATGTATGAAACACACTCAAGACCTTCTCCCACAATGCCATGGGTATAACATTGCCTCTTCTGAAAAGAAGTACATTCTCCCTACCTTGTGAATATCCATCAAGAGCATGTCATGTGCATAACTGAGCACGTAAAACCCCATAATCAACATCACCAAGATGTGACTCCCTCACTAACTCTAAGAGTACAGGGGCGACAACCATCAACTGTAGGTAAGAGGTATCCCCTCTATCCATGATTGATAACAGAAATGTGGCTAACTGTTCCATCACCCCGCTCAACAACTACAATCTCAACTGTCTACTAATAGCATCTGCCACCATGTTCCCCTTCCCAAAAGTATATATGATCTAAAAATCATAGTCCTGGAGGAACTCTAGCAAACTTCTCCATCTTAGATTCACATCTTTTTGTGAGAATATCTACGTGTGGCTCATGTGGCCAGAGTAGACGATGAACCACTCACCCATAAGGTAGTGTTTCTATATCTTCAACGCGAAGACTACCGCTTCCAACTCGAGATTGTGGGTCGCATTATTCTGCTCATGTGATCTAAGATTGAGGGAAAAATAAGAAATCACCACCTGTCGCTGCATTAGGAGACACCCATGTCCGGTCCCTGATGTGTCGCAGAAAACTATGTACTCGACACTCTCCTCTGGCAATCTCAAGATCGGGGTGCTCATTAAGATCTCCCTCAACTGCTTGAAATCCTACTATCACATATTCATCCACATGAAGGTATTCCCCTTCTTGGTCAAGGTTGTCATCAGGGATAATATTCAGGAGAAATCTGAAATGAATCTCCAGTAATATCCTACCAACCCAAGGATGCTCCGCACCTTTGTGACGCTCCGAGGTGTCTCACATACTAACAATGCATCCACCTAAGAAGGGTGAACATGTACACCGTCTTCTAAGATGACATGTCCAAAAAAGTGGACCTCTTGAATCAAGAACTAGAACTTTGATAGATTCCCATAAAGTCTGTGCTCTTGGAATATGCCTAGAACCATCCGTGGGTGTCTCGTGTGCTCATTCTCTGACACTAAGTACACTAAGTCATCGATGAAAACCACTGTGAACCATTTTAAGTATGGTTGGATGATTCTATTCATCAGTCCCACGAATAATGCGGCTGTGTTTGTCATGCTGAATGGCATCACCAAATACTCATAGTGACCATAGCAGCAACTAAAGGCTGTCTTCAGAATATCCTCATCTCATTCTCATAACTGGTGATAACCTGATTGAAGGTCAACCTTTGAGAACCAATGTTCCCCTCTCAGCTTGTTGAAGAGGATGTAAATCCTCGGTAGTGGATACTTTTATTTCACCATTACCTGATTCAGGCTCTGATAATCCACGCACTACCTCAAACTATAGTATGCCTTTTTGGAAATCAAGACTGGGGCCACCCCAGGGTGAAACACTAGATCTAACAAAACCCTTTCTCAGAAATTCCTCCAAATTCACCCTCATCTCACGAAGCTCTATAGGAGCCATCCAATTTGTTGATGATGAAAATGGTGTCATCCCGGGTGTAAGTCGATACTGAAATCGATTTCCCGGTGGTGAGGTAGTCCTGGAACATGTCCAACAAAGACATCCTCATACTCCCCCACTACTGGTGGGAACTGAGAGATCAGAACATCTACTACTCCGAGGGAAAGTCTAGACAAATCATGAGTGATTGGATGCACCCTCATATTCATGAGCCTATTCTGTGTTTTCTAGGTCTCCTTTTATCTGAAAAAGTAAAACCTCGTCCCATCACGGCGGACACACTGCACACTTCTCCTAAAATAGTCGATCTAGGCATGGACCGAAGATAACCAATCCATACCGATAATGATTTCGTAAGGCCTCAACGCTACCACCAAGATGTTCGAACTGAAACTCTCTCCCCCAAGGGTAAGATCACACTGTCTAAAAAGGTGTGTGATCATTGAGACTCCTCCCATAGTTGTCTCCAAGCGTAAGGATCAAGTAAATGGATCTACTGAAATCTAAAGGTTTAGAACAAGTCATGTGGTGATGAAGGAATGCCAGGAACATGTGACTATAAGTACAGAAGGTATGGAAGAGAAGAAATAGATCATACCTTGGATAATCCCTAGAGTCTATGGGTCATGTGCCTTGACAACATGCAGCTGTCCCCACCCATATCCCCCAGCTCCCTGAGCTTGGCGTGGACAACCTGGGGGTTGTGGTGGTAGTAAATCAAAGTGTCTGCCACCACCTTTAGCTCCCCCTACTCCTCAACAACATCCTCCACCTGAAGGATCTGTCTGCTATGTTCTCTCTATATACGTTGGTGGGACATCCACCTTTTCCCTGCCACCAGCACGACGGGTCAAAAAATACCTAGCGAGACGTCCCCTTCCATCGAACGATTAGAACCACTTCTCCCTAGGATGAATATAACTAGCCTTAGAGCCCTGGACTGTCAACTCCCTATCCCATGTCCTCATCCAACGTCACCCATGTCCTGATCCCTGTGTCTGACATCGGCTCCCTACTACTGAGGTCTCCAGACTTGTACACCTACTAAAGACTATCATCGGTTGTCTCTACTCTACTAAGAATCTCTCGATCACCAAGGCCTACTCAAGCACTCTAGCATATGTCAAAATTCATATAGGAAAGACACTAGCTCAAATGTATCAACGTAGTCCCTGCTCAATGGTCTGTGGTCCGATGTAATGATATTTAACAATATCCATCAGGTACCTGATGAGGTTGGTGAAGCTCTATGAATAGTCACCAACCATCATACTACCCTTCGGGAGATGAAGAAGAACGTTGATTTACACATATCTCAGCATAACTGGTGAGAACTCCACCCCTAAGAGTCTCTCAATCTCAGTCCACGAAAGATTCTTCTCGTCGTGAGTTTGTGTGGTCTGACTCCATCATCATCCTACCAAACCCTGAAAAAGGCTTGCTCTTAGGATCACCTTATGGTCTGCTAGGGTCCTCACGAGACAGAACACTTTTTTCACCACCTCATGCAAGTCCATAGTAACCTAAGGGTCAGACTCGCCTCGGAACATAAATGTTCGCTTTATCTAGAACTCATTGAGCGTGCTCTACCTTTTCTACTCATCGGTCGGTACTGTGGGTACCACGGGCCACTCCACTAGTGGTGGTATAGCAGGTGCACCACCTAGTGGAAATTATTGGGAAACCGGTCCCGGTATAGAAGACTCATCACTAAGGGGGTCATCCTCGGGATCATGCTGCTTAATCCCATCAGGTATGTGTCACAGAGGCATCCTGTAAGGAGACAATATGTACCATGGTCATTGAGTATATCTGGATAGCTGACACAAGGGACATGGAAAACACAACCCATTCCTATTTGATGCATGTACCATTCTTTTTATTTCCCAACAACTAGTTTTTCATGTACCAAGTCAGAAAGCAGGTTATCAGAGTCCTGGTGTGTGGCTACGTCGGTAAATTGCACCAACACTGGAGTCTTTGGCTGGAAATCCAAGCCCAATACACTAAACCATGTTACCCCAAACTAATCTCACGGAAACATGGTCCCACGATAGTACCGACCACCTATGATACCACTATATCACGACCCAACCCGGTGGGGCCTGCGCCATGACTCCCCAAGCCCAACTCCAATAGGCCAGGGGCTGGTGACTAGCACCAAGTAGGTATATCATTAAAATGGGATACATTTCCTAAGTAACTTTATAGACGTACACATCTCCAAGCCCACAAATTCTAAAATGTAAAAAACCACTTTGGAATGAAATGCATGCATAAAACTAAACCCAGCCAACAGTGTACGATGCAAAGTAAAGTACTGAAAGTAAACTGCGCTATAATACAAGCCCTCTAAAAACAAGAGTATGAAAACAACAAAGTCCAACTTGTAAATACAAAGGGGTACTGGGACTGCTTCTCATAGCCCAAGGATCACCTCATCCCATTAGGAACTCGGAAAACTCAGTCTTGTCCTAGTCCACACTAGAATCTATCAAAAGGATGCCCGTATTCACATGACACAACACGTATGGGAAAATCCCATTCATGGGTGAGTATAACAGTACCTAGTAGAGGACTCCAAAAACCCCAAATCAATACTCAATGAAAAGGTATAGACAGCTCGTACACAATAAATGTATACTGATCATTTAAAAAGTGTAACAGAAATAATCTAGATATACTATCAACCCAGAACCGCAATCTATGGACATGTCATAAAACCTCATACCCCCTTATAGGGATTCCATTCGAAGATTCCACGAAGCACTTGTCTCGGAGAACTCACTACACTAGTCTGATAGCTCTGATGATTTCTGTCCGAGAAGTACGGTTCATAGAGAAAAGTCGTGAGAGATAGAAACACTCATTATGGGAGAATACACTCCTATGTGGGGAATGATCACGATATATAGATGCACTAATTGTGGGAGAACACACTCCTGAGTGGGGAAAGATCATGATACATGTATGAGGATCACTATTAGGGCCTTGGGGGATACCACAACTCATCCGGATTCACCTTTTAGGTAGAAGATCGATGCTCAGAGGAGTTGGTCACTTCGATGCCTGACCATACCTAGGTTCATGAATGGATAGAGGATCTTGCTCTTGGCCTCTCCGAGGGATGCCAAATTCTATCTTAGAAAGTCCTGCTGAAGAGATCAAACTTTTGTAGAATTAAATGATACATGACCTTTAGAGGAATGAGAAAAAGTGGAACTCGCCGAAAATAATCATGTCCATGATACAGTGGAAAATAAGGTCAAGCAATGTATGAAAAAGTACACAACATGTAGAAAGGTCCCACATCGTGTCCTCTGACCCTGGGTATTTCCCATATACAATAGCTCAGATTGCAAGGCTTGTAATAAAAAAGGATATTACAAGATGTGTAGTACTGATCACATGCCGTGACTGAGTAAACATGGTCAACACCATGAACACGGTTGTATCCTATGTTTGGTACCTCATGTAGCTGATACACGGGGTATCTCATTTGACCGACATGGTCTGGACATGTAGAGTACACAACCTTTTACTCAATCCTGTATATGTGTATCCCCAGGACACATGTCGAGTCCCGCATAGTCACCTCTGCCATGACACATAGGGTATGTATGTGGTGTTTCGAAGGTGTGTAGTCTATCCCGTGTCCATGTAGTTTTCAAAATACATTCCAAGATTTGGGGAACTCCCAACACATTGTGCGATCTGGGTCACACGTCGTGTGATTTCTAATTGACCCTCAATACCTGAGCCGCCACTGCCGGTACTACATGGCTTGTTCTTTGATATTACACACCATATTTTCTGGAATTTTACAGAATCTCTAACTGCTGCATCGCGCCTCCCGTGTTGCATGTTCTTCGATCCAGCCATCTGATCACCAGGAAAATCTAGATCCAAGGTTGCCACCACATCCTAAAGTCGTCTCCCTTGTTTTCAGGCCTATGATCAGACCCGAAGAATAATTTTGGTACACCCTCACAAAAAACGGTCGAAGAACGATAATTCTAGAACCATGTTGATTACTCTGCCGCAATCGTCATTGGTCTTCTGCTAGGTCAACACTTTTTCGGATCTATAATTTGTGATCATTGCACCCCAAAATGGATGTGCAATGATCTTGTTGTTCATTTTCATATAGAGAATGTGAGGATCACATGACATGTAAGGGGGAGTAAATCCAGAAAAAAGGAATTGAAGATCATACCTCCGCTGTCATTCATCACATCGTTGATCCTCTCCAGTTAGTAGGATCAAATGGAGCATGATCAATGTAATAAACAATAAACAATAATCATGGATTAACTCCTCGAGACCAACCCAATAAACCCTCCAGGAAGAATGTGTGAATCTACGGATCAACCTATTTGTGGGTTGATCCATGTTCATTGTTTATCCAAAAAACGGGAAAGAAGAAATTGATATAACAAACCCCTACCACGATCTGGATGAAAAAGATCATCGTGTCTTGTCTTTGGCGAGGTTCATCTGATCCGAGATGCTTCATTGTTCATCAACGTGTTCTCCTCTAGATATCCAAGAGGCTCCCTCTCAATTCGTAGGATTATGAGGCTAACTCTGCGAACTTACGATACACAGGTCTTTAAAAGAGAGAAAATTATGTCACCTAAGAAATAAAAAACTTTTTAAATAAAATAATTTATTATTTTATTTTATTTTCTTTCGATATAGAAGAACATAATTTTGCGGATGACCCAAACTAATCAAAGCTAGTCGGCACCTAATGTAAAAATGTTTCTCTTAACGCAACGGTGACCTCATATTTTTGATATGTGCACCCGTTTAAAAGATATTCATATTTTTTCAGGAAAACTGCTCACACGTGCTGTTTAAAATTTAAAACATTTATTCCAGGCGCTCCGAGCCTCGTAATCGCACATCGTCAAACGACTTGGTCTCGAATTAATTCAATATAATTTTAAAAAAATCTAATACATGGATAATTTGAGACATTACATATGTAATGATTATTATTATTCATAATTTTATTAAAGAATACTATTTTGTTTAAAAAAATACTCTTCATAAAAACTCGTTGTCTCACCATGTTTACTAGAATAATAATAATTTAGAATATTCCACTTCTTTGAAATGATTTTGTAAAAATAGATACCAAATTTCGATTTATAATAATATATAATTTCTTATAACTCCATCTTAAATTTTGACCAAAATGAATAGTGAATGAAGTTAAGATAAAAATTATTTTAATAGGGGTTAAACTAGAATGATAAGAGTAAAAATGACCTAAAATATTATCTTACTTTTATTTGATGAGATTACTTCGACAATTTAATTAAATGAATCTAAAATAAGGAAATTAAAATCCACTTAACTTTGAATAAGACCCATACAATATGTTTATTAATGAAAAAGAAAAAAAATTATTTCCGTCCATTCAATTTATATAAAGCATTGGGATGGGAAAAACATAGTTTTGGTCATAGATATTGTTTTTAAATATAAATTATTTTTTTCATAACACATTATCTTTAATTTTTTGAGATTAATTAGTTACCTAGAATGATTAATAAATTCCAATGTAATTGGAAATTGAACAATTTTTGATAGAGTAATTATAATGTGTTCCTATCACAAAAGGTTATTTGTGATGGGGTCCCATCGCAATTTCCACGTCACTGAAAATGGATTCGTAGATACATTTTTTTTGTGATAGTCTATTGGAAATAAATATATTTGTGATGGGAATTTGTTCCATCATAAATAGTTTATTCCTGTTTTTATAAAAAACATTAGGCAATGAGATCATCACAAATAACGTTTTGCGACCATCCCCTCATAAATAATAAATTATGATGGACCCATTGCAAGATAAAAATAAAAATAAAATTTTTTTAATTAATATTTAGTAAAATAAAAAATTAATAATAAAAAAATAAATAAAGAAAATTATGGAATAATAATAGTAATAATATAATTATAATAATAATAACTAATAAAATTATTATAAATGTAATTAAAATATTTAAATTAAAGAAAAAACCTTATTCAAAATAATATAAAAAATAATAAAAATGATACAATAATAAATAATATAACATAATAATATAAATACTAAATATATAATAAAATAATAATAATAATAATAAAAAAATATTCACAACAATATTAAAAATGTTCTATATAGAAATAGAAATTTATAGAATAATTTTAATAATACAAACAAAAGTTTCACCTTCAAATTTTTATCATAAAAACTAAATTCATCACTGAGTGGGAGGGTCGTCTGGAGGAGCTGGGCGAGCTAAAAGTGAGAACTTCATCCCTAAAACATGAGTTTGACGTCACATGTACTCCATCGCCTGCTTTTGGTGCTGCTGCAGCCATCGACACATCTTTTCCTACTGATGCAACTTCTGTCGACAGAGCTCCTACTACACCCTTCACATAATCTCAATATGCTTACACCGAGCACGTAGATTCCACTTATACTACGGAGTAGATGATGATAAATCTCTCTAAGTTCCTCTCAAGATACATGAAAACATCGCACCAGTACCGTAATAACTCCAAAATGTTAAATGAAAGCCGATAGCAACAACTCAATGTTTCTCAAAAGAAAACTGGTTCTCTATTATCCATGATGTAAAATTAAATCTTTATACACTTGTTTGATCCTTAGTCTAGGCCTAGAACGTATTTGGTGCTTGAGACTTTGCGACCTCATATTATTTCCTTCAATTGAAATTTAAAATTAAAATTGTGTTAAAAATATTAATATTTAATTTTAAAACTCAAAAAATAATACTGACCACAAACAGATGTTAGTAATAACCTATAATATCTCCCCTGGTGGAATAGATATAATCCTTCTACAAATTCCTAACTATATAATATCAGGTTGTTCAACTACCTATATGAATATAAAATGAACAGTTTAAATTTAATGTTATGTAAATAATTTAAAAAATGGGTCTTACCATTTGTTGACCATTCATACTGAATATTGGACTACTAGTTCGATTTTTTACCTCTTGTCTCCCTTGGTTTTGTTGACATATAGATGTTCTCCTCTTAAAACGAAAACCCATCATGTGTGAACAAAATCCATCCAATACATTAGATGAAACGTAATCAGGTTAGTGGTCATAGAAAGACTGCTCAAACATTGTGACTCCCGCATTCCACATTAATGTCAACCTAAAATTGGGAAAACCTGATGGAAATGATCATTCATCCAACCCTCCCTTGCATCCCACATATTGTCACCCATGATATCATCGATGGGATACCATAAACACAACAAATAATTAATATTATAAAATAATTAATTAAATAAATTTTAAAATAACTATTATGTATTTACGTATCATCTAATGATCAAACATGTGGTGTTGAACATCAATGGGAATCTGATCTCATGTAACATATGCCCTGAAAAAACAATTCTACAATATAGGACTCCCTTATCCAATAGTTATATGTAATAATCTTTGAAAAACAAAAAACAAATAATGAAACAATTAGTATATAAATAATTTAAAGATAATTAATTAAAACTAACTAAAATACAAAAGTAAATATTCCTATGAATTCATTAATCGATGTCAAGTTGTGGACATCAATCACGAATGGGGTCAAGAATCATAAATCTCACAAGACAAAGACCCCTCTGATTCATCGAAAAACCACCAAAAATATGAAGTTAAAATGATCCAACATCATGCTCATCACCAAGAAGATAATACTCCTCCAACTGATGAAACAAATATGAGGCCATTTGAAACATGAAATGACTAATGTTTGAAAATAGTTGAAAATGACTTATATATATATTATAAATGATTATAACCAACATTTAACTTTTAGGATATTCATCTCCATCATCATATTCACATATGATAGTGTCAATAATGGCATATTCCACCACAATATCATCAATTTACATATAAGTTTCAGGATCATCATTTATTTTTATTTCAAATTCATTTGTTAGGTCAATAACATCATTTTCACCATCGAACTTTAACTATGGGGATTCATAATTGATATTCATGTCTCTCCATGGAAAATATAGATTTTTTTGTAGTCTCATAAAATATTTAAATTATATTCAATTCAGTGGAACCACGTTCACTATGAATAAACTGATTTTCATGATATTTCATTTTTATTATTCTTCAACAGTCACATAACTCTATCAAATTAGCACAATAATTTTCCTAATAAATTTTATGTTTCTGAGGAGCCAATAAAAATAGTTCATTTACTAAAACATGGCTTTTATATTGAATTTCATGGATTACATGGCTTGGATGAACTCACAAACCTCTCTTGTTATCCAACCACTAAAATATAAACAACATTATAAATTTTTTTCCTATATAACATAGTTAAATTATATCTACTACCATACCATAAAAGAAAAATTAAATTTTTATATGATGAGATCCTCTCAATAAAACCCCATTATTAATTTTTTTCCCAATATGTAAATGTTTGAAATCTATATCCATTAACCAAATTGTCATTATAAGATTTAACTATTTTTGATGGTGGACTACTCACTAAAAACAACCAATTATTAATTTTATCAGCAGTCCAAGATTCCTGAAAATTTAGGAAACAATTATCAATATAATAATTAATAAATTTATTGTACATGTTAAACCCTAAATTATTAATTTTACTTATTTTTGAAACTATTAGGAAAATTTATTTTTCAGACGTTCTTCAAGAGTATCTGATGTGATTGGTGGAATGTATATATTGATATAATGATCATATAATATAAAAAATATTATTAATTTAAAATAAAAATTATTATAGAATAATTAATAGGAGAACATACAGTTAAAATGGTTTCATTTATTCACCTTTGAGAAGAATAAAAATATGAGTTCTGTGATGTTCATTAACTAAATGCTATCATTCATGAACTCTACCAAATCAAAGTTCAAGCTAATTAAAAATAGAAAATTCATTGTTCATTTAAATCATCAACATTTACCTCATTATTCCTCATGTATTAATGTTCACAGGGTTATTCTGATTGAAAATAAAGAGAGAAAAAAATTTCCTCTTACAAATTTGAATATGTAATTGATCGTTTAATCAATGCTTTGTTACATACTTTTTTCATCAATTTCTACATGCGACTATCGAATGGGTACATATATCTGAACTGTTTTAGACCTCTACATTTTATTAATTTTAAAAAGGTTATATCAATTGTTCCATTGATTAAAATAAATCTAATGGGAATATTTTTCAAGTTTACAAAAATTAAAACAACATCTTCTGATAATTTACTATGTTCATCCTAATATGTTTTAGTCGCAAAAATATCTCAAAAAATATGATATTTCTATTTTCACACCCCAAATAATATAATTAAACCAACCTATAAATCCAATATATATAATTATCTCCATTATAACATGACATCCCTGAATTTTTAATTTGACAATTTGACCATTTCTAAAACATTGATAAAAATAAGAAAAAAAGCCATCAAACGACATCAAATATGTAATCCACTAACAAAATAATAAATGATATTATTTGGAATCTATAAGTGCCACCTTTTAACATCATCTACTTCTGTCATCATTCATTTTCAAAAAGTTCATGTTCTGGTAGCCTGAAAATTTTGGCAAGATCTAATTGTGCCCTTACATTATCATTGGCCTTACATGGTGTGACCAAAACAATGTAAAATATATTATCAGAAAAGTTCTTCTCAATATTCATCACATCCAACATGTGATGATCCAAAAAATAATACTAATATGGTAGATCCCAAAAAATTATCCATTTTATCCAATTTTTTTCTTTCGAAAATCCATCAATTTTTAATTGGTTTACAGTCAGTCCAAATGTAATGGGAGGTACAAAAGAGGCAGTGGATTTTAACTCAATACTAGATATCGTTGTCGAATGTCCATATCTTTCAATTATTCCCTTTCTAAAATGATATATCTTCCTCCAAAATGGATAATCATTATGAAAAAATATTTGATGACAGTGGAAGAAACATTTTTTCCCATTAACGAGCTTAAACGATTTGATGTCTCTCATACAGAAAGGACTTGATTTTGGACCATGTGTACTCAAACTAGATAACATTCCATAAGCTGGGAAGTCAATAATTGTCCACATAAATCCACCTTTAATTAGTAAATTCTTTTTCTCAATGACATCATATGTATATATACCATTAAACAATAATAAATTTAACTCATCTATAAATGGATTCCAATAAACATTGATATTTTTTTTGGATTTCTGAGAAATAATTGGGTAAAAATGATATATGGATCATTCATCAATATCCAAGGAGGAAAATTATATGGACTTATAAAGGAAATATAAGAAGAATATTGAATATTATAAGAATCAAATGGTTTGAAACCATAATTAGAAATAACCAATTGCACATTTTGATCATCTAATTCGACAGTCATATATTTGGTAAAAATATATCGTTGAATCTCTATCAGTAAGATGGCTTAATCCTATTCCGTTTGAAATAATATTTTTGTGTCATGACATCAATGATGATGTGTTTTGATATATAAATAGATGCTGTAATCTTGGTGTAATATGGAAATACCTCATATTTTTTACAAGAATCAATCCGGACATTCCTAGTTGGTCCTCCTTATACAATAAATGTACACATGTATAAAAACAAACTAACAGATCATTTTCAGCATAATATAAGAACCAATCATTTTAATAAGCATGATTTTTTCTAATAAAAAAGACCTTAATTATGAACAAGACACTTCTTCTCAATGAAATTTGTAGGTATCATGTTTCTTTCAGGTAACAGTAATTTAACAAAAAAGAATATCTAATAAAAATAGTTGTTTTATATTTTATTTTCTGATTTAATAACCAAATGTTTTGAAACCACTTAAAATTTTCTTATCTTGTAACCAAGATATAAGTCATCCACATCAAACATAAACAACTCATCAAATTAAAATGGATATAACTCTAGAGTTAAATCAATATCATGATGATATTAAATTTGTTGAAAAGACAAACCTGCCACATCATATACTAAATTAAGAGATCATGACGGATCTGGAACCAAATTATTTTCATCTTCTATTGAACTTTATTTAATATATTTATACAAAAAAGTATAACTATTTCTAAAACTAGATCGTAATACGTGACCCCAACTTTTCAAATGTGTCAAACATCCTCACATCACATTTCTTGCTTGGACGCTAAATTTTCCCCTTTGATACATCTTCTTGTAATGATGATGTAAATGAGAAAAAAATATTCAAAACCCTCAATATTTATAAGATTAACACTAAAATCATTTGAATTATTAAGATAATTTATCCAATCATGATCATGTAAAAAAGATTATTGTCAATTTATTTCTTACATATTATATTAATTAATATATAATAAATAAATTTTTATGAAAAATTTTATCTAAGAAAAAGATGATCCCAAAAATTTGACAAATTAAAACCATCATAATTTACTAATATATATTTTCAATTTTATATATTTTTTAATTGATTATTACTAATGACCATAAAATTTTTCTTTTTATGGTAATTTAATGATCATATCTATTAATCATTAATGTTTACTGATTT
Organism: Viscum album; assembly: GCA_963277665.1. Taxonomy (NCBI): domain Eukaryota; kingdom Viridiplantae; phylum Streptophyta; class Magnoliopsida; order Santalales; family Viscaceae; genus Viscum; species Viscum album. The sequence continues at coordinate 1,464,482,960 of OY728125.1, read as the reverse complement.
TTTCACTAAATTTTTCTAATCACCTTATGATTCAAAATTCTATGATTTTATAAAAAATATTAAATCATATATTTTACCATATTCAAGTGATGAATCAAATTGATACATGCCATGTCCAAATTCTTTATTACAACAATTTCTATCAACCATGTATTGTCATCAACATATATCCCCATTTTTTTGATGTTGTTTTTGTCAACAACACATCACATCTTGTTTGTACTGGTCTGGCGGCCTAATAAAAAATTTAGACACGGTTGGCATATTTTGATTTTTTCTAACCACCTAATGATTGGAAATTATTGGATTTATTAAAAGGTATAAATCATAGATATTACAAGCACCAGGTGCTAAAATTGATCTACAGAAACCATGTACAAATTTACTACTAAACCTATTTATTTCAATTATGTCATGTCATGGATGTATCTCATCCCCCTCTTAATACCGCCTCTAACATGTCACATAAAATTATTCCCAGTTCTAGCTACCAAATGACAGATTTAGAGATGGATTACATAAAATGGTCATTACTAATTTGTATGAAACATATATATATAAATTTTTGGTTGGAGTAAATTGGTCATTACTAATTTGTGTTAACAATGTATATAGAAATTTATTATTTCTCATAGGCTAAAAATTATTACCAATTATTAATAATTACCTTTAATATTAACAGATATTTTTATAAATTAATAAATATTGATATAAATTACTATAAAGTAATAAAATATATATTATAAATTACTAAAAATATGTAAATCACAAGATTTTCAATCTTCAATACATGAGAAATGACTAATCTGTGTTGAAAATGTTTGTACAATTTTTTTTCCTTGCCTAAAAATTGATGAACTATTTCATTTTCATCATTATAGAAATTTATAATAGTTTCTATTATTTAATAGTGATTTATAGTAAAATGATTAAAATTTATACTAATATACACTAATTTAGAAGAATTATTACTATTTACCCCTAATAATTTAAAATTATCAGTACTTATTACAGAATACCACTAAACAGTATTAATTTTATTATTTTATAATAACTAATACTAATTAAGACTAATGATGACTAAGTAACACCAATTATTAAAAATTATAACTAATTATAACTAATTTTCATTAGTTTACAACAATATTTTATAATTATCACTAATTATAACTAGTTAATGCCAATTATTACTAATTACTACAAATTATAATAAATTAATGATAATTATTTATAATTATTAAAAATTACTTTTTTATTATTAATTTTAATTAGTTTATAATTTTATTTAATAATTACTGGTAATTATTAATAATTATACTAATTTATTTAAAATTTTGACTATTTAATACTAGTTAATAATAATTGCCATTATTTTTTAATATTTTTTATAATTTTTACTCATTAACGATAATTATTACAAGTTACTGTTAATTCTTAATGATTTCAATTAACTTATACTAGTTACTACTATTTTTTACTACTTAACAATAATTATTTCTAATTGATATGAATTATTACTAATTACCTGTAATTATCACTAATTATTATTAATTATTATTAATTAATAAGATTTTTATAACTAATTAATGATTATTTTTTACAATTATATTGATTTATCTTATATTTTTACAAATTATTTCTAATTAGTACTAATTACTATTAAATTTTACTAATTACCATTAATTTTTACTAAATACTATTTTATTACAAATTAACGTTATTTTTTTTAAATTACTGATAATATTAAATAATTAAATCCAATTCTTATTAATTACATCTAATTATTACTAATTACTGATAATTATTACTAATTACTGTTAATTAACATTTATTATAACTATTTTTTATTAGTTTGTAATAATTTCCAACTAATTACCATAAATATTTACTACTTACTACTAGATATTACTAATTACTTCTAATTATTAATAATTATTGCTCAATATCATTTATTACTACTATTTTTTATTATTTTATTAATTTTTTTACTAATTACTTATAATTTGTAATAATTATATTTATTTATCGATATTTTTTCTATTAAGACTACTTAATCTTAATTACCTCTACATATAGCTAATTACCACTAATTATAGGTTTCTATGTCTAATTTAAAATAATTACCACTAATCTTAACAAATGACTGCTAAATACTACTTATCATTACCATTTTTTGTAGTTTATAACAATGTATTACTAATTAAGGGCTAATTATAGCTGATGTTACCTATTTAACACTAATTTTTCCAAATTAATGCTAATTATAATTAATTATCTCAAATTTTTACTGATTATTGATATTTAATACTAATTACAATGATAAATGGGATGGCTTTTGTTGAGAATAAATTTCATAATTTAGATGGAATGGATACAACAACTGATATGCCTCGTTTATTTCATGATGGGGCTAGTGGGTATTTGAAGGATGATAGTACTAATTTCAACTGAATATATTTTTCACAGGTCAGGGATGCAATACCTGAGCAAACAAAAAAAAAGGAGAAACTACCCGTGTGACTACTTACAAGGATTCAATTCTATAATTGTTTAAAATCTGTGAATACTCTATAATTTTATGGATTGTTCTTCCTAGTGGAGGGAATCCTTGGAGTGTTGATGAATTTGTTCAGAAGCTGACTTCTGTATGAGGTTTTTGTGGCTAGAGATGTATTCCCCTGGGTTTCCTTCATATCGTTATTCCATCAAAGGCATTAAAGTAGAGGGCATGGGGAATCAGTTCAATCTCTTTGAAGCCGTACATGATATGCTTCCAGATGATGAATTTTCATTTTAATCACTTTTCCATAAAAAATACTCGATCACAAGTATATATTAAAATTATTGACCTCAAATGGATTATATATCATCCTAAAATATCATTTTAAATTTCATATGTTTTTGGGAGTTCCTGTTAAAATGGATAGGAATAGTGAGATTGAAAATTTTGGTCACTTTTCACAGGTTCTCATTGAGGGTGATTTGTGGTCTTTCTTGATTTATAATGCTTTTTTTCAGTACTGGATGATGATATTTATGTAAAAGTATAATATGAAAGACCTATTGAATATTGTTTGGAGTGTGAAGTAATTGGTCATTTTAAGGAGAAATGTCATTGGAATTTGGTTATCTCTTTTTGTTATTCAAAATGGCATCACAAATCGTCATGTAAGAAGAAATTGAGGAAACATACTTCAAATAATAATGTGCGAAATCTCACTCATTACAATGGAAATGTTCAGGTCATAGATGGTTTATTAAGGATGGGTAATGATTTTACATCAATGACTAATGAGCCAAAGAATATGGCACTGATGGTATTTTCTGGACCTGGAGATATTTCCCTAGAGGAGGGAAGCCTTATAGAGGGGAAAAAATACGAGTGATGAAGGTAATCATTCAATGATTCAAGAGGAAATTAATATGTTAACGTAAACCCATTGTACTCTTGTATGTTGGGATGATATCGAGGATGAATCCTCGAAAAAACTATCCTCTAGTAAGGTTTTTTTCAAAGGAACCAATGTCGTTGTGAATGATGAATGTTTTCAAACTATTTCCCCAAGGAAATAAAGACGCAAGATGTAATTCCATGACCCCATTTACCAAGAGTTGGTTCATTATTAAATAACATCATCATGGTAGAAGGGATCATATCCTGAAAGATCGGTAAGTTTTTTAGCTTTGGAGGTACTAGATACAAAAAATAGATTTTACACTACATCATGAAATAATAAAAAAACAACATTATGCCCCCTTTGAAAACTCTTTTATCCCTTAGCCTATTTTAGAAGGTTAATCGTAATATACTTCTTTTCATATTAGGAAAAATAAAATATAATAAAGGGGTAGGCTCAGAAGCTCAGTAAGGATAACAATATAATAGAAACTATCTTAAATAAGAATTAACATTTAAGACAATGTAAAAGACTAAAACACAAGCCTTTTAAACATAAAAATCAGCATAATATGTCAAAGATAAATGAAATAATAACATTTTCTTATTTACATGGATATTCTACTAGTCTAATTATAACATGTAATAACAATTGACAATTACATAATGAGGTAACACATGATGTCTGACATCATAACCCCATAGTCAAGGCCTCAGACCAAGACTACAAATAATATTTTGTCAAGGACTTGTGCCAAGACACTAGTATGTTTCATGGGACAAACTGATGCATCAAGGAGCTATAGAGAGCTCTACCCATCACTTACTATGTTCATTTCTTTCGTCATATGAAAAGTTTGAAACATAATCTATACATTCGTATTAAACCTACCATACAAAATGTCAATAATTAAACAAAAAAAATCATTTTTGTTATAAAATTAGCTCATCCACAGACATACATTACTCATTAAATACAATATTGAAGATTTTATTATCATAAATCATCCTCAATCAATAATAATGGAAGATATTGACATAGATGAAAATAACCAGTAAAACTATTTGAGAGAAATAATAAAATTTTCAATAAAACATTTAAAAGTCACACTATTTATCAGGAAAGTGTTAAAAATAGATTTTCGAATTAATGTGTCCCATAATACATTGAAACATTCAAAATTAAATTCAAATTTCAATCATTTGTGTCTATAAAAATAAATCCTTTAATCCATTTTTAATACAAGGCCATTAATGAGATATATTTAGAAGAATAAATCATTAAAATGATATTTTGGTCAATGAGTTCCTAACCAAATTAGTGACTCTTGAATACAAATGATTGAGGAATTACATGAATCAAAACGTTATAATATAAGGAGAATAATGGAATTCAAGATATAATATGTCAAAGGAAAGTATACAGATCATATAAAAGTGAGTCTGTGCGTAACAAAAAATAAGTCTCAATGGAATCTAAATTGAGACATAATCCCTTATAAATACAATCTCTTTAAATTAAGGATTAATCATTGACATAATTATGTGAGAAAAATATAAATACACTCAGTATGATTGGGTATTCTCTGTAAATCAATCAAAGTAAATTCAAATATATTATTGTAAAAAAACAAAACCAAATACATGGATGTTTAACTCAGTGAATGATAATTGAGTTAAGATTGCCCTTATCAGGATGATATCAATGATTTGAGAATTTATCAACATAGTTATTATGTGTATCAATATTTTATCCCCACAGATGGAAGTAGAAATTACTACATAAATAAATAAATAGTGATTTCACACATAATCGTGGACTAAAATAATCCATGAAGTGGGCATAAAACCCAATGAGATGTAATTTAAATTATATGTTCCCTTACAGATTTGTAACTTACGAAACACACACTCCATGAAATAAGGATCATATAATAAAGATGTAAATACACATAAATTAATTTATATTACGCAAAGAACACCCCAATGGGTAGTACATACCCCACACAAAATGATATAGTGGAAAATATAGCATGAATATCATAGGAATAAAAGATAGATAAATCCCCTTTTCCTTGTAAATTTCATTATATGTGGGTACATTAACCTCATGTATAATTGTTATATCATTTTTATTAAATTATTAAATAACCACATACATAAATATGATATAATATATGATCTTCAACTATTGATTTTTTAATAAAAGTTTGGTAGTATCATTGTTTTGGGTGTTAATGGATTTGTTTACCTTCATATGTTTTGTTACATAAGTAATGTTTGTTTTGAATCAGATATATTTAATTCATATCCTGAATTATATTATGTTCTACAACATAATAATTAATCCTAAAATGAAAATATTTAATGAATGGTTACGATGGGGAATGAGTCTCATCGCGTTCGAGGAGGTGGTAATCTGTATGTATGCACGAGAACAATATCATTAAATTGAAGTTTAAATAGAATATTATTGGATTTTGATTCATATATAAATAATAATTAACATGATATAATTATTATTTAAATAAATTATAAATCATTATTATTCCCATCCAAATAATGAAGTGTTGATTAACAACTACACCATGCTGTGGAGACAGTAAGTCGTACGAATGCATGTATTGTGACGTTGTCATTCCATGGATGGATAGAATAATAAATATTGTTGTACCATATTTATAATAACATCATAGTGAGTAGAATATAATGTATTTATTATTTTGGTATGAAAAAAACAAATAAAGAGAAAGTGGTAGAAGATGATAACATTGAAATAGTTGATGAAAATACTACCTCTTCTTCAGGTGATTCATTTTAATTTGATCAAAATGGATCTTAATGATGGATTTATGTTCATGGTAAGGCCTCTAGCATGATTTTAGGTTAGTCGGGAGGATATTTGGGAAAGGGTTAGCCGAACCGAATTGCATTTGAGGTTTGAGTTTGAGAGAAGAAGTAGTTCCCTTTTATAAGAGGGGTGAAGGTCACCTAAGAAAAAACATAAAATATTATTTTTCTATACAATCATATTCAGTTTCTAATGGCTCCAAATGAATTTATTTCGAACCTTAGGTGGTTATGGATCGCAATACTCTCAACTAATAGTTTTTAGGCAAAATTATGTTATAATATTATCCATATCTTTAAGATTTATGTTTTACTTAAATAGATTAAAATTTACCATGTCTCCTTGTATTTTTATATTATATGGCTAAACAAATTACTATAGAATGACAAGAGAACACTATGTGGTTAATTAATTACATATATACCATTATATAAGTCCTTTTTCCAATCCTTATATTATTAACACTATTATATATCTTAATAATATAGTATTTTTTTAAAAAACTCAATTTTGAAAATTTTAACACTATTTAATATATATTTTTTAAAAGACATAAGAACATTATCAATTTAAAAAAAATATTTAATCTACTCTAATATGTCATATTAACTTATATAATTAGTGTAATGCATGAATAACCTCTATTTAAATTTATTTTTATTTTTATAATATCAATTATTTTAATCATTCATTGATAAAGTAATTACTAGATCATCGTTGTTCTATAAATAAATTTAGTTATTTAATCTAGAAATATTTCCAATAAAATATAAATATGTAGGAAATATATGATTATTTCTAATGAATATTAATTTTCTAATGGATCTAATGTATAAATCTATATTAAAAATGGTTTCATTATTCAACATTGAATTTATTATTTTTAACTCTTCATTTGATAAAATTATAATATATATCCTAATCTAATCCTTGATGAAAAAAATGAATATATTTAATTCCTATTGTTGGTTTTGGTCTAAATACACTTATCTAATAGAATGAATACATTTTTTTAGGGTAATTATAATATCATTTTTACCTTCAATTACAATATTTACTTTTAACCATTGTAAATAAAACTCAAAAGTGACTATTCACAAAATATTATTTTCATATTATTAAACCAAATTTTACTTATTGATGTATATAGTGTCTCGTATATTTTTTAAATTAAATTTACAGAAGTGGTGAAATTACATTCTATGCAAATTTGCAAAAGTTCCTAGAAGGCGGGTAAAAGATGTTAAAACGTTCAAAAAAAATTATACATCCAATTTTAATATAATATGATTACAAATAATTAAATTGATATTAAATATGTATTACATATACATTTTTACTTAAATTGAATTTAGTTAACTTAAGTAATTATTTAAATAAAAAGTCAGTTTTATACAATAATGTAGTGTTTTTCAATATTCATCAAAAATTGAAAATTTTCATAAAATACAAAAAATTAAACCTAAGATAATTTTGATATTCCGACATTAAAAAGGAATTATATGTTAAAAAATTCAAAACATAGAAGTTTCATAAATTAATTTGAAAAAAATTCCAATTGTCGAAACAAAAAATTGGGTTTATAAAATGTAAAAACTTTTATAACACAGACATGTGTTTATGTCAAATTTAAATGTAAAATTACTTATATTGACATACATTGTATTAAATGATAAAAATATAATCTATTTATAATTAAAAATCATTCAAATACTTAATTTAACTTATAAATTATTTCTATTAATATAGTTGTTTTCATTTAAAATTTAATATTTTTCACTATTTATCAAAATATAAAAGTTATCAGAAAAGTACCAAAAATTTATCCAAACTGAATTATTATTTTAATTATATAAATAAATAATTAATTTCATTAATGTATATATATTTATATATAAATGTGAAATATTAGGCTTAAAAAGGGTTCATCATTAAAAGAGGTAAACTTTCATTTTTAAAAAAATACTTCATCTATATGAAAAATTGAATTTTCTCATATATTATGTCTATGAATCAAATAATATCGATTTGAAAATTATATGTAGTATATAAAATAAAAAATGATATTATTAAGATTCATAAACTCTTTTTTAACATCTATTTTGGTAAGTCATGGTGCGCATGAACTCAGTGTTGCGTGTAGTGCAAGCTATTGAATTACATTAATGAAAATAACATACTATGAAATCTTGGAGGAAACTATTCTTCCACACTTATGGAAATTGCATCGTAAAAATTTTAAAAATGGGCTTCATAACTTCATTGGATGTCCCACATCATAAAAAAACTCAATAAAACTACCACTTTAAAATAATGAACAAGAAATATAAAGGTCAACTGAGATAACCTACACTAGGATTCCATGTTGGAAAACATTGATATGGAAGATTAACTAAGGATCATGTTTTGATAGAGAGTTTTATAAAAATGATCAGGAAAAAGTTAACGAATTGAAAGCCACAAACTTATTATGGGATAATTAGTCATTTGTTTCCCTCTAAGAAATGTAAATGGATAATATATTTTTGTTTTATGTTCTATTTCATTATGTTGGGGAATTTATGTATGAGGTTGAGTAAGAACATAAAGAGATATACGTACATTTTAAGTATATTTTAATCCTTTAATGAATTTCAACCACTATTTCATCTTATATTCAAATGATGAGTATTCATGATGACATGCTCACACCTAATGTGAAAGAATAAACATCTGGGGAATCACATGATCCACAAAGGATAAAATATATACTTCCATTTTCTTTAGAGATTAACCAAAAAAATGGTTATTACTAGATCAAATGATCCCCAAAAAGGATAATTATTTTGAAAATGAAATACTGATCTTGATTTCTATAATTAAACCTAAAATAACCAATGTTCAATAAAAACTATTCAAAAAACAATTTTCCTTAAATTCATTCAATATAGTCCAAACAAAGATTGAAACTGAAAACTCAGAAGAATTTGAGTACACAGTCTTCTATATTAAATTGTATCTCTTAATAACATCGGAAACTCTTATTGTCACATACATAAATGTAATTTACCTAATCACATATTCTCTATGATAGGTTAATAATTTAAATAAATTACCCAAATTGCGATAAATCCACAATAAAAATATTGAAAAAACCCCACCATTACTCCCCAAATGAAATATCGTATTATTCTATTTTCCTTGGGCATATAGTGTTCACTACAGAGAGAAAATATTCTATAATAGGATTTATCACATAATCACCAAATCATTTTTCTACACTAAGAATATCCATTTGATAAAACATAATATCTAAAATAAATTTATTATTGATCAATAAAATCATTAAACTAAAAATAATTATTCACAATAACCAAGGACTTCATGTAGTCCAGAGGTAAGAGATAAATATCATTCACACTTTGGTTGTGGGTTCGATTCCCACAGCATTGTCCAACAAAATTTGTTGTCACATGGTCTGCGTGTATCCCTTATTCGAAAACTATATTTTATAACATTCCCAAATGAGATAAATTCCACAAAATAAACATAACATAATTTAACAAAAAATCTTATGTCATACCTATCATTTCCATCCCAAAAATTGATAACTTATAATTGCCTCATATTCAAAGATCATATAAACCCAAATGGTTATTTAAAACTATCTCTATAAAAGAAAAGATAATTCTTCGTCGAATTATATTTTAAAAAAATATACTTCATGATTACACATACTAGATAAAAGTATCCCAAAGTAATCTCATCAACAAAAAGAACTAATTCTTTTTATCATTTCGCCATCCATTTATTTTAACACAGGTTATTCATTGGCCTAGAGGTTATCCTATAGAATATGGAATTGACTCAGGTAATCCCTAGGTCCCATGAATTTACGGAAAATGACTGTAAATGGATTCTTGGGATCATTTTTATTTTCTTTCATAGTACTCTTCAATTTTCCTCTACAATTCCTTACGTTATTTCCTTTTTCCCACACATTGGGAATTTCTTTGTTCCATTGAGACACTATAATGACTGTCTCCTTCCCCATTTCATGTATGATAGAAAACAAGATTTCTTTTCTCTGTTGTCTCCACTATTGTAGATCTTATAATTCACTTCAATTATCTAATTTTCTATGTCTGGGAGTTGGTTAATATATATATTATAGATCGTATTTTTTGAAAATTGATTTGACATGAACACAATATATTTCAAACCTATCAACATTCAATTTCATTGCTCATTTCCTCCACCGTGCCCACCTTTTACATCATGTTCAATGTTACTATTAGTTTTTTGGAATCCATCCATTTAATAACATAAGAAATCATAGTGAGTCATAAAAAAATTTAGATAATATCATGACATGTTATGTTTAATACAAAACACATTAGTATTTTCCAAGGTTACTTATTATCATCTTATAATAAAATAAATAAATTCGGGTTATAAAAAAATGTGAATTATCCTAAACATATCCCCTGAGAGTGTCATAACCAAGAGTGCACCAAGGTCTATTGTCTTGTACTAGGATATCCCAGGTCAAGCCCAAAACTTTTTTTCGGGGTTTTAACTCCTAGGTACATCTGTGCCAGAGCCACCTCTACCTACTCATATCCAGAACAGGATTTATTGTATGGAAAACAGACATAATATTTACATTACCAAAATTTTTGGATGTTCTTATATATTAATTCTTAATGTTTATCTTAGGGAAATGTTATCTAAAAGGCGTTTTTCTAAATCTTGTTTCCATGATTTTTACTAATTTTTTTTCGATACCAACAGTAATGCCCCGTCCCAAGTTACATAGATTCAGTACATTATTACATAACATTGTCTTGATATAAGGAATCATAACCTGAAATACTGATTAGTTTAGTATATTTGGAAGTACTAAATACATACACAAGTTTTACATTACATAATGAAATTAAAGAAAAACATTGTGTCCCCTCTGAACAATCTTGTATAAGTTAGAATATAGTTGTGTGATAATCTTAATGTACTTCTTTTCATCCAGGTATAAATAAAATATATGAAAGGGGTGAGTTCAGATGCTCATTAAGTATAACAATATTTTGGAAACTATCATAAATAAAAACAAACATTTAAGGAAATGTATAAGACTAAAACACATTCATTTTTAAAATAATCTTCAGCATAATATGGAATAGATTAATCAAATAACACCATACACATATTCCCATGGTTATTCTAATAGTCAAATAATAACATGTAATATCAATAACAAATTTCATAAGTATGAAATTCATAATTTCAAACATCATAACCACATAGTCAATGCCTCATTCAAAGATTAAAAATAATATTTTTTCAAGGCCTTTTGCTCAGACACTAGTTTTTATCATGATATCTACTGATGCATTGAGGTTCTATTGATGGCTCCTCCTATCAATTACTGTGTACAATGAATTCCTCGTATGAAATGGTTTAAACATAATCTAAACATTTTTATTGAAACTAGCATATAAAATATCAATATTTTAAAGAAAAATCATGAATGGAATGAAAATTTCACATCCTTGGTCAAACCTAACTCATTCAATTCAATATTTAAGATTGAATTATTATAAAACATCCTCAATCAATAATAATAAAGGATATCAACCTAGATGAAAATAACTTATAAAACAATCTTAGTGAAGTATCAAATTTTTCAAGAAAACATTTTAAAGTCACACTAGTTATCCTGAGGCTGTTAAAAATAGATTTTCGAGTCAATGTTCCCCATAAAACATTGAATCATTCAAAATGAAATTTAATTTTAAAAAATTCATGTCCATTTATATAAATCCTTACACCCATTTTTTAATCACACACATTAATGAGAAAGATTTAGAGGAATAAATCAATAAAATGATATTTTAGTTAAAGAGTTCCTAACCAAGTTAATGACACTTGAATACAAATAATTGAGGAATAAAATCGATTAAAAAGTTATAATGTTATGAGAATAAGGGTATTCATGATATAACATGTCAAAGGACATTATACAAACCCTATAAAAGTGAATTGGTTCATAACAACGATGATATCTCAATGGAATGTAAATTGACTAGAAATCCATTATAAAGACCATATCCATAAATTAAGGATTAATCATTATCATAATTAAGTGTGATAAATATAAATAAACTCAATATGATTTGATATTCAGTGAAAATATATTAGATCTCATTTACACATATTCATGTAAAAATAAAAAACCAATGACTTGGATGTTTAACTCAATGAATGGAAATTGATTTAACTCCAATGGCCCGGAGGCCTTCATTTTTTTATTGATTGATAATCCACCTTTCAAGGGATGAGGTGGAACCCTATTACATGCCCGTAGGCCATATAAGAACCAATGCCCGTAGGCACAAACATACCATACAACCCAGACTAACAACTTGGAACTACTCCTCCCCAACATCTTCATCTTTGAAATCATCTCTTCACCTCCACATGGCTATTCGGATAGGCATTCCCGTGCATGCACAGTCTTGTCCCAATGGCAGGTTCCATACCCTCTCATTCTTGCAATCTGTTTAGTTCCTACTGTAGTGAAAGCTCCTTTGCTCATCCTCCTTGTAGAGCTTGTTCCTTGTAGTTTGGCCTGGTTTGTATCTGCAGGTGACCCGAAGGCCATATGGATAGCCCGAAGGCCCAACTGACCCGAAGGCCTGGGTGCCCGAAGGCCAATGAAGGACTTGAGGACCAAATCTGATGCCTGAAGGACCAAATGGGGGCATATTCCCGGCTGCTACAGTGCCAAACAGTGCTTGCTACAGTGCTGCTACAGTTACCGCTACAGTACTGCTACAGTATCCCAGAAATCCTATCTCCGCCTGGTTTTGATCCCTGGTCGCTTGGATGCACCATCAGAGACCTTGCCAACCAGGCTAAGGCTCATGTGCAATGGAGGTTGAGTTAAGATTACACTTTTCAAGTTCATATCAATGACTTGAAAATTTATCAATGGAGTAATTATATATATCAAAACTATATCCATTCAAATGAAAGTGGAAATTACTAAATAAATAAATAAAATGTGATTTCACACATATTCGTGGAGTAAAATAATCAATGAAGTGGGCGTAAACCCAATGAGTTTAAATTGTAAATAGATGTTCCCTTACCGAATTGGTAACTTACGAAACATAAACTCCGGGAAAGAAGGATCATAGAATGAAGATGTAAATAACCATAAATTAAGGTTTATTACAAAATTAATACAACTATAGGCAGTACATAGACAACATAAAAAGAAATAGGGAAAAATATTATAAGAATCTCATGGGAATAAAAGTGAGATGAAATACATGTACGTTGTACTTTTCCTTAGAAGAGGGTGTGTGAAACAACTTTATAATAGTTAAATCATTTTTCTTAAACTATAAATGTTCCACATATATAAATATTAAATCATTTAATATGTTCTAATATTTCTTTGTTATTAATATTTTGGTAGTATCATTGTTTCATGTGTTAGCAGATACATTTTCCATTATATGTTTTGTTACGCAAGTCATGTTTGTTGTGGATAAAATGTATTTTATTCATTTACAAAATTATATTATGTTATTAAACATTACTTTTAATCAACAAATAAAAATTATTCATGAATAGTTATGATGGAGAATGAATCTTATCACATTCGCCGAGACAGTAATTTTTACGTACGCAGGACCGAAAATATCATTTAATTGAAGGTGATATCATATATAATTGGATGTTATATCATATGTATATAGAATCATTAAAATGTTATATTTTTTATTTAAATCAATTTTACATCATTATTACACCCATCCAAATAATGAAATGTTGAATAACAGCAACACCACGACGTTGAGATGGTAAGCCATAGGTACACAAGTATGGTGAATTTTTCCATCATAGGATAGATAGAATAATGAATATAGTTGTACCATATTTATAATAACATGACATCATATATAAGGTATTGAGTTATTATTTTCTTATTAAAAAAATTGAAATCGGAAGTTGAAGAAGAAGATAAATTTAAAATAGGTGATGAAAATATTACATCTTCATCGAGTGCTTCCTTCTGATTTGAAGAAAATGGATCTTTATCATGGCTTTATGCTCAAGGGAATACCATTTAGTTGAGTTGAGGATATTTGGGAGGATATTTGGTCCGGTTTTGGCTGAGACAAATAGATTTGGAGGTGTGCATTTATGAGAAAGGAAAGTGCCCTTTTCTAAGAGGGGTGAGGGGCACCTTAGAAAAAACAAGAAATATATTTTTATTATAAAATGATATTCAGTTTTTAATGGCCTAAAATGAATTTATTTAGAGCCGTAGGTAGTTATGGGTCAAACTACTTTATACATATATGTTTTATGAGAGTTTAGGTAACAATATTAACCTTATCATTTAAATTTGACTCTTAGGTAAATAGTTTAACAATTACCATGTCTCCTTCTATTTTTATTTTATATGGTTATAATATTACAATAATATTTGAAGAAAACCCAAAGTTGTTCCTTAACGACATATATATGATTATATAAGACCTTTTTATGAACCATATATTTTTAGGACTATTATATAATTTAATAATATAATATTTGTTTTAAAAAATCATTTATGTCAATTTTGACACTATTTAATTATTATTATTTTTAAATTCATAAAAACATTATAACTTCGAAAAAAAATTATTTATGTGACCATAACTTGTCATATTAACAAATTAAATTAGTGGAATGCATATAAATTCTTAATTTACATTTATTATTATATCAAAAATATCAATTATTTTAATTAATCAATGATAATGTAATTATTGCATCATCAATGTGTCATAAATAGATTTAATTATACAATCTCTATAATTTTTAATTAAAAAACCATTATGTAAGAAGAAGTTTTATCTTTATAATGAATATTTATAGTCTAATTTATATTGTGTATAAACCTATATTAAAAATAATTTAGTTATTAAACTTTGAATTTAACATTTTACCATTTTTTTATAATATAATCATAAGCATCATAATCTAATCCATGTCAACCAAAAGGATCATATTTTATTCATAAGGATTGTTTTGGTCGAAATAAACTTATCTGATAGAATTAGGACATGTGTTAGTGTAATTATAATATCATTTAATCGTTAATTACCCTATTTACTTTTAACCGTGGTAAATAAAATTTCAAATTTACTTTTCACCAAAAATTATTTTCATCATATTGAACTGAATTTTTCATACTAATTTCAATAGTGTATCTTGGATTTTTGAAATAAAATTCATAGAAGCAGTAAAATTACCTTTTATACAAATTTTCAAATGTTCCTAGAATGTAAGTAAAAGACAACAAAAAGTTCAATAAAATTTTATACATAAAATTTTAATATAAAATGATTCCAATGAATTACTTTCAACTTATATAGGTATTATATATGTATTATGACTTAAAATAAATTTAAATAATCTAAATAATTATTTAAATTAAAAGTCATTTTTAAACAAGAACGTAGTGTTTTTCACTATTCATCAAAACATGAATGTTTCCAAAAAAATACCAAATATTCACTTTATCTAATTCTGATATGATGAATTAAAAATTTCTATTTTACCAAATTCAAGTCATATTACTTTCATTAAGTTACTGAAAATTAATTTCCATTTTCAAAACCAGAGAGCGGTTTTTTAAAAAGTAAAAACTATCAAAAGATTGACTTGTGTTCATGTCAAAGTAAAATGTGAAAATAATTGTAATTACCAAAATTGTATTAAATGATAATAATATCAGATAAATATAGTTCCAAACCATTCAATAGAATAATTTACCACTACTAATTTATAAGATTAAAAATGATGTTTTCAAATAAAGTTTTTTATTTTTAAATATTCATCAAAATGTGAAAGTTATCAGAAAAGTAAAAAATATATATCCAAACATAATTTTTATGTCCAAAATATAATAAAGAATTTAATTTCATTAAAATGAAAATATAAAAGAATCAAATATTAGTTCTAAAAAGGGTTCTCCATTAAAAGGCAATAAAATATCTGTTTTTTTAAGAATAGTTTTTTTTCCTGAAAAATTGAATTTGTTCTTATATTTCGTCTATGAAACACATAATATGGATGTCAAAATTATATAGAGTATATAAAATTAAAATTAAGTTAAAACTATTCTTAACTACCTTTTGAACAGCTAGGTTGGTAATCGTGGTGCGCTCGATCTCGGTGTTTCATGTAGTGAAAGCTATTGAATTAATTAAAATAAAATAACTTACTATTAAATCATGGGGGTCTGCACCAGAATGATTATTTCCACTTAAATAAAACTATGGTAAAATGGTCTCCTGATCCCGTAGATCTTGATTCTGATGTGTATGGTGATTATGATGATTCATATGAGTTTGAATATGATTTTTGATCTATTTTGGTACTTCTTGGCATGAGGGAATGTGTATGTATGACCCAAAATTTTTCCATTTCTCTATTGCCTATTCTGATTTTTTAATATTAGTGTTGTGCCTGATCTTTTGAATACAATTATTTATTACTAATTACCACCATTTATTACTATCTATCACTATTTATTGTTATGTAATGTTATTTATTACAAATTAATATAATTTACTACAATTTATAACAATTTATTACTTTTTATTACTGTTTATTACTATTTATTACAAATTATTAATAATCTATAACTTAATTAGTTAAAATTATTACTAATTGTTACTAATTATTACAAATTAGGACTAGATATTAAGAATTATTACTAATTATTACTATTTATTACAATTTATTAGATATTATTACTAATTATTACAAATGATTACTAATTATAACTATTTTTACTATTGTTTATTAATTATTACAATTTAATAGTAATTTTTATTATTCATTAGTCATTATTCATAATTATTACTAATTATCACTAATTATTAATAATTATTACTAATTTTAACTAATTACCACTATTTATTCTTATTTATTATGATTTATTCCTACTTATTATGAAGTATTACTAATTTTTACTAAGTTTTACATATTATTATTAATTAATACTATTTGTTAACATTTCATAATAATAATATTATTATTATTAACTTTTAATTAGCGGTAATTAATGCTAATTATTACAGTTTGTTATTAATTGTTACTATTTCATTATATTTATTATTATTTTCTACTATTTATTATCATTTATTACTATTTATTACTAATTAATAATAATTAAAACTAATTAATAATAAATAATAATATAAAACTAATTAATACTAATTCATAGTAATTTATACTAATTTATATGAATTACACATAATTATTATTAATTAATGATAATTGAACCAAACTATTACAAATAAATACTATTAACTTTTAAATAAAACCATTAAATCTTAATGAAAGAACCTATTTGTTCAAATAAATAATGAAAAACAAAACTATATAATTTTAATTTAAATTAATTACCTCTATTTAATAAATATTATTAATAATATAAAATAAAATTAAATAATTAAAAATTAAAAGAAACAATTAAATAGCTTAAAACAGAATCTTTCGTAGGATTCAAGTCTTGAAAATTGCTCCACTTTAAAAAATAAAGCATTGAAAAAAATGAAGAGAGAAATATGAGAGTAGGGAAGCAGAGAGGAGTTAAAAGAATTGTGAAATGGGAAAAAATTGATGGGGGTATATATAGGTTAGATCATTTGTGGTGGTTGTATCTGCGAGTGGAAGCCTTTTGTAAATAGTTATGTTGTTACTAATTGAAGTGATGGTAAATATATGTATTTATGAGATATCATGTTTCAAATACTATCATGTCAACACATTATCTTTGATAGCCCGTCACAAATAGTTTGGCTGTAATTTTTTAAGGCAGTTATAAAAGATAATATTTTTGGGGGGACCCATCGCATATACTATCATGTTGAAACATTATTTGAGACGGCTCATTACAAATAATATCTTGCTGACATATTAAGTAAGATGGGGATCCTCTCCCATTGTAATTACTCTTCTCGTGCTAATTCTCCCAAAGCCCATCGAAGGTATTGAGAAAAACCATTGCAAATACCACTTTTTTATATACTATTTGTGATGGATCAAAATTCTTGTCACATAGTCTTTTTCGATTAACTATCTGTGATAGGCCCTACTCACATCACAATTGACCTGTTGTAAATAGTCGAAATTCACAAAGTGTTTAACTATAAATTAAAAAAAATAAATTTAACTAAATATATTTAAAGTAAAGTAAAATGAATGAATTATTGTGTTCTAGTGAATTTTTAGAGGAATATATCATGTTACATAGGTGTTAGAATAGTATATTTTAATTCCCTCATTGTCCTGATATTTTTAAATTCAAATTAAATGAATAATGTCAAAATAGACATTAATGTTAGTTTATAATATATTTTTTATAATATTATTTAAAATTACTGAAAATACTATCTTTTCCATGTGATTTGTAAATTTTATTAAGTATCAAATATATCACATTAATGGTTCTATTTTTATTTTAATTTTAGTATATTGACCCTTAATTATTAAAAAATTCGTTTAGAGCGGTTAAGGTTAATGTGGGGTTTTTTATTATTCCATGCGCTTATGTTAAAATTATTTTTTTGACAAAAATATGATACAAATTTGATAAATTGGATTTCATATTTATAATCATTGTTTATAAATTTTCCAATAATTTTAATTTAATTTAATTTTAATGGATAAAATTATTCGCTAAAAAAACTAGTTACCGTAGTGAAACCCCAAAATGGTAAAAATAAAGAAACATAGAAGATAAGGAACAAAATAAACAAATCAACTACCTCATTGTGCGATGGAGGACTTTAGAGTCATTATCTCCCATAAAAACATTTAATTATAAATTTTTATTACACTTTAAGTAATACTGACATCCCAATAGTGAATAAAATTTCGTATTTATAAGAATCTAACTCCTCAACAATAAAAGGGAACACACTCCCCAAACTTATTTACACCTATCAAGCCAATTTTATCTAACCAATCATACTCAAACCACTTCCCAACTCTCTTCATCTCTTTCCGGAAACCTTTTTTGGGCAATAATATAACCTTTCAATGATTTATTGTAAACATAAGGATGATATCGGAAGTAGAGATAATATTCCTCAACAAGAATCTTAATTTTACTTATTCCTTCACATCCTTAAATTATTCTCATAAAATTATGATATAATAAAAAAACAAATTATATATAAAATTAGATGTTTTAATGTTAATGGTAGGACCTAAAACTATATACACTTCCATCAAATTGGTTATGAAATCATCATTAGTGTGTACAGTAGATACCACCTCGAGAAATGATGTGATTCATTTTACCATTACCACCTATCAAGGTTGGGAATGGCGATGGATCTAAATTATATATATTATATATATTATATAATTATACCTATAGATTAATTATATCTTAAATACACTTTATATATTAAATTAGAAAATGGATATGCAAACGTCTCTTATGTGTACGGCAGACTACCGCCTCACGAAGCGACGTGATTCATTTTGCACTAACGTGTTACAGAGAAGGCAATAATGGTAAAAATAACCAATATATGTGATTTGAATGAAATATTTATTATATTAATGATGTATTAATCAAAATAGAAATATAATATATCATTTTTTTATCTCTTCACTCTCTGAAAAAATGAAAATGTCGTTCATGGATGAGTGGAATACTGAATCCTGGAAATTATTTTATTTCAATTTTCACCAACATATCATAATAATAACATTTATAAGTTTATTTAATTTAATAATTTGGCATTTTCAATTTTATGATCATTCTAGATAGAATAATTATTACTTCCCTTATTTCCATAAAGATCATTTAAAAAAAATAAAGAATAACTCATGGGTATATTTGGCCTATCATCTTCATGATCATAGAATTAGTCAATTTTTCATAACCATCATTCATAATGGGTTTAAAATTTATAATTTATGAATATATATTATAATTTATTCATAATTATAATTTTTTTATGTTTAAATAATTACCTATTATATCTTTGTCAACTACCAAATTTATTTTTGACACATAAGTCGAATATGGTCAAAACATCCTAAATAAACTTTTTCGATTAATTAATTTTATATTAAATGTTGAAAATATAAATAAAATTAATAATAAACCATAAAAAATCAAGAATTTAATTAATTAACATAAGTTTATTTTACAGGACGATAAAGACAAGGCGTGAGGAAACGAACCCGACGTAATGGTTTTTCTCATATCACTTTTTTTATGTGAGGTATATGACATATTAAACAAATATTTTTATTGTGTGGGGTATATAATAAAAATAAAATTTGACTATTATTATTATAAATTAATTTATGGGTTTTTAAATATCCATTTGAGTATCCATATTTTTTGGGGTTTCGAGTTTCAATGTTACCAAATAGGTAATGAATTTTTTTTACAATTTTCATTCTTTGACTCATATGTCATGTAATGAACCAATATTCATTTATGATGTTTATAAATATCCCATTTGACTTGTAATATCATAAATTTATTTATTATAATGTTAATTAATGTTTCATTATATGTAATTCTTTCATGGGACTTACGCTTTAATGATGCCAAAGTGATAAGAGTTATATGTAACAATCTCATCCTTAATCGGTATTTTCTATAATTATGCTTCAAATGACGAGATATTACGATCTATCTATCAAATATAATGTGAAATTACTTATCCTATTATTATTCATGATATTTACAATTAATATTTCCTTATTTAACTTTTTTTACTTAAAATTAATTTTAAAATGATTATATTAAAATTCCACTTAATTTCTTTCATTAGTCAAAATATGTTTTCTTCCAAAGCCATTTTTACGAAAATTTGTTTAAAAAATATTTTCATAATTTAAAAATTATTTATTAATGAATATTTTAACTATTTTAATATTTTTTTAAATAAAATTCAAAGTAATGGTCTTTTCTCATTCATAATAATTCACTTTTCTATGATTTTTATCTTGAAAAGTGAATGTTTTTTATAACATGTAAGGAAATACCACCCAAAATGATTATAATATATTTAAAGATCAAATTTTAATGTTTCAAATGTTATTTTAAAAATATAATGTTTTCTTAATAACCTATTTATACTCGGTTTTTAGAAATTATTTTCAATGAAACATTTGTTAAATTTTTTTATGTTTTAAAATGTTATTTTCAAAATGATAAGGATATTTCCCTCAAGAGTGTTTTTAATGATATTTTAATGGTATTTGAAATCATCAATGTAAAAAAACATTTATTATTACATATTCTCTATTGGGGACAATTTGTATTGATTCCATCCCCATTATTTATGTGGATATAAAAAAATTATTTAGAAGATATTTTTATGAAACATGTGTCACTTCCATTGGTTAAACACATTTAAAAAATATTATTAAGGAACTCGTTTTTTTTAATGAAGTAACCATGTTTCAAAGATACAGGTATTGAACTCATTTCTTTTCCTGAGGTTAACTATCTTTCAATTAAATTTTCATGGATCCTATTTCTTTTCAATGGGTTATCAATGTTTCAAAGATATTATTAGAGATCCCAATTATTCTCAATAGGTTAACTGTATTTCAAATTTATTCTTATTGAATCCATTTATTTTCCATTAGTTAATCATATTTCATTTTGAATTACATGAATTCCAATTTTTTATATGGTTTAATCAGTTTATTGAATAATATTTCTTGTTTCATAGAGTTTTATTATTCAGTATCTATATACAATATTCATGTTGTTGTTCTTGGACATTATATATGATAGGTGTTTCTATATAGAGCCAGGAGAGACCGTTATAGCTTATATGGTTAGTGTTTCTAAATATAGATCCAATTAATAGGTTAATAATTATTTTCTCTATAGAATTATTTCATATGTTTTTCATATGGTCATTCTAATTTTTAAGGTATATGAAAAGGTTATATGAGATGATGATTCAAGATACCAATATGTATTATATATGATTGCTATCGGTTTATGATGTTTCTGTTGATCAATATTGTCATCACATAGATCATGGTTATTTATTTTTAAGGAAATTTTCTGTTAAGTAATTATTACATATTTCATGTTCTATGATTCTTATTTTTGTGGGTATGAGCATTCCAATGTTATACGCATTCAATTAGATTTTTTCATCATACCTTTATGCTCTTCTAATGATCACATATGACATTCATTTGTTAATTCTTATATTTTTATTTACTGATCATTTGAGCTCTCCTTATTTTGGTTCCTTTTTACCCAGTTTATAAATAATGTGGTTGAACTAATTATGACTATAAGGGATTTCATATATATTATGATAATGAATTAATGTGAAAAATATAATTAGGGTTACGTATTGGAAATTATATTTTAAATTCATGCGAATTGATTAGGTATTAGTTTTTCCAAATTATCTAAAACTCTAAACCTAAATGATCCAAGTGGATTTAATTTACAAACATTTTCTATATGTTGTTTCAAGGTTTGTATGGAAAATAATTGGGTCACAATTGCATCAAATCCATAAATGTAATCATTATTATTTCTCCACCAGATCTGAGAATGAGGGTTTGGGGCTATTATAGTTGGTATTAAAAGGTGGTATGGAAAAAATTATTGGATAATATGTTAAAATGCAAGGTTATATTAGTAGTTATGGATACCATCAGATGTCTGTAATATAATGTTTCATCATATGTTCAAATTCATAGACACTAAATTTGAGGGTTTTATGTAGTGAATATTTTTGGGATGTTACTGAAATTTTTGGGAGATGTTTTATAGTGTTGGATAATTTCATACCTCTAAGATTAAAATTATGTTTCCTTTATGGAGTAATTATTCAAATTTAAAAAAGGGAAAACAAAAGGTTGGGTGACAACCCATCCCATCAGGGAAGGTCATTGGGTTTGAACTCATAATTAAAGGGTGAGAAGGGGGTAGTTCCTGACACCGGAATTCAAAATGTCTTTTTTAAAATGAAAATTTTAAGGTACATATTATGTTTATTTTATAAACATATGGGATTTTATTTGATGAATAATTGTTATATTATCTTGGAATAATATACGGTGAAATCCATCTAATCACTGGGTTGGAACATATTCAACAAATGTTTTAATAACTTAATGGAAAATTACTAATTGAATGATTTGTTTTGAACATTGGGTATATCTATTTGGAAATAAATTTATGATGTTTTATCTTATAAATTATCTTTTTATGTTAGAACCATTTTGGTTTTTGTTAATGTCTAAATATAGAAGGATTATCTTGTCATGATTGTGAGGTTATTTAGTAATTTAAAATTTTATATTAGTGATTCAAGCATGTAAAATTATTCTTGAATACACATTATTTAGAAAAAATATGAGATTGATGTAAAATTTTATTAAAGGATGAAATTATTCACATTATGTATATTTCTATATGATATTATTCTATATGGAAAAGTAAATTAATAACATTATGAGAAGGTCTTTTAATCAAAATAGCTATCATAGTACCATTATATTCGATGAATGAGATAAAATTTTAGATTATCCAATAATTATAGATTTGAGGCCGTTAAATTTTCAAGTATCATTAATATTATTTTGATCAATTACTTCAATCATCGTCTATAAATATTTATTCGATTCCTCTATTCCCACCTATGTTATCTTATTTGGATACATAGTTATGTTTTATTCTATATGAACTTTTTACTTACCATTCTCTCTTATTAAGTGTATGTTTCATTAACTATTTTTATGATGTGGGTATACAGAAGAATAATTTTCAAATGTTCAATAATTTATTAACATGATAATGTTGAAATTGGATAATGAAATTTATAAAAGGGAGTGGGCTGTAACACCCCTCAATTTTAAATGTATAAAATTATATTCTATAACTTAAATGATAGGAAACAATGATTTTTCTTGTATTAAATGAAATAATCAATTTATATTTTTTACATGAAACTTATTTATTTTAGGGTTGATTATTTATTCAACACTCCACAAAAAAACATAAATTCCCCATGATGTATATTACCGTTATAACCTTGTCGTCACTTGGAAGGTATGTATAGTAGTAACCAATTTATGATACCTATTTGTGTGTGTGTGTGTGTTTGTGTGTTTGTGTGATTGTGTGTGTGTATTTGTGTGTGTCTTACTCAATATAAATTATTTAGTAAGTTTCATTAATTATGTAATCAAATTTTTGTAACGTTATTTTATTCATCAAAAATATGTTTTCTTAAAAAATTAATTTTATTGACTTTCATGAAAAAATATTGTAATAAATATTGAGAAATTTTTAAATTTATTTTATAAATTAAAGATCATTTTTATAATCACAATGTAAAAAATATTACATTGCCAGAATTGGTTTTACTTTTCTAAAGAATTTTATTTTTCATTGAGTAGTTATAATAAATATATTTTTCAAATAATTTATTTTTAATAAATTTAGGAATTTTAAATTCCCAATATGTTTTGAATGTGTTTTTAAATAACCCATGTATTGTTTATTTATATTTAATTAACTTAGTTACTTTCTATTATTCTTTATATAATTTTCTAGTATAATTTTGTTTTTGGGTTTAAAAAGTTTATTCTAATTTTTTTAAAAGGATAATGTTTCTCCATTTTAATTATTTAACATAAGAAAAAATGGGGAAGGTTTTAGTTGAATTTTATAAAGTATATATTAGTAAATATTAATTTATTTACATACAATAATTTTTATTAGTCATAGAGTTTATATAGAATCATCTTTTTCTAAGGAAATATTATTTTTTTAAACCCATTTTCTAGCCTAGTCTATGAGGTTAATATTAAAATAAATTTTCAAAATTATTTGATATGATTTTGTTAATTTGGATTCTATATTTGGAATCATCATATTTTTTAAATTTTTAAATGATAAAATTATTTTTGACCAAATGAATAGGTGATGAAGTAAAAATTAATTATAATGGTTTAGGTAAAAATGAATTTACCCGGGGGATAAACTAGTACGATAGGAGTAAAATGACAAAAACTATTATAATATTTTTATTTAATGTGTTTATTTTCAATTTTTGAAATCAAACTATCTAAATTATGTCAATTCCTTTTTTACATTTAAATTTCAATAAAGCCTTGTGAATGGAATACAAACACATATTTAGTTACAGATGTTATTTTGTAAAATATATTTATTAATTTTATCATAATAATTTATCTTTAATTTTTAGAGATGAATTTGATACATAGAATGATTAATAAATTCCAACATAGTAATCATTTAGGTAGAAATTACATGAAATAAATTATGCAGAAAATATTAAAAATGAAGAAAAACGAGTGAATTATTATGTTTTATTAAATTTTTAGAATAATATATCATTTACACAGGTTATTGTATAATAAATTTTAATTACATTATTTTTATGGAAATTATAAATTCAAAATAAATAAATAATGTCAAAATAGTCATTAATGTTATTTTATAATAAATTATATTTTATTAAATGTATAGAAATTACTAAAAATACTATATTGTACCATGTAGTTTATAAATGTTATTGAATATCAAATATTTCCTATTAATTGAACAATTATTCTTTTATAATGAATATATTTTCCCCTAATTTTTAAAATTAATCTGTAAGTATTGTTGAGGTTAAAATTCTGTTTTCCACATTACTTGCACTTGTGTTATAAATTATTTTAATCCCACATACATTTTTCATTTGATAAATTTGTTTATATATTTATTATAAGCGGGAATTAATTTTTTAATAATTATTGCTTTAATTTAGTCTTAACTGACAAATGACATTGATTAGAAAACTAGTTACTATAGTGAAAACCGAAAAAGGTGAAAATAAGTTAACACTAAAGATAAAAAAAAATGTTTAATACATTTTAATAATTCTATTTTTTGGTGTTTATCAAACACATAATCCATAAAAATAGTTAATTATCAATTTTTATCCACTTTATGTAATATTGACCTCTAAATAGTAAATACTATTGAGTATTTACGTGAATGTCACTCCTCTTCAACTATAAAAGAGAACTCACTCCACTCACTTCTCGACACCTTTAAATCCATTTGGATCATACATAACCTAACCATATCATGTATTAAATCCACTCACCTCATACTATATTCCTTATTTTGTGTTTAAATACAAACTTTAAATTCTTTATTGAAATCTTATGGAGGATACTTGAAGACGAAGTAATGTTTTTCAAGGAGCGTCATGAATTCAAAATTTTATCCACCATATTTATCTATACATATACCATGGTCATATAATATAATAATTATATTAAATATACAAATATTTTTATATGTAAAGGGTATAACCTAAAACCATACACATTTCAATCATGTGGGTTAAGAGATCATCATTCTTCTGTACGATGGATTACAGCCTTGCGAAAAAATGTAATTAATTTTTCCATTACCACATATCCTAGTTGGGTATGATGATTAATATAAAGTTTCTATATGATATTTATAAAATAATTATACACATTAAGTAAATATATTATGGATAAATTTTTTATATTACATTCTGTAAGGGATATTATAACGTCGCTCGTGTGTACGACTGACAACTACCACGCAAAGTGAAGTGATTTGTTTTTCAATAAGGAATTACGTGGAATGAAATAAGTGTAAATATAATAAATAGATGTGATATAATTGATATATTAATGATACTAATGATATATTTGAAATTATTTAAATATGTTATATAATTTTCTTTTAACCATTGCACTCTCTGAAAAAAAAAGTGATAACGTCATTCATGGACATGTGGACTACCACCTCCTCGAAGCGATGTGGTTACTTTTTATCACCACCACAAAATTATAATGATATATATAAGTATATTTATTTAAATAATATGGTATTAATGATATTATGATAATTATTTAATGATAAAATATTACTTACCTTCTTTTTATAATTATGATTGAAAAAAGGGAAACGTTGTACATGCATACGTACAGCCTATAATCTCCATGATCAAAATTTCAGTTCATTTTTCTTAACCATAATTATTAATGGGTTTAAATTGTATCATTTATGTATAAATATGACAATTTTATATTGATTATTATTATGTATATGTTTAAATAATGACATATTTGTCCATATTCTACCTACCGAAGTCATTTTTGGCACATAAGACGAATTCGGTCAAAACATCCGACACAAGATTAATCGATTAAGTAATTTTATATAAAATTTTTATAAGTGAAATTAAATTAAAAATAAATTTTAAATGTTTTATAAATAAATTATATAACATACAAAAGATTATTATTTATGAATTTAAATAAAAAATGTTATGAATCGAACTCGTGGTAATGGTTTTTATCATATCAATTTTATTTATATAATATATAAGATATATTCAAAATATCTTTCTTATGTGTGGTGTATATAATAACCATAAATTTATTTTATTATTCTTGTAATTAAATTTTTTTTTTATTTTCATATTGATTTTATTTTATCTCTTTAATGAGGTTTAATGATTCTAATTTACCAAATCGTTAATGGATTTTTTTCAAAATTTTCCTTCATTGTTATTTATGTCATGTTTTGAACGTATATTATGTCATGAGGTGTATATACATGCCATTTGATATGTAATATCCTGAATTTTTTATTCTTGTGGTGTTTTATGTTTCATTTAATTTAATCATTTCATGGGGATAATGATTCAAAGATACCAATGTGGTAAGAGTTTTATGTTACAATATTATAATTTATCGGGATTGTATATGATTATACTTCCAATGTTGGGATATTATGATCAATATCTCAATTAACTCATAAATGTTATTGTAATATGTTTATTAATTATATTTAAAATTAATAATTACTTTTTTTCACTCTAGAGTTCTTAAAATTATCAAGAGAATATTGTTAATAAAATAATAATATGTTTCGCTCTTCAGTTATAAATATATTTTCTTCCAAAATCATGTTTTGAAAAAAAAAATATCTTTTTAAAAATGTTTTGATAATTTTAATTTTACGCAATTTTTATTTTCACCTAATTGTTGGACTCCTCATGAATTTATAACCTTTCAATGATCATAATTCATATATATTATGTATAGCCCAGTAATCATGTGTATTTTATATCAAATCCTATATAGATGATTAGTATCGTTATAAATTAGGTAATGTTATCCAAGATCATAATTTCAATACATTATATTTGATTAATATAAACTATATATAATTTACATTGTAATGATTAATTTTATGAATGATTATGTCTAATCCATTCTATGAATATCACTTCATAAGTCTGAATTCAAATATTTGTCTATGTATGAGACACCTTGAGTTTTCCACCGGTTATGCTTTTTAGGTAAAGGACCTAGAAACTGTGACCAGACACCATGTCTTGCCATCACAACTAGACATCGCTACCAGAAACTACAACCTAACTCCATGACTAGACACCGTGACCAGAAACCACAACAAGACACTCTGACCAGACTCCACAACCACACACCATCACCAAACACCGTGACCATACACCTTGACCATCCAGACACCGCGACCATTCAAAAACTGTTTCAAAGAGACACTGTTTCATGGAGACAATATTTATAGACAAACCATGACACCATTTCAAATAATTTGTTTTCATTTCTTTCATATGATTTCCAACAGTCATATTTGAAACTATTAAATGAACTGAAATAATTAATGATTCTTTGTAGACATGTCACCTGACAGTATGAGGTATGAGTAGCATAATGCATGCAACCTATCAGTTATAACAAATGCACTCGAAGAAAAAAGTGTATTGTGGCCCAGAATCAATACAATTTGATACACAGAGAGCATAACAATATATAACACACGAGTTTTTTTAGAAAACAACATACACATTCAACTTATCATTCATGATGAATACATGAAAAATTCTTGAATCCACAAGATGGACACCGTAGATCAGAATCGTTGAGAACATATGTTCATATTCAATACCACGAAGAACACGTGACAGATCTAGCAGACTTACAATACTCTTTTTTCTACAAGAGGACTCGATTTCTATATCTGTTTTAAAATAGAAGTCTAGTGATACATAGACAAACACTTAGTGCACTTCTAACCTTATCATTATACTTATGAAATGTTTTGTGCTTTTTTTAGCTTTCAATCTTAGGATGTGTCTGTAAAAAAACACACACCATCTCCTGCATTAAACTGATGGATACACGATTTACATTCTGAAACATCATTTTACACTTGTGTATACCAAAGTATAAGTGTTGAATAGGTTTTTAACCTGTTGTTTGTACCCACGAAGAACTATGGAAGAGGTCGTGTGACCTGGACAGTCTTGTGTACTATTGTAAATCGTGATACACGCTATGCATCTAGTTTATTTATAAAAACTTCTTGGGGGCATGTGATCACCAAGTTTAGTAGATAAGGACTTGTCTTGAGACTGAACTACTTGTATTATATCAGATGTGCTTCTTACTTTAGTGTTATCTATATTACTATTTAACCCAGAAATTACTAAATTTGCTTTGATATTTAATCTTGTAACAAAGTTATAGTTGTATTTACTTATTAGAATATATTGAAAATTAATGTTATTAACCAATATTATGATTAAATAGAATTAATCAATCTTCTACAAAGGTATATAATTAGTCAAACATTCATAATAGTGTAACCTTGATTAACTGGGATTATTTAATGTTATCGGGGTACCCTTTTAAGAATATAATATATACATAATTTTTTTATAGATACTGAATTCACCCCCTCTGGAGTACTCTACTACGATAAACATTTGGTACTGGAAGATTGTCTTTTAAAACTCTATTTTTCACCTTGATCGACTGTGATTGTAATTGAAAATTAAGGATCTGTAAATTTATTTTAAATTCTAAATTTCCAGTTCTTTTAAGTTTCCTCTTTATCATCGATAATATTATGGAAGGTTCTTAAACCATCATACCACCATCTTATAATTGAACGAATTCATCTCAATGGAAACATAAAATAAAAATTCATTTAGAAACTATGAGCTTTAAAATATAGTTTTCAATTATTGATGAATATATGATTCCTGCTATTGAGAGAATCACTTGGGATGAACCTAACAAAGCTAACTATAGTAACAATTGCAAAGATATGAATTTTTTACACTTCTCTATATGAGATGAGGAATTTAATATAATTTCCTCATGTAAAACATTCCATGAAATTTGGTATAGCTTATCTATGTCACATGAAAGAACTTCTAGATTTAATTAAATGAGACTTATTACTTATAATATTATATATTATAAATTTAAAATAAATCCTGATGAGCCTATGTTTTACATGTATGTCATGTTCAATGAAATTTTCAGCATAATGATTTATCATGGAAGAGAATTCATAGCTAAGGAACTAATCATGAGGATTCTCAGATCCCTACCTGACTGATGGAGATGAACCTATTTATCTATTATCAAATCATATGACATCAGCAAGATACATTTAAAATAACGCATTGGGAAACTAATGATGTATGAGGAGGAGCTAGATTTCAACAAGGAAGAGAAGGATGAACCAAAAAAGAAGATCTGTTGCATTCAAGACCACCACCTTTAAACACAAAGACAATGGAAAACTGGAATATTCTATAGAATTTTAATTAAGTGATCAATCATTACATGATAATGATGAGGAGATGGATCAACTGACCAGAAGTATTAAGTAATTTTAGATGAAAAATATGTTTTCCAGAAACCCTATCTTTGAGGGAAAACATGATCAAAAATGAAGTTGGAAGAAATATTGGAAATGAAGTAAAACATTTGATGAGATTGAATTCTATGAATATAATAAAAAATGACATATCAAGGCTTACTTTGCAAAGCTCATGTAAAAAATAAATATGAAGAAAAAGATAGAAAGTATATACTAGAAATTAAAGAAACATGGAGTGTTTTTTAGGATAGTTCATGTGACTCAGAATCATCACATGATGAACAGGATAACTAATGAAATATGTGTTTTATGACAAACACATATGAGGTAACACTGGAATATCCTATTCACAATTCGTACTATTCTCTAGATGAGAGTGACACTGAAAATATTTCTAATGAACAAATGTTTGAATACAATAATATTCATGAAGATACATGCTATGGACTAAAATATATATACAAATATTTGAATAAACATCATGGTCATACCTCAACTATTAAAACTGAACTCAATATAGAAAGGAAAAAAATGATAATTTACTCAAAAAAGAATAATGAACTAAATCTCTCTAATGATCAATTTAAAAAGGATCATGAAATGATTACTAATGGTAAGGATACCTTGGTAAAAACTGTAGGTAAACTAATTACTCTAAAATATACTATTATCATTGATTATCTACCTAGTAAAATAAATTTTGGAAGAACTAATATTGTTTCTAAATATATGACATACCACTTTACTCCCAGTTCTAGAAAATATTCATCTTGTTCATGTTATGATACACTCTCTACTATTTATTTTTTTTATGTAACAAATAATGTTTAATATTAAAATAAATTACATATTAATTATAGGAATCCAATGAGTCATATATGGGTTCCTGAATCACTTATAACTAATATTTCATGACCCAAACTTGTGTGGGTACCAAAATATGTTTTTATTTTACCATTTTATAGGGAAGATACTTCAAAAGATACTATAAGATCATATGGTACTTTGATAGTGGGTGTTCAAGACACATGACATGAGTCTACTCCATCTTCATTAATTTTATAAAAATTGATGGAGGACATGTAACCTTTGGTGAAAATGCTAAACGAATGATTATTGGCCTTAGCTAAATTTGTTCCTCTAACTGAGTTTTTGTATCTAAAGTACTATTTGTTGATTGATTAAAATATAATATGCCTAGTATTTCACAATTATGTGATGATGGATTTTATATTAAATTAATAAATGATGCTGACATTGTTATTAATTTTAAAAATGAATTAATGTTTTATCTATTATCAAATGAAAATGTTTATTCTATTAACATAGATTCTTTGGCTTCTCAAAATTCTTTATGTTTAAGTGTGTATCAAAAAGAGTCATGCGGGTGGCACTGGAGACTAGGACACTTTAACACACACTTCATTAGATATTTTACTTGAAAAATCATAGTGGAAGACCCAACCAAGTATGAGTTACCAAATGGTAATGTGTATAATCCTTTGTAAAAAGGAAACAAAAAAACCTTTCAAAACAAAGAAAGAAGTGTCAACTTCTCAACCTCTCGAATTAGTTCACATGGATTTGTTTGGACTATCTTGTGTTTCTATCTAAAATAGGAAGAACTATGTTTATGATCTAGTAGTTGAAATTATAGATATACTTGGACATTCTCTTTGGTTCACAAAAGTGAAGCCTGCTCTCATTTTACCAAATATGTAAAAACTGTTGAAAATCATAGAGGACCTAAAATTAGATCCATATAAAGTTATCATGGTCGGGTGTTTGAAGATAAATAGTTTGAATCCTTTTTCTCACAGAAAGGGTATTGTCATAATATTTATTCCCCTAGAGTACCTCAATAGAATGAAGTTTTAGAATGTAGAAATATAACCATGTAAGAGATTCCAAGAAACATGCTCAGTGAGTATGACATACCTATTTATTTTGGGTCTGAATCTATAAATACATCATGATACATAATCTATAGAGTTTTGATTTGAATTATTATTAAAATAAATCATTTTGAGTTATATAACAATAGAAAACCCAATGTTAGCTACATCAATGTTTTTTGTTGCAAATTATATATCCTCAATAAAGTGGAAAATCTAGAAAAAATTTCATCCAACAGTGAATAAGGAATATTTTTAGGATATTTAATTTCTAGTAATTCCTCTAGAGTGTTTAATAAAGGAACTAAATCTGTGGAAGAGTCTGTCCTTTTCAGGTTTGATGAAACATATCCACATGAGCCTAATACAACACTATAGAACCTGGAGGATGATGTATCAACTCTGGATATTAATTCAAAATTCTCATACCATGTTGTGAAATAATATGTGAAAACTTATCGTTTTGGAAATTCCATTTACACCATTCACAATGATCCTAAACATGTTGATGAACGTGAAATCACTAGTATTTTTTTTCAAGATCCATTAGAACACTTAAAAACCATCATTTAGATGTTAATGTAGAATACTTTGATAGAGGAACTCAGTCTAGATATTCTCTTAGAAATAAGTTTAATCTTTAAGTCTTCTTGTCTCAATATGGGCCCAAAAAACATTAATGATGTTATCAATGATGAATTTTGATTAATGTTTTTGTAAGATTATCTTAATCATCTTGAAAGGAACAATGTTTGGAAACAAGTTGAAAGACCCGAATACACATTCACTATAGGCACTAATTGGGTGTTAATAAACAAGGTAGATGAAGCTGGTAATATAATTAGAAATAATGCATATTGGATGCACAAGGTTATAATCAAGAATTAGGAATTGAATATAAAGATACCTTTTCACATGTATCCAGAATTCAATCCGTTATAATTATGCTTGATTATACAACACTTATTAATTTCAAACTATATCAAATGGATATAAAGAGTGCATTCCTAAATCGGTACATAGCTGAGGATGTCCTTTTTTGAGAAACGTCATGGTTTTACAAACCCTCATTTTCTATATCATGTTTTTATGTTATCAAAAGATATGTATGGTTTAAAATAATCTCCAATATCTAGGTATGTTATATTAAATACATTTTTTATTTCCAAAGGTTTTTCAAAAGGAATAGATGATAATACCCATTTTATAAAACAAATTTTCAATGATGTTATAGTTGTTAAAATCTATGTAGATGACATTATCATTGTATCTTCAATGAATTAATTATGTATGGATTTCACAAAAATGATACAAAATGAATTTGATATGAGTTTAATGGGTGAACTAAAATTATTTATTGGATTTGAAATCTTTCAAAATAATGATGGTGTTATTTTAAATCAAGTTAAATATATTAGAGACCTTCTAGAAAATTTTGGATTTTTTAGAAATAAATGTAGTTACACTAAAATAAGTACCACATGAATTTTGGATCTTGATGAATATAGAAAATCTATTGATGAAACCACTTATAGAGGAATGATTAGATGTTTACTATACAAAACTTTTAGATGACCTAACATGAAGTTTATTGTGTCTCTGTATGCTAATTATAAAGAAAATCCTAAGGAATATCATTTAAATGATGTTAAGAGAATGTTCAAATACCTCACGCATACACCCAATCTAGGTCTGTTCTATCCTGTAAGATTATCATGTGAATTAGTTAGTTATTCTGATGCTGATTTTTGTGGTTGTATGTTAGATAAAAAAATCACCTCTGGAACATGTCACTTTCTAGGCAAGTCACTAGTATCACATGGTAGTATGAAATAGAATTCGGTTGAATTATCTAATGCAGAAGCTGAAGACATAGCTACTAGTAGATTTTGCACACATATTTTGTGGATGAAACACACATTACTATATTATGGATATCAATTCACGCATGTACTTATAAATTGTGACAATACAAGTGCTATTAACATATAGGGAAATTTTGTTTCTCTGTCTAGGACAAAAAAATATTGATGTAAGAAAACATTTTTGAGAGATAATTATCATCAAGGTGACATCACTTTGGAGTTCATTAGAACTGAATATTAGCATGATGATATATTCACCAAACCAGTAAATTTGGAAAGAATAGAATACATCATACATGAATTGGGTATGATAAATCATATGTAGCTATCTTATTGTTTCATATATTATTTCTTCACACCATATAATTTCACAAATGTTTATCTTGAGATTACTGTTTAACTATAAAAGTTCTTGAGTTTTACTATTGTAAAACTTACTGTTTCTTGTTTACGGTCCCACAGTTACTGTTTATATGCTACTGTTTAACACTTACAGTCTCAAACAATACAATCGCATAATTAATAAATCATGTTGCTACGGTATCACCATGAACAGTAATTACATTCTCACCATGAAAGCCTATTACAATCTCACCATGATTGTCGGTTACTGTCTCACCATAAATAATTCTTCTTGTTTTATTTATACATTATATCTTGTATCATGGTAATTTCATATTTTTCATTTTTTCCTTTCCTGTGATTTTATTTTTACGACGATTGATATTCCGAAATTATATAATAAAAGAAGTTTAACTCGTTCTTTACTCGAGCTCTCTAATATTCTCTCAAACCACAACCATTCTTCAACCATTTTCTCCCTCTCGAACCATCAGTGATTGCCCAGGATGAAACACCCCTATTATTAAAACCATAATAAACACATTTCAACGAAGAAGAAGAAAATCACACCAAAGATAGAACAGGTGGGACCTCTGTATCCTTACCTTGTAAAAAGAGTAGTGGTAGCTAAAAAGAAGATTTTATCTATGTGGACTCTATCGAGTAAGTCACTGGTTTTGAATGTATTAAAAAAGAAGGGGTGGTTAGACTGGTTTACAATGGAGGATCAGCCTATTTACCTAAAGATAGTTACACAATTTTACTAGTATGTTCAGTTTTCTTCTGATATAAAACATGACTATGTTGTGAAATGAGGGATATATGGATTGAGATTCACATTTTCCTCGAAGTCATGGTCTGAATTCCTTAGGATACCTCTTGAGGTTATTTGTGAGGACTATTAAAGCGGTCCTTGGCCTCCAAGTGAGATTTTTGTTTTGGATGATGATATGGGAAGCTTTGCTGGACAAAAATCTTAGGGGATAGCCATAGCTACGGAGTTGTATAGAGAAACTAAACATATGTTTAAATTTATTCAAAATTTGATTAGCCTTAGAAAAGGTGATTATGTTGTAGTCAAGTATCAGGACGTATTATTTGATACATCTCCTGAAAAAGGGACATAATATCAACCTTTGAAATTATATTATACCCCATATGTGTTTGTTGATCAAAATAACCTCTAATTCATCCTACCTATTTTATTCTACTCTTATCTTAGCCATGTATCAAGCCAAAGGATTGGTAGGACCAAGTAAAGATGTTTTCAAGGATTATGAGTTCTGTGTTTCAAAATTTACTTTAATGAGGATGGAAATAAGATTGAATCCATGCTGAAAATAATGGGTGAATGATGATGATAGAATTTATGGAAACTTCAATATATTTGTACACCTTAAGGACCTAAAGATGTTATTGATCCTGGTTCAGAATCAAATGAATTTTTTGAGTATCCTGAAGAAGATGAAGAAGAAGAACAAGTCGAAGAAGAAGAAGTTGTTGTACCATCAATAGAAACATTCCTGAATGAGGATGTCAATGAACATATTCTTCAAGACATAGATGAGAATGAAGTTTCTATTCTAGAATATCTCTCGAAAGAGAAACAGAAGATGTATTAGAACCTATAGAATCATATCTGTCTCTTGTTCAAGACGTTGATGTTGAGGAACATGTTGATGAACAAATTTCTCCTGAAGTTATTATTTCTACTTAAGAGAGAATGGATTTATCCATTCAGTTGGCTAGAAAAAAAATGGATGAGGAAATCCTAGATAAAATAGTTGAAATAGATTCAAGATATAAATATCTTAATCTTGAGAAGGATGCACCTATTGAGGGGGGGGATCCCCCATGTTTGGAATATATTGAAGTTCCTAATCCACTTAATCATAAAATAGTGGATACATGGTATAAATTTACCAGTTATATTGATGTGAATGATTCACATGGAGTCAAAGTCAATGGTCTTGACCTGTCTACATTGTTTTTGTTGGAAATGACATCTTCTCTTGAACCTATCTCTACCAAAGAACATGATAATTTCTCAGCCTCTATCTTTGAGAGCTCAGATGAACCTTCACACTAGGTGAATAAGGATGATCTGAAAGACTTTGGATCTACCCTATTGGTTGGGGTTGAAAACCTTATGAATATACAACTGGAACTAGTAAAAAATCTATGTGAGAGAGATTCTTCACTGTTGTTGGAAAACTACGTATGGAGGATTCAACCCAAAAGGCTTTATGAGATTCATGAATTCAGAATTGAGAATAAAAAACTTAGTCATGAAGTAAATACTCTATGAGTTATGGTTGAAGATATGTAGAAATCGATGAACATGAGACCCAAAACTGCTCCTCATCCTATTGATAATATTGTTACTCAGACTCCATTGGTTGTAGCATCACTGATTTAACATCGTCTAACCTATTTAACATAAAAAGTTTCTGAAAGAAACAACCCGATTGTTCAAGAGATGCACAGACTTGTTATTGGACTTACCAAGTTGACTGATGAGTGTAAGGGGTGCCTTCCGAAAGTGCTAAATCAACTGAAATCTCTCACATCAGTTTACACTAATTCTCACACCTATGGGCAATTATATACACCTTTTTTTTCACATTGATCTTCTTATAATAGATTTAAAAGAATATCATCAAGATTTTAATAGAGGATTTGATAAATAATATCAATCTGAATTTATTAAGAACATTGATAGAGTTTTTAATTTCATAAGGATCCATTCAACAATTGCCAATGATGATTGCTAATAAATTGGTAAGAAAGTGGACATCTAAAGAAATCATATCTTCTATAATAATGACAAGACAAATCACTTCAAGTACATTATGCAAAATATGAGGATTCCTCCTATTACTCATGCTTTCAAAACACATGCCCCAAAGCTCACAGATTTCACTCATTTGTTGGACAAGATTTTGTAGAACAAGGATGACATTAATAAATATATATTGTATGGAGGAGATATAATTGCTAATTTTGTCGAGAATTTAATGCCTTATCTTCATGTTCAGAGTACTTCCATTGGTTGTTCTGTAGTTGTACCTCTCAGATCTTGTTTTCCTAGCATCACCATTTCCCTAGCCTCCACATCTAGGTCTGTCAGTCAGGCCCAATAACAGATCATCCATGTAAACCATGATCAAAAGCTTCCTCGGGCTTTTACTATCCCTACCTTGGCCATTTCTATTTTTTATGGACTCCATTTTCCTTCTCTAGAAACTAGTTCACTCCCTTCCTGCACTTCAACCACTACACCTATGGATTCTTCATCTGATTCTACTGCAAGGGGAAACAAAAAGACTAGCTAGTGATGAAGAATAGTGACTATAATCTTTTAATAGGGATATTGTTGCATTTATTTTCTTGTTTTCTGTTTTTAATTAAACTATTTTTATCTAAAGCAATGTGGTCTTTTTTTGATCATTTCTTATTAACTATTTTTGATAATCTCAAAAGGGGGATAAATATGCCAATTAAATTAAGAATTGAGAAATATATATTTTATATGTACACTAGATACATATGTATTCTCTCACTCACATTGTTTTTGATCACCAAAAGGGGGAGATTGTTGGACTCCTCGTGTATTAATCATGTTTTAATGATCACAAATCATATATATTTTGTAAATACTGTTAAACTTGTGTAATCTATCACAAATCCTTTATACTAATTATTTGTATCGTTATACTTTATATAAAGTTCTCCAAGATCTTAATTGATATACAATAAGATCGATTAATATACAATATTATTTGTTTGCATTATAATTTTTTCCTTGATGAATGATTAATTATAATACATTATATGAAGATCACTGCTTAAGTCTGAATATAGTTATTTGGCTATGTCTAAGAAACAATGAGTCTACCACATGTTATGTTTTTCTGGAAAAGGACCAGACATTGTAACTAGGCACCGTGACTCGACACAACAACCAGACACCACAACTAGATACTACGACCCGACACTGTGACAAAAAACCGCAACCAGACACAGCTACCGGACCATGCAACTAGGCACCGCAACCAGACATGATGACCAAACACCATGACCAGACACCGCAACTAGACACTGTGACTAGACTCCTCAACCAGACATCATTACCAGAAACTATGACTAGACACCATGACCATCTAGACACTGTGACCATTCATACATCGATTCAAGGAGACATTGTTTCAGGGAGACCCCATTTATTGAAAAACTGTGAAACTGTTTCTAAATATGTTTTTTCATTTTTTTTTCAATTGATTTCTCATAGTCATATTGGAAGATTTCAAATGAATTTACATAATTAATGTTTCTTTTTAGACATGTCACTTGGAAGTATGATGTACGAGTAGTAGAATATATGATACCTGTCACCTCTAACACATGAAATCGAAGAATAAAAGTGAAGTGCGGCCTAGAAAAAATATAGTGTGTTACACAAAGAGAGTAAAAATGAAGAGCACATGAGTTTTCCAATGAAAAGTACCTACACATGCAACATAACATTCCCAAAGAACACATGACGAAATCTTGAATCAAAAAGCTTTATACCATAGATCAGAATCATTGATAACATTATTCAATTGTTAATACCACAAAGATCACGAGCCAGATCTAGCTGAATTTTGATACTCCGTTTTCCACAAGAGGACTCGATCTCGGCATCTGTTTCATCTCAGAAGTCTAGAACTGCATCAACTAACCCTCAGAGCACTTCTAACATTATCTCTATTATTCTGATCTGTTGTGTATTATTTTTATCTTTCGAGTAGTGTGTGTGTGTTTGTGTGTATATGAATAAAAACACACATTGTCTCTTGCATTAAACTGAAGAATACATGATATCCTTTCTCAATCATCTATTTACACATGTTTATACCCGGATATAAGTGCAGAAGAGGTTGTGTAACCTGTTGTTCATTCCCATGAAGAACTATTGAAGAGGTTGTGTAAACTGGATAATCTTGTGTACTGTTGCAAATCCCGATATAGGATGTGTATCTAATTTATTTATATAAACTAGTTGGAGGTAGGTGATCACCAAGTGTAGTGGATTAGGTCTCTACTTGAGACAGAACAACTTTTTTTATATATGTTGTGCTGCTTACTTTAGGGTTTTATGTTTTACTTTTTAATCCAGAAATCAGTAAATTTAATTTGATAGTTAATGGTGGAATTACGTAATAATTTTATTTACATATTAGAATAGCTTCAAATGTAATGTTAATAACCAATATTAAGATTATTGAGAATTAATCAATCTTCTACGATGATATTTAAATAGTCAAATGTTTATAACTATATAACCATGAATAACGGGGATGTATTTAACTTTATAGTGGACCCTTTTAAGAATACATTTGAAACAGAAATTTTTATCGATAATGAATTCACCCCCCCACTTGTGTGCTCTACTCTGACCAAATCAATTTTTCTAAAGGAACCTTCTTTTCTATGTTTGAACAATGAACATGTTTATCATTTTTACCGTGAAAATGGAATGGAATTTATAACATTTACGGAATTACCCATCGAAATGAATTTAATATATTTGAAAAATCATATTTAATTTTACAAGTCTATTTATAAATAAAATGTTTTTTTAATATTCTAGTAATTTTTTAAAAAAAACATTATTTTCAAGGAACTTTTTTTAAAATTATTTATTTTTTCAAAGGTTATTTTGAAAATGAAAAGGGTAATATCCTTGGATTTTTTAAATTATATTTTAATTTTATTTACTTTCATCAAATTCTAAAAAATTGTTTGATTTTCTCCACTTTTTATTTTTGGTATTGATAACAACCTCGTTATTTCTCCAGATCGAATAAGATTATTTCAAATAGACTGTTATAAAACCCCACTCTCTTCCACAGGTTAACCATATTTCAATGATGTTAATATGATACCCATTTATTTTCCATGGTTTAACCATGTTTAAAAGATATTATTAAAGAGACCATTTATTTTACATCAGATAACCATGTTTTAAATTTATTCATATAGAACCCACTTCTTGTCAATAGGTTAACCAAATTTTAATGAAATTTGAATTTAACGTGTTTATTTTATAAGGGTTATCCATGCTTAAAAGAAATTTTTATAGAACCAAGTTTTTTCTGTGGGTTAAAAATGTTTCAATGATTTTAAAATGAACCCTATTTATTTTCAATGGGTTATATTTTTATATAATAATATTGATTTTATTAAGAGTTTTATAATTTAATATATATGTAATTTATTCATGTTGTGGTTTTTGGACATTATATATGATGGGGGAACCAATAATGCACCAGGTGATCTCATTATATATTATATGATGGGTGTTTTTATATAGAACCCTAATGAATTAGGTAATGATTATTTTTTCTAGAGAATTATATTGGATGTTTTCAGAATTGTTATTATAATTTTTAAGGGTTTAATAAGGGTTATGTAAGGATTCAATGAGATTATGTTCCATGTCACCAATATGTCTTATACTTTCTTTCTATGGGTTTATGATGTTACATTTTATCATGTTTTATATCACATGGACCGTGATTATTTATTATTATAATTCTATGATATCATGTTTTATGATCTAAATATTTGACAATATAGATATTCTTATTTTATACTCACATACTATGTTTATGTTTTCATACACTTATGTTTATATTATGGTCATTGATGGCATTCATTTATTAATTAATATGTTTTACCTTACTTGTCATTTATTTTCTCCCTTATTATGTTTCATTTTCTACAGGTTATAAAGAGAGAGGTTGAGAAAATCGTGCCTAGATTGAATTTCATATGGATGATGATTATGTCTTATTGTCAAAAATACAAGATGGGTTAAGTGGGAGAAAAACTCCTTTAAAGTCATTTGAATTTTTTATGAAAACATTATTCCGAATTCACCATGTCTAAAAATATAAAATTTCTTTGAGGTTATAAGTGATCCAATTTTTCTTTTCATGTTGTAAGGTTTGGGTAAAAATAAATTGTGTCACAATTATCAGCTTAAAATATGAAAATTTAAATTTTAAAATTACAGTACCAGATCTATTTGTGGAGGTTCATGACTGTTATAATAACAATATATGGGTAGGGGATGGAAAATGACTTAGTAAACCAATGTTGAGTGGATACTCATCATTGATGTTGGTCTCTAATAATATAAGGGGAGAAATGCATGGATCTATGAATGTTTATTCTCATAAAACATGAATGGAAATGAATGAGCATGACAAATATAGAATAATTTAAATTTGGAAATGAAATATTATTAATGATAAATTTTATTGTAATAGGTGAAATTGATGCCCAAAAACTAATTGAAAATGATTTCTTATTTATTGATGGGATAAATTTTTTTGATAGGTTAAATTAAACAAATTTATGATGGGAATTGGGTAATTTTAAAGAGAATCTCTTGTATTATCATGAGAATAATAGATAATAATATTATCACATCTGGTGATAGTTGTAGTGGAAATATCATTCGAATAGAGATTCAAAATATTTATGCTACATGAGTTCAAAATATGGAAATAAATTATAGTATATACGCTAAAGTCACATCTATATGTGATGATTAATAATGATTTCAAAGGTAGATATAGGTATAGGCCTCCCTCAACTCAAAATAGAAAGGGAATTCATTTTTATGCGTGAGATAAAGGGAGAATTTCTTAATGAATCCAAAAAATATAATAGATTGAGGAAAAAAACATTGTTAGTTGATACACTCAAAATTATATTGAACCACGAGATACCAGTGAAATTCAAGTGATGTTTATTTCAGAACAATTACTAATTTTTATACTATAATAACCAATGTGATGTTTTTTAAACACAATTCATTGTAATTTGATATGTTAAAAACATTCAAAATAATAATATATAATCTGTTGGAGACGTGCAATATAATTAATATATAACAACGAGAAAGAGTTAATACGATGATAATTCGAATAAAATCATGGAAAATGGTATAAAATAACATTATAGTACCCCATATACAACCTAAAAGATATAATTATTTACATAAATAATATGATCTATTATATATATGAAAATTAAATTTTAATGGAATGTTGTCTCTCAAATGTTTACATGTGGGTATTCGTTTATATAGTAGTTCATATTTAGAATCAATTTTTGTCATGTATGTATTTAAATATTAAATATTATGATATATGGTAGAAAAATAACCCTATTATGGAATACATAAGTTTGTTTAGTTGTCATAATATTTTTAAAATTAAAATCTCAATGAAGGGATATTTTTAAGAAATGTATGTGGAGATTTTCTATTTTAGATATCTATAAAAAAGGAAATGAAACATATGTTAGGGGTAAGGGATGTTTAACTTTTTTGACATTTTTATTGTGAAATTATTTAAAATACCTATATATTAAAATTTCTAGATACAATAGGACCTATTGATTCAAATGAAAATAGTGAGAAATATTTTGAAAAGGGTAATTTTTTATAGGTATAATTTGAACATAATTTTGTCAAAGTTGAGTTAGATTTAACAACTATTGTGGATTAGGCTACTAATAATCAAAACACAATGTATTACAACCATAATAAGATTGTATATTATAAAAATATTATTTTAATTTACCTATCAACAATAATGACGGAAAAAAGTATTCATTTTTTAAAATAATGAATTTTGATCAATTAGGTTGAGACAAATTTATTTTCTATGTTTTTTTGGGTAAATATTGGGCAATGTATATGAATTATGAGATAAATAAGATAGAAAACTATCCTACATGTGATATTTTTCAAATTCACATTAAAAAATATTCCAATGGAATAAAATTTTTATTTTAGAACAAGATGAATGGTCGAGTCAAGGTTATCAGGAACAAGGCAAAATTGGTCTTGTTAGTGTAATCTCCCATAAAAGGGTTATGTTTTAGAGATATTTTTTAACATGTTTCGTGGTTAGAGTCTATTTGGATATTCATTACTATGTTATCATATTAGTAGTGAAAATCTACTAGATATGTGTAAAATATCCTTTCTTCAATACAGATCTAGACAAAGTGGTTTTTATTTAGAATCCTATTGGTATTGTTCTTTATAAATATCGATCAAGGGTGTTTAAAATAAATTAATAATTATATTGTTTTTTTAGGCCAAAAGTTTTTGTTTTTCTAGGCATGTCAGTTTTTTTAAAGAGATTATATTCACCTATTAATGAGTAGAAAATGACTTGTACATCAATGAAATTGAATTATGTACAATTATAATTTTTGTGTATATTAATTTCAACATTTTTCAGGTGACGAATATAGGTAATTTAAATAATATTCCAAAAAAATGAT
The DNA here is from genome assembly GCA_963277665.1 of Viscum album. Taxonomy (NCBI): domain Eukaryota; kingdom Viridiplantae; phylum Streptophyta; class Magnoliopsida; order Santalales; family Viscaceae; genus Viscum; species Viscum album. The sequence goes on along the minus strand of OY728125.1, from coordinate 1,464,438,463 downwards.
TCAATAATTTGATATGTACATGATTAATATCATACGGTACTTTTTGGGGTTATAAGTCATTAAAAGAGATTTTTCTTCCTTATTAGAAGATAATTATTTTAGGAAACGATTGAAAATGTTTGAGATACAGGACAAACATTTAGTGTCAAATCCCATTCACATGAGGATGTAGTTGGCATGATATAATGAAGGTGGAAGAGTAAATAAACAAAAATTTAGAATACTAATTAGTAGGATACTTTATCTAATAGAAATTATAACAAACTTTTTCTATGATGATATTATCTATCCAAAATATCAAAGTGAGCCTATAAAATCAAATATAATGGATTAAAATATTATTACCTAATATATAATGGGACTATTAGTTATGGTATACATTAAAATAATGGAAACAATTTGAATCCTTCACAGTCCACCAAAACTGACTAAAAAGATGATAAGATAATTGAAGGTCCACTTAAATTGGAATGTTACCCTTTGGGGATAGTTTTTTGAGTTTTCACTTTAAAACAAAATAAATCAGTGATAATATCCACACTAGAAGTATATTTGGTGGGATATATAACATCCTATTCACAAATGATTGGGATGAAGGTGAATTCATTTGATTGGATGGTGAAATTTTTCAGACCAGCCAGAATTCACAATTATAGTCGAATTATTGTTAATATTTCTAAAAGAACATATTCAAAACAAAAGGTCTTTTCGTATTTTCATCATATTCTATTTAATTAAATAGAGTGTGGCCAATGGAGAAATTAAGATTGAATTTTTTCCTACACGAGATCAGTTTAAAGACATATTCACCAAGCATTAACAAAATGATTGATTTGATAATTGGAGGTTTAAAATTTATTTTCATCCCCTCACGAATCATTAATCTGTTTAAGAGTAGCATCTGCCTTCATAGAATTATGATTTCAAATTGGGATTAGTAAATTGTATAAAAAAATCCTCTCCCATTTCCTTGGGAAGTGGTGTTGAGTGTTACCAGCCTTATGTAAAATTCCTAAGACATCAAAGGAAGGAAATAAATTCTAGGGGCCTGAAAACATGTGGGGGATTATTTTTTGTTTAAAAATAAAACATCCAAAAAAGAAAAAAGAACAACCTAACCACTAATTTATGAATGAGTATAATAAGAAAACAAAAAACAATACCATATAAAAAACCATATCATACTAAAAATTATAACCAAGTGATATAATCATAGGAAATCTAAATTCAACAAAACACTAATACACCAAAGAAAACAAACTAGAAACTCCCAAGCATTATGAGGATCCAAATAAAAAATCAATTCAAATGGTATCATGAATTATTACTATTGAACATAGTTATCATTCCATTACCTATGTATCAATCGATAACATCTATAAATGAACAACAATGACCTTGTTGGAGTTGAGTCTAAACTCATTATGATTTACCCAATACATCCTAATTTGCACTACTTGGACATGAACCGGTTACACAATTTATAGAAATGTAATTTAAATTACTAAAAGAAAAAATATCAAATAAAAAACATTTTACATGAAAATAATTAAAACAAGCCTTTAAAACATTTCTTATTCCATTTGGCATAGCATTCCATAATTACACACATCCACACATGCATGAATAGGTGACTATTCAATACACATGAGCGGTCTCTCTTTGATGTACAAAGTCGTAAAATGCAACCAATACATTGTGATGTAATGGATCACCCCCCTTAAAAAGGGTAATGTCTAATGAAAATAGACTCATGAAAACCATGTATTCCAAAATCCAAGCTATTCCATTTCAAATATAATACTTTCTTTTTTTAAAACATTTCTAAATGGGAATAGGTAAAGACTACAACATACCTGACATTCATTGGTGTTATAAATTAACTAACTAATATGTGAGGCATATAGTAACATATTGTACCACTTCTCTTTTCATTTTATCCCACCAAAAATTTTCTTTAACCTCCCTATACATATTTTTGATTTCAGGATGAATGAACCATTTTTAATGGTGTTATGCATTAATATTATTTTCTTGAAAAAACCAATAGTACCATCACAGAATCACAAAACCAACAAAATCTAGTCTCATGTATATTCCATCCCTCAATGTTCTCCCCACCATTCATTTTTGACCACATAAAAAACATTCATGATAGGATATTTGAGCCTCTATCACATGCTAAACCAAATAAAGAAGAAATGAAATTATGAAGAAAACAGAAACATCACCCTAGTCAGTATAATTCATTTTCATTTCGTTTATAACTTAAATTAGCTTCCAATGATTAAAATATTCATTGAAAACTAATTATATAAATCTCTTCATAATGCATAAATAATAGAATTTCATGACTCGGTGTATACATAATGTCAAATTCAAATATTTGAATGTATTTTTTCCATATTCATTTCCTTTAATTCAAATCTATTTTAGAGAAGAAGTGTTTCAAAATCTTATGATTCTTAAACATAATAAATATCATACCAAAAATTTAATGCAACAAAATCATCAAATCATGGACTACTATCAAAAATTCAAATTCATTTGTTAGGTATTTTTTCAGATGCAATTATAACAGTCATGATCCATAATAAATAAAAAGATCTATAGACATAAAAAATATTCGCACCCATATCCTTACATATCACAATAGTATATTTAGATTAGTCAACAATATTAAAACATGAGGATGAGATCTGATGTAAGTCTAACCTTATACTCTTGAAAGATTTTTTAGATTCATCACTCCCTTTGAAAAGAAAAACATTCTTATTATATTTTGGAATCATTAATTTCAACAAAGACAAGTCAACTACAAAATGTCTTTAGAATCCCACTAAGCCTATGAAAATACATATCCCAAAGATATTTTTCAATGGTTTCTATGAGAAAACAACGTTTATCTTATATATATATATAGAAACTCCCTCTTTAGAAATGACATGGGTAAGGACATGTACCTCTTATATCCAGAAATAACACACTGATAACTTGGAATAAAGACGATGCTTCTGTAATTTACCAATCATTTTAGCCACGTGTTTCTCATGATTCGAATTTTTCCAAGAATAAACCAATATGTCATAAAAAATCAACACAACGTAATCTGCATAACATTAAAATATTTGATTAATTAATTATATTAATATGGTTGGTGAATTTAGAATACCAAAAGGCATAAAAATGAACTCATAATGGCCATATCATCTTTTTAATGTTATTTTCATATTATCCTCCTTCTAAAAAAAATTAGTGACATCCCATGAAAAATTTAATTTTTGATAACCACTACGATCCTTTCCATTGATAAAATGTCTAATAAATATGTAGAAATTGATATTTATTCTGTATCCCAACATTTTAAAGCTTCCAATAATCTACACCAAACTTGAGAGTTCTATATGACAACACTATGATAAGAACTTGTTCTTCCCACATATTCATTCTTGGTTGGATGAAACATTTACATTACAAATCATCTATTTAATCCTTCAATTCCCTCAGTTTGGATGTTGTCATCGAACAATACAATAGGGGAACCTGACTACTCCTCAGTAAGATATCAAATTCATAATCTCCTCATTTTTTATTTGGAAAACATGATATGTTTTCATGAAATACATAACGATTGAGTTCACTATATTTGGGAAATATTTACTCCTAACCTCATCTATCAATTCCAATTAAATTTAAATCAATTCATAATAGATAGTTCAAACCAGAACTACCAAGGGTCATTTTATAATCGTGTCAACTTCCCAATATCTTTTGAATATATTAGGTGATTTAAAAATCACAGTCCATGACTAAAAATCAATATGGGCCTTTAAATTCACCAACCAACCCATTTAAAACATCAATTCACATACGTACATGTTTATCACAAAGAAATCCCAAACCAAATCTATCTCATAAATTGTTAATGAACATGATTCACATTTCAATTCCTAACACTCGTGTTTCTGAAAAGGTTTTTAGATTTTCCAAATATAAGGAATCACATCAACATGTAAGCCTATTATACTCTTGACACAAAAATCAATAAATGATTGGGATTCACCCATATAAATAAGTCATTGGTAACGGAATAATTCAAAATAATCATACCTATAACAATAAAAGGTCCCAATTGATAATCCATGATCACCTTCTCATCTCCATATCATTTCATACAGGGTGAACTTTTCTCTTTGTTACCTTGTTGAGACTTCATAGATGGTGGATTCACTATATTCTTACAATCACCGAGGATAACTCAATTATATTGATGATATTTATTATAGTACACCCATCCCATAAAAGCATATGATTCCTGAGAAGAATGAGATGTTTCCCTAGAACCCAACCTTAGAGAACTACTACAATATCACTGAAGATGTCTGATATATTTTCCATTGTGACATGCTATAAGTGGTTTCAATAAATCTTGCTTCAAATGATAAAAATTATCACACTAAATACACCATGGCATACACTTTGGTTGTGTATGTATGTTGGTTGATCCCGTGGTTTGATTCTGAGATATACCACCCCTTTGGTAATAGTTAAACACCCTTTGATTATTTCAAAAAATAATGTTTTTACTATTTTCATAGGAATAAAAAATCCTAGTCCACCCATGTTTTCCCAAATGTCTATTTCTACCACAAACTCTCTATTGAACATCTCAGTATAAATTTTTTTACAAAGCAACTAAATATTTGATAGAATTTCTGGTTTCAACCCTAAATCACTAATGCATTCCTTTAAGATGCACATTCAAAAAAAAATTATTGAAAACTATACTAAATTCCAAAATTTATCCTTATACTATATTAATATTATATTTTCCTACTTAACACTAAATAAATATTTTATTATATAGAATTTTAACATGTGAGGATTGAATAGTTAGTTAAACAATTCTTCCAAAACCTCATATTCCATGACTTGTTCCAATTTTTCCTGAACTGATACATCTCACCCCTGGTGTGCTAAATCCTATAGAATATACATCTCTAGTGTTTCATTAAACACTAGTGGTGTGATAAGGAAATAAAATACATTATTTATCCTATTTATCAACACTTATACTTTATCTAGATCTAAATAACCCTAGAATATGGGTGTACTATTCTTCTATAATTGAACTAAATGATCTACTTATCTTGGTTTATCATTTCTCTTAACTCTATCTGTGTCATGAAAATCTTGAAATACTCTTTGAAATAGATATTGGTTACCCTATGGCTCATGTGCAGCCACTTTTTCACCATCTGCTTCTGGTTGGTTCATACAATGCCTACCTTATGTTATTCACTATATCAAAATAAAAGTCCATTTAGTCCCACTCGGTGGAAAATAAAGGCTTATCTATTTCAAATTACCATTTCAATATGTTAAAGAATCGTGTCTATACACAATAAACTATTTCAACCACATTCAAAATACAACTATAAATCATTTTTAAAAAATAAACTTTGGAAAAAAAATTAAAAAAGAATTAATTTTTACTATGTCAAAAAATCATTATCTCAATAATTAACAATTAAGCTATATTGGGAAGTCCATAAATCATTGAAAGTCACGAATCTCTCAACTGCTAAACTCAGGATGATGAGGTGACAGCTAAAAAAAAGTTTCTAAGAACACTCATGTAACCAAAATCCCCAGTAACTTGAATTTTAACATTAAGAGGTTAGCTACAAATTTTTATTTTATACGTATCAAGATTCAACAATATTATCTCATTGCTACCATCACAAAAGATAGAGGGACATATAAAGACCGGTAAAAAAGGATCAAAAAAATTTATACCATTTCTAACATCATATCCATCACCCATGTCTTGGGATGAAGGGATGATTGTTACAAGGATTATGTGACATCCCCATGAAACAAAATTCTACTAATAATTTCCATGGGCCGAAAAATGTTTGTGGAATGATTTTCCAATTAATTATAAAATTTATAAACTATAAAAATAATACAAACCAAACCATTATATGATTCATGAGTAAAAAAAATGCTCAAAATATAATTTATACAATAACCATATCATATTACAAGTGGAAATCAAGTAACATAACAAAAGGAAAGTCAAAGATAACAAAACCAAAAGACGCTAAAGACAACCAACCAGTAAAATCCAAATTCTTCCAACTTCCAACTAAACATGTCATGCCCATGGTACCAAAATAATTACTAAGGAACTGATATACCTTACCTTCACCAGTTTTTTGATAATTAAAATATAAAATGCACAATAGTGTCCATATAGGGGGTGAGCCTAAACATAGAAGTATTCCCCCAAATAAAACCTGACATAAACAATATGAAATGAACCCATTAGAACAAATAATTGATTTTTTTTATAATAGATAAAAATTTTATACCAAATACAAACATTTTCCATGGAAATCATTGAAAAATCCTTTAAATCCTTTCTCATTCCATTTGGAATACCCCTTCCATTATTAAACACAACCACACATCCACTCATGCATTCCCATGTTATAGTTCCATACCCATGAGCTATATCTTGTCAATATACAAATTTTTCACAAGGTAAACAACAATCAGTGACCTAATGGAATATTCCCCCTCCACAGGGCTGTGTCTAAGGAAAATAAACTCTAGAGAACAATGTATTAGAAATTCCATGCCAATAAATTTCATATAAAAAACATTTATTTCTTTAAAACTTTTAGACACCCATTTTTCCATTTTTCAAATCAAATCTGTGTTCTTAATAATTATCATTTAAAAATTATCATCATGGAGATTCTCTAAAAAACCATCCAATTTACTCAGTTTCCCAAAACCATCATTTAATAGGAATCCAAGAAGAATCACATAAGTGTATCACCATAATTTTGTTCAAAAAAATAATTCCAATCAAAGTCTTCAAGATCTAATCGATTAGAGTTGATAGAGAAGCCAACTACATCCCAAAAGTTTATGTAAATGAAGAACATAATAATGATTTGATAGATTTGGACTTGGACCTTCTTTTCATAGATATATAAAACTATAAAAATTCATATATAATGATCCAAGAAATAGAAAGAGAGTAGATATAGGAGGAATGCAGAATTAATTGTGAATCTTGATCTCCTAATCTTTTTGAGCACATAAAACATTTTCCCATGTCCCAATGGATCACCTCTAAATCCTTGGGAGGATAATGGATTCAAGATTTAGGATGGTCCGGATTATAAAAGTGGTCTCATAATATAATTTTAAATAGATGCACAATTTTTAGATCTAAATATGTACATTGCATAGTTGGGGTTCATGGTAAGTCAAACCATGTTCAAACCATTCACAATATCCTATAACAATTATATTAGTCTCACATAGTTTCTCTTGAGCACCTTCATGGTTAGTCTGACCTTTTTCTAATCATTCATGAGCGACCATCTCAAGCGAAAACCTCTAATGGTTAGGTCATATAGTAAAACAACCAGTATGCCAATAATTTTCTTATCCACTATCAAGAATTTATATTATCTCCCTAGCTATCCTCATGTTTTGAAAAAACCATGTTCCAAATGAATGGAGATACTATACCTCCAATAATAATCCATGCAGTTTCTGAGATGGGTTGCATTGTTTAACTAATTGTTCATAAAATGTGTTCCTTCTAAAAATCCAACCAATCATGACAAAACTCCTTAGATCATTTTAAAACTTATCAAAATAAAATTATATACTTAAAAAACATAAAAAAATTCTTTCACCAATAACTAAGGGGGATACATAAATGAAGAATGCTTTTCATGGAACTAATGAGAGATATATTTTTAATATTTAAAAATTGGATAAGAGTTATTTGGTGGTGTATTTATCCAGTTAAATTTATTTAATTAAAGGGTTATCATAATTGTAAAAACGGTGGATTCATTTCAATAATTGAGTCCCCTCATGGATGGGGACATTTTATCACCTTTTCCAAAATGATTCTTTTCACTATGAGATCGAGTTCTCTTAAAAACTCTACTCTAACCTATAGTGCAGTCTAAAGATGTTTATCACATGAATTTTTTTTATTTAATTCTAATTTTATGATAATTTTATTGGAATAATTATGTTATGGAAGTGGATCATGGGTAGAAAAAAATATAAATAGGGATATTTAGGTTGTAACCACCTATGATTTTAGTATCAATATCCCATTGGGAAAGGACCAATGAAGATCAATTCAATCACTGGGATGGGGAGGGCTGAATTAGTGACATTATATTCTATTATGATAGATTTTATATATTGAAACCTTAACCTCCTATTAAATATTTATCACATTTTTGAGAATAAATCATTTTATACATCTTTAAGAACAAAAGTACTGACAATAATAGTAGTTAATCCTTGTAATGGATTAGAAATAATCCAATTCCACACAATCAACTAAAAAACAATCCTTTTAGTGGAAAATAAAAGTTTTTAATAACATAAAAATAGTGTATAAAATAGAACAATGAAAAATTTCATGTTCTTATTATATCATGAATTATGTAAATATGTTTTCGTAACTATTTCAGAAACATTCAGCAGTTGGTTCTGAACATGTCACAACATTGCTTCGACAACTTCAATTTTTGAAAATAATTAAAAAATAATTTTCTTTTTTTACTTGGAAATAGGCACATATAAATTTTCTGGACTTAAAAAAAACTCATGTCGATCACTCTCTCAAATTCTATAGTCTTATTTATAATTCTGAAAAACATGTCAAATGGGAATTTCCAAAAACAAGTCTAATTTAACCATTTATTTTTCATGAAAATGTCATTCAGAATCCGTTGACTGGTGAATCATTCCAATCCATAAAATCCAGAAAAAAACTATTTTAAACACTTATTCTTTCTTCAAACATTTCCTAAGAAATTATATATTTAAAAAAATTAGAATTCTCTCACTCTTTTTCACACATGAATTGTGTTACTGTGTGTTGTACTTAGACCTATATTTATTGGTTCCCCTTAACTTAAAATAGAGGGAAACTAATTTTTTTTCCCACTGTCACTAATTTCAAAATCCCTATTTTAATCTTAATTTAATCATCATTCTTACAAATTATAAATACTTCATAACATTTTTGTATTCTTCTCAAATCATCTCAATTTAAAAAAAACATACTTCCAAATGAGTACATATCAATAGCTCAATTTAGAAAATGATTGTATGAAAAATTGCATTGCATAATGGCTTGTCACACTTATTCCCTTGAACGAATTGATAAAAAATATTATAATTCCCATTCTGATACCATAAAAAAACTGAAATTGTGTTACCATTTACATCGTTGAAACTTGTATAGACTGCAGGACCCTTCAAAAATATTTTCATATCCACTTCAACAAATTTTTTCTATTTTGACTATTATCTACAGATTTTCAAAAAATTTCTAGGACAATAAAACTACCTCTTATTATTCCCAACATCTAATGTCTTGTCAGGGTCAGTATACATATGATGATTTGATCACAATTTCCCATCGAATGGATTAGTTTCAAATCGTGTCGGACAAATATTGAACCAATTGATGACAACTTGATATCACACTCTAATTATTTGTATCATATAAAAATTGATGAATACATTTTTTTAATTCATATTATTGATTATTCCTTCATTTCCATATGATGGATCAGTATCCAAACTCGTCTGATACATCGGGGGAACAAGATTCCCGATGAACTTGTATCAACACAGACTTCTTTGTTTCTAAAACATATGTACTGATGTTTTATTTGATGAATTGGTTCATCCGATGGATTTTTTCATCTGATGGATCAATCAGTCAACAATTTTTCAAGCCATCGAACTTTGAAATATTCAGACATCCATTCAATAAAAAACTTTTGTGTCTTGTACTCCAACAATTGATGATCTTTGTTATAAAAGCATGAAATTCTTAGAAACACTTGAAAACCCGCATTCTAATTTTCAACGAAAATCATAGTTTCTCCCCCTTCCCCTAATTTTTTTGGATCACAAGTTTTATTCATCTTTTGATGTTGATAACTTTAAAAAATATAAAGCATAATAATATTTTATGATGAATTCATCTAATGATATTCTACATCTGATACAACATACCACTCCATTATTAAAAACAAAATTATGATAATATGAGTCAAAAACTAATTCACCCATAATTGATTTTCTGAATAGAAATCATCAATTGATGGACATTATTATGATATTTTCATCTGATCATTTGGCTCTAGTACTGCTTCATCTAATCAGCAAAAGAATACAATGAAATGTGATTTACCATAATGATAAGAAAAAACAAAACACTCAACAAAACACATTTTATGACATCTCAAAATCAACTCCATCCATCTAGGTCCAAAAAATCTCCCACTTTGGATTTTTGTTCATCCAACATTCATTAATCACTAAAACGTTTTAACTTAGTAAATTCATCACGAATGAAAACATTTAACTTACATGACAAAACTCATTATAATAATTATGAATCATAGACAAAAAAACCATGTTGTCCAAAAGTAGTGACATAAGAACAAAACTAGAACTTCACATCTTCAATGTTCCCACATATTCATACCTCATTATTCATTAAAAAAAATATTCTACATGCACTTCAACATATTTTTAGAATAGTTTAGACACACATTGATCGTAACATACCCAAAAATCCACCAAATTTAATGGTTCCATAAACATTTTACACAAACCAATGGAAAAATTTCTAAAACAACCATTTTATTCTCTATGATAGTATGATACATAGAATATATGAGAGATGGTACAATTACCCATACCTCATATTTGGATATCAAGATTTTGGATTCCCATGTTCATCCACAGTTGGAAAAAATCATCCTTTGGTAATTTTTGTGTGAATAATATTAGAATCTTATTCCTTTGTATGAACATATAAAAACTTGATTTATTCTTCTCAACATGTTATTAGATGAAGTAATATTTAATATCAATATTTATTGAATGGAAATTTTGAAATGTATTTATATGAGATTTATAGCTCTTTGATTATCACTACCCAAGAGAAGGGGTAACTTCAACTAAAAAATATTTCAACTCGGTCTTTATATGCACAATTGTTTTTACAGCTTGAGTGGGAGAAAAATACTACGCATTTGGACATTCTAAGAGTTACATAATTAATATTTTTAATATTCTAACACGTTCAAATTTCCAATAGAAATAAAAATCAACATAATGAGGATATTATATCATCTACACTTTCTACCCAATCAACTTCTTTAAAGCCAAAAAATCAATACTTCATACGCTGTCATATTTTATACCAAAATATATCATGCCTTTAATATATGAAACAAATATTTTTTACTTCCAATAAATATGATTGCATTTTAGAACGTTGGAATATTCTTCATAAGGTAAGATAATAAAAGGTATTTGGTTTTAAAGTAGTCAAATATAACAATCATATTATTACCGTCTGAAACTCTTTAGAATTCACTTTTTTTAGACCAATTAGTTCCCCTAGAAATTGGTTTATAAACATGTTTAGGATTATCCATTACAATCCACTATACAAGATCCATATCACACTTCTCATTGGATTGAAAATTCTATTTCATCATTTGAGATATTTGAAATCCATGTGAATATTTCATTCCACCAAGCATGGACATTTCAAACAGCTTCTTTGTCTCTTCAGCAAACATTTCAAAATTTCATTCTTCATTCCAAAAAAGGTTAATATCATCAAAATTTACAATTATAATGAGAGAGATCTCTTTATTTTCCATGATGTATAGATTTAAATCAAACCATTCTTTCTTAAATTCCAGCTTCCCCTAGTTGTCCTCCAATTTGGAATACTATGTTCTTAATTCTGTCTTTAACCCATGAAAATATTTCCTCAACTTGCACATATTTATTTTTTCTTTTCCAATTATAATTCCACATGGTTTTCCAAAAAAATCTTCATTATCAATTTTTATATGAGAAATTTGGACTTCACATCCATATTAAAAAATTTATAACCTCAATGTAGTGAAATTTCATGAATGATTCTATTTATTTTTAATCATTACACTAAAGATAAAGTATCATCAAAATAAATTCCTTATAACTATGGGTGAACATTGACAAGCATTCATTCTTTTTTTCTTATCACTTATTAATATTCATTCAAATTGTTTAGGAACACCCACATTGTACAAATAATAATATTATTATTTGGTTTTTGAATAAATTTCAAAGTATCATTTTTTTAAATCAAGTACGACAATTTATTCATTTCATGAATACACTTTTGATGCTCAAAATCTTCATCAACATATTTTGGATCAAATTATGAGTAAAAATAAGAATTTACAACTACTTTTGATGTTTCTCCGATAGAATCTTTTATTTTTGATCAATAATAATTTTTCTAATGTCCATCCATTTCATTATTATATAATGAGATGTATAAAAATATTCATTATCAATAGAAAATGATAAGACCAATTATACTATTTGTGTGGCATCATTATTGTTTGAAATATTTTCATGTTTCTCAATAAAATCTCCTTCATCTAATTCATCATAATTTTTTTATTTACTTCAGAAACATATATTTTAACTTTTTCAAGAACTTTTATATCAATAGATGTAATATCCTCCTTGTTCCACTATTTAACCATTTATATCTATACCATTTAAACTACAATAAAAAATATTCCATCTTCACCTATATGATAAATTATTTGATGATTTATCCATTGTTTTTATAATGCAAGGATACTCAAACACAAATAACGTTTTCTATCATTAAAGTTTATTGTAGAACAATTCATAACTAGTTATATTAGAACATGGAATGTAGAAATGTTGTTTTAGAATATAGATTATTATACTCATTTTCTACCTCTAAAAGTGGTTGGAAATACCATATTTGAATAACATAGTGTATATCATCTCCAAAAAACTTATATTCCTATATTTACTAACCGTATTATAATATGGAATGTATGGTGCATTGAACTCATGATTAATTACATGTTTTTTCAAGATTACATAATATTACTTCATTCTTATATTCAACAACATTATATGTTCACAACTTCTACATAGAATATCCACATTTCTTTTCTGTTATTCTCCTAAAAATATTAAAAATATTCAAGAATCTGAATTATTTTTCAAATATGTAATAAAAGTAATGTGATTAAAATCATAAATAAAAGTAAAAATGTACTTTCTCTATTTTTTACTCATTGGGACAAGAATATTATAATAATATACTTATAGGGGACAGTTGAAAAATTTTCATCTTTATTATGCATAGAGTTTGTAATATTCCCTTTCTGATAGTTTAAAAAACACAAATTTGATCCTATTTTCATGTTAAGAATATAAAAAACATTATCTCTTATAAAAAATATCACATTCCCTAAACACATATGCCCTAATATGTTATGCCACAACTGATTATCTTCGATCATGTTTAGACGAAAAGAATTATGAACATCACCAAATTTAGACAAGTTTCCTTTTATATGTTGGCATCTTGTTTTAAATTTTCAATGTACAACTATTTGTACAAAAAAAGTTTTATTTTGAAAAGAACATTATGTCCTTCATTAGAATGTAGTGAAACACTCAAAATGTTGTTTTTGGACCATCAACCAGATATTCAATTTTTTATTTTAGTTTTTCATCCCCAATAAAAGCATTTACAACACCTTGGATTCTGAGAGATACATTATTTACAATAATAAATGTTATATATTTAATGAATTTCACATCATCTAATAGATTAAAATCTCTTGTCATATTTGAGCATCACCCTCTATCCAAAAAATGGTCCTTCTCCTTTTGTAAATTTAAGAGCAGTTTCTACCACAAGATATATTTCATTTTATTTATCTTTCTTCACATCATTCATTTTAGAATTATTAAATAAGTGTGGTAGTGCTTGTAGAAAAATAATAAATACTTTATCATGATTTCCAGGATGTTCACATCTTTGAAAATAGTTCACAAAGGTTGCTATCAATTTTAATCTTTTAAAACAATTTTGTAGAAATTATTCATTGAGATGATTAACTCCCCCTAAATCATATCATTCTATAACTTGTGGGGTAATTATAATGTAGTTGGTTAAACCAATACATATTTTTTGTATTCCTGAATCCACCATAATACCAGCTATAGCCATAGAAATAATATTTTCCATGGTAACTTCTATACTACCTGAAGTTGTGAACATGTTTTTCTATAACGTTATTATCTTCTACATCAGAGATTTTTTGAAACAAAAACATATTTTTATCACCAAAATTATTCCTTTTAAATTCTAATTTCTTATTACCTTAAACAGAATCATAATTAGTATCAATATGTATTTAGACAGTAAATTTTTTAAAATTATTAATTTTTACCTTTTTTTGGTAATATACATGATTTTATCATTATAATTATTTCTAAGAACATCATCAATTTTATTTTCAATAATTGAATATAAATTTTGTTGTTATTTTTTAGGTTCACACATTCTGGGACATTCTCTAATGTCTGATAGATAGTTCTAGAAAATTTTAAATATCTATTCAACTTTAGAAAACATTTGTTGGAAAAATTCCAACAATACTTTCTTCGCTATTTTATAATTCACGATATTTATTCTGTTTCGTTAATTTTTCATGATATTTATTTAATTGATCAATACCTTGTTGAAACATAAATTTCTCATCATAAAAATATTTTTCATTTTTTGATTTAGAACATTCCTTTTTAATCTTTTCATTTCACTATTTATTATAATATTTTTTCTAATATGTTATTTTAAATCTATTTTTAGATGAAATTTTAACTAAGACTATTTTTCTTCAGAACTAATACCTTCACCAAGAATAAAAACTCCATCATTAACTGTTACAATAAATGTGTTTTCCCTAAAAAATTTAATGGATTATTTAGCACCAAATTCATTTTCATCATCTTCTTCATATTTAGAGGATGAAATATCCATTTGGATTTTGATAATATTTTATATTTTTTCCTTGGAATAGGATTTAGATTTGTAAATTATTTATTACAATATCTTTTAGAAATTCTATCATCATTATCATCATCAATTTATTCTTCATTATATGTTAGAGGTAAATTTAAATCAAAATGCGCAACATCACCACAATCAATCCATTTTAGAGGTAGCTTCAAATTTATCATATTGTATATATGATAACATTTTAAGAATATAAGGACCATAATTCAAAAAAATTGTTACAAAAATCAAATCTTCCATCAAATTCATCAAATTATTAATCTTATAAAATATTGTTATATTTTTATATCTTGAAATCTTTAAATGAAATTTATCGATCAACTTTGTATTTTCTTTTCATAAATTTATAACTTCTCATTTCATATTTAATGAGATTAATATGAAGGTCATATGAAGAAAGAGTGTTGGGATATCTATCCTCTAATGATGAAACATTATAATAAAACATGTCTGGAAGATTTCATTATAACTTTTTAAAAATAGATTAATCTTCCATCTTCCAACGAAAACAATTTTTGGTGCTCACAATATCATTCGCCTTTATAAAGAAGTCACTAATGGATTAATAGTCAATTTTTTTGATAACTTCATACTTAATTATATATTTTTTTATCTTTTAATTATTCAAATTCTTATTACCTTCATTGATAATTTTTTTTCACTTTTCACAAATAGCTTTAAAAGTTCAAACTCCCTTCACTATGTGTAATTAATAATCAAGGAGATAGGATTGTAAATAATTCTAATCCCTTACATCATTCTCTAGATTTTTCATAACATATGGTATAATAGGAAAACATTATAAAACAATTGTGGAAATCCATCTATATATAAACTTCAAAAACATTATATCCACGAGACATACGATACGATAGTATTATAACTTTTTAGATAATATTTTTTTCATAGAGGACTGGAATTCCATTAATATTAACACAATTCATATGATCAATCACAAAATATCTTAAAGAACTATATAAAAGTATAAAATTATGGAATCCTCCCTCTAATACAAATTTATAAGCCCTAACTAGGTTCAATGTTACCACTTAGAGTGGGAGGGGTAAATCATTAATATGTTTCTCTATTTTGTTTTCTTTATGTTATAACAATACTCACAAACTATTAAATATTTATCACATTGCTAAGAACCAAAATTTGAAAAATCTATATAAAACAAGTATTTACAAGGTTGAAAACTCAATATGAATTTATAGACCTTAGCATGGTTTGTAAATAAGAAAATACCAAAAAAATATACTAGAATACAATCCTTTTGTGTGGATTCAAAAAGTAGGAACCAACATAAAACAAATTTAGAACTATGATCAATAAAGTAGGGAAATAGATTATTCTAGAAGGAATTATGAATATAGGTTTTGGTAAAAAAAATAAAAACCATCACAAGTTGGTTCCGAACATTTAATTTTGATAATTAAACAACTTCCACTTTTTTAAATGTTCAAAAAATAATTCTCTACTTTCCTACTGAGTAGGAGGTAGGAACAACTTTTTTTTGACTTTATACAAAATATCAGTCTAATAACTGATTCCAATTGATTATTTTGATTCTAAAATCTTGAAAAATGTCATATTAGATTCTTAAAAAGCATTTCTACATTACTTCTCTATTTTACCAAATCTGTCTGTCAGATACTTCAGTCTAGTGACTCAGTTTGATGTGGTAAATCTTGACCACAAATTATTATGACCACCTTTAATATCCAGAAATATTCCTCATTAATTTTTTCCTCTAAACCAAAAATCTATCATTCTCACTCTTTATCGCATGTGAATAGGTTCAGTGTACGTTTTACTTTGACATTTATTTATAGATTCTTTATAATTGAAAAGGTAATGATCTATTTTTTCTTTCTCAAAATAATTTTAGAATCCTAAATTTCATTTCTATTTGACCATAATTTCACCCATTTTAAGGAAATATA
This sequence comes from Viscum album, assembly GCA_963277665.1. NCBI lineage: Eukaryota > Viridiplantae > Streptophyta > Magnoliopsida > Santalales > Viscaceae > Viscum > Viscum album. The sequence continues at coordinate 1,464,421,516 of OY728125.1, read as the reverse complement.
AAATCTTATAGATTCATAATGAATATTATTTATTATTCTTGAACATTTTACTTCGCAGTTGGGATCCCTCATGAGCTCAGTCTAGAATATTATATTCTAGAAAATTTATTTCCAAAACAGTTCCTCACTATGGTTCCCTTGATATGATTGAAAACATGAAAAAAAGAAGACTTCCAATTTCGATTCTACAAACCAATTTAAATTGATCTACCATAATAATCATTACAACTTCTATAGATTTAAAAAACATTCAATAATACTCTAGTATCATCTTTAACATGTCTCGTCCTTTTAACTACATTCCTTATTTGTTCAATAACTCATCAGAGTGATGAAACGAAGTCAAATGATGTCTGTCATCTGATGAATTATCAATCCATATATGTGTATGATGGATCGGTCTATATTTTCAATCAAATTGATCAGTTTATAAACTACTTTGATAAAACATGACACTATTTTAGAATACAAGAGACCACACTCCGATTCTTTGGATCACATGGAAAAGGCTGACAATGTTGTTATATTTATTTTAATTTATCTGTCCCTGTAGCTTTTATAATGGATTGGTATCTAAATCCATATGATGGATTGGTGTATATAATTGTCTGATGAATCAATATCAATAATGATATATTTATTTCTAGAAATCTAAAACTAAATGCTAACTTAATGAATTGAGTCATATGATTGATCAGTCTGTCTGGTGGATTGATAAATTGCCAATTCCGAAGAACTCATTACCACATCTCATTCAAAATTCTAGTCTATAAAAAACCATTATTTATGATGAACCTCAAATATAATATATATATTAACAAAATCATTTAATTCTTATAAAATCGAGAAAAACTACAATCTATATTTCTTTCAAAATTACTATTTCTGCCCCATTCAATCAAAAATCAAGGTGCATATATTTTAAACAATTTAAGATGATGATAAAATTAATAATAGGAAATAACTACATATTTTGTGACAAACATCTCTAAATACATTTTTCATCTGATATAACATCCATGTCCATTCCAAAATACATCATTCTGAAAGAAATTATTTTTAAAACCAAGTTCTCTTAAAACACATTTTCAAAATAGAAAACTGCAATAAATGGAATTTCTTAATAAATTTATATTTTTTCTTTTCAGTCCAATACCGCTTCATATGTACACCAAAACAATAAAAATTAATGTTACTTCCTGTAATCGTAAAAAAAATACTCATCAAACCACTCCATCCAGCATCTAAAAATCCTTTCCGGCCAACTTGGTCCCAACACCTCTAAATAAATACATGGTTGAGTAGTTTGTTTCACATGCATCAAAAAAATAAAAAAATAATTAATTTTATTGATATAAAATATAAAATACAAATATTAATATTAACTCACTATAAGAATGTAATAAAAAATAAAAACTATAATATTTAATTGATATATTTATTTATTATATATATATATTTGATTCACATATTATTATATAATGTAATTATAAAAATTTCAAAAAATATTTAAATATAAAAATATTTGTTAAATTAATATTTATAAATATAAATAATTAATTAAACATATATTTGGTTTATATTATTTAACATAAAAGTGATAATTTTCAATATATTTTTTTATAAAGGTGCCCTATTTTTTTTAAATCAATCAGCACTATAGAATGATTTTAATGAAATTTATTATTAATATATAGAATTTAATAAACATGAATTTATTTAATTGATTTTACTTTTTGTGTAATAAAATAAATTCTTTTTGACAATAAACATACACTTTTTGTAAAATTTTATTTTATATAGGTTATATTAAAATTAATTTTTATCACCTCCATGTATTGAATTTGATAAAATGGTTTTAATTTTTAGAATAATAATATTTAAATTATATTACATGTGAAAATTAATTTTTATTCATAAAACTAATTTACTGAGGGTAAAGATAATTTCCACAGTAAATGTAAAGAAATAAATTTCAAAGAATTGAATTTCAAGGGGTTTTTATTGTAAACTAAATAAATAAAATTGTTGTTTTTAAAATGAGAAATCAAATATTATTTTCAAAAACATATAAAAATATACTACCACAAATTTAATTTATAATTGATTGTAAATAATAATAAAAATAAATAATATATAAAACATCATTTTTTAAGAAAATAGTTTCTTATATATATATATTATGCCTTAATTTAAAATAATGATACAATATTTATAGATTTAACTATATAAAATTTAATATAAATTCAGATTAATTGTATGAAAATATTGTAAGAGGGTCCATCTTATATTTCTAGTAAAAAATAACTACCATGGTTAGTTTTTAATCAGGGTTTATAAGTAATAAAATGGCGAACATAATGGGAGTAAAATATTACTAAATAAATATAATGAAAAAAACATATAAAAGAATATTATTAGTTCTGAATCCCATACCTACATGTATCAAAAACCTTCACTCGCTAGACATTCATTTGATTCCATATTTACCCCTCAACTACAATTCTATTCTAAGGAAAATCCCATTTCACCTATAGAAGGAACTCACTTCCATCATCTTCAATAAGTTATATCCATCAAATTAATCTTAAAATATACACATTTATCTTATCCTCAAATCCGTTTACATGTTTGTTATCTATTTATTTCTTGGAAATTTCACATTATCTATAATTATATGAATAATTTCCCAAAAGACATAATTCTTCAATGTGTGTATTGTCCACCACCTATTTTTTTCTTATTTATCTTGATCATACATCCACCTCTAAACCAATATTATCATTGTTTATATAGTGAAATACATATCATTTTTTTATTTATATTTGTTTATATTCATGTTAAAACCATTATATATTCCCCTCTAATCAATTCAAAAAAGTTTGTCGCTCGTGTTACTTAACAACCACCGCCTCCATGGATGACATGTTTCATTTTTCATCACTCTAATATATGGATGATTATATTAATGTTTTTAGATAATAAATATGATATTTATGAAATAATTATTATTATTTCTTTAGAATTACTTTTTTACTTACTTTTAATGAAATGCCACTCGTACATACTTGTGATTTACATCCTCCCTTAACGACATGGTTTATTTTTTAACATAACCTAAAATAGATTGTATCAAAATTTTATCTAGTGAATATATATTATATTAAAAAGGAATATATTTATAATATATTAATCTCACATAAGGACCCAAAAATAAATACTCAATATAAATATAATTTTTATATTCTTAAATTAGTCAGAACACACTTGTCTCTAATTTCAATATAATTAATTGTGAATAAATATATCATGGAATAAAATCTATAATTTATAACAAAATTATGGAAAATAACTTTTAGTTTATTAAATGATATGGGAAAAATTATTTTGGAAGTGAAATATGAGGATTAAATTTAAAATTACAAGCATGTGTAATGAAATCAAAATCACTAATATCTGATTATTAAAATTGTCAATAAATAATTTATAAATGATAAATATAAAATATTATAAACAAAATTATATGTTATTATTTTTTTTAAATTTTTTTATTTAGATAGTAATTATTATTATAGAGGAATTGAGGGCATGTCTAACCCAGAAGGAATCAATGGTAAGGTATCTTCATCCAAAATTTCATTCTTTGGGACATGTGTTGAATTATGGAACAATTTATTTATATATGTCTTATATGATACATAATTTAAATATTATATCATTATTCACCCATTAGTATTTTTATTTCAAATTACATTTCATGAAATTATTTTCAAACTGTTTTTATTCAATAATTAATGATTTCTTTCACATAAAGTACAACATTGTTAAGAATAATTATCAAACTATTTAAAGGTAATTTTTGTTCCATATCAATATTCAACCATTAAATAAATGTTTTTTATATTTAAATCTAAATTAATATTCTTATAACGATATTTATATTTGTATTTACTTATTTTTTTTAAAATACTTTTACTTTTACAATGTGGGATTCAAAAAGGTATTTTAAAATTATAAAACAGGTTTTTCCATTTCATGATCATGTGTTACATACTCCACTAAATTATTAATTGGGTACCCTATATATTTTTATGATTCCATTTATGAATATTATTTTTAAAAACAAAATTTTTCAAAACATCTAACATCAATATTTTAATATTTTCATTTTAATATGATCACTAAAAATACTCATTTAAAATAATGTCAAAAACAATATATAATACTTTTTATGGTATCACAAAAATTTACCACATAATTTAAATAAGTATTTGTTTCCTTATAAAATATTTTTTCACTAATTAGTCTATAAATTCCCCGGTACCGATTTTTTATTGGTCGATTAAACTCATGGTATCAATGAATCTATCTCTTGATACTATCTTTTGTGGAACCATTCAATACGTTCTTATTATAAACATTATTTTAATCTATATCAACATCATTCAAATATTTTATACATTACCTAGGCTTTATAAATATATAATAATCCATATTATTTATCCCGATGGAATATTAAATTTTATAGGGTTTATTGCTTAAAACTATTCTCTTTTTCACATATTAGTTAAGTGATGTTTTAAATATCAATTTTTATATTCTCGTGGATAACATCTATATGAAGTGTTATTATTGTGATGGAAGGGCCCTGTATCGCCATAACATGCATTAGGTATTGTTTGATATATCATGAAATTATTATGGCTGAAAGATATGTGTATTCTAGAACAACAATAACATGAGAGATTTATATGTGAAATCCCAAACCTCTACATAATGGGAGATATGGATGTCAATTATTGATCCACTATATTATTGGAGATATGAAAAAATATTCCTAGAACTATATTTTATAGAATAAATGAATGATAATTCTTAACCCACTTTATTTTGGGAGATAGTGAAGACTGTTCATGAATATAAATTTAGTTAATTAATGCTCACAAGATTTGGAATTGGTTCGATCTAGTTATTAAGTGCACATAAGAATTCTCATGAGTGTAATTTTGGTTATGATATTCCTATAATATTTTTATAGGTAAAATTGTGGATAACATATTCTCATTGGGTTATGAATGGATATAAATATAGTAAAGTTATGTTAAAAATGTTATGAATTCCAATTCTTATGGTTTAGAAGCATTTATATATCTGATTCCTGGGTTATGTTCCAAGGATCAAGAATATTAGTTGATACTTCTAAACTCATAGGGTGTTTTTTGGTCATTTGAGATTATGTGCCTCTTTATCATGCCTTTTGTACAACCCTTATTATACCATGTTCATTTTTATTATAAATTTCCTCCATGATCGTGTTTTTCCAAATTCTCATTATCTATCCACATTATGATTTATTGAAATGTTTTTACCTTGGTGAGAAGTTGATCCCACCCCTTCTAATGTTTTACATTCCATATTTAATCAAGAAGTTTATAATATATATGATTCATATAAAGAAGATATAGAATTTCCATATTATAAATAAATGTCAACAATACAATATTTATGTTTCTAATATACAAAGAAAGTGAACCTATCGGTGTTGTGATTGCGTGATTATTATAAGATCTAATTTATAAATTAGGTAAATATATATATGTTTTGCTTGATTCCCCCCACTTAATGTCAAATCTAGTGAATAAAGTAGGTGTTTTCACACTAGACTATGGAGTGTAGTTTTAGGGAACCATAGATTCTATCAAAGTCTGTTTTAGTTGTATTTTAGGATTAGGATAGTTGTTTGGGGTATTAGGTCTAGAAATCAATATTGAGACTCCTATGGATTAAAAAAATGTATGAATGGATTATAAAATTATGTTATATTATATATTTTGTCTTTTCTTATCAATGAAATACCTACCATGATACAAGTAGGTGAATGGAAGATTTTATACAAGTATACATGAGGTTAATAACCATAGAAAATGATGTCCTATACTTAACTCAATAATTATTCATCACAAAACAAATGTTCATGACTGCACACCCTGTTATACACTAATAAAAGATCTTATTAGTTTATTCACATTATTTTTATGAAATAATTTTGAAAAAATTAAATTTTTGGATGTAATATATAATTAGTTAGGATAGATAACCTAATTAGATAATGGCCCTAGACAAACTAGGTGAAAATGAACGAAATATTGGCAGATCGTATTATGTCATATTTTAATATAAAGTCTCATAGGGTGATGTAATGGATTCATTATAGAATACATCTTAGGATTTGGGTTTCATATTCATATAATAATTTACTCTGATTTGGTTTCAACTAAACCAATTTGGTTCCATTATTTTGTTGGAAACATGATCACAGTAATGAAGTTGGTAAAGTTATGTCTCTAAAAACTCATAAGACTTATAGATAGATAAAGAGGAACAATTTGAAAAAATGGTTAAGAATCTCAATATATTCATATTATAAAGGAAAATATGAGTTTTAATGACTTACCCATTATAGTGATTTTGAAATTATCTCATGAGTCATACACATGGATATTTTCATTAGTAAAGGAAAATTAAAATTGTGATGATGCAAATTATTTAGGGGGTGTGACTTTAACCACCTAAGATATTAGTATTATTTTAACTTGGAATAAATACTATGTCGAATCACATGAAACACCAAAATGAAATGATCATTAATATAATTAATTAAATTATACTATTATAATATAAGATAAAAATTAATACATTAACATAATGTAATAATTTTATAAAAAGATAATATATTATTAATATGTTTCATTATAATATATATATATATATATATATATTATCCATATATTATATTTTGATTTCATATAAAAACTCAAATTAAAAGTTTAATATAAATGGTTTGGTACAAATAATATTTCATAATTTAAATAATTAAATTTAATTGCATTTAGTTAAAATTATTTATCTTAAAGGGATATTCTGCAAAGGACTCATTTTTCAAAGATTTAGGGTATTTTTATTAATTTAATAACTAATAAAGAACAATTTTAAAAAACAAAAATGATAATATCAATAATGATATAAATTAATATTCATCTAATAATAATTTCAAGGTGTGTATTATGGAAAAATTCATTTTGGGTCGACAATATGTAATTTATTAAAAATATTGTTTTAAAATGTGGTTATATTAAAATTACTTTTTTTCACATATATATATATATATATTAAATTTTAGCAAATGGTTTTTGTATTTTGAATCAAAATATTAAAAGTTTGTTATATGTAAAATTTCACTTTTAGGCATAAAATAAATTAATGAAGGTCAAATAAAATTACCACAATAATAGTAATGTGGAAATTTTAAAGGAATTGATTTTACCAAGGTAGTGAATTGGGTATCAAGATTAATTAATGTTTTTTAAATAATCGATATAATATTATCTATAAATAAATAAAAAAATTATTAGAACTCAATTTATTTGTAATTGATAATAAATAAAAAATTAAACTTACTCTATAAAATAACACTTTTCAACAAATTTTTTTATATATATCATATGTTTTAATTTAAAAGTTAATTTTATAATTTTTATAAATTGAATGATATTAAATCGATTAAAAATTAATATCCAATAAAAAATTTTAAATATGGGTTATCAAATATTTTTAGTATAATAATGATTACCCTCGTCAATTTTTAATCATGATTAATAACTGTAAAAATTTGGAACGAAATGTGGCTCTTATTTTAATAAATTAACATGAAACAAAAACCTTATAGAATAAATTTATTAGGATATTAAGTCATAAATATATTTCTGAGAAAAATTTCCTCACATAACTCACCAAACACCCAAGTTATTTTACCTTTACCCATAACTAACCATTCATTTCTATGAAAAATTCCACATTTTCACCTTTAATAAGATCCCACTCATACCTTCTGAAAACTATTATTTTTATAAAATTAACATTAAAAATCATACCATTTTTTCTCCTAAAACAATGTTACACTTTTTGTACTATTTTTTACAATAATGTGTCTCATGTCTTCTATTTGAAATATGTATTTCAAGAGAGGTCTGAAATACTTAACATGAGTATTATTGACCGCTAATCTTTTCTTAATTTTATTTATCATATATTCTCTATAAAACCCTCTTCTAAAAATATTAATATAATTAAATAAGTATAAATATTATATTTAAATATTAATATATTATTTTCTTATGCATTATATATTCCTTATTCATCCATTAGAAAGAAATGAAAACATTGTTTATATTACGTGCACACTACCACCTCCATGGATAACGTGTTTTTTTTTCATCACCACCTTACATTGATGGTTATAATAATTTATTAAATTAATAAATATGATATATATTATAAATTTAGGCTTCAATAATGATAAATATGTTTTTACCATATTTTATTTTATAACATTGAAAAATTAAAATGTCACATGTGTGTACGTGCAGATTACAATATCGATGGAAGATATATTTCATTTTTCTTCCCCACCATACATTGATAGTTATAAAAACATTTTTATGAATATATATGATATTAAATATTAATATATTTTATTTATATTATAATTAATATATGAAACAATAATTAACAATCATTAAGTTGTAATCTTTTTTATATAGGTAAATTTCCAAACAGAAACACACATTTATATTAACTTCGTGAATAATTAAAAAAATTAATGGAATGAAATTAGAAAATTATAAATCAATAATGATATTTTATTATTGTAAATTAAATATTATATCAATTATTGACATGGTATCATAGTATAAGTATTGCAAATGACATTACAAATTATGTGTGATGCAATCAAAATCAATAATTTCCAATTATGAAATAAAAAAAAATAACAAACTAATAAATGAATTATACATTATTATAATTAAAGAGTCTAAAATGAATTATATATTAATAGAGTTATAAAATGACTTATTATCATATTTATTTTAATTATATAGAATTTTAGAGAACGTCCAACCAAGAATGTATCCAAGGTAAGGCGGTTTTGCTCAAATTTTATTCATTGGGACATGTTTCATATTATGAACACATTTTCATTTTTATGTTGTACATGTTACATATTTGAAATATTTTATCATGATTTATTTTTAAATATTATCAATTAATTTTCAATTACATGTTATTTATTTAAAGGAGTTTTGACTCTAATGTTACCAAGTTATGTAATGGTTTTAGTCTCAATGTACCATTATTGGGGAATGAATTTGTAATTTTCCACTATTTTTTTATTTTACCTAGTGTAATTAGTGATATGTTTAATAATTATACTGGAAATATATATTAATATTTTTATTAAATTTAAATTTTACAATATCAATTTCATTTTCTTTAAACTAATATATTACAAAATTTTTAAAGGGTTATCACATCTCAGTTTTCCTTTATAGAAATATATTCCATACTCACCACTTATTTATTTTATGTGGTGTATATACTTCTCTTTGATATGAATATATCATATTTATAATGAAATTTAATATATATGAAAATCCATCTAGTGTTTTCCGATTCAGAGTATTTAGATTTAAACGATACTAAAACCATAAGGGATTTTGTTAAATCAAATGTTGTTTCCATGAGTTATAATTTTCCTGTGGAAATCGTGACATCCAAGATTGTATTATTCAATAATAATGTAGTATTATATAAAAATTTTCATTTTTAATTAGTGAAAATGACATTTTTAATTTAATATTTATTCATCAATTTCTTTCACATATAAATATAACGTAATTAATAATAATTGGCATCCACATTGAAGACTATTTTTCATCCAAATGATTATTATTTATATCAACATATATTTTCCATTATAACTTTTAAATGAAAATATATATTATCTTTTTTGATCTCCAAAATTTCATTTAATTATTTTCCAAAATAAAATTTATTACAGTTTCTATAATGTCGGTTTTAACAAAAATATTTTAAAATAAAAAAACATTCATTTTTGTGACAATATATTTTATATTATTCTCGATGTTTACTTTTGATAACCCATTTTTCGTTTTTCATGGATCCATTATTAAATATTTTTTCTAAAATTAAATTTTTTCCAATGTTGTCACTTATTTATTTTTAAAAAATAAATTATAATGTACCCTATAAAAACATTTTATAATAAATTTAATTTTTCCATAAATATCCTTTATGGGCTTCCTTATATTTTCATCTTTATATTTGAATTATTTTTTCCACGGAAATTATTTAAAAAAATATATATAAATTTTTTTATTAATTATTATTTTTAGGATTAAAATATGGGTATTAGACATCCTAATATTGGTCCCTATATTGGTGGTTCTATTTGATGTATTATTCTTATTAAGATGATTTTAATTTATATCGACGTCCTAAAAATTATTTTAAACTTCATAGAGAAATATCCTTACCCTGAATCCACATTCATTATATGGATGGATTATGAAATATTTTGGGGAATTTTTATTTAATCTTATCTATTTTACAAAAGTTAATTGGAAGATGTTTGAAATTTATATGTTTTCATATTATATAAGAAAACATATATATTAAAGATTATTATTGTATTGGGTGAGTCTTATATCATACTGTTATTAATTTATTAAAGTTCAATATCTCGTGAGATTATTATGGGTGACATAGACATGAATTCATGACCCACTATGTTATTGGAGACATGTAAAATAATCTATGGCCAACTATGTTATATGAGATAGGGATGTGAATCACTAACCCACTATGTTATGTAAGACGGAGATATGAATTCCTCCCCCAATATGTTTTCGAATATATGAATGATAATTATATTCATACTATGTTATGGGATATAGTAATTTCAATTATAAACCAACAATATATTGGAATGGGATAATTTCGGTTAATATATTCTCACATGATTTTGAGTAGGTGTAATTATGATTATTTTATAATCTTAAAATTATGTATGGGTGTAATTTTGGTTATATTATAACCACAATATTATGTATTGGGATAGTTTTGGATATCGTATGCTCACAGGATTTTCATTGAACATAATTAAAGTTATTCTATTTTCAAAAGGATATAATTTCCTATCATTATTCTTATATTATATTTCTATATTAAATACATATGATATGTTATATGAATCAATATGTTTCTATTATATTTTTTCACTGACATGGTATATGATTTATCCTTTTTTTATTATACACCTTTTTATCATAGTTTATGGAAAACTCTTATTATTACATTTTCATTTTTATCAGATATTTATCCTATGGACATTTTTTTCACATTATTAATAATGGACCCATTTATGAAACATTAGTTGATTTATATTTCACTTATTGAGTATTTGAATACACCCCTTCTTCTGTTTTCGGTTACCAAAATTATGTAGAAGTGTACAAGATTAGATATTTCAATAAGGATGTTTATAATGATGTGATTATGAAATTTCTTTACAATAATATTTTTAAATAGCAAATCTCTAATTTCAATAGTCATTTGGGATTTGGGATTATGGTATTATTGTGAGATAAAATTTTTGATATATTGAAATATTTGTATATTTGTTTGGATTCATCTCATGTGGTATCAACACAAGTAATTAAATTATTTGATTTAAAATAAAAACATGGAATTTTTGTCTATGGTGACATATTTTGTATTAGGGAAATTGTTTAGTTTATTGTGGGTATTAGTTTCATTATTTTTTGTGATTGATACTAGAGTGAATTATTTTAAACCAATGAGATAATCCACAATAAAAGAAAACATCCTGAAATGGTGGTAAATTATAGAGGGTGTGGGTTCCTAGAAATAATATCCCTTTCTAGAAATAAAAATGATGATGCATGCTCTTATAAAGAATCACCTTGGTGGAAAAACCATAAAAATCATGGGTTCATAATAATTTAATATTTGTTTGGTGCATAACAATTAGACCTAACTGAACAACTAGTTTGACACTCTCATGGGATATGATATAATGGTTTACAATATCTATTGGAATCATTATGAATAATATAGATTCGATGATATAATCTATATCTAGTTAGGTTGGATAATCAAATAAAAGGATTATCATAATAGTCCTCGATAAATTTGGAGTTATAGGTTAATCTAATTATATCATAGTTGAACCAAAAGTATCATAGTTTGAAGAAAATTTTGTATTAGATATGGAATTTTGTGATTGGGTTTTCATATTTATATTATCACTTTCTTAGATTATATATATTTTTAAACATTTTGATTTCATTTTTTTAAAACTGGATCTTGAGATTCATGTTGTGAATAGTTTGTCTCTAGAAAAATCTATTAATTTTTTAAAACTATTGAAGAATATTTATAGAAAATGGTTGATTATATAAATATATTATTTTTAAGGAATATATGAGTCCTGTAGTATTACCCAATATAGTTAGTTGGAAATTATATCTTTATTAACACCCTTAGCGATTTTCATAAGTAATGGATAATTAAAATTATGAGGATTTAGTTTATGCAAGGGGATAATTTTACACCCTTAGTTTTTAGTTTAAATTTACCTTTAAATAAATATTATGTTAAATATATTTTTTACATTAAACATTAAAAAAACATCAATACATTTTATTGAGATATAATATTGCCATTAATGATAAACATTAATAAATTATGAAAAAGAAATAATGAGAAATAGATAAAATTTAACTGAGATATTTTATTACAATTAATTCAGTTATAAATATATATTTGAAATAGATATTATAATAAAATGAATTTATATAATTTAAATAATTTTTTTTAATTTTTTTGGATTAAAAAAAAATTTGTTTCAGAATATAAATAAATAACTTTAAATGTATTTAGTTATAATTACTTAATAAAAGTGCTATTTTTGAAGATTTTTTAAAGGAGATATAGATATTTATAAATATAATAAAATAAGAAAATTCTTTAAATAAAATTTATTTATTATATGTACAATTTTAAAAATTAACATTCATATTATAATTAATCTTATTCAGGTAATAGTAATAAATTCTCTCTTAGCCTAAAAATAGGCATTTTTTAAAATTTGTTTTTATGTTATGGTGCATTAAAATTAACTTGAACCACATATATCGATTTAATTACTAGAAATGGTTCTCATATTTGAAATTGAAACATTCAAATAAGGTGATTTGAGAAATTAATCTTTTAGGTATATAATTTAGTAATTCTGGTTAAGATAATTACCAATGTTGTAGTAAAATGGTAATTTAAAATGAATTGATTTTAAGTGGATTGTGTAATGTTAATATAACATAATTAAATTTATTTATTTAATATGATAAAACTAATATTTTTTTAAAGACCACTAGTATTATTAGTAATTTAAAGGAATGAATAAAAAAACTCATAATGAATAAAAATGATGATTTACTAAAACAATAAATATATTATATATTAATATTTTATAGAAAATAATATCATATTTATAAATTTAATTAGATTAAATTTAGTATATCTTATGGTTTGGTGTATTGAAATCTATTAATAAGGGTTATTTAGTATCTTTAGAAAAAAATAATTACAATGGTTAATTTTACATCAAATTTTACTAGGGTAAAAATGGGTAGTATAAAGTGTATTTAATTGAAATAAGCTAACATAAAAGAAGCACCATATATTTTAAATTTTAATATAGGATATTCATACCTACATGTATCAAAAACTATAAATTTACTAACTCCCATGTGATTTCATCTTTACACCACATTAATCATTGAATCACAAAGAAATGCTCATATTTTTCACATATAAAAGAAGAACTTTTTAAACCCCATAAAACTTCTATATTCATAAAATTATTCATGAAAAATATATTATTTTTAAACTACATGATACACTTATACCCTTTGAATCCATTTTTTAATTTTTTTTCTAAATCCTCTAATTCATATAAGTCTTTCTAGTGAAGACCAAATCCTCAATGTTGTTATTATCCACCCCTCAGTCTTTTATTCATTATTTTTGTTATCCATATTCCAAAAAACCTATCCTTTACATACTAATATAATGAAATTATTTTCATTTTTATACAAAAATTTTAATATATCCAATTTTCAATCATTATCCTTTTCCCTCTCCTCCATTCCAAAAATTAAAACAATACTTGTGTGATGTGCAGATAATCACACCCATGGATGATGTGTTTCATTTTTCATAGTCACATTACATGAACTATTATATGAATTTATTTTGGGAATAAATATTATATATAATAAATAATAATTATTTTTTAAATATATTACTTTTTATATCATTTTTCATTCTACCCAGTGAAAAATGAAAACAGTTCTTATACAATCGAGGGACACAACTGCTTCCATGGATGATGTGTTTAATTTTTCATCGCCCCTGTGTATGTAGTTGAATATAAATTTATTCCATAAACACATAGTATTTTTATTTTTAATATAAATCAAGTATATTATTCTAAAATTTTGGCTCAAAAACCAATGATCATTATAATGTATTCTGTTTATTTAAATAAATTAGTTGAAACAATATCATAGTTGAATTTTTCTTCAAGAATCAAGACTAAAATTCAAATTGAATGAAATTATAATTTTATAAATCATTACAAAACATATTAAATAATATAATAATTATTTAATTGTTATCAAATTATGTGTATCTACATTTACATTACAAATATTATGTTAGTAATTCAAATTCACAAGCATTTGATGATTAAAATAAAAAATAACTATCTAATTAATGTATAATAAATTATTGAAATTAAAAATCATAAAATTAATAATATTTAAATAATGTTCTGAAGTAATATATTAATATATTTAATTCATTATACATTAGGATATAGATTATCTTACTAAGTAGGAATCCAAGCTACGGGTTTTTTCATCACATATTTCCTTCTTTGGGATATGATTTGAATTATGAATTGATTTACTTTTATATAATGTATAAGATGAATATTTGAAAAATTATATCTTGATACTCTATGTTATCGTGTCATTTAATGTAGTATTTCGTGTTATTTTCTCTAGGGGATATGATTAAAAAGTTACCATAGCATGTAAGGGTTTTCATCATAACCTCACTTCATTGAGCATGATTTAACATTTTGAACTTATTATTATTTAATTTTTTAAATTAATTACCTATTTTATTATTTAATAATAAATCACACTATTCTAATATTTAATAATAAATCACACGTAATTAGGTGATATACTATTTTATTTCACAATCTATCTTTCATATTATTTTATGTCATATATTACTAAAGATTTAAGGGTGTTTATTTTCTCAATTATCCGTCTTTGAGACATATTTCACATTCACCAGTAATTTTTTTGTAATGAATATATTACCCATGTAATCCTTTGAATCATACTTATCATATAATTAAATATGTTTTCAGATCCATCTAATTTGTTCACATTCAAAGCCTTTAGATTGTAATGTTACCAAAGCTATTTGAGATATTGTTAACTCAAATCTCTTTTCCTTGAGCTGTAATGTTTCCTCATGAGATTAATTTATATATTTTTGGTATATTACAGAATTTTTTTGTATTATGTGGAACATTACTTTTTTTGGAAGAAATGACACTTTTATTTCAAATATTCTTCCTTTTTAAATTTCATTCAAATAGACATATAATTTTTTAAGAACAATTTTTATCCTCTTTAACGATGTCTTCATCCATATACATATTATTCTTTCTAAAAATGCTATATTTTTATATTTTTAAATCAACATATGAATTATATTTTATTATCTTCATATATTTCTTGACCTTTTTTCAAAATAAATATTTATTACTCTTTTTAGGAATTGGGTTTCAAAAAAGGTATATTAAAATTACTTATTTCTCTTTCATGATCATATATTTAACCTTCCACCACAAATTTCCTTGAGGAAATATTATATAATATTGATGGATCCATTATTATATATTTTCAAAGAAAAATTCTATCAAAAAATAACTTACCTTTTTAAAAATGCATTATAAATGTGACTCATTGTTTTTTATTTTATGAAAATGTAAAAAAAGTTTTCTAGAAGAACATATAGGGTAAGACTACTATTTTCCTCTTTATATAAAAAGAATATATTTCTATAGAATTTATTTTTCATTAATTACCCTCAAAATTATGTTATAATAATTTTAGTTTGTATTGTTAAACTCACAGTATAAATTGCCCAAACTCTTGATCCCCACTAATGAGGTATCGTTTGTTGTGTTCTTATTTTTTTTTAATTTTATTTTCATATATTCCGACATCCTTAAAAGTTTTGATTATTCATTGGGGTTAAGTATTTTCCCAACAACAAGGCTTCATTTTTAGGTTGGATTATGAAATTTCATAGGAAATTTATTTTGAAACCCATCATTTTTAAAAGGTTAATTAAGTAATATTTGAAATAGGATTGTTTTCAGGTTCCCTTAGGACACATCTATATAGATAATTATTTTTGAAATAAAAATTTGGGGTTGTATTTTTCCCTCTAATGAGTTGGGAAATATTTGATATATCATGAGATAATTATGGGTGAGAGGGATTTGAATTCTTAACCCAATATATAATGGGTTACATGGATATGTTTTTCTGAACCTTAATATTACGGATGACAAGTACATGAATTTTTGACCCGCTAAGTTATGGGAGATAGGGATGAGAATTTCTCTCCCCTTATGTTATGGAAGGAAAGGACAGTAATTCATAACCCATATGACTATTCATCGATGTAATTATGATTCATCTATACTCACCAGATTGTGTGTATGTGTAATTAAGGGCATACAATGCTCAAAATATTGTATTCGGATATAATTGTGTTATAGAAATGTTCATAAGATTGTGTATGGGTATAATTTAATATAATATATCCTCAAAAGAATATTCATGAACATAATTTGGTTATTTTTGTATTCACAATGATATAATTTCATATAATTATACTTACACCACATCTCAATATTTAATTCCAAATTCATGTTACATCGATATTGATTATTTACAATTTTTTTTAAACTATTATGGTATATGTTTGATCATTTGATATTATATAACTTTTTATCTTTGCATATGAAAATTTCATATTTTTTCATATTTCTTTTTATCATACATTTCACAAATGCTAATATTTTCTCAAATCATTATCATATAATCCCTTTATTATTCATTTATTGGTACTCCCATTATTTGTAATTTGAGCTTGCACTATCTTATTCTTTCCATTCCCCATGTTATGAAGAATCATATTACATAGGGGATATCTAGAATCAGGACTAGTATAGTATGATTAAAGATATATGTTCACAATAATATATTTGTGTTGATAACATTCAAAGACTCTAATAAATTTGGTTCAAGGATTGCGGTATCCTTTTGATTAATAATGAATAAATTATGAATATGTATGTACATATTATATGATATCTCTCACTTGGATTCAAAGCTAGCAATTAAAGTTGATTTTAGCACTATACTAAAGAGTGTGAGTCTTGGGTGCCTTTGATGTTCCCATAAATTTGCGGAAGGATTTATCCTTGTTTTTAATAATTAGTTAGAGGAAGAATATAATGTTATAGAATATATTTAATGTATTTCAAAAATTATTTTGAGTGGTAAAACAGTGACACATGAGGAATAAAATTTTATTTCAATTAATTTCAAATCTGACTAAGTATAGGGCCATATAAAGGGATCCAGAATAGGGATGGATGTATGGAGGTCCACATAAAGGGATCCACAATTAATTCATCAAATAAGGGGAATTATGGCAATGTCATTGATGTTCAATAATCCCTGGAGGAGTTAGAATTATTAGAAAATTGACCAAGAGACGGAGCATGATGTAATATTTTTTCAATCATGTATGTTGATCCATGATTGAGTGATACACAAATTAGTAGCGTCATGTACTAGTCCCTATATCATTCAGAGTGAAATGTACAAGTTAGATATAAACAATATGAAAATTCCAATATATTTAATCAAAACATATTTATTCTATAAAATGTATATGGTTTTGTTCATCACTATTAAAATATCTGGATTCATTATGTGATCATGGATCAAGGTGAGATAAATGGAGAGAAATCCCACATTTTGGATCAGGATATAAAATCACCGAGATGAGTTCCATATAGCACATACATTATAATGTTCTATAGAGTCTAAGGAATCTCTGATGGGAGGAAATACCTGAAATTCCTTGATATTTAAAGAGTTATTTTTTGAGATTAAGTGATATGATCATGTGACAAACCATGATTTATCAAATTTAAATATTTTTAGTCATTCATTAATGATTATAATGAATGGAAATTCATGGATGTTGAATAGGTAATTCACTTCACACTATATTCAAGGTGAATTTCCATAAAAAAATAATTTTTTTTCTTTGAGTGAAAAAAAGAAGATATAAATAAGGTAATGGTGTTGAATAATTATTTTATTGGGTCAATACTATCCTACATAGAAAATATAAATTTATCATGGATTGATAACATTTTTATGAACACATCGTGTTATCTATCTATGTATTTTTTATAATTCAATGAAATATGAAACAATGGTTACTAATGAGGGTTATCTATTGAGGAGGAGGTTGATACGTTTTGTGCAAAAATCTTCCATGTATAAATATATCACACTGAAAAATGTGAGAATAATATGATATTCCTATTTTTACATTCCTATTATTCTGGATATCAAGACTCATTCTGAAATATATATTATAATATATGTAGAACAATATTTATGCCTTCTAAATATTTTATTCATTCAAGTTCCAAGAAGCAATTTTCCAAGGTTAGTGCGACCAGGTTTACAGAGTCATTAAATTTTAGTTTTAGTACATATTCAAGGATGTCACATTCCCATACATTGTACTAACTTCTAGGAATATCAATTAAATTCAAGGATGTACAATTATCCTCTCTTATATTTTCATTTATAATATTTACAATTCATATATTTGAATTTTACTAATAAAAATGGACGATGTAGGCTCACCCATTACGGGTGAACCATGTAAAAATTTTCATGTGATTTTTCTTTTTCTAATTGTATAGTGTGACTATGTAATTATTTTATAATGTGTATTTTTACTCTAATAATATAACAAATTTTAATTATCAAAAGTAATTAACTTTAAAATCAAATACAAATATTTATCCCCTCCTATCTCAAGGGTACAATAATCAATATAAGTAATTTATCTAATATCATAGCCATGTTCACCATGAGACCCAATAATTTCGATGTCATTCATGTAATGTTAGAGTTCAATAAAAAATAGATGTTGTAAATTTTTCAATATGGAAATTTTTTAGGGAAGTAATAATTGAATGATACCTTTTCTATTATCTAAGTGATTGAATGTTAGTGATTTTGTTAATGTGGGATATATATACATTATAAAAGATTGATGTATTTCATTTTTGGTTAAGAGAAACCTATTGATATATGGGAAGACAAAGAATTATATATTATAATCCCTTACAAATTAATTTTCCAAAATGAGATTTGATTATGAAAATCAAAATAAATTTGGAATAAAATTTGGATAATATATAATGGAAACATCAAGATATAATTCACTAATGTGTAGATTTGGATGGATACGTCTATGATGTCGAAATTGACGAGGATGAAACTATTGATTACTATTTCACTTTGGTGAATGATATTGTATGTATTATATGATTATTTATTGGAAAATAATAAAACTGTACGATTGTTAAAAAATAAATTATGAACTTTCTATATATATTTCATCCAAAAATTCATGCTCTAGATGATATAGAAGATATTAAAATCTATAGGATTCAAAATCCCCTTCAAAATATAAAACTTATAAAATCTCTATTTCTAAGGAATAATTATAGATGATATGTATTAAATGGATGTGAACTAGTTTACATTAAAAGAAGAATATGATTAATCCACTTGTTATTCAGAAGAAGATTGTGAAATTAATGAAATCAAAATGAGATATGT
Organism: Viscum album; assembly: GCA_963277665.1. Classification (NCBI taxonomy): domain Eukaryota; kingdom Viridiplantae; phylum Streptophyta; class Magnoliopsida; order Santalales; family Viscaceae; genus Viscum; species Viscum album. The sequence goes on along the minus strand of OY728125.1, from coordinate 1,464,401,534 downwards.
GAGTATTATATCAAAAAATTCCAAAACTATGTAAATGAATATAAAATGATTATATCCTATATAAATTCATTAAGTGTGGTGAGATATGAAATTTTTCAATATAATTTATTGAAAGAAAAAATACTGTTGTGTTAGATGAGGATGATGTTAATGAAAGGATGTTGAATCCTATATGTAATAATGAATGAAATAGGTCAGATGAAGGAAGAAAAATAATATAGTGAAAAAATAAAAGGTGTTTGTAAATTAAGGATGATTAAAACTATTATTTCTTAAGAATTTATTATGAAAAATATTTTTTGTATTATATACCAATTTTACCGAACTTGTATATAAAAATCATGAAGTCCTTAAAAGTGAAGAAGGGGAATAAATAAATGTGACTTATTGGGTGAAAATGTTACAAAATTAATATTATGTATGTATTGAATACTAAAATTAATATAGAATCAAATATATTAACAAGGATATGAGAAAAATGAAAAAATATAAATGATTTTGAATTAAATAAAATGATACCATTTAGAATATGAATATTTTCACTGTAAATGTGGGTGAGATGGAGAAAATAATATTATAATTTTAAATGAAGATGAATGAAAGAGAAAAAAAACATAAACAAGTTCAATAAAAGAATATTTATTCTAATAAGACCCTTTCATAAAAATTAAGAGGGATTTGGATAAATCAATAAGAATTATAGTTGTTTCATCAAAGTGGATTGATAAATATTATGCATCAACTCAAGTAAAATCTATACATGAAGTATCTGAAAATTGAAAATATATTTATAATATCAGCACATGTTATATATATAATTCTAGATAAATATTGGTTGAGAAAATCTATTATAACATTACTATTATAGATAAGGTTCATGATAAAGGTGAAAATAAACATGGTTCCTATAAACCTTTGAAGAATAAGGATTATATTTCACTAAGAAAACCACACAAATTCAAAATAAAATCTCAATAGTTTCTTAAAAGTGATAGATTTTAAGGGATATTATTGGTTTTGTAGTCCCTTTGGGAACCGAAAATGTATTTACTAGTAAAATATTTCACTCCCATGGAACCAAAGTGTAGTGAATCTTAAGGGGGAAATTCATATGACAGAATAAATATATCATTCAAGAAATAAAAATAATTGGAAATCGTATGTCATTCAAGTACCAAATAGTTTTTATGTTATTGAATAAAATTATGATAAATGTGACTCAAAATTTAAAAATATATAATAATGTTTGAACAAGATTCATGTTCAGTAACAACAAATAGATAAGGAAGGGAGTATGTAGCAATATCATGAGGTAGATAGACCACTCATTGTTGAAGTGGATCTCAAAGAAAGTAAAAAAATAAATCCATGGATCATTGATAATGGATGGTCACTATACATGACTAAAGATAAAAAATAACATGATAAATATAGAATAATGTGGTACTGGTGTTATAATTTTTGGTCATGAAAACTCATTAATGATCAAATATATTGGAATTTTGAATGTGATGCCCAAAAATAATAAATAAATAGCTATTTATTTTTTATGGGTTGAAACATAATTTATTTGAAATTAATAAAGTATGAGAAGATGGAAATTATGTAATTTTCAAAATAATAACTTATCACATTATGATAATAAAATATTAGAATATTGTCACATCATGTTAGAGGACTTATGGAAATCTATTTCATAATTTTATTTTATATAATTTTATATTTTATATTTTAAAATATGAAGATATATTTTGGCCTAGAAGGATAGATCACTTAATTTAGATAATATTAAAAAAAATTCTAAAGGATATGTCATGGGGGATATTCCTAAACTGAAAAGATAAAGGGAATAAGTTTTCCAAGAATTTTTGAAATGTAAAATTACATAAGGTAGTCATAAAAGACTATAAATATAGAAAAACATGAATCTGGAGTTGATACAATCATATTTCTGTTGGATCCATGAGATATAATTCAACTCAAGGTGTTATTTATTTAATTATATTCACTAAGTTATTTACCAAAATGTATAATGTGATGTTCTAAAAATTTATTCTTGAAGCAATGGTAATGATTTAAATTTTAAGAATAATAGTTGGGAACGATTTTGGGATATATATATTATAGAATTTATATCTATAAATGTGATAGAGTTTAAAAGAAAACAACTATAACATTGTCATGTAAAACATGGTATAATACGCAAGTATAATAATCTATATACATCCTAAGAAAATAGATTTTTTGAGAAAAAATAAAATAAAATATTAGAAGATAAATTATGATTAATATAAATATAATATATATAACCATAATATTTTATTTTATAGATTTTTTTTATAAAACTATTAAAATTTTGTATTGATGTTTCATAATACCATATTAGAAAATGACTTTCTATTCTATTTGGTATAAAATGAAGCTCATTGTAGGCTACTTTATAGTTTTTAGTTGGCCCTATCTTATGAAAATTAAAATATCAACGCCTTAAAATATGATGACATTAATGTGAAGTGAATAGTTTGTTTATTCTTATCAAATGTTAAAGGATACGTACATATTAACACGTGGATTCAAGAAATTGGTCAATATTTTTAGTGTAAAAATTATTGAAAATAATTTTATAATTAACACTCTAGATAAAATAGTTTTTGGTGTTTCAAAATAAAACAAGAAGAAAAATTATAAAAAGAAAAATGTTGTGCTTGTATTATATGAATTGTTTGTATTTGTAGTTGATTTGGATTTGACTATTAATAAGAATGATCCAATAGAGAAAAAAATAAAATTACCAATGTTCTAAGAATACAGTGCATATTTATAATATTAATTGAAATTAGTTTTCACAAGTATAGATTCGAAGAAGGTTATATTTGTAGACAAAATGGATATGATCTCTCAAGTTAATCCACATTTAGTTGTTATTGAATTTTAGTATACTAACTGGATTGATTCTATGGATGATGGGATCAATTATAATTTTTTTTCTTAATGGGACCCTATTCCAGGACCCAATAATAATATTTTCATTGTAATGACATGTGTATTTAATAACAAGGTAAATTATAACATCAAGGATGTTAAGAACAAGGTTATAATGGTGTGAAGAGAGTAATATCAATTTGAATGGGTATTTTTTAGAGGTATTATTTCTAAAGTTTCAAGGATTGAGGCAATGCCGATGTTATATTCTATAGAGTAATATAGGTAACAAAACATTTGTTATGTAGATGAAAAAACAACCTTCTTGAATGGAGAGAATAAAGAAGTCATGTATGTTGAAATTTTTTTACATGATAATTATGGATTAAGGGAAGGTATACTAAACAGTCATTATATTTTGTAAATAATTCCCCATGTGTTTTTTAATAATATATTGATAAATATTTAAAATATCTAACAATAACAAAAGAATTTTTTTATAATAATCTGTAAATAAAATAAATGGAATTAAATTCACATATTATATCCTTGTATATTGATAAAAACATCATTGTAGGTAAAACAAATGTCCACACAATGAATTTTTGAAAAAAAATTAATGAAAAATACTTATGATAACCATTATTATTGAGATGGGATACTTCATAGGGTTATGTGCTATGTTATAGGCTTGATGGGAATCATTATATCCCTTATGTCTTAGAAAAATAATATTTATTTTTTTCCTGAACAATACTAACTATAAAGGAATATTAATGTGGATGTATGTGTTCGAACCCACAATTAAAGGTGAATGTGGTAGACATTTCTTATCGAATGTTAAGGTCACTCCAATTTTAGTTTTATATTATTAATCTAATTAACTGAAAAATTGTAGGGTATAATGAAAAAATATATGGGATCATTGTAAATTTTATTTAATTGAAAAAATATAATCCTAAATCTATATCGGAATTATTCTATATATAATGATATGAAGTGGTGAATAGGTCTCCAATTGTTTTTGGAAAAACAATTCAGATCTACCTATCCTAAAACTGTATCGTGGTTAGGGTATTGCTATCAACCAAGGAGATTTTCATTTAGATTTTATATAGAAAGTATCGTAGGAAAATGATCACATTCTTTCTTAAATCTAATTATGGTAGGATCATTAAATTTCCCTTCCCATGGTAAAGGTAGTGTAAAATATTTTGAAGAATTTTTTTCTAACCTAATTACTATCCCTAGGGTTACCAAGGTTTGATTTATTTATTCTTAATGATTAATCTCACCCCTACTATCAACTCTTAACCGTACAAGAATTAGCCACTCATGGAATGATTCAATGAAAGAAATGAAATGAATTTTATGATCGAGAAATTGATTAAATGAATCAAAATATGGAAATCCACAATTAAAACAAAGAAAATTATATTGTAAACTAAAATGAATAATGAATTAATGAATAACACATAAAAATATGAATTAATGAGAATTATAATGAATAAAATGAAAATGATGAAGTTAAACTAGAATGTATTAAACAATACATGAATGAAATAAAAGAAAAACAGAAACCTATCTATGATGAATAGTGGGTCAGAACCCTATGATAGCCTCCTAGTTCCTGGAATGCAATGAATATCTCTTGGTAAAAATAATTTTTATAGTTTTTTATGTTATTAATGTGCTTCCATGAATCTACATAAGTATTATTGTCCTTTTGGATCACTGAATAAAAATTATAATTAAAATATATGCTAAAAATTATTTTGTTTCTACTCTGTCTGACACATAAACACTTTGAAGGGATTAAATGACATGGAATCTTCAGGCCTCAAATGTTTCACAACAGGTTTCATGTCAGGAAAAGTAATCTATCTAGACGTAGAATGTGTCATTGGGTGACACTATATGTCACAAGATAACACAAAGAGACTTCACTTTGTGTATGAATTATTCTTTTCATGAGATGTATATGGTTTATGAATTGTACATTTACTTGTTGTGTAATAATTATGTGATGTTTATATTCTACTTCTTACAACAGAACCTCCATATTTTCCTGATTCAATATTTTTGGGCATTTGAAACATTTCTTGTTCTCTTGGCATCAATAATTTAACTAGGGTTATTTTTTTTGTTTTTCATATCATGCAGCTTCGTTCCTTAATGAAAATTTTATCTTTTTTCTCAATTTCCATATTTTCATTCATATTTCACTAAAGACTAGACTAGTATAAGAATACAAAATACATCAATATTATTTATGTAACTCATATTTTACAAATTTGTATTAAATAAATTCATAGATAAAAACTTATTGATATATAAATATAAAATAGTGTAATCAAATACCCCCAAACATCAATATTTTCTCATCCTTATGAAAAACCTCAACATTAAAACCCCAAAGATCTACACATCAATATGGGAATTTTTTGATTATTAATCTCATAAAAAAATTATAAATGAATATTTATAAAATCACAACACATACCCAATAATGAATCCAAAAATAATACTTCATTTATAATGTCAAATTCTATAAATTTTACCCTTATCACTCATATATTTATATTTATCATCAACACCCATTTTATTCATAATTTAATTCACCATTTATTATTCCACACATCACTCATGGAAACAATTTAATGATGTTATTCTCATTCCTCATGTAAATGATCATAAACATAGTCTAGAATTGAATCTACTTTATCAAGAATCTGAATAAAAATATCATAATTAATAAGGATAAATTTGAAAACAGGATCAAATGTTTCTGAGGAAGAGGTTATGTAGAAAATAATTAAGAAAATAATGTAAGGAACAACGAAGAGGCTAAAATCTAGTGTATATTATATGATAATCAAATAGAAACTCAATGAAATGATTCTCCTAATAATCCCATGACATCTCACCCCCACCCAAAACTCAATACAAAGGCTCAAATATGATTCAACCATGATGAAAAATAGCATCTATTTTTTCTCTTTTTATACCATTTCTTGAAATTAATTAATTGAATAAACATCACATCAACAACCTAGCTACAGATGATAAAAATCATCAAACCGGTAATAGTGATTTGGTATTCATCCAATTCATAACCAATTATTTATTTATTTTTTTAGAAGATATGCCTATGAAAATCCACACATAGACCTCATAAAAAAATATTATTTTTTATATAATATTTCTAGAAATATTTATTTTCTACCTAACAAAAAAACAACCCATTTTTATGTCATTTATTCCACATTTTTTAATAATAATATTGATATTTGATGGAATATAATAAATGTAAATATAAACATCCCCAAAAGTACCATGGAAATAGCCAACAGTCTCCTCTCAAGAAACACATCCAATATCCAACATAAAAAACTTCTCCCTTAAAATCATAAAGTTGAATATTATGAAACATAGGAAGAGATGGGTAAGAAAAGAAATAATGGCATGTAATCTGTCTTAATCTCAACAAGGTCATCCAAATATACTATTGGAAAATAAGAATAAATGGAATGATGGTTCACAAGATAAATGGGATCTTTAATATAATTATACCATAATTTCAATAGAGAATTTGGTAATTCATGGATTTTATAGATAGAAATGCATGTTTCAGTAAGATTACTAAACCCAAATTCCAATCAAGAAATATATTGAGAATAATATGAAATATTTGGTCCAAAATACAATATATAATAGAGATAGAATATAATTAAATAATTTTATATAATGAAAATCAATAATCACTTTAATCAATGCATGATTATATGAATAAACATAAATAAAATCAATTATTTCAATTATCATTATTTTGAAATTCAAAATTAAAGTACACAGGTGAATTTTATGTTTATATTTATATCTATTTCATTAATGATCATTATATTTCAAATTTTCCAAAATTTAAAATTAATTTTAATTGGTGATGATGTATCCTAGATAAAAAACAATAATAAAAACAATTAATTACTTTTTGGTATGAATCTAATTCAATAATGTTCATATATAATTTAATATCATATATTTTTACCATTTTTCATAATCAAATTCAATCTATTAGTTTTTATTTTTTTTAAATATTTTTCTTTTGGATGGAATTTATTGTTTGGGATGTAAAAATATAAACAAGTGAAAACGAAAATACACTTACCTTGATTTTTATGTATAAATTTCTCATGTTTTATTGACCTTGGTTCGTGATGTGAGTTGGTTTTTAGAGTCCTTCCCATGTTTCCAAGATATTTATTCTAGGGTACAAAAAAATAAATATAAATAGGGAAAGTACATGTCCTTTATATTTTTTGAATTAAATATATACAAAGACCAACCATGGGGATATTTATTATACTTATGAAGTAAAATTAGTCTATGTCTTAGAAAGAAAATTTGAAATTCAGGTTTTCTCCCAATAGTTTGTCTTTTTTATGGTCATTTATTTTGACCTTATCCATTCGTTATAAACTAGGAACATGATATAGAGTTAGCCATCTTGTATTTAACTAAAATTTGGATTTATTGGGAATTTGTGGTTGACTTTTACTTCCTTATATATTGGTTATTCTTTAATAGAGATTATGTTTGTCTATATATTATGGTTTAATTTTTATAAAATAAAATGAAATCAAAATTTGACCTGTGATTATAGCTCGCTTTCTCCACCACAACTTATCCCATTTTATTATTTTGAGTTTCTATAATGAATTACTGTATTAAATCATGTGAATTATCCTCTTTTTCATAAAATTAAGAGAGTTAGTCCCATTCTTTTTTATTCTTGAGAAAACCAGTGTGGTCAATGTATGTTGGATCAACGTCCTATTCATTTGAGTTTTATTCTTTTTTTGAGTTAATGAATTGTACCACATCAACATCTATTGGTTCATCATCTATTAACTTTTCTTTATCCTCTTCACCCATACCATTATAAATGTGCATCCTATTTATTTCAACATATTCTCAGTGTTTAAAAAAGAATTCTCATTCTCCTGGGTTTCCTTTTAATATGCATAAATTGGATTATTCAAGTTCTTATACTTCTTCAAAATCTATAGGTTTATCTTTTTCTGTTTTTCCACGTTGCTCTATGAATTTTTATTTTTTTTATACCTCATATTTTCATCCTTTTTTGTTTCATCAGTATTGAATTCCACCCCCTCTTTGTCTTATTGTTCATCAAAAAATTATATCCAAGTAATATATGTAAATGATAAGTTTCATACAATGTAATTTTATTTTGAAGTAACATGATAATTTTGAGTAATTAATTCTCCATTTTCACTATGTTGGTATTCATGGCCATTCAGCCTATTATCCACCACAAAAATTTACTTTGTGATCAATGTGTATAGTATTTCATCTTAATTTTTCTCCTGAGGTTGTTGAAAGGAATGAATATTTGGAACGAAATGCTCTTGAGGATTCATTATGTCAACATCTGGGAATTTCTCTATTTGTTTATATTTTTCATCTTTATTCCAATATGTATTTGGATTAGAACATATTTTTAAGATAATAATAAGAGAATTAATGTTTTAAACTATTTGACCAAGATGATTAATCAATTATCCTTCCTCACAGAGTCGGTCCACATTATAGTCTATCATTTTCCCATTACATTGGTATACTTTATCAGCTATGTGGCTATCCTTTTATATGAGTGCATCCCTTGAGGTTACTGGATGTACTTCTCTACCCAGGATTCTCTTTAGTAGTGATGAAAATTGGGTTCTCCTCCTCAGGGATGATTATAGTTACTTCCAGAATGTTCAGGTTTGAAATCACTATATCATAATGAATATGAATCAACATACTCTATTTCATGATGTAACCACCCTCCAAAACTCAATGCTACCCATTTGGTTAGATACTCTGGGAGTTTGATGTATTCTAATAGAGAAGTGGTGTAATATTTGTGAAGTGTAAATTCTATTAGGTATAACACAAAAAATTACAATAAGTATAATATAATAAAAATAAAAATGAAATAAATAAAACAACTAAATAAAAATCACCCAAAAGAAATAGGATAAAAAAGACTGTGTCCAAAGAAATCAGTCTCGAGTTGTATGTAATTCTCTACTACTCCATGAAAATTATTGACAAATTTAACATCACTAAAGAGAATCATTATTTCCCTTTTCTCTAATTAAAATAATATTTATTCTTTTAAAAAATACTTACAAAAAAGGAATTTTAATGTGAAATTGTGGAGTTCAACCCACATAGTGCAGAGAGCACATCATACAATTATTAAATAAAGGATAGGTCACTCCAAATTGAGTTTGATATTATTAAACAAATAACTGACAAATTGAAATGCATAAATAAATTCAAGAAGGTATCTTGGTCAATTTATATATAACATCCTAGGTGAATTATATTTAGCATCTATGTATAATGAGTATTGGGATAATGGTTATAGTCTTAATAAACTCAATTTATTTTAGGTATTTTAAATTGAACTTCTCATGGTAAAGGTTGTGAAAAAGAATGTGATAAACATATATTTTTAACCTAATTACTAGCACTCTGGTGACCATGGTTTGATTTATATATTCTGCAAGATTAAGAACATCCCAAATCTTGACCCCTAATCCCTAGTGTATTTTCCATGCACAATAGAATTGAATACAGGTTGGTAAAAAAAATTTCAAGTGCGACGTAATGATTAAATTATTCAAAACAAACCAATCCACAATTTAAAAAATGAAACTTTTATTAAATAAATAAATGATGAATTAATGAAGTACAAAACCATGAATGAATGATTGATAAGGATAATTAATAAAAGAAAGATACACAAATTAAGTATAAAGCATTCAATATTACATGATGGAATGAAAATCAATATAGAAACCAATCTATGAATAATGATGGATTGAAACCCTATATGAGCCTCCTGACACTCGAGCCTCCCTAATCCTTAAATGGAATGAATATATCTAGGTTGTAATTCTTATTTATAAGACTCTAGGTCAATAATGGGATTTCATGGGTCAATTTAAGGTTTAAATGGTTGTCCTGGTCATTATGGAAAATGACCCATTAATGATATGATGAAGATTAATATTTTCTACTATTTCAAAAAATTAAATGTTATGTCGGTAGTAGATGACGTGTGATGTTTGAGATTTGAAATCTTGAATTAATTCTACAAATACTGCAAACTCCTCTTGAAAAATAAGGAAAGTGTCAAGGTATGAAATAGTGTGTCATACCGTGACATAGGAATACTTCACTCCGGGTATGATATCATTTTATCACAAGATAAAAGAGATTCATGAATTGTAAATTTACATGTCATGTGTGAAGTACATGACTTATATCTAAATATTTCATCAGTAGATATATTGTTTCCTCTGCTTCAATATTTATGGTCCTCTAGATCCATTCTTATTCACTTTGACATCAATCAGCGACTTCATATTGTTTTTCTTTTTTCGTTTTAACACCGCACTGCGTCACGACTCAATGAGAAGTGATTTTTTGTTCCTCAATTTAAATTTTTTTCATTATATTTATCCAAATTTTGGTTCTTCATAAGAATACAAAATACATCAATAATTTTAATAAAACTCAACTTTAACAAATTAATATTCAATAATCATATATAAAAATACCTATTGATATATTGACATAAATTAGAGTAAACCTTATAAGAAGATAAAATTATTTTCTATTATCCTAATAGAGGTATTATAATTACTATTGAATAATTTTTTGATGGATCATAAAAAACTAGTGTATTCACCTATTCACGTGGGTTTGAAATTGTCTATAGAAGATGAAACTAATATTATAAATCTCAGAGATTTTATAAAGATGATTCAAAACCACCTTATATCATAGCCTCTAGACCATAAAATTGCCTATGATTTGAGTATATGTGATATATATCCAAGAGAAAGTTTTTCCCATATCGTGGATCGAAAATTATTTCTAATATATTAAAAGATACCATGAGTTAGTGTCTCTTTTACAAGAAGGGAAATAATTTCTATATATCTAGGTATATAGATACAAACCGGGAACATGATTTTGATGATAAATGTTCCAATTTGGGTATAATTCTTCAATTGGGAGATATTTATGTCAGTAATCACTAAAAAATTAAAATTTTTCTACATTAATCATCATAGAGGTATTGTATGTTTCTACTGCAAATTTTATCAAACAATTTATTTGTATGAAGGAGTAGTTGGATAATTTGATTATGAGAGTTGATAGTCTAATAATAGATATTAAATTATATTACATGAAAATTATATTTTAATAAAAATATAATATAATGTATATTTTATTAATTAAAATTATAAAAATTATAATTTTATAGGATAAATATATATTTGATGTTACTAGGATAATATAAGCCTTGAGTGGGGTTTTGAAAATTTCTTTCAGAAATAAACAAATATGAAAAATGCAATGTATTACTATAATACTCCTCATATTATTTATAATAATGTGTTATAATATTTATAATTAACCATTTATTGATTATATTTCTAATAGGAATGAATATATGGTCAATTGGAGAAAAAAGTTATAATTTTCATAAAATTATTTTTAAATTCATAATTATTTTTATTTTAATTCATTAAAATAATCCTTAATATTGAATTATTTAAATGAAATTTATTGAATATATTTATATAAGTACAATAATTTAAATCCATATAATGATGATTACTAGTAAAAATTTATTGTAAAGGAATTTTTTTATTGGAAAAAATATTTGTTGAAAACCCTTCTTCGGAACATTTTGCAAGATTATTTTTATATTAAATTCATCCGATTATTGTAATTGAATTTTATATAATGGAATATATATTTTTAATCATAATTATTAATATTATCTAATAATGTCAATATAAAATTAGTTCAAAATTAAAATTAGAAAAAGTAATAAATGGAAACCATAGTTATGGTCAAAATGTTTTTACGAAGGGTTTTATAAATAAAATAGCAGTTAAAATTCCCAAAAACATGTACAATCCTCATTTGTTTCTTAAATATAGACATTATCTTTATCAGAATCTATTATTATTCAATTTGGACCTATTTTTTCAAAAAATTACTTTATAATAATTTAAAACGTTGAAATTTTGTAAGTGTGTCACATTTCTTATTTAAAAAAGGGAACCACATCCCCTCATTTACTCACACCTATTGACCTATTTATCTCAAAGATCACATCACCAATTACGTTCCCAGAATCCTTATACATTATATATAGGTGATTAAATTACCAACATACCAAACATTTGGTCCATAAGAAATGATCCAAATGAGATATCTCTAAGAGTAGGTAATTGATAAAACATATATTATTTTTTAATGATTATAGAATAAAATTTATCCATATTCTGCACCCATAAAATTGGAAACAAATCCATTGCCCTTGTGTATAGTGGAATAACGCCTCGCAAACCGATGTATTTTCTTTCCATCACTGACTAAAATTGATATAATAATTATTGAACTGATGAGTAAATATGATACTCATGACAAAATATTAATTCTATTAAATTAATATTTCATCGTTTTCTTTATCCATTAACCCATTAAAGAAATTATAATGTTGCTTGTCCATATAAGTGGTCCACCATCTCCAAGAAGTTATGTAATTCATTTTTCAGGTCCAACATTCATTTATGATTATAAAAAAGTTTGTAATGAATATATAGTACCATTATAACATTAATATAATTATAAATATTGTCGAACTTTATCCTATATAGAAGAATCAATACTTCCCTGAAAAAATAAGCATTATAAATATATGAATTTAACAACTAAAAAATGATAACAAAGAAATATTGTTGATGAACATGTGATAAGATGCCATAAAAGGGTCATATTTTGTATTAAAATAAGACATGTTGTTAGATTATTAATTAATAATATGTTTAAAACATGGATACCTGTTGTTAAAATATTATTATCTAAGGTTAACCAAGAGGTAATGAATTTACCATCAATTTAATAAATTAAGTCAAATTTTTTATTGTGAATTTATTTAATATAATGTTGTTTATATACATAGAATTTGATATATCTAACATGAATAAATATTTATCAACGATTATTAATTTTTTTGTTAATGTTTATACTTCTAAGGGGTAATAATTTAAAAGTTACAAAAGAGGTAATAAATTATATCACATTCATATTTTTTAGATTTCTTGAATTTTCATTTATGTAATCTTATTATATTTCTATTATAAACTCCATATATTATCTTAACCACTTAAAATTTGAGTATTTTCTATATTTAATTCCATTTTTACTCTCTTTTCAACATAAATCAAGAAAATAATCTTTTTAAAGGAATGTCAAATTTATTTTTCTTTTTGATCATGTATATTTCCCTTCAATGCCCATATTTTTAAATATTATATTAAAAAGGTAATTTTTACTAACTCAAATAAGTTATTAAGGATATTTTATATTATTGATTACTTTTTAAATGTTTTTAAATGAATAATTCTAATATTTTATAAATGTTTATTTTTTTACTTTCTATAAAAATAATTCTAAAAGAACATTTTTTACATATATGAGGTTAACTGAATTTCCTAGGACCATGACCATTTTATAATATTTAGCTTCTTAAAAAAGTATTTATTGGTTTTAAAAATAAAAATCATTATTGAAAATCAATTTTATTGTTTCTCTTCAATTATCATGTATTCTAAAAAAGGATTTGATTTATTATGAACCATATATTTCTTATCAATTTATGGTTATATTTTATCTATTTTTAATTTTTTGGTCATTAAAATTCTCTTGAAACATTCAATTTCTGGTGATAAATTTTTAATGGAACTAACTTTCTCTTAAAAAACCATATACTTTTTATTATGGATATTCTTAGTTTCTAAACTGTATAAAATTTCAACATATATTGTTTTACTATTAATGTAATTTTATTGACTAGGTATGTCGTGATATTCTACATTCTTTACTCAATATGAACATTTGTTGATGATTATTATTAACAATAAATTAAATTTATAATTCTATATATGAGGAAGGTTATTGAAATGCATGTAATTTCTTGATTTTGAAAAGATGCATGGATCCTTTAAATTTTATATTAAACCTCTTATTTTTTTGGTGTAATTTTATTTAAGGGAATAATGAATTTTTTAGAAGCATCTAGGGCTTGCAGAGAGCCCAAAACCAATATATTTGGAGAAACAACATGAATCATATAGTTGGTCATGGTAAGTGAAAACCATATGGAATGATAAATATATACGAGCTAGTGTAACATATATTTAGTGTATTCATTTAACTCCTTGATTTCTTCCATTATATTCCATGTTGATGGAAAATAATGTATGAGATGTCTACTACTCATCGATGGTGGGTGGTCTTGAGCATTTTATTCAATGTCAGGATGTTTATATTATGTCTCCTTACTCTACATGCCAAACCATTCATGTGACCCCCTTTAAATGTCAAATTAAATTATTAAATATTTAACATCTATTTTAAGTTTTCATTGAACCCTAACACACATCATAAGATGTTTTATAACTCCATGTGATACACCCCTTTTGGATGTATGTCTTTAATGGCTTGTGGTTATTATGCCTTTTAATGATATAAACCAACTCTTGAGATAAGTAACAATATCCTTTATAAATGAAATATCAAATTGATATAAATAAATGACAATTTCATTGTTATGTAACCTAACACTTCTATTATTATAAAGTGAAATTATCGTTATTATTATGATAATGTATACTTTATGATTAATTATATCATGCCTTATTATGGTTACAGCCTAAGAATTATCTTAATGGTGAAGAATGACCAGAGAGATACATAAACTCCCATAAGGATTTTCTTCTAATGGGATCATAAATCACCATTGATTCATTGATTCATATTCTCAGTGAATGAAACCACAAGGATTTGGTCTTTTTTGTATGGATTTTAATTCACCAATATAGCACTAAGGGTTTACATATATTTCCATAACTTGAATTAAATTAATTCCTTTGATGATTCTACTTGGACTTAGATTGATATTACAGGCCACCATGGTTACTTCCATGGGATTAATTCGAATATAGCAATGATGATTCCAAAGACACTACCATAGGGCTTAGGTAAAACCTTTCATATAGAGTAATCTACCAATGGTACACCACTATGGACATCACAAATTTTATTAAACTTAAATAACATGGAATCATATGGAAACTTATATGATTATAACTAGATATATATGCCTTTGTTTTGTACCTTGGCTTTGGACCTTATAATTATAAATCATAAATGAAACAATTAAAAGAAATTCTAGTTTATGATGAAGTAGAAGTTGTTTTATAAGAGACACACAAGCAATATTTTCCAACATGTCTTATTAATTTACATCCTTAAATTTATTAATATAAGTAAACTTCTCATTATAATTACAATGACTGGATATAACTAGACACCATTGTTGGTGGAATTATATTTTTTACTCACACCCTATTTAGTCAACTTATTGGTTACCATATATACCTCATTAGTAAATGTAGGGATAATGGAAAACACTATGTTTCATAATCTTGATTATCTTTTAGTATAGGAGCTGGAAGCAGATGAATGATTCAATTCTAAGGATACTAATGGTATAGTTTTTGGTGTTTTGTTCCTTATATTGTATCTATATTGTCTTGTATCTATAGTACCATATATAATTGATTTTATTTTTGTATATAATTATAAAATCATTTTTATATGATATATGATGTGCTAATACTTATTGGATATATTTCTTCATCATTTTATCTGAATAATTTATGAATATACTATTGTATTAATTTTTCTTTCTCTAATTTATCTATTAAACATTTCTTCAATTAGATCATGATGGTATCGTCTACAAACCATACCACAAAATACCCTCACTGCTAGTCAGTTCCCTATGGAGTATATGGAGGCTTTCTTGAGGGCATGTGGTCAAATGTGTTTTGGTTACTTTAGATTGAACCATATATTAGATTCTTCATGAGATATCCAAAGGGATTCTTTTCACTATTTCTTAATTTTTTTGGGATTGTATAGAAGATACAAGGAATATGTCATAATTTGGTATATGAACCTATGACTAGGAGTAGCTATCCCTAATAGAGGGAAAATCCATATTGCTTAGGATGAGACATATTGTTATGGATTTTTTCTATTATAGTTGTATTATTTTACCATTGGGTGGAACACATGATTTGTGTAACTATTAATTTTATTATGGATTCTATTTTTACCCTTGTTTTGGAATGGTAAGGAGTAATTGATCATGATTCATTACAGGTACCTAATGATTTATATTTATTGACTATTCCATTCCACATGTATTTTCTTGTGACTATTGCCAACTACATATGCTGGGTGTCTTTAATGAGATATTTGAAAAAGTAAAATCGTTTCTAGTCATGAGAAATGAAATAATTTTCTATTAAAGTGTATTTATCTACTTAAATGTTACATTCCTTCATATCTCTAGGGTGTCACCATAATTAACCTATTATAACATGTTTGAGTTGTGTTACTATGGTTACATTAAATGAAATATTTTTTTATTTTGATTACATGAATTCAAATTTTAACATATTAATAATGAACTTATAATAATTAAAATGATGATTTATATAATCAAATCATCTTATATGGATGTTCAATATTGAGATTGGATGAAATATGTCTAGTTGTAGTAACATGATGTTCCAATTTTAACTTATAAATTCCTGAATTTATAACATGGGAATGGTAACTTATCAAATTGAACTATGAAATTTGGATATATATATATATCCTTGGGTGCACAACATTTGAATAATAATACTTAGGTGAAATGGTTTCCAATAAACAGGTATTCAAATTGAAAATTAAAAGGTTTTATCCTCTATAAGATTCTATTAACAATACATATACTAGAACCTATAATGTGAAAAACATAACTTTCCTTTGACCCGACTATAACTGTGTGCATGCGGGAGATTCTCTTTTCATTTTTTAGGATTTAAAAAACACCTAGAGCTAGTTTTATGAGTATGTAGTGGGCTGAGAATTTTGTGTAGGAAGGATTGTACTATTCCAATTCTTATAAATATGATCTATTATGTTATCATATATTATCATTGAGTCATGTGTTTGGGATTATAGAGTTATTCCTCCATGATGGCCTCTAGTATTTTGACAATAAGTATGTGATGTCCATGCTCTGGAGGGAGTGGATCCTAATCCACTTATATTACCACCTATAGTTCCACCTATAGAATCAACTATTATTCATAATATAGATATTGATGATCATATTTTGAAGGGTTTCTTACAACTTGTATGTCCAGGAAGGGAGCCCCATGACCTACCTATTCTATGAAAGGGTTGAATCGATAGTACTATGAGCAGTATCTTTCTATCATTTCATGGGTAGTCAGTTCCCAAATAGTTTATTTGTGGATAAGGGCCATGTTATCTATCATTGACCATCTCTATATGCCTCCTAAAAGGACGGTCAAGCTTACACTGTATATTCTTAAAGGGTAATCCAAGAGAGGGTGGGATATTTTGTCCCAAGATAATGAGTAGCAGGAAATGAGTTTGAGGGATTTCTAGAAATACATATATGATTATTTTTTCCTAAAAACACTAAGATACATACAATATATTTAATTAATTCACCTGGAGAAGGTCACTTTATAAAATATGGATTACTCTACTCATTTGATAGAGCTTCAGTGTTTCATTCCTGATATCCATCAGGAAGAGCTATCTAGGGATAGGTGATATGATGATGGTCTTGTGTATGCCATCCGAGATGAGGTTACTGTGATTCATTTGATAACTACCACTAATATAGTAAATTGGATCATCAATATTGAATGCAACATTAGAGAACTAGAAGGTATCATGCATAGTCATTCAATAACCATACATGAGAGGTTCTCTTATAGTAGTAGGAAGAAAAATTTGGAGCTTCTTATGAAGGAAGAAGTACTCCGATTGTATTCTGAAATAACCTTGTTATTTTTCTCAAATGTAGTAGGATATGAAACATGTAGAATCAGGGTAGTAAATAACCCATTTAGTGTGTATACTATGTAAAAATTTGTATATTTATATTATTTTTTGGACTTATCCTCTAGTTAAAAGTGAGAGAGGATATGCACTAACTCTAGGTCCTGAACTATTATTTAAAACTCCTTATTATGTAGATATTTTTAGTACCATGGTCAATATAGGGTGAGTATGTTGATGGTTTTGTGAATTCAAACATCATATATGTAGTTCCAATAGGATAAAGCAACTCAAGGTAGTTAGGTTGTAGGACATGGTTTTTGATTATTCAAGATATTTTTTGTCTATCCTACTCTTGATGAGTAGAGATCCAGGACTTATATAGATTGAGGTGTTGATTTTGTATCACATAATTTAGTTTTTTATTTATTGGATATGGGATAATATTATTTTTTTTATTTGGAAATTAGAAATTGTTTTAGCCTTGAAATTGAGAATTTATATAGTTTAATGACCTTTGAAAATCTATTGGATTCAGATCTAAGATTGTACACCGGTGTGGGGAGTTCCCCCTCAAAATAGATGGTTATTGATTCTTATAAAACCTACACATACTTGAGAAGATAGGTGCTGACATTATTCTCAGGATTGATTGGTTAGATCTTTCCATGATCATGTTTAATGATTTTTTTGAAAGGCGTACATAGAATCATATAATGGTGTAACTATACCTAAAATGATGAATGTGATGTCCAGGGAATCCAATTTGTTCCTGAGTGATGTGGAATGTGTTGAGTTATTATCCATATTGTTAGAATTATTATGAGTGATCTGGGAACACATCTGTAAGAATTCCCTCATGTAATTGATCATTTTAGTGATACTTTACATGATGATTTTTTTGTTACCTCTTGAGTGAGAGAGAGTGTTAGATTTTACCGTTGATCTTGTTCTAGGAGTTAAACCAGTACCTATTCATCATTATAGGATGGATCCAAATGATCTTCAAGAACTAATGAGATAGCTAGGTTACCATGAAGCTAATGGGTTTATATGATCTATTACATCACCTTAGAGTTTGCCCATTCATTTTTCCATGAATATGGAGGTATCCTTTTAGAATTTTATGGATAACCAAAAGGATAACCGATTTACATCTAAGAACCAGTATCCCTTTCCATGTATAAATAACCTCTACAACTAGATCTGAGTAGCTTAGGTTTTCCCAAAAATGGAATTGTGGTTAGTTTATCATAAGGAATGAGTTAGATTATCAGATATATCTTTTACATCATTCCAAATTATATATGGAATCACCAATTAGTTGGTCATGTCATTTAGTTTGACAAACACAATGTTAGTTTTCATGGCTCTCATAAATCATGGTACACACCCATATTTGGATTCATTTGTGATATTCTTCATGGAAGACAACTTTGTGTACTCTCATACTCAACAAAATCATTCCAAACATCTTGGAATCATTTTGAGTACACCAAGATAGAATATAGTGTATGCTAAGATCACTAAATGACCCATTTGTAATGAAAAAATATCTTCATGGATCACATCATATCCAATTTTAGAGTGAATTTTGACACCTATAGAGTGATTTCTGTAATTTCGTATTGATATCACATGAAAAATATCAATGCCTTAAAATATGAGGACATGAATGTGAATGGAATAGTTTTGGTATTCTTATCAAATGTTAAATGATACGTACATATTAACACGTGGATTCAAAAAATTGGTCAATATTGTTAGTGTTAATATTATTGAAAATAATTTTATAATTAACACTCTAGATAAAATAGTTTTTGGTGATTCAGAATAAAACAAGATGAAAAATTATACAAAGAAAAATGTTTTGCTAGTAGAATATTAATTGTAGGTTTTTTTAGTTGATTTGGATTTTACTATTGATAATTTCGATCCAACGGAGAATAAAAAATAAAATTACCAAATATTGATGAATACAGTGCATATTTATAATATTAATTGAAATTAGTTTGCACCATTATAGATTAGAAGAAGGTTATATTTTTAGAACAAATGGATTTTATCTCTCTAGTTGAGAAAAATTTAGTTGTTATAGATTTTTAGTATACTGAGTGGATTTATTCTATGGATGATGGGAACAATTATAAAAATTTGATCTTAATGAGACCCTATTCTAGGACCCAATAATAATATTTTCATTGTAATGACATGTGTATTTAATAACAAGGTAAATGATAACGTTGAGGATGTTAAGAACAAGTTTATAATGGTGTGAAGAGAGTAATATCAATTTGAAGGGGTATCTTTTAGAGGTATTATTTCTCCAGTTTCAAGGATTGATTCTATGCAGATGTTATATTCTATAGACTAATATAGGTAACAAAACATGTGTTATATGGATTCCAAAACAACTTTCTTAAATGGAGAGAATAAATAAGTCATGTATGTTGAAATTTTTTTACATGATATTTATGGATCAAGGGAGTGTAAACTAAAGAGTGATTATATTTAGTTAATAATTCCCCATGTGTTTTTTATTCACATATTAATAACTATTTAAAATATCTAATAGTAAAAAAAAGAAAAATTTGATAGGAATCTGTAAAAAAAAATGGAATTAGATTAACATACTATGTCCTTGTATATTGATAACAACATCATTGTAGGTAAATAAAAATGTCCACGTAATGAATTTTAAAAAAAAAATTAATGAAAAATACTTATGATAACCATTTTTATTGAGATGAGATACTTCAAAGGGTTATGTGTTATGTGATATTCCTAAAGGGAATCATTATATCCCTTGGGTCTCAAAATAATAATATTTATTTTTTTCCTAAACAATACTAACTAAAAAGGAATATTAATGTGGATGTATGTGTTCGAACCCACAATTAATGGTGAATGTGGTAGACATTTCTTATCGAATGTTAAGGTCACTCCAATTTTAGTTTTATATTATTAATTTAATTAATTGAAAAAATGGGGGGTACAATGAAAAAATATATGGGTTCAAAGAAATTAAATTTAATTGGAAAAATATAATCCAAAATCTATATTGGAAGTATTCTATATATTATGATATGAATTGGTGAATAGGTCACCAATTTTTTTTTGAAAAACAATTTAGATCTACCTATTCTGAAACTGTATCGTGGTAAGGGTATTTCTACCAACCAAGGAGAATTTCATTTATATTTTATATAGAAAGTATCATTGGAAAATTATCACATTATTTCTTAATCTAGTTACAATAGGATCATTCAATTTCACATCCCATGGTAAAGGTTGTGTAAAATATTGTGATGAATTTTTTTCTAACCTAATTACTATCCCTAGGGTTACCAGGGTTTGATTTATTTATTCTTAATGATTAATCTCACCCCTACTATCAATTCCTAACACTACGAGGATTATCCACTCATGGAATGATTAAATTAAAGCAAATAATTTAATTTCATGATCGATAAAATGATTAAATGAATTAAAATAAAGAAATCCACAATTAAAACAACGAAAAATCTATTGTAAACTATCATGAACAAAGAATTAATGAATAACACATAAAAATATGTATTATTGAGAAGTATAATGAATAAAATGAAGATGATGACGTTAAACTAGAAAGCATTAAACATTATATGAATGAAATAAAAGAAAAACATAAACCTATATATGATGAATGGTGGGTCGGAACCCTAATGTAGTCTCCTAGTAGTTGATTACTTCCATGCCAAGAATTCAATGAATATATCTTTTTAAAAATATTTTATTACAGTTTTTATGTCATTAATCTGCATACATGAATCTACAAAAGTATTATTGTCCGTTTGGCCCAATGAATAAAAATTATCATAAAATATACGCTAAAAATCATTTTGTTTCTACTCTGTCTAACACATAAACACTATGATGGGATTAAACGATATCGAATCTTCAGGCCTCAAATGTTGCACAACACGTTTCATGTCATGAAAAGTAAACTATCTTGACATAGAATGTGTCATTGTGTGACATTATGTGTCACACGATGATACAAGGAGACTTCACTCTCTATATGAATTATTCTTTTCATGAGATATATATGTTTTATGAATTGTACTTTTACTGGTTGTTTAAAAATAAGATGATTTCTATATTCTAATTCCTATACCAAAACCTCTATTTTTCCCTGATTAAAAATTTTTGGGCATCTGAAACATTTCATGTTCTCTTGGCATAAATAATCGACATATGGTTATTTTTTTGGTTTTCATATCATACAGCTTCATTCCTGAATGAAAATTTTCACTTTTTTCTCAATTTTCATAATTTTAATCATATTTCACTAAATAATATACTAGCATTAGTATACAAAATACATCAATATTATTGATGGAACTCATATTTTACCAAGTAGTATTAAATAAATTCACAGATAAAAACTTATCGTTATATAAATATAAAAGAGTGTAATCTAATTACCCGAAACTTAAATCATTTCTCACCCTTATGAAAAACCTAAACATTAAAACACCAAATATATATACATCAATAAGGGAGTTTTTTTATTATTAATCACATAAAAAAATTATAAATTAATATATATAAAATCACAACACATACCCAATAATGAATTAAAAAATAATACTTCATTTATAATGTCAAATTTTATAAATTCTACCCCTATCACTCATATATTTATATTAATCATCAACAACCATTTTATTCATAATTAACTTCACCATTAATTATTCTACACATCACTCATGGAAACAATTTAATGATGTTATTATCATACCTCAAGTAAATGCTCATAACCATAGTCTGGCATTGAATCTACTTTATCAAGCATCTGAATAAAAATATCATAATTAATGAGGATAAATTTGAAATCAGGATCAAATGTTTCTGAGGAAGAGGGTATATAAGAAATAATTATGAAAATAATTGAAGGAACAACGAGGAGGCTAAACTCTAGTGTATATTATATGATAATCAAATGGAAACTCAATGAAATGCTTCTCCTTAGAATGTCATGCCATCTCACCCCCACACAAAACTAAATCTAAAGGCTCAAATATGATTTAACCATGATGAAATATATCCTCTAATTTTTTTCTTTTTATAATTTTTTTTTGAAATTAATTAATTGAATAAACTTCAAATCAACAACCTAACTACAAATGATAAAAATCATCAAATCGGTAATAGTGATTTGGTATTCATCCAATTCATAACCTATTATTTATTTATATTTTTAGAAGTTGTGCCTATGAAAAGCCACACATCCACCTCATAACAAAATATTATTTTTATATAATATGTCTACAAATAGTGATTTTCTACCTAATAAAAAAACAACCCATTTTTTGATGTCATTTATTACACTTTTTTTAATAATGACATTGATATTCGATGGAATATAATAAATGTAAATATAAACATCCCCAAAAGTACCATGGAAAAAGCCAACAATCTCCTATTAAGAAACACATCCAATATCCAACATAAAAAACTTCTCCCTTAAAATCATTAAGTTGAATATCATGAAAAATAGGAAGAGATCCCTAAGAAAAGAAATAATGGCATGTAATGTCTCTTAATCTCAATAAAGTCATAAAAATCTACTATGGGATGAAAATAATTAATGGTCCGATAGATCACAAGATAAATGGGATCCTTAATATAATTCTACCATAATTTCAATATAGGATTTGGTAATTCATGGATTTTATGGATAAAAATTCATGTTTCGGTAGGATTACAGAACCCAAATTTCAATCAAGAAATATGTTGAGAATAATATGAAATATTGTGTCCAAAATACAACAGATAATAGAGATAGAAGATAAATAAATAAATTTATATCATCAAAATCAATAATCACTTTAATCATTGAAATCTTCTATTAGTAAACTTAAATAAAATCAATTATATCGATAATAATTTTTAAGAGATTCAAAATTAAAGTACAGAAGTGAATATTTAAATTTAAATTTATATCTATTTCATTAATGATCATTATATTACAAATTGTCCAAAATTTCAAATTAATTTTAATTGGTGATGATGTATCCTAGATCAAAAACAATAATAAAAATAATAATTACTTTTTGGGATGAATCTAATTCAATATATTTCATATATAATTTAATCTTTTTTTTTTCATTTTTCATAATCAAATTGAATCTATTAATTTTTATTTTTTATAAATATTTTTCTTTTCAATGGAATTTATTCTTTGGGATGTTAATATATAAACAAGTGAAAAACAAAATACCCTTACCTTGATTCTTATGTATTAATTTCTCGTGTTTTATTGACCCTGGTTCGTGATGTGAGTTTGTTTTTAAAGTCCTTCCCATGTTGCCAAGTTATTTATTCTAAGGTACAAAAAATAAATATAAATAGTGATAGTACATGTCCTTTATATTGTTTGGATTAAGTAGATACAATGACCAACCATGGAGAGATTTATTATACTTATGAAGTAAAATTAATCAATTTCCTAGAATGGAATTTGGAAATTCAGGTTTTCTCCCAATAATTTCCCTTTTTATGGTCATTTAGTTTGACCTTATCATTTCGTTATAAAGTAAGAACATGATATAGAGATAACCATCTTGTATTTAACTTAAATTTGGCTTTATTGGGAATTTGTGGTTGACTTTTACATCCTCTTATATTGGTTATTCTTTAATAGAGAGTATGTTTGTCTACATATGAAGGTTTAATTTTAATAAAATGAAATGAAATAAAAATTTGACCTGTCCTAATAGCTCGGTTTCTCCACCAAAACTTATCCCATTTTATTAGTTTGAGCTTCTGTAATGAATTACTATATTAAAGCATGTGAAATATCCTCTTTTTCAAAAAATTAAGAGTGGTAGTCCCATTCTTCATTAGTCTTGAGAAAACCAGTGTGGTCAATGTTTGTTGGATAAACATCATTTTCTTATGAGTTTTATTCTTTTTTTGTGTTAATGAATTGCACCACATAAACATCTATTGGTTCATCATCTATTACCTTTTCTTTATCCTCTTCACCCATACCATTATAAATGTCCATCATATTTATTTATACTTATTCTCAGTGTTTAAAAAAGCATTGTTATTCTCATGGGTTTCCTTATAATATGCATATAATGGATTCGTCATGTTCTTATACTTCGTCAAAAATATATAGGTTCATCTCTTTCCATTTTTTCACCATGCTATATGAATTTTTATTTTTTTATACCTCATATTTTCATCCTTTTTTATTTCTTCAGTATTGAATTCCGCCCCCTCTTTCTCTTATTGTTCTTCGAAAAAATATATCCAATTAATATATATTAATTATATGTTTCATACTAAGTAATTTAATTTTGGAATAACATTATAATGTTGAGTAATTAATTCTCCATTTTCTCTCTGTTGGTATTCATGACCATTCAGCATATTATCCAACACAACAATTTACTTTGTGATCATTGTGTATGGTCTTTTATCAAAATTTTTCTCCTGAGGTTTTTGAAAGGAATGAAATTCTAGAATGAAATGATCTTGAGGTTTCATTATTCAACGTCTTAGAATTTATCTACTTGTTTATATTTTTCATCTTCATTCCAATATGTATTTTCATTTGAACATATTGATAGAAAATTATAATAGAATTAATGTTTTAATCAATTTGACCAAGATGATTAATCAATTATCCTTCCTCACAGAGTCGGTCCACATTATAGTCTATCCTTTTTCCATTAATTTGGTATACTTTATCAGCTATGTGGCTAGACTTTCATATGATTGATGCCCTTGGGGTTGCTGGTTGTAATACTCTACCCAGTATTCGCTTTAGTAGTGATGAAAATTGGGTTCTCTTCCATAGGGATGATTATTGTTACTTCCTGAATGTTCAGGTTTGAAATAACAATATCATAATTAATATGATTCATCCTATTCTATTTTTTGATGTAACCACCCTCTAAAATTCCACGCTACCCATTTGGTCAGATACTCTGGGTGTTCGATGTATTCTAATAGAAAAGAGGCACAATATTTATGAAGTGAAAATTCTATCAGGTATAACACAAAAACATACCATAAGTATAATATAATAAAAATAAAATTTAAATAAATAAAAAACTAAAAAATCATCCAAAAGAAATAGGATACAAAATACTGTGACCAAAGAAATCAGTCGTGAGTTATTTGTAATTCTCTACTGCTCCATGAAAATTATGGTCAAATTTGACATCCCTAAAGAGAATCATTATTTCTCGTTTTCTCTAATTAAAATAATATTTATTCTTTACATACTAACAAAAAATGAATTGTAATGTGAAATTGTGGAGTTCAACCCACATGGCACAGAGATCACATCATATAATTATTAAACAAAGGTTAGGTCACTCCAAATTGAGTTTTATATTATTAAACAAATAACTGACAAAGCGAAATGCATAAATAAATTCAAGAAGTTATCTTTGTAATTTTTCTGGTATAATAAAAAGATATACCTAAATCCGACTTGGAATTGTCCTATGGCATAGGTTGCAATGTGGTGTAAAGGTCGCCATTTAGTTTTGGTCAAACCAATTATATTTAATTATTCTACAACTATATCATGGTCAAGATATACATACCATCCTAGGTGAATTATATTTAGAATCTATGTAGAATTAGTATTGGGATAATGGTTATAGTCCTAATAATCTAAATTTATTGTAGGTATTTTCAATTGAACTTTTCATGGTAAAGGTTGTGAAAAATAATCTAATAAACATATATTTTTAACCTAATTACTAGCACTATGGTGACAATGGTTTGATTTAAATATTCCACAAGATTAAGAACATCCCTACTCTTGACCCCTACTCCCTATTGTATTTTCATTGAACAATAGAATTGAATAAAGGTTGGTAAAAAAATTTCATGCATGGCGTAATGATTAAATAATTCAAAACAATCCAATCCACAATTTAAACAATGAAAATTTGATAAAAAAAATTAAATAAATAAAGAATTAATAAAGCACAAAACCATGAATGAATGATTGATAAGGATAATTAATATAATAAAAATACTCAAATTAACTTTAAATCACTCAATATTACATGATGGAATGAAAATAAATATAGAAACCAATCTATGAAGAATGATGGATTGAAACCCTATATGAGCCTCCCGACACTTGATCCACTCTAATAATAAAATGGAATGAATATATCTGGGTAGTAATTCTTATTTAAAAGACTCTAGGTCAATAATGGGATTACATGGGTCAATTTATGGTTTAAATGGTTGTCCAGGTCAATAAGTAAAATGAACCATAAAAGATATGATGATGACGAATAGTTTCTACTATTTAAAAAAATTACAGGTCGTGTATGTACTAGATGACGTGTGATATTTGAGATTCGAAAGCTTGATTACATTCTACAAATAATTCAAACTCTTCCTGAAAAACATGGAATGTGTCAGGGTGTGACACATTGTGTCATACTATGACTCAGGAATACTTCACTCTGGGTATGATTTCATCATATCACAAGATAAAAAAGATTCATGAATTGTAAATTTACATGTCATGTATGAAGTACATGACTTATATCTACATATTTCATCATTTGATCTATTGTTTCTTCTGATTCATTATTTTTGGTCCTCTAGATCCATTCTTATTCTCTTTGACATCAATCAGTGACCTCATATTGTTTTTCTTTTTTCATTTTTACACCGCGTTGCTTCCAGGCTCGATGATAAGTGCATTTTTGTTCCTCAATTTAAATTTTTTTCATTATATTTATCCCAATTTTGGTTATTTATAAGAATAAAAAATACATCAATAATTTTTATAAAACACAACTTTAACAAGTTAATATTAAATAATATTATATAAAAATACCTATCAATATGTTGATATAAAATAGAGTAAACATTATGAAAAGATAAAATTATTTTCTATTATCCCAATAGATGTATTCTACTTACTATTGAAATTTTTTTGATGGATCATAAAAAACTTGTGTCTCCACCTATTCATGTGGGGGTGAAATTGTCTTTAGAAGATGAAACTGGGATTATAAATCTCAGTGAATTTATAAAGATGATTCGAAAACACCTTATATCATAGCCTCTAGACTAGATAATTGCATATGTTTTGAGTATATGTGATATATATCGATGAGAAATTTTTTTCCCATATCGTGGATCACAAATTATTTCTAATATATTAAAAGAGACTATGAGTTAGTGTCTATTTTACAAGAAAGGAAATAATTTCTATATATCTAGGTATATAGATACAAACTGGGAATATGATTTTGATGATAAATTGTCCAATTTGAGTAGAATTTTTCCTTTGGGATATATTTATGTCAGTAATCACTGAAAAATTAAAATTTATCTACATTAATCATCAAAGAGGTAGAGTATGTTTCTACTGCAAATTGTATCACACAAATTTTTTGTATGAAGGAGTAGTTGGATAATTTGATTATAAGAGTTGATAGTGTAACAATAGATATTAAATTATATTACATGAACATTGTATTTTAATAAAAATATAATATAATGTATATTTTATCAATTAAGGGTATAAAAATTATAATTTAATAGGATAACTATATATTTGAAGTTACTAGGATAATCTATTCCTTGAATGGGGTTTTGAAAAAGTCCATCGAAAATAAAAAATATATGAAAAATATAAAATGTATTATTATAATATTCCTCATATTATTTATAATAATGTGTTATAATATATATAAGTAACTATTTATTTATTATATATTTAATAGGAATGAATATATGGCCAATTAGAGAAAAAAGTTATAATTTTCATAAATTTATTTTTAAAATAATATTTATTTTTACATTAATTCATTAAAATAATCCATAATATTGAATTATTTAAATGAAATTTATTGATTATATTTATATAACTAAAAGAATTTAAATCCATATAATTATCATTACTAGTAAATAGTTATAAAAAAAGATTTTTTTATTGGAAAAATTATTTGTTATAAAACCTTCTTCTGCACATTTTTTAAGTATATTTTTATATTAAATTCATCCAATTATTTTAATTGAATTTTATATAATGGAATATTTATTTTTAATTATAATTATAAATATTATCGAATAATTTCAATATAATATTAAGTCAAAATGAAAATTAAAAAAAGTATTAATTGGTAACCATAGTTATGGTCAAAATGTTTTTACGATGGGTTTTATAAAAACAATAGCTGTTAAAATTCCCAAAAACATGTATAATACTCATTTGTCTATTAAATAGAGAATTTATCTTTATCAGAATCTATTATTATTCAATTTGGATATATATTGTAACAAATTACAATATAATAATTTAAAATGTTGAAATTTTGTAAGTGTGTCACATTTCTCATTTAAAAAAGGGAACCACATCCCCTCATTTAGTCAAACCTATTGAACTATTTATCTCATAGAGCACATCACAAATTATTTTCCCAAAATCCTTATACATTATATATAGGTGATTAAAATACCAAAATACCAAACCTTTGGTCCATAAGAAATGATCTAAATGAGATATCTCTAAGAGTAGGTAATTGATAAAACATATACTATTTTCTAAAGATTATGGAATAAAATTTTTCCATATTATTCCACCGTAATATTGGAAACAAATCCATCACTCTGGTGTATAATAGAATATCTCCTCGCAAACCGATGTATTTTCTTTCCATCGCCGACTAAAATGGATATAATAATTATTGACATGATGAGTAAATATGATACTCATGAAATTAAATTTATTCTATAAAATTAATATTTCATCATTTTCCATATCCATTAACCTATTAAAGAAATTATAAAGTTGCTTGTGTGTACATGTGGCCCACCATCTCCAAGAGGTTATGTAATTCATTTTTCAGGTCCAACATTCATTTATGATTATAAAAATGTATCTAATGAATATATATTACCATTATAACATTAATATAATCATTAATATTATGGAAAATTCTCATATATAGAAGAATCAATACTTCCAAGGAAAAATAATCATTACAAAACAATGAATTTAACACCTAAAAAAATGGTAATAAAGAAATATTGTCAATGAATAAGTGATAAGATGCCATAAAAGGGACATATAATGTATCAAAATAAGACATGTGGTTATATTATTAATTAATAATATGTTTAAAACTTGTATACATGTGGTTAAAATTTTTTTACTTAAAGGTAACCACGAGGTAATAAATTTTCCATCAATTTACTAAATTACGTCAAATTTTTTATTGTGAATTTATTTAATAAAATGTTGTTTATATACAGAGAATTTGATATATCTAACTTGAATAAATATTTATCAATGATTGTTAATTTTTATATTTATGTTAACACTTCTAAGGGGTAACAATTGAAAAGTTACAAAAGAGGTAATAATTTATATCACATTCATATTTTTTAGATTTCATTAATTTTCATTTAAGGAATATTAATATATATCCATTATAAACTCCATATAATATATTAAACTCTAATAATTTAATGAGTTTCTATATTTATTTCCATTTTTTACTCTCTTTTCAACATAAATCATGAAAATAATCTTTTAAAAGGAATTTCAGATTTATTTCTCTTTTCGATCATGTATATTTCCCTCCAATTTATATATTTTTAAATATTATATTAAAAATGTAATTTTCACTAACTGAAATAAGTTATTAAGGATATTTTATATTATCATCGACTTTTTAAATATTTTTAAAGGAATCATTCTGATATTTTATAAATGTTTCTCTTTTTACTTTCTATACAAAAATTCTAAAAGAATATTTTTAACATATATGAGGTTAACTGAATTTCCTTAGACCATGACCATTTTATAATATTTAGCTTCTTAATCAAGTATTTAATGGTTTTAAAAATAAAAATAATTATTAAAAATCTATTTTAATGTTTCTCTTCAATTATCATGTATTCTAAAAAAGGATATGATTTATTATTAAACCTATATTTCATTTCAATTAATGGTTATATTTTATCTCTTATTTATTTTTTGGTTATTAAAATTCTCTTGAAACATTAACTTTCTAGTGATAAATTTTCAATGGAACTACCTTTCTCTTAAAAAACCATAATCTTTTTATTATGGATATGCTTATTTTCTAAACTGTATACAATTTCAACATATATTGTTTTAATATTAATGTTATTTTATTGACTAGGTGTGTCGTGATATTGCATATTTTTTACTCAATATAAACATTTTTTGATGATTATTATTAACTATGAATTAAATTTATCATTATATATATGAGGAATGTATTTGAAATGAATGTAATTTCTTGATTTTGAAGAGATGCATGGATCCTTTAAATTTTATATTAAACCACTTATTTTTTCGGTGTAATGTTATTTAAGGGAATAATGAATTTTTTAGATGCATCTAGGGCCTGTGGAGATCCCAAAACAAATATATTTGGGGAAACAACATGAAGCACATAGTTGGTTCACAGTAAGGGAAAACCATATGGAATGATAAATCTATATGAGCAAGCGTAACATATATTTCATGTATTCATTTATCTCGTTGATTTCACCCATTATAATCCATGCTGAAGGACAATAATGGATGAGATGTCTACTACCCATCTATGGTGGGTGGTCTTGAGCCTTTCTTTCAATGTCAGGATGTTTATATTATGCCTATTTACTCTACATTCCAAACCATTCACGTGACACTCTTTAAATGTCAAATTAAATTATTAAATCATTAACATCATTTTTAGGTTTTCATTGAACCCTAAGACACATCATAAGATGTTTTATAACTCCATGTGATACACCCATTTTAGATGTATGTCTTCAATAGATTGTGGTTGTAATTCTTTTTAATGATATAAACCAACTCGTTTGATGAGTAACAATATCCTTTATAAATGAAATATCAAATTGATATAAATAAATTAAAATTTTATTGTTATGTAACCTAATACTTGTATTATTATAAAGTGAAATTATGGTTTTTATTATGATAATGGATACTTTATGATTAATTTTATTATGCTAAATTATGGTTACAGTCTATGAATTATCTTAATGGTGAAGCATGACCAGAGAGATACATAGACTCCCATAAAGATTTTCATCAGATGGGATCATAAATCACAATTGATTCATTGATGCATCTTCTCAGTGAATGAAACCACAAGTATTTGGTCTTTGTTTATGGATTTTAATTCCCCAATATAGCACTGAGGGTTTAGATATATTTCCATAACTTAAAATAAATTAATGCCCTCTATGATTCTACTTGGACTCAGATTGATATTACATGCCACCATGGTTAATACCATGGGATCAATTCGAATAGAGCAATGATGATTCCAAAGACATTACTACAGGGCTCAGGTAGAACCCTTCAAATAGAGTAATCTACCAATGGTACACCACTATGGACATCACAAAATTTATGTAACTTAAATAAAATGGAATCATATGGAAACTGATATGATTATAACTAGATATAGATGACTTTGTTGTGCACCTTGGGTTCAGACCTTATAATTATAAATCATAAATGAAACAATTCAAATAAATTATAGTTTAGGATGAAGTAGAAGTTGTTTGGTGAGAGACCTACAAGCAATCTATGCCAATATGGATTATTAATTTACTTCATTAAATTTATTATTACATGTAAACTTCTAATTATAATTAAAATGACTGGATAGAATTAGACACCATTGTTAGTGGAATTCTATTTTTTACTCACACACTACTTAGTCAACTTATTGGTAACCATATAGACCTAATTAGTACATGTAGGGATAATGGAAAACACTATGTTTTAGAATCATGATTATCTTTTAGTATAGGAGCTGGAAGCAGATGAATGATCCAATTCTAAGGATACTAATGGTACATTTTTCAGTTTTTTGGTTCCTTGTATTGTAAATATATTTTCTTGTATGTATACTACCATATATAATTTATTTTATTTTTGTATATAATTATAAAATGAATTTTTATATGATATATGATGTGGTTATACTTAATGGATATATTTTTTCGTCATTATATTTAAATAATTTATGAATATACTATTGTATTTATTTTTCTTTCTCTAATTTATCTATTAACCATTGTTTTTCACTTTAATCATGATGGTATAGTCTATACAACATACCACAGAATATCCAAACTGCTAGTCAGTAGCCTATGGAGTATAGGAGGCATGCTTGATGACATGTGGTCAAATGGGTTTTGGTTTCTTAAGATTGAACCAGATATGAGATTATTCATGAGATATCAAAAGGGATTCTTTTCACTATTTCTTAATTTTTTGTGCTGGTAGATAAGTGACAAGGAATATGTCATAATTTGGTGATGAACCTATGACTTGGAGTAGCTTTCCCAAATAGAGGGAAAATCCATGTTTCTTGGGATGAGACATGTTGTTATGGATTTTTTCTATTATAGTTGTATTATTTAACCATTGGGTGGAACACACGATTTGTGTAATTATTAATATTATTATAGATTCTATTTTTACCCTTGTTTTGGAATGGTGAGGAGTAATTAATCATGCTTCATTATATGTACCTAAAGATTTATATTTCTTGACTATTCCATTCCACATTTATTTTCTTGTGAGCATTGCCAACTGCATATGCTGGGTTTCATTAATGAGAGATTTGAAATTGTAAAAACGTTTCTAGTCATGAAAAATGAAATAATTGGCTATTAAAGTGTCTTTATCTGCTTAAATGTTACATTCCATCATATCATGAGTGTGTCTCGCTAATTAACCTATTATCACATGTTTGAGTTCTGTTACCATGGTTACATTAAATGAAATATTTATTTATTTTGATTACATGAAATCCAATTTGAACATACTAAGAATGAACTTATATTAACAAAAAATTATGATTTGTATAATCAAATCATCTTGTATGGATGTTCAATCTTGAGATTGGATGTAATATGTCTGGTTGTAGTTACATGATGTGCCAATTTTAATTTATAAATTACTGAATTTATAACATGGGAATGGTAACTTATCAAATCGAACGACGATATATGTATATATATATATATATATCCCTGGGTTCACGACCATTAAATAATAATACTTCGGTGAAATGGTTTCCAATAAACAGGTATTCAAATTTCTAATTAAAAGTGTTTTTCTTCTATATAATTCTATTGAAAATCCATATACTAAAACCTGTAATGTGAGAAGGATAACTTTCCTTTGACCCTACTGTAACTGTGTGCATGTGGGAGTTTCTCTTTTCATTTTTTATGATTTATAAATCACCGATTCCTAGTTTGATGAGTATGTAGTGGGCTGAGAATATTGTGTAGGATGGATTGTGGTATTCCAATTCTTATAAATATGATTTATTATGTTATCAAATATTTTCATGGGTCATGTGTTTGGCATTATAGAGTTATTCCTCCATGATGGCCTCGATTCTTTTGACAATAAGTTTGTGATGTCCTTGCCCTGGAGGGAGTGGATCCTAATCCACCTATATTACCACCTATAGGTCCACCTATATAACCTCATATTATTCATAATATATATATTGATGATCATATTTTAAAGGGTATCTTACAACTTGTATGTCCATGCAGGGATCCCCATGACCATTCTATTCTATGAGAGGGTTGAATCGATAGTACTATGAACAGTATCATTCTATCAATTCATGGGAATTTATTCCACAAACTATTGATTCGTGGATAAGGTCCATGTTATCTATCATTGACCATCTCTATATCCCTCCTAAATGGACGGTCAAGATTACACTGTATATTCTCCAAGGGTCAGCCAAGAGATGGTGGGATATTTTGTCCCAAGATAACCAGTAGCAGGAAATGAGTTTGAGGGATTTCTAGAAATAATTATATGATTATTTTTTCCCAAAAACAGTAAGATCCATCCAATATATTTAATTTATTCACATGGAGAAGGTCACTTTATCAATTATGGATTACTCTATTCATTTCATGGAGCTTTTGTGTTTCATTCCTGATATCCATCGGGAAGAGCTATCTAGGGATAGATGATATGATAATGGTCTTTTGTATGCCATCTTACATGAGTTTAATGTGATTCATTTGATAAACACAACTAATATAGTAAATTGGTTCATCATCATTGAATGCAACATTAGTGAACTAGAAGGTGTCAGGCATAGTCATTCAACACCCTTACATGGGAGGTTCTCTTATAGTAGTAGGAAGAAAACATTTGAGCTTCCTGTGAAGGAAGAACTAGTCTGATTGTATTTTGAAATAACCTTGTTAATTTTCTCAAATGCATTAGGACATGAAACAAATATAATCAGTGTAGTAAATACCCCATTTCTTTTGTATACTATGTAAAAATTTGTTTATTTATATTATTTTTTGGACTTATCCTCTAGTTGAAAGTGAGAGAGGATATCCACAAACACTAGGTCCCAAGGTATTATTTACAACTCCTTATTACATAGAGATTTGTAGTACCATGGTCCATATAGGGTGAAGATGTTGATGATTTTGCGAATTCAAACATCATATATGTAGTTCTAATAGGATAAAGCAACTCAATATAGTCAGGTTGTAGGTCTGGGTTTTGGATTATTCAAGATTTTTATTGTGTAACCTACTCTTGATGTGTAGAGATCCAGGACTTATACAGATTGAGGTGTTGTTTTTGTATCACATTATTTGGTTTTTTATTTATTGGATATGTGATAATTTTAATTTTTTTATTTGAAAATTAGAAAATGTTTTATCCTTGAGATTGATAATTTCTATAGTTTAATGACCCTTGATAATCTATTGGATTCAGATCTAAGAGTGTACACCGGTGTGGGGAGTTCCACCTCAAAATAGATGGTTATTGATTCTTATAGAACCTACACATACTTTAGAAGATAGGTGATGAAATTATTATCAGGATTGAGTGGTTGGATCCTTTCCATGATCATGGTTAATGGGTTCTTTTTAAATGTGTACATAGAACCATATAATGGTGTAATTATACCCAAAATGATGAATGTGATGTCCATGGAAACCAATTTGTACCTGAGTGATGTGGAATGTGTTGAGTTATAATCCATATTGTTAGTTTTATTATGAGTGATCCTAGAACACATCCGAAAGAATTCTCTCATGTAATTTATCATTTTAATGATACTTTACAAGATGATTTTTTGTTACGTCTTGAGAGAGAGAGAGAGTTGGATGTTACCATTGATCTTGTTCTAGGAGTTAAACCAGTATCTATTCATCCTTATAGGATGGATCCAAATGATCTTCAAGAAATAACGAGATAGCTAGGTGACCAAGAAGCTAAGGGGTTTATATGATCTTGTATATCACCATAGAGTTCGCCCATGATTTTTTCCATAAATATGGAGGTATCATTTTGGAATTTTATGGATTACCGAAAGGTTAACCGACTTTAGTCTAAGAACTGGTATCCATTTCTGTGTATAAATAACCTCTACAACTAGATCTAAGTAGCTTAGGTTTTCCGAAAAATTGAATTGTCGTCAGTTTATCATTAAAAATGAGTCATATTATCAGATATGACTTTTACATCATTCCAAATATTATATGGCTTGACCAATTAATTGGTCTTGTCATTTAGTTTTACAAAAACTATTTTAGTTTTCATGGACTCATAAATCATGGTACACACCCATATTTGGATTCATTTGTTATATTCTTCATGGAAGGAAAATTTCTGTACTCTCATACTCAACACAATAAATCCAAACATCATGGAATCATTTAGAGAACACCAAGATAGAATAGATTGTATGTTAAGATCACTAAATGACCCTTTTGTAATGAAAAAAATATCTACATGTGTCACATCATATCCAACTTTAGGGTGAATGTTGACACCTATAGAGTGATTTCTTTAATTTTGTATTGATATCACATGAAAAAAATTACATATAGAGTTTTTTTGAGTCTATATAAGAATTATTGATTCTTTTTTAGGATCCTTCACATCTTACCGAACAACTTATGGGATTGAATATTAATATATTTTGTCTTTACATCGTCTAATGATTGTGATGAATCCTTATAAGATCTACAAGGGATAATCATTTTAGCATCAACTCTTATTCAAACTGATCTTGGAAGAGTTTATATAGTTCTTTTAAAATCATATAGAATTTGGAGGGGATCATTTCTGATGAAGGAATATCGAGTCATGGAAGATAGGTCTCACAAGTTGAGACCTAACATGGGGGAATTACTCGATGCATGATCTCGAGTTATTAGTAGTAATTATTTCCTTAGGATTCTTATGAAACTATATTTTGTGAGGTCACTTTGTAGTGTACACATACCACCAGAGCCTCAAATATATGCTCACACTGCATCATTTGAATATTAAATTGATAATATGGGTTGAATACCTACATTTGTTACATTTTTATCATTCATGTATTTTTGTAAAATTATAATGTATTTTTTTATGCTATGAGCTAGAAGACTCGGTTGTAAAATATTCATGAGGCTAGTGGTCAGTGGAAATTGATGGATCTATTCTCTAAGAGGCAAGTTGAGACTTATGAGTTTTATGGGAAGAAATTTATTAATTATTTGGTTGTGACATCATCAATTATAGATATATTAAATTTGATAAAACGTTTTGATCCAAAGGTCTTAGTCCTAAATTAGTGTATTTTAGGGGAGGACTCACGACCTATTGGGTTTTTGATGAGGATGTGGTCCTATATATCCATACGCGCATATCTGTTCCTACCAACATATGACAAGAATTGATTAGGGAATATCATGCCTGTACATGTGAAGAATGTTCTTATATTAATAAGATATACAATGACTTACACCGCCAGTAGTAGTTTCATGGAATGAATGTAGAGTTATTTGGGTTCTTTTTCTTGGGGTTCCACCTATCAGTAGCAAAATCCAAAACAATAGGGACATGTTAGAATTTTTCATCCATTGCCCATTCCAATGTGTAAATGGGATGGCATCATAATGTATTTTATTATGGGATTACTGATATCCCCTTGAGGAACTACTATAATATGGGAGATAATTAATATGCTGGAAATGTTCTCCCACATTTATCTTATTTAGAAGATCTTTAGGTGAATGAGATACAATGGATATATATAAAATATATCATATTCATTCATAGAGTTTCACATAATATTGTATTGTATAGGGATGCATGATTTTTTTCCAAATTATGGAATGTGTTTCCTAAGGCTTTTGGTTAAAAGGTACTATTTAGTACATCCTATTATCATCAGACTGCCAGTCCGTCTGAAAATAAAATATAGGTGTTGGAGGACAAGATAAGGAAATAAATCCTTGATTATAGAGGTTATTGGGAGAAACGTTTTCTTAGTTTTTAATTTTATTATAAAAATATATTCAATGAGACCATACAAATGGATTGTTATGATGCATAATACAGTAGTTTGTATGTTCACCATCTTGCTAGTTAGAGGCATGAGAGGTTGTGCTAATGGGGCCTCCTCTAATTTAGCATACCTTGTGGTAGTTACGGTGTTGGATTAGAATAAAACCTCTATATTTTAATGATGTAAAATCTTGTTTATCATATTAATAATTAGTTTCATTTTTTCTATTACGAAGATATTAACTAGAAAAAAACTAAAAAATGGATAAAAATGAAGATTATTTTTCTTCCTTACTGTGTGAAGGCCATGTCACAATATCACCTTATTGCATATTATACTTCACCTTAGAGAATGTGTATTCAACCTACCATGTAATGAAGTTGTACCTACCATGTACCTGATCACATGAAGTAAAATACTTATCACATGAATAAATTATTATTTTTTCGAATATACGTATTGGTTTTCATAAAGTAATGTACTGATTAGGACATCTAATTTAGTGACTACATGGAGAAACAAACTACTACATGAATACAGGAAAATACCACATGTGTAAATGCGCTGATCAGGTAAATAGATAAACCAATCATGTCACATTTCTACATAAAATGACTATTTGAGGTTGTTGTCATCTCAACTAACGATGATTTAAGTGAATACCACTAGTCATGTGTACTTTAATAGTGTTGTATTTAAAATCTATAATGGACTGTTTTGATGTAACAAATGGAGAATCATTTAATTTAGTAAGAATTATTATTCTCTATTGGACATTGTTTTGATGATCTATTTATGAGAAATCTTTTATCATTTAGAGATAGTGTGTAGTATTGAAAATAATTTATCTAACACATAGAATAACATAGGATTATATACACATTCACTTACACTGAAACAAATAATATGTGATGTTTTATTTAATATAATATTTTCGAAAAACTCATAAGAATACATTCATTTAGGAAATCAATGATTATTAAACCACTAGAGCTGATCTGACTGAGATACATAAAATTTATCATATTCTATTCTCTTTCTCTTTCTATTATTTCCAAAATATCAATATGTGGTTTTTATTCCCTTTCTTCTTTATATAAATAAATTATCATATGCTAAATTATATAATACATGACATTATCTTAAATCCTTTAATTTTTTCCCACGAATATCTACGAAATAGGTCTTTCATGACCTGGAATCTTTTTCATCACATGTATAACAATGGAAGTGGAAATGTGCCTTAATAGTAATGTGTATTATTGTTTATAAAACCTGGTATAGGTTCTATATTATTTTATTTATTAATAAACTACTTGATATTTAGTGATTTCTAAGTGAATTGGATTAAGTCTCAGCTTGAGATCGAACCCTTGATTAAATTTCACTATATAGTTTACGATTTTTGATTTTAATTTTAAAAAAAATTTCTATTTTACAATATCAAAAAAAACATTACATTCATAGTTAGTCTTAATTTGTGTTAATAAAAATTATTTCATTAACTAAAAATATTTCAAATGTTAGTGAATTTAAAATCTATTTTCATTGATCCTAAATCCTGCATTAGAGAAACTATTTAAATGAAAAGGTTTATATATTTACACTATTTTGATTAACTAGTCATTATATAAATTTGGGAGATTTAGTTTTATAATTAAAATTAAATATAAATTTTATTAGAAAAATATTTAACCAACCCCCCCCCCCCACCACCACCACCTGTTGATTAGCCTACTGTGACAAATATTTTGTATCATAGGAATTTAAAATATATTATTAACTGTGATTTATTTTAACTTAATGATCATAAATTTCTATAATTTCTAAATTTCATTCTTTATGGATAATAATATTCTAGAAGCACCATCCACTAATCTTCCTCCTTGTTCTGATGGAACAAATTATTCAGAATTAAACATTAAAATGAAAATTTATTTTGAAAGCATGAACATCAAAATTAGGATTTTGATTGAGGATATGTATGGACTATATAAAATGGTGAGATATACTTGGAGTGATGCTAAAAAAACTAGTTATATTAATAATTATATTTATATGAATTCTTCGTATTGGGATTAATATATGAAGAGTTAAAAAATATATATACACTACTTCTGTTGAAATTTGGTTTACCTATGATGTTTCTCATGAAAGAACATCCTATGGTAACAAAATGATTTTGAATACATTTACGATAAAATATGATACATTCTAGATGAAACTAAAGAATCATATTTTTTATAACATCATCATGCTCTGTGGAATTTTAAATATGATAAATTATTTTTGCAAACCAATTGCTGACAAGGATCACGTGATGAACCTGCTCATATATTTACCAGATAGATGGAAAGGAAGTTGAGTTTTAATTTGGGATGCTCTTGAAATAATTAAGTTACAGTTGAAAGAGGTTATTTTAAATCTCCTAATGTACAAATAGGAAAGAAATTTGAATACATAAAATAATGATTAAATAAATAAAAGTTCATTCCCTTTCTATACTTCTAATAAAAATCAAAAAAATGAAAAGATCAAGGATGAAACTTCTAAATATTATGAATTATAATACGATGATGAAGAGATGGGCCATTTATCAATATAGTTCAATAATATTTAAAAAACATGTTCTTCAAGAAACACAATTAAAATGGTATTTTATTGAAAAAAATGAAATTGGAGAAAATATGGGAATAAGGGTGATTCTATAATTGAAATAATTTATATTGAATATAATATTAATGGATACATCAAAGAAATCTATCAAAATTTAATGTATAATAAAATGTATGAGTACAATTATAAATGGTATAAAAATTCTATGAAACACACTTGTAGTTCCTAAAAGGATAGTTCAACTGATTTTGATTCATGTGGAGAATATAACCATGGTTAATCTAATATGTGTTTAATGAAAAACACATTATGCAAATTAATTTTTTTTTCAGAATCTCCTTCTCATAATTAAAATAATTATGTGACTAAAAATACACACATAATATTCCTATAGATAAATTATTTAAATATTTTATCATAATAGAATAATATTTTAATGAATTAAATGTTATATATATAATTTTAAAGAAGAAGCATGAAAATAATGATCACATTAAAATCGATCTTATAGTATAAGAGCATAAAAACAATCAAATGGTTAATATAAATAATGTGATGAAATTATCTAATGAAAGATTTAATAAATAAATTAACAGATTAACTAATGGTTTAAAAATATTAACCCATATTTTGGGTAAATAGATAGATCCTAAATTTTTTATAGGAATTAGATATCAACCTGGTTGGAAAAGAATTAGTCAAAATAATTTATTCAATGTAATAGTTTTTCATATTCAGTGTGTAATTATTGACAAATGGTTTCAAATAAGGTCTTTATTTCAAATATTTTATGATCCACATATATAAAAATATTTAAGATAACTGACTACTCCTAAAAAAACCATTACTAAGACATCTTGACCCAAATAAACAGGAGTGCCAAAGTCATTTTTTAAATCATATTTTTATGTAATCATCATGAAGAATTATAGTATAAAAGTTTGGGAATTGGGTAGTTAATTTTCTAGAAACATGAATTTGGAGAAATCAAGATTCCGAAAATTGATTAATGTGGATGGTGTAAATATATATTTCAGTGATAATTGTAACGTTAAAATAATTTTACTTGGGTAAATTGGAGGCCATTGAACAAATTTAATTTTAAATGTTTTATTCATAGATGAATTGGAAGATAATATGCTTACCATTTCAAAATTTGGTGATGATTGTTTTCATGTTATTTTTGAAAAAAATTATTGTAATGTTGTTTATTCCAAATATTCATTGATTTTTTTATCTTTAAGAATAAAAAATGTATATGTTTTAGATATAAATTCAATTTTTTTGTAAAATTTTTCCGAATTAAATTTTGATCACAAAGAATCATGGATTTGTAATATGAGACTAGAGATTTGATATATTCACTAAATTAGAAATATAACTAGAAAAGGTTTATTTAAGAAACTACATAAGATATAATTCTCAATATAAAAAGTATGTAATCCTTATAAAAGGAAAATTAATAGAAAATAAATTTCAAATTAAACAAATAAATCCAAACTTCTAAACCATTAGACTGGGTTCACATGGATTTTCATGGACCTTATAGAGTCCCTATTTTTGTAGAAAAAAATATTCTTATGGTACAATGTTTGATTATTCAATATATACATGGGTGGATTTCCATAATCATAATAGTGAAGCAATTTAGATTTTTCAAAATTTTCTAGATCTGTAGAAAATCATAGTGGACTTATAATTAATACCTTAAAAAGTGATCATTTTTCATGAGTTTTATAATAATAATTTTAAATCATTATACTCACAACATGGGTTTAATAATTACATTTCTTATCCGAGGAACCCAAATAAGTATGGTGTAGTAGAAATAATAAATATGACCCTTCAATAAATATCCCACACAATGCTTAATATGGATGAATTAATTTTTTTCTTATTGAGAAAGTGTGAATATGACATTTTATATATTTATTATAAATTTAATTAAACATATCTTAATGAAGGTTCCTAATGAATTTTATAATGCTAAAAAACCAAATATTATTTTCATTACTATTCTTGGTTAAAAATTATTTATACTAAATAAAATATAGAATTTTTAAAAAATTTATTCCATGTGTGATGTAGAAATTTCTATTGAATATTCTACACCATGTATATTATATAGTGTTTTTAATAAAAGTACTACGATTTGGAATAATTTTTACATATTAAACTTGATAAAACATATACACATAAGCCTGATAAATCATTATAAAATTTCAAGATGTGATTTTCCATCTATATATAAATTCCAAACCTATTGAAAATCATATTAAAAATATTAAAATTTCACCCTGTTATAATGAACAATTGGAACCCAAAACTTTAGATGAGAATTTGGAGTCCAACAATTATATTCATATTGATTTTAGGACACATATATATCTTCTCATAAATTCTATTGTGGGTGGACAAGATAATGGAATTCATACTAGATCTTCAATAAGAAACTAGGATGACCATCAGGTTTCCTTGTCACAACATTAACCAAATAACATCCATGATGAAATTAATGATGAATTATGGGTAATGGATATATAAGAAAAATGTAATCAATATTAAATAAATAGAGTCTAATAACTAGTTTAATGACCTAAATAATACCTAACTATTGGAACTAAAGGGGTGTTTAGAAATAAGTTTGATGTGTCACATATAATAGTTAAAAACAAAGCTAGATTAGTTGCATAAGGATAAGGTCAAGAAGAATTAATTGATTATGAGGTAACATTTTCTCCAATTGATATACATGAATCCATTATAATTTTATTTACTATGAAACACAACTGTATTTCAAAATATATTAAATGGATATCAAGAGTATATTTTTAAATAGATGTGTTTTTTAGTATGTATTTATGAAAACCCCATTGGATATTGAATCCCACACATTCAAAATCATGTTTTTGAAATAAAAAAATTCTTATATTGTTAAAAATAAGATCCTATATATTGGTATGATAGACTCGACTCAATTTTAATTTCAAACGTTTTTTCAAAATGAATAACTGACCCCACTTTGTTTGTAAAAATAATTTCAAAATATATTTCGTCATTAAAAATTTATGTAGCAGATGTAATTTTCATATCTTTATAAAAATAATTTATATACCTCCTTTTCGAAAATCTTGAATAGAGAATTTGAAAATAGTTTTATGGGTAAATATAAATAATTTCATAATTTTCATATTTTTATTCAAAATGATGGAATTTTATTCAATCAAATAATTCACATGAGAAATGTTTTAAAGCATTTTTACATGGACATAACTAAAGGTAGTGATTATCACATGAGTACTAGCTATAAGATGTATCTTACAGAAACTCTAATTTTAGTTAATCAATCCTCTTAAAAAATTAATGAACAATTTTCCACCTTGATACTATATTTAGTGTGTGTGTGTGTGTGTGTTTCTATGTTTGTTTTCAATAAAATCCAAAAAAATCACATTTTCTATATATAATAATAATTTTCATGTACCAATAAACTGTAACCAACATGGGATTTTTTAATCCATAGGATATGAATTCGGTTTGGTTAGTTATTCAGATGCATATTC
This sequence comes from Viscum album, assembly GCA_963277665.1. Lineage (NCBI taxonomy): Eukaryota > Viridiplantae > Streptophyta > Magnoliopsida > Santalales > Viscaceae > Viscum > Viscum album. The sequence goes on along the minus strand of OY728125.1, from coordinate 1,464,357,004 downwards.
TGGAGGAAATAAATTAGATATAAAAAAATAATGGAACTTGTCAATTTTTTGGAAATTATCCACTTTCTTGGTGAGGTAATAAATAGAGCCTTATGTCCTTATCCACTACCAAAGACAAGTATATAGTTTTAGTTAGTTTCTATACACATATTTTGTGGATGAAACATACCTTTCTAGACTATGGATATCAATTATATCAACTCCCGATAAATTGTGATAATATAGGTTTGATAAATATTTCTAAGATTCATATATCACATTATTTAACAAATAATATTGATATAATGCATCAATTTATAAGGTTTCATTTCTAAAATTATTATATAACTATATAATTCATTGGTATAGTACATCAACATGTCGATGTATTTTTATAACATTTTAATTTTGAGAGATTCAATTATATCAAACATTAATTGGGCATGATAAATTATTCATAAATGTTTTAATTTAGATTTAGTTATTAATTCATATTTTAAAATATTTTAAAATTCTATTCTATAATAGTTTTATAAGTAACCATGAATTTTTAATCCCATAGTTAGTAGTTCGAATTTGATTTTTTATTTATGTTGTAATTATACTAACTTTAAATATTTACTCACACAATCAATATGCATGAAATGATAACCTATTAATACTGTCATCACAGACTTATCATGAGCATATTTATCATGTGGTTAACATGCCTACATTAATTATTTTATATAAATACCCATGGTCAGTAGATTTATCATGTTTATTTATTTAATTTTTATGGGAATATTTTTTAGCCTATATTCTTTTATGATTATTATTATTTTATTCTCAAAATTATTAAAAATAATATTACAATTTTAATGTGAACTATATTCTATATTTATCCATGGATGGTATATATCCATTTAAGATACTTTTAGTGGATTTATTTCTATCATCTTTATCCTCTCTATCTCTATCAAAGCAATATATTTTAAAATAAATTTCTAAACCTTCAAAAATACTAAATTAAAGTAAAATATTGTGGATGTAGATAATATTAGAGATATATTTTCCTGACTGCTTGTATCCTTTGAATAAGATAATGAATTAAAAATCCATCTCAAGAATATTAGTGAATCCAATGAATGTAAATAATGTTGTTCATCTGTTTTTTTAGAAAACAATTCGATGTATTGTAGTTAAAGTTTAGAATATCACTAGTTTGTAATGAAATTCAGGAACAACGATAAGACTATAGGTTCAAATAAAATGGTATAAATTTATATCTAAATATAATTATGGATATTTATGAAAAACATGTGTTCTTACTTGGATAGAAGAGGGATATAGTAAAATCAATTTTAAATTATGAACTATTCCTTTTCTCTTCAAAGAACAAGGAAATTTCTGAGGACATGACTCATAAATAAGAATATGAGGATTATCAAAGTTAATATCTAATTAATCATCCAAATATCATGCATTATAATCCCTTTAATGATATCAATATTTTTGGAAACCCATGTTGAATGTTACTAGTAGATTTAAGTGGATAGTTAAAGCTGATAGTTAAATTTATTCAGTATGTAATATGTCTAAGGAAAGGATACTTTAGTATCCTAAGAAATGAAGACTTATTTTTCTTTTATTTTAAGAAAAGTCATGTTAAAATTAGTCTCTTGGATATGTTCAGAGATATATATATATGTGTTTTTTAGGCCATCTTCAATGTTCATAACCATACCCTATCCTAAACAAATTTCTGCCTTACTAAAGTACAAAGGATTATTTCCTAAAGAAGAAGAAATGATAACATAACATGATATATTTTTTCATACCAAAAATATTTGTAATGAATTGATATCCATTATGAATCCATGGAAATAGGAATGGGTGGATGGCCTATAGAAATTCTAGGATCAGTTTTACCCAATAAAGGATCATATTAGACCAATGAATATGGTTGATCAAGGACTTAAACCTGATGATGTTATATAGTTTTTATATTATAATTTTTCTTATTCTAAAAAACAAGGATATGAAAAATTATATGTTGATGAATAAGAAATAAATATGAAATAGAAGTTGTAGTCCTTAAAAAAGTAGCCAGATAAGCTAATGGGGATGAAAGATATTGGGATCAATCAGTAGTATATGATGAATTTTTGTTTAGATCAGAAGGATCTCCTATTATTATAAGTTACCTAGACATCTTATATCCAATACATCTTATAAGGAAGTTAATTCCCCTAGATGTCTTATATTTTTCTTAGAATCTCTTGATTTTGATTAAGAAGATCTTGGAGGCAGTCCACCTAGACTTGGTTGGCCTTATATTGTCTCTGTAAAATAAATTTGGAAGGATCATTTCTTAATGAGTTTTAAATTGAAGAGATAATTGAGGATTACCAGAATATTCTTCATGAGGATATTTTTAAATATTCTGATAAAAATGAAGTTTAATTTGATAATATTTTTGAGGAATAATCTATGAGAGATATATTTGTGGTGGTTTATCTTGAGGAAGAGGGTGGGAATTTAGCTAGTGATCCTTCTCCCTCTACCACTACAGCCTCCATTCCATCTAAATCAAATGTCACTAAGGATGTGATGGTTGGTTTTAAATAATAAATAATGGAGGTGTTGAAACAATTTTATTATAATCACTAAAACTCAATATAATAGTTGAGAAAAGTTGGTATTTAGGAATCCTTGATTTTAGTGATCAATCATATTTTGCAATGTTTTAATTTAATAATAGAGATAATAATGAATGAGATTATAAATATGATAACACATATTGATTCTATTAAAGTTGTTATTTTTTAATATGGTTATTCAGTTATACCATATATACAAAAATTCTATTTTTAAAAATGGTCATATGTATTATACACCTCTTATTTTGTTAGTTATTGAATAATAAAATATAAATATGTTCATTTAGGATGAGTTTAAAGTTTGGTTTCACAAGTTTAGAATGATTAATTATTCAATGAATTATGGGATTCAAAAATGTGCTACCAATAACCCAGAATTAGTTATTTGGGATGTCAACCCATTTATAAATGGCTAGGAAACAATCTATATGGAGATTGATTATTATCTAAGTTTGTTCTTCACAAAGTCTAGTCTAAAATGGAAGTTTAGAAATAATTTTTTTTGACATGAATATTTCTGTTATGTTTAGTGATTTTACGTCAGAAGTCGTTAATATTAGAGCTATGAATCCTATATTTGATACTTTCATAGATAATTAGAATGACTTCCAAAAAAATTGGATCCTGGATCATTGGTAGTCAATGGTTTCACCCAATTTATGGAAACCTTTCTTAATATATCATATAATGATATCTTAGCTCCATCATGAGTTTCTTTATCATGGCCTACTAACCCATCTACCATCAATCATTTCAGGCTAACTCTTTCGCAATACATTCAGCAGCTGAGAATAGTTTACAGGTGTATAGTTATTGAATACCCTGGCACTATACCAACTCCTAAAACTACCTCTTCTCCTTCCATTACAACCAAGGAAAGGGATCCTAAACTTCCTACGAATTTCATATATATCACTCATTTATATTTAGATTAGTATTTTTTATAGGTATTTTTTAATATGTTTGAACTATTTTTTTCAATATCCTCTAATGTATTAATGGAATATTGTCCTTTTCTCTCATTTATCATTAATATTTTTTTGATAATCTAAAAATGTGGATTTATAAATCTAGTTTATATTGTTATAAATTATTTTCATTATTTCTATTAGTAATATGTTTACTAAAAAATGAAAAAAAAACAAAAAAAAAACATAGGGATTACCATGCCACCCTACCCTATGAAGTTTGAGTGACCATTTAAGCTTACTGTACATTATACATCAACTTACATCATGTAAAACTAAATCCATATTGAGAGGAATTTGTACCTCCCATGTACCTGAATATAGATAGGAAACTACTATCCTCAGAAAGAAATCAAGCTACCATTCCAAGTTATGTATAATTTTTCATAATTTATTATATTGATCATGTATTATAATGTAGTAACTAACTGAAGAAACAAAATACCACATGAATTCATGAACTTACCACATGTGAAAATAAACTAACTACATGAATATATAATCTAACAATGCCACTTTTCCATAGTTACAAACCATGTCTGGTTTCTACGAGCTCAACTCATTATGCTTTATGTGAAGACAAAATTCCTTGTCTAACATAGTAGTAGAGTGTTTCAAAACTCAAACAACTAATTTTTAATCATTAAATGGTTTGTTAGGGAATTTAATGATGAATTATAATTCTAAAATGGATAATTTTATGAATATATTTTTAATTATAATATTTGATCACGTAGAGATAGTGTGTAGCACTAAAAAAATACATATATATAGTATAGTATATGATCATATACACATTCACCTCCACCATAAAGAAGATTCTATGAGGTTATATTTTATAGAATCTTTTATAGAAAATAATACAAATATATTCTATGATAAAATAAAATATTATTGATCTGCTAAATCTGATTAGATTCAGCTACACCAAATTTATCCGAATCTATTATATTTATCTTTATAATTTTACATATTATTTGATTTGTGTTTTATATTGATTGTTTGAATATATAGAAATAGTCTCCAATGATTAACTAATGGATAATTGAATTTATATTAAATCCTTTAATTTTATTTCCATGAATAACTACGAAAGATGTCATGTGTGACTTGGTATCATTTTCCTCCCACATATAACTTTGGAATTTTCTCTACACATGGATATTTTTGTGTGAAATTATTTATAACACTCAATCCATGTTGTAGATTTATTTAATTGTTAATAAACTTATTGATATTAGGTGATTTCCAAGTAGAGTGGATTAAGTCTTATCTTATGAAAAAACCCCTATCTAAATTCCACTAAAATATTTTATTGTTTTTTATTGTAAAATAAAAATTAGTTTTAATTTTTAAATTAAAAAAATCACCTTCATAATATGTTATAATATCTATTTATATAAAGTGTTTGATTAAGTAACATCATTCTAAAATATTAAGTATTAAAAAGATATTTTAATAGAGCCCTAATCCTATATCTGATAAAATATTTTAATGACTAAATATTTATATTTTTCCTATTTTTAATAAATTTTAATTTTTAATAAATTATTGTATTTTGTTTAATTTTTTTTAAATAGAAATTTTATTGAAAACTCAATAAACCCCTCCCCCCACTCTTGATTTTTCCACACTATCCAACATATATCTTATGAAGAAGCATATGTTTATATCTTAGTCTATGAAGAAATCATATATTGATTTCCATTAGCAACATCAATATTTTTTGGGCTGGGATGAAGTCTTCTTGCATGTTTTGATTCGACTTTGGTATCAATAGTTTAGGTAGCATGGTAAACTATTTCTTTTGTTCATCAAAAAAACTGATGTTTTGAAGAGAGTTAGACTAGTGTGTAATCGAATAGAACTCCCTAAATGATACAATGTTATGGATTATGTTTTTCACATTTCTCAATTTCATCATTATTACTCAGATCTATCTCATGTTATTCATCCTAGGGAGGTTGATTTTATTTTCTATGATTCTTTTATGAAGTCTCTGGTGTATATCATAGATCTGAGCATGAAGTCTTTCTAATCTTGTTCTTTTATTCTAGTTATGTTTCAATGAAAAAACATACAAGTACAGGGATGATACTTAGGAGAGAGAGGGAGAGAGGCTATTATACATGATATATACATGGAAAATTCACGTCTGCTGATAAACCACCCTTAGATGGGAATCATGGTGATGAGTTTCTTTAATGAGTTGGTGGATGGTAATGTCTCTTGTTTTTATGTTTGTACTAATTTATTATATTTTAGTTTAAACCTATTATTTACCGCTTATTATATTATAATGAAGGGTTTGAGAGTGTCTAGGGATTGTTCCGACCCTAGAGCCCTAGTATTTTGAGAAACTGAATGAGGTCCACAGTTGGTGAATGGTTAGGTCCATCTGTGATACTAAACTGTGGGACCAAATTGTATAGATGAACTATTTGGAATTTCATGATATACAACCTACAAAACTATGAAAAATGGGGTAGATCTTGTGAAGTGGAAAAATTTATGGTCAGTTCACGGTTTATCTAACATTATTCCTAGCCATTTCAGGTAGGGTACCTTTTGGGCAGTGAGGGTACATGATCAATTCAAGGTTCTTTTAACCTTGTGTTCTGTGTTTTGATTGCTCTCTCATCTTAGAGATTAGTGGTGTATGGTTGGAAAAAAGTAATTCTAATATTGTGCCCCTTTTTAATGGGTGAAATTATTAGTTTTCCCTCTTTCCCTTTAAACTAAAACCCTTTTTCCCACTATAACTTCTTGTGGCTACCCAATATGGATATCCATCCACTCTCCATTGTCTAGGATTTGAGTTTATTTTTTCATATAGAATATATTTAACTCAATAGTTTTCATATGGGATCTGTATTGTTAATATATTCAATTCTATCACTTCAATTATGAATTTATATATTAAAATGGAATACTAAATCTGTACTAGATAATATTCCCTCTTTTTAGGGTATTAATCTATCTACTATATTTTTCATATCCTAGTATGGGTTAAAAGTCAATAATGGATGAGGAGTATACTACCAATATAAGTAAGGGGTTATTTCACATTTAACTATAATTAATGATGATAAAATTATACACCATTGTTTTGCACAATGGATATAATGGCCCAATCCTTTTTCAAAATTTATTACAAGATTTTAAGCATAATTATGAAACTAATAAAAAAAAGATTGTAAATTCATGTTTCTCTAGAAGATTAGGTACATAAAACAGAAAAATGAAAATAGAATAAAACATATTTATAATAATCATCCATAGTGATCTCTTCTGTTTATTTTATGTCTTACATCTTCATCGAACAACCTAGAGAATACATTGAAAAAAGGTAAGATATAAAAATCCCAGAAAGGGAATAAACTTTTAAATAAAGAATATCATATGGTTCAAAAGCCATAACATGGTAATAGAAAAACACATAGAACAAGAATCATCAAATGAAATCATAATATATAAAACATGGGACCGAGTAATTATAGAAACATTCAAATATGGATGAAATATATGACATCCCATAAACATGATTCATGGATAACTTCCATAATTAATTAACATGGTGAACATTGTCACATAAAAGAATATGTTTTACTCCATGACCTTACATAAAATCTCAAGAGACTAAAAATTACTAAATCCATTTGAGCATTGTCTGGGTTCACCCATCATAACATGTTCATGTATACACATACAATATAAAAAATAGAGCATAATAGATAAACATAATGGTTAACAAATGAGGTAAATTGGTATCATTACGGTGTCATAAATCAAAAACAAATGGAATATCATAATGGTGTATATGAAATAGTAGATTTAAATCATACATGGAAATTAATAATAGTAAATTTGAATATAGAATGATAAATTATGTTCAATTGAATTAAAAAAGTGTAGAAATTATTCCATAATCTTTATAAATGATGCACATTAGTGTGGTTTAAGTGAAATATTAAAGATTATTTAAAATTAAAAAAACTTATTTATAAAAAAATGAACAAAGATCATTTTTCTTAATTAAATGAATGGTTATAAAATATAATCGGGGATTTAAATATACTATGTATTTTACCTAAAAATTAGTAAAACATTGGGTAGTACACTTTAATTTAGGTTTCTTATCGAGTGGTATTGAAACGTGAACCTTATAAAATATGAATCTCTACATTAGAGATATAAAAATTGAGTTTGGTACATAGGTTTACAACATACAAACTGAAAATAGAAGGATTAAATAAGAAGGATTAATAATTACATTAGTGTAAATAGAGAGAAAGCATAACCTGACGGAAAACATAGCGGTTCTGTGAGAATACCATACCTTTTGTCTGGAAGTGCTCTACAATTGCACATAATATCTAGGATAATCAAAATAAATATATTAATTAATTAATCCATATCATCTTATACATGTTTTTAAATTATTATGATTTTTATAGGTTTATTTATAGACATTTTATTAACTTATATTGTATAATTTCATATTTTTGGGAGTGTTTTTTTCATGGTTCATTGTTTGTTCGTTTGTGAATATCTATCAAGTTTCTTGTCAAATGGATGAAAAAATCCATAAATAAAATGTTATGTTATTAATTAATTTCATATATTTAATTGGTTAAATATATAATATTTTTACATGGATATGTATCATTAGATAAAACATTGATGAAAAAATTAGTTTATATGGGTGTTTTTTCCACCATCACTAATTAGTTTATTTTAATTTAATAATATGATTATATACTACTTACAAAAAAGTAAATAAGATGCAATAAACATTTTAAATTATAAAAATGGTTTTATGACTGACATCAAGGTGTTAATGAAAAAAAGAAAACTAATCATCCATGAAGGCTGTGAATTGACACCTATCATATGATGTTTTCATCTTTTAAAAAATAAACGAGAGAGGATGAGATTTTATGGTGGTTATTGAATTAACATAGTAACATTATTATGTATATTTAACACCTTATTTACCAAGTTAATTTCGATAAGGGTGGTAATTTAAGAACAATAAATTATATTAAATTAAAAGGAAAAAGTGGGAGGGTTTTACATCTTGAATGTTATCACCTTATGAACCTCCATAAGGATCTTCAATATGGTATTTTTATGAGACCATCATGGCTAGGAAGTGTGGAATAGGTCTGAAAGAGGAATTGAGTAGAATATAAGAAGGATCCAAATATTATATGTTTTGATGAGAATTGGTGGTGACCTATGGTAATTTTAGAAGGAGGAGAATTTTTTTTGATTATTTTATTCAACTTCTTATTATTTTGGCTCAGTAAAATCAATCGTGTTGATTATTTTGCATAATTACAGTGAATTGAGAAATATAGTAAGACATAATGGCCACAAACATCATCCATTACTAAAACATGACTAAAAAATTTATTTATTTATATATAATCTTAAATACTATAAATTATCATTTTTACTATTCACAAAAAATTTATCACTTTTAGAAAAATCACAAAAATCACCATTAACATTTTATAATGTGTATAATTCAAAAATAGAGACCATTTTTAAAAAAAATCTAAATTTGAAAATTTTAATTTTTAATTAAAATTATCATTTATACTAAATATAATGATTTTCAAATTATAACTAACTTTATAACACATTAAAAAATTAAATAACATCCCATAAAATTATAATATTATTATAAGGAAAAATAATAATTTATGATTCTATTTTATTAAAATATATTTTCTTATAAATCATTATCTTAATTAAAAAATTTAAATAAAAATTTACATTTCTTAAAAAATACTAACAATTGTTTTATCCTTTAAAAAAATTAATTACTTTTTCCAGGATATAAATATATTATATTTTCATTCATAAGATATATAAATTTTATTTATAATACCATCGGTGTGGTTACTATTCAATTATCAAGTTTAATATTTATAATGGCCACATTACTATTTCAACTATATAGTTATTTTTTCATTGGTATAAGTTCCATAATTTCTATAAATACCAGTAATTTAATTCAAAGTTTTTGAAAATAATGTTTTTATTAGGTTTTATATGTGATGTATGTTTTTTATAATATATATCATAATTATAAAAAGGTAAAATTTTATTGATAAAATTCTATGTCATTAAATTATTCCCCATTATGATATTTCACCGTCAATTTTTTTACTTTCTACATTGAAAATAGGTGGGGTTACTTCACCTTAATTACTTCAATTGGTTCCCATTTTCCCTCTTAATTATAATCGTTCTGCCATAGTACTTTGAATATGTGACTAATCTTGTTCCATAAATCACTATCTTTACTGATCGAGATCTTCACTGGGTGCTCTTCATACGAGATGTCATTGTCCAACAATTCCACATCCAGATTCAGTACATCTGATGAATTAGGTATGTAATTTATCAAGACAGAAATATAGAATACATTTAATACATGATACACAGTACGTTTTATTTATAGATGATAATCCAAATCCTTGACATAATCAATAATCCTAGAGGGGTCTATGTACCTGGGACCAAGTTTCCTTTCTTCCCAAATCTCGAGATGCTATTTCATAGAGATATATAGAAGAACACTCAGTCTCTAACCATAATAACTATGTCCCATCGATGATAGTCTGCATAGCAATTCTTCTAAACAATGTAATGAGGATATGATGCTAAATGGTTTTCACATTTTATATCATTTCTTCGACCATTTCAGGTCCCAATAGAATTTTGTTCACCAAATTCAACCCAATATGTCATTTTTCATCTTTTCCTGTAATGGTATTCATTTGGACCCATTTGGATGGTTGTTGAAACTTTTTTTTAACTTGAAAATATGTAGACGATGGACCCATCCTCCATTAATATCCATAGATCCGGCTCTTGGCATGTCTTCTAGTCTCTGAATAGTCTGCTGAGATTTTTTATCCGTTTGACGATGATAAGTCATACTGAATTCAAACATACTATTTAAATCATTTTGGAGACTTTTCTAAAACATAAAGGGAAATAACATATCTCAAATGGAAAAATAGATATTGGTACTCCATGATTCCATACTAATTCATTGATGCATATTCAAAGAATTTAATCGACTGAGAATTTCTCCCAAATTGTGATAAATTGAGATGACATTATAATATTATCCATAATGACCCGTATAATTATATTTCTCTGGATTTCTTTGAAAGACCAATGAAAATGTACAAGGTGATGTTTTCCCATTTTTATTTCGGTATGGATAAGTTTTCATTACTTCCTTATAATTTTTCTTTTAAACCTAAACTTGCTAACACACTAGAAACATTGATGTATATTCATGGTTCTCCTTCTTTATATTGTCCCAAAAATAGTTCTCTTGAATATCTCGATACATCGTTAGGAATCATGGGTGAATAGAGAATGTTGATTTATATACGTCATTCAAAACCAATTTATTTATCTTTATATTAGATGATACACATAGTCTTGAAAAAAATCTTACAACTCCTTCCTCGTTAGATTTTAACTTTGAATATTTACCATTTTTGATAGCTTCCTCCTTTTTCAAAATTTACACGTCTTTTCTTTAAGTATCCATTATTCTCTTTTTAAGGGATGGGTGAGTAATAATTTGAGAATTTATTGATGTGTTACTTATTAATTTAATCCCATGTCGATACTTTATAAGTCTAAGAAGATTTTATCCTTCATAATTATCCTCACTGAAAAAGTTATATGATCTTTTCTACTTATAAAATATTCAAATTTATTTTCCTAATTAGGATTGTAGTGGTTTGAGAAGTTATAATCATAATGAGATATAACCATCTACACAAGATCATTTTATTCTATTTCTATGTGAATAAATATTTGATGCTTTTATGATCAGTATACATCACACACATCTCCCCATATTTATAACGCTTCATTATTTTCAACACAAAGATCACAACTGATAACTTCAATTTATACGTGGGATAGGTTTTCTTAGTAACCTTAAACTTTATTTCTGAATAGACTATCACTTCATCATTCTAAAATAGTAAAAATTATAAACCCTTCTTGGAAGCATCAATGTATACCCCAATAATTTCCCCACTTATCAGTAGTGTGAGTAATGGTGCCATGATAAGCCTATTTTTTCACTCTTTGAAGCAGTCTTCAAATTCAATAGTCTAGATAAACATAATTCATTTAGATTCATCTTGATTAGATGGTTTAAAAATCATGATAATTAATTAAAAAATCATTGGTAATACTAGAGATATACAATTTTAGTTATGAATCACTATTATAGATGTTTTCATGGGCCACTCATTGATTTCCTTTGTCTTGGATGGGAAGAAAGAAATAACTTTTATGGTGATAACTTTCCCCAATAATGAAAATTACTTTGTAAAAAACTCACATTTACTATAATTTTCATAGAGGTTGTCCCAATTCAATGACATTAGCATAATATTCAAATTATCCTCGTCTTCCTCTTATCTACTATTGTATAACGAAATATAATAAATAAATACTATAACAAATTTTTGAGGCGATATCTATAGACTATATTAATTATTCCACATAAAATGGATAGAGGATTAGTGTGTCCTAAGGTAATCACTATAAACACATTATGTACATACATTATTTAAAAGTAAGTCTTGGGAATACCTTTCTTCTTCATCTTTAATTTGTCATATCCCGAACAACGGTCCACCTTTGGGAAATAATTTTCCCCAGTTAGTTGATCAGAAAAGTCATATATCATTGGAATGGGAGACTAGTTTGTCAAAATGATTTTTAAGCTCATGATACTCAATATAGAGGTGCATTGGTCTATACTTATTCTTAATGAAGTAGAAGACCACACCCCACGGTAAACCACCTGGGTGTATAAAACCCTTTTTCATATTCTCTTGTTGTTTCTTTTCTAGTTCCTCTAACTCAATGGTGGATAATTTATATGATGTATTTGGTATAGTAAGAGATCTAGGAATAATTTCAATTTAAATCAAAACCCTTATCTCTTGAGGGAGACCAGTACTTTTTTTAGGGAACACATCATTGTAGTCCTTCACTGTGTGAATGTCTTAAATCATGATTCTCTCCTTTTTTCCAAATTTTTTATCAAAATATACTTTCTAATAAGATAATATTATACCAAATTGAGATGTTGATTTTGAAATATATTCCCCCTTATCCTTAATATTATACATAATTGTAGGATTTGTTTTGGATTTTAAAAGTGTTGTCCATTTATTAATAGTTGATGTTGTCTTCATATAAAGATATCACGTACATACCCTATATAGCATCAAAATATAGCAAAGCCTGAAAATATTTTTTAGAGGTTCATTTCAAACACATTAATCGAGGAGTTATCTAATTTGGATTCAATAATTTCCCCATTTTATGTTCTCCTCGATTGTTTAACCTTTATATTTTGATGTGGTGTTTGAATAGTTCTACTAAACATGAAGGATGTGAAAAAATGTATAGAACCAGAATCAACTAGTATGTTCAAAATTATTTAATGAATAACCTATGTACCTATCACCATATAATTTTTGGGGCCCCACCTCAGTAGTAGTGATATAAATTCCCTTCTATGTTTTCTTCTATGCTATTATTCATTGACACTAGAAACCCTTGGATTAGTGAATTAGCTTTCATATTTCACTCACTCTTTCGTTTTTAAAAATTTAACTACATGTTGAGTGTTGATCCGAACCTTTCGTTATTCTTCTACATCAGTGGGATTCTTCATATCCCTTCAGTAGTTAACAGTTAGACGCCCCTATTTTCCAAATTTTGAGCATCTTCGGGTTTCCATTAGGCAATTCCTAGGATACTGCATTGCACACATTTAACACATGTAATGTTGCATTTTATTTCCATCATGTGATTTATTTTTTTCTCCTCCAATATTGAATTACATTTTCTTATTCTTATATTTGGGACCAGGAGTCCACTAAGAGTCTCTTTTCTATATTTCACCCTTATGGAAACACCATAAAATCCCTTCATGTATTTAAAAGTATCTAATCACAAATGCTTTTTATAGACTCATATTTAATATGCTAAAGAAGCGATCCATCTTTCTTTTAGTGTTCGTGACTAGGCCAGAGGCATATGATGAAATCTTTTTAAAATTCTCATATGGAAGAATAAAATATATAATACGATATCATGTAATAATGGAAACATATAAATAAAGAATGAATAGATAATATTTTATAAAAATTACTCAAGACTAACTTTGAAGACTATATCACATGGTCGAAAATGTATCATAAAGGAATCTGGTTTACTCCCTTTCCCAACAAGATGTGTCATGAGTAAAATCATTACCCAATGTTTTAGAGTTTTGTTTAGGTGAACACACCATCATATGTTCATGAATACATGTTCCACCTGAAGGATCAAGCATAAGGAATAAACCTATAAGGCCCCAGCCTTAAACATTAATTAATCCTGAGTTATTACAAGATTACACATTGTGGATCTTTTCAGGTTTAGAGTTTTAGAGAATTAGATCATAAAACATGCATTACATTCCATATTTAAACAAAGTGGTTACATAAAAGATAGTATTCATTTTTTTCATCAACAGAAACATATTTAAAATAAAACATGTCTTCTTTATTGACACATCCTTGAAACTATCATCATATCATGTACCTTTCCCTTGACCTGTGAAAAAACATTTCAAAAACATGGGATGAGCATAAAAAGCTCAGTAAGGGATATAAATATATGGATAGGAAACATGAGTACATGTATACATAAGAATAAATGAAATCATAATTTACTCATAACACATAAGCACTTTAACATACCTCATCAAATCATGAATAAATCATAGAAATCATAAGACATAAAGGTAACATGATGCATTCATAAAATTCTTATGTTGGAAGTAACCCTCTTGGTAATGTTTGGAATACCCATCACAGTATATTCCCTAAATCTATTCGGAGAAAACTTAATGTTTAACTCATCCGCGTTACCCAATGCATTGGATAGCTATATCGGGCTCACCCGCCCTTAGTTTATCACAGAACCACCCATATTCATAATAATTCCCAAGAACCATAACATAATCGTACCATATAAAACATGCATAAAGGAAACATAACATTTCCACTTTTCAATCACAAGATATCAATACAACACATTGATATAAAAACATTATGAAAACCATTTTCAATACCAAAAAAAAAGAAAATTAAAACATGGTATTTATTTTTCATTTTAAAAAAGGTATGGCTTGTAGAAGAAGCCGAAACTCAAATAATGGTCATGGCGGCGAAGAAGTCATTGTCACCGGGTAGTTTAGTAAAATGAATCACATAAAAAATATTCCTTTTCGATAAACGTAAAAGTCAAAGGTGTTTATACACCTTATAAAAGAAGGTTGTCTATAAAGCAAAATATGCCTCAATGAAAGGAGATTGAGACGAAGTCCCATACCTCAGGTCCAACTTGACTCGATATTTCTTTAATGTCCTGAATAATAAACTTGAGTAAATTTATACTTTCTTAAGAACCATTTTCATGGTCATTATTCCTTTTATATCACTTATTACCATGTCATGAACACTATGTAATTATTTATGTTAATAACAGTCATTTTAACGATCATTGGTACTTGAGTCAAAAATAAGCTCTTTATAATTACAAGTTGTTCATGTATCCAATATATACAGAGTTATACTCATGATGTATATATCATATATATATCATATATATCCAGTATATACATGCATTTATAATATTACAAAACATTTTGAGGTAAGAAATGAAATGCACCGTTAATGGAGACGGTAAGCCATACGTACGCATGAACACTACTTTTATTTCTATTTCATATTTTATGGAATGGAATCATAATGATATAAAGGTATATTATAATTACAATATAATATCATGTATAATATAATTAATTCCATCCTTTATACATACCACATATGTCATTAACGAATCAAATCACTTTGAAGGGGCGGTAGTCCGCATTTCCTAAAATGAAGATATCACGTTTACCCATAATGGAAACCATAGAGGTATGACATAAATGAAAAATACAGAAGCTTAAGTAAATAATAAACATATTATATATCATATATAAATATAGTGACATATTAATGGCCACCTTTGAATGTGTTAAAATAATATTGAACAATCATCTTTTCGTGAGGCAGAAATTTTCCATCCACGAAAACAGTATGTTCTTTAACCATTATATGTAGGTGTGTGTAAGTGTAGATCGAATATTTATTATAAAAACATCCTATTATATGGAATATGCTGTTGTTGTTACAGAAGAAGTGAATAAAAAGGGTTTAGGAGGTCAGAGAAGAAAAATAAAACAAAAGAACACAAGTGAAGACACTACCTTTAAAACGGGTAACTCTTTTTTATTTGATCTCAAAGGCGTCCTTGGAAAGACTTATGCCCAAAGTGAGGCTTCTAGGAGTAATAGAGGTATGTGGAGAGACAAAATGGGTAGGGGTTTTCTGATCCAAAGGCTTGAGAGGTGTGGGTAAGGTGGTAGAGTTGGGGGCCTTTTATAAGAGGAGAGGAGGGAACTCTTGGAAAGTTATAAAATGTTACTTTATTATAAAATACTTTTCGGATTTGTAAGGTCCTAAAATTATATATTTATAGGATAAGGTGATAAAAGTTCTAAATCCACCCATCCAATAGTTTTTTGACATGTTTATGTCTTAGAGTTTACATTATCGTTTCATTTTATTTAAATCGTTAAATAATGAGGTAATCACTGCATCATCATGGTGTCATAAATAATTTAATTTATATAATGTATAAAAATTATACAAAAAATATCATGATGTAGGATATCATTTTATCTTTCCAATGACTATTAATAGTCTAAATTATTACCTGTATAACCCTATGTAAAAATTTCTTTACTAAAATAATAAATGTTTGTGTCATATTTACTTTTACTTTAAATAAAAGGCATTAATGTCATTATCTTACCCAAGTTGCTTCTTGGGTCCCAAAAATCGACCCATGGATTATCTTGGTCGGCCATGACACATACAATAATGGTAGGACATGTGTCAAGGTCATTTAATATTATTAAAACATTATCTTTTCCTTAAATTACACTAATTACCTCTAATCGCGATTAAAAACATAAAAGATACTATTCACCAAAAAATTATTTTAATCCCATTGAACACATTTTTCCTCCTAATGACAACCATGTATGTCAGATTTTTTAAATTCAAAACACAGAGGTGGTAAAGTTTCATTTAAATGACAAATCAGTTTTTTAAGTACCACTTCGTGGTTTCACTATTCAACAAAAATTGACGTTTTTCAGAAAAATACCAAAACATCACCCTAAGCTATATTTGATATTCTGGATTCAAAAATGATGTCTATTTTAAAAAAATTAAAAAAATATAAGTTTCATTAATTAATTTAATAATTAATTCCCACTGTCATGACAAATAGCGTGTTTTAATGAAACAATATATATCAAAAGATTGACATTAGTTTAAGTCCAATTTCAATGTGAAAGTAATTACAATGACCACTATTGGATTAAATGGTAAAAATATATTCTAATTTCACTCTAAAAACAATTCAAAATATAATCTAATCATATAATCAAATTAGATTTAAAATAGGTTTTGAATTAAAATACAACATTTTCACTATTCATTAAAAAAAGAACTTTCTCGGAAAAATACCAAAAATTTACACAAAGAAAATTTTGATGTCCCAATTCTATAGAAGAATTTTATTTGGTCTAATAGAATGTATAATAGTGACCAAAACTATATTTAATGATGGTTATCCATCAAAAGGTGATAAGTGGACCTTTAGTGAATATTAGAGTATATATGCCTAAAATTGAATTCTTTTTGCATTTTAAGCCTTTATCATTCATTGGATAAATGTAAAAACATTTAACAAACATATATAATCATATTTTAGTGATTTCTATTCATTCCTGCCAATACAATAGCTACGTGTTAACTACCATTTAAAATAATATTATTTTATTACTAGTGTGCAACGTAAGATTTCAAAGAATATCTTTGTTGCGTATCAGGTATGCTATCAAACATAGAAACCCCTTTAAAGTAAAATTAATATGTAATTCACAAATATTAATAAATATGAAAATGTTTTATTCTTTATTTACCTGGGATGTTATATCCTTCCCCCATTTTGGGAATTGCTTCCTCGCAATTTTATTCACTTATCAAAATAAGTTGGTGTATTTATCTCTCATAGCATTTTCAGATTTCCATGTTGCCTCTTCAACCATATGGTTTTTCCATAAAACCTTTACCTGGTGAATTACCTTATTCCGCAACACTTGCTCTCAATGGTCAAGAATCTGGACTGGTTGTTCTTCATAAGAGATATTATCTTTCAACTGAACTACCTCTGGGCTCAAAACATAAGATGGATATGGAATACACTTTCTCAACATCGAAACATGAAAAACATTGTGTAACTGAGATAAACTCGGAGGTAAAGCCACTCGGTATGCAACTGATCCAACTCTCTCCAGAATTTCATATGGTCCAATGAATCTTGGACTCAGCATTCCTTTCTTACAAAATCACATCACACTTTTCCATGGTGAATCTTTGAGGAAAACATGATCACCTACCTCGAAAGATAGATCCTTCCTCCAGTAATCCGCATAACTCTTCTGCCTGCTCTGAGCTATTCTCATGTGTTTCTGTATCAACTGAACTTTTTCTGCCATATCTTCTACCAATTCTGGTCCCATAAGCTTCCATTCACCCACATCATCCCAGAAAGCCAGTGTTCGACACTGATTCTCATATAATTCCTCAAATGGTGCCATCTATATACTGGAATGAAAACTGTTATTATAAGAAAACTCAACTAAAGAAAGATGTTGGTCCCAACTTCCCTAATAATCCATTGAACAAGCATGTAGAATATCGTCCAAAGTCTGAATTGTCTGTTTTGACTGCCCATCTGATTGACGATGAAAAGCTGTACGAAAATTTAATTCAGTACCCAACGACTTCTGAAGGCCTTTCCAAAAGTTAGAAGTGAACCTGGGATCATGGTCAGATACAATGGAGAGAGAAACTCCATGTAACCTGACTATCTCTTTAAGATACAAATGGGAAAGTTGATCTAGGGAAAAAGTATCTTGTATAGCAAGGAAATGAGAAGATTTAGTCAAGCGATCAACAATAACCCAGATTGCATTATTACCTCGAGGTGTCCTCGACAACCCCACAACGAAGTTCATGGATATATATTCTCTCATTTCCACTCTGTCACTGGTAAAGGCTGAAGCATCCCTTTCGGTAACTGCCGATCTGCTTTAACCTGTTGACAAGTCAAACACTTCACAGTAAAATCAGCAATATTCCTTTTCATTCTGTCCCACCAGTAATACACCTGAAGATCTCTATACATATTAGTACTTCCCGGATGGACTGAAAATGGAGAACTATGAGCTTCACATAAAAAATCTCTCTTCAACTATGAATCACACAACACACACATTCTCTTCCCAAATATCAAAACAAAATCATTATCAATATTGAATTCAGGAAACTTACCATTCTGAACCAGCTCTACCTTTTTCTGCAACTCGCTGTCTTGCTTCTGTGATTTCTTAATTCTATCTGATAGATAATATTTCACTGATACCTGAAACAAAACAGAAGGACAACCTGCACCAACAACTTCTATGTCAATGTTCATCAAATCCTTTACCAAAGGATCAAGTTCCAAACGAAACACTGTTAATGAAGCATTACATTTTCGACTCAAAGCATCAACCACTTTTTTTCTTTTCATGGATGGTAATGAATTGTACAATTATAATCCCTGATTAATTCTATTCATCTCCTCTGTCTAATGTTCAATTCATTCTGAGTTAATATATACTTTAAAATTTTGTGATCGGTATATATTTCACACTTTACTCCATACAAATGATGCCTCCAAATTTTTTAAGCGAAAACAACAGCAGCTAATTCCAAATAATATATAGGGTAATTTACCTTATGAGTTTTCAACTGACGTGAAGCATAAGAAATTACCTGATCATTCAGCATTAGGACGCAACAAATTCCATTAAATGAAGCATCATTTTAGATAACAAACTCACCATTCCTGGAAGGTAGTGCCAAAACTGGAGCATTCACAAATCTTCTTTTCAACTCATGAAATCAATCATCACATTATTTTGTCCAGATAAACTTAACACCCTTCCGAGTTAGCTTTGTCATTGGACAAGATAACCGTGAAAAATTTCTGGCAAACCTTCGGTAATAGCCTTCCAAACCAAGAAATCTACAAATCTCAGTTGCATTTTTTGGTCTTGGCCATTCTTCAACAACTTTTGTTTTTGCAGGATCCAAAGTTATTACATCTTTAGAAATAATGTGACCAAGGAAAGAAATTTGTTGCAACCAAAACTCACACTTTCTGAATTTCCCATAAAAATTATTTTCTTTTAAGGATTCAAAAATATCCCTTAAATGACATTCATGCTCCTCTTTACTTTTAGAAAACACCAAAATATCATCAATGAAAACAACCACAAACATTTCCATAAACTCATTGAAAATTATATTCATTATGTCCATGAATACAGCAGGTGCATTGGTTAGCCCAAAAGGCATAACAACAAATTCATAATGGCCATATCTTGTACGAAACACGGTTTTCAGAATATCTTATTCCTTTACCGTCAACTGATGGTACCCCGATCTTAGGTCAATATTTGAACAATACTATGCTCCCTAGAGCTGATCAAACAAATTGTTGATATGAGGAAAAGGATATTTGTTCTTAATAGTGATGTTATTCAAGGCTCTATAATCATTAAAAAGTCTCATAGAACCATCTTTCTTTTTAAAAATTAAAAAAGGATCACCCCATGGTGATGTGCTAGGTAGAATGAAACCTTTCTCTAATAAATCCTGAAATTGCACCTTCAACTCTAAAAGTTCAATTTGAGCCATTTGATAAGGGGGTTTTGAAATTTTCTTAGCATTAGGAACAAAGTCTATAGTATACTCAACTTCCCGATCTGGTATTACTCCAGGGAAGTCATCAAGAAAAACATCAGGATACTCATTTATCACTGGCACATCATTAATCTGGACAATTCCATTTTTTTCAACAATATGTCAAAAGTAACATTCATTTCTATATTTTACATGTTTTTCAGCCTCTTGAAACGTTATCAACAGTAAGGGATCATTATTGTACACAAACTGAAAGATGTTCTGAAAAGAAACTTCTTTAGCTATACAGTCAATCTTAGAATGGTAAATAGAGATCCAATCCATATCCAGGACTACATAAATCTATACTAGAGGTAAAAAAAATAAGGATTTCAAGTAGGTTCTTTCCACAGATAAGGATAGGAAGAGTCTTATAATTTCTTTTTGCCTAAACATTTCCCCCAGGTGTTTTTACCACAAGTTCAGGATTCATTTCTTGAGATGGTATTTCCATTTTACTTGAAAAGTTTTCAGGGATAAAAGAATGTGTAGACCCCGAATCAAATAACACACTTGAATAATTTGAAAAAAAAGAACCTGATACAACTTCATTTGATGGCCTGACATCTGGTGAAGTAGTTGAAAAGGATTTCACCACCCCTTTCTGCATGTAGTTTAACTGATTCCCATCACTCATGATCTTTGTCGGACACTCATTTTCATTGTGACCCATCTCATTGCACTTAAAACATTTCACTAACTGTAAATCAAATTTGGACTTACCATCACCTTGATGTTTTTTTAGTGCAATCACGAGCCTTATGTACCATCTTGTCACATCGGTAGCACTTTCCAGAATTCAGAAGACATTCCCCATCATGCCTTTTACCACATTTATCACAAACTGGAAACTTAGTTTTCCTACCATCTGACCTTTTTGAAGAATTATTTCCTTTCACCTGACACCTCAGCCTCTTCTTCTACTGGTTTTTATAGAAAACTTGATCATCAGAAAACTCCATTTCCACTTTCTCAGCACATCGAACAAGCTTTTCATAACTCTTGAACCCGTGAGAAGGTAAAGCCCTTCGATATTTTGGCTTTAATACAAAGTAAAAACGATTGATTTTATTATCAAGGTCTCAGATTAAATTTGGATAATACCTTGCCAATCGAGTGAACCTTTCTTCATAGACAGCCACTGAGTCTTCCTCTTGCCTCAATTCCAAGAATTGTTTTTCCTTCCTAAGTCGAACATCCTTAGGAAAATACTTCTCATGAAACATACATTTGAATTCATCCCAGTCGAGAGCATAAATCTCATCAGCGTCCCGGATATTTTTAACCATCGACCACCACTGATCTGCTTTACCCTCCAAACGGTAAATAGTAAGACTATCCTTTTGATTGTCTAAACACCCCATGACATAGAAAATATTCTCCATTGCTTTAATCCACCCTTTAGCTAGCACATGGTCATATGATCCTCTGAATGATGGGGGATGTTGCCTCATGAAATGTTCCACCACTTACATGTTCCTCTGCGGTTGATCTGGCTGATCTCGTGCATGGATACCGCCATCATTTATCGCTTGAATCAACTGCGCCATTACTGCAAAAAACTGTTCAGTTCCAATTCCGACCATCCCCGAATGCTGATTCAGAAGGTTATTTCCTTCTGTATTCCTTCCTAGCACTACTTCCCTGTTTCCTCTATGGAAAACCATTCTGAACAAACATTTCTTAGATAAAGCAACATGGTAATCTTCGAATGCTATATCATTTCAATTTGACCATAAAAAAAAATATTTTTGGATAATCTTTTAATAGAATTCAAACTCTTAATGTTATCTAAACCGACATCGGAAACCAACTATAAGGCCCCAGCCTTAAACATCACTTATTTTGGAGTTACATCAAGAATACACGTTGAGGATCTTTTCAGGTTTAGAGTTTTAGTGAATTAGATCATAAAACATGCATTACATTCCATATTTAAAAAAAGTGGTTACATAAAAGATATTATTCATTTTTCCCATCAACGGAAACATATTTAAAATAAAACATGGATTTATTCTTGACAAATCCTTGACACTATCATCATATCATATACCTTTCCATGAACCTGTGAATAAACATTTCAAAAACTTGGGATGACCATAAAATGCTCAGTAAGTGATATAAAAATATAGAAAGGAAACATGAGTACATGTATACATAAGAATCAATGAAATCATACTTTACTCATAAAACATAAGCGCATTAACAAAAATCATCAAATCATGAATAAATCATAGAAATCATAATACATAAAGGTAACTTGACGCATTCATAACATTCTTACGAAGGGAGTAACCCTCTTGGTTACGTTTGGAATACCTATCATAGTATATTCCCTAAATCTCTTCGGAGAAACCTTAACATTTATCTCCATCGCATTACCCAATGAATTAGAGATCTATATCGGCCTCACCCGCCCTTAGTTTATCACGGAACCACCCGTCATCATAATAATTCCCAAGAACCATAACATAATCGTATCACATAAAACATGCATAAAAGAAACATAACATTTCAACTTTTCAATCACAAGATATCAATAAAACACATTGATATAAAAACATTATGAAAATCATTTTCAATACAAAAATAAAAGAAAATTAAAACATGGTATTTATTTTTCATTTAAAAAAAGGTATGGCTTGTAGAGGAAGCCGAAACTCAAATAATGGTCACGGCGGTGAAGAAGTCATTGTCACTGCATATGTATGAAAAAAACATTCCCTTTTGTAGTTTAGTAAAACTTGTCACATAATAAATATTCCTTTTGGATAAATGTAAAAGTCAAAGGATACACCGTGTAAAAGAAGGTTGTGAATAAAGCAAAATATGCCTCAATGAAAGGAGATTGAGGCAAAGTCCCATACATCGGGTCCGACTTGACTCGATCATTCATTAATGTCCTGAATAATAAAATTGAGTTAATTTATACTTGATTAAGAACCTTTTTTAAGTTCATTATTCATTTTATATCACTTATTTCCATGTCATGAACACTATGTAATTATTTACGTTAATAACGGCCGTTTTAACGATCATTGGTACATGTGTCAAAAATAAGCTTTTTATAATTACAATTTGTTCATGTATCCATTATATACAGAGTTATACTCATGATTTAGCTATCATATATACCATATATATCCAGTATATACTTGCATTTATAAATTTACATAACATTTAGAGGTAAGAAATGAAATGCACCGTTCATGGAGACTGTATGTCGTACGTACGCATGAACACTACTTTGGATTCTATTTCATATTTTATGGAATGGAATCATAATGATATAATGGTATATTATAATTAGAGTATAATATCATATTTAATATCATTAATTCTATCCTTTATACATCCCACATATGGCATTAATGAATCAAATCACTTTAAGGGGGTGGTAGTCCGCACTTCCTAAAATGAAGATATCGAGTTTACCCGTAATGGAAACCCTAATGGTATTCCATAAATGAAAAATACAGAATCTTAAGTAAACAATAATCATATTATATATCATATATAAATATAGTGACATCTTAATGGACATCTTTGAAGGTGTTAAAAGAATATTGAACAATCATCGTTTCGTGAGGTAGAAATTCACCATCCAAGAAAACAATATGTTCTTTAACCATTAGATGTAGGTGTGTGTAAGTGTAGTTTAAAACCTTCTTATAACAACATCCTAGTATATGTATGATACTGATTTTGTTACGAAAGAAATGAATAAAAAGTGTTTAGGGGGTTGGAGAAGAAAAAAAACAAAAGAACACAAGTGAAGACACTGCCCTTAAAACGTGTAACTCTTTTTGATTTGATCTCAAAGGCGTCCTTGGAAAGACTTTTGCCCAAAGTAAGGGTTTTAGGAGTAATAGAGGGATGTGGAGAGAAAAAATGGGTAGGTGATGGCCGAGCCAAAGTCTTGAGAGGTGTGGGCAAGGTGGTAGAGGTGGGGGCCTTTTATAAAAGGAGAGGAGGGCACTCTTGGAATGTTATAAAAGGTTACATTATTATAAAATGATTTTCTGATTTAAAAGGTCACAAAATTATATATTTCAATGATATGGTGATAATAGTTAGAAATACACCCATCCAATATATTTTTTACATGTGTAGGTCTTAGATTTTACATTATTTTTTCATTTTATTTAAATCGTTAAATAATGAGTTAATCACTGCATCATCACGGTGTCATAAATAATTTAATATATTTAATTTCTAAAAATTATAACATAAATATCATGATGTTGGAAATATTTTTATCTTTCCAATGACTATTTATAGTAAAAAATATGACTTGTATAACCCCATGTAAAATTGTTTTATTAAAACAGTACATGTTTGTGTTATTTTTAATTTTGCTTTAAATAAAAGGCATTAATGTAATTATCTTACCCAAGTGGCTCCATGGGGTCCCAAAAATCGACCCATGGGTTGTCGTGGTCTGCCATGACACAACCAATAAGGGTAGGACATGTGTCAATGTCATTTTATATTATTAAAACATTATCTTTACCTTAAATTACATTAATTACCTCTAATCGCGATTAAAAACTTAAAAGTTACTATTCACAAATCATTATTTTAATCCCATTGAACCAAATTTTACTTCCTAATTACAACCATGTCTGTATGATTTTTGAAATTCAAAACACAAAGGTGGTAAAATTTTATTTAAATGAAAAATCAGTTTTTTTAGTACCACATAGTTGTTTCAATATTCATCAAAAATTGATGTTTTTTAGAAAAAACCAAAACATCACCCGAAGATATATTTGATATTCCGGATTCAAAAATGATGACTATTTTACAAAATTAAAAACAAATAAGTTTCATTAATTAATTTAATAATTAATTCCTGCTGTCATGACAAATAGCATGTTTTTATTAAACAATATATATCAAAAGATTGACAGTAGTT
Organism: Viscum album; assembly: GCA_963277665.1. NCBI lineage: Eukaryota > Viridiplantae > Streptophyta > Magnoliopsida > Santalales > Viscaceae > Viscum > Viscum album. The sequence goes on along the minus strand of OY728125.1, from coordinate 1,464,331,464 downwards.
GAAGTCCAATTTCAAAGTCAAATCAAATCCAACGACCACTATTGGATTAAATGGTAAAAATATATTCTAATTTCACTTTAAAACCAATTAAAAATATAACATAATCATATAAACAAATTATACTAAAAAGATATTTTGAATTAAAATACAGCATTTTTCAATATTCATTAAAAAAAGAACTTTATCGGAAAAAATACCAAAAAATTACACAAAGTAAATTTTGATGTCCCGGTTCTAAAGAAGAATTTTATTTGGTCCAATAGAATGTATAAGAGTGACAAAAACTATATTTAATGACGGTTCACCATCAAAAGGTGATTAGTGGACCTTTAGTGAATATTAGAGTATATATGCCTAAAATTGAATTCTTTTCGCATTTTAAGCCTTTATCCTTCATTTGATAAATGTAAAACAATTTAGAAAACATATATAATAATATTTTAGTAATTTCTATTCATTCCCTCTAATATAATGGATACATGTTAACTACCATTAAAAATAATATTATTTTATGACTAGTCTGCAAAGTAAGATTTCAAAGAATCTCTTTGTTGCGTATCGGGTACGCTATCGAACATAGAAACCCCTTTAAAGTAAAATTAATATTTAATTCGAAAATATTAATAAATCTGAAAATTTTTTATTCATTATTTACCTGGGATGTTATTAAACCTATGGGTTTCCAATTGAAATTAATGGTCATCAAAACCATGTCATAACACATAAACAATAGGGATATAAAAATGGTGTCCAATAATGAATGGATTTAAATAATACATGGACAATAACAAGAGAAAATTGGAATATATAATGATAAATAATGTCTAAAATAATTTAAAACATGTAAGATGTATGTTTTAGAATCTTTGTAAATGAACTAATTTAGGTTGGTTTACGAGGAAATATTAAAGTGTTTTTAAAACTGAAAAGGTATAATTGATTGTATAAAACAAAAAATGAACTAAGATATTGTTTCATTAATAAATGAGTGATTTTATAACAATATTTTTTCCCTTAAAACTATTTTTTACTGCACTTAAAAATGAATAATAAATTCCCATGTTTCCTTTAATCGGGGTTTATTATAGGCAGGAATTGAAAATGTAGTCTTATAAAACATGACTTTCCCCATTAAAGAACGAAATTTTTTTGGTACATAAGTTTAGAACATAAAAACCTGAATATAGTAGTATAAAATAATAATAATTAATTATTAAATTTTGGTAAAATGATATACAATGTAACCCAAAGGAAAAAATTGATGTTCCGGGAGAATCCCCTAAATTATGTATGAAAGTGTTCTCCCCATATACTTAATGTATTGTATAATAAAATTAAATTAATTAATTGATTAATTAATAATCTATTATATAGTTATATTATTTAATTTAATTTTATTATGTTTATTCATAAATATTTGTTTGACATGCAGTGTTTAATTGCATCATTTTGGCAGTATCTGTTTCATGGTTCACGGTCGGTTCACTTGTGTATAACAATGAATGTTCTTATCAAATGAAGGAAAAAATAATAACTACAACGATATGGTATTAATTTATTTCCATAAAAATAATTGGTCCCATATATAATATTAATTCATTACATGATTATGGTTAATTAGAAAAAATAATGATGAATTTTGTTTTTGATTGTTTTTATAACCATCATGAATTTGTATCATTTTATTTAAAAACATGCTTATATACTATAAAAACAAAATTAAATAAAATTAAATAAAAATATTATCATATTATTTTCATAATATGTTTTTAGGACCAGACATAAGGTTGTTAATTTAAAACAAAAACTCATCATCCAAGAAGGCGCTGAATTGACAACTCACAGATGATGTTTTAACTTTTTTTAGAACAAAAGCAGAGGAAAAGATATTTCATGATAATTATTACATAAAAAATAATGATTCACTATATATATATGATAATGTAGTTATCATGTTACTTTTATTGGGGATTTGATGGAAGGATATGAAAATTAAATAAACTAACACATAAGTATAGAGGGTTTTACCTCTTGAGTGTCGTCTCCTTCAGAACCTTTGTAAGGAACATAGATATGGCCTTTTGGTGAGATAGAAAATAAAAAAATATGGTGAATATATTTGGAATATTAATTTAAAATAATATAATCAAGATATAAAACTTATAATGCTTGAATAGAAGAGGTAGTGAGGATGGTGTTAATAGTGGGAGGATATGGGTGTCTTTGATTATTTTATTCACATGTTTAATATTTTTCCTCAAGAATATAAATAGTTTTGATTATTTTGACTTGTTAAAATAAATAGGGAATGTGAGATAGAGATAATGTCCACCTAGATCATCTACGAAACTACCATGACTCAAAAATTAATTTTTTTAATTATAATGTTAAATATAATAAATTATAGTATTCCACTATTCCCAAAAAATTCAACTATTTTTTAAAAATTCCAAAACATTCACCCTAACCATTTTTTATGTTTATATTTCCAAAATGGAATCCATTATATTAAAATATAATTCTAAATATGATAAATATATAATTTAATTAAAATCGTCATTAATTCAAAAAATACAGATTTTATAACTTTAACTTTTTTTATAAGTGATTAAAAATTAAATTATTGTCTCATTAAATTATATTATTATCATAAGACAAAAAAATATTAATTTATTTATATATATTTTTTATAATAATTTTTTTGAATCATTATATTATTTATAAAATTGTATATAAACATTTACATTTCAAAAAATACCAATACATAATTTATCATTTTAAAAACATTTATCAACTTATTCAATGATATATATATATATATTATATTATCATTCATAAGATATCTAAATTTTATTTATAATCTCATAGGTTAGGTTACTATTTTATTGTTCAAATTTTTATACATAATGGTCACATTTCTATTGCAACAGATATGTAACTATTCGATTAGTATATGTTCCTTAATTTCTATAAATACCACTTATCCCATTCATAATTTATGGAAATAATGTTCTCATTATGTTATATATGTGATGTATGTGTTTTAGAATATATAATTAAATTATGATATATAAAATTTGATTGATAAAATATTAGGTTATTACGCTATACCTTCCATGTGATGACTTTTGATTGTCAATTTAAATTACTAAATTGTTATAACCCTATTTTGGTTGTCCTATTACCCTATCATACACCCTCATAGTTTCTCAAAATCAATGTGATCCACCCCTTTTGGGTCCATCACATTAATGTCCCATGGTTTTTAAGCCTTTAAATAATGTTAAACCACCTCTTAAGGTGTGTTAAATTGGACGTTATAAATGATATGGATAACCAGTATAAATGAAAGTTGCATGGAATGGTCATTTCACTTTCCCAATGTGTGATTATAAAATCCAACTATTGAAATAATTGTTATAGTGCATATTTTATTATTAATTAAATCCTGATTGATTGAGGTCATAAACATTGAATAATGTTAAAGGTGGTACATGCCATGAGCGATAATATTTCTCTTATATGGATATTACTTGGATAGGATCATAGGTCCACATAAATTCATGGATGTGTTTTCTAAGTGAATGAACATACATAGATTTAGTCATTGACTAGTAAATTTGAATTTCTCATCATTCCACTGAGGGATCACCTATATACATGGAAATTATAATAAATGAATGAATTGGATGATTCTCCTAGTATTTTTCATGATATTATAGAATTTCACAGTAACCATGTATAGAACTATGATAACCAGGACATGATTAATGAGCTTGAGTATAATCTTTCCATTATAGTTAAAAAACCAATATACCCCCCATGGACTTCAACTAATTTATGAAACACATATTACGTTGAAACTTATGGAATCTCAAATGATTGTCAGTAGATATAGATGAATTGGTTGTATTCCACGGATCACATACTTATTTATATAAATCATAAATAAAACTATTGAGAGACATTCTATCTTAGTTGAAGTAGGTAGTTATGGACAGGTTACACACAAGGAAACTGGGCTGAAAAGGTTTATTCATTTACAACATTTCGTTGATTATTAATTTCAAACTAATCATTGTGTTTTTATATAATGTACAGTTCATGAAACCTATGGTGGTTCCATAATGAGTTTCCTTTGAACCATTTTTAGAAAACCGATTGGTACCCAGACATACCACACGGATGTAGGTAGTGATAATGGGAAGTGATATGGTTTGGATGATTGATTATTTTTTGGGATTGAAGTTTTTTGCACTTGATAGATTTTGTACTCAGGATGCTAAGGGGATAGTTCTTTGTCTTATTTGTCCTTCTATTGTACATTTATTATATTATATGTATTCTTCCATGTATACTTGATTTACTTTTTTTTATAGAACCCTTAATTAATTTTGAATGTGATAGAGGATTTTACTCTATATAATGCTTCTATCAATTGATCATTAAATATGAATGATTAAGAGTTTTGTCATTTTATTTTTCATTCTTCAGTTAATTGATATTTGGTTACAAATGCTTATTACTCTAACCATGTGGGTATAGCCCCCCACCATAACACTATAGACCCATAATTCTAGTTGGAGGTATTGTTAACATAGGGCGTCATGCATAAAGACACATGACTAATCAGGATTAGTTACTTAAGAGTGAACTGGGTTTGTGATGCTACATTGCAGTGATGGATGGGGCCCATATATAGAAAACCCTTCCATGAATCGGCATGTCTCATGAGTTAAAATGGTTGGATGAACATATTAAATGGGTTTTTAGTGTATATTTCCCCATAGTTTAAACTGTCTTTGTGAAATTCTATGATTATAAATATATCATGATGTTTATGACCATGATGTCCATTGTTTTTCATTTCCATAAATAATATTTTAGATATTATCATCCACAATATTAATACAATTTCATTGTCTATGGACTCATTTACGGATATATTTATTTCTTAAATGGATTTTTTTTAGTTATCTCCCTTTTAATATTAATATTTTCTTATTTATACATGATAGATTCTATTGTACGTGACACATATAAAATATTTTAGCTAAAACATATTTTGTTTCCTTTCAGTAGGATATAATGAATGAACCATTCAAAAAGATAAAAGATGTAGTACATTAACCTTTATAATATTTTTTATTTTATTTTAAATGTAATAAGGGAATCTTGTTTATATCGAGTTCTCCAATAATAATAAATTGATCGGTCCTTAGGAATGTGATCCATTACTAATTATTCTAATGTACTAAAGTATACATACACTCTTGATTACTATATATAGGGTTATTACAATTGATGTCATATGAATTTTAGTATAAGCCTTGATAATTAAATTTAGAAAAATATATATTTGTTAAGAAAATATATTCTATACTTCAAAGATATATTTAATGGTAGAAAAATATCATTAAATTTTTTTAAGGAAGAGATTATATAGTTTTCATAGAAATAAATCCCATTCTATATATAACAACTGTACATGGTTTTTTCATAGATGAATTTAATATTATTGACTCTGAAAATAGTTTGTCAAGTTTATATAAACCATCATACATGTGAATGAGGAGTGATCCCTAACTGAACACCTAGTTTGACACTCCTGGGCGATATTCATGGTTGAATTCAAAATTTCATTACAAACCATTACAAAATATTTTAAAATATTTTTATTATTTAAAGATATTACCAAATAAACCAGGTTTATGAATTTAAGATTAATAGTATATAAAATTTATATTTATGTTAAGTGGTGAATCATATTTAAAATTATATATTTTGATTTAAAATTCAGAATTCTTGGAGATCAACTAATATATAACATTGATTATAAATGGTCCATGGTAGAAATACCTATACCAATGACTCTATAGAATATCCACAAAGAAATAAGTGTAATTATAGAAATAATTTGAGGAGTTGTGAGATAAGGGATTTATATTCCATAGTATATAAATTTGTTGATCCCCTATTATTTTTATAAAGAAGATATATGGATCTATGAGGCTCATCATTGATAATAGGGAAATTGGTTTCATTATAATGAAGCAAAAGTATCATTTTCCTTTCATTGATACCATATTAAATCTATTTTATAGGTCTCAATATTTTTCAAATAGAGGACTTTTTTTCTGGGTATCATCTATTGGGAGTAAAGAAAGATGTAATTCTATATATAAAATTTAATATTAGGTATGGACATTTAGAGATTATATTAATGCCCTTATTATTGAAAAATGAACCATTTATTATTATGGATATAAATAAAAGTGTATTCAAATATTATCTTGATATTTTTGTTTTAGTATTTATTGGTAATATCTTATTCTAATATAAAAGATGTGAGTTTGATGAGAAACAATTTTGAATGATTCTTGAGACCCTTAAAGGAAAGTGTTAAGTGTAAAATTTAGTAAATATAAATTATATATTCATGATTTTTCTTTTCTTTTCTTTTCTATATTATCTCCATGGATGTAATATCAGTTGATCCTATGAATAAAATGAAATTCAATGAATGCACCATACCAGTGAACATAATTGAGGTATGTAGTATTATTGGTTTTGTAGGTTATTACAAGCTATTTGTTTAATTTTTTTACTAACTAGATGAAAAATTAAACAATCTTACTTATAAAGTGGTTAATTTCACAAGGACAACAAAATTGGGAAAATGTTTTAAATAATTTAATATGAGATTGGTCAGTGATATAACTTTAACTCTACCATCAAGAAATAATGGATTTATCATAAATAATGATTTTTGGAACAAGGGACTTTGTTGTGTCCTTATGTAGAATGATAAAGTTATTTCCTATCCATTAAAGAAGATAGTGACTAATGAATCGAACTATCTAACCCATGATTTTGAAATTGAAACTTTATTAATTTTATTAAGGATGTGTAGATCATTCCTATATTGAAAATTATATGAGATATACATAAATCATTATTGTCTGAAATATGAATTTTTATATAAAAATAATGACATTAGGAAATGAATATGGATTAAATAATATAGGACTTACCTTTCTAATTACAGTTCCACCTAGGGGAGGAAATTAATGTAGAAAATGAATTGAGTAAGAAAGGCCATGTAGTATTGAACAAAATGAGGATTTCATGGGATACTAGGTTAAATGATTTATAGAATATGGATATGTGAATTATTAATGAATTGGGGACATAAGACCTTTTTCAAATATTGATAAACAATTTTTATGGAATAAGAAAAAAAAATTCAACCTGATGGTGTAATGTTTCAAAAGAAAATTAAATTCATTAATAATGAAAAACTAGAGAACTATGTATATGAATATGTCTTATTGAAATTTTTAATGATTCTATGTGTTCCATATATACTTCGGATAAAAGGAGAATTATTAAATGTTTATCCTAGATCAAATTTTTCAATATGAAATAGAAGCACCAAGATGTCTTGGGATTTGAAGTAACCTTTTATATGGGAAACTATAAATAATAAAATTATTAATTATGTTTCATGTGGAATGGTTTTTCAATAATTGAATGTTGAGAGACATTATCCAAGCTGAATCTTTTAAACTTTTCATATTTCAAACTATAAATTGGACGTAATTACAATGTAATTTTCAATTTTAATACCAAGCACTCCTACAAAGTATAATTCAATATGAACCATTGATGACCCCTTAACAAATTAGATCATTTCCTCACCATAGGAGATGATTTACCTCATAATATCCTTGAAATAATCAAAATAAATGAATTGGTAGGACATCATGTTTCATTTTTTTAAATATTTTATGACCATGATCCTTGGTCTACATATAAATTTTTGATAATTATTTAAACTTATCTTGATGTAGAAATTCATTTGAGATTAACTTATCTTCCTCAAACTGATGTATAGTTTGAAAAGACTATTAAAACATTAAAATTCATGTTGACGTCATGATCACATGAAATTATATATACATGGGATTATTATTTACCAATGGTGATGTTTTCCTATAATTATACATTCCATTCAGATATTAAAATTGTTCAGTATGAAGAATTTTATGGAATGAAATGTCATTTTGCATCTTTTGGGGGTGAATTTTATGAAAGGATTCTTATAGGCATGGAATATGTTGATGATAAAATGAAAAAGATAAATAATATTTAGAATCATATTAAATAATACCCATATAGGAAAATGATTGATTTTGATAATTGAAAAAAATATAAGGAATTTAATGTATTATATCATGTTTTCTTGAAATTATCTCCATATAAGGGTTTTATAAACATTTTTGATATAGGGAAACTGATCCCCATGTACATCTGTTTGTACAAAAAAATTAATCAATGGAAACTACCTTCTTATAATTATTTCATATAGTATAATAAAGTGTTATCACAACATAATGAACTACTAAATACTATATGACATTTATATATAAAACTATCACTATAGTGATTTGAATTTATAAAATCTGATAGAAATGGTTGCGATCAATATGATGTTTGGAGTCGGATAAGGCTAACATAACTTTTAGTGAATAGTAATTGACCCTTATGAATAGTTATGTTACTTTATTAATAGTAATATGACCCTTATGATTAGTAAATATTCCATTTGAATAAGTAATCATACCCATGAAAGTATAAATTAAATTTATCTTTCTTATAAGTGAAAATATGATATAATTATATCATAATTTTGGTATTTTTATAAGCCATAAATAATTAAAATTTATTTATTAATTTAATAAATTAAAAAAAATTAATAAAATGTATTCATTAATTATTATATTGATGATTTACGATTATAGGATAATTTTATGAGACATTACTTATTTTTCAAAGTATTTTAAAATGTGTTTTAATTTTATAATAAGTTTTTTTAAATTAATGATTCTTTTATTAAACAATTAATATCTAATAACTAGAAACTTTTTTTTTCGTAAAATGGAGTTTAGTTTTAGATTTTTCACATTAAAAAGTCGGTGGGTCTAATTTTTTATATTTTTCTAAAACAGATGATTTTTTGCGGAATAGTAAAATGAGATAATTAACCAAATAATCTAAATACATAATTTATTGAGACATGGATGATTTTATACTAAGGTATACACTATATGATATAAATATCAAGCCCATAATACTATTTTTTGTCACAAGAATCATTACTATTTCTTTTCTTTAGATAAATTATAAAATAATGAATAAAATATTTTGAAAACCCTCCACTCCTCCACTATAAAAACCACCCCTCACCCTCTCTTCTTATCACACTACTCAATCCTTTTTCCTAGTCCGAATTAATCTCAAATATCTCCCTAATACCCACTTCCATGTCCACCATCCCTTTTTCACTTCAAAAGACCAATTCTTCCCCGATAAAGAGGTTCTCAAGAATGTTATATTTATGAGGTAAATTTATGTTTTAATTTAATTTATATTATTTCAAGTTTATTTATGACTTTTTATTTCCCCACCACCATTCATCCAAATGTTATGATAACTCCAATGCCTAAATTGTATGGGAATATTTTTATGATAATTTAATAATTCATTATTATATCTCTTTTCCCCTCCTTTTATTCTAGAAATTAAAATACAATCTGAGATGTGTTAATTTGTAACATTTAAGGATGACTATTTTCAATTTCGTTTATTGTCTTCAATTCTAGTCATGTTAGTATCTTTATGGTTAAACCAGACTATAATATATGTATTATGTATAATGTGACGTTTTGGAATCTTTTGTACGCATGACATTAATTTATAAAGAAAAATGTGATTGATGTTATCAAAAACCGCTAATTAACCAAAACGTTTATCCTAAAGGTTTTATATAAGGAATCATTTTCAATACAAATAAATAAATGAAATTTATGACCATTTAATCATATTTATATTCTCAAATAACATACAAATTCAATTCTAGACCAGAATTCTCATCGTACATGTTTATCCTTACATTTATGAAAGTAAACCAATATGAAAACCATGGAAAAAAATGATCTGAAATGATTAAATTGAACATATTAACCCATAAAAGGACATTAATGAACATAAAAAGGTTCTAACTAATAATTTACATGTACAAGTATTTATGAAATTAATAATTAATGAATCTAATTTAATTATCCAGAATATTAAGATCAAGTGAAGAACACATTTGGACTTAAGGTAAGGTATTGCACATAAACCACCATTATTTCCTTAGGTCACTCTGTCATTATTTACACCCACATAATGCTATATATTATTTATTATGTACACATTATAATATTTTTATATTTTAAAAAATCATGAATAAATATTGAATCATCATTCTCCTTGGTGGATATACAATTTTTAAAATGGTTCCCTCCCAAGTACATTCCTAAAAGTTGACTCTTTATAAGTGTACATTCTGAATTCAAACATAATTTCAAGAGCACTATATAATCAATTTTATGAAGAAATTATTTTTATAAAAACAATCAATTAATTATAAAAACATTATTCTCTTAGTTTTGGTTTTATATAAAATATTATTTCCTTTTCTATTTTGAATTCTCTTTACTATTTTCCTTTAAATTTTGCTAAAATTTTTAATTGACAAAATTTCTTAAATACTCTTCTTATATGTTCTTCTCATTTTTTTACATCTCTTACTATGTTATATTTAAATTTTCAATAATTAATTACCTTGTATGTTTTGATTCGTTTCCTTCATGTACACTAGTACGATATTGTAATTCATTATGCATTTTGATATGATTATGATACACATTTTTTTAATAGGTTACCTTATGTTTTTATATGATTGATTTTGTATGATTATTCATGTGGAAAGTATATTCATGAACATTTTAATATGGGTGAACCCATATAGCGCTCCAATTCATTTGGTAAATTTGATTCTCATGAGATATAATGTGAAATGGTCTTGGCAGTTAGCCGTGACTTAAGCTACCTTGTGAAACGGCCTTAGTGGTTAACCTTGAATTGTGCTCCTCTATGTGAAAAAAGACTTGACACATTAAAAAGGATTGTTTTTGTTGATTCCACATTAATATGACTATGGGCTTATATGATACCATATTTATATGTTATGATTCCATATGTTACATTCTTTTTATTTAATTATGTCATTTCTTCATTCCTATGTGCTAAATCTTTATTATTATGTTTATTCCCATAGTGTGATTTAGCTCATCCATCTGTTCATGTTATCCTTAGGTTATCATATGATGATTTATGATCACAATGGGAGTTATGAGATCTTTATGATCAATAAATAAAGAAATGTTTTATTCAGTACTATGTATTATGTTTTTTGTACCTTGTATTCTAAGACACTAGATTTTACAATAATTGTCATGTAATATGATGTTTTATATTTTGTAAAATCATGTAATGATATGTTTAAATTTCATTGGTCTATACAGTTTGTATTAGAGTATGGTCTAGTTATTGTTCGAGATTGGTAATAATGCACATTAGTGAGAACCATAGGGATAAAAATAAGTATAAGAAAAAATCCCTAAATTTTGGAAAGTAGAATAAAATTTTTATCAATAAAATCCATCCCTGTATAGATAAAAATAAGTGGATGTTTCTTTGAAATTTATGTATCTAGGTGTAAAACCCAAAAACACTACTTTGAGCTTTACTCAAATGGGAATCAGTGCATGAAAATGGTTCTTCTTCACTCCTGTTTTAACACTCATAGGGGATATACCTTGGAAAATTAATAAGCATATTACAAAAAATTATTAAGGGTTCAAAATAAAATAATAACATAATAAAAATTCTAGGAAATAGATCATGTTTAACCAAGATTGAATCCTTGGGAATAACAAATTATGATATACTTTTCCTTTAAATGATTATTTGATTATTTTTAATTGTTTTCTTCATTATTATTATTAGCTAAGTATTCAAGACCCCAAATTATACACACTTTTTTATAGTTAATGTAATGAAATATAAGAACTCTTGCAAATAATCAATGTGATAATGAATGTGAATATTTCCCTAATGATATGACACATATGATTGAAAGAGGTTCTCGAAAAATCTTGAAAAATACTTTCTCGTATGAATCATGTTATAAATAATAACATTAATAATATGGAATTCCCTACTCCACTAAGGAAAAAAATAATGTTATTGTTGAATACTTCATGAGAAAAATGACTCCCATGTTTTGTGTATCTTATGATCTCCTCTTCATGGAACAATGGATTAACTCTGTTAAAATGATATTCTTGGTCCTCAAGTGCCCAGAAGAAGAAAAAGTTGTACATAAGAACTATCATTTTTATGGGGATGTTGATTAGTGGTGGATACTGATCAAGAATATGAAGTACAAAGAAGAAATTGATTCCTCGGATTTGGGGGAATTCATGAAAAAAATTTAAAACATACTTTCCCTGATCCCTCCATCTCAAAATAGAATTAGTTTTCCTTGGACATATGAAAAAGTAAGATGAGTCCATCAGAGCGTATGAATCTATATTCACAAGGCATGCGAGATACTATTTTTTATTCATCATGAACATCATATAAAAGTTAGATTGATTCTTTAGCAGACTAAATCTGAGTCAACGGAACGTGTTGGTGATTTAATACATTGACAGTTATAAAAAGATTATATGTTGTTCCCTCATGTTTGAAATGGAGATCAGAGACTCTCAATGGTCTCATGGGCCCATGGAATGAAAACTTTAAATGGAGTCTAATATGGTTGTTCTGGAAAATAAATCTCATGATGGAATGAATCTTTAACATCCCACATGTCAAAATTGTGGGAAAAATCATCCCGGTAACTCTACAAAGGGAACCATGAAATTCATCAAATTAGAAAGAATGGTACATTTGGCTAATAAATATCGGAGGGTTATGAAGAATCCAAATAATGTGCAAGAATAACGGATGGTTGACATCAATGCTCAGCTAGTAGTTCAGTGTTACAAATTCATGGAGCATGTGAATTATGTGAACAATTTCCCAAATCCAAGTGTTGTTGGGGGAAATCAGCAACAACCATCAAGTAAATAAATAATGTCTCATGTTTTCACTACTATTGAGGTGGAGCCAGAAATTATTGTGGTGAAAAAAAACTAGTTTTATATTCATGAATATCACTTATACATTTTGATTCTTGTTCAATTAATTCTTCCATATGTTGAAATGTTAATATAACTATTCAAACACCACCTCAAAATTTAGAGGTTCAGTTACTTGTGATAATAGAAAAATAGGAAATTACTACATCCAAAGTATATAACTCCTCCCTGGTTAATGTTTTTGGACTGGACCTCCCAGAAAATCTCTTCCTGCTTCCATTAGTAGAGTTTGATGTTATCTTGGGTGTGGATTGGATATCATTATTCAAAGATGATATCCACATCAGTTAAGGGAGAAAACCCATTACATCCTGGAGCATTATCCATTTCATTACATTTTTAAGGAGTAAGATTACCATCCTTTAAAATAATTTTCCAAAGTGTGGATATTACTTCCTTATAAGCAATCATGTCTAGATCAAATTATTGTGACAATGGAGATGATACTTCTTAAATATATCCCCATCACGAGGGATTGAACCATTGTATTCCCTATAGAATTATATAGTCTTCCTCCTGATTAAAAGTCTGAGTCCTCAATTGATCTTATTTATGGATCTCTACCTGTATCAGAGATACTATATAGAATAACCACCATAGATCTAGATGAGCAGAGGAAGCTATTAGAGGATAATCTGGAGAAGGGTTTTATATGACTGAGTGCTTCACCTTGGGGTGTAATAGACATTTTCGTTAAGAGGAAGGGTGGATTAATGCACCTCTACACTGTTTATCATGAGCTGAATAAAATCAAAATAAATAACAAAAATCTCATGAAATTGATAGATGACTTGTTCGATCAGCATTGTGGGGCTAGTTATTTATCTATGGTGGACCTTCAATCTGGATATCGCCAATAAAAGGAGATGATGGATGATATTCCCAAGACTAACTATTAAATGAGGTAATGGCACTATGAGTTCCTATTTATTCCCTTCGGACTCACTAATTATCTGGAAATATTCATGGATTTAATGAATAGTGTCTTTATAGATTACATCAACAAATTTTTGGTAGTCTTTATCAATGTTATTTTGATTTTCTCCAAAATAAAGTATAACGATGAAGAGAATTTTAATATTGTACAGATGAATATGTAAATTGAGAAGCTGCATTTAGATTATATGAAATCTGGGTTTGTGTTGGATGAATTATCATTATTGGGCCATGTAATCACCTACAAACGTACCTCTATGGACCCTTACAAGGAAATGGAAATCGAAGAGTGGCAAAAGACTATCATTGTAATATAGATCTATAGATACCGTGGTCTATCTGGGTATTACCAAAGATTTTTGGAAACTTTTCACCATTTTAGAACACAATGAAATAGCTTACATATAAGGGAGTGATGTTTTTATGGACTTAGGAGAGTGATCAGAGCATTAAAGAGATCGAGAAGTGGCATATCACGACATCATTACTCACACTCCCAAAAAGTGGAGTACCATTTATGGTTTAGAATAATGATTAAAAGTATGAATTAGGTTTTTTGGTAATGAAAAATTATAAATTGATAGTCTAATCCTAAATGAAGCTGAAAATCCATGAGCAAGACTACCCACACATGATCTGGAGTTGGGGACTATGATATATGTGTTGAAAATCTAGCGGCGTTATCTCTATGAGGAGAAGTGTGAGATATAAATTGACCAAAAGTGACTCAATTATATATTCACCCCAAAAGAGATTAACATGCTCTTGTGAAAATAGTTAGAGCATATCAAGGATTATGATTTCTCAATCCACTACCATCATCGTAAAGAAAATAAGGTGGTGGATTCTCTAATTCGAAAGGATCATGCATCATTATCAAGGATGAAAAATGAAAAGGATCCAATATTCTTAGATTTTCATAGGATGGGCATGAGAATCATTAAGGGATGAAATTCATCAATCCTTTCTCAAATGGTTTCTCCACCATCCCTCCGCGAGAAAATAAATGACGGAAAAATAAAAGATGTGGAAATTATGAAAAGGGTTGATGTTATTAGAAGTAGGAAGTCATCTAATTTCTAGATTTATGAGGATGGAGTCGTTTGATTTCAGTCAAAATTATGTGTAGCAGCTGATCTAGGGATAAAGAATGAGCTTTTGGATGATGCAGATAACTCAACCTTCTCTATTCACCCAGTGATAACATAGATGTTCAAGATCTCCCAAATAACATTTGGAGGGACAATATGAAGATAAAGATTGTTGAATATATATAAAAGTTCATGGATTGTCAACAAGTGATGTCTAAAATACAGAAGTCTAAGTGGATGATTAAACCACTACCCATTCCAATATAGAAGCAGGAGAACATCACCATGGATAATGTCACTGGACATCCAAGGGCACTTAGAGGAAACAATGCTATATGGGTCATTGTGAATCCTCATACAAATACAAAAAACATTTTCTCAATTATATATGAATTTTCATTTGATCAATTTTGAGGATATATATCAATGAGGTTGTAGGGATTCAGGGAGTACCACTATCTATTTTATCCGATCGTGACCCAAGATTCACCTTGATGTTCTGGAAAATTTCCAACATGCTCTAAGCAGTGAACTGAACATCACTATGGCCTATAATCCTCAAACTGATTATAAATATAATTAAACTCTTCCAAATTTGGAATATATGTTTAGAAAAAGTTTTATGGACTTAAATGGGTGATGGGAGTAACAATTACACTGGTCAAATTCTCCTACAACAATAGTTTCCACTCAACAATCTAAATGGAACCATATGATGCCCTTTATAGGAAAGGTTCAGAATACCATAATGTTGGGATGAAGTTGGTGTGCATATGCTAATAGGAACAATGATAGTTTAATAAATGATAGATAAAGTGAAAACCATTTAGCAGTGTATCAATGTAGACCAATGTCGACAGAAGAGTTATGTGGTCAATTATCGATGTGACCTCGAGTTCAAAGTTGGATACCATGGACTACTCCACATATATACATGGAATAAGGTCATGATATTTGGGAAGAAATAAATGATACCTCCAAGGTACATCATCCCCTTAGAGATACTTGATCATGTTGGTCCATTGGTATATCGAATAATACTTACACCTAACATATCAAAAGTACAAGATGTATTCGACATATCTCTCTTAAGGATATACATACCAAATCCTTTAAATGTACATTATTCAGAGGTGGTACTATTAGAGAATGATCTTTCTTAAGAGAAACAGACATTGAACATCTTGGATCACAGAGATAATGTTCTATGTAATAATAATACTCCCAAAGTCAATGTTCTATGATATAACCAAAAGTACGAAGATGCAACATTAGAACTGGAGGTGGAAATAACGGAAAAGTACCCACACCAATTTATAGAGTAGATTTTACAATTAAATTTCAAGGGTGAAATTTCAAATGTGCGGAAGAATGTAACAACCAAAATTTTAATCAATGGAAAATCCATTTTTATTATTATGTCATATATTATAATAACATGAAATCACAGCATAATGAACTACTAAGTACTATGCGACCTTTAAATATAATATTTCAACTTCTGTTATTTGAATTTTAAAAATTTAACATACAAAGTTTCCATCAGTAAGATATTTGGAGTCCGATAAGACAAAAATAACTTTAGGTTAATAGTAACTGACTCTTATGAATAGTAATTTTACCCTTATGAATAGTAATATGACCATTATGATTAGTAAATCATCCAAATGAATAATTAACCTTATCAATGATACTATAAATAAAATGTATCCATCTTATAAGTTACAATATGTTATAATTATATCATACTATTGGTATTTTTATAAGTCATAAATAATAAAAATTTATTGAATAGTTTAATAATTTTAAATACAATGTATTATCATAAAACATACTAATAATTTTTTATTTTTATTTTTAACAAGTATAGGATACTTTTTTGAGACATTAGATAATTTTTCAAAGTATTATAAATTAAGTTATTATTTTAAATTATTTATTCTTCATGTAAATGATGATTTTATTTAAATATTAAATATATCATATATAAAAACTTATTTTCCAATAATTGAGTTCATTGTTTTTTTCTACATATTGAAAAATGGTTGAGGAGATATTTTTTTTATTTCTTTGAAACAATGTATGTTTTGGGGAATAGTAAAATATGATAATTTACTAAATAATCTATGTACATGGCTTATTGAAATATGGATGATGTTCTATTGAGGTATGAATATTGGGTTCAAACTGTCATGAATATATTATTATTTTTGGTCACATGAATCATTACAATTTCTTATCTTGAGAGAAATAATAAAATAATGATTAAAATATTTAGAAAACCCTTGTCTCCTCCACTATAAAAAATATCCCCCACCCCCTCTTCTCCTCACAACTTTCAGGCCTTGTGAAAACTCCAAATTCAACTCAAATATCCTCCTAATACCCTATCCCATGTCCATCCGACCCTGGAATCTCCAATAGACCAAATCATCTCCCCTAAATAGGTTCTCTAGAAGGATATATTCAAGATGTAATACGCTCTTTTCATATATTTAATTTTATTTCAAGTTTATTGCTTTATTTTTATTTCCACACCTCCTTTTATCCAAATGATATGATAAATGTAGTACATTATATGTATTTGAATTTTTTTTCTGTAATTTAATAATAAATCATCATATCTCCTTTCACCTCCTCTTATACTAGAAATGTGAAAACCATATATGATATGTTAATTTATTATATTCATGGACGATAGGTTTTCAATTTATTTTATCGTCTTCAGTTTTGGAGATGATACAATATCAATGGTTTAACCCAAATATAATATATATATATATATATATATATTATATAATGTAATTATATATAATATCATTTACACATAATGTTAATTTATAATTAAAAATGTGTTTAATGTTATCAAAAACAGCCAGTTAACCAAAATAGTTATCCTTAAAGTTAAATATAATGACTCATATTCACTCGTGATTACCAAATAATTTTAGGACAATGTAATCTTATATATGCTCACTAATAACATTCAATTTCAATTTTTTACAACCTTTCAAATATTAACTCTTTATCCTAAAATATATATTAGTAAACCAATCATGAATACCAAGAGACAAAAATCTCCCAATTGATTAAATTGAACCACTTAACCCATCAAAAAGGTCATTAATAAACTTTAAAAAGCTATAATTATCAGTTACATGTATAATAGGTTCTGAAATTATTAATTAATGAATATAATTTTGTTATCTAATACATAAAGATCATCTAAAGAACACCTTCAGACATAAGGTAATGGGTTCTACTAGAACATCCATTATTCCTTCAGGTTGTTATATCTTTCTTTTTACCCAAATGAAGATAACAATTATTTTTATTTAAATATTATAAGTTCTACTTATATTCTAGAAAATCACGTAACAATATCCATTCATCATTCTCTTTATGGTATATACATGTTTTTAAATAGTTCCCTCTTTAATACTTTTGGAGAATCAATCCCATTTTAAGGGAACATCCCAAATTCTTACTCAATTGAAAGAGCACTCAATAATATATTTCAATCCCCAATTATTTTTATAAACCCACTATTTTTTTAAACAATATTTTTTCACTTCTTGTTTTATATAAAATTGTATTACCTAATCTATTTTAAATTTTATTTATTATTATCCTTAAAACCACGCTAAAAAATTTTAATTTTAAAATTTATTAAATAATATTCTTAAATTTTTTCACATCTAGTTGACATAACATTCCAACATATATTATTATTTTCCACTATGAATTTCCATGAATGTTTTAATTTCATTCATTCATGGACACTTTTATGATACGCACATTTATTATGCTTCGTGACATGATTATGATACCCATTTCTTTTTATGGGTACCATTATGTTTAGGTATGACTGATTTTGTATGATTATTTATGTTGACATAAAATTCATGAACATGTTAAGAAGGGTGTGCCTAGAATTCACTCCAATGCATTGGGTATATTTGGGACTCCTGAGATGTTCTGTACAACAGTCTTGGTGGTTAGTCATGAATCATGCTACCTTGTGCAACGGTCTTCGTGGTTAACCGTGACTTGTTCTCTTTTATGTCCACGATGCCTTGAATCATGCTAAATTAATGTTGTATGTTTCTTCCACATTGTTATTTCTCAATATTTATATAATCCCAGGGTTATATGTTATTATTCCATATGTTTCATTGTTTTTTGTATCATTATGTCATTCCTTGAAACCCATGTGGTAAAGCATTATTCTTATGTTTATTCTCCTACTCAGATTTCTGCTCAACCCTCTGTTCAATATATCCCAAGGATATCTTATAATGATGTATGAGATAAATGGGAGTTAGTATATATTTATGAATTATAAATAAATTTTTTTTATTAAGTCCCATGTTTTATGTTTTATGTACCTACTCTTTAAAGACAATAGACTTTTACATCCTTGTATTTTAATATGATTCTTTAATAGGATTAAAATCTTGTAATCATTTGTTGAAAAGGAAAGTGTCGCTATAAAAATAAAACCTTTAAAATTATAGAAACAATTAGTGACATGTTTTTCCATTCTTCAATTAAATTATCCTCTCTAATGTAAATTATGTTTTCCATATCTCATTGTTAAGGATGTTTATATCAAACACAACACATGTTCTCACCTCGTATGAAATTGAATTAAAAACCGATATATCTTACTAGGAAGAGACTATCCAAATTCATGATACCATAGAACCAATTTTGAAAACAATAATGAATTTATTAGTAATATTACTTTAGAGATATCATAAAATAGTGTAAGTAATGTGGTATCCTCACGATGTTTTGTATAAGTACAACACTCATTTTTAAAAAAAGTAATATCCATGAAACTTTTGAGGAAAAATATTTTGGAGGAGGTAAGAATGTAAAACATGACATTAAATTTTTTATAGTGATAAATATATATAAATAAAACTATAATATAATGAAAATATTTATATTTCATGGAAAAAATTTATATTTTTATAGTATGAATTCTTATTTTGAATGTACTGGTTCAAAATAATCCTAGAATGCATTTTTGAAATATAACCGTAGAAATATGATTTTTTGAATAATTTAAAATTTTGTATTTAATTATTCTTACTTTTATATATTATAATTTATTACAAAAGTGTAATTTAACATATATTGATATTAATTTTTTCAAAATAAAGATATGATCATTTGGAGGTAAAAATATATATTTTTTAGAAAACTGTTTTTAAACTCATAATGTCTTTCCATTTAAATAAATTAATATAATATTTAATAATGAAGGATTTAAATGAAATTTATATATTATATATATGTGAATATAAATCAATATAATTATGGTTAATAGTGATATTTTTAATGTATAATCATTTTATGCTAGAAAATTAATTAAGTGAAAAATTGGTCTTCATCACATTTTGAGTGTTTATTTTTAAAAACAATTATTCCAGTTTTGTGAATTTAATTTAACAAATAGGATTCTATATTTTTAATCAGAATAATTAAAATTAGTTAATAAAATAAAACTAGTTTTTTTCATAATGAATTGTAAAAAAAAGAACAAATTAGTTACCATTTTTGAGGTCAAAACGGGTGAACCATGGGATTAATTAAAAAAGATAGTGGATAAATTATCCTAAAAAACAAGAAAAATTGTTTTACTGATTAATATATTCTATACCCATATCAATGTCTAATATGGGTCTTTTTCAACCCATTTATCCCAAAAATTGACTAAATGATATTTTAAAACATTGAAAAATTAAAATTGTACCATTCATTTATTTTATAAAATGGAAGATCCTTTCCTCACTCATTCAAACCTCATGAGCCAGTTAGCTGAAAATACATGTAAAAATATCTACCCAACATTCTTATCCATGTTATAGAGGTTTTTGTATTTCCAAAATACCAACTTTATTGTCCTTATGTTGTTATTAAAATGAGGTCTCTCTAAGAGTATGTAATCATATTAATGATGATCTTTATTTTTTAACTTCTTCCTATACCACATTCAATTATATCCCAAAAATTATAATATAATAAAATTATTATCTCCCGTATACAAATATATTATTATTTTTCATTCATAATATTTATCCATCTCCTTCTGCATTAAATGGGGAAAATTTTCACTAAGGATTATATAGGACTACTACCATGTGAACTAATGTAAACATTTTTATTAGAGTCCAGCCCAGATCAAGGTATCATTGAGAGGGAGAGATATGAATTAGTGATATATTTTCATTTTAAATTTTCTTTATTTTGAATCAACCATCACCTCTTATTAAATATTTATCTCTCAGCTGAGTAAAAAAAATCAAAAATCCATAGGGAAAAATGTATTTATAATGATCACTACTCAAAAAGAGTAGATATATCATTAGAATAGTTATGAAACAATCCAATACCACACAATACACTAGAAAAATAAATCCTTCTTTGGGGATTCAAACAAGTTGGATATACCATTATAATTTTGTAGCACAATGATCAATAAAACAATGTAT
This sequence comes from Viscum album, assembly GCA_963277665.1. Lineage (NCBI taxonomy): Eukaryota > Viridiplantae > Streptophyta > Magnoliopsida > Santalales > Viscaceae > Viscum > Viscum album. The sequence continues at coordinate 1,464,309,837 of OY728125.1, read as the reverse complement.
GTTCTACTTCTAGAATAAATGATGTAATATAATTCAGTGCAACAAGTAATTAAAAATTTTCCAACTGGTTCAAAACATTTTATTGTGATTCATAAACTTCAACTTATATAACCTTAAAAATATATTTCTTCACATTCATACAAAGTATTAGGTAAAAACTATAAATTTATATTTTGTACAGAAACATAGTCTATTGGTTCTATCCGATTCATTTATATAATTCCTCAGTCGAAAAAATAGACAAGAAATAATACTATTGAATCAATTTTGAATAGATTATTATTTCCTCAGAATGTTTAGTCTGATTACTTTGATTAATCTTGTAACTCTGTTCCATATGGTTTTATACACTTCTTTTATCCGATAAACCTCTTCAATAAAACTAAATTTAGAAACTTCTTCTCTCTTTAAAAATTTACAGTGCTGTGTGATTAAATTTTCAGGTAAATAGTAAAAGTGGAATAAAGGAAAATGTACTTCCTACAATTTTTTGGTGTTATAAAAGAGTTATGGGTGGTAATATGAAGTGTTTTCCCACTCAAATAATTTTACATAACATCGAAATATTCCTTCATTTCTGATTCATCGTTTATTTCTTCAGTTCTTTTCAAATAATCTTGATTCTTCTTGAATCTCCTCAAAACATCACAAAAATTTCTTATAGTTTTTGAGTTTCAAACTATTTTTCAGTCAGATTCCAAAATTCATTCGGATGAAAATATTCATTATGATAAAAAATATGAAAATATACAGACAACTCATTATGATACTCTATATCAAATGGATTCTCATTGTGATGCTCAATATCATCTAAAAATCATATAACATTTACACCATTCTACCATAAAAATCATTATAACTACTAATTATATCATCACCCTATAGTAATAATTCAACATTGGACTAAATCCTCATTTAAAAAACATTAACAACAACTTCAAAATATCCTATTTATTTTTTTGATAATCTATTAAAAAAATATATACTTGTCTTCATTTATTTAGACAGATTAACCAACATCTGATGAATTTTAGTGCCCAAGGATTTATCAATGTCAGCATGTGTCTGATGGATCGATCTCTACTTCACTATGATATATCTATGTCAATTATTTTTCATTGAAAATTAACCCACTTAGAAATTACATCATACAACTTTTTCCCATAACCAAATTAAATATATCCAATATATAATCTTTTTGATGAAAATGTTTGACTCCATTATTAATAATCATTTGGTTTATCGGTATTTTATTTCAGTGTGCTAAAAAAAATTCTAAATTTCTCATTCATTGGTCCCAAAATATTGAGTTTATTTATTCATATTAAAATTATAGCGCTATTTAGATCTACTTATAATGATTTGATGACACACCACAGCAGATGGACTAGTTTATTAATAATTCAAAAACAGTTCAACAATAGAATATTATTACTTGAATCTCCCAAAAACATCTATTTGTGATCATAACATCCTCAGGATGTAGTAAATTTTTTGGATTCTAAAATAATTGAATTATTAAAGTTGTAAAGTTTTCATGGAACTCTATCCTTTCTGTATCTTCATTCATTCCACCCCAACCTAAGTCTAATTTCTAAAACACATACACATTTTACCCAATTTTATTCCACAAATCATGAAGTATAGCTAATCACAGTTGAGGTTTTATAACTAACCAAATGGTAAATCATCCTAATATTTAGAATGGTGACATTACGACAATGACTTAGATTCTCATATAGATTAAATATTTTAATCTGGGCCCAATGTGTGTCCGATGACCCAACATCATCCAAAAACATTATTCATAAAATAAAATGAAAACTGATTTTTTTAATAAAATTCTATTTATGATATTCTTATTACGAATCCCCCATTAATTCTAATCATCCAAAAAACAAAACATACAATGTATTGGTATTTGTATTCAAGAAAACTAAAATTATAATAATCAGCAAAAACATATATGAGCGACAAAAAAAATAACGTCAAGTCAACTGGGTCCCAAAAATATGCCCTTTATTTTTAGGTTTCAACCTAGGGTAAAAAATAATTGAAATTAATAACTTAAAGTTATGGATCTCTTATCCCCAATTCTAATCTTACCTGATCGACCACATTATAGGTAGTAATAATTATTGACATAAAACATACTATCCCAAAGTAGTAACATAAATAACATTCTCAAATTGTTAAACATCATTGACTTTCATCTTTCAAAACTTATTTATCCTTATAATTCAAATGTTAATATTTTTTTCTTACATAGATCAACAATCAATTAGAAAATTCCACACACTAACATGATGAGATCACAAATTACCCAGACCTCGAACTACATAAATGCATTACTAAAATGATTCGCACTAAAAAATTAATATGTTTAAGAGACAATAATCCACCATGAAAATACAAACCCATGAATAGATAAGAGAGGGGATAGTTACACATACCTCAATCTTGGAGGTATCTAGGTTGGACACCCATGTTCAACCTCATGTTGAAAAAATTTTCCAATGAAAAAAGTTTTTTAGATATATCATCAACTAAACTAGTAGAAAAATTGTATTTATCGTCAAAAATATTACATTAATTTCTTTGAATCTAATGTAAAATATTTTTTCAGAGTAATTTTGGTATCAATATTTTAAAAATTGTCATTAAAAAATTTAAAAAATTTATTTTTTCGATGTCTATTAAAAAAATTATTCCAATAATTAAATTCTTTACTAGGGTTTATATTATTTCCAAATCATTGATTTGACATGTTGTGGAGTTGAAATAGAGTTACGGATTTAAATTTATGGATATTAAAAGTTGATCTTCGCTAAGGGATGTCTCTATGAAGTCCAACGTTCAATAGACGTAACATTTAATTCATAACATTGTTTCATCTCCACAACTTGTCGAATAAAAAAATAAGAAATTGTATAATTGATTTTTGAAAAAATTATTAATTTTTTGGGTTTATTTTTATGATAATCAATGAGAAAATATTAACTTTTTTCTGTCAGTTTATTAAATGAAACCAAAAAATAATTTCTTTAGTTCTTGGAATCAGTTTTGAAAAAATCCAATGAATAAAATTATATTTTTTAATCATTTTATTATTATATGATTTGATAAAGAATGAACATAAATATTTTTAAAACTTCTTAGCATTGATTTATTTAAAAACTAAAGCCAAAAATCATATTGATTGGCATTGTTGGACTCCATTTTATAAAAAAATCGAATCCAAAAAACCAATGTAAATCCTATTTTGTGTCGGTTTTAAACAAAGAAGATGCTAAATAGTATTCGAAAATACACAGGATCTGTGTTTCTAAATTATCTCAACACGTGTTAATCTTTTTAAAATCTTGTCTGCATTTTCATACAATGCTATTGAAAATATTTTCATCTTGTATATATAAATCCATTTTCTCTTTCGTTCATCATTTTCAACCTCTTCGACTCTATCATGTTTTCAATGTATCTTCAATATAAGATTGGAACATGATATCTACTCTAATCCTTTATTTTTTAATTATTGTTTCCCTTTATTTTTAATGAAATCAATTAGCTTTCTTATAAAGATGATTTATTCTTCTAATAGAGTTAAAAATAAAAAATATATGTATGATATTTACCAACCGCTATGGAAATTTTACAATAGATAATATTTTTCATTGTAGTATGATTTATACACTATGTATAATATATATGTTGATAAACTATGTATCATTTCACTGAAACTCTTATAAAAATTTAAATATATCTGAAATATTATTTTTTCTTTATTTTATTTGTTGAATGTGACTTTCCTTCATTTTTCTCATCTTTTCTTTGAAATGAGTTGTATCAGTTCATTCCATGATAAGTTCAACCTCCGATAGCTGTAACTTTTGATATGTAACTCCATTTTAGCTCTATAAATTGTGAAATAAAATTTCATGAAATGCTCTAAATCATAAAAGAAGAAAATATTACATATTTGTGTTAGTTTTTATAAAAACTAATGCAAAATATCTAGCGATGTGTATTTTGGGCGTCAGTTTTTCTAGAAATCCAAAGTGAAAAAATGAAATTTATTTCAATTGGGATACAGGTTTACAAAAACCGATGTCAAAATTTATATTTTTTACATCATAGTCTTCAACATCAGTTAAAAACAAACATAAAAATTATGAAAACCCAACAATAAAGACCATTTTTCTTCAATTTATTTTCCTTATATAGAAAAATACTCATGATTTAATTCATTCTTTCCCTCATGTTCTTTGATAAAGAGATATATGATGTCAATATATTTTGACCAATATTTTGGTACTACATTTCTTTTATGTTTAATAAAACTATGATTATCACAACCCCAGAGAAATGGTACTTTACTTTAATATGTAATTCCTCCAGCTATGTATTTATCCACATAAGTTGTGTAGAAGCATGAGTAGAGGAAGAAAATTTTTAATCCATTGTTCCAAGAGTAAATGATTTTTTTTCATAGTATACCTAATTACACAACATTGCTATAGATAGAAAACACCTAAAGATGTGGATCTTATTTCATTAATACTTCTGTCCCAATCAGTATCTGTATAACCGAACACATCATCTTTTTTATCTATCAAACCTTATTCCAAAATCTTTTATGTATTTGATATATTTGTGAATTATATTTCCATCCAATATATGTACTTATTTTAGAGCACATTTTAATCATTCACATATGCTAACTACATAAACAATGTCTATTATTGAAATAGTCAAATATAAAAAACATATAATCACATTTTCAAAAAATTTAGAGTTAACATCCTTTCCTTCTCCATCATTAGACAACTTGGATCCCCCTATAATTTCTGTGGAATCAAATTTCAGATTTTCCATTTGAAAAATTCATTTGAATTCCCATTTCATACTTTTATTGATAAAAACACATGTGGTTCTTCTTTTGTGTGATTTTTAACAAATGATAGTATTTCAAGTCACCTAGAATGTAAATTTCAAATAACTTTTTAATTTATTCCTTAAATATTACACTAGATCTTCCATCATTCCTAGAAATGATAATATCATCATCATATACAATAAAAATGAGGAAAATATCACTAATTTATTCGACTTATAGATTATGATAAACCCTTAATTTCTTAAACATTAAATGTATTATCCAATTATCCAATTTGGAATATCATTCCCTTAGAGCTTTCATTATCCCGTATAAGTATTATTTCAAATTTCACACATAAAATTCATCCCTACCAATGAAAAATCCACTTCGGTTTTTCAATATATCCTTATTCATCATGTTCTCCATTTTTATTTTTTTCTTAATTTACATATGAAATATTTTTCAACATCATTTTTCAGCAACATAAAAAAATAATCTAATTTTTCTAACCTTTTCACTAGATAAAAAGTCCCCTAAAAGATAGTGCCTTCAATTTTTGAGGAACCTTTAGACACTGACCATTATTTATTTCTAACCAATTCACCTTCTCATGATAACTATTTCTTGAACACCCACATTGTACCAATAGTATTTGTTTGATTTGGATTAGGTATGAGTTCCCATGTATCATTGTTCTCAATTTGATCCAACTCTTCATTCATATTCTGAATCTATTTTGGATTCTAAGAATCTTCAATCACATCTCTCACCTCAACATTAGAATATATACAAGTATGTGTAATGACTTTTAGGGTTCTTCTTATTTAAACCTTTTGATGTTGATAAAAATTTATATTATCATCTTCCACATTCATTGTAATCCTTGGATTGGATGTATTATTTTCATCTTCACAATAAATAGTTGAGTTCTATTCCTCTTCTTGTGTGTAATTACAATTTTTTGAATCCTTAAGTTATATTTTAACAAAAATTAATGTATTATTTTTATTGGTTTTACCTCCATGTGTTTGGGATACATATTCTCAATAAATTTCAATAACATTTATCTCAACTGAGTCAAATAAAATTTCAATCTATTTTTTTAAACATCTATATCATCTTACATCTATAGAATATCCAAGAAATATTCCAACTTCAACTCTCTGATCAAGAATTATAAGGATTCCACCATTGTTTTTTATGTTGCAGGGACTCACAAAAAATCTTAATTTTTCCAAATGTCATGTTTTTTTATACAACATATCATATATAATCATATTGGATCTTGGATCGTGGAAACATCATTTTTGAACATAAAAAGTTGTGATCATAGCATGCATTAAAAACTAATATGAAATATAATGTTCATTTAACATTGTATATCTCATTTCAACCAAAATTTTATACTTCCTTTCAAAAAAACATTTTTTATGTGTAATGGGTACCAAAATCAGGATGAATTCCATTTTTTTCATTATATCTTTTTCAATTATCATTCATGTACTCTCTAGTATTATCAGTTCTCAACATCTTTATAGAATACCATCATTCTTTGTAATCTCTTCTCTTGTAACTTTAAAACATCGTCCAAGAATCTGACTTATGTATAAAATACATAGCACAAGTAATGTGAGTGAGAACATCAAAGAAACAAATGATGTACTTATTTATAAAATTTGATTGTTTTCCCATTTGATGATAAATATCAGAATAAATAAGTTCTAGGTGTCAATTTTAACAAAAATCAACTTTCATATACACATAATTTATTATCATTAATTTATGATTAATTATAGACCATTAATATCTTCTACATGATATATCCAGAATACCCTAGGCATTGACTTTATTTGATAAATTTCCCATGTTTCTCTAAATCATATATCCCAACCTTATATACCAAAAATTATTTTATTCATTCATACTTACGTAACATATGTTCTGAGCTTCACCAATATGAAATTGGTTTTATTTCATATTTTGGCCTTTTATAATAACTTTTCCATCATCCTCACTTTTAATAAAACCCATATTTTCTAATATAAAATTTATTAACTTCATCAAAAAGATTCTAAATACTCAATGAGTTATATTTCAATCCATCAAAAAAATATTTCTTATATTTCATCTTCTCTTACCCATTAATATTGTATCAAACACCCTTGATTATAATGGATTCATTACATCGAATCATTACTATTCCCATTTTGAAAACAATCACATTGTTTAAAATTTTTTACTCTCTTATAATATTAGAAAAAAACCCACTATCCAAGATCTAGGATTATTATCATTTTGTAGCTTTGAGATTGATTTCTACAATAATAATTTTTCTCCCCCTTTTTCATTTTTCAAAATCATCTTCTAAGTAATTTTCAAAACAATTTTTTTATGTTTGTAACAAAACAAGTCAATCTATTTTAATATTTATAGGTTGTTTACATATTTAAAAAATAGATTCCAATGGTTGGAATCTATTTTTATCATTCATAACATCCCTTGTAGTTTTATTCAAAATATTCCTCTTATATTTCTTCCATTTATAGTACTTATTCTCCCTAAGAGCTTTTACATATTTAATTTTTGGAATAAATGTAATGTTTTTTATTAAAACAACACATATAGTCATTATTCCAAAATTCCTTACAATACCATAAATAACCACAAAATTAATATGTTCCTATATATCTTTTATATTTTCTATAATTGTGAACATGTTTATTTGAAATAATATTTTCTTCTACACTTGTACTTTTTAGATCTCCAAACATTATATTTTCACATAGACTCTTCTTTTTGAAATTTAAATACTTCACAACCTTATTAGACTGATTTGTTTTAGAAACTTTTATGTACAAAGATATTTTTTAAACTTCTAAAAATATTAACATTATTAGTTTTATCCAAGTACATGATTTTCCCAGAATTATTATTCTTAGGTAAAACAACAAATATCATTTCAACATTTGATGGTAACTTTTGACCATTCATATATTTTCCCTTTCTAGATCATTCACTAACTTTAGAGAGCATTTTATTCAAATTTTTAAATCCTATTTCATCTTTAGAAAATATTTGTTAGATAGTTTCAAAAATATTATATGATTTAATTGAACATTACTTCCATATGTTCATTCCAATTATTTTCTGTAACAATTTTTTTAAATAAAAATTGTCATGTATCTTATCTTTATTTTCTCAAATTCAATATTGACTGTTTTTTGGAAGGACTTACCTTCCTTAAATTCTTAAACTATTTTTCAAAACATAAATTCATTACCAAGAATTCATTCAACTCTATTTTTAGAAGAAATTGCGTATTGATATTATCGTCCTCAAAACTACTACTTCTGAACTCTTTATTGTTAACCATTGTTATTAATGAAATTTTTCCACTAATTTTAGTAAAATTTTTAGCCTCATATTCACTGTCTTCAGATTCACAATATATATAGAGAAATATTACCCATTTGGATTTAGTGAAATTTTTAATATTTCCATTTGTAAATGCTTTAGACTTATCACCAGGATTCTTCCATAATATTCTTCATCATATTTCATCTTCAGCACTATTTTCTCCATTTTTTCTTATAGAAAAATTAGCATCAATGTGGCCAATAGCTCTAAATTTAAATCAATTCAATGAAATTTACTCATTATACTGTCATTATTCTGTTTTAAAATTTTTGGAAGAAAAGAATTAAAAATCATCAATATTGTTACATACCTTATTTTTGGATTTAGAGTCACCAACATCCCCATATTTAATTATCTTATCATACATTTCTTAAGTGGTATCAATGATGTATGTTTATTGATAAAAAAATAATTTTTAAACATTCTTCCTTATAATTTCGTCAGTAATGAGGGTACTATGAAGTTTATCTATAAATAGAGTTTTAGGATCTCTATCATTTAGAGAGATACCTTTGGTATCATCCTTTTCCAGATTAACTCTCAATATAATTAAAAACAAATTGAGTCTTCCAATTTCTCACCAAGACATATTATGTAGTCATAATAGCATTTATCATTTTAAATATGTCACCAAAAATTCAAACTCTCCCATTTTTATGTCTCCATTCATCAGTCTCCTGATCTAAAACTTCTAATTCTTCACATTTTTACTTCCATAAAATATGTTCTTTGAATTTTCCCAAATACCATTTGTAGTAGAAACATCCATTACTATTAGAAACCCACTTTTAGACGTTTATGAGAGTAAATAATTCTTATCACTAATATCATTCTCAATATTCTTCAAATACATATATGTGAGTGGATTGTTTTTTTCAATAAGAGGAAAAACATATATTTAAACTTATATAACATTATTCCCAAGAGACATACTATAAGGAAACATTTTATCTTTTTAGATATGATAGTTATTTCCATAAAATATCAGAATCCCCTTAGTGTTAACACAATTCATATTTTCCATAACAACATCACTTCATTAACATCAAGGAAGAGTAAATTAATGGAATATTCTCTCTAATACTACGTTTTTTAGACTAGGAATAATAAATATATCACAAAGTGTTAGAGGGGTGAATATGTATTGCCTTTTTATTTTAAGATTCCATTCTTTTGAAACAACCTTCAGCTCTTGTTAAGTACTTATCACTTTGACAATACAAAAACAATAACTCATCTATGGGAACCAAAGTATTTAAAAATTTCACTACTAAGTAAGAGTAGTTACATCTTTAGAATGGTTTTGAAATAATACAATACAACAAAATACATGAGAAAAAAATATCTTTTTAGATAAAAACAAGAATGACATACACTTAAACTTGTGTAGAACTATGATCAATAGAACATTTAATGTTCTTATTTTAAAATAGGATGTAATAATGGTTTGTGTAAAAAGTAATTAATCCATCGCCATTTTGTTGGCACAATCTAATTCATATGTCTAGTACCACAGTCTGAAAAACACCTAATAAATAATATTCTAGAAACAATTATGAACCACTTCTTCATTCCCCAAAATGGACAGTACAATGACTTTGACTAATCTAGTAACTTTTTCTACAATTCATTCATATACTTCTTAAATCCATTAAACTTCCCCATAAATCCTTGGCCAAAAAACCTATTCTCTATTCAAAACATTCAACACCCATTCATTAACTTTTTTCATGAACAATACAAAAGTCAAAAATTACAATATACGTCATATTATTTATAGGTGAGCCAACAGTTTTATGGGAGGGAATCTGAAAAATATTCCCACTCAATCAAATTTACTTATAATTGAATTTCACCTTAATTTTAGCTCTATCTTGGACATATTCTACGATTCTCAACTATTTTCGATTCTTTTTGAAACATCACAAAACATGTTAAAACTTCTTCTATCTTCATACTTTTTAACCATTATTCTGTCTAATAGAAAAATTCATTTTAATGAATATTTTCATTACGATTAAAAAATATGATGAACTGAAAATCCACATTATTATACTCCACACAAACTTGGTAAAAAACAAACGAATTATCTTTCTGATACTCTGTATCAATAGAAAGACATAAATTTTTTATTCTATTCTTCCATAAAAATCATTGTATAGAGTTAATTTTTTTTTACATTCTTAATTTTTTTATAGTGCACTAATTTTCATGGAAGGAATATTATAATATATCCTTCATAAACATTTTGTATTCTCTTGTCTTCATAAAATTTATTGAGTTTCTACATTTTGCGTCAAAATTTTCCACATTTTGGCACTTGAATGAAGTAATAAAATTCAAATAAAATATGAAAATATTTATATTTTAAAATGATTATATTTCTCTTCCATGTCCATAATTTTCATGATTTTATTTTTTAAAATCATTTATGTTTACTCAAATGATTTATTAAGGATATTATAATATAAAATGGTAATTTTACAAGGTTTTAAATGAATATTTATAATTAATTTCTAAATTATCATTGTAATCTTTTGTGAAAAAAATTCAAAAGAAATGTTTATTTTTAACATATGTGGTGTTAATAGACTGTCTTACTGACATAATTTTTTAATTAAATTTAGCTTCTTAAAATAGTATTTAATGATTTTAAAAATAAAATTATTCATTGAAAACATATTTTAATTTTTTATTTCTAATTTACTTTATTCGCCCAAAAATTAGATTTTTTTATAAAAAAAATTTCTAACAAATTAATAGACATATTTTTTCTCTAATTAATTCTGTGGTCATTTAATTTCACCCAAATAAATAAATTATTCTATATCAATTTTAATTAGAAATTACTTTTATTTTAAATAATCATATTACGTTTATCATGGATATTTACATTTCCTAATTAGTGTACTAATTGAATATATAATATTTTACTATGAATATTACTTGATAAATTGGAAAAATCATTATATTTTTTATTATATACTCAATATAGACATTTTTAGAAATATTATTTTTTATGAATCAAATTGATCATTAAATATATGGTTAATTCATAGGAAATGCAGTGATGTGTGGGGGCAGTTTCATAAATCCATTTGCTGCATCGGCGGTTCTAATGAGAAAAAGTAGTTGTCCAAAACATATTAAATAGGATTTTGGTGTATAACTACCAAGTGTTTAAATTTTCATGGTGCAAGGAATTTACAGTGATGATATCGGGATTTATATGACCCTGAATTTTATTATAATTCATTTCCTTCAAAGATAATTCACATTAATTTATCCATGATTTCACTATGTTGATATTATATATGGATGAATTTCACGATTACATTTATAATAAAATGGAATGATTTTCGGTTATCTAACATTCCATAAAGATTAATACTTATTTATGCCTGATATATTTCCCAATATGAAACAATAATTAAGCATTTTAGATCATCATTATATTGTTTTCATTCCCTAGGATATGAATAAAGAACCAGTTAAAAAGTTTAAGGATACATAATATTTACTTTCAAAATGATTTTATAATTTATTTCTACTATAATAAGGGAAATATAATTGTATCTTGTTTTCTAAGAAGAATAAACTGATCGATTCTAAGTGATGTGATCCCTTGAATACTATTTCAGTGTAATATTGTATAATCAGATGACGGTTTACTAGAGTTGTGATTTTTATAAACATAATTCTTATAATTAATTTTGACAATCAAAATACAAATTAAATTTAAAAAAATTGTTTTTAAATATCCATATATAAGAATAATAATATAAGATATAATTTTATTAATTATAGGGTTTCTAATTTCGAAATTATTTAGAATTTATTAATGCTCAAGATCAATTGGATAACATTTCCATAATTGATTTCCATAAGGATAAATTTGAGACTTTGAGGAAGAATATGAATTTATATCTCCACCCATATTATTAAGAAGCTTTTGGAAGACCCCTAGTGATCCTTCTATTATATTATCAAATGGGCGATATAATTAAAAAACTCTTTTCATGGAAGTTATGAAAGATAGATTTTTTGTACACATAATGTGATACTTGGTATGTCAAAGTGTGTATTTCTATACTATATTTTTCAAATTTATGAGATATTTTTATTGTGTAAATGGGGAGTTTTTAGATTAAGTGTTTTCCCTCATAGAGGGTAAGCAACTTAACACTTGGAAAAAATGTTTCTTATCTCTATGATATGGATTTATCTTAAAAATACTACTATAACCTATAGTGTAGTTTCAAGATGTGTGTTTTTGATTCTATTGGATGAGGAGTTGAGTATAATGAATTTGTTAGGAATGAGTTACATGGGTTGAAAATAAATAAAAATGGGATACTGATGTTCCAATATAATTTTTGAAGGAGTTGCCTTTGTTGTGAAATATATTTCAGAAGAAAAAAATTGTTGGATTTTTTTGAATTTTTTTACCTGTTTTAATGTGTTATAGAATGATGATGGAGGATTATGATTTTTTTAAATTTATCTAGAATATATCTAATTAGATATCTTTGTAAAAATATTAATAATATCCCTCAATGTAATATGATCCATGTAAAGTGGTCCACAAAAGAGTAATGATGTAAAGGGATTCATGTATGAGTCATTGACATTACGGTATCCCTAGAATATATAGACAAATAATAAAACTAGTATAACAGTGGATCTTTTTGTAATATTTATTCAGTAACATAAGGGGATCAATGTATGGGTGATCCAAATTTGAGTAGGATTATATTAGGGCACCTCCATCAAACAGAGTGATAAATATGTGTTTAATAACAACTATCTAAGAATTATATAACAATTATTCCTATGTAATTTAATCTAAATTAAGATGACATTATTGTTCTTCAATGGTCAAGTGTCGTGATTAATTATGTGATCATTGTTTGTGAACATATAAAATGAGAGAACTCCCATATCATGGATCAGTACAAAAAACTATTGAGTTATGTTCCATGTTGTTCTTCAATAAAAATGTTCTATAGAATACATTGAGGATTTGAAATTAGTTTTTTATTTAGATTCTTGGAGATATAAAATGAATATATTTGAGAGATAAAATGTGAATATTGAGTGATATACCAAGATATTTGAAATAAAAAAAATTAGAATCAAAATTATTATCGAATATATGGGACTGAAATTCAATATTGTTTACTTGAGAAGTCACTGAACTTGAGATTGGGGAAATATTTCAACAATGAAAATCAAAATATTCTCCACTAATTCATTAATCACATAAAAATGAATAAATTAATATGTAAATAGTGTTATATAATATTTAAAAGGTTTTGATATTGTTTTTCATTGTAAATATTGATGCATCAAGGTGATAGATTATTTTTAACAACGTATCTCATACTCTATTTGAGTATTATAAAGAAGTCAAAGTAATCTGAATCAACATACATTTATGTTGGTGCGTGCAACTAATAATAGAGGGACATTGGTTTCATGATTTTATTCTCTTATACATTAATAAATCATCACTAATAATATGATAAGAAACCATTGTACATATTTTAACATTTTTGTAATTATGAATGTTGATACCAATTCAAGAGTTGAACTTATATTTGATAAAAAATCATTATATATCAGTATAATGACCTAATTCATTCATTTGGTACAAATAAAATTATGATGATGGTGGTTACGAGTTTAAAATGCATCCCATTATTTGTAGTATTACATGTTCAATGATACAAACTACCCTTAATTTTTTTATATCCTTTAGAAAATGCAAAATTATTAAAGGATATATACAATGCCCATAATTTTTAAACACTATTATAAAAGTGATCATCCATGTTTTGTAACTAGCCCAACATATAAAAATGGTAAGGATATCAAGTTAAAGATGAATCATGTAAAAATTACCATGTCATGATCCTTTTCTTCTAATTTTTACATAAGGGATATGATCTGATATTAAGAGTGTTTCACAAATCAATCATATTTCACAGGTTAATTCATAAAGGAAATGATTTAAAAAAAAAGTACCACTGGTTCACCCCACCATCATAGTTGTACACTAATTGATCTGGTACCTCTATTTTCATAACCTAAGAGGGTTGTATAATGGTAAGAGGCTCTCAACTAAAGTGGTTTTTAGGTGTGGTCCATCATGAATGTTACCAAAAAATTGTATAAAATACAAGCTTGAATGGCCAAGTGGGAATGACATGGGGTTCATACAAAGTGGAATCACATGTATTTTGATTAATGGTATGGGATAATCAAATTAACATAGGTCCCTTGAACCATATCTGTTGACTAAATGGTCATCGATGGCCATGACACCATGTAATGTAGAGTGGTACTTGAGAAATATAACATGTGAGGAGTGTCCTAGTGCCTAGATTATGTTACAAAATTTGAACAATAATAATGAGTGTTCATTTTTTAAGAAACTCAAACATTGGTTTGAATAAGTAGTAAACAAGATTTTGTGAAAATACTCTGCTCTATTGAGTGTCCTTATATTTTCATCCTTGATATATAGGGATTTGTATGATATATTAATTCATATTATGATGTGTTGTTCATGGATTATGTGAATTAGGTGTGCTACATTATAGGTATTAATATCCTAACGATAATTCGGGTTTGTGAGAATAATGCCAAGGGTGATAACAGATTCACCAGTGTTGTGATATTTGTTGATATATATGTATTATAGAGATTATTTTTAAACATAAATTTTTTGATAGTAGTGATATATCATTAAAATTATGTATGGTTCCAAAGGAATACAATCTTGAATGTCATATAAATTTGAGATAAATCGGTCACCATGGATATTATCTATGATATTTCATTCTCCATAGAAATTATTTAATAGTAATACATCATTCATACAGTGTTACCTCAATCACGTTTTCTTTTAGTGGTGATACCTAATTAATTATTGATTAATAATTCACCATGATTTTAGTTTTTTGGTGGATAATCCACATGGGAATTTTTATATGGTGATGTATTTATCACCTAGTGATACATCGTTCTCCCTTCATTGATGGTCAGATTGGTGATTGAATATTAAAATAGTGAAACATCATTCACATTAATGGTTATTATATGGTGATATATCATTCACATAAACATATATCATTCACCCTCATTTTTTGTATTGATATATGACTTAATAAGTTTTAACTCATTCTTCATATTGATTTTCTTCGTCAATATCCACCCATTATAATGGATAGTGATGTATTAAAAACCAAAGATATGAGTTGGTGATATATAATTTACCTTGACTAGAGTACCAGTGATACATCATTCACATAATAATTATGAAATTGGGATGGATCTTTATCCTTGACAGATGTTTTGAGTTGTGATATATCATTCACACTTAGGTTTTGTTTAGAATATGTAAGCATTGTCCCATTTTGGTATTTCCCGAAGAAGGTATGTGTCAATCATTATAGTGTATCTATGATTACCAAATGGGGTTACTATTGTATGCATATGATGTAACAATATACTTTAAATTCAATTAAATAATACACATATATAATTAATTTTTTAGGGATGCAATATTTGGTGGCCTTTTA
Source organism: Viscum album (assembly GCA_963277665.1). Taxonomy (NCBI): domain Eukaryota; kingdom Viridiplantae; phylum Streptophyta; class Magnoliopsida; order Santalales; family Viscaceae; genus Viscum; species Viscum album. The sequence goes on along the minus strand of OY728125.1, from coordinate 1,464,293,958 downwards.
TGTTTTATTCTCACACCCAACATGAAGAATTAGTGCATGTGCAGATCATGTGGTTTTCATATAGTTGGGAAATGGATTAAGTATTTGATGATGATATTGAGGATCTCAATAGGTATAATGATATGAGTTTTATGTGAGGGAAAGGTTTTTATTGATCATATATTTATTTTTATTCAATTTATTTCATCAATTATACATTATCTCCCTATTAGTGATACAATTTTAATGTATGTTTATTTGACCAACATTTGTTCATTATTTTATAGAATTACTATGTCATTTATATGATTTTATTTATACTATGATTCAATATTTTCCACTCAAATATTATACATTATTTTTTTGTTATTGGTATTTATTTATCATGATGATACTAGATGGTATATACTCCCCATGTGGATTATTATACCATTTCTAATCATCAGAATCCTCAAGAATACTTTGAGGATTCATTAATGTAACCTGGAACCTTTCATATTTGATTCATTCCAACAAACTATTTTAGGGATATTACATAGTGTTATCATGTTTTTTCATACCATTTTGGGATATGGTATATGGAAATCGAACTATTCATAACATCGGATAGAAACAATGATTATTCTTATCCAGCACTTGGATGAGAAAAATTCTTTGTTTCCTTGGAGTAAGAATCATTATTATTTAATTTTAATTTTATATTTGAGATGATTTTTCCATGTATAATGTTCTTGTTTATTTATTTCTAGGGTTTTCACCTTCCCAATAATGGTGAGAGGTTTATATTCATGAATAATATTAAATATATATGATTCGCATGAAATTTAAATGGATTTATGTGATTGATTATTTGATAATGAGAAAAGGTACAATGTTTAATATGTTAATAATATTTTATATAATATTTTACTATAAAATTTGATGGATAAATTTTTCATGAATATATAATGAATATTGGTTCAGATTCAACAGAAAATGACCATCTTTTTTACTCTATATGTATTTGAAACCTTGATTGAGAGTTTGGTATTTTTGATAGGATCCTTCTCGAGTGATATTAAGATACTTATTTTGTAGGCTCTATGGGGATTATTGAGGTATGTTTTCAAATATTATCATTCCTATATTATTTGAAAATATGAGCATAATTATGCACCTAGAGTGAGTGTTATGGATTTAGGAGTATTTTTTAATGATAAGAGCTCTAAAATGGTTGATAGAAGCTAGGATTCCTTATGGTACTTCGGAAAAAGGCATTAAGGGTGCTTCATGAACATTTACACTTTTGGTTCAGGGAAATTTTTTGAGGTCCAAGGGCTTAGTGATGTTGATATTTAACATAATGTTTCTTTTAATTGAGTTTGTTAACAAAATAATAGGTCATATTTCATATTATTGTTCAAGATGAGTAATGTTTTATATAAGAATACCTAGGTAGAGAGGTTATCGGGGAATTGGGGATACATTTAGTGATGTGAATAATATGTACATGCTTCAGGTTGTGGGATTTATGGATGGGTGTTGTGATTGAGGATGTGCTCTAAACATGTGATCACTGCGTTAGTTATGTATAAAAAAGTATAGAAAATATTTTGCTTTATTGGAATTATGTTTTTGAATAGAATATATGTCATGGTTCATCAATTAATTAGGTGAGTGAGGTAATGATTGATGATTTACAGCTTTATATGGCATTATTAATGTGGTTTGAAAGGGATTCACTAGGTTATATTCTTATTAGGTTTTGATATTCTAGAAAGCACAATGTGGAGAGTTCCATTATGTGGAAGTCATTTGATACTAGTTTACCTTTGTAATAAGAGAGTGAGTGCTCACATGATATATGAGGTATGTAAGATTATATGACATATTCTCGTCCTTTAATGATGAGTTCAGTTGATGGTTAAGCATAATTAGAACAAAATGGAATGTATATATGTGGATTTTGTGAAAATCTTTCAGATTGTGTGATTAATTTGCTGTCGTCATGTTTGTATTTATGGTTAGGATAAATTAACGAGGTTAATGAATGGGGATAACATAGAATACCATGATATATTAGTATATATTTTCAATTAATTAAATATAGTATTTAATATCTTTATACACACACAACACAATACCAAAACAGACAATGATGCATTTAATTAAGAAAAAAATTAAAGTATTAAATATAATGATCAAAATGTAGATATTAAATTGGAAGATATAAATAGAATATGATAAATTATTAAAGAAATTCCTGAAAAAAATGAGAGGGTCTTTTTAATACCAATTCATTTAAAAAAATAAATTAGTTTATGCAAAGAAATAATGATTTTTTTTATTCTTAAGAATGTATTTTCTTAATATTTCCCTTTTTGGGGTCTTTTTATTCTTTTTAAGACAATAAATATATTATCATTTAGTGATTAATGAATGTATTTTTATTTTAATAATATATTATCCAAAATATAATTATTAATTGATAAGAAATTGTTAGAAGAGTTGTTAATTATTAAAAAGAACTCCTTGAATGAAAACTTTTTTTAATATTTTTTTTTTCAATTTAAAAGTTTGTTTCGTAAATTATAGAACATAAATTTCTGTAAATTAAATTCTTTTATTAGATTTAGTATGAAAATGTTATATGGGGATGAATTTATATTAGTTTTTTGAAAAGACTGATTTTAGGATGAGTAGTGAAAAATACATTTTTTAGAAATTTCGTAATTTTTATGTAATAATTACTGAATAAAAATAACTTAAAATTCATGAACAAATTTTGGTAATTAAATAATTATTTAATAATTTAAATTTTACTTTTAATAAAATATGTTTGTTTTAAAAACATATTAATACCATTCTTCAATATTACATAAAATTTTTCTAAACAAATTTTTTTATGCTCTAAACACATATTATTTAATAATTAATTTTTTTCACACATAGAAATTTCATATTATGAAATTGATTTCATATTTTAAAAAATTATTCCTAAATTATATAATAATAATAATAATTTCAATTTCAATTTTAGAAATAATTTATTGAGGGTGAAAAATATTTATCATGGTAAAATTAAATATTAAAAGTAAAAACAAAGATGAAAATGCCTAAAATTCTTCAAGTGTGCGTTAAAGGTTTTGATTGAGAATAACTTGAACCCTAATATTTTTTCATGATTTTTGAGCCACATTCATTCCATTTTATTTGATTAATTACTACTTGTCTTATAAGCCATCTACTAAATTAATATTTCATGATGGGTGGCCCTTCCCCTTGGGGGATATGGCCTGCCTTTTCAGCTTGTGTGTGTGGTGTGTGTGTGTGTGTGTTTGAATGTAATTATACCCCCAAGAAACAAATCTATATATATAAAGAGACTTTATCCACCCCACTTATCCTCAGGAAAAAATCCACTTAGTTCAAAAAAACTATTTCCAAATTTGTATACAACACTCCAAGGCACATCCTTGTGTACCACCTCTCAAAGGATTAATCCTTATTGTAAAGGATTTATTCAAATGAGTGGGGGGTAAAGGTTCTGAAATCACTACTTTTCATTTATATTTCTTCAATTATTCTTATCATAACTCAATTTATATTATAACATATTAACCAAATAACATCAGTATGATTGGTGTGTTGAAATCTAAATATGTTTAGTTAATAATAATGGTCAACAATCCTCGTCTAACATAATAAGTTTGAAAATTTCATCTATGTGTAGGTGAATACGATTGCTTCCAGGAATGTCGTTTTTTTAATAATATGATACATATAATGTTATAAAATAATATTTAATAAATATATAAAATAATTATATCATAGTTTATATATTGAAATGATAAACCATTTTATATCATCCTCTTTTTATATGGAAAATTAAAATGTCATACATGTGTATGTGTGGACAACCACTTCCTCGGAATGAATTTTTTCATTTTTCATAACTATATTAAACTACTAGAACTAAACTATATTTTAAGATATATATATATATATATGATATTATGGATTCATGTATATCATGAATATGTTTCAGAATCTATGACAAAAAAAAGGAATATCATTATTAGTAATCTATTGATATCAGAAAATTATTCAAAACATACTCTCAATCGATGTCATTCTATCAAACCATAACCATAGTTCCAATTCAATGAACCACATGATTTATAAATCATTGAAAAAAATATTTAAATTTATTTTATATTCAGGTAATCATTATATTGGTTTAAAACAATGGTTTTTGATCTATTTATTATGAATCATTTAAGAAATATTAAAAAAATATTACACTTGACAATGAAAATAAGTGAAAAATAACGAATGAATGAATTAAAATAATTATAATGAAATAGAAGATTGGGTTATAGATAATTATAGGTTTATTAAATGCGATATTAATGTAGTTATGTACATTATAAATAATGTTAAATTTCATTCATGGAAGCTAAGAATTAAGGAATGAGTTTCTCACCTCAGTTTTATTACATTGAGAGATATTACATATTCACCTCTTATCCTTATTATATATACTACCCATACATTTATATTAAATATAATTAAAAATCAATATAAATAATTTACAATCTGGCTTATTCACTACCTTTAATTTTTTGTTGATTTAAAAAGTAACATAGTTGTAATGGTTTTATTCCAATTTGTTTTTCAAATCAAGATTAGAAGGAATATAAAAACTTATACTAAAAAAAAGTAATGAATATTATTTATAAAACCTCATAATTTTTCTAAATCTATATTTATTTTTATTTTCAAATGTTTGCAATCAATTTCATTTCCAATGGAAAATAATTTACCCAATTTAATGCTTCTAAGTGAAACCAAACCTACCTCTTCATTTTAATCTGTATATTCCTCTTTTATGTCAATAATAATTTTTCAAATATCTTTTTCAAAAATTCAATAATATATTATGGCTATTTTCTACTAATTGTTTTATATTTTAAAAATAATATAATATAATATTTTACCCTGTACTATAAGTGTCATTTTAACCAAAGTATCCTTTTTTAAAATTTTCTATGTGAATGCATTGTGTTCCATTATAAGAATTATTCATAAAAAAGATTAAATAATATTTTATGAAATAGTTTTCAAAATGATTTTGATTAGTAATTTTTTAAAAAAAATTAAAAAGAAATATTATTTATCAAATGTAAAAGTATATTTTTAAAAGGAATTCCTGTTTTTAGAAATATATTTTAAAAGTTACTGTTTTTAAGAATGGAGTATTTGATATTATTATATATTATTAATGAAATATCTTCAAATAATATTTATTTTTTATATTTTTTTCCTTCTGAAAAACCCTTTAAATTTTAAATGGTATTATTTTAAATTATTTATCATGCATAAATTATTTCTTTCTAAAGAAAACATTTAATGGAGTATTTAATTATTTCAAAAAAGTGATTTATCTTTTTGTTTTTGTATGTTCCTTTTCAAATAAAATGAAAATTGTATTTTATATATTTTTAATATCGTTCTACATTATGTATGTTAAAATATGAATATTTTCATATAATACCATCAATATTCATTCTCGCGATATGTAATGAAATTTCTATAAATGTCATCATGAAACCCATATAATTTCCATGGGTTAACCAAGTCATATTTGAAACCCAAAAATTTTCATATTCTCTCAGAAAAAATATCTATCAATGATCATTATTTGATAGTCACAGGTTCTATATATCTCACCAATGCATTAGTTAGGGATTTATATATCAATGTATAATATATTTTTTGATTTTTTTACTTGTGGTTAACATTGATTACAAATGTAATGAGTGACTGTATTTTCAATTCGGAATGATAAAAAATATAATATGTTATTGTATTATAGGTTACCATGATAAAAAAACATTGTGTTGGTGTTTTCTAACTTAGATATTATTTCAAATACTATGCATCATTTATATGCTGTTATCTATGCTCAAAAAAACAATGCTTGAGTGTATTTATGGTTAGTTATGCTCCCAAATATTGTGAATGATTGTATTAGTTGTTATTTATGCTTAAAATGACTATGTGTGATTGTATTATTGGTTAGATATTATCACAAATATTGTTCATGCTTATAATTGTGAATAAATATATTCATAATTATTTATTTTAGAAAGCTTAGTCTTATGTCACATTTCTATGTGATTTACAAATTTTATACTCTTTGAATCACGAATATCATCTCATGATTCTACACTCTTATGATATGGTATATGTCTAATAAAATAATATTATATTCAAATTTATTATACATTGGTAACAACCCATATTTTTCAATGTTCAATTTAATAATATATTTTTCCCATGATCATGATTTATTATATGCTTGTGATCTATCCCTTGATGAAATGTTCATATTTTTTCCCTATTAAGAGTTTTATCTCAGCACATTATTATATTTGAATTCCTCGGGTTATGAAGTTTACTTACTCATATGAGGAGTCACTAAGGTATTGTAGGGTTGTTTTATTAATAATAATTTTTTACAAGTCTCATATAATAAGATTATTATGTAGCTAAGTAGTTGGGGTTTATCTTTCTGGTAATCACCCTGTAATACTAGATCTGGGTTGGGGGCTCAAAACCCATTGGTAATAGGGTACTATTGTAGTAGTGTAGAATTACTATAGTATAATTTTTGTAGTAGTCAAACTATATCATTAGTGGCACTATAACAGTGGTTGGAACTATAATAGATATTGTAGCTGCAACAGCATTGTTGCAAGTACTATAGCAGGTCGGGAACTATAACTACACTATTAAAGGGATTGCCTTTGGGAAAATAAATATGCGCCTTTAGGGCCATGTAATACTAATTCAAGCCAACTTGTTCTCTTGGACCTGAAATGGGATTCATTCCCACTAGTCCTATGAGCCATGTACAAATTAAATACATATTAATGGAGTTGATATCCCTCAGGAGGAGATATGCCCTGCCTTTTTTGCGTTTATGTGGGGTTTGTGTGAGTGTTGAAATGTAATTTTACACCCAAGAACCTAATATATATATATTTTTATGTAGATAATAACAAAAGAAACAAAATATTTTGATTCTATATATTGTTTTATTTTTATAAGATGTAACGACTAACTCAGGTGAAATATATGAAAGTGTATATTGATTAAAATCAATTGAAATATATTTAAATTGTAAAGAATTAGTATTTATAATCTAACCCATATGTGCAGATATATGGTTCCAAAATTAGTATATAAATGGGGATTAGTTGCTTTAAGGATTTGAAATAGATTGATCTATTGGAAACTGTTGGATTAGTCAAAGTATATGATAACATTATGATTTTTTTATAATGTAGAGATTGTGTGGTTTCTAGAAATTAAATCCATTGCATGATATAAACATGTGAATATGGTCTGGCAGAGATTCACTTATGGGTAATAACCCTTAAAAGTATTGTTGGGTATTAACTCAATATTCAACTTCTGAAAAACGAAGAGGCCTAAATGAACAATTTTTTTGAAACTACAAAGGGATATTCTTTGGATAATTCAAATTCACTTGGGAAACAATTATGTGGTATTTGAATATATCTAGGTCAGAAAAACTAATATGAAATGATAATGGATAAAAAAGATTAAATATTATAGATTTATAAGTTAGGATATTCATATCATTTATGTGTTGATTCTTCTTTGTTTATATTATCCTCTTATTAATTTATTAATCTTCACATACCCCAATTTTATTTTATTTAAGTAATGGTTTGAGAATGTAAAATTTTGGTACATATTTTATTTGATGGATAATGAAAACATATTACCAATGATAAACCAAAAATAATTATAACTAGAGTGATAAATCTTATCGTTATGCCTAATTATGTATATTGAATTTTTATTGATAAATTCAACATATTTAAACTTCCAAACACTATGAAAATGGAATTATATTGTTTTATATATGTTCAAGTGATCATGGCCATATAGAAAATAAAATTAAACATCCAATGTGTCAAGAATGAGGTATTTTTCACCCATAGAAATATCATAAGGGAACATAAAGATGCATTAAATGTGTTAAAGGATGGAATAAAAGAAAAAAAATTAATAAGAGAAAATAAGGACTTAAGTTAACACAATTTATAGAAATGATTTTATTCCCAAGGAAATAGTAACAACTCCACGTATTAAATGTACAATGTTTGGAAACTATGAAAAAAAATCCACAATCTTAGGACAAATGAGGATGGTAGAGATCAACAACCTCCTAAAAAAAGTGAATAAAAAATATCCCGTGTAATCAGAACTATTATTGTTGACAATTATAATGAAATAGAGAAGGTAAAATTCATCGATGAGATGGATGGGAAAAGTATCATGCTACCATTCTTTCTCTTTAGAGGATATATTTTCTGTAATAATTTTTATATATTAATCATGTGATTTCGAAACCTTTTCTAACATTAAATTTATATGCCAATAGATTAAAAAAATATCCCAACACTCGGGAATAATTCAATATCTTGATGGATAATGGGAAGATTTATTTATATTTTTGAGAACCTAAGTATCCCATCTGACCCATTTTGGTGAACCCCATATGGGGAATTACCATGTTTTTCGAATAGATTGATCATAAAAAAGATTTACAACCTTATATTGTTAGGAAATAGATAGATAAACAAAGAAATATATAAATTTCTCTTATTTTATGACTATTTGTAATATCCTAAACACAAAAACTTATTCAAAATACTGAATTCAAATCATATCCTATGGTTTTATAGAAGACATGAACAACATTATAGTTCAAAATATTATGTTCATATTAAATAATAAAATATAACAATATATTAATTACTCATAATCATTTCAAACATGTTTTGACCTTTGTACATGGTAAAAAATTCAATAAATTAAAAACCTTGTTATGCATTGTATCAACTCACGAATCTGACTTAATGAGCATGTGATACCATAAAATAAAATGTTGAATTAGAGTACTTAGTGATCTTCATTTTTAATGTTAAGACTCCAAAAACTAAAATTTTTACAACCAAATATTAAAGCATAATTTTCAAAATTGGTTTTAATATATTCCAATTATAAGGAAATATTTTAATTTAATAATATTACCCATGTTAATGATGTTGATATTTGATAAGAAAATATATCTCGGGTCATGATTATGTAAAAATACCAACAACTATTTTTCTTGGTGGGAGAAATTAAAATTATGATAAAATAATGTATTTAAAGGGGGTAGAACATACTTCACCATTATTTTAGAATATATTTTTCTTTAATTTAATAAAAGGATGAATTTATTTCTTCTAAAAAAATTAAAATCCAAAAAGTACCATAACAAATTTTATTAAGGTAATGTTTAATGTTTTAAATATGACAATTGTAATGTAGACATTAAAATTGTGGTATAAATAAAAATAAAAATATTTGGTATTATATGTAGGAATTAAATAAAAGGATAATTATTAATACCAATAAATTTTTAAAATTCAATTTTTGTTACAAAATAACAATTATGATTATTTTATGATTAAAAAGATTTTTCCAGAAAATCTCAACTATTTGCGCTACATGTTTTTTATTTTATGAAAATATATATATTTTGTTTTAATGATGGAAAAATATATTTTTATATTAAAAATATTTTAATAAATAATTAATTTATAATTAATATTAAATTAGAATAATAATAGTTAAAAATTAAAAATTCATTATACCATAAAAAAGTTTTTTCATTAACATTTATTTTTCAATTTAAAACTTATATTCATAAATTTTAGAATTTTAATTACATAATATGAATATAATTTTGGGTTAGTAATAATAATATTATCTTATGAAAAAATTATGGAATTTTTTCTAAAAAAATTAAATAAAAACTAAATAGTGAAAAATTTTGTTTTTACAAATACAATGAATTTTATGAAATCATTAAGGTATAATCATAACTAAAGAATTATTAAATAATTTCCCTAAAAAATTATTTATTAATAAATAAATTTATATAATTAAAATATTAATTTTTATTTAGAAACATAGTATAAGCATTTTTCAACCTAATTAGAAAATGTAAAAAAAAAATTTCATAAAACATTTATTATATTATAATTAATTTTCTTCACACATAAAAATTTTATTTTGTGAAATCAATTTTGTAATTTTATTTATAATAAATAAATTATCAAATAACATTAATTTTATTAACATTTAAAAAATTAAGATACTAAGGATAAAAAAGTGTTCCCATTCTTAACCTAAAAATGATAAAAAGAAAAAACAATTTTAAAAAAACCTAATATTAAACAAAACTTACCTCTATGTGTGTAATGAACCACTAATTCTCATTGGCTTGAGAGTACAATGAGTCATTACTAGGCCTTAAGCGACATCCCCAAGATGCCAAAGGCTGACAATAAATGCCGATGGTTTTCAAATAAAAGTTGGGGGACAATTTACCCTTTAGGAAATAACACATAAACCAACCCAGCATACCCAATCATTCACTATATGATGCATGAATAAAATAAATACCACTAAACAGTTTCATTATGTCAAACGACATTAATTACAGAACATCGGAAAACCAAACTAAGCATCAAGGTATATAGAAGATGAACAACTCAAGGCTCTCAAAAGGCACCATGACTTCGTGCTCCACAAGCTCCAAGCTCCACAACATCTACCAAGAATTGCAATGAGAAACCAGAAATAAGATGCTATACCTTTACCTGTTTCCTGGAATACAACATATGTACAAGCACCACACTGCCAATGTAGGGGTGAGCATAAAAATCATTAGATTTCTCCAATGACTTTCTTAGTCACACCACTATGATAGAAAGGTTAACAACATTTATATAAAAAATAGTTCATATAGAACATTTTCTAAAAAGAAGTTAATAGAAAAATATAAACAAGTATCAAAAACCATTCATAACCAAAGGCATTCCAAAAGAAATTGAAACTAATTTTCTATCAAGTTATTTTTCCATAAAAATAACCAAACAAGTTTAAAAACCATTTCACAAACATTCCATTTTGGCATACCCAACCATTCCACAAACCCATTCAACCAACCATGCATGCTACATGGAAGAGGGGAGAATCCATAACCCTTATACATCCCAACAATGATGCGGGATACTTCTTACTGTTATCCAACCCAAATGCACATGAATACTTGACGGGTGAGAGCCCTGACCCTTAATCATCCAAACACTGATGAGGGAGACCCCTAACCCTTATCTGTACCGAATGCAATATGAATGTTTTACAGGGGAGAGCCCTTTCCCTTATGGTAATGTCCCTACCCCAGTCACACCTAAACTGGTGACCCGACTAGTTACCACATGACCTCAAGTGAGTCTCCCCTTACTCCAGAGGCTGTTTACTAGCAGCGAGGGTCTAAGGATAGTTAGTGGGGAGACTATACCCTCATTTGAGTTCAGAAAAAAGAAAAAGGAAATAAATAGAGGAAACTTTATAACAAATGATAAATCATCTGAAACTAGATTCTATAAATCTTGTACAAAAAGATAGACAACGCAACATTATACAGTAGAGGCATGTATGACATGATAAAGATACAAAAGAAGAAAACAATAAACAAAACAACATGATTTGAATTCCAATGTAGAAAAAATTAATGACATAAATCCACAAGGTAGATCTACTCGAGCATCCCGAGCATCTGCTCGGTCCTCTACTCCTATCTCCCATGTAAACGAAAACAACATAGCCCTACAACAAAATAGAATCTACATGGGTACCCAATGAAATGGCGGCCCGAGTAAGGTGTGAGATATAAATCTCAATAGGTCGAGACCATCAGTGTCTACCCCAAATCTGGATCTTTAATAAATAATTTAAAACACGTGAGGTCATGCATAATATAAAGTAATAAGTACAAAGTAACTATATACTCAAGTGCCTGCTTCAGCCCTCAGCTGGTGTCTGAACCTGTACCATTCATTTGTCATGCATACACAAAAATCATTACATAATTATTTTCCATTTATCAATTACTCAATTATTATTATGAATGTCTTGATATTTGGCCTACTCCCGACATCCCCCGCATAATTCACTCACCAAAGATGTCTCCAAAAACAATCTAAGTAATCAATGTAAAGACTGAATCGAAGCTTGTTCTTTGTCTTGGATAACACGTCATAAGTTATTCAATTTAATCTTTCATATATTATTCCTAATCCCATCCACTAAAAATAATGATTTTCACCTGCGTCAGTTCACTAAAAGTGGTTCAACCAATTCATTAATATGCATGAACCCTTTATCGTAATCAATTCAAAAAACATCATGTCACAACAGCCTTCATTAACCATTAACTCATTTCATGCACAAACAATTGGACCCACAATCCATTGTTAATTAAAGTGTGTAGAACATAATGTCTTCCACCCTCGTGAGTATTCGGAGCATTATTCCATGTCTCACAAACCATAGGTATTTGGAGCATCAGTCCCTGACCCATAAAACAGTATTTGTTTGCAAGCTAGAAGTTGAACACCATGCCTAGAACCCCGTGAGTATTTGGAGCATCAGTCCCTGTCTCACAACCCATTTATCAATCATAAATATACATCTATCATTGGTGTAGAACAACATGTATAACACCCTCTGAGTATTTGGATCATCTATTCCTGTCTCACAACCCATTCATCAATCACACATAAACATTTATCATTGGTGTAGAATACCAGGTCTAACACCATAAAACCAACCTGTTAATTAATTGAACAATTAATTAACAACACAAATACCTATTCAGATAAGTCAACACATTATTAACCATTAAAAATATCATTAATTTATAAATAATTAACAATTAATTATTATTCTCAAGCCAATTGAATAATTAACTCAGCACATAATTATCCAAATTCTTTAACAAGTCTGAACCCATCCATTCAAACAATGGTTCATCAAGGATTTTCAAAATCTACAAGCACACCATAATCATATCAAAACATGCTGAGAAAATCCAAGATATTTAGTGACCATCTCACACCACATATCATATCTTTAAACAACTCCATTCAAGACAACTTAAGACATGGAAAACTAGTATGCATCAAAAGGTACTCCTTTCCAACAGTCGTATTAAGCAATAAACTGACAATATTAATTCAATGCATGCAAATTAATTAAATCAAAAATTAATTAATCATATCTTATCTCTTTAACCAATCGTCAATTAGTTAATCATTTACCATTTAACATGTAATACTTAATTCCACTATTAATTATTACCATTTTCAAAATATCTTCCGAACATGCCAAATAATCGATATTCCCAATAATATGTAAAACGCACAATCTTATTCCAACTCATGAATTGATAATTAATCGTACCATAAATTATACTATTACTCATTCTTCCAATTCAAATCATTGAAATGTTTAATCATATCACTTTAAAAAAATCATCAAAACATTCTTAAGCTGAAGACATGTTCATGTCCTCACTAATCTCATGTTGGAGGAATTATTCAATAAAATCAAGAGTTTCATTCATTGACATATCATAATGAAGGAAACTCACAATACTAGTTAATTTTTAGAAATTATAATTCTTAAATAATGTTTTAATGATTTGGGACCCGACCTCAGGATTTTGACAAAACCACAACGAACAAATAACCCTCAAGAGAAACAGGTTGATTCTTTAAGAACCCACCTTAGATCACTTCTCCTAGCAATAAAAATACCAAAAATCAAACATAGAATCCACCAACATAGTCCTATCCATAACGGTCATAGATCTGTGAATCTCTGAGAAGAGGAGATGTAGATCTAAGTAGATCTAAGAAACTGATCTAGAACGAAGAAAAACGATCACGTACCTTAAGAAAATGGCTTTGATTCACCAAGATAAGCCATTATATCACCTCCAAAATGATGGGAGAACCTTATCTGACCTAAGGAGAAGAAAAATCCCGAGTTATGGCCACTTATATGGAAAAATGAGCCTTCTAAATGCAAAAACGAGTGAGATCCACAATTTAGGGATCTCATTTAAGTGCATGCATGGTTAGTGCGCATGGTTTCACAAACCATGCGCTAACCATGAGTTAGCTACTGCCACGGCCACCCTTCTCGCACAGTTTTAATGCATGATTAGACAAACCGTGCATCGCCCATGCGGAAGCTACTACCTTCAAGACCAACTAGGCACGCATTGGCCGCACGGTTAGAAAAATTGTGTGCCGCCCATGCGACTTCCCCTTTACATCAAAACTTCTATAAATGTTCGAAAAAATCCCATCTTTAGGCGATCCAACAATCGGAATAAAATTCCGAAGCTCGGTTTAAAAATAATGACCCATTGATAATCCAAAAAAGAAATTTAATGGCGCCATGTACCTGGTTGGTCGCATGGCCTCAAACGCATTTCACCGAGCGCTAGAGGCTGCTGACTAGTAGCAAGGGCCTTTAGTGTGATAGTGGGAACAATATACCCTCATTGGAAGAGTAACACAGAGAGAGATAAACAAATATACAACAGTGTAAGTAGTAATATCCAACAACAGTAAACAATGGAAGAATAAACTGATAAACAACTAGAGCACATATATATAAAGTTATGCATGGTACTTATGTCTAGGAAAACAACCAAACAAGTCAAAATACTGAATACAACAGTTCTATACAAAAGTTCAAAAAATTAGATAAAATCCACATCATCGCATGCCATAGCTTGGTCCCATGCTGTCCAGCTCCACAGAAAGTCATGTACATGAAGTAGAAGGGTGCTTTCCTTTATCTATACCTGCAGCAATATAGTCCATTTGGGCCCAAAATCATGGCTCAAATAGGGTGTGAGACGAGTCCCAGTAGGCAACCACCACAAGATCTATGTGTAACAGTCAGTGAATATATATGGCAGGTAATGTACAGAAATAAATAAATAGTAAGTACTCAGTAGTAAAAATCCACAATCCAAACATCAAGAAACAACAAAACAAAGAAGATAATAACAATCGGTAACCCTTTGGTTGTACTCACAGCCTATCCCATATGTCCTACCTAATAATTACAAGAAACCCTCTGGGCCGCACACTTATTCTAACCCCTCTGGTTCAGCTTAAGCATAGACTCTCTGGGGTAGCACTCACCATCAATTCCCCTTATAGTCTCGTATCGTACTGAGGTGATCTGGGGAAGCACTGATCATAAATTCCCTATGTTTCCTGCATAGAGGAACTACAAACACTTTGGGGAAGCACTCAACGTCAATTCCCCCTGTGTTCTCACATCATATAATTATAAAGACACTCTAGGAAAGCCCTTATGTCTATTCTCCCTATGGTCTACTACACTATGTTCTCAAGTCCCTTTTTAAATAAAAAAAATATAGTAACATGTTTTGGCCAAAGTAAAAATCATGAACTATTTGGCTAGATGTCTACAGCATATCTGTATGTCAGATAAACAAGATCACTCCATCCTACAAAACCTGGCATGGAAACAACAAAGCATCCTAAGACGCTAGGCATAACCAAACGGTCATAAGTAGAACATGCATGGTTAACACATCAAAATCATAGAAAGCAACCCTATTCACATATAAATAATATCTTCTCACACACACAAGCAAAGAAGGAAATTAATAGTGTTAAAAATGGTAAACACACAATTCACCGTTCAAGGGTATTGGCGTTTTTTCACATACAATTCAATATCCATAAACTGAGAGGCACAAACCACCTACCTATAGGGTTACAGTGAAAATGATCCACAATCAACCGTACCCATAAATTCGGGAAACCACTTCATGGAAGACCACTCTAAAAATCCTTCCCTATCTACCACGATCCTTAAAATCAAAACTCAAGGCAACCCCAACACTACATCTACAAGTAATAGATGTAGATCTAGAAAACCTAGAGAGAGGGAAGAGAAGATCTAGGAAAAACCATGGAGAAACCATGAGGAGGGACATACCCAAGAAGAACTGCCTTCGATCCACCAAGAAACCGCATTGACTTTCCTATAAAACGAGCCAAGGAGCTCCCCCAATCTCTGAAAATCGAAACTCCCACGTGGGAAATGAGTAGAAGGATGAAAGGTGGAGGAATGGGTAATCCCATGTGGCACAAGACATAAAACCCCTAATTTTAAGTGGGAACACAGTTACCCCACACGGTTTTGAAAACTGTCTGCCAACCGTGCGGTTTCCACTGTCTCACCCAGGGATTTCGCACAGCTTGCCAACATGGTTTGACAAACCTTCTTCTGCCCATGAGGATCCCTCTATCAAGGGTTGCATGGTTTCCTAGGCTATCCACATGGTTTGTTCGGATAGTGTGCCAATTGTGTGCTAACCGTGCGCCCCTTCACGACCTTCAAAAATTACTATTTTTCTCAGAAATGACCATAAAAGGAAAACATATCTAAAAAGAAGGTCAAGGTTCATACAAACATCCCCCTTTTTGTCCCAAAATTTCCCTAGCTTGGTCCATAAGAAGAAACACCAAAAAACTCCATCTATTGTGATCATACATCGGCCTCCCTCTACCAAGTCTCGTCCAGCACTCGCTCGTGCTGCCATATCACCCATACTAGAGGAACAGACCGGCCACAGGGAACCTTCGTATTACAATTGAAAATCCAGATAGGATGTTTCTCAATAGATGCATCCACCTCCAACTTGACTTCCTTGGGTTTGAAAGCATGAGTTGGGTCTGAAAAGTAACGCCGGAGTTGAGAAACTTGGAAAACATCGTGTATAGCCCGGTACCTATGAGGTAATTGAAAATAATAGGCAACCGGCCCAACTCTCTCCAACACCTCAAATGGACCAACCTACCTTGGAGAAATCATACCGTGCCTCCTAGTCCTCATGTGTCCCAACCTTGGTGTGACATGTAGAAAAACCTGATCTCCAACCTCGAACTCCAAAGGTCGTCTTCGCAGATCAGAATAAGACTTCTGAAGAGACTGTGCAGTAGCCATCCTTTTCCGAATCAACTATATCTGCTCTGTGTTCTCCTGAACAAGACGACGTCCCAGAAAAGATACCTCTCCTGCCTCCATCCAACATAAGGGTGATCGGCATGGCCTACTGTACAAAGCCTCATAAGGTGCCATCTGAATAGTTTCATGAAAACTATTGTTGTAAGAAATCTCCACAAGAGGTATATGTTTCTCCAAAGAACCTCCAAAATCATTGATGCATGCTTGGAGCATGTCCTCATGAACCTGAATTGTATGCTCCGACTGTCCATCTGTCTGGGGATGGTAAGCTGTATTCAAAAGTGCATGTGTACCCAAAGCCTTCTAAAGCCCCTTCTAGACATGAGAAGTAAAACGGTCATCCATGTCTGAAACAATGGTGTGTGAAAATCCATGCTGACGTATAATCTCTCAGCTATACAACTGCCCCTGTTCATCAACACTGAAGGTCTCCTTGATCAGCAAGAAGTGAGAAAAATTCGTGGGATTGTCAAAGACAACCCAAACTGCGTCATTCCCTCGACGCGACCTTGGAAAACCAGTCACGAAATCCATCGCGATGTCATTCCACTTCCGCTCAGGAATGGGTAACTACTGCAAAATCCCTGCTGGTTGCTGATGCTCCGCCTTCACATGTTGACAAGTGGAGCATCTCATGATGAAACCAGCTACATCCCTCTTCATACCTAGCCCCCAATACTGACGGTGTGGATCCTGATACATCTTGGTGATGCCAGGATAAACTGCCCAATCTGAGGAATAGCTATCCTGCATCAACTCCCCACTTATATCTTCTTGCACCCATACGGATCCGTAGAAACACATGATCTCATTCTCACCTATGGTCCACCCAAGAATTGGGTCCTCACCTAACACACATTCCTATAGGACTGGGCCATGAGAAACTGATAACTTCCTCATTCGCACTCGATCAAGCCGATTAGAGGTAACAACTACCGAAGTTAGAAACGTCTTCCCTTGCCTGTTGTGCACCTCCAAATGCATCTCAAACAATAGATCCATAAGCAGCCACTCACTATTGGCCTCCTGAATAGCCTGTATTTGAGTCCTCCGGCTCAGTGCATCAGCCACTGTGTTGCCTTTCCGAAGCATATAGGAAATCTCAAAGTCAAACGACTGAAGGTACTCAACCCACCATCAATATCTCAAATTCAGATCACGCTGAGTGAATATGTTCTTGAGACTCTTGTGGTTAGTGAGAACAACAAAATTCTCTCCCAAAAGGTAATATCTCCAAAAGCGTAAGGCATGGGTAATAGCTGCCAACTCCAGATCGTGCGTCGGATAGTTTCTCTCATTAGGACTCAAGGGCCGAGAGGATGCAAACTAGCAGGGAGGGACTACGGATAAAGACACAGAAGTAGAAATCAATGAACAAAATAGCATGATTTACATTCCAATGCAGAAAAAATTATAATGATTGAAATCCCCATGAGAAATCTCCTCGAGAATTCTGAGCATCCACACGGTCCTCTATTGCAATCCCCCACGTAAATTCAAACAGTATAGTCCTACAATCAAATAGAGTCTACTCAGGTACCCAGTGCAATACCGGACCGAGTAGGGTGTGAGATACAAATCTTAGTAGGCAGAGACCATCTGTGTCTACCCCAAATCCATACAATTAATAAATAATTTAAATCATGTGAAGGCATGCATAAAATAATTTAAGCAGTACAAAGTAATTGTATACTCAAGTACCTGCCTCATCCCTCAGCTGGTGTCTGAACCTGCACCATTCATTTGTCACACACACTCAACAATCATTACATAATAATATTCCATTTATCAATTACTCAAATCATTGTATGAATGTATTATGATTCGGCCTATGCCTGACATCCCCCATATAATTCACTCACCAAAGATGTCTCTAATGTCCATATATGAAATCAAAGTAATGTCCGAAACCAAGATTGCGCTTTGGCGTGGATAACACATCATTTGTTTTTTAATTTAATCATTAATGCATTATGTCTATGCTCATCCACTAAAAATAGTGATTCTCTCCTAGGTCTGTCCACTAATAGTGGATCACCCAATTAATTAATATTATTGAACCCTTTCTCATAATCAATTCACAAAACAACATGTCACAATAGCCTTTATTAACCAATAACTCATTTCACGCACAAAAAATTGGACCCATAGTCCAATGTTAATTAATGGGTGTAGAACATCTTGTCTCGGACCCTCATGAGTATTCGGAGCATCAGTCCATGTCTCATAACCCATGGGTATTGGGAGCATCAGTACCTGGCCCATAAAAAATAATGCTTCCAACCTAGGTGTAAAACACAATGTCTAGCACCCCACGAGTATTTGGAGCATCAGTCCCTACCTCACAAGAAATTTATCTACCATATATATACATCTATAATTGGTGTAGAACATCATTTCTAACACCCTATGAGTATTTGGAGTATCAATCCCCATCTCACAACCCATTCAATAATCACACATAAAAATTTATCATTGTTGTAGAATACCTGGTCTAACACCATAAAAATAACCCATTAATTAATTCAACATTTAATTAACAACACAAATCTCTCTTCAGATAAGTCAATAAATAATTGACCTTTGAAAATCTCATTAATTGATAATTAATTAAAAATTAATTATTCTTAGCAAGCCAATTGATTGAATAACATAGCACTAAATTATCCAAATTCTTTAACAAGTATGAACCTATCCATTCAAACAATGGTTCATCCAGGACTTTTACAATATACAAACACACTATAATCATCTGCAAACATGCTGAGAAAATCCAAGATATTTAGTGACCATCTCAAAAAAAAATTCATATCTTTAAACAACTTCTTCCAAGACAACGTAAGCCATGGAAAACTAGTATCCATCAAGAGGCACTCCTCGCCAACAATCATAAAAAATAATCAATTCTCAATCATAATTCAATGCATGAAAATTAATTAATTAAAAAAATAATTAATCAAACCTTATATCAATAACCAGTCATCAATTAGTTAACTATTTACCATTTAACATGTAATAAATAATTCATCAATTAATTATTACCAGTTTCCAATTATCTTTTGAACATGCCAAATATTCGATATTGCCAATAATCTGTAAAAGCCACAATATTATTTCAACTCATGACATGGTAATTAATCCTACCATTAATTGACCTATTACTCATTCTTCCCATTCAAATCATTTAACTGTTTAATCATATCATTTAAACCAAATTAGTCCAACACGCTTATACTCAACACAAATTTATGGCCTAACTTATCTCATGTGGGGAGAATTATAAAATAACATCAAGAGTGTCATTTTTTGACACGTTATAATGAAGGAAAATCACATTCCTAATTCATTAAAAAAACAATAATTCTTAAATAATGTGTTAAGGGTTTGGGACCCTACCTTAGGGTTTTGATGAAAACCACAACGAACGAAGAACCCTCAAAGGAAATGGGTTAATTCTTCAAGAACCCACCATAGATCACTTCTCCTAGAAATACCAAGACCAAAACTCATCAAAATTGGAATCCACACACATATATCTACCCATAACATGTGTCGATATATGAAACCATGAGAAGAGGAGATGTAGATCTATGTAGATCTATGAAACCAATCAAGAACGAAGATGAACGATCACATACCTCAAGAAAACGGCTTCAATTCACCAAGATAAGATTTCAGATTGCATCCAAAAAAATGGGAGAACCTTCTATGACCTAAGGAGAAGCAAAATCCCGAGTTATGTCCTCTTAAGAGGGAAAACGAGCCATCTATAGGCAAAATCGAGTGAGATCCACAATTTAAGGATCTCGTTTAAGTGCCAGCATGGTAAGTTCCCACGGATTGAAAACCGTTCGCTAACCGAGCATTAACTACTACCTCTACCACCCTTCTCGCATGGTTTGGCTGCACGGTTATACAATCATTGTTCCACCCGTGTGAATGCTACTTCCTCCAATACCAATTATGCACTGTTTGGCCGCACGGTTAGACAAACCGTTCACCGCCCATGTGACTTCCCCTTTACATAAAAATGTCTATCAATTTTCGAAAAAATACATATTTAGGGAATCAAAAAGTCGGAATAAAATATCGAAGCTCGGTTAAAAAATGAATGACCCAGTGATAAACCAAAAAAGAAATTCAGAAACATTCATAATTTTAAAATGGTTCAAAACCCGAGATCTTACACATATCCAACCCAACACTGATGGGGGAAACCCCTAACCCTTGTCCATCAAGAATGCAATATGTATACACACCACATCATCCCATGAATCATGCAAAAACACCCTTTCAATGAAAACTCATTTTTATTGAAATCCATTTCTATCAAAACCATTTCAATGCCAAACTATTTCAATAAAACTCCCTTTTTATTGAAAACCAATTCCATCGAAGTCTTTTTAATCTAAATATATTTCAATTAAACACCATTTTTATTGAAAAATCATTTTTCATCAAACAATTTACAATTTCCGCATATCCATATTTTAAAATCAACAATTTAAATTCATGAACCCAAATCACTTTGGACAACAATTCACCATGAGTTCACAATTACATCAAAACCATAAACCATTACTAAAAAAGATTTATTCCATGTTTTCACAATTAAATACATTAAAAAAACCAATTTGAAT
Organism: Viscum album; assembly: GCA_963277665.1. Classification (NCBI taxonomy): domain Eukaryota; kingdom Viridiplantae; phylum Streptophyta; class Magnoliopsida; order Santalales; family Viscaceae; genus Viscum; species Viscum album. The sequence continues at coordinate 1,464,272,335 of OY728125.1, read as the reverse complement.
GAATGAAAATCAGTTTTACTCAGTGGAGTCGAGAAAGAAGCCATATTCCTCATAGGTTTTGATTAAAACCCCAACAGTCGAAGAATTATCATGATACCCAGGTCGATTCTCCAAAAACCCACCTTAGATCACTTTTCCTAGCAAGATCATTGCAAAATATTATCATATTTGGTATCCACACACTTATATCTACCTCTAATGGTCGTAGATCTATGAAACTGAGAGAATAGGGGAAGTAGATCTAAGAAACCGATCACCAATGATGAAAAATGATCACATACCTCAAGAATTTGGATTTGATTCGCCAATAGAAGCTTTCGGATCGCCTCTGGAATGATGGGAGAACCCTCTTTGACCATAAGAGAAGAAAAATATCGAGTTAGGGCCTCTTAGGAGGAAAAAAAGAGCCATATTGAGGCAAAAACGCGTGAGATAAACCATTATAGGATATCATTTAAGTGGTTGCATGGTTTGCTCGCACGGTTAGACAAATCATGCGCTAACCACGTGTTAGCCACTACCTCGACAAACCCTCCATGCATGATTTGTCCGCACAGTTAGAAAACTCGTGCACCAACTGTGTGGAAGATACTGCCTCCAAGACCAACTATGCACGGTTCTAGCCCATGAGTTAGACAAACCGTGTGTCATTCGTGTGACTTCCCTATTGCCTCAAAACATCAATCAAAGTTATCCAGACTCTCCCATTCATCACCCTTATCTATAAACCCATTAAAATATTAATGAATCGGTTACATACCATAAACAGGGTGTACTAAAATGTTTCTTATTAAGGGTTTTAAATATAACAACTATTCCCAAATCCATTTTTTCCATCTTTTTGTTCCACCTCATACGAATAGTGACTTATCTTTTTATATTTTTTCTTAAAAGCCACTCCTCTCACTTATAGAAAGAGTCCTTACACACCATATGTATCCTCACACACCATGATATTTTTTTGAACAATATATTCTAAAATACTACTCAATAAAATCATAGACATACACTATAGGTTCTTTTCTCCTCAAAATACAACCCCTTTAAGGCTTAATCTAAGCTATGAAGGAGTTATTCCAAAGAGTAAGGTAAAAATTACCAAATCACATTTCATAATTTATATTTCATTAACACCAATTATAATATATTATATATTTTATTACATTTTAAAATAATAACATAAGTATAATTAAGATACTAAAATTTTATTTTGTTGATGTAATAATCACTCTCTACCTTCCTCCCCTCTCGTTGAAAGGATGAGAACATTATTTATGTGTGTGTGTGTCGATGACTGCCTACATGAACAATGTGTATTATTTCTCAATACCACATTATATAGATAGTAATAAAATACTATTTAGTATATAATTATGATTTTAATATTATTTTTATGATTCAAAAAAAGATAATCCATTTTACACCTTCCCCTTGTTCAATAGAAAATGAAAATGTTTGTGTTTATGTTCAAACAACGCACTCCATGGAAGGACATATTTCATTTTTCATAACCATATTTCACATATAGTTTTGAAAAAAAATCTTAATATATATGCAACACCTCTATATTTTATAATATATTTCTCTTTAAATAAATTGGAATGTGTTGATAACATTGTTTTACACGAAACATTGAGTTTTAACAAACCAAATTATTCTAATAAAATATTATTATTCATTGATTTAACCATTAACTAAATTAAGGGGTACTAATGGGTTAAATTATTAATAGAATAAATATAAATTTTGTACATAATTTAAATTTTTTGAAAAATTCATTGTAAATAATTACTCAATGTTTCGTAAATTCATTTTATTCATCAAATGTTTTCTTCAAAAATTATATTTATATATTTTTTGTAAGAAAATATTATAATAAATTTATAGATAATTTATAAAATATATTTGATATAATGATTTTTTTTGAAATCATAATATCAAAATTATATTTCATTGATATTATTGTATTTTTCTGAAATGATTAATTTTTCATTGAATTATAAAAATTATTGTTTTTTCAAATACTATTTGAACATTTTATCAAAAATATTAAATTAAAATTCCCTTTATATTTTTTATTTGTTTATAATGTTATATATTATCTCTATTATTAAAAAAATCATTAATTTTCTTTGAATGTGTGATTTTTTTGATTTTGGAATAAAAATAATATTTGAATAAAAAATATTTTTTTAAACCATTTTTAAGTATATAATTTTATCCCATTATATATAACTAAAATAATCCATAATTATTAATATTTTAAATAAAATATATATATTATAAATCTATTTATATTAATTAAATTTTAAAATGAATAGTAATATTCAAAGAGTTAATGTTTTTTTCATCGCGTATGCTTGTTTAATTTTAAATTAAATTTTACAACTTCTGTAAATTTAATATGGAAAAATTGATTAATATTTTTAATTTTAATATTTAATATTATATAATATGGTAAACATAATTTTTTAATAATAAATATTAAAATGATTATAGATTAATTAATATAGTTAAGGTTAAAACAAGTTTGCTGGGGGTTGGACATAAAATATAAGGATTATAATGCCATTAAAACATGTCCAGTTCCAAATTTATAAGTATATGTTGGTCTTATATAATATAATTCTCTTTAATTGTCCATTTTATCCTTTTATGGCGTTTAAAACATGTATATATATGTTTCTTTTCAAAATATTAAAGTGTATCATCACCCCTAATTATAAATGGACAACCCTCTCTTATCTTATTCCCACATAAATATACTTTTGGTTATACAAAGACCTAAAAAATAACTTAATTATTTCAACTAACATTTTATAAAGTCCTTGGTTTGATTATTAATCCTTATTAATAATTATTTTGGTGTATAAATAAAGAGATTCTCTAAAGAATATGTATTGTCTTTAATAATGTATTTTCATATATTTATTCATATAACTACTTTAATTATTTATAAACTATATTAAAAAAATAGGTATCTCCCATATACCAAAATTTTATTATGTTAATTTCATATCCTATATTCATTTCCACTTCCATAAAATGGGAAACCAAATTATCGATTGTGCTTTTGGCGGACTACCCTATCATGATCTGATGTCTTTATTTCCTTCACTAACACTCATGGGTGGATATAATGTTGATTTAAAATTATATATATGATATTTATCAAATAATTATACTCATTCAATTATAATATCTCATCAACTAAATTTCTTTCCATTCTATTGAAAAATGATTTTGTCGCTTGTGCGTTTGTGTGGATTACCGCAAACACCATGCGATATGATATGTTTTTTCATTTTATTTTAAATATAATGGTAGTAATAAAATACATAATTAATATATATGATATAAAAATTATAATTTTACTGTTAATTCTTATTTATCATTCTGTAAATCCATTTGACAAGAATTGAAAATAGTGTTCATGCATACGTACGACGTATTGTCTTCATGAATGTCATAATTCATATTTACAATATATAAATTTTATTGATGAATTTATATATAAATTTAATGAAAATATATCATATTTATACAACAATTAAAATTATTAAAAATAAGTAATCATAATCAATATACATGGTCCACAAAAACAGAACCAAAAACATACATGAAAAACAAAATATATATTAAGCGACACAACAATTTTAATAACTAATTAATAATAAACAAGGGAGAAAACATTATAAGTAATTAATATATGGTATGAAATATATTATTATGGCTCTATGATAGATTTATTATAAACCTATATTTATTATACATGAGTTCCGAATATATTTGTTGAAATTCAAGACTTGTGGTAAGAGATTTATTTTCTCTTTTATCTCTAAGAGACATATTCCATATTTACCACTTGGTTATTTTGTGTGGTGTGTATAGTGGCCATTAAAATTTTTATATCATGAATATCATTATTTTTACTAGATTTAATTTTTTATTGATTTTATTACTTCACGTGTCTTCAATTATAATTATACCAAATTTGTGATGGTATTATGCTATAACCACCTTATTTATCGGGCTTATTGATGATTTTGTTATAATAATGAAATATTATAATATATCTCCCAATAAAATTGTGAATTTAATTATTATATACTTATTTATATAGAATTAAAAAATTTATTTTATTTTCCAATCCCTATGTACTAAATATTCTATAATATTTTTTTTTCAGAAAACTATCTATATTTCACTTTTCATTTGAAATTCCATTTCCATCCATATCCATGTTTTTATGAAAAAATTGCACAAATATTTTTAAAATTTTAAAATGATTTCATAAATTCTTTTTTTGGTTTTCATTTTTATAAAATGTTTTAAAAGGAGCCTTCTTGTCACTTTTTAAATGAGTTACTTTTTACATGTTACTAAAATGTTAAAGGAATAATTGTTTTATTATACATGGAAAGAAATTGTACACTTTCATGATCGTTCAATTATTTTAATCGTCCGTAACATGTTTCAAAGGATCTTCTAAAATAATTTTTTCTTATTTAATATTTGGTAAAATAATAGATTTTAAAAATTAATTTTAAAAATGGAAAGTTTACTTTCATCAATATTGTTATAATTATATTTTAATAATATTCCTAATCCTCAATGACAAAAACCCATGACAATGCTTATACACTACTAGGGATATGATCTGATGATACCATCACTATTAATTTTTTTATGTTTCATTATTATGATGAAAGAATTTTTTATGAAGCTCGTTACTTTTCTATGTGTTATGTTTTAATGAATATATATAATTATTAGGAAACTAATTTATTTTACCCTGGTCAATCTAAGATGAAATATTTATTAAAATCATTTCATTTTCATTTGTAATGATATGTTGAATGTTTAATGATCTTATAGAACACAATTTTTCTATTATCAATGAGTTATTGGAGGGGACTAACATTATATATCCCTCCAGTTCATTTTTATTGTCCATATCATCATGAGATAAATGGGATTGTAATGGAAATTGAACCCAAACCCTTAAGGGACTCTGTGCACTATGTTAATCTTGGGAGTGATCCTTGACTACAACAATGGTTTTTATAGTGAAAAAATTACACTACGGTAGTATTGTACGTGGTCCTTTATTTCCATGGAAATGATTTTATATGCTTATGTGTGTGTAAAAAATCTAATTATAATGTCAATATTATACTCACATGGATTAAGTTCATTAATTACTTTATGATTCATGAATTACGAACAGTGATGATTTTTCAATATCTCGAGACTATGATATTTGATATAACGAGTATTGTTTTAAATTTTATTATCATGTTCACATACCCTTATTCTCATGTTATATTGATATATACCTTATTTACCCTTACTAAGCATCTGATCTCACCTTTTCTTATTTTTCCTTTACCACGGTTATGAAAAAATCTATTATATATTATATGTATAATAAGGGTTCCATTTATGATGAACATAGTGGGAGATGATTTATTTTACATACGAACTAGCAGTCTATGTATCCGGGTATTCAATTATACTAATCCTATATGATTCTGGCATGGATGGTTATATAATGTAATGGCCATTATTTTAATAAGAAGTTATATTTATAAATGGAATTCGTGAGTTACTATTAAATATTATATCAATGATTTAAATTTTACTTGAATATGATTATGAATTTATGACATATAAATTGACAATCATTGTGATGTAATCCATTGATATAAATATATTACTAGAAAATAGATCATTAAGGATCTCATTCTCTTGAACCATGCAAATTTGTTACCATAAAATTAATGAATGGATGATTAAATCATTGAAAAATGTATTTAAATATGTTTTCAAATATGGAGATGATTGAATAATTATAAAAAAATACAGTATGATTTCTCTATTATGAAACATGGATGAAATAATAAAAATTGCAACATCCCGAAATGAAAATAAGTGATAAATAATGAATAAATATGTAATATATTACTATAAAAAAGTATAGAACGTTTTCTAGATGTGAAAAGGGTTCAAAAATGTGTTATGAAGATATTAATGTTAATTATATATGAGGTGAAATATCATTCAAGGAAACTGATAATTATAGTAGGGGTTTCTCATCACAATTTTATTTATTTATGAAGTATTCAATATACCCCATTTATTTTATTTTATTGTATATATACTACACATTTATTTATTTTTTATATACTTATCAAGAAACCTAATGTATGAAAATATTCATCTTATATTATATTTTTTAAGGTTTTTTGATTTGAAAGTTGTTGAAGTTTTAAGGGTTTATTTATTTTGATATTTCTAAAAAATTATTACAATAAATGAATTACAAAAATGAAAAAGAATTATGTTCAAATTATCTTAAAAACTATTAATTTTTTTATCCTATATTTATTATTTCGATTTTACACAGGCTCTCTCATTTTCATTGACTTTAGTTAGTAATATTCTCGATTTTTCACATATAAGATAAATAAACCCACATATTCTTTTCAAACGATAATATCCTTACCCTCTATCCATATCAATTTTATAAAAAAATTTATTCGTGATTAAATATTTTAATAGGTTCATTGTATACTATTTTTACATTAATTACAAAAAAAATTGAGAATAAAATTTTAATTTTTTCTTTATGTATTGTTTTGAAAAATGTAACCCTTTTTATCATTTTCCATATACACACATTCATTACTTTTTATGTCCAATATTATTTATAAATATTACTGTAAACATTTAAAATGGTTTTAAAAATTATTTTCATCGTTATTTATTTATTAAAAAATAAATTTAAATATTTTTATTTTTTTAAATTAAATTTTTTGTATTTAAAAGGAATTTATGGTTTTAAAATTGATTTTCAAGGCTTCTGTTTTTAATAAAGATGTTTTTACCATATTTATATATTCTGAAAGAATTATTTTAAATATTTATTCTTTTATTAAAGTTATTTTATTATAAATTTTTTTGATTTTAATTGTACTATATAAATTTTTTCACAACATTCAATGAATATTATTTAAAAAGGGAAATTTTTTTATTTATTTTTAATAATATTTTATAATAGAGATTTTATATACATTTTCAATATTATTTATCATATATTCATAAATTTGTGTTCTAAATCTATTTCAATATCCATGGACATTATATATATTACTCTTGGGTAGTTTTCATATGCTACAATCCACATTATTCCTCTGGGTGGCTTCTAAAATGTTCAATGAATGATTACAGTAAACCCATCACTTTTTTATATATTAACTGAGAGATGTTTTAGAAATTATTTCTTCCATGTTCTCTTAACATACAGTTGTATGTATTATTTTTATGATAAATGTGGGGGCCAACATATCTTTCTAATTTATGGTTATGGATTCTAATCTCATAAAATAAAAAAAATTTCCATGACTGTATCTCTAGTTATCTATGCCCGAAAAGAATGTGTGTGTGATTTTTTGGGATATCTAAGATAAAAAATACTATAAAAGAATTTATTAGTAGTTATGTATTTTTATATAGAATATTTTAGTGTATATTTGAAGACAGTAATGCTCATGAAGACTGTGTTGAGTTTATTTTCAGTTAATTATGCTCACTAAGACTATTTTTGAGTGTCTTTATTTTAAGTTTTGTTCAAAAAGGTTGTATATGATTGTATTTTTATTTTGATATATTCCAAAAGATTGTGATTAAGCATATTTTTAGTAATCAATTCCCACAGAGACTGTGAATTAATATATTTTCTATTAACTAATCTCTCAATTATAATGTGTGGTCATAATTGTGATTGGTTGTGTTTTAAATGTTATGTTCTAATGTGTTATTAATATTCCACATTTCTATGTGGTGTTCTTATTTTGTAATCTATGTATCATGACTATTATCTTATGATTTCTCAATATTACTATATTGTATATGTATGGTCAATTGATATTACATTTCCTTTTTTATTCCTTAATAAAAACTCTTATATCTCTAGGTTTGTTTTAATTAATTATTATTACCATGATCATGTTATTTCATATACTAATGATATAACCCTTGATGACAATTTGAAATTTTTTCCCTTTCTAGGTGTCTGAGTTCACCCCTTTCTTATGATTATTTTGTTAATGTTATAAAGAAGTGTATAACCTATTAAGATTATATATGGGAGTCTCTTGTGGTTCAGTTATGGAGAAATTTTTAAACTAATCATAGCATATTATATTTACGTAGCTAGTGTCTAATGATGGTAAACATTTAATTTCTAATGATTGCATTATTATTGTGTGATGTATTGTTTAAATATCTTAAAGTACATTAATGTTTAACTATATTCCCCTCACATGTAATAAAAACCTCTTTCAATGTATTCCTTTTTATCATTAGTCCTAGTTGTTTCGGTCTAGAAAACCTTGTACCTTGTGACACCTTCCCAGTATGAGGGTTATGCTAGTCAGGGATGCTTGTTCAGTCTGCTAATACTTTTATAGAGTATAGTTCCTTGATTGGTGCCTATATATTTTGATGTTTTCTATGACACTCTACTTATTTCCCTACTATTTATATCAAGTTCAAGGGGTTTTTATGAAATAAATTGAATGTCAAAATCGGGATATTGATCAATAATAATTAATTTTAGAAATGTATAAGACACCATATATTGGTTTTGGAATGGGTATAGGTGTTATCCCATAATTTTATATAATTCATTGGTCTGATAAACGGTTACTCTATGGATTTTTAGGTATAATTTATGAGTAAGATCTATTTATTTGTATATTATTTGTGAAAAGGAAAAAATTTCTATGGGGAAATAGTTGAATGAATTAGGGTTTGTGGAGAATTTTATTATTCCAAAGGGGAAACTCAAATAAGGACTAACCTATTAACTTCGTTAAATGTAGAATTTTGTGTGGTTACTATAATACCTTTTGATATGTCAAGGGTCTGAGTGGTTTTGCATGATTTATAAGGAATCCCAAAATTGTGTCTACTGATAGTCAATTTTAAAAATAACCATTTTCATTGAGTGTCAATAAGAAAAAATTTATTATTAGGAGCCTACCATATGTTATATGAATATGTGAAAAACTTCTTGTAATAATCTTATTAAATTCAATAAGTGATGTATTTTGGTACCATATGCATAATAAAAGAATAAAATTGATGTAAATTAATATTTTAGTGCTGGAAATGATGTCTAAACATCATATCTATCATTACTATTGTAAATTATCAATTTTGGGATAATTTGTGAATTAAATAAAAATTGAAATAAAAAATTGAAATCGCACATCATTAAATTATGATAAATATGTGCTTCACTCATTGTCAACTATCATTTCTTGAAGGAACTAAAATGGAAACCTTCTAGATTAGATGAATATTATTTAGAATAATTTGTGAACATTAAAAATCAAAATACATGTGCTAATGTGAATAAGCCAAGGGGTTTTGATGTCAACATGAACATGAGGGCATGATTTCCTCATCTTGAAAGGGATTTCTTGAATTATGATTCCCCCATACGTCTCATTCTCTCTCCAAAACATTGGGGAGAATAGAGAGTGCCTCTAAAAATCATGGTAAAAATAGTAACTCAAATTTGATTGTCTATTAGCTTATATAGTTAGGTTAAAAATAATGAAATTGAACATCATCCCCTGAGTATGTTTAACTATCTAAATAATCGATAAACGACACATGTGAAATAACAAATGTGTCAAAAAATAAAAAATATTTTAGAACATACATGTATCGTAAAAAAAATATTACTTAAAAAATATGAGTAGTCATCATAACACAATTTTACCATATAATATTTAACAATCCATGAATAAATATTCACTATTAAAATATTTCTCATTTAATTCACTTAATAATTTTTAAATTTGGCTTGTCAATAAATTCATCACTTATTGTTATAAAACCATATAATATTGAATTTATCTATTTCTTAAGATATTTCAAACTAACGAATTTCCTTTCTCCGTAGAGTTTCCCACCATGTCTTCAACATAAATTCACTAATATTTTCCATGATTTTATATATTCATTGTGTGTGACCATATATGATAATACCATGATAACAGTAAGTCTTAATCATAAACCAAGAGTGCAATATAATAAAAAATCACACCCCATAATAACATAAGGTTTTGTCAGAGAAATGATAACCTCCAAAGATCATACTCTGTGAAATATAATATCATTATCTCATTTTATCACATAAAGTAGGAAGTATACATTATTTTATCTTCTTTATATTATTTATTTTTTTTTAGTCACAATGTGATACAAAATTACATTCTTATACGTTTTTAATTGTTGTAATAAAGGTACTACAATCTTGGTGAAATAGACTCGAGATTTATCTTCCTTTAATTAGAGGTTCCAAATCCTATCATAATCATTTAATCTATTAAATATCACCAAATATTAACTAGGAACAACATATCTCCATCCAAACATAAAATTCATATATTTATTCATGCATCAATATAAATATTAAAATGATAAAAAATGATAATGATATCAAGTCAAGAAACTAAAATAAATGTCTGTAGATAAGAAAATAAAAGGACTTCTAAAACATATAGTTTTATAATTTTTCTATTAGTAATCATTATAACCTATACTCGATATAACCATATATGTAATTCATGAAAAAAATTCTGTATTCTTATGATCCCCCTCCACCTTCTCATCAGACATCATCATTTTCATTATCTAAACTATAGGACATATGTTTAAGATTAAATTCAATGTATCACTTGGTTATCATTAATCATACTAATTTCTATTACCATTTGATATGACAATACAGTTAATATTAATGACCTTGGAGGTTATAATAAAAGGAAATTGACACACACACCTAGTGGGCACATAAGGGGCAGACCTTATCACACCTCCATGGATAGACCAACAATCTACTTAACTCGTTACGATTTATGCTCAGTGGTATTGAAATCCCATTATATTACATGGTTTATTAGACCAAGACTGTTCCTAAAATCCTAATTCTGTAGGCCTATTATTTTGAATGATGTACCTTGTTATATAAATATTTTATTCTTCTTTATTTTCCTTCCTCGTGGACCCATCAACTTTCGTACATAATCTTCCACATCACATAGATTCTACTAGTAGAACCTTCACCAAGAACCATCACCACCCCTGACATACACTAAGAGATCCCCCGCCGATGTTCCCAAGTCTCCAACTTCACTGGTTCCTATTAACATAGCTATAACCTTGGCCATATTAAAAGCTTCTATAGATGATACGTTAATTGAAAATTAAAACACATGTTGGGACTGGGTTACAACATTTAATAGTATTAGAACATTCACTTGATCCAAATTTATAACCAACAATAAATTATCTCTCAAGTGATAAAATCATGATTCTTTTGAGTTACAAATTTATTCAGTGGGGTGAATGCATTTTTTTAAATGGTTACTCTAATATCTATAAAATCACTTCATATTGTATTACTAGTCTAGGGATTATATACTCAACTATATATATTTAGTCTTATGACATAATGATTAATTATTTTCTTGTACAATGGTTGTAATATTATTGTAATAAATATTATGATAATAGTTTAATTTTTTAGGTACAATTCATAGAATTTGAAAAAAATCATTGTGTATTTCGTATTACTTCTCTTGCAACATCAGAATCTAAAATCTTCATAGAATTTATAGATATGTATACCACTGTCTCTAATGATCTTTCCATTCTCATTTACATAGTAAACCCATCATATTAGATCAAATTTATAATGTACTAGCTTAAAAATTATATAATCCTCAGTTTTTAGTCAAAAAATCATTCTCCTATATTTATTGATCTTTTCAAGTTTATAGTTTCAGAGAACTAGGTAATAACTCAAACATCAAAACCCATAAAATAAAAATAGTTCCATTTTGATTATTATCCATGTTTTCTATAATATAATAATTTTAAAATACTTTGTGTTCTCTTTTCAGGAAAACAGATCATGAATTTCAACTTGACCACTTCCTTTCACATACCCATCGTTAAAAACTTATAAAAACATTATTAAAACATGGGATGAACACAAAACTCTATGTATAAAACATAAATAGAAGATAATTATCTATCTATTGAACAATATTAAGACACATAAAACCCAATTCTTGAAAAAATATCATTTTCCCCTAATGTGAAATTTCATTCCTTCAAATAGTAATTAATTTTTTATTTTTTAAAAGAAATTACATACCTTAAAACTCATTATAATGAATAGGAAAGTAATTAATTTAACATGGGATATAATATTATATAAACTTTATAGAATCCAAATAAATTGGAATAACCATAAGGAAAATTTACAATATAATTATCCGGAGAACATAATCATTACCCATTTCATTCGAGTATTATCTAGGACCACCCATCAATTATGATATAACAAGATCACTAAGTGATATATGGTTACACCCATCATAAATTATATTCAATAAATAATACATGAATAAAAAATTTTATCATTTGATGAAATCTGTTAAACCCATATGTAAATCAATTTTAGATATTAAAATAACGTTTTCTTTAAAAACTCCCAATTTTAATACACTTTTATTTTGAAAACACGCTTTCAATATTAAAATAACCAAAAAAGGTAAATATGGGTTTTCAATAAATAAAACATGTATTCGTTCAAATGAATATAGATTTAAAATAAAATTCCTAGATACAATAATGGTCATTATCATCATTCATAAAAAATAGGTCATTTTATTTATTATTTATCAAAATGTTTCGTTTAAAACACCGAAAAAATATTCTTTTGAAAACCATTAAAATAAACTAAAATATATAGAAAAGGAAGTTTATAAATATCTTTTTCCATATAATAATTTTCAAAAATAATTTTGAAATATGTACAGTTTAATAAAAGTGAATTTTAATGAAAATAATAAATGAGGATTCATTAAGAATAAAAGTCCCTTATCACATTATATGGATTTAAATCATAATCCCCATTAAATAATTAAATTAAAAAACATGAAATACCATGATAATATATAAAATAATTATATAACATCTAAAATCTGATGTATATACACCTTTTACATGAATAACGGTTCATAACAACAAGATATGCCTCAATGAAAAGAAATTGTGAGGAATACTTACCTTGAGTGTGACTTGTCACATATGTATTTATATTCCTGAATAATAAAATTATATTAAATTATTACCTGATTAGAAAAAATATTTCAAGTTTATTATTAATTATATCTCACTTATTAACTAGTTATATACAATTAATTAATCAATTATGTCTAAGAAAGATGTTTTAACATGATGTGACTTATGTTTCAAAAATAGTATTGATATGTAAACTATAGTCTAAGAGGTAATTGTATAAATATATTTTTAATAACAATCATGAAATAAATATGATAATAATATAAAAATTCTACTTTTAAAATACATCATGAAAGACGTTTATGAAAAATGAACTAATGTTTCAATCACTTAGACGATAGGTCGTACATACACATGAATAATGTTACCGTTTATCAATAATAATTTGGGATAGAAGGTAAAAACATTATCTTTAAATAATTATAATATTATAATAAAAAACATTATTTTTAATTATATATAATTATATATATCATTCTTGATATTTGGTGGGAATAAAAGAATCAAATCACATTGAGAAGGTTGTAGTCCACACATCCAAAAACTGCATTTTTTCAATGAGTGAATGGGTAAATATAAAATGATATATTAAATTTATAAAATGATACATATGTCATGAATATAATAAATATTCCATTTATTTCACATATATTCATAATATTTAAAATGAATACATTCCATTTAATTAATTTGTGAAAAATTGTTCACATCACTTTGTGAGGTAGTAGTCGTTCGTACACATGAATGACGTTATCGTATCCCATATGAAATGGAATGAAAAAGGTTATATGTGATAAAATTATGAAATACTTATAATTATTTTAAAAATATCTTATATAAACGAAATTTCTATCAGTATACCCATCCATGAGAGGTGGTAATGTTAAAATGATCAAAATCATTTCGCTAGGCGGTAGTCCATCGTACACACAAATGATGATTTCTTAACTAATGCAATGGAAGTATGCGTGGATGTAGAAAATAATAGTAACTTAAAAAAATCCTACTATATTTCATATATTCTAGATATATTATCATTATCATATAAGTATAATTTAATGGGGTTGTGGACAAAATAAAATAAAATATTAATTGATGAATGTTTCCTCCCCTTCGGGTAATTCCATTGGGATTTCACCAAAGGCCTTTCTTGTTTAGATTTATGAAAAATATAAAAAAATATAGAAATCATGAAGGGGATTTTTTTTGTTTTTTTGAATTCCATTGAAAAATACAATGTGTTTTTAAGGTGTAAATATTGGAGGAGAGGGGGTGCCTTTATATAAGTGAGGGGAGTGGCACGCTTGTAATTTTTTTGAAAGATTGAATTCCACCCATGATTCTTTCTTGCCACCTCGCCCCAATAATGGTACCTTCTTATGTATTGAAGGTATAAGGTTGATATATTACCATAAAAGTTATTTTGGACATGTTTTGGGATATTTTTACACATTATATTCAAATTTTAACCACTAGTAAAACTTCTTTTTACATTTATCATTGTAACTAATTTTAATTTTATTCACTAATCACGTCTTTAAAAAAAATCATATTTATCATAAATTATATATTATCATGATTCCAAATATGTTATACTATTTTACAAATTAAATATAGTTATGTAGAAAAAATTATGTTAATATTCAACTAGGAGATGTGGTGAGGAATCAGATTTTTGAGAACAGTATTTTTTTAGAAAAATATGATTCAATAAATAATATATGACTAATAATGATTATTATATGAAAATAAATTAATATTTAGTGATATATAATCTATAAATTTCATATTAATCATTCATATTTAGGTATTGTTTTTATCATCTAAATAGGTGAAACATTATTCATATAGAACATTTTTTAGAAAACAACTCTTTAAACACAAAAACAAAAAAAATTTAAAAACAAAAAATAAAGATTATTAAAAAGTAATTAAGTTGATTAAATATAACTATATAATAATTAGTTTACATGAAAATATATTGAAAAAATATTGATACATTTTAATTACATAATTTCTTAAAATGAAATGGATTTTAAAAAAAATCAATATTTTTCAATATTTAATAAAAAATTATTATTTTCTAAACAATCCAAAAATACCTACAATAGTAAATTCTGATTGAAGATTTAAAAATTATATTAAATTTATAAAATTTATATCCTAATTTTTTAAATAAAACATTATAATAAACCTGTTCAATTAAAAAAATTCTTTTTAGATAAAAAAATGAGTAATATATTTTAACAAAAATAAATATATATTTCATATTGATAGACACGAAAAGGATTTATTCTATCATTTTCTAGTTTTTACTTCCCTCCCCATTTTAAATATTTTATCCTCAAAAAATAATTCAATTACTAAACAAGTAGGGATATCATTCCCTCAAAACATTTTCATATTCTAATGTTTCCTATTCAGCCATATGGTTTTTTACTTAGTATATAACATAGTAAATCATATTATTATGAAACACCTGATGTATATGGTCAAGAACCTAAACTATTTGTTATATATAAAAAGTATTCTATTCCAAATGAACTACTTTGGGGCTAAAAACATGAGATGAATCTGGTACATACATGGCCAATCATGTAATGTTGTTATCATATGCAGCTATGGAATATTAATTTTTTTATCTAAATTATAAATATATTTTTTCTTTTAGGATCCAAAAAACATAAGAAAATTTTTACTAAAGTACATTATTTTTATATATTTACTATTCTAAGGCATCAAGATCATATTTCTCTCTGCTTTTATTAATCAGAGTTCAGCACATATAAACTTCCACTTCAAAATGATAACATGTTAGAGTTATATTTTGAAATTTTAAATATCCAAGGAAATCTAATATCCTCCAAATGAAATTGATCCATTCTTTGGTTACCACTGTGTTATATTATCCACTAAATTATGGGTGTTTTCCTCATGAAATTATCCACATAGACTTGTTACATCATGGTTGATCGTGTTCCTCTCTCTCATGGATACCACAACCATTTATTGGTTGTGAAAACCGAGTCGTCACTATAATAAACTATTCTATTCTAATTAAAACCATCTAATGTTGCTAATGTAGAGGGATATTTTTCATTTGGTTCCTTCCCACTTCTACATTGTTGTTTCTTCTATGTAAAACCATTCTATATAAACATGGTTTTGAAGAAAAAAATATTGTAATATTCAAATTATATATCATTTTCACTTGGACATAAGGTATAATATTTCACAGTCATTATATTTAAATTATCATAACATCTAAATTTATTTAACCACACTATGATACAAAATATGAGAACCCGAACTTATACATTACATGATCTTATGTTAGTACTCAAGAAATCATTCTCTTATATTTGAAGATCTTTTAAAGGTTTTAGTTTTATGGAATTAGGTCATAAATCATTTATGAAATTCCATTAGTAAAAATTGTATAATTTATGAAACCACTTCATGAATTTCAACATGACCTCCTCTATTCCCATACCCATCTTTAAATCATATGAAATCATTTTCAAAATATAGGATAAGTACAAAATATTCAGTAAGGAACATAAAAAGATAAAACCGATTAGTCTAATGAATAACTATAAAACCCATAAAAACCCCTTTCTTGAAAACATAATATTTTACACATGAATAGAAATATCATTCCTTTAAAAAATCTTATATTTTATGTTTTTAATATAAATGACTTACATGAAAACTAATTAGCAGGAATAGAACATTTATGTTGTTACCTTGGAACATCATCTCATAGAACCCTTATATAACCCTTACCTATTGTAATAACCATTTGTAATATATATAATATAATTCTTTAGGGATAATATTTATTACCCAATGCATTAATGCACTATCTGGTCACACCAATCATTTAAAATACAAAAAACTCACCTACTATTATCTTGGTTCACACAATGTTTATAATTTCAAATAACCACAACTTGAATAAAACATTTTATCATTTTAAACACACTTTTAAACACAAATTCAAATTACTTTAAAATATAAAAATAATATTTTATTTATAAATCATAATTTCAAAACACGTTTATTTTGAAAAAAATATTCAATATCATAAAATACAAAAAATAGAAATTGGTTTTTTTATTTATGAAAATATTTAATATTAAAATTAAGTAAGAAATAAAATAAAATTAACATCGATAGGAAAGGTCATAGTCACCATACATTAAAAATAGGACATCTCAATTTTAATTTGTCAAAATATTCCGCTAAAATCACATAAAAATATTCCTTCTTAAATACATTGAAATAAATTAAAAGATATATAAAGTGAACATTATAAACATTTTATGTCCATATAAAAAATTATAAAAATAATTTTAAAACATTGACATGGAATAGAAAGGGTGTTTGAAGGAAAACATTAAAGGTTGATTTATTTAGAAGAAAAGTCCATTATCACTATAGAAGTATTCCACTCATAATAACCATAAAATAATAACATTAAAAAACATAAAAAACCATTAGAATAGATAATATCATTATATAACATGTCAATGGGGTTTTATATAATCCCTAAAAAATAATAAATGATTATAAAATCAAGATATGTCTAAACGAAAGGAAAATGTTACAAAGTCCCTTACATTGAGTCTGATTTGTTAGGTGTTTATATATATTCATGAATAATAAAATTATGTTTATTATTTTATTAATTTAAAAACTTTTTAATGTTTATAATTAATTTTATTTCAATTATCAACAAGTTTTATAAAATTACATAATCAATTATGTTTATTTCAGATATTTTGACCATATTCGACTTTTGTGTCAAAAATTGATTTGGTTGGTTGACTATGGTCAAATATGTAATTATATAAATATATAAAAAATATTAATCATGATATATTTATAATATTTATACATAAAAAATACTTTTAAAACCAATCATGAATAATTTTTATTGAAAATTATATAATATTATGATCATGGAGACCGTAGGTCGTATGTACACAGAAGTAACATTTTCATTTTTAAATAATAATTATGGTAATAAGGTAATTAAGATTATCATAAAATAAATATTTTATTATCATAAATAATATATTATTTAATTATAAATACATATATATCAGTCTTTTTATGTGGAGATAAAAAAAAGAATCATATATCTTCGACAAGGCGGTTGTCCACGCATCCATGAACGACATTATCGTTTTTTTTTCAATGAGTTGAATGGTAAAAATAAAATGATATATTATATTTAAATAATGATATATATGTCATTAATATCATAAATATTTAATTTATTCAAATTATATTCCTTATATCTACCGTTATTATCCGAAATTCAATGCATTAGTGAAAAACGAATAACATCGCTTTGTGAGGCAGTAGTCCGTCATACAGACAAGAGATGTTATCGTATCCCATACCTAATATAAAATTAAAATAGTATACATTATATAATGGATTCATAGGTATAATTACATTTAAAATATAACATATAAACATAATATTCTCCATTTTAATCCATAGTGATAGGATGAAATGGATAGAAAAATGAAAGTGTTTCGTGTGTCGATAATCTGTCATACACATGAATGATAATTTCATAACCCATATAATGGATGTTTGTTTGGTTGTAAGTCATTACCATAACATAATAAATTCTCAGTATATGGAATATAATGAGGTTAATTTATTATAAATTTTTAATATTAATTGACGGTGTTTAGGAATAATTAAAACAAAAAATCTTGTTCATATATATTTCCTATTCTTTAGGTATCTCCTTTTGGTTTTCACCAAAATAATCATTTCATTGTTTTATTTATAGAAAAATAAATAAATTTTATAGGATTAGTGGAGGAGAGTTTTGAAGTTATTTGTGTAGGTATTTCTCGAGCCAAAGTGTCATGAAGATGTGATGAAAGGAGTAGATTGGGTGATCTTTTATAAGTGAGGTGAGTAGCATGCCTAAATTTTTTTGAAATAGTGTATCCCAAAAATGTTTATTTTATTTAAACATGCCAAAATAATATACCATTATCTATTTTAATAGGTATATGGTCTATATATGTCCATAAAATTGGATTGTTAAATGTTTTAGATAATTTTTACAATGTATATTCTAATTTTAACCACTAATTAAACATTCTTCTTTATAAATTTCAATCCATGAGTGTGGCCTTTTTGAAGCCTCCAATACCAGGAACACCCCTTCCCATGAAGATGTTATCTTAAGAATCCATATACCAGAGGGATCCATTTCTAGACAAGATGGTAGAGCATCCGATGGTGTTATAGTCAGATCAACAATCGTTCAACACAAAAATCAGTCAGCAATGCTGAATGTGCCCTTTTCCCCATCTTGTGAGACTACAGATGACCTGAAAAGGTGATTGGATCATGGGAAGTTTACATCCCCCCATTATAAGGATCCTATATATTAAACCTTATACCACTCCAAACCCAGGGTTATTTCCATTTACCTTGAATCACTACACCACTATCGAAGCAACATAATCACTAATTAAACATAGTTTTACATTAATCATTGTAATTAACATTTATTTTTTCCTCTACTCACTTTGGTCAAAAATATCAATTCAAACTATCTAGAAATTACAAATCAATATGATTAAAATTATTTAATCCAATTTAATAAACTAAAATTACATAATTATAACATTTTAATTTAATATTATCATCACAAATGCAACGAGATAACTTATTTTTATGAAGATTGTTTTCTACAAAACGTTGAATGTATATAACTATATGATTAATAATATTAATTTTATAAAAATAAATCAATATTTAATTATATTAAAGATAAAAATTTCATTTAAAAGATTCCCCATTATGTTTTATTTTAATAAATCATAAAGGTAAAACATTATTCAATTTAATACAGTAATTATAAATAATGGGGTTTTATGCTAAAAACAAACTTTTAATATAAAATAATAGAATGTTGATTAAAAAATAATTAAATATATTAAATATAAAAAAATAATACTTAGGTTAATTTAAAACATATTCATAACATTTTGATGCTTTTTAATTATATAATTTATTAAAAACAAAAGGCTTTTGAAAGAAATTAGTATTTTCACTGTTCAATGAAAATTAATATTTTCAAAGACATCCAAAAACTAAACCCAAATAAAAATTTTATACATTAAAATAAAAAATAATTTTAATTTTATCACATTAATATTCTAAAAATTATAAACTAATGTTTTAAATAAAACTGTATAAGAAGAGTGTTTAATAAAAACAATTCATTTTAAATAAATAATTATTTAATATTTTTAAAAATAACATAAATATATAATTATTATTTATAAATATGAAATTGATTTATTGTATAATTCCCTTGGTTGTTAAAAAAAATTATTTGTAGGAATACTATTTTATGTCACTTAGATAATTATTCCTCCTTTCACTCCATATATTAAGTGCACATTCGTTGTTCATTCTCATGTACTATAGGATTTATCAAACATATTACCATGTAGTTCAAAAAAGAGTATCTGATATTTACCTACCATAATATATGTGTAGAAATATAATATTTAGTAAATATTATAGAATTCCCAATAAATTCATAAGTAATGTGTATGTTGTTCTACTCATTATTCTTATATCCTTATATGTCATAAAAATGTCTTCAATGATAGTTTTATGACGTGTGGCATTGGAAACAATTTTATGATGAATTTTTATGAATTATAATTATTAATATCATGTAATTATATTTTATTGACTTGTTCTAAGAATCCCAAAAATCTACCTCAGAAGATCATAATTCATATAACATAGGTTGTTACATTAAATCAATCTACCGAGATCCAGATTAAATATAGTATAAAATAATTATGATACTAATAAATATTTCCATATGTTATAAAAATATTATAGATAGAAAACAATGATTCACCCAGAAAACTATTATATTCATTTGTAAAATTTTCCCCCTAAATGAATATTCTAGGATCAATATTCTTTCATTAAACTATTAATGGTACTCTATAACATTCATTCATTATTAGAGTTTATTGGTCTCACCAACCGTTTTTAGGTCATATAAACAGCCTCTTAGAAGTTTGTATGAATATATAATTCCTCATATAAACATAATATATTGATTCAATAACAATTATAATTATAATGAATTTAATATAGATGACATTGTGTCTCTAATATATTCTTATTGATACAATTCATATACCGACCATGAATATTTTCCTATTTATATCCACCTATTACATTACATCAATTAGATAATATTCTAAAATACATTCTTGATTTTGGTATATTGAATAATTTTTTTTCGAAATTCATATTCACATATTGTTTGAGCTTATTTCAATTTACATGTAATAACTTATAAAAGAAAATTTTATCATAACATATGAGTCTCTAGGGGTCAAACTAGGATATCCATGATATTTTTCCTATCATGGTTTATAACCTAAAAAATTATTCATGTTATTCATAATGTTTCTTAACACGTTTTGTAATATATCTAAGCATATCCCCGATGATTATCAAGTTAGGTGTGTAAAAATACTCTTTTTTTTGCATCCGGAAGAGTCTAATTTAATACATAATGAGACTTTTCAGGTGTATTACCCCATGGTACATCTAGATATGATGATCATCTACTTATAGTATACTGACATTGATTTAATTTCATGGAAACAACTTGTTCTATAATTTACCTCAATTTATGGATTTTTTATATACTTAGACTTATACATAGGGTCTTCACTATTATAAGACTATCCAAAACCCCCAAATAACTATATATTTATTTTGATACCAACTGTAGAGTCCTTATATTATTAACCAAATTAATACATTAGTTATAACATGTATATCTTATTAATAAAACCAAAGGATCAGGAGGCAAAGAATATTTGTTAGACAAGGTAAATAAAAAATCAAAATGAAACAAAAATATAACATCATTAATTTAATCTCCATAAATTTAATTGTTATCCCTTTAATTATATAAAACTGAATGGGTCAACATAAAAAATACATGAACTATATGGGGAGTTATAAGGCTAGAAAAGGGAATGATCACTATAATGAAGAATAATATATGAGTGAAATTCAGTGACAAATTATCAAAAAATTAAGGCTCATAAATAATAATATAGAATCGTAAAATAATTATTATGGAATCATAACATAATGGAATTATAAAAATGTGGAAAATAATATATCAAGGCTAACAAAACATATATCTTAACATCGTGGATAGAGTCACATCATGCTTTAGATTTACTCCCTAATCCCATACATATTATATATTGAGATAAAATAATTACTCAATTCATTCGAGTTCTATCTGGATGCAACCATCATGACATGTACAAGCTTATGTATGCTACGTAATTGAATCATAAAAAATTTATAAACATAATTAAAACTCATATTAACTAATGAGTTGCATAATCATTCCGCAAAGAATATTTAAAGCATATTTTCTAAAAAATAAAAAAATAGTGGAGGAAATTGTATATTTTGTAAATTAATATATGAAAAAATGATTCTCGTTATCAAATATTGAGTTTATGTAAATAAACTATAAAAAAAATTGAATATAATTTTCATATAAGTGAACCATTTAAAACAATTATATTTATGAATCATTAAAAGTATATTTTTAAAGGAAAAAATAAGTAATTTTATTAGAAACAAGAGGTAAACTGAAAGGATTAACCCTAAAAGAATTATTTTTTTTATGTATTTATGAATAATAAAAATAATTTAAAATATTTTTACATGAATCGATTAAGCGGTAGAAATGTTCTATATATCCAGGACTGATTTTAAGGGAGGATTTGAGAAATGAATGTAACACATGTATAACCCTAGAAATTAATTTATATATATATATATATGATGCATATATAAATAATTTAAAAAAATAAAATTTCAATAAGTAAAGATATAAAACAAGGTAGAGAAAGGAATAACCGAAACAAAAGATGATGGTTCAGATTGCTCCCTTACATCAGGATCATATTTGCTATTCACTTTTAATTAATGTATTTAATGATAAAATTATATTTATTAAAAAAATTATTAATAACAAAATTCAAAAATATTTTATTTGTTAATAATCTATTATATTTATTTGGATTAATTTATTTGAGAACCCATGCCTATAATAATTATCCCATATTCATTTATGTTATGTTTCCAAGGTTGATTTAGATTTTGGATATTTACTAAAGTTATATTCACATGACAATAATACTCATGAAGTGAAATAAATTTATATTAATTATTTTTTATAATTTAAAAGGATTAAAAATAACCATATTTGTTCTGATAATGGGATAATTCATTTACTATTAACATAATTTTATATTGTTAGTTTATTTAGTTGGTTTTACCAACCATTTTATCTAATTTAATGATTTTTAATAAGTTAAAAAACATAAAAATATATATTAAATAATTATTTATATGATTTTTAACAATATGAAATTATTAAAAACATCCATAGCAATAGTTGTGAAAAATGAAATTTGTTTTTTTTTGTGGTGGTGAACAATCTATTTTGTGAACTACCTTTTAATTTTTAGAATGAAATAAGAAAAGAGGTTATATAATGTAAATTAAATTAAAAAAATTGTATATATATCATACAAGATTTATTATGTCAAATTGGATGGGGTCGGTGAGGAGGAGGTAAAATAAGTATTGAATTTAAAATAGATATATTGAGAATATTACCTCTTGAATATCAACCCTTGAAATACACCATATAGAGCATTGTTTTCTTCCTATCATCTATATGAGAAATATTATAATATCAGTGATATATTTGGGATGATAATTTGGTAGAAATATTGAAAGCATTGAGGCTTTAGAAGTGAGATTATAAGAGGCTCAATTTATAAGGGTATGATAGTAATGTTTTTTAATATAATATTTACAAGTTTATTATTTTGGCTAAAAAATTAAATTAGATATAATATTTAGGACTATATATAGTAATTAGTCCATTTGTGTATGACCTAATGGTTCATATCCTCAACCATTACCCATTAATTCATATATTTATCATAAAATATAAAATAAAGTATTTTCATTATTTTATTATTCACAAAAAAATCCACTATTAGAGAAAAATAATAAATATTCACTCTAACCATTTTTAGATGTGATGATTCAAAAATGAAAACCATTTTTTGAAAAAAATTTAAAAATATTTTGAAATTAATTTTTAAATAAACACTTTATTAATTACAGAAATACTAACATTAATATTTTGGTAAATTGTCTGACCCTTTGAAAAGTCACTTATGGTCCCATTAAATTATATCCGTATTTTTATAAAGCATAATATTATTATAAACCCATTTTAATGATGATAAAATTTCTTTTAATTTTTAATTTTTATCATAAAAATTTGAATAAAACCTAGGTGTTTTAAAAAATCCAAATAATTATTTTATCTTTTAAAAAAAAATTATTTATTGCTATAATGTTAAAAAAATTCTATATTTTCATTTTACAGTATAAATAAACATTATTTTATTGATACATAGGTGAGGTACCTAGTCAAATGGGTTGGTTTCACTTTGTAATAGTCATATTACTTTACTAGATTCCATGTTAGTATTCCAATGGTCAGATTTGTTATGGTTACATAGGTTGTCTACCTTATTTAAATGGCTCATAAATAATACACTCATCATTAAATAACATTTTATCCCATTTTTATATATATATTCATTTAAAAAATTAATATTTTATTATTAATATTTTATTTCATTTCAGAAATGTTTCTTGTGAGTGTCGTCATTCTAGGGAATTGATCGTATTAAAATTTCCATTTTGTAGTTATCTTATTTTAAATTTTTTCCACTGTAACACTTTCAATTATTAGGTATTATTTTATTTTATAAATTTAAAATTTTATTTTCTATATAATTAAATGTTTTTGTTTCTATCATGTGCTGTATGTGCCATAAATAATTCAACATTAACATAGAAGAATCATTTATATTAACATTAAGGAAATTCCATTGGTATTTTTTCAGGTCTTTTAAATTTCACTTATAGAAGCTCTTTATAAGTAGTAATGTAATTTAATTTTAATTTATTTATCTTACTAATTGTATCATAAAAGGTTTAACAACTATGACATACCTATAGCCCCTAATCCGCTCCCTGAGTGAAATTTCATGGGATACACATTAGCTCAATATTATTCTCCCAATTATTAGAAAACATTAAAGTGTTTGTCATCAAATTCCTTTTCAATATATGGAAGGACTATTTATATGATTAATTGAAGCTTAATGAATCTTATATTTAAATAATAGGTTTTATTTTCTAAGTTATATTATAAAAAACCTTGAAAATAATAAGTAACATCTGACATTCTATGAAAAATATATATCCCCTTCATCATGGTTAGCATTATAATTTCTTATATAACAATTAATTTCACTAGGTCATCCTTTATTAATTTATTTAATATCTAGTTCCCTTGGTTAAATAACAATAGAAACATGAAATGAATCATTACATAATTTGGAATTATCCACCTTTCCTTATATCTTTTGGTTACTAATTCATGGTTTTGAAGGTATAAATAGAAGGAACCTCGATAAATTGGGATACTTTCTAAGAAAATATCAATTATCTCCACTACTATCAAATGAAAAATATTTCTCATAAATATTTTTAATGTAATTTTTTACTAATATATTATTCATTCAAGAAATAATAAGTAATGGATCTATAAGGGAATGTTAATTTGTCTATGACTTGGTTAAATATATCCAGTAGTATTTTGTTCTAACTAGATTACCCATTCAAGAAAAAATAAATATTACATAGGTCTCAAAATTTTATTTATGAATGATAGTGGGAATGTATCCTTCCATATTGATACATTTTGATTATATTAAAAGATACATACTCTCAAACCTATAATGGTCTTGGTTGGGATTATCTCCAAGTCCACATTCTGTATCACCATAATGAATCTCATTAGAGGAATGAATTAAATTGGTATGATCAATTCACTATATCTAAAATCAAAAAGATAATTCTGACTCAAAATAGTTTGATAACTTATATAATCCATACCTTTATAATTACGGTTCCAAGTAACCATTTTGGTTTTCCACTTGGTTTACATACGTACTCTAGAAGCACCATGTGCATAAAAATTGTTGAATAAATTCATTTGATATCATAAATACACCATGATATTTATTTCTTCCTTTTTCTCAACACTTAAAACAGCTTATCCTCTTTATCCTTATATCATTCTATATTGATTATGAAATTCATTGTCCCTTTCTCTCTAAAAAACGAGTTCCTCAAAGTGGAAACATATTTAACTCAATTTTCAAGGGTTTGTTGATTAAAAAGATCAATTATATGATTCATTCCATTGATAAGTATTTTATTCATTTATTATATCTGTATTTATGTTTTTATTATGGGTTTTTTCATTCCTCTTTTCTATTTACAATATCATTTATCAGTTTTATAATTTTTTCCTCTTCTTCTTGCTAAAAATTCATTTTATTTGAAATATAATTAATGGAAAAATTTTATTTAAATACATTGATTAATCTCCATGATTTATTGATTTTATGATATTGAAAGTGACTAGTTCATCACTAACATGAAAAATAGTTTTCTTTAATTCACATTAATCAAGAATTATCTATATTAAGGATTGGTCAATGATGGATAAAAGGGACACTCCCTTCTAATTCCACATTATGTATTAAATTTTTAAGGGGAAAGGTAAATCTTTCCTGCATTATAATAATGTATTAATCAAATCATTAAGGGTGAAAAACTAGATAATTTGTGAGTGACTATATGAATTGTGACATTTTAGGTTTATCTAATCTTATATTTTAAAAAATAAACAAGGGAATAAAATAAACAATATCTCCCAATTCATAAAACAACTTCAAAAGTGTTCATAATATAATTATGCATGGGAAATAGATGTTTCATTTAACACGTAGTAAAAGAAATATTTTTAATTTAAAAATAGTAAAGCACTTCTCACTCATATATATCACACCATGATCCTCTGAAATCAATTTATTTAAAGTAAACTCCTCAAAGAGTTTTTCTAATGTAGATATTTGACATTTTAAATAAATAGACAGTATATATATTTAGAGTTTAATAAAAATAAAAAATAAATTTTTTATTGAAAATTAATCCTCCCATTACTCATTTTATTCTGGAATGGTGGAGATATCCTGAATGGGCTTGAATTTTTGTATGTGTTTAATTTATGTTCCAAAATATCCTTTCCAGAACACCCATGTTTCTCATTTTCATTATATATATTCCAACTCATAAAGACATGATTCTATAATTTTTTGTTTTTATTCATTCATTTTATCATCCTTGATCTTAATTTTATTTATATCTAACCTTCTAAAAAGTTATATATCCTTAACCACTTCTCTTGGATTTTTCTCAATTCTAACCATTATTCTATTTATCAATCTATATAATAACATTTAAGAAATTTTGACAAACTTATGATTATGATTTTAAAGAGATTATTGATAGTTTATGAAAAAATTATTTTATATTTTCATCCACTAATCGTATTTTTTATTATGATTGTGAGAAAGTTATAGAGAATCATATTTTTATGTCGACGTTGTGTCTAGAACTACTATGGGTAAAAATTTATAGGAGGTTTAGGGGATGGGTATATTTTTTATATTGTTGTAAGGCCTTGATGTAGATTATTGTATTTGGTTGTACCTTGGTATATATTGAATTTTTCACTACCATTATGTTGTTTCAAACAAAAATTTGGCATTTGATTATGATTCATTAACATCCTTTGTTTGTAATCATTCCATGTAACACCCAAATGTTTTTATGAAATATTTTCTTCAAATTATTTTTATTATTTAAAGAATTAATTTTCAATCAATATTGAGTTTAAACAAACCTCATGATTCCCTTAATATAAAACTGTTGTTATTTGTTATCCATTAGGTTAGCGTTAATAACTATAACTAACTTATTAATTGCATTATGAATTTATTGGCTATTAGTTGTATATAAAAGAATAAAAATCATTTAGATATTTATGTTTATGATGGAATTACTTTTTGTAATGTAGTTAATAATATATATATGTGTTGTATACTTAATAAAATAAATTTGATATTCATCCAAGGGATATTTTATTCATAGGGTATTAATAAAATCCTATTTTATGTAAAATAAACAATTTTTAAGGAAACTTTATACCTTTGAATGGTGATCAAATATTAAATCAAGATTTTGACAAATAAATAATTTCTCAAGGAAAACATAACCATGTTATTTTTATGAGCGGCATAAAAATTTAGTTGAGATAAATTTATGATATTTTTCTAAAAACATTCATGTTTTGATGAATCATTAAAATATGCTAAATTTTAATTAGAAACATCTCTTTTCAATGAGAAAATATACAAGTTTAAATTATAATACTGATTTTCATCAACTATAAGTAGAAAATATATTTACCATTTAATATAATGTATGTATTTATCATTAAATTTACAATGAATTTATAGGCAAACATATTTCCATCTTAAGCAATGTTTTAACTTTTAACACCCTTTTTCTCATTTCAACAAAGAGATTAATTTTAAATTAATTACAATATCATATGGGTTTTGAATTTTGAAAAATGGATTCCATACTTGTAATCAGTTGGTAGAAATTATGTTAATAGGCTACTTTTATATTTGGGCATTATGAATTGTTATTATGTTAATTATTTTATTACCATGGTTAATGTTAA
This sequence comes from Viscum album, assembly GCA_963277665.1. NCBI lineage: Eukaryota > Viridiplantae > Streptophyta > Magnoliopsida > Santalales > Viscaceae > Viscum > Viscum album. The sequence continues at coordinate 1,464,243,348 of OY728125.1, read as the reverse complement.
ATGGGGTAATTAGGGGTGAAAATAATATTATAAAATTACCTTAACACCTATAAAAATCCTATTAAATTACTAAATTCTATCCTTAATCTATTTTTATATAAATTTTATCACTTTTTGGCCACTTTTCTATGAATATGACATGGATGTTATAAAAACTAATGAATGTGACAAAATGTCACTATCTCATTTTATATAAATATAAAAATTTAATATATGGGTAACTAGAAGATATTATCATATATAGATAGTTTATGAAAAAATAAAATAGTTAACTTTATCGTTGAAATTAATTTATAATGTTCAGATATTAAATAATTAGAATTAATGAAGGAACGTTTGTGATGAAAAATTATTTTACTAATATAAATATCAAAATAAATGTTTTAAAAAATATTAAAAAAATAATATATGAACAAATTAAAGTTATAAAATAATTTTATAGGTGTATATGACATGTTGTATGTGTATTAAATATTTTTGGTCAAATTTTTATTCCATTTTAATTTACATAAAATAAAATAAATTAATAGTGACAAAATTGATAGTATAATCATTTTATAAATATAACATTTTATGTAATTATTTTAAAATCATAAAAATATATAAAAAATAAAATTTTAAAAAATAGAAAGTCTAAAATTTCATTAAATATTCATTTATGGTCAATTAAAACTATATTAGTAAATATTTAAAACAATTAAAAATATAGAATTTTATTACCATAATTAAAATAAAATTGAATAAAAAAGTTTTAATTCGAATTATAAATCTTAAATTGAAATAAAAAATACTATTAAAAATATTGGTTGATGCGATTGCAACCATATTTCCTATCAACTTTGAATTTGATACATTTTAGTGGTTTTATGTGGGTTTTTACTTTTTAATAAATTAATATTTTGATAGTTTCCAAAATGTTTCCCTCTCTACTCTTATAAAAGGGTATATACTCCCTCTTCTCTTCACAATGTTATTAGCCTTCATGATTGGAAAAACATTTCCCATTTCACATATCAACTACGTTAGTAACATTCTAGATGTTCTGGTCTTCTTAATTGACAAAATATAGTGCTCTATGTGGAAATTCAATAGAGGTACATTGATGAAAAGGTAATTTCTTCTATTGATTTATTCATGTTGATTTCTTCTTATAATTGATATTATTTAATAGTTTCATTAAAAATTAATGACATTATTATCAATAATATTCTGATATGTAATTATGAATATGAAACAACCATATTTCACCATTTATCCACCCTACGAAAAATGAAATCACCATGTGTGTGTATGTATGGCTTACTATCTCCACGCCAAGGTGTAATCTATTTATCACCACAACCTTAATTGGATGGTTATAATTGTAGAGTGAATAAATATATAGGATTATTATAACATGATACTAATTCTATGATATTATACATTATACACTTTAACACCATTCAACAATTATAGGAATTCTATCGTCGCCCATGCATATGAAAAGCTTACGGTCTCCATGGTGCGATGTGATTAAATTGTACATAATATCCATTAAAAAATTATTATATAAATGAATTGAATGAATAAATATTATATATATTATAATAATACCAGGTTTTGAATGATATAACTATAACATAAAAATATGAATAAGAACTAATCCAACAAGACATGAATAAGAACATAAAGGAGTTAATACCCGAATAACAAGTAACAATCAAATGTTACTAATAAAAGGATAAAAATGTGATAAAAATGTTATCATAAAAATAATTATGATTTAGGAATAAATCATTTACATTATTTAAATCATCATACAAGAGGTTCAGATACGTAAAAATCATATCAAACCTAATTCAAGGGATAAATTTTAAGATATTGTTTTTATGTGGGATTATTTATTTGTATGTATTCATTGGGGTATAATTATCATCCATATATATGTTTTCTAAATATTATGAAAATAAACTTTATATACTTTTATAATTAATAAAAGTTAATTTTCCCTATTGGTAAATTTTTAAATGCTTTGAATGGAATCATTAGTGGTTTTCGGTACGAGGTGCTTTTATAGATTTTTTGGAAGAAATAATGAGTAAAACATATTTTTATTTTACGACATGAAAGTATTATTATGCCTTTCTAATTAATTATTTCCTTGACTATCCCCTAAAATATTATATAGTTATATTAAAATAATATTATTTCTCTTAAAATTCTATGGCATTTTTTGGATGGAAAATATTTTTGAATAAGAAAGGATATTTTCCAAAAAAATTAATTTAAAGTGTTTTATCAAGGTTTTTTCACAAATAAGTTGACACTCTTTAAAAAGGTTAATATTTATAAGACTGTTATTACTATGCTTTTGTTTCTATGGAATGTTATTTAAGAAATTTATTTTTTAATATAAATTATGATTAAATAATTCATAAGAAGCCCATTTAATTTCATGGGGCATGCTATGGAATTTTTTTTAATGATTTTGTGGTACACAAAAGAATGGATTCATTTTGAGATGGGTGGGACCTATATATCCCTATAATGCTTTGGGTAAAGATAGATATCTAATGAGATAGACATTAGTGGAATGAAAATTAAATATGGATCAGTAATACAGTGCTGGAAGGAAGAGTAAACTCAGTTCAAAAATGGAAATTATCTATAAAAACTATCTTGGAAATGAGACTTGACTATTATGAAATGATATTATATGCTTATGTGTTTAAGCCATAAACATTAAGTATTATTTTTTTACTATTGGGATGAAAATTCATTTTTATAATTTATCCAATGACCTGATATTGTTGTCTTTTAAATATAGTAGAATATTTTCAAATTTTTTGTTCATATGAATATGATATGATTGATATTTCTTCTTTTTACCCTTACTGAGCATTTGAGATCACTCTTTCATATGTTTTCCCCAGTTTATGAATAAGGGTATTATGTATGTTATTCAAAAAAGGATCCTTGTTCTGAGGAATAAAACAAGAGGAAATAGAGATGTTTTATGAACTTGTTGTTTATGTTTCCCTATTTCAAAAACAATATACCTATATAGTCCTCTTATGATTTTCTTATATGTCGTAATTAATATAATTCAATTCTAATGTAATATAAATTTTTTAAAAGATTTTTTCATTATAGTTTGTATCACAGGAAAGGTATAGTAATCCTTAGTAAAGTAGGTTGTGAAATAATTAGTAAAAATCATAAGGATATGTCTACATATAATATACAATCCTATTGTTTTAGAAATGATCTTTAATAAACTAGTAAAAAACCAAAAGTGTCTGAAATTGAAATATCATTTCTGATTATGTGGTTTTACTATTTTGATTATTGTTATCCACACTATGCTTATTGGTTTTAGCCAATGGGTGGAAACTGAAGGGAAAATGTTAATATAGAATGTGACGACCAATGCAATTATTTTCCCCTTGTGCAACCATGTTTTATGGGAGATGGAATGAAAAATATTGTAGATAGGTTCACACAAATTTTTTTAATCTATGAATCATTCCGAACATCCAAACAAGAAAATAAGGGAGAAACATTTTTTTGAATCCTACATGAGTCATCATCCACCTCCATTTAGCAGTTCTTCTGATCCATTAGTGGGTGAACAATGGTTTAATACCACTGAAAATATATTTTTAGTTCTACAATGTTCTGAAAATGATAAATTTTTCATATCATTATATCGATTGGAAGATAATGCTGATCAATAGTGGAATCTTTTCAAGAAAATGAGGCAATGAGATGAAATTGATTCCATGGAATAGGAGGAGTTCATGAACGTTTTTTTAAATAAGTACTTCCCTCGTATTGATCTATCAATGATGGACAAAGAGTATGTTGAACTGATGAAAAAGTATATGAATATCTTGGTACCTTCGAGGTAAATTTTACAAGTCATTCAAGGTACACTTATTGAATTATTATTGAACATCAGAGTAAGATTGATCAATTAATTGGTTGATTAAAACCAAGACTTCAATGGGAATTAGCCATAAGGGACTTCAATAGCTATGAGGAAATTATTCCATGTGCTCTCAAGGTTGAGATTGATATTGGAGTAACCCATTAGTCATATGGGTTTGATAAGAAAGGGAAAATGGAATTAAAAATAAAATACAAAGACCACATTGAAAAGAAGATTAGTTTTCCATTATTCTCATTGTATTGATAGAAACATGGAGGGAATTCTCATAATGTGACTAGTAAATTTTTTTTGTTTGTAAAATAAAGTCATCAGGAAATTTAATGCCGATGTGATGGTAAAAATAGGTATAATGATGTGAACAAAGAAAAGGATACAAAGAATGCACCGCGTACATATCAATGTTACAAGTGCAAGAAAATGGGGAAACATTCAAATCAATTCACTAATCCATGGTTTATTGATGATGATTGACATCAAAAAACTCTTAAGACCAAAGATAAAATAATTTCACAAGCAATTACTATCGGAGATGTGGATTACGATAATGAAGTGGTGATAGGTACCCTTACCATCCACTCTAAAGTAGAAAATGTTTTATTTGATTATAGATCCACCCACTATGTTATTTCTATTGAAATTTATAATGGTATCTCTATATTACTTCTACAATTAGAGGTTGAGTTGTCGATGACAACACTTATTGGCACAATAGTCACATCACAAGTTTACAATTTTTCTTCAATTGATGTTTTTGGGAATGTTCTTTCAGAAATACTTGTGATCCATCCTATAGTGTAATTTTATGTGTTTCATGGAATGTATTGGATTTCAATATATGGAGCTCATATCAATATCAAAATAAGTCATATTTAATATTCCAGATTAATCTATGATCATCAATCAATGCAAGGCTGAATATAACCTTCCAGTTGAAATTTCATCCATCTCCTGGGTCTTCATTATAAAAAAGGATGGATATTTATCTCAAATGTTTGGGGGGACTCCATATTAAGAAATACCCATTGTACGAGATTTTGATTATCACTCTTCGGAGTAAATTCTCAGTCTTACACAAATCGTGAAGTTGAGTTTTCAATAGAACTAATACTGAGTTCTATGGATATTTCAAATAAACCATATAGAATGGCCCCAATTGAGTAGCAGTAATTGAAGAAAAAATTCTAGAGAATCTAGATAAGGTATTCATACTCCCATGTACATCACCATGGGGAGCACCTACTCTATTTGTTAACAAGAAATATGGATCAATGAGAGTCTACATTGATAATCGATAACATAACAAGATCACTATAAAGAATAACTAGCCTCTCCCACACATTAATGAATTTTTAGACTAAGTACTCTATGCTCAATAGTATTCCTTGATTGATCATTATTTGGGATATCATCTATTAAGGGTCAAAAGGGAGGATATATGAAATATGTCATTCCATACAAGGTATGGACACATTGAATTTATTGTGAGGTGGTTTGGTCTTACTAACACGCATTCAATCTTCATGGGTCTAATGAATATATTCTATATAGACTATATTAATCAATTTTTGGTAGTATTTACAGATGATATTCTTGTACATTCAAAGAGTAAGGATGAAAATGAAGATTAAATGAGAATTTTACTAAAAACATTAATGAAGGATAAGATTTGTACCGAATTTTCCAAAGGTTAATTTTTTTTCACAAAGATTCATATCTAGGTAACATAATTTCAAGAGAGGTGATATATGTTGATCAAGTAAAAATCAGTTTTTAAAATATGGTCGAGCTGAACAACAATAACTAGGATCTGATGTTTTCTTAGTTTGGATAGATATTATTCAAATTTTATTAAATATTTTTCAAAATTGTCTAACCCACTCACCAAGTTGACTCTAAAAAGAGTTATGATCGTTTAGACAGTGTAAAGGTAATAGAATTTCAAAGAGCTAAAAACTAGGTTAGATAGTTCACATGTGCTCGCAAAGCCTTGTAGTGAAGAAATGATTGTGACCTAAACGGATTCAACAAATATGTTGTTGGAGTGCGTCCTCATGAAAAATTATACGGTGATAGGTTATGCCTCACAATAGTTGAAAATACCTGAGAAAAATTTCCCAACTCCCTATTTGGAGTTAGATGTTATAATCTTTGCGTTAAAAATATGTAGGCATTATCTTCATAGTAATAGGTGTGATATTTATACTGATCATAAAAGTATTAATTATATATTCACACAAAAGGTGCTAAATTTATTCCATAGAAGATGGTTGGAGTTGATTAATGGTTACGACTGATCAATACATTACCACCCTAGGAATGAGAACAAGGTGGCAGATTCTTTTTCTTGAAAAGATGATACTAAATTATCCAGGATGAGGATCATGAAATATCCAATATTGATGGATTTGAAAAGGTTGGATCAGAAAATTTCAATGGAAGGTTAGAAATATTATCTTTCTCAAATGACTGTTCAACCCTCTATACAATTGAATATTAAAGAGTCATAGAAGGAAGATGTAATGTTACAAAAGAAGGTGAGAAATGTTCTTGAATTCAACCTTGATTGTGATGAAAAAATATGGTTTAGGAAACAAATTTTTATTCTTACCATACCAGAATTAAATAAGGAATTATTTGATGACATTTATAGTTATTAATTTTCTATTCACCATAGAATCACAAAGATGTATAGGGACATTCAAGAGAACTTCTTGTGGGATGACATGAAAATAGATATCGCTTAATATGTCTCTTGATTCTTGGTTGTTCAGCAAGTTATAGATGAAAAAAATAATTCTTAAGGGATGTTACGACCATTTGCAATACTAGAATGGAAATGGGAAAACATCACTGTAGACTTTTTAATCAGATATCCCAAAACATCCAATTGAAATATTGCTATATGTGTTATAGATGATCATCATATAAAGTCAGAACACATCATTTCTATAAGATATTATTTTACTCCTAGTCATCTTTCTAGGACATATGTAAAGGAAGTGGAAAGATAGCATGGATTACAACATTCCATTATATCTTATTGGTATCTAAGGATTACCTTAACTTTTTGGAAAAGTCTTCATCATACTCTAGATACAAAGATACATTTCATCACTGCTTGTCATCCTCAAACACACCGACAGTCTGAGAGGACAATTCGAACTCCAGAAGACTTGTTGAGAGCTTGATCTATGGATTTAAATGGTGGTTGGGATGAACACATACCAATGGTGGAATTTAGTTAAAATAATATCATTCACTCTAGTAATCATATGGAACCTTATGAATCCCTATATTAAAGGATGTACATGACTCCAACTTGTTGGGATGTAGTTTGGGAAAGAATGTTATTATGAAAATATATTGTTGATGAAATTGATGAAAAGGTCAGATCTATTCAACAACACAAAAGTGGAGCACAAGTTGAAAAAAAATTATTCTGACATCCAAAAAGACCTAGAGTTTTATATGGGTGATAAGTTGTTCTTTTGAATATCTTCCTGGAAGAGAGTAAAGAGATTTGGAATGAACAAAAAGTTGAGCCCTAGGTATATCCGTTCTTTTTAAATACTGGATCTTGTTGGGAAGGTAGCATCATAATTGGAACTTCCATTGAATCTATATCAAGATCATTATGTGTTCCATGAATCACTCCTAGGAATGTATATACCTGATCTTTCACATGTAATAAACTAAGAAGTCATAAAGCTGGAGAAAGATCATTCTAATGAAGAACAACAGATAGAGATTCTAGATTGTAGAAAAAAAGTTATACGAAACAAGTCCACTCGCTTGGTTAATGTTTTATGGAGAAAACAAAAATTTAAATATGAAATATGGGAACTTTTGGATATGATGTGGGAGAGGTATCCCCTTATACATTTTTCCAATTGATGAATTTTGAAGGAGAAATTATATTCAATGGGGGTAGAATTAAACACCAGAATGTTTTTATGAGTTATTTTCGTTAAAATTTTTTTACACTTCAGCAACTTAATTTTAATGAAATCAAGAGTTTTAGAAAACTACTAGTTTCCCTTATATAAAAATAATATTATTTTCTAGTTGATATTTTATTGGAAATATTTATAAATATCTTATTAAAAAGCATTATGAATTTATTGGGTATTAATTATTTATGATAATAATATATCAATTATATATTTTTTTGGTTGAATTACTTTTTCTAATGAAATTCATGCGATATAAATATGTTATATACTTAATAAAATATTTTTGATATTCATCTAGTGTATATGGTAGTAATAGTGTATGAATAAAACCCTATTTTATGTAAAAGAATCAATTTTTTTCAAAGGATAGTTGTTACCATTGAATGGAGAACACATTTTAAATTAATATTTATACACATTTAAAATTTCAATAAGACAACATAAATTTTTTTAAGTTGGATATTAAAATATACTTTCGATAAATTTTTGATATTTTTCTAATAACATTCTTGTAATGGCCCGGACCTCTTCGGCCCATTCCTTTGTCAAAAAGAAGGTCACGAAGTGTTCTTGAGGGTAAAATGGACATTTTCTACACTTTCCAGAATTTTGAAACTACACACTGTGTAGTTTGAGTACACATTGTGTAACCCCTTCCCAGGTATACCCCATGTTGCAGACCGTGTCCTTGCTGTGTGGAATAATGGGTGCACGTCGTGTGTCCAGTTCTACACGCCATGTAGTCCTTCCCCGCCTACGCGTTACCAGTCAACGTCCGTGCACCATGTTGGAGCCGTGTCCTCGCCGTGTGCAATAAATGAGTACATGAAGTGTGTCTAAACTACACGCTGTCTAGTCCTTCCCCGCGTATGCGTAAGCCTCAAACCATGTGTTGACCAGTCAACGGCCGTAGATCCGTGTTTGAAGCCACGTGGAGACCATGTGAAAGAACTGAGTAAACACCATGTACCATAAAGTACACACCTTTTACTTTTGATTTTCACACCTATAAAAGGAGGGGTCCCCTCTTCCTTTCAACTCACACCTCTCCTCCCCTCTCCTCTGAGCAGATCTCTCCCAAGAGACTCGAAGGCTCTTTCTTCCATAACTTCTACGTCCGAGCTCCGATTTACGATCCTTCAGTGGCCACGAGGTCATAACGATGAGGCAGAGCTTCCGAGCTTCGATCTGTTGTCCTTCCTCCGGCCTTTTCTTTCCGACTTCCACCCGAGGAGGTTTTGTCGGGACCTGACAGAAGTGACGGACGCCGACGAACGTCTTATAAGGTAGATCCGGGGGAGCGTTGCGATCAGAACCTATTGAGGTAAGGATCTTACCTTCGTCTCTATAATTTGTGCATCATGTGGGGTGGGTATCCTCTTGTTTTCATAAGAAACAGTTGATCCTTTAAATAAATATAATACCTGTTTAAAGAACGGGGATGGGAAATTGTGATTGCTGTTACTTTATATCCAGTGATATTATGTTGTGAATTGAATGATCTTTTGCCTACTGAAAATCACGGTCATTAGGGGCCCTTGCTTGCGCAATTAAATGTTACCCTATCTGTCTAGACCGCTTTTGTGGATGGAACCTTGTGTGTTGTGTAAATTGGTTAATCACGTAAAGTTGGCGGTTAAAATCCGGAACCCTTGTGTGATCACCCCGGTTAGACAAATTGGAATAATGAACATGTGGGTTTCGGCTTGGTTACGTGGCATGTGATGGGGGTTTATTGTGGGTTTTTGTGGATAGGCTGGGCAGCGGTGCTGCGATAAACGGTTTTAAAGAGGTGATGATGTGCGGGTTCGGTGTGGTTCTGGTTATGGTGGTTGGCAGCAGGGCTGTAGGGATGTGTTTGAATGTGAACGGGTTATGGGTTGTGATTAATAAATAAAATGTGGAAGAGTTAATGAATCGTGGGGCGTGGTATTGGAATGGGTATAATAATCAATGGGGTTGGTTGGTTGATAAGAGGGAACTTGTTGTGCTTCTTATGTTTTTCCTATCTTGTTTTGTGGATGGCAGGGATATGTTTTAAGAATTATTTGGGGTGGTCGGTTGTGGATAGTTTCCCAGTAGTTGAGGAACAAATGAACTATTTCTGCAGAAATCTGAAAACCTAAAGGGGGTTGGGTTTGTTTGTTGTATGCATGCTTCGTAGTAGCAGTGCTGAGGCACATGCTCAGTTTCTCTTTTTAGAAGCCCTAGCTTGGGCTGTGTGGTTGGTATATATATATATCTGTATCTTTTGTGTTTTATCACACCCCACTCCTGTTGAGCACTTAGTGCCAAACACTCCCATTTCATGGGAGAGGGTGTTTTTCACTTAGTTACTAGCTCCTTCTTTCTCCTTCTCCCCTAGGCTGTGATGGCTTGAGGAGACCTTACACCTAAAACTCATTGGGTAGGTTTAAATTGGGGTGTTTTTAGCACAAGACTATTCGAGTATGTTCTACTATTTCCCAAGAATCTTTGTGATGAGGTCCAAGTGTGTGCGGGCAGGATACGTGGTTGTGAGGCCCAGGTGTGTGCGGGCGGGATACGTGGCTGTGAGGCCCAGGTGTGTGCGGTCGGGATACGTGGTTGTGAGGCCCAGGTGTGTGCGGGCGGGGAGATTGTGGCAGCCTTAGGACGTTCATCGTTAGGAAGAGCAGCTTACTAAAGGGAAATTGTGTAGGGTACCCAATACTCTTTTTTCTTATATACTACTATTGTTGTGCTTTGTGTTTTTGGTGAGTGTGTCTAGGGAGGTTGGGTTTATAGAATTCCTTTCTAGGATTCTTCTGTTGTTCTCACAGGACATTAGGATGCCTCCCCACTTGTGCATGAGAGCTTTGGGTTTCCCTATTGAGTATACTTGTATGCTCATCCTACGTTTACTTTCATGTTTCCAGGAGTACTACCAGGGTCGTGCGGGACCCTACTAGTCGGCTAGTTGGAGTTGTTGTTGTTCTTGTACCTTGTTTTCTTATGGTATTGTACTTTGAGCATTCGTGTACTTATACCTTGTAATAAATTTGCTTAAACATGCATGTGGGCTTGGTTTGGGTTTATTTCTATACACTTGTTCTATTTCCATTTTGGTGGTTGACTTGTCATATTTCTCGATCCTAAATAACAAAAAGGGTAATGCCTGCCATATTTGTGAAAACTCATACTGTTGGTGCTAGTCGCCACCCTGGGGCCTACTGGAGGCAGGACTCGGGGTTCATTATCTCCCTTTCAACATTGCCAGCCCAGGAGGGGCATCTTTGGTGGGAGGGGGTCGTGACAATTCTTATTTTTATGAATAGTAATGATATATTTAATATTAATTAAGAACAACTACTTTCATCGAGATAATTTATACGAATAAATTGGAATATTTAATGGTATTAATGTATAAATAGATTATATTATTACCATTTAATATAATTTATTTCATTTTTATTAATTTTATAATGTAACCATAGGTAAAATATTTTCAATATTTTGAAATGTTTTATCTTTTCAAACACATTTTCCCATTTCAACAAAGAGATTAATTTTATATTAATTACAGAAACATCCCTGTTTTGAATTTTGAAAAATGGATTCCATATTTAGAATAAATTGGTCCAAATTATGTTCATAGGTTACTTTTCTTTTTGGGAATTATGTATAGTAACATTAGTAATTTTTTTATTACCATAGTTAATGGTAAATCGTGTAATTGGGGAAATAATAGTACTATAATATTACCTTAACACATATAAAAATCCTATTAGATGACTAAATGAGACCCATATCATATGATTCTAGAATAAGAATCACATTAGGGCCACATACCTATAAATATGACATGAATTTAATAAAAATTAATAAATGTGACAACATATCAAAATCAAATTTTATATGAATATATTCATTTTAATATATTGGTAACAAGGAAAAAATATATACTATTTATATTATCTGGAAAGATAAAATAATTATGTATATCATATAAATTTATTAATAATTTTTAGAGATTAAATAATTACCATTAATGATGACTCATTGATGATGAAAAACTTTATTTTATGAATAGAAATATCCAATAAATGTATCAAAAATAATAAAAGAAATATCCTATGAACTAATTAAGGTTATCCAAACATTTTCATGGTTATAATGACATGTTATAAGTGTATTAAATATTTTTTTTGGAATTTATATTTTTATTGAATTTTATTTAAAATAAAATATATGAAGAGTGTCCAAATTGACAATGTTCATATTTTATAAAAATAACATTTTATTAAATTATTAAAAATAGAAAAAATATATAAAAATTAGAATGTAATAATTATACATCTTAAATGTCAAAAAATATCCATTTATCATTAATTAACACCAAATAAGTAAATATTTATAATTATTAAAAAAATTGAATTTTATTACAATAATTAAAATTAAATAGAATAAAAATGTTTTAACGAAAATTATAATTTATAAATTAACAAAAAAAACTTGTATAAAATTTATTATTTGATGAGATTAAAACCCTATATCATATTATATATTAATTTGAGATATTTTTGTGGTATTTATTTGGGTTTTGACTTTATAATTAATTAATATTTTGACAGTTTGCAAAAGTGCCCCTCTCCTCTTCTATAAAAGGGAACCTCCTCCCACTCCTCTAAACTCTCTTTCGATCTATAAACCACATTAAAACCTTGAACATATCTGTTATCAACCTCCCTGTTTTTATTCTAGAGTTCATGGTCTTCTCAAAAAGTCAATTGTACTTCCCTATGTGAAAATTTAAAGGAGGCGGGTCGAGGAAGAGGTAATCTCTTCTATCGATTGTTTCAAGTTTCATTCTTCTGTTACATAATATTATTTAGTTTTTTCATTAAAAATTATTAAAATTATTATCACTTGTATAACTATATGTTATTATAAATATGAAAAATCCCTATTTCACATACTATCCATCCTACAAAAAATGAAATCATTGTGCGTGCATACGTCTGGCTTATCGTCTCCACGCTGTGGTGTAAACTTTTTTTTCACCCCCATATTTATTGGATGATTATAATGGTTTAAATAGTATATATTTATTATTATTATAACATTATACTAATTATTAGATACTATAAATGATCCAATTCAATATAATTCAATAATTATGGGAAAAATATTGTCTCTTGTGCGTACGTACGGCTTACCGTTTCCACGGTGCGATGTTATTTTTTCTACATAATCATCATTAAACAATGATTATATTAATGAATCGAATGAATATATATGATATATATTATACTAATACCATGTTGTAAATTTTATGACTATATCCTAATAAATAAATAAGATCTTATCCCACAAAACAAGCAAAAGAATATAATGCAGTTAAACCCATAAAAATGAGTAAGAATTTAATGTTACTAACAAATGAATGAAAATGAGATCATAAATTTTAAAATAAAAAATATTAGGATTCTGGAATAAATCAATAACAATATTTAAATTATCATTCAATAGTTTCGGATACAAATGATGTATATCAGACCTAAGCTAAGGGATATCATTTTAAATCTCATTTTTATCAGAGATTGGTTATTAGTTAGTATTCAGTGGGGTATAATTATCATATTCAAACATGTTTCTTAACTATGTATTTAAATATATTATTTATATACTGATATAATTGTTAAAATTCAATTTTAACAATTGGATAATTTTTAAATGGTATGAATGGAATCTTTTGTTGTTTTCGGTGTGAAGAACATTTTGTGTTTCTTTTCAGAAATAAGTATGAGTAGAATGTTTTTTACTTGTACGACGTTAATGTATTTATCCACATTCTTAATTTCATTATTTCCTTGAAGTTTATCTTAAAAAAATATATTGATATTTTCACATTAAATTATTTCTTTTAAAATTGTGTGGCCTTTTGAGGAAGGAATATGTTTTGTAAAAGAAAGGATATATTCCTCTGAAATTAATTTCAATTTATTTCTAAAAAACTATTCCCTCTATGATGACACTATTTTAATAGGGTTATATTTCTAAACCGATTATTACAATGATTGGATTCTAATGGAATTTAATTAAATAAATCTATTTTTAATATCAATTATGATTGAATGATGTTTAAGAAACCCAATAGATTTCATGGGTCAATCTATGGTAAATATTTTTATTTTTTAGAGAATATTAAAATGGTTTCACTATGATACGGGTCGGAAATATATCTACCACCAATTCATTGGTTAAATATTTATATCACATGATATAGACATGAATAGAATATAATGTAAATCCATTTTTTTATACAGTTCTGGAACCATGAGTGAACTCAAATTAATCATGGACATTGTCTACTATGATGGTCTTTGCAATGAGGCTTGACTAATATGAAATGATTTTATAAACTTTATAACACCAAATGTCAAGTCTTACGTTATAACTATTGGGATTTAATTTTACTTTTTATCATTTATCCCATAAATGATATTATGATTTTTTAAATTCAGGAGAAGATATCCAAATGTATTGTTCTTATAAATATGATCAGATTGATATTCTTATGTCTACCATTAATTAGAATTTGAGATCCCCCTTTCACATGATTCTTTTCCTCAGGTCATGAATCAGGGTATTATGTTTGATATTACAAATAGGAGTCTAGTAATTATGAATAAAATCGGAGGCAATTTTAATGTTTTATGAAACAGCTGTTTATTTTTCCCCTACTTCTAAAGACACTATACATTTACAGTCCTGTGATGGTTTTGTTATATATTGTAATTAATATAATTAATTTATGAATTAATATAAATGAATTTAATGTACGGTTCATTGTATTATAAATACTTTTTGGGTGTTATTGATGAATTATATTCATTAAATACAATGTTTTATTATCTTTCAATAAAAATTTATGATCATTTTAGGTATATGTACTTCTATTAATATCATAAAATTATTTAATTGAATTATTTTCTAATGTAGGAGGTTGAGTATATTCTACCAATTTAATGTTATATCAAATTTCGGACAAAGCATCCACATGGGATGTATAAGGTTTATCTCTCCCATATGATGAATTCCTCCTCTCAACAATCCTTTATAATATTCCACATTCTATTATCATGATATATTTTATTTAGGAGGTATTATGAAACATTTTTTATTTATTATTATGTATCGAATATCTTCTAAAGCAACAATCACAACTTCATGCATTGGTTTAAAACCATTGACTAAATTTTCATTTAGAGACAAATGGCATGTCTCTATTGTGATAATTCCCAAAACAACTCAATTTATATATCTAATGATTTTAATATGAACTCTAAATGTTACTAGATGAAATTTTTTATTTTATTTTATAATATTAGAATCATCTCCGTTATAAAGTATTTTTCTAAAAAACATATTTTCCAAAATGTCCTAGGTGGTGATGAAACTAACCGATATGATTTTTATCTAATTTTTCTCCTTATGTTGTGGAAATATGATAATTCACTCAACCTTATAGATTTTATAAAAATTTATTTATGATTTAATATATCACAAAACAAAATGAAATTGGATGAAGGGATATAAATATCTCCATGTTTTATGCCTCCAAAATATCCCATATTTTTTATTAGTCTAATAATTATTTGTTTAAAATCAATGTTATTAACTTGATTAAAATATCAAAAAGTTAATTGAGAATCCCCATCAATTCATGGTAATCCATATCCCATAATATGGTAGAACGTGGAAATTATTGTTTTATATGTTGGGGTTATGTAGGTGAATTATTTTCAATCTACCCATCAGATGCACCAATGTGATTATATCCTACCACTATGACAAAATGGACATATAGTGGTGATTTGTTTATATTTGGAGGCAATTTAAAATTACAACATATTGTCCAATGATGGTTTCCTAAAACAATGCTAATGTTTTCATCGACATTCAAATCATGTTGGATTCATCTATATAGTAGTGGTTTTTTGGAATCATCACTGATGACTTATTTACCATTTTTTTGTCTTTAATAGTGGATTTTCCTCCCAAAAAATTCATAAAGGATAGTAAAAGTTTGAACTAAATCTATTTAACCATTGTTTTTAGGGGATGAAATCACCTCTAAAACAAAAGACATCCACTAAAAAAACATCAAACATAAATAGGTGTGAATTAAATCGTAACTGAATAATAATTTGGAATATATTGTGGTAGTTTAAATTTCTTCTATATATCGATTAAAAAAATACCATTTCCCAATCTGTACCACTGTAATAGAAAAAATATCAAACTATAACCCATAAATATATAAATAACCACTAGATTTTTTAGATACATCCTCCCCTCTCATTAATTTGAATTTAATACACCAGCTAAATTTTTTTATAATGTTCCAAATTAATAACATTATGTTTCTAATTAATTTTGGATATTCTGGTAAAAAAAACATAAATAATCACTCCCATAATTGAAAATGTATATAAAATAGTCAGAATTCACATTGGTTGTGGTTCCACATTCACTAATCCATGTACCATTCCAATGAACTTATCTTGAAACCCTCTCAATCATTGTCTCCACTTCCTTCTACCAACACCTTCATGAAGATATTATAGAAAATAAAAAATGTTTTATATTTAACATTAAAATGAAATCAAATATAATTTTGTGTTCTAAATGATTTTGATGTTTTTTGATTTACCTGATGACTACCATCTATAAATAGAATATCACCAGGTACAGATCCAGTCATCATTTGATATAATTCAATCAATTCATTCTTTAGAGTGACGACCATTTCATCCAACATCGTTATATGACTTCCATGTTCATGAAATTTTCATTTTAATGAAATAAACTCCATATAAACTATTATAAATTGGAATAACATCTATAAAAAGAGATCCAATTTTAAAATATTAGAATATAACAACATAATTTAATTAAATTACACTATAATATATTAAAATTACTTTTATCTATGAAACAACTTCTTCATTTATTCAATATTGAGGGACATTACTCAAATGAAAATAGGTAATCCAAAAGGTATCTAACTCTAAATCCAACTGGCATAGAAGGATACCAGATAATCATATCGAATCATCTGTCGGGAACTCATAATAGTAAAATGGGACAACTATATTCAATTTGTTCAGGTTCCAAACATCTGAACTGGTCATATTTCTATCTGTAGTAACATTGTTTCCATGTTTTATAAAACATTAGTTATTTTATAGTGAATATGGGTGAGGTGGAGACCCACTTGTGATGGACTTAATCCCAATTTGGATGGATCATGTGCCTCATGAATTATGTAGGGGTATTTTACAGTCACAGGGTGATTCTTAAGGCCTTTAGTAGAAGCTTTCGGCAGGGGGAATCCCATATGGAGGATGTCAATGTGATGTTGAAAGGTATTGCACAATGTCATGGGAAAAATGATGGAATATGTGGAAACAGAATCAATGGTGATCGAAGGAGTGTTGTAGGAGATGATTCAAATTTTATCGTCCATCACTTATCTCATCCATAATGTCAAAAAACATCTCCATCCATGGGTGGGCATTTATCAATCTCGGTGTGACAGGAAGAAAGTAGTATATTTATTGGATTCCTAAAAATCCAATTAGGAGTAGTGATTTTTATTTTTTAGATTAGGATCCCTTCCAAATTCTTATAATAGTATTCATTAGGCTGAATCACTCAATATCCTCCACGAAGTTTTTTCTTCATAGGTATCACATGAAATAAAATAAAATTGTAACTTTTCCAAAATTAGTAGTTTAAAAAATTGAAATACATTTATTACCATTAAACTTTTTTCCTATAACTATCACCCTTCAATATCATAATGAAGAAACAGGAGTGGTGACATGGAATTTGGGAAATGATTCTTCTTTGTAATTCATGTCATTTAATCAAATAAAATCCACATTAGAACATATATTTCAAAAAACCTTGCAAAAAACTGAAATGAAAACAGATGCACAATATGGGAAAATAAAATATACATATCTATGATAACCAATTAAATCACAGATAACATAAGTGGTTGATAAATTAATGGATTACTCCACATACAATCATTTTTTCAATAAATAATGTTGTTTTACTACTCCATCGTTACTTAATCTACTTCATCCTAAATTAGAAGATAAATATTTTCAATATCATGATAGAAAAATACGTCTATTTCTTATTGTTGATGGGATTCAACGATATAGTTAAAATCCTCCACTTCATCAACCATATCATAAAAGTGTCTTTTTTTTATATGAGTGACTATAATTTACCCTTCATCCACAATTTCATTGACATAATATTCCATTTTTTCTTTTGATAATAAGATATAAAAATCATGTAATTTATGGTCACCACCATCCATCATGTGAGAGATGTTCACAAAAGAAAATTTTAAAGAATCACTTTTAATAACCATATTAATATCGACCCACATTAATTTGAATAAAAAGAATAAAAAGTTATCATGGTAGTTTAATTCAATAATATCAGTCAACATTATCTTGTATCCAAATTCATAAACCATAAATATAAAACTATTTTTTCATTCAAACCATTTCCCAAACGATTAAATGAAATTTAAATCCATGAACATTTAATCATCAAAATGATAAACCAGTTTTAGAGTACCTCGACCCAGAAACATCAAATTATCTAACAACTCATCCCAAGAATCTATATTCATAATCTGAAAAAATTAAAATAAATTATTATATGTAAAAAATATACATTTCAACATAACATCCATATCGATGGAAATATTTATTAACATACATTATGTGAAAACCCTTCTATAAGCACTTGGCCTATTATAGTGCCTACTATATAACTACTACACTACCTGCTATATGTCCAGCTGTAGTACTCGTCCAATGAATCTAAGAGACCTGGGATCAAATCTGGGTGGAGACATATTTTTGGGTACTGTATATGTACTGTAGTAGTAAAATAGCAGGCACTGTTTACAATTGAAGAAGCTGCAACATTTTTTCCATTTGGGTCTTTGGGCCACTTGTTGTTTCCTCGAGTCTTTCATGGATTTCGAGCCACCCAAGTCCATTGGGACATTTTTTTCCAATGCCTTTAGGCCACCATAAATCCTTAGGGCCACCCCACGGCCATCGGGAAACATGATGCAGATTTACTAGTCATACTACAAGGGACATGGCTTCAGATGGGGATCAGGGTAGGTGCATTCACTAATGTATAGCTAAGTAGAATTTGAAGAATGAGAGGTTATGGTTTTTTTTTCAGTAACAGGACTATGAAAAATTTCATAGGACTACAAGCCCACCAACCCTATGAAGGTGGAGTGCTGATTTTATGACCTCCAATAGGGAGGAGCTGTTCCAAGTTGTCTTGTCTGGGTGATTCCCTCTAAGACCTACGGGTCATGTAATTGTCTCTAAGACATTAGGCCTTGTAAGGGTTCCACCTCACCCCTATAATGGTGTATTTTCAAAAATAATAAAACAATGAAGGCCATCGGTACATTCCGATAAGCACTTTATTAACATATTTTGTTTTATCCTTCTCATTTCATGTTCTACCTCTCATTCATCTCTTTATTTTTTCCATAATCTATTTAATAAATAGAACAAAAAGTTCACTATTTAAAATCACATATCAATTCACATGATATAATTCCAATTCAATTAATGTATCATTTGAGCTCCTCTAAATTGGTAGGCAAAAAGAAGGAAATATATTTGATTTCCCATATAGTTGAGATTACGACGATGTGTATTCAACACATCCAGCTTTATTGAATCTTGTCTCAATATCATCCATGTATCTGGAACAAAATTTAATAAACTATTATTCTAAATAGCCTTTAGAAATAGATCCTCCGTGTTGATATTTATTTTTCATATATAATTACAAATGAAAATTATATCTATTAAATATAATAAATAAAACCTTATTATATATTTTATAAATCTCAAAGAATTTTTTATATAATATTAAAAACATTTTAATAAATTACATATCAATTTGATACACCCCTTGATAATGTACAAGGCCTCATAATTTAGTTTCTGTAACAGAATTCCTAGTTAAATGCACCATTAGTGTAAAAATTGATGGTGTAAGGGTCAAATAAATTTAAAAAAGTATCAATACAATTATCATTTGATGTTTTTCAGTATATAATGGTTTTAAAGTTCTCTCATATTTTTTTGAAATAATGTTCAAAATTGGAGTACAAAAGTAGTAACCTCATCAAGAAAAAATATATTCAATGACAACGGTAGTAACTGTAGAAACAAAATATGTGAATCATGAATTTTAGATCCATGTAAAATATGTTGATTTATGTCAATAAACCTTTATTTGTTACTTGAATACTCATCAGATACATTCGCATGTTTTAAAATTTAAAGGAATGCAACTTTATCCCTATTTTAATTTGTAAATATTTGTTGAGAAAATTTTCCATTATCATATTTTTAGATATCATACTTTTTGTTCATTATTTGTAATTAATTATAATAATTGGGATGATTCTACAATTTTCTACCATCATTAATCAATATAAATATCAAATTGTCAGAATAATTCTTCTCAATATGAATAACATCATGACTATATAGTAACAAAATAAATTCTAAATATGAATGTTTAAATAATATACCTTTTTATTGCATTTTTGCAATATTATTTCACTTGAAGATGCACTTAGAAATCACATCCCATGATCATTTAAATGATGAACCTTACCAAATAATCTTTCAAAATTTCCTAGTTGTGCAAATATTTCAGAACCTTTCAACATCTTTGGAGGTTTAATATGATCAGCATAACAATTGAATTTTTACTTTTTGAATCGAAATCTATGAGATGACACGAGAAAAATTATATGACCAAAGAAGTTATATTTTTTACTGAAAGGTAGACTTTCTAGATCAAAATTAAATATGAAAATCCAAACCTGTGTAATTATTCCAACTAAATAAGATCCAATGTTCAGGGAAGAAAATAATTGTTCACATTAGAGAAGCACAAATTTAGAACATTAGTCTAGAAGATACATAAAATGTCTCAACACCATTTCTCCATAACAAATTTAATGATTCAATTAAAGGCTACATGTGTACATCAACATCATTTTAAAGAATAATCTTTCCATGAATAATCATAAAAATGACCAAATAATTTTCTTGAATACTCATCCATAGACGTAGACTGTAAGGGATCAAAAAAATGTCCAAATTCTAAAAGTGGTGCTCAAATTCCCAAATCGATCGAATTGATTGGCATCCAATCCCAATCACACATTCCAAGGATCAGATGAGACATATGGATGTAATGAATCATGTTTATTTAGTGATTGTGAATCTTGTTGATGTTTCATTAACCCATAATTATTATTATCTATATAAGGCCACTTCATGTTCTTGATGGTTTCCAATGAAATTACTAATCATTGTAATCAAGGATTTAATGTGAAGTAGTGTAAAACCATTAAATGATTGTCATTTACCTTCTTATTCATAGTAATATATTGATTGAGACTTCCAAAATCACCCATTGGATGGTATCTATAATAATAACACTTTTTTAATCCAATCTTCTTGAATCCTTTCCATAATAAAGCATAATATCATTGGGGGAAGTTTGTATTTTTTATAATTCATACCATGCTTGTTATATACTTTTTTCATATATTAAAAATACTCAAGAATCATAACTTCATTAAATGCATTGTGAATGAATTCCAATATCATATAAATTTAATTATTTATAATTCTTCAAAGGAATTTTATATGACACAACTCCCTCAGATGATATATATTTGAATATGTTAAACATCCACCATAAAAATCTTTACTTCTATCATTAACTAAATTATGAAACACTTTTTTTTACTATGTGAAGTCCTCTATTTCATTAGTCTACTCAGAATCAATAGGGGGACCAATGTTATGTAACAATCTAAATCTGGTTATCCTATAGTCCCAAAAATATCATGTGTCATTTTACAGTTTATAACACCGTAAAATGGTAATTCTGATAGGTATTAATGCTTATTTTGTTACATTGCAATGCCAAAATCATTATGTATAAGGGTTTTTATTGAATTTTACATTGTAGCCAAATTTGGGAAAAATTTATATTGATTTACATTAGTTATAAAACTTTATGTAACATTTTATTCTCCATTCCAAATGCAGCAAAAATATTGAGAATGTTCTAGTCAAATTTTACAGGATGTGGCACATCACTAGTGTTGTTTTATCAAATCATCATATTGTTTTATAAAAACTCCACGAACCGAATGTAATTTATCATTCCAAAATCATTTGAGAATATTAATTATAAAAATATAAAAAATAAAATGTTTAAAACATAACTAATAAATTTTGAAATCAGATTATTTAAATGAATTTCCTAATTTACGTAGAATCGTAAACCATATTATTGGATAAAATCTTTTGTATATTAATTATATTCAATAAAATATAATCAATCTCTTAAAATAAGAATTCAAGAATCCTTAAAATATTTATTAATAATTATTTTCCAATCAAAAACTTATTTTAATTTTTATATCATATAATTTTATTGACATAACACATCAACAAAATCCAACATATCAATAATTTCTTCCCTTATATGAAATGAATTAATTAGGGAGAACAATAATTTTCATGTTGAATTATATTCATGAAATTATAAAATTACTCACTTCCTAATATAAAATTTAGAATTTTATATAATTAAATAAACACAAAAAAATATCTTATGTTTTATATACAATCACATTAAGCCGAAATTATTATTTTTATTAAAATAAATATTAAATATTTTACTAAAAAATTATGTATTTATGTATAATTATTTATTAAAAACATTTATTATCCAAATAATCCAAATTTATCCTTACTCCCGTCAACTTTTTATCAATGTAAGAAACTGGAATTTAAATGTGTATAATTTAGACACCCATTTAAATCATTGAGTCCTAAAAAATATGAAACCACATGTTCTAGTAGATACAGATCAATATGGGGCATCTTTATTGATAAAGAAGATATATATTTGTAAATCTTTCATGATTTTACATTCTCGAGGAGTCCTCATTGAAATTAAGAACATGATAATGATGATGGAAACAAAAAAAATAGAAAAAACATGTGGAAATCACCAAGATATCATAGTCTATAGTTACCCAATACAAAAATTACTTTGTCTTGTAATAATATTCCAATTTTAATTGGAAAAAATATACAAAATTACACTACATAGTGAAAAATTACCTGTAGTCGGTGAGGGTGAGGCTGAGGGTGATGGGGGATCAGGGGAAACCCAAAATCTAGAAATGGGAGTGGGCCGGCAGGGTTTGATCAATAGAGGGGGAGAGTTTATAGGGGGTTTTCTCACTAGGTAGTGTGTAGGGAATTAGTTCTAGCGATGGAATGGGCTAGTGGAGATCAAACACTCAAGGGGTCTCGAAGGAAATAGGTATGACAGAGAGGGTGGGGCACTAGAGCGATGGTTAGGGTGTAGTGGTTGGGTCTTGGGATAATGGGTATAAGGGATAATGGGTGGGGGAATGTGGGAGAAGTAGGGGGCTGTGAGAGAACGATAAATTTTTTTAGTAAATGTTTAATATTTAGTGGTTATTTTTTTAAATCTTGTCCTATGTTCAGGAAATTGGTTTAGCAGAAGTTTAGTTAACCACATGCCAATCTATTAATTTATTATTGTGTACAGTGATATATCACTAGCTATGGATAATAAGAATCTTAATACCAATACATTACTCCAATGTTTATCTAGAATCAATACTCCTTGATTTAGTGATTAATGTATTCCTAAACACAATAAAACATGAAAGAAAAAAATAACTCAATGTACACAAATAAAATGAATTGTAGAATAAAAACTAAATATTGTGAGAAAATTATTTTTTTAATAAATAATACTTTCACACAATTAATTTAAATTATTTTCCCTAATAATGGATCAAAAAACATGACAACCCCAACAATATAGTTTTTTACAATGGTTTATAAAATTTTAAAATCTTATGTGTGCTCTATATTTTACAAAATTCTTATGATGTATAATAGATTAATTCTGAGATTTTTTTTAATATGGATGGTGATATAAAGCTCAAAACTATATTTATAACTTATTTTTTTTCAAAATATTCATACCTGAAAGTATCTAATTAACTGGAAACTAAAGTATAGGATGCTAAAAACAATCAAATAATGATGGGATAAATCAACTTTAAAATATGGTTTTGAATAATAATGTTTATCTCATTCATTCCTAAATAAACTGAATCAATTAGTTTCAATGTTATCCATGTTTAATCAAAATATTTATATACTTGTTTTATTCTAATTTATCTAATTTATATCTTTTGATCAATGAAATAATGTAAACTAATGGAATTTTGTCTAACCATAAAAATAATATGAAAAACCCACGTATTTATTTATTGTTTAATACTCTCTATCACATTGGATATCCTCTCTTAATATATATATTTTTCCAAAAAATAATAAATAATGAGATGGAATTTAATATCTCAATGTGATTCCCAATCATAATAATATTTCATAATGAATTGAATAAAAAATGAAATATTCATCTTTCTACTCTAGATCTGATAATAATTATATGACTAGACACTCATGATATAAGGAAATTAAACCATGAATATACTATGTTTCTTAAAAATATATTTTATGAATGAAAGGATAATGATAAATTTCAAAACCTAAATCCGAGGGAAAATATCAACAGAAATGAAATCAAAAATATCTAATCTATTTATTAATTTGTGAAAATAGTTTTTCTATAAATAAAATGTATTTTAAAAAATATAATGAACTAAGTAATAACAAATAAAAAGAAATAATTTATGAAAATAGTTAGAAGAAATTATTATTTATGTACCTATAAATACAAAAATGTGGTGGACTATGATGAAATCATTGTGAATCGTTCTAGAATATAATATGGTGAAATTCCATTTATTTTATCTATATAATGGTTTTATGTCTTTATATCTTTACGAAAATTATATTTTTTTCTTGGAACAATAATATATGCCCATTTACTTGATCTTATCAAACATTTAAGGGTTATAATCATGGGTATCTCTTGGATGTGATATATTTAATTTTCATGTATCTATGATTATTGGACTGGAGGGGTCACAACTAGTTCTGCATCATAATGCTCAGTGTAGTTAAAATGGAAAATCCTTGTGCTCCAAACCCAAAACCTCTATAGAATAAAGGATTTGAGAGGCAATATTGTTCTTTAAACAATGTCACTATAATGTGGGATAGGTAAAACCATGTCATGCTTGAATAGAATATCCTTCATTTGGTTCCAAATTTCAAAAAATTATCCCTAATGGTCGATTCTTTATATAATCACAAAAAATGAATTAAATTAGGCATACTAATAATAAATTCCAAATATAAATCCAATTTCAAAATAATAATAAAAATGAAATATTAATGTATGTATGTATGTATGTATGTATGTATTGAAATTTATTATAATAAATATTAGATACATTTGTATCATATGATATATATATATATATATGAAATATATATATATATATACGTACAATATAAATATATACATATCTATATATGTGATATATATATATATATATCATTGATTATATTTAATGTACTATTTGATAATCTATAATACAATAAGAAATAATATTTAATTACAATTTCAAATCACATATTACACAAATATAAAATTAATATTTATATATGTGTATGTATGTTTATATGAAAAAATGTGTGAGTCTATGTATTAATATAATGGATTGATATAGAACTATTATAAATAATAAAAATTTATTTTTTAAATATTTAAATTCATTAATTTAAATTTTATATTAAAGTGTCAATATTATAAATTAAAGGTTATAAATAATTGAATTTTTATATTAAAAAATTAAAAAAATTATATGTTTATGTTTTTATTCAAATTAGTTATTAACATTTATAAATATTATAGTAGGTCAATTACATCCACCACCACTGAATATAATGCAAGGAAAAAACCAATGTAGTCTTATGGGCTCATTGACCTAACCCAACGACCTTCCCCTCACCCCACTACATTTTTACCACCCCCACCACCAATGGTGGGACATGTTTGTAAATATAATTAAATACATAACTACACATCAACAAAATTAATGATATTTAAAAAAAATAAAATGTCGATATTTTTAAAATTATTAATAAAAATATTAATTTACATATAATGATATATATATATTAAATATTTTATAAATTTTAGATAATAAAAAATTTTACTTTTTTATTTTTTAGAACAATATAATTATATATAATTAAAAATATATTTTTAATTTAATTATAAATAATTTCATTAAAAATTTATATAATTATATTTAAATTATTGGAAACATATTTTTAAAAATAGTTATGTAAATACATTTTTTATATGAAATTTATTTTTGAAATCAGAAACATTAAAAATAAAAACAATTTATTAATTTTTTGATTTTTTGATTTTTTAGCAAAAAAATAATTATGTAAATATCACTAAAAAGTGTCAGTATTATATAATTTAAAATATGTATAAGTTATTACAACTAAAAATTAAAAAATCACCAAGACGTCCCAGTGATTCTTTCCCTATCCCTCCTCAAAAGGGACGAAAACACCAAAAAACTCTTTTTTATTATGTAGAATGGCCCGAAATCTTTTGCATTAAATGAAGAAAAGGGGCAGATAATTCTGGCCAAAAGACCCTATGGAGTATATGACTTGATTTCCTCAAAGAGAAGCCAACACCGTGACATGAAACCACTCTTTAGTTTCATTGTCAACCTATCACCAATAATTTAACTATATCATCCACCTAGAAGTTGCAATTTACCCTTCCAAATAAAGAAGGGAAACCCTCCATCCCACATTGGAAATACATGTTGAATGTGAGATGGTTGAAAGGTGGAAAACGGTCTCTATCTAAATTATCCCACCCTATAATACCTACAAGGAAACCCATTGCACCACATTGAATGTCACATTGTGTCATCCAAATAGTTCCACAATATGGGTCATCATGAGACATGTCAACCCTCCATCCCACATTTAAAGAATGCATGGGTAAAAGTTCCGTTGATAGGATGCAACACACTCATAACTATTTTGAGCCACCCAATTATATATGTCTACCTATTTCCACAATTCCCTGCATTTCTATAATAACACCTTGGACAACCACTCCCGTCATGCTACCAACTACAGGTAACTATTCATTCCCGTTATTAGGGCCTCTATTTTTTACATTTAAAATTAATAATACTTGAAAAATATAAGTAATATTGTAAATATAAAATATAAATAATATTATTTTTTAAAATATAGTTAATAGTAAATTTATAATGTATAAACAATTAATATGTCACGATCCATCCCACCAAAGATGCCCGTCCTGAGCTGGAAATGGTGAAAGGGAGATAATGACCCCTGAGTCCCGCCCCTAGTAGGCCCCGAGGTGGCGACTAGCACAAAGGGTATGAGTTTTCACAAATATGGGAGGCATTTTCCTTTCTATTTTTAATGATCAGGAAATAGGACAATTCAACCACCAAAAGGAAAAAGAACAAGTGTATAGAAATAATCCCAAACCAATCACACATGCATGTTTAAACAAATTTATAACAAGGTACAAGTACAAGAAATCTCAAAGTACAATACCAAAAGAAAACAAAGGTACAACAATAGAAACAACTCCAACTATCCAACTAGTAGGGTCCCTCACGGCCCTGGTAGTCCTCCTGGAAACCTGAAAGTAAAGGTAGGGTGAGCATACAAATATACTCAGTAGGGAAACCTAAAGCTCTCGTGCACAAGTGGGAGGCATCCTAATGATCCGTGAGAACAACAGAAGAAACCTAGCAAGGAATTCTATCCACCCAACCTCACCAGCCACACTCGCCAAAAACAAAACCACAACATGTAGAAGTATACATGAAACAAGAGTATTGGGTACCCCGCACCATTTCACTTTAGTTAGCTGCTCTTCCTAATGACGAATGTGATGACGCTGCCACAATCTCTTTGCCCGCACACACCTGGGCCTCAAAACCACATATCCTTCCCGCACACACCTGGGCCTCACAACCACGTATCCCGCTCGCACACACATGGGCCTCACAACCACGTATCTCGCCCGCACACACCTGGACCTCATAACCACGTATCCCAACCACACACACTTGGGCCTCACAACCACGTATCCCGCCCACACACACCTTGGCCTCGCAACCACGTATCCCGCCTGCACACACATGGGCCTCATCTCGAAGAATCTTGTGAAACAGAAGAACGTGCCCGATGAGTCTTGGGCTAAAACAACCCCAATTGAAACATACCGAAAGGGTCTTATGTGTATGGTCTCCTCAAGCCATCATAACCTAGGGGAGAAGGAGAATGAATGAGCTAGTAACTAAGGGAAAAACACCCTCTCCCATAAAATGGGAGTGTTTGGCACTAAGTGCATAACATGGGTGGGGTGCGATAAAACACAAAAGATACAGATATATATACATATTACAACCACACAGCCCAACCTATGGCTTCTAAAAATTGAAAATGAGCATGTGCCTCGGCACTGCTACTACGAAGCATGCATACAACAAACAAACCCAAACCCCTTTAGGTTTTCACATTTTGGTAGAAAACTTTATTTAGTTCCTTCACTTCTGGGAAACTATACACAACTAACCACACCAATCGTTCGTAAAACATATCTCAGCCATCCACAAAACAAGTTAGGAAAAACACAAGCAACACAACCAAGCCCTTCTTATCAACCAACCAATCCCATTGATTATTATTTCCATTTCACGCCCCACCATTTATTAACTCTTTTACTATAATTTAATAATCACAACCGATAACCCGTTCACATTAAAACCCAACCCTGCAGCCCCGCTGCCAACCTCCATAACCAAAATCGCACCGAAACCACACATCATCATCCCTTTAATACCATTTATTTCAGCCCCACTGTCCGTTACCAACACAACATTCACACCAACCCACAACCTAGTCAACCGCAGCCCCACTGGTCACCCGATCCACAACAACCCACAAAACACCCCCAACACATGCCACATAACCAAGAGAACACACACTTGTTCATTATTTCATTTTGTTTAACCAGTGTGATCACACAAGGGTTCCAGATTTTCATTTAATCATCCATCTTTACGTGATTATCCAATTTCAAAATTCCACAAGCCTTCATCCATAAGAAAATAAAAAAGGAGAGGGAAAAATTTAATTGTGTATGCAAAGGCCCCCAACTACCGTGATTTTCTGTAGTTAAAAGCTCATTCAATTCACATCATAATATCACAGGATATAAAGTAACAACAATCACAACTTCCCATCCCCATTATATAAGCCAGTTATTATCTACATTAAACTTTTTCAAAAGTGTTTCACGTAAAAAAGAGGACACCCACCCCGCATGATGCACAATTTAGAGAGATGAAGGTAAGATCCCTACCTCAATAGGTTCTTGATCGCTACGCTTCCCCGGATCAACCATAGAATACGTCTTTTGGCGTCCGTCACTTCTGTCAGGTCCCGGAAAAACCTCCTCGGGTGGAATTCGGAAAGAAAAGGCCGAAGTAAGGAAAACAGATCCAAGCTCGGATGCTCCGCCTCGTCGTTCCGATCCCGTGGCCGCTGACGGATCGTAAATCAGAGCTTGGATGAAGATGTTATGGAAGGAAGAGCCATCAATTCTCTTGAGAGAGCTATTCTCAGAGGAGAGGAGAGGAGAAGAGATGGGTGAGTTGAAAGGAGGAGGGGACCCCTCCTTTTATAGGCGTGGAAAGAAAAAGTACACGGCGTGTACATTATTGTACACGACGTGTACTTGATTCATTCACACATTCTCCAAGCAGCTTCCAACACGGCTCAACGGCCGTTGACTGGTCAACACACGGTTTGAGGGTAATGCATACACGGGGAAGGACTACATGGTGTGTAGTTTAGACACACGGCGTGTACTAATTTATTGCACATGGAAAGGAAGCGACTCCAACATGGTACACGGCCGTTGACTGGTAACGGGTATGCGGGTAAGGAAAACACGGCATGTAGAACTGGACACACGGCGTGCACCCATTATTCCACATAGCAAGGACACATTCTGCAACACGGGGTATACCCGGGAAGGGGGTACACAGCGTGTAGTTTCGAAATTCTGGAAAGTGTGGGAAAAGTCCATTTTACCCTCCAGAACACTTCTTGACCTTCTTTTTGACAATGGAATGGGCTGGAGATGTTCGGGCCATTACATCAGATACCTCTTAAAACATTCTCATCCCCGAGAATTCAGAAACCTACCTCGAGGAACCCAACAAGATACCACTTAGGGTTCTCGTTATAACAGGAACCCAACCAACAACCCTAATCATATGTGTTATGAATTCCTTCTCCTATGTCAAGATATTATCTGCTTTAGGCGACACTGACTCGCCTGCACGGGTTTAATCTCATCCTTATTATTGAGTCTCGATTAAGAATTGGGTCTTCCCACATTCATACATTAGGATTTTTCAACTCGCACTATCCCCAACACCACACAACCAACACATTGCTCGAACATGTGGGTTTGGGAAATTCCTTCACATATGTCGAGATATTATCCGCTTTAGGCGGCACTGACTCGCCCGTAAGGGTTAAATCGCATCCACATTAATGCGTCTCGATTACGGGTCAGGTTTTTACATTTCCCACACATCCGGACACGTTACACATTACCAAGGAACAAGGAAACAAAACGTCTAACAACTGACAAGACCAGAATTCCATATAACAAGGGTACATAGTACAACATCAACAAAAAAGCTCAGAAGAACAAGGAAAAACATAAGTCAAAACAACTCTGGTTACTGAGTGTGCATCTGGGTATCTAGCTCCCAAATGCTCTCCTTGATGCCTCCATGCCTCCACAACACATGAACCAAGGGATTGGTTCATCCACAGAGCACCCTCTCTTTACGATCTTCGATTCCGACTGGTCGTTCCTCGAAGGTCGTGTCGTCTCCCATATCTAACTCTACCCAATCGATATCGTGGGAGTCGTCGTGTAAGTACTGAGGAAGCTGGGAGACGTGGAAGACATCATGAACCTTCTCCAACTGAGGTGGAAGGGCCAGTTGATATGCCACCTCGACGACTCTCCTCAACACCTCAAAAGGTCCGATGAACCTAGGTGAGAGCTTTCTCCCATTCCCAAACCTCCGCTGCCCCCGTCAAGGGGAAACCTTCAATAACACATGATCCCCCACCTCGAACTCCAAGGGCCTCCTCTGACAATTAGCATAAGACTTCTGTAGGTCCTTAGCCGCTTTCATCCTCTCATGTACAAGTTGGGCTTTCTCTGTGGTGCTCTGCACTACCTCTGGTCCAAGAGAACCTGTCTCACTAACCACATCCAATCAAATGGGTGAACTGCATGGCCTTCCATACAAACCTCAAAAGGTGCCATTCCAATAGTAGAGTGAAATCTATTGTTGTAGGAAAACTATACTAAAGGAAAGTGTCGTACCCATGATCCTCCGAAATCCAGAACACATGCCCACAACATGTCATCCAATGTCTGGATAGTCCGCTCCGTCTGCCCATCGGTCTGGGGGTGGAAAGCAGTGCTAAGGCGTAGATGGGTTCCAAAAGCATGTTGTAACCCCCTCTAGACTCGTGAGGTAAACCGATTATCCCGATCTGAGATTATAGAATTCGGGAACACATGAAAATGCACCACCTCATCTACATACATCTGTGCTAAGGTACTCACCAGGCCTGACTCCTTAATTTCTAAGAAGTGAGCTGATTTCGTCAGATGATCCACCACTACCCACATAGCATCATAACCTCCCTGAGCGCTGGGTAGTCCTGTGATGAAGTCCATCGACATGTCATCCCACTTCCACTCGGGTACATCTAAAGGAAGAAACAAACCACTGGGAACAAGGTGTTCAACCTTCACTTGCGGAAACACTAGGCATCAAATGGTTGTTTTCTGTTAGTGCTGTTATCGACTGCTTCCGGAGAAGAGTCGTATTCTCCGACGTAGATGGGAGGCGTGTATCTTTTGTTGGTGAGAGGAGATATCAGGCGGGAAGCTGGCGTGTGGAGCCTCTCCTTTCGTTGTTAGGTGGGTAATCAGTAGTTCCAGCTGATATAGAGATGATGAATGTCCCAGAGGTTCATAAAGAAGGCAGACAGTGGTCTCATGTTATCGTGAAAGGGAGATAATGACACCGAGTCCCACCTCCAGTAGGCCCCGGGGTGGCGACTAGCACGAAGGGTATGAGTTTTCACAAATATGGGAGGCATTACCCTTTTCATTTTTAAATATCGGGAAATAGGACAAGTCTACCACCAAAAGGAAAACGAACAAGCTTATAGAAATAAACCCAAACCAAGCCCACATGCATGTTTAAACAAATTTATAACAAGGAACAAGTACAAGAAAGCTCAAAGTACAATACCAAAAGAACAAAAAGGTACATTAATAGAAACAACTCTAATTGTCCAACTAGTAGGGTCCCACACGACCCTGGTAGTCCTCCTGGAAACCTGAAATTAAACGTAGGTTGAGCATACATGTATACTCAGTACGGAAACCTAAAGCTCTCATGCAAATGTGGGGAGACATCCTAATGTACCATGAGAACAACATAAGAATCCTAGGAAGGAATTCTATCCACCCAACCTCACCAGCCACACTCACCAAAAACACAAGCACAACAGGTAGTAGTATATAAGAAACAAGAGTATTGGGTACCCCGCACCATTTCCCATTAGTTAGCTGCTCTTCCTAATGACGAACGTCCTGACGCTGCCACACTCTCCCCACCCGCACAAACCTAGGCCTCACAACCACATATACCGCCTGCACACACCTGGGCCTCACAACCACGTATCACGCCCGCACACACCTGGGCCTCACAACCGCGTATCCCTCCCGCACACACATGGGCCTCACAACCACGTATCCCGCCCCCACACACCTGGGCCTTACTACCACGTATCACGCCCGCACACACCTGGGCCTCCCAACCACGTATCCCGCCCGCACACACTAGGGCCTCATCCAGAATATTCTTGGGAAACAGATGAACCTACCCGAAGAGTCTTGGACTGAAACCACCCCAATCAAAACCTACCCGATGAGTCTTAGGTGTAAGGTCACCTCAAGCCATCACATCCTAGGGGATAAGGAGCAGGAAAGAGCTAGTAACTAAGGGAAAAACACCATCTCCCATAAAATGGGAGTGTTGTCACTAAGTCCTCAACATGGTTGGGGTGCGATAAAACACAAAAGATATAGATATATATACATATACCAACCTCACAGTCCAACCTATGGCTTCTTGAAAGAGAAAAGGAGCACGTACCTTGGCACTACAACTATGAAGCAATCATACAACAAACAAACCCAACCCCCTTTAGTTTTTCACATTTCGGTAGAAAAAGTTATTTAGTTCCTTAACTACTGGGCAATTATCCACAACTAACCACACCAATCGTTCGTAAAACATATCCCTGCCATCCACAAAACAAGTTAGGAAAAACACAAGCAACACATCCAAGTCCTTCTTATCAACCAACCAACCCCATTGATTATTATTTCTGTTTCACACCCCACCATTTATTAACTATTCCACTTAATTTAATAATCACAACCCATAATCCATTCACATTAAAACCCAACCCTGCATCCACGCTGCCAACCGCTATAACTACAACCGCACCGAAACCACACATCATCATCCCTTTAATACCATTCATTTCACCCCCACTATCTGTTACCAATACAAATTTCACACCAAACCAAAACCAAGTCAACCGCAGCCCCACTGCTCACCCGATCCACAACAACCCACAAAATACCCCCAACATATGCCACGTAACCAATCCAACACCCACATGTTCATTATTCCATTTTTAACCGGGGTGATCACACAAGTGTTACCGATTTTCATTTAATCAGCCAACATTACGTGATTATCCAATTTCCACATTCCACAAGCTTCCATCCATAAGAAAATACAAAAGGAGAGGGAAACATTTAATTGTGTATGCAAAGGCCCCCAACGACCATGATTTTCTTTAGGCCTAAGCTCATTCAATTCACAACATAATATCATAGGATATAAAGTAACAGTAATCACAACTTCCCATCCCCGTTGTATAAGCTAGTTATTATCTTCATTAAACTAGTTCAAAAGTGTTTCACACAAACAAGAGGAAACCCACCCCGCATGATGCACAATTTAGAGAGATGAAGGTAAGATCCCTACCTCAACAGGTTCTTTATCGCAACGCTCCCCCGAATCAACCCTAGAAGAAGTCCGTCGGCATACGTCACTTCTATCGGGTCCCGAAAAAACCTCCTCGGGTGGAAGTCGGAAAGAAAAGTCCGATGGAAAGACAACAGATCCAAGCTCGGACGAAGATGTTATGGAAGGAAGAGCCTTCGATTTTCTTGAGAGAGCTCTGCTCAGAGGAGAGGAGAGGAGAGGAGAGGGGTGAGTTGAAAGGAGGAGGGGACCCCTCTTTTTATAGGCATGAAATGTAAAATTACATGGCGTGTACTTTATGGTACACGGAATGCACTCGGTTCTTTCACACGGTCTCCACACGGCTTCCAACATGGCTCTGTGGCCGTTCACTGGTCAACACACGGTTTGAGGGTAACACATACGTGGGGAAGGACTACACAGCGTGTAGTTTAGACACACGACATGTACTCATTTATTGTACACGACAAGGACATGGCTCCAACATGATACACAGTCGTTGACTGGCAACACGTACGGGGGGAAGGACTACACGGCTTGTAGAACTGGACACACGGCGTGCAACCATTATTCCACACAGTAAGGACACGGTCTGCAACACACGGTATACCTAGGAAGGGGGTACACGGCCTGTACTCAAACTACATGTCATATAGTTTCAATATTATGGAATGTTTGTGAAAAGTCCATTTTACCCTCCAGAACACTTCTTGACCTTTTTTTGACAAAGGAATGGGCCGGAGATGTCCGGGCCATTACATAATAATATTTTTAAAATATAAAAATAAAAAATTATATTGATAGTTTTTTAAATATGATTATATATTTATACAGTTAAAAATGGTTTTAAAAATATAATTTAAAATTTTAACTATAATTACTATTTTATTATATTTTAGTTTATAATAAATATTAAAATATATAATAAATATTATATATTTAATAATGTGTTGATATATTTATTGTAATAATTTATGTAAAAAAATATTTTAATAAACATTTAGACTTTGAAAGTGTATTATTATATAGATGCCCTTGTGATTTAGTTGTTTATCCAATTACCCATCTACATTGAGATCTTATGGGTGAATCTCACTAGCCACCTTAGAATAGTTTTTTGATGTATTTAGATCATTATATGACAATGCTAAAATTAGTTCTATGAAAGTATTTTTTTCATCACCAAATTATAGAAATTTATAATATTGTTATTTTCCTTGTTATATATACCTAGTCATTACACCAATATTTTTTCTTCACCATGACCATTTCCCAAAATATTCCCCACATAAATTTCTCTAAACCATGATGATGAATATCTTTCAAACCCAAGGCTTGTAAAAAACATGTTTTTGTTGATTTATTCCTAAATCCAATATATATTTTATGATGGAAATCTAGTTTCATCATTTTATGTATATATTTATTAATTGGTAGATGCCTTACCAAACAGTTACATAGCTAGTTTTGGTGGTTGGAGGTGTTTTGGGGAGGTTTTGAGAGTTTTCTTAGGAGGTTGGTGCTATAATAGAGCTGTTGCTGGTTGTTCACGATGTGTAAGTGGAATTCAAGAGGTGTAAAGGTGATTCACAATATGTGTGAATGACTAGTTCAGGGATTCTATGCTACTAAAGAGGGACCCATGAGAAGTATTACATGACATGTATGTGGAATTCATGATTTTTATTAAATAAAAGGGCAAGGTTGTTCATTATTCACTAAAAGATTAAATTTTGGGAAACCCATGAATTACACGTCATGTAATGAATTACGAGACTTGAAACTAATGGGTTTTCAAATTTTAAGTTCTTTTATCTACAGATATTTCTCATTCAGTCAGGGATTCTCTACCTCTCATTTTGAAAAAAAACTCAAGGTGCCCCAAAGAGGATTTATATCCTTATTCTCTTCACTTTTTTTAAAAGAAGGATAGATAACATTAATGATGAAGATCAGTAGCCGTACATAAGTAGAGCCATGAAGAGAAATTTTCCAACTAGATCTGGTTGACATCGAAGGGGCATGAGGCCTCCAGTAGATGGGCCACATTGTTTCCTTCCACTTTTGTAAAAGATAAGGTGCAGAAATAGGAGCCTTGGCGATGAGATAGAATTCTCTTGTTGATGAAGCCAAAATAATAGAGTTCGGCGTCGTTGTGGTTAATAGCATCGATTATGGTAAGGCTATCAAACTCAATGATGATATCATCCATTACATGTTCCATAGAGAGCATCATACTTGCAAGGATGGTAGAGGCCTCAGCAACTGAAGGATCCCAAATATTTTCTTTCATTATTATCTTGGGGGTTCACAACGGTAATGTTTTTTTGTTTTGGGGGTGTTTTGGGATGTGTTTGGATGATCCCTGGGTATGGTGTAGGTTGATCCTTGGTTTCTCATTGTTTTTGTGTGGTTTATGGGGATATATTTTTCTTCTTGTGGTGCACAGTGAGTTGGAAAAGCATAATTGATGTTGAAAATACCTCCTTTCACTTTATTGTGTATCATGAAATCTGGGACTACACTTTTTTATCAATTGGAGATGTCCATAATTACATATTAAATGATAAATAATTTTCTAGATAAAATTGAAGGGGGTAAATGGGTAATTATTCAAATTATTTTTAACATTGATATTATTGTGATATGATGGTTTGTATGGGCTTTATTACCCACAAAAAATTATGGTTGTTCGAGGATTTTGTTTGTTTTGGACGATATGTGTTGTGACTGTTGTGCCTATGGTGAATGTTGTGATATCACCCTAAAATGGAAATTGGTTAACCCCTTAGATTTATCTAATGAAATGGTTGCCTCATTATTATGGATTGTTAGATAATGCCCCAAACATAATGTGAAAAGTTATAAAACCCCATTATTAAATTTAAAAAATGGTCTTGATGGGTCATGAAGTGTGTTCATGGTTGTGGTATAGAGATGTATTATTGTGATGCAATTTGGGCCTGATGGGTTATATGTGTCCATGCTTTTAGGGTGATGATTTCATGACCCATCGCCCGAGGCCTGTGCCATGACTATCCCAAAATCTCCATCGATTGGCCATGGGAAGGCGACTAACACCTAAAAAGAATATGCTTAAAACAGGGAAGGCATTTATTTTATAACCTGTAAACTCACACAACCAAGCACACAACTAGATATGAGCACAAGGTAAAATTTATAGTAAATAGAGTGTGTATAGTATATAAATGGGTCCGGAATACAAGCCCAACTAGAAAGTGCAATTAAAACTAAAAACAACTACCCTGAGAAACCATCACAGATCCTACCTTTTTGAGAAGAACGAAGGATAATATTAATGAAGAAGATTAGCAGCCGTACATAAACAGAGCCATGAAGAGAAATTGTCCATCCATAGCTAGTTAACATCGAAGGGGCCTGAGGCCACTAGTTGATGGGCCGCATTGTTACCTTCCCTTTTGGTAA
The DNA here is from genome assembly GCA_963277665.1 of Viscum album. Classification (NCBI taxonomy): domain Eukaryota; kingdom Viridiplantae; phylum Streptophyta; class Magnoliopsida; order Santalales; family Viscaceae; genus Viscum; species Viscum album. The sequence continues at coordinate 1,464,205,661 of OY728125.1, read as the reverse complement.
ATGAGAAGGTGCAACAAGAGAATCCTTGGCGCAACGAACAGGTTCTCATGATGACGAAGCCAAAGGGATGGAGTTCGGCGTCATTATGGTTAATGGTAGGGATAAAAGAGAGGTAGTCAGACTCAATGTTGATATCATCCCATCCACGTTCTGCAGATAGCATCATGCATGCAAGGATGGTAGAGGCCTCAGCAATTTCAGGTTCCCAGAAGGCCTGATGGGATTCATATTTTGCAACAAAAATCGTCCCCAGATGATTTCTCACCAAAAGGCTGAGAGAAACATGCCCGTCATTGGGGAGAGAAGAATCCACATTAATCTTAAGACTCCCTTCCGCAGGGGGGGGGGGTCCAATGAGTGGGATAGGAGGGGGTAACACCTGGAATAACATGTCCATTGCGGTCTTTCCATCCCTCAATCAATGAAGTTGCTCGATCAATCCAAAACACGGGAGGGTGATGGACATGGTGGAAAACCAAATCATTACGCCGAACCCAAATGATCTAGGCTAGGGTACAACAAGAGCATGCATCGGTAGATAGAAGAGAGGAACACCAATGCATCAGAAGATCATGGAGATCAGAGACAACGTCCAATGAGGCATCCGAAGCGGGGCCCCATTTATTCCAAATTTCCATGCCTCCCAGGAAGTGAATGATGGCGTGCCAAAGAGTTTTAGGAATATTCGGGCAGAAAGGGCCGGATTCAGCACTGGCCATGTGACGGTAAACAAGGAGGCTCCTAGTAGGGAGGGTTCCTGTGCAAATCTACCACCAAAATTGGCATATTTTTGGGTGAACGTTGTTCTTACAAAGCACTTTCCATGGTCCCTCATCACGGTCGAGAGAATGAATTTCAAGAGCCATTCTATACCCGGATCTCACCGTGTAGTCACCTAAAACATCATTGGTCCAAAAAAGATGGTTGGGACCTGTATCAGGTACAGAGGGGATGCTTAGAAGAATTATTTGGACTCTTTCATTAAACCTATCCTTGATCTTTTCAAAACACCACCCCGGTCCCTAGTCCGAGAGGAGGTAGTTGACAGTGGCGTCTTCAAGACCAGGTTGGGAAAAGGATGTGGCCCACATACCATCCTTATTTACAAGCCATGTGTCGGTCCAGATGTTGATAGATGATCATTTCCAATCCTCCATCCCACCCCTTTATCCAAGAGATTTTGGGCCCCCCAAATACTTCTCCAGAGGATGCTGGGACGGGGAGCCAAGATAGGAACCAAGGTAGTCCCTGTGGGGAAAGTACTTGGTACGGAGTACCTGCACACAAAAAGTTGATGGACTGTTCAAAAGGCACCAACTTTGCTTGGCCAACAGAGCTTCATTGAACAGAAGAAGGTTCCAGAATCCCATCCCTCCCTCTGACATGGGTTTGCAGAGTTTCTCCCAGGCCACCCAGTGGGTTCTATTTCTTCCATCGTTTTTCCCCACCAGAAGATGGTAGTACGAGAATGGATGAGGTTGACAATGGCTGTCGGTAGCATAAACATCGACATAAAGTAACTGGGGAGAGACTGAATGACAACATTAATGAGGGTTCCTTTTCTAGATTTGGATATGCTTTTTGGGGTCCAACATTGTATTTTTTTCTCAATTCTCTCCACCAGAGCTTCAAAGCTTTTTTTGGACCGGCCAATCACCGTAGGGAGTCCGAGATACTTTTGGTGTTTATCTACCATATGAATTTCTACAGATACACAAAGCTTATCTCTCTTAGTAGGAGGCACCCCTAAGCTGAAGGAGATTTTCGATTTGCCGCGATTGATATACTATCTAGACGCCAGCTCATATTGCTGGATCGCATGGATAATAACCCGATACTCATTAATAATGGCTCTGGAGAAAAGGAGGCAGTTTTCGGTGAATAAGATATGTGACACTTGTGGGCTCTCATGGAAGACATTTTCTCTATGAATAGATGTAGAGGATGCAGCCCTGAAAATAATGATAGAGAAAACATCAGCCACCAAGATGAAGAGAAAAGGGGAGAGAGGATATCCCTGGCACAGGCCTCGAGTTGGGGCGAATCCTCTTGTGAGCTCCCCATTGACCTTGATTCTGAAGGAGACGGTCGGGATGCATTACATGATGATATCTATCCATTTAGTGTAGAATCCCATTCTCAGCATCATAGCTCTTAGGAATTGCTATTCCACTTTATCATAGGCTTTGTTCATATCCAGTTTCCAGGACATGGTTCCTTTTTTCATAGTGGAGCACGTTTTCATAGAGTGGAACACTTCATGGGCCACGATTTTATTACCAGTAATCAGCCACTTGTACATGAAAGCGCTCGTGTTTTTGGAGACAATAGCAGGATTCCAAAGACGTCACCGATTGACAAGGATTTTTGAGAAGATCTTATAAGTGACATTACAGAGGCTGATAGGTCTAAAATCCAGGATTGGTTGAGGTTTCTTGATTTTGGGGATGAGGACGAGGAAAGTTTCGTTGATGGAAAAAATACTTGTATTCCCCGCCCAGATGTTTTTTTATCATTTTTCAGATATCGGGACTGACAATGTGCCAATATTATTTAAAAAATAGAGCAACAAAACCATCTGGTCCAAAGGCCTTAGTGGGGTGGATTTGTTTCAAAGCCAGGTGAATCTCATCATTCCTCACATCTTTTTTTAGTTGTTGATTAATCTCATCGGTGATCACGGGTCTGATGCATTCTTCCACTTCAACTGACATGAAATGAGTTCCTGTGGAGAAGAGGTTCTGGAAATAGCCTACCAATGCTTCGTGGATGCCATAGGTGTCAGAAACATTGCTTACGTTAGGTCGTGTTAAGCTCATGATAGAGTTTTTATGACTCCTTTCTGAGGCTTTTAGATGTAAATACCTCGTATTAGCATCGCCCTCTTTAATGTGGATGTCAGACGATCGCATAACCTGGAAGATTTTCGTAACATGAAGGGCCCTGTCCAGCTATCTTTGAGTAGCACCATCTTGGAGATGTTGCCATTGGATGGGAGTTTCCTGAGTAAGTTGTACAACTTCTTTTCAAGGTCATCACAATTCTTATCAGGTTTGTAGAATTTCTTGTAAATCCAAGATATCAGACCGGATGCAACCTATTAGAGATTGAGGCCAACATCCTCATGGGAAATATTCCAACTTGATTGGACCAACTCTTCACATTCCTGGTCTTTTGACTAGAAGCTCTCATACTTGAAGGGTCTACTGGGTTGTCGCTTACGATCATCTTGCAAAATATCAATGAGAATTTGGCAGTGATTTGAACATTTAAGGGAAAAGTGTCCAACATGAAACATGTTGAACATATTATTCCACTCAGTAAAACCCATAAATCTATCATGATGCTAAGAGATGCAGGTGCCAATAGTGTTTTCGTGGAACCATGTAAATGGATTACCTGTGTACCCAAGGTTGACCAGGTCTTCCCTAGTGAGTTCGTCCTTGAAATTAGACATCGAGGCTGAGTGTCGAGTACTTCCAACTCACTTTTCATTATTGAACATGATCTCATTGAAATCACAAATAAAATAATGGGGCTATGTAAATAATTTCACAGATTTCCCAGAAGGTCCCATGACTGCACCTTATTAACATAGGATGGCCAGCCATAGAATCCAACAAAGGTCTAGGGTGGGTGCAAGGCAAATTGAATAGTTGTAGCCACATGGTGCAAGGAGAAAGAAAAAATTTTAATGTCAATATTTTTCTTCCAAATGAGACAAAGGCCCCCAAAATGGCATTGTCTGGGCACCAGAAATCATCCTTGGAAGCCGAACGTTAAATAAATACCATTGATGTCCTTGTTTTCCAATATGGTTTCGGGCACGAAAACCAAATCGGGGCGACTTTCAGTGCAATTGCATTGAAGCATGCGATCCGTTCGTGGGTTTCCAATCCCACGACAATTCCAGCATAACACAATCATTTCTCTAGGTGGGGATGGGTCTTGCTCGCTACCGCCTTTGGTTCCTCTAGACTTGTTTCTCCACCTGTCGTTTTCCATATCTTAGAGGGAGTCCTCCCCGATTGGTATTTTTTAGTTTATCTTCTCCTGACCCTTGTGTTAGGGTCTTCCATGAGATCATCACTTCCTCCATGTTGCATCCTTTTCCACATGCGACGGGTGATGGGGCCCAGTATTGGAGTTCCCGTAATTCCATGTCCTCTATTGGTTATATGTTAATTACGGATGATTGTGGACCCGGATCCAGATATGGTGGTTCGAAGTGAAATGGATTTGGCATTGAGAATTACCTTGGTGGTTCTGTTTTCTTTGTCGTCGACTTTGTGGATGATTGATTTTTGTCTTTTAGGGGTTTAGGATGACCGCCAGCTTCTCTCTGAGTGGGATATTAAGCATTATATAAATTCGTAGGTCCCAACATAATGACTTGTCCCTATGTGGATTCCACCTGACTGGTATGTGCCAACCTATGATAGTCACGGGCCTTTTTTTTCCGTCTCAGGGATGAAAGAAAAATTATTCATTTTTGCACAAATCCAAGGTCCATATTAGAGGGTGATGTCACCTGATCCACTATTAGGTTTTTTGGAGAACATTTTATACAGGTGGACAAGACAACCACAAAAGAAAAGAAGAAGATTGGGAGTATCTGAATTTTGAATGAGATCCAAGTGTTCGCATCTTCGATTTTCAGGAACATTCCCTTCATTAGGGGCTCTGATACCTCAATTTCCGCATTGATTCGAACCTCATGACCCCATTATATTGGGTCTGAGCAACCCCATTCAAGAAAGTGGCCTAGAATGTCCCCAATTTCCCTAATTATGCATTCCATTCGTGCAAGGAAGGGGATTCCTTTAATTCGTATCCAGAAGGGGGAGCGAGTTAAATTCCCCCACTGGATATCGTCTCCCCCTTTTAATTATTCCATTTGGAGGAGATGATTATCGAAGGAACATGGTCTACCATGGAAGATTTTGTCCCTATCTCTCTCGTTAAATAACTCTAAGATGATGCGATTAGTTCCCGCCTCCCGAATAGCCACTCCTGCATCAAGTTTCTAGAGGTTCTAAATAGTGCTTTTGAGAGCCCCCTGATTAACCGAAATGTTTTCAATGAAAATTACCACAACGAGAAAATACATGCATTTTTTCAAGAGTGGGTCTTTATTTCTCCCTCACTCGATCACCGATTTCTCATTGTCTGTAAGGGGCAGTCTCTTCCATTGGTTAACAAAGTCAGCATCCATAGCGCAAAACAGAGGTTGAACGCACTATCCACCTTAGGGGATGACACCTTTGATGAAACCAAACCACCCTCACTACCACCAAGAATCAGTCCAACAAACATGTCTCTGGACTGGAAACCACATCTCGGCCCCAAATGTGTTCCACCCACCTGAAAAAGGCTCCCCAGACTTTTCGGTCTACACTACCTCCAGAACCCATGCCGCACGCCCCCAAGTTCAGTGGGGCAACACAACACAGTTGGCCTTCACGGATTCACAAAGTCTCAGGCTCTTCGAAGGGCAATTATCCACGCCAGGTCTTCATGGCTTCAACACCTCAGGCATTCGCGAGCACATAGGGCCTCAGATCTTCATAGAAGGAACTTTTCAATAAAACCACTGTTTTAGTCACGCAGCTCCTCCAACCTTCACTGCAGGTGTTTCGCGAGTTGGACCCTTTGCGAACTCACCACACGAACTAGAAAAATCGCACACACACAAAGTGAATCAGGCCTTCATGGTAGATGCTTCGCGAATCCAAAACAATGCAATCACACAACCGCCGAAAACCATTGCGGAAGATGCTCCCCGAAACTGCCTATTCACGAATCAATCTCTTCGAGGTAGGTGCTTCGTGACTCAACCTCTTTGCAAGAAATCAAAGGTGGTGAAAAATCGTGAAGGGGGATGTGCGAGCCAAAACCCAAAACCATCATAACATCGCACCAGCGTGGAAGCTGAGCCTCAGCCCCAGTTTTCCCCGTCTTCACGAAGTAGAAGCACAAGGCAAAGGAAACCCCGAATAGAGAGCAGACTGGTCGAAAGTCACAGATTCGTGAAGAAGGTGAATCATGAAAAGATTGCGATCTGGAATCATTCTCCCCCTCATAGATCTGACACTCACAAGGGATGACGGCACCGGTAGGTGTTTCATGGTTCCATGGATGTCTGGACCCACACCAAAAGGTAAAAACGATTAGGGAAAGACGGACGAGTCCTCCCATGACACAAGGGGTTCCAGGAGAAGGCCGATGCTCCCATGAGTCAACCAGAAATAGAATCTTCATTATAGATAAATGAGGAGTGGAACAGAAGAAGGGAACATAGTCACGGAAGAGGATAAAGGAATCACTACAACCATGGAATATCTGAGTGATCCGAACTGACGTCATAGACCAGAGCTCCGAGGAATGAGATGTCGACCCTAGGAAAACCCAAGGAGGAAACCTCTCAGCTGCGGCGAGAGACTACATGTAATGGATTCTACCTAAAGGCTAGGTATTTCTCTCGAACGACCGTCTCCACGGTACGCCTCATCTATGCTCCACCTCTGGGTGCCTCCAGTCCTGGTACCCTCTTCCTCATTCAGCATTGGCCGTCATCTACACAAGACAGAACAATGTGCTGGTGTAGCCCTTGTAGGGGGGAGAATAATGAAACTTAGTAGGGACTTCGAGACCCCCGAATGTCTCTAAAAATACACAAAGGATAAACTACAAAGCATGAAAACCATAGTCAAACCTATATAGGTATATTCCCAAACATATACCTATGTTATAATGTATACCCATATCAACCATGAATAAAAAAAAGGCCCAATGCCATAGCTAAAATCTCAACTATTCCACGAAGGAAAGAGTGCCATGAAGGTAGAACCACAAAGGTAACACCTCACAGAAGAATACCACATAGGTATCACCACAAGGATAAGTACCACAAAGGTAACTCCACATAGAAGAATACCAAAAAGGCTTCACCACATAGAAGTTTACCACAAAGGTAAAGTCTCATCTCACAACAGTTATAACTTATGTACGAATGTATATACGATTAGTTGTAATCTATTTAATCATACTTCATTGAGAAGCTCTACTGTTGACCAACATATGATCGAAGATCGCCCACAGTGGATCTGAAGATAACCCACACTGTATCAGGAGATGACCCACACCAGATCTAGAGGTGACACACACATGATTAGTATGTGCTGACCCACACAGGATCGTTGAGCGCTGACTAACACTAGATCTGATGATGACCCACATAGGATCTGAAGACTCCTCAAGTACAGCCAGTCATGGGGTTTACGCGCTTATCATGTTTGATTCTGGGAGGTTCCACACCCCAACACATTTTTGGATACTTCAACTATCACTATGTCCCACGAAGAGGTATCCCAATGGTTTTCCACATTATATGGAACCCAACTCAACAGACGTCACATCCATCGGATGCCCGATCTATAAGTTATTAACCATTTAGTTCATAGGGCCTAGTTGGATTCGAGTTTGATCTAACCCTATCGTACTCCAACATTTTCTAAACCTCACATGGAGTATACCAAAAGAACTGTCTCGATCAAAGGATTATGACACGGTAGATGGTTTGACAATCGGACGCCTGGTTCTCAAGATATATCCAAAAATGCATATCTGGGTCTAGATGCGCCCAGGTCTAGTCCGACCCTGTCGCACCGACCCTACCCAACCCGAGTCGGGGTAGATGGGCGGGTCCATGGAGGACCAAGACCGCTGGGCCGACCCATGTTGGGTAGGATAGGCTTGGCTACAGGACGACCGGACCCGCAAAGGGGAGGCCCGTCCTGGTGGGCAGGACTCGGCCCACACTGGGTGTGTCCCAGTGGGGCACGGTCCGGCTGGGTGAGGCCTTCCCGACTGGGTGTGGTGCATTCGAATGGGTGTGGTCCACTGTTGAAGGGCCCACCCTAGCCGCACCGGGGGAAGGCACCCCCCCACACACATATTCATAAACAATCCATCGGACCGTTCTTCCTGCTGAAACGCAGGACCCATTGGAGTGGGTACAACTCGGTGCGTCATGGTCGACTGTATTCTCGTTCAGTCCTCCTTCTAGTAGTGCGATGGTGCCACTTCCCATATGCAGTCGGCTGGGTGTTGGCCACCTGCCAGTCTCCACCACCACCAAGCAGTCGAAGTCTCCTACTGCGGCGGGGCGAATGCGCGCCATCATACTGCAGTGCGGCTGGTCGGTGCGCCGGTTACCTCCGTGCTCTGCCACGGATGACGAGCAGCAACCTGCCTCTTTTGACGGTGCTGACTCAATCCTCCCTCCTTCCATGCGGCCATCAGGTTGTCTTCCACTTCCATTTTCCATGATCCAACATAGTTTTGTTGCATGCTTGAAAATTATGATGCTCGCATTTTCATGATACTCAGGTCGAGATATTCCATGTCCATATGTCGTGCTCAACAAAACTTTGTGTTTTTAGAGCACTTAATTATTTGGTGATGAAAAATGCATGATGAAAATGCAATGAATTAATAGAAAGGGTTATGGTAATAGAGCGGACCGATAGCCTTGTTTTTTGGCCATCATCATTGAGAATAAAGTATATGTAGAATAAATAAAATAGACTTAATCATATTTCAAATTAAACCCCATACTTCATTCGTTGGAGACGGTATGAGGAATGAGATGAATTTTATGAAGGGGAAGTTGGCGTCCATCAATCCCACAACATGCTCCAAAGTTGTTCCCCAATTCTTCATTCTGAAGATGATCATTGTTAGAGGTTCTCCTCTATTGGAGAATGTTTCTCCAAACCTCTCCCTAGTGTTCTCCATTTGCCATCATTTTCCCCAAACTCATGAAATATGAAGATAATCTTAATTAATTTAAGTAAATTATATCAAATATGGTTGCACATTATATTGGGGAAGAAACTAATAGTCTCCTACTAATAAAAGAGTAGTCCAGGTTGTCCAAACCACTAAGAATTCAAATGGGAGGTTTAAATACAAATAAATGTTATTGTTTTATTTTTATTATTTTTATTATTTTTCTTTTGAATCTCCCACGAATATCCAAAAAACTAACATCCACCCAAAAACAACTATGGTTGAGCTGAAGGTCTCCTTAAGATAATATCAGCATTGTCAGGTCAATGGTGTCCTCAGATTGGAATTCTGGGCACTAGTTTAAAAGTTACAAACCTGAGCTTGCGTGTTTACTAAAGGTACCTAAATTTTTTTGGAAATTCATTAAGGGAAAACCGAGCCTCAGATTCACGCACCATTAATTTTCTCGAACTGATAATATTTCCATATAATTTAAAATAAAAATAATATGGAAAATATGGGTCATTACATTATCCCCACCTCAGGGATTTGTGTCCCTTAATGCCAAAACACTAACTTGGGAAACTATTGATGGTACTAAGAATGAATCTGAGCCACCCGCCCCCATGTTCTCTCCTAGAGGTTCCTGTGATGCCAAAAAATATTCACCAGATGTATCGACCTCCCAGGATGCACTCTCCCCTATCAATCCTAAATATCCACTGGAACCTCCGAAGACGTCCCCCCTAATATTGATGTCCAACACGTCACAGTGAATGATATGTGAAGGATCATGTATGTATCTCCTCAACTGGGATACGTGGAAAATGTTATGCAAACGGCGCAACTCAGGGGGAAGATTTAAGAGGTAGTCCACCTATCCAACTCTGCTGAGGACCTAAAAAGATCCGATGAACCTCAATGACAATTTTCCTCCCCGACCAAATATTCGAAAACCTCATCGAGGTGAGACCCATAGAAAGGCATGGCCCCCACCTCAAACTCTACAGGACTCCGTATCCTGTTGGCATAAGACTTCTTCCTACTCGGTGAATAAATAATCTACTTCGGAATGATCAGCATCTTCGATGTGGTTTCTTATACCATATTTGGTCCCATGAGTGATGACTCCCTAGTGTCAGTCCTTCACAAAGGTGATCTTAAAGGTCGACCATACATTGTATCGAATAGTGACCTACCGATAGGGGAGTTATGACTACTGCAGAATGAGAACTCCACCAATGGACAATTATCATCCCAACTGCAGCTAAAATCAAGGTGCATTCATGTAGCATGTCCTCTATCATCTTAATGGTCTTCTTTATCTTACCATCGTTCAGAGGATGGAAAGTGGTGATCAACTAAAGCTGTGTATTGAATGCCTCCTACAACCCCTTCCACTGTCCGGAAGTAAAACATGCATCATTATCAGAGAAAATAGTAAAAAGAACTCCATGATGATGTGATTTCTCCAGCACATAGAGGATTCACAATCCCACTCTTGATCCATAGTCTCTAATAGGTAGGAAGTGGGCCTACAAGGTGAGTTGGTCAATGATTTACTAGATAGATTCATGTACCCTAGATGAGCATGAACTCATGTCACAATTTTCATTGAATTTCCATCCCACTTCCACTCTGGCACCTCAAGTGGCTGGACTAAGCTCACGGGAACCTGGTGCTCTGGCTTCACTTATTGACAAGTGTGGCACCGTGAGACAAACTCTACCATTGCTTTCTTAATTCATGGCCACCAGTGTTGATGCCGAAGGTCTTGGTACATCTTCACCACTTCTGGATGTACCACAAGAGGGGCTGTATAGAACTCCCTCAACATTCCACCTTGTAGTGCTGCCGGTACCATAGTAAATCCTCTAAAGAGGATGACATGCTCTCCACCTTCATAAAATCCATCAAGTTCTTGCCATGTGGATATCTGTTCACGTCAAGCCTCACAGTCGGTGTACCCAAGATGAACCTCCCTAACTCACTGATGGAGTGGGGGAGCGACTGTCAAAGACTGAAGATATTATTCTCCACCTCAATCCAGGTAAGATATCCTCAATGTGGCAAGATGCTATATCGTCTCACTCAGCAACTGTTTACCAGACAACTTTCTGAGTGAATTTGCTACTACGTTCCCCTTTTCCAAAAGTATAGAATATCCTGAAGTCATATTCCTAGAGGAACCCAAGCCAACACTGCTATCTCAACATCTGAAATCTCCACGGACACTTCCCATCCACTGAAAAGGCTCCCCCTTCATCGTCAATGATGACAAGGGTGCCGTTACCCTAGAGAATTCTGGTTCAATACTATGGTAGTACCCATCAGAAGCTGAAGTTTTTTCCCCTTTAGGGAGGTAATCCTAGAAACATATTTTGAAAAGATGTCCCCATACTCTACCACTACTATTATGAATCGAAAACTGAAAACTCCTACTACCACATGGGTAAGGCTGGACAACTACAAAGTGATCAGTTTCACCCTCCTATGCATGAGTTAATCTTGGGCTTCCTAGGATTTCTTTATCGCTGACCAAGGATAACCCCATTCCAATGTTTTAGATAAACCCAAAACGTTTTTTCCAAATATAGTCAATCTGATTATGAACTGTGGATGTCTAGTTCATTACCAAACTATCATCATAACATCTCAACACTATCACCAAGAGGATCCAACTGAGTCACTCACCTCAATTGTCATATCACACCATCGAAATAAGTGTGATTATCTAGTCTCCTTTCAGAGGTATCTCTAGATGTAAGGGTCAAGTCAACAGATTGAATAGGAACTCAAGGACATGAACAAGATTTTGGGAAGGTAAGAATGATTGGTACCTATGCTTATTGGTAAGGGAGTGAGTAGTAGAAAATGACCGTACATCGAATCATTCATAGAGCCCATGGGTCTCACTACTTAACTACATGCAGCTACTCTCATTTCATGTCCTCTGGATCCCTGATTATAGTGGGGACCACATTGGGGTGGTGGTTACAACATGTCATAATGTACTCCACCTCATGATACTCTCCTAGCTCTGATTCCATATATGCACCCCTGATGATTCATTTGTACTTAACACTTCCTCTTTCCGCAACATTTTACACACCTAGGTCTTTGAGACTGGAGTCAATTTCCTAATTTCCCACTCCTAACATTTAATGGTTGCATTCACTCAGCCAAATAATATTCAAAAACAAAGGTTCTTTCAATCACCAAAACATAATTAGGAATGAAAAGAGGAATTGTGCTGGCTCAGATGTCCCTAAACAGACCCCACTCAGAGGTCCAAGACTTGAAGCACTAATGTTACTATATTTATCGAGTATCTGGGATAGTCGGTATTCCACGATTAATACTCAGCTACAGACATGTATTCTATCCAATGTTGTAGATGCTCTAGGGAACATTGATCCCATAGCTCTTTAAAGTAAGAGACCGCCTTCTTTGAGGAAGGTTATCAAGCATGTTCACTGAAAAATTCACCTCTTTGAAAGATCAGGGTAATCTAAACCATGTCATAATCCTGTTGAGACACATATAAGGCTTTCTACCAGGACCTCCATTTGATAGAATGGTTCCCAGACTAGATGGAATCTCAGCCTCCTCCTCATGGAATTTTTTGCCCGCTTGTGGGTCATGATCACCTTGGTACCTGAGAGGTATATGATGCTGAAACAAGTGTATGCCAGTAAGCCTACATGTTTCCTCTAATGGTAAAGCCATTTGAAACAGCTGACCGACAGGAAATGATATATCTATCATAGTACATTGTGGAAATATCTCGGGAAACGGTCCACGTACTGAATCCTCATCAATATGAAAACCATCCTCATGGTCCCTCACTAGAAAAGACTAGAACCAAAGATGACCATCTTCTCTAGTAGTGTCTCATCTAGGAGAAAAAATCTAGCCACAACCTCCTTCCTTTCCATAACTGCTGGAACTCATGCAACGCGCCCAGTCGGTGTGCATGGTCCACTGGTAGCATCTGTTGCTAAATGTCACCCAATGTGTGGTGGTGCAGCTGGTACACCACCGAAAGGTGCCAACATAGTAAGGGGGCCCTGCACTGGAGCCTCATCAATCTATTGACAGTCATCATCTACTTTCTCTGGAAACCTAGATGGCTATCTATGTGGTGGCATCCAGATAAAGAGCAAGTGTGCCAAGATAATTATGTTATACCTAGTGAGCTGACTCAAAAGAAACCAATGAAAAGAAATCCCAAAACACACACTATCATTTTTTTCATGCACTGAGTCAGAAATCAGAATTCAGGGTCCTGGTGTGTGGAAACATCGTCTGCGACACCTACATTGGAATCTTAGAACTGAAAACCACACTCAAAAAACTTAACCCTATTGATCCACATAGAAAATATTAGTGTATTAGTTATTCGGTGAAATCGACTCTTCTGTTACCACTTTGTCATGAACAATCCCCTGGGGCCCATGTCGTGACTACCCCAAGCCCCCTTCCAAAGTCCAGGGGATAGAGACTATCACTAGAAAGGCATATCCGTAAAACCGAGATTGCAATTCCTTTATAACTTGTAAACTCACACAACCAATCACACAATAATATACGAGTTAAATGTAAAATATAGAGTAAAAAAATAGTTTGTAAAGTATGTAAAGGGTGCCAGATTACAAGCCCCCCTGGAATGTACTAGTGAAACTGAAAACAACTCATGTGAACACCTGCCATGGATCCTAACGAAAGGGTAAGTACATCTCTCGTTTGGTCATCTCTGAGGTACACCTAATCTATGGTCCACCTCCAAGAAACTTCTAGTCCTAGCACCCTCAGCCTGAGTTTGTGATGTCCATCATATGCACAAGACAAAAAATGGTGCAGGCATTTCCCGTGTAGGGGTAAGTATTACGATACTCAGTTGGGACCCCGAGACCTGTGGAGGTCTCTCAAAATCCCTAAAGGATAAACCACAATGCATAGAAACCATAGTTAATCCTACTTTTGTATATTCCCATACATAAACCTATATTATCAAGTATACCTATCTCATTCATGAGGAATCACAAGGACCAAAATCATAGCCAAAAGCTCAACTGTTTCGTGATGGAATGAAAACCACGAAGGTTACAACACTAAGGTAAGTACCACATAAGTAACGCCTCACAGAAGAATATCACACATGTACCATCACAAGGGTAAGTTGCAAAAAGGTAACTTCACATAGAAGAATACCAAAAAGGCTTCACCACACATAATTTTTCCAAAAAGGTAATGTGTCAGCTAACACCTAGTATAACTTATGTACAAATGTATAGATCATTAGTAGTAAACTAGTTTATCTTACTTTATTGAGAAGCTGTGTGGTCGACCCACATATGATCAAAGATGACCCACACAGGATCTAAAGATGACACACACATGATCTGGAGAAGACCCAAACATGATTTGTAGATGACCCAGAAAGGATCGGTATGCACTAACCCACACAGGATCGCTGATCACTTACCCACAAGGGATCTGAAGATGACCCACATAGGATCTGATGACATCTTCAATTATAGATGACCACATGGTTTCCACACTTATCATGCTTGATTCAAGGAGGGTACTCTCCTCAAACCATTTGTCAATATATAAAATACCACAACGTCCCACGAAGAAGTATTCCAATGTTTTGTCACATCACAAGTATCCCATTGCAATAGATGGAGTGTCAATCAGACACCCGATCTGTATTTTATTAATAATTTAGTTTATATGACCGATTTGGATTCATGTTCGATCTAACCTCTCCATACTCCATCATTATCCTAAACCCAAGGGGATTATAACAAAAGGACTGTCACGATCTGAGGATTTAGGCACTGCAAATAGTTTTTTCAATCGGGCAACCAGATTTCAAGATATGGAAAAAGGAATATCTGGGTCCGAATGGGCCTGGGTCCGGTCTGACCCAATCGGACAAACCTGGTGGGACTTGACCTAGACCGACCAGATTCTGGAATGGATGGGCTAGACATTGGTTTGGAATGACCCACGAAGGGGCGACCCAGCCCACTGGGCATGACAAGGCTGGGTGTAGCCCACCCGGATGGGTTCCCTCTTCCTGTACGGGTGTGGCCCGACATGATGGGGCCTTCACCTGTCGCACTAGGGGAAGCTACCCCCTAGATTTCCAAATGTTCTATCAGACCATTAGACCTACTGGAATGCAGGACCATCCAGAGAAGGTCTGACACGGTGCCCTACAACCGGCCATATTCCATGCTGGTCCTCCTTCCAGCGGCACGATGGTGCCATTGTCCACCAGCAGTCGGCCAGGTGTCAACCGCCTTCCAGTATCCACTGCAGCCAAGCAGTCATGTTCACATACTCTAGATGCATTTAATCACACCACCACTCTTCCACGCAGCCTACCAACATGGTAGCCTCCACCCCGCTCTATCGTGGCCAATGGGTCGCGACCCCCTCTTCCGGTGGCGTGGACATGCACCACCCTCTTTCAATGCGGCCAACCAGGTGTCAGCCGCCACATTCTAATTTGACCAATCAAATCTTCGTTCCTAGACCAAGAATTATGATTTTATCATATTCACGATCCTCAGGTCGAGATGTTCGTGTCCATATGTCCCACACAACGAATCATTGTGTTTTTAGCATGCTTAATTATTTGGGGTCGAAGAATGCCTGGAGAATGCATGAAGAACGAATTGCAATGTTTATGGTAAAAGTGCAGATTGATGGCCTTGTTTTTTTGTCCATCATCATTGAGAATAAATTATATGAAGTATAAACAAAATATATTTAATAATTCTAAAAATTAATCCTCCTACCTCGTTCGTTGGAGGTGGCATGAGGAAGGAGATGAAGTCGATGAAGGGGACATCGACATCCATAGCTCACACAACATGCTCCAAAGTCGATTTCATGTTCTTTGTTCAGAAGGTGAACTTCATTGGAGGTTCTCCTCTTTTGGAGAATGTTTCTCCAATGATCTCCCCTTGTTCTCCCTTTTACAACATTTTCCCCAATTTAAAGAAAGGTGTGGAGCCACTTAATTAATTTAAGAATATTAAATCCAATATATTGGTTCATTAAATTGGGAAGAAACTAAGTGACACATCCTATTAAAATAGGAGTTCAGGTAGTCCACACCACCTTGAATTCCAATGGAAAGTTTCAAATAAAAATAATAGTTATTGTTTTATTTGTATTATTTTTCTTTTAACTCTCCCACGATAATTTGAAAAACTAACTCACTCCCTTGAACAACTATGGTCGAGGTGAAGGTATCATTAAGCGAATATCAGTGCTGTGAAATCAACAGGGTGCTCTAATTTCAATTTCTAAAAACAATTTAGAATATTCAAAATAACACTTGTGAGTTTACTAAAATTACCTAAAAAGACTTCATAAATTCATTCCAGACACACCGGGCCTCAGAATCACATGCAGTCAATTTTTACGAAATCATAATAATTCCATATAATAAAAAAATTATGTGGAAGATTTGGGTCTCTATAGACGAGGTGGTGGGCTTGGGGCCATGATTTTGGGGTGGTGAGGTTTTTATTGTATGGAAATTCTTTTGTGGTGGTGAGGTGGTAGTTGTTTGTTTGTTCCTTTAGGGTGACCTCATGGTGGTTGTTTTAGCTGTACTTTGTGTGAGACAAAGTGGTGGTTTATTTTTCCATGCATGTGGGCCTCGAGGTGATGGTAGGATTTGGATGATGAGAGTCTTGAGAAGTGTACTTGAATGATGATAGATTATAGGCACTCATGTAATTAATAATGATTTATTAATGATTTAAAAGGATGGGGTTTGATGTTGTTAATGTGATGGAAATGATTAATGAATTAATAAATTATGGTTTATGTGGTTTAATGTGGTTAATTCATAATTATGAAATGATTGGGATATATATATAGAGATTTCTTGGAAATGATAAATGGGGATTGTGTCATGTTCTGGTTTGTTATGCATTTAGAAGATGCAGTGAACGTGGAAATGTTGTTATTTGGTTAGTGTTTCATTTGGAAACCATAGTTTGGGCTTATGGGTGGCTATATATATATACTGGTTTGTTCCGTGTGATTTCGATATACACTCCACTAGTGTCGAGCACTATGTGATGACACTAATATATTCACACGGGGGTTATTTATTACAATATCCTAGTAACGAGGATGGATATATGGCTACCCTCTCTTCCCCTAATTATCTTCTAGGTTAGTAAATATGAACCGACTGTGATGGTTGAAGTTCTGTTAGGGCATCAGTGATAGGTCAAGTGTTTTTGAGAGAAATGAGATATGATTGTGTTGTGGCTAGTGGAGTATGTGTTTTAAAGAAAGACGTGATATGTCTATGTTGTGGGGTGGCTTGTGGTGGGGTCGTGCCTCGAATGAAGAGGGAAAAGGGTTGATTTCATTAATGTTCATGATATCCTTCTACTCCGGTAATGGTTTTGATTTGATGTTCCAAGTGTCTTCATGTGATAAGTGAGGTGACTATGATTGTGGGGAAGTGGTATAGGTGTTTTTGGTGTGATGTTATGTGATCATGTTTTAGGGTGGTTTAATATGTTATTCAACAGAGATTAGAGTGCCAAGATATATTAATATGGTGTTTTTAGAGTGTCCACTCATTGGGAATGTGATACGAGTTACCATATAATCAATATTAATAATATTATGTTATTAAACACGGATTGTATTGTTTGTTGAGCATGAAATTGTGAGGTTGGGATGGATTGTTATACTTTTTAGGTGTTTTTGGTTTTTTTGTTTTCACATAGTTGAATTAGTATACTTTTTTCACATGGGTGTGAGAGACTTTAGTTTTTCTACTGAGTATAATTTTATTATCACTTGATGTATATAAACTAATTTTCTAGTTTACAAGAGGAATATGTAGTCCATGATAGTCATTACTAGCTAAGATCTTTGGATTGATTATTTATCGCTGCTTTATCTATTGTTTTGTGTATTTTACATTGCATAATTTTATCGGTATGAGTTTTATTTATACATTCATTGTGTGATGGTTTTATTTCTTTTATATATTGTCATGGAGTTTTTAATGGATGATTAATCATCAATTTCAATCCTATATTATTATAGATGCTAATTCATCATATATTATGAGATCTTTATACCCTTGGGGATAGTTTCTAACTCGGGGCCTACTGGAGGTGGGACTCGGTGGTCATTATATCACTCTCATCATTATGATATCTTTGGAGGGAGGGTCAGGAGAGAGTGGTAACTGAGGTGTTTATTGGGATATTGGATGGATTTTAGATTTAGTCATATTTATAATTGTATGGTTTGGTATGTTAGTTATTCCAATTTTCCTTGGTATATGAAACATGTAAGGGAGACTAGATTGGATGTTCGATTATAGGGGCCCCTGTGATATACTGCATAGGATTTGATTTATTTTAATGACCAAGTGATGTGGTCTTATTTATAGTATAGATACCTAAGAGAGTTAAAGTGTTAATGATGAATATTTTTGTAATTTGAACTGGGTTATTTGGGGAAGGATATAACAAAAAAAGAGAAATAAAATGAATTTATATAAAATTCCATACTACCTTGGCTTAGGAAATCATTGATTCATCTTTAAATTATGGATTATATTTATTTTTAGTTCCTGGATCAGGAATTTGAGAATTATTAGAATAATCTATTTTGCCACCAATGGGGTAATCTGGTAGAGGAGGATGAGTATGGGATGAGTGAATTTTGAGATTTTATGATTTGGGGAAGTATGGGTGTAGTCTCCTAGATGTGGATATGGAGATTTGGAGGGGGGGTTCAACATTTCATTCAGTTTCTTCTAAGACGCTATTAGAAATTAGGTACATTTGGATGTTAGTCATATTAGGAGAGCTGTGGATCATTATTAGATGTTTTATCTGGGAGAGTGGAATGTGGAAAATGTATCATGGCATAAAATTCAAAAAATAATTCTGAGTAGAGTTACTTTCACCGACTCTGATGTCGGTCAGGAGGCAAGAGAATATTTATCTCCGGTAGGGGAGCATGTTTGTGTGGTATTGGGAATCATGTTCAATATCCTTATTCATATTTTACAATATCATTTTCCAAATATGGAAGATCATGTGAAAAATCTTGATACGGTTCTCCATTATTATATACAGTATGCAGTTACTCTATTTACATTGACAATGTATCTGGGGGTTCAAAATAATGTGGTGGTAATTGATCGAATGAACTCACAGGGTGGTTTTCCATGGGAGGATAAAAAAAAGGTTTCCTCAATGTGTTGAGTTTTTAGTGTAATGTATCAGGCACTATTCCTTATGTGTTTTTTTGATAGTGAGGATTTAACATCAGAAGATTCCCTTACAGTCTTATAGAGAGTATAGTTTCCTTGATTTTCGTCAAGATATTTGTCTAGTCTGTTTTGGTTTTGGAGTTCATAGCCATCGCTAGAACTAGTGACCAATGGATCCCTGAGCTCATTATGGTGGAGGTGGATAGGTTCATTACAAGCCTCATACACAATTAATAGTGATTCTGTTTCAACAGTAGGGGAAGACATCTTTTTCTTCAAGGAGCAGAGATGGTGTAGGTCAAGGCCTGACTCAGGATGTTCAATGATTTTACATATCATAAAATTAAGCATTATCATAAAGGTTTTTTGTTGATATATTGGTATTGGATATAGGCATGGTTAGTTTCACATGGTGGATGTAGTGGTTCTATAAGGGATAATGATTCTTTTAGGTATAATCAGTTTTTTAATACCCTTATTTGTGCCTTATTTGATTTAGAATATTACCACTCCTTTTTTTCATCCCCACTAGTTTGTCTTTTTGGGACTATACATAGAAAGGATTCTCATGCCTCAACTGTTTAATATTCTTGGCACATCCAAAACTAGTTTGTTTGATTTGTGTCGGGGGTGTAAATTTAAAATTTGGAAATAACAGTCCCATGTGGATATTTTCTCTCTATAGATTAATAAATATAATTTTATCCTCATTATTTTCTAAATGTATTTTGTTCATTCCGTTATCGATTACATTCATATGAGAGTAATGTTCTCTGATGTGGATGGAAAATGTGTAGTTTTCAATGCAGAGTGGGGTTGTTAGGTGGTCAGTAGGCATGTGTCACCCCTTATATCTATATTGTCTTTGTTTTTAGTGGTGTTAGTATAGTTTTCGATAGTGGAGGTCAAAAAGTTAATTTATGAGTTTCATAATTTTTCCATAAGAAGGATTTGACACTACCCCCTCGGCATGATGTTGATTTTCGGATATAATTTCATCCTATTACTTCTCTAATTTTGATGGATTACAATCATATGTATCCTTCTAAGTTACGAGTGTATAGGATTTATATATATGATCCGATATCGAATAGTTTTATCAAGACCATTGTGTCCCCATACAGTGCTCCAATGTTGTTCTCTAAGTCAGAGGATAATAGTATGAGGTGTTTTATAGACTAATGGAGTTCTAATCAGGTGACGGACAATAACTGTTACCCTATCCTGTGTATAGACAAACATTTTTAATATATTTGAGTGGTGAGTTGGTTCTCAAAAATTGTTCTACGGTCTTGATATCACCAATTGAGGGTGAAGGAGGGTGATATCATAACGACTGACTTTGGATGTGGGAATGGGCCCTTGGTGTTTATAGTTTTGTCATTTGGTGTAATTAATTCCCAATCCATCTTCATGGTGATTATGAAATATGCGTTCTATTAGTTCTTGGACCATTTCATCATCATAAAAATCACCAATATTTTGATATAACGGAGTCATAAGAGGTGGATGTCGATCATCTTAGAGTTTTATGGAAGTTTCTTTAATTCCAAAATCTCTATACAATTTTTTACATGTGTATGTTTTGGATATGATAGGTTCATTTCATTGGGTATGTAGTTTCATAGTAGGGTGTGTATGTGGACCTATTAATGTTTTAGCAAATTTTTTTTTGGGAGGCACCAAAAAACGTGGTAGAGGTTAACAATTTACTTTTCCTCGTGGTTTCTAATTGGATGTTTTCTCTAGACCACTCTAGAGTTTCATACACATTTATAGTGTTGTAAACGAAGGAAAATGATTTGGTGTGGACTAATTAGTGACATGAATCATTTAGTTTCTTTAAGGGAATGTTTTTGAGTACACCAGTTCTTTAGTTTCTAAAAGTTGGATGTGATGTTTGAGGTGTTTTATGATGCTTCCCTTTTATTCTTGGGATACATGTTGATGAATCATAAGATAGTAATCTCTTATGGGTATAAGTAGTTACTTCCCCATAAACATCACTATTCCACCCATGATCTAGAGCTTGAAGAGGATGTCATTTCACAAAAGTTTCAGACATATTATCTCATTGGGAAGAACATTGTGGTCTTCATGGATCACAAGAGGATCATGTATATATTTTCTAAAAATGAACTGAATTTTATAAATCATGGGTAAATAGATTTACATCAAGATTTTGATTTTTAGATCTCATATACATTAGATAAATGGAATTTAGTGGATAGTTCTTTTAGTAGGAAGTTAGGGAAGGATGTTGTTCTGGAGGGTGGGGATGCTTGGAGGGACATTGAAGACCAAAACAAAATCTTGATGGTGGCAATTGTTTATCAAATATGTTTGATGTTACCAAATGGATATGGGATGACATTTTGATGGATTTAATTATAGTTTTACCTCAATCATAGGGAGTCTAGTACTATCTAAGAGATGGTGTATCTGTTGATGAAATCAACCCACTTCTTAGATATCAATGAGTTGGTTGATGGTTTGGATAAGAGGTATATCAATGTGGTGGTGCTTTTTCATTCAATTATGATGTCCATTACCTCATATTGGGATTATAATTTATCCTTGATAGATTGGATGGTATTATATCATGCTTTTGGAACTCATTTATATATCAACACTACATTACACCGTTAAATGGATGGGTAGACACAGTGCATTATCCCGACGTTGGAGGATATGTTGTGGGATTGCATCTTTTACTTTGGAGGATCATGGGTATGACACCATACTTTGGCTGAGTATTTGTACAATAATAGTTATTATTCATCCATTGGTATAGTGATATTTAAGGTTTTAAATAAGAGACTATTTCATTATCCATTGTGACGGATGGAGTTTGGTGAGGTAGAATTTTTTGGTCTCGGTGTGGTGCAGAGCATGACATAAAAGGGTCATATTGTTCACGATAGGGTGAAACCAACATAAGACCAATATAAGTATTATGTCAATATTTGATGAAGGCCCTCAGAGATCAAGTTTCAGGAAAACATATTCTTTATGTTTTCACTTTACGTGGGAAACAATGGTTTGGTAGGGGTGTAAGCCTTATATCAGGTTTGTTGGAACCTTTAAGGTGATTATATGAGTTAGTGAGGTGGAATATCAGTTATAATTTTCAATGTGGATAGATGGGATATATTGTGTCTTCCACATCACATAGCTTTTTCAATATATTTATTATTACTCCCATGTCATTGAATCGGGATATTTGGACATCGATAATAAAGTGAAATTTGTGGAGAGGATAGAATAGATCCAGGATCACATATAGAAAGAATATTGAGTAATTTTTTTATACATACCATTCCTTTGGTTTTTGTTTTGTGTAGATATGGTGTCTTATAAGAGTGAACATGGGAGCCAGAGATGTATATGTGTTCAAAATACTCAAAGTTTTTTTTTTTCAGTTTTTCCTTTCTCTCTTATTCTTTGTGATATGATGTTTCTATCCTTCCTTTTTATGATATGTTATGCTTTTCTTGATGTTTGACCCATGATAAATTTAAAACATATGAAAATATGAGTATTTAATTCATAATCGATAATCAGTAATAGTGATGTGATTAAACCCATAAGATGGAGTCGGTGCTGCCCATATCAGATAGTATCATAACATGTAAAATGGAATTATATGATTACTATGTTCAGGGTAGTGTGGTTTGTTGGTTGTGAATTTTTTTATAGGATGTATTGAGGTATTATAGTTATGGTGATGTGGTTGTGTGGTGATGAGGTTGTGTGTGATTTTTTGTGTCCATTTCGTATAGCATTTTTAGCTACTAGCAGTATTCGAGTGTATGATAAGAACATTGATAGGTATCCCTTGGGGTGGTTGTTCCAAACCGTTTTCATCTAGGATTGGTTTTGGATTCTCAATATATAGAGTCATTTGAGTTGTATCTAATGTAATAGTTTGTGCCTCCTCAACCTATTAATTTTCCAATATTGGTGATTGGAGGTGTTCTTTGGACGTGTTTTTGGGGTAGTGAGGTGGTGGTTGTGTGGTTGTGAATTTGTGTTAGGAATGTAGTGGTTTTTTACCATGATTTTTTGGAGGTGAGGTAGTGGTTATTTGGAAATTCTTTTTGGGTGGTGAGGTAGTGGTTTTTTTGTTCTTTTAGGGTGGTGATGTGATAATATGTTGTGGATTATCAGCATCATGTGATTTCTGATTGTATTATTCTAGAATCATGGGATATGATGGAATAAGTTATTTTTAATATGGATTGAAATGGATGGGGTTTGGTTTGGTTAATGCAACAGAAATGATTAATGAATAAATAAATTATGGTAAATTTGGTTTAATGTGGTTGATGCACAAAAATAAATGAATGGGATATATATTTTGATTGGTTGGGAATGTGAAATGGAGAATGGGACTTGTTTTATGGGGTTATTCATTTTGATGTGGAAGTGAATGTAGGGATTTTGTGAGTTTGTTAGTGTTTGGTTGTGGACCCATAGGTTGTGCATGTGTACTAGAATATGTGTATTCCTTATAATTTCTATACAAAACCCACTCAAATTGATCACTATGTGTTAACACCCAAATATTAACATGGGTTTTTTCAAACATCCTAGTAATGAGGATGGATGCATGACTTATAACAGCAAAGAACCCGAACTCCTAGATCTTGTGCTAAAATCCATAACTTTACATTTTTTCGTATGATGTTAATAATTATGACATAAATTTTTCAATCAAAACCATACATCATCAAAAGGAAAACATTGGACACTTACATTCCAAAGGAAATTTTATGTTGAAACATTTTTGGAAATAGAAAAATTTATTTCAGAAACAAATCATAACAACTTTGACTCATAAGTCCTCAAGAGAACATTTATCCCATTTAACCTTGATTTTATTATTCAGTAACTGATTATCAAAATCACCATTTTTAAATCATTTACAAACATAAATCATTCAACATCATTCTTTAAAACCATGGGAAATAAATCATAAGAAGAGTTGGCTCAAATGACTAGTAAGGGTAAGCATATGCATTAGTAATTAAATGTCATCAATGAGCCTGTGAGTGCATATTGGTATAATGAAATTATCAAAGTTCATGAGTGTATGATTAAATAACTCATCCCCATAATAACCTAGAATATAAAATATGAAAACATGGAAATGCAATGATTCATCAAAAACAATAATCAAACGTCTTGGGATAACACTCTAAATTATAAAAACATTATAATCTTATTGGTAGCATAGAAAAAAATAAATGTATCTTTGTACATCGTTATAATTTTTCTCAAATATAAATGGAATAACCATACAATCAACTACCATACATGTCACTCATACAAATTGAATATCCATTTATCTGACTTCCATATCAAATGAAGTGGAGGTCTATCATGGACCTACCCACCACTGGTCTATCAAGGAGCAGCCATAAAATGTTTATTATGTAACCATCCATCAAATGAACATGTATAATTGCAAAACACTCACACATAAAAGCTATATATAAATCATTAGAGCAACCTATATCTCCATGATTATACTAGGGAAAAGAAATGGGTTCTATAACAATCTCTTTCAAACACGAATAACCCATTGAAATAAAATGGGTTCCTTTACTATATTTTTGAAACATGTGTTACCCATTGAAAAGAAATGGGTTAAATTGAAATATATTTGAAAAAAACATAATTAAAACAATGAATTAATTAGGATGGTATCAAAAAATATAATGTGTTTAGGATAAGAAACAATAATGTTTGTTAATGTTGATTAATTTAGATTCCTTTAAAATTTCATTAAAAACCTTCATAAAGAAAATATTCATTAAACATTCCAAAAAATATCATACCACATGAAATAATTTTAATCCTTAGCCCCATAAATGAGTATCATTAAATGAACTTTATAATATCATGCAAAGAAATATATTCATGATGTATGACGTAAAAGTTTAAGTATATTCACCTTATAAAAGAATATAAGTATATAGCTTAACAAATTTCATATGCAAGAAAAATTAAGTCAAAAGTCCATTATCTCTTTGGTAACATGAAAACTGTAAACCCCATGAAAGAATAACAATTCAAGGAAACAAAAAATATCCTGATAAATAATGATATTCATGATGTATCACGTAAAATAGGTAGTATATACACATTATAAAAGAAACATAGGGCATAAAAATAATTAATTATAAATGCAATGTAAATTGAGATGAAAACATTACAATGGTAGTAACCTCTAAATCAGAAAACCAAAAAATAAATAATCACCAAATGATACATTTAAATACCATGAATATAATATTATTAATTTTATATTATATCAAAATGGGTATTATATACACTACACAATATAAGTAAGTCGTTAATATGACATTTATCTCATAGATGTAATAAGTGTGATAAAAAAGACTTTCAACTTGGTGACTTTGGAATTATAAGCCCCATGAAGGAAATAAATTCAAATTAAACATTAAAGAAAAAATATTAATTTATAGTTGATATAAAAAACAGTTTTAGAATATACACAACACAAAATAAATAAGTGGTGAAAAAGGTGTGTACCTCAAAAAATAAAAGGTGAGACAAGAATCCATTACCTCTAGTCTGATTTCTTAAACTTGTTATCTACCTTACAAAATAATAAAATTATTTTAATAATATAAATGATTAATAAAAATTTTCATTTTTATTATTACTTTCATTTCACTAATAATAAATTTATGAAAAAAATACTTAATAATTAATTTTTAATGCGATTTTTTTGACCATATTCAAGTTGATTTTCAAAAACAAATTTGGTAGGTCAATTATGGTAAAAGAAGAAATTATTAAAAAAACAATATAAATATATTCATGGAATAATTTTCATATTTAAAAATATATTATACATTTTAAACCAGTCCTAAATGATGGTTATGAAAAACGAACGAATGTTATAATCATGGAGACGTTAGGTCACACATATGCATGAGTAACATTATAATTTTTCAATGATCATTATGGAAATATGTAAAGTAGTATTTGTCTTTAAATAATAATAATTATATCATAAATAACATATTATTTAATCATATGTACATATATATATATATATAATTGTTGTGATGTAAAAGGAATCACATCACATTGGGGAGGTGGTAGCCCACAAAATTAATGTATTAAAGAGTAATTATGGTCTCTACACACTAATACCCCACACAATTAAATTCATTTTTATCATTTTGTTAATTAGACTTTTTGT
The DNA here is from genome assembly GCA_963277665.1 of Viscum album. Taxonomy (NCBI): domain Eukaryota; kingdom Viridiplantae; phylum Streptophyta; class Magnoliopsida; order Santalales; family Viscaceae; genus Viscum; species Viscum album. The sequence goes on along the minus strand of OY728125.1, from coordinate 1,464,179,340 downwards.
TTCCTTACTTTTTACATTTAAGTTTTTTTTGGCAGCCAGTTTTCAATCCTTTGTAATTAATCCATTAAAACTACATTGTTTTGATAATAATTATAAATTTTTTAAAAAATATGTATAATATATGAAATATAAAATAAAAATATCATATGTGTTGGATATTAATTTTAAAATAAATGCATGTTAGGTGAAAAAAGTTCTTCTTTAACCCAAATTATGCTAACAAATTTTTTACTATTTATGGGTCAATATGTTCAATATAAAAGATCAATTCAACAAATAATAGAACTTATATGACAATTATTAACATATGGAAATAAATTTAAAAAATATATTATTTTAATGAATATTTAAATCATTAAATTAAATATCATTTATTATAAAATGACGTCATTGTCAATTTTGATATTATTTACAAAATTTATATTTTAAGAAATATCAATAACATGATGTAATTGAAATATATTAGGTTCATAGATATTTTACATTACACATTAATCTAAAAAATATGTTAACATAATAATTCATTTAATTGACTTCACATTTAATATTTTTAGTATATTTTATTTGATTTTAAAGTTAACAAAATAATCATTAAGTTGGAATTTCTTAATAATTTAATTTAATTATATCATCTAAAAAATTAATTATAAAATATCATGATAAAAACACATTTAACTTAAAAAAATTTGTTTATAATTGTAACATTGTATCTTCTTCCATAGTCCAATGCTTTATAGGAATTAAAAGCAATGAAGGTGTGTTTTTGTCTTTTTCTTTACTCAACTTATTATATGTGTCACTTACATGAAGATGTGTCCCAATAACTCATAAAATTTGAATCTAAGGGGGGATATGGTTTTTATATGGGCATAAAATAGATTTTTTATTGGTTTATATGTAATTTAGACACTTAATATTAATGTTTAAAAACAAAGTAATTACATTTTTTCCTTAATCGTTGTAACTAATTTTAATTCCTTTCTCTAATATTTTTTATCAAAATTAGTTGAACATATTATAATATATAAATTATTCTTATTAAAAATATGGAATCCATTTTTTCATATTCCAATCATAGAATTGGCATAAATTAATTCATAATTAATCTCATAGACGAGACTACAATGTATGTTTTTAATGTGAAAAGTTCAAAATTTTGACATGATTTTCTATCCAATATCAATCTGAAATTGATTCCAATATACGGATTTGTATTGAATTAAAATTTAAATAATTATACTTTAGAACCATTTGAAAACATAATTTTACTTTATAAATAAATTGGATGGAAATAATGTTTCGAACTAAAATTCAATACAGTTCATTATTCATCAAAATATGAAAGTTCTCAGAAAAATACCAAAAACTCACCCAAAGTAAATTTTGATATTATAATTTCAAAAATGATGTTTATTTTTTCATATAAATTTTATAAAAGTTTCCAAATATAATTTGAGCAAAATTCATCCATTAAATGGTGGAAAACGACCAAATTAAATAATAATATTAAAAGTATATAATTATTCAATATAATGTGGTATTTAATGTAAAAAATCATTTTGAAGAAAATAAATTTTATATTAAATTAAACATATACTGGAGTTTTTCTATAATTCATGATAAACCTTGAATTTCATGTAACAAAATATATCAATTAATTTATTTTAAATTTAAATAAAATATTTCTTAAAATCGTGAGATGTTACATCCTACCCCCTTAGAAGGATTTTTCCCTCAAAATTAATCTTTTTTATTAAAGGATAAAAATTTTAAGAATTATTTTATTTGAACCAACATCCTAAAAATCGTAAATAAAACAACCTTTTAAAAATTTATGGTTGGAAACTTAATGGTCATCAGAAATTACAAATAACTAGAATTCAACATAGGGATAACATAGGTGGGAAATTAAAAGATTTATTTGGAAGGAAAAAATAATTTAGATTTATTTATAGTTATATTTAGAAACATGATCTTTAATAAGTAAATGATGAGAAAACAAAAATCCAAATAGGATTAGAAGAAGGACATTGATGTCATCGAAAAAGATGGTAATTGTTAAAAAAATCAAGATTCGTTTCTGAAAGCTAAAAATAATATTACCATCTAGTCCAATATGAAACATTCTCAATTGTTTATTATAATTCAATCATTTAATATATTTCCACCAAAATTTCATATTTTTCCCCAATGATGATTACTTTAGAAGAATTATTAACTAATAAATCACTAAAATTTATTGTTAATGACCACATTACTATAAAAGGGATAATCAATCTATTCAAACTATCATTTGAAATTAATCAAAACCAAAATGGTTTGCACATGGAAAGATAATTACCAAAATAAATAGACCATTTTTTGATAAACTATTCTTAAAATGCATTACCCAAATTTGAAACTAAATTATTCCCTAAATATTTATCCTTAATACTATTCAAACATTTCCTAACTATGTTTGAAGCATAATGATTAGAATGATTTGATCATATATTCTTCCAAGATAAATAAACAATTATTTCTCAAATATAATACACCATTTATTATAAATAAATATAATTTTTACTTGAAAAAAAATCATACTAAATCAGAAATAATGTATGCCATTAGTAGTGAATGAAAACTATATTGTCCTTAGAATATGGGTTCAATCCCCACCACCTTTCTAGATGTGAATGGTTTTCACCAAGAATACGGGTTGTCTATTTTTTTCTTAAAACATGAAAACTAATTCCTTCCAAAAAATAATACATTTTGATCCTAACGGTAAAAAATACCACATCCGAAATAAACATCTCCAGAAAATAACTTTAAGATCTCAAAGGTTAAAACCTATATGGGGTCTCAAAAAATTTGAACTTATGGTCATTCTTATTCTTATATAATAATAAAGATATCCATAAATATTAATATATCCAAAAATTAAAACATCCAAATATCCATATATATATAAACTAACCTTTGAAATCAACTATAAAATCCCATAACCTCCACCCTCAGATCTTTTGCTGAACCAATAATATTATATTTTCAGCTATGATGATGATAATGGTGACAAAGCATTGGGCATAAAAACTATAAAAAATAAAAATAAAAACACAGATCAATTACATTCTAGAGAACCTTTTTGTTTTATATTTTTATATAACTAGGAAAAACTCTAACATAAACAACTCAGATAAACTTAGACTCCAACTTCATAAAAAGAACATCTCTCCCAACTAACGTGGATTTTCATATTTCAAACAATCTCATCAACATCATCCTTGTGGATTACTCAATTGAAATAAATAATTCAATATAATTAATCGAAACGTGGGAAAAATACAACATATGAAGGGTGAGTCAAATGATTAGTAAGAAAATGAAGAAGCATAATAATTAACAATTAAATGTCATCAATAAGCATAAGAGTGCATAAGGGGATGATGAAATAATCAAATTTCATGAGAGAATCATAAAAAACATCATACACATCAACACATGGAATATAAAATACGAAAACATGTAATATGTAAGAGTTGTGAGAATCAATAATCAAAAGGCATTAAATATCAATCTTAGTAAATAAATACATTATAAACTCATTGCAATCATAGAAATCACAAAAAACGTATCTTGGTTCATTATTGAATTTTTCATTATTGGAAATAGAATAACAATGCAGTCGAATTTTATACATGTCACTCTTATAAATGGAATAGACATATGGGTGACTTCCATACCCAATGAATTCGAGTTCTATCATGGACTCATCCATCATTTTTTTATCTTGGAACCACCCATAATTGGTTTAGTACGCAACAACCCATCAAATGTCCATGTACCATTAAAAAACATAAAACATAAAATCTTTTATAAACTCATTAGAGAAACCAATAAACCCTTTATTAACATGTAGAAAAGAAAAATGTTGTATAAAAATCTCATTGAAACATGAATAACCCATGAAAATGAAAATGGATCTCTGTCAATCTCATTGAAAATTAAGTAACCCATTGAAAAGAAATGGTTTAAATAAAAATATCTTTGAAAAAGACATAATAATTTCAGAGAATTAATTAGGATGGTATCAATAAAAAAATTCCTCGTGGAGTATATGAAAAAAATTGTTTTTTGATGTTGGTAAATTTAAATTACATCAAAATGACATTAAAAATATTCATAAAGAAAATAATCTTTCATCATTTCAATGTTTCTCATACCACATTCATATATTTGAATCATAATACCCATTGAGTAATATCATTAAATTAATCTTATAATATCATGAGAATAAATAGATACATGATATATAATGTTAATGGATAATTATATACACCTTATAAAAGAATATAGGTATACATATTAACAAGCGTCTCGAAGATGTAAAATTGTTACAAAAGTCTATTACCGCTTTGGTAACAAGAAAACCATAAACCCAATGAAATATTAATCATTAAATGAAACGTATAATATCATGATAAATAGCCATATTCATTATATAACAATTAAAATAGGTAGTATATACAACTTATATAATAAACTAGATGCATAACAACAATTAATTCTGAAATAAATGTAAATTTATATAAAACCCCTTACAACATTAGTAACATCTACATCAGGAACCCCACAAGTAATAATAATCATATGGATAATGTAAATATCTATTATATAAAATAATTAATTATATAATATATCAAAATGGGTAGTGTATGAAGCACACAATATAAGTAAGTTGTGATTATGAAATTTATATCAAAGATGTAGAAAGTTAAATAAAAAACTCTTACTACTTGGTAACTTTTGAATTATAATACCCATGAATGAATTATATTCAAAAAATATAAAAATACCATAAATATAGATTTATACAATATATAAAATAAAATAGTAGCATAATATACACCACATAAAGTAAATAATAGGTGAAAATGGTGTATGGCTCACGAAGGAAAAATGATACAAGAATCCCTTACATCGAGTATAATTTTTTCATGTTGTTTCTCAATATCCCTAAATAATATACTTATATTAATTATAAAAACATTTAATAATATTTTACATGTTTATTATTCATTTTATTTCACATGATATCAAGTTATATTTAATTACTCAATAAATAATGTTTAAGTTGAATTTTTTGATTTTAATGGGATTGTCTGTCAAAAACGATGTAGGTATGTCAACTATGGTCATATGGTTCATTATTAATACATATGTAGAATAATAACCCTTAAATAATTTTTATATTTATAAATAAATTATAATTTTATAACAAATGATTAATTATTCTAATGAAACACTAACAAATTTTCCTATCATGGAGATGGTAGGTCATACGTATGCATGAGTAACATTTTCATTTTCCAATGAGAGTTATGGAAAGAATAAGAGAAACAATTATATTTTAAAAAATAATAATTATATCAGAATTACCATATAATTTAATCATATATATATTTATATATAATTCTTATGATCTAAAAGTAATCACATCACATCAAGGAGGTGGTAGTTCACACATCCAAAAAACGATGTTATCACATTTTCAGTGTGTTAATGTTTAATAAAGAAAATTCTAAATTATATTTCTAGAAAGTTATTTATTTCATGACTATCTTATATATTATATTTCTTTTAAAATTTTCTTATTTAATCTAATCTAAATACATTCCGTGTAATGTGTGAACGTATCACACTGTTATGAGGAGGCGGTAGTCCATAATCCACAATTGATGTTATCGGGATTACACCTAATTGAATGAATAAATGTATATTTTATAAATAAATTAAAGAATAATTAAGACAATATACATATCATATATATCATATAAAAGTTGTTTTTTCCACCATAATTCACAAGTATGAGAGGTAGTAAATGAAAAATGAACGTCATCATTTCATGAGGTGGAAGTTCAGTGTACATGAATGATAACATCGTTACCCAATTATTGGAAGTTAGTGTTGGTGTAAGTAGAAAAATTTACCTAATATATCTAACTATATTTATGATTCTGATGTATTTATTTTTTCATGAAATTATAATAATTTAATGTTTGTAGAATTAAATAAAACATAAATTTTCATTAAAGTGTTTTACTTATTTTTCTGGTAACTCCCTTTGGTTTACACCAATGATCATCCTTGTTTGGATTTATACGAAATTTTAGGACTTAGGGTTTAGTTTGGGGATGTAGTGAGATTATTTTGGTTGGGTTGTGATGATTTAATAGGGCATTCGAGGTTTAAAATGAGGGGTGGGGTGAGTGTCATATTAAAGTGTAGATGGAGTTTTATTCTTGAAATTACCAAAAGGTAATAAATATTGGGAGAACTCTCTTACCATAGGTTCCCAAATAATTAATAAATAATTGAGTAATGTTGTATTATGGTTGAGACACTGTGACACCATTGAAAAAAAATCCTTATCAATTTGATCCTTACTAATTAAGATTCCTTATTTTTTTTCATTTAGCTCATTCATTTAGGTAGATAGTTTTCTGACTTATGTAATTCATCCATTAAGACTAAATTAAATTGATAATTCTTTTAAAATTTATACCAAATAAATATAAAATATTACATATTAAATAAAAATCTCATATGTGTTGAATATTGATTTTAAAAGAAATGCATGTAATGCAAAAAACACAACTTTAACCCCAAATGTGACATCATTGTTTTTACTATTAATAGGTAATATATTCAATATAAAATATCAATTATACTATGAAAGGATCATATTTAATATTTATTAACAAAAAAAATAAATTATCAGGATTTATTATTTTTAGAAAATTGTAAATCTTTAAATAAAATATCATTTACTATAAAATGACATTAATGTCAATTTTAATATTATTTACACAATTTAAATTAAAAAATATCATGACTATGATGAAATTAAATTATATTAAGTTAATATACATTTAACATGAAATATTCATCTTAAAAATATGGTAACATAATAATTCATTTAATTTTATACACTTTTAATACTTTTAGTATCAATTTTTTTTAATTTAATTGTTTACTAAATAATCAAAATGTTGGACTTTCATAGTTTTTTAATGTAATGATATCATAACTAAAAATAAATTTTTAATTATATTTATAAAAATATCTCATTTAACTTTCAAAATAATTTTTATAACCAAAACTATATAGTTTCTTTCATACGTGAATGAATTATAGGAATTGACGCCGAAGAAACTGTATTTTTTGGACTTTTTCTCTACTTAAATTAATATATAGGTAAATTTCTTCAATGTGTTACCCAAAAACTCATAAAATTAGATCCCAAGAGGGTTTATGGTCAACATATGTTTATAAACTATATTTTTTACAAGTTTCTAGGTCATTTCAGCCCTTATAATTAATGTTTAACCACGAAGTAATCACATTTTTACCTTAATCGTGATATTTAATTTTAATTTCATTCACTAATATTCTTTGTAAAAAAATTAACTGAAAATATTAGGTATTATAAAATATTATGATTCCAAATATTGAATCCATTTTTATATATTCAAATTGTAGAAGTGTCTTCAATTAATTTAAAATTATTCCCTCACACAGGACGAAAAAACATGTTTTTAAAGAGAAAGTTTCAAAATATTAACATATTTTTATATCCAATTATAATTTGAAATGGATTAAAATAAAGAAAATTGGATTTATGAATGTAAAATTTAACTAATTAAACTTTATAAAAAATTAAAAACAATACACAGCTATATAAATAAATTGGATGAAAATGCAGTTTTGAAATAAATTTCTTATTATTCATAATTCATAAAAATATAAAATTTCTCATATAATTACCCAAAAGTCACCTAATGTAAATTATTATATTCTACATTAGAAAATATATTTTAATATTTTATAATGAAATTATAAAATTGTATAAATTGTTTTTGAATGAAATTATGTTATTAGAAGTTTGAAAACGGAAAAATTAAATAATAATATTAAAAGAAAATTATTAGTAGGTATAACTTGGTATTTCATATAACATAGGTTATAAAAAAATCAATGTCATGTACAATGAAATATAAACATGATTTTTTTTCATAATTTATGATAAATGATTAATTTTATGTAACACAACCTATCAATTAATTTAAATTAATTTGAAAGAATATATTTATTAAAATATTAGGATTATACATGGAAACCTGATGTTCCCTGAAAACTCTTCCAGACGAGTATATATGAACTAGTTATGATATCTCGAGGCCTTTTAGTGCACTACATGATGCACTAGTTATGATATCTCGAGGCCTTATGTGTTTAGTGCTGTGTTATTAGTTTTTGAAAAATATTCAGTTTCACTATGTATAACTGATACACTCAATTAGTGATATTGTGTATTGAAGAAAGATAATTCAACACAAATGCACAATTGCATATAATTGTGCATCCAAGAATAATAGAGTGTTCCCATTTAAATATTTATTATTATTTAGGGATTTTTATTAATTTTGAATATAATATTAGCTGAAATTCTTTTTTTCAATTGTCAAAAATAGTTCTTTGATTCAAAAAATAAGAATAGTATCTTTTAGTGTAGAATATTTTCCACTAAAGAAGAAAGAAAGAAGAAGAGAAGAATAGTTGGTGATCAAATTGATATTATTCAGTCATCATTTGGGTCACGGACGAATTATATGATTATAATTCCATAACAAATTTATATTATTATGAATTATTTATGGATAATAATGAAAAACAATCATTTTTCTGATGGTGAGAAGTAAGAGGTTTTGCCTACATTTTTTTGTGAAAGTAAATAAGAGAAGAAGATGGTAGTGGTAGAACTAAGTAGAACTGTGACATAAAATAGTAATCTAAATAGTTATAATACTTTATTATTTTTACAAATAACCTTATTGAAAAGATGGAGAAAAAATTTAAAGGTAATATAACGATCCATTCAAGTACATTAAAACATGCACTTCCAATTGCCAATAGTGTGTTGCAATTGAAATGATATTTCCTAATTACTGTAACCACATTCAAACGATTATTGTCAATTGGTTGTATGTTTATGATCCTTTTATAATCATGATAATGACTATATACTCTTATTTTGTAGTGAACCTTATATGAATATTGTGTTCAATTCTTTAATGATTTTTTATACTCGAATGTGATATGGAAAGGAGAATAAGAGAATTTATATCCAAACAAGACTAAGAGGTAAAGGGATAAAAATATGTAATTGGTTTAACAAATCCCCAACACTGAATCACCCCCACCTCAATATTAGGTATTTCCCAAACATTTCTTTTCAAGTGGTATCAGATCACTGGTTCACTTTTATTGGATTATCAATAACTACGTTATTCTCTTTTGAATATTTGAATTTTGTTCTAGAGTCAGCAATGAATTGACGTTTTGGTGAATATATATTTATATCATTGTTGATGTTTATATATACATAGATCATGATGAATATGGGAAATAAATAAAAGTTATATTTGATAAAATTCACTCTCATATAAATAATATGATGTATATTTTTCTTCACTCCATGGAAACAATGAATACATATTATGCTTTTAAATTGATGATCATGAGGATCAAGTATCCATAAAAAAGATGGGTAACATTCTTACCTTCAGTCGTTAGGATGAATGTGTTACTAATTTTGAAAAATGTACTCAAGATGAAGATTGTAATATAATTAGTGGTGATGTCAATCAATAACTTCCCAAAAATTATTAATTGATAGATTAATATTTTTTCAACATGGTATACCCAAGGAATGAGCATACCTTGTTTATAGAGTCTTTCAAATTTTCAGGAACAGATTTTCCATTAGGAAGGATAAGATAATTTTTTAGATAAGATATTTCAATTAAAAAAATTACAATGATTAAAGCTCACAAGATTGGTTAGAATCATTAAAACAAAAAATAGGGAACTTAAAATATGTTCCTAAAAATGGATCAGAGCTTTTGGTACAAAATATAGAGGAAACAATACTCTAGAAGAAAATATCCATACACGTAAAAACATTGATGAATATCATTGATCTCAATGTGTAAAATTGGAAGAGAAATCCATGAAGATAATGGAACGTGACTCTTTTATTCAGAATAAAGTGATGTTACATGATGATAAAGATAATGAAATGAATAATGATTCTATAGAGAATATTATAACAATTGAATATAAATAAATTATCCTTAATATGAAACTTCTAGAATTATAATTTCAGATGAAAAATATTGAGAAGACACATATTGTGTCTTCAAAAAAAAAAGAAGACAATATTTTTTGTAAATAAATTCATATTAGAGGATTCAAATCATTAATGTCCTCCCACATGTGATAACATGATCATGAATTCTTTCAAGGATCTAGAATCAGAATTTGAGAAGAAACAGGAACCATCCGTAAAATCTTGTATGAATGTTTGTAAATCCGTTTTCATTAATATTGAATAATTTCAAATAAATTCTAAACAAGTATGGATTAATAAATTTGAGAAAAATCATACAACAAAGATAAGGCTGGATAGAAAAAAGAGCGTCGAATCTAGTTCCCCAAAATGAGCATAGTAAGTCATGAAGAAGACCCAAAAATATTATATAGAAGATGTAAAAAACAATATTTGTTTGTTATTTTTTGTACAACAATATGTTTGAGAATTTTTAATTAGATTCCTGGTATAATCATAAAAATACCAAATCGTGTTGGAAAACTATTTCAAGGGGAAATCTAAAGATTAAGAACAAATATCTACTATTCGAGAAGAATTTTAAAACTATAAAAGGATTTTAAATTATCAATAAAATTTTTGATGAATCCAATTGATGTAGTCACGTGTCGGTAAAATATCGTCACATCATTTATCCAATGTTGATAAGAAAATAAGACCATAGATGTTGGATAAGAAAAATGATGCAACATTGGGATGAAATCAAAAGAATGTTGTGAAGAAAAATTCTCTAAATAATATTTCATGTATGGAATGTAATAAGAACATATATTCTAAATCTATGATGTTTATGGAAACAATATCATATAAAATAACCAATATTAAAAAGGGTCGCACTATGAATAATACAAGTTGAAGATCCAAACATTCTTTCATAGTTCCTAATGGCATGTTTGTTAAGTTCCCATAAGATTTGTAAAAAATGGTGGAATTGAAATATTAACAAGATAAATATAGTAAAAATGGAAATAAAATATCCCACATGATGAATAAAATTTTTTTGAGTATTTTTTGAGAAAAAGAAAATCTATAGTTAATGATGTTCTGTGTGAGATATGCAAGAAAAATGGTCACATTGTATGATTTTGACGAACCTTTCAACCAGAATAAGAAGTAGTCCTTAATATAAGAAATAATGTATCATATATAAAGTCTGTTAATAAGATAATTTCTCAAAAAAAATTAGAAGATTATTTTAAGAGATCCATTTTCAATAACATAAATCAGAACAAATGTTCAGATGGGAAAGCATTAAGATGTGATCAAATGGAGAAACATGGATAAAAAAACATCTATACCTTATTATTTTTATTTATGAAGAAATAAGGATCCACATATTAAATGAAACCATTGTTTATAGTATCTTTTTTTATAATACTGTTAATTGATGGTGATGTAAGCTCTCAGGGGTGAACCTAAGAAATAGAGAGTGATATCAATCATTGATAGTAAAGATAAATTATTTTCTACCTTTGAATGATTCATCAATTTTGTATTCAAATAAAAATATTATACATGAAAATATTTGATGAATATGAAGAATTTGATGCACAATTCTGGAAACTGAGGATAAATAAGATACCATATTAGCATAATCATATTTCTCGGTATCCGAATGAACAATTTTTCAAGAAATACATTCTTGGATAATATGTGAATGTTTCCTTATATAGATTTTCACAACTTGTAGATATATTTTAATACTTTCTATAAAATAAAATTTTTGAAATCTATTTAAGGGTATATAATTATGAATATGTTATGAAATGTTTCCCTGTAGGGGAATATAAATCATATAAGTTGGATCTTCAAAAATCATTTTTTAAATAGATATCAAATTTAATTATTTAGTAAATTTCACTAAAATCATATAATTTGAAAAGGTATGTCTCTCTTAATCTCTCATTCATGGTTATAAAAAATAAAAAACTTTTTAGAATGTGGATAAAATGAATAAATAAATGGAATGAGAAATATGGATGTTCCCCAAAGGCCACTTATCATGTATTTTTCACTTGAATGTTTTTAATCTATTTTTTGAAGTGAGTGTAGGAGTTTCATGTTGATTATTCTCAAAATATTTCATATCTTATTTATTATTTTCATCCTGTAGTGAAAATAAAAAACCCATTAATACATGTATATGAGTTCTCATTCTATGAGGTATCATGATAATTTGGTAAGAGACCACTTTTTGTCAAAATAAAATCTTCTTGTTTTCTACACCGAGCCCAAATCATGTAAATTTAGAGTGAAATGATATATGGAACATTACTTATATATGTACTGATACTCTTTTCCAATGAAACTTTTTATTTCATCCCAATAAGGGAGATATAAATTGAAATGTATTTTTGGAAAAATATAGGTTATAGATTAGATAAGTATCCACACGTTGACACATTCATTTTGAAATAACATTGAAGGTAATGCCAAAAAATAATAAGGGGGAGATTTAAAATACCACATTGTGTTTGAGTTGTATTTTTTTAAATTATTTTCTTTTTTGATAATGGTGATCAATTAAGTAGTAATATTACATTGATTTCAATATGATGAATAATATTGAATGTTAATGTATCTTACATAACGTTCTCAAGTCATGATATTTCTAGAAACATTGGTTGAAGTCTTTTGGTTTCATAGTGATGTGTGGAGAATTATTTTGGATTCATTAAATGAATATGGATGTCATAATTGAATAATTTTCCTAAAAACTCATATTATTGTTTAATAGGTTCTATGTTAATAGAACACTTGTCAATAATATCACAATATTTACCATAATGAAGAAGATGTGAAAAATAATGATTTATATGATGATGATTTCATTGGTATTTATATTCCAATATGAGATCAAGAAGTTGATCATGTAAATGATTATTTCCATGAATTTTAATGAACATGCACATATTTATTTGTATTATTTAGAGTTTAAACGAAGAAATAGAATTATATACAGAATTTTATTCTGAATAATCGAATAAGGTGTCCATGATTGAATTTAAAAGATAACATGTTAAATCCTATTTTTGTAACATTTATGACAAATTTCACATTTATTTTTTCTATGTGTCACCCAAAAATCGGGACAAATAAAGCAACACATTGAGGAAATATCAACCACATATATGGGGAGAATGATCTAGCCATAAGGGGTACATCCCATGCATGTGCTATAATGGAGGAATGAACGGGGCCTATATATATAGGTTGGGTTCATATGAGACCATGTGTTTGGCCTACATGCCACACGGCCGAGTTTACACATCGGCTGGGAATGATGCTCATGATGCTGGTGGACCACATGGTCACGACCCAGTGTGTGCGTGTTGTAATATTTAATATGGGTGTTGTCCCTGGTGTCGGGTCTAGCAAGAAGCTATAATGAGATTGTTGATATACCAGTGGGACCCTTCTTGTGGAGGTTGATGTGGGGTATAAAGGGATTGGGATACTATTTCTCCATTTTAAATATATAGAAATAACAACATCCATCAGATATGTGTGATCACCGACACCCATTGCATGTTTTACCCCACTAGTTGAAATTAGGTTAGTCCAATATCCAACTCCTACAAGTTTAAACATGTGGCATCACCATTCTCCTCTATCCCTTGACATCATTACGCTTCTCTAGATAATAAGGCCAAACCACCCTTGTTTGAACCGAGGGATTCCATTATCATATAAGGATTGTTATATTGAGAGGATGCGATATATGAACATCATGAATGAAACTATAATTAATAAGTCAAAGGAATAATCTTTGGTCGAATGAAAATTAAATTTCTTAGTGTATTTTGGTTATTTGATCTTTATAGACGTGTTTATGTTTTTTGAGGGCATGTGTTATTGATAACCTGCATGTGAAGATGACCATAAAAAAGGAGAGACCAATTTTGAAGGAAAAATACCATCATTTGAGGAGTATCTTAATTATATATTTGAATAATTAAATATAGATATCTTAAAATCATTAATGGTTCATTGACATAGATTAAAAATCATAATAGTTTCATAACAAAGAATCAGAAATCATCACAAAATAAAGGAGATGCACCGAGCCTATTTTATGTTTTATCATTACTATTTTGTACTGTGAAATCTTGTTTAGAAAACAAAGCCTCTCTATGGTTTTTATTACATAAAAAGCAATTAGTTCCATTCTCTTTTAATGATATTTGAAGAAGTAGAATCATGTGAACTTATATGAGCATGTGAAGAAGAACCACCCAAATCATACAGGAATACGATCCCACAAAAATGCAATCAATGTCAAAAAATACATCTAGATTCATCGAGAATGTTTTCTACAAAGATTTTGGATTTCAAAAATAATAATATCTAAGCCACAGTACATGATTTATGAACTCCCATTATGATTCGTGATTATATGCTACTTATTAATTCATTCTGGATTGGGGAAAAGTTGATACATGAGCTTTAAACAGTAGTTCAAGGGATACCATCCTAAAATAGTGTTAATAATAACACCAAACATAGTCAAAGGAAAGGAGGTGATCACTTCTATTTGAACAATGATGTGAATAAATATACTTTTATTACGTGTACTGAATAAAAAATGGTCGAATAAATAAAATTTCTGGGGGAGTTCACAAGATACAGTGAACACAAAAAAATATTTCGTGCACATATAACATTATGTGGAAGAAGAATGTGAATAGTGAATACAATCCTAAATTGTTATGATCATTCATATGTACATGAATATTTAATTAACAGTGTATAAAATTCTGTAAATAATGAATAATTATAAAGGAATATAAATAAAATTAAAAAATTAATGCATTCATACATAAACCCATACGCACATGAGATCATAAATTGATAAACTCTTGATCGAAGAATAATTTTGTGATAAGTTTTTTCAATTTTTAGAAGACACATTCAAATTTATATACATTTTTATGATGATGTGTTCAGTTTAGTGCAATTAATGTTTCAAAAATATTCATTTTAACTAATAAGAGTTGATATGCTCAGTTGGTTATTTTATATATTAAAGAAAGAGAAATAGACACTTTTTCACAATTACATATTATTGTGTGTTCAAGAATATTAGAGAACGACCAGCTAAGGATTGATTTATATTCAGATATTTTTAAATTTTTTAATGCTAATGTAAGATTATATTCTTTATTTATGTAATCAAAAATAATTTATTTATTTAGTAGAGAGGAAGAATAAGTTTTAGTGTATTTTGTTTTTCACTGAAGAATAAAGAGAGATTAATAAAAATGAATTGGAGACGAAATTGATTTCAGTAAATCATCATTTGTGTCAAATGAGAATTATTCTATATATAGTAATCAACATATTCATATATGTTTGATAATTAGAGGAAGAAAAAATTTCATATTTTGGTTTATTGATGGGAAGAAGTAAGAGGTATTTCTTTCAAACAGTCATGCATATTACTAAGTGAAGAAGAGGGAAATATAAAAACTAAGAATAAATATGACATACAATAGTAGTATTAATAGGTGGAATGATATATCAGTGTTATAAATAACATTTTCAGAAAGGTGAGGATATCTTTAGAGGTAGTATGAAGATCCATCTAAGTGTTGTAAAACATGCGCTGTCAATTCACTATAATGAATTAAAAGTGAAAGGACATTTCCTACTTTCTATAACTACATTAAAAGGATTACATTCTTGTGATTTTGTGGTCAGGATAACATCCATACCATGCCAAAGAATATTTACTATTATTGAGTAGTGAACCTTGTAAAAAATCATGTTTAATTATTTACTACTTTGATATACTTTCATGTAGTGTGGAAAATAAGATAAGAGAATTGAGATTCTAAAATTTCTAATAAGTAATGGGATAAAAATTTATAATTGGTTTACATTGTTCACAGCACTGATTCAATCCCCTATCAGAATTGTGTTAGGCATATCCCAAACTAGTCCTTTCACCATGTTATCTATAAAAGAATATTGATATTCAATCCCGTCAATGGGAAACCTGAGATGATCATGGGATGAGTGATAATCCTACAATAATATGTTTTTATTAAGGTGGTTTGTTCCTATAGTGATTTATGGATATGTTATGTGTGAAGCATAGCCTAAGCTAAATTTGGAATTAAGATGGGATACAAACTGTCTCTCTTGAGAGGTGTCTATTTGTCATTTCCTAGGAGTCGAATGAGGCCTTCATAAATTCACAACTATGCTAAGGGACCTTATAACCTCTATGTGTCCGATGTTAACTCACGAGATTTGGTTAATATTAAGAAAGAAATTTTGGGTTTTCAGTTATTTATTTGACCTAGGGGAACCTAGAGGGTAGTTTATGTACATGTTTACCCTATAGAGATGCAGTGTCGATAGTTAGGCGGTGTTGATTATAGGTGTCACATGACAACTTGAATCGATGATCTAATCCCAATGTGGTAGTACTTACTCTGAAATGGGATATTATCGGTGGGATTCAATACACTTTGAGTATATATTTATTTTCTTCCAAATTTTTACCTTAGAATCTACTCTATTCATTATGGCTTGAAAAGCATAGGGAGCATAATAGATCGAGTACTTATGATTAAGATCAAGTTGTTTATCCTAATACTATTATATTCAAGGGATACTCCTTAGTATTGTTTTCATAGATCTAAATGTATGGGATTCAATGGATAATTTCCAGTATCTAGTGGTCATTCCCCTTATGTGGAATCCTAGGGTTGATAACTTAGATTTTTCCTTCAATTATATGAATAATTTAAAGGTAATGGAACCTGGGATTCACCATTTTCTATAGGTTTGAACGATAAGATAATTTTGGATTTTACCTTGGGACCGTCATTATAATATTCCTATAATAATTCCTAGGATCTAGTAGAAGCATGTGAAGTTTATAGGATTCACATGATGGTAGTTGGGATCTGGTGAATATCCTTGATGACTATGGGAAACCCTCGTGATTACCTTAGATCAAGATAGTATACATGATTTGGATGCTTGAGATACATATCATGATTTGGACACTAATCCACACACCACTATATTTCCTTGTACATTTTTATAGGAATATTGTTTTTCAAAAACTATTTTCATGGAATTTTAGAAGCTTAAAATCACTTTCACTCTAGAAAAGTAGGTATAGTAGATTATAAATGTTTTATCATAACTCCGAGATCAAAAGTGGTTATTTATTTATGAATCTATAATTATGTTTTTATTTATTATTATCATCTCACCTACACAAGATCTATGTTTAATGGTTAGGTTTAGGGCCCCACTAATGGTGACTTAATGATTTTTACTCACACACTACTCAAGAGGTCATGAAATTTGGGGACCCATGAAGCTATCACTGATCATACCTTATTGTAGCATAGGGACACAGTGTATCATGATTGAGTGGGGGTGGATTGGATGGATTTTAGTGACATTGATTTGGTGAGGATCGAGGATGGAGGCATAACCTTATGTGATTTTATTTTATTTTATTTACCTTGTATATATAATCATCCTAATTGGTGATCAGTATATTATGATTGTAGGACCATGATTCCTTATGACGCCTTTCATTTTATATAAAATTCTTCTATTTTATTTATTCATCATACTACGATTATTTCTATTTATTATTTTTTAAATTTTAATTTTTTTAATAGGACATGAGGGTATATTCTCCCTGATAAGATAAAATTATATATACATATTGGATATATTTATTCAATTTTTATTCATGAATTATTTGATAATTCATTAGGTTTTGTTTTTCTCTCATAGGAATTACGAATTTTGTACATAAAATACTAAATTATAAATAAAAGTAACAAAAATAGGCTTTACATGCCGTGTATCACATACATGATGTGTAGGACTCATGAAAAACTAGCCAACAAGATCAAAGACCAACCTGTGAAGACAGTACATGCCATGAGGATAATACATGATGTGTATATCCAGTACACGACATGTATTTTACAATAATAAATATCCCACAAAAATTGAAATACATACATGATGTTCATATATTACATTCTATGTAAGAATTGATGCCTCTCTTGGTGAAACATATGAACAGAGTCTTCAATTGGAATAATGGATCTTAATTACACCGCATACTAAAAAATTACATTATCTGATGTTATTGGGACTAAAATATTTTATGCTATTACATGGAATGCATGACATGGAAACCATATACCTCTCAGGCCAATTAATATTTCTAGAGATCGACATCATAATAGAGCTTCATACAATTTATTTACCTCTCAATTTTCTTTTAATGTTTTCATTAAAAATTAGATATCTTTAATTCCCATCATTTTTTAGTGAATCATTGAGACTTGTTAATCATTAAACAACTATTCATCAACACTTTTAATATCATTATCAATATCTATGTGTTTTTCAATGTCTCCTTCCAATCTTCATCGAAGATTTCATCAATCTTCAACATTTCTTCATTCGCAGTGTGTTCATGATTGTTTCATACATATTTGGATTCCAAATTGCTCGTTCTTCATTTTTTCATCATGAAAAACCATTTTCTGATTATTTTTGCATTGATTTAAATTTTTTAACATTTCTTCCTTCTTGTTTTAATACTAGATTTTCTTTTTTGAAACATTTTTATGATTATACATAGCATGAGCAATATTTCATTACATCTGATAATCACGTACATAAATATCTACTCATTCTAGGGTATGTAGTTGAGAGTAGTGGTGTTTCCAAAGCTAATGAATATTTAGATTAAAAAATGGTATCCATATGGATATTAAGTAGGTTAATTATAATTTTTCATCACATTCCTACACACAACCATGACCATGGTATGTTCAATTGAGTGAACCTAACCTAATTGGAGTAGAGAAATACTATGACCATTAGCCAGTGATGATTTCTCCAAGGGATCCATGAATATAAAAACTAATTTGTACTCTATAGTTGACCATGGTATAGTTTTGTCATATTTCAGTCAAATTGGATTAGGAAATACCAATGGGTGAATTTTTTAGCACTTTGATGCCTAAGACATGGGACTATGACATGTTAAATCTATGATTATTCTTTCAATTTCACGGAAATCAACCCTAATACCTTCATTCTTATCTGAATTAAACTCCTAACTACCTTTCATTAGTAAAAATAAAATATATGTAGAAAATGTGAGGAAAAACATCCAAGGGTTATGTTTGATTGTTTTCAAACCTACCATTAGTCCTCATGGGAACGACCCTGAACTGCAACTTTATTATTCCCCTATCCTAAATGTATTTTGGGAATATAAATTATAATCTGATCACATCCATCTGAATTTCAATTTCTCATAGGGTGAGTAAAACATTGGCATCATTTCTAGGTATTACCACAGATCAACCCCAGTGGCTATTGGATCAAAACCCTTGATTACCTCACCCTCCCCCTTTCTTCTTTTCCTTCCCATATTATTTTTAACATTTTTCCTCATCGACGAAACCTATGTCCTCTCCTTTTCTATATTTATATCTTTATTCTCACATACTGCATGAGATAGACACCGTTGACTCTGTAAAAAATCATGGACATGCAACAAAATCATGTATTCAATCCCATGATTAATGGGAAAATAGTGGTGCACCACCACTTTTCAATGGCTTAGAGTAACAATCTTGCACCGCCACACCATTAAGACCCGTGGTATGCACCACCTGTCAATCATGGTGGGAGACCATAACTAAAAGGGAATATTATTATGGATCACATATTTTCCCATTAGTGGTATTGTTCCTAGCATTGTGCACCCACCAATTCATGCAAACACTTTCAAAATTTAATATTGGATCATTCATTTGAACCAAAACATGGGGTAGTTCAGTGGGATTCAAAAAGTAGACCCCCATGATAACATTTGGATCATTCTTGATGTTTTTAATAGTTTGTGTAACAAATTCGGGTCATTAGGTGCTATCTGGTTAAAAGTATTTGACTTTCCCTTCCCCTTTAGGTACAATTATTGTCTTAAAAATCATGATCCAAAGTAAATAACGATTTGGGATGAATTAGAAAATAATTTTAGGGAAACATTATTCCCACCAATCTGGACATGGAAGCAATGCAATTAAATATAGAACGTCATCTAGTTGAATGAAGTATTAGCGTGGGAAGAATGGAATATATTAAAGAATATAACTCTCAAATTCATGCATCATAGACTAGATATTTGGGTTCAAAATCAGAAATTTTAGCATCGAATTCATCCTACTGAATGAATTATAGTAGATACCACTACTGATGGTGGATTAATGATCAATACATTGGAATCCATCCATGTAATTTTAGACGAATTATCTCACAATAACTGTCTATGGAAAAGAGATATTGGACATCCTCTATGTCGAATTCTTCTGGGAAAAGAAACTATCAGCCTTACTAGACAGGTAGAGGCTTTGACGTAGAATTTGTAATCATTTCAGTCACATCTTACGACAACACCCCCTCTTTCTAATGTAATGGAAATTAAATCCTACAAGATATGTGGAGGCACTTATTCTTAACAAAATTTAATGGAAATTATAAAATATCCCCAAGATATGGATTATAATTGTATCAATTACAATCAACAAGGAAAACTATTTTAGTATCACTAGAAGTATCAACATTAGACCTAAAAAATTGAGGCTGGATCAAAAGCAACCAAAAAAAAATAGGGTTTCTCTCAATTGTGGTGTGGATAGGTTTCCAAAATGAAATGAAGGACCACCTACGTACCCACCACTAGGTCCAGCTATTCAACCACAATAAAAATTCCAAAAACCTTTTCAAATAGCATAGCAGTTTCCACCATCACAAAAATAGTAGTATAATGAATCCCCACAATGACCACCTCAAGAAGACCATCCTATCCAAACCAATCATGAAACACATCCCACATTCTTTATGAAAAATGAATATCAAAGGATAACAACCAATAATATCGAGAATAAAAACAACATGGTTTCAATACTTCTGGAGAATAAAATGGGAAAATTTTCAAAGACATTATTTGATTGGAAACCATGTACATTGACCAGTAATACCGAGGCTCATTAGATGGATGTGAAAAAATATATAATGGTTAAAAGTAATCATGTTTTAGATTTTCTTCATCCACATGGAGTTATATAAAAGAAGTTAATGACATTAGATAAAGCAAGTTAGAAGAGTACACAAAAGGTAGAACCATCTAAGGAAGCACCATTTGAGAAATATCATGAAAAGGATGATGAATAAATGGAACCACCATCATACAGACACCTCCCCCTTTCATGAATATAAACAATAAGGAAAATGGGAATAGCAGTATAAAAAATTCTACAATTATTTAAACAATTGAATTTTAATATAACCTTTATAAAGTCAATTTCACAAGTACCTTCTTATTATTGATTCATTATGGACATTATCTGTAGTTATAAATAAAAATTTATACTTAGGAATCATCAATATAAATGAAAAGGTCTCTTCATTTTTCAAAGGAAATTAACCCAAAAAATGTGAGACAATATAATTTATCCAATTCTATGATCAATTGGGACATATACTTTTAAAAATTCATTGTTTTATTTAAGAACAGCTATAAAAGTAATTACCATGACTATTTACAAGAATATGGGGCTTGGTGAATTGAAACAAATGAGGGTTACATTCCAACTTACTACCCACTAATCAAATCACCCTCAGGGACTTGTTGATGATGTCTTAAAAAATTGAAAAAAATGAGTTTCCCTGCTGATATCTTGGTTCTGGATATAAAAGAGGAATGTGACATCCGCCACATTCTTGGAAGACTATTTCTCACTACTGTAAATGTGATGATTGATGTTAACCATAAGATATTGATTTTTAAAGTTAGTGAAGAGTTGGTTGTGTTAAATATGGATATGGTTTTTAATAAAATAAATGAGTACTTAAATTTTCAAACAATATCACATACAAAAAATACATATGATTATGAAACTAATAACAATGAAATTGAGTTACCACATCTTATTTACAAGGTATATAGTAATCATAAGAATGAAAATTTCACTACACCTCTAACAAGATAGGCTATCCCACCTTTCATCCCCTCTGTATTCAAGAATAATTTTACACGAGTTTTCTACTCCATGTTTAAGTCTCATACATTGTGAAATGTCTATCTCTACAAAATAAATAATATATTGAATTGGAGGTATCTCAGGGTATGTTTAATAATGTAGGCTAGGTTAGTTTAGTCATTAAGATACTTTAGATGGTTTATTGAATTATATCATGAATACGAGTTAAAAACGGGAAAAAAACAAGACAATACACACCATTTAATCAATATACGTCATGTAATGGTCGATGATTTTGATTTTAATACTTTTTTATATCCAAATACCCTCCACTATTTTATATATATTGTGGGTTACACTTTTTGAACACATTCTATTGCATTATACACTGATGTATCATTTCTCTATATATACATGGGATACTATTTTTTTAACACTACTTGGATTATAAACATTTAATTATTGTATTACATTATCCATGTATATATCTTATGCCTCATACATGGTCATTGGTGTGCCTATTTTACCACCATCTATACTCATACTTTGGATGAATCAACATCTAGCTAATGTCGAGCACCAACACGAGGATCTCTCTTTGGTGATCCATGCACAGTAGTGGTCTCCAACACAAGGGGAATAGATTCATTTCTTTCTATATGAGATTCATGACCAGTGTGATCCTGATGTGGTTAACCCCTCCAAACATCCATGCAAGCTCAAGGACACAACCACCAGTTCTTATTGGAATAAGGGGACTTATGAGTTGATGAATGGTATTGATTGATCCTTTTTTGCATCACGTATAGATGACCATGTCATTGTTGGTTTTTTATGGGAGGAAACCCATATTTTTATTTCATTATTTTTCAATCATGTTATTAGGATTTTTGTTTTCCTTTAAATAGCATTCATGTTAATAAGAAGTCAATGTACTTCATTATACCCACATATAGGAAAGTATACGAGCTATGTTCCAATAATATTCACTTAATGCAGCTGTTAATTTCAATTCTTTCATCTTGTTTAAACCTTCTGGACTAATGTTTTAAACAGTGTCAGTTTTTTCATTATAACACATAATACAGGTATCCCAATTGGAAATCATCTTCCACCATGTTTCCCCATGGAAAGATACTCAACACATGGGGCTCTTGATTCCCAAAAATTAATTTGAAATAGACATATAATTTTTTTTCAATATATAAGATATATGTCCCATGATGTTTCATAGACAGTGTGGACATTGTCAAATATGATGTTTCAGGAAGTATTTCTGGAGAATTATTGTCAATACACATGGATTATTTCTTTTTTCATTAAACTAGAATCCATTTTTTACAAAAAAAATAATTATTTAAACCTACAAACTCATTAAACCCATTTAAATAAAAGAAAAATTTAGGATTGAAGTTATTGAAAACAAGGTTTAAATATAGTTAATAATTTTTTTATGATTGTCTGGATTTAGGAATTTAATTTGAAATTTAATTTTGATTGACTTATTACTTGATTTTAAACCCAGAGTAACTTCCATTTATTTTGTACTAACCCATTCATGAGATGATTATAGACCCATGATTTCATATTCTTTTTTTCACATATTTCATTAGAGACACCTGAGAGATGTACAACTATCACCGCATTCATTGAGATCATAGCGAGACTAATACTGAAAAAAATACATTTTTAGTATCATTGAGGTAATATTTGAGGAGTAACATTTTCCAAATACCCACCATACATTTTATTTCTATAGACTATAGTTTCCATGAATAACCTTTTTAGGTTGGATATTTTTTAATCCAAGTTTTCACTTTCTAACTTTCACATGGTATTATTTATGTTCATCCTTTGAACGTGTTTGGGGGTATTTTAGCTGAGTACATTCGATGTAATTATTTAGGAGAGGTACTACAGAATTTTTAATAGAATGATATGATGTGACCCATTATTACTCATGGAATGTTTTCCCTACCCTATTCCATTTAAAAAATAAATAGAAATAAAATGAAACAAAAAGATATTAGGTTGTATATTAGGATGGTAAAAAATCACCATTTCTCGACCGGTTAATCATGTGGTGGATAATTTTTTATTAGGGGATGAATGTGAGCTCTGGACAAAACATGAATTTTGAAAAAATAAATAAAAATAAATGAAAAAATAGGAACATGTTACATTTTTATAAAAACATGAAATACTCATGGATTTATTTGAGATATTTAGAGAATGGGCACCATTTAATCATGGACCAGTAACTTCATTACACTATTGACATTTATCTTGCATGATACATAATAGATTAACCTCTTGGTGAGATTGATTTTCACATTCTATGAAACTTCCCTCAATATCAAAGTCATTTTTATATTTTTTTCTAAATCCCTAATGATTGATTTTTTTCATTACAATGTGGAGATGATCATTCTATTGAAATCCTATGGTTTGGAACATCTATTCAAGGTATGAGCATAAATCATTTTAGAATTTTTTTTCCGAGGTGGTCAGTGAACATTTATTGTGAGGTGAATTGAAAAATCAATTTCTAATTTAAGGAAAAATTATGATATTGTATTTAAAAGTATATAGAATGTGAATAAATACCAAACATTAAGGCATGGATAATTTTCTCAGTCGGTTTGATAATTGTGGAATACTTTTTCAGCATACACCTAGTTTTATTTTCCTAATTATAATGCACCTTTCTGATTTTAAATTTTTTTTCTTTTGGAATCCCTAGTAAGATGATTTTTTCCATAGGACAAGAAATTGTTCATGTATGAGGGAATTTGTTAAGATTAAATTTTATACATATATTGGATATATTTATTTAATTTTTATTCTTAAATTATTTGATAATGCAACAGGATTTGGGGTATTCATAGGAATTACGAATTCTGGACACAGAAGAAGAAAAGCTGAATAAGTGAAAAATAATCTTTAAATTCATGGTATCACATACATGACATATTGGACCCATTCTCAACATGCCTACAAGAACACATACCTACACCTAAAGAAATTACGTGATTTGAACACAATACATTTTGAGTATATCCAATACATGAAGTTCAGCATTCAACGATTAGAATCCCACATAATGTGAAACACATACATGATGTGTTAAGATTCCATAATTTTCAATTTCAAAGCCTCATCCAGTAAAATATATGAATCTATTATTCAATTTCAATAGTGTATTTCAATTACACATCATGCAACCAACTGACATGACAAACAGATTTTATGACTAAAATCAAGTAATCCATTACATGAAGTTAAATTCATTCACAATGTGAATTTCTCAGGCTTATTAACATTTCTACTCTTCCTCTACACAAGAGATCATTGTAAAAAAAAATCTCTAATTTTTATTTCATTATTTTCAACTTTTTTCATTTCATATTATATTTTATTAATTCCTTGTATTAGTGTATATATATGAGTTTTTAATCATTCCAAATGTTTTCTTCTTATTTTCCAATACAGTATTCAATACTGAAATCCATTTCAACATCGTACTCAATCCTTCTTCAAACCATTCATTAATATTTAATGTTTCTTCATTTGATGTAATTTTTTTTATTATTTCATACTTTTTTATTTTTGATTTCTTGAGTTTTATTATTTCATCATTTAATATCATTTTCTGATAAAATTTTAATTTTATTCAATTTTATATCATTGATTCTTGATTTATTTTTTCAAAGATTGTATAATTTTCAACTATTTTATGTTTATGCATAACATTAATTGTATTAACTTATGTTTGATCATCACTACCATGAACAATGAATCCATAGAGGGTTAAGGGATGAAACTGTGGGTGTTTTTTGACCTAATGAATCCTTATATTGAACCATGGAAACCTTATAGATAGTAATTAGGTTAATAATAATTTTTCTTCACATTCCTTTGCACAACCTTTTACATGGAAATTGAGATGATGAAAACCAGGCCTAATTATAGTTGAGGAGGATAATCACCCTTGTCTAATGAATCTTTTGGCATAGAATCCAAGCATAATGATCCTAATTTTATTTCTAAGTGATTACCATGGGATATTTGTTGCATCGGTATATCCAATTGGTTTGATGAAAACAAATTAGTGACTTTTTCACCACTTCATAGACAAATCCATAAGACTATTCAATGTAAAATATAGGATTATCTTTTTCATGAGCCTTGAAATTATCCATGATCCCTTCCTTTTTATATGAATTTAACTTCCTAATAAATATAGTTATTAAACATAAACACTAAAGAGTGAATATAAGGAATCTCATCCAAGGGTTGTTTTTGATGTATTGATATCCTTCTTGTAGTCCTCGTGGGATTTACACCACACTACTAATTTACTACACCCCTGTCGTAAGTGTAGTTCGGGACTAAAAAAATACAATCTCAACCTGATCAAATTCAATGATATGTGTGGGTGAGTCACTCCCCACTGAAAAACCTTATATCCCCACTACTATTCATCATCCTCTGGTGTATATGGAGGTGTAACTAACGTCATGCAGTGGTAGTCAATATGAAAAAACAAATGTTGGGTTTGGGGTGATGGGATATTAAAAATGGGTATTATAGATATTTCCCTACTATATAAGAAGATTGAAAATATGCAATCAAGGAATGTTTTAGATCATGTGATCGACGTCATACTGGTGTATTGAAAAACATTTTTTTATTAAAATTCTTGGTTTTGATAGATATTGTATTAGTATTCTAGGATTATAATTTTGTGGTAGTATGATTAAACTTATTATGATGCACATGAGTTGTGGATTTATGACATATGGGTTTTTGAATGATGGAAATCTGTAAATAATTATATGTATATCAATTATATTTGTCATGTTGGATTCACATGAAATACATATTCGTGTGTGTTATTTATACCATTCATGAATCAATATAGCTATTTAAATAGATAATAATAATTTATACGGTGTTTTCCTATACAATGTTTTGGTGGAATTGAAGTGATATAAACCATATTTTATTTATTTTGATGATAGCTCATAAAAATTATATTGAGTTATGTTTCTGTGTTTTTATTATATTTCCCATCAATGTAAATGGATGTATTGTTACACATAGTGTGAAATTTTAGGCACATGCGGCATTGGTACAGATTCTATATGATAAATTGGATTGGCTGCTTAAAGGGTCAATAATAACCTATTCAATGGTTTCCCATATATTTTCTTAGTGAAATTCTACTTAACCGAACCATACCATTATTGATTACTAAACATGAATCATCATAAGGTGATGTTGTTATATAGATGCAATTAGATGATATTGTGGTCCTCATGTGGGTAGTATTATATTTATATTCCAAGTTAGAATGAATATCCTAGTAGGCCACTGATTTGGAATGTGATGAATTTTTTGTGTACATGATATCCCTAGAGTGGATGTATTTATACATGAGTAATATGGTGATGTTTCAGATGGGAATAGGGAATTTTTTCCCATGAGTTGGTTCTTATTAGATAATTGGTTTATAAGATATTTTCAATTGTGTAGTTCCTTGTGAAAAATGAGTGTAATATAATATAGGGGATACACTGAGATTCTAAGTTCTTTAGAAATAGGAAACATAGTGGGGTGTTTTTCATTGTGATATTGGTGCACAAGAGGCGACATCTTGTATATATTATAGCATTAGAAATGCCTTGGGTTTTTTATTTGAATGAAATGAAATTTTTTAGAATCAATTCTAGTTTTTTGGGTGAAATCATCATGACACATGAACCTATGTAATTTTTTTTGTTCATAATGTTGTTGTGGAGAGTGGTCCTTGATAGTCGAATCAATGATTACTATGAATCACGCATGAATGCTTATAATTTATGGAGAATGGCCTTGTTGGTGGTGGATTATGTGGCTGTACTTAGAATGAGATAGATTCTATTTTTTAATGTGAGAATCTACAATCATCTAGTTGATTTAGACTATCATACATGGGGATCAGGGTCAATGGTTTGGCATGTGAGCGTATTTTTAATGGAATGTGGATCATCATAGCATGCATGAGTTTTTCTAGATGGGATGTACTGAATCTTACATCTATTTGGTTTAATCATAATTATGTTTTTAATATTGATTAATAGTTGTTAATGATGATTGTGTATTTTTTAGTGGTTGTATTTAAGTTGAGGAAAAGTGGATTTAATGGAATTCTTATATGATGGATTTTTCAATCATTTGATAAGAAATCCATCTTAATTGAAGAAAAAAACCATGGATGTTGTGTTTTTTTTGTGTTAATTGTAAATATGAGTGTGGATATATTTTAGTGACAAACAAGAGAGGTTATATATTTTTGATTTTTTGCTCATGGATTATTATAAGGGTTGTTATCTAACATGGAGTGCAGTATAATTTATTAACAGAATTAACACTTGTTATGGATTAGTTTTAGTGTATGTCATGGTGATATATCTATTTGACAAAAAAATAAGTAGAATTTTATTCTTTTATTAGTTTCTTGAGTAAGATAATGTGGTCTAAACATAGCAATTATATGTGGAAATGAGGGGAATGTAGTTTGAAAGGGAAATAACCCATGTAGGGTGTGATGTGGTTGGGATGTGATAGGTAGTAGGATGATCAAGATTGAGTTTTAATGATAATGTTATTGTGATCCAATTTTATAAGTTTTCTTGATTAATAAGAGGTTTAATTATTATAAGTGGTATTCAATAGAATATCTCTATTGTCCTTAGGATCAGATTGGGTTTGGATGTGATCAATGGAACTCGTAGATCAAGGGTGATTTTTTGCTTATGATTGGCTTGTGATAGGTTATTTGTGTTAGTTGATGATAAAACCATGTAACAAAACAATGTATTTAGTTCATATGTTGGTTTTGGTGTGTGGATAATTATGTTATACCTTTGGGGAAGAAGTAAACTTGATAAAAAAAATATAGCACATCATTGGGTTTGACCAGGTCTTTTTTAGAATAGTTACCCAAAGGAGGGATGACTGGTGTTTTTTTAAGTGTGAATGAATTAATTTATAAACCTCACTAAGCGTGTTAATTTTTTTTGAGAGGTTTATAGATATGAAATATTTATGGTGTTGAGCACCTTGACTTTTAATCAACCCATGTGAAATGAGTCTTATGGTGGGGAGCATTGTAGCATGGAATTAAACCTTGTGAGACAATCTTTATAGTAGGGATCCCTATATTCCAATGTATAAATTGATTGATTATAAATTAGTGTCTTAGGATATATAGGAATGATTTTGTTCCTTCAGGTGGTATTAATGATGGTGAGTGGTAGATAAACATTTAAATTATAGTGTGGATCATGTTTAATGTAGATTAGTGGATTCCCATTTGACATTCTAGAGTAGAACATGATGTGTTGAATATGAATTAGTGGTTATGATAGGATATGGTAAATTATTGAATAATGTATCAGGAACATCGGGTATGATATGTTATTTGATGTGGAGATTATAAATCTCCATTTTATTTTAGACAATGAAATTCTGTATTAGAAATATTTTTTCATTCTAGTGAGGGGTTTTTTAGAAAAAAAAATACTTTTTTAGATTCTTGGAGTTAGATAATATCATGGATATGTCTTGGGATGTCGTTATAGGGTAGTAGAATATTTTGGTTACTATAGTGGATATTTAAACATGGTAGGGTGAAAAATTATCTAAATTTTGTAATAGGTGCACCGCTAAAGGTAGGACCACGCAATGATAAACTCTATAGTGGTTGTGACCATGATTGGGTGAGTGTGGTTCCTAGGCATGTTGGTGGGAATGGATAATAAATATTTACCCTATGTAAAATTATAATTGATACAACACTATAATAAAATTCATTTGGGTGAGAGGATAAGGATAAAAAAGCTATTTTTAAATATTGTAGGTGGCCTTATACATTTTCCAAATGATGATTCCCCTATTCGAAACACTTGAACACATCAGGATGTGGCACATACATGGAGAGAGTTATGATTAACTGCTAGTATCACCACACCATGGTGTATTCCTTGGTATGATGACAGAACCTTTTATGAGAAATTTTCAGTTGTGAAGACTGAGGACCTCGATACATTAGGGGACCTCTAGTATTTCTAGAAGTTAAATTTTGGGGATCTATTTATTATTAAAATTATTTGTTTTACTAATTTTCCCATTAGAAATTTTATCTCTTTTACTCATACCTCTCTTATCCCTCACATGAATCTAGATTATGGGATATCGAGTGGTCCCGCTCTTCTCCCTCTTCCTTTAATTCGACATGGAAATGAGTTAGTTTTTTAGTGAATTCTCATAAATTTAAGGTGGGTTTTTTTCTCCCTCATTCATCCGTTATATTTTGTATCAGATAAAAATTTCAGTTCTCCAACTATGGTTTGGATATGATTTCCCCCATAGTATAATAGAAATTATATTAGATGATTGTTTTTTTCCAGTGTATCTAGAGGATTTCCCAAGAGCAAGATCTCATTTCAATCCATGTCATTCAATTTTAGGTTCATAACCAAACAAATTTTATATATTATTTTCCAAAATTAAATTTAAATTATTATTAGATGAATTTCATAAGATTATTATTTTTTAAGGATGGTGATATGAGTGCGCCATAGAACATCTCTGGGCGATAGATTGTTGTTTTGTGAGATGAGATTTCTTGGTGAGAATTTTAAGAAATTTTTCATAATTTTATTAATATGTAAATTGATTATAAAATGGTATAATTTATTGAAATAATTACATATAAATTGTTATAAATAATAATCATTAATCATTTCAAGAGATAGGGCCTTGTGATTATTGGTGGTTTATGGTTTGGCGTGTGAAATATGGAGTGATAGTCTTTGTGCTATGGCTAATAGAAGATACTTCATTTGAGGTAGTATTTCCAGAAACATATTCCTTATTATATGATACTTGAATTATATATAATGTGATATCTATTATTACACCACAATTAGTGATTTAAATTTTTAAATTATGTAAAATTATTAAAAAAAATTTCATTCCTATGAATGAATTACACAAAAATTCAATGTCCCAGAGAGACCCTCCATCACTAGTTTGAAGCCTGAACTGCTAATGGATAAGAGCCTAATTATAGTTTTATATCATAGAATAATTTAACTAGATGAGGGGTGTTAGTTAAATCAAATTAATTAGTCTTCTTGGACCATAGATTAAATTTCTTTGATGGCTCTTAGTGTAGGATAGTGTTTAACTAATATTGATTTTCCCAAGTTGACCATGATAGAACCATGAGATTCCTTAGAACCATTGGTCTAGCTAATATGAGCATGGGGTCAGTGATCCTCCCCATTTGAGATGTTTTTATGTGGGTGGGTAGACCTTGATGTAATTGATATATAGGTTGGGTGTGAGGACCAGTGTAGGATGACTTTGGTATTGAGATGGGTTTTAAGTATTCATTATAAAGAGTGGAAAGTAGTATTATATTAGGAGGATAATGATACATTGAGGTGTTTATTAATATACTGGGGGAAAATATTACAATTACCTGGCCCAATGGGTCCCACATGGTTAGTGGCATACTGAGTCCACATACCCTTAAGCAAAACTCTAATAGGAAACGGGATGACAACAAGCATTGATAATGTATAATATAAAATGGGAGGATATAGCATAATGTGCCTATATACACTAACCCATCAATCTCCATAAAAATGTAAATATGAAGAATAAATGTTATTAAAAACTAGATTATTACAATGCAAGAAATAAAACTCTAGCGAACACATTATAGTATGAACAAATTAGCCAATGTGTGATGAGTAAAAATACATGCACAACCAGAAAATAAGTATCAACATGAAAATGGACAAAATAAAAAAAACGTGTGATCAAACACTAATATCAATTTCAACCAATGTACATAGTATATACAACTAGGTATCACAATTATTCACAAATGTCACCACCAAACTGTCTGTCTTCTATATAAGTCGTGAGAAGTGTGTGAAAATCATATGAAGGGGTGAGTCAAAACATAACCAATAGGGTTCCCTAAAAACCAAAAATGGATTTATAGAAATATACCAAAAAATATATCAACCCATAAAAAATGGGGGAAACCCATTGTGTGTATATATATATATATATTTATGTTCAAAAATAAACCTAAATGAGATAGAAATGGGATCTACATCTCAGATCCTATCCAGGGACTATGTGTCTATTTATAGCAACGAATTTCCATCACCAATTCCCACCACCACATATTTATATCCATGAAATTTATGTGGAGGTATCACAATTTCTCACATCTACACAAAATGAGGGGGAACAATCTTCAATATAGAGCTAACACATTAGAATGATAAGCAGTGTCAATCAATAAATAGAGGACTTGTGCCATGGTGAACCAAGTAGGTACCACTCAGTGTACAGAGGACACACACCCTATCATGATAGGGGTACCACTAGGTATATAGATATATATAGGACCTACACCCTGGTGCGACAAGGGGTGTAACACCTTAAATTTAGGACACACACTCTACTACAATAGGTTGTGCCACTTGGTGGGTGGAGGACCCACACACTAGCCCAAAAGGGGGTACCACTGAGGAAATAGAGGAATAATTCCAAGGTAATTAAGGGGTTCAAATTAGTAGATAGAGTGGAATATGGGGGTCCCATGCTATGGTTTGAGGGGGGGAGGGGTTTCCAACCCCAGTGTCTCTCATATGATCCTTCCCTAATAACTACAATATCCAAGATTCACATGAAGAGTAATCAAACTTAGGACCCCACACATTGTATCTTTTATGATATAACAAAAGAATCCATGAAATTGTACACATAAAAACAAAAATTAT
Organism: Viscum album; assembly: GCA_963277665.1. Taxonomy (NCBI): domain Eukaryota; kingdom Viridiplantae; phylum Streptophyta; class Magnoliopsida; order Santalales; family Viscaceae; genus Viscum; species Viscum album. Next base: position 1,464,146,221 of record OY728125.1, on the reverse strand, counting down.
AGGCTACTCATGTAACAAAATCTGAGTCCCTGAGAAGGTTATATGAACTTAATAGAGTACACAATGTGTACTAAGGATCACCTGGTGTTTGACCTCAATTATTCTCCTTGAAATTTCCTCACATACAAATGGATTTATTTTATATGTAGTAAATCATGGTGTGTAAGTAAACTACACAACATGCCTCTGCCACCAAAGTCCAAATTGTGTGTTACTGGAGGTGCATCTTTACATTGGGCTAAGCCCATATATATAGTCATTCTTATGTACTGGTTCATTCAATTCCACCCCTTGGCCATCCAATGTGCACCCAATGTACATGGGTTTTCGTCCCACACAAGGACCTTGGAATGTATAGTTGGCACAATACCTGTATTCTCGATGATGGTCACATGGAATGTGTGAACGGACACACAATTTGTTATCCTTATCTTCCATGAAACCCTTTTCGTTGAAGATGGGTGACTACACAACATGTGTTCAAGGAATTTTGTTTACTCAGTTTTTCAAAATAAATGTAGGGAATTTTTTACACTTCATAATCACATCACCATTTATTCCATAATACACAATGTGAGGCATTAAATTAGGGCCATCATAGCCTAATCCATCATTAGTGGTCAGATTTCAACCACTGGAACCCCATACAACTCCTTCCCGATGTCACTGTATTCCTCCCATTTTTTCTCTGGATCTCAAAACATTATAGTCCTTAGAAAAAATCTATAAATCGTCTTGATATTTCGTCAAAATGCCAATATATTTTTCTTTTCTAAAATCTTTATGAATCTAGGGGTTCAATCATAGACAAACCCACATTGGCAATGGCGAACCACAACCATATTTTCCAATGGTGAAGAATGAAATAAATGGATAGAGAGTCACTTAATTAGAGTGAATCAATCATTTTTTATGCTTTATTGTCCAAAAATCATATAATAAGGGTTTCTAGGGTCACAAAAGGTGGAATTGAAGGATTACATCAGATTAAAATAACTAATAAATTATAGGGATCATTTGAAGAACAAATATCACCGATCAAAATTAAAGTAGATAATAATTCATGATTAATATACTAATCAAAAGGATGAAACCCAAAAATTACGACCACTACCTTGAATTAGGTTCAATAATTGGTGAAGATTGTTTTTTCCAACAATAGGGAGGATTTTCTACATTTTCTTCCTCCCAATCCACCATGATCTGATCATTCTTCATCATCTGATATGATCAATAAATGATAAACTCTCGATAATCCTCCCAAATCCATCTTGGTTTATGAGGATAACCATGGATATTTATTATAATTTTCTATTTATATATTATTTTTTGGTCGTGGGAATTGAAAAAATAATGAAATTTAATTATTTATTTAAATTAATTGCACCACCAAGGATATCCTCATTGGAATGTCTGATGCCGAACAATATTAGGTCACACCTACGGTAAACCCTATGATCCAGAATAAACAGTTGTCTTGGGTTTCCTATATTAGGTCCTGTATAATGGGACACTATATCTACACTACAAATATTTGTGTGATTGAATTAAAATACATTATTATTTTTAATATGATAATTTTGGGGTCCAGTGACACCAAAAAACTAAAATGACTACAATGATAAATCAACATATACACATAACAATATTCAATGGAAAATCTAACAAACTAGAGTCATTACATTATCCCCTTATTAAATAATATTTTTCTCAAACCATAACAATCTATGAAAAAGGGGGTAGCACTGAGTATTTATCAAAATCTCACACTCCTATGATTTTTCTCTCATTCCCTTATGCTGCCACAACACACAAATCAATGGAATGGTTCATCCTCACAGGAACCTCTCCTACCAATCCAACACCACTATTGGGTACCCTGTGATGGTGGCTTTACCCTCAATGTCCCGCTTTCCCCATTTAATAACATCTGTCAAATCATGAAATTATTCCATCAGATGTGACATGTGGAAGATTTCATGTATGAAGACTAATATTGTGGGAAGGGAAAGGGGAATGAAACCTCACCAACCCTCTGTATGATATTGAACAACATAATGATCCTTGTTGATAGCTTTCCTATCCTACTAAACCTCGATAATCCTTATAATATGATGAATCTTAGAATAACATGGTCTCCCTTCTCAAACTCAAAGGGACTATGACATCGATCATTGTAATATTTAGGTCTACTCTATGATTTCCACATGAAATTGTAGTTCACCTGATCCTTTTCTATTATTTCATGCACCATCATAGTCCCAATTAGATAATTCTCTCCATTTACTATTTTGAATAGTGGTGACCTGCATAGTCAACAATACATGGCCCCTTAAGTTTCCATGCTGATAGTAGAGTGATAGCGATTATTATAATAAAACTCTACCAATGGAAATTATTCCTCCCATCTTCAAATTATGTCCAACACACTGGCCCTTTGTATATCCACCAACACCAAGATTGTCTTTTCATTCTTCCCATAATTCAATGGTTGAAACATTTCAATCATCCTTACCAGGGTTTTCAATTCTTCCATCTAGCCTCACCACAACCGTATCATGAACCATGAATCATAGTCAGAGATAAACGTCGTTTCATGAAGATGGATGATCTCTTTCACAAAAAACTACCCCAAACTCTCTACCAAAATCTACTCCCTGATGGAAAGAATGTATGTCAGCTTGGAATGATGATCAATGATCTCCCAGGATGAATCATATCATATCGCTATCTATTGTATCCCACACATGAATTCAATCGACATATCATCTCATTTACACTCTGAGGTCTAAAGTGGTTGTGTCAACCATATTAAAACATGGTTCTTATCCTTCATCTTCTAACATGTGAGACATCGAGATACTGACTCATATATTCATCACCTCATTCTAGCCCACCAATACTACCATTATGGGTCCTTGAACATGTTTTTTTCACTAATATGTACAAAAAAAGGGGGATGTAAAACTCCATCATCACCTCCACATAAAATCTGACTAGAACCACCATTGTTCTGTATAAAATGATGGCATGATCATCCCCTTTATAAAATATATCTGAGGAATCTATTTTCGATATATGGTCAAATATAAACATATAGTCAATTTCTCTCAACTAATCCACTCTCACACACTGAATAAGCAGAGGAGTCACCATTATCAACTGATGAAAAGTTTCACCCCACTCCTCTAACAGGATTAGAAGTAACAAAACCAACTACATAGATTCCTTCACCAAGTGATAATGATACCTCCTACTTAGGGTGTTTCCCCCTATTTTTATCTTTCCAAGAGTACATAGTATCTTTAATTTTTTTCTGCTAAGAACTCCAACCGACACCTCTCTCTCAGGTTAATATCTCTCTATATAAAGTTATACCTAAGACTATTATGGTCATAGTATAAAATTAATTTATCTTCTATAAGGTAGTGTATCGATACATTCAGTGTGAAAATTACCAAAAGAATTTTCTATCATGAGTTTTGTAGGTCTTCTCATGGAGTGTCAACTTCCTTGACCCATATGCAAGCACATCGTACCTATTCATAAACATGTACCCGATCCTAGATATAGAGGCATCGAAAAACAATACATACTACATTACCTCCTCCAGTAGTCTCAACACAAGAGAACTAGTAAACCTCATACTCAACTACCTGAAGGCACTCTGCCATTGCTCGATCTGAATAAATAGTTTTAATTTACACATCAGTGGATCCAAAGGGTATTATTCTCTAGAAATGTTAGGAACAAAACACATATTGTAACACAACAAGATAATAAAAAATTACACCTCCATAATTCTCTTGGGTGGTTCCTTAATAATCACTGCATCAATATTTTTTAGATCCATAGCTAAACCATGCTAAAAAATGACATTCACCAAAATTGGAACCTCAAGAATCTTTATGTGGAACTTTTTGAGCATTCCATAATGTTGGTTCTCTTAGAGTATTTCTATGACCTACATCAAATTCTATGTATTCTTTACCTCTGATACTGAGTAAAAGAGTATTTCAACCAAAAAGATAACCACATATCATACCAAGTATGGATAAAAGATCTATATCATTAGATCCATAATCATAGAGGGGATATTCATTATACTAAATGGAATAACCAAAAAATCATATTGTCTCTAGTGATATCAAAATGTTTTCATTGAAATATTATCCTCAAAAAAATTAAAATAGTGTTAGTTGAACTTGAGATCGATCTATAAGAAATGACTTATTCTTTTTAATGGGACAAAGAGGCCATAAATCCTTAGTATGGGGTAATTTCCCATTATCATTGCCTATTTTAGGAAATGATAATATATGAGAATCCTCAGTCTCTTTTCCTCCTTTTTCATGAACAAAACTAGAGATACCTAGAGGACATACTATGTTTAATGAAATCCTTCTCCCGAAGGTTCTATAAGTGCACCCTCATCTCTCATATCATAGAAGAGTCCATCATATTTTATATATGATATCTATGTCATCTCTTGGTGAAATTAAATGAAATATTGAATCTCCAACCTCAGAGGTTGTCCTAGAACATCCTCAAGGAAGACATCTATAAATTCTTCCACCTATGAAGGAATCTAGATTCTTGAAAAGCCCAGTGTGCCAAGGGGTATAACCATAAAATTATGAATGATGGGTTGTATCTTCATACTCTCAAGACCCATTTTCTAGGCCATGATATATCCCTCACCTATGAAGGATAATTTTTAACCATTGACATGAAGAAATGTTAATATCGTGTAGTAAAAGTCTATCGGGACTCAAAAAATGTGCAAATATACCTCATCCAATATGATTTCATAAGGTTTCATAATGATATACATTAGGCCCAGCACAAAACTCCCTCATCTAATTGAATGTTCTCATTACTGTAATATATGCGATATAAAAGAATCACTTCCTGTAGTATCCTCTAGAAGCTGATTTTGGGCCAATGTCTCAACAGGAACCTCCATCTCTCACACCAGGAATAAGGAGATGAAATCATAACTCACAAATGTGTCCGTAAATATTATATCAAGATTATAATAAACATTTATCTTACCTCATATTATCTCTTAGTAAGATTGGCCATAGCCCTGTATATTTTCCAACTAAACATGACCTTGACTATTAATTCCATGAGCATGGTGTAGGTAATTAAATGGTGGTGTTGGGTGTATATAGTAATGACATACCCCACAAATATCACTTCTAATTATATATATAACTAATCCTTTGAAAATACGTAATCATTTAGGTCATAACTATCTATTCCAAAATGATACATGATCATGATTTTTCCTCTATAGTGGCAGTCAATATACTTCCTACCTACACTGCTCAGCTCGATGGCCCTTAAAACCATGATCCATATGACCTTGACCATCATAGAAATAACAAATCCCCTCTCTGGGATGATTGGATCCTCTATGTGAACCATGCACCACATTTCAATGTGACTATCTCCATTTATGACGATGTTTCTTATGCTAAGACCCTTCCATGTAGCACATGTTAGCTACTATAAACAACTCAACCCCATGACACCCACTACCGTCTCTAGATAGTTGGCATCACTTTGGTTGGAATTTCATAGTAAACATTTCCAATTATAGAACTCCATCATATGTTTTAATGCACATGTAAACAATATTGGCATGAATATATCTATAGAGAAACTTTTTTACCATTCATACCTAGAAGTAACCATCTTATACAATGTTGAGGGGGTATTATCTAAGGTTGTTGAACTTCAAGGAATACTCAAAATCTTTCATTCTACCCTGATACATCTAAAGAATTTTCTATATCTAAACTAAATGAAAAAACATGGGGTTATAAAACTCATTATATTGATACTGGAAGTTATTCCATGATATTGTTTTCTCATCATTAGTTAGTGTGACTAGACTATACCAGCATTGTGCTTATCCAAGGAATATACTATTTATTAACACAACCATATGATCATTTAGGGTCCACACAAACTTAAAGGAATAGATCACTTACTCAATATACTCCTCCACTGGAAAGGGATCTTTCTTTCCATGGAGCCTCAATAGTCTCTAATGCTGGTACTCACAAAGAGCACTAATCATGCATGAGCTATCATCATACCTTATCGGTACTATCTATTTCTCAGTAGTTGTGAGAACTAGTATCTCCCTCCTAGAGGAATCACCTCAATATATGACCCTAAATTAAATCATTGTCACTTAGCAGATCATTTTTTAAATCCTAAATTGATAAAATAGTTATCTATCTTTGTGGAGGCTTCCAACAAGTGATCAGTAGATATCATAGTTAGATTAGAATATACATGGGAAGTTGACATAAGAAATATATTCAATGGACTCAATCATATATGATGGATGTTACAATTTTTAATATAACAATTTTATTAGCATACCAAGTTGAAAAATACGTAGTCAGTGTCTAGTTGTACAGATACATCAATCATTGTACCTACATAAGGTTACGTATCGTAAAATCTATACACTAGATACGTCATTGTAGTTTACCTATGCCTCAAAAAGTTATTCATAATGTTTTAAATAAAAATTATATACCAATTAATGAACATCATTGATACTACCCTATAATGAGACAAACCATAGGTCCCACATGGTTGGGGTAAAGCCATGTCGTCACAACCTCAAGAAAATCTTCCATAGGATAAGGGATGATGATAAGAATTGATTAGGAAAAAAATAAAATGGCAGGACTTATCTAAATAATCCAATATGCATGCACCCAACCATATACATTCAATAGTGGAGAGGAAGAATAAAATACAATAAGATATATAGAAATACCATGCATGAAATAAAACTCTAGGGAATACATCTGAGTATGAAAATGTAAGAAAATTTGTAAAGGGAAAAAATACACACTGAATCAGAAAAGACTTATCAACTTGACAAAAACTAGAATAAATGAAAAATGAGAGATCCTGACTCCTTATCTCCATGTATAACCACAATTTCTTGTATAGTCACCCAGTTATCACTATACTCCACAGATGTCACCATAAAAAGGTATCTCATATGCATAATACACAATTCATGTGAAAAAATCCCATACAGAGTTAAGTATATAGAACCCCAATAAGATTCCCTGAAAACAAAAAATGAAGAAATATAAAGATAGAGAAAAGTTAAAATAAACCCCTAACAATAGGGAAATGAAACTCTTCATAGATATATTCTCAAAAAGAATCCCAGAAAATAGGAAAATGAAATCCCCATCTAATATCCCAACCAAGGATTGTGAGTCTTCCAACAACTCCAATGGACCATCACCATTTCCCAGCATCTTGTGTGTTTATCCTCGAAATAATTACAAAGGAACATGACTGTGCTACTACTCTATAGCTGGAAGGATCCCAATATTCAATAGAAAACCTTTTAATTAGTACAATAAGGGGGTTCCACTAAATTTATTGTAGATGCATTCTGTTGTTCAACAACGTGTGTCGCCCTTGGTGTAGATGAACCTATTCATAGCCTGATAGTGGAGTACCACATAGAAGATAGATAGATGGAGGACTCGGTCCCTTGTGTAATAAGGGAGATAGTAAATAAATGGTGGAACCACACCTTACTATGATAGGGGGTTCCACTCAGTAAATAGAGGGCACATACCATATGTTTTCAAGGTGATGCCACTCAGTAAACAAATTACCAGAGCGAAATTGTGTTAAGGGGGTGCCTCCTAATACAAAGAGATGAATATGGGGCCCCATGACATTGTGTGATAGGGTGATTTCAACCCTTAACCTCTCTCTGATGATCCTTCCTTAATCACTTCCATCACCACGAATCACATGAATAAGAGTCACACCTGGTTAATATCACATTATATCTCATATTCCGTAACAAATTACTCATTTTCATTATAAATGAATAAATTCTCAGTATAAGATACTCAAAAGTGAAAATATGTGTCCCAAATAAAAAGATATGATGGGAAGTAGTTCTTGAGAAATTTATATGATGTGTACTACAGGTCACATGGCGTGTGACCTCACCCCGCATCATGATCATTTCGTTACAAACAAATTTCATGGATGACTAATTAGTAAAACATTTTCTGTTAGTGTACTACTGGGTGAGTCTCATCTACTTATGTCCAAGCCATGTGCGCCTATTTGTGTATGTGTACTAAGGGTTGTGCCTAGGTATTAGGCAATGTACCTAGTCATCACCAAGTACCGGTCCATACCTGTGTAACCCTGTAAATTATCATGTCTCTCAATGTATAATGAATGTCTTCTCAAATAGGGTCATGGGTGTATATAGCTGGCACATTGTTGGGCTAGCCAAGGAGGTTCATAGGATGTGTGGTCCCAACCACATGGAATGTGATCCTTATATTACCCTAAACCATAATCCCTAGATATAGCGGGATACCCAACATGTGTCAGGGATTATTGATCATGTATTATGGTTTTTCACAGAAATAAAAGGATGTAATCACATTTCATCATCACATCATCGTCATCGTCTTTTGTTTCACAAAAAATGTTGTAGTCTATGATTTAGATTCTTATATTCCTCATATTTTACCGGTGGCTAGATTATGGCAATTTGAACCCAAAACAACTTCTACCAACATCACTTGAATCCTCCCATTGCTACTAAAGATATTGGATCAAGAAATTCCTCATCCAAAACCCATAACTCATACTGATTCATTCACAAAACACCAATCTGTTAAACTTTCATGAATCATTCATGAATCGATGGGTTTGATCAATATCAAACCCATCCTAGAAATTCCAAACCATAACCCATGGTCTAATACTGAATAATGCAATGAATGGGAGGGAAAAAGAACATAAGAAAATTTAATCCATCATTGTAAAATATTTATTTTCCAATAACCACATAATCGTGGTATACAGGGGGATATAACATGAAATAGAATAGTTTTATTGGAAAAAATTAACTAATAAATTATGGGGATTATGTTAAAAGAGGTATCTCATATCAAAAGTAAATAAAATAAGGATTCATGATAAATATTTTAATAAAATGGGTGGAAACAACAAATTATTATCCCAACATTGATTTAAGATTGATCATTGGTGATGAATGTGTTCTCCAATGATGAAGACAATCTGTCACATTCATTGCATCCTAATCCTCCTTAATTTGACCACTCATCATCCCTTGATCTGATCTGTCAATGAATAATTCCAAATCATGCACTCAAATAATTTAACAGTTATGTGGATAACACAGGTGATGTTTTGTAATGATTAATATATTATGGATGTTTAGTTCATCAGCATTTATAATAAAATGAACAATTTTAATTATTTATTTCTTTTAAATTTACATCAAAAGGCTAACTCAGCTGAATGTCTAGAGCCATCCAACTATAGTTAGTTTCTAGGGTAAACCCTAGGTTCAAGAATAATCAATGACATTAGATTTCCCATCTGAGGTTGAAAATAATGGGAAAATATGTTTTCAATAAAATGTTGTGTGTGTATGCATTAAAATAAATTTTTATTTTCAATATATTAATTTTGGGTCCCCATGACACATAATAACCACACTGGATCTGAGGATAAATCTTGATATATAAATATGAGTATTCTAGGGGTAAATTATTTAATCCTAGAGTCGTTACATCTACTCCCTTTAAGAAATAAAGTTTACCCAAGATATGGTATTGGTATTGAGGATCCAATTTAGGGTATTTGGGTATTGAAGTGGTCTAGGGTACCGTAGAGGGTTCCCTAATGATTATGTTACCCTAGAGTTGGGTAATTACAATAGGTGGATATTATTTACATCAGGTTTCACCTAATAACATTAAATTATTTGTGATCATGATGAGGTTGTGGTGACATTGACATCTGAAGTTATGTGAATGATGAATTACCATCCTAGTTTATAATTTTGAAATTCCTATGCCATCTTAAGGCTTGGATATAATCCTTGGTACATGGGATTCAAAGGGAGAACCTAGGATTTTTCCATTTTACATGATGAATCTGTGATACCTCGGTCATTCTCATGTGAAATTTATATTGAGATAAATACTGTCGAATTTCTTGGAAACTCCTAAAGATCTATATTTGGAGTCTAAAGAAGGGGTTCTTAAGAAATATTTCAATAATCTTGTTGATTTGAATTATATATTCAATTCCCTAGTTGATAAACAATATTTATCTATCATGTATATAAGGATTGTTGATTTTATGTTACCAAGGATTTGATGTTTTCTTATTTGGGATTATTAGGAGGTACGACAGGATCTGGAAAAACGACATACATTAAGAGATTCTTAGGTTACTCTCTATGATTTGATGTAAAAAACCGTACAAATATTCTATTCCCAAGATTCAATATTGGATAACGAGCATGCTCCTAATGAATATTTTATTCCCAATTGAGTAACAAAAATCTAGCGTGTATATCTAATCTATATTCCTAAGATACTTCTTAGGATATAGCTGTTGAGCCTGATGATGCTGGATTTCTTAGAACATGCTCTTTCAAATATGACATGATCTTGATGAAATATAGTGTAGTATGTAACATGCCCATAAACACTCTAGATATCGAAAAATTAGGTATTTTATTTCTTAGGTATCACTTTAGAAGATAAGGATTTATAGTGTTTATTAATTTACATATTCATAGTTATGGTGTATTTATTCTCAAAATAGCATTTATGAATGCATTGTGTTTACTAGTTATGTTTGAGACCTCGTCAGTGGTTCCCTATAAGGTTACACATACACCCTATTCCGGAATCCATGGAATTTGTGTAATAATTGATCCTCAAGAACATCATATAATATTAACACATGTAGAACATGATAAATGTCAGATTACTATTATTTATATGATTAGATGAAAAATAAAAATGATACATTAATATAATTTGGCCCTCAAACACCTCATATTAATTAAAGAGAAAACTCCGAGAAAAACCACAATAAAAAAATAAATAATATAAATAATATAAATATATTTAATGAACAAAAAAACAATATGAATTGGGATAATAAAACAAATATGACATCAACATGGTAGAAAAACAATAATTTTATTTCTAATAAGTAGTATTCCAAATAAATAGATATAAATCATTAAAATTAAATTTAATTAGAGGTGATGTTATTGAAAATTTATATAACATATCAAATGGTTCAAGTATTTTTCAATCAATTCAAAAACCTAATCACTATCATAATCATCAAATACTAATTATCTTTTTAACATGTACCATATTGTCACATTTCTTCCTTTACTAGTTTATATATTTTTATCAACTGGTAAACACATTGTGAAATAAACATAATAATCTAATAAAGGACATTAATATATCTTACCAAACATTATACTTGAGGGTGAATTCTAACACCCTAACACTAGTAACCTAGAGATAGTCTTTATTGAAATATATTTGGACCAAAATTATAGATATCACATTACCCAAGATCCAATACTTTAGTCATCCTATGATACATGATATATACATGATACTTACATTACATTTTATAATCTAAAATACATAATTAATATTAAATGAATTATTTATTCTTACTTCTATAATTTAATTGGATCATTCATTATACCATTTTTTTTTCACTATGGAAAAGGGGAAAAATTAAATGACTGATGTTAAATATAAAGTATCTGGTAACATATAGTAAAATTTTTAATTGAATAAATAAGGTACAAATAAAATGGAAAATTTTAATAAAAATTAAATTATTCTATATAATTGATAATAAGGATATGATTTATATCCTCAGATAAAAAAATAGAAATACATGATCACAAGTATGACAATAAATGATTTCATGGGGATGTAATATAAAATTTTAGACATCATGCCCATACAATTAAATCATTATTCCAATATATCATACATAAATGGTTAGGGATAGTACCAAATACCAGAGCTAGTTTCCCAAAAGGCATATTAATGCATCAAGGGGGTATATAATTATAAGTCTCATCCATCACATAAAAATTCTAATGAATCCATCATATGAATGATTTATTCTAAAAGCTATTATCATAGTAATCCATTAGGAACCAATGATATACAGATGAATTAATAATTAATACTAACATTCATAAATGTAATGTGTATATGAATTGTCAATGTTTATATAGTTATTTCAATAACAAGGAATTCACAGTGAATATCCATAAATCTAATAAGAGTTATAGGATATTCATAATTCCATAGAAAGTATCCTTGATAATTTTATAATCGATTTGGATTCCTTTATCATATTGGGGTGTTAAGAGGTATTAATGAATGCAATGGTTATTGAAAAAAGAATTAATTAGAAAATATAACCTCAGAATAATATGTAATTTTATGTACACATAATGGAATATGAGGGTGGTATAATAAGTGGAAATGTTATTTTCATATTTATAATAAAATCATGCATTTTCAATAATGAAATATAACATCATTTCATTATTAAAAATAATAAATTCAATGAAATTTCAAAATAGATGTTAAGAAAATGGTAGGGAAAAAATTACATTGATATTTCCATTCCAAAATCATGAGAATGAACTCATTTGATCTTTAGAGTTTGGGATCTCAAAAAATAAATATATATAATGGTTTTGAAACATTACCCAACTATGTCTCTTGAAAAAAACATTATGAATGGCTTCAAGAGGAAAATTGAAAATGACTTTAAAACTATTATATATCTAAATCTCTTCACAAATATTATAAGGAGAAAATTTAGATGAAAATTATGATAAATGGTTTTTGAGTGTAGAGTAATGGGTTTATGAGTGAACATTTTTATAAAATACTGGGTAATTTTTTATAAATTCTTAAACATAGGTATTATAATTTTACTATGTAAATTAAGAAAACTATTGGGTTTCCCATGGTTTAAACCATTTTATCTAAAATTTTAATCATTGTTATAGAATTTTATAATCTTAATAAGAATCCTCATTTAAATTATATTATTCTAAATATGGAAATTTTATAAATTCATAAGTATTTTTATAATATCATCAAATATACCTCAGGCTTTGGAATGTGATTTATAGGTTTAAAAAATTTATTTCATTATTTTAAAATGGATCAAATTAATGAAGGAATATATTTTTGGATTATAGTTATTTTATATTTCTTATAACATAATTTTAATGTTATTATGATATCCTAATACATAGATTATTATACTTTTTACCGAAAAATTAATTATCTCCAGATATTATAAAAAATAACAATTTGATACTTTCAATATGATGATTCAAAATTTAAATTAATTTTTATGAAGATAATATTTTGTTAATAAAAAATTAAATAATTAAATTAAAACACCTGTCTATTTTAAATTCATGCATTTGACACAGAAAATTAACAAATACTTTCAATGTTATATGGATATAGTTACACAAATATTTATTGATAAATATATATTATTGATAATTAATAATTATACAATTACAAAATGGTTTATTTTATTTTATATGACACATGTATGTATAATAGGTACTTTAACATTAAAATTTCCATATTTACAATTGAAATGATCAATTTTGAAATATTTAGATTCTAATAGTCATTTTTCACTTCTAATACATTCACATCATTCTTACCTCTATAAATTTTCACTTCATTTTCTATGTTTTTACAATTTTCATTACTCTAATTATTATTTTCTTCGTAATATAAATATTTATATTATAATTTTCATCCATTTATGTGTATGATCTTCAAGAGTTCAATATTATGATGATTCCCTATATTACTACTATTATTTAGTGCTATTTGTAGCTATTATAATGAATGAAATATTCTTGTTTGGTGTTATAATATTATTATGAAATAAAAGAATGTTTATTATTAAATAGTTTTGTGAAGTATTTTTCATTTACGGTAGTTGAATATTAGTTATAAAAATATCCCTAAAATATATAATTTCATCCATTAAATTTATTGTATAATCCAATTATTGTGAAAAATGTGGGAATTTTTTCATCATTGTTGCATCAAGATCCCACGATACATCTTCTAGTTTTGTATTACTCAAATATAATTTTTCTATCCTGGTTGATCGATTATGAAACACTTTCAATCTAGTATCAGGAATTTTTATAGGCTCTTCATTATAAGGCAAGTGTAGATTCAACTCCAATACATTAGTGATTAAAATTTTTATTTCTTATAAAATGTAAATTCTGAATAGATAGACATGGATGATGTCAGAAACATTAGGGTGGATGGGAGATATATCTAAAAAGAAGGAAACAACACTTATTCTCTCAAAAAAAATATAAATTTTTAATATAACATTGACATTGGTTACCGTTTTAAACAAAATTTATTACATAAATTCATGGTGATACATTCAATAAGACATGTTCTCTTTTCTGAAATTTCTTGTCCTTTTATTTTTGGCATAATTATTTATTCTTAATAGTGATATAATGATATTATTATGAATGGATCTTAATTTTTCATTTTTATACTCATGGAGTAATGGAACAACTAGTTTCCATTATCTAACTTCATCAATATTGGTTAGAGTATGAAATCATTTCACTTACAGAGCATTATACACATCCATTGGAATTTTTGAATGGAAGCTATAACTGTATGAAAATTCCACCAAAGGTGGCTAATGGTCCAAAGTTCCTTTTATGTCCAGTGAAAAAACTGTTATAATTTCTTTTACTATTGGAATAGTACTTTCAAAATTCTAATTATTTTGAGGATTATAGGTGTTTCATAAATGTATCTTAGTATTCAAAGCCTTTTTAACAAAACTCCAAAATTGTTATGTGAAATTTGGGTTATAATCAGACACAATAAATTGAGGTAAACCATAAAGTCCCACAAAATCATTATTGTAAATACAAGTAAGATGATTAATGTCTAGTTTATCCATTATTTATAAGAAATGTTTATACTTTCTAAGATGATCCAAAATTACACATATAACATCATTTCTATTATAATTCATTGGAATCCTAGTAGAAAATTCAAATATGATTCTATCCCACATCTAAATTAGTATTGGGATATTTTTCTTTAAACCCATAAGATTTTACCTATCATTATGTACTTATTTACACACAAAGTATCTTGGAACATACTAATAAATTTACAACTTCATGTTGTATCATTGGAGATATCCTCTTAAATACCAAAATATTTTTGTACTGCCCAGGTGTGTTGATAAATTTGAGTTATGAGATACATTTAGTAATTATCTCTTTAGATCAAGTACTCATGGAACATATCATACCATTCCCAAATAAATATTCTATTTTATATATGAATTATATGAATTTCCACTCATTCATGACATTTGGATTTTTTTAAAAACCCTTATCTGCTTATTGGGGCATCATTATCTTCTACAATATATACGATTCGGTAATTATAAAGAAAAGGAATGGTATTTATCATCTCCTAATAATTTATATATGAAACTATAATAAAATATTTTATATAGGATCCTTTTCCTCCAATTCATTGATAAAACTACATGATACTTCCTACATAATGCATCAACCACCATATTTTACTTTGATGGGTGGTAGTATATCAAGAATTCATAGTCCATGAATAGTTACATCCCTATCTTTTTTCTCATTTTGAACACATTTTATAGATTTTTTAATGAAAACTTTTATAATATATATATATATATATCTGTTTGTATGTATTTATGTCAACTATTCACCATATAGATAGTGTATATTTATCTTAATGTTAACTATTATGGATGAAAACTCAAGTTCATCAGTTGGATAGTTCTATTCATGTATATTTAATTTTTTTGATATATAATAAAATATTTACTAATCTTGATAAGAATTTACCCTAGTCATTTCATTAATGAATTACTATACATCCCAAATCATTTCCTCCCAATGTTTAATTTAATACAATTGAATTGAAAAATATCTTATTTAGTTCATCAAAACCTTATCCACATTCCTTTTACATGTTTAATTTTACCCTTTAATGGTTTAACATAGTTAATAGGTTGCCCAGTAGAGAAATATTTTGAAAAGACATTAATAATAATCTGATAAACCCCAAAAAACAATATTTTTTTACTTTTTTGAGGAGGGTATTATTTGTATACCTTGTTCATTAGAGGGTCAAAATATATTCCATAACTGAAGACATATGACCATGGAAAGAAACTCACATGATCCAAAATTCACACTTACTAAGAATCCCATGTAAATCCATTGTTATAAGTATATGAAGAACAATTCATAAATTATTCTCACGATTTTTATACATCTTATATTATAACAAGATATCATCAATAAATACAACTATAAATTTATCAGGATAATACTTGAAAACTATATTCATTAAATCTATACACATTTAGGTGTCAATAGTCAATCCATAGGGATTTACTTTAAAATATAGATGTCTATATATCATTATAAATACCTTATTTGGATTATCATACTTATATATACATAATTGATGATAAATAATGAATAATGGTCATTAAGAACTATTATGATCCTTTATCTGGAGAATATAATTCATCAAAATTCACTTAAAAAAATAATTTCTTTTTATTGTAAAGGAACATATTTTAATATAATAGATTAATAATAGCAAATGACCATCCCCCTTTTTGAAAACCAACAAAGGTTCTCCCAAATGTGAGACACTATGTTATATAAATCAATTAACAAACAACTCCTGCATTTGTTTCTTTAACTCCATGAATTCCCATGGGTATATTATATAGAGATGCTAAGAAATGGTTTTGGAATTACGAATGATTTCAATGAAAAAAATAAACTACACATTTATGTGGATTTACAATTAATTCCTTAAGAAACACATCAACTTAATATTTTAAAATGGTTTTATAGTCCATTCGTAGGATATCACTCCCATACATAGATTAAGTATTCTATGATTTTCTCCTATAATTTTATTATTGATGGCTATAATATGTGTCTTAAGAAACGACTCTGATAATGAATTAACTGCTCTTTAAAATTGATTTCTTGCCTCTTTCCAAAATTTTAACATCTTTCTCTCTGTTGTAAATTGATTGAATTTTACATTGAGAGTGAATCAATATGAAGGATTCTATCAAATTCAACCATATGTATCAAAACCATATTTCAAAATAGAGAATATTTAAGAATTTTAATATAAAGATTCAAATATATCTTCATTTTAACGATACTTACATTATATTTTTTTTATTGAAAACTCCTTTAGTATTATATTAGGGGATGTATCAATGTTATTAGGAATAATGAAACATATAAATGAGTGCTAAAATATATAATAAACTAAATCAATGGATAATATTTTGTTTAAGATTAATGTACACTCTACAACATTATTTTGGGTTTCTACATCCACTATAGTAATTTCAAATGCCCATCATTGATACCTAATCCTATTATGAGGAATATAACATTGATTCTTTGGTCATTCATTGGAATAGTGCCTCGTATTCTTATAGTTGAATAATTTGATATAAGTTTCTTTTCTTTTTTAATTTGGATTCTTGAGATTGATATATTTTATCATCAATCATGAATAAATTTGTCATTCCATCAAAAAATGCAAGATTTATCTTTCCACAATTGTTACATGTTATAAATTACACCCTTCCCTTTATCTCATTTTTTATATCTCTCTCTATAAGGTTCTAAACCATCCTCTTATTCTAGTGATTTATTTTAAAAAATTTATACATGGAGAATTATTTATTTATCATCATAGAAGATGATATTGTACTCTTTTATTTCCAATTTTTTTGAGAGACAAATTCAATTCTATGACTTTGATTTTACCCATAATAAAATCATTCAAGCATTATTTCTATTATAGATACATTTTCCACAACATATCTTTCTAACCTGGTTACGATATCATTATAATCAAAAATAGTTCCTTATTACTATTATAAAAAAAGTTAGATATTTTTTTTATCATATCATTTCTCATGAGGAATTAACTTTTCTAACAATATCACCATCAATGACTTCCATTCCATAGTTTATTTCTCCTCCTCCTTCTTAGTATTTCGAATAAATGAACTCCATTTATAATTATCTCCCATTAATTTATATTTTTCTATGATAATATTATCCTCTTATATAATTCCGAGAATGGGGAATATCTTCTCAATGGACTTGATCTAATAATCTCATACAAGAAAAATTGTGGTTCTATTAAAGGATGGAGGTTGTTGTCGCATGAAGCATTATAGCATTTTTACACAATGATGTATAGAAATATTTTGATCATTAAGGAAACTATTATTGGTAATAAGCTATCTTAAATTTACTAATATAATTATAATCTATTCATCTTTGGCACTAGGCTCATTGAATGCCTATGGGGGAAATGCCTATATTGATTATGGGTGTTGAAACAGTTTCTCATGGTCTCAGTTGGGGTTATTTTTAAAGAGTTTCCTAAAACTAATTAGATCATTATATAGAATCTTAATTATTAAATATATATTTATGTTAAATAGTTTTAGATTAATATTAAATACTTCTCACAATAATACATTCCTAAGGATAGTAACGTTTTAGTGACTTTGGGGCTAAATATATAAAAAATTATTTTTTTGGTAGATTACAATCATATCACAAAAATTATTCATATACTATTCCCTTATGGAATTATAAGACATAATATAATTCTTCATAACATGGATAATGTTTAAACATAGGAAATAGTTAGGTGATATTCCATGTAAACATAAACTTGGAAGATATCAGTCAATTATCTTTCCTGAGTATAAAATAAGTACAAGGATATGAGAATATGAACCTAACTTATGAAATTCATAACCAAAGAATCAAGATCATTAATAATATATCATGGTGTAAGTATTTTATCCGAACATATGATATTTGTATGTTCATGGATATAAAATCACGATCTTTTGATCCTAAAAGGTGCATATGCCATAGGCACATGTTACTTGAATTGACCTATGAAGTCATATCATTGTGAACCATTATAAACATAGATCATTAAACTCATTATATTAAATAAATTTATATAGGTCTCTATATAAATTTTATGGACATGAAACTAGGTCCATGCATAAATTTGTGCACATGTCATAATATGAAGAGTTCTATGATCAATGTTGTAAACATGATATCATGTTCATGCATAACATAGTTATCTTATGGGATATAAATATTTAATATATCTATATGAGGTATATATAATTATAGGTACAATAATTTCATAATTAAAACCATACATAAATGTTAAAAAGGATCATATAATCCATTTATTATTGTATAAATCATCAAAAAATGGATTTCATAAATATTTCATCATAACATAATTAAATTGGGGAAATTAAATTTCTATCATAGAATCATCCATAAAAAATTATCACAAAAATACATACCTATAAATTGGATGGTATTATAGTTTCATACACTTATATAATAATAAATGTTTTTGACGTATTTTTACCTAGATTAAAAGTACCTCTAAATGATCATTTTAATATTTTATTGAAAACAAATAAAATATAAATTTTCAATTGGTATCATTGAAAACTACAAAATACAAAAATATTAAGAAGAAGATTTTATTTTATAATAACTATAGAAATATGTAAAGTAATCTTAAATGAAAAAACTATGCTTGATATCAAGAACTGCATTTCATTACATATACATTAAAATCAAACATTGTTTCCATTCTTTTATGAAAATTCAAAGGTGTGTCATACCTAAAAATTTTGAAATGACTCCTTTTAATAATTTTTAAATAAATTAAAATTTATTAAAAAAATTGTCAAAAATTTATGTATATATAAAAAATTCTATAAACCATTTTTATTAACATTTAGATGGATGAAAAAGTTCTCTGAACAAAGAATAAATAATGTGTCCATTTTGTAAAACAACTTTATTGATATTTTTTTATCAAGGAGAGGAAAATTGTACTGAAAATTGATAATTATAGAAATATACATAAGATAAAAAAATTATTGTGTTTAAATGATATGGATTAAAAAATATCTGTCAATGTAACTTTATCATTGATATTCCCCAAAGGAAATGTGATTGTTCCATAAACCATTATCCTAAGTCTCATCTTTTAGTGCATGCATTCAAAACTCATGTATAATAAATATAAATTTAATATACATATATTATAATATTAAATTCATACAAATATTACTATATATAATTACCTAATAATTCATAATAACCCTTATATGTATAAATATTCATTAAAATCAATATTTGGGTGAAAATTGGTTGGTTTTTGAATGCATATTTTGGTTGGAAAATTCTGGTACATGCACCTTGGTTATAGTTTAATTATCTATAGAATATTAATAATTTCATTATTATATTAATTATTAATTATATATCCAATTATAAATAATTTTAATAATTTTTTTTAAAATTAATTATAACATTTCATGAAGATGATAGGTCATACATACACAGTGGTGATGGTTTCACTTTTTTGATGAATGGCATAAAATAAATGTACATAATAATTCAAAATTCTAGAATCATAATTATATAATAATTAAATCATATATATTTAATAATTAAATCCTTATTTTTATTCATTTAAATAGTAAATGAAAAATTAATCACATATATTTATAGAGTTGGGGCTCCACACATATGTATGTGCAACGTTATCATTTATCAAAAAAAATTATAGAGATAAAAACTAGTAATAAAATTAACATAATAACATATATTTATAATAAATATGATAATTATATAATTTCAATAATGTTTTAAAACATTTTTAGTAGGTTTTATGACAAATAAACATGAATAATAATTGTAATAACATATACAACTTCTCTTGGAATCCTCCTTTGAAAAGAACATTAATGATTCTTGGAATTGTATTTATGGATTATCGATACCTGAAGGTAATTAATAAGTATTTTAAGATATAATTTTGGTAGATTTCGAGAGATATAAATGACTAAAGTGGTGTGTTAAATATAGGATAGGAATATCCATTTTATAAGTGAGGGGACTGAAACATTTGTAATCATTAGGAATATTAAAATATAATAATGTCACTCTCCTATAAAAGTTTCAAAAAATTCGACCAATATGGAAAATGGAATGATATAGTATCTAAAACAATTAAAATTATATAATTTAAAAAAAATTTATGTCATTTTAATCCATATCTCCTTAGTATGACTGCCATTAACCATTTTATCCATTACCATCATAACAATATTTATACCAGGGATATTATTCATTAGGAAAAAACATAAAGATAAAATTTAAACATAAAATTAATTTATATGATCAATAATATGTAATCCATTTTACTATATTAAATTCATATAAGTGTTATAAATTGAATCTAATATCAAAACACCAAATTCTTAAAACCCATTTTAAGATAAATTCATTATTAATCGTAAAAACATTAATCCAATGAAACTCCAAGTAAAACTATTACTAGATTGTTGAAATATTTTATTGAATATGTTATCTAAAAATTTCATTAAAATAATTAATCAATAATTATTAAATCAATTGTTTAATATAAAAACATATACATATATAGATTCTGTTTTTTCAAAAAAATCACTTTTAACATTCAACTGATTTTATTTTTCTTTTTAATCAATTGATAACAAATGATTGGATATTATAAATTTTTAAGTAATAATTTTTCATATTTTTAGTACTCTAAATAAATTTTTAAATATAACAAATATGAAAAAAAAATTCTAAAAAAAATATTTCAAAAGAGTTCTGTAAGATCCAGGGTATTTCTTAAGTGAATTAAAAATTATTTTGTACAATTTTATTTAATATAAACCCCATATAATGTTATTAAATTTATGATTTATAATATTTATTCACAAACTTTCATGGTTCAATGCTTTATTATCTATCATAAAAATTTACTTATTAATGTGGAAATATATGCTAATATCAATGGATGTTACATTCATCTCCCTTTTATGAACTTTTCCCTCAAAACTTTTTTACTCCACTTAAAAAATTGAGAAGAACACGTTTTCATCAAATCATTGGGTTTCCACATTACTTACATTAAATTTTTATTTATTTGGATTACATTAACTAGGTAATTTTTCTTATTCCATATAATTTTACCTCTACGACTAAAGAAACCAACTAGTTTCTCCTCATAATAATGATCATTCTCTAGTGGGATGAACAATACGAATAGTACACATGAAAGATATGGTGTGTAATATCTCAAAAGAGATACATGGAATATATCATGAACATGGAATATGTTTGTAGGAAATATTAATGTGTAAGATACAATATCGATACTATCAATAGTCTTATGGGTATTGATATATATAGGGTTTAGATTTTTTATTTATTTCAAATATCATAACATTACACAAATTAGATATTCAATGTAATGCCATATCACTAGATTTAAATTATATACCTCATTGAATATTTTCAATTTAATTTTTCTATCATCTCTTAGCTAGTATGATATGTTCTACACGGAATTTTTAATTATCTATAATTAAAAAACTAACACAGGTCCTAATTTTGTTCTTTGTCCATATTCAACCTATAAAGTTGGTGTTTTGAACTTCCGTCCATATAAGGATTCATCAGGATCCATATAATTTCTCGACAAAAATATATTATCTAAAAAATAGTCTAGAGTATGTTTTTGATCCTATCAAATTTTGAAAACCATAGATCAAGCTCTTAATAAATATTATACAATATAAATGATTCTCTCAGACTAACTATTTTAATGAAGATGATATATAATGATAGATTTCAGCTTCATTTTTCATGAATAATATAGACTTATAAAAAAACATTGAGGAAAACCATGGATCCTAATCAGATACTATAGAATGTGGTTCCCCATGAAACCTTACCACTTTTTTAATGTATATCCTAGAAAGATGATCAAGAGGGAAATATTATCTGA
The DNA here is from genome assembly GCA_963277665.1 of Viscum album. NCBI lineage: Eukaryota > Viridiplantae > Streptophyta > Magnoliopsida > Santalales > Viscaceae > Viscum > Viscum album. The sequence goes on along the minus strand of OY728125.1, from coordinate 1,464,123,281 downwards.
TAGAAATATAATTTTATTAATTATAAGTCGATCAGATATATCCAAAATAGAGTTAGGACATTGAGATTTTTTTGGGTGTATGAATCAATGGTTATATTTTCCCATTTCAATTTTCTTATGGGTAATAGATGTAACATCCCACTATACATCAATCTCCCCACATTAAATTGTTTTCGTACCACGCAATATGATATATACACTACAATATCCTTTTTCATATCTTCCCGCCAAAATATATATTTAATATCACTATAAATATTCATATATATATGATGAAAAAATAATTAGAAATGATGAGATTTACCTAAAAACTCCATTTTCAATTCTAATAATGATGATGCACATACAAGATTCCTGAACCATATAATTCCATCACAATTATGGTTTAACTCATAAATGTTTATCCACTTCTTCTATTGTTCAACATATTTCTATTGCGCCTCTTTAATCCTATCAGGGAATAATGAATTAACATTCATTTTCAAAAGATATGATATATCCACTTTCATCATAATTTCAAGTCTGATATTAAATGAACCCATATATATTGGATTTATTTTAATCATTGTCATGGATAAACTAGAATGTTTCTTCCGAATCGAAGAATCATCCACATTGTTCGCATTCCCATAGAGGTACTATATTGAGCAGTCATAATAATCAATCAACTCACACCATCTCCTTTTTCATATATTATACTATTTATTTGTTAATATATTATTCATGAAATTATAATTAGTATATAAATATATTTATATATCAAATTTCAACATTTGAATAATTCCTCTATAATTTTAATGGTAGGTATCTCCTAAACCATTTGAGAGATGTACCAATCATTAATATGTAGTGAGCCCAATATAATGATAATACTTTCCGTTAGAATTTGATTTTCACTCTCACACATATAGAAGATCATAGGATGATTAAAAATATCAAATTTTATATCACAGGGAATTGATATTAGCTCTATATAAACAGTGTTAATCAATATTCAAAATCAAATCTACTTCTACTAAATGATGAATAATAATATTTTCATGGAACAAATTTTTATAAACATAGATATAGAATACATAACTCTATATTGGAGGGTTAAGTGTTCATTAACCATCATGATCCTTTTAATTAATTCCCTGATCATATAATATTACTTAATCTAGGAGTTCTCCCTTAAATTATTTCATTAACATAGATAATTCCTTGGTTCCCTGTATATATGACATTAAACTATTATTATACCATTAATTTAATCTTTATTTCCCTATATTGAGTTCATTAATTTTAAAGGGAAATTAATTTCTCTATTCCCATAATTTCCACACATAAAACTTCTTTTAATTCCATTGAGACATATCCCTTCATGTTTCTTCCCATATTCATGACATATGAGATGCTAAATTCTCGTCCCTCTAGGGTATTTATCATAAAACAAATTCATAAAATTTCATTTTCTCTTATTTAGTGAATCGATAAACTCAATATGTTTTTTGATGTTAATATTAATTTTAGGAATATAGATATTCATAATCTTGTGGTTTCACATTACAGCTCCTATTTCATTTGGCTACTCATACGGATGCTAATTTCGTTGGTTGTCACATTCATTGAACACAATATTCGTCCTAGTTCTTTTGAATTATAAAAAAAATCTTAGGTGAGAATAAAATATTTTTAATCAATGAATGAAGTCACATTTTTATAAAAATCACTCTTATAATGTCCAAAATATATACATCTTCTTTCAAAAAATGGAAGATTAAATTCCACTCATATCACTATGAATTATCAAAGGATGTCATAGATTCTACCCTTTAATTTATCATATTATTATAAAGAATATATAAAATAATAAAATAATATCCCTCATCAATTTCAAATATGGTGTGTAGTTTGAAATATTTATTGAGCACTTTGTGAAGATAGATTTAATACCTAACCGACTATTTTTGGGTTATTACTCTGAGGTGTATCTAGTCTAGAGCTTGCATACACCTATTTCTATACAGATAAACATTTCATTTCTACAAAACCATAAAATCTATACTTTACCAAAAAAATAAAATTTTATCCTATAATCAGACATATCCTCGTGGTTTTTGCCAATGTATTATAATCCTAGTATATAAAAATAATGATTCACTACTATGATACTAACCGAGGAAACCGAAGAATTTCATAGATGAATATTAAATTGTTTTTTAATTTTTCTTACATATCATAATAGTAAACAACCCATAACTATAAGTGTTTGGTGTATTTGGATAATATAAATAAAATAAACATATCTCATGAAAAAAAAATTAAATATTCCACAAAATTATTTTCTTATCCTACCCTTATTATAGATGCACCACATAAAATCATTATTTGAAACCTTCGGAAAGATAAATATATAAATGGATGATCTTGGATGGTTAGTAAGGGTAAAATTGGGAGATATCAGGATATGATATTAAGTAAGAATAATTAATGAACAAGGATAAGGGAATATAATCATAACTAAAGAATGTCATACCCAATTAGACAATATCATAAATCATAATTCATAGAATATTTATTTAACACAACATAAGACATGTGTATTATCATGAATTCTAAATTTGGAGCCCTGATGTGTAACATGAGAATATATCATAGTGGTGTAGAACAAGTATAAACCTAGAATATTAATGAATTTTGAACATATATAATAAACAAAATATTCACACATTATATTAAGGATATGTAATCTGTTCCCTGCATAAAATATATAATCATGAAACTACGTCAATACATAAAATTATTAATATTTCATAGTATGAACATGTCTTTAATTAATTTTGTAAACATGAAATTAGGATCATAAATATCCAGGTCATATCATGAGATATAAATATTTACCCATTTAAATAGAGGTCTATATGATTTTTGTCACGCCCATCACATAATTAATACCATACATAAGTGTTCCACATGATTAAAATAACATTCATTAGAGAATAAAATATGGAAAATAATTAGGTTTCAAATATATTACATCAATCTAAAATTAACCATTGAGAAAGAAATAGGTTTCATAGAATAATCCTTCAAACATCATATTCATAAATCATCTAGAAAATCATAGTGTATGGTAACATAAGATCATATCTCCAGTGTAGGATAAAAATCCTAAAAATATTTATACATTGATGAAAAAACCATTCAAAGAACACTTGAACATTTCGTTGAAAACAAATAATATATCATTTTATTCAGATATCATTAAAAAATACAAATTTCCATAATATTCATTAAAAAATTCTTTGAAAATAACAATTATAAATTTAAATGGAATCTTTAATGAAAACAATTTTAATGATGCTGGAAAAAAACATCTCACTTTTTATTTGTTAAGAGAGAACATTTTTTTCACATTTTTGTAAAATGTCAAAAGATATTTATACATAAAAAAATTAAAAATATTAATTTTAATATTTGTAACAAACTAGTATTTGGGAAATATATTATTTATAAACCATTTATTTATAAAAAACATCTATAATACATTTTTAATAACATTGATATGGAATAAAAATATCATTGACTAAAAAGGAAACAAATTCATCTTTTCTGAAATACATTTTCTTGGTACTTTTAAGATAAAAAATAAAGGAAAATGTTAATATCACTTCAAAAATACTTTAATAACTAGTGTATAAGATAAATAGTTGATTTTAGTGTATAATGATCATATAATTTCACTAAATGTATTTTTAGCATTGAAAATATAGAAAAGAAATTTGATTGTAACATAATCTGTTACCTTAGGTCCCATACTGCTTTTTATGTGTTTAAAAATAGCATGTAATATATATATATATATATATATATTTGACATCCATTTTTTCAACCATATTCCTTTACATATTACTATATATAATTCCCTTATAATTTACAATTACTCAATTATTATCAATTTTTCATTAAAACTATTATTCATGTTAAAACCAATTCTTTTCCTTACATGTTTTGGTTTGATGGTTACAATTCTTGCACCATGGTAATGGTTTAATCATATATATAATAAATATAATATCATAATTATTTTATTTACTATCTATATTAAATTAAATAACCATTCTTAAAATGATGGGATGGAAAATGAATTACATCAATTTGTGGAATAGTTGTATATACGTATGCATGGGTGATGTTTTCACTTTCGATTGATGGAAATAAAGAAATATAACTAAAAATTAACCATTATATAACAATAATTTTCTCATATGTATTCATAAATTAGATTCTTAATACTATCCACATAAAAATTAGATGTAAACATAATCGTATCACTTCGTGGAGGTGGTTGTCCACACATACGCATATATAATGATTTTATTTTCAAATTGGTGGGAATGTGATTGAAAATGATTATAAAATTAATATAAAAATATATTTATAGTAAATATACCAATTAAATTATGTTAATATTTTTATAGAACATTTTGAGGATGATTTTGAAGAAAGAAACCTGAAACATAATGATGAGAACAACTATATTTTCTCCGGGTATCCTACATTTAAAATCATATTTAGGCTTCTTTGAAGAGTATTTTTGGAATACCATCACTAAAGTGTCATCATTATGTTTTCGGGGATATTATTTGTGTATATATTGGTCATGTTAAAGGGCTCATATGGTTTTTATAATAGAAGAAAGGATGTGTCCTTTTATAAGTGTGGGGACCTGCACACATTAAATTATTAAGAGTATTAAAATAAAATAAATACACTCTTATTGAAAAGTGGATATAAATCGGAACAATATAGAATATGGGAAGATATTAGAAAAAACTAAATTCTTAAAAAAATATGGATAATTTTTTTATTTCATTTATAACCTAATATATTTTGTTTGACACATCATTAACTCTTTTATCCATTATCATGGTTAGAATATTTTTACCATGGTTATTATTAATTAGAAATATAAAATTAATTTGAACATATAAATTTATATTAATTATGATGATTAAAAATATATAATCCATTTTATATGATTAAATTTCTTTAATTGTTATAGATTTAGTGTAATATCTAAACAAAAAATGAGTAAAACTCATTCTTAGTGAAATTTATTTTTATTTATATAACTGAAATACATTTACATGCCTTATAAAAATGAATAGATGAATGATAAAATATATTATTGACTATATTATCTAAAAAATTATTTAAATAATTAATTAATAGTGATTTATTTAATTTATTTTTTTAAAAGGTGGAGACTCAAGGTCTCTTATTATAGATTAAGAAAGAAAGTACAAAAAGGGGGATACATCATAAAACATAATCTGAAACAAGACAGATGCGAAAGAAAAACTCATTAAAAACCCCGGGAGCGAGTACGCATGCTGTGACATGATGAGCTGCCACTCCTGCCACGAGCACGACGTCCTCTTCTCCCTGCCTTCACTTGTATCCATGGGCCATTTCTCTCCTCTGAACTAGAGTCAGTATCTAGTTGTGCTCTACCATCATCAAGTAAACATCGTGCTTTCCCCCCATCATCATCCCTGCTTGGAGAAGCAAGCAGTGCAAAAGGGTTATAGGTACATACCTGAACGGTTTTACCTATGGCACGTTGCTTGTTTTTTCATGCAGCTGGAGAAGAGATTGGAATAACATTCCCTGGAGAAGTGGTCTAGGTACACAAGGCTTGACCAACCTTTATATCATTTCCTGGAGTCCCCTGTGAAGGGGGAGGAGAACTTACCTGTATTTGACTTCCACCAGAAGCAGGTTTAATGTCATGCTGTTTGAAAAGTTTCGATACAGGTGGAGTATGAGGGGAATGTTCAATTTCCTGCATTGAAACAGAACCCGAGCAGAGGGGAGATTTACCAGCTAATTTAACAAAATCTGAGGCTGCCAAACTCAATGGAGTTTCAGAAACATTCTGCCTGAGAGAAGGACTGGATGACTTTAACCCCTCTTGTCCCATGGGGGAAGGGGTTTTAACAGCAATAATTTTATCAACTGAACTGTCCATACCAGAAATTTCCAAATTTTTTGGAGGTTCAGTGTCCTTCTGCTTAAGAGAAGGATTGAAATCCTTCACAAGGTCCCTCCAATGAACCTCTTTTGTTATAACTTTCTTTGAAGTAGCAGCTTCCAATGGTATCTTACCCTTTCTATTACTAGCAGCATTATGTTCATTCAAGAATCTGTCATCAGCTTCAGCTTGAGCAAATGATTCTCTTTCCACATGACTATCATCAGAATCTGATTCACTATGTTGTGCAGTTATATCTTTGATTAACATATCCTTAAAAGAAGGTTGGTAATCTAGAGTTTCAACATCATCCGCTAGATTGGCCCAGCTTATTTTGGGCAATTTCTGTTGCAAATTTAAAGGATCTATTTCCCTAGGATCCTGCTGTCTAGAAATATGATCAGGGTCACAGCCACATGAAGCGGTTTGATCATCTTTGTGTTGAATAATAGGTTGCAATGATATCCCTGCAGGCTCATTTGTTTTTCCAGAAAACCGTAAGCCGAACAGAATAATTCGAAAGGGTTCTACAGCCCATGTTTCAGCAGCAAATGGCCCGATTACTGAATGCCTTGAACTCTGTAAAAATTCATTCATTGCTAGGGTTTCTCTCTCAAAAGGTACGCAGCCCTGGAAAAATGTTGATCTTGTTGCTCGATTATCTTCCATTTATTTAATTTATGAATACAAAAATAATATGCGAATATAAAAGAACTTTTTTTTCCAAAAACAATTCCTTTTTACCCTCAAATGAATTTATTTTCATTTCATACCAATTAATAAACAATGAATTTATATTATAAAATTTAAAAGGATAATTTTTCACAATTTTAATACTCTTATTTAGTTTTTATATAAATAATATATGAAAAATATATCTGAATAAATTATTTCAAAATAACTCACTAAGATCAATAATATTTCCTATGTGAATTTGAAATTAATTTTTGACAATTATATTTCAATTAAATACCATAAAATGTGGTAAAATTAATTATTTCTAAAAATTATTCCAATATTATTTTCTTTTTTTCATCACAATACATCAAACACATTTAATTATTATAAAGTTATTCTAAAATCATTGGTTGTAACTGTAAAACCCCATGTACGTATTAGTGCACAAATTTTGAGATAAGTATTATTTTTCAAAATAGTGAACATGATGGTCCTTCAAATTGTTTTTAGGAAAAATAAAATAGGGGGTAACATCTCAAAATACCAAAAACAAATTGTGGAATGATATTTCATAGAGGGGTTGGAGGTTTTAGAAATGTGACGGGGGTTCATGTTCCGTAGTTTGGGTTATTTGAATTACATCACAAGGTCCATAGTTAGCACCTGGTTAATGATAACCATAAACCCTAATAGTATGACATAGTTTCTAAATGGGAATGGGATATTAAACAAAATAGTGGGTACAAAAAAACATTAAAACACATATTTCTACTTGTATGGGGTCCCACACTGTTTGCAGAAGGTTTGAAAATCGATTCACTGTAACTGTTTGAGGTGAGAGCTTCAGGGGAATGTTGGATGCATGGTCTGTGTACTATTTGTAAATCGACATAGATAAACCATGCACACATTAAAAATAATATAATTACTAATATACCCCCCATTTTTTATGACTCTATCTCTCGTTTCTTCTCCCATGTTGTGTGCACGACCCCGATTAGCTCTATCCACTTCCCACCTTCAACCACCTTCAATTTCTGGTGGTTATGACTCATTTATTTAGGATTTTGAGTAAATAACAATCCTCTGATGGCTTCATTTATTCTTATTATACCTCACGTAAATTCAATATTTCACTAGTGGAGATTTTTGTTGGTGATGCCTGTAGATCATAGTAGAATCGTCTAATGATTTTAGTTTACTTTCATAGAGGAGATCCCAAAATGAATTCTACATGTTGTTTCATGTCATTTTTTGAGGTTATTACACCATTAATTCAATTATTATTTTAATTAATTTTTTAATCCATAAGTTATTATATTTTCATATTTGGTTAGGAATTTTTCACAAAATGTGGTCAGGTATATGTCATGGGTCCTTGGGAATGATCAGATTCAGTTCTAATGTCACACGAAGACCGATTGAGTTATCCAACATTATACTGAGTCAAAATTTAATATAATAAACAATAATAATTGTTATAATTAGATTTTTTTTGTTTATAATGAGGTTATAACTTGATTGGTTATGTAAATATTGTTTTGACACTGAAGATTTTGGTTGGGGCTTGGATGTTCCATTTTTGATCCACTAAGCCGTTAGAATGTTTGGTAAAGATTTGATAAGGAAGAAAGTGGTCTAAAATCATTATCCATATTTTTTAAAATTTATTTTCATGTGTACATGGTATGTTTAACTGTTCTAATGTGTGGTATTATTCCTTTATATGTTCAAAGAAATTGTTTTTAAATTTAAAGGGTAATATATGACCCTTCCTAGATCCCATCGGGTCGGACGTTGACTTTAAAACCAAAACTATGACAACACTTAGGATGTGCAATTTTTTGAATGGTCAATGTGGGGTGGAAAATATGAAATACATGGATCATATGATTAAAACAATTATTATTTTCATTTGGATATACAAATTTTCCAAAAGGAAATTTGATATAACATGGGGATTAATTATTTTAGAGTTGTTAATAGAATATATCATAATCATTTGTGTGCTAAGATTTTTTAATAACTGGGAAGCATCCTGAAATATTATTAAAATTATGGATTGTAATTTTTCAGGTTTTGGGTATCAATTTGTGAAAACCATGTTTAAATTTGGAGATTATTTTGAAATTATGTGTTGATCCCCTTGTCATTTAAAATGGGGGGTTAGATAAATTTCAACTGATTATTGGAAATGAGTGTTTGGTTTCCCCTTTTGTGAAAATAACTTATTGTTTTTTGAAAATGATTCGATGAAAATGAAGGATTTAAACTTTTTTTATATTGAATATGAAGACCTGTTTTTTAAGGATGTGTTCAAAATGTTTTAAAAGGGATGTGTGATATCAATCATTTTAAAAGATTATTTAGAAAGGATCTTTCACATGTGAAAAGGCTCAGCAACCCAAGGCATTTTTATGATGATAATGGACCATTTAGAACATGGAAAATAAATTTTTTTGAAATGTATAATTAATGGTTTTCTAAAAAATATGAATTTCCATGGTATTGTATCTTGGAATTGTGTATATGATGGGATTGTTTAGATTTTGGACTGTGGAATTGGGAAATTGTGGTATTTTGTAAGGTTTAGGGTATCCGAAATGGGGGTTTTCATGTATTTTTTTTGGTATTGGATATTGAATTACACATATTGGGATTAGATTATTAGAAATCATGCTCTGCACCTATAGTTTAGGGTAAGGGTCATTGTTCTTCACATACATGGATTAGGGAATGGGATGTGGTGCTTCACATCCCTAGTTTAGAGTATTGGAAATAATTATTTTTATCTATGGTTTAGGTTAAAGGATAATGCTCTAATAATGGATTGTATACTTTATGGTTCAAAGTATAAATCACTTCATGAGGTCTACCGTAGATTTAGAACATTGGAAAATTAAATTTGGTTGTCCTCTGGTTCACTTTAGAACGTGAGAAACTAAAGTTTAATAAATGAATTTATATTTATAAAATGTATCTTCATTTGAATATATATTATTTTTCAATATTTATCTCTATACTCAATTTCTAATTATTTTATATTAATTTAGACACTATTTTTGGTGGCCCACTATGTTATACTCACGTCATGCTCGGTCTTCCCTTTTTCATGGGTACCCAAGCACCTGCTATATGTTTATTTTAGGGATGGTTTTGGGATTTGGCCTACGTTGAGGTTTTTATAATCGAGGTATGTTATCTCGAATGGTATTAAGATACTAGATGAGATTTGTCTTATAGATACAGTGGAACCCTCTAGATGAATTTTTTTATGTTTATGTAACCAACCCAATGGGTGGTCAGTTTTATGGATTACATTGTTATTTGGGCACTTATTCTATTACATTAGTAATTTAGTAATGATTATATTTAACATCTTTTTCATGTATTTATGTTCAGATGTTCACATTTATTTATTCTTACATACATTAGTGACCATATTTTGTATATAATATCAGGTTATTTTACCTATTATTACCCGCATTTATTAACGGGTATATTCTCCCCGCATCACTACCCTAGACCCTCGATATTAGTCAGTAGCGAAGGGTATATGAGGAGGTGTGCCTGATGGTATGTGATGAACCGATCTGGATAAAGTTATAGAGTGAATTAGGGTGGGATTTTACAATGTGTTATAAAATAATATCATTTTATTTCATCTTACGGTTTTGGATTCTAGTAGACTATAGATTTATTAATGTGTAAGATCTATTGATGGATAATGGGATCGTGTTTCGTGAACACAGGTTCCGATACAAATTCAATGTTTCGAGGGATATGGGACTACTGTTCTTAGTATTCAGTGTTACATTTTTATATGTTTTTTTCTTTTTCTAACACAAATATGGAATGTTTGTTTTTCTTTATGATTATGTTGTAAAAACACTCATCTATAAGGATACTTGGATTTTGGTAAATGATAGAATTTTCAAAAGGGTGGATGGGATAGACATTAAACATTGTGTGAGAAGAAATAAAAAGTATTGGATCCTCTGAAAATTCTGAATATGGTCATGTCATGATGTTTCCATGAGGGTTTAGAGATTCTAGGATTGTACCATGGGTTCAAGGGACAATGTTTTTGTTTTTGTAGTTACAACATAGGGCACACAGTTAGCACACAGTTAGTGTTCTTTCTTCCCCTTAACCATTTAGTTTTATTTATAAATTGGTGATGTTTCATAAACAATGTAGAGGGACAATAAAATCATGTGATAAAATAAATATACATGAAGGATCCTACAAAATTCATGAATGGTTTGGAAAAAGGTGTGTTGTAACTGCTAAAGGTTGAGAAATTCAAAGTAGTGTTAGACATAGAGTCTGAAAAACTAAATATACAGATCATGAATACTTTAATACTAGATGAATAACTACCCACCATATTTTAGGCCTAACACCCATATTTCTCCTTATATCTTCTGTGAATCACCCCCAGAAGCAATCTCATCTTCCCACCATCAACCACCATAGATTTAGGGTTGTTATATCTCATTTATTTTATGTTTTAATGTAATAAATAACCTCTAGTGACTTCCTTTATTTTTATACAACACCCATTCTAATGTTGGAGTTATCTAGTTTAGGGATTTATTGTGATTCCACTGGATAATGGTAGAATTGTCCATTTCCCATAAGAAATTCAGTTTTCCTGCATTGTGGAGATCATGATTAGATATTTCATGTCATCCCAAGTAATTTTATTAGTTTTATTTTTAAAAAATTATTTTATAAATTATTTTATTTAGTTCTATATCAGTCAGAATTAGTCCGGGTGATGTTGGTTACGGAATCATCCTGAAATGTGGTCAGGGTTATGTAGCAGTTCCTTAGTGAGTGGTTGGACTCTATTCTGGTGTATCGTGATGAACCTATGAATTTTCAAAATTTATTCTGAGTCAAAATTTAATAATTAGTTAAGTATATTTATTATAATTAATTAATTATTGTTTCTTGGAATACGGTTAGAGATCAGGGGGTTAAGGAGATCTTTTTTGGACATAGATGAGTTTTGATGAGGTTTATATGGGCTTAGGGAGTGACTTTAGACATTAGGAATGTTTGGTAAATCATTTTTAACAAGGTAGGTGGTCTAAGAGATTTATCCACAGTATTTATATTTTAGTTCATGGTTATGTAGTATGAGATATTATTCCAATGTGTGGTGTGTTTAAATCTTTGGTTTTAGGGAATATATGTTATCTTTAAATTGTAAGATTAACATCTATATAGATCATATAATTTATGTTTACTACTATGATAGTGAACCTAAATCATACCCTAGGGTGTTCTATATTATTCAAATATTAATATGGGGTTTGAAAATTGGAATATTTAGATTACTGAATTACCTCTATTAGGCTCATCATTTGGATGGACGACATGGATAATAGGCTATTTGGTATAGAATAGGGATGATTTCTTTTTTACATACTAATATTATAAAATGGATTTTTTGTTAAATGATTTTATAATTAATTATTGGATTTTGGAAATTTATTTATAAGTGTGAGTTGGATTTGATCTAGTTTTGGGTTTTATTGTGTGATAACCTTGTCTTGGAGTGGACTTTTTTTTGAAATAAAGTGTTTAACACCAAGTAATTTAGTTTATGGGGTTGGATAAATTTCAAATGTTGATTTTAAATGAGTATCTGGATTCCTATTTTGAAATTTTTATAATAATGGGTTTTTTATGGTTTTGATATAAATAAAGGATTTGGCCTTGTTTTGGATTCTACAGAGGAATAGAAATATTTTATGGGTGAAAGATAATTCCTTAAAAATATGTGTGTGACATTCATAATATTAAAAACTATGATTAGAAAGGTTTTTTTAAATGTGAAATGGATCATCATTTTGAGCCATGTTTTGGTATTTATGGCTTGTACTGACCTAGGTAAATAATGAAGTATGAAATGGTTCCTTCATGGTTTCTTAGATGTTTTGAATGTTCGAGGTAGTAAACACAAGAAATTGGGTAAATTATGGGTTGGTATAGATGTTATAATGCTTCTATATGAACATGTGGTATTTTTTGTGGTTTAGGGATTCATACATGAAATTTTGTATCCCTAGTTTAGGGTATTGGAAAATGATTTTCTTATCTATGGTTTATAAAATTTGACATGGCACTATGAATATTTAGTTAAGGGTACGAGACATGGAACTCTATATCTCTAGTTTATGGTATATGATATGGTTCACTATGTCCTTGGATTATAGTACAGGACACGATGCTTTGTGTCTATGTTTTAGGTTCAAGACTAATTCAATAGGAATGGATGGTGTCCTATATAGATCAATTTTTATATCACTTTATGATGTCTGGTTCAGATGAAATACATTAGATGAAGCACAAGTGGTTATCTCAAATTTCACTTTAGTACCCGGGGACCGAAATTTTAATAAATAATTTTTTTAATGTAACATCATTTTAATACTGTTTATTTTTTTAATTTTATCCGTATAATTTTTTCACTAACTAGTTATTTCATTAGAATCCATTATTGGAGGCCTAATAAGTTGTTAACACAATGTTCTTGGTCCACCACAGTAAATGGGTTCTATGATAGACCATATATTTAATACACCTTAATTCATGATTTATTACATAAAGATACAGAAACTGCATTCCCAAAATATAGAGAGGCATTACTTATTGGGGGAGTTAGGTGCATAGTAAATTAACTTGAAACATGGGTACAAAAAATCTATTTAAAACTCCAAAACATGACCTTATATCCCATCAATCTTCTAATACTACATGTGATAACCTAGGTACACAAATAAGAAAATGGTGAGATACATATCCTAATAAGGGAATAATTAAATCCTAACATGATAAAAGTAATAAATGTTATTAAAAAAGAATATCACGGAGAAATAAAATGGTTTAAAAACATAAACTTTTTCATTGAAGAATGATGTTATATGATAACATCATATAGACATAGGAATGTGGAAACGACATAAAACATGGCATCATAATCATAATTCAAGGATAACTGCTATCAAATCATAAAAAAAAGTGTCCTTATGAAAATCTATCATGCACCATAAATAATGTTTTATGAGATAAAAACATTACCCAATTCAATGGAGGGCTATATAATTTTGATCCCATGCTTCTCTTAAATATCATGTGCATGCATTTTTTGCCACATGTATCAAGCAACATAATGATTTCCCTCATCACATTTAATCCCATTATTAAGTAATTTTGGTTACATACATGTTATTCACTAATAAATAAAGGGTATATACATCTATTTTAATATAATTTAGTTTAAATGGTGAAGGATATATAAAAAACAAAAGTTTGGCCTTGGAAATCTTGTGATAATATCAACATCATAAATAATATACAAGATATTTTATGGAAGGGTTTAATGAGAGTGAGGGAAGATATATCATTATATGGCCTCTTAATTATTGAAATAGAAATGGTTAAAAACACATTACAACATGAAAAAATGGAATTAAATGGCATAAAACAAATAAAGTACATGAATAAATAAGTAGAGGACTGAATCTTTTTACATTGAGAGGGTGCTTCTAAAAGCTAGAGAGGATATTATAAAGATTGTGGGAACACCTTGGAAGGGTTTTAGAGTTTTATAACGAATATATATTAATTTTAAATGGGTCTTTAATGATGTGGAGTTTGATATTTAATGGGAAATTATAGAAAAATAATGGGTTTTCTGGTATTAATTTCTATACATAGGTTTCAAACACTATATGATGAAATATTCAAATACAAAAACCCTCACATGGTTTTTCCCAATTTATTCATCCAATGGATATTTTTTTAAATATTATATATGTAAAAGAACCAAACATATTAAAAAATACCCTTGGTGATGTGGAAGTGAGTCATGTTTGTAAAATATTGATTTAAAAACCTTAAAATATAATATTGGATTTGAAGAATTCATTAATGGTTCATAAAATTATTAAAATGACAACCAAAATGGGTTATTTTAAAGGTAAAACATATATTTTCAATGAATTCCATCTATAATACTTACGACATAACTTTCGGTATTTTATGATTTCTTATACATACCGTATATTTATATCCTATTTTAGTTTTATCCAAAAAATCGAATTTCTCTAAAAATTATGAAATATTCACCGTTGGATAATTTCAATTTTATTATTTGAAAATTAATATTTATTATCTAAAAAAAATCAATAAATATGATATGTTTAACTTTATATTAGCATTATCATTTATTGAAAAATTATGGTTTTAAGACTAACAGTTTTTACCCTTATAAAGATTATAATGGACATTAATAAATTGTATTATAATTTGTATATAAATAATATTTAATAATAAAATTATTTGAAAATAAAATTTTATACAAAATTATTTAATATATACAACATAGTTTTTAATTAAAATAGTATATTTTTGAAAATATATTTTTGGTTTCAATATATATGATTCTACTTTTCATCTACTCATATAAAATTATAGTAATGAAAATGGATAAATATTATTATTATTTTTAGAAAATTAAAATATAAAAAAAATCATACTCTTTTGTTCTAGATACATAACCCCTTATTACACCATTTTACACCATAATGGTATGGTGTTAGAGGGTGGAGCTTTCTTAGGGTTGTTTGGAGAATATGGTTTTGTCTATGACCTTGATAAGATTGTAATACTCTTATAAATTGTTTTGTTCATGCTTCAGTAGCTGAATTATGTCTTGGAATTTTTCCAGAGAAAATTCTAGTGATTCCATATTGCTCAAAATCTCAATAAATGGACTTAATATTGTACGCTCCTACTAGTCATGTTAATTGCTCCTTACATCAGTGATATAATATATGCTCCGACTAATCCTCAAATAAAATATCATTCTCTAAGGGTACCACCTTTGGATTGAGTAAATAGTATGGGTCTGGTGTGTACTTCCTCATGAGGGACACATGGAAAAAATTTACTTGAGATTGGTTAGGGGTAATTTGTAGTTGATAAGATATATCTCTGATAAGATCACAGATATAAAAGGGGTCGATGTATCTAGGAATATGCTTTCCATTATTCACAAACCTCATGATATTATTCCATGATGATATATAAAGGAACACCTAATGTCCAACTATGAACTCCAGGTCTCGTAGACAATTTTCTATAAATATATTATATCAATTTTTGTTGATTTCAAATACATTTGAATAGTTTAAACCACCTCTATCATCTAATGAATAAGAACCTATACTATAAACTTTTACTCTCCATATTCAACACATTATATTGGGATCCAACACCTCTTACAATTCAAAGCCTTATAAGGTGTTATCTAAATGATGGAATATAATCTGTTGTTATATAAGATCTACACTAGGGGAAGGTGTTGACCCCACAATCCTCGGAAATCAATTGAATATAATCATAGAATATCCTCTTTATTTTTAATTGTTCTATGAGACATACTATCCATCTAAGGGTGATAAGAAGTAATGAAAATCATCTCTATATCCAAATAATGATAAATTATTCTCCAAAACCTCGAGATAAAACATATATTTTGATCATTTATAATGGACAGTGGAACTCCATCCCATCTTACGACTCCTTTTTATATAACATGTTGAGTTTATTGAGAGATAAATATTATATGATCGTAAGGAAATGTCCTTATTTTTGATGGTGAACAAATTCCACCCAAATGGAGTTATCACCTTCATATATCTTGGGGAGTCCTACGATGAAATCCATGATTATGTTTTCTCATTTCTATAATTGCATGGGATATGGACTCATCATACCCTTAGAATCAAGTCATTCTCACGTTACTTGCTGGAATTCCAATAATCATATATAATAATTCTACAATCACTCTCTTAATGTGAACCCACTATATGTTTTCCTTCATATATCTATAAGTATTAGTGATTCGTGGATTAATAGATATGGATGAGCTATGTGGATCATCTAAGATTTCCCTCTTTAGATATGGTTTTTATGGGAAACATATTCAGGATCCAAACTTTATTACTATATCTTTATCAATGTTGAACCCTATAATATTTACTACCTTTCACTATAATTCCTCATCGGCTTTCTAGACCTTGTTGCTCCTCTCCCGAATGGATGGTTTATAACATATATGATAAAGTAATGATGAAGTACCTTTTATGATTCACATGCCTATCCTTTTCATTCCCATAAATATTGGATCAATTTAAATCCTCGTCATGGATAGGGTTATAGGATCATTTCTTATAATGAACCAACCCGATTAAAATTAACAAACCACTCGAGCTGACCCTTCATTGTGATGTGGTAAAATGAAATAAAAAACAAGTCTCATATATAAAAAACAAGGAATACAACTAGAGTGCAATAAAGAATAAAAATATAAAACCAATAACCATACAGTCCTATTCAAATGGTCTATACTATAATGTATGACAAGTCACGACCAAATATTCTCCATGTGAAAAATCCTCACCTCTATACCATCCTGCTAGGAAGGATATGTTGAAAATATAAGACAGCATGGTACAAGATTACCATAACATTACCTGAATCCTATAAAAAACATCTGAAACCACACAAAAGAAAAGTAATATGTTATCAAAAATCCGAATAGGATTCTACAGTAAAATCTCTACAAATTCTATGATGAAGAATATTGTTGATCAATATTTAAAAAAATATACTATTCAAATCATTTTCGTAAATAATTTTTTTTTAAAATCATCCCATTGTTATTCATGAAAGACTTTAATATTCTAAAAAATGAATATGAAATGTATAAGTGATAATTAATGAGAGAATAAAACAAAAAAAATACTTTATTACAACATAAGTTATACATTTTAGAATACAACAAAGATCAATTAATCTTGTAAATTAATTGAATTAAAATAACTATGACCAATCAATCAAATCAAAATATGTGAAAAATAACCATAACCAATCAATATTTTCATAGTAAGTATTAAAATTTGCACGGAAAATTAATCAAGTGATAATCCAATAAAAAAAGAAAAATCACACCATTTGGGCTTTATCCTATGGGTATATGTACTAGAAATAAAAATAAATCCTACATATATGCATACTATGGATCAAACATGTATAACCTCTCATGGTATAATGCACAGTAAAGTGAAGGAAAATCTCATGTTTCATTACACATAATATGAGTGACAAGTATATTCCTGTTGTACCAAAGGATACCTAGTGTTCTATGGTTTTCCAAAACCATTTAAAAATACATGATCAAAATTTATAAAACACTTTAAAAAAATCCAATCCAGTATTGTTCTTTAAACCCCATTTTTAAATCAAAGCACCATTCATTCATTTTAACAAACACTTCTTGTGTTCAAAACGGTTTTAAAGAAAAAACACATTAGAACATGATTTTCTCCCAAAAAATTATATTTAATCACAAATAAATTAAACTATATGAATATCCCAATGTAATTTTAAAAAATAATAATTTAATAGAATTATCCATTTGTATAGAAACACCTAGTCGTAAAATTGTGGTAAAACTAACCGCCATTAAAAATGGAGACTGTGGAAGATTATACTGGGTCCTCACGATCATAGATCCCTAATAAATACATCAATATTCTGACAAATCCCTTATATCTATCATAAAAATCCACTTTGAGTTATTGAAGTCAATATGGGATGATACCCAAAAAGGATATATGAATAAAAGGAAAAATGTATAAAAACACAACATATATTTATTTGATCCATCAATAATGAAATTAAATTTCCAATATTACTAAGGAATAATAATATAGATTATCTAAAAGTATTCTGTTGAGAATAAATGATATTAGGGGTGATTAGGAAAAAAATACAAGGGGAATGACCCAAATTTTTAAAGGATCACAATGTTGTGAATGGTTAGGCAACAATGATATACCAACCTTGCACTTATAGTGTGTCGATATTATCTCATTAAAAAGATATGTTGCGCGGTATCTTAGGAAAAATCGCATGGTTTAATCCAACCATGAACCCCCTTGGACAATCACCTTAACCCATATGGTTTTCCCTGGTAAGCCGCATGGTTTCATTAACCAGCTCATACCCCAAAATTTTGGACTATTATTTCATAAATCTATATTGTATGGTTTCAACACGGATAGTACTAACCATTTTCCAACCATGAAATGGTATGTATCATCTAAAAATATCTACTTGCGACCCTCATTCCCCTAAATCCTCTAGAATGTCTTTAAATATAACCCAAATTTAAATTAAATTTTACCTATGATTCAGTGGGTTATAAATCTCCCCACCATAAAATCATTCTATCCACAGAAATTCCAAATGATCCTCGATCCACACTAATATAAGGACATTTATTCCATATAATTGATTCCCACTCCCACTTCTCATGACTATCCCATCCACACTACCATAATACATAAAATAAATGAATCATTTTACCGCACAATATCTTATCCTAGAAAACCATAATATGAAATGGTAGATCAAAAACATTGGTATCAAGAATAAGATCAATATCCTACCCTTCAATCACATAGGAAGTATCTGGTTGATACATCCTTATCATGTAAACATGTAACACATTGTGAATCAAATTCAAGTCATATGGAACTTCCAACCTATAATCCACCTTTCAATGTCAATTCATGATCTTAAGGTGGAAAAAAATCTTTTGGGCTAACATAACCTACATACCCAGTCAATGATTTCCCATGAATGGAAAAAATCATATAAAAACCCAATCAATAACCTTAAACTGTAGCGGACAATGAAGATGGTCCACACATGATTTGGGATGGCTCTCTGTTGTGATAACCCACATTAAGATCAATTTAAACCTTTCCATTACATTCTAAATGAGACTTGTCCCCAAAAATGTTTTCTCTCCAAACTCTACCTTGCATAAGTGAGACTAACATGGTTGTCCATATTATACATCAATGGTATCCATATTTATCAAATCCCAAGAACTATTATTACAGTAAAATTAGATCAGTTGAAAATTATTTTCCCAACATCCACCAAAATAAATTACATAATCCCCATGAATAACCTCAAGAACCATGATAGATCTCTCTATCTTTCCATCATTATATAGATAATAGGGCATGCTCAATTTTAACAAGGAACTCATTAGCATTAAAAAACCTTTCTCGAACCTAGATGTGAACTATGGGTCTCTATTAGAAATAATTGCATATGGAACACCATGAATTCTCACAACCTATCAGATGTAAGAATATCCAAGCTATTGTACTTTTTTTCATCACCTGGATTGGTAATAAATGGTTTGATTTCCTAATCTAGTCAATGATCACTGATATCACATCCTTCTCACAGAGAGTCTATTGAAAATAAATGATGATTTCATTGTAAATATCATTCCACTTCCATGATAGAATGGTAATAGGTTGAAAAAAACTAGCTAGTTTGTACAGATCCAGCTTAATTTTATTATAACAGATACACTATGATAATAAATACGTAATCAATCGCATAATACCCAACCAATAATACCAACATATCATGTAATTATACATCTTGATATCCCCAGGGATTACACAATAACATATTTGGTTTCTACTATCTATTAACTCCTTCCTCAAGGAAATCAGAACAACCAACCTGTTACTAAAGCACAATGCTCCACTAGGAGATAGAGACCACTCACACAAGGGATCCCCAAAATAAATTATTTTAATTGTGTATTTTAAATTATTTTTTGTCACTATCTTAATCCCAACTCACTCAAAAATAGAAGAGTTATCTTTAAAAAATTTCTAAAACACTTGTACACCAACCTATTCCAATCCCTAACTCATCATAGTAAGAAAACTCATCTGATACCACTCCCCGACTGATTCTTTTTTGTCTTGTGTTAGTAATTTTCTTCTCAATGCATCACTAACCACATTACAATTCCTAAGATTATATAAATTATCAAAATAACTAATCTGAAGATACTACTACCAGTGTCTCTATCACAATTTTATATCCCTATGAGTAAAAATATATTTTAGGATCTTATGATCAGAATAAACTATAATCTTTCCCCAAACAATATAGTGATTTCTTGTTTTGAGTTCATGAATAACCGCTACCAACTAAAGATCATGTTTATGTTAGTTCTTCTCATGAGGGAATAATTAGAATGAGCCACTTGACACCACCTTTTTTCACCTACATCAAGAGACATCCCAAACCCATACCAAAAGCATCCTAGAAAACATCATAACCTAGACCTAATTATTGAAGAACCAAAACTATTGCTGATGTTAACCTTATCATTAGATACTATAAAAATATCAAATATTTTTCATCTCATTTCAACTTTACACCCTAATAGATAATGTTTTTCATCAAATATATGATCGTGGATAAATATTGAAGAAACCATCTTTATTAACCATCCAAACACGAGAAGATCTATATGTAAAACACATTCATAGACTACTCCTAGTACATAATTTCCTATATTTACACATGATCTACTTAGAATCACCTCCCAGATTTGAAATGTCCCAGAAATTTCACTCCTCTTATCAAATACATACATTGGGAAAGATTACAATATTGAAAATGTTCTTTCAAAGTTTGAAGAATGATATCCAAATTGTATGTATGATCCTCCTCTGACCTAGAGTATACTAAAATATCATCCATGAATTTAATAACGAAATATTTCTATAATCAATGAATTATTTGGTACAACAAAATTATCAACACCATAGGATCATTAGTAGGACCAAATGTCATAATGAGAAACTCAAAATGCCCATACTAGTTGTTAAATATTATCTTAGGTATATCCTCTT
Source organism: Viscum album (assembly GCA_963277665.1). Lineage (NCBI taxonomy): Eukaryota > Viridiplantae > Streptophyta > Magnoliopsida > Santalales > Viscaceae > Viscum > Viscum album. Next base: position 1,464,101,756 of record OY728125.1, on the reverse strand, counting down.
CTAGGGTTATCGACTATTGGTACCTTGACCAATGATCAATATTTGTAAACAATTGTTCTCCTCTAAGAAGGTCAAAGAGATCATAAATCATGATAAAAATATATTTTTTCATAAAATCCACTCGAAAGAACTTTTTATAGTTGACCCAAATTTAGAGACTCTCATTTTTCTTCTTAGATAAGTGGGATGGAAAATCCAATGGTGAAATTATAGGAATAATAAATCCCTTAAAATCTAGGTCCTTAGGTCGTACATTAAGATACACCAATACATCAGGTGTCATTTTATAAGATGGAAAATAAATAGGGTATCATTATACGGATCATGTCAATATTAAAATCTGCCTATATATGGTGGTAACCCATAAAGATTCATCCTGAAATACCTCAGGTTACACACACACCAATGTAGGAAGTAGATATCCAAAAAATGATCCATAACATCAAGAAAAATATTTGATAACTGGTATACGATTACCCCATTATAAGGGGAACATTCCCCACCCTTCATGATCAAGAGTCCCATCCCCCTGAAAAACATGAGTGACCCCATCGAAGGATAAAAACTAAAACATATGTCAATTACAATATATTCGGGCCTTATCTATGTCAATAAAATCCATTCCAAGTATCAAGTTTAAGATTTAAATATTAGGAACTATAAAAGCACACGCCACCTCAAATTCACAAATTATAACCTGACACATGGGACACATGAAAACATGTTCAGAGATCTTTCCCAAAGGTGTGGAATGATCCAAAAAGAATGGAATACGTTACAAATTTAATTCCTACACATGAAATAAATTTGATGATATAAAATTATAATTTTCATCTACATCAAAAAAATATAGTTTCATTAAAGAAGAATGAAACATTTTACCTCTAACAGTAGCTATCCCTACTTCAGATTAATCTAGAACACACTCTAATGTATATATTCATCCCTATTTATCCATAGGAGAATCCCTAATTTCACGATGACTAGACCCACCACCCTTGACGGAATCAATATGAACCTGTAAACCTCTTCTGAGAGTGAATCCATCTTATTTGGGATATACTTTTAAAAAAACACCTTAGATATCCCGACAGTCTTCAATGATGATAAGTAATATAATTGGCAGTAGAAAAACTATTATTTTCCTATAGAATCCTCTCAAAATGGTATTTAAGAAAATCAACCACCTAGAGCTTCCATTTCTTGCCAGAAGACACGTCATGGCCAAAAATTGTACGAATTAATTTCAACCGAAACTATTCATTCCATCAATGTCAGAATTCTCCAAATCTATTTTTTCAACTACCTCTACGATGGTAAAAAGGATAATGAGAATCAACATAGACTAAATATCAAGCATCAGTCCCAACTCAAACAGTGATCCTTTAAGTACTCCTTAGTAACTATATATTGTGCCAAATAAACCATATTTGAAAAAATGGGGGGAATAATATTGACTAAAACACACTCCTTGTTCTATAGTCAGAAACTTTTGGGTCTTCACTGCACATAATTTTTCAGGGTAAAACTGTTGATTGATGATATCCTTAAATGTAGACCATGTTATATCCTTGTGAAACATAGATTGCACAATAGAGTCACACAATCTCTATCCCATCCTCTAATACATGTAAGTGGAAAACCCATCCTAAGATATCCAATAAATCCTCTCATTCCACTCCTTATATCCCTAGGGTCCACTGTCACCTTGGAATATTGGTGGATACTTCTTAGTGAATCAAAATACAAGATCCCCTTTTCATCTTGGGTTTTCGACACCAACATGTCCTAGTGTCTGAATAGTACAAATTATAGCTTATCCTAAAGATGGTACCTCTCGAGTATTTTCTTTTGAACCGGTGTCTTGACATACTAACTTAGATTTGGAATATCTCTTCTAGTATGCTTTATTTAAAAAGTTTAATACAATAAACAATCATATTTTTTATCAAAATTCCATAATATTTGGACCAACATCCAGAATTCTTGTCAATGCCTTAAAAAATTGCGAATTTAAATTAATTTTGAATTATATAAATTAAAAGGAAACACTTTATGAAGAAACCATTCCATTAAAATAATCTCACCATCTAGTTAATTAATGTGGGTTTAGACTCCAAGACTCGAATTTATTAAAAAGATTATGGCCACCCATAGAAACTCATGTTCATACTTAAATGTGATATGGACATGCACCCTCATGAAATTAAAAACAAAACTCAAATGGTCCTAAAATCTATATTCCCAAGAAAAATAACCAAAATCATTTGGTATTAACACACATTAGTCTAACCATACCTCTGATACCATTCTACAACAGACCAACCCATGGAAACTAACAATTAATCTTGAGTCAGACTGTAATGATGTTGAGGTCCAACAATATAATAAGAACAAGTCTCTTATATAAAAAAACAATTCATACAAACATTGTATAATGTAGAAAAAAATTATAAAACCAGGATCCCTTCAAACCTAGAAAATTGGATAAACTAGAATGAACGACATCACAAGACCACAAAGTCTCCGTGTGACCAACTATCTCCTCCAAACCATCCCTCAATGAAGGTTTTGATGAAAAGAAATTCTATTTTGCTACATGATTACCTTCCCTTTACATGAATCCTAAAAAAACATATGAAATTATGCAAATTAAAAAGTAGGGTGTCATAAAACAAATCCCAATAGGATTCTACCATGAAATCTATATAATGAATAAGATCGACAATACTACAGTTCTATATTTAAATAAAATATAGTTCTATAAATAATTTTTATAAATCAAAACCATTTCTAAAATATCCTATGGATTTTCATAAAATCCTTTAATATTATCAAAACACAGATTATGATATGTATATGTGATAATCAATGATTTCATAATCTATACAATCCATGAATACACCATAATTTAAATATATTTATTGATAACCATTACCAATCCATCATGTTAAAATAGGTCAGAAAATATCTATGACCAATCCATCTTGTGAAACCATATGATAAAATAACTATGAACAATAAATCATGTGAATGAAGGTTAGAAAATAACCATGACCAATACATCATGTGATAATCCAATCAAAAATTGAAAAGAAAAACATTTGGGATCTAACCTATGGGTATATATACTATACATAAATAATAAATCCCCAATCCAGGCCTAAATTGGATCTAACCGGTTTATCCACTAGTGAAATTAATGACCATAAAGTGAAAGAAAACTTCAAGTGGCATTAAACGCATTATGATTTTCATTTTTATTCTTGACACACCCACGATCTTCCAATGTTCTATATTTGTACAAAAATATTTAATAATATTTTCCCACTATTTCTAAAACATTTTAAATGAAAATACAATATTCTATGGGAATTTAAAACCCATTTTAAACCAAAACAAACATTAAAAATTATTTTATCAAATACATAGTTTTCAAAAACAATTTTTAAATAAAAAACATTTAAAACATGATTTCCTTCAAAACAATTCAATTTTATCAAAATTAAATTAAATTCAATAAATAACACAAATTAATTTACAACAATTATAAGAAATTCATATAATTGTACATTTTAATAGAAAAAACTAACTCAGGAATGGAGGTAGTATTATTCTTCCAAAAAATAGGGACTGGGGAAGAGTATATCGAGTCCTCATGATCTGAGATCAATAAGAAAAACAAAAATTCTCGGCAAAACCACTTCGATCTATGATAGATAGTCAAACATTAGTTCCAAAAGATGAGAGGGGAATATATCCAATAAGGATCTAAGCAGAAAAATGGAAAATCAGAAAAAAAATGAAACATAGCTTGAGCTTCTCTGTTAGTAATGAAGGGAAATTACCATGAGTCCAAAGATAATAACCTATAAATCAATAGGTAAGGATTTGGACAAGCATAAATGAGATTAGGATTGATATACAATAATCTTTACCTAAGGTAAAAGGGTTAAAACAAAAAATTTAAAATTTTGGAGTGCCGGTCATGGTTAGTCCTCACAATTAGAAAAACTATGCACCAAATACATTTTAATAATGTCTCTTTTTGAATATAAGAATTATGGTCTCCTAGTACAAGATAGACTATTTTTTCAAACCATATACCCCATTGGACAATCACCTAGAACCAAAACGGTTACCCCCGGTGATCCACATGGATAGTAATAACCATGCACCAACTATTATTATGTTATGTATCCACCAAAAATATCAATTTTTATCCCTCATTCCACTAAAACCACATGAACGACATTAAATAACACCCAAACATAAATTTAAGCATACGTAGGATATATTGGTTACTACATTTCTTCTCAGAGCATTTGGCACACTATTCTCTTATATAATATGGTAATAGATTTAATAATGATAATCCTTGATCAACTCTGACCACCTTCACTGGTTTATATTGATCTCATTTTGTGGGAGTATATACATGAGGATTTTATGATATGTATATATGTCACACTCTTCACTGTATTGATAATGTCCCCAAATATTCAATGTGAAAATTATTGAAGACATCTTTAGATTAATGATTGTGTTTTTCTTATCATGGATATTTAATTATAGTGAGGCATAATATATCACATTTTTTATCTTTTAAGAGTACACTTATGAATAAATATTTGTACATATCATTGTAGATCACAAATACCTCTAAACATGTGGGTAATATGAGAATGTATTGGAAGATTATCCTATTCATTAACTCCTAAAATCTATCTTCACATTCAATTATCCAAAAATATTCACCCCATTAAAATTTATATTGGTCAGTGGTATTGAAAATCATGAGAAATTTCCCAAAAATCGAGGATAATACCCAAATCAACCAAGAAATGTTTAGATCTCCTTAAAATTTGTTGGTATGGTTCATCCATCAATTTCCCCTATTTTTTAATTATAAATATATATCCCTTTGTTGGTGAAAACATTCCCCAATAAATGTTACTTGATTCGTGGAAGAAATCACATTTACAGTAATTTTCATAGAAGTTTTATTTTCTCAATGTCATTAATAAAATGATTAAATTGTCGTCATGTTCCTCCATTATTTTGGAGTTAAAAATAGTATCATCTATAAATAATGTGAATGTTTTTGAATTAATTTCTAAATAATCCATTCATTAAATCAATTAATATTTTTGTACCAATAGTGAATCAAAATGGAATCACTATGTAATCATATTACACAAACCTTGTACAAAACATTAACTTAGGGATTTCCTCTTTATTCACCTTTACATTATAATATAATAACAAAATATCCACCATAGAGAAGTATTGGGGTCCACATAGGTGATCAAATAATTTATAAAACCATAGTAGAGGATTCTTGTTATTTATTATATGGTTTTTGATTTATATATAATCATTTTAGAGGAACATTGAACCATCGTTCTTCTTAAGGAAGAGTACTAGTTTACCCTAAGGTAAAGAAGTTGGGCGTACAAACCCATTATCCAAATTCTTGTATATTTTCTTCTTAATCTCTTCATTAAATACAATGTACATTATATATAGAGTCTTTTATATTGTTGAATATTCAGGTATAAGTGTGATTGAGAAATCAACGTCACGTCTTTGAGGATGATCATAATGTTATTTGGGAAACACATCAGCATATTTCCGTATGATGTTCATGCCATCATGGATGTTATTTTACTTAGTTTCAATCATTTTAACTAAATATAATTTTTCATAATGTAATAATATCCAGTCATGAGATAATTATACCAAAGGATATTCATCCCCCACCCAACACTTGTATTGAATCATAGGGAGATATGTGATATAGAAGGTTATTTACTTCTCTCATCAATTCATAGTGGATTTATACCAGGAAAGCCAATCCATAGCTATAATTTTAATAAATATCATTAAAGGTAAGGTCAACAGGTTCTATGGGATGTTTAGCCAAAAATATACCTATGATATAAGTTATATAATTTGAATTTATTAATTTATTAATTTTCCATTATTACATATATGTCCACTTCCATGTTATTATATTGTGTTTGAATAGTTCTACTAAACATAAATGATATGAAAGAATGTTTAAAACCCAAATTAAATAATATGATCCCTATTGTAATAGATAACCTTCTATCCTATAACTACTTAAATTTTAGGATATGCCTTAGTAGTTATTATGGAATAAAATCACACCTACTCTCTAGGACTTAGAGGTTTTTGGAATTGATTCTCATCAATTACCCTTAGCATAGTGGATTTATTCTCATAGTTTAGTTTTCCCTTGTAGTTGAAACACTAAAATAAATTATGGGGTTTTACTATAGAAATAATTTATTCTATCTCATTGGGGGTTTCATTCCCCCACGATATTTATCTATTATGATTCCAAAACTAAAATCCATTCTCCATTTCCAATCTCTAGACCTGAGTTACCCTTTAGATTATCTAATCACTATTTTCACTTAAGGGAACATCAAAAAGTTTATCATATCAATAAAAGTCTCAAATTACCAAATATTTTTATAGACATGAATCGAGACCACCGAAGAAGTTGTTGAATTTACTTTTATGAATAATGAAAATGAGGGAGGTGTATTTTGAATGTCTTGTGATGTTTTCCTCACACACCCCAAATGGTTCTATCATCCTTTTTATTGAGGCTATGGAAATTCCCCTATATTTTATATCATATTATTTAAGTAAATTATTTATTGAAAATAATTTTCCATAATACATTCCTCTCAATCTATTTGATCTATTCCTTATGTTTTTTATATTTATCAGCATCAAATATGAATCATATTCACTTTATAAGTGATAAACAGCCTACATGACCATATCATTATCAACTCATTGGAGTATGGATGACATATTTTTAATGGAGTTTATAAATTGATTCATCATTAAGGGATTATAATATCCACTAAAAGTCTATGGTCATTGTCACATAAAAGTCTCAATAAAAACTTCATTTTTATGCTGGGGGTGTGGGTTTTCCCCTTGATTCAGGTTTCATTTCATAACATGAGTATATTGAAAATGTATTGTCATTGTGTTCTTAACACCTCCTCTCATCATGTTTGGAATCTAACTTGGTAATCCTTACATTTTTCATTACATTGGTTGTTGAACCATTTCCTCACAATCATAGTCATTGACTAAAATAAGGTAAAATTAGTGATGAGTATTTTTATACTTCTAAAAACCAAAACTGAAAACTATGATGATTTAATGGATAACTAATACATGGTATGTGTTACTCTTAATTTTAATTTTTAGTTTTAAATATAAGTTATCTATGGTATATTTACTAATATAACATTCATTGGGCATTTTTTCCCTTAATAATGTTTCATACCGAGATTTTAAATTCAACAAAAAATATCCCCCAAGAGAGTAAAACATGCAGTGAAATAAGCCCAATTTTTCATGCACTAGGAGAATAGTGGTTCAATGAAAAAAGAACCATTTTAACTGTTATTACACCTAAGTATAACTATGTTGAATCCACATCCACTTATATTATCCAAATATGGATTTTGTTTCCTGGAAGCTCTTACTCAATAATTTACCCAAATTTAGTGAATTTATATTATGTTTATCCTTATAAAAAATTCATTAAATAAATATTTATAATACAAATGCCTAAAATAACTAGACCATATTCTGATACAAAAAATAGCAAGCCATATATTTAATAATCCTTTATTAATTAATTATTACATAAATATACATACAATACAGTCCTCGAAGGTTTTATGGCCTATTTTATTTAGGAAATTAGGTATATAACACATTAAGTTGAAACATGTATATACCAACAATAATTAAAAACTTAATAACATTACCTTATATTCCATCTATATTCTAACATTTCATGGGATAAATTTGGGGTGTGAATAAGAAAATTGTGTTCTATAAATATTTGTAAGGGAATAATCAAAAAATAACATGGTAAAATAAATACATGTTATTAAATATGAATATCAAGGAGACATAAAGTGGATAAGAATCATAAAAATGATCATAGAAGAAATATATATGATCATAACATCAATAAAACTACATGAAACATCACTTCATAGTAATAAGTCAAGGACAAACAAAAAAGATATCATAACATACTGTGCATAGAATAACCTCTTAGTAAATATACATTCAATATAATAAGATAAAACCATTACCCAACTCATTTATGGGATGTCCAATCTTATGACCACCCATCACATTCATATTCTATACATGGGTGCCATATAGATCATAGAACATACATATGTCTTTCATAACATTTACTCGCATGATAAAGGATTTTAGGGTATTTAAAATGGATTCCCCAATCAATGGATGATAGGTAACTCTAGGTGAATAATATTTATTGGAAATGTGGATGTGTATACACAACAAAAAGAATTCCAATGAAATCACAAGGTAATATCAGTATCATAACAGGTGTACGTAATGGTTAATGAAAGGGTTTATTGAGAGTGAAGTGTTGTCATTAATTAATTTTGAATCATACGGAAAAAAATAGAGATGTGTGAAAACACATTCCAAATTGATAAATTTTAAATAATATTGAATAATATAAACAATGATCTTTAATATAGAGTATGAGGAAGAGAGAATCCCTTTACTATAAGAGGGAACTTTTAAAATATTGATAGATGCTTCTTAAAAGCTTTGTAATATGTTTGGTTGGAATTATATAGGTATAGAGAGATTAAATTCATGATAATATATTTTGATGGAATATAATTGGCTGTTTGGGTGGGTATTTAAGGAAAAAGAGCGGGGATTAATTTATTAATTTCTAAACAATGTTTTTGGACAAAGAATCAAAACCACAAACATTATCACGGGTTTTTAAGATGGTTCTTACCAAAGAGGAGTGGTAGTAAATATTTTATAAGTAAAATAATTAAAAATATAAAAATAATACCCTTTTTGATGTAGAAGTGAGTCGTGTTTATAAATAATTTATTTTAAAAACATAGTATATATTATTTTCATTGGAGGATTCATTAAGGGTTTATAAAATTAATAAAATAACTTCAAAAACACATTTTTTTAAATTGGAATTAAATTTTCAGCCACTAATTCTCTTTATTATATTAATTACATTATTTTTTACTATTATGATGTCATAATACATACCGTATATTTATACCATAATTAATATTTATAAAAAATTTATTATCTCAGAAAAATATGAAAAAATCGCTATTGGATAAATTAGAGGGGATAATTTGGAAAATGATATTTATTTTATAAAAATAATTCCTTAAATATTAGAATGTACAAATTTAAATAAAAATTCTCATTTATTAAAAAATATTTTTTACAACAATAACATTTCCTTGACCCTTATAATTATTGTATTGAACTTCACTAAATTATATAATCATTTATTTATAAATATTATTTATTATGAATATTATATGAAAATATAATTTATTTAAAAATGATTTAATATATCAAAATAAGTGTATTAATTAAATATATATATTTTTTAATAACATAATATTTGTTTCTTCATATCAACATTTAATTTTCATCAACTCATATAAAATTATTGTAATTTACAGTGATATCTATAACAATTATTTAATTAAAAATGAAAATATTAAAATTATTACTACTAGATTATAGATATATAACTCTTTATTACAATAATGTACACTCTATGGGTAATGTGTTTGATAGTATATATTCCTTTAAAATATTATACTAACATTGTTTGGGATGTGATCTTGTTAAATTTGATATTATCTAGTAAATGGTTCTGTTCATGATTTAGTGGTTAAATTTTATCTTGGGCTTTGTCAAAGGAAAATCATATTGATTCCATATCTTTCTAAATATATAATAAAAGGGATTCACAGGGTGTGATCATTGTATTTGAGTCCATTTATCCTTCCATATTTGATAATATGACTTTATAATAACCCTTAATAAATAATAATCTTATTTTTCATGTTACTATTGTTATATTATCAATTTTTATGATGATTAATAGTATTTTAAATATGTTAGGATATATTTTTTAATTTGTTGAAAATAAATAATGTAGTGTATGTGTATTTATAGCTACATTGCTTAATAAGGAATTTATTAATTCAAAAAAAGAATTTTATTTATAAAATTTTAGATTGTTATGGGTACCCAAGAGACTCTCAAATGTTTAATACAGTCTCATTTTTAAGAATAGGCTTGGGTTGATTTTATCATGATTAAGTTATGTTATATCAGATGGTATCAAGAGAATATATGATATTGGATTTAGTGATGCAGTAAATCCCTTTATATTTATTTATTTGATTTTGGAATGTTTATGTAATCATTATAGTGGTTGGTTAGTTGTATGGATGACATGTTTTCTTCGTGCCCTTATTGTATGTGATTAACTGATTATTCATGTTTATATTATTCGTCTTATGTTTTCACTTTATTTCTATATGATTGTATTTATTTATTATTTTATACAATGATGTATATCATTAATATTAATAATTAGTAATTTTATCTATTATTGTGCACTCTGGTCAGTGGGTATGTTCTCCCTGTGGTACTAACCTAGAGCTCCAATGCTAGTTGTAAACCTCTAGAATATGAGGAGGATCTTTTATGGACATGTAGTGAACATGTCTATTACTATTATAGAGTGGAATGGGGAGGGATTTAATAGATACAACTAGCACTATGAATACTGAATCGTAGTATGTAATTCCTATGTATGTAAAGCATTCTAGAAACATTAATTGAATACATAAGGGTTTATCATATTGTTTTTGTTATCGTACTATATTCTTCAAAATATAATTTACAATTATTCTACTAAACATTATATGGTAAAAAATATAATACCCCAACAGTAGTAACAAGATAGGGTTGTTATTTAATTACACTTTTATAAAATATAATAGATCGTATTACTTGGGATCTAACAGTTTTGTAGTCTTAGGAGACTATATATATATATGATCTTTCTATTATATTTTGTTAACTTAAAACATAACATATAAATTCAATTAAATATTTAATATTACTTCTAGAATTTACTTGGATAAATCATTGTACACTTCTTATTTTTATATAGACACAGAAAACCAAATAAAGGGGTGATCTTAGCTTCTTAGTAAGGGGTTTTGTACAATAAAATCTATATTATAATAAATAATGTATAAATAATATGCAAAAAATTACTATAAATCATATAATTCATATAATTAATAACATGAGCATGAAATATATATATATATATATATATTAACAACATAATTAATTAATTAAATAATTACATGGATGAAAAATTAATAATTTCATATTGATGGAGTGTATAATATGATAAATTGTAAACATATAGTCAAGTACTTATTCCAAGACATCATACCTAAATGGAAAATTCACATACTAAATAACTAATCCAGATAGTCTTATGAGACCTACCAACACATCAATTGGATATATAATTTCAAACCCCACCCATTATATAGTAAGTCCAATGCATCTATCATATAAAAGAGTTGGGATAACAATTCATATAATAATGATGTAAAAGGAACCATTTAGATACATATTTCTCGATAATTAATATTTTTCTGCATATTATTATTTGGTATATATATTTTAAATTTGTCCCCTTTAAATGGAATAATAAGGATAACAATGTGAATATCGATCAATATAGATTTAATTTTTGGCTATTCAAAATACAATGTAAAATATCAATAATAATTCTGTAACCTCGTGGAGTAATTTTATCATATAGGAATGTAAATAGCTATAAATGAATACAATTTATGGAGACCTTATAAATGAAAGGAAAATATCCCTTGTAATAGAAATGATTTTTATCGAAATTTAATGGATTATGATGGTTGTATAATAAAAGGAAATGGTAGTTCTTCATTGATAACATACTCTTGTTATTTCATCCTTATATCTTTGGATTTCAATTGAGAAATGTAGATAAGTGTTTGTTACCCCTTACCTTAATAAGCCTCCAGAGCACTTAAGGCTAACATCCAGAGAGAAACATGGATAGAGTTTGGAACTATTATCTACCAACGTATTTTCCCAAATCTTCTTGAGATAGAAAACTATGGGAAAATTGTGCAAAATCGTTTTGGAGTGAGAAATAAGAAGAGGATGGGTGATAATTTACCTACAATGAAGGGGGTTTTTTTATTAATTAATAATGATAGTATTTAAACATTAAATTTTGGGAAAATATAAAACCAATGGACATACCATGGTTTTAAACCATGGTATTTGACATTTAGGGCATAGTTTTTTATTTTTATATCCTTAAGTATGAAAGTACACACAATTGTATTATTTTTTACCTAGAAAAATATATATATTCAAAATGAACTATTGTTAAAATTAAAAAACGTAAATTAAGAGTCATAAATTTTTTTATAGTTTTGGAAAAGTGATTTTATTATTTAAAAATATATTATTTTCATGATTAAACATATTTTCGATCAATAATTAATTTATATTTTTTATTACATAATTTATAAGTCATTATTATGTTATAATAATTATGAAATATTCATATCATATTATAAATTATACAAAAAAATATGTATTATCTTTAAAAAATAGGAAAACAATACCATTGGATAATTTTAATGTTCTAATTCCGATTTTGATGTCCTCTTTAGACATTATTTTTTAATTGATGTGAAATTTAATTAATATGTAAAAAAACATGAATATTTCCAAATCAATCATTTGGAAATATAATTTAAAAACTCCTTTATAAGTTATATATGTATTGTTATATTTTTATTTTCCAAAATATAATTATTTTTTATAATGAAAAATTAAATTAATATTATATTATATTTTATATTTTATTAGAATCTTTTACATAAAATAATACATAATCAATAAAATGGTTATATTTACTAGTATGATAGTCATTTTACAAAAATATAGATTATAGTGGTTATATTTCTCTTAGTATAAATTCACTTCATTCATAACACTAAAATAATTCGATTCATTCTCTATGTTTCTTAAATTTTCATTCCCATATATATTTTTTTCTTTCTAATTTTAATGAATATAGCACACTTTTCATTATTTTTAGAGAATGATCCTCTGTTGTTTAAGATTATAATGTTACCCAATATTGTTTCTTGATTTATGGTACCAGTATTGGATATTAAATTGAACGTCATTTTCTAGTATTTTGTAATAATATTATATTGATATAATGGAATGTGAATTGAGTAATATTTTTTAAATAAGTCTTTATATAATATATTAATATTTTAGGTTTTATGTCCTCATTTAGTAGATTCACTGAAAGCGCTACAGAATCAAAGACACGTAACACAAAACATAATGTGACCCAAGAACCTTCCTTTGTAGTTAAAATATTAATATTGAATCTTAAATATAAAAAGTTAAAATCCAACTATTAGGATAGTATAAAATTCATGATAAAAAAATACATCAAGAAGATAGTATATGTCTCTCCACATATACCTAAACAAACCAAGACACACCATCCCAACTCACATCCTAAAATAAAATTAAGGGGCCTTGAAAACTATTTTTAGATCTATTTTTAGGATCTAAGATGAAAATCATCATATAGCTACACTGTACAATACTCTAAGGTCTCTAAATAGGTTATATATGATATCAACACTTTCAAAATGGGGTTATACAACATTGTAATTGGACATAATATCCCTAATATTTATCAGATTTTAGTATCTTGTAATGTGGTCAGTTTTCCCACACATATCTCACTTAAATCTCCTAAACTAGATTCCACCCTTTTTCGCTTTACTATGGTTTTTGGTTTGGAACTTAATGTCATGAATAACTGGCACATACATTACCTCACTACCCAAAACATTTAGACCATATATCTGAAGAATCCTAAAAACCATGTGCTTGACCATTTTTAATGTAATATAATCCATACCATACATCATAAAATTATTAATTGGACAAAATGAAGCATCCATGGAATTAAAAAACATAAAATCCTAATCCTCATACACTATCATAATGTCCACATTGGAAAAATATAAAATATATTTATTAAATTCATCAATATAAATCTAAATTTGACTTCCAAATACAATTTTATAATTATAAAGATGTATTATATTTTTTATGCTACCAACAAGAGACATAGTCATATAAATATTTTCATGTTTCAACAAGAAATAATAATCCATGTTCTCATAAAAGACATCAAAAATAAATTTTCACCTTCATTCAATAAAAATAGGGAGTACACATTATTATAAATACTAGTATACAAATAAATATACGATTTTGATGTCTTTATACTGGAAGAGACTGAATAGTTTATGTCATAAATCAAATATTTCTTATGATGCATTTAGATGGCTGTGGATTTGACGTTATATTAATGGTGACATAATATGTTGTCTCTATATGTGGTGGGTATATGGACTACATGACATGTATATAAATGAAACATGATCAACAAAATTTTTGGAGTTAATCAAATATTAATTACAATACGTTTTAATGTGATGGAAAAAATACATATGATGCATTCATTGACTATGTTATTTACTCATATTTAAAATCATATCATTTAATACACATAAATTCTTGAGGAGAATCCTCAAGGTTTCTATGTATATTCCTCAACCATGTGATGATGTTAATTATGTATGTGGTATATTATAAGATATATAAAATATTCCTAAACTAGAATATCTCTTTATATTTCTATGTATCCTTTTGTAGTGTTTCCAAATCATGGAGGTTAGTCAATATCATTCATACGGTGAATAATTTGAGCATAACCCATGGTTACCTCCAAAGGTGGGATTGTTTTTTTGGATACTTTATTGATATATAATAATAATATATGAAGGGGTCAATTTAGTGATAGTAGGTGGTGATGGATTTGAAGATTGGTATACAATAGATTAAAATATTCATTATTTCACAATCCTATATAGATTTTAATTGTATCTGCATGATTTTTAATGGTAAGGGTCTCTAATGTATTACAATATTGTTATTAAGTCTCAATAAATCCTTACTAAACCCAATAGTGGTATCAATGGCATCAATCTTTTAAGATTTATGAAATCATGTATGAAATGAAGGGACAATAAAAAACATAACATCATTTTTCACCTCCCAAATATAATGGGTATACTATATTACCCTAATTTAGAAGTGTTCCATTTAAGGATCATCACGATATACCCTTTAAAATATGGTTATGATTATGGTTCATTCTAGTTTACAATTATATAGAATGGTTCTCTATAACAGTCATCTGAGTATACATTTATAGAGAAGGGTTGTTTGTGAGAGTTATCTAATGATAACCTTAGGCAAAAGCTTATGCATATGGGTCATCACTGGATACCTTTACACAGTGTTATTCATAAGGGTCTTATAAGGTTACCCTTATTCCCAAGATTCTACGTAAGGGTAATTTTAGACCTCCTTTAAAATGGTAGGGTTCCTCTATAAGGGTATTAGTAAGAATAAAAATTATTTATTTTTATTAAATTTTAATATGGTATATAAATTGGTTTCGATATAAAAAATTCTAGGGTATGAAAAATAAAAACTTTTGAGTATAAATTAAATAATAAAAATGTCATATTGGCATCTCCACTTTTGAAAACTAAATAATTAAAGAGATAATTTATTTATTGAATTCAATTATGAATTGAATTAAATTATTTATAAATTCTATATAAATAATGTGAAAATCTATTTTAGAGTATTTATGAAATCTATAAAGGTGTTTTATAAATTAATTAACTATCAAATACATACGGTTAATTGATTAAATATTTTTGAAACACTTATTATAAATATTTCATTGATATAAAATAGTTAATAATAAGAATATATTTTTTAAAATTTAAATGGTATATAAATGGTATATAAATAATTGTATATGATATTTTGGAATATTTTAATTTATAGTTACCTTATATATTAATTAATTATAATTACATTGTAATTAATAACATAAATATTTATGAAACAATTCAAAATAAATATTACATATATTGAAAAAAATTAAAATAAATATTAACCTATTATATAGAATACACTGTGATATAGAAATAATTTTTTTATTTAGAATTATTAATGGTAATTTATAGTGTTTATAAATTAAAATAATAATTCCATAATATAAATTGTTTACAGTTAGCTTTTATGTATTAATATCTCATAAATGGTTCTCTCTTGTTTAAATATGTCTAATATTCATCTATTTATAAATTTATTCATTAATTTATTCATTTTAATAAAATATCTAGCTTTGGAATATTTTTATTCATTGTTCAAAATTATATATTCCTTCTTATGAAAATGTTATTCATTTCATTTCACACCAGGATCATCAAATCAAGATTTAATTTTTATATACATTGACCATTGTTTTTTATTTTTGTTATAATCTTGGATTTTTTAGTTTCAAATAGTTTTTGATTTTTTGGATTTAATATATTTTTAAATGAATTCTATCATGAGTAAATTCATCCCAGATAGAGGGAAAAAGTGTTAGACTACCCCCTAGTATAGAGACTTATGCATTAATCTGGACAAGAGAGGGGATATATATCTATCACTCTAGGATTAATCATGTAAAATTATGAATCTAATGTAATGATAATCATTTAGAGTAAGTTTTCATGTACTTTATACATTTAATACATGTAAATTTAGATAAATATTTTTGTCTCCTATATTTGGGTGAGTAACAGAAATATCAAGGCCGTGTAAAGTGTTTCATTGTGAATATATATTTAATATATTGATTTGGATTAGGGAATAAGATTCTAATACTAAATAGTTAAAATTATTAATATATAAGATAATGAGTATGAGAATATACTAAAAATTAAATACCCTTTCAAAATAATATATTCAATATTCCTTCCAAATATGAAATTATCAAGACCATGATTATTCAACTTGTAATGTCATTCAAACTCCTGACCACAAGATTATATTGTGTGTGTCAATAAAGTGATAGAAAACACTAAATTCTTCTATTTCTTAGGTTATACCAAATATGGTTTCCCTATTCCATCATTTGTTTGATTGTTCATATGATTTTATCTGGGTCACACTAGTTATGAGATAATAAGATTAATGCTAAAGTGACCATGAGATTAATGAAATATGGATACTGGCTTACTAATGGGTATGAAAATTTTAAAATGGGTAATCATTTTAATGGGATCCCATTAAATAAAATTCCTTTTAAATGGTAATAAAACATGATTCTCATCTAATAAAATACAATTTTATAGATAATTCCATAACAAACATATATTTTGTTGGTCGGAGTAGTTAACTCAAGAGGGGAGGGGTGAATTGAGTAACTATAAAAAAAAATTTAAAAGATATTTGTTTTGAAAATAATGATTTCCCCAAAAATAAATACAACCCAGTTAATCAAGGTTATAATGTTATTAAAGCTTGACTGTTTAAAAAACTTCACATAAGATTGATTAATTCTCAGTAATCTTAATTGGTATTATAAATATTACTTTTGAAGTTATCCTACTAAGAC
The DNA here is from genome assembly GCA_963277665.1 of Viscum album. NCBI lineage: Eukaryota > Viridiplantae > Streptophyta > Magnoliopsida > Santalales > Viscaceae > Viscum > Viscum album. The sequence continues at coordinate 1,464,084,211 of OY728125.1, read as the reverse complement.
AAATCAGATATAACTTATATCCAAGACTAACTATCAGAGTGAATTTAGTGTTTTTATAGATTGTGCAGTAAAGCAATAAAACAGAGTAGACTAAATTTAAATTGCATAGTATACATAAAACAAGTGGTTTAGTCTCAAGCCAAGTCCTAATCCACTCCACTTGGTGATCACCAGCCGCCAAGTAGTTTATATAAATAAACTCTGATCCACACCCTGGATCGGGGTTAACCACAGTACATGGACTATCCAGGCCACACAGGGACCTCTTCCACAGTTCTCCTGGGAAAACGAAATAATAACCGGGCCCAAAAAGGACACCTTCTATAGTTTTTGTGGGTAAACAAGTTTAACGAATTTGGTGTGAGGGTTTCGAAATCCTCTAGTTAAACGCATGAGTCAGTGTGTGTATAAAATATACAGTGTATACAAACTGCTCAAATGAAAATAAAAGAATCACTAAGAGAGAGAAAATGCACGTTTAGAATGATCTAGTGATTAGTAGTGGATCTATGGACTCCTTTGATAAGACAGAAATGCTTCTGAGTCCTTCTCTGGTTTTTGTGTTAAAAAACAGAATGTTGTGGTTCATCTTTTGTTCTTCATGAGTAAAGATGGTCTCCTGATCCTATTACATTGAGTGTTCTTCAATAAAATTGGATTTCATGCATGAGACAATTTCTTCTTTGAAGATCTTGCAATGTGTTCTTTGTGGTCATTATTGTCATCTTATTTTTCTGTTTAGTACAGAGTACAACTGTTTCTTGAGTTATCACACGTTGTATATTACATATGTTCCTCTCAGGAACTCTTCTCTTTATTGTAGAATACATGGGTTTTGGAAGACATGTTCCATTTACTTCATACCTTGTACCTCGTACAATGACTACAATTAAATATTAATTTTATCAGTGCATTAAAGGAATCAAATATGACTATTAAAAAGATAAATTGGAAAATGACAAAATAGTTAAGAAACAGTGTCACAGTATATATGCAAACAGTGTCTCCTTCACGGTATGTTCTTCATGGTGTCACCTTCATAGTGTCTCCTTCACAGTGTCTCTTTCACGGTATCTCTTTTTCACGGTGTCTTGCTTACTGGTTATGGCTTCACGTTGCCTTGATGACTGTGTCTTTGCTAGCTGTGTCTGGCACTTTGGAAAACAGAGTGTCAGGATTACAGTGTCAATTCATAGCGTCTTTCTTCACGGTGTTAGAATTAGTGTGTCTTATACTTAGAAAAAATAACTGTATTCATACATAAATAGTAATATTCATATAATTAATTGATCTTAGCCATTATAAGGTATGAGATAACTTGAATCATAAATACACATGACTAATAACATTTGTGATATTTGTGAACATTAATAAGATTTGTAATTATTATTCTGATTTTTTATCATTAAAACATGATTAATACATGAGGAGTCCAAAAATATACCCCGTTTTGATGATACCAAGACATGTATAGTAAAAAGGTATATTGAATGTAGCTACAGAGAAAATAGCATATAGAATAACAGATAACATCTCACCTTTTCTCCCCCATTTGGGATTATCAAAAAGTATAAATAATAGAGGTCAAACAGTGAATATTTCATTAAAAGTGTTCCGAATACAACATACAATAGAAATATAAAAAATCAATGACATCCCCATCAAAAAACAGTAGTCACTAGACATCTTCAGGGATTGGCCTTCTCTTTTCCTTTTTCAGCAGTAGAAGAAGAAGCCATAGGGGTAGTTGCTGATGTAGAAGAAGGCATAGAAGTGGTAGAAAAGGAAGGTAAAGGGAGAACTTCAAAGACTGATGGAGCCAATGTAGGAGCTATAGAAGATTTAGGTAGTTGCTGGTCAAGGATGATAGGACTGATCTGACTAAGAGCCTAGCCAACATACATGGTTGTGCAAGTGAAGGCAGAAGTGTAAGTAGGCAAACCAGGTCTGAGAGGAGTAGCCGCTGGAGCTAAAATTGTTGTGCATTGAACATGGAGATATGGCCTTAGAAGCATGATGAATTCTGTGATTATATCCCCTCCATACTGCATATCCTTTTCAAAATCATCTTTATTTTCTATGAACTTTTCCAATAATCTGGTAAACTCATTCAGCTTCTGGACTTTGTTTTTGATGGCTTGGGTAACATGAAGGATTCCCAGATTTCCAACAAGGTATTTGAAGTTAATGTTCATATTAGTTTTTAGAGAAAATCAGGTTGAAATAGAAGTCCAAATTCTTGGATATTTCCTGCTGAGGATCATTGGAAATCATTGAGTGAATTTGAACCATGTTAATCACTCTATCACTATTCTTAACAACTTCGGATCAAGGATCCAAATCAAAGACACTTAAGGAATTCTGGGTCTCTTGATTATTGATCTGAGATGGGAACTATACAAAGAAGGAGTAGAGGTTTGACTAGAGGAAGTAGAAGCTTTAACAGCAGTGGTTAGAGACTTGAGGTGATTCGGATCCTTTTGAAGACAACCAGTATATTCATTTGTGAGTTTGTTCAGGTTCTCCATAATTTCTCTCATGTGGTGCAACATCTACGTGTGCCTTTCTCCAATATTTTCATCAAAGGATAATAGGTATGGATGAATCTGGAACACAATATCTCTAGAAATGTGAGAAACATCATGTTCAAGAGAACCAGCAACGGGTGTAAGTTCTGATCTAGAATGGAATTCTCTCTGGATGTCTTCAACCATGCTATTCAGAGTTGTAACTTTAGTACTAAGAAACTTGTTCTCATCCCTTTCTTCTTGAATTTCATGAATCATCTTTGGTTGAATATTCCATATAATCTTTTCTAAAAGCTGTGAGGCGTCTTCCTGACTCAGTTGGGTCATAAGATGAGGTTGAGAGGACACGAAACTCTCAAATCTAGCTAAGATAGTGCCTCCAAAGACTTTCAAGTCATCCTTGATGACAAAAGATTATTTTTCAGGTAAAGGTGTAGGTGCATGAAGTGGTAAAGGTGTAGGCTTAGGTTGAGGTTCAGGTTCAGGTGTATAGAGTGTGACAGATTTCAGTTGAAACAAAGAAGAATGGTCAATCCCAGTGCTAGTAACCTGTTTAGTTTCACTCAAATCATAAAAGCTAGGGAATTTATACTGAGTGTCCAACGCAAAAGACTCAGTTGGTTGAGATAATTCAACAGACTCAGCTTAACCAGTTTCAACTTCACTAGTTTCAATATTTTGAGGTTCCTCCCCCTCAACATCAGCTTCCATTTCAGGACCATGAGGCCCAGGTACTTGATTTAAATCCACTAGTTCATTTCTAATATCCTCATCCATTTCTTGCCTAACCAACTGAAAGGCTATCTCCATCATCTCTTCAGCAGAGTGTATAATCTCACGAACCAATTCTTCTACAGGAAGGTCTTCTAGATTAGCTTCTTCCATAACAGGGAGGTGTTCCATATTTGTTTCTTCCATCACAAACTTCTCAGGTTCTTGGATAACTTAATCTCTTACAGCCTTAGGTTGGGTTTCCAGATTTACATCATCTCTTGGGACATGAGGTTCTTCTTCAATAATAATAGGAGGAGTGGTAGGCCTTCCTTCCTCAACAACAACTTCATCCATTGGACGAACTTCAGCTGCCTCTTCCTCTTCTTCTTCATCTTCTGGATACTCAACAACTTCAAGTAGTTATAAACCAGGATCATAAATGTCCTTTGACCTTGTTGGATAGTCTACATGATTTAACATCTCATAAAGCTTATCATTATATTCAACCCAATCCTTCTTCCAGGGGTTCCAATTTATTTTCATCCTCCCGATGGTAGGTTTAGATAATCAATACTCATAGTCCATAAGTGATTCTTCATTTCATACAATTACTCCTTTTGCAACAAGCATTGCTGAAATCATTCTATTGTAAAATTGAGATGTGGATTTGTATGTGACCTTGATCAATTCACACATATAGCGAATAATGTATTTTCACAGATTTATCTTATGGCCATTCTTCATAAGATGAATCATAAATACATCGTAATACTTTAAAAAATCAGAGTCACCTTTCCTCGGGCTTATCAGATTTTGAACAAATTTGAGTAATAGCCTTGTCTCTCCATCAAGTTCAGCAGCTATGGCCCTTCGCTTGGTTCCATTTCCATTGAGAGATTGCGGTGTATTTTCCAGGTCAAATAAATCGGTTGTAGGTGGGGGGTCTCTTGGATAATCATCACAGATCCCTTCGTGAGGTATCCTAAGGCATGCATCCCATAACCTTGACGAGAAAGAGCATCTTTGTCCACTGATCCAACTTCTCACAACAAATCAGTCACCATCATCAATGGAAAATTGTACATACTAATAGAACAGAGCTACCATCCTCAGATAAATGACTCTATCCTTCTTAGAGAATAATTCGAGCCAGCCTTGTTCACTTAAAACGTTTAAAACCAATGGTTTTCTAGATAACAACCACTCAGGAAAAATTTCCTTTTCAGGAACAACACTACGGTTGACTAGTTTTGGATTTAGGGGTCCTCTAGGTGCCTGCTTCGGTGTTCTCTTCTGTTTCTTTGAGAGGTGCTTCTTAGATGAGGATAAAGATGGGTTCTTCATCCTTGGCATCCACTTAAGGTCAATATAGAGAGAGAGAGTTTCAAGTTTGAAAGGGTTAGGAAGGAGTGAGTGGGAGAAGGTTTGGGTGAAGAACCGGGTGAAAACCCTTTTGTTTTATCATTTGGGAATGTCAATCGTCACAAAAAATAAAAACACGGGAAATTAAAAAGCATTGAAATAAAAATTACCATGATACTAGTTAAAAGAAAAACATAAATAATTTTCAGTGTGAGACCGTGAATAGTCATTATGGTGTCATAGAATATGGTCTTCATGGTGAGACAGTACATAGTCGTCATGGCAAGACAGTTAATGGTCTGTTCAGTCATGGTGAGACAGTGAGTAAACTTTTCATTCACAATGATACAGTCAATGACAGACCATGAATACAAGGTTCTAAAGGTGAGACCATAAACACGAGACAATAACTGAGAAACCGTGAACATGAAACAGTAATGTAAAATATAGTAATGTATTAAACAGTAAGACCAGAAAGATATCTATTTGTGATTGATCATGACAAGATCATGTATGATGTAATCCATTCTCTCAGAATTTAATGTTTTAGTGAATATATCAGCATGTTGATACTCAATAACAATGAATTCCAAGGTGATATCAATTTTTTGATAATTTTCTCTCAAAATGTGATGTCTTACATCAATATGTTATGTCCTATAATGTGAAACAGTATTTTTTGAGATTTTGATAGCACTTGTGTTGTCACAAATTATTGGTACATGTCTGAATTGATATCCATAGTCTAGTACTGTGTGTTTCATCCACAAAATCTGTGCACAACAACTGCCGGTTGCTATGTATTCATCTTCTGTAGTAGATAATGCAACAGAGTTTTGTTTCTTACTACACCATGATACTAGTGTCTTTCCTAAAAGTAGACATGTTCCAGAGGTGACTTTCTTATCTAACATAGATCCACCGAATTCAGCATCAGAATAACTAACTAGTACACATGATTGTCCTTTAGGATAGAGCAGTCCTAAATTGGGTGTATGCTTGAGGTATTCGAAAATTCTCTTTACAACATTTAAAGGAGATTAGTTATGATTTTCTTGAAAGAGAGCACACATACACACACTAAACATAACATTAGGATGACTAGTAGTTAACTAGAGTAGACTTCTAATCATTCATCTATTAGTGGTTTGATCAATAGATTTTCCATCTTCATCAAGATCCAGCTTACAGGTGGTACTCATGGGAGTGTCACTACTTTTTGTGCAATCCAATCCAAAACATTTTAGAAGATCTCTAGTGTATTTAATTTTGATTTGAAACAATTATATCATTATTTTGAAATATTTTAAATCCATGAAAGAATTTTAGTTCACCCATTAAACTCATTTAAAATTTGTTTTGCATCATTTCAGAAAAATCAATACGTAATGAATTTTTTGAAGATCCAAAAATAATATCATCTACATAGATTTGAACAACTAAAACATCATTATAAATTATTTTTATAAAGAGAGTAGGATCAGCTACTCCTTTTGTAAAACCATTGGAAATAAAAAACGTACTTAATCTGTCATACCAAGATCTTGGAGCTTGTTTTAAACCATATAAATCGTTTGATAGTTTAAAAATATGATTTTGAAAATGGAGGTTTGTAAATCCAGGGGGGTTTTCAACCAAAACATCCTCATCTATATACCCATTTAATAATGAACTCTTAACATCCATTTGATATAGTTTGAAATTCAGATGTGCAGCATAAGCAATGAGAATTCTAATGGCATCAGGTCTGGCTACTAGAGAAAAAGTCTCCTCATAGTCAATTCCTTCTTCTTGACTATAGCCTTTTGAAACTAATATATCCTTATTCCTACCTACATTTCTATCTTCATCTACCTTATTTCTAAACACCCATTTAGTGCATATGACAAAAGTGTACTTTGGTCTTTCAACAAGTTTCCAAACTATATTTCTTTCAAACAGATTGAGTTCTTCAGGCAATACAGTTACCGAAAATTCATCACTGACAGCATCATCAATTTTTTTAGGTTCAAGTTGTTACAAGAAGGGTTGATGTTCAACCTGATTTCTAAGAGAAGCTCTAGTTTTTTTCCTTTCTCTTAGTCTCCGACAACATCATCTTAGGGATTTTTTCTAAGGGTTCTAACATTTCTAGAAAAAGAGGGACTAGATATTTCAGGTTCGTCAACAGATTCAGGTTCATTATGACATGATTGCATAGAATTTCCAGAATTGGAAGTTTTCACAGATTCTTTCGCAGAGTTATTTGAGTATTTTGAGTTGATGTTCAAATTTGATAAATTATCCTCCATATTTTCTAGGATGCTTCTAGGCTCATGTGGATCTGTTTCATCAACCGTGATATGGACATATTCTTCCACACATTTAGTTCTCTTATTGAATACTCTATAAGCATTACTTGAAATCGAATAACCTAGGAAAATTCCTTCATCACTTTTGGATGAAATTTTTCAAGATTATCCTTAGTGTTGAGAATAAAGTCTTTTCAACCAAAAACTCTAAAGTAATTAACCTTCGGCTTCCTATTATTCCAGAGCTCATATGGGGTCTTCTTGAGAATTGGTCTATTCAATACTTTATTGATTATGTAGCATGGTATGTTAAAATCATCATCCCAAAAGTAAATAGGTAGGTCATATTCACTAATCATAGTTCTAGCAATTTATTGCAAGGTTTTATTTCATTTTTTCTACAACACCATTCCGATGAGGTGTTCTACGGGCAGAGAAATTGTGACTATAAGCATTTTGTGAGAAAAATGATTCAAACTCTGGATTTTCAAATTCACGTCCATGATCACTTCTTGAAGAATTAATTTTATGTCCACTATGATTTCTGAATGATTTGGCATACATAGTAAAATAAGAGAAAGATTCACTTTTGTGAGCCATGAAGATGGTCCAGGTATATCTAGAAAAATCATCTACTAGAACATAAACACAGTGCTTCCCATTTAAACTAGATTCTCTAGATGGTCCAAACAAATCCATGTGAACCAATTCGAGAGGTTGAGAAGTGGAAACTTCATTATTCGATTTGAAAGATATATTTTTTTGTTTTCCCTTTTGGCAAGGATTACACACTTTTTTATTTGGAAACTCATGTTTGGTTAAGTCTCTAACTATGTTCTTCCTAGTCATCTTTCTAAGGGAGTGAATATGACAACCCTGCTTTTTATTACAACATAAAAATGCTTTATTAGATAAAACTTCACTTGATACAACAAAGAAGATCGAGAGGTTTAGTGCCTTTGGGGATTAGGAACATTACATAAAAACCTTAAACTTGAAATACAACTTCTTTATTGAAAACTTCCTTTACATGACCACTACATTTCTTCGTACTTAGCATTGCATGGGATAACCTGAGGACATGCATAAGAAAAGGGTGAGCTATAAAGCCCAGTAAGGGAGTACATAATGAATAACATGAGGAGTACAATACATGGTAGGCAATGGGCATATCAATAGAGCATAAGAGAAACATGAACATAAAGGCATGATAAAGCATGATAATCATAAACTGGAAATGTGGCAACAACACTTAACATTGAATTAGCATGAGCCAAGGCTCATTGCACATGGAGCATGAGTAAACCCTCATTTCACTTGAAGCACGAGTAAACCCTCGTTGCACTTGAATTAGCATGAGTCAACACTCATTGCACATGACGTATCATGATACTATACTTTACCCAATGCATTGGAGCGCTATAAAGGGAACACCCTTCTTAAACATTTCATTTCATGCATAAGTGTGCCACATGGATCATAAAATATGGATTCATAAAACATAATAATTTATTCCACGATAAAGAAATGAAGAATTCATACATGAAACGTTATAATCAATAAGTAAATGTGCATAAAGGTGAATACCCTTGATGGAGAAATGGGCATGGTATTCACTACACAATGATATTGGCTTAGAAAATCGCTGTGATTTCGGCAGCGTAACAGTGTGACATAAGAATTCATAAAAAAGGATGATGAGAGAGAAAGGGGTTCCTCATAATATTTACATGTAATGGACAGTAAGGAGGTCATATAGATACATGTCCCAACAATTGAAAAGGAATTTAGATTCATGATACAAAAGTATTGCTTGAAATAAAAAAGAGGAGAAAAAGGTTCCTTTCGTAATTTCGGCATAGTAACGGGTGTATATGGGAGGCATTTAATGAGAGATAAAGGAGTCTCCCATCATTCAAACAATAAGAGGGCAGTATGGGAGAGGTGCGAAACCATACCCCAACATTAATAATTGAAATTAAAAGGGCAATACAACATAAAGAAAATTGACAAAAATGAGAAAGGAAGAAAACGCCTTACTTGGAAGTGTGCTTTAAAGGCTAGAGAGAGGTTTGTGAGAGGCTTATTGGGAGCTTGGGGCACCTTGAGAGGATTATAGAGAGAGTAGGGCAGAGGTTGGATGAACATAAAGGGATTTGAGTGATGAGGAAGTGGGAGCTTGGGTGGGTTTATATAGGAAAGGTGAGAGAATTATTTATTATTTAGGTTTGGGACCCCTTATATTAAAATAATCCAAACCACAAACCATCCCATGGTATTTTCCAATGGTTTCAGGAAAAGGAAAGATGAAAACGATATTTTACAAGGACAAGGTCCGAAATTATTAAAAAATTAGGGTTGCTTATGTGGAGGTGAGTCACACTCCCATGGAAATTAATTTAAAAAGGCAAAGTGTTGAATAAGTCTTGAGGGCTCCATTAATGCTTTGAAAAGTAAGTCAAACAAACCCAAAACCTCATTATTTTAATGATAAAACATATATTGGCCGAACATAAGGATTATGGTATTTTATTACTTCACCATTGGGTCATTATGATGTCATAAAACACATTATATATTTAAATGGTATTTAATTTTTACCCAAAAATTTGACTGTCTCAGAAAATTATGAAAAATTCACCGTTGGATAATTTCGACGTCCTGATTGCAAAAATATATTTATTTTATCTAAATAATTTTATAAATATGTGAATTTTCACTTTTAAAATAAAAACCAACATTTATAAAAAAATTCACGGGTTTTGACAGAAATGGCTTTCAAACCTTAATAAAAATTTTAATTGCTTTCATAAAATTATAAGATCATTTATATTTAATAAAAATTAATTTAATATTAATAATAATATTTTATTAAAATATTATTTAATTCAAACAATCCTTTAATTTAATAAAATATAATTCTTAATTAAATAATAACTAAAAACACCATTTGTACTTTAAAAACTAATTACAATGTATCAAAAATGACTAGAAATTATATTCATTGTTATATACAGAAATAATGTACATGAACATGGTGCTACTTATTAGTTACATAACCGCTTAAAATTGACGCATAAGACCTAAGGGTAAGGTGTGTGATGGTGACAGACTTTTGGGGTGGCTCGGATAACATCGCTCGAGTTGTAATTTCAATCAACTTCCACTTTTCCCGTAGACGATAACGTTCGAGCTTGACTTGATGAAGCTCAGCTTGGGCTTGGTTAAGGGAAAATCCCAAAGATGCCACCTCTTTTCCGAGCTCTGACAAATGTGCTTCGTAAGGGGAAATTCTACTGGATGAGGCCATCACTTCCTTTGTCTGAGTAGAAATGGGTTCGTTAAAGCCTTATATTTATACTACTCAGATGATCACTGTTCAACGGCTATAAAAGTAATGATCACAAATCTTAACGTAAAACTAAAGAAGTTGACATATTATAAAAACATTTTTCATAAAGAAACATTTAACTGGATCAAGAGGGATTTTCTATTAATGAAACTTTGGGTCGTTACAATATTCCCCCCTTAAGAAATTTCTCCCTCGAAATTTTTCTTTTCCCACACTAAAACAAATGTGGCTAACTCAGCTTCATCATATCCTTTGACTCCCATGTTGCTTCTTCAAACTTGTGGTTTCTCCACAACACCTTGACGAGGGGCATTGTCTTATTTCGTAGAACCTTTTCTCTACTATCTAAGGTCTTCACAGGTTTCTCCTCATAAGAAATATCATCTTCCAATTGTACCACCTCGGAAGAGAGTACATGTGATGGGTCCGGTATGTACTTCCTTAAGAGGGATACATGAAAGACATCATGCACCTTGGCCATAATAGGTGGAAGTGCTAGTCGATAGGCCACATCCCCAACACGATCAAGAATCTCAAAGGGTCCGATGTACCTTGGACTTAACTTCCCTTTCTTTCCAAACCTCATGACCTTCTTCCACAGAGATATGCGTAAAAACACCATGTCTCCGACTTTAAACTCAAGGTCTCATCGTCGATTATCTGCATAACTCGTCTGTCGACTTTGGGCTGCCTTGATATGCTGCTGAATGGTTTTCACCTTCTCCACCATTTCTTCGACCATTTCTGGTCGAAGCAGTTTACGTTCACCGACTTCATCCCAACATGCCGGTGTTCTACACCTTTTCCCATACAGGGCTTCATATGGTGCCATTTGGATGCTCGAGTGGAAACTATTATTATAAGAGAACTCAACCAGAGGAAGATGTTGATCCCATCCTCCTTTAAATTCCATTGAGCACGCTCTCAACATATCCTCAAGTGTTTGGATAGTCCGCTCGGATTGGCCACCAGTTTGAGGATGATAGGCCGTACTAATGTTTAGTTCAGTATTCAGAGCATGTTGAAGACTCTTCCAAAACATAGAGGTGAATCTTGGATCTTGATCAGAAACAATAGATAGTGGTACTCCATGCAACCGTACCACATCCCTGATATATATCCGTGCCAGTCGATCCACAGGGAAATCCTCTCGAATATCAATTAAGTGTGCAGTCTTTGTAAGACGATCCACAAAAACCCAGATTGCGTTGTTGCCTTTAGATGTCCTTGGAAGTCCGGTGACAAAGTCCATGGTGATGTTCTCCCATTTTCATTCTGGTATGGGCAATGGTTGCATCATCCCCTTAGACTTCTGCCTCTCTGCCTTCACATTCTAACACACCAGGCACTTTGATGTATATTCAGCGATCTCCTTCTTCATATTATCCCACCAAAAGTTTTCTCGGAGATCTCGATACATCTTTGTGCTCCCTGGGTGAATAGAGAAATTTGAACTATGTGCATCATCCAAAAGTTCCTTCTTCAGCTCCGAACTTGATGGAACACATAGTCTTTTCCCAAACCGCACAATTTCTTCTTCATTAACATTAAACTCTAAGGATTTTCCCTTTTTGATAGCTTTCACTTTTTCTTGGATTCCCGCATCATCCTTTTGAGCATCCTTTAACCTTTCCAAAAGAGATGGTTGAGCAATCATTTGTGAAAGGATTGATGATGTTCCCGTCTTTATGATTCCCACATCCATCTTCATCAAGTCTAATAAGATTGGATCCTTCTCAATTCACATCATTGATAGAATCGCTAGATCCTTTCTACTTAGGGCATCCTCCACCTTGTTCGCCTTCCCAGGATGGTAATGTATTGAATAGTCATAATCCTTGAAGATCTATATCCATCTTCTCTGGCGCATATTAACCTTTTTCTGTGTGAATATATATTTAAGACTCTTGTGGTCAGTATATATCTCACATTTCTCCCCATCGAGATAATGCCGCCAGATTTTCAAGGCAAAGATCACCGCCACCAACTCCAGATCATGCGTTGGATAGTTTCGCTCATGGATTTTTAACTGCCTTGAGGCATAGGATATCACTTTATCATTCTACATCAGCACACATCCTAAGCCCTTCTTCGAAGCATCACTGAATACCACAAAAAGCTCCCCACTTGTGGGTAAAGTGAGCACAGGTGCAGTGATAAGCCTCCTTTTCAACTCCTTGAATCTTTCTTCGCATTCATCACTCCAAGAAAACTTTACTCCCTTTCGAGTTAGCTTGGTAAGAGGGTTGGACAATTGTGATAAATTTCTCACAAATCGTCGATAATATCCACCTAACCCCAAGAAGCTATGGATATCAGTTACCGATGTTGGCCTCATCCATCCCTAAATTTCATCTGTTTTGGAGGGGTCCACAGATATCCCATTGCTTGTGATGATATGGCCCAAGAATGAGACTTCCTTCAACCAAAACTCACACTTGATGTACTTTTCATAGAGCTTCTCCTTGCGCAATGTCTCTAATACAGTTTTTAAATGCTCCTCATGGTCCTCCTTGGTTTTAGAGTATATTAGAATATCATCTATAAAGACTACCAAAAATTTGTCATGGTAATCTCTAAAGACTCTATTCATCATGTCCATGAATATTGCTGGAGCATTGGTGAGTCCAAAAGGCATTACTATGAATTCATAGTGCCCGTACCTTGTACAAAAAGCAGTCTTTGGGATATCTTCCTTCTTCACCCTTACTTGATAATATCCCGACCGCAAGTCCACCTTGGAGAAGTATTGTGCTCCACGCAGCTGATCAAACAAGTCATCGATTATTGGTAGAGGATACTTGTTCTTTATCGTGATTTTGTTAAGTTCACGATAATTGATGCAAAGCCGCATTGACCCATCCTTCTTCTTGACGAAGAGGACTGGTGCACCCCATGGTGATGCACTTGGGCGTATAAACCCTTTATCCAGATTCTCATGTAGTTGTTTCTTCAGCTCTTCAATCTCAACAACAGCCATTCTATATGGAGTCTTGGATATTGGTAGCGCCCCAGGTATAAGTTCAATTGAGAACTCAACATCTCTTCTTGGAGGAAGACCAGGAAGTTCCTCGGGAAATACTTCAGCAAATTCCATCACAATAGGCATTTCTTCAAGGGTGGTTTCTTCCTTGGACTCAATCATCTGAGCCAGATATGCATGCTCATAAGGAGGTAATATCCATTCTTGAGATGATGTAGCTAAAGGAGATTTGTCTTCCTCCTGACACTTGTAAAGAATCGGGGGTCGATTCTCCATATGGAGTGTGATTTCCCTCTCCCGACAATTTATGTTGGCTCTATATAAGGAAAGCCAATACATGCCATGAATTGCATCAAATTCCACCAGAGGGAGTATGATGAGGTTCGCCTGGAAATTCAATCCACATATTATAACAGGGGAGGACTTATACTCATGGGATGCAATGATTGCCCAATTTTCCGTACTCATCGACATCTTTACTTACGTGATTTGTGGTGGTGCAAGGATTGTTCTACTAAACTTTTGAGATATAAAAGAATGTGTAGAACCTAAATCAAAAAGTACGTTTTCTATTCTTGAATGAATAACTAGAGTACATGTCACCACTTCGTTGTCGGGGTTCACTTCGGCAGAAGTGACGACAAAAGTTCTTCCTTGCTGTCTTGGAGGTTGCTGGTTTCCTCCGATAACCCTTGGATTAGGGCACTGATTCGCAAAATGACCCGGTTCTTTGCATTTGTAGAATTGAACAACGCGTTGAGGTTCGAACGGAGCGTTCCTCTCCTCTGTTGTTGCCGCGGGTCCTTCTTGCTGATAGTTAACAGATAGGTTCCCTTCTCTTCCACACTTGAAGCATTTTCTTGTCCCCCTAAGGCAATTTTCAGGGTGCTTCTTTCCACACTTTTGGAAAGTGGGGTGCTGGAACTTCTTAGCACCGTTGGATTTATCCATTGGACCACCAGCATTGAAGTCCACCTTCCGCTTCTTGTCCCCATGATACCCCTGTGATTCTCCGATCTCCATTTCAACCTTGAGGGCACATCGGACAATTTCCTCATAGCTGTCGAAGTCATGGATCTCTAATGCTTTCCGCAAGCTAGGCTTCAGCCCACCAAAGAAGCGGTCAACCTTGAATTCAGGGGTAACGACAAAGTCGGAAGCGTATCGTGGAAGCCTTGTGAATTTTACCTCGTACGCTCCCACAGATTCTTCATCTTTCTGCTTGAGGGAAAGGAAGTCCCTTTCCATCTTAAGACGGAGGGTGCGCGGAAAATATTTATCGAAAAAACATTTCCGGAATTCCTTCCATTCCAAAGCCTCGATCTCCTCCTCAGGCTTCGTATTTTTGATCAACTTCCACCATTGATCAGATTCACCCTCCATACGATAAGCCGCCAAGAGAACCTTCTCTTTTTTAGAGCATTGGAGGATGGATAATATCTTTTCAATGGAGTTGATCCATTGTTCAGCGATCGTGGGATCAGATGATCCACTAAAAGTAGGAGGCCTTTGTCTCATGAAGCTTTCAATAGCGACTTGTTCTTTCATAGGGGGGGTTGAACATTCCTCTTGACCAGTGTTTCTATTCAAAACATGAGTTAGCTGAGAGAGAATCATGACAATGTTCGCGATTCCCACTCCTATTGGATTGGGCATCTAATAAGTACAATCATCACACTGATCTTCACAACAGTTGTTAGCCCGAGTTCTCCTATTACCGGCCATTGGCTGGAATAAAAGGAAAGTTAGGGGTAACACATAAAGGGTAATCCAAAGACAAAAGTTGATGACTTATAAATAAACTTTAATCTCTTTAACTCATGATTCTATAGGATTCAATCTAGGCTTTTCATGATCTTCCTTATAATATATATTCTTAGGGGCATTTTTCCCTTAATAAGGGTTCATACTAAGATTGTGAATTTATCAAAACATATCCCCTGGGAGTGTCGTAACCAAGAGTGCAGCAAGGCCCGTTGTCGTGCACCAGTTCCCGTTGGAGTCTAGCTCAAAGCGGTGTTTTCGTGTTTTACCCCAAGGATACATCTGTGCCAGAGCCGCCTCTACCTGCTCGTATCTAGAGTGGGATGTATTTGTTTGATAAACCATGTACTTAGTATTTACCAAAACTTAGGGATGTTTTTATTATGCTTAGTCTTGTATCTAAGGCCTTACTAGGGTTTCCTAATCCCAAAAATAACTAAACCTATCCTCTGATACCAACTATGACAACCCTGCTTTTTATTACAACTTAAACATGCTTTATTACATAAAACTTCACTTGATACAACAAAGAAGATCGAGAGGTTTAGTGTCTTTGGGTCTTAAGATCATTACATAAAAACCATAAACTTGAAATACAACATCTTTATTGGAAACTTCTTTTACATGACCACTACATTTCTTCGTACTTAGCATTGCATGGGATAACCTGAGGACATGCATAAGAAAAGGGTGAGCTATAAAGCCCAGTAAGGGTGTACATAATGAATAACATAAGGAGTAAAATACATGTTAGGAAATGGGCATATCAATAGAGCATAAGAGAAACATGAACATAAAGGCATGATAAAGCATGATAATCATAAACTGGAAATGTGGCAACAACACTTAACATTGAATTAGCATGAGCCAAGGCTCATTGCACATGGAGCATGAGTAAACCCTCATTGCACATGAAGCATGAGTAAACCCTCGTTGCACTTGAATTAGCATGATTCAAAACTCATTGCACATGACGTATCATGATATTATACTTTACCCAATGCATTTGAGCGCTATAAAGGGCGCGCCCTTCTTAAACATTTCATTTCATGCATAAGGCTACCACATGGATCATAAAACATGGATTCATAAAACATAATCATTTATTACACGATAAAGAAATGTGGAATTCATAGATGAAACTTTATAATCAATAAGTAACTGTGCATATAGGTGAATACCCTTGATGGATAAATGGGCATGGTATTCACTACACAATGATATTGGCTTAGAAAATCGGTGTGATTTCGGCAGCGTAACGGAGTGACATAAGAATTCATAAAAAAGGTTGATGATAGAGAAAGGGGTTCCTCATAATATTTACATGTAATGGAAAGTAAGGAGTTCATATATATACATTTCCCAACAATTGAAAAGGAATTTAGATTAATGATACAAAAGTATTGCTTGAAATATAAAAGAGGAGAAAAAGGTTCCTTTCGGAATTTCGGCATAGTAACGGGTGTATATGGGAGGCATTTAATGAGAGAGAAAGGGGTCTCCCATCTTTCAAACAATAATAGGTCAGTATGGGAGAGGTGAAAAACCATACCCCAACATTCATAATTGAGATTAAAAGGGCAATACAACTTAAAGAAAATTTACAAAAATGAGAAAGGAAGAAAACCCCTTACTTGGAAGTGTGCTTCCAAACGCTAGAGAGAGGCTTGTGAGAGGCTTCTTGGGAGCTTGGGGAACCTTGGGAGGATTCTAGAGAGATTAGGGCAGAGGTTGGACGAACCTCAAGGGACTTGAGTGAGGATGAAGTGGGAGCTTGGGTGGGTTTATATAGGAAAGGTGAGAGAATTCTTTATTATTTAGGTTTGGGACCCCTTATATTAAAATAATCCAAACCACAAACCATCCCATGGTATTTTCCAATGGTTTCGGGAAAAGGAAAAAGAAAACCAATATTTTACAAGGCCAAGGTCCGAAATTATTAAAAAATTAGGGTTTATTATGTGGAGGTGAGTCACACTCCCATGGAAATTAATTTAAAAAGGCAAAGTGTTGAATAAGTCTTGAGGGCTCCATTAATGCTTTGAAATGTAAGTCAAACAAACACAAAACCTCATTAGTTTAATGATAAAACATATATTGGCCGAACATAAGGATTATGGTATTTTATTACATCACCATTGGGTCATTATGATGTCATAAAACACATTATATAATTAAGTGGTATTTAATTTTTACCCAAAAATTTGACTGTCTCAGAAAATTATGAAAAATTCACCGTTGGATAATTTCGACGTCCTGATTCCAAAAAATAATATTGATTTTATCTAAATAATTTTCTAAATATGTGAATTTTCACTTTTAAAATAAAAACCGACATTTATAAAAAAATTCACGGGTTTTGACAGAAATAGCTTTCAAACCTTAATAAAAATTTTAATTGCTTCCATAAAATTATAAGATCATTTATATTTGATAAAAATTAATTTAATATTAATAGTAATATTTTATTAAAATATTCTTTAATTAAAAAAATCCGTTAATTTAATAAAATATAATTCTTAATTAAATAA
Organism: Viscum album; assembly: GCA_963277665.1. NCBI lineage: Eukaryota > Viridiplantae > Streptophyta > Magnoliopsida > Santalales > Viscaceae > Viscum > Viscum album. The sequence goes on along the minus strand of OY728125.1, from coordinate 1,464,066,686 downwards.
TAACTAAAAACCCCATTTGTACTTTAAAAACTAATTACAATATATCAAAAATGACTAGAAATTATATTCATTATTATATACAGAAATAATGTACATGAACATGGTGCTACTTATTTGTTACATAACCCCTTAAAATAGCCGCATAAGACCTAAGGGTAAGGTGTGCGATGGTGACAGACTCTTGGGGTTTCTCGGATAGCATCGCTCGAGTTGTAATTTCAATCAACTTCCACTTTTCCCGTAGACAATCACGTTCGAGCTTGACTTGATGAAGCTCAGCTTGGGCTTGGTCAAGGGAAAATCCCAAAGATGCCACCTCTTTTCCGAGCTCTGACAAATGGGCTTCGTAAGGGGAAATTCTACTGGATGAGGCTATCACTTCCTTTGTTTGAGTAGAAATGGGTTCGTTAAAGCCTTATATTTATACTACTCCGATGATCACTGTTTAACAGCTATAAAAGTAACAGTCACAAATCTTAACGTAAAACTAAAGAAGTTGACATCTTATAAAAACATTTTTCATAAAGAAACATTTAACTGGATCAAGAGGGATTTTTTATTAATGAAACTTTGGGTCGTTACAGTGAACATTACAGTGTCCTAGCCTCCTATGCTAGAGCATAGATTTTTTATGATTTGCACTTAAGCATGAAACATTTTGAGAAGTTAAGGAATCTAAATTAACAGAATAAACAATCTCATTCCATGATGTAGAAAGTACTAATTCATCTATAGATTAAAGACTTTATATGCATCATTTTCAAATTTAACATGATATCCATCATAACACAATTATGAGATACTAAGTTAATTATATTTTAAACCATTAACAAACAATACATTATAAATTAGAATCGAATCAGAGTTACCAATTTGGACTAAGCCAATGATTTTCCCATTTGCATTGTAACCAAATGTGACATGTCCTCCATCTACTTTAACCATGTTCTTGAAGTATGAGTATTCTCCTGTCATGTTCCTTGAACACCCACTTTCCAAGTACCACAGATTTGTGCAGGAGCTCTTCAAGCAGCTTTCCTACAACATGATCAAGCAACGACAGATTTTGGTACCCATAATTGTTTGGGTCCAGTAACATTAGTAATAAGTTCCTTAGGAACCCATATTTGTTTTATAGGCTTCCTATAAGCATTATGTAAAGTATTTCAAAAATAGACTCTATTTGGTCCACAAAAACATGGAACAGTAGAATATGCATCATGACTCGAGCTAGTTGAGATATGTCCAGAACTGGGAACAAAATTATATATCCTAGTCTTTGAAACAAAATTCGTTCTACTACGTTTTCTTTTACCAGGTTGATAACCAATGCCAGTATTATATTTAGGATCAATTTGTTTTCCTATCATTTTGGTAAGGGTATTTTTACCATTAGTAAACTTTTCTAAGTCACTTTTTTATTTCTCATTAGACATTTTCAGTTCATTGTTTTCTTTCAGCAATTGGGCATTTCCCTTTTTCAGTAGTAAGTTCTGATATAACAAATAAAGTGAGAGCATGCTATTTCTTCAATGATTTATATTTATCCTTTAATTCATTGCATGTATCTTCAATAATATTGAAATATTCAAACATTTCTTCATTGGTCATATTTTCAGAGTCACTTTCCTCCTCAGAATAGTATGAATTATGCATAGAAGAGTTTAGTGTTACCTTAGATGTGTTTCTCATAAAACACATGTTGGCTTTGTTAGCATGTTCATCATACGATGTGTCTGAGTCACTTGAACTATCCTCAGAGTCAGTCCAGGTGGCCTTCATGGCCTTTTTTACTTCTTGTCCTTTTCGTCATATTTCTTCTTATATTTGAGCTTCGGACAATCAGACTTTATATGTCCTTTTCTATTACATTCAAAACATAAAATCTCCTCAGTTTTTTCAATTCTCTTTGAGTCCTTTTTCCAGTGCCCTTTTTATCATACGTTCCTTAGAAGATAGGTTTTCTGAAAAAGTTTTTCTTCTTATAAAATCATTTGAATCTTTTGTCTAGTTGAGTCATCTCCTCATCATTGTCTGGTGATGATTGTTTGTTAGTGGAACTATCTATAGATGCTTCCATTTTTCCATTGTCTTAGTGTTTCGAGAGGGAGGTCTTGAATGCTACAGATTTCCTATTTGGTTCATTCTCCTCTTCTTTGTTGACTTTTAGATCTTCCTCATACATCATCAGTTTCCCGATGAGTTCATATACAGGTAGCCTACTGATTTCACATGATTCTCTAATTGAGACAGAGGTTCTTCTACATCTATCAGGTAGACATCTGAGAATTTTCATGATCTGTTCTTTGGCAGTGACTTCTCTTCCTAGAGAAATCATTATTTTGACAATCTCATTGATCCTAAGATACATATCAGAAATAGTCTTATTAGGATTCATCTTAAAATTATTATATTTTATAGTATAAGAATTAAGTCTCATTTCTTTTACACTAGACGTGCCTTCATGTGAGACAGACAAGGTATCCCAAATTTCTTGGGCAGTTATGCAAGAAGAAATTCTATTAAATTCTTCATATCCTAAGGAATAGTATAAGGCATTCATACCTTGAAATTTTTATCATAAGAAAGTTGGGTATGTTCACCCCATGTAATATTATCATTCATAGGAAGTTTGTATTCATCTATAATTGATGACCAGATTTCAAAACTCGTACTCTCTAGGTGAATTTTCATTTTAATTTTCCATTGAGCATAGTTTGTTCCATTAATGAATGTTGGTCTATTGGTTGCAGCACCTTCCAGTCTATTGTACATGCTAACAAATTACTTTAAAATAGATAGAAATTTATAATGGAGAAAAATTTATAGATCTTTAATGTACAACTACAATCACAGGTGAATAAGATTACACAATGTCCTAATAAAATGACCTCTGATACCAAATATTGGTCAGAGTAGTTAACTCAAGAGGGGAGTGGTGAATTGAGTAACTTCAAAAAATTTTGTTTAAATGATATTAGTTTTAAAAATAATTATTTCCCAAAAAATACTTAAAACCCAGTTAATCAAGGTTATAATGTTATAAGAGTTTGACTATTTTAACCACTTCTCAGAAGATTCATTAATTATCAGTAATCTTAATTGGTATTATAAATATTACTTTTTAAGTTATCATACTAAGGCAAATCATATATAACTTCTTTCCAAGACTAAATATTAAAGTGAATTTTGTGTTTCTCTAGATTTTGATGTAAATCAGTAAAACAGATTAGACTAAATTTAAATGGAACAGCGGATACAAAACAACTGGTTCAGTATCAAGACGAGACCTAATCCACTCCACTTGGTGATCACCTACCACCATGCAGTTTATATAAATAAACTATGATCCACACCCTGGATCGGGGTTAACAACAGTACATGGACTGTCCAGGCTATGCAGGGACCTCTTCAACAGTTTTCGTGGAAAACCAAAATAATAACCAGGCCACATAAGGACCTCTTACGTAGTTGTTGGGGGTAAACAAGGGTAATGAATTTGGTGTGAGGATTTTGAAATCCTCCAGTTCAGCACAAGATTTAGTGTGTGTAAAATATATAGAGTACACACACTGCTCGAAAGAAAATAATAGAATCATTAATAGAGAGTAAATGTGAGTTTAGAATGCTCTAGTGATTAGCAGTACAGCTCTGGACTCAGTGGTTAAGAAAAAAATGATTCTTAGTCCTTCTCTGGTTTCTGTGTTGAAAAACAGAGTGTCGGGTTTCATCTTGTGTTCTTCACGTGTAAAGATGGTCTCATGATCCTAGTAAATCGTTTGTTCTTCAATAGAGTTGGATTGCATGAATGAGGCAATTTCTTCTTTGAAGATCATGCAATGTGTTCTTCATGGTCATGCTTGTCAGCTTGTTTTTCTATTTATTACAGAGCACACTCATTTCTTGAGTTCTCACACGTTCTATCTTACATATGTTCCTCTTGGGCACTCTTCTATTTATCTTTGAATTCATGGGTTTTGGTCGACATGTTCCATGTGCTTCATACCTCGTGCCTCGTACTATGTCTATAATGATACATTAATAATGTCAGTGCTTTAAAGGCATCGAATATGACCATTAAAAAGTTAAATTGGAAAACAAAAAAATAGTTAGGAAATGCTGTCATAATAGATATGTAAACAGTGAATCCTTCACAATATCTTCTTCATCGTGTCTCCTTCATGGTGTCTCCTTCACGGTGTCTCCTTCATTGGTATCTCTTCATCACGGTCTGTTGCTTATGGTTTATGGATTCATGGTGCCTTGATGACTATGTCTTTTCTAACTCTGTCTGGAACATAGGAAAACAATGTGTCGGGCTCACGGTGTCTATTCTTATTGTCTTGCTTCACGGTGTCAGGCTTACTGTGTCTTATACTTAGACAAATAACTGTATTCAAACATAAATAGTAATATGCATATAATGAATTGTGCTTAACCATTATAAGGTATGAGATAACATGAAACATAAATACACATGATTAATAAGATGTGTGAGATTTGTGATCATTAAGAAGATTTTTAATTATTATTGAGATCTATGATAATTAAAACTTGATTAATACATGAGGAGGCCAACATATTTTTACCCTAAGATATATTTTGGATAAATTAAAACTAAATATAATTGACTTCTGCAACTGGTACCAAAACATTAGAATTATTCTCAATAAATAGGGAAAAATATTTATCTTTTAAAAAATCCAATGAATGAAAATAGTGATGTGATTCTATTAAAGTATTTAGATTCATACAAAAATTACATAATGAATTCACTAGAGTTTTATACATTTATGCTTGTTAAAATGGAGTATGCATAAAAAATAGACATAGTACTATATATACATGTAATATTATACACAACTATAAGTGTATCTATCAATAACAATAAATTTATAACCAATATGAAGTGTCAATGGGTCTACTTCTATAAAAAATGGAAGAAGTAACTTCAATCTCAACACATGTTCTCACTATTATTGGGTATATAAATGATTTAGTGTGGTTAGGTTTACCTCATAATCATTAACATTCCACTACATTCAATTTAAATCAATTTTTTAAATGTTATGATAGTTTTTTATTAATTTTAACATGAATGAATTCTATAAAACATTATATGATATCCTAAATATATTGACGGTAGCTGATCCGAACATGGGTGATCTAGGCTCATGTTCAAAATTCCGGACGTAAAAGGGTAATTGTTTTTTGAAATAACCAAAAAAATAATGGTTGTGGATAGTCCATACTTCTAGATAAATATATGGTGAATAATTTAACTACTATCATTTTGGCCAAATTTTACATTGGTGAAGAAATCGTCTAGATTTCCCAAAATGTCATAAAAATTCATCTGGGGATTCCACGCTAGAATAATGATATATAATTCAATTCATAGATTCTGAATGGAATGTGACGTAAATTTTAGGATTTAGAAATTCTGTAAATATACTAGAGCTCAGAAGAATTAAAATAATTGAGGCTTGAATCCACTTGTAATGGACTAGGAGAGTGTTGTATTACAGACATGGGTGTTAATAAAGACTTAAAGATGGATGAATTCATGGAGGTGTATTTTTTATCTCATTTTTCATTCCTAATTATATCTTGAAATAATTTTTATTTTAATTAATAATATAATAGTTTTAATACATATATTATTCACTCAAATTCAATAACCATAATGACAATTAATACATAGAGAAAATAGATTTATCCAAGATAAAATTGTATATCCATATATAAAGAAATATGTTCCAAACACCCATTAATGAATATTTTAATTTCTGATTTTGAATAATAATACTATTTAAAACACATATAATACCCCAATTGATATGGATAAAATAGTATATTTTCAATATATAATCATACTAAATTGAAATAAATGTTATTGAAAACATGAAAATTATTTTTATTCATATAAAATATATTTTGAGTATAATATAATGTCTATGAAGCTAGTGGGTGTATATTTGAACTTAGATATTTTCAAATATTAACAAATACCAGAAAATCATAGCCAGAGGAAAAAAATCTGACCATTTATTAACAAAAGAAAAGTTAGTAAACAAGCACCACAGACCAAACACAACAACTACATACCATCAAGGCCAAACCCATCACCACCTCCATGATAAAAATCTTCCTTCGCAGTCACTGATTCCCACTCTGAGCATTCATAATGCTTTATAACTTTTGCATACTTCCTTATAAGATTAATGTACTCTAATGAATGAAATTAATTATTAATTTGAATAACTTTATTAGCTCTAGAGACTACCCCACCTTCTCCTCTGAAAGGCGATCTTGTGGAAATTGGTTTCGGAAAATAGGAGAAATCCTTCCTCGGTTTTCTTCGCGGCGAGGCATTCATTTTGTCATGATTCCCAGACAACATATTTTTTTCTCCCAGAACAATGTACCGATATGATATCCTGACCATTCAACCCTCATTTTCTTTATCACTATCAGAAAAATCCCACCATTTTCCATGGACCTTAATCTCTTGATATTTCACAATCTGATTCTGCTGGAGATGACAGTTCGCGAAAATCATACTAGTATAATGTTAATGTTTTTTTCAGTCATTTCCTAAAGTATTTAGGATATTAAATAATAAAAAAATTTAAATTGTTGTATTTCGGAAAATCACTACCTTCCATAATGATTATACATTACTCTTTATATAGTATATTTAACTTAGTATCCTAAAAAGATCAAGATATGCCAGTAAAATAGAAATGTACATTGTATCATTTTGTTTCCAAATAAACTTTTGTTCAAATTTATCCGAATATATTTTAGAATAAACTAGTTAGTATCACTAAAAATAATTATACTTATTTGATATAATGGTTTTAAGGAAGATTAGTATGAACAAATAAAGAGTTTTTAATAGAAATAAATTTGAAAGCATAACAAAAAATGTTATTGATTTAAGGAGTTTGGACATGTTAAAATTATTAAACAATTTGAATTTAAATATAAAATATAAACATTGTTGAATATTTATTTTTTCATTTATTTAACACATTAACTAGTTAAATTCAATTTTTTATCATATGTTCACATAGAGTGGTGGTGGGAATAATAAATAAATGTAATAAGTCAACAGTACCCAAGAAAGTGCTGTAAACCTAAAGATGATTTTTCATTTTTTTCATATATGATGTTATAAAATGTTGTTTATACTAGTTTTTTTAAATTATTAATGTAATTTATTAATATAAAATTTATTATAATAATAGGTTATATCTACTTTATCATTATTTCATATTTTCTGCACAAATGTATTTTTATATATACATTTCATGATTTGAAATGATTATTGGCATATATTAGTATAACATGGATATATTCATAATTGATTATCATCATGGAATACTATATATTTTTATAAAATGTAATGTTTATTAGGATAATGATTCATATATAGAGATATAGAGTATTCTCATGGGGCACAGAAATGGGTTTTTTTATGTTTGATGACTAAATAATTATATCAAAATGAGTGGCACACATGATTTATTTTGTGTACTATGTTTTCATATGTCATATTTGGGTCCCCAATAATTGTGTTTAGGAAAGATACATAGAAATATACATACCATATTTTTATACCATTCTTTTGTTATTCAAAAGATTCATAGGTAATCATGGGTTGGTTGGGTATGTTGATGATAATTTCTTGTGTTTGAGAAAAATAAAGATTTTATTTCTCTTCTAGTAAGATGAGTTTGTAATCTGATCCATTGATTGAGATAGGATGGGGAGTGTATGGCATCAAAAATATAATACTAGTGATGTGGTTGTCTTATCATATAAGGGGCATGTGATGTACTCATCTATAAAGATGAATTACATGAGATGTATTCATCAAAAATGTTATTCTATACATGATGAATAAATAACATTAGGGATGAATATAATGAATTGGAATAATTTTTGTCCCATTGTAATTGAATTACATGGAAAAAGGGAAAATAAGAGAATTCACACTTCTATATAGAGAAAACGGGCAGACATACGTATATATATACATGTGTTTGATGCATATCACTCTATATCCATTTATAGTTTGTGTAGAATTTATATTTTTTTTATAGGAATCTATTTTCTTATATTTATTGATCTAGATATTAATTTTTTTCTTGTAATGAAATAATTTCTTATGGGGACACGAATTTTGGCAGACTGAATGAGGATTGAGTTTGACGCAAAGAGTTACTCTAAATTCATTTTTAGTTAATCCAAAAAACAATGGATAGGTATTCATAGGGTATTAAAATTTATGTGATATGAGGTGAGGAAAAAGGTATATTTCCAAAAGTGTTTGAGATTATTTTTAAAAATAGATTTAGATGTAGTTTCACAATATATTTTAAATGATATAATATAAGGTGGGATGTCATAATGTCTTCAAGGATTTAGTATAAGTGTCAAATTGAAATAATTATTACCTAATATAATTTTTTTTTACACAGTTACATGGACAGGGCTTTGAGGTTACATCCCAACTGACATAATAGTTGGGAAACTGTTGGATAGAGAATGAAGTTTGAAGAGTTAGATTTTGTAAAGTGTTGTCTTTTTTTTGTCAAAAATGATATATCAATTCACTTCGTAAAGGACATAAACTAGATAATTCATTTCTAATACGTATTTTTTAAACATCATAAGTTAAGAGAACTTATGATTCAAGAGTTATGATGGAAAGGGAGAGAAATGATGATGCCAGTCATATAATGTTTTGATCGAAAGGAATGATGCTGCTGGAATGTAGGGAAGTTTTAGAACATCCCATTGTAACCCTGACGATGCTAAATCTGATCTATCAAAGGATATATATCATGATAGTGGATTTCATGATGAATTAAGAAGAATGTATATGGGATGCAGTGAAGAGATAAATGAGAAAGGAAAGGAAAAATTGGAGGTGGCACAAAATAAAAGATTAAGGTGGCGTTGTTTTCCAGTGTTTTCCAAATTTTAGTGCCTGAAAATCAAGAGATGAAGATATGTGTTTTTAGCAATGGATTTTGATTTCAATATTAAATATGGTTTATATTTTTTTCCGTAAGGCAGGATTGAAGGTCAGAACATAAAAAATGGAAATGGCATGCACTTCGCGAAAAATTGGTCAGAGTGCGCAAAAAAATGAAGGTTGCACGATATAGTAGCGGGATGCGCAAAAAATCATCGGGATGCATGAAAGACAAAAAGTCTGCAAGAAATATTTTTAGGATGTGGGAAATATTTTCGGGATGCACAAAATATTAGCAGGATGTGTGAAAAATAAATTGTTGTTCGAAATGGAGGATTGAAGTTTATCATGCAAGAGGTTTTTCAATATCAAAAGATCAAAAATTGGAAAATGCATGAGATGCGTGAAAAATTGGAGAATTGAGCAAAATATGATGTTTCATAAAAGAGGTTTTACGTGCATGAAGAGGGTTTTACATGCGGATTGATGTTTTTCACGAAGGGTTAAAAAGGCCTATAAATACAAGGTGGACCCCTCTCATTTATTAAATGCTCGACACATAGAAGAAATCCCGAGATATGGTGTGTGTAAAATTATAGGCTAAGTGAGTTTCCCAAAAAGAAAGTAGTATGCACGATAACAGGATAGCTACGTGAAAAGGGAAAACGCTGCGCGAAAAGGGATGTTGCGCGAAAAGAGAGAAGTTGTGTGAAAAGAGAAAAGGTTGCGTGAAAAAAGGGAAGTAGAGCGAAAAGGTTTTTCACGCCAAAAGGGAATTTTTACATTCACGCCATTTGAATTTCGTGCAAGATATCATAATGGCTACGTGAAAACATTAGGCTCTTCACACAGATTTAGTCGTGCGTATAGGAGTTCATACCAGCTTCTGCAAAGTAAAGTGAATATTTATTGTAAGACCACAACCTTAAACATTACTTAATCTTGAGTTACTTCAATAATACACGTTGAGGATCTTTTCAGGTTTAGATTTTTAGAGAATTAGATCATAAATCTTGCATTACTTTCCACATTTAAACAAAGTGGATACATAAAAGATAGTATTTATTTGTCCCATCAACGAAATCATATTTAAAATAAAACATGGATTCATTCTTGACACTTCCTTGACACTATCATCATATCATGTACCATTCCCTTTACCTGTGAAAAACATTTCAAAACATGGGATGAGAATAAAAAGCTCAGTAAGGGATATAAAATTATGAAATGAAAACATTAGTCCATGTATGAAATCTTACTTTACTCATAAAACATAAGCATTTTAACATACATCTTCAAATCATGAATAAATCGTAGAAATCATAAGACATACAGGTAACTTGAGGCATTCATAACATTCTTATGTAGGGAGTAAACCTCATGGTTACGTTTGGAATACCCATCACAGTATATTCACTAAATCTTTTCGGAGAAATCTTAACGTTTATCCCATTCCTGTTACCCAATTCATTGTAGAGCTATATCGGGCTCACCCGCCTTTAGTTTATCACAGAACCAATCGTCTTCATAACAATGCCCAAGAACCATAACATAATCGTATCACATAAAACATGCATAAAGGAAACATAACACTTCCACTTTTCAATCACAAGATATCAATACAACACATTGATATAAAAACATTATGAAAACAACTTTCAATACCAAAATAGAAGGAATGTAAAACATGGTATGTATTTTCCATTTAAAAAAGGTTATGGCTTGTAGAGGTAGCTGAAACTCAAATAATGGTCACGACGGCGGAGAAGACGTTGTCGCCGCATATGTAAGAAAAAACATTCCTTTTGTCATTTAGTAAAAACACTTCGTATAAAAATATTCCTTTTGAATAAATGTAAAAGTCAAAGGGGTTTATACACTGTATAAAATAAAGTTGTGTATAAAATAAAATATGCCTCAATGAGAGGAGATTGAGACGAAGTCCCATACCTCAGGTCCTACTTGACTCTATCGTTCTTCAACCTCCTGAATAATAAACTTGAGTTAATTTCTACTTTCTTAAGAAACTTTTTCAAGTTCATTATTCCTTTTATATCACTTATTACAATGCTATGAACACTATGAAATTATTTAAGTTAATAATGCTCGTTTTGTCGATCATTGGTACATGAGCCAAAAATAAACTCTTTATAATTACAAGTTGTTCATGGGGTAAAATATCCATCATATCCAGAATTATATTCATGATGTAGATATCTTATATATCATATATGTGAAGTATATACCTGAATTTATAATATTACATAACATTTATATGTAAGAAATGAAATGCACCGTTCATGGAGATGGTAAGCCATGCATACGCATGAACGCTACTTTCATTTATATTTCTTACTTAATGGAGTGAAAAAATAATGATATAAAGGTATACTATAATTCCAGTATAATATCATATTTAATATCATTAAATATAGCCTTTATACGTACCACATATGGTATTAACGAATCAAATCACTTTGAGGGGGCGGTAGTCCACACTTCCTAAAATGAAGATATCGTGTTTACCGATAACGGAAACCATAAAGGTAAGCCGTAAATGAAAAATACAGAAGATTAAGTAAAACATAACCATATTATACATCATATATAAATATAGGGACATCATAATGGCCACCTTTTAAGGTGTTATATGAATGTTGAACAATCATTGTTTCGGGAGGCAGAAATTCGCCATCCACGTAAACAATATGTTCTTTAACCATTATATGTATTTATGTGTATGAGTTTCTCAAATAATTCATATAAAAACATCATATAATATATTATATACTGGTTTTGTTACAGAATAAATGAATAAAATGTGATTAGGGGGTTCGAGAAGAAAAATAAAACAAAAGAACATTAGAGAAGTCTTTACCCTTAAATCTGGTATCTCCCTTCGGTTTGAACCAAAAGGGTTTCTTGAAGAGATTCCTGCCTAAGGTAAGGCTTCTAGGATGAGGATAGAGATTTGGAGAAACAAAAGGAGTAGATCGTGGCTGAGCCAAACGCTTGAGATGTGTGGGTAAGGAGGTAGAGGTGGGGGCCTTTTATAAGAGGAGAGGAGGGGCACTCTTGGAAAGGTATAAAATGTTACTTTATTTTCAAATGATTTTCGGATATTAAAGGTCCCACATTTATTTAATTCTAGGATAATGTGACAATGTTTTAAAATCCACCCATACAATGGGTTTTTCACATGTGTAGGTCTTATATTTTACATTATATTTTCATTTTATTTAAATCGTTAAATAATGAGGTAATCGCTGCATCATCATTTTCTCATATATAATTTTATTTATTTAATGTATAAAAATTATAAAAAAATACTATGATGTAGGAAATATTTTTATCTTTCCAATTAATATTTATAGTCATAGATATCATCTATGTAGTCAAAATTAAAAATGTTTTACTTAGGTGATACATTCTTTGTAATATTTACATTCTTTAAAAAAATAAAAAGATAAAAAGTCATTATCACACAAAAGTGATTCCACGGGATCCCCAAGTTTGGAACAAGGCATCCCATGGTCGACCAGGACACAAAATGTAGCATTAGGTCACATTTTGGGGTCATTTGATATTATTTTGATATTATTTTATTATCCTTAACTACCCGATTACTAAATAATCAAGATAATTAATGATAATTACCATCGTTACTATTCATAATGTACAAAAACAAAAGAGTCTTGATTAAATAATTTGGAACTTATGATTACAAATATTTAATCTATTTTACCAAATTACAAACACATAAATTTCAATAATTAATTTAAAAATAATTCTCGTTGTCAAAACAAATAGCTGGTTTTTTAGAAACAATATCTATGAAAAGTTTGGCACTTGATTATGCCCAATTCCAAAGTGAAATTAATTATAATGAAAAAATTGGATTAAATGGTAAAAATATATTCTAATTAAACTTTAAAACAAATTAAAAATATAATCTAACCATATAATTAAATTAGATGAAAAAACAGTTTTGATTTAAAATGCAGTATTTTTCATTATTCATTAAAAATTGAACATTGTCAGAAAAATACCAAAAAATTATCCAATGTTAATTTTATTGTCCCAATAATAAAGAATATGTTTATTTTGAAAAATAGAGCTTGTACAATTGTCAAAAGTTTGATTCAAAAATGGGTTTCCATCAAAAGGTAGTAAAACAATATTTTAAAAATATTAGTGTATTCCATGCAAAAGATTTGATTTATTCTCATTTTAAGAATCTAAAACACTATCTAATTCTTAAATAGACATAGATAATAATATAAATTATTCATTACATACTTGGGATGTTACATCCTTCCCCTCTTTATAAAATTGTGTCTCGCTATTTATTTACATATCGAATAAGTGGGGGTATTTATCCCTCATTTCATTTTCGGATTCCCATGTTGTCTCTTCGCTCATGTGGTTTTTCCACAAAACGGTTACTTGATGAATCACGTTATTATGCAACACTTGCTCCATGGGGTCAAGAATCTGGACCGGTTGTTCCTCATAAGATAGATTCTCTTACAGCTGAACCACCTTTGGACTCAAAACATGAGATGGATCTAGCATGTACTTCTTTAACATTGAAACATTAAAAACATTGTGTACCTGAGATAAACTCGGAGGTAAAGCCACTCGGTATGAAACTGATCCAACTCTCTCTAGAATTTCATATGGTCTAACAAACCATGGACTCATCTTTCCTTTCTTACCAAATCGCATCACACTTTTCCATGGTGATACTTTGAGAAAAACATGATCACCTACCTCAAAAGAGAGATCCTTCCTCCTGTTGTCCGCATAACTTTTATTCCTGCTCTGAACTGTTCTCATGTGTCTCTGTATCAGCTAAAATTTTTCTACCAACTCTTCCACCAATTCTATTCTCATCAACTTCCATTCACCCACATCATCCCATAATGCTGGAGTTCGACACCTCTTCCCATATAATACCTCAAATGGTGCCATCTGTATATAGGAATGAAAACTATTATTATAAGAAAACTCTACCAATGAAAGATGTTGGTCCCAACATCTCTGATAATCCATCGAACAAGCACGTAGAATTTCCTACAAAGTCTGAATTGTTCGTTCTGATTGCCCATCTGATTGAGGATGAAAAGTTGTACTAAAATTTAATTCAATACCCAATGACTTCTGAAGGCCTTTCCAAAAGTTAGAAGTGATCCTAGGATCACGGTCAGATACAATTGAGAGAGAAACTCCATCTAACCTGACTATATCGTTAAGATACAAACGGGAATGTTGATCTAGGGAAAATTTATCTCGTATAGCAAGGAAATGAGATGATTTAGTCAATCAATCAACAACAACCCTGATTGCATTATTACCTTGAGGTGTCTTCGGCAATCCCACAATGAAGTCCATGGATATATTCTACAATTTCCACTCTGTAACTGGTACAGGCTGAAGCATCCCTTTAGATAACTGTCGCTCATCTTTAACCTGTTGATATGTCAAACACTTCCGAGTAAAATCATCAATATCTCTTTTCATTCTGTCCCACCAGTAATACTCTCGAAGATCTCTATACGTCTTAGTACTGCCTGGATGAACTGAAAACGGAGAACTATGAGCTTCACATAACAACTATCTCTTCAACTGTGAATCACAATGCACACACAATATCTTCCCAAATCTCAAAAAACAATCATTATCAATGTTGAATTCAGTCAACTTACACTTCTGAACCATCTCTACCTTTTTCTGCAACTCACTGTCTTACTTATGTGTTTGCTTCATTCTATCTGATAGAGAAGATTTCATTGATACCTAAAACAAAACAGAAGGAAATCCTTCACCAACAACTTCTATTACAATGTTTATCAAATCCTTAACCAAAGGATCACGTTCCAAACACAACATTGTTAATGAAGCATTACTTTTTCAACTCAAATCATCAGCCACTTTATTTGCTTTTCCCGGATGGTAATGAATTGTACAATCAAAATCCTTGATTAATTCTAGCCATCTCCCCTGTCTCATGTTCAATTCTTTCTGAGTGAATATATACTTTAATCTTTTTTGATCAGTATATATTTCACACTTTACACCAAACAAATGAGGCCTCTAAATTTTTAAAACGAAAACAACAGAATCTAATTCCAAATTATGTGTTGGGTAATTTACCTCATGAGTTTTCAACTGTCGTGAAGCATAAGAAATTACCTGATCATTCTGTATTAGGACGCAACCATGTCCTTTCAATGAAGCATCACTGTAGATAACAAACTCCCCATTACTGGAAGGTAGTGCCAAAACTGGAGCATTCACCAATCTTCTTTTCAGTTCTTGAAAACAATCATCACATTCTTTTGTCCAGATAAACATAACACCCTTCCGAGTTAGCTTAGTCATTGGACTAGATAACCGTGAAAAATTTATAACAAACCTTTTGTAATAGACTGCCAAACCAAGGAAGCTAAGAATCTCAGTTACATTTGTGGGTCTTGGTCATTCTTCAACAACCTTTGTTTTTGCAGGATCAACAGTTATTCCATCTTTAGAAACAATGTGACCAAGTAATGAAATTTGTTTCAACCAAAACTCACACTTGCTGAATTTAACATACAATTTCTTTTCTTTTAAGGTATTAATAATTACCCTTAAATGACTTTCATGCTCCTCTTTACTTTTAGAAAACACCAAAATATCATCAATGAAAACCCCCACAAACTTATCCAAGAACTCATGGAAAATTCTATTCATAAGTTCCATGAATACAGCAGGTTCATTGGTTATCCCAAAAGGCATTTCTACAAATTCATAATGGCCATATCTTGTACGAAACGTGGTCTTTGGAATATCTAATTCATTTACCTTCAATTGATGGTACCCTGATCTCAGGTCAGTCTTTGAAAAATTCTGATCTCCCTGGAGGTGGTCAAACAAATCATCGATATGAGGAAAATGATATTTTTTCTTAACAGTGATGTTATTGAAGGCCCTATAATCAATGAAAAGTCTCATAGAACCATCGTTCATTTTATCAAATAAAATAGGAGCACACCATGGTGATGTTCTAGGTTGAAGGAAAACTTTATCTAATAAATCTTTCAATTGCTCCTTCAACTCTAAAAGTTCAATTTGAGCCATTCTATAAGGGGGTTTTGAAATTGGCTTAGCATTAGTAACTAAGCTGACAGTAAACTCAACTTCTCGATCTGTTTTTATTCCAGGGAACTCATCATGAAAATCATCCGATTACTAATTTACCACGTAAACATCATTAATCTGAATAGTTCCCATGTTTTCAACATTATGTGCAAGGTAACATTCATTTCCATAATTTACAAGTTTCTCAGCCTCTTGATATGTTATCAGCAGTAAGGGTTCAATCTTGTACACAAACATAAAGTGTTTCTAAAAAGAAACTTCTTTAGATCTACAATCAATCTTCGCATGGTAAATAGAGAGCCAGTCCATACACAGGATAACATCAAACTCTACTAGTGGTAAAAAAATAAGGATTGCAAGTAGTTTTTTTCCATGGATAAGGATAGGAAGATTCTTATAAATTCTTTTTACCTCAACATTTCCACCAAGTGTTTTTACCACAAGTTTAAGAGTCATTTCTTGAGATGGAATTCCCATTTTACTAGAAATGTTCTCAGATATGAAAGAATATGTAGACCCTGAATCAAAAAACACACTGGCATAATCTGATAAAACAAACAAAGTACCTGATACCACTTCATTTGATGGACCAACATCTACTGAATTAGTTGCAAAGGATTTCACCACCCCTTTCTGATTGTAGAATAACTAATTCCCATCACTCGAGCTCTTTGTCGGACACTCGTTTTCATAATGACACATCTCATTGCACTTAAAACAGTTCACTAACTGTAAATAAAATTTGATCTTTCCATCGCCCTGATCTTTTTCAGTGAAATCACGAGCCTTATATCCCATATTACCACATCAGTAGCACTTTATAAAATTTATAAGACATTACCCATCATGCCATTTACCACATTTATCACAAACTAGAAACTTATCTTTCTTACCGTCAGTCCTTTTTGAAGAATTCCTTCCTTTATCCTACCACCTCGGTCTCTAATTCTGCTGGTTGTTATAGAACACTTTATCATCGGAAAACTCCATTTCCACCTTCTCAACACATCGAACAAGAATTTCATAACTTTAGAACTCATGAGAATCCAATTCCCATAGATATTTTGGCTTTAATCCTGAGTAAAATCGATTGACTTTACTGTCAAGATCTCGGATAAAATTTGGAGCATACATTGCCAATCGAGTGAAAATTTTTTCATAAGCGTCCACTGAGTCTTCCTCTTGACACAATTCTAGGAATATTTTTTCCATCATAAGTCGAACAACCTTAGGAAAATACTTCTCAAGAAACATACCGTTGAAATAATCCCAGTCGAGAGCATCAATCTCATTAGCGTCCCTGATATTTTTAACCATCGACCACCACTGATCTGCTTCACCCTCCAAACGGTAAATAAAATGACTAACCTTTTGATTGTCTGAACACCCCATGACATAGAAAATCTTCTCCAGTGATTTAATCCACCCTTCAGCAAGCACAAGGTCAAATGATCCACTGGATGATGGGGGATGTCACTTCATGAAATGTTCCACCACAGACATGTTCCTCTGAGGTTGATCTGGCTGATCTCATGCATGGATACCACCACCATTTATCGCTTGAGTCAACTACGCCATTACTGCAACAAACTATTCAGTTCCAATTCCAACTATCTTAGGATGCTGATTCGGAAGGTCATTTCCTTCTGTATGCCTTCCTAACACTACTTCCATGTTTCCACTGTGGAAAACCATTCTCAACAAACATGTCTCAGATGAAGCAACACAGTACTCTTCAAATTCTATATCATTTCAATTTGACCACAAAAAAAATATTTTTGGATAATCATATAATATAATTCTAACTCCTAATGTTATCTAATCCGACCTATGATACCAAATATAAATCCCCAGCCTTAAACAATACTTAATCTTGAGTTAGTACAAGATTAAGCATTGAAGATCTTTTTAGGTTTATAGTTTTAGAGAATTAGATCAGAAACCATGCATTACATTCCACATTTAAACAAAGTGGTTACATAAAAGATAGTATCCATTTTTTCCATCAACTAAAATAGATTTAAAATAAAACATGGATTATTTCTTAACACTTCCATGACACTATCATCATATCATGTACCTTTACTTTGACCTATGAAAAACAATTCAAAAAATGGGATGAGAATAAAAAGATCCGTAAGGGATATAAAAGTGCGAAATGAAAACATTATTCTACGTATGAAATCATACATTACTCATTAAACATAATAATTTTAACATACCTCATCAAATCATGAATAAATCATAGAAATAATAGGTCATAAAGGTAACTTGCGGCATTCATAACATTCTTACGTAGGGAGTAACCCTCATGTTTACGTTTGGAATACCCATCAAAGTATATTCCATAAATCTCTTCAGAGAAAACTTAAAGTTTAACCCCTTCATGTTACCCAAATGCATTGGAGAGATATATCAGGCTCACCCTCACTTAGTTTATCACGAAACCACCCATCTTTATAACAATGCCCAAGAACCATAACATAATCGTATCACATGAAACATCGATTAAGAAAACATAACATTTCCATTTTTCAATCACAAGATATCAGTACAACACATTGAAATAAAATAATTATGAAAAACCATTTTCAATACCAAAAAAAAGGAAAGTAAAACATGGTATTTATTTTTTCTAAAAAATTTATGGCTTGTAGAGGAACCTGAAACTCAAATAATGGTCACAGCGGCGGAGAAGTCGTTGTCGCCGCATATGTAAGACAAAACATTCCTTTTGTCGTTTAGTAAAAATGCTTCGTATAAAAATATTCTTTTTGAATAAACGTAAAAGCCAAAGGGGTTTTACAAAGTATAAAAGAAAGTTGTGTATAAAACAAAATATGCCTCAATGAAAGGAGATTGAGACGAAGTCCCATACCTCGGGTCTGACTTGACTCGATCGTTCATTAACCTCATAATTAATAAACATGAGTTTATTTATACTTTCTTAAGAACCTTTTTCACGATCATTATTCCTTTTATATCACTTATTACCATGTTATGAACACTATGTAATTATTTAAGTTAATAATGGTCATTTTGTCGATCATTAGTACATGAGTCAAAAATAAACTCTTTATAATTACAAGTTGTTCATGGGGTAAAATACCCTATATATCCAGAATTATATTCATTATTTAGATATCATATATATTATATATATCCAGTATGTAAATGCATTTATAATATTACATAACATTTAGATGTAAGAAATGAAATGCACCGTTCATGGAGACGGTAAGCTGTACGTACGCATGAATGCTACTTTCATTTCTATTTCTTACTTAATGGAGTGAAATCCTAATGATATAAAGGTATATTATAATTTCAGTATAATATCATAAATATTATTATTAAATATATCCTTTATACGTACCACATATGGTATTAACAAATCAAATCACTTTGAGGGGGCGATAGTCCGCACTTCCTAAATTAAAGATATCGCGTTTACCCATAATGGAAACCATAAAGGTATGACATAAATGAAAAATACAGAATCTTAAGTAAAACATAAACACATCATACATCATATATAAATATTGTGACATCTTAATGGCCACCTTTGAAGTTGTTATATGAATGTTGAACAATCATCGTTTCGTGAGGCAGAAATTCACCATCCACGGAAACAGTATGTTCTTTAACCATTAGATGTATTTGTGTGTAAGTGTAGCTTGAATACCTCATATAAAAACATCCTAGAATATTTATGATACTGGTGTTGTTACAAAAGAAATTAATCAAAATAGTTTAGGGGGTTGGATAAGCAAAATAAAACAAAAGAACAGTAGAGATGTCTTTACCCTTAAATCAGGTAACTCCCTTTTGTTTGAAGAAATAGGGTTTCATGAAGAGCTTCCTGCCAATGTTATGGATTCTAGGATGAGGAGAGTGATTTGGAGAGACAAAATGAGCAGAGATTGGCCGAGCCGAAGGCTTTAGTGGTGTGGGTAAGGAGGTAGATGTGGGGGTCTTTTATAAGAGGATAGGAGGGGCACTCTTGGAAAGGTATATAATGTTACTTTATTTTAAAATGTGTTTCGGATTTTAAAGGTCCCACATTGATGTATTTCTAGGATAAGGTGATAAGGGTTCGAAATCCACCCATAGAATAGGTTTTTGATAGGTGTAGGTCTTATATTTTACATTATCTTTTCATTTTATTTAAATCGTTAAATAATGGGGTAATCGCTGTATCATCATGGTCTCGTATATAATTTAATTTATTGAATGTCTACAAATTAAAAAAAAATATGATGTAGGAAATATGTTTTTCTTTCCATTTACTATTTATAGTCCTAGATATCATTTATTTAGACAAAATTAAAATTGTTTTACTTAGGTGATACATTCTTTGTTATATTTACTTTCTTTAAAAAAATAAAATGATAAAAAGTCATTATCACAGAAATGTGATTCCATGGGGTCCCCAAGATTGGAACAAAGAATCCCATGGTCGGACATGACACAACCAGTAGCATTAGGACACATTTTGGGGTCATTTTATATTATTATTATATTATTGTATTATACATAACTACCCGATTACTAATTAATCAAGATAATTAAAGATAATTACCGTCATTATTATTCATAATGTCCAAAAACAAAAGAGTCTTCATTAAAGAATTTGTACCTTATGATTCCAAATATGTAATCCATTTTACAAAATTCCAAACACAGAAATTGCAATAATTAATTTAAAAATAATTCTCGTTGTCAAAACAAATAGCGGGTTTTTTAGAAACATTATCTATGAAAAGATTGGCACTGGTTTGTGCCCAATTTCAAAGTGAAATTAATTCTAATGACCACCATTGGATTAAATGGTAATTATATATTCTAATTAAAATTTAAAACCAATTAAAAAGATAATCTAACCATATAATTAAATTAGATGAAAAAGCAGTTTTGATGTAAAATGCAGTATTTTTCACTATTCATTAAGAAAATGAACATTGTCAAAAAAATAACACAAAATCATCCAATGTAAATTTAAATGTCCCAATCATAAATAATATGATTATTTTGACAAATATATCTTATAAAATAGTCAAAATATTGATTTAAAAATGGTTTTCCGTCAAAAGGCAGTAAAACAATCTTTTAAAAATATTAGTGTATTCCATGCTTAAGATTGGATTTATTCCCATTTTAAGCCCCTAAAACACTATCTAACTCATAAATAAACATAGATAAAAATATCTATTATTCATTAATTACATGGGATGTTACATTTATACTTCATAGAGTACAACTGTTCAATTGTAAAGAAGCACTGAAATATTGTAATTCTCTATTTGTGCTAGGAGGGTGCACACACATATGAGGATTTTTTTACAAGTGTTACACTAGTGTGAGGGTATATACTACATGTGTTATTACACATCAAAGGATTTTTTCTAGTGGATTTTTTGGTACTGGATTGTTTTCATACCATACCAAGTACTTAGCTACTCTTGTCGGGTAGTGAACCTTGTAAATCTTGTGTTCTTGTGGTTGTGCGAGTTCAACCGAGAAAAAACTATTTAACAGGAGGTAAAGGATGTTTCAAAAATAAGGATACATAAAACAAAAAAGATATTACTGATTCACCCCCTCCCCCTATTTTTGATACTTAGATCCTGACTGGGAACTTCAATAATATGTTAACTCAATATGTGGTAGGCATACGTCCAACCTGAGATGCATGGGAATGATTTATTATGTGCCAAAATTCTTTTATGACATCAAGGATGTGTTATAAGAAGTTATAATTTTGAGGAATTAAAAAATTTATTGCATGCATTGACCAAGTAATAAACTCATGTGATAAATTACATGAGTTAATTTACATAAATTCCCAAGAGAACCCTCAAGGTATATGAAAAGTAACCTTTATCATGTAATAATGGTAATGGTAATGTGGTGTTATATAGGATTTGTTTAATCTCTCTAATTTTGAAGATATTTTAATATTCTTTCTTATAATAATAAATCACTAACAAATTGTAGAGGTTGGTGGATCTTGTAAAAATAGAGAAGAAATTTGGGGCAACCCATGGATACCTCTACCGTTGTGAGGTTTTCTGCTACCACTCTAGGAGTTTCTATAAAGCCCATATAAATGTGGTTGGTTTGTAAACATTGTAGGACATGAATTTGGTGTTTGGTGTTCCATAAATACAGTATTCATTATTTCAAGAAATTACATAGATTTTATTTATCATTGCATGGGTGACCTTTGGATGGGTTTTTAATCCCTTTCACTGTTATGATTAGGTGTTAAAAAATCCCATATGAAGCCCATTAAAAATATGGATGGATTTTTCATTGATCCTGGTAGATAATTTTCATGTTCACTATTCTCATTAATTGAATAAATATTTACATTCCATAAATATAAATCATTATGTCTTCTAAACATCACAATTTAATACATTAGAGATGAGATTATTTATCTCTAGATCTTGTATTGATTCCTATTTTTTATAGGGTAGGGATTTTATGAATCATGAAATATCCACTCAATAGAGGAATTTGATGTATGATTTAATTAATGTTATTCATAAAATAAAATCAAATAATTCATAGATATATTAATAGATGAAGATAGGAGAAAAAATAATCCTTAAATGTTAATAAAAAATATATAGTGTAAAGAAAAAAAAATATAACATGTTTTGGACAATGTTGAATTTGTGTACACAACATGAACACCACTGTACAATCTCTTCATTTTCAAATAAATTAGTCAATTAAATAAAAAACCAATTATAGGCTTAAAAATAGAATCTAAAAAAGGAACTTGTAAAATAATAGATTATGTGAAAGTATCTGATTATAGATCTCCTTTAACTAAAGGGAATTCTGATCATACCAAGACCAAGGATAGTAATTCTCACTCCAATATATGACATTCAAACTCAATTGTATAATATAAATGATTTGATATAATATATAACATCATAAATATAAAAACAAGAAATATAAGGTTTATAATAAAATCTCTACACCAAGAACCTACATGTGAACAATAAGAAACTATAAGTTGTATTATAGGGATCAGATCCTATGAATTATTTCCTTCATCACCCGTAGATCTCTCATGATCTAAACTCTCAATAAAAATGAAAATCATTGTATTAGGTGTGAATGAAACCATGTATCTTTTGTGGGGGTTTGGGGGTTAAGGTGAGGGGTACAATATCAACCTTCTTGGAGAGTTATAGGGTTCGATTCCTATGAGTCCTTTCTTGGCCTAATTTATCCTTCCCCCGAGATCCACTCATCTATTTGGGTTACTCAATCCCCAACTAGGTGTGCGAAATGAGGTAAAACCCACCTATGCTGATGTATTTTTGTGTAAACCTTCATCAAGTGGGTTTTCACCCTCTTGGATGATATTAAATCTTGGATGGAAATAGATTCTTCTCAGTTGGGGCTCTCATTGGAATGATCCATTTGTGTTGATGGGGGTTCCCTTGTGTGGGGTTTTTAAAAAGATCACACTTGGGTATTCCATTTTCAGAAAAAGTAGTGAGTGGAACCCTTGACAGAGCTTCAAAATAACTATCCTCATTCAAATTATCTCTTAGTTCATTCAATTATTTATCTCAAAATAAATGTAATAACCCATGATGAAATGGAATATATATGGTACTCTTAAATGTGATACAATAATCATGAATTAATAATATTGATGACAATAAGGAAACATGTGTGGTCAAGGGAATACAAAGGATAACCTATTTTATCATATTATATACAATTTTCATAATGTAAGGCAAGAACCTAGGTTATTTAATAATTAGTTCACCCAAAACCCATAAAAGAATAAAACCATAGGTATGAAAAATTATACCCCTAATACAATATTGTGTATTAAATGCTCCCCGAGTGATACACATAATATTAATAAAGAAAACAGCAATGAAATACTATATTCTAACACACCCAAATAATATTAGGTCACCATATACAAAGGCTATGTTATAATAAATCTTCCAAAAAATAACCCCACATAAGATTAAAAGAAAAAATCCCATAAAAATAACTAGTCAACCATTAGGGGTTGATAACAAGCCTCAGGCCCAGGGGCCAGACCCATTAGCCAACATTTATAGAGCATGATGGACTATGATAAAATTTTCCACCTATTAAAGGGTATTAAGTATTTTTGGTAAAAAATTGTCAGCTTATGTGAAAAAAATTCAATATATGTTGGTCGACCTATGGGCTGTAAATAATTTTTTTGGTTTTTATTTTCTTATTTATAATATTTAAAATAGTTTTGTTTATGAAAAATACACACATTTAAATATTATGTATTTAATGAATATATATGTATATATATTAACATCTATATTATAACTATAATAAGTTAAATATTTAATATTCCTTAATATTGAGAATTAATCTTATTAAAAAATTATATTTAATCATGATTTCAAATGTAAGGTATCCTACAGACCGATTCTCCAAAAATGACGATCGGATCAGAAACAATTATTTGGAGCATTCATTAATGAATGCCTAAATAAACCAGATTTAATTAAGCTTGATCGTTGTAAACATAGAACAAACTGCCATAGTCAATCCTATTAATCACTCCTACTACCCTTATATCAAATATAAATAATAAAAGTAAACACAAATTTCATGTAAAATAAAACACATGAAACCTGAATATAAAAATACATGGTATAAATGAGTTATACACTAAAATTTAATCTGTAACAATCATCATTTTAAATGAATATCACTTTTTTAGCTAAACATGACAATAAAATTTTTGAAGTATTTATCTATGCATTTTCTAATTTTATTCAAGCTAAATTTTTTTAAATGATTAATAAGAAAACTTGATTATTTGTAAAATTTATTAGAAAAAAAATGTCGAACTAAACTATAACAAAACTAAAAATATTATTCTTTTAATAAAGTAACTTTTCCCTCTCTATAATGTTTTATTATCTTTTACAATTGAAGTATATAAAAATACTTTTATATATCAAAATAAATGTACACATTATGAGTTTATATTAATTTATTTATTTAGGAATAGTAAAAGGGCATACACATGGAATAATAATTAATTCATTAAAACTGACTCCATTAGTTGTAATTCCACTAAAAATATCACCCATTTCATAAATATCATTAAAATAAAGAGATGTGTAGAGACCCAAAGCATGACGTACATGGACATTACATTAATTTTGTAGAATACTTAATACATAACAAAAATATACACACAAGGATCGTAATAGTTTAGTGTCTTTGGAAACTTGGAATGTAATCTTCTAATCATGGTGAAAGATCTTCATCATATCCCATAAATATCTTCCCCTTTTGTTTTATTACATAAAAAATTTCTTTATTTCCAGTGGAAAAGAAAACATAAAAAGGGTGAGCTCAAATGCTCAGTAAGGGTAAGCATGGATAAAATAAAACAAATCATATTCATTTGAACATAAAAACATGAACATAATGTTTAAACATCAAAATCTTTAGCAATGACAGAAAACATGGAAGTACGTAAGGCATAGATCATAAAGAAAAATTAGACATGATAAAATAGCATGAGAGTAAAAAATGTTATTGTGGAAACCATTCACCACTTGTTATGATTTCCATAGTATCCAAGGCATTGCTGCCAAGACCATCTTAGTGGACAAAGTCACTTTCCGAATCGAGTTCACTCCTCGTTTCAGTCCTATAACACTAAACTAGATTAACTTACCGTTCCATCCATGTCTATATCATGAGATATAAATCTTTACCCAATGAATTAGAGGGATATATAGGTCCCACCCATTTCATAATGAAATCATTCTTACTTGTGCCACAAAATAAACATACATCATTCATAATAACCCAATAAATAAAATGTGTTTCATAAAAATCATCCTATCATCACATAATCCATATAAAAGAAATGGATTTCATAATAAGAAAAGTGAAACCATGTAAATCATTAATACATTATACTTGAAACGTACACATATGAAATAAAGTCATCTTAGATGAAAAATGGTTTTGATAAAACACTTGAAATGAATTTTTAAGGAAAATATCCTTTCTTCTTCAAAATTATTTTCTTTTCAAGAAATGTCATGTAATGTTAAAAGAAAAATATTTTGTTGAAAATAGTCAAGAAATATTTTGGAGGAAGCATCATGAAATTAAGGCTTTATAAAACCGTAAAAATTTATTTGTGCCGTATAAGTTAAAAAACATTCTTCTCGTACTTTTTCTAGAAAAGTCAAAAAGTACCTTATAACGTAAAAAAAAGAAAGATTATTTACATACCATGTAGTAAAAGACAATATGGGTAAAAAGGAAATTAAACATACATAAAAAACTTTTAGAAAACATGGACTTGGATGATAATAATAACCCCAATAAATACTTATGTATAAGCAATCTCGGATAAAAATGAGATTTGCAAAATTATCCCTTACCTTATGTCGGATATGCTTCGTATGGATACGAACCTCCTGTATAATAATTTAAATAATTTCATTGACTTATTAAATAATCATATTCATTGTTATGATATTATATATGTTTCACTTATGACTTTATATTACCCGTTCTTTTGTAAATTCCATGTTAAAGTAGTCTTTTGGGTAAAATCATTTCATTTATCGTATGTGTTTCGACTTGTCATTTCATGATATTATTACTTATATCCTGATTTACATAATTACATAATATAAAACAAGATTTATATATAATATATATTCACCATATACATATATATTATAGACCGATAAAAGGAATGAAATACACCGTTCATGGAGATGGTAGGCCGTACGTACGCATGAACGCTGTTTTCGTTTCCTTATTGAATTGAAAGAAACTAAATAGATGACATGAATATATATATACATAAATAAAGTATCATTATTATGCCATATATTACATGATTACTTATTATATATACTTTATAATCATTACTGAATGGTTAACATGGAGAATGAATCTCATCTCTTCGTGGAGACGGTAGTCCGTACGTACGCACGAGCGATGATATCATTCCCATGATCGTGGAATTGTATTGAAGTGTATGTATAATATTTAAGAATCAATATCACTTTAAAATAATCATATATAGTTATCTATTTACACCATTATACCCATCCAAGTAAGGTGGTGGTCGAAAACAGATTACAGCATAGCGTGGAGATGATATTCCGTACGTACGCGCGGGCGGTGATTTTGTTTTCCATAGGATGAATAGATGGTGAAATAGGTCTGTTTCATTTTTATAATAACATATCAGTATTTTAGTTATAATGATGTTATTAATTCATAATGAAACAACTAAAGAATAATATGTGGAAGAAGAAATAAAGTTGAAAGAATCGGTAACAGACATTACCTATTCTTTGAAGAGCCTCTTTGAGACCACCTTTTAGGGTACTAAAATTGGTCTTTGAAGAAGACCAGGACCCCTAGGATGTTTCTAGGGATGTGGAGAAGATAATTTGGCAGGGTTTGGCCAAGCATGAATGCTCAATGTGGTGTGAGGTAGAGAGGGAGGAGGTTCCCTTTTATAAGGGAGGAGAGGGGCACCTTTTGAAATCATAAAAATGTTAATTTATAATAAATATAAACCCACTTAAAAACCTCCAAAAATTTCTCATATTCAAATATTAGATGATATAATGTTTTAATATCATCAACCAATAAAACTTATACATGTTATGAATTTGTTTTAAACATTATCACCTTGATTTATACTTATTTAATCAATTTAATTTTATTTGTGGTAATAACATTCTAAATTTCAAATTATAACAAATAATTACTTATTTGTTTTTAATTGTCCATAATTGGATACTTTATAAATTTTTAGACAATATAAATTTAAAATTATAATTTTAAATATTTTTGTGATTTTTAAACAATTTTATAATATGTTATTTTTATAAAATAACAATAGTGTCAATTTTGACACTATTCATTTATTTGAATTTAAATAAAATATATACAGAATATATGTTCAAAATAAAAGCTTTAATAGATTCATAAAATGTCATATTTATCTAGAAAATTAATGGATCCCATTAAATAGTTCATATAATATTTAATTTATTATTTTGAAACCATTTATTTGGTTTATCTCTTAATAAAATAATTACTACAACATTTTTGTATAATTATTTAATATACTTATATGTTGCATAAAAATTAAAACTAAAATCCTATGATAAATATAAATCTATTATCTTTAACAATAATACTTTTACTTGAATTTATCATCTTAAAAACACAATATTTAAATTGTTATATTTATTAAATTATGAAGGTGACAACCTTGGCATCATTAAAAATAAAATAATATAAGTGTCACAATCGCCTTAATAAGGATCCAAAGGGTCTACAATTCGTTCGGTGGATGATTAGGGTTTATATATACAGTAATAATATGTTTTGTGTAGATTTATGGGCCTATTGATATGTATTACTATTTCAAAAAAAACTATATTATTTATTTTTTTCTAAATAAATAATTTCTGCATCATTAATGTATAAGATAATAAGGAAATTAAATAACTCTTAAGAATTACAAATAAATTACCATGATAAATAAAAACATTTTAGAGTTTAAATGAGTATTTATAACCGAATTTATATTCTATATAAAATTATATTAAAAAACCTTAATTATTAAAGTTGAGGGATACATATTTCACTTTCCTTTAAATAAAATAAACTAATGGTCTTAATCACCTCCAAGTGGGTTATAATGGATTCCATTTCGACCAAAATATGATTTAGGACAAATTATAATCATCCAATTGTATTAATACAAGTATTAGGATAATTTTATAATATTATTTTTACCCATAATTACCCAATTTACCTTTTACTATGGTAAATAAAATTTACCGTTGTTACTATTCATGAAGACCAAAAATTAAAAGTATTCTATTAATATAATTTGGACCCACTAATTCCAAATATGGAATCTATTTTTTCCATATTCAATACACAGAAGTTGCAAAAATTAAATTAAAATTAATCCTGTTGTATAAAGAAAACAGATTTTTGTTTAAAACATTGCAAAAGATTGAATTTGTTTAACCTACGAATTCAATGTAAAATCAATGCTATTGACATAAATTATATTAAATTGTAAAAATATATTATATTTATACTTTAAAACCATTAAATACTATAATTTAACCACATAAGTTATTACGATGAAAAAAGTTGTTTTTAATTATAATATAGCGTGTTTTTACTATTCATTAAAATATGAAAGTTATCAGAATTTTATGAAACATTTATCCAAGGAAAAATTTTATATCCTTATTTTAAAGAATAATTTTATTTTTTAAAATTCAACTTATAAACATGTCAAAAACTAGATTTAATGTGGGTGTGCCCTCAAAAGGCGGCAAAACTGCATTTTTTAAAAAATACTTATTTTACCCAAAAAATTTATTTTCTTCTTATACCATTTTGTAGAAAATGAGTAAGATGAACAATAATGTTATAAAATAAAAAAATTAGGTAATAAAATTCATAACGGTTAGTTCATAATATTATTATAATAATATATCGTTGTTTAGTAAAACCCGGTATTGCATACAACACACGCTATCGAGAAAGATCGTGATTGCGTGTAATGCAAGCCAAGTCAGGGTTGCATGTAGTGCACGACTCCTTTGTTGTTAAGTATAAAATAAATTATATATATATATATATATACTCAATGTTTCATTGAATAAATACTATCAAACAAACATGAAATTGTGTGTAACACGATCCAAGAATAGTGTTGCGTATACTGCAAGCTAATACGGTGTTGTGTGAAGTGCAAGATAATCTTGGTGTAGCGTACAATAGATGATAGGAATGAAATTAAAATGAATATATCTTATAAAATCTAGGGTTGTTACATTCTACCCCCCTTAAAATGAATTTCTCCCTCGAAATTTTTCAGGGTTATAAATCGTTTGCTATTCATAGAAACCCACATCGTAAAAAGGAATACTAAAACATAATTTTAAAAAAACTAATGTAAGAAATGTAATGATAACCCAAAGTAACCCATCACTGGGTTTCCATATAGGAGAACATAGGTGAAAATATAGATATTGAAGAAAAATCTAACCATCATGTTCTGATGGAGAGTGGTAGACAACATGGCTATGAAAAATCCATCAATCACAAAGCCATAAGTTCGTGATGATCTAAGGTACCATCTGATTCATCGGATATAAGAGCACTATGACAACATTTTTGGTTTTCAATATCATTTCCCTAATGTTGAATAATTTGTATTAGAATAAATACTTACTTTATTTTGGTACAATATCACTATTGTTCATGCTTTGAAAAATTTCCACTTCATCTATTAAAGAAATGAAGTTGAATTTGTTATTTGGGACGTGTTAACAGATCATGTGATAGAATGATGGTTCATTCCATGTGTTTCAAACAAAAGGTTAGCAAAAGTTATCAAATATACATAAGTCCATCTATGGTGAGGTTAATCGTATACGATTCTAAAAATGAACTTATACTTCATATCTCATACCGCTTAATAAAATAAAACAAGTTTCTACTAACCAGGGACTTCTTGTTGGCCAGTGGTATGCGATAAAGGCTAGTCGCACTTCGATCGTGGGTTCGATTCCCACAGCCTTGTCCAATGCGAAGGGTTGCCTACCATCTTGCAGGTTGTCCTTTTTCTAATACTACATTATAAGTAATATCGAAAATAAAAGTCTATTCTTAAACAATTCTAACTTATGTC
The DNA here is from genome assembly GCA_963277665.1 of Viscum album. NCBI lineage: Eukaryota > Viridiplantae > Streptophyta > Magnoliopsida > Santalales > Viscaceae > Viscum > Viscum album. The sequence goes on along the minus strand of OY728125.1, from coordinate 1,464,035,793 downwards.
AAACATAATTCATTATAATCATTAGGAGTATCCAAAATACATGTGTACAATCTCATAATATAAAGAAAACGATTACTTGAAATGTCATCAACCAAGCATGTGAATACAATCATTTATCCCCCATATATCTTGCTGGTCACATTCCAATCATGTGAATACCTTAATCATGTATTCTCTTGAAAAATGAATACCCATTAAACATTAGTGAAAACATGAATGCTGTCAAAAATTATCTCTTTCCACATACCAAAATCCGAAAATACTATATACTCAAACCATGATATAACCTTCTCCTTATATCAGTCATGAGCTCATGAATACTATCAAACATTTAATTTTCTCCTTATCCCTTCATTATGCGCATATCATCTAATTTCCAAAAATATCTGAATAACCTTTCATGGTTACTGGTACCATTCATCATACACTTTCAAAATTTAAGGAAATACAACAGTGTAACAATCCTTATATGTCTCTTTATTCCATAGTACCATGAGATTACTTATACAACATTACACTTGATAAACATGTAATCATTCCACTACATTCTTAAACCATTGACCGAGCTACAATAATTCATTCATCTCACATATCATTTGTAGTCTCTTCATCATCATCAACATAAATACTACCCATAAGACCATAGTGATTCTCTACATGAGACTTTCCCTTAGGTCATTGGTTTGAATAATTCCCGTACATTCCACATTTAAAACATTTAGCCATTGTTGATGTCGTAGCAATACCACTATCCTCATCCATGGTGTTAATTGAACCTTTTCCTTTTCACTTACTAGCTTTGTGTCCTTATTTTCCACACCCAATGCATCTTTTAGTTCCCTTGAAACATTCTTCTTGATTCCTCTTCCCACATGATTTAGATAGGGGAAATTGAACTTTCTTTCCTCTATGATCATCATGAAACCTCATCTTTCTCTTATTAGCCGAGTCAGGAAACTTACCAAATTTGAGTTTATTGATCATATTATGATATTTCTGATTAGAAATAATAATTATGTTTGCACTTCCAAATCCCATTTCATTTGGTTTCTCATGAATAATATAATTCCTTTGTCCATACTATTCTCCATTATCGTGAATCATCTTGTTTCCACCCATTTTCTTAAACCCAAAAATAATAGTGTGAGAGACAAAAATCATAATCACGGGGGAGTAACTTCAATATCTAACATCTTATGTTAATGTCTAAGATCGTTACGGTTGTTATAGGACTATATCCTATACGTATATTTATCCTTAGGAACATCGCTAGACATACCTTAGAAATATCTCTAGGGATCTCACTAACGTTTTTTCATCCTAGTTTCCAAAGGTTGGCTATATAATTCCTCTGATACCAACTATAGAGACCCAAAGCTTGACTTACTTGGACATTACATTACTTTTTCGGAATACTTAATACATAACAAAAACTTACACATAATTATCGTAATAGTTTAGTGTCTTTGGAAACATAGAATGTAATCTTCTAATCGTGGTGAAAGATCTTCAACATCTCCCATAAAGATCTTCGCCTTTTGTTTTCTTACCTAAAAACTTTCTTTATATCCTGGGGAAAAGAAAAAATATAAAGGGTGAGCTCAAATGCTCAGTAAGGGTAATCATGGATAAAAGAAAACAAATCATATACATTTGAACTTAAAAACATGAACATAATGTTTAAACATCAAAAGCTTGAGCAATGACATAAATCATGGAAGTACGTAAGTCATAGATCATAAAGAAACATTAAACATGATAAAATAGCATGGGATTAAAACATGTAATTGTGGAAACCATTCAGCACATGTTATGATTTCCATAGTAGCAAAGGCATTACTCCCAAGACCATCTTAGTGGACAAAGTCCATTTCTGAATCGAGTTCACTCCTCGTTTCAGTCCTGTAACACTGAAAAGGATTAGCATACCATTCAAGACATGTCTATATCATGAGATATAAATTTTTACCCAATGCATTGGAGGGAGATATTGGTCCCACCCATCTCATAATTAAATCATTCTTATTTGTGCCAGAAAATAAACATATATCATTCATAATAACCCAATAAATAAAATGGGTTTCATAAACATCATCCATCGTCACATGATCCATATAAAAGAAATGGATTTCATAATAAGAAAAGTGAAACCACTTAAATCATAGAGACATTATTATTGAAATGTACACATATGAAATAATTTAATCTTAGATAAAAAATGGTTTTGATATAAACACTTGAAATGAATTCTTGAGGAAAATAACCATTCTTCTTCAAAATCATTTTCTTTTCACAAAATGTCATTCAATTTTAAAAGAAAAGGATTTTTTTTGAAAATAGTCATGAAATCTTTTGGAGGAATATTCATGAAATTATGGCTTTATAAAACTGTAAAAATCGTTTTGTGCAGTATATGTTAAAAAAACATTCTTCTCGTACTTTTGCCGGAAAAGTCAAAAAGTACCTCATAACGTAAAAAAAAGATTCCGTACATATCATGTAGTAAAATAAAAAATGGGTAAAAAGAACATTAAACATAAATAAAAATAATTTTATAAAACATGTACTTGGATGATAACAATAACCCCAGTAAATACTTATGTATAAGCAATCTCGGATAAAAATGCGATTTGCAAAATTATCCCTTACCTTAGGTCTGATATGCTTCGTATGGATCCGAACCTCTTGTATAATGATTTAAATAACATCATTGACTTATTACATAATCATATTCATTGTTATGAGATCATATATGTTTCACTTATGACTTTATAATACCCGTTCTTTTTTAAATTCCATGTTAAAGTAGTGTTTTGGGTAAAATCATTTCATTTATCGTATGTGTTTCGACTTGTAGATTCTTGATATTATTACATATATCCTGATTTACATAATTACATAATGTAAAACATGATTTATATATAATATATATTCATAATATACATATATATTATAGATCGATAAAAGGAATGAAATACACCATTCATGGAGACGGTATGTCGTACGTACGCATGAACGCTGTTTTCGTTTCCTTATTGAATTGAATGAAACTAAATAGATGAAATACATATATATATATATACATAAATCCAGTATCATTATTATGTCATATATTACATGATTACTTATTATATATACTTTATAAACATTAATGAATGGTTAGCATAGAGAATGAATCTCATCGCGTCGTGGAGACAGTAGTCCGTACGCACGCACGAGCAATGATATCATTCCCATGATCGTGGAATTGTATTGAAGTATTTGTATAATATTTCATAATAAATATCACATTAAAATAATCATATATAGTAATATATTTACACCATTATACCCATCCAAGTAAGGTGGTGGTCGAAAACAGATTACATCACAACGTGGAGACGGTATTCCGTACGTATGCACGCTCGGTGATTTCGTTTTCCGTAGGATGGATAGATGGTGAAATAGGGTTGTTTAATATTTATAATAACATATCAGTATATTATTTATACTGATTTTATTACTTCATAATGAAACAACTATATAAGAAGAAGTGGAAGAAGAAATAAAGTTGAACGAATCGGTAACGGACATTACCTCTTCTTTGAAGCGCCTCTTTGAGACCTCCTTTTAGGGTACAAAAATTGGTCTTTGAAGAAAACCAGGACCTCTATGATGTTTCTAGGGAAGTGGAGAAGTGAATTTGGCAGGGTTTTTTTCAAGCTTGAATTCTCAAAGTGGTGTGAGGTAGAGAGGGAGGAGGTTCCCTTTTATAAGGGAGGAGAGGGGCACCTTTGGAAATCTTAAAAATAATAATTTATAATAAATCTATCCTAACATAAATCCTCCAAAAATAACTCATATTTGAATATAAGTTGAGATAGGGTTTCAATATCATCAACCAATAGAATTTAGACATGCTAAAAGTTATTTTAAACATTATCACCTTGATTTATCCTTATTTAATCAATTTAATTTTATTTGTGGTAATAACATTCTAAATTTTAAATTATAACAAATAATTACTTATTTGTTGTGAATATTCCATAATTGGATACTTTATAACATTTTAAACCATATAAATATAAATTTATAATTTTAAATAATTTTTTTATTTTTAAACAATTTTATAATATGTTATTTCTATTAAATAACAATAGTGTCAATTTTGACACTATTCATTTATTTGAATTTAAATAAACTATATAAATAAGATATGTTCGAACTAAAAGACTTAATAGATTCATAAAAGGTCATATGTACCTAGAAAATTAATGGAGAACATTAAATAGTTCATATAATATTTATTTTATTATTTATAAAACCATTTATTTGGTTTATCTTTTTATAAAATAATTACTACAACATTTTTGTATAATTATTTAATATACATATTTGTTGCATAAAAATTAAAAATAAAATCTTATGATGAATATAAATCTATTAAATTTTACAATAATAATTTTACTCTAATTTATCATCATAAAATCACAATATTTAAATTATTATATTTATTAAATTATGAAGGTGAAAAATTTGGCATCATTTAAAATAAAATAATGTAAGTGTCATAATCACCTTAATAAGGATCAAAATGGTCAACAATTCGGCCATTGGATGCTTAAGGTTTATATATACACTAATAATAAGTTTTGTACAGATTTTTGGGCCTTTTGATATGTATTACTATTTCAATAAAAACTATATTATTGATTTTTCACTAAATAAATAATTTCTGCATCATTAATGTATAAGATAATAAGGTAATTAAATAACTCTTAAAAATTACAAATAAATTACCATGATAACGAAAAACATTTTATCTTTAAAATGAGTATTTATAACCGAATTTATATTCTATATAAAGTTATATTAAAAATAATTTAATTATTAAAGTTGAGGGAGACGTATTTCACTTTCCTTTAAATAAAATAAACTAAAGGTCTTAATCACCTCCAAGTGGGTTCTAATGGATTCTATTTCGACCCAAATATGACTTAGGACAAATTATTATCATCCAATTGTATTAAGACAAGTATTAAGATAATTTTATAATATTATTTTTACCCATAATTACCCAATTTACCTTTTACTATAGTAAATAAAATTTACCGTTGTTACTATTCATAAAGCCCAAAAATAAAAATTAGTCTACTAATATAATTTGAACCCACTGATTCCAAATATGGAATCCATTTTTTCCAATTTCAATAAACAGAAGTTGTAGAAATTAAATTAAAATTAATCCCGTTGTCTAAAGAAAACAGGTTTGTGTTTAAGACATTTCAAAAGATTGAATCTACGAATTCAATGTAAAATCAATGCTAATGACATAAATTATATTAAATGGTAAAAATATATTCTATTTATACTTTAAAACCATTAAATATTTAAATTTAACCACATAAGTTATGACGATGAAAAATGTTGTTTTTAATTAATATATAGCGTTTTTTTTTACTATTCATTAAAATATGAAAGTTATCAGAATAATATGAAAAATTTATCCAAGGTAAAATTTTATATCCTTATTCAAATGAATAATTTTATTTTGTTTAATTGAACTTATAAACATGTCAAAAACAAGATTTAACGTGGGTGCACCATCAAATGGCGGTAAAACTGCATTTTTTGAAAAATACTTATTTTACCAGAAAAAATTAATTTGTTCTTATACCATGTTCTAGAAAATGTGTAAGTTGAATAATAATGTTATAAAATTAAAAATTTAGTTAATAATATTCATAACGGCTAGTTCATAACAATATTATAATAATATATCATTGTTTAGTAAAATCCAGTTTTGCTTACAACACACGCTATCGAGGAAGGTCGTGATTGCGTGTAATGCAAGCCAAGTCAGGATTGCATGTAGTGCACGACTCATTTTTTGTTACGTATAAAATAAATTTAATATATATATATATAATTAATGTTTCATAGAATAACTACTATCAAACAAACATGAAATTGTGTATAACACGATCCAAGATTAGTGTTGCGTATACTGCAAGCTAATGTTGTGTTGCGTGAAGCACAAGTTAATCTTGGTGTAGCGTACAACAGATTATATGAAAGAAATTAAAATGAATATATCTTATAAAATCTTGGGTTGTTAAAAGAAGTGTTTTAAAAATATTACCACTATCAAAGGATTTCTAATAACCTTCATAAGTGATGTAATTTGTGATTAAGGAAGAACAATAGTGTATTTACTGGGAAATATGATCATTTTTATTTATGATTATCAGCCAATATATTGATGGTAATAATTACCATAAGTCAAAAAATTATTTGGTCATTAATGTTGTAACACCCCAAGCTTCTACGGTACGCTTCTCTTTGAATAATGCGATAGCGTGTGTTGTACGCAACACTGAGTTCTAACAACCAATCAAACTAGCCGTTATGAATAGTAATACCTACTTTTTAAAATTATAAATATTTTATATTTTAAAATGGACTTCATTTTTGGATTCGGAATATCTAATTTAGCCTAAGGTGAAATTTTGGTACTTTTCGGATAACTTTCATGTTTTGATGAATAGTGAAAATTACTAAATTTTAATTAAAAACAACTTTTTTAATCAAAATAATTAATAGTGATAAATTATGAATTTTAGTAGTTTTAAAGTATATTTGGAATTTATTTTTACCATTTAATATAATTTTGGTCATTGGACATAATTTTACAATTAAACCGAACATAAACAAGTGTCAATCTTTTGATAGTTATTATCTCTTAAAAACACGCTTTTTGTTTTGACAGCGGGAATTAATTTTAAATTAATTTCTGCCACTTCTGTGTTTTGAATATAGGAAAATGGATTCCATATTTGGAATCAGGATGTTCAAATTGTGTAAATAGGTAACTTTTATGTTTAGACATTTTGAATAATTACTGCGGTAAATATTTTATTTACCATGGTTAAGGGTAAATCCGGTAAATAAGGGTTAAAAAATAATATTATAATAATACTAAATTACCCTAAAACGTGTCTTAACCCTATTGGATGATACCTGGTCGACCATGGGCATCTTTGGGTCGATTTTGGGACCCAATGGATCCACTTGTAAGTGATAATGACACTTTATTTTAATTAAGTTAAAATGAATACAAAAATGACACAAGCATATATCTTTTAGCAAAACAATTGTTACATAGGGTTATATATGTTGGATTTTAGATTATAAATATTCATTAAAAAGATAAAAATATTTTCTACATAATGATATTTTATTTATAATTTTTAGACATTAAATAATTTATTTTATTTATGACACAATGATGATGCAGTAATTACTATAATAGTGAAAAATTAAAATAATTGATATTAAAAATGCCCAAATAAATATAATATGAAACTTTTAATGAATTAAAATAATCTTATAGGATAATATGCTATTTTATAATTTATTTAATTGACTTTGTTCGAAGTAATCAATCTGTTATGAGTTTCACAAAAATCAACTATTGAATAGTGTCAAAATTGACATAAAAGAGTTCTTAAAACAAATATTATATTATTAATTGATATTAAATTCCTAAAAATCTATGGTTCGGCCAAGAGACTTATATCATGATAGGTTCATAAATAATGGACCACTTGGGGGTCTCTTGGATGTATGTAGTATGTTTATTAACAATATTATATAAAAATACAAAGAGACATTGTAAAAATGAAACTAATTAACTTAAAGTTAATACTTAAAGATAAGGTTAATATAAGTACCCAAACCTGTCTAAATTCTATTGGTTGAGTTTTTTTCGACCCATCCCCACCTTAAACTTTGAATAGTCAACTTTGGATCCATTGGAAACCGATTATGAATTTATTATAAACTAATATCTCTAGCTTTTCCAAAGGTTCCCCTCACCCATCTTATAAAAGGGCACTCCTCCTTCCCATTTCTTCCCACATTCAAAGCCTTTTAGTTCGGCCAAACTCTGCCCAAATACTCTCCCAACTTCCCTCACTACAACCTAGGGGCCTTAGTTTGATCAGAAATCCAACTTAAGGAGCCCTTTTGATCAAATCAAAAGGAAGAACCCGAAGAAGAGGTAATGATTTAACCACCCTTTTCTAAGTTCATTTCTTCTTCCACTTCTTCTTCCTTTGTTGTTACCATTCTAAAATAATAAATCTAGTATCATATATATACTGTGATTTTATTATAAATATGGTACAACCATATTCAGTATTCAATCCACCCTTTGAATAATATGTCAACATACGTGCGTACGTACGGCTTACCATCTCCACGTCGTGGTGTAATTGTTATTCAATATAATATTATTTGGATGGGTATAATAATGATGTGTAACTCATGTAAATAACAAATATAACATGTTAATGATTATTTATATATGATATACCATCCATTTATATATTATTTTAATATCAAAAGAATGATATTGTCGCTCGTGCGTACGTACGGACTACCATCTCCACGAACGCGATGAGATTCATTCTCCATCGTATCCATTCAAGTATAATTATCATTTGTTGATTTAAAAATGATGTTTAAGGACTTGATATCATTCTGGATATGAATAATATACAACCTATCCTTTACAAACATGTCTTACATAACAAAACATATAAAAGAAAACAAGTAAGTTAACACCTGAAACAACGATAATACTAAGATATTATTATCAAACAAATATTAAAAGATCATATATGATATCATATTAATGTATATGATTATTGTATAATTTAATAACAATTATTTCACCATTATACAGGAGGTTAACCTACCCCAACCAAGGAAAAGTACAAGGTAAGGGTTATTTCACAATCTCTTCATTATCCGAGGTTGTTTATACGTAATAATCTACTGGGATTTCTTTATCATCCAAATCCATGTTTCTTAAAAATTTATTTCAAAACATTTTTAATATTTACTAGAATATGAGTTAAAGTCATTTATACCCTTTTTGACTTTTTTTAAGTGGTTTATAAAGGAATCTTTCGGTCACTTTCAAAACAAGGTCCTTTTTAACCTTTTCGACAGAATTAAGGTAAGAATGTTTTTTTAACTTATATGGTGGGTGCGGCTATTTTCCGCCGTTATAAAATCTTCAAAGCTTCCCTTACAAGCTTATAAGAATATTTTCAAAGAAAATGTTTTATTTTAAATGGATCTTAAATGATTTCAAATTAAAAGGAGATATTTCTTTAAAAAGAATTTTGATTTCATCTATGTCAACATGCTTTGATGGATTTTAAGATTATTTGAAGTTGATTTATTATGATACAAAACTTCTATAATGTATTGAAGGTTTTCTGATATGTTTGACTGTGGATGTGCTATTTTTATACCATTCATAGTTTATGGGGAAAGTATTGACATTTCGTATGCTAGTTTTAATACGAATGTTTATGTTATGTTTAAACCTTTTCATATGGGAATGCATTGGACATAGTAAGTGACGGGTGGAGCCCGCTATAGCTCCTCGATGCATCGGTAGGTCTCATGAGACAAACTAGTGTCTTGGAACAAGGCCTTGACAAAATCTTATTTGTTGTCTTGGCACGAGGCCTTGACTATGTGGTTATGATAGTCTGGCATTATGCATTCCAACATTATGAAAGTGGTTATTGATTTTTTCATGTGATTATTCGATTAGTAGAATATCCATGTGAATAAGTAAATGGAATTATTTCATTTTATTTATTCCACACCATGTTGAAAGTTCATGTTTGAAAGGCTTTTGTTTTAGTTATACATTGCCTTAAATGTTTATTCTTATTTATGAAAGTTTCCGCTATATTGTTATCCCTACTGGGCATTTGAGCTCACCCCTTTTCTATGTTTTATTTTTCCCAGGATGTGAAGAAGTAAGTTATGAATGACCTTCAGGGATATTATGAGGGGATTATAGTGTGGATGGTGGAAACATTATGTTGTTGTAGTAGTTTTTCATTTTATGATGTAATGTAAAACATATGAAATATATCTAGTGTTTCCAAGGCTACTAAACCAATCGGTCTTTCGAGATTTGATCTTTCTTGTGATCATGCCAATGTTATGTAATAATGCACCGACTCTGGGTAACTGGGGTCGGGGCGTTACAGTTGGTATCAGAGAAAGTTTAGTACAAACCTTGGAAGCTAGATTTAGATAAACTATGATTAGAGAACGTAGACCTAAGATGAACTTTGAGGATTAGTATAGAAGAACATCCTAGAATTTTGGTATTGTAGAGATTTTGTGAGTTTTCCGAGAAATGCATCCCTGTCTGGATACGAGCAGGTAGAGGCGGCTCTGGCACAGATGTACCTAGGGGTAAAACCCGAAAACACCGCTTTGAGCTAGACTCGAACGGGAACTGGTGCACGACAACGGGCCTTGCTGCACTCTTGGTTACGACACTCCCGGGGGATATGCTTAGGATAACTCTCATTTTTCTTTACAAATCATTTTGAAGGGATTATGAGTATATACTTCCTCAAAGAAAACATTCTTGTGATTATGGATTATATCCATAAATAGTTCAATTTATGTTAAGTGTTTTATAAGTATGAGATTATGTATTTTGATTCATAAACTGATCTAGTTTATGCCATTGTTTAGAAATGGCGCCTAGTGGAAGAAATGGAAACCGTATTAATGCACGCACTCCATGTAGGGATTGCCCTCCTGCTCAAGATAATTATAGTGGAGCTGATGATGCTCATAGTTCAAATTTCTCTATACACCCTGGGAGCAAAAAAATGTATAGAGATTTGAAGGAACATTTTTGGTGGGAAAACATGAAGAGGGAGATTGCTGATTTTGTGTCAAGATGTATGGTTTGTCAACAAGTGAAAGCTGGAAGGCAACGGCCTGGAGGAGTCATGAAACCTCTTCCCATACCGGAGTGGAAATGGGACAATATTACGATGGACTTTGTCATGGGGCTACCAAAGACTCCTAGAAGGAATGATGCAATATGGGTAATTGTTGATCGTCTTACCAAGTCAGCACATTTTCTTGCTATAAGAGAAGATCTACCCCTGGAACGTCTAGCAATACTATATATTAATGAAGTTGTGAGACTTCATGGAGTACCCTTATCAATTGTTTCTAATCGTGATCCCCGTTTTACTTCAAGATTCTAGAAAAGTCTTCAGAAATCCCTGGATACTGAACTTCATTTGAGCACTGCTTACCACCCTCAGACAGATGGACAATCATAACGGACTATTCAGACCTTAGAAGACATGTTGAGATCTTGCTCACTTGATTTTCAGGGTATGTGGGATCAATATTTACCACTGGTAGAATTTTCCTATAACAATAGCTTCCATTCGAGTATTCAGATGGCACCATATGAAGCATTATACAGAAAGAGATGTCTTACACCAACCTGTTGGGATGACGTTGGTGAAAGAAAACTTGTAGGCCCAGAACTGGTGGAGGAAACGGTGGAAAAGGTGAAGGTAATCCAAAATCACATCAAAGTAGCTCAAAGTAGGCAGAAGAGCTATGCCGATAATAGAAGGAAGGATTTGGAATTTCAAATCGGTGATCATGTTTTCCTGAAGGTATCTCCATGGAAGGGAGTCATACGTTTTGGTAAGAAAGGTAAATTGAGTCCCAGGTACATCGGACCTTTCAAAATTCTAGAACGAATTGGGGCTGTAGCTTACCGATTGGCAATGCCGCCAAGTCTCTCTAACGTTCACGATGTGTTCCACGTATCTCTGTTGAGGAAATACATGCCTGATCCAACGCATGTACTCACCTATGAGGAATTAGAACTGGAACCTGATCTGTCTTATTGCGAAGAGCCCGTCAGGATTCTTGATACGAGAGAACAAGTACTGAGAAACCGGACGACGCGTCTGGTAAAAGTTTTGTGGAGAAACCATAAGATGGAAGAGGCAACGTGGGAACCCAAGGAACTTATGATGAAGAACCACCCGAGTCTTTTTATACAGTAATACCCTAGAAATTGCGAGGACACAATTATTTGAAGGAGGGGAGAATGTAACACCCCAAGCTTCTACGGTACACTTCTCTTTGAATAATGCGATAGCGTGTGTTGTACGCAACACCGAGTTCTTACAACCAATCAAACTAGCCGTTATGAATAGTAATACCTACTTTTTAAAATTATATATATTTTATATTTCAAAATGGACTTTGTTTTTGGATTCGGAATATATAATTTATCCTAAGGTTAAATTTTGGTACTTTTCGGATAACTTTCATATTTTGATGAATAGTGAAAATTACTAAATTTTAATTAAAAACAACTTTTTTTAATCAAAATAATTAATAGTGATAAATTATGAATTTTAGTAGTTTTAAAGTATATTTAGAATATATTTTTACCATTTAATATAATGTTGGTCATTGGACATAATTTTACAATTAAACCGAACATAAACAAGTGTCAATCTTTTGATAGTTATTATCTCTTAAAAACACGCTTTTTGTTTTGACAGCGGGAATTAATTTTAAATTAATTTATACCACTTCTGTGTTTTGAATTTAGGAAAATTTATTACATATTTGGAATCAGGATGTTAAAATTGTGTAAATATGTAACTTTTATTTTTAGACATTTTGAATAATTACTGCGGTAAATATTTTATTTACCATGGTTAAGGGTAAATCCGGTAAATAAGGGTTAAAAACTAATATTATAATAATACCAAATTACCCTAAAACGTGTCTTAACCCTATTGGTTGATACATGGTCGACCATGGGCATCTTTTGGTCGATTTTGGGACCCCATGGATCCACTTTTAAGTGATAATGACACTTTATTTTAATTAAGTTAAAATGAATACAAAAATGACACAAGCATATATCTTTTAGAAACACAATTGTTACATTGGGTTATATATGTTGGATTTTAGATTATAAATATTCATTAGAAAGATAAAAAGATTTCCTACATGATGATATTTTATTTATAATTTTTAGACATTAAATAATGTATTTTATTTATGACACAATGATGATGCAGTAATTACTATAATAGTGAAAAATTAAAATATTTGATATTATAAATGCCCAAATAAATATAATATGAAACTTTTAATGAATTAAACTAATTTTATAGGATACTATGATATTTTAGGATTGATTTATTTTACTTTTTTCTAAGTAATCAATCTGTTATGAGTTTCCCAAAAATCAAGTATTGAATAGTGTCAAAATTGACATAAAAGAGTTCTTAAAACAAATATTATATTATTAATTGATATTAAATTCTTAAAAATCTAAGGTTCGTCCAAGAGACTTATATCATGATAGGTTCATCATTAATGGACCACTTGGGGGTCGCTTGGATGTATGTAGTAAGTTTATTAACCATATTATATAAAAATACAAAGAGACATTGTAAAAATGAAACTAATTAACTTAAAGTTAATACTTAAAGATAAGGTTAATATAAGTACCCAAACCTTTCTAAATTCTACTGGTTGAGTTTTTTTCGACCCATCCCCACCTTAACCTTTGAATAGTCAACTTTGGAGCCATTGTAAACCGATTATGAATTTATTATAAACTAATATCTCTAGCTTTTCCAAAGGTTCCCCTCACCCCTCTTATAAAAGGGCACTCCTCCCCATTTCTTCACACATTCAAAGCCTTTTGGTTCGGCCAAACTCTACCCAAATACTCTCCCAACTTCCCTCACTAAAACCTAGGGGCCTTAGTTTGATCAGAAAGCCAACTTAAGGAGCCCTTTTGATCAAATCAAAAAGAAGAACCCGAAGAAGACGTAATGATATCACCACCCTTTTCTAAGTTCATTTCTTCTTCCACTTCTTCTTCCTTTGTTGTTACCATTCTAAAATAATAAATCCAGTATCATATATATACTGTGATTTTATTATAGATATGGTACAACCATATTCAGTATTCTATACACCCTTTGAATAATATGTCACCATACGTGCGTACGAACGGCTTACCGTCTCCACGTCGTGGTGTAATTGTTATTCAATATAATATTATTTGGATGGGTATAATAATGATGTGTAACTCATTTAAATAATAAATATAACATGTTATTGATTCTGTATATATGATATACCATCCATTTATATATTATTTTAATATCAAAAGAATGATATTGTCGCTCGTGCGTACGTACGGACTACCGCCTCCATGAACGCGATGAGATTCATTCTCCATCGTATCCATTCAAGTATAATTATCATTTGATGATTTAAAAATGATGTTTAAGGACTTGATATCATTCTGGATATGAATAATATACAAACATTCCTTTACAAACATGTCTTACGTAACAAAACATATAAAAGAAAACAAGTAAGTTAACACCTGAAACAACGATAATACTAAGATATTATTATCAAACCAATATTAAAAGATCATATATGATATCATATTAATGTATATGATTATTGTATAATTTAATAACAATTATTTCACCATTATACAGGAGGTTAACCTACCCCAACCAAGGAAAAGTACAAGGTAAGGGTTATTTCACAATCTCTTCATTATCCGAGGTTGTTTATACGTAATAATCTACTGGGATTTCTTTATCATCCACATCCATGTTTCTTAAAAATGTATTTCAAAACATTTTTACTATTTACTAGAATATGAGTTAAATTCATTTATACCCTTTTTGACTTTTTTTAAGTGGTTTATAAAGGAATCGTTCGGTCGCTTTCAAAACAAGGTCCTTTTTAACCTTTTCGACAGAATTAAGGTAAGAATGTTTTTTTTAACTTATACGGCGGGTGCGGCTATTTTCCGCCGTTATAAAATCTTCAAAGCTTCCCTTACAAGATTATAAGAATATTTTCAAAGAAATTTTTTTATTTTAAATGGATCTTAAAAGATTTCAAATTAAAAGGAGAATTTTCTTTAAAAATAATTTTGATTTCATCTATGTCAACATCCTTTGATGGATTTTAAGATTATTTGAAGTTGATTTATTATGATACAAAACTTCTATATTGTATTGAAGGTTTTGTGATATGTTTGACTGTGGATGTGCTATTTTTATACCATTCATAGTTTATGGTGAAAGTATTGACATTTCGTATGCGAGTTTTAATACGAATGTTTATGTTATGTTTAAACCTTTTCATATGGGAATGCATTGGACTTAGTAAGTGACGGGTGGAGCCCGCTATAGCTCCTCGATGCATCGGTAGGTCTCATGAGACAAACTAGTGTCTTGGCACAAGGCCTTGACAAAATCTTATTTGTAGTCTTGGCACGAGGCCTTGACTATGTGGTTATGATAGTCTGGCATTATGGATTTCAACATTATGAAAGTGGTTATTGATTTTTGCATGTGATTATTCGATTAGTAGAATATCCATGTGAATAAGTAAATGGCATTATTTCATTTTATTTATGCCATACCATGTTGAAAGATCATGTTTGAAAGGCTTTTGTTTTAGTTATACATTGCCTTAAATGTTTATTCTTATTTATGAAAGTTTCCGCTATATTGTTATCCTTACTGGGCATTTGAGCTCACCCCTTTTCTATGTTTTATTTTTCCCAGGATGTGAAGAAGTATGTTATGAATGAACTTCAGGGATATTATGAGGGGATTATAGTGTGGACGGTGGAAACATTATGTTGTTGTAGTAGTTTTTCATTTTATGATGTAATGTAAAACTTATGAAATATATCTAGTGTTTCCAAGGCTACTAAACCACTCGGTCTTTCGAGATTTGATCTTTCTTGTGATCATGCCAATGTTATGTAATAATGCACCGACTCTGGGTAACTGGGGTCGGGGCGTTACAAATGTAACACCCCAAGATTTCATAGTGTGTTATTTCTTCAAAATAATTTAATAACTTGCCCTACATGCAACACCGAGTTCAAGCACACCATGACTTACCAAACAATCCGTTCAAAAAAGGTTATGAATAGTATTAACTAAATTTTAAACTTTATATAATCCTTATAATTTTAGAATCCATATTATGAGTTTCTTAGACATAATGTATGAAAAAATTCATTTTCAGTATTGCACTTTTACCATCTATTAATAGTGAACCTTTTTTAAATCCAATATTTTAAACTTTTATATATTTAATTTGACTAAATAAATTTAATTTTTAGAATGGGGACATCAAAAATTTACAATGAAACATCCCAGGCTTCCACTGTACACTTTCCTTTGAATAATACAATAGCGTGTGTTGTACAGACCTTTGAGTTCTAACACACACCAAAACCAATCAAACTAGCCGTTATGAATAGTAATACCTAATTTTTGAAATATTATAAATTTTATCTCTCAAAATGGACTTCATTTTTGGATTCGAGGTATCGAATTTAGCCTAAGGTGAAATTTTGGTACTTTTTAGATAATTTTAATATATCGATAAATAGTGAAAATTACTAAATTTTAATTAAAAAATACTTTTTTAATCAAAATAATTAATAGTGATAAATTATGAATTTTACTGGTTTTAAAGTATTTTTATAATATATTTTTACCATGTAATACAATTTTTTTCATAGAACATAATTTCACAATTAAACCGAACATAAACAAGTATCAATCTTTTGATAGTTATTATATCATAAAAACACGCTTTTTTGTTTTGACAGTGGGAATTAATTTTAAATTAATTTCTCCCACTTGTATGTTTCGAATTTGGAAAAATGGATTCCATATTTAGAATCATGATGTCCAAATTGTGTAAATAGGTAACTTTTTTTAGACATTTTGAATAATTACTTCGGTAACTATTTTATTTACCATGATTAAAGGGTAAATCCTGTAAATAAGGATTAAAAAATAATATTATAATAAGACTAAATTACCCTCAAACGTGTCCTAAACTTATTGGTGGATACATTTACGATCATGGGCATCATTGGGTCGATTTTGGGATCCCATGGAGCCACTTGTAGGTGATAGGGACACTTTATTTTAATTAAGTTAAAATAAATACAAAAATTACATAAGCATATATCTTTTTGGAAAAACATTTTACATAGGGTTATATATGTTGGATTTTCGAATATAGATATTTATTAGAAATCTAAAAATATTTCTTACATAATTATATTTTATTTATAATTTTTAGACATTAAATAGTTTAATTTATGTATGACACTATGATGATGTAGTAATTACCAAAATAGTGAAAAATTTAAATAATTGATATTATAAATACCCAAATAAATATAATTTGAGACTTTTTATGAATTAAACTAATTTTATAGGTTAATATGAAATGTTAGGAATGATTTAATTTACTTTTTTCGAAGTAATAAGCATGTTATGAGTTTTACCATAATCAACTATTGAATATTTTCAAAAATGACATAAAAGAGTTTTTAAAACAAATATTATATTATTAATTGATATTAAATTCCTAAAAATCTAAGGATCGGCCAGGAGACTTATATAATGATAGGTGTATAATTAATGGACCACTTGGGGGTAACTTGGATGTATATAGTATGTTTATTAACCATATAAGATAAAAATATACTCAGACATAGTAAAAGTGAAACTAATTAACTAAGAGTTAATACTTAAAGATAAGGTTAATATAGTAACCCAAACATGTATAAATCCTATTGGTTGAGTTGTTTTCAACCTAAACCCACATTAAACTGTAAATAATCTAATTTTGATCCATTATAAAACTAATATGAATTTATTATAAAATAATATTTCTAGCTTTTCCAAAGGTGCCCCTCACCCCTCTTATAAAAGGGCACTCCCCCTTCTCATTAATTCACACATTCAAAGCCTTTTGGTTCGACCAACCCCTTCCAAAATACTCTTGAAACTTCCCTAACTTCATCCTAGATGCCTTCCATTAGTCAGAAAGCCAACCTATGGAGCCCTTTTGATTAAATCAAATGGAATAACTCGAAGAAGAGGTAATGATTTCACCACCCTTTTTCAAGTTCCTTTCTTCTTCCAAATCTTCTTTTTTTTATTCCCATTATAAAATAATGAATCCAGTATCTACTATATACTATAATATTATTATAAATATGGTACAACCATATTCAGTATTCTATCCATCCTTTGAATGACATGTCACCATACGTGCGTACGTACAGCTTACCATCTCCACGTCGTGGTGTAATTGTTATTCAATATATTATTATTTTGATGGGTATAAAAATGATTTTTAATTCATTTAAATAATAATTATAACATGATAATAATTCTTTATATATTATATACCATGCAATTATATATTATTTTAATATCAAAATAATTATATTGTCGCTCGTGCGTACGTACGGACTACCGTCTCCACGAACGCGATGAGATTCATTCTCCATCGAATCCATTCAAGTATAATTATCATTTGATGATTTTAAAATAAAGTTTTAGGACTTGAAATCATTCAGGATATGAATAAGATACAACCTATCCATGAAAAACATGGCTCACGTAACAAAACATATAAAATAAAATGAGAAAGTTAACACCCAAAACGACGATAATTCTAAAATATTATTAACAAAGCAATGTTAAAAGATCATATATGATATCATATTAATATATATGATTCTTTTATAATTTAATAAAAATTATTTCACCATTATATAGGAGGTTTACCTACACTCAATCAAGGAAAATTACAAGGTAAGGGGTTTTCATCTAACTCGTTATTCCCGTGAAATTCATGCCAAATTGCCACTATTAACTTTTGTGTGGTGTATGTACTGCCCATAATTAAATTATTTGTGTAATACACTTTAATTTATGTGTATTTACATATTCATTGTATGCTACCTCTTTCATGGGTTGTATGTTTCGTAAGTTACCAAATTTGTAAGGGTTAATTTCACAATCTCTTTATTATCCATGGTTTTTTTTACGTAAGTATATACTGGGAAATATTTATTATCCATGTACATGTATTATGAAAGAGTTTTCAAAGCGATTATTTTAAGGGACTTTTTACTAAAACATCATTTCAAATGTTTTAAATATTTATTCTTCTAAATCTTTCTCATTTATGTCCATGTCTTCAAAACGGTTTTTAAGGATTTATTTATATGGACATGAATGTTTTTAAAATTATAATTCCTTTCAAAAGTTTCAATGCAGTATGGGACACTTTGATTCCAAAATGTCTTTAAATGACTTATTTAATAAATTTTGTGACTTTTTAATGTTTTCATGAAAAAGGGGTATTTCTATCAAAGAGTTTTACAAATCATTTTTATCCATGTCAAAATTCTTTAATGGATTTTAAACTTGTTTTGAAGTTGATTTATCATGATACAAATCTTCCATATTTTGTTGATGTTTTTTTTATATTCTTGACTGTGGATGTGTTATTTTTATACCATTCATGGTTTATGGGTAAAGTATTTACATTTCGTATGCTAGTTTTAATACGAATGTTTATGTTATGTTTTGTCCTTTTCATATGAGGAATGAATTGGACATAAGAAGTGACGGGTGGAGCGCACTATAGATCCTCAATGCATTGGTAGGTATCATGAGACAAACTAGGGTCTTATCATATGGCCTTGACAAAATCTTATTTGTAGTTTGGCACGAGGCCTTGGCTACGTGGTTATGATGGTCTGGCATTATGCATTCCATCGTTATGAAAATGGTTATTTATATTTCATGTGATTTTTCGACTAGTAGAATATCCATGTGAATAAGGTAATGGAATTATTTCATTTTATCTTTGCCATATTATGCTTAAGTAAAATATTAAAAGGCTTTTGTTTTAGTTATTCATTGCCTTAAATGTTTATTCTTATTAAGGAATGTTTCTGACGTATTACATACCCTTGATGAGCATTTGGGCTCACCCCTTTCTATGTTTTATTTGTCCCAGGAATCCAAGAAGTGTATTGTGATTGATATGCAGGGTTAAGATAACGAAATAATGGCATTCATAAATATTATTTATATTGTTTTTTATTTCGTAAAGTGACATGTAACATTCATGTATATAATCTAATTTCCAAGACTGCTAAACTAATCGGTCCATCGGGACTTTATTTCCTTGTAATCATGCCAATGTATTAATGTAATGTACCGACTCTGGGTAACTTGGGTTGGGGAGTTATAGTAGGTATCATAGGAAGTTTAGAAATAACCTTGGAAACTAGATATAGAGAAACTCTGATTAGAGAACATAGACCTAAGATAGACTTTGAGGATTATTATAGAATAACATCATAGAATTTTGGTATTGTAGAGATTTTGTGAGTTTTCTGAGCAATACATCCCTATCTGGATATGATCAGGTAGTGGCGGCCCTAGCACAGAGGTACCTAGGGGTAAAACCCAAAAACACCACTTTGACCTAGACTCGAATGGGAATTGGTGCATGACAACGGGCCTTGCTGCACTCTTGGTTACGACACTCCTAGGGGATATGCTTAGGATAATTCTCATCTTCATTACAAACCATTAAGAAGGGTTTATGAGTATATACTTTCTCAATGGATACATTTTTATGATTACGGATTATATCCATAAACTATTTAATTTATGTTATGTGTTTTACAAGTTTGGGAGTAGGTATTGTTATTCATAAACTAATCTAGTGTATGACATTGTTTAGAAATGGCGCCTAGTAGGAGGAATGATAAATCCAACAATTCACATGATCCAAAGATAAAGAAGGATCATATCTTTCATGGTCTTAACCCCGAATTTATAAGAGAAATAGTCTCCCATGTATTATCACTATATGAAGAAATAATATCATGTATTGATAAGATAAGTAAAGAGTTTACTGAGTCCTACGGCTTAGAAGGGAAGCAAGAGAAGAAAAGGATGGAAGAGAGAAAGATGGATAATGGGAAGAAGGAAAAAAAGAATTTTCCCATATGTGATAACTGTGTGAAGAAACACCCTAGAACTTTCCTGAAAGGAATGGGAGTTTCTTATAAGTGTGGAGGAAAGGGGCACAAAGTACATGACTGCAAGGGTAAGAAAATGGTTTCGAATGCATAATGCTTCATTTGCATGGATTTTGGACACTACGCGAACCTATGTCCCAGTTATCAAACTATGCCGCAAATAATGCTATTGGACAATAATCAAGTAATGATACTACCACAGATGAAGGGGAATGATTAGGGTTCTTATGTTGATTATGTCATTTGAGTTTTGTATCAACAATGTACTTGTTATAATAATTATGGGGTATATAAGGATTGTACTACAGTAATATTTCATTGATGACTTGAGATTGTGTGGAAAAAAGAAAAGTGACTCAATAGCATGTTTAATTTTTGTAAAATATATTGTTGAGAGAAAGATAAACCATAATATGGTTTTGATAACGAGGTAGTGATTTTAGAATAATACATGATTGATTTTGATAAATTATATTGGATATTATTGACTACCTTAAAACAGATTAATGATTTTTATATTCCATCATTGATGGGGTTTAAAACATTTTTGTATTGAAAGAGTATATCTATTATTCTTTAAGGAATAATGGATCATGAATGTAATCAATACGGTTTTATGGAAATTCAGGATGTTGTAGTGTTTTAAAATAATACATGATGAAGGTGTTCACATGTTATTACGCGGCATAATGGGTCTTCATTGTGTTTACCTTCCTTGTAAATTTTGGACAGAAGTATTTTGGATAGTTCTAGTTTGGATTATTTTGGATTTCCATAAGAAGGAAAACTCGGAGGTCAGGTGGCAACCCATCACGTCTGGCATGGCCGCAAGACTTGAACCCACAACCAAAGGGCGACAAGGGTGTATCACCTACCACTGACCCACATGATTTCCAGTATTGAATAATTTCGTTTTTTTAATGGTTCATCTAGATGAATTCTAAATTCATTTTTAACCCTATAAAAATAGGATAAATAGAATATTATTTTTAAGTTCGATTATCTTTTAGAGTGAAAGATGAGTATGTGGTAGAACTTAGTTAAAGGATGAGACTCTACTTGTCAAGTATATATTTTTCTTCTTCTCTTATTCAATGAAGAAATTAATTCCTATAATTTAGAGAAGGGATATTAAAACAAAAAAATGTGTTATTGTGATACCATATGTTTTGCTGAACCGATGGTATTTTAAATCATCATAGATTGATGAATTTAAGGCCCTCAATTTTACACTTGTTTGTGATTGATGACCTCAATCACTACCTATAAATATTTACATTTTTCCTCCAATTATATGTCTCTAATTTCCACCAATGTTCTCCGAATAGAGATCATAATTAGGTGGTGACCCTTTCATTTCTCATGTCCTCTTATTAAGACTAAATTTTATTAATTGAATTTCCGATGTGGGTATTCCCACAAAGATATTTTCTGTATTCAACCATTTATTTTCGAAGAACAATTTCAAATTGCGAGGACGCAATTTATTGAAGGAGGGGAGAATGTAACACCCCAATATTTCATAGTGTGTTATTTCTTCAAAATAATTCAATAACTTGCACTACACGCAACACCGAGTTCAAGCACGCCATGACTTACCAAACAAGCCATTCAAAAGAGGTTATGACTAGTTTAAACTAAATTTTAGACATTGTATAATTCTTAAAGTTTTAGAATCCATATTATGAGTTTCTTAGACATAATATAAGATCAAATTCATTTTCAGTATTGCACTTTTACCAACTTTTAATAGTGAACCCTTTTTAAATAAAATATTTTAAACTTTTATATATTCAATTTGACTAAATAAATTTACTTTTTAGAATGGAGACATCGAAAATTTACAATTAATCATCCCAAGATTCCATGTCACTCTTTCCATTGAATAATACAGTAGCATGTGTTGTACGCATCTTCGAGTTCTAACACACAACACAACCAATCAAACTAGCCATTATGAATAGTAATACCTACTTTTTGAAATTTTAAAAATTCTATCTCTCAAAATGGACTTCCATTTTGGATTTTTAGTATCCAATTTAGCATAAGTTATAATTTTGGTACTTTTTGGATAACTTTAATATTTTGATGAATAGTGAAAATTACTAAATTTTAATTAAAAACAACTTTTTTTAATCAAAATAATTAATAGTGATAAATTATGAATTTGTGTGGTTTTAATGTATATTTATAATATAATTTTACCATTTAATACAATGTTGGTCATAGGACATAATTTCACAATTAAACCGAACGTAAAAAAGTATCAATCTTTTGATGGTTATTATATCTTAAAAACAAGTTCTTTGTTTTGACAGCGGGAATTAAATTTAAATTAATTTCTACCACTTCTGTGTTTTTAATTTGGAAAAATGGTTTTCATATTTGGAATCAGGATGTCCAGATTGTGTAAACAGGTAACTTTTATTTTTAGACATTTTGAGTAATTACTTTGGTAAATATTTTATTTACCATGGTTAAAGGGTAAATCCGGTAAATAAGGGTTAAAAAATTATATTATAATAACACTAAATTACTCTAAAACGTGTCCTAACTTTACTAGTGGATACATTTCCGACCATGGGCATCTTTGGGTCGATTTTGGGACCCAATGGACCCACTTGTAGGTGATATGGACACTTTATTTTAATTAAGTTAAAATAAATACAAAAACGACATAAGCATATATCTTTTAGAAAACAATTTTTTTACATAAGGTTATATATGTTGAATTTTAGACTATAAATATTAATTAGAAATATAAAGAGATTTACTAAATAATTATATTTTAATTATAAATTTTAGACATTATATAATTTAATTTATTTATGACACAATGATGATGAAGTAATTGTCATAATAGAGAAAAATTAAAATAATTGCTATTATAAATACCCAAAGAAATATAATTTGATACTTTTTATGAATTAAAATAATTTTTTAGGTAAATATGACATATTAGGAATGATGTAAATAATTTTTTTAGAAGTAATAATTCTGTTATTAATTTTAAAAAAATCAACTATTGAATAGTGTCAAAATTGACATAAAAGAGTTTTTAAAAAAAATATTATATTATTAATTGATATTAAATTCCAAAAAATATAAGGTTCTATCATGAGACATATATAATTTTAGGTGTCTTGTTAATGTACCACTTGGGGGTCTTTTGGATGTATGTAGAATGTTTATTAACCACATAATATAAAAATACAAAGAGACATTGTAAAAGTGAAACTAATTAACTATGAGTTAATACTTAAAGATAAGGTTAATATATTAACCCAAACCTGCCTAAATCCTATTGGTTGAGTGGTTTTAGACCTATCACCACCTTAAATTGTATATAATCTAATTTGGATCCATTAGAAACCTAATATTAATTTATTATAAAATAATATTTCTCACTTTTCTAAAGGTACCCCTCACCCCTCTTATAAAAGGGCACTCCCCCTTCTCATTAATTCACACCTTCAAAGACTTTTGGTTCGGAAAAACCCTGCCCAAAAACTCCCTCAACATCCCTAACTTCATCCTAGAGGCATTACATTAGTCATAAAGCCAACCTAAGATCCCTTTTGATCAAATCAAAAGGAAGAACCCAAAGAAGTGGTAATGATTTCACCACCGTTTTTCAAGTTCCTTTTTTCTTCCACTTCTTCTTTCTTTTTTATTCCCATTCTAAAATAATGAATATAGAATCTCCTATATACTGTAATATTATTATAAATATGGTACAACCATATTCAGTATTCTATCCATCCTTTGAATGACATGTCACCATACGTGCGTACGTACGGGTTACCGTTTCCACGTCGTGGTGTAATTGTTATTCAATATATTATTATTTTTATGGGTATAATAATGATTTTTAATTCATGTAAATAATAAATATAACATGATAATAATTATGTATATATTATATACCATCCAATTATATATTATTTTAATATCAAAATAATGATATTGTCACTCGTGCAGACGTACGGACTACCATCTCCACGAACGCGATAAGATTCATTCTCCATCGTATCCATTCAAGTATAATTATCATTTTATGATTTAAAAATTATGTTTAAGGACATGATATCATTCTGGATAAGAATAATATACAACCTATCCATGACAAACATGTCTTACATAACAAAACATATTAAAGAAAATGAGTAAGTTAACACCTGAAACGATGATAATTTTAAAATATTATTAACAAAGCAATGTTAAAAGATAATATATGATATCATATTAATATATATGATTCTTGTATAATTTAATAACAATTATTTCACCATTATACAAGAGTTTTACCTACCCTCAACCAAGGAAAAGTACAAGGTAAGGGGTTTTCATCCCACTCCTTATTCCCATGAGATCCATGCCGAATTGCCGCTATTACCTTTTGTGTGGTGTATGTACTGCCCATAATTATATTCTTTCTGTAACACACGTTAATTTATGTGTATTTACATATTCATTGTATGATACCACTTTCATGGGTTGTATGTTTCATAAGTTACCAAATTGGTAAGGATTAATTTCACAATCTCTTTATTATCCGAGGTTGTTTTTATGTAAGTATCTACTGGGAAATATTTAGTATCCGTGTACATGTTTTATGAAAGAGTTTTCAAAGGGATTATTTTAAGGGAATTTTTATTAAAACATCATTTCAAATGTTTTCAATACTTATTCTTCTAAATATTTCTCATTTATGTCCATGTCTTCAAAATGGTTTTTAAGGATTTATTTATATGGACATGAATGTTTTTAAAATGATAATTCATTTGAAAAGTTTCGAAGTTGTATGGGAAACTTTGATTAAAAAATGTCTTTAAATAACTTATTTTATAAATTGTATGACTTTTTTTTGTTTTCATGAAAAAGGGGTATTTCTCTCAAAGAGTTTTAAAAATCATTTTCATCCATGTCAAAAATTATATTAAGGATTTTAAACTTGTTTTGAAGTTGAATTATCATGATACAAATCTTCCATATTTTGATGAATGTTTTTTTGATATGTTTGACTGTGGATTTGTTATTTTTATACCATTCATGGTTTATGGGTAAAGTATTGACATTTCGTATGATAGTTTTAATACGAATTTTTATGTTATGTTTAGACCTATTCATATGAGGAATGCATTGGACTTAATAAGTGACGGGTGGAGCCCACTATAGCTCCTCGAGGCATCGGTATGTGTCATGAGACAAACTAGTGTCTTGGCACAAGGACTTAACAAAATCATATTTGTAGTTTTGGAACGAGGCCTTGGCTACATGGTTATGATGGTCTGATATTATGCATTCCATCGTTATGAAAGTGGTTATTGATATTTCATGTGATTATTTGACTAGTAGAATTTCTATGTGAATAAGTAAATGGAATTAATTCATTTTATCTTTTCCATATTATTCTTAACTACGGTCGGGGCATTACATTTATTATTTTTTGTTACCTAAACACAATTAAGTGACCATTGAGATTAAAATATAATATAACGAAAAATAGTAATTTTGTAGATAATATAAATTTTGGTTAAAATAGTTTCTATAATAAATTTTTAAGTGGTAAATAATTTTTTTCATGAAATTATATTAAAAGAATCTTTTTAATTATAATATAAATCAATGAATTCTAAATTAATTTTTATAATGGTCTGATAGTTTATTATATAATAAAAGTTTTTAGTTTTCCTTAAATAATGTTTTTTATTTAAAAGCACAAATTCCAAAATTTATTGTACTATTTTGATAAAATAAAATTTATTTTTTTAATCATAACATGATAATTATCTTAGGGAGGTTTTTAATGGAATTTCTTAAAATATGTGATTTTCAGGAGGAAAAATGAAAATTATTGCTTTAAGAAATCTATAATTTTTTAAAATCATAATTAATTACACATGATGTAAATATATATAAAACATTTTCTTCAATAATATTTTAATTTATTAAGTATAAAAAATAATTTATAAATGTTAATTTAAATTTATAAATTTATAGTTTACTTGTTTTTAACTAATTTTTTAAAATTAAATTTAGTTTTGGATTCTTAACGTATGTTTTGATGGATGTAAGGTATTATTTGTTTTTTTAAGGCCACTAATATCCAAAAATACTCTCCCAATATTTAATAGTATATAAGAAAATTTTTTAAATTGATTGATTCCACAAGTAGATTATATAATAAAACAACCAATATTTAATCCTTTAAAATCCGTTATTCACCAAGTATAAATACCACCATTTCCCTATTCCTATATGCTAAAAAATAATAATTCAACTGTTTTTCACCATTTTAACTACTATATATTTTCTACATGGTTCCCTCAAGGTGTCAAGGATCCAACCTAATGTTTTAAAACCCAAATCATTAGGGAAAGGGAATTATCCACTTCTCCCTTTTACATTAATATACCTCTCTTAAATGAGTCTTCTTAATGTCAATGATTATTTCATTTAGTGCACAATTTTTTATTTTCATTAATAAAATAATGTAGTTTTATCATTGGGTATATCCATTCTATATCATTATCCCCTTTCCATAATCCATGTCATATACATTTATGCAATAAAAATCATTTTTTGAAAAAAAAAATTCATGAGATATTAAAATATTCTTTATAACCAAAACACTTACTTATCCATGTGAATTCATCTAGATATAAATATAATATATTGATTAAATTATTTACATGTATGAACAGAAAATTCATTTTTTATTTTAAAATTAGTTAATTTTTAAATCATTAAGCACTTATGTAATCAATGTTTTTATATGAAACCCATTATTTATTCTCCTCAGTTTATTTATGAAATGATTTATTATAATAAATATGGATCAAATTAATTATGAAATATGAATTATGTGAATTAATAGTGCTATAATGCATTAAGTATATAATTAACTATAGATATGACATTTTCATGATACCTTAGTGAATAGCCAAGGTAATTATGTTTTATGAAACCTAATTGATAAATATTGGTGATATGATTATAAATGTATCATTTTTATATTGTAGATACATTTCATTATTATGATTCATGTTCAATATATAATTAAGAGACACATTTTTATATCATCATTCTTTATTTATATCCCAATTTGTTAGATTATATGTATATTTTATGTTTAAACCCTTTCGGGGCTTTAAGCTCAGCCTTTCCTGTGATGTTTGTCTCCAAGATATGATATTTCATAAAAGTAACGTAGAAATAACCAATAAAAAATTATTTCAAGTAGAATAATTTTTTTAATGTATAATGTTCCTTTTTCCAAGAAACTATACTGTAATATATCTTCTGTATTTTTAAATTTTGTTCCATATAATGAATGTATTATGAAATAAATCAATAGATGGTTTTTTTTATTTTTGGAAATATGGATTAAAAAAAATAGTAATAACCCTAGGGATGAGTCTAAATATATGAAAACCTCCTTTATTTTTTTATTAAGTAAAGAGTATGTGGTTTCTATTAAGATATATACATGTCTTAATAGTATAATTGTATTTGTACTTAGCAGAGATGTGGCCAAAAGTAACAACCCTAAAACAATATATTTAGCTAGATTCAATCGTGAACTGGAACATGAAAACATGCCTTGTTTCACACCTAGTTTGACACTCAAAAAATATATAATTTGGTGAATCACTTGATTGTAAAATCCATTATGAAGGATATTATGATAACATAAAAATTTAATTAAGATTGATGTATATCATTCAAGAAGCATGATATTAGAAAATTTTAGTATTAATATTTCCTTAATAATTATTACTATAAGATTCCCAATTGTAAATTTTTTTACACTTATTAAGAACATTAATCTATGGGATGAGTTGGACTTCATATGATGTGAAGACATCAAAAAGGGGGTTTTCATCATGTATTATCATTACACCCTCCAGACCAAAAGGAATAGGTAATTACTCATGTCAAAATAGAGTGAAAATTAATTAATGGGGATTTGTGTGAAGAGAATTACATGTTTTGTGTGTTATTCTCGAATATTTATCATCGATTCTAATAAGAATAATGATTGATTCATTTTCGGACTAAGAACCCTATTATAGAAAACTTGTGAAATATATTTATTTGGGGGTTATGAAGAGATACTTTGGTGTAATATAAAATTTGAAATAGAGTATGAGTTACTTAGTGGACGCATGGACAGAATTGCAAGAAATGAAATATATAACAAAATGTTGGAAAAAAAATTAATGAGAAGAAATTACAACAACCCAGGTGAAAAAAATCTAATAAGTTTATTTTGTGGAGTTTTTTATATGGAATTATAAAGTGTTATATGTATTGAAGATATGTACATATAGATCAAAACTACAAAGGAGATGTAAATCCTCAATATCTAAATGATATTGAAAAGGTGAATATGGTTAAAGAATAGATTATTGGGAAATTCTTCAAAAGTAGAGAATATTTTAATTTCACTAACCTATGTCCAAATAAGAAGATAATGTAGGGAAACCACCATTATCCTCAATGATGACAAAGGTATCATGTTTATTCTTTTAAAACTATGATTGATGAATTTAGAGTTCAAAATGATTTTATGGAAGGTACACTAATTTTATACTGATATCTAGAAATAACATCATTTGATGCTTATTCTACACATTCATTTATTTATTACATGTTTGTAAGGAACATAATGTTAAACCCTAAACTACTAGTGGTGTATTTTTTTATTAAATCTTCTGGAGGAACTATTCAAGCATTACAAATATATTTCGATTACCCTATTGAATTTTCCAAGTACATTCTCTCTAAACTAGGTGATCATTCTGATAGTGTAGTTTTATATAATACATTGGTTGGATTTGTTTGCCAAATTATAATTTCATGATCAACTATAGAAGTGAGGTTGTTTTAGTAGTTTTAATGGTAATACCTCTGATCATAATTAAAGGAGATGTTTCTCATACCGATCCATTGCATGAACCACCTCCAATTACCTTATTTATAGAAATTATTATTGTTTAATAAGACCAAATAGAATGCCTAAATATTGGACATGTGTCCGTTGTTGTTGAATATATTGAGGAATTTTTTTAAGAGTTACTGGGACATCCCCCAGAAATAGATGTAGAGTTCTATATTGAACTAATATCTATATATAATCAAATATTGAGGATCCTATATAGAATGTTATATGTGGAGTTAGAGTAATTAAAGAATCCAATTCAAGATCAAATGAATTAGGGTTTTGTTTGAAAATGTTTTCATCCTTAGGGTGTATATTTTATCTTTTTAAAGAATAATAATGGATAAATGAGTTTATGAATTGATTATAGATAACTAAATATAATTACTGTGAAGAATAAAAATCTCATCCAAGTATTGAGGATTTTTTGGATCTTCTTCATGAAGTTAAATTATTACCGAAGAGTAATCTTCACACAGGTTTTTATTAATTGATGGTGGTGAAAAATGAAATCCCAAATACTAATTTCTATAAAATATATGATAATTATGAATTTTGTTATGCCCTACCACATAAAAAATTCTCCTATACTATTTATGGATTTACAGAATAAAATCTTGAAGGACTAGAGAGATAATTTCATAGTGGTATTTATTGATAATATTATGATATACTTCAAGAGTTGTGAGGATCATTAATATGGTGTATGTTTCATATTAAAAACTCAAAGGCATGATAGTTTGTTGGGAAAATTTATATAATCTATGTTTTGGTTACCAAAATTTGCATTCTTGGGACACATAATGACCAATGACGGAATCTCAGTAAATCTAGCTAAGACAAAGGTCGAAGAGGAGTGGACAAATCCTATAAGTATAACAAATATTTATAATATCCCTAGAATAGTGTGATACTATATAAATTTTATAAAAATACATTCTTGGATTTCTAATCCAATAAATGGGTTAATTCTAAAGGGAGTTAATTTTATCTGGGCAAAAAAGTGTAAATAATGATTCCAACAAATAAATAAGAGGATTTTCATTTTATTGATTACAAATTTACCCCCTAATGGGGAAGAAGATTATTTTTTAGTGATGCATCCTCAAATTTACTTTTTCTTGTAATCATGGATAATTAAAAAGTGATTTCATATGCATCGTGATAGTTAAATAATCGTGAACATGACTATTATACACATTATTTGGAGACAGATGCAGTAATTTTTTTCATGAATATATGGAGACACTATCTTTATGTGAACAAATTTTATGTATACATTGACTGAAAATTTTGAAATATATATTCACACAAAAGGAATTGACCATGATACAAATGAGATATTTAGATCTCCCTAAAGACATTGACTTTTCGATACTTTACCACCCCTAAAGTGTGAACAAAGACACATATGCTTTGAATAGGAAAGATCTTCGTGTTCTTATAAAGATGATGATTTAAGGATATCCATTGATCAATGAACTAGTATGTTCAGACATGAGAATCATAATGGAATTTTTATCATCAAACCTATCCCAAATTATTTCTCAACTAACCTTACTATAGAGATCAAAAAATATTATGGAGATGATATTTTTATACAGAAGAAGATGGAGGCTGTGAAAAATGGGATGTTTTTTGAATTCAATATTGATCAAGATGGTGTAATGAAATTGAGTACAAGGATATTTATCCCATCTATTCTGAAGATAAATAAAGATATTATGAATGAATCTCATAGATATATATTATCTATACACCCGTAAATCACAAATATTTTTAGGTCATATCTTGATCATTATTGGGGGGATAATATGTAATGGTAGATTATTTATTACAATAAAAGGTTATTTGTGTGTCAATAATTAAATCCAGAGTGAAAACATATAGTAGGGTTATTACAACCACTACCCATACCTATATGGCTATGTTTAGACATCACAATGTACTTTTTCACTAGCCTTCTAAAGACACCAAATGGTAAGAATTAAATTTGGGTAATCATTGATAGATTGAAAATGTAAATCCATTTCATTACCTTAAGAGAGGATTTAACCCTATATTGGATATCCAACCTTTATATTCAAAAAGTATTCAGGCTCTATAGATTATAGATATTTAATTTTTCTGATCAAGATAAAATAATTACTTATAACATTTGGATGAGCCTTAGAATGGATATGAAAACCGATGTAAACATGAGTACATCTTTCCATCCACAAATTGATGGTAATTCTTAGCGGGCTATTCATATAATGTAAGATATGTTACGGTCTATCTCACACGATTTCCAAGTGATTTGGGATCAACTTCTTCCACTTGTGGAATTATACTATAAAAAATGTCCACTCAAGCATTCTAATGGATCCTTTTGATGATCTCTACAAAAAAGGTGTAAGTGTACCACAATTTGAGATGATGTTTGATAAGGGGATCTATTACGACCAGACATTGGGAAGGAAAATATTAAAAGTATTCCTCTAATTCAAAAACTTATCAAAGATACTCAATGTTAACAAAAATATTATTCTAAAAAACGAAGGAAGGAATTAATGTTTTATGTTTGGGATCATGAATTCCTAAAGTAATCACTATAGAAAGAAGTTATGATATTTATAATAGAGGGGGAACAATATCCAAGGTATATTGGAAATTTTTAGATTTTGGATCAATTTGTAGTGATTTACTATCGATTAGAACCACCATCAACTGTTTCCAATATCCATGATTTATTTTATGTGTCCCTACTGAGAAAATATATGCTTGACCAATACATGTACTTGATACTAATGGTGTAAATTTGAATGATAGAATATCATATTAAGTGAAACCAATAAATATAATTGAAATTATATAATATGTGTTGAGGAATATGGAAACATTTCTTCTAAAGGTTTTGTAGAGAAATTACATGTTTAAAGAGGTTACTTAATAACCAGATGAAGTCATGAAGTAGAAATACCCTCACCTATTTTAGCTTTAGTCTGTAAAATGAAATTTCAAAGGTGAAATTTCTTCATGGGGATAGAATTTAATGACCTGAAAAATATTCTTCATTTAATAAAGGAACTAATTACCTTTAAAATATTTTTATTATGTTTTAAAATAAAAGTTCAAAAAAGGATTTTACAATTCCAAAGAACATTACAAATCATGAATTGATATGGAAATATAGAATGAGAAACAAAAAAGGTATATGAACTTCAAAGAATAATGCATTCACTAAAAAATCCATTGCTATAAATTCTCCTAATAAGATCGCCCCTACTAGAATATTGTAAAAATAATGAGAAACATTCAAAAAAATTATATTTTCAAGGGATTTATAATATCCTTCATAACTTATTTAATGTCTGATAAAGAGGGAATGATGGTGTATTTATATATAAATATGGAAACATATAATTATGATTATAAAAAACATTATTGATGTGAATTATGATCATTAGAAAATAAAATTATTGGTCATTATTATTTTGGGTACATAGACAAAATTATGTGACCATCAAGATTACATTATAATATAACCAAAATTGTATTATTTTTAGAGATAATCATAAAATTACATTTACAAAATGTTTTATGAGAAAATTATAATTTTTAGATAAATTATATTTTCTAGAAATTAGTCTATAAATATATTCTTAAATGATAATATAAATTAATGTTGTCTTAAGTAATTTTTATACGATCCTTATAGTTTACAAAATCATTAAAGATAATAATTTTCATTAAATATAAATTTTATTTAAATCTAAAAATTATCTTATTTAGTGTTTTATTTTTATGAAATATATTTCATTTTTTACCAATCATTTTCCAATAATTTTAGTGTTATTTTTTGGCAATTTTTTAAAAATATGAATTTTAAGTGAAAAGGTGAAAATTTTATTTTATGAGCACTTAGATTTTATGAAATAATTATTATGTAAAAATGATTTATTAGTTTATGAAACATTTTATTCAATAAAAATTAAATTTAATAACAATAAAAATGAATTTATAAATATTACATTTAATTTATAAATTTAAACATTACCTTTTTAACCAAAAATTGTTTTCTTAATTTAGTTTTGGATTCTGTGCAATAATTGGGATGGATGGAAGGTATGTTTCGGTTTTGGTGGGACATTAAAGTCCAACCACACTATTAAAATCATTTATAGGGCATAAAACGGTTTGTAATTTATTAAACTCCCAAGTGGTTATATTATATAATAAAATAACAAATAATTAATCATTTAAAACCAACCCTTCATCAAGTATAAAAACCACTGTTTCCCAACTCCTCTATACTCCAAATTAATAATCCACAATGTTATGTTAATTTTACCTCTCAAAGAGTCTCTGAAAGGGTTTTTCAGTGTTTCCTGGTTCCACCCTCATGTTTTAGAAAGCAAATCTTTAAGGTAATGGAATTATACACTTTTCCCTTTTTTATTCATGTACCTTCCTTTTTGGAGTCTTATTGATGACAAATATTCACTAATTTCATGCAATTTATTTCTTCCCATTAATTACCAAATAAATTTTAATCAATAGGATACCCACATTCTATCTAATTATTCCCATTCCATAATCCATGTTTTATACTGTTAAGCTGAAAATAGAATTTCATGAATTTTTCTCCTAACATGAAATATTATTATATTGTATGGACCCAAACCTATTACATACCAATGGGAATTAAAATATATGTAAATATAATATATTTGTTCATGTATTTACATTTGTGAAACTGACAATCAATTTTCATGTTATAAAAATGATGTAATTTTAATGTCATTAAATAGTCGTGTGATCAATGTTTTCATATGAAACATATTCTTTATTATCCATAGGTTATTGATGAAATGATTTATTATGATGAATGTGGGTCTACTGAATTAATACATATGAATTATTATTCTAGATATCTATACAATGTTTTGCGTAAAAACTTAATCTCTAGATATGAAATTTTTTGTGATACCTTTGTAAATAAGCTTGGTAATTATGTTTTATGATGACCTTGTAAAAAAACATGGTGGTATACTTATGAATGAATCATTTTAATAGTGTAGCCACTTTTCCATGTTATAATTCATGTAATTTATATTATTATAAAACACATTTTCATATGATCAGCCTTATTAATATGACTCTTTGTCACATTCTAAGTATTTTTTTTATTTATTCATTGATGTACCCCCCAGGATATGAGATGTTATAAAAGTAACTCAAGATGAACCTATAAAAATTATTTCATGTGGATTAAAATAATGTTTTATGTTTTTCATGAATTATGTAACTTTCTCCAAGACACTAAACCAGATAATATCCTATGTATTGTCAGTTTTTTAAAAAATTTAATCAAATTTTTATACAATATAAAATTTGGTTCACCATATAAACATGAAAAAAATACATGTAATAGGTGATTAGATTAGTAATATAATTTATGGAATATATGAAATTTATACAAGTTTATACAATGACATTTATAAAAACACCTAATATAACATGGAATGAATTTGATTAATTTTATTGTAATTACTTAAATTTTTTTATGATTTTAAGATTTTATTTATATAGAAAGATGTCAGAGTTAAAAAATATTAAAAATTGGTTTGTGGTTAAACATTTATTTTGATGATAGATGACAACAGATTCTCATGGACTAGGTAACCAATACCCACATGTTAAAACAAATAAGATTCAAGAATAGGTCGGCCACTGTTCAATAGATGGCCTCAGTCTGGGTACAAGATGACTTGTGTATATAATATTTTATATATGAATTCTTTTTCATATATTTTATGATTTTTGATAAGTGTGATACATATGTTATAAATATGTAATAGTAGGAATGTGGGCCAATAATAGAAATCCTTATTGGCGCCATGTTTTATCCCTTGGTCGTTGAGTTGATTGGTACCTCTTGGTTGTACAATTCTATTTAATATGGGATGTGGCCGAAAATAGTGTTTTTCTAGGCCCAAAGATTTTACTAGATAGGTAATGTGAATTTTTTTGGGGGAAATTACCATGGTACAATATTAATACTATAACGTTTCAAAAGTGAAGGTTCTACAGTGGGGTAATTTGGTGATGGTACTATCCATCCTAAATGGGATTTTAAACCATAAAATTAGGACATTAGGGGACATGGTCTCTGGCTCATCAAAGGGGTTTTATCCCATAAAGCATTCAGGCCATCCGAAAAGCTTAGATGGCATACGAGCAAAGGTTGTCTAGAAAGTCTTACCAGGATGATTTCTTTGAGGGTACACTACTACAACACCCAAAATAAATAGTTGTGGCCTTTCTCAACAGTAGATAAAAGTGCTGATAAAGGAAAACTTTTATCAGCACTATTATGAAGCATTAATAAAGGGTGTCTTTTATTAGCACTTCTACGCAATGGTGGTAAAGCATTTTCTGGTACGACTTCATCCAACATCATACTTTTAATTTATTTGGGAAGCACTTTATAAATCATCGCTTTCCACCATCACAACATGTCATGGCTATGGAAAATCGACAACCACATTCATTATACCCCAAACAGGTCTCATGGGTCGGCTCATACATGTGGTAGCCCACCTGCCCAGTCTGCATACCGGCCCCATATACACTAGGCTTATACACCTCCTAGTGACATAGCCTCCCCTAATTTTTTTGTATACACTAGTATAAAATATAAATAGTATAAATATAAAAACTAATGAAATAATTAGACAACAAATGAATTAATTACATGTATATATACAAATATTAATAAATTAATTATTTTTAAAAATGATTAATATATATATATATATATTAAATAGAAATAAATGGTATATATTAAATATAAATATATAAAATGAATAAATTGTAATAATTAAACAAATAAAAACTAAAAATGAATAGATTTCAAAAATATTAATAAAATTATCAATGAAAAAAAGTTATGAATTAACATAATATATATATTTATATTAAATAGTAATAAATAATATATATTAAATATAAATATATAAAGTTAATAATATGTAACAATTATACAATTTAGAAGTTAAAAATGAAAAAATGTTTACAATATCAAAAACATTATTAACGAAACCCTTATTAATAAAAATCAATAAATTTAATATATAAATATATATATATTAATTATAAATAGTAATAAATAGTATACAATAAATATAAATATATAAAATGAAAAAAAATATTTTAATTAAACAAATAAAAATTCAAAATGAATAAATTAAAACAATATAAATGTTTTTATTAACGAATAAATATTTAATTAAATTATTAAATAAAATGTATATATATATATATTCACTATTTCTTACATTTAAATATAATATATATATATATATATTTATGTGTATTTTTTTTATTTTACATGTTTTTTATATTTATTCATAAATAAATTATTCATTCATAAGTATAAATATATATTGATATATATATATATACACACACACTAGTTATTTTTTTTAATTTTCATATATATATATATAAATTAAATATATTTTTAATTTTCTTTGTTAAATATTTTTATAATTTATTTGAATATAATATTTATTTATATATATTTCTTATCATGTAGTATGTTTCCAATCGATCGAGTTTGTTTAATTTTTATGTTTTTAATCAATTTTAGTATATATTACTTTTGAAAATTTTCTGGAACTGATTAGTTTTTAATAATAATTATTCATTAATATTCATGATTGTTTTCAAATATGTTTTTTAATTTATTCATTTTTTTTTCATTGTTCATCATTTTTATGATTTTATCCATTGATAATATTTCTTTATTCATTTTTATTTATTAACATTTTTTTAAAATATAATTGTAATATATGTGTGTGTGTGTGTTTTAATTTTTATTAATATAAATTATTTTTTCTTTTTTAATAATCTTTATAATTGATAACACTTGTTGATTTTTAAAGTGTTTTTCAAATCTATTTATTTTTCTATTATAAAATTACACTCATTTTTAACATTCATTCGTTTATTATAATTTATTATTATTTATTCAGTAACAATGTTACTTATTTTTTTACTTCTCAATATAATTTAATAGATTTTAATATTTATAATTTTTATATTTTTTGGAATTTCATCATTTTTATATTTATTTATAAATATATATTAATTAACAATTATTTTTTTTAATATGGCTATAATTTCCATCTTTAATATTCATTCAATTAATTTTATAATATATATTAGAATATATATATTTTATATTTTTATAATAATTTATTAAAATAATAAAACTCATTCATTTAAAAAAAATTAAGTCTATAAATTTTTAATTATCAAATTTTACTCTTTTATAACATTAATGAATTTATAACTATCTAATAAATAATAATGTAAAATAATTTTTACCTTTTTAATTATATATTTATTTTTAATATATATTAGTTTAATAGTTTTGATTTATTTTTTATAGTTTTTATCCAAGATTTCCAAAGATTGCTGATAAATATAGGTTTTTTAAAGCGAATATATATATATCCATATTTATTTTTTGATTTGTATGATTAATAAAACTTATCCAATTTTAAAATATTTTTAATGTTTATTCATTTTTAATTAATCAATTTCTCAATTTTTTTCAAAAAAAATTTATATAATTTTAAATAATTAAATAAATAATTATGTAATTATAAAATATAATATATATTTACTATATTTATATATTGATATATATATATATAATTACTTAATTATATATAACTATATAAATATATTTATAATTATTTAAATTCATTTATAATTATATTAAAATATTTATAAATATATTTACAAGTATACATATTTGTAATTATAAGTATAATTATATATCAATTATAATATTTCAAAATAAATAATCTCCATTATTTTAATATATTCCTAATTATATAAACCATTGTTTATATATATATATATACTCTAAAAGCCAGAAAGCCATACTTTTTTATTATTTTTGGTAAATCCCCATTTAACGATTAACGAGGGACATTACATAGCTTATAGTCCCATTAGCATATATGGCCCAATAGTTCCCCTTGAAGGCCCTATATATTAAAACCAAAACAGAGAACATCCCACAAGAGATACCCACCCATAATATATATTTTGAGTTATATAAATAATAGTTTATTTATAATTATATTTATATTAATGAATACTCTAAAATCCCTAAGGAAATACTTCTTCATTATTTTTGGATTATACCTTTTTAAGGGATAAAGAAGAACCTTACATGGCCCATAGGCCAAGAGACATATTTGTCCTAATGCATGGCCCTTGAAGGCCCTAGATATTGAATCCATAAAAGAGACCCACCCCATATGAGAGACCCACCAAACATAAATATTTTTTCAACCTCTATAATTTATGTAGGTTGAAAAGAAATCAATTCCATGTTCATTTCACAATGCCTAGTCCTAATAAAAGGTGACATACTCTATCATTAGTCCAAATTTGGTATCTCTGTGATGTTGGGAAAAGTTACTCTGAACATGTCATGATCTCACCAGTGATGTGAATCATTTTCATTCTTTTTTCCGTTAAGATACCTCTCACCTTGCCACGTGAGGTCGTGATTGCACTAGACTTGTCAAAGGCTTCCACCAATGAAACTAATACAAGACTCTCTTCATCAGATAAATCCCCAATCGATTTGTAATCTCGAACATTTCCATCACCAAACACGTCAAAGCTCTCCCCTTCATTCCACCCAACTAAGACTCATGTTGTAGTCAAAACCTCATAGAGCCTTCGAGCCTTGTTGTTCAAGACGTCCACCGCATAACATTATTTTTCACCAAAAATCAATATCTCCCCCTCCTAAAGTTTTCGTCCTCACCCATCCATGTCGCACTCCACCAAAAATCCTATAAATAACCCTATTTTATGCTGTTAGGGATTGAACCCTAGTTAATTTAGGATTACTAGGTAGCCTTCACCACTAGGTGTATACCCCAACTAAATATAATTATAAATAAATTAATTATAATTATTTAATTATATACATCATTAGAAAATTTTATATATATAATATGATATATTTATATATATTTATTATTATGTAGAATTTAATTTTTTAATTATATTATTAAAAATTAATTATATAGTTCTTTATCAAAATTTTTTAATCCCTCATAATTATTTTTCATTATCCATGTTTTTTATTATAGCAGTAATAGAAACCATATTTGTCAGTTATTTTTAAAAAGTGTTGTTAAAACCTTAAATATATTTTAAATACAACCCTAATATGGATCCCCATCAAACACATCGTTCAAGATCTCATAGAACATAAGCTTTTCCATCACTCCCAATCGAACATCTCGAATGAATTATCACCTAGGGTACATGATTTGTTATCATTCATTAATGCTTTTGAATTATTTTATAATTTTTAGTTCATCTTTGTTTGTATTTAATTTTGACAGATGGGTTGAACACCATGTGTGAATTTTATTATTTTTACTTGATTTAGCAATGTGATTCTCCACCTAATATATCTCACCTTGAGGCATTGTGGCTTCATCCTCAACATCTCCCTCACATTTATTTTCATCAATATACCATTTAATTTTGTGATCCTATATAAACATTGTGCCATATCTAGATTCTAGTAGATAATCCAATATACAGTATCCCATTATTCTTGTATCAATATGTCCTTCCATGTTCATGGTCATCTTCTTATTTTCTAGTTTGGACCAATGCATATTCATTGATACTCTATTGAATCTGTATACAATTACCACTCTTGTGTGGTTTCATTGTCCTTATTTAATCCACTTCTCTCTCCCACCTATAATATATTTATTCATTTTATATTTTCTTCTTTTTTATACAAAATTAATAAAATTTTAGTATATGTATATCGATCATTTAAACATAAAAACACTCACCTTTTCACAGGTTTTTATATGATTCTTCTTTTTCCTATAATCCTCATACCCTCCATACCCCATCCACCGCTTCGTATAATTTCAATTAACCATTAAAAATGGTATGTAATTTTAAAATCCAAAAAAAAAATTGATTAGAGAGATATTAAGACAATGAGTTGATTCATTTTAGTTTATTTAATAATTTACTATGTGTTGGGGTTGGTGTCCAAGGACCTAGTGGTTGTACATTTATTACATGTATATTAAGGTATTTAATTTTAATATAACTTCTTATTAAATATTTTTTTGTTTTTCTATAGACTCTGATGTAATAATTTCTTAGAGTATATGTTGCATTGATAAGGTTATAGAAGTTCCCTGCTATGATGATATCCTAGATTTTCTATGACAAGATTCTCAAATATTATCCTATAGTTGGATAAAATACAATTATGGGTCACATAAAAGATATAGTTTCAAGTGTGAGTTCTCAAAGGTTGATTAGGATTATTCTCATGAAGCTTGAAATTGGTAATCTCAAAGATAAGAGACTATGAGAGTAGACCAGCCAATAATAATTTTTCATGTTTTGTTGTCATCACATAATACAATCTATGATCAAGTGTGATGATCCATAACCTCTAATATTTTTATTAATTCATGTTACAAATCATGTAAATAGATGTATTTCATAATCCATGATGATAAAACATCATGCCAATGTTGGATACGTTGGGTGCATCATGAGTGACATATCATTAATGAAAAGGTCAATGAAGGATTTTTCACTTCCATCTTTATACAAGATGACATCTCATCCCTTTGATGGGAATAGAACCATCCTATTAAATTTCATGTCCATGGTGTAACTATGTGTTTATTTCAGATATATAAAGAAAAAAATGATCATATAGGTTGGGGACATGGATGTGAAAACTCCTTGTTGAGATATTTTGAAAAAATATATTATATTACACAGTGATAGTTTGTATGTATTTTTTGGCACTACAATTTTTTTTCATTCTCTTGGATGTCTTAAACCATTGATAGATAGTAATATTGGAATTTTAATAAGGCCACCTAATTCCAATGAGATGGAATCCTAATGATCCACAGACTATGTTTTACCATTGATCTCAATTAAATTCTATTTGAGTTTGATTAGTCGATAAATATTATTCTCAAGCTTCATGAATAATTTCATTCAATTTATATTGAGTGGATAAATTAAATAAAGATTTATTCTCCTACAAGTGAATAAAATATTTATTTTAATTATTGAAAATTTGAAATATATTTATTTATTATATTTTGAATAAAATATTTATTTATGAAAAGAATATTTATTCAGTTGTTGAATAAATGATAGATGAGTTCATATGGACTAAGACTGAGTCTAATGAAAAATAATAATTAAAAAGACTATTACATAATATTTTTTACTGTGAAATTTGGATCAGTCCATAAAATAATAATTATATGGTCATTATTAAATAGATTGGGTTTTATTAAAGGTAATAAATCGTATTTAATAGAGAATATGAAATTAAATAATATTTTAAATTAAATTTCATTTTTATTAATAATCAGCTATGTCTATTATATAGAGCTTCCCAAAATTGAAAATAGAAATTTATTACACAAAAATAATTCACTCTCAACTCATCCTTATCTCTGACTCTCATTAACAATAATGGATTGAGAGGTTTGTTCATAACCGAAGGAGTGATCAAGAATGAAAAATGTCAAACATTCGATTCTATTTGATAGCACCAAAAGATCGAGTGGTGTCCTCCAAGATCAAACGAGCCCATGTGGATCACCACTATATGGATTCTATCCATGGATCCTCATAGCACAGTGAATGTAATTTGAAAGGGACTCATCAGATGATGAACATTCACCCACAAAGAAAGATAAAAATCATGAGTATTTATTTCATCAAATATTCAATGAATTAATTATAAGATGGATAATAAATATCAAATATCTTGGTTTTTGAAAACAATCATTAAAAGAATTTTTAATATATCACCCTCCTACCCATGCTTTTGTTGCATCCAGAACCATTAAGTTGTGTTATAGGGGTAATTTTTAAATTTATAATTATATAATTTATTTTTGATCTATGCGCAGTTATGGATTGATTTTTTGTTCTTGTTATTATTTTTTTAACTTCATTTGAATTAATATGTTATTGACATATTAAATGTACTTGTTTAGTTTTTCATTTTATTAATGGTTTAATAATACATGAATAATTAATGAAGATTCTATTGGGATATTCCATATCATTGTATGATAATACTGGGTTACACGACGTCCGGTCGGAGCACACGTTATATAAACAAATTCATTGTGTCAAGATGTGATGAAAAATTAATTACACATGCTACTTTTATCGCAAAATATGTGTTGACCAGTCCATCCATGTTACACAAAAATAAAATACATGGTGTGTAGCAGGCCTAGACATGTTGTATAGTCCGGTTGAGTTAATATGTCGAATCCCCAAACATGTGACATGGATACCCAGCCACTGAGGTACATGGAATGTAGTTATATGTACATGTCATGTAGTCTTCCATTAATGGAAAATTTTATATTAAGTTAAATATGAAATTTTAGCATTATATCCTTTTTGTATTGATGGTAATATCCATGTGTTTTTTCCAAAATAATAATGGGTTTAAATTATTTTTAATGATCAACTAATTTATTGAAACTTATATTTATTTATATGTTCAAACATTTAATTTCCATGAATTCCATTTATAATAGGTACCTCCAAATATATCAAACCATAATTAAGATATGAAAAAATTAATTAATTAATTAATTAATAATTAATCCAAATGTGTTTATATTAATTAATAGATTAAGGAATAATTAAACTTATTATATCCATTTAATTTTGTGTATTTGTTTCATGTATGCGTTTTCATGATCTTTTCCAAGACTTATGTA
Organism: Viscum album; assembly: GCA_963277665.1. Classification (NCBI taxonomy): domain Eukaryota; kingdom Viridiplantae; phylum Streptophyta; class Magnoliopsida; order Santalales; family Viscaceae; genus Viscum; species Viscum album. The sequence goes on along the minus strand of OY728125.1, from coordinate 1,463,992,190 downwards.
TATTTTTGATGTTTTAATTTTATTTATTTCAGGAGTTTAAAAAAATTTATTATTTAATTAAATGATATCTTATGAGTCATCCCTCCCTCCAATATTATATATTACTAGTGTGACCAAGGATACTTATGAAAAACCTTTTAACTATTTATTTGGTTCCCCTAACATACTTGTGAGAAATAAATTTTTTTAATTAATGGAGCATCACCTGGTTCATGGAGGTAGTTCAAGATAGAACCATAATTAAGAAAACTTAGGTGATCGACAGGTGGATGGGTGGAATATTTTTACACATACCAAGACCGAAAAAAGAATTTATTTCCCCTAGGTCAAAGGTTGATTTATTATATTATCATTAAATCAACCATTAGATAAATCACTTGAATATTTAATTTAATTGTTTGTTTTTTTATGTCTATGAAATTATATATTCTAAAACTAAAAGGTAATGATCACATAAAAATTGAATACATGTGTAAATTTAGAAAATAAATAAATGAATTATGCATAATTGTTTTATCTAATCTGGTAAAGTAATTACATATCATCATCTTAATATCAAAAATATGTTTAAAGGTTAAAATAAGATAAATTTTATGTATAATAAATTTAAATTCATCAATTAAATAATAAATTAAATTCAACCTTCCATTACCCGATTCAGAATGAAACCATTGAACTAAGTGCAGTGCATGTCCAAAGTATGGACACTTACATTTAAATGGGATTTCTCATGATAATTATTTCATTCCTTAACTAAAATTGTATTGATTTTAACTATCAAAGTATATTCAATACAAATTTCAGGCATGTGTTGAGGAAATCCAAGTGGGGATTCCAGGATATGGGAATCCACTCAATGGATCGTGGAGATAAAAGTCTGTAGTTGGAATGGTCACCAACCTAATTACTTGATTAGGGTTTTCATAGCCAATGTATGGATCATTAATAAATTTAACGGGGATCCATTACAATATAATTTTAATGAAAAAACACATTCCATGTTCAATGGTGAAGGATATTGAGTCATGATAAAATAGTGGGAGATTTAATAAATAAATCAATAGAAATATATAATTTATTATATCTGACTTATTTTGTAATCAACAAAAGTACTAATAATCTGCTCATTTTAAATGTAGAATAAAATTACATGTTCATCATTCAAACTATTTCAACAATCAATATTGGAGAAAGAAAACCTCTTAACTAGTAATAACATCCAATATTTGATTGGACACGTTCTTGTGTTTCTACACCATGATCGGAAATATTACGTGTTATAATCCTCAATTCCTGATATTCTTATTTGAGGGGAAAGTGATAAAGAGTTCATTTTATATGAAATTTTTTTAGAGACATGGTCTTCATAAATGTTTGATGATTTAATCAATTTCATGTGAACTAAAAAAGTCCCACGAAAACATGGATGAATATAGAATTCTTAAGCACCTATGTGGTCTTTACTAGGAGATAGTTAGATAATAATAGATGGATATTTCAAAGGTTCTATTTTGGATGAAGCATGGAGTGGCTTCCCCCGATGGGCCTCATGTTGTCATGATTGTTTGGAACATTGAGAGATTAAAGGATCTAGGTTTTAAACATGACAAAGAACTAGGCACAAACCACAATTTCATTCCATTAGAGCATATCTGATTTTTTTTTTGCAAATTTTAATATGAAAAATATATTGAATTCTCTAATAGGTGTTCTTAACCTTCTTCTCCAGGAAGATAAGGATATGAATAATGATAAACCCTTCATCCTTATAGTCAAAAAATGGAATGGGAAAGCAAAGTGCTTTAATCCCAAAGATTCTTCACCCTATTCTATGAATTGGAAGATCAAGAGGAAAGCAAGGGAATATAATGATGTATATTTTGTATATAGAACAAATGTCCACTAGAATAAGAACATGACCTAGAAAAATAATCACAGGGAAGAATCAATTCATTTTTTATTGAGTGACTATTATCTATTTCTACAATTTAGGTATTATATATATCTTGTGGTTCTCACATATGTATTCAAATATAGGAACCAAGTTTATTAAGGAAGACTTACTAATGAGAGGTAGATCTTCTACCAGCCAACAGAGCTAATCTTACTGATGTAGCTAATGGGGACTACAACCCCACTTTTCTAACTGGAATGATCATGATGATGAAGGGTTGTTATTATATTACTTATCTAACCAAAAATATTATTTATGTATCCACACCTGATATGGCGGTATTTATTTTCATTTTTGGGAATAAATGTTGCTTATTCTATTAATACATCATTTTTTATGGTATGAAACATTTTAATTACACTTTTTATGTGTTCAATTACAAGAACTAAATAATGTAAATGGATAACAAAGTAACATCACATGAATCATACAACAATAAACTATTTCATCACTAGATAGGTCATATAAATGAAAATAGCTTTGCTAAATTACATAAATATTGATATTTAGATTATTTTGAACTAAAACCACTCAGTGTATGTCGTGAATGTTTACAAGTAAAAATATCAAATTCCCCATTTTGTGGGAAAGGTGGAAGTGATAACAATATTCTTGAATTGGTTTATACTGATGTGTGTGGACTATTTCGAATTGAAGTATGGGGTGGGTAATAATACATCATATCTTTTACTAATTATTTTAGTATATGTGAATATTTCTACATAATAAGGTAAAATTATGGTTCTTTTGAAAAATTCATGAATACAATATTGATGATGAGAACAAACATAGTAATAAAATTATGAAAATTCACTCATACTATATTGTAGAATATCTTAATCCAGACATTATTGATTATTTTCAGGAGTTTTGGATTTTATCTCAACCCACACCTCCTTACAAGCCTTACTATAATAGTGTAAGAGAATGGAGTAACTGCGCATTATTGGATATCAGGAGATCAAAAATGATTCATGTGATTCTTCCATTATTATTTTGGTGATACATGTTATAAACAACAACATATGTACTAAAATGAGAGATAACTAAATTAATTTATTGAATAACATACAAATTATGAAATGGAATGAAACCAATATTGTCTTACATACATGTGTAGAGTTGTGGAAAATTTTTTATATCCTATTTAGGGAGAATAATTATCATTTGAATAAGATCTCTAACGAAGTTCGAGGGTGATGACCTCTCTGGCCATAACTGATTATCGATGAAGACATCGCCCTTCCCCACCCCAGAGGTGGACGGGGGGAGCATGGCTAGGCTATTCCATATCCAGATCTGATGAAACCCTATTTCCCTTTTTCTAACCATAAACACCTCCTTGAATTCCCAACAATCTCTCTATATTTGAAAGTTCCTTATCAGCTTTTTGGTGATCGTTAACTCTTGATTTCTACCTAGGAGTTCTCTAAAGCATCGAGTCTCTTGATGATAACCATTATGGATAAATTCAATCCTCGAATACCCTCAGTGGATGATTTTGCTCAATTTTTCATTGATAATCAGGGATTATGTGACTTTTCAGTTGTGGATCTCCACGATAAATGTCCCCATATGATTCGCTTTACTTCATAAGGGGACTTGATTGGCTCGTTGTCTAGGTATCCTCACAGAAGTATCAGATGTAAATTTTTCATCTTCCTCTAGTTGTACGATCTCTATATGTATTGGGATTCAACCCTCGTAGCAACATGGGTTAGTTTCTCATTGATTCCCTTGCCTTTTCAAAACCATTTCATTATTTGAATACTAGGAAATGTGGTGGGTAGCTACCTATTTATGGGTAAGTAAAGTAGTTAGATGTTCTTGTTGGTTAATCTAAGGATTTATGTTGAGGTGGATGTATCAAAGCCTCTAGTTGAGTGGGTTTGGATGACAGTTGGAGAAGAGTTATGATGCAGGCAACCTGTTATTTTGGAATACTTTTTTTATCACTTCTTGGTATGTCATCGGTTGGGTCATGGGGCGGCTCTTTGTCATCATTCTAAGAATGGCATTCCCAATGGTGTGCTAGAGAATATCACAAATTCTCTTAGTTCTCCTAGTGTACAAATACTTTTAAAACTGGTATTCCTACCACCTATGGAATGAGAGGTCAATGATTTGTTTTTCTTGATAATTTGTGATATTCAATTAGCTATTCAGGGTGGAGACCTTATTGTGGCTGCTGCGGTTTTTCCTTCAGGTCGTAAAGAGGATACATGGAAGCTTCAGGATACAACATTGCAGAATGTGGACTTCCAGGTTGGGCATGTTTTGGAGTATTTGTCCGAAGGAGGTGTTGGTGGTGGAAAATGGGTTGTAGTTCTACTAAGTGGTGGTAATTTGTCTCCTTCATCCTTTGATGAGGCTATTATGGTTGGAAGGGCTTTCCAATGGATTGGTCATATCTATGAACCTATAGGTTCTGATTATTAGGATGATTTTATGATGAAAATGGAGTCTCAGGTTCCTAATGTTTATGAGCCAGTATCACAGGTGGCCTTTTTCACAAGGCTTAAAAGAAAACTGAGTTGAATAATCAGTTATTTCTATCGGATATGGGAGTGATAGAAAATTAGGATCTCGAATGATGGCATACTGTCAGTCCTAGTTGGAAATGTAAGATGGTTGGGAGTAGACACACAGAAGAGTAGGAATCGAGTGACCCAGATGGGACCTCAAGTGACCAGGAGGGGGTCTCTCGGACTTGTAAAGACTATGATCATGATGCATTGGTTCGATCCTATTCCGGGAAATAAAAATATGGTAACCTCCTAACTAGAATCCTTTTGACTACTAGGGGGAGATTTCAAGACCGTAAAAAGATTATTCGGGCACTCCAAAGACTGTAGTTACCAGATCGGCATGAATGGCTAAGTGAAATGTCACATTGTCTATTATAGGGGATTCATTCTTGAACAAGGAAGGGGTATCGGTTTCTGGTAAGACCCATATGTAGAATAAATTAGAGCATATCCTATCTTCTACACACAGAGCTATGAATTTGGAAAAATGATTGGTGGATACTTTGGTCATCAGGAAGGGAGATATTTCAGCAGCATGAGTGGATGATTCTGTAGTTGAAGTGGTTGTAGGAAACTCATGGGACCTCATCATGTAGAAGAGATGATGGTGGGGTTTCTGATCATTCAAGCCTTAGTGGAAGATGAAAAAAGGAAAAATAGAAGACCATTTCATGTGGGTGTAAGCATGGACCATGCCACATGGATCAAAAAACCATAATTAATTTTTACAAGATGCTTTAATGAAAAGAATATTATAGAGGAAGATTTCTTAAAAGCATCGGAAAATTTCACCTCTCATATCGAAGTGATCATCAGTAATGGGCCAGATAAAATGTTAAATGACATGTTCTTAAAATTATTCAGGTGGTCATGCCCAATATTTTCGTGTTGATCTCAGACAGTACTACATTATACTTTTGTGCTTGATGTGATATTGACTTGCTAGTTTCCCACTTTTTTTAGAAATTTGTTTTTAATAAAAAAAAATAACATGGATGGGTTATGTCCTATTTAGGTAACAATATTACACCTTGAGGGACAATGTGTATCTTTTTAGGATATCCAAATGAAAAAAGGGATAGTACCTAAAAAATCCATTAGAAAAAAAGGTTTTGGGTTATTGAAGTCCCAAATTTCATGAGGAGTTTCTTATCTTTAAAATAGTCAGCGGGAAAAATATAGACATTAATGAATTCAATGATAAAGATACAAAAAATTTGGCACATCAGAAAATTCCTCAAAGCCTCTTGAAGAATAATTTTTTTAGAGAAAAAATTATGTAGTAGTAGTACTATAAGTGTTAAAGAACTAGAACGATATGTTTTTCTAGTCATCGAGGATGGTGATACATTATTAGTTCATAATAATGATCATTTAGCCTACATGAAAGAAATAAGTGGAAATGATGTTTCTACGTGGAAAGAATGCAGGAATTCTGAAATGGATTCCATGTACCAAAACCAAGTCTTTGATTTAGCTTACCCTCCAGTAGATTTAAATCTTGTTTTTTTAAAATGTTTCTTCGTGATGAAATTGTACATAGAAGTAAAAGTCATTTCCAATATGGCATGATTTTCTAGAAAATTTTTTAAACATCATCTGATCATTTTCTATAACGAATCCTTTTCACCAGTTGCAATGAGAAAATCTTTTATAATTACAATTTCTATTGTGGCTATCCATTATTATGAGATATTTCAAATGTATATAAAAATAGACATACATATTGAGAACCGTCCAGAAGATGTCAATATGAAATTTATAAAATGTTTTGGGACACCAAAGGATGACAACATGCTTTGTAAGATGAAAAGATCTATTTATGGATTAAATCAAGCATCCAAGGCCTGGGAAAATTGTCATGATGATGTCATAAAAATAAATAATGAATGTGATTTTTGGGTCTATAAATGGTTTAGTGGGAGTGTAGTCATTTTCTTAAATGTATATATTGATGAAAAATTACACATTAGAAATGAAATACCAGTCTTGTGGTTTATTAAGGCATGGTTGAATAAATTATCCTATATGAATGAATTTGGAAATGCAACATATATCCTTGGGATCAAGATTCATCCTAAACGATCCAAGAGGTTTCATGACCTAAGTCAAAGCATATACACTGACAAAATACTGAAGAGAATTAGTATGAAATAATAAACGTGGGGATTGTTGCTAGAATCAAATTACATTCAACATTCCATGAAAATGTGTCCCCAAACACATGAAGAAATAAATAGAATTACAAGGATTAAATATGAATTAGTGATTGGTTCAATCATGTATCTCATCCTATGTACTTAGATAGATTTCCCAACATATTACGTATTGTAGGAAGATGTCAATATGATCTAGGTGAACTTTATTAGATGGAAATAAAGACTCTCCTTAAGTACTTGAGGCATACTAAGTATTTTTTCCAGGTTTATGGAGTATATAAAGAACCATTCATCATGGGATATGCATATTCTAGTTTCCAAACTTATCAAGATGAAATGAAATCACAAATAGGATTCATATTCACCTTTAATGGATGTGTTGTGATATGGGAGAGCACAAAGTAGGTTATGGTTATATATTATACTATAGAGACTGAGTATATTGTACCTTTTAAGGAAGATAAACAAGTTGTATGGATACAAAAATTTGTCCAATATGCAGATGAGGTACCTCGTAATAAATATCGTATCTCATTCTATAGTGATAATACTATATTGGTGGCTCTTGAAAATGTGCCAAGGTCCCATTAGTGAATGAAGGAAACACTTCATAAATATCATATCTTGGATGATTTTTCTCATAGTGTTGATGTTTCTGTGAGTTGTATTTTAGTAGATGACAATGTGGTGGACCCCTGGACTAAAATCATGACTTAGTAAAAAGATGACAATCATGTGATTCTAGCCAACTGAAGCTGGTAGGGTGTTGGCTCTAGTTCAAGTGAGTGTTTATTGGATTTGGTATCCTACGACCAACAAGGTGTAGTTTGATTACATGTATATTCGATTTATTAAATATTAATAAAACTAATTATTACATATAGTTCATTTTTATCCATGAATCTAATGTAATAATTTCTTAGAGTATATATTGCATTGATAAAGTCATAATATATCCCCACTATGATGAGAACCATGACATTTTATGATGATATTCTCAAATATTGTTCTTCCCTTGCATAATGTAATATGATGGGACACATACTACATAGACCACCATGTGTAAGTACTCATATGTATAGAATGATTATTCTCATGTTGTTTAAACTTGGTAATATCCATGATAAGAGATTATGAGAATATATATTCTAGTAATAATTTCACATGTTTTGGTGTAATTAGTTTTCCTATATATAAGTGTGTGTGATGGTACTTAGACTTTATTATTATTGTTAATGCATGTTAAAAATCTTGTAATAAGACATATTTCATAAAACCTGATGATAACAGTTCATATAGAAATTGGATACATTGGTCGTGTCATGAGTGACAAGTCATTAATGAATATGTTGAGGGAGAATTTGTATTTTCTATCTTTAAAGAAGCTTATATCTCATTTCTTTGATTAGAATAAATCTGTCACATTAAATTCGGTGGTTATGGTTTTACAACATGTTTATTTTATATAGTCAATGAAAGTCATATAAAGAATATAGGTTGGTGACACTATTGTTCAACCTTCATGTTTTGATATTTTGACAGATGGATTATTTTACACAATAAGTTTTTGTATGTGGTTTTAATCATTGTGAAATTATGTTATTTCTCATGGGTTTCTAGATATGTTTCTAGATATTAATCCTAGGCATTAGGCCAGACCTCCCAATAAAAAGGAGGAAGAATCCTATAGGGTCACACACTAAGTGTTTGAATTGATCTCAATTAAATTATATTTGATTTTAATTATTGGAATAAATGTAATTATCAATTTAGAGGAATAATTTTATTCAAGATATATTAATAGTCTAAATTAAATAAATAATTGTTTTTTTCTTGTGAATATAATATTTATTTTATTTAATGAATATTTTATTAAATATTTTTTCTTTGTTTTTTAGGAAAATATATATTTATGAAATAATTAAGTATATTTTATATCAATAAATTTTAGAGTGCGAACATACCAAGACTGAGTCTGGTGAAAAATATTAATTAACAAGACCATTACATAATTTTTGTTTTTGAATAAGTTTGTGTGTGCCACAAATAAATAATAAGATAATTATTATTATGTGGTATGGGGTTTAATAAATATAATATCAGTTATTTAATTACTTGTATGAAAATAAATAAAATTTTATCATAAATCCAAAATCTATTTATAAGTGGTTAAGTCTACTGTGTAGAGAATTCCAAAATTGATAATAAATAATTTTTAAATAAAATTAAATCTATATTAACATCTCTTTCTCAATCCATTTCACGAATGAGAATTGAAAGATATATTTCATAACGATCGAAGAATGAGTGATAAATAACGAACAATATAAGAGATTTGATTCACCATGCTATCACCTGTAGATCGAGTTGAGTTTTTTAAGGTCATTGAATTATGTGAGGATCATCATGAGAGGGATTCTATACATAGATCCTAGTAGTGCAATGAAGGTAGTACAAAAATGACTTTTCAGATGATCATCATTCACTAAAGAAGAATGTTCTTATGACCTGGTACTTATTTCTTAAAATATTAAATAAATAATATATAAATTTTACAATTATGGTCATCAACTTTTGTTTCAAGTAATGATTATTAAAATAGTATTAAATATGTTTCCCCCTTACGTACACTTCAGTTGTGCCTGGAACCATCACTATTTACTTTAACTATTTATATATTTAGATAAAATATTTTAAAACATCTTATATGAATATATATAACGATATTCATGTTTTAAAATATTTTCATCAATTAAATTTATCATATTAATTTAATTTCTACTAGTTAAAATATTTATTGATTACCCCATAAAAATAATCTAAAATTTGATTAAAATTTTTATTTTTCAAATTTTTAATGTGTTAACCATTTAATAGAATGACAATTACTTGTTAGAATATTTTTGGTTAATTTCATAAAAAAAAGTTTCATATCATTATTATGAAGGTTTATATACCATATATCTCATTAATAGCTCTCATGTTCTATAATTTGTCACCCATAATAGTTGATTCTAATGTTTACCACATTGACGATTCATTCAAATTTTATTTCAACATTGGTTCTAATTAATATGTGGATCATTATTTTTAGTGTGTTATTTATTTTTACGAACTTTTTATCATTCATACCGCCATTGTAAATTTATCACTCTAATTATAGAAGATGAATCCTTGGAATTTATATTGGAAAAATTCTAATGGTGATTTTCCTTTAGAATTATTAAATTAAAAAACAAAAGGAGTATATTTATTGATTAAAAAAAGGTTCAGATATTAAAAACATGAAAATATAAAAATTCATAGAAATTTATTGAATTAAAACTAAAAATATAAGGGTATGATATAATCACTGATGTATTGACATTAATAATAAAAAAATGAGTAAGTATAAATATATTCCATGATATAATGTGACTATGAAAAAAATAAAACTTTATTCTCAAATAATACTCTCTACTACTCGTTTGACATATATAAAATCTATAAAAATTATAATATTATCCAATGAATATGTGAAAGTAAAAAAAATCAATGGATCCTAAAGGATACATTATAATCAATTCATGTCTCTTGTGGTACTGCCAACTAGGAATGTAACAAAAAAATTGACATTTATTTAAGAAAAAGAGTAATATAATTTATATAGCATTGATATAATTGTGGTGTGGGAATACATATGTCCATAGAAAAAATTGGAATTAGGAAAATCATTTTTTTTAATATATCGACTCCCATAACTCTATTTAATGATCCAGTCAAATTTTCATTCACTCTATAAATTGGTATCATGACCAGCATGAAAAACATCTATATTTGTATATCTCATCTTTAAGCCACACTCCTAATGTCCAATCTAAAAGTTTTTTCATATTTTATTCTCACTGTTGGTTATAATACGTCTGTGTCTTATTTTTATGTGATTCAAATTACTTGGGATTATACTCCAATCATTAATTTTAGATGAGTTTTTTTCTGATCCCACTAGGAAACTTATTCATCATCAATAGTAGTTGATTGTATCATCATTTGAAAAAATATCACAAAATTCAGTTCATAAGTTCCCTATTTATAAAAAAACCATGTGACCCCCTACATACCATGTGAAAAAATGAAAAAACATTAACTCATCCCTCTTGTACGACACCCGCAATGAAAGGTTATATATGACATCCTAGAATTACCATTTTTTGGTCAAACACAACATAAAATTAATAAACTATACCAATTACTATATGTTTACCCCATGTTTTTTCAATTCCTATCACCCATATGTAAAATTATTACGTATTATGAATTTTCTCTGATAACATTCAAAATTTGGTTCTCCTTATTACAATTACCTATAAATTTTCCTTTTAATATTAATATCTTATGTTTATTTATTTATTGTTTATAAAAAATAAATATTTTATGAACCTAAAAGATGGATATAAATTGAAAATTGATGCATGCTAATAATATGATAAAAGTTTATGAAGATAATGTTAAAGTGTTTATCAGGTTTTCTATAGAGCATGATTACAGCCCTTCCCAAATCCTTTTTCTATTTTAACATTGTTTTTATTCAGGAAAAATTCATCTAGATGAGTTAGAATAACATTTAATTTTTCTTTATAATATATTGGAGCTATAAATGTTAGACTAAACCTAGGGAAAACTGAATGTGCACACATGTTGGGATGGTATTGTAGTTTATGGGTCATTTGATATAAATACCTTTTTAAATGATGTGGGATATTATATGGATGAAATTAAAATTGAAATTAAAGATGAAATACATAATATTCCAATGTTATTTGATAAGTTAAATAGTGGTTCTAAGAGACCATTGTATACATGTTTTACTAAATACACAACATTATCAACCATTTAAAATTTATAAAATTTGAATGATGGAAGCGAATGTAGTTACACTAACATTAAAGAACTAAATGGTCTCTGGAGTGATATGATACTAGAATAACATGTACTTCCTTGTTGAATATATGATGAAATGTTAGTTCAATGTTCATTGCGAATGATCTCTAAAAAATAAATTTTTGTCCAAATTATTGCATATTATTTTTCAAGGACCATGATTCCCTCATAAAATTCCCTAAGTGTGGAATGAATTTGTAAAATAAATATGAATCAAGTACATTGAATGTTTTATGGTAATTCCTTATAATTATATGATTTAGATGACTATATGGGTGTTTGGATACCCTGAGATGATTAAAATGGAACCCATATACAAGAATTGATTATGGGAAACTGTGTAATCTTATAGACTATCCTCTTGGTAATAAAAGTGATTATGAGTATAAAAAATTTGTAAATTATCTGAGAAACTTATACATTTCAATATATATAGATAGAATCAGTTCTTTTATTGTAAAAATTTGTTCTCAAAGTATATTCCCAATTAAGTTGGTTGGTTATAAATTTCCACCATAGTTATGCATGAAGCATAAATACATTATGTTGTTGCCAATTATAACTAGAAAAAAACAACCTAGTAATGATATTTATTTCTATTAGGATCCATTAATGGAATATCTTAAATTAATGTAGGATAAAGGTGTTGAAAATTATGTTTCACATTGAAGTAATGAAATCGCATTTAGGTCCATGTTATATGGAACGATCAATGACATACCAAATTATGGTGATTTTGTAGCCTATAACATTAATGGAATATTGTTATATCCTATTTTTGAAAAATTCATGCACTCAATTAATGTGAAAACTTCCTCAAAGACTTTGTTTAGAGGAAATTAAAATTATTTACCACAAAAAATATAAACAATGTTCATGGACGACAACATTCTATTGGAATAAAGAACAATATACAACACCCTATCTAAAAACGGGTTATCAACTGCTCTACAATGTAAAATATATTGACACTTTTGATTGTAAATCATTTTCAAAAACACATTCAAAATCAGGTTGAAAAAGGACATAAATCTTCATTGAATTTTCATACTAGAATTGTTTGTAAATTAGGCATTTTCATTATATCATGCATGTATAAAAACATTTATTTGATAGTGTTATTAGAACATTAAAAAATTTTCTTGGGAAAAAATATGGTATCAAGGATTGATTGGACTTGACTGATAAATGTATAAGGGAAGAGTTGACACCAATGGAGACTGAAAGGTTAAAGGTTGAATTTTTTTCCTCCATCATCTTATACTCTATCAAAAAAATTATTTTTTTCAACTTCATTATTTTTTTAAATTTTCATGATTTGTATTCATAAAATATAAGGAATGTCTTATTAATGAAAAATTTGAATTTATAGGTTCTAAAATAACATTACTGTCATTATTTGATGCAATATTTTATGTATATTGATTTACAAAGAACTCTACCTAAAATTTATGACTTACATTAACAAAAATATAGTTCTTTTTCAGATCTATATATAGTAAAGTTATAGTCAAAGAAAAGATTCCAATCATTTGCAGTAATATTTTGTGAATTATATATGTTGTACACATCATTATTCACTCATATAATGGTCCACCTATTGGTCAACATGTTTAGATAATTTCAACTATGTAATACAATCCATTATAGATGGAAATAACCCATTGAATGATATATGAATATTTTAAAAGATTATTTAATAATCACAGATGGACATAAGGTTTAATTGAAAAACAATATATTATTGGATAAGTAATTGAATTTTGTACTAATTACTTATTAGATATTGACAGAATATTTCACCCAAAGTCTTATCACAGCTGATGCTTTATGAGTGAAGGGATTTCTGGAAGGGATACTATTATAATTACCATAATATAGAAGAAGTAATTTTTCATTTACATTTTACTTAATTTTAAAGTTGTTTATCCATATACTGAATACCATAAAAAAATTATTAGAAATTTTAATCTAATAAGGCCAGAAGGATAGATATCAAATACACATATTTAATACTTTATATGATGGTTTTGAGATCATATTTATGAAGAGTTATCTAGAAATATGAATTCAACTATCGAATGACATTGATGGATAGCCCGGGGAGAAAATGAAAATGTTATACCATACATTGGTTTTGTATGTAATGGTAATACATTCTAGAAAAAGGAAAATGATGAACACAATATGATACAAAATAGTCAAGTTAGGCTTATAGTAGAATCGAAGCACATATTTTGTCCCAAGCATAAAAATCCTATTTATATGGATATACCATATTTCTACAACATCAAATTGATATATAAGTTATATTATACGAAATTTAAATACTTAATTTCCTATTAAAAATTATTTCAAAATAAAAGTATAGTGAAAGTTGAAAAAGTGGGGATCATGAATTTATATTTCAATGTGGAAGGGTATATGGATGACCTATTAATAATGGTATCACAAGTAGTGAAAGTATTTTCTATCTCAGATCTAGTAATCATTAATTGTTCAATTTTCTTATTGGTGACTAGAAAAACAATAGGGTCATATGAAAATTCAATTATAAATGAACCGTGGGAGATCAAAACAATTTCATTGAATTCCTATTTTAGACGATGTATTTTACATTATAGGGGGATATAAAGAGTGGATTTCGAGTCTTGAAATAAGAGACAAATCCATTAATCATTTATAGAAAAAAAAGAGTTCAATTATTGGGTTAACGTTTTTTTAGTATACTATTATTTTCCCCATAATATCATGTTTTATGTACTGTATTTATGTAATATAAATTAAATATTTTAATACTCAAGAAGATAATGACATATACACATGATGACGTTACCAAACTCAAGGAAGAAGAGATAGTTGAGGATGATACTGAATAATTATTAGGGGATTAACAACATATTGATGATAAAATAGAATAATAACATAGTCTCAATGTGTTCATTAAAATTATCTATGCAATACATAAGGGTATAAAATTTGAGGTTGGCATAAATCAATACAGATAACCTATTGAACCCAACATATCAATGTTCACATGTTATGTTTGGGCCACAATGATAATGAATGTTACATTTGAAATAGATACATGAAACTATGCCCATACTATAATGATTGTAACCCTTTTGGATGATATTATGGTAATGCTAAAATATATGTTCCCTATTTTACTGGAAAAATTAAATAATGAATTCATGATCTAATTTTCATTGAAAAGTTCATTTATTTTAGAGTATTTATGAATGAAATATGTCTTAATGGAAATTGTAAAATCTCATATAGAATTATGGAAACTTCTTACCTAGATTTATCTCAAGGATATTGAGGGGAAATTAAATCCCCACACACCAGTAATGTATGAACACATTATAATGAAGGAAACATGGAATTATTTCATCATCCCTTGCATTTATAGATCCTTTTAAGTACGTTTTAGTTTATAATATAATATTTAAAATTATTTATTTATCCAATTTGTTTCAAAATTATTAATTTATAATATATAAAATGAGTGATGAAAACAAACAAGGTATATCAAAACAAACGCACCCCTATCATAAAACATAAATGGTATACTCTTAAATGTATAATATAATGGTATGTATTATAAATATACAATAAAGATTTAAGGTGATATGAAATGAAATATTATCATTTATTTATATTTATATTGGTGAATCAAAATAAAAATCCTCTTCCCTTCAACATCATGTGCTATAAAATGATGCTTGTGTAAATAAAGAGGGTAAACTCGATGATGAAAACACATAAGCAGTATGGGAGTCATGTATAAGTATTAGATAATAATAATTTTTTATTATATATAATATTAATAATTAAAAATATGTATTATTGTTTTTTTGTTTTTCATACTGTTTATACACAAGAATTAATAGTGACCATACCAGAATAAAAAATACATTTGGTTGATTTGAAGTGACCAGAACAATATGGTCACATTAGAGGAGTATGTTTTGGAGTGTCACCACAAACATAATTGAAGATGATAAATCCACAAGAAGATATATATTATATGATTATAGGAATCAATGAAAAAATATATTCTTTAACAGATATTATTATCCCATTTGTTTTGGAGGATCAATATATATGAAAGGATTAAAGTGAATCGATAGTCGAAAAAAGATCATAAAATGAATAGATAAATAACATCACTAGCTTTTATGCTATTCATTCTTATAAACCGCATAACTTACCCAATGTAATAAATTTTTTCATTACACTTTCTGTTAAATGTGAATCAGTACAATTTTGATAACATTATTATAATGCCAAAATTTTGTAGGGTGAATTTTCATGTGATTTCTCTTTATCAACTCCCACACACACTATGTTGTAAGTGGTACAGTCTATAATATCACAGGACACATTTTTTATAATAATGAACTCCCAAAATATCAAAAAATTATGGGGATTGAGGTAGATCAAGATCTGAGTACTGTGTTTCCTACTCTATTTGATGATATGGATATTGAAATGGTTATTCATGCTATATGAAATTGTATATCATGGTTGCATAATCTTATAAAGATATATAAGGAATGTCTTTAAAAAAATTCATGTGAAAAACCAATAAAAGTATATGAAAAAGTAATAAAATATGGTATGGTATTATATTTGGTTACAACAATGGGGAAATAGAAGGTCAGATCATAAAAATTCAATTAATCGACCAAAAAAAATAAAAAGAACATTTTAGGATAACCTTCTCCCTTCCAGTTCCACTACAGAATATATTAACATTACATGTTCTTATAGACAACACATTCAATGATTGAGATGTTGAATACATTCAATATGAAGAATAAATATTTACAAATTTTATTACATACATGGTGGGTTATAAGAGTATAAATGTGACTCTCAAGTTTGAATAGATGTGAGTCTCAATTGTGAATCTATACATGAAGTATATTATCATAATTATTTTGTTCTAAAAATGATCTACTATATTGAAGAATGTTTATAACTATTCATATTTTCTATATGAATTCATATTACTACTATATAAATTAAAAACACTATGAATCACAATATGGATTCATTAATCTATATAATATTTCTACACAAGAAATTTCATTGGAGAAGAAAGAAAGTGATAAGAATAAATATGAACTAATGAGGGGGTTTTAGAAGAAGATGAAAAAAATCAAGTCTTTATTCCAATAGTGTAGGCGTAAATCTCTTCAATATAATTATAGGAAATTTATTTTTAATTTAATCAGTACTTATTTGTTTATATTTTTTTTTGAAGTACTAGATTATGATAGCAATCATTATGGATTTTCTAAAAAAATTACTTTTTAGGATCAATGAATGTATTTCCATCAAAAAACAATATACGATGAGTTTTTTGAAATTTTAATGCACAAAAATCAAAATTTTAATATATAAACTTTGATTTATATGTTTGAGACTGTGATTTATTGTGATTTTTTATAGAAAAAACAATAAATATATGGTAAATCATGGTATGTGGTTGGAGAATGGATATAAGAAGACAAAATATTTCAATATATGTAAATATATTATGGTATATCTATATATATATTTAACTATCAAATTTTTTTTTTAAAACAATTCACTTATTTTGGAAATTGTATCTATTGTGTCTGAGGAAAGATATTAGAAATGATAATGGTTATTATGTTTTTATTTTTTTAGAAATTATTCATTTACCATTAGAAGGATAACATCCTCTAAAAGATAATTTATGAAGGTAATTAAAATTATATTAAAAAATAAATTTCTGTTTTTATATATTTTTTTATTAATAACATGATTTCCAACAACCTGCATAATAATTAAACTATATTTTTTTGGAGATTAATTGGTAGATTACATTGTGTAATAATGTTTTCAGCAAAACATTTAGGTGATTATATTTTATTTTTCTGATGTAGTTCGATCTATAACTTTAATGATACATTTGGTATGTGAAAAAATAGTATCATAATACTTTAATATTATTTTTCATCTATTTCTCAAGGAGAATCATAATGGATGGAATTTATTTTTTAGAAAATAATAGGAAGAATACATGGTTTACGAATGTATACTAATATCATAAATATGTGACTACCTAATACTTATTTGGTTAATTTTATCATCATTTAATCTACTACATTTAGCTAATTTCCTTACTATTGTTATCTGACACTTATTTTGTTAATTTTTATAGAGATCACAATGAAATGAATTCATCCAAAAAAATTTCTTCAACATGGATGATGAACTCATATATCATGATCAAGAACTCAACATGGATGATTCAATCATGATGATATAATTTTCGTTTTTAAGCTATAATTCATTCAATATTTGCAGTTATCAAACAATAATTTTATTATAAAACCACAAATATTGAATTAATTTTAGAATGAAATGACATGTAACGATTTGTATGAATCTTCCACACCTCTATATGATACAAGGTACTCCCATACTGACCTTATGTTTATGTGTTTAGTTTATAATTGACATTTAAGTTAAAAACACATGTTATATACTCAAAACCAATAAAAAAACATCAATTTGTTTTGATACAATAAGAAAATAATTTCTATGTCATTTTTGATTTGTAGGAATGATTTGATCCTCGATTTAATACACGGTGTCCATGGTATGTCTCAAATTGTATTTTTTAGTTTAAATTTACACATTAGTTCAAAACATACATCACATGATCAAAACCTAGAAGAAAAATTCAGATTTATTTAGTGCTTTAGTAAAATAATCCATAATTAATTTTTGGACATGTAGTAATTGGTCGCATATCAATATGATAAACGATGTACCCAATATGAAACAAAGTGTTTTTTTAGTTTAAAAATGTTATTATAGTTAAAAACGTAGGTCCATCATTTTAAACGAAGAAAAATTCTTGTAAATGATTTATACATTAGTAAACCAGTACTTAGGTCATTTTTGACATGTAGGAATCAATCTCACATCAATATGATGCATGGTATGACTATTATGACTCAAATAACTTGTTTTTAATATTGAAGTGTCTTTTTAATTTAAAAGATGTATTATTGGAGTTGGTTCCCTTAAACAAACTACATTTTACTTGTTATTACATGAATTTTCAAAGGATTTAATATTGATATAAATATAGCATTGAATTTTTATTTTTCATCAACATAACATTGATGTGATAATGTCCTAGAGTAACAGTTGAATTTATATGGTCATAATTGTTCCCTGATATGATCAGAACCTTCAAAAACCATAATGATATTCTTTATATATTTATATGGTAGATTAAAATAATATGATAGTGTATTCAACTTATATATCATTAGTTTTTAGTACTCTTAAGTAGATGAGGATTCCTCTAATAATGCTAACACATAGAAATTTCTAAGATGTGGGATTATGGGAACAGACCAGTCAGTAGGAATTCCACTTGTTTTGGTTTCATTAGATTTTCCGATATGTGAGTGTCTGTAAAGATCATTGGACTTTAAAATAATCATTAATATATTTCATGACTCATGCACGTAGATTTGCTGATTAAAACTATGATGACATATGTTTGTGGTGAGGAAAGGTACATTGGGTGTGTCATAAATGTCACGTTATTAATAGAAAAGTCAAGGATTTCTCCCTTCCATATTTAAGGATGTTCATATCTTAGTTATATGATTTTAATATGACTATCTCATTAAATTCCATGAGTATGGTATAACAACATGTTTATTTCAGATAGTCAAAGAAAGATATGTCGATCACATTAGTTAATCACTTGGTTGTGAAACATGATTGATGAGATATTATGACAAATTTATTATATTAGATAGTGAGAATTCATATGTGGTTTTCATCATGGTGTTATTAAAGTTTTTCCCTAAGGATGAGTTAACCCACTACTGGACAATAATCTTGGACTTTAGGCATACCCATCAAATGGTACAGATAAAGAATCCAAGAGGGTCCCCAAATATGTGTTTCCATTTATCTTGATTAAATTCTATTTAAATTTAATTAATTGAATAAATATTATTATCATAATCAATGAATAATTTTATTCATCTTTTGTAGATCGTATAAATAAAATAAATTCTTATTCACATGATTTTGAATAAAATGTATTTATTTATTTTATTTCATTTTTATTATATATTTATATATTGGTTCTTGAATAAAAATGATTAATTAATAGAATAATATATTTTATTATGGTAATTAATAAAATTCAAGGTGTTGAATAAACCAATACCACATCTGGCGATGCATATTTATTTTCAAGTTGATTAATAATATACATCTCTACCCAAGATAAAAAATATTGTAAAATATTATTATTATTATTATTGTGTTGTTTTATGGAAATGGGTTTTATGATGTTTATTATATAAATTAAGGACATATACAAAATTAGAAAAATATTTTACCATAAACACTAGCTCTGTAAATATATGGTTATATCTATTGTGTAATGTTAATATAAATATAGAGAATTGTTTAATTCAATGTATTATTTATCAAATTCATTTTTCTCTCTCCCTCTAAACAGCAAGATATTCAAGAGAGATTCTTTCAGGATTAATAGTTGAGTTATAAACATGAACAACACAAGACAATGGATTCACTGTGCAAACACCCATAAATAAATTACGATTTCTCAAAGATCAAAAGAGATTGTGTAGATCACCACTAGAGAAATTATACCCTTGTATCCTCAAATCATAATGAAGGAAATATGAAAAGGGACTTTCAAAAGTACAACAATGTCTATGATGAAAGGATACTAAGACAAGGTATCTATTTTCATTAGTTCTAAACAAATTTAATATTAATTTAAAATGAAAGATATTCACTTAGGGTTTCAAGAAACATAATATTAAATGAAATTAAAATATATCTTCCACCACTGCATGCTAACACTATAACATGAACCTACAAGTGGAATCAAAAGGGTCATATTTTAAATCTATAATTATTTAATTTAATTATTTATCAATATGAAATATCGGTGGAATGTTTTATTTCATATTAATCATTATTTAATCTAATTTGAATTAAAATGTTATTGATATATTAATCATGTTTTTTCAATAATATAATTTTTAATAATCTAAGTATAGACGAATAATGACTAGTGATACCATCAAGAAGTGCCAAATTGTTTTGTCAATAATACTGGGTTAGACGACCTTTATCTAAAGTACAAATTGTATACCCATGTGAATTTCACTTGTATGTTTCAATTGATACACAACATGTGGAGTAGTAAATTATATATTGTGAATTTAGTTCACACTGCTAGTAGAATGGGCCAACTGGGTACATATTATATCATATTACATGGTGCGTATTTTTCATACACATTATGCAGCCAAAAAAATTTAATGGTGTATATAAAGAAATGTTTAAGGTCATAATACATAGTTAAATCATGTGAGACTAACAACATAGAGAATTTTTGATATACAAGATGTGTATGTTGTGTTCACTCAATATAATTCATCAATTCCCACTTTTAAAATACATGTTGATCCATTCATCTAGGACAAAGAAAACACAACATAATGGATACAGAGTATGAATCTAGCTTATAAACATTATGTAGTCCCAATGTGATACCCACATAAGCTCATGAGTTTATCTTGGGCACCCAGTATGTGGAAAGACAACGTATATATGGAATGTAAAAAATGTGTAGTAGAGTTGAGTTAACATGTTGAAGCCTTAGGCATGTGACATGGCTATAGGAAAACCAATGTACATAGTTTTATTTGGATAGTACACATCGTGTAATCTACCAATTAATGGAAAAATTACATTTGATTAAATTGATAATTTCACTATTAAACCATTATTTTATTGACTGGAACCTATTTTGTTTCAAAATTATAAAATGGATTTAATGAATTCAAAATTATCATTTAATTTATTGTAATAATATATATTAATTGGTTATTTATTTTATTTTCCATTAATTCCTTAATGATTGATATATCTAAGAGGATTTGGATGGTAATAATGATGAAAAATAATTAATTAATTATTTAATGAATGTGTCTTTATGTTGATAATAAATAATTAATATGAAATGATTGTTAACCAGTTTACTTTTGCGTATACATTGCATGTATGACCATTCATGAGCTATATAATGAATAAGATATGAATGTTATCCAGTTTAATTTTGTGTATGCATTGCATGTATGACAATTCAAGAGCCAGAAGAAGACTATTGTATGTTTTTGGATTCATTTATGTTAATTTATTTAATTGGTTTGAAATATTAAATATTTAATTAATTTGACAGTTTCTGTGTCATACTTCCCTCTATTATTATAGAGGACCTACATTCCAAAGGTTATTTATGAAATCCTTCTTTAACTAATACTTTTGTTTCCCTCACATGCATGTTAGTTATAAAATATTTGTAATTAATTTATTTTCCTATGGAGAATGGAGGTAGTTCAAGACGAAACCATAATGTGGTCAACCTAGGTGTTACATATGTGGACATGTAGAATATTGTAAATCATGTCATGATTGGTAATAGTAACTATTTCTCTTAATTCATTGGTTGATTTAATTTTTAATCATTAAATAAAACATTAGGTATTTCATGAATGATCCATTTAATTAATTATTTATATCTATTGGTGCATTATTTATTTTATGGATGGAATATAAGGATCACTAATATAAATGTAATACTATGAAAAGATTCAATTAAAGTAAATGGATTATTCATAAATGATTTAACCAAAAATGTTAATTAATTTAGTAAAATTAACTTGTTATTAAAAATGAATGTAAAATATTAAACAAGATAAAATTAATGCATATTAAATTAAAATTCATCAACATAATATTATGTCATTCTTTGTATTCCATTACATGATTGGGATTTAAACCATATAACTAATTGTATTCATGGAAAAAGTCATGACAATTACTTCTTGTGATTTCTCATGAGGTTTTTTGGTTGTATTAACAAAATTTGTATTCAATTTAATAGGTAATGTATGTACAATTAATATTTAGAGGTAAGTGTTCATGAAATCAAAGTCAGTATTTCAATATTTGGATTCCACTCCATGGATCTGGAGATGCAAGCATTTAGTTTATAAGACCGCCTACCAAAAAACTTCTGATGGTTTTCATAGAAAATGTCTAGATCACTAAAAAATGTAATATGGATCCTTTCTAATATAATGTTCTAGAAACTAGACATTCTGAGTTCATTGGTGATGGATATTGATCCTTGAAAATAGTGGGATATTTAAAAAAATTAATTATTTTTAATTCTCAAATATTTTTTTATTCATGTTAATAATTAATAATAAATTTTAATTATTATATAAAATAGAATGAAAGACCAAAATAATAGTTCCATCATTCCTCAAATGTAGTCATGTCATTAAATAAAACATTTATAGATATAGTAAAAAAAATTATGCAATTAATTTCTATCATAAAGTTTCTATAAATAGTAGGTATCCCCAAATCCTATTCTTTCACACAATCAGGTGTTCAAGCTTAAATAGGATGCCTCCCAAATATATGTTAAGGATACATCTTCTGGCCAGTGTATTATACTATCAACTATCTATGAATATTTGAGGATAAAACATAAGGACATGAATGATCACACCAAAATATATCATCTATAAGATTGTTAGAAAGATATAGAAATTTCTGAAATAAATAAAATCGTCAATTCATTATATCAGTGTGAACAAGTAGAAGGAAATATAGCTATTGATCGTGCTTCCACAATGCTAGTGTAAATTGATCAGTTAGTAATATTAGACTTCCAATTTTAAAATATATTGTCCATTTATCTTATTTTATTATCTTTAACAACATGATTATCCTTATGTATACATGTATGGATAAATGGAATGGATAGGTCACTGGGGAATAATTTTTCCAAACTTCACCGTGTGGATATGTATTGGGTAAAACTATTTCAATTAACCCAATTGGAAAAAAAATTAAATACAAGGATAAAGATACCGTATATAATCTAAATCCAAAATATCCCTTATAGAGTTTTTCAAATAGACAAATGATTCAAATTCATAATTATTAATTGGAAGCTATTTCATCTTATGTGGAAAGAATGGACACATGAAAATAAATTGATGAAGATATCATTTTCACCAACTTCATTTATATTTATTATGTTTCTAATCACTACATTTGTATTAAATACAAGATTCTCTACCTTAGTTTTTCTCAATGGGGAGCCTCGGTTCACTTTGTCATGAAGAAATATGGATTAATGGGGTTGTGAATTGACTATAGTGAAACCAATGTTATTACAATAAAAAAAGGTTCATATGCCTCGTATTGATAAATTATTCGATCTTCTTTATGGAGATAAATATTTTCTAATGATTTAACATTGATTTTGATATCATCAGTTGCATGTGAGGAAGAAATTTATTCCAAGATAACCCATTGAACTAGATATGGGAATTACAAGTTTACAGTAATCCTAGTTGGAGTGACTAATGAACCCTCTATTTTCACTGATCTAACGAACATCATTTTCAAGGAATATATTTATTAACTTTTAGTGATATTTATTGATGATATCATGGTATAATAATATATCTATGAAGACCATAAAATTCACTTGTGGGTTGTTTTGAAGACTCTATGTAGAAATGAATTATATCGGATGTATAGAAAGCATGAATATTGGCTTCAATTGGTTTCTTTCCTAGTCCATATTGTCTCAAATGATGGAATCTATATTGATCATTCAAAAACAATGGTGGTTCAGGTATGGAGTAAGAAAATGAACATGAATATGATATGTAGTTTTATTGTTTGAGATGGCTATTATGGACATTTCATTCATAATTTTACCCAAATAGCTAACCTGTTAACTGTGATTAATCGTAAAGCGGTTAATTTTTTATAGAAAAAGGAATATGAAGAATTTTTTGATGAATTGAAAAGGATAATAATGAATGCTCTGATCCCGAATCTACCATCAGGAAATGGTGTATTTGTGATATGTAATGATACATCAATGAAAGAACATGTCTATATACTTATGAAGAATTATTGAGTATTTATCTATTCATCAAGGTAATAACAAAATAATGAACAAAACTATCAGACTCATGATCTTGAGATTGAAGTATTAATCTTTTACCTGAATATATGAAGTCATTATCTCTATGGTTAATGATTAGAGATATATAAAGATCACAAGAGATTGAGATATATCTTCTCACTGAAATAACTAAATATGTTTCAATTGAATAGGCTCTAGATACTCATGGATTATGATTGTTCCATAGATTACCACCTTGGGAAGGAAAAAATGTCAGCATATGCATTATGTAGGAAGGAGCAAGGATTTCTAAAAAAATTAGGATTGAAATGGATCATGTTTTGATTGATCTCGTAAAGATAGAAATGGGAATTATCAAATGAGGTGAAACATAAATAATTTTTCAATTAGTTTCTGATTCATATTTATTATAAAGGATCAAAGTTCTCATCCGAATGATGATAATCTTTGAAAGAAAAATATTGTTGTGAATTATGGGAATCTGGAAAACTTCATGTATAAAGATGGAATTATGTAATATGGGAGGAGGATATGTGTTCCCTATATACGTTATCTAAAAAGAGAGTTATTATATGATTCTAATATCTCAAAAATTCTCTATACAACTTGGTAGCATAATGATTTGTAGCGTGTTGAAGGATCATTTTAATCGTGAAATTGATGATTATGTATCAAGTTGTTTAGTCTGTCAACGGGTGAAGGGTGAAAGTAAACATCCTAGTGTAGTCATCAATCCTTTTTCTATCCATACATCGAAATTATATGACATTAATATGGATTTATACACTAGATTACACATAACTCCAAGAAATAATGATGTAATATGGGTAATTGTTGATCGAATTACCAAATATACACACTTGTTTTCTATAAGGGAGGATTTTCCACTATAGTTACTCGCATGTCTTTATATTAATGAAATATTACGGCATTAATGGGCCACCACTCTCAATTGTTTCTGATCATCATCCTTGATTTTCATTGAAATTCTAGAAAAGTATTCGGAAATATTTGAATACTGAGCTTTTTTTTATTAATGTTTATAACTTTTTTTAAAAGTTGTGGTTGAAGCCTCATTTTATTATTAAAGAAAATCAATGACCTCTTTAAACTGGGTAGAGGGAGACCCATTACATAGCCCGATGGCCCATAGGGTTTTTATCCCATTACATAGCCCGTAGGCCCACTTTTATGGCCCAATTTCCATTCTGTGAATAGTAACCCGGCTACTATGGTACCCGCACAGTACCGCCGCTGCTATAGTGGCCTGCCACCGCTCCAGTACCTGTCTATCTACAGTACCGCCGCTACTATAGTACTACTACAGTACTGCTACAGTTTCGGCACCCAATGGGGTTTGAACGCCCATTTTTCATGTAGGATTACGGGGTGCTTACCACTAAGGGAAACCCCAACTACAAGTACTTCTTATAACTCTTAAACCGAAGGGTAGTCTAAAAGGGACATTCAATCATTTGAAGTCATGTTGAGATTACCATCCCTCGATTTTCATGGTATATGTTATCAGTATTTTCCATTGAAAGATTTTGGCCACAATAATTGTTTCCATCAATGTATTCCAATCGGACAATATGCAGCATTTTATTGAAAGCGAAGTTATACACCAACATGTTTGGATAAAAATAGTGAAATGAAACTTCTAATCCTAGAGCTTATATAGGAAACAAAAAAATGGTAAGGACTATTAAAACATACTTAAAAGAATCTTAAAGCAGAAAAATGAGATATGCTAATAATTGAAAGAAGGATTTTTAATTGGATGTGGGAGGTCATCTTTTCTTGAACGTATCTCAATGGAAGGGTTTTATAATATTTGGGAAGAAAGGGAAACCGATCCCTAAGTATGTTGGTCATTTATAAATTTTAGAAATAGTTGGAGCTATGGATTATCATTTGGTGATGTTTCCTAGCTTTTCTAAAGTACCCAATGTGTTCCATGTCTCATTATTAAGATAATACTTTCTAAATACAACTCATTTCCCCAATTATGAAGGAATAAATCTGGAACATGATTAATATTATATTGAAGAGAAAATCAAAATTTTGGGCACTAAAGAATAGGTGTTGATGAATTGGACAACATGGCTAGAAATGGTACTTTGGAAAAAGCATAAAATTGAACAGGAAACGTGGGGGCCAAAGGAATGTATGATGAAGAACTACCAAAATCTTTTTATGAGGTAACATTGAATAATTTTAAGGAAAAAATTTTTATTGGAGAGGAGATTGTAAGGACCCATAACTCTATAGTTGAAATTTATCTTCTTATTTTTATTTCATATATTATATAAAATTACTTATAGAAATCAATACATACACTGTAAATGAATAATGAATGAAATAAGGGGTATTTCTATATGTTAAGGTTCTTATACTAATGAAATAAGAATATGACCTTAGGAATAGTAATATGAACCTTATAAATCGTAAACCATCCAATAGAATAGTATACTCACCCATAAAATTATAAATAAAATTTGGTTATCTAATAAATGAAATTATGATATAATAATATCATAGTGTATGTAAATGAATAATTTAAAAATTAATAATTATGTGTTGGTGTTTTTGTATGTCATAAATATTTAATTATAATATTATAATTTATAAATTATTTTAAAATAAAATTATTTTTCATAAATATTACATAAAAATCAATATTTTTTTCTTATGAATTTAGGATAATTTTATGAGACCATAGTTAATTTTTGAATGTGTTATAAATTTAATTACAAATTTAAAACTGCATTTTTCCATTAAAAAAATTGTAATTAAAAAAAATAATTTATCATATATATAGAATTGTTTTTATAAAATGGAGTTAATTTTGGAATTCTACTCTTTGAAAAATGGTTTTGGTGATTTTTGCGGATTTTTCTAAAATACATTATTTTTTAGTGAATTGTAAAATATGGTAATTTATAGTATAAATAAATTAGAATATAAATACGCTATTCCATGAGTCATAAATGATGTAGGAACCCTCAGTTAGAACTCACATGCACTTGATAATATATTTAGTCACAAGAATCAGTACTATTTATTTTCTTAAGAAAAATAATAAATTAATGGAATTAGTAATGAGAAATTACCACTCTCCTCAACTATAAAAACCAGCCCTCAACCCATTTTATCATCACATCTCTTATGCTTAGAGCCTTGTCAAATTTCTTTCCCAATTCTCTTACCCAGATCTTCCCCCAAATCTAAAAGATCAGGGTCACATCATAGGAATAAAATAAATCCCATTAAAGAGATTCTCAAGGGGGAGTATTCAATAGTTAAAATCCTCTTCCTTCTCCTTTTCATTTTATTTTCAAGTTCTTTCTTTTATTATTCACGCATCACATACTCTTTCCAAATGATCATGAATACTCAGGATCATTTATATACTAGAATTATATCATTTTAATTGAATAACCATCATTAATCTTTTTTCCCTATCTCTTTAAAAAGCAAAATCATCTTCGATGTGTTTAAGGTCAAATGCAGAACATGTTTAGACGTAAGGGAAGAGCTTCCTTACTAAACGACAATTTTCATTCGGGTTGTGGTTTATTCATATATTTTATATAATTATTCTAAATTATTATTATATGTTCCAAAATCAGGTATTCTAATCATTTCATCATTCCTTTTTGAAAAAAATACATGTTTTAAAAGGGTTCCCTTCAAATTCATCATGATAAACAAGCCCAGTTAAAGGAAACATCCTAATTTCTTATATATATTCAAGTGAATTATATAATCTATTTTAAGAAAATTTTAGTTTTATAAAATAACATATTTTAAAATGGAAAAATTATATTAGTTTATTTCTAGTTTTATGTAAATATTTTTTACAAAATAACTCTTCATTTCAAAGTAAAATTATATTACTCTCAGAATTATTCAAAGATTTTATCAGAGCATTATAATATATTTGAACAACCCTATTTAATATTATGTTTTATTGGGATTACCCACGTATTTTTATCATATACCATATATTATAATATGGTTTATGATCTATTTGACTGTGAATGTGCTATCATGATACCATTCGACATACTAATCAAAATGGTTAGTGATTATGCTTTAAAATTGGGGAAAGTTATTTCATTTGTTTATTTTTTTTATTTTTATCCCCATTCATATGATAAATGAATTAAACATAGAAATTATTGGGTGGGTACAACTATATCCCCTTGATCCATTGGTATGTCTTATGAGGGAAAACAGAATTGGGTTTTGGCAGAGGCCTTACCCTAGTATTTTCAGACGTCTTGGCCGAGGCATTGAAAAAATGTTTCAGATGTCTGAAATTATGAATTTTGTCATAGGGATAATAGTAATTGATAAATCATATGATTATTAAACTATTAGAATATCCATGTTTAATTTAAATTCTCTTAAAATCATTTATATTCCTTTTTGTAATCATCTTTCAATCCTTCCATATTATGGTGATGTATATTTTTAAAGGAATGCATTTTTAGTTATTCATCATGCCAAATGATTATGTCTATGATTACATTCACTGTATTACTTAACCTTAATGAACAACTATGTTCACACTTTCATATGTTGTATTTTTCCCCGGGATGCATCGAATAATATTATTATGAATGACTTTCACAATACGAGAAAAACGGGCTTTTGCGAAGAGTTTTTTGCGAAGGGATTAATTCCCATCACAAAAATTCCATCTCGAAGGTTATTTGTGATGGGGGGTTCGACCCGTTACAAATAACCTATTATTTTCGACGGGTTTTAGTGTCCCATCGCAAAAGGT
Source organism: Viscum album (assembly GCA_963277665.1). NCBI lineage: Eukaryota > Viridiplantae > Streptophyta > Magnoliopsida > Santalales > Viscaceae > Viscum > Viscum album. The sequence continues at coordinate 1,463,962,753 of OY728125.1, read as the reverse complement.
AATGCGCGGTTTGGCGTGGGTTGTGCACCAAACTATAGGATTGTTATTTACGAAAGGAAAATCTCCAAGTTGCAAATACCGGCGGCGGTAAAGGGGATTTTGCGACTGAATGTCGTCTCGTCTCGAAAAAGTGTGCCGGCAGGGCACTTCATGCGATGGGTCCCATCGCAAGTACCAGCGGTAGTAATTGCGTTTTTGCAACGGGGCCCATCACAAATAGCTTTCTTCCCTCTAACAACAAATAATGCTGAAAAAGGTATTTTCGAAGGGTCTCATCACAAAAAGAACAATTTGTGATGGGTATCCCATCGCAAATTGTCACGTCAAAAATAATCTAACCTCTTTATACCCCCTTCCATTTTTCTTTCTCATTCCCTCAATTTTTCTTTCCTCTCTCTCTAAACTCTATTTTTAGAGTGGAAATTTTTCTGATTTAGTTTTTTTACAGAGAAGTAGTGAAGTTGTTTACATCATTAGGAGATAAATTATAAAGGTATTTGTATTTTAGTAAATTTATTATTTATTTCATTTTTTATGATAATTTAAAGTATTTCTTATTATTTGTAATTAAATTTGATTTAAATTGTTTTTTATCTGTATTTATTTGTTATAATAAATTAAAATTATTAGTATTAATTATAAATAATTAGTAATAATTAATAATTAGTAATAGTTAATAATTATTATATAAAATTAGTATTGTATATAAATAATTACTTGTAGTTAGTAATTAGTAGATGTAAAATGTAGTTATTAATACCAATTAACACTAATTAGTATTAAATATGAATAATTAGTATCAAATAAGAAGAATTAGTAATAAATTGGAATAATTAGTTATAAGTAGGAATAACTAGTAACAAATAGGAATAATTAAAAATAAATAGGAATAATTATTAGTAAATAGGAATAATTAGTAATAAATATGAATAATTAGTAATAATTATGAATAATTAGTACAAAATATGAATAATTATGAATATATCGAAATAATTATGAATAATTAGGAATAATTAGGAATAATTTGGAATAATTAGGAATAATTTGTAATAATTTTGAAGAATTAGTAATACATAAGAATATTTAGTAATAATTAGGAATAATTTGTAATTATTAGTAATAATTAGTAATAATTAGTAATAATTTGTAAAAATTAGAAATAAATAGGGAAAATGAGGAAGAAATAATAAAAAATATCATCAATTAGGAATAATTAGCCACAATTAGTAAAAATTAGAAACAATTAAGAAAAATTAGCAACAATTAAGAAACATAAGTAATAATTAAGGGAAATTAACAACAATTAGCAACAATTAGCCACAATTAGCAACACTTACCAATAATTAGCAATAATAGTCAACAATAAGTAGTAATAACTAGTAATAATTAGTAATAAATATGAATAATTAGGAATAATTAGTAATAATTACTAATAATTTGGGATAATTATTAATAATTATTAATAAATAGTAGTAATTAGTAATAATTTTTTAATAATTTGCAACAATTAGGAACAATTAGGAAAAATTAGCAATAATTAAGAAAAATTAACAAAAAATAAATACAATTAGAAACAATTAGAAAGAATTAGCCACAATTAGTAATAATTAGTAATAACAATCATTAATAAATAGTAATAATTTGTAATAATTAGTAATAAATATTAATAATTGGCAATAATTAGTAATAATTTGTAATAATTAGGAATAATTAGTAAAAATTAGTAATAGTTAGAAAACATTTGTTATAATTAGTAATAATTAGTAATAAATGTGTATAATTGGGAATAAGTAGGTATAACTAGGAATAAATATGTATAATAAGGAATAAATAAGTATATTTTGGAATTAATAGGTATAATTTGAATAATTAGGAATAATTAGTAATAAATATGAATAATTAGTAATAATTATGAATAATTTGTAATAAATAAGAATAATTAGTAATAAATATGAATAATTGGGAATAAATACGAATAATTTGGAATAAATGTGAATAGTTATGAATAAATATGAATAATTAGTAATAAATATGAATAATTAGTAATAATTAGTAATAATTACTGGAAATTAGTAATAATTAGTAATAATTAGTAATAAGTGGTAATAATTAGTAATAAATTTTAATAATTAGTAACAATTAAGAATAATTAGGAATAATTAGTAATAATTAGGAATAATTAGGAATAATTAGAAATAATTAGTAATAAATATGAATAATTAAGAATAATTAAGAATAATTAGGAATGAATAGCAGTAATTATAAATAATTATAAATAATTAGAAATAAATATGAACAATTAGGAATAATTCGGAACTATTATGATGAATTAGCAACAATTAGGATTAATTATCAACAATTTAGAGAAATTATCAACAATTAGGAAAAATTAGCAACAATTTGAAACAATTAGAAACAATTAACAACAATTAAGTAGAAAATCAACAGAAATAAATTGTAATAACATCTAATAACTTGGAACAATTTCCAGTGGATTGACGGCACCCATTTTCCTCAATGACTATTCTCCTTTCAACTTTCACTGACTCAAAACATTATCAAAAGAATTATTCTTCATATTCATATCCAATATTGTATGCACGAGTCTGAATATGCATTTGTAGGGAAAAATGTATCTTAACGTGTTCAGACAATGATAATTTCAAGAAGATGACTCATCAACAAAAATGGGGATGTTGTGTTTGATGCCTCATTTACATGCAACTTTCTCACACATAAATGACAATTAAGAATCTCCTTGGAGGTACGCATATTCATTCTTGTATTCACATGAATGAATATGCATACCTCGGAGAAGATTCTTTATTTTGATTTCTGTGTGAGAAAGTTTCTAGTAAATGTGCCGTCGAATAAAAGAGTATCTCTAAACCTAGTGGAAATTATGTCGCCTGTAAATAATTGTAATTATTAATAATTAGTTGTAATTGTTTATTATTTTCTTTAGATAGTGTTTTTATAATTTTAAATTATTCAAAAACGGTAATGATTTTATATTTTTTTCAAAAATATGGAACAACGAAGTCGACAACATTCATTATTAAATGATCGCTCTTAGATAAATCAGTATAAATATCCGAACAATTCTGGTTTAAATCCTTTATATATTAGGGGTGTTGAAGCTTTTTTCATTTGCATCATTAAAACCAGAATATGTTTCATAAGGAAAAATAAAGTGTCCTTGTAAAAATGTTTTTTTAGAATGTCAGACACATTTGAAAAGGTTGAGGACATCTCTTGCTATTTGGTTTTCAACTAGATTATGTTTTTTGGTATCAACATGGTGAAGACAGTTCCATAGGATATATTAATAACTTGATTATTGATCCTTCGTGGTTTCAACATTATGTACATGATGTTGTAGGACCATCTGTTCAACTAACTAAAACTCAAGATGATGTTGATTTAACTCCGGAGTGAGAACCATCCAAATTTTTTGAGATGTTGAGGCTTGCTGATGATGAAATATATCTTGGTTGCAAGATAAGAAAATTAAAAGCAGTTGAAAAATTTATGGCTATTAAATCAGATAATGCAATGTCAATCAACTATTTTTATCAAATATTATCTTTGGTTAAAACACTATTACCTGAAGGAAATTTGTTTCCTAAAAATTAATATCAGAGCAAGAGTATGATTAGAAATATAAACATTAGCTATCATATAATTCATGCATGTTTAAATGATTCCATCATATATTCTGTTGAAAAATATTCATTGGACAGTTGTCCCACATGTGGATAATCGAGGTAAAAAAAAGCTCAAATAGGGAAGTCTGAATCGATTCTAGTAAAATAGTTGGGATATTTCCCCTTTACACCCAGGTTGCAACGTTTATTTATGTCTTAGAGCACATCAATAATGATATCAAGGCACAAAACCAAGATTTCAATAGATAAAAGAATTAATCATCCATCTTATGGTGATTCAAGGAATCATTTTTGATCATCTACATCCGTCTTTTTCTTTAGAAGCTTGAAACGTGCTATTAGGTCTTTCTACTAATGGTTTCTATTCTTTGGGTTCTTATGGTAGTCAGTATTCATTTTGGCCTGTTATTATAGCTTCATACAATTTACATCAATGGATATCGAAGAAGGTTTCATATATTATTTTGACCTTATTAATCTCAGGACATCCGAATAAGAATATTGATATTTATTGTAAAAATTTGATTTATGTGTTAAATTCATTGTGGAGTGGTAGTCTTAGTATATATGATGTTGCAGTGAAAAAAAATTTCATATTAAAAGCTGCATTGATTTGAATGATTAGTGACTTTCCGGCATATGGCATGTTATCTGGTTGGAGTACACATGGTATGAAATAACTTCCAAACTATTTGAAAGAGAAAAATTCCTTTGTGATCACCAATGGAAAAATACCTTTCTCTTTTGACTGTCATCCCAGATTTATTCCAACCGATCACCCTTTTTGAAGGAACAAATCACATTTTAGAAAAGGAACTATTGAAAGGGATGAACTAGAAAAAATGATCCCAAGTACATAGTTAAAATAAGTTTTATTTTCAACACCTCCAATCACATTTGGACCCACATTAAACCAACATAAAATTCATGACTTTGGGAAAGAACATAATTGGATAAAACGAAGAAGTTTTTGGGATCATCGTTATTTGTCTAAATTGTTGGTCGGACACATGTTGTATGTCATGCATATTGATAAAAACTTGATAATTTATTTCCTACAGTTTTGGATACACCATGTAAGAACAAAGATATTGTAAAGGCATGATTAGATCTTTCCCAAATTTGCAGGCGACCAGAACATGAACTATTTGAAAATTTCAGATCATAGAGGTTAATGAATCAAAAAGTAACTTATTCACTATCGAAAGAGTGTTTCTTATTATTTTGTTAGTGTACTTTAGATTACAGACATCTAGATGGCTATTCATACAATTTGGGTAGATTTGTTAAGAATTGTTATGTTACCAAATTAAAAATTCATGATTTTCATGTTATAATGGATCGACTTATGCCATTTGCATTCAAGGGTGTGTTTAATTATATGATTTGGGATTCGATAATAGACATATCATATTTTTTTCGAGAGATTTGTCTAGTGACAATAGAATACGATGCGTTATGAAAACTAGAAGAAGATGTTGTTGTAATTATATGTAAACTGGAAAAAATCATTCCTCTATATTTCTTTGACTCAATAGAACATCTCATATTAAATTTTCCATATGAAGCTAAATGTGGAAGCCCATTATAGTTTCGATGGATATAACCATTTGACAGATACATGCATAAATTGAAGAAAACAGTACATAACCAAGAATCAGGTGAAGGCCCAATTGCTGAAGCTTATCCTCAAGAGGAACTCACTTTTTTCTGCTCCCATTATTTTGAATTTATGTATCCCAAAAAACACTATCACATGGGACAAAATTAGTGGAATGTTAATGAAAAAATGGACAATCAATGATCATTTTTTAATCAGCCTAATCTTGGATTTTTTGGAGTTCACAAACGATAGATTTCAGAGCATAAACATCACAGAGCTCATACATATGTTCTTCTCAACTATGAATAAATGACATCATTTTTACTATGAGTGCTTCTGTAACTTATTCTATAATTTATGTTATGTTATGTAAACTTATTTTATTTGAAGGTTGTATAATAATCATATCAAGAAACAACTTCCACAAATTACTGTAGTTTCTCTTGAATAATGAAGACAAAAAAATCTTCAATGGTTTTAGAAACTGGTGACATAAATATTTGATGTTTTATATCAATTAAATTTATTATTTATTATATTGAAAATTGTTTTAAAAATTTTGAGTAGTCTAAAAATGGGGATAATATTAATAAGAGATTGTGTATATTGAGTAACCTCACATCCAAAATCGTTAAATCTTATTATTCATATGTGTTCAATGGTTTTATAATTCATACCCATACATATGGAGAATCAAAAAAACAATGAATAGTGGTGTTTCCTTGAGAGGATCGCATCAAAGAGAAACTAAAGTTAACATTCATGGCATTCTGGATAAAATTACTGAGATGTGTTATCTTTGATAGAATTAAATAACTATATTTAAATGTCGATTGTTGGATACTGAGAGAGGCTTTCGTGTTCATCTGACTCATGGAATCATCGATATTATGTAAAAAATGACTTCTTATAGAAAATGAACAATTTTTACTAGCTAAATAGGCGCAACAAATTTATTACACAATGTACGGTGATACATTAAGATTCGTGATTGATTGGTGGAGCATAATAAAAATTAAATCTTGGGAAAATTAGTTTACTCAAACTGTATTTGGTTCCGTTAATGTGGAAGTAATTGAAATTTTTCAAGAGGCTTCTCAAAATCCATCATTTTTACAAAGAGATTTGAATATCGATGATGAACCCCTACAATTAAGTATTGATGATAACAATGATGTTAATGATGTTACAAATGAATTTGAAATGATACGAGATGATGAAACTGAAACTCATATGGATATTGATGATGGTGAGGAGGAAGATGAAGACATTGACATTGACAGTTATGGATATGAGGATGAAGATGGACATTGACATGGTTAAATTCTGGTTTTAATCATAACTAATATATATCTATATATAATAGATATTTTAAACTATCTTTTCACAACAATTATGTTGTGTTTTTGAGGGATCCTGATCTATTTCGCGAGTTGTAGGAGGCTGAGATACCTTTAGATGAGGGGGATTTTGGATCATCCGACCCTCAGCCTACTAGCAGTTTAGGGGATATGTGGAGGGGGAGCAGCCTTGCGCAACTGATGATTCTTGACCCTATCCTCGAGCAAAGTCCACGTCTAGGATTCAATCCACACACACGTAGGTATGATAACCTGTATATTTTAGTTATAATTCATTAATTAATTTATATATATACTAACTGTTTGATTATTTAATCATTTTTCACTATTTTGATCATGTAGCTGTTGGACAGGGGAGCTATATATTGCACTATTATTTTTATCAGCCATGGATCATATGGGAACAGATTACCGTTGATGTACGGCTTGACATGTTCAATCATTTTATGGTACAGAAATTAATAATATTTAATATGAAATTTATTTTACTAATTACTTGATATTATAATTTTTTTGAAGGGTTTATAGTATCTCACTGAAGATAGAATGTGTTATGTTATCCATGCAGCATGGCAGTAGTCTATGTGTGATCATTTTCGTCAGTTCATGCACAATTGGAGAAGAACACCCATTAAGAATGTAGGGGGGATATATTTTAATGATTCGTGTAGAGCCCACCGACCAGAGTATATTTAATCTCACATTTGGGATGGATTATGTTTACACTAGTTGGGTTGTGGATTTTAGAGGATATCTTCAGTGGGATGGCAGAACTGGGGGGGACAAGAGGTGACACATCGAGCTGTTAGTTGTACATTAAGTACGCATAGAGAGCATCTTGTAAGTGTATTTTTTTAAATATATTATATAACATTAAATATAAAAAATTTATTTTATATTTTTGTACGCAGTCGAGCATCCTGATATTACGGAGTACAACGTTTATTGGAGGATATACAGTGATCCCGCCACTGGATAGATTAGAGGTGATCACCAGTGTCGAATTGTGGTTACTATTTTTTTCAGTTTGATAATTAACTACATAAAATATTTTCACAATTTTAATTTCTAATTGGAATTGAAGGATTCATATGAGGATGTGACCTCTCCGACATAGGTTGAGATTCAAGACGAGACAACTGATCAGACCAGTACCAACCATTTTGATTAGGCGGCATGGATGCAGGCAACTCAGTATGGATTTGAGAAGGGACGAGTAGTGGGTATCAGCTTTCATTTGACTCCTGGTACTTATTATGGTACCACTGCGATGTTGGCGTCGAACTCAAGAGGAGCTCATGGAGAGGCATCTTCATCTTCCTCATAGTATCAACAGCAGTTGCGAACATAGACTGATCTTATTGAGAGTTTTCAGATACAGAGTGAAGAGATGAGTCAGTGGAAGCCGCAGCATCAACAACACGTGGAGGAGATGCATCGATGGCAGCAGTAACATCACTGGCAGATGGAGTACATGTGTCATCTGACTCATAGTTTATGGATGAAGTTTCCCCCACCATCTCCTACAACACCTCCACATCCTCCAGAAGCTGACCCCTAGTGTTGTTTTTATGTTACAAATATTTGAATTCTTGATTTGTTGTAATATGAACTATTTATAGTTTATGTATTTTATATTGGTGCAAATATTTCAATTTTTTTAATATTTTATTATTTATTATTAGTATTATATTTTATAAAAAAAATTATTTTAATAATAATAATAATAATAATAATAAATTTTTATTATTATTTTTATATTTTTAGGTATATACTGAGAATTGTAATTGTTTTTAATTATTTTAATAATATTAATATTAATTTTTTATTATTCAAAAATTTCATAAATACAATTTATTAGAATTATAATTCTTAATGTTTTCTTATTTTATTAAATATAATAATTATAATATTTGATGCTTTTTTATATATATTTTTGAGAATATAGATAATTTTTTAAAAAAATTATTATTTTGATAATATTTATTTAATTTTATCATTAATCATAATTTTATTAAATTGTTTTATAATGCTTAGTATTTGTAAATGGGCCTTTTTCAACGGGATCCCGTTACAAATAGTTTAAATATAATTTTTTTAAAAAGTATTTGCGAAGGGCCCGTATCAAATAGTATTTGTGATGAGCCAATCGCAAAAGTTTTATGTATATATAATGTATATAATCAGAGACTTATTTACAATGGGGAACTTCCCTGTCACAAATAGTATTTTTTATGATGGTCCCATCACAAAAAATAGTATATTGCGATGCCCTTTACTGCAACGGTCTATTTGCGATGGGTGCCCGTCGCAAATAGGCCGTCGCAAATACCTTTAATTACAGTAGTGGCAGGAATAATCTAAGAGTATATGCATATTTCCAATTGAGTTGTAATGTTGTTTTTTATTTGAAGTTACAATGTTAATCTTAGGTTTGTATTTAGTTTTCCAAAATTACTAAACTATTTAGTCCTTCAATATGTGATGTACTTGTAAACATTCTAATGTATTAATATAATGCAACAACTCTGGGAAACTTGGGTTGCGGTTCTTATAATAATAGAGGAAGAGAAGTAGGGTGTGATCAGTTTCACGCAACATAGGTAGTAATTCCAAAGGGACTAAATATATTCAGAGTAAGATCAGTTTATTTATCACCGTAGTTTAGGACTTATTTGAACCCGGAGATTCATACTCATTTTTTCACCCACTCTATACCATGATATTGGAATAGATGTATATATACTTCTCATTCCCTTGGTGTTGAGTATGCCACTCAGATGTCAGGAAAATGTTTTTGATGTGTTTTGATGGCGTATAATGATGACGGGACTGCATCAGTCCTGTGGGGATATCATCATGATACATATGTAGCTATATGATTTCCTTATTGGCATCAACTGGTTGTATTCAGTATATGTTGTTATCAACTGATTTTGGAGGAGAGTCTTGTTTTTTCGGTGGTGATGGATAGTGTGTGGTATTCATCGGTGGGTGGGATTATCAGTTGGGAAACCATCATGTGGATACTGTTAATTCCTTCTTGGATTCTTTTTTAGTGAAATTAGTGCACGTTGAGATGGTAGAGGTTTCCAGAGTTATTTGGTACTTCCTATATTTTATCCTTAAGAAGGTTATAACACTACCCCCTCGACATGATGTCGAGGTTGGGATAGACTTTCAGCCCAATTCATATCGGATTTCTGTGGATCCATATCAGGTGGCTCCTTATGAGTTGTGAGAGTTTTGGATTCAGATAGACGATCTTATTTAAAAGGGTTTTATCTAGCCCTGTTTGTTGTCGTGGGGTGCTCTAGTGTTCTTCTCTATGAAGGTGGAAAGTGGATTGTGGTTTTTATAGACTATCAAAGGTTGAATCTGGTGATAGCTAAAAAATCATACCAACTTCAAAGGATTGATGATCATTTAAAACAGTTGATATGGGAGATTTGGTTTTTTAGGAATGACCTACAGATTGGATATCCCCAATTGAGAGTGAATGAGGGAGATATTTTGAATACAGCCATTAGATACATATGTGGGCACTTCAAGTTTGTAGTATTGTCATTCATTTTAATGAACACTACATCCTTTATCAATGGGCTTATGAACTCTTACATCCATGAGTTCTTAGACTGGTTCATCATCATATTCATTGATGACATATCGGTCTACCCAATGTGAGAGCAGGATCTTGCCGAGCATCTCCGAGCTGTCTTGCAGGCTCATCGACTCCACCAGCTCTTTGGGAAGTTCTCCATGTGTAAGTTATGAACTTGGTAGGTTCATTTTCTCTGGCGTGTGATGTATCCGGGGGTTTGTTAGTTGACCTGTATAAGGTATAAGTAGTTTTTTCTTGGGAATCACCTAATAATGTGTAAGAATTTTGTAGTTTTCTTGGTCACATGGGCTATTATCGAAAACTTGTACCCGATTTACCCCATGTTATAGCCATAGTTATATCATTGACTTGGAAGGAATTGAATTTTGTGTGGAGTGATTAGTTTTAGAAATTTTTTTTACATGAATGGGATGTTGGTCAGTTCTCTGGTACTCCAGTGGCCAGAGGAACAAGTGTTGTATGAGGTGTTTTGCAAGGGTTCCCATCTGGGATTGGGATAAATAATATTTCATCATCTAAAATTGATCTCTTATAAGTCCATGATGATACCTCTCCAAGATAAAAACTATCCCACCCATGATCTGAAGCAATCGTTCATGATTTTTTGCTCTGAAGTTGTGATCATTATCATATTGTGGCATGCTTTGTGGTCTCCACGTATCAAAATATCTCGAGGTAAATATCTTCACAGCATGACCAGAATTTTTGATTTTGAAGGTGGATGGATTTTATTTTGGAAAAACATTTTGAGATATCATACAATTCATGAAAGGGAAACTTCATGGATGATTATTTAATAAAAAATTAACATAAGGAGGGTTTTCGAGAATCTGTAGATGTTTGGAATGTGATGAAAGAGTTGGCAACCTTGCACTTAGATGATAGAGTGAATGGTGGTAGAGGTTTTTTGGTTCAAAATATGGTTAAATATTCTTTTATATAGTATGTAGAGGAGTCTTAGTGGGGAGACATAGAGTTATAGGTGATGCACGATCATGTTGACCATAATGATGCTTTAATGGGATGATCAGTGGATGTTCAGAACCAATTGTTATTTCATGAAATGTTATCTTCTCTAGTGGATATGCATGATGGATTTAATAGTGAGTTTTATAGATCTCATTTTGTGGTGCACCCTTGAGTTTCAATGATTTATGTGGTCTAGAGGATGCAGTTTTGGTACCGTAGGATGAAATGAGCAGTGGATGATTTTGGGGAAAAGTGCTTGGTTTTCCAACAAGTAATGGTTGAGCAGTGTGTTCCTATTGGTTTTTTCTATCCCTTGGATGTTCCCGTGTTTAAATGGGATGAAATACCAATGGATTTCATCATAGTATTTTCATGATATCATGGATATTTTGAAGCTATATGGGTGATAGTGGATCATTTGATAAAATCATACAACTTCTTAGTGATCAAGGAGTCGGGCACAGTGGATGCTTTGGTTATGAGGCACTAGGATGAGGTGGTGCAGTTTCATAGAGTTCCAAGTTGTATTATCTCATATTGGGATTCAGGGATTACCTTATGAGTTTTGAGATAATTTTAGTATGCTTTTTAAACCCAGTTACAAATCAAGATTGATTTCCACCATCAGATAGATCGGTAGATGGAAAGAACTATCTAGACGCTATAAGATACTTTTTTGGTTGTGTGTCATAGACTTTTAAGGATATTGGTTATTAATCCTTCCCTTGGAGGAGTTTTTTTATAATAATACCTATCCCTCTTCCATTGGCATGGCCTTATTTTAGGATTTTTATGGAAGACCGTGTCATTCTCCATTTTGATGGTCAGAGGTTGGGGAGACAACTATTATTGGTCACTATGTGGTGCATAATATGATAGAAACGTTTTAGATTATTTTTGGGAGGATAAATGTAGCAATAGATCGATATAAGTCTTATTCCAACCACATAAGGAGTCCCTTGGAGTTCAAAATTGGGGGTCGTGTGTTTTTAAGCTTTCCTCTCGACATGGGAAGTGAATGTTTGGTAGAGTTAGTAAGTTTTCCCCTAGGGTTGTTAGGCTCATTGAGTCATTGGGGTGAGTTGGAATGGGGGAATAACTATTTGTGTTTCCACCATGGTTGAAGAGGATCCAAAATGTCTTTTAATTCTCTCTACTTCTCTTGTTTCTTCATGATTGATGCCATGTCATAAACTGTGGTGAGATAGATATTGAGGATGATCTGACATTTATGAAGAGTCTAGTAATGTTCTAGGATTTTCTAGAGAAGTTGTTTTGTGGACAAACCATTCCTTTGGTTCCTGTGTTCTGGAGACATGGTGGCTATGAGGAGAGTACATGGAAGTGAGAGATGTAGATGTGTGCCAATAACCCGGAGTGGTTTTGATTTTTTCCATGTTTGGTTTTCCTGATGTGAATTTTGAACATTTCTTATTATGAGATGAGATATTTTCCCATATATTGTGTTGTTTGATAAATTCCTTACATATGAAAATGGGACTACCAAATTCCAAATCAATACACATTTACATTTATGTGATTAAAATTGTGGGAGAAATTCAGTGACACCCAGAGTGAATAATATCTTTTGACATGGAGAACAAAATTCAATAATTCATGTGTTCGGATGGTGCAGTTTGATGTATTTGTGATTTTTTTTGCATTAATATGGGTTGACATGTAAAAAACCATGATGATAATTCTTGGTTAGAATATTAAGGAGGATGTGTTCTTGGGTGTATAGTGTTCCACTACAACTTAGGAAAAAGAGACTGTGGTTTATGGTAGATGTGTTTAGATGTGTTAAGTTGATAGATAGAGCATCCCGAAATTTTCATAAATTACTATTACATCATTTCAATGATAAACAAAATAATAGTATTACACATAGAGGATCCAAAGTATTAGTGTCTTGGGAAAACTAGGACCACACATATCAAATACAACATCAAGCATAAACATTTATTTAATTTCTTCTTCTCTAGGTTCTTATTAGAACATGTCCTCTCATTAGTACATGGTTCCACCTGAGGATGTTTATCAAAAGGGGTGATCTATAATCCCAGTAATAGGATATAAGAGAACAATATATCATGGGGTGAGCACAATCATAACACAAGCAAAAGATCATGAACATGAGAGGAGCATAAATAAAAGACTTGAAATGTGGCAATGCATAAAAATGAAACATCATGTCCTAGTGGTTAACTAAAAAACATACTTTTGAACCAAGCTACCATCTTGTTCATACATAATTTCACATTTACTCATGAGATACATCACTTTACCCAATTCACTAGAGTGCAGTATAATTCCGGGCGCACCCATCACTTTGAAACATTCATAATTGCGCTATATAATTCCGGGCGCACCCGTCACATCGTAACATTATCATTTATCATGCATGACACATATAAACATAGTGAATCCATGAAAAGGAATGGGTTTTATCTCATAATAACACATTTATAATATTTGGGTTCCCAAAATAAGGAGGGAATAACACACATGTTACATGAACCGTCCACTTTGAGTGAGAAGTAAATGGGGCGTTCTTAAAAGAATAGTTCTTTTGGAAAACATTTTGTTGGACATAAAAACCTGTGACAATCGTGTAAACCGAAGAAAAGTAAAGGAAATGATTAAAAAATTATCTATAATGAGTAACCATATCAAAAATGGAGTTAAAGATGGAGAACCCGAAGGAAGAAAATTGGGTTCGAGATTTCCCCTTACCATATACCTGAATGCTTATTTCTCTTTAATGTCCTGTATAATGAAATTATATTCATTAATTAGAAATCCAGAACCATGTGTACATTAATAGGGTTAATTATGGTTTCATTATTTCATATTATGTCCCTTTGGATGACTTATAGAGTTTATAAAAATTGTTCGGGGATGTTCATTTTTAAGGTTTTTCTTGGGTGGTTCACTTGTATTCTTAAATTGAAGTTTGGGTAGAACATGAGTAAAAATCCAGAACTGATATTACATGTTATTAATGAAATTATAGGAGTTTGAATGATATTAAAATTAATCACATTATATTCATGTGGATGAATCATTAGATAAGAATCAAACGAAGATTGTGTGGGTTAATTTGAGCGGTTTTTCGATCACAATGAACTTGTTTTAATTTATCGCTTAGAAATATGTTCCTAAGTCAGTTCAAGAAAATTAAATAGGACATAATACATATAAAATATTCTGTTTCAACCATAAAAATGGTTTAATGACCAGATCTTAAGGTATAAATGGAAGAAGAGAGCATGTCGTTTTTGAAGGTCATAAATTTAACACCTCATGAACAACAATCTCTTTAATAAAATAAAAGGAAGAGGGAAAGGTGGTGGTGTGATATAATAACCCATTTGAATCATAAAATTCCAGTAGATGTATACTACTAGAGTTACAATAAAATTAAATGAAAACATGTGGGTATAGATCAAGAAATGAACTTGAACTTGAAAGGAAAATAAAGGAGAAGAGTGAGAGAAATTACCTCTAGAATCCTCCTCTTGAGAACCTCCTTAAGGGCTTAAGAATGGTAATTTGATGAGACCAGTATATCTTGGACGTGTGGTAGGGGATAGGAAAGGTGTTTTGGCAGAGTTTAGAGAAGGATTGGAGCTTGAGAGGTGTCAGGAAAAGAGGGAGTGAAGGGTGGCTTTTATAGTGGAGGGGAGAGGGGTTTCCTTAATATAAAATTCATTAGATTAATATTTCCCCAAAAGAAAAAGAATAGTGAGTATTGAACAACCAATAATAGTAATTTTATAATATAATCCCGAACCATGTGGGCTTACATCAGTATACCATCATCGAGGACTCAATTAATACATTAATTAACATTTATTGTGAATTATCAGATTCTACTATTCATCAAAAATTTCAAGTATCTCAGAAAAATCCCAAAACATTAACCCAACCATTTTTCAACGTGTAGAATCCAAAAATGAAGTCCATTTTTTAAAACATAATTTTCTAATTATTATTAATTTAATATTTAATGAAAATCATAATTTATTTAAAAAACTAGTTTTAAAGATTAAAACTGATTTTATAGTGCATTCAAAAATTATGTAGGGTCTTATAAAATTATCTAAAAACTATAAGAAATTTATTTAATAATTTATGAATACATTTTATCGAAATAATTTTTTTAAATTAATTAATAAATTACAATTAATTATTTATGACTTAAGAAGTACCAAAATGTTTACTAAGTTTAAATTATCAATTTCTAAGATGTCAAAATTTTATTTTATTATTCATAGGTAATGTTACTCTTATGTTGGATGATTTACTATTCATAAGGCTCATATTACTATTCATAAGGGTAGTTTACTATTCATAAGGGTAGTTCACTATTCACCATTTTTTGTTTCATTAGACTCCAAAAATCATCTTGAACAAAACCATGTATGTCAGATTTTTAAAATTCCAAACATAGGAGTGACAAACTTATGTTTTAAGGTCACTTATCACTTAGTAGTTCATTATTTTATGTTTTCATGTAATTTTATGACATAAATATAAGAAGGTAATTTTGCATCGAAAAACATTGGGTCATTACATTCTTCCCCCTTAAGAAATTTCGCCCCCAAAATTTCACTTTACACAAATAGGTGAGGGTACTTATCATTTATTGACTCTTCTGGTTCCTATGTTGCTTCCTCAAACATATGGTTCCTCCACAAAATTTTGACAATATGGGTTGTCTTTTTGTGTATAACCTTATCACTTCGGTCTAGAATCTTTACCGGTTGCTCCTCATAGGAGAGATCATCTTCTAGCTACAACACCTCTAAGTATAGTACATGTAAGAGATCTAGTATGTACATCCTCAGTAGTGATGCGTGAAACACATCCTGAACATGATACATATTTGGTGGAAGTGCAAGATGATAGGCCATGGCTCATATGCGGTCAAGGATTTCAAAGGGGCCAATATACCTTGGGCTTAGCTTCCCTTTCTTCCCGAATCACAAGACTCTCTACCATGGAGATATTCGAAGGAAGACTTTATCTCCGACGTCGAACTCGAAGTCCCTTTGAAAGTTTTCAGCATAGCTCTTTTGCCGACTTTGAGTAGCTTTGATGTGTTTTTGGATGACTTGAACCTTCTCTGTCATCTCCTGAACATGTTCGGGTCCAAGTATAATTATTTCTCCAACTTCATCCCAACAGGTTGGAGTTCTATATCGCTTAAAATAAAGAGCTTCACACGGAGCCATCCGAATACTCGAGTGGAAGCTAATATTGTATGAGAACTCACCCAATGGGAGATGCTGATCCCAACTACCTTTGAATTCAAGAGAGCAGGCTCTTAGCATATCTTCAAGCGTCTAAATAGTCCATTCAGACTGGCCATCGGTTTGGGGGTGATAGGTCGTGCTGAAATTTAATTCCGTACTCAAAGCATGTTGAAGGCTCCTCCAAAATTTAGATGTGAACCTTGGATGATGGTCAGAGAGAATCAAGAGTGGAACACCGTGCAGTCTCCCCACTTCCTTCACATATATCTTTTCAAGTTGATCAAGCGTGAGATCTTTCCGAATAGAGATAAAATGGGCAGTCTTGGTGAGTCGATCAACCACAACCCATATCGCATTATTTCCCTTTGATGTCTTTGGGAGACCTGTGACAATGTCCATAGTAACATTTTCCCATTTCCACATGGGTATAGGAAATGGCTGCATCATACCTTTGGAATTTTGTCTCTCAGCATTAACTTACTGAAATACCAAGCACCTTGATATATATTCTGCCAACTCCTTCTTCATGTTATCCCACCAGAAGTGTTCTCGGAGATCACGGAACATCTTAGTACTTTCTAGGATGGATAGAGAAAGTTGATCTATTTGCATTATCCAATAGCTCCATCCTAATCCTAGGTGATGAAGGCACACAAAGCGGCGTTCCAAACCGAATCACACCATCATCATCGATATGGAACTCTTGTAGTTTCCCTTCCTATACTGCATTCACCCTATTTTGTATATCCACATCATCCCTGTGTGCTTCCTTAATATTCTCTTGGATGGATGGTTGCGCAATAATTTGGGTAAGGTAGGATGTATCCCCTTACCTTATGATTTCCAAATCCATTCTATTAATATCCATGAAGATAGGGTCTTTCACAATCTGCAACATGGATAGAGTAACAGGTTCTTTTCTACTTAGAGCAGAAGCTACCTTGTTCACCTTTCCAGGATGATAGTGAATAGAGAAATTGTAATCCTTGATTAGCTCTCAACATCTCCTTTGACGCTTGTTGTTATCCTGTTGTGTGAATATATACTTTAGGCTCCTGTGGTCGGTGTATATGTCACCCTTCTCACCATAAAGGTAGTGCCGCCAGATTTTCAAGGAAAAAATCACGGATTCTATCTCTAGATCATGCGTCAAGTAGTTCTGCTCATGGATCTTCAACTGTCGTGATGTGTAGACTATCACATTATCATTTTTCATGAGTACACAACCCATGCCATTCCTTGAAGCAACATTGTATATCACAAAACTTTCTCCACTTTTCGGTATTGTGAGTACATGTGCAGTGATCAGCCTTATCTTTAGCTCCTTGAAACTTCCATCCCAATCTTCCGTCCAGACATACTTTACCCCTTTCCATGTTAACTTAGTTAGAGGGCTTGACATTCATGAGAAGTTTCTCACAAAACGTCGGTAGTACCCAGCTAATTCAAGAATAAAATGGATTTTTGTGACACTAGAGGGCCTGGGCCATTCCTCAATCACCTTTGTCTTTGAAGGATCCACAGAATTTACCTTACTTGTGATCACATGTCCGAAGAATGTGACTTGATTCATCCAAAAGTCACACTTGCTGAACTTGGCTTACAACATCTCCTTTCTCAATGTTGCCAACACAAGTCTTTGAAGTTCTTCATGTTCCTCCTTCCTCTTGGAGTAGATGAGAATATCATCGATAAACACTACCACAAATTTGACGAGTTAAATTCTATAGACTATATTCATCAAATCCATGAATATTTCAGGGGCATTAGTAAGTCCGAAGGGCATAACCAACAACTCATAGTGCCCATACCTTGTACAGAAGGCAATCTTCTGAATATCTTCCTTCTTCACCTTTACCTGATGATATCTAGAACGAATATCTGCCATTGAGAAGTATTGAGATCCTCTTAACTAATCGAACAAGTCATAAATCCTTGGGAGAGGATACTTGTTATTTATGGTGATCTTGTTGATTTCTCGATAATCGATACACAGCCGCATTGTTCCATCCTTCTTCATCACAAAGAGCACTGGTGCACCCGAAGGTGATGAACGAGGGAATATGAACACTTTGTCCAGATGATCTTACAATTGCTTCTTTAACTCCTCCAGTTCGATAGGAGCCATACTATAGGGACACTTTGAGATAGGAGTAGCTCTTGGTTTGTGTTCAATTGAGAACTATACCTCATGATCTGGGGGAATTCCGAGTAAATCTTCGGGAAATACATCACTGTATTCCCTTATGATAGGTATTTCCTCAAGGTTGGAACTTACCTTCGACTCAACCATTTGGGTGAGGAATGGTTCTTCATATGGAATCAACACCCACACTATTGAAGGAATTTTCAACGGAGATTCATGATGTTTCTTGCATATTTTTCGGGGCATGGGATGGTTCAGAATATGGAAATATATTTCCTTTTCCCGACATTTGATATGTGCTCTATATGATGAGAGCCAGTCCATTCCCATTATAGCATCAAATTCCACCAAGGGAAGTATTACAAGATTTTCCGGAATAATATTCCCACATAAGACAACAGGAGAAGAGTCAAATACTTGGGTTGCAGTGATTGCACAACTTAGTGTTTTTACAGATATTTCTACTTCATGGTTTTTGGGTTTCAATTTTATAGTTCTAGAAAACATGCAAGATATAAAGGAATACATAGAACCAGAATCAAATAATACTCATTCCATTCTTGAATGAATTGTAAGTGTACCATGTATGACTTCATTATAATGCTCCACCTCCGCAGTAGTGATGGAATATGCATTCCCTTATTCCTTTGGATTTGGTGGCCATTGACGATGATTGCCCTCGATAGCTCAAGGTTTAGTGCACTAGTTTGCATAGTTCCCTAGCTCCTTACAGTTGTAGCATTGAACCATGAGTGGTTCCCTCCTTTCATCGGCTAAATTCTCTTTCATTTTCATGTCTTTTTGACACTCTTGAGCATGGTGTCCTTATTTCCCACACTTGAAGCATTTCCCCGTCCCTTTGAGGCAGTTCCCATGGTGAAACTTCCCACATTTTTGGGATGTGGGTCGTTGATTTTTCTTCCCACCTTTATCATTAGATTCACTGACTTTAAACTAAATCATTCTTTTCTTATTAGAATATCCCTGGGAACATTCTACAAACTCCATCCCCAAGTTGAGAGCACACTGAACAACTTCTTCATAACTCCCAAAGTCTCGAATTTCAAGAGCCTTTCTAAGGTGTGGTTTTAATCCACTAAAAAAATCTATCAATTTTTCTGTAATTGTTGATAACAAAACATGATGCATACCTTGTGAGCCTTGTGAAATTCGCTTCATAGGTTGTGACAAATTCTCATTCTTTTTTCTTGAGATCTATGAATTATCTCTCTATCTTCATGTGAAGAGTTCAGGGGAGATACTTGTTAAGAAACATTATCTTAAAGTCTACCCATTCCATCTCTTCAATTTCCTCCCGTGGCATGGTGTTCTTAATAAAATCCCACCATTGATTGGATTCTCTATCTAGAGGATAAATGGATAGAGTCACCTTCTCCGTCTCAGAACATTGAAGAATAGAAATAATCTTCTCCATGGAGTTTCCCCACTGTTCCGAAACTAGTGGATCAGAAGATCCACAAAACGTCGGTGGTCGTTGCCGTATAAAACATTAAATATCCAGTTGCTCCCTCTATGGTGAAGGAGGACATTCCCCATTATTATGGTTATTATTCATAACCTGAGATAATTTCGTAAGTATCTCCATGATGTTTTTAACTCCACCTCTCAAATCATTAGGGATGTCATTCGGGAAATCGTTGCATTGGCCCTCACATGAGTTGTTGGCCTAATTTCTCCTGGTTCCAACCATTTTCTAAAATAGAAAAAGGTTAGAACAAAACATAACTAAACAAGTCATGAATAAATTATTTATTTAAACAATTTATTCCAAAAACATAACACATGGTATCCTTAGGTAAATATTCTTGTGTGCATATTTTTACTTAGCCTCATACTAGAGGGTTTCTCTAGGGTTCATTAATACTAATTCCCAAATTAACTAAACCTTTCCACTGATACAAACTATAGGATCTCGGCCTTTTCATACGTTACTATTACATCATTTCAATGATAAAAAACATAATAGTATTACACATAGAAGATCCAAAGGTTTAGTGTCTTGGGAAAACTAGAACCACACATAACAAATACAACATCAAGCATAAACATTTATTTAATTTATTCTTCTCAGGATTATTATTGGAACTTGTCCTCTCCTAAGTACACATAGCCACCTGAGGATATACATCAAAAGGGGTGATCTAGAATCCCATTAAGAGGATATATGAGAAAAATATATCACGGGGTGAGAATAATCATAACATAGGAAAAAGATCATGAACATGAGAGGAGCATATATAAAAAACTTGAAATGTGGCAAAGCATAAAAATGAAACATCATGTATTAGTGGTTAATGACCAAACATACATGTGAACCAAGCTAGAATATTTTTCATTCATCATTTCACATTTAATCATGATATTCATCACTTTACCCAATGCTTTGGAGCGCCGTAAAATTCCGGGCGCACCCGTCACTTTGAAAAATTCATAATTGCGCTATATAATTTTGGCACACCTGTAACGTCATAACATTATCATTTATCATGCATTACATATATCAACATAATGAACACATGAAAAGGAATGGGTTTCATCTCATAATTACACATTCATAAGCTTTGGGTTTCGAAAATAAAGAGGGAATAACACACATGTTACATGAACAGTCCACTTTGAGTGAGAAGTAAAAGGGGCGTTCATAAAAGAATATTTCTTTTGGAAAACATTTTTTTGGACATAAAAACAAGTTAAAAACGTGTATATCCCATAAAAGTAAAGGAAATTATGAACAAATGATCTTTAAGGAGTAACCATATCAAAAATGGTGTGAAAGAGGGAGAACCTGAAGGAAGAAAATTGGGTTCGAGATTTCCCTTTACCTTGTACCTGATTGCTTCCTTCTCTTTAATGTCCTGTTTCATTACATTATATTCATTAATTATAAATCCAGAACCATGTGTAAATTAATAGGGTTAATTCTAGTTTCATTATGTCATATTATGTTCCTTTGTATGACTTATAGAGTTTAAAAACATTGTTCGATGATGTTCATTTTTATTTTTTTCTTGGGTGGTTCACTTGTATTCTTAAATTGAAGTTTGGGTAGAACATTAGTAAACATCCAAAACTGATATTACATGTTATTAAAGGTATTATATATGTTTTAATTATCTTATAATGAATAACATTATATCAATGTGAATGAATCATTAGATAAAAATCAAATGAAGATTGTGTGGGTTAATTTGAGCGGTTTTTCGATCACAAAGAACTTGTTTTAATTTATCCCTTAGCAATATGTTCCTAAGTCCGTTCCAGAAAATTAAATAGGACATAATACATATAAAATATTCTGGTTCAATAATAAAATTGGTTTTATGACCAGATCTGAAGGTAGAAATGGAAGAAGAGAGCATGTCGTTTTTGAAGGTGTTAAATTTAACACCTCATGTACAACGTTCTCTTTAATAAAATAAAAGGAAGAGGGAAAGGGGGTGGGGTGATATAATATCCCATTAGAATCATAAAATTCTAGTATATGTATAATAATATAGTTAAAATACAATTTATATGAAAATAGGTGGGGATAGATCAAGAAATTAAATTTAACTTGAACGGAAAATAAAGGAGAAGCGGGAGAGAAATTACCTCTAGAATCCTCCTCTTTAGAACCTCCCTAAGGGCCTAAGCATGGTATTTTGATGATACCAGCAGCACTTGTACATGGTGGAGGGGATAGGGAAGGTGTTTGGGCAGAGTTTAGAGAAGTATTGGATCTTGAGAGGTGTGAGGAGAAGAGGGAGTGAAGAGTGTCTTTTATGGTGGAGGGGAGAGGGGTTTCCTTAATATAAAATTCATTAGTTTAATATTTCCCAACAAGACAAGGAATAGTGAGTCCTAAATGACCAAGAATAGTAATTTTATAATTTAATCATGATCCAAGTGGTCTTACATCAGAATAAAATCATCAATGACTCAATTAATACATTAATTAACATTTATTGTGAATTATTGGATTCTACGATTCATCAAACAATTCAAGAATCTCTGAAAAATCCCAAAAATTTACCCCGACCATTTTTAGACGTGTAGAATCCAAAAATGAAGTCCATTTTTGAAAAATAATTTTCTAAATAATATTAATTTAATATTTAATTAAAAACATAATTTATTAAAAAACACTTTTTAAGATTAAAACATATTTTTTAGCCCTTTCAAAAATTTCATAGGGTCTTGTAAAATTATCAATAAACTATAAGACATTGATTCAATAATTTATGAATAAATTTAATGGAAATAAATTTTCTTTTAAATTATTTAATAAATATAATTAACTATTTATGATTTACAAAGTACAAAAACGTTTACTAAGGTTAAATTGTCATTTTCTAAGATGTCTAAATTTAATTTTATTATTCATAGGTATTGTTACTATTATTTTGGATGATTTACTATTAATAATGTCAAATTAATATTCATAAGGGTAGGTTAATATTCATAAGGGTAGGTTATTATTCACCGAAAATTATTTTTGTTTCATTAGACTCCAAAAATCATCTTGAACACAACCGTTTATGATGGATTTTTAAAATTCCAAACATATGAGTGAAAAACATATGTTTAATGGTCTCTTATCACTTATTATTTCATTATTTTGTGTTTTCATGTAATTTTATGAACTAAATATAAGAAGGTAATTTTCCATTGAAAACATTTTGGTCGTTATAATAGATTTGTTTCAAGTGTAATGAGATCCTTGAGTTGTTTACCTAGGAAATGTTGTTCGATCCCTTCCTCTCATTCTTTATGGGTTGGTTTTGAATTCTCGAGGGTGAGAATATTTGAATTGATATCTGATGTGATGAACTAGACCCTTCCATTTCATTACATTGTGGGAAATCTATTGTTTGAGGTGTCTTGGGGAGTCAAGGTGACTCTTTTCAACACCTTTTCAAATTTCCAATTTTTATGAGTTTTCCAATGGTGCCTCAACCCAATTAGCCCTCATTCTAAAGGTTTGTGACCCTGGTGGTGCCTCACCAGCAGTTTCATACCATGTAGGTCACTCACTGGTGGTGTCTCAAGCTGGCGGTCGCTCGCTGGCGGTGTCTCACCCTAGTTGTTCCTTGCTACTACTGTCTCAACCTAGCGGTTTCTCGTCTACAGGTTTCCCACCTGGCAGTGTCACTCCTAGTGGTGACTCACTAAATATGGTAAGTGTTTCATCATGATTATTTCTTACTACCAATAATGCCTCTTTTAAAACATTTTTCCATTTCTACTACCAGTGTATGTTTTTCATAGTTTTACATCTTTTATGATGAGAATTGGTCTTACTGATTACATTGAATGATTTTATAGCTTTTTCAAAATGTATTAGTTATATATTTACTTATATAAGGTCCTAGAGTCATTGAAATGGTCAAAATTCATGGTCTTGGTCATATCCACCTTTAATGTAAATATTATACTTTATCTAATTCCCATTGATTCAGATATGATGTTACTAATGTCGAGATACCCATCCCTTCATCCACACATTATCCATTCACTTAAGACCGAACATCCCCAAAGGGATATTCGTTGTAATTTTTTTTCGAGTTGGGATTTTGATTCTTGAGAGTCCCCTCTTATATGTGCACCCTTGTATTTTGAAAAATAAATAAGTGTCGATTGTTCTTTTTCGAAGTAGGATTTACTTCATCTATCTAAAATAGGCATCATACAGGATGTGTAAATAGATATTTTCCCATTAGAATATAGTTGATTCCATATTAATCAATATAATTGAATTGGTTTAAGAATCAAAATACAGGGTATGGGGAAAAGTGACACATGCTCTTGTTGTATGTTTTCTTTTTCTAATTCATGTGATTTGTATGGGCTAACTACCCACTGAATATTGTGGCCATTAGAGGTCCCTATTTTCACATGGGATAGTTTGTGGAATTATGTTTGTTTGGTTTTTTTTGAAATCATTTACATAAAATATATTTAACCACATAAATTTATCTTATAAATGTATACCCTTGATTGATCATATTGTTTCTATGATAACCCCAAAATTTACAAGTGTATTTTAATTAGTGATTCTTAATTAAATATGAAAATGTGTTTTTCCTTGGTATGAGAGGTGATGTGATGTGTTTAATAGATATGGTTATTGTATGAGGGCGATGTGGATGACTTGTGGTTGAATATTGGGGATGTTATGGGTGTTGTATGATTATGAAGAAGGGAAATGAAACTGGTTGGGATGTAATGTGTTGCTAGTTATGGTTGTGAGTTTGGGGTTTGTTCCATTAATATGATAAACTTGGTGGAATAATTTAAAGAAGGAATGTTGAGATTTGTATGGGTAATTTTCTAGACCATTTCCCTTAATAATATCCTGAAATCTTCACCCCATATCGGGAGG
Source organism: Viscum album (assembly GCA_963277665.1). Taxonomy (NCBI): domain Eukaryota; kingdom Viridiplantae; phylum Streptophyta; class Magnoliopsida; order Santalales; family Viscaceae; genus Viscum; species Viscum album. The sequence continues at coordinate 1,463,937,741 of OY728125.1, read as the reverse complement.
TTTGTGTAAAATGCGTCATTAATATGAAGTGCATTAATTAACCACGGACATCCATCCCTTATATTACTGTGAATTACTTATACTATATTTCTTGATATGAGTCATTTTTGATATTTTCATAGGTATTGATGGAATAAATAAATGATTATTTAATAATGTTTGGGGTGAATCAGATTTTCATGGCTAAGGAGACGAATATGATTAATGAAATTATTAAATGAATGGCTGTTGAACGTATATGGAATGTGAAGCCGCCTACATTTATTTGGTCTCTTCACCTCGTGAAATGACTATTTGAATTATTAATAAATTCATTTAGAGGTGGAACAAAAGTGATGTTGTTAGGAATATGGTTTTTTATTGAGAACTAGTATGTTGGGTTTGATTGTTTGGTACCATATATATATATACTTGAATATTCTTGTGATTTCTATACACACCCCACACATGTTAATAAATATGTACCTAACACCCACATCGTCAAGCAAGTGGTGTTTTTTCCAACATTAGATGAGGAGTACAAATGGTTGGTTACCTACCCTTTCCATCTATCAATTCTAGGAGAGGAAGATATGGAACTGGATGTGATGGATATAGGTCTGTTAGTGCATTAGATAGTGGTTGTGATATCCCTTGTGTTTTAAAGTGAGGTGGTTTGTGGACTAGGTGTCTTCATGGAAGATGTGATAGCCCAGGTGTTTGCAAGAGAGGAATGTTTCATCCCACGAGTCTTTGGGATGATTTTTGATGTGATTTCCAAGGTGTCTTCAGGATGACATGTGGTGTGGTGCGTTTTGAGGCCCAGGTGTGCGTGGGCCGGATGTGATGTGGTATACAGAAGGGATCGTAGCACTTGGACATACGATTTTTGGTGAGAGCGGCATACTAGTGGGAATGTGTTGTGGGGGTACCCTATAATAATTTTTATTTACTTTATATTATATTACACGGATTTCATAAATTATGGAGAATGAAATGGTGATGTTGGAATGATAACTATATCCATTTTGGGGCTATTTGGTTCTACTATTTTTTCAGAAGAGCATTAGTATGGTTTTTCACATCTGTAAGAGATAATTTGGTTTTCCTACTAAGTACACTTGTATGATCACCAATGCCTATAAATCTATTTTTAGGGTTCTAGAAGGATTACATGGACCGTGCTGGACTTTACATGCTCGGACTATGACAATTTTGGTGTCACTTCTGTGCTTTTGTTTTGGTTATTTACTTGGATTTTTTTTATTGTTTTTACAGGTATACATTTTTCATGCATGAGGGATGGTTTTTGTATTTCAATATTATATTATACCATATAGTTTTTGTGAATTATGCACTCTATATCCCAATATTGTTTTCATATAATGGGAAATTTCTCCAATATTGTGAGATTTTTACATCCTTGATGCTAGTCACAAACCCGGCACCTACTAGAGGTGGGGCTTGGGGTCATTATCTCTATTTCATCTTTCTAAACTGGCAGGGATATCTATTGAAAGAGGGGGATATAAAATAGTATGATTTATTTCGTGTAACCACCATTGATGATTCTTTTAATTCTTCAATGGATTACATGATGTATGGTAGAGATTAAATTACCTTAGAAGTAGTTAAATCGACAGTGTTGTCTCGCAATCTTCAAACACATTGTTTGTCCAGAAAACATTTAGTATGAAGAGTGGAAAATATTTTATGTATGTAAAGGGTAAAATAAAACTAATTATACATATAGCTAATATAATTTCAAATTTAATAACTTTTTGGTGTTTTGAGTGTGGCAAGACCTACCGTATTTAAAGGTACTGTCATGATTTTAAGAATAAAGACTCTATGGACTAGTATCATGTGGAATTGAATAGTTTCACAAATAATTATGTCCTTTAATTTGTTTTATTGTAGCTCTTATTAAGAATTAATCATAGATTATATGGATTCTATCTTCTATGATTCATGGATTGACCCTACTTGTGTTTGTAGGGGTAACTGATGGGAAGAGAGTGTGTGTTTGGGATGGTCAAAGACATACGTTCTTAGGTGGAGATCCTTATACTATTAGCTTCTTATTTTCTAGTTTCTATTTATTTATATTTATTTTTATATTCCATTAATTTTATATTTTTTACTCTGTATTTTCACCAACTTTTATCCAACATGATGGGTTTTTTTTTGTTATTTTCAGATTTTTTTTTGTTTCATGGGAGTGTATCAGGCCTTCAGTGGAGACTTATGTATAGGTGGTATGGTCTCATTTTAATATAGTTTCATTGTCTAGTTGTTTCTGATCATTTTCTAGTTTGGTAAAAGTAGATAGTAGTATGTGTAGAACATGTTCCACTACCATCACATGCAAAGTGGTATTCATGTGGGGTGAATATTTTTTAGACTTATGATTTTATATTGAAGAAATTCTACCCATACAACTAATAGGATGGGGATAGAATGTTTTAAAGAACATCATATGGATTTTTTTTCTTTTTATTTTTAAAATGTAGAGATTTGTTAAATTTTATTTTAAAATTAAAATCATGTTTTTTTCCATTAAAATTATGATTTCATTTTGTTATGTAATTTTTTTACATTACTTGCTTCTATGTGTGGGCCTCCAATCGGGATTATTTTCTACAATTCATTTTTTGCTGGACATGTGGGTGATGTTTTCTACTAGGCCTCTATCTGTACTAGGCGTTGGGCTTTAGAGTGTCCATGTTCAACCAGCTTGATCCATATTCTAATTCAATTTTCATTCCTGGCCATTGATTAAACTAAAACTAGTGACCCTCTTCCGTGGTTTTTCATTGCTCTTCATTATCACTAATCCACATAATCTACCTCATCCCTTTACTTTGTTTTCAAATTTCAATGAATTAGTGAAATTAGTTTCACCTTCATGATCCTTTCGATCATTCAGTTCACCCTTGTACAACTACACGTCCACCTCACCACTACCCCAATCAGACCGCCACCTCACCGCCTACCTCATTATTACACCTGTTATGTCGCTTAATTTCCTTATCCCTTTAATTTTCATTAGCATTGTGTTTTCATTGGTAGGTCCCTATTTAGGTGAGAATAAATCTTGATACGGAGGTGCTTCATCGCTCTTCTCTAGTTCTTATGTCCCACTATTGTAGATTGTTCTTAAGGCGGGAAATATATTAATGTCAAATACCTTCAAGAAGTTACAACCCTAGATGCCCTATTTATCTTACCCAGTGACCTCTTCTTGGATTATTGGAGTATTCATAAGTATATAAGGCCATCTTTGTTATATTTCTATGGTTTTGTGATGTATCTTATTTTTTTTGGTCGGTGTTGGGGAAGCATGCGTGAGTTTATCCTGTCTGGAGTTCCATGCTAACATATGTTGATTGGGTTCACTATGAGTCCTACTTTGGGGATGGCCCCATGAATGGATAGCTTCTATGGTCTGCATTCGTCTTTTATATGCTTTTATTTCCTCTGATCGTACTATTGTTCTTTTGGTTTTCACAATAATAAACATTAGGGTGGTGTTCTTTCCATGGATTATGAAAAAACTAGTATGAAACACATAAATCCTTGTGTTAATCATTAATTTCCTATAATTTTTATCTTTTATTTTACGTTTTATTTCTTACAACTAGTTTCTATATATAGTTTTTATTCATTTTATTCATTCGACATCATCAAACCGATTCCATGTTTCTCTTCTGTTACCACCAGACTACCTTTATCATATATATTCTAATATTAACATAATATTATACAATATCTCATGGGATTTTTCTTCACTTGGATAATGATATTTTTAAATGTACCAATCATTTATAAAATAAATTCCCTTTTTGGAATAAAATGCCTATTATGTATTACGGTTATTGAATAAATAAGCACTTCATTGGTTTTATTATATCTTATTGTATTTAAAACACTATTAAGATGCATTACCATTGTTAATATATCTGTTTAATAGTGATCATATTATTATTAGGAATATTGGGTTTAGATATTTTCAATTTACACACATAGAGGATGTGATGACCTGTACCAGTTGGATAATACCACAAAAGCCTATTTATCAGAGCTTCCAAGGGAGATAACATCACAAGGATTTTCCCTTGACCGATCTCAATCCAAGATCAAATACCTAATGCTTTATATAAACTATTTATGTGATATGTTTAATATCATTGATATCACAACCCAAAATATTTTCATTGAACCACCTTATGAAAATCCCACCATCACAAAACATAACCATAGCACGTTTTCTGGTGTAACAAAGGGTCATGTATTAAGATCTTGAAGAATATGAATATATGTATTCTATTTAGAATTGAATAATAATTATATTCATTCCTTATTGTTGATATTTATAAATGATTTTGATTTGTATATGATAAAACAGAAATTGTATTTTTAGCGAATATACCGTTTCAATTAAGCCATTTATTATGATGAATTAATATATTTTTCAAAATAAAACATATTTTATCAAATTATTCTCATTACATAATTTTTATTAAATAAAATTGATAATATATTTTTTATGATGGAAAATTTAATTTTTTGAAGGGTTCAAAAACTATTATTATAAAAAAGCTAATAATTTATCAATAAATTTAAATTATGTTTTAAAATTTCAGACATAAATAGTTAGAAAATTATGTAGATAAAATAAATATTATTTTTGGAATTATTAAATTGAAATTATCAAATCATGATTTTTTAAAAATTATTTGAGACCATTGGAAAATCCCTTGGGATATTGAATAAAAGGTATCCACAGTAAAATATATGTTCCTATTATTAATAATTTGTTTTTAGTATATTTTATTAATTTTACAAAGCCTTCATGAATCCTCCAACTCCTAAAAAATATTTCATGCTTTTAAAATATTTTCTTTGAGAACATGGATCAATTCCACAAAACCAATGGTAATATTTTAATTAGTTTAGAAATTTTCCTTATAAAATAATAAAAATACTTTTTTATTAGAATCCATGTGAAAAACCCAATATAATACTTGTGGTTTGGACTACTTTATTATGTAGAGTCCAAAACCTATGATAGATAAATAATAAAGAACTCCCCTATATTTTCCTATATAAACCAACTGATGCACATATTTATATTCTCTCAAAACGTTTGGAGCACATCCCTCTTCCCTACTTACTATAGTGTCCTTCTAATGTTCCCAAATCTCTCAATATGGTCATACCAAGCATTTGGAATACCTTCCCAAGGTAAGGGATCCTTTCCTTCTCCTCTTTATTCAAGCATCCTAATCAGTTTATGCCTTTTATTTCCAATTCCTAATGTTTTTACACATCCATATTATTATCCATTTAATTTAAAAATGATTATATTCCCCTTTAAATATAAGTAAACCATTTTTAATCTAAATTTACTACCGTTATGTTTCTGAAATTCCTCTGCAATTTTTCCAAGCCTAACCTTTGAATTATGAATACCATCACTATTTACCCACAAGGGTATTTTACTAATCATACATATAATACATTAATTATGGAGTTACATATAATTATTCCAAACTTCTTTATCATCAACTTATATATGATTAAATACAATCATGTGTTGAATTATATATGTCCAAACATATGTATGTACATTATATGAAATTGATGGATGCGCTTGGAATATTATAGTGCCCCGATGCATTGGGTAATTTTTTAGTCTCATGATTGATTAGGAAATGGATTCAGGAGTGATAAAAATCTATAATGAGACTTTTCCACCATGTTATTATGTCTTGGAGAATATCCTTGGCCAATGTTTATGATGTGATGTTTAATTTTTTTCCTCATTCCCATGTTTCCTTTATGTTATCTTGTTATATCACGCCTCTTTGTTCATGTTTATGTTTTCAACCCATTTATGTTCCATTGAAATTAGTATTCTCTAAGATGTAATACATTCATCATGTTATTCCATGTCCATTCTCTCACTGGGATTTATAGCTCACCCATTTCATATTTTTGTCCCCAGGTTATCATATACAGTTTTAATAATGATGGTAAATATTGAGCATGTTAGTTATGTTGTCAAAAAATTTGATGCACCAATTGATTTAAGATGTTATGAATTTTACCTAATAACACAAAGAAACTATTATTATTTATATTCAACTTTTTATTATGTGTGTTCATTTTTATTAACTTAGGAATTAATATGTAATAATGCCAAGGGATGTTATAGTTGGTATCGAAGGAAAGATTATTTATTTTTTGGACTAGGATAAAAAAATATAGAGAATGCATTGGGTATATTAATAAACCTAATAAAAATTACTTAAATTTTTTTGACTTATATTGTAATTGGTTCCCAATCAAATACAACCCTTTTAGATACAACATTTTCATGTGGATTGTTCACATATATACATCGGGGTAACACAAGAAAACATCGTATTAATCTAGAATTGATCGAGAGCTGGTACATGATAATGAGAATCATTACACACCTAGTTTGACACTCCTAAGGGATATTCTTTTGTATATTCAGTTTCTCTTTATGAACCCATATATAGGGAATATAAATTCCTAATAAGAGTTGATGTTAGGAAATAGTTCATATATAAAATAGTTTGAAACCTATAAATTCATAAATTAAAGAATAAATATCCTTTATAAATTAGTTAATTAATGTTATTATATTCCAATTTTCATGTTTAAATGTACTCATCCATAATCTTACCTTTATTTTTTAAAGTGATTTTTAATAAGAGTAACCGAGTAAACAACCAATGTGATTACTTCCCACCTTGATGAGAGTTGGAATACAGAAATTTGTGATGATGCTCTCTTGGTTGACTTATTTTACTAACAGAAAATTGAATCAGAAGGAACACCCAAATCCCCTTAAAAAATAATAAGTTTAAATTGAGTCCTTTATGTGACAAAGGCCTCTGACATTCAATAGATAATCTAATCCCTTAATCATAGAATAATGGATCAACTCCATTGAGATGATATTATATATCATTCAATATTCTAAAAAAGAGAAGGTTATAGTAATTATTTATTGTATGGAGGGATAATATTATTATTGGTAGAAATTGATCAAGAATACAATGCCCGAGGAAAAGATCAAAGTAAATGGGTGAAAGGAATTCTGATAAAAAAATTTAAAAAATTTTTTTCCTCAGACTCTCTAATATAAAATGGAAATATATTACATTTAATTAAATGAAAAAAATCATTAATCCATCAGGAAATATGATTTACACTTCAAAATAATTACATTGTATGCCTTCGAGTTTATTATTATCCTCGAATACAATGTTGAGCACTTAATTGGGATGATAAAGGCATGTATATAAAAATATCTGAAGATCCATGACTTTTAAAGCTATGGGAAAATATTCTAATGTGCCCAAAAATTCAAAATGGAGATCAATATTTGTCAAGGATCTCATTATAATAAGAAGTAGAAATTAGTGTTAAATTTTGTCGATGTGATGAATAAATATAATGGTGGAAATAAATTTCCACATCCCACTTTTGAAAAGCATGGGGAATTCACAATAAAAATTTCTTAAATGGGATGAGGAAATTTATTAGGTGCATGAAGGAATGGAACCCATCTAGGGATTTGTTACAGGGGAATCCCAAAAAAGTAATGTAATATAGTAGTGCTCTGGTCAACCCTAATACTTTTTTAAATGTTTTAATAGTAATGAAGAAGGACACATTACAAACCAATACACTAATCCAATGGTGTTAATTGAAAATCAGTGCCAACAACCTTCATGTTAAAAATGGAGACCATAATCCATTATAACCAATATAGTGGATCCTGAAAACGATGTTGTGACATGTACACTAGTTATTCATTCAATAATAGTGAAAATAACTTTTGATTATAGTTCTACACATTAATTTATTTCACAAATGTTTAGTAGAACTATTAATACACCCTCACAAATAATGGAAGTATAACTATAAAAGAAAATGAAAAAATGGGGAAATTTTAACATACCAAGTATATAACTCATCCTCATCCAATGTTTTTTGGTTAATACTCCAATATAACCTTATGATGCTCCCCTTAGTAGATTTTTATGCAATTATGAGTATGTATAGACTTTATTTACATATATTAATCATAAATTTCCATGATAAGGAAATCAATCATCATATCATTAATTGTCCACTGATTCTACAAATGCAAAAGGAGATAGACGAATCTTATATAGCACCAAAAACTCAAGCATGGATAGTATTTCCTTATGATCGGTAGTATCATGATAAAATGATTTAGTATAAGTAAAAGAACATTCCTGAAAACATTCCCATTATAATGGAATACACTATGTGTTTATTTAATAATTTCTTATCCTTCCTCATAGTTGAGAGGTTGAATTTTCAAATGAGCTTATACATGCATCATTTCTAATATCCAAGAATCCATTTAGAATGGATATTTTTAACATTATTATTTGAATAAAAAAATATATGAGAATCTATATTAAGTGTTCATACACCCAATCCATTCACTATGGGGTGTACCAGTCCTCTTCTTCTAGAAGAAGGATTGGTAAATGTGCTTTTTCCATGATTATCATTATCCCAAAAATATATATATATATATAAAGAACATGTTACCTATAATGTACGAGCAAAATGAGATCATAGTACTACCGTGTGTACTCAATAATACTCAAAATATCTTTTTAAAATTAATGAATATTGTCATTATATATTACCATGACAATGTTTTGGTAGTCTTTATAGATGATATTATAATATAATTCACATTAAAGGAGAATTATGAAGAGCATTTGAGCACTTTGCTAAATACCTTATGAAAGGATAAGAACTATGAAAAGTATGGAAAATGATTTTTTATTGTTAAAAGATGTTTTATTGATGGTGAATATTATCACAAATAATGGGATATCTATGGACCCTTCATAGATGGAGGCAATTAAGGGATGATCGAGGCCAATATCAATGACATAAATCAGTAGTTTCCTTGGATTAGCTGGGTACTGTCATCAATTTGTGAGAAACAGATCTATATTATATTACCTTTTAACCAATATTACATAATAGGTAGTCAAGTTTTTTTGTAATAATGAATGTGAATTTAAATTAATGGAGTTGAAATAGAGTCTTATCACTACACCTCTACATAAGAAATACACATGGGGGTAAAATTTCATGGTATATAGAAATGATTTGAATGAGGGATTGGGATTTATACAAAAATATAATGAAAAAGTGATAACATATGAGTCAAGGTAATTGAAATTTTATTAATAGAACTAACCAACCCATGATATGTAGTTGGATACATTAATCTTTATATTGAAATTCTGATAGTGTTTCCTCTTTGAGGAGACGTGTGAAATATATATGGATCATAATAGACTCCATTATATTTTCTTCACAAAGAAAGAATTGAATATGCACCAGAGAATATGTTGTGAGTTTATTATGGACAATAAATTCAAAACCCACTACCGTCCTGTTAATGAAAATTAGTTGTCAGATTATCTAAGTAGATAGTATTTGAAAATTTTATCATCGATGATAATTTATAAGGATATGATCTTCTTAGTTATAAAATTAGTGAAAATTAAGACCATAAAGTAAGGATCATCATAAATAATTTCAAAAATTATTTCTCAACCTTAACTTTTGTGGAAGATAAAGTATTCTCAAAGAGATGATGTCAAAATTAATAACAAGGTGGAAGCATTAAAAAAGGTAAACCCTTAGAGTTCAAAATTATTCTAGAAGGAGTTGAATGATATGGTTTACAACTATGTGTACCATCATATCGAATGTTAGTGAATGATTTCTTGGATGATGCACATAGTTTTACATGCTCCATCGATCTAATGAGAAAATATATGAATTGATATATTTGAGGACACTATTAGTGGGACAATATGAATAAAGATATCATTAATAATATAGCAGGCTGTCTTTTGTGTGAGAAATTGAAGGATGAAAGGAAAAAAATCCATGGGGATGATGCATCCATTACCCAGAGCTACATGAAAATGGGAGAACAAAACTATGGAATTTTTCACTGTTATTTTGAATTCATCAAGAGGAAATAATTCTATATGGGTTGTGGTGGATTGTCTTACAAAGACTACCCACATAATTTCAATATTATATGAATTCTCACTCAATAAACATGAAATGATATAGATTAGAGAAGTGGTGAGACTTCATGAAACACCACTATAAAATTTATATGATCAAGACCTAATATTTAATAATAAATTTTTAAGAGTCTCCAATATGATCTTAATACCAAGTTGAACATCATTATGTATTGTCACCCTCAAATTGATTTCCAATATGAGCATACTTTCTAGACACATTAGGAAATGTTGAGAGCATGAACAATGGAATTAATTGGTGGATGGGATCAAAATATTTTTATGGCTGAGTTATAATACAATAATATTATCCACTAACCATAAAAATGGATTCTTATGATTCAATTTATGTGAATAGGTGAGGAACACCTACATGCTTGGATGATGTTGGTGAATGAAAACTAATGGGTCATGAAATGGATGAGGAAATGGTTAAAAAGTTCATGACCATTCGACATTAAATCGAGGCAGCATAGAGTTGATAGAAGAGCTATGTTGACAATTGTTGATATGTCCTAGAGTTGTTGGTTAAAAATATGGTATTCCTCCACATACCTCCATGGATGAAATTCATGAGGTTTGGGAAGAAGTTAAATCGTATTCCAATATACATATGTGCCTTTGAGATCCTTTATCCCATTTAGAGCGGTGGCATGTCGACTATCACTCCAACCAAACCTATCTCTAGTACATGATCCATTCATGTATATTTATTTTGGAATTACATAGAAAAATTATTACATGTGATGAGTCTAAATGTGGTGTAGTTGGGGAATGATCTTTTTTATGAGGATCAACCGGTGAAGATCTTTTCTCATAGAGAGACAGTTCTATGAAATAATTCAATGAACCTAGTTAAATCATTATGTTGAAACCAAATGTTTGAATATAAGGTGAAATAATAAGATGAGGTGATGAAATATAATTAACATCATCTATTTTAGTTAGTAATATAAAAATTTTAAGGTCAAAATATCTAAATGGGGGAAAATTGTAATGACATGGTATTTTAAAAAATAAATTTCATTTTTGTTCGAATTAAATAACCTGTTACTTGTTATGGTTATGAAAAAAAATTCACTTATTTGGTTTTATAATATCTTACCAAATTTAGAATAACATTAAACATCACTACCATTGATAATATATCAGTTGAACAGTGATCAAATGACTAGTATAAATATAGGGTTTTTATAACTCCAATTGAAACAAACAAAGGAATTGATGACCTAAACGAGTAGGATCATACCCAATGGCTCCTATTTGAGATATATTATGAGGGAGATTGCATCAGTTTGATTTTCCCATGAAAAATATCAATTCGAGACCCAATTACTAAAGTATGATCAAATCCTTTTACGGGATAAGATTAATCTTATTGAGATCACGACCGAAACCATGTTCAATGAACCACCACATTAAAATATAACCATCACACACCATACCCTTAGAGAGTTTGATTATGTAATAAAGGGATAAATATCTAGTCCCTAAATAATATGAATATGTGTTTTTATTTCCAATAAAATAAAAAATGTATTCACTCGTTATTGTTTTTACTTTTTTGATGTTTTTTATTTTTATGCGATAAAATATAAATTGTATTTTTGGATAATATAAAATTTTAACAATGAAATTTATTTTCATGAATTAATGTATTTGTGAAATAAGTAATATTTTATTAAAAAATTATTATTATATATTTTTTATTAAATATAAATGATAATATAATCATTATGATGAAAAATGTAATTTTAATATGGGTTCGAAAATTGTTAGTATAAAAAATCCCTCACATTTCCCAATAAATATAAATTCTAATGTAAAAGTTCAAATTCACATATATAAAAAATTACTTTGATAAAATAGTTAATTTTTTTTTCAATTATTTTGTAATTATCCAACTGTAATTTTTTTATAATTTTCTAAGAATATTTTTTTCATGAAAAAAATTAAATATAATATAAATATAAAACCTATATTATGACTTCATAATGACCCAAAGGTGATGTAATAAATGATAAAAAAGTAAAAAATGACTTAGTATATGTTTCCCTTTATAATTATTCTATTGAAGTTTTTTTATTAATTTTTAAATCATTTATGAATCCAACAAAACCTTTAATACATTTTACAATTTTAAAATCATTTCTTTAAGAAGATGATTCAATTCAATATCACCAAGTGTAATATTTCAATGATTTGAACCCTTGGAATTATTAAATAAGGAAATCTAATCCCATTTGTTAAAAAACATGGATAAAAACAATGGTTTTTTTTGTTTTTATAACATTATTATATAGACCCCCAAACCTATGTTTGGGAATAATATATGACTCCCCCTCCATTACTCTATAAATCCACACAATCTTACCTTAATCATCACTCAAAAAATTTGGAGGACATCCTTACTCTGACCTCCACACTATAGTGTCCTACCAATTTTCCCTTAATCTCTCAATAAGATCCCACCAATCTCTTTGAATACCCTATCATGTTAAGGGATCCATTCCTTCTCCTCTTTATTCAATCATCTTCCTCATTTTTTTCCTTTTATTTCTAATTCTTAATGTTGGGATATTTTTTACACATTCATATTACATTAATTTAATTTATAAATTATGAGATACCATTTTATATCCCATTATACCATTTTATGAATTATTATGTATTGTTGTTTTGATGACGAAATTTCTCTACAAATTGTCCGCACCAAACCTTTATATTGTGAATACAATCACTATTTTCACTCAAGTGTATTCACACAGAATTGCCTATACTCTGATTAATATGGAATTATTTTTATTTATTACAAACTCTTTAATTGTGATCCTTTTTTAATGATCTATGTCTCATACTATTGTATATACATAATATAACATTGATGGGTTTTCCGGGAGTTATATAGAACTCCCATGAATTAGGAAATGGTCTAGACTATGGTGATGCCATAAATGTGAATAGGGAGTAATCCTAATCCATCATTAGAATTTTCCCAGCAAGTTATGATTTATTAGAGTTTATCCTTGAACTATGTCTTTGAAGTCATGTATATTGTTGTTTCTAATTTACCATGTTGCCTTTATGTTATCATGTTATATAATGCATTTTTGTGATGTTTATGTTTATCACCAATTTTATATCCTATTAAAATGCCTACTCTGTAACATAAGAAACTTTCTTCATGTAATTCCATATTTATTCCCATATCAGGATTTATAGTTAACCCACTTTTATGTATGTCCCCAAGTTATCATATGATGTTTTATGAACGGTGAAAAATTTTGAGCATGTTAAGGAAGTTATCAATAATTCTAATGTACCACTTGTTTTATGTTGTAATGTATTGTATAATATTTCCCAAATAAACTTAAAATCTTGATCATTAAATTTTTATTATATATATTCTCAGGTAATAAATCATGAGTTAATATGTAATAAATGTATGGGTTGTCGTATATTTATGATTTTAAACAGATTTAAATCAATAAAAACATACTTTTGATTATTCTGACTACAATATATGTCAAATTGATGGGAGGTGAGCATCAACATATCCCAATATAATTAGTAATAATTTATATTTGATTTCGAAATAATATATGGTATTTTTCTTTCACAAATACACATTTAGGATTATCCAATGCTAGAAAAAGCATTGATATAGGGCGTCTTTTATTAGAAATGAAAATTTGATTATACAAAAATACCTTTATTCAATTTTTTCAACACATAAAAGGTACGCTTTATCGGTTTTTTTCTAGCACTAATAAACATACACGTTATCAATGCTAGAAATAATCACTGATAAATGATACATTTTAATAATGTTAAGCAACTGATGATAAAATCTACCTTTATCAAAGTTTTTTTCTTAGGGATGATAAACATGGTCTTTATTAGCTCTACACAATCACTGATAAAAGGTGATTTTATCAATTCTATCAAAAAGTAGTTATAAATAGAAATTTTCATTAGTGTAAAAAAAAGCAATGATAAAAGATAACGATTGTTATTGCTTTTATTTTAGTGCTAATAAAAGGTAAATTTTATAAAATTATTTACATATAATTAAAATACATATATTAATATATAAATATAAACATATTCATATAAATATAATATATTTAATAAAATTTGATTTACAGGAGACTAAATATGCATTAAAACATAATTTAGAGGATATTTACTGAAAATAGAATTAAAAATAATTAAAAACAATAATATTACACAATAATTTACTAGTCAATATCAATTAATAGTAATTTAAAAGAATTTTTATGACATCAAAATTCCATAAATTAATGAAAGATCTTTGATATTTTTAATAAATGTTATGAACTTCAAACAAAAATAACTTTTGATTAGGGTGTCTATTTGAGCACTTCTACATATCAAATCAAAGTCTTTGAAGACATATATGATGTGTTGATTGGGAAAACCTAGGTCCCAATTTTATAAGGTAAGAAGGCCTAAAAGTCCTCAAAAACGGATTTCTTAGTTGATATACACTAATGTTTTAATATTTGATGGGATATTAGATTCATTTATGTGGTCTTCTTATCCTTTTTTAGTATCGGCTGAATTTATTACCATGGATTTGATTCATACAGATATTATGGTTTTAAAAATTGGTTATTTCTATTTTAAATTTAATTATAATTATATATATTCTTATTTTATTTTATTTAGATATAATAAATCAATTGTATAAATACATATTTAAAAATATTTACATAAAAATTTATTTTAAATATATAAACTATATGAAAATACATATTTTTTCATTTTATTTAAAATAAAAAATTATCCATTTAATTTACCTTTTAAAAATGCATTAATATATATATATATACATATTCAAGTAATGTTTATATATAAAAATGATGTGTTTCAATAGAAAAATATTTTTATATGTATATTAGAATATATGAAATAAATTCATATACATAAATGTGTGTGTGTGTGTGTACATGAGAAATATAGATGTGTTCTTGTGGGTGTGAATATATTTGTATGTGCATGTATTAATATTGTGTATATACATCGTATACAAATTTATTTTTATAAATAGTTCATTATTATTAAATATAGTATATAATCATCTTTATGTGAAATATATATATATATATATATACACATGCATTTTAAAAAATTTATAACTAAATATACAATTATATGTAAATATGGTTAATTAAATATATATATATATATATATATGTAAATATATACACATATACATATATATGTAATGTATAAAATTTACATCGGAATATAAAATATATATAAATATTCTAAATATTTATTTACGAATAATTATCTGAATAATAAAAAAATAATTATTATCTGTCTTATTAAAAATAATATCTAACTAATTTTTATTCATTTTAACATTATATAAATGTATACATGTTTATATGTATATAAATATATATATATATATAATTTTTATATATAGATATGCGTGTGTCTTAATAAACAAATATAAATTTATATTTATATTCTAATATATCTAAATGATCATTGATATACAATATATTTAAAAAAAATTATGTATATATATATCATTACACACACAAATCATATATTTTATTAATGTAATTAAAAATAATTATATATATATGTGAATAAAAAAATTGTATATAAATATATATAAGTAAATATAAATATCAAAAAATATAGAATATAATAATGAAGTGAAATGTTAAAAGCGTTCACTTTTGACATGGAGGTCACATGATCAAGTCACCATGAAGTAGGGTGGTTGAGAATGTTGTATGGAACCTCTCTAGCACTGCGGAAGGGGGGTCATGATATTGGGTTTGGGGTGTGGGGGGGGGGGGTGTGGATAGCATTGAGAAAGTGGGGTCATGAGATATAGGAAAGGAGAAATCCAATAAATTTTCTATAAATTTTATCAGCATTTAAATTCAAAAATGATAACAATATCATTCATCAATGTTCAAAAAAACCTTGATAAAGGACCCCTGTATCAGCACATTTTTAGCATTGATATTGGGTTTTCATATTAACACTGAAGAAAAGTACTAATAGAGGCTCACTTTTAAAATTTCTTAGGAATTAAATGTTGTTTAGAGATGATAAAGTCTACTTCTATATGTTTTAAATGCATGATTTGTAGGATTGTAGGATTTTACCACAACTAATGATTTTAAGAATATTTTAATATAAAACTATTTTCCTGGTGATTCTTACCACACCACATAGAAAATTGACATGTCACATGTTCATAAATGTAACCATATAATATAAAATAATTTTACTATGGTTTAATGAATATTCAATGTCACTAGTAGGGTTTGAAGAACATCACATACTTTCAATCATCTTTTACTATAAAACCAATTTTTATAATAATTGAGACCAGACCACATTTTATATTGATGTTCTATATATTTATTCCAATGATGAAGTAACTAAATATCATTTTTATATGATTTGAAAACAATTTGAGGTCAGTTTCTAGGTTTTAGCTTTTATTTTCTCAATATTTATTTCTTTTAAATCTAATATTTTCACTTTCTATATATTTTTTATACAAATGATTAATTGATGTTACATATTTTGTTCAATGAAAGTCCAATTTTATTCATAGATTTATAAATGACAATAAAATTATGTTTAATTGTGATTTAATATAGTTTAATTATCTTTGATCTTCACGTTTTGTAGTATGATAATACGAGAACTTTATTTCTAGATATTCATGTATGATTTTTGGAATATAAAAAATGCAGTGAACAATGGTTTTGTACCAAAATTTCACTACTAGATGATGGGGCACTGTAACTGTATATGATTAACTTCAATATAAGATGAGGATCAATGGCTAGTTCTTCAAAATATGATGAAGAAGCTTCCAATGTATTTACAACTGATGGTAACAAATATTGAATTCAATCATCAGGACAATGTTAATAATTGATTCGTAACTTCTAGGATGAGAAGATAATTTCAATTCTACACTATATAGATAGATATTTCATTGATCACTTGATAATTTTCAACTACTTATTTTTTGTTTCATCTGATCAATATATTTTTTCATTCTGAGTGTTTCAATAGGACTTCCATATTACAAAGAATTAATTTTAATGATCATATCATTTTATGATTAAATTCATTCTTACAATCTTACATTATAAATGGATTCTATTATGGAAGATAGAGATTTTTTCAATATGGAGATCAAAGGATTTCAATTATGGAAGATAGATCTACTCTCAATTAGGTATATTAATGGAACTTATTTTATAACACATATCACTTATGGATTACAGAATGATACTTATAGATATGTATAATTTCAAGGGATTACCAGGATTAGAAGTTATAACGTCTAACATGAATAATGTTTGAATCAACTAAATTCGGGTTTATATAATTCATTTATGTTTAAGGTTAATGTGATTCCCACCATGTTAATAGTTCATTCCCAATTATAATATATATTAAATAGTACATGGGTTTTTAATTATTAATGTGTGTTTTTTATTTCAAATGTGCTTACATTGTATTATTCTTAATGAATTTCTATTTTGTTTTAAATATTTCGTATATTATATAGTACAATTGTATTTATACTTTTCATAAGGTTCTATTTACTCTGATTTAAGGGTTGATCATAAGATCATAACATCTGCAAAATTTGTTTCAGGAGGAGGAAAAAATAGAACATTTTTATAAATAATAATTCATCCCCCTCTTTTAATATTTCCATATCCTTACATTCAGGACCAACATCTGTTATGAGAGCTTGACTCAAATTGGTTATGAGAATCATTTTTCACCAGATATTATCTCAGTTTATTATTATAAGAGTAAACAAGTTTAACTTAAATAATCGAATTTTTTATATGGTTAGACTTCAATTTGGTATCCTGAGAAACTGAATACTAGGTGACAACCTATTTTTGTTGGAGAATATTAATGGTATCCGTGTGATATAATTATAAAATATTATTATAAATACTTATGTTGGAAAAATTCTTAAGATAAATGGTGGATATAAATTTCTAGATAATGTGGTTGTGTATTTTTATTATGAAGAAAAACAAGAATATTAGGGAAATCACAATGTTCAGAAAAATCTATTGTGTTTTATTAAATGAAACAATTATAGACTAATATCATATTGTGAGAACACTAGTTTAATATAGAAAATTTTATAATTTAGTCATTTTTAACTACTAAAGTTCTTGAAACTTGAATAGAAATGTTATGTGAATATTATCAATCTTTTCATTTTTTTTTACCTAGTGATGCTATAACATACATTCAACAAATGTTCATGAAAATAGTCAATAGATTACAATTATTGGGTGAGAAGAATTAATGGATGTTCAATTTGTAGAAAATGATATAGATATTCATCTAAAGGATTGTGAATTGATTGAAACTAAAATTGTGAACATAGTGAATTTAACAAATTTGATCCTTGGGGATCTTATAGGTACATTAATTCAATATGAAAACTGAATGAAGAGAGATGACATCAAGGAGACACAAATTATTTTGGATATATTTTATTGATCAAATGATTCATTAACATATTTTTTCCATCATTCTATATTTAATAATGTTAATATAAATTCTAATAATCTACCCTATTTTAGTCATTTGGATAATATAAAATGATAAATTTCACTTCTTGAAAGATGTATGAAAAAAACCATCACAAGAAAGAAAATAACATAGGATAATTGAAAAACTAAAAATGAGATGTTTGAGAAAATGAAAACTCTTGGGATAATTCCTTATGAGTGTAGATTGTCCAGACATATAAGTTCACATTTTCCATTTTCAAGAAAGAAGAATAAATATGGAAGATTTAAGAAGATAGAAAAGATTGATTTATATGATACTAATGGTACTTGGAGTGATTAAAAAGATCTATCCTCTTATATTAATAGTGAATATGATTTTCTATCCACAGGCTGGATTATGTGCCATTTAAGGGGGGGTCATTAGTACAATCATTCAATGAATTATTTTAATATTGAATTCAACCTCTATAATATGTTAAGGTACTCGATCTATAAGAACTCATATCTTTTTTTAATTTTTTTTTCAATTTAGGTTGTTTTGAAGAAAAAGGGATGAAATAAAATTTTATGATTACATTTTTTTTACTTGTTCATTTCGTGTACTTTGTAACTAAGTCCAGGACAATCATGTCCATGTCACGGCTGTATACATGACAGTCTTACGATGTGGAATGGCCGCTTAATGTGGGGTCTGGTATGAACCTTTAAATGCAATGTATCCTTAGGAAACATTCTCTGTATTTTTATTTTTAATGTTTATATCAGACCGGAATCACGTCTAATATAACGAACCATTTTCTTCTTGCGTTATCTCATCTAGGAGTGACAAATATCATCGATTCTTCTCGAGCCCCCATTTTCCACCCGTTTTCCGAATCAAACACTGTCGATTTCACTGAAACGACATCAATGATTTCATACTTCTTATAGAGATTTTTGTCATGATTTATACACTTAAACAAGATATCCTTGGTTGATGTTTTTTGAAATTTTTGTAGATATACACCATTCTAGGTCGATTCAAAGGGTGAGGTTCAACTATAACAAGCGTACAACGTTGTGGTACATGGTTTTTTTCCCATAGATGTTGTTGAATTATATATGAAAATAGTTCCCAATACCCTAGTTTAGGATACTGTGTGGTTAGTCTTGTTAACCCTATTAATTCATTTTATGTCTTTTATTTCTGAAGTATGTGGTTTTGATTGAAAATATGGTTAATTACTATTCTATGGTTGTGCTTTCCCATGATTGTTTGATATTGGACATTGGGTGTAAACTTTAAAATTAGGATGTTTGTTATCCATGCCTAGTGCTGTTAGGATAGAGTGAATATTATATGACATGCTTTTGATATTTATTGTTGTTGTTTATCCAAGTAGTATTTGATATTTACTTTGGCTACATGATATTGTTATTGCATGATTTTATTACACAGGGTTGTGGGAACCTGGTGTAGTTAGACCATAGGGGGAATGAATGCTATGGGCATCCCCATAGTGTATGTCACCATTCACATTGCGAGAAAATATGGGGTATGGATGACAGTGCTCCCTCAGAGTGTTTGTTATTCCACATTGTGAGACCACATGGGGAATTGGACGTTGAGTACTACCACTAAGTGCCTGTAGTTTACAGTTACGAGACTATAAGAGGAATCGACTATGAGTGCTTCCTTAGAGTGTCTTTGTTATTCTGAACCACAAGGGATAGACTATGAGAACATCCGAGAGGGTTGAAAGAGATTTTTTGGTAGTTTTTTTAATAAATGTAAATTAATGTTGTTGAAACTATGGTAATGTTTAATTTTGAGTACTTACTTTTTTACTACCTATTTTTTTATATTGCCTGGAAAAGATATTCACTAAAAGATAGGAACATATATTTTGGTTGTTTCCAATAGGGATTCATCTCATACCCTATTTCGGTAATGATTTTCGTCCCAAACAGATTATATAGTTATAGGTATTGATAATGGAAATTGCTCTTCCACTCCAGGTACTTGACTGTTGTGGAGTTGGAGAGCAGGGGACCAAGTTGTGTTTAACGATGCTTCTAGAGTTTATTTGATTTATTTTTTACATTGGTTTAATACTATATCTTATCATTGTGACTTGTATGGATGTCTTCCTTGACATATGTGACATGCATCATTTATATATACGTAATCCAGTTGATTAATTAGTTTTAGTCTTCTGTTGTTACTTATTGTATGGTGTTAATGCATCCACTACATTTGTATTTTTATTTCCTATGTGTTACTCTGCCAATGAGGGCATATTTTCTCCACTATCACACCCAAGGACATCAGTTATTGTCATACACCTTTTCCATTCAGGGAAATGCAATTGAGGCCATGTGGCCAACTAGGTATGGGGCACCTCATTGCGGATCCTTGAACAAAAACATTACAAAGTAGTATCAGAGATATTCTTATCTACATTGACATAATGATTGTTGCTTATAGGTAGGGATATGAAGAAATAAGTTGTTGGTAATAATCTATGCTTGGGGGTAGCTAACCTGAGTATAGGAAAAAGTCAATATGCCTCGAATATTATGATTTTTTGGTTATTCAATTATTACAGTTGATTTGATTTTAGTATTGGTAGATTCACATGTGTTGTGTTGTTATCATTGATATTATTGATTTTATATTTCTAATGAAACCCATTGAGATGATGTTATTCCATCTCATGCTTCATATAGGAACATTATCGAGTACACTTTTCATACATTCTTGTCATGCCATTTAGTGTGTATTATCGATTTCATGTTGTTGTGATACATATTGTTCTAGATATTCATGAAATTGTGATATATGCCTTGATAGAATACATGTTGTTTGATAATGTATTGCTAATGTTTAATGTATCATTTTAATTGATTAGAAACATTTTTCCTTGAGTTGTTATGGGCCCTCATTGATCAGAATTTGGTGGATCATGTGATTTATTGCACTATTACACCATATGACATACATGTATATGATTCTAAGCATTGATATTTGGGATGTATGGGCCCCCACGGATTGGAATTTGGAACTTAAATATTTTTTTAGTGTTTGAATGGGATTCTAGTGTATTTCTTGAAGCTTAGTATCTAACAGAACATAGAATACACAATGTGTAATGATAAATACATGACATGTATCCTTATATTCCTAAAGGAATAGTTTTTATTAAGTACACACCATGTACTATATGTAAACATTGTTTAGTCTTTAACTGTGTGCCGGTCTGTGTGGGCAGAGACATGGAGTTGATAAATATTTTATGGAACAAATCGTGTACTAGATGTACACACCATGTTTTAGAGACCTTGTATCTGGCTATTTGACTAATGACCCAGGTCTGTGAAATCCTTCTATTATTTTCTGTTTTTTGGCCTAAACATGTCGTGTAGAGTTTACCGTGTCTCTGACCATGTGACTAACGACACTGGCAGTTGAAACATAAGTGTTACACGCCGTGTTTAGGGTGAACACGCCGTGTAATTTTGTTCTAAGAGAACCATGTGGTTTTGCCGTATAGGGGAACATGGGTAGGGGGAAAGGTTCATGTACACATCATTTTAAGGGAGAACGCACTCTGTGTATGGGGTTTACACAACATCATTGGTAGGAAAACACTCCCACATAAAATATTTAGAGAATACACAATGTAGGGATCAAACACGCAATGTATCCATGTTCTGAAAAATATGAATTATTTCATTCTCTTCTTCCATTCATTTATATATATGTTTTAGTATTTGATAATCATGATCTACTGAGTGCACTTGAACATATAGAGTCATTCCATAGTGACATCCTCCAGTTGTACTAAAGATATAGGGTAGTGATCAGACACCAGACATGGTAGATCAAGGACTACCAGCTGTCCCTCCCATTGTGCCTATCATGGCACCATCCTCAATTCTAGATATAGGCGTTGATGAATAGTTATTATAAGGCTTCTTGAGGTTTATGCAGATCTTTAGGGGAGTACTGCATCCTACCCCATCTATGGAAGAGTTGAAATAGGTTATTTAGCATCATTATCCTCCCACATTCTCAGTGGATGGAGGACCTCTAGCTGTTGATTCATTGTTAGATGCCATGTTTCCAATCATCAAGAATCTGGAGACACCTCTACAGAGGACGGTGAAGCTCGCTACCTACATGATTTGGGATTCCTCCAAGAGATTTCGGGATGTGATCTCACAAGAGGGACACCAACATGTTTTGTCTTGGAATGAGTTTCATCATTCCATATACGATTAAATATAGTAGAAGGCTTTGTGGGAGGATCGATCCAGAGAGTTCATGAGTCTAGATATGGGTAATATTACAGTCATGGAGTATTATTCTGGCATCACAAAGCTATAAAAAAGCACACCCATAATAGAGGTGATGGTTTATTTTGGGCGAGGAAGTTTGAGGATCGTCACAAGCATGACATCAGAGCTCAAGTAAACATCTTCAGGTTGACTTCCATCACACTTATAGATAACTAGGAACTGATCATGGAGCACAATCTGAGGGATTATGGGAATGTGATCCAGGGAAGCTTGGCATGTCGAGTTTCTACCCATCATACTAATAGTAAGAAGTACCACATGGAGTCTACGCGTGTAGATATGAGTTGGAAAAATACTCTATCTGGTAGCTAGGTGGTGTGTAACCAGTACAAGGAGAGCGAGCATATGAGGCCGCATTTCTTGAGAGAACTATTTGAGTGCTGATGGTGTCACAAGTTAGGTCATCTTCTGAATTTTTTACATCTTTAATCACCAGTAGCTGGTTAAAGAGATTCCTCTATGACTCCCAATTCAGGAGAAAGACCACCAATTTCTCATCAGTCTGGGACCATGAGTTCTTCTCACTCTTCGGGATGAGGTGACGGTCATGCAAGTGGTATCTAGTTTCCTATATTTCAGCGCCAATATGGTAGAAAGACTCATGGTGGTCATGTAGGGTTGTAGGGTCATGGTATAAGACAAGCTTTTGTAGTGGAGCAGACCAAGCTTGAGCAGCATCCCATACCCTCTATAGTTAGAGGTACGTTTTTGGTTGCTCAGTTTTAGCTTCTTATCTTTTCGATACATGGGATTCCCATAGTTTCATATTTGTTTCTTTTATGGGGAGACTTGGGCTCTTTATGTTTACATCTACTGATATCTAGATGTTATACACTCTATCGGGGAATTGAACGAATAATGTACATCAGGGAATGGAGTTGCCTCTTGAGGTTGGTGGGTGTCACTTCTTATGGGACCTCTATCTAATAAGAATGACAGTTTACAATGCCATTCTCAAGATGGACTAGTTGATCTCTTTCCAAGACATTGTTAATTGATATCTCCATAGGGTGAGTTCCACATCACCAGGGGCAAAACATTTCTACATTAGAGTGAATGGGATGTCCTGGAGATCAGAGCATGACCCAAGAATCATTGGATGGGAGGAGTTATACCCAGATTTCTAGTTTGTATCAAGATGACTAGGGGACTTCACAGATATATTTTCCGCTTGTGGTCAATCATTTTAGGGATGAATTTCCCAGGTACTTTTCAGGTTTTCCTTTATAGATATGGGTATAATTTTTTTGAGCATGTTCTAGGAGTAACACATACGTCAATTCCTCCATACAGGATGATTACCCCATAGTTACAATAGCTTAATAAGTAGTTAGAGGTGTTATAATGATAGTGTTTCATCCGACCCAGTACATCTCCTTCTAGTTTTGTTGTCCAGTTTGGGAAAAATGTAGACTTTACACTAAGAATTTTTATTATTTATTAGACTTTGAACCAGTTTATGGACAAGAACTGATATCCCTTGATGAGGATTGATGAACACTTTGATCAGCTTCAGGGAGACAAGGTGTTCTCGAAGATTTAATTGAGATCTATTTATCATCAGTTGTGCATTAGACCATCTAATATAACTCTTAACACCTTTCGTAGCAGGTATAGTCTATAAAAGAATGTGCTGATGTTGTTCGGTATCACAAACGTGCCTTCAGTTTTCATGGAACTGATAAACTGAGTGTTCCATCCATACATGGATTATTTCATTGTAGTCATCTTGGACGCTATCTTTGTGTACTCACATAATTGACACCACCATTCCACACATCTTTTGATCATTTTGACTACAATTAGAGAACATTAGATAAATGCTAAGATCTCAAAATTCCATTTCTGGATGGACCATATTCACTTATTGGGTCATGTTATATCAAAGAAAAGTGTATCAGTATACCATGAGAAATTAAGATCATTTCTTTCCAAGGAGAATCAGAAGAATGTCTTTGAGGTACAAAGTTTTCTTTGGATGGCTGGTTAATACAGTTGTTTTTATAGAGATCTTTTCATGCATAGAACAACACTGAAGGGCCTAACTAAGAAGGATGTGATGTTCGTGGGGCCAGATTCTTGTCAATCATCCTTTCAAGAGAATAAAACGAGGTATAATTCAATAGTGATACTAGTTTTTTTCAGACCTGGGGAAGAGTTTTACTATTAACTGTGATGCATCAGATATCGGGCTAGGAGCAGTGCTTACGTAGTGGTAAGGAGTCGTTGCATTCAGGTCTCGGCAGTTGAGGCCAACTAAGATGAATTACCCAATGCATAAAATTAATTTGACTGCAATTGTTCATGATCGATGTTGTTGATGACATTATCATATTGGAGATAATTTTGTGGTTCTCACCAACCACAAAAATTATCATGTATATATTTACATAGTGTGATCTAAATTTGGGACCGAGAAGGTATGTTGGTACCGTCTATCCTTTTTCATCAATCTTGTTTACATTCCTAGAAATGAAAATGATGTTACAGATGCGTTGAGTAGGAGGACTCAGATAGAGGTAGTTCGAGAGGTCAACAATGCATTATAGAATTTGGATTTATTTTAAGAGATGCATTTGGAGGTACATCTTAGATAGGGGAAGACATTTATTTCTTATGAAGTTTTTACCTCTACACTAGATGAGAGAGTGAAAATGAGGAAACTATCATATTCTAAAGTCCTGGTTCTACAAGTGAGCATTCAAAGGCGCTGTCGTGGGCACTTTCAAATGATATTGTTTCTTTACTAAGTGTAGCATAGTGGCTGACCTAGGTCATTTAATTGAGGACGAATTAGTTAAACAACCCTTATAATGTTTGAAGAAACCAAAAAAAGAAACAAAATGATAAAATATGGGGGTGGTTTGATTGAAAGTCTTTTAGAACACGAAACAAAACAATCAAGGAAATCAAGGAGTAAAAGACAATCATGAACACTGTTTCTTTAAAAGCACTACTATGAGAAGTCGTAACCAATCTAATCTACCCCTTCACCGTTCATTAATCATTATCCCATTTGATTATAATTCATTAAAATGTGACCCCCTAACCTTGTCAACCCCCGAACCCTACGGAATTTGACACAACCACATGTATTTGAAGAAATGAGCACTAGGTTTTCTTTGAGACTCCCAATCGCAGTACCCTACTTTGATTGTGGTCCAAATCCAACTTATGATCAATGGTAAATTAGGGCAGAACCTCCTCTATAGAGTTGAGAATTAATTAAGTTTAGGGATGACAGTTGAACCCTACAATTCTATCCCAAGTTGATTAGATTTTAAAATTGAAGTTTGTCTCTCTCGATTCACACAGGACTGACCTCGCGGTCAGATGCAAGTCGAGTGAGTTCCTTACAACTTAAATCTCAATTAATTTATCACAAATTATTAATTACAGTATGTTCATGGATTCAAAATAAATTAATGAAGGGGGTAGGGAATAGATCGACTATGAACGAAACTACTCTTCCATGGTTGGAATTTTCATTGTGGAGACATTTTGCATAAGCAACAGATTGAAAGGGAAATACCCAAACTTGTCTCCACTCTAAGATTCCAGAACCAAGAAGAAAAATAAAGAAGATATTAAAAGAATAACAAAGAAGATTTATTGAAGAAAAGGACTAGTTACAAGAATGAATACAATGAAACATAAGTGGAGGTGGAAGAGGAGAGCCTTCTTGGAAGAGATCCTTGCACAAAGCCTCACTTCTTCCAAGGGGTTAGAAGAGTTCCTAGGAAACCAACTATCGGATACACCTTTCCCAATCTCCGAACCAGACTCCCAAAGAGTGAAAATGTCCTTTAAATAGATTTGGGGAGGGCTAGGGTTACAAATGGTTTCAAGTGTGAATGTGGAAATTCAGGAAAATATTTTAATCCAAGTTGCACCGCCTGTTTGACCTCGAAAATGCGCGATCCATCTACTCTTACAGAAGAATGATTTGGGTGAATTTTTGTCTTCTAGATTCTATCCATATTTGGGCCACATCCAAGCACAGATAAGAATGTTATGGCCCAAATACAAAAGAACTATGAAGCCCAGCGAGTCCAGTCCAGCTTTGTCTTCATGGACCATTTACTCCAATTAAACCCACGATCTAGCTCCAATGGCCTGAATGAATGTTGTAGAACATTTAGTGAGACATTCGGTCACAAAATATTAAGTTACAATTCGGTCAATAAAAATATTTATTCACAATATACCACAGTACACTTTAAAAGTGTAAAACTGGAATTTTCACAAAATTTTCAAATGAATGATAGAATCCCAAATATTTTATAAATAAAAATATTTAACACAATTTGAGGAAATTATATAATTTATTAGCAATAAAATATTCAATAAAATAGTGTTTTATCAACTCCCCCACACTTACCCTTTTTCACTCCTGGGCAAAACCTCATATCAAGAAAACTTCAATATCAAATCAAAACCAATTTTAAAACACATATCCTTAAGATAAATCAATTTCACAACAAGAATCAAAATATTTAATTCCTTATAAAAAACATTATTTCATTTTATTTATTTATTTCATTCAATATATTTCCACTTCATTTATCCTCCCATGCACAAAACACTTACCTCACTTGAATTTTCTCTCATCACTCAAATATCAATTTTTTCTTGTAATGTCTTTCTCATCCAAACTCATAAAAGGGTCTCCATAGGCTTAATAGATTCCTACATCGCTAACCGATGTGAGTCAAGGACATATTTTTATCATGAGGACTTTTCAAGGATGTTCTATGGCTTTCGGTTGGTAGGATTAAGATGTGAAAAACTCTGAGGTTGAATGAGGAGGGCATGACTCTTTTTGAAGCCAAATTGAATTAATATAATTTTAACTTAAATATGGTCTTCTCCTAAATCCCCATAGTATCAATTCAGCTCAATAATCATTAAAAGTCATGAAAAGCTTACACCATTCATCATTTCAGCATAAAAAATTTCAATCTTCTCAAACATGATTTTCTTGAAAGCTCCAGATGGGCACAACTTTCCACCTCAATTAGAAGCTCCAGAAAAGGCACTGATTCACTTGACATGAAATCTCCAGATGGGAACAGCTTTCAATATAATGGTTTTCTTCCGTAGAAAACACATCTCTTCAGAATTTAATTTTCCACCGAAAGTATCACAGAATGTAGTGGCACAACACAAGATAGATTCCCCCCCACACTTAAGCTCAACTAGATTATGCAATTTCACTTCATCAGTTGGTTGGATAGGTAAAATTGGCATGTAATGTGGCTAACCTAACAGGATGTGCATGGATTCTAAGGGCTACAAGGATTAGATATTCATGGTAGCCCATTATAAAAAATGATTCTTTGAAATGGGGGCTTTAATACCAAACAAATGCCTCAATCATTTAAACATAAGTACCTAAAACCCTCAAGTTTTGACAGGAATAGATCAAATTCTGGTTAAATCAAGTATGGTTTGCTTCTCTCAAGAAGTGAGGTGAATGTAAAGAATTTGAAAATAATGGTTCAGAAGCCTCAAAGGAATGTGATTTCAAATATAATTACACTGAGATGTGTCATGGGATTCAAAATTCAGTGTACTTTCCATGAAATTACTAAATATTTGAACATGAAAAAAAGTCATTTCAGCATTCATTTAAGCTTAGTTTTAAGGGGTAAATTGTTTCACTTATTGATATGGATTTAAAAATGGTGATGAGAATCATTTCAGCTCAAAAGATTCAAAAACACACAGAAAATTGTAAAATAAACAGACAAACTTTTGAAAAACACACAATTTGTTTTGGTTTTTTTAACAGGAAAGCAATTGAAATTACTAAACTAAAAGGTTCCCTCCCCCACACTTAAAATATTGCATTGTACTCAATGTGAACCTATGAGATGATATATGCACATGAAATGTAGAATTTTTAAATAGGACAAATCATATAAAAGTGAAGGGGTTAGGAACAGCCTGCTGAGCTCAAGTGATGATGGGGTCATGCAGTGTGATAAAATCCACTACATCAGTATGAAGTCCCTCAATGTATCTCTTCAAACGTTTCCCATTGACTGTAAAGCTTCTTCTAGTGTCATCTTGTGTGATCTCCACTGCACCATAAGAAAAAACATTAGTCACAACATAAGGACCTAACCATCTAGAACACAACTTACCAGGCATCAGCTTCAGTCTTGAACTGTAGAGAAGAAATTTCTCTCCAACATGAAAATCCCTTTGTTGGATCATTCTATCATGAGCTTCTTTTGATCATTCCTTATAGAGCCTTGAGTTCTCATATGATGAAAGTCGAATCTCCTTAAGCTCTTGAATTTGCAACTTCCTTTGAATTCCAGCATGGGCCAAATCCATGTTGCATTTCTTTATAGCCCAATATTCCCGATGCTCGACTTCCACTGGGAGATGACATGCTTTCCCAAAAACAATCCGAAATGGGGACATACCAATGGGGGTCTTGTATGCTGTTCTATAAGCCCACAATGAAT
This sequence comes from Viscum album, assembly GCA_963277665.1. Lineage (NCBI taxonomy): Eukaryota > Viridiplantae > Streptophyta > Magnoliopsida > Santalales > Viscaceae > Viscum > Viscum album. The sequence continues at coordinate 1,463,908,233 of OY728125.1, read as the reverse complement.
CATCCAAGCACTTGCTCCAATCCATCCTATTTGGCAGCACGGTTTTCCCCAAGATTTGTTTCAACTCACGATTTGAAACCTCAGCCAGGCCATTTGGTTGGGGGTGGTATGGTGTTGATGTTTTGTGTTTCACCCCATACTTTTGAAGGAGGGATGCGAAATTCCTATTGCAAAAGTGTGTCCCTTGGTCACTGATGATGGCCTTTGGTACTCCAAACCTACAGAACATTTGAGCCTTGAAAAAATCCACTACAACATGAGAATCGTCAGTCCTGGTGGCCTTGGCCTCCACCCATTTACTCACATAATCAACAGCAACCAAAATATACAAAAATCCAAATGAACTAGGAAAATTAACCATAAAATCAATGCCCCATACATAAAAAATCTCACAAAATTGTATGGGTTGTTGGGGCATCTCATGTCTCCTAGGAATATTCCTAGTGTGTTGGCAATGAGGGCATGACTTAAAAAACACATGGGCATCATGGAACAAGCTAGGCCAATATAATCCAGAGTCCAAAACCTTCCAAGATGTCCTTTGGGGTCCAAAGCTTCCACCACAAGAAAGTGTATGACAGAAATGGAAAACAGACTCAAACTCATGATCGGGAACACACCACCTAATGACTTGGTCACTACACATACGCCAGAGGTAAGGATCATCCCACACATAAAACCTAGACTCACTTTTTAATTTTTGGACTTGATGCTTCTTCAAATTTTCTGGGATTTCAGAGGAAACAATGTAATTAACTAAATCAGCATACCAATGATGTGTACCTGGGATGGTATAGATATTCTCATCGGGGAATGTGTCCTGAAGTGGTACATGGTCCAAGGTGTCATCCTCTAGTGTCTGAGTAAGCCTACTCATGTGGTTCACCACCAAATTATCTGACCCCTTCTTGTCCTTTATCTCAAGGTCAAACTCTTGAATAAGGAGAATCCAACAGATAAGTCGTGGATTTGCATCTGGCTTCTTCAGGAGGTACCTCAAAGCTACATGGTCAAAAAAACTACTTTAGAGCCCAATAAATATGAACGCAATTTATCTAAAGAAAATATGACAACAAGAAACTCTTTTTCCGTTGTTGTGTAATTTTTTTGGGCTGAATCCAATGTCCTTGATGCATAAGAAATCACATGTGAACGTCCTTCAACCCTCTGAGATAAGACAACTCCAACCGCGAAGTTGGAGGTGTCGCACATAAGCTCAAATGGAAGGTCCCACCACGGGGGTTGTATGATAGGTGGAGTGGTCAGACGTTGTTTTATCTCATCAAATGAATTCCTATAAGAAACATCAAACACAAAATCAGAATCCTTTTGAAGTAATCTTGACATTGGAAGAGCAATATTACTAAAATCTTTGATGAAGCGCCGATAAAAACCTACATTCCCTATGAAAGATCTAACATCACGCACACATTTAGGATATGGAAGGGATGAAATATTGTCTATCTTATATCTATCAACCTCTACCCCATGTTTTAACACTACATGCCCTAAGACAATGCCTTGATCTACCATGAAATGACACTTTTCAAAGTTCAGGACCAGATTCTTCTCAATATAATGATTCAATACCTTTCCCAAACTCTTTAGACATTCATCAAATGAGGATCCATACACTGTAAAATTATCCATAAATACCTCAATGAAAGTTTCAATGAAATCAGAAAAAATACTCACCATGCAACTCTGGAAGGTACCTGGGGCATTGCAAAGTCCAAATGGCATTCTCTGGTAGGAAAATGTGCCAAAGGGACAGGTGAATATATTCTTCTCCTGATCATCTGGAGCTATAGGAACCTGAAAATATCCAGAAAATCCATCCAAGAAACAATAGTGTGCTTTCCCAGATAGTCTCTCAAGCATCTAATCGATATATGGGAGGGTGAAATGGTCTTTGTGAGTGGAATGATTTAGTTTCCTATAATCAATACACACACGCCAACTGTTTTTCACCCTCATTGGTATTAACTCATCTTTCTCATTTTTAACAAAAGTAACACCAGTTTTCTTAGGTACAAACTGGACAGGTCTTAACCACTGAGAATCTGAAATGGGATAGATTATACCTGCCTCGAGAAATTTTTCAACTTCTTTTTTAACAACCTCTAGAAGGGTTGGATTGAGTCTCCTTTGTGGTTACCTCACTGGTTTATCCCCATCCTCCAAGAGAATCCTATGCATGCAAATGGAGGGGCTAATACCTGATATGTCAGCCAAGGTCCACCCAATCGCCCTGATGTTCTCCCTCAAAATATTCAAAAGATATACTTCATATTCAAAAGGGATATTGTTCGAAATGATAACAGGTAATCTCTCACCACTCAAAAAGTATGAGTATTTCAGATTTGGTGCCAATGGCTTGAGTTCTAATAAAGGAGGGTGTAGTATGGATGGAGACATTGAAGGAACTGAAATATGTGCACAAAGAGAATCAGTGTCACAATAGACATCATCAAAATCAGAGAATAAAGCATCAAATTCATCATCATACTCAACAGCCATTTCATAATCAGAGTGAACATGATCAAAATCATAATATGAATCCATTTCAAAATCAAATCTTAGAGAGTATTGTTCATTAAAAATGGGTGTAGAAATACTCTTAGACATCAAACTAGAACCAATACTCATAATCTCCCTAAGCATAGGAAAATCCAATTCCATGGGGTTTTACTTGGTGGTTCAAAATGGGAGATAACAAAAGCAGAATGGTCCTCTGAGGGCTACTTCATAGAATCCATAACATTAAATATCACAACTTCATTGCCAAATTCCATGGAAAGTGTAACCTCATTGACATTTATTATAGTTTTTGCAGTTTTGATGAAGGGCCTACCTAAGATAATGGTGGCATGAGAACTTACCTGATCATACTCCATGTTAAGAACATAGAAATCCGCTGGAAAGATCTTGTCTCTTACCCGGACAAGTACATCCTCAAGGACTCCCTCTTGATATGTCGTAGCTCTATTCTGCAATTGCACCACTACTCTTGTTGTCTTCAACTCACCAACCTGCAAGGAAGAGAATACAGAGTGAGGCATCACATTTATGTAAGCACCTAAATCACAAAGTGCATCAGAAAAGTGTAACTCCCCTATGGTGCATGGTATGGTGAATGTCCCAGGATCCTTGCACTTCGTTGGAATTGACATGGTTGGTGTGATGAGTGCAGATACGTTCCTTCCAAGGTCGATCCACTCATTTCCCTTTAGCCCTCTTCTATTTGTACACAGTTATTTTAAGAATTTCGCATACCTCGGTATTTTCTTGATGGCTTAAAGTAGAGGGATGTTGATCTCGACACTCTTGAATATATCGAAAACCACTTTTTTCATTGCCTCTTCATCCATCTTCTTAGTTTGTACAACTCTATTTGGGAATGGAAGGGGTTTATGAGGAAGATCATCAACCTTTTACTTACCTTTATCTTTCTCCTTGGGTTTCTCATCATTTGGTATGGGATGGGGCTTCTCCAGAGTTGAGGTGAATCCCAGTGGTATTGTAGGTGCAGATGTGTCAACTGTTTTCTTCCAACTTCTCAATGTGATGGCACTGACATTCCCCTTGGGATTGGGAGTAGGTTGGGAAGGAAGGGCTCGAGAGTTCTTACTTACCAATTTGTGGAGGGTGGTGGCAATTTGGCTCATTTGTGTCCTCAACTCCCTCAACTCAGAACCTTGACTCTTCAGCTCATTCTGTTGATTGAGAACAATTTGTTTCAAAAGATCATTAGTATTAGAATATACCTTTGGTTGAGAAATCCCATGTTATTGACTTGTTGATGCTTAGGCCTCAAATATCCTTTGGGGTTGTTGGAAACCTTGTTGGTAAGGTGGAGGCTGCTGGATGTTTTTTTGAAAGGGGGGCCTTTGTTGATGTCTAGAGCCAAACCTCATATCTGATTGATCTCTCCATCCTTGGTTGTAAGTTGGAGAAAATGAATAAAACTTCTTTTGGGGATATGGTTGTTCTTGCTACTGAAATGGTCTCCCTGGGAATATTGCTGCACAATCCTCTATCTCTTGTAGTTGTGGGCAACAGTCAGTTGGGTGGCTTGTCTCAGTGCAAATGCCACAATGCCTTGAAGGAGGGGGTAGAGATGTCTTTTGTTCCAAATCAATTTTCTTCACCATAGTGGTCAATTCTTCCAACTTAGTATCAAACAAATGACTTTCATGAGAAGAAGGACTTACCCGATGTACTCCCCTGACATGTGGTGTACCTCTATCTCCAAATTGTTGGGAGTTTTGGGCCATCCTGTCTATCAATGAATGTTCAACTGCTGGTATTTTGTCCACCAATGCTCCTCCATCTGCGGCATCCACCATGCGCATCTCCATATATTTGAGTCCTTCGTAGAAGTACTGGATAAGTAGGTGCTGACTGATTTGGTGATGTGGGCAGTTTGCACATCACTTCTTGAAGCGCTCCAAATACTCATACATCGACTCCCCTTATGCCTGCTTGATCCCTGATATCTCCTTTCAAATGGATGTAGTCCTGGATGCTAGAAAGAACCTCTGCAAGAAAAGACGTTTCAAATCATTCCAACATGTTACGTCTTCAGGTTGTAAATAGTACATCCAATCCTTTGCAACTCCGTCAAGCGAGAATGGGAATGCTCTTAATTTAAATTTATCTTCAAAGACATTTCTTGGTTTAATAGTCGAGAAGACTACATTAAATTCCTTTAAATGTTTGTTTGGGTCCTCCCCAGATAATCCATGAAACTTTGGAAGAAGGTGAATTAGTCCAGATTTAAGTTCAAATTCTGATTCAAGAGTTGGGTATGAAATGCAATTTGGTTGATAGTTAATATCTGGTGCGGCCAATTCTCGAATGGTTCTATTATGTTCATTTACATTATTCCCAGCCATTGGTTCATGTTTTAGTTTGGATTTAGATTTGTTTCAAATTTCAGTGTTTCCAAATTGGAGGAGTTCTCCTATTGGGTAAATGTCGACACTTCCCGTGGATCGAGATTGCCTGATTCGAGCCCTAAGGATGCGTTCAATCTCGGGGTCTAGATCAAAGAGATCCTCAGGTTGGGACCGTGTCATAAATCATATAAAAATAGAGAAATGAAGAAGAAGAATAGACCACTAAATCATGACAATGGAGTTCAATTGATGGTCTAAAAAAATTAAGAAGAAGAAGAAAAAAATGAACCAACATTGAGAAAGGTGAAAGAAGAAAGAGAGAAGAGGAAGAAGATAATGAAATAAAAAAATACCTCTAATTGATTGAGAAAACTATTTCCTCCCTGGCAACGACGTCAAATTCCAAATTTTAAAGGCGCTGTTGTGGGCGCTTTCAAATGATATTGTTTCTTTACTAAGTGCAGCACAGTGGCTGATCTAGGTCGTTCTCTTGAGGAGGAATTAGTTTAACAACCCTTAGAAGGCTTGAAGAATCCAAAAAAAATAGAAACAAAATTATAAAAGTTGGGGGTGGTTTGATTGAAAGACTTTTAGAACACGAAACAAAACAATCAAGGCAATCAAGGAGTAAAAGACAATCACAAACATTGTTTCTTTAAAAGCACTACTATGAGAAGTCGTAGCCAATCTAATCTACCACTTCACCATTATTTAATCAATATCCCATATGATTATAACTCCTTAAAATGTGGCCCCTAACCTTGTCAACTCTCGAACCCTACGGAATTGGACACAACCACATGTATTTGAAGAAATGAGCACTAAGTTGTCTTTGAGACTTCCAATCATAGTACCCTACTTTGAGTGTGGTCCAAATCCAACATATGATCAATGGTCAATTAGGGAAAAACCTCCTCTCTAGAGTTGATAATTAATTAAGTTTAGGGATGAGAGTTGAACCCTACAATTCTATCCCAAGTTGATTAGATTTTACAATTGAAGTTTGTCTCTCTCGATTCACACAGGACCGACCTCGCGGTCAGATGCAAGTCGAGTGAGTTCCTTACAACTTATATCTCAATTAATTGATCAAAAATTATGAATTACAGTATGTTCATGGATTCAAAATGAATAAATGAAGGGGTTAGGGATTTGATCGACTATGAATGAAACTACTCTTCCATGGTTGGAATTTTCATTGTGGAGACGTTTTTCATAAGCAACGGATTGAAAGGGAAATAGCCAATCATGTCTCCACTCTATGATTCCAGAACCAAGAAGCAACAAAAATAAGATAGTAAACGAATAAAAAAGAATATTTATTGAAGAAAAGGACAAGTTACAAGCATGAAAACAATGAAACACAAGTGGAGGTGGAAGAGGAGAGCCTTCTTGGAAGAGATCCTTGCACAAAGCCTCACTTATTCCAAGGGGTTAGAGGGGTTCCTAGGAAACCAACTCTCGGATACACCTTGCCCAAGATCCAAACCAGCCTCCTAAAGAGTGAAAATGTCCTTTAAATAGAGATGGGGAGGGCTAGGGTTACAAATGGTTTCAAGTGTGAATGTGGAAATTCAGGAAAATATTTAATCCAAGTTGCACCGCCTGTTTGACCTCTAAAACGCGTGATCCAGCTGCTCTAGCAGAATAATGATTTGCGAGAATTTTTTTCTTCTTGATTCTCTTCAAATTTGGGCCACATCCAAGCACTGATAAGAATTTTATGGCCGAAAAACAGAAGCACTATCCAGCCCAGCGAGTCCAGTCCAACTATGTCTTCATGGCCCATTTACTCCAAATAAACCCATGATCTAGCTCCAATAGCCTGAATTAAAGTTGTAGAAACTTTAGTGAGGCATTAGTTCACAAAATATTAAGTTCCAATTAGGGAAGTAAAAATATTTATTCACAATATACTACATTGCACTTTAAAAGGGTAAAACTGGAATTGTCACCAAATTTTCCAATGAATGATCAAATCCCAAATATTTTATAAATAAACATATTTAACACAATGTGAGGAAATTATATCATTTATTATCAATAAAATATTCAATAAAATAGTGTTTTATCAAGCATGTCAGGAGGGGAACCTATTACAGGATGGACATTAGGTGGGGATGAGATCTTGCACATTCATGGATACGTATGGCTATTAGAAGACATACACGAGGAGCTGATGTGGGATTTTCACTCCTCAGTTTAGGCAGTTCATCCTGGCGTCAGCATGATGTATCGTGATCTACATCATTGTTATTAGTTACTAGGACTGAAGAGGGGTGCTTTCGGTTTTTTGACGAGGTGTTACACCTATCAGTGGGTGATGGCCAAGCATCTGTGACTAGTAGGGCTTTTTCAACAATTACCCATTCTCGAGTGGAAGTGAAATGTTTTCACGATAGATATCATGATTGGTTTGTTGAGGTCATCTCGAGGGAATGATGCAGTTGGGTTATAATTGATATACTTTGTAAGGGTTCACATTTACTAATGATCAAATAAACTTTCATTGTTGAATAGTTGGTAATGTTTTACATCAGGGAGATTGTACGTTTACATGGGATTTCACACTCCATCATTTCAGATAAGTATGCTCGTTTAGCTTCTCAGGTCTCGAAGGGACTACATAGGGATTTGGGTACAACGGTAATTCTGAGTACAGATAAACATCCCCAGACATATTCCTAGTCCTATCACATGATTCAGGTGCTGGAGGACATGCTTCAAGAATGAATCCTAGATTCTGGAGGTTCATGGGTAAAGCACATACCTCTGGTGGATTTTTCATACAATATTAGTTTTCAAGAAACTGTTCACATGGAACCTAATGTGGATTGTTCAATATGCCATACCGATCACCGCAATGTTAGCTAGAGGCAGAAGAGGTAGCTATGTTAAGTCCTCGTCTTGTCCAGGAGACCAGAAAGCAGGTGGAGTTGATTCGGAAGAGAATGTTTGCTGCACATTCACAATAGAAGTCTCTTGCTGATCGTTGACGATGACCTTTAGAGTACAAGGCCAGAGATCAGTTTTTACTATATGTCACATTTTGATTAGGACATAGGAGGATTAGAAGATAGTGAAATAATTAACTGAGATACGTCGGGACTTTTGATGTTTTGGAGGGATTCGGGTCAATTTTCTATTGATTGCAGTTACTTCATAGATATCAGACTATGCATGACATCATCGACATTTCCCAGCTATGAAATTATTTTTCAAACATGTCCCATGTATTTTAACCCTAGTAGGTTGATTTTTAGCTGGAAAAATCAATCAAGGTGAATTTTATCAGGGTTGTTGACCACATATTGAAATATCTCCATTGCTGGTCTGTTCCTTTGGTACGACTACTATGGTAGCATGGGCGAGTATAGGAAGAGACTTGGGAGAGGGAGGACGATGTATTATTGATGCGGTTGGATGTATTCTGGGATTATTCTTCGTCACCACATTGATAGAGAAATTTAGGAATGAATTTATTGAAGGATGATGTTTTTATGAACTCGAATCTTTTTTCCAAGTATGTTTTTCAATTTAGGTTGTTTTTATGGAAATATTAAAGAACGAAAACTTCATGAGTACACTATATATACAGACTTGTAAACATCGTGTACTCGGGCATCAAGTCCATGTTATGCTTCTCTGTGGCACGACCGCATTCACGACCATGTGACGATGTGGCAGGGCCGCTTATGGACGGATCTGGTAAAGGCCTATACACACCATTTATCATTAGAGGATGTGCCAGGTATTTTTATTGTTAACTATTATATCAGATCATGGATGTTTCTAATCGAGAGAATATTCTTCATCTAGCGTCATATCATCCAAGAGCGAAGAATATCATTGATACTTCCTTGAGCCCCTGTTTGGTTGTCCGTTCATCTAATGGAACATCATAGATTATGTTGGAATCTCATCGACAAGTTATTCATTATTCTGGAGCCTCTTCTCTGGATTTCTCATATTTCATGACATATCTTTGATGGAATGTTTTTGATATTTTTGTAGATCTACCACATTCTAGGATGATTCAATGTATGAGGTCCAACCAAATCCATCATATAACGTAGAGGTAGGTGGTTTCTGTTTTCCACATATGTCGTTGAATTATATGATAAAAAATTACCCAATACCCTAGTTTAGTGCATTGCGTGTTTAGGGAAGGTAAACCTATTAAGGATTTTTATGCCTTCTTCTCTAGAGTATAAGTTTTTTATTGTATATTGGGTTAATTACCTTGCTCTGGATGTGTTTTTCCATGATTTTTTGATATTGTCCATTGGGTCTAGACATTCATGTTTGTATGTTTGTTTTCTATGAATAGCACTATTATAATGGAGTGGATATTTTAGGACATGATTGTGATATGAATTGAAGTCATTTATCCATGCAGTATTAGAGATTTAAATTGGTTTCTAGTTTCTGTTTGGGAATGATTGCATTACACATGGTTGTGGGAACCTGGTGTAGTGAGACTATCGGGGGAATGGACGTTGAGGGCTTCCCCATAGTGCCTATTACAATTCACATTGAGAGACCATATTTGGGATGGACATTAGTGCTTCCTTGGAGTTTTTTTAGTTCCATGTTGAGATAGAACAATGGGAATTATATTTTGAGTGCTTCTTTAGAGTGTTTGTAGTATACTGTTATGAGACCACAAGTGGAATTGACGGTGAGTACTTTCTCAGAGAGTCTTTGTTAAGCTGATCCTAATGGGTTATACTGTGAGAGCCTCCCAGCGGTTTTTTGAGACTGCTTGTTTTATTATTTTAATAAATTTAAATTAATATAGTGGAAACTTTAGGATAATATACTTTTGAGTACTTACTTTTTTATTACTTCATTTTTCATATTGCCTTCAATATATATTCACTGACAGATAGGCATCGAACATTGGGTAGTTTCCTACTTGGATTCGTCTAACATGATATTTCGGTCATGATTTTGGGCCCAAATATATTATATTACTATATGTATAGATAAATTAAAACACACTTCTACAAGATGTACTTGATTTTTCTGATGCTTGAGAGCATGGGACGATATTTTGGCATGAGATGTTGGAAGAGTTTATTTGTTTACATTGTACTTTGGTTTAGTAAATTATTTCAGAATTGTGAATTGTTGGGATGATTTCTGAGACATATGTGACATGAAATTGTTATATATATGTGCTCTAGTGGTTATTTTACTTTCATTATTCCATTGTTTTTCTATTGTACGGTATTACTACTTCTGTGACTTTTGATTATTTCTTCCACTATGTTACTCTGCCAATGAGTGCGTAGTTTCTTCATTATCACAACCAAGTCCCTTACTGCTAGTTAGTAGCCTATGGTTTTTAGGGAAATGCACTATAGGTCATGTGGCCAACTGGGAACAAGGCTCTTTTGGGTGGATCCCAAAATCGGGACGTTACATGATCCACTATGTGATATCTTTTAATATCACCACATGTGCAGCTGTAATAATGGAGAAAACTACACAAAATATTTATATGGTTAAACAAAATCCTATTCCTTGTTGACATTAGATATTCCTCCGATTACATATTATTCACTATCTATCAAGAGATTATACTACTCCCATCTCCAACATAGATACTTATTACTTTTAGTTCCAACAAAAACAGTCATCTTTCTCTCGAATCCAACTAAGAGACTTATTACTTTTAGCAAGAATTGAATGATTTTACATTCTCCTATATTATACTAAGAGACTAAACTACTTTCATGTTTATGTTAAATACATCCCTGTTCCACGAACCAATCGAGAGACTTCTCCTACTTCGAATGACAACCAAAACACTCTTTCCTTTCGTCAGGGATTTACCCTCTGCAAGATGATCTTTTGATATTCTTCTAGAATTTTTCTAAATCACAATTTCTCTTGTACACTTTATTTTCCTTAAATAACAACTTATTAGGTATTTGGGTATTTCTCTATAGTTAGGGTCACTTGTATATGACTAGTTTTTTAGTGAAAAATATTTTCTAGTGATTCTTCCAAATGTATGATATCTTTTCCGCACTAATATGTGATACAATGCTTCAAAAAATACAAAAAATATTTTTTTATGAATTATAGAACATTAAAAAAATAAATTGAATATTTTCTACAACATCATGCATGTTGAACACAGTGCATGGTATTCTCATCCAAAACCCTTGAACACATAATATTTATTATTATTATTTTTTGTTCTTATGTTGGGTTCTCTATCATTGGATTTTTTTTCACAATAAATTCACGCTGCCATGCATAAAATAGATCTGGGTGTCTCAAACTATTCATTCTTGTTTGATGATATTTTTCAAGCAATCATGTACTTACATTTTCATGAAAACCAAATATCTTGTCTTTTTAATGTCCATTTCAGACAAACTGATTTATAAATCCCTTCGAGTAGGCCAGTGAGGCTTCACAAAAACCATTTATTCTTGAAACCCACCAGTAAATGATTTTTATGTTAGGTGGCCATGATATCTCTTTCACTAGACATTCGTGTGAGATATTATTATTTACATAAGAAAAATCATAATGGTGTCTTTTCATCTTTACAAAAATGTTCATAGTTCTCAATTTCTCAAGAAACAAGGGCATATCAACACAATTGCAATACTCAATATTTATAGGAAAAACATCTCTCACTATCACATCCTAAACCTACATGTTTCAATCCACATTAGGGCTTCGAGAAATATCCAATGTCAAGGTATTTTTTACCTCACTCCAAGTCATTTAGTGTTTCTCAAATATTCCTCAAGATTGATGGAATCTCGGCAAGGGATGATTTTTTCCTTCATAGTGAGAGTATGAAATGAATGATATAAGGGTCATGTGATCTTTTATGAAAATATTGAACATATATTGTATGAATGATATCTAATTTACTAGTATCATCCTTGTTAGTATAAATTTTATAAAACTGATTTATACATGAATGATGATTATTTCAAGCATTTTTTTCCACCTTATTCATCTTAACTATACTTCCTTGATTTCATTTTTTATCATGGTTTTATATGGATTAATCAGTGGTTGTCAATTACTAAAGATATCACGTGTAGAAACCCTCTACAACTAGATGAGGAAGACAATGATGTGGAGGCTCAATGATCATCATATAGCATTATATCAGATGGTAGCATTATTTATATATCTTTTTTATGAAGATCGATAGTTCCATGGTTATTCTATCACCAATTGGGCAAGAAATTTGTTGGAAACTACTATTTAATAATATATATTCCATCATCTTTTCGAGCCGACAGTGGGGTTTGGCACCCAAAACACTCCTAGACCTTAGGCTTCATGGTTCATACTTCACTTTTGTTGGCCCACATTCCAAATTGGTCAATCCACATGTACACACTCACCTACACATCCCATCTAGATTAATGCAATCCCACTCACACCATTGTCTCTATGCGGGATTCATGTATTAACTCCATCACGCAGTAGGGGTTTCTTACCAGTTGTTTGAGATTGATTTGTTCCATGTGGCTTCAATTACTGGCTGTATTTTTTTATGTATAGACTTCCAAATGTACTTAGAAGAATTCAAAGTATATAATTGATAAAATTAATCATTTTCACAATTTTTCACCCCAAAAGATTTCTAAAAATAAATTTAACTGATTGAAATTTTGTTTTATAGAGATATTTATATCTATCTTTTAAACATTATTTTTCCACTTCTATGATTTGAATTTCAACAAACGGTCAGCTACAGTTTTGTTCTGTAAGTTATCTAGAGTCATATGGAACCAACTTGATTTTTTGGTGAATAGTAACATACCCTTATTAATAGTAATATGAATAGTAATATGAACCGATTTTGTAGTAAATTTTGTTATTATTATATTTTATTAAGGCTTTAAGATAATTAAAACTTGGATAATTTTTCAATTTGATATAAAAACATTTATAGAAATAAATTTTAAATTTTTCAACAAATTATGATTTTATTTAAAAATTAAATTAATAATATTTATAAATTTATTTTCAAAAAATGGAGATCATTTTTGAATTCCACATGTCGAGAAATGGTTTGGATAAATTTTTGGGAATTTTCTGAAATTCAAGGTTTTCTATGAATAGTATAATACGATAAAATGCGATAAATGATAAATAGTGGATTTACTACACAATGGGTGATTCAAGAATGATGTAAGACCACATGGTTCTAACTCACATGTAATTTTTACTATTTGGGGTCACATAATTTAAGAATATTCATAGTCTTGAGCAAAAATATTATAAAAATGATTAAAATAATGTAAAACACCTCCTCTCTCCACTAAAAATACCACCTTTATTTCCATCTTCCTCCCACCCCTCCCAATCCTTGATCCTTATTTAGGATCTACCCAGTACTTCTAAAATGTATTTTCCTGACTCCCTAGAGTTACTGGTATCACCAATAGGCCAAAACCAAAGTCCATAAGAAGGATCTCAAGGAGAAGAGATCAGGAGGTAAACATATCCTTTTGTTTTCATACTTTTATTTAATTTTATATTATTATTTTTTTAATTTCTTTTAAATTATGTTGTTATTTATCATTTAATATCCCCCATTATACCCATATTATGTATAAATGATGATATTACCCATTTCACTCATCAAAATAGATCATGAAATTTTTGGATACATTGTTTGGCTACCAAATTTTTGTAAGGGATTTCTCAAAATTTCTTTTATTTTGAGAATATTTTCTTTTATTTTTATTTCCTAACTTCCCCTTATACAATATGAATAGTTGATACATTATTTAAAATAATCTATATTTTATAATATTTACGGAATACTGTCAATTACATTTCTTCTCATCTCTCTCTTATTCATGAAATAAAAACACATTTTGCGATGTGTCGAATTACTAACATAGTTGATGTTGTGATTTGAATTTATTTTACTTCCTTCTTGACAGGTAATGAAACCATATTTATGGTTAAAACATATTATAATTTATGAATTATATCTTATATTATGTTTGGTAATCATTTAATACACATGTAATCAATTTATAAGAAAAATTACTTCATTACGATCATAGAATCGCTAAAATGACCTAAACAAATATCAATAATTTTTTATCTTATGAATCTTTATTATTTAAGAATTAAAAATGATAAATTATATTATTTATGTTTTTGGAAATATTTAAATACCAGTCCATACCAATTATATAGTTTCACTTCCAAAAGACAAGAATATCAATCATTAACTGATCAGGGAAAACATGTAATGAACACACCCAAAACAAATGAATGAACAAAATAATAATAATTATAGGGTGATATGATGTTATAAAATGATCATATAAAGTGTTATAAACATGAATACTTTTCTTTAATATATTAATAACACAATTTTAACCATCATACAAGAGTATTAAACAAGTTTTATGTATGAAAACCCCGAGGTAAGAGAATTATTAACCCAATATCCATTATTTAGGTTAACTTTCACTTCATTATTTATGCGGTATTAAAAAATTTTGTGTGATGGTTTTTGGTTATATTATATTCAATTATGTACATTTATTGTTTATATAATTATTCAATCAAACTTATTTACTCTCACATGAATTATATGATATTTTTAAGGGACTTTTATTTTAAAAATTTTCTTTTAAAATTCTATTATATGAAATTCAAAAGAAATTTTTTTATGGAATTTTTTAGGTATTATGATTATGTTTTTGTTCTTTGGAATTTGTTATGATGATTTGTGGGACCTATATTTCCCTCAAATTCATATTTATGTGTTTGTTAGAGGTCATTTGTATTGTTACTCCATGTGAAACTACAATGGTTACACAAATTGTATAGAGCCTATTTGGGTTACAATGTATGAGCTAGATGAGAGGGTAAAAAGATTTCGTATGTAATTACCCAAGATAAAATTATGCTTATATTTATTTTAATATGATATGTGTGGATATTTGGGAAATATCATGTTTCACAAAGTATGTATATATGGGTGACAGGTGTGTCCTTTGGAAATGTTATCATACGATAAAAGTATTCATGGACTAATTTGTTATTTCCTTCCTTTTATATCACATACTGAGATTTTTGTTCTCATCCCATGTTTTTAAATTATTTTCATTTTTTATAAGGATGTGTATGAAAAAGAATGAATCCATGTTAATTTTTTTAATAATTTTTAAATAAATCATGATTTATTTGAAATGTTTTATATTTTGCAAGAAATAATTAATAATTTTATGGTTTCCACTCTATAATAATGTCTAATGTTCTGGATGTAATATGTCCAAATTATATAAAGATATAATCTAATAAATATCATCAATGTGAAAGGAAATGATTTCTTGACTAAATTCAAGATTATGTAATGTAATAAGGTCAAGTCCTTATACTCCACTCCTCATGAAAAATAAAAATTTCAAGGTCTTATATTAATTCCTATTATTCTAAATATTTATATATGAAAATAAATATTTTAATGATCTTAAATTCCTCATAAATATTCATCTAATAATATTTATATTACATTGACATCATAAAAAAGTATTTTTATTCTTGTTGTAGACATATTTCCCCTTAGTGCATGTCTTTAACATCTAATAGTAGTTGAAAAAATCATCTCATAACAAAGATAATTTATCAAGCATGAAATATAATTCTATTATATTAATCCACATAAATTATCCAAGAATATCCACCTCATCTTCCACTCCAAAGACACATATTGACATGTCCTTGAAAAAATGCAGCACATGGACCAAACGTATCCACTTTTGTATTTTTTTAATATCTCGTCTCATATTTATATGTAAATATGTGTTCTTAAATCATTCTACCCCTTATTGAAAATAAATTAAATAGATTTGTAGGGGTTTTATACTATTCTCAATCTTCCCAATATATTATTTCATCCATTTTATGATTTTTACATGAACAATTATGAGATAGGAATGAAATCATATGGTTTATATTAGAAATGATCCAATATGTATTCTACTATAAGAATGTGTAGGATAACATAATGGAGAAAAAAAGAGTTATATTACAAGGATAACATTGTTTTCCATAAATTAACACACATGTGAAGTCATGCTCTTTTATTCTCAATTCTCATTTAAGGGGCTTCAAAAAAATAGTTTTTTCAATGAAATGAAAAATTCTACAAACACATCAATAAATAAATTAAAAAATTTAAGTGAAAATAAATAACACCCCAACTAATGTTTTAATCAACTTAAATCCCCCTTAATTCATCTTATTATTACAAATATGAATTATAGATGAATATGTGATTGGAATAGTTCATTATTCAGGTTTGAAATATTTCTAGAATTTCCAGATCTATAGGTATTAATTTGAATCAATTATTTTTCAGAAGGAAGATATGCCTCAGGAGATGTACTACATTCATCACCATAGATATATAATTTATTTTTTAATTAAAAAACATCATTCAACTCTTTTACTATTAGTTCATATAAAATGAGAAAGGGAATAAGGAGGGACCTTCTTGTTATTTAGGGGTAACATTCTGGCTGAGAACAACCTCTCAACATGGGCCATTATTTTCTATAAATTTTTATAAAATTATCATTATATTTTTTTGGAACATGTTTTTCCACATAAATTTATGTAACTACTTAATTTCCTTTAAATTTTATAATTTATTTTTTCTTCCACAAATTTTTTATAAAATTTATTTTCTGTTTTCTGTTCAATTGAAATAAAAACAATATACCATTTAGGGACATTATGTGTCTTCTCAGAATCATTAAATTATATGACACTATTTTTTTATTAAATATTATTTACTTTCATAACATAGGTAATAATTCATGGTATTCTTTTTATGAATTTCTTAGTTGTTTGTCCCTTCTTCTTAAATCATCCTCAAACATATTCTAAACATTAATTACTTGTCTTAATTGGAAGCTTATATAGATTTATGGTCACACAATTCTTTCTATGAGAAAATTTTCTCATCTATTCAAATTTAAATACTTTAGATTATTTCTTATTTCATAACAATGATATTTTAAACAAGGAAATTATGTTTTGGTCCCATACATTTCATATAAACATAAAAAACAATTGAACGTTCATCTTCCACCTTGATATACATTCTGTAAAGACACTTATTATTTTACATATTCAAAACATGAATTATTTTTATAAGAGGTAGTGATTTTCTTCACTAATTTAATTCAGCCTTTTATGTAGAATATAGATCTCATATTTATTCTGGGTTAAACTAGGTTTAGATTTATTTTTACCAACTTTAATCTTGGTTGATTTGGTTAATTATTCTTTTCTTCTCTCATCTTCACCTTTTCCTTCCCTAAATTAAGTCCTTATATTATTTCCATGAATTTTAATGTTATTCCAAAATTCCAATGCCCAATGTACAAAATTACAACAACACTAAAAATAGATTATGAATTTTATAATATTATTTTCTACTATAATCTTTTCAGATTTCATATATTGTGAAAATTTATATTTTTGATTAGAACCACAACTATTTTGGAAATATATTCTGGAAAAAATATTTATACATATTTTCTGAAACACCCATGATCGGTAGGTTTTGTTTTTATCTTTCTTCACACATAATTTCCCATAGTTTTATTTGAAAATTATAATATCGATTGATATCACATTAATACATAAAATAGTTTCTAGATTATGATATTTCTCATTCTTAGAGGATGATTCCATTTGATTAGTGGATAATCCCATGATCTTTATGGTGTCATGATCCTCAATGCATACATGTTTGGAAGCATCTATTTTATTAGATACATGAAATATATCCCCATTTAGTGATTCCTGATTCTTCAATATCACCACCTTCTCTAAACACATCAGGTTGAGAGTGTTCTCCTCGTACTTAACTATGATCATATTGTCTCCCAATCCAAATTCTTCTTCATTAGTTGATATTCATGATATTTTCATTAGTATTCAAAATAATTATCATGTTTTTGGACATTTTTTATTTATAATTTATTTGATGAACATGGACACACACACACATATATATATACATTCTGCAATTTTTCAAATGCATGGAATGATTCTAAAAATTGAATCTCAAATAAATCATTCACAAAAACATTTGTTTATTATTCCTCTTTTACTTAAACATATATTTTATTATAAAGAGAAATCATATCATGCATTGCTTCCAGAAACATTATGAGATTATAGAATATTCCAACCATCATAGCCAATTCCTCTTTCATAACATTAACCTCTTCTTGAATATTTACTTTTTCATCTCGATTATCCTTGATGTCTTAAAGAATAAATTTTACCCCTTATTTATGGATTTTCTTCATATGTTCTTCAAATACAAAATCAATATCACTATGTGATACAACATCATCACAAATTGAGTATGATACATCAGATAAAGAATATCCAAGACAATTATTGCAACATATAACACTCTAATAACATTCGGTTAGTGGTGAATTTTCCTTTACTACATGTTTATTCCTCAGCTTCGATGATTTTTTCTTCTTTTCGTTCTTTAGAGTCTTGGTAGAAATATCCAGATTATTATCCACTTGAGTAGCTTTTTTTATCCTTCTGATGTAGGTCAATCATTTTATAATATATTAACTTCATAAATACTCACTTGAATCATTTAAGGTAACCTATTCTCTGATACAACTTATACCACACCAGGCTGTATTTTGTGCTATTGAGGGGGGGGGTGATTTAGTGGAACATTTATTTAATGAATTATTTTAATATTTAATCCAAATTTATGAAAATGATAAGGTTCTATATCCACTCAATAGTATTCATCAATATCACCTCATGTGGAGTTGTAATAATGGAGAGACCCCAACATAATATTTACATGTTTTGACAAATGTCTAGTCCATAATGCAACTAGTTATTCCCCTAATTAAATATTTTTCAATGTAAAACAAGTGATTACACTACTCCCAAATCCAACTGAGAGGCTTATTGATTTTATATCCAACCAAATTACTTATACCTCTTTCATCTCTAACTGAGAGACTTATTAATTTTATATTCATTTGGAATAATTCATATGCTCTAGATCATAATGATAAACATAACTTCTTTTAGCTCTGATATAAAAAAATCTACCTGCTCCAAACTCCAATCTAGACACTTCTCTAACATCTAGAACCAACTGAAAGTCATATTCATTTCTTCATGTCTTGGTCCACAAAAAACATGATCTTTTGATCTACCTCCACGAGCATGCTTAATCACAATTTCTCGTGTAAACGTCATGTACCATATGTTGTTTTTTTATAATAATTTTGATCACCTAAATATGACCAGTTTCTTTAATAAAAAAAATGATCGGGCGATTCTTTCTTATAACTGATGTCTTAACCTCACTAAGATATATGAAATTGGTACAAAAAATATATTCAATATTATTTTATTTAATATTGAACATAAAAAATCTAAAAGGAATATTCTTAACAAATTTATAAAGATTAAAAATATTTCATGGCCTTCTCATTTAAAACTCTAGAACATAGAATAATTATTATTATTATCTTATGTATTTATTTTGGGTTCACTATATATGTTTGTTTTCACACTTCAACTTCATGTTTCCTTCTATAAAAAAGAACAAGGCGTCATAACCCGTGCATGCTAGTTTCATGAGATCCTTTATACATGCATATACTAACATCCTCATGAAAACCCAACATCATGTATTTTCAATGTTCACTTCGTTCGAATAAGGGTAATGCAACTTCTCATAAATATATCACACAAACTACTGTTTCAATCACATAGAACAAACAGGAATAGATTTGCGTAAACCCATAATATATAAAACCCATGAGTGTATAATTCACAAGTTAGCAGGATTCATGAAAACATTAAAATTCTATTCGTATATGATCATCTACATTTTTCACAAATAAATTATTAGTTTCTTTTTCTTTTCATGAAATATGCGTTTGTGGTGATCAATTTCTCTAGAAACTATAGACACTTAAACAAAAACTGCTTATCCTTAACCACAATCCTCACTATTTATAGGAAAGACATATCATTCGTGCACTGCCACAACTTGTAAAACACTGTGATTTTAAGACATGTATTTTTGAAATTAAATTTATTTTGATTTATATCTTGTGTTAAATGACACACAAAGTTTAAATGAACCATGATATACTATTAAAATATTATTTAATGTGGTAGTTATAACTAATAAATTAAATTTTATGTTATGAAAAATATTAACTACTTTATTAATTATATATAAATATATTAATTAATTTTTGTAAATAATCGATAAATTTTTAGAAATGTAATTTTATTATATAAAAATAATTATTCTTAATTTTTTAATTTTGTGAAAAAGTATTATGGTTAATCTTGATAACTTTTATAAATTTTATAAAATGAGCATTAATTTTAAAATTAGAATTTTAAAATTATCTTCAGATGTGTTTTTGGGCATTTTCTAAAAATATTGATTTTCCTATGAATATTATAAAAAGACATTTTTATTGAAAACTGTCTATTTATTTCAAGAATGTACATAGTTTGATTTTTTAAAAAAATGGGTTAAAAATAAATGTAGCATTAAATTTTCAAAAAATCAATTAATTTGATTGGAATAAATTTTATGTTGGAATTTAGTATAAAAACATTTTTATACATTAAAAAGGAATTTCAGTAAAAATTGGTCTTCTGAGAACAATGTGTTTTTATTTGAATGAGTTATATTTGTCACTATTGGCGAATGATTTTAATGAAATATATATATATATATATATATATTATAATCAATAAATTTTTTATTACTCATTTAATATTTTTATAGGATTTAGATAAGAGTAAATCCATTTTTATGCTTAATACTATATTGTTCTAAAAGAAATTTTCATTGGGTTTTGTGAACTTATTTTAAATTGATTTTTTCCACTAATAGGTGTTGAACTTGTTTAAATGGACTCCATAATTGGAATTATTAGGTTCAAATTTGTAAAATAGTCCCCTTTAATTTTTATTCAATATGAAAAGTAACTTTGGTAACATTTATCCTCTCAGAAAAAGGAATACTGAGTTATCTTGGTTAATAATAGTTGAAACAACCATAATGTTTCATCCGAATTATTATTTTATGAATTAAATTTGAACGTTATCTCCTTATTTTTATAATTTTGTTGTCTATGGGAATCGTTTCCCAAAAAATGATATATAAATTTTGAAGTAAATAATATTTAAAAATGTCACTCTCATAGGTTTCAATATATCTTATATATTCACATAGGGAAGAAATCACATTATGAAGAAGCATAATTGTTTGTTTTGAGGTTAGTGAAATTATTTTTTGAGGGTAATTTAGTTTTAATTTTTATAAATTATAAAAATTACCATAATTTCTCATTCAACCCTAATAAAAAATTTATTCAACAAAAAAAAATGGTTTTAAGAATATTAAAAGTGATATAATTTGAATGAGTTAATATGTACCAAGAATATTATATAACTTTTTGAAATATTATGGTGACATGAAATCATTATATTTTAAATCCCCCCTTTTCATTATGTATTTAAAGCCAAATTAAATTAATAGTATAAAAAATAAGAATAATGATATTTTATAATGAATAATATTATATTTAATGGTATAAAATTTAAAAAAAAATATGATATTCGGATAAATTAATGGGATATGGTTTCAAACCTCATCCATGGTCCATTTATAGATCATTTTTATTTATATAGTAATATTATAAACCCTTAAATGGTAGAAAACATTAATATTGTGGTATTAGTCAAAAGGGTTCATAAAGGGTTAAAACAAAAAGATAATAGTGAAAATGTGATCCAAACTTCAATAAATTTTATTGTATGATATTATTTTGACTAAAATAATATTATATTTGAATATTATAAATTTTAATCTTTTATGACAATAAAATTAATAAATATTAATTTAATATTTTTAGAAATTCCCAGAGTGACCCTCCCCTCAATATCAAAATGAAATCCCTGATTTCTCTTATCCATACAAATTTTAGAATTATATATATGCAATAATACAAAATATTATATTCCCAAATCCCATACACTCATTATAGTGATCATAATCTTCCCAAAATACCAATCCTATGGGCCTTAAGAGGAGATGTAAAGTTGTTTCAAATAAAAGGTAATCACATTAACCGATCACATTATTTTTAATTCATCTTTTACCTCATCTAAATATGATATATTATTCATAAAATAATTAATTAAACATAATAACTATACTTAAATGTTATTATTATTATAAAACCACATTTATTCATCATATTAACATCAAATGGGATGTGAAGGTATCAATTGTTCGTACGTATGACTTATCGTCTCCACATAAGGACCCAATTCATTTTCCATAACCATATTATATGGATATAAATTTTGATGGGTTTAATATTAATATATAATAATTTTGAAATAAATATATATATGGGATAATAATTCAATATCTATGTAATTTGTTGGAAAATGATAACGTTGATCGCGCATACATGTGGACTACCACATCCATGAAGCGATGAAATTCATTTTTCATTTCCCTTTTACTTGTATTGTAATAATGGTGTATTTAAAGAATATATATGATATATTTGATAAAATAATTATTCTGAAAATTTGATTTATTATTTAACTTTCTTTAATTCCATCTGTCAAAAAATAGAAACAATGATCAGGCGTTCATACGACCTTCCATGTCCAAAAAAGGTGCAATACATTTTTCTATCTCTATATATTATACGTGAAATTGAACAAGTATGTAATGAATATGAATTATTTTTATTTAATTATAATTATCAATCACATGTAACAAATATCAAAATAAAATAACCTATAATACAGAACATGAACATACATAACTAAACGAAGCAGATATCACCAAGAACAATGATTTTAATAAAGATGTGTTAAAATGGATTATAAATGGTTATATGTAAAGCATATTCGGTATTATATATATGATTATTCATATTAAATATATTTATAATAAATATATATTTATTATGTAGTAGGATCTAATGCATATTGTGGAAAATAAGAACTATGATAAGGGATTTCTAGTCTCACTTTTATTTATGCGAGACTTATGCCCAATTCAATAATCCTTTTTTTTGTGGGGGTATGTTCAGCCCCTTTGTCATTTTATATCATAAATATAATTTTTTCCATGACATTAAAATTTTCAATTTATGTGATTCATTCAAGGTTCTAATGAATCTATATTTACCATAGTGGTAATGTATTTTTATCTCTCCTTTATTTCTATGGGACACATGCCTTATACACCACTTTTTTCACTTTTGTGGGGTATATATTAGCCATGAATGAATTTTAGAAAGATTATTTTGAAAATTATGTGAATTTAAATTACCATATTATTATATTTCTTTCAAGGGACTTATGATTCATAAGTTACCAATGTGGTAGGGGTTTTATGTTACAATCTCATTATTTATAACGACTGGTTATGATTATGTTTTCGATGAATAAATATTATGAAATATATAACAATAAAAAAATTAATTTTCTTATTAAATGGTTTTTTAATAAAAATAAATCCGTTAGTTTATTTTTACATACTTTAAGTGCTCATGAAACAAAAAATATGTTTTATGTATAATCAACTTTATTTATCTCTTCGATCGAAGAACCATTCTCTTCTATATCTATATTTTATAGAAATAATTTAAAGTGGGTTTTTAATTAAATTATATGATTGGTTAAATTCGTTTTTAAACACATTTTTTACAAAATTGTTGATAACTAATATATTTTCATTTTTTGAATGAGGCAAATTTTTATTTTTTTCAGATGTTTAATAGGATTGTTTTCTTTCAACTTATATGACATGAATGGAATTTACCATTCTCATGACCAATCAATAATTTTGAATATTCCATTAAATTATTCCATTGTTATTTTATAATAATGTTTCGTTCATAAAATGTTTTTATATTTTTTAAAGAAGTGATTTTAGAATGGCAATGCCATTTTCCTCAGAAATATAGTATTGATATTGTAATGGTATTTATATTTATAAAAAAATGTTGATTTTTCTTATCATTTACTAGATAGATGATCCAATGATAATATAATTATTCATTATCTATATGGTTAATGCTTATGATAATATTTTTATAATTTTTTTCATTTTTTATGTGTTAATATATGATGAAATGTTGAAAAATCAATGAAACCTATTTTATTACTATATGTTATAATATGATGAACTATTTATGAAACCCATTTAGTGTCATGGGATATAACATGATAGATGTTATATGATCTTGTTTCACATATATGTATTATTTTCATTAAGTGATGGTGGTTATGTTATAACAAAGTATGATGTTTATGTTATATCCATGGATGGTGGTTTCGTTATAACTAAGGACAGTGGTTATGATATAACCATGGATGTTAGTTTTTTTATTACCAAGGATGAAGTTTATGTTACAACCAAAGATGGTGGTTAAGTTATAACTAAGGAAAAATGGTACCTATATCCCCCTATAGTGGTTGTGGTAAATATTGATCTCTTATGAGATAAACAATACTAAAATGGGGAGTAAACCCAGTTTATAAAAAGACTTTATCCACTAGGATCGACTTGGCAGTGAACCTGGACTACAATGATGGTTTGAGGAGTGAACCCATTCCACTATGATAGTCTTGTAAATGATCCATTATTAAAAGGAAATGATTTTATATATTTATGTGTATTCCAAAAACATATGCGTTATACCAATTTTATTTTTTAATGGTTTTTTATTCTTTGATTCAATTATGCTTTATGTATTATGAACTGCCGGGATTTACTCCATGACTAAAGATTATGAACTATGATATTCAGGGCATGATTTTCAAATGTGATGATCATGTTCTCATACACTTATGTTTATATTATACTCATCTGATCAATGATATCTCCCTTATTTACCCTTAATGAGCATATGATATCACCCTTTCATATGTTTCCTTTCCCCCATTTATGAATAAAATTACTAAGTATGATTTGTCTTAGAAGTGTTATATTTCTGAATAACATAGAGGGATATGATATAGATTTTTTTTTAAATTAGTCGTTCTTATGTCAAATTTTCAAAAAGAACATGAACCTTGTAATTTTGGCATGGATTGTTATCTGATGTCATTAAAATTCATTTAAATATTGGTGAGAACTATGTTTGAATATTCTGGGATTCTATATTTTGTTTCATTGTAATTTTTAGTTAACCATTTGAAACTACGATGAGAAAACATTAGTGAAAATATTATGGATAAGTATAAGTATAAAATTTAATTCTAATATTTTGGTAATGATCATGAATGACCTAGGTGAAACATATGGTTCTATAAAATATGGTGTCGCAATTGGGACATCCATTATATAAATTTTCATGATTATATTGTTCCCACTATGATTATTATTACTTATTCTATAACATTTGCTTTCAGTCAATGGATAGAACTAGGAATATATGTGTTAATTCAAATTGAAAATGGTCTTATTTTGTTCATTTTCATCCATATGAAATGAGAGATAGAATGAGAGACCTTGTGATTATATCTAATCAGTTATCATGATATATTATTAACAAATTTTACCTTACAAACACTTAGACTCATCAAAGAATAGAAAGATAAAGTTTATTGAGAGTTTCGGTGGTGGATACTATGAAAGAAGTATGATTCATTTATTTATATTTAGAAACTGTTGGAAGAATCACTAAATTCATTGCCTTAGTGGAATTACGAAGATGTTTTCTATGTAGAACCAAAGGGAATATAATAAGTAATTGTTGATGAAAATTTAAGACTTTTATGGAGAGAAATAAATATCATCTTATGATACTATTTATAGTACAATATCTTATGTCTGGATAACATGATATTTATCTAAGCCAATTCCCTAATCCAAGGGTTAATTTCAAGACCAAATGTAGAGTTATTATGTGAAATGAATTAATTATTTATGAATTATAATTTTAAAGATATGGGTTTCAATATTTATATCAATTGTATTTGGAATATAAGTATCATAAAACATATAAGGGGATTCCGTAATAGAATTTGAAAACATATGTTTAGTGGGGATAATAAGATCTTTCAAATAGATAAGATAGTATTGGTGAACATGAAGTATATTAGTTGATGAGAAAGCGATTTAGGTCCTATTTTATGATGTTTGAATCATTTTTGGATTTACAGAATATGTTTAATTGTTTGTGAACTTATTTTAGGAATAAGGACTGTGTTAATTATATGAATCACATATATATCTATATATATTCATGGGAGGTTAAATTAAATGTTTTTGTTACCATTATGGGTTTATATGTTTAAGGATGACCATATGTTCAAAACAATTGACACACATTTTTGACATTTTATGTGATGGTATTTTGAGGTGATTTGAACCGTTTTAGGAAGAATACTATAATGAGGTTAAAATAACCATTTGGGTTAATATATGATTTTATGTTATATTGATTATGGTCAATTCGATATAGATATATAGATAATTTTGATGGTTGAAAAGAGATTCATTGACAAGAAACATTTTCAATGATATTTGTTCTCAAGAAAAGGATTGCTCTTCTAGCTAATATCTAAATATTATTCATGATATTTTATGAGATGTTTAGTGTATTAAATGATTTTATAGTGGATTACGTTGAAGTTTTATGATATTTGGGAGATGTTTCATTATGAAGAGGTTTAAGAAGTTATTTAACATTAAATATTATTTGTGGTGAATGTAATTAATATTTTGAATATGTAATTTGAAGTGTATTACATATTCTTTTTGGTTAAAAAATGATTTAATTTTGAGGTTATTGGGGTAATTTGGGATGTATGATTATTTATTCAATATATCCATGGATTGTTTATTAAGGATTTAGTGATTAATGTTGAATTTATTCATATAGTGGATTATCATTATGGGTATTTTCTTACCATGTGATAACCATATTAAGTTTAGAGTAATTTCTAAATTCCTTATAAATAACTAAATATACTATTTTGATAAGTTATATGTTGATTTTAGTTCTTTAAAAAAAATCATCTCTAATACTCATAGTTTGGGAGGAACATATGAGATTGTGGTGAAATTTGATAAATGATTGAAATTATACTTATCAAGTATATTCCATATGTTATTAATCTATATGTTAAATTCATTAATCAAATCCAGGAAAAGGATATTTAAACAAAAAAATTCATATTACCTTCATTTCTAAAGATTCAATAGTCTTTAAACCGATCACAGATTTATTAATCTAGATGTTAAAGTCATTATTTTTCTCTTACACGATCCATGTTTTAATATCGCACTTATGTTATCCTATTCAAAGAGCTTGTTTTGTGTAATTCTAAATGACCATCATATTTTACATTTTCTATCATCAAGATAAAATTTTACTCACCCTTTTTACAATGTGAGTTTTCAATAATGGTATTTTAAAATATAAATCCCTAGATTACCAAGAACAAGTTCAAATTTGGATAAAAAAAAAATTAATGGTGTTAGATGTAACACCATAAGCTTTTATGAAAAATATATTTTCCTATTAAATATAATTTCTTCTATAGCTTCTGTTACACATAACACTGAGTTTAAATGAAACATGAGAAACTATTAGAATATTATTTGATGTGAAAGTTATAACCTAAACATTAAATAGGCTGGTATAGATATGATTTAGTAATTCATGATATATATGTATATAAATTTATTGATAAATTATTTGTAAACAATCACTCAACTTATATTAATGCAATTTTACTTATCAATAATATGTTTTCTTCAAAAATATTTTTATTTCATTTATGAGAAAATATTATGATTAATTTTTTTAAATTATAATTTTTTAAAAAATGAACATAAATTTTGGAATCAGATTATTAAAATTATACTAAGATGAATTTTTGGGATTTTTATTGAAAAGAATTATTTTCCAGTGAATATTAAAAAATTCAAATTTTCATTGAATGCTTTAATCTTTTTTTAGGAATATATAAGTTAAATTTTAATTATAATATAGTTTTAAAATAATAAATAGTATTATTATATTTTAAAAATCCAATTAATTAAATTATAAATAATTTTATGATTGAATTTATTATAATTTTTTATACATAAAATGGCATTTTCGTGAAAAACTATTTTTTATGTGAACAATGTGTTTTCATCTAAATAAATTAAATTGCTCACTATATCTGAATTATTTTATTGAAATGTATATATTACACACTATATAATTTTTTGTAACATTCATCAAATATATTTCTATTCATGGGATAATAGTAGCTCTAATTTTATACTTCAAAATCACATTTTTCCATAATGTGATTTTCATCGCGTTTTGTGCGCATAATTTTAAATTTATTTCTTCCACTTATACGAGATGAATTTGATAAAAATAGATTACCTATTTTGAAATTTTAGGTTCAAATTTGTTAAATAGTTCACTTATACATTTGGTGTATATAAATTGTAACAGTGACAGTATTTAACACCGTGACAAAGGGAGAACCAGGTTAATAGTAGTTAAAACCATGCAATAAGGCCATATAATTTCATCCCAATTATTATTTGAGTAATTTGATTACAAAATTATGACTTTATTCTAGAAATTGTGTTTTTAAGGGATAATTTTTTTCAAAAATGACCTATATAATATTTAATGTAATGAAAGTTAAAAAATTTTATTCTTTTTATTTTAAATGTCTATTATATGTCCACGACGGGACAAAATCATGTATTGAATGGATATAAATAATATATTGAGAGTAATGACATTATTTTCATGATAAAAATTAGTTTTTATTTGTTATAAAATATATAATTACCTTAAATTCATGTGTTTTTATAATACAATATTAATCCAATTAAGAAAAAAAAAGATTATTTTAAAAATATTAAAAGTGATATAATTAGATTGAGTTAATGTGACACATGAGTTTTATTGATCTATATAAAAATTTAGGGAGGATTTAAATCATTATATTACAAATCCACATTTATCTTGTTGTAATTAATGTTAAAATAAATGAAATGTGTTAAAAATTACATTGACAAAATTTTAAAATAAATAACAATGTATTAAATGATATAAATTTTATAAAATATTATATTCATCCAAATGAATGGTATTTTGTTTGAAACACATATAATTATCAATTTATCTGTTATTGAAATTTTATAGTAATATTATAACCCTTGAATTGTAGAAAATTTTAATATTACGGTAATTTTCAATAACGACGATGAATGATTAAAATAAAATGATAATAAAAAATATATAATACAAACTTGTAGAAATTTTATTTGGTGATAATTATTATTATGATAATATCATTATATTATAAACATATCATCTTATATCCATTTTTACCTCAAAATTAATTTATATTAATTTAATATTTTCTGAAATTCCAAGAGTGTTGCTCCCCTCAATAATAAAAGGGGACCCCAATTTTATCTTATTCACACAACATTGAGCCTTAAAGATCAAAAAAAATTATCTTACCTACCCTCCCAACCCATATTATAGGATCTCAAATTCCCAAGTTACCAAAACAATACCCCTTAAGAGGAGATCTAAATGAGATGTTTAAAAGAAAAGGTAATATCCATAATCAATTACTTTATTTTTAATTTATGATTAAACGCATCTTAATATTATATATTATTAATAAAATAATAAATTATTTATCTTAAACATAATAACATGTTACTGTTATTATGAAACCATATTTATTCGTCCACTTTCTATCAAATGAGAAGTGAAAGTATCATATGTGAGTACATACGACTTATCGTCTCCTCATAGCGATACAATTTATTTTCCATCAACCTGTTTTATAGATGAACATTTTGATGGATCTAATGTTAATATATAATATTTTTTTACGTATTTATACTTCATTAATTAAAGTATCATATCATCATTTTTACATTCAAAATAGTTTTAAAATGATAACGTAGATTGTGTGCACGTGTAAACTACCACCTCTACAAAGTGATGTGAATAATTTTTAATATATATTTTACATGGATGGTAATAAATATATATATGAAATTTATATATGATATAATAATGATCAAATAAATGTGATATACTATTTACCTTACTTTTATTCCATCCATCGAAAAATTGACAAAACATTCATGTCTACGTATGACCAATTGTCTCTATAAATGGTGCAATTTTTTTTCTCTATATTGATATTTTATGAATTAATATAAAAATGTGTATAATGAAAATATATGTTATTTATATCATTACTAATATTATGGATATTATTTTATCATGATCAAATTATAGGGACCAGAAATATAGAACCATAATAACATAAAAAAATGAAAGAAATATCACCTAGAACAAGGTTTTTAATAATGAAATGTTAACAAATGGGTGATAAACAAAAATAATTAAATAATATATGGTATTATATATATATATGTTTATTGTAATTTATTATATTTATAATAAATTTATGTTTATTTTATTGGAGTGTCCAACTGGTATGATTGATGTCGAACATATGGTAAGGGATTTCTTGTCTTATTTTTATTTATGGGAGAATTGTGTCAAATTCACCAACAGATTCATTTATATGTTGTATATATTAAACCTTTGAAATTCCTTGTAAATAATATAATTATTTTATTTAATTATAATTTTTCAATTTATGTTATTATTTCATGGGATTATGATTCAAAAGATCCCAAATTAGTAGGGGATTTTTGGTCACTTTTAATTATATGGGACATATGCCTTTCATACAACATGTTTCGTTTTTGTGGTGTACATACTACACATTAATGTATTTTATGATTAATTTTATAAAAATTATAGGGATTTATTTATCAATAAATTTTATTTCTTTCATGTGACTTATGATTATAAAGTTAAAAAAATGGTATGGGTTTATGTTTCAATATCATTATTTATCCGGATTATATTTGATTCTATTTCTAATGATGAAATATTATGATCTGTCTATCAAGAAACCCATTAATATTATTCAAATATGTTTATTTATTGAAAATAATTTTTTTATTTTTCCTCAACTTATGTTCTAAATAAATCTATAATATATTTTGAAGGAAAATTGACATTATTACTCTCTTTTGTTGAAAAACCAATTTATTTAATATCCATATTTTATAAATCTATTTTAATGTGGTTTTTTAATATTATCTTATGAAAGTTTAATTTAATTTTTAATATCATTTTAATTAAAAAAATGGCTAAAAAGTATTATTCTTTTCATTTTACGAATGAGGTACTTTTTTATTTATTCCGAAGGTTTTAAAGGAGTGTTTTCATATAATTTAAACGGCATGAACATAATTTACCTCCATCATGAACACATATTGATATAAATATTACTAGAAAGTTTTAAATGGTTATTTTAAAATAAAATTTGTTAAAAAATATTTTTGAAATTTTTAGAATTTAAATAAGTGATTTCAAAATTGAAAGTATATTTTCCATAAGAATGTTTTCACAATCATTTAATTGTACTTATTTTCATCAAATAAAACCACCCATTATTTCACTTATTATTTATTTTGTATATTATACAAGGATACCATCATTATTCATTCTCTATATGATTTTTGTTTACGATAAGACGTATATGAAACTTTTGACATTTCAATGGGTTAAGATATGAAGAATTGATTGAATGTATATGAAACCCGTTTCTTTTCTATAGGTTATAAATTAATGAAATATTTAAGAAAAACATTTATTTTCATGGTTGTGATATAATTAATGCATTATAATATCGTGGAACACATATGTATAGTTTTCATTCTATGATGGTGGTTACATTATAGCCATGGATGGTGATTATTCAATAACAAAGGGTGATGGTTATGTTATAACAAAGGATGTTGATTAAATTACAACCAAGAATGGTGGTTATGTTATAACTATGTACGGTGGTTATTTTTTAACCGAGGATGGGTGGGACCTATATCTCCCTCCAATGAACTAGGTAATGATTTAAATATCAAGAGGTAAATAGGACTATATTGGAAAGAGAACCAAGTTTAGTGAATTAATTTTTATACTATTATTTCCTTGGTAGTGATCCTTGCATACTACGATGGTTTGGGAATGGAACCAATTCCACTATAATAGTTTTTTGGAAATGATTCTTGACTACTAATGAAATAATTTTAATAGCTTATTATAAGTCGCAAACATATGTCTTATACCAATGTTATGATCTGATAGATCATGTTCTTTGATTCCTTTACAACTCATGTCTTATGAACTACTATGGTTTTTTCAATGACTCAAGATTATGATATTCTCTAATGAGGGTCTGATTTTAAAATTTCATGATCATACTCTCACACCCTTTTGTTCATGTTATGATAAAGTGATCATTGATATCTCTCATGTTTACACTTACTGATCATATGAGACCGTCTTTTATTATGTATACATTCAATTGGTTAGGAAGAAAATTATTCAGTTTGATATGTCTAATAAGGGTGATAATTATTAAGAACTTGTTTGGGGATTATATAGATATTATATGAACTAGTTTTTTATATGTATCAGTTTCCAAAGGCAGTAGACTTATTTAATTATTTCATGGGTCGTTTTTTTATACAACAAATATTCATCTAAAATTATGTGATTTATTAGTATGAAAAGTTTATTTCTTTACAGAACCTCCTTGTTTCATACCACCTGATAGGTTAGAGATATATTCCATGTCAAGGAATATTTTAACTCATATGAGTTATATAGTATTCTAAAATATATTCCAAAATTCATGGTGTCTTCATAATGGATGCTTCATCTATTGATGTGAGAATATCACATGAATTCAATGATGATCATGTGCTCCTATTATATATGCTCAAACTCATCCTGTATGAACAACCGCCTATTATTTCATAGCTTCATTAGTAGTATCTATTTATTTAAAATGATTTATTCATGAATGATGGATATTACATGAATTTATTCACACCTTCATCATCTCATGAATTCGTACTTGATTATATAGGTTGATCTTGTTTTTCATTAGATTATTCGTTGGAAACTACTACATGAAAACATTTCATGTGGAAACCGTGAATTACTCTAGGAGTAAGAAGATGTCGTAGAGGCTAGATGATCATAATATTGCATTAGATCAGACTGTATAATTATATCATAATCTATTTAATACAAAGATACTATTCCATAGATCTTTTTTCCCATAATAGACCACCCTTCTATTGGAAATTATTATTTAATAATCTCTATGCCATTATTGCTTTGAACCAAAATTGGGGTCCAACACATGTAACACTCACACACATTTGGTTTCATGATCTTCACATCACATATGATGGACCACATATCCACTTGTTTCATCAACATGTGCGCACTCACATTGATGTTTTGGTGGGATTAATACAAGACCACTCACACCGTTGCTGACCTGTGGGCCTCATAGACTGAGCTCCCATGTGGTATAGTTTTCCTCCCATATGTGTGGGATTGAGTTTTTCCATATGTATTCAATGGTATTACATCCTTTTTTATATATTTCCTATCAAATACTATTATAAATATTTCACGTATATAACATATAACACCAATCATTTCTCAACTCTTCATGCATAATATTATTTTTCATTGCCTACATTAAATTCCTCTTTTTTTAATTCCTTATTCATGAAAATCTGTATTTTTATGTTGAAAATTTCATCAAAAATATTCATGAAATAATGTTTATATTTCATGGCTATATTAAAATAATATTATTATTGTTTTTTTAATAATTATTCCTCTTTAGAAAATGTATTTTTTATATAATTATTTTCCAAAAATCATCATGTTCAAAGGAGATTTAATCAAGCATGACATATAATTTCATTACCTGAATCCATAATAATTTTAAATTCATAAATTCATTATCTTCAACTGAAAAAAACGATATTGATACATCATTGAAAATGTAACATCCCAAACTAGGTACCAAACACAAGTTCCCTGATCCGGTCCACTACATGACCTCAAGCACCCCCCATATGCCATAGGCTCTTGACTAGAAGTGAAGGTCTAATATTTATCATGGGGGGCGTATAACCCCTTATCAGATTAATAACATTGTAGAAATTAATAAACAATAAGATAATTTTATAACCAATACCCCATTAATAACAGTATCACATGATGACCAAAGAAATAAATACAATATCCAAGTAGGGTGTGAGTACAACTCAGTTGGCCACCAATAGTGTAATCTTAATCAATATCTAGTACATAATAGAGTGTAAAGTTGTATAAAGACTAAAAAAATTAATAAATTAATCTATTTAAAAATTTTAATTTATCCTTTATTTTACCACATAAACCCCCGGGTTCCTGTGGACACCCAAACTCTCAATATCTTCTTCATCCCTTGCTAGAGTATGAACCTTATCACAAATTCAATTCACAATTCATTACAAGTATTGGTATTTTATAATCAAATTTATGTGAATTAATTATCATTTCCAATAAGAACCATCATCCAATTTCATTTTCGTTGGCATAGAACGTCATGTCTAGTAACCTTTAAAAATTCAGAGCATCAGTTCTTTTCCCACACCCCACGGTTATTTGGTGCATTTGTATTTGTCCCATACAACAATATTCTCATGAATTAACTTGGAACTCTATGAGTATTATGTGTCCCATACTCATATATCTATCAATCTCATATAACATAGGTATCAAAAAATCAAAATTGTTAAAATTTCATAATTAATTATTTCAATAATTAATTAATTCAACTCAACAATTTCATATTGATGTCATTATATTAATTAATTTCAGAAATAATTAATCACATAAATTCCATTAGTTAATTCATTAATTAAATAATCAAATAAATTCCTTTAATTACTAAAATAATTAATTATTCAGATCAATTACTTTAATAAAATCAAAAATTTATTAATAACATAAATAATTATATAATCATAAAAAACATCATTAAATAATTCACCAATTAATTAATCTAATTCGAATAATTACACAATCAAACCAATATCATATTAATTAATTCGATAATTAATTAATACAATATTTTAATTACATATTCAAAATATTCAACATTAATTAATTCTATAATCAATTAGTCCAATTTCAAAATCTCTATATCCCTATAATTAATTCAATAATTATTTATTCCATTTAAATCAATTAAGTATCCCGAAATTCACAATCCCATAATAAATAAATAAAAATTTAGAAACTAAATTAATAATCATCCAATAGTAGTTATAAAATTGAATACACAAAATTAATATCAAGAAATTGAAAATTTAATAATATTCCACCAACTTATCAATCAGTGATGAGTGCTCATTGATGAAAACCCCCAATTTGATCAAAATAACTCTATCCATGATGAATAATGAGATATAGATTTGAACTCTAAAGCAAAGATCAAATGAATCAAGATCAATAAATCCTAGATCTTGATATGATCCCAATAGTAAAAAACCATTCATATAATGAGATAATAATAGGATGGTGATGGGAATCTAATCGGTATGAGGTTCACTTACCAGGATAGGTGTAGATCATCAATCAGGACTCTGAATCGTGAATAACCGTGTTCGGGATCACTAGTAATTTGAATGGGAGACACCAAAAATTAGAGATAATGTTTTGGTTTGAGATATAGAAGATTAGGGGTTAACACGAGGGGGGTCAGTAAATTTAAAAAAATATTTTGGGTTAATTAAAAACCCACACATATTTTCTTGGGAAGGGGTTCACAATTTTTCAAATGGTTCACCTAAATTGAGTGCCTCTTCTGGAAAGGGGGATAATTTTTCATAAGAGGGAACATGATTTTTAAAACCCATGTTCCATCCATGAAATCCCTATCATGGATGGGTTTCATGGTTTTCTAGGTTAGGGCGCAAAATTTTGGAAAATCTTTCGCCAACGGTGCACCACCCTCTATCCTTTCTACATTACTAAATTTTCACATAAACACACAAATGGTGACATCCAAAAAAATTAATCAAAACAAAGAAAAATAATAACAAAACAAATCTAATGAAATCACTAGAAATGTTCGTGATCATAATATCTCCCCACCATATAACAAATCCTTATCAAGATGTTTTCGCAAGAATCTCTATGATTCTTAGTGAAAACGATCGAGCCACTGGTCCCACATATCTGCTTCTATATCTCAATTTTCCTCTAGAAGATGTCCATGATTCAATAATATTTGAAATTCCATCGCAGTCTTTCACCATAACTCTTTCTCAATGTGATCCAACACATATATCAAATGATCCACAAAAGAAGAATTTGTCTCATACTCAATATCATCCATATTGATCCCATGAGAATGTTTTGGATGATACTACCAAATTTGTGAAACATAAAAAACATCATTTATATCACTATATATCTGTGGAAGATATAATAGATAGATTACTAACCCTATTATTTCCACAACCTCAAATGGTCCATGAAACCATGGAGTCTACTTTTCTTCGCATTGTATACCACAGTGACCTAGTTTAGGTGATAAATAAAGAAATATATGATCACCATCTATAAACTCTATGGGTCATAATTCTGTATTTTTATATAAATTCTTTATAATCTAATCACCAACCAAGTTATTATGAATCAAATGAACCCGCTCTGATGTCTCCAGCATCTGAATCTGTCCAAATTGTTTTGACTAACCTCCATTCATCATGCATATATTTGATCTTTATGAACAACCATAAAGATCTTCATTTGGTAGCATATAAATTTTTATATAAAAAATATTGTTATAGGAGAACTCCACAAGTTCTATGTGGTTATACAAGAACCCACCAAATTCTAGGACACATGTCTGAATCATATCATCAAACACCAATACAGGACGTTCCAACTGACCATCATTCAGTGGGTGGAAATCCATACTCAATAAAACATGTGTACCAAGAACCTACTGTAATCCCTACTATATGTTAAAAGAAAAACAATGAATCACGGTATAAATCAATTTTTTTTGGCATCCAATGTAGAAATACTATCTTTAAAACATATATTTTTTCTAAATTATCCACTGAGAAAGTCTCCCATTTATGAATGAAATGCGCTACCTTTTTCAAACAGTCCACAATCACCAAAATAAAATCATTCTCTAAGGATTTCATAGGAGAATCCCCACAAAGTCTATAGTAATGTTTCCCTGATTCCATTC
This sequence comes from Viscum album, assembly GCA_963277665.1. Classification (NCBI taxonomy): domain Eukaryota; kingdom Viridiplantae; phylum Streptophyta; class Magnoliopsida; order Santalales; family Viscaceae; genus Viscum; species Viscum album. The sequence continues at coordinate 1,463,871,043 of OY728125.1, read as the reverse complement.
AATTATGGGAAAAAATTCTAGTAGTCCACCATGTCATTGATGCTTGGACATCATCTATTGATAGGTATAGCATCCTTTCATGAACCATTCTATCTAATTTTTCATGCTCGGCCACCAAAATAATCCTAAATCGTCATGGTAATTTCTAGTCACACCTGGATGAACCACCCACTTTGAGGCACAAAATTCACTCATTATCTCCTCCCACATGCTCATAGGAACAACAACCTAATTCATGAAATAGGCTATCTCATCCTTATCTATGGTCTAACATGAATGTGACACCCCACCATCAAGGATCTCCCTCAAGGTCAAACATTCTAGATCCTTATACTACCTCTTCCAAATCCATATCAAATGTGTAGTCTCCACTGAAACTGATACGAGAATAATCTACTCCTGATCCTCCTTAACAACCTCATGCATCTTAGTGATTAAATTCATCATCTTAAACTGAAAAATAGACTCTTTAAAATCATCCATTTGAGTTTTCCTTCTTGATGAATCAACAACATTGATTCTATTATTGGGAATATATTCTAGATCAAATTTAAATTACTTCATATACTCAACCCATATCCACATTTAGAGATTCAAATATCACTTTAGAAAGATATAATTGAATCTATTTTGATCTATATACATAGTAAAATTATCTCCCTATAGATAATTCCACCAATAATTAAAATGTTAAAAAAATAGCCAAATCATGTTCATACATAGGGTTATTCTGTTCATATTCCCTCAGCTTCTAGGACCCATACACTTCAACTCAGTTTCCCTACATCAACACAACTCCAAGTCAAATCCCAGAAGTGTCACAAAACATTTTATACTCTTTTCCTAGATGAAGTAGAATAAATATTTGTTCTATTGTTAAGATTATATTCAACTCCTCGAAGGCATTATAACATTATCATGATCATTCGAACATCCCCCCCCCCCTTCTTGGTCAAGTTGGAATGTGGTGCTTCCAATCAAGCAAATAATAGAATAAAATTAAAATAATATCTCGCTAGCCTCAGAATGATATGGATATCAAAAAAAATATTAAAATATTATTAAGAACCAAATTCAAAAACATTTTAGAGGTACCCTGGAACACCTTCCAATGAGATGATGTTACCCATGAAGTGTACCTTATCAACCAAAAACATAAACTTAGTTAGCTTGAAATATAGCCTATTCTATGATAGCGTACTCCAAATGATTTCAAGATGTTGGGAAAGATCATCAAGATTCTTGGAGTCGAACAAGATTTCATCCATAAATATTACCCAAAATTGATCAAGGTATGGATGAAAATTCTGTTCATAAATTCCATAAACACTACTAGTGTGTTTGTTAGACTAAAATACATCATTACAAACTCATATACACCATTCCTAATTCTAAAATAAGTCCTTAATATATTTGATGGTCCAAATATCAACTGATGATACCCTAATTTCTATTCGATCTTCGAGGAACCAAAATCTCCCCTAAACTATTATGAAAGATCATCAACACGTGTATGTGGATACTGGTTCTTGATAGTCATCTGATTTAACTTCCAGTAATCTACAAACAAATGAACGATTCTGTTAGACTTTCTTCCAAACAAGACCGAAGAACCTCAAATTGAAATACTCATACTGATAATCCCCTTATCCATTAAATACTCTATTTGAGTCATAAGATTATGAAGCATTGTAGGATACATTATATATGGTGGAATAGAAACTAACTCACTTTTATGACTGGGTTCAATAGTAAACTCCACACCAGTCCCAAGTGGCGTCCCTGACAAGTCTTCAAAAAAATCATTCTATAACCTATCCACTATGGGAATAAAGTGACCATAATTCACACCTTATTCATCCAATAATATACATTAAAATTGGGTGGTATGGTCCCCCAATTACAGGTTAAATTGCCCTGTATGGCCCGCCTTGATAACCCATTCTCTATGGTGAACATAATTGTAACCCTTTGGAGATGTGAAAATTACCCTCTTGTGGTAACAATCTATGCGGGCTCGGTATGTTACTAACTAGTCCATGACCAATATTATATCAAATATTGAGATATACATTTTGTATAGATCACAATAAAAGCAATATTCACTATCCTCAAGAGAACTCCCCCATTCACAAATAGATTTCACTCAACCATACTCGCAAAGGTGTATCTATCATCATAACACTAATTAATAATTCCACCTCCATGATAACAAAACTCACAAGTTTTATGTTATAAAATAATGAGATGAACCAACATCAAATAATGCCCTTGTAAGAATAAAATATATAATAATACCTCACAATATCGATAGTCCAACATCACTATCTAAAAGTGTAGAAAGAAATGCATGAAATTGTCCTACACCTCCTCCCAATGATGTAGTATGAGTCCCCTAAGATGCACCAATCTACTGATACTATTGTTATTTCCCAGAAGCACCTCATCCAGTGCCTGAACCTTCCAACCCAGTGGAACTATAACTATCATAATGATATGGAATAGAATATCCCCTTATCATACTCTGGTTCTGCCTAACTGCTCCAACGTTTCCCATTTGTCATGGGATTTTATAGAGCCTATACAGATGACCAAAACAATCATAGGCTCAAAACACCACTGATGTTCAGGTATAATGATTACAATAGTGTCCCATCCTACCACACTGGTGGTAAAGAGCTTGGGTAGGATCATGTGTAACTATTACATTTGTCTGGATACTCTACTTTTCCCTTACCTGACTGACATTCTCATAATGACTCTTCATTATCATTTAATTTGTGCCTTATGATCATCTATTTGAAACCACATTTCCACCACTTGAATCCTTATTTAGGTTCCCATTTTATATTAGATCATGGTTCACCACCTATGAAAACTTCTTCAGCTTGAAGATATTAACCTAGGAATTAATTTAAAATTTAAGCACATACTGAAACCTCTTTTCTATAGTAGCCTCATCTCATTCCAATAAAGGAACAATGTGCTGAAATTTTTTAAAAGTGTTAATCATTTCCCATTAATTTCATACTCCCATATTTCAACCGTATAAACTCAACTTCTCTCTCCTTCCTATGTGTCTCTAGATAATAATGTACTAAAACTTTCTTCTAAATGTCCTTCCACTCCGTAATCTACCATTTCCCATCCTGAGTTTGGATATCCCACCAACACTTTTCTTGACCAAGTAGCATGTAATTAACCAACATGACTCTCTTATGATTATGTGCCACCATGATATCAAGTAATGTATTGATAGACACAATCTAGAACTCAATTACATTTGGTCCACCCTCATCAGTAAATGTTGGAGGGTTCTTCAACTAAAACTCCCATGTTAGGTCAGGAATTATCATCTCAACCCACATTAGATCTATTTTCATAAACTTAATGAACCAAAAAATATTCTCACAATAGTACTCTCAATATTTCTCACCTGACACTTCCAGTGTCACAGGTTCAACCACGGCATGATCATCCATAGACATGTCCTCATTTCTTCCAATAAAAAATAATCATCAAAGTGGAACACATCTATAATTTCAAACACATGTATTAGGACACATATCACAACTTTAACGCATTTATGGTGACTCGAATTAGGCCAAAACAAGTAATTTCCCCAACCAAGCCACATGGAAAAAACTGAGATATTATCAGTACCATTGACCAACCTAAATCTAGGTCATCGTTATCAAAATGGTAAAATAAATACCATTTTTAAATATCATTAGAATACCATTTATTCACATGTTTCATCATTTTACAATTTTTCAATTTCACTTTAAGGGCCCTTTTTTCCATTTTAATTTCAAAAGAAGGAAATGAAATTTGAAATAAACTAATCTTCCCAAAACCTACTTTTATTGTGTGTGCCTAAAATAATGCATGTCACAAAATAATCATAATAGAATATAATAATGCAAGAATACTCATTTATCATGACTTACTGATCTATGAGTTAATTTTTAGAAAATATCAGAAACAATAATTATAAAACACAACAAATACATCACCCATTGTGAAATAATATTAAAATGTAACAAAAAACATCAAATAAAATAAATATACTTAGGTTACATAGGTTTTCTCACATACATGGGTTAGCTTATATCTTAAAAGATCTCACAACCAAGGCCCAACTATTCCTTGTATCCTTTATAAAATTCCCAAATGATGAGGAATATGAAAAGAAAAGAAAATTGAACTCTAATACCACATTGTAACATCTCGCCCAAGGTTCCACTTACTAGTTCCCCGAGCCAGTCCTATATGTTATCTCCTGTGAGCCTACCTATATAATAGTGGATTCCGACTAGAATAGAGGGACTAATATTGATAATGGGGAGACTATAGCCTCATTATCATATTAATACCATAATAGAAATAAATAAACAATAATAGAATGATATAACCAAAAAATAGGAAATACCTGTATCACATGATGTCCAAAAAAGTAAATACAATATCTGAAAATAATAGTTGATAAGTCAATCTAATATGTGTCAAGTGTCAATATACAAAACCCAAAATATATAACGACATTGAATACTCTACAGCGGGTCCCAGATCACATCTACTTCCTTTATCCAAGCTCCATACCATATCATGCATATAACATAGGTCCCTTTCTATTAACCTATTATGAAACTATGATGTATATTTGGTTACTAATTAGATAGAGTAAGTTGGGTGTGAGTACAACTTTGTAGTCCACCACCAATGGTGTGTAAACCAATATATAACAAATAACAGAGTATGAAATTGTATAAAGAATAATATAAAATCAATAATCTAAATATTTTATATTTATTAAATTATTATTCATTTAACTACATAAATCCCTAAGATTCCAAGGACACCATAACTCCCAATACCATAATCATCCAATGTTGGAGTCTAAACCAAATCAAAAATTCAATTCAAAATTCATTATAACACATATGATTTCATTATTCATTTCATCTCAATACATTATCACGGCCAATTGGTAACATAGTTCATTTAAAATCTCATGTGTGTATAATGTTGTGTCTAGAACCTCATGGATATTTGGAGAATCAATTCATACCCACACCCCATGCGTATTTGGAGGCTCAATCCCTGTAGCATAAAATAATATTTGCATGCAAACACTTAGAAATACATGGATATTTTTAATGTTAGTCTGCATCCCACACTTCTATGTCAGTCAATCTCATATATAACATGTATCAAAATATATCACATGTATCTAAATATCACAATTATTTAATCAACCAATTCATTAATCCACCAATTCATTAATGAAACTCAATAATTTCATATTCATGTTATTCTATTAATTAATTCAACAATTAATTAATCAAATCAATTCAATTAATTATTTCCACAATTTAATAATCATATAAATTACATTAATTAATTCAATAGTTAATTAATCATATCTAGAATTTTACAATCACACCAACCTCCATCAATTAATTGCACAAGTAATTAATCCAGTTGAAACAATTACATAATCAAAACAATCCATATTAATTAATTCATGAATTAATTAATAAAATCTATTCTATTACACAATCAGAAAATTTTATATTAATTAATTAAAAAATTAATTAATCTAATTTCATAATCCCAAAATCTCTATAATTAACTCAACAATTTCATATTCCAGTTCAATCAAATCAATAGCCACATATTACCAATCCCTTAATTAATTAATTTATCAAATTAATTAACTCAATTTAAGAAACTCAATTCCTAATAATGAAATTGAAATTCTATAATTATATACACATAATTGAATTGAATACTTTTGGATTTGAAAAATTAACCACAAACATTCAAATTAGTGAAAAACACTCACCAATTGAAATCCAAAATTTGAGCATAATAACCCTAATCATGACCAATAATGAGATCTTTATTCAAATCCTAGATCCAAGATAAAATAAAATAAAATAAATAAAACAAAGATGTATATCTAATACTAATAGGGTAAACAATTTCTTCAAATAATGGTTCAAAAGTGGGAAGTAGATTGGAAACCATTCAAGTAGAGATTCACTAACTAGAAGAGGTGTCGATCTTGTATGTGGGCTTCAAATCGTGAATAAAAGAGTTCAAGATCCTTAAAAATTTATCGAGGAGCCTTCAAAAACAAGAGAGAATGTTTAGGGATAATCTAGGCTTAATTAGTGTTTAACATGGGGGATTAATAATTTTAAAACAAATTTTTGGGTTAATTAAAAATCAACGCACAGTTTTCCAAACTGTTCGCCTTAACTGTTTGCCTCTTCCAGGGGCATGGTTTCTTCAAATAGGTCACACATTTTGACAAACCATGTGCTAGATATACCACCCATCTCTTTGAAGGGTTTCATATTTTGGGTAAACCACATGCCAACAATGTACTGACCTCTTTCATTCCAATTTTCTCCAATTTTTAACCGAACACACCCAAGGAAAAACCCAAACAAATCATTTTAAAAAAATTAAAAATAATACATGAAATCAATATTGAATCATTTATAAAAAATATTGGTATCTTACAAACAATAAATGAAACATTGAGATTAATAATTATTATTATTATTGTGGTATGCTTTTTTTGTTTTTATTCCAAAGCTTCTTATAATAAAATTTTTTTTATGGAAAAGGTACATATAGAAACTATTGGTGAAATGTATCTTGATGAAAATTATTATTTTAAATTGGATGATGAAAATAGTTCATCTTTATCAATAGTTGAGGTTGATATTCCACCAATTGATGAAATGACAATGTATATGGATTATATTGAAAGAAATAATAATAAACTACAAAGAAGATTTAACTTGGATAAAGATGATATATCTAAATATGATGAATGGTATTCTAACCATACATCTAAAATTAAGAAGTTATATTCTAATATAAGTAAAATATATAGATTAATCCTATACACTGGTGATAAAAATTTTATATTCTAATTGAAGTATTATGTTTATCTTTTTTAAATAATTTTTGTCGAATTTTACTTCATATAAGAAGAATTTTGGTTAAATAATTAATCATATCAAATCCAATAGAACCTATTTAGATGTATATTTAAATTATAGTAAATCTCATTTTCAATTAAATTAGATTATTACATAATGGTAACCAATTTATAAAAAATGTAAAAATGATAACATTAGAAGAAAATATTGTTCTCTAATTAATTTTAAATCAATTAGATTTCATAAATATTATATTTTTAAATAATTATCAGGTTTAATACATAAAATATTTAAAAATAAGTGGGTTCCTAGATGTCATTTTTCAAATATTTCTAGAACTAATAAAATGTGGGTAAAAATTTCATAAATTTATTATTTTATAGAAAGAAATTGATTGTTGATTATCAGTACTTGTGGTAATTACATAGTTGGTGCTCATGATTTATTACTAGAGATAAATTATATTTTTGGATGTTATGAAAATAAAAGGGAATATGATTCCATTTATTGGGAAAAATCAAGATCATATAGTAGGTATATGAAAGATTCTAGTAATTTGTTTTATTTTTTTAATATTTCATCAAAATCTCATCAGCACATTTCAATTATGTGATGATGATTAATCCATCAATTTTTTGAATGAAAAATGCACCATTTATAATTATCATGGTGTATATGTGTTATCATTCAATAATAAAGATAATTTATAAAATTTAGTCATAAAATACATTTATAGTAAAAGATTTAACTTTTTTGGGGGTTATTTAAAATTATTCATGGATTGTGGCATAAATGACTAGGTTACACTTGCTTTCATATTTTATTTGAAATTTACCAGAAAGAGGTTGTGAGGGAGTTACTAAAAAATTAGTTAAATTAAACTGAATTATGTTATACTTATTAATGTATAAAGAAACACAAGTTTAGTTTTAATCCAAATGGTTATGTCTCAAATTCTGTTACTTTATAGTTAGTGAACATGGATATTTGTTGTTCCTAAAAAACATTAATTATTCTATGTAAAACCTATGTGTGTATTATAGGTGAAAATTACACTCGATTTACATGGAAATATTTTGTAATGTTTAATTAAAAAGTACTATTTTCATTAATTTTTTTATTTCTTCTATACATGATTTAAAAAACTAACGCATTATTACTATCAAAAGTGATAAACGAGTAATTTTTTAAAATACGATTTTAATTTTTTTTTGAAATAAAATAGGCATTACTCCAAAATTTCCCTCACCAGGAACACCTGAACCAAATTATTTGTTGAATAAATAAATAGAACACGTTATGAAATTAAAAATTAAATGATAAATTAATTTTCAGTGGATCATATTTTTTTGGAAGAACTGATTAATATTTATTTTTATATAATAAATCATGTTTTACATCATCCTATTTTATATAAAAATTATTATGAGTTATGGTCTTCTTGAATTCCTAAATTTTATTATCTCAATGTCTTTGGATATAAATTATTTACCTTGAATACTAAATATCATTTGAATAAAGTTGATTCAAAATCTATTGAAAGATTTTTTTATGTTTTTTCTATAAATAGTATGTCTTATAGAGTTTATAGTAAAATAAATAATTACATTAAAGAATCTATAGATGTTAAATTTCATGAAACTGATCTTTTCATGTTCTCAATACATTCATAAATTTTACCCCCAAGCTACAATTCACAAAAAAAATCTTGGAATATATTCCTTAACCAATGGATGATGACCTATAAGGAGTCAGACTAATGAATGTTAATATTAAAAAATTTAGAGTAATAAAATTCAATATGTAAATAGAATAATAATAACAACAATTTTTTCCTAGAAATCAATCTGTTATAAATAATCATCCTAGTGATAATATTATTGGTAATACAAACCAACCATTTATAAGTCACATTTCTTTAAGAAATGTGCATGAAAATATTATATTTCTATCACATCAAAATCCAAAATGACTAATTAATTATTTTTTTATGAAATATGAATTGTTTATTTTCATTAAGAAATCAAACAATTTAAAGGGAACAAAGCTTGGAATTTTTTTGATAATTCCAATTATATTCTAGTTATATGTTTAAAATAGATCATTTAAAATAAATGTTATGGAAATGAGATTACATTATTGGAAAAGTTGAGACATTTTAAAAATGTATACATTCTATAATTGGGTGGTACAGACTATGATGAAACATTTTCACTGGTATCTAAACTGAAATCCATCAAAATATCATCCGTCTTATCAACAGAATCTTACTTTATTCTTTTTTCACATGGATATAAAAGGTGACTTCCTTATTAGATATATAAAAGGGGAATATTTAGATCTTAAACAACGATTTAAAAATAAATATTTTCATACATATCAAATCTCTCTATGAACATAAACTAGCCTAGATAAAATTTTATGAAGGTTTATCTGGATTATTAATTAATAGAACTTTTTTAAAGGAATTGAAGATCTAACACCATTAATGAAAAAAATTTCTATAAAAATAATAATTTTCCAAATTTTTATCAATGAAAATATATTTTATTCAAAGAATAAAATGATTACTAATTTTTTTTATAACTTATGTAGTGTGACTTTAAAATTAGAATAGTGGTTAAACATAATGTTTTCTCTATGTTTTCCAATTTATGAAATGATTATAGTATTTGTACACTGGTTGATACCTCCTATAAATAAGATATTCATGAATTTAATAAACTATTAAATAAAAATCAATAGATAGGGGTGATTAAATGCTTACTTTCCATAACTACAAGTTATTTTAATATTATGTTTTCTATATTCTTATGCATGGAAATAATAGATAATATAAATGAATCAAATATGAAACTGGTGAAATGTATTTTATTTTTTATTAAAGGGACTTTATAACTTGAATTATTTTATTAATCCACAAATAAAATATAATATAATATTTATTATGTGGCTAATTTTGGAAGATGTAGAATGAATCAAAAGAGTGCTTCTGTGAATTTTAATTTTCATGTGAATATTTATTTTCACTTCTAAAATAAAAAACCTAAATTTAATTTTCTACTATGGAATCAAAATAATTGGTAGCAAGAATTTTTTGTGCTCATGTGTTGTAGATTCAGAACACACTGACTTATTTTCTATTGTGTTTTACAAAAAGAACAATTATTTATGATATAAATTTCACCTTTATATTTATAAGAACCTAATACATAATTCATGTGTGAATCATAGGTATATAAGACAAATTTTTCCATAGGATTCACATGTTGAAAATATTTATTATTATAAAGTTTATCAACATAAAATCATTCCACTGAACTTTATACATAAACATTAACTTCTAAAAAATTTGAATATAAGAAACAGAAGTACGACATGATCAATATTAAAATATCACATTTTATACTTTATGCATCCTGTATCTCCTTTCATTATAAAATCTTTAGAAAGGGGGAATATATTTTCTTTTAGAAGTTTTACTAAATCTTCATTTCATCTTACAGTTATTTTATATTAAAGTGGTCAGAAATTATATTGTTTTATTATATGATCATTTATATGAAACTACATCATCATATGATTCCATGATATCTATATTTAATTGTAAATATAATTATAAAGGTATTATTTTCATATCAGTGTTTCATGTAAATAATATTTTACAATTCAATTTTCTTATAAATTTTTAAACCCTCAAAATTTCTTTTTTGTCACTCATTTTTTTCAAAATATAAAGTAATTTTATTCAAGTTATTTAAGTTAAATTTTTGAAAGAAGAATAACACTTGTAGAAAATTTTAAATAACTTCCAAAATATTCTATTCCATGGGGAGTATATTTATGTATAAATATTTTTTCCTTATTAATTCTATAATTTTATTTATTTTTTAAAATGACCAAGGGGATGAAATTTATAGTAAATTATCTTTGTAATTAAATGTTTTAATGGAGAGAAATTTGTAATAAAAAATAAGGTTGTGCTAGTTTATATTGTTTGAAACGATTATTGTTGATAATTTTTTATTGTAGAATTTAATTTAAAATGGGGGATAAATTAATTCAATGATATAGAAAGGAAATGAATGAATAAAAACGATTCCAAGGTAAGAAGTTATTTTTAAGGAGATTTTTTAGAATTTACCAAGGATTTTTCCTTTTGTTTTTATCTCAAACATAATATTTTATTCAATTATTGTATTTTTATTCATGAATTAGTACAGATACTTTGCTACCATTAACCCTAAATTGATCATGACATGATCCAAGGGATTTTTTGAATCCCTATGGTTGGGATACTAACACTTTACATTATAAAATATGAATGTGGGAATGAATTTTTCATTAAAATAATTTTAGAAGGATAAAAAAGTATGTATACATAATTGAAAAAATCTACAGGGAGATGTGTACCCAAATTCGGATAGGTATGGAAAATACAAATACAACTCCATTTACTAGAAAACAAGATAAAAAGTTAATTCCCAAAAGACACAAGCCTCCAATCCCAAGTATCAAAAATTACTACCATCTCCATGTGGCTCGTTACCCATACTCAAACCTGTAAGGTGAAATTTTACAAGCACCAGAAGGCACGGGTAGGATGGGATCTGAAATCCTATTACAGTCTCACTAAGGATCCCATAATAAGATGAAAACATTTAATTAACCAAATAATCCATTCAATTATAAATAAATAGGCATGGTATTTCAAAATAATATTTCAAACGAACAATTATTTAAAATTACAATAATGGAAATACATTAAAAAAATGGATTGATAAACATTTTATATAAATTTAGAATGCATGTGTGAAATAGTTTACAATAATCAATGTGATATATTTCCAAAAAACATAAAGTGAGATTCTTGGTCACCGTCTAAAAGGTAGGATAGTTTCAGGTTATGATACTCCATCACACTCAAATGGTTTTCACATTTATATGTGTACACACATCCCTCTGACGCTGGGAAATGTGGACCCATCACCATACCACTGGGGATGTGAACAACTATATATGTATTGTTAGTGTTGTATATCATCAATAATGTGATTTCCTGAATAAATCAATAACTACCTAGGATATCATGTTCTCTATTAAAATTCAATAATGGGAAAATTATTTTAAAACTATTTAAATTAAAATTCATCCAATTATTTCATTTCAAATATTCCAATTTCCTATTAAAAATATACTAAATGGTTTATAATATAGTAATGCATTTTCCATGATAAAACCACTAGGTCCCTTTCAAAACCATTTTAAGTAATTTTATAAAACTAAAATTTTATATAAATTCCCTCAAATCAATTTCAAAACAAAAATTATAAATCTTAAATCTCACAATTTTCCATCAATTTCACAAACACAATAAAATTCATTATATTTTTATCATTTTTATTCCAAATAAAATCCAAATCCCAAGTTCATTGTAATCAGTATACTAATAAATCAATTGAAATAAATTTAATTTATATCATGAAATTGAAGCGAATTCAATCAATTTAGGGTTAATCCAAATTGGTCGCCATAACAAAACCACCTACCTCGAGATCATGGGACCTCGAAACACAAATCCTTAATTGAGAAACTCCAATAAAAACATTTAAATAATGATAAAATAATGAACCCTAGTTTCGAGATTCAAAAAAATGGGGATTAGATTCTCCAATAACATGCATCTCTAAAAAACCCTATTGATGAATGTTTAGAGAAAAAGAGAAAAAGAAAGGTAAGTGGAAACTTATAGGGAAGGGATCGAACATCATTAACATACATTTGGTTCCGTTACAGAAGGGTGTGGAGGTGAAAAAATAACTTATTGGTATCCTACAAAGAAAAATTAAATTTCATGGTGTCAGATTATACTATCAGTAAAATAAAATGAGGGTTTTGGGGATTTTAAACTAATTTTCATGTTAAGGAAATCCTATATGTACGGTAATCTAAGAAAATTCACATGGATAGAAAAACCATGTGCCCTAAATATGTGACCATTTTTTCAATGGTGAATAGTTTCTATTAGATGGGAGAACCATTTTATAAATCATGAGATCTCCATGAAAACCCCCACAGTTTGGGTTTTCATTACATCCACTAAGAATGATCATAGTTTGGAAAAACTGTGCGCCAACTTTGTACAACCTATAAACATTAATAAATCCAAAAAATTTCACCCAAAACTACTTTAAATAATACTCAATCAATTAATGATAAAAATAATGGCTTATTAATACCTGAAATTCGTCACATTATTTTATAACCTCCCCACTATAAATATATTATGTCTCTAGAAATATTACTAATAAGTATATATGTCAAAAATATGAGGCCAAATCTCTCTCATTTGTGCGTCCATCTCCCATGACTGATGAGAATCTGAGTCGTGCTTCCATAGAAATAGAAATAATGGTATCTTCCTACCATGATGTAACTTAGTATCAGAATTAACTATCCTAGGTGGATGTTTAGTCACAGATAAAGTATGTTCATCCTCATGATCACTCCATCTCAGAACATGAGAAGGATCAGATAGATACTTTTGTAGTTGAGATTCATTGAAAACAGTATTTATCAACATCTAATATGGAGTATGGTCTAAATAGTATGAAACATTACCCACCTGATCCATATCCTCAATATGTCCCACAAAATGAGGATCCATTTTCCATTTCCCTTCAAGTCACCAATTAACCAAATGAGGTGAAACAATCAAGAACACCTGGTAACCAATTGAAAAATAGAATGGTATATGATAACGATCAACCCATTACTTATACCAACTATGTACCATCAAATTTATCTAATGAATCAATTTAATCTTTACTATCATCTCATTAACCAATCTATGTCCAACCAAGGAACATTCTTCGATCTTCGACCATCCTAATAGATACTTTCAACGCTGACCATACAAGGCCGTAAATGGATCGATTATAATCATGGAATGGTTACTATAATTATAATAAAAATCCACCATTCCCATATTTTCATCCCTATCCCTACTGATGTAGAGAACGTAAGGATGGATCATGTCCTCAAGAATTTTTATAGCTCTTTCAATTTCGTCATTCGACTATGGATGGAATGCCATTCCAAATTTACCGCAGATCCAAGTATCTCATGTATGCCTCCACCAAAATAAGAAGTAAACTGAGGATACCTATAATAGACTATAAAAATGGAACTCTATTCAAATGAAAAATATCTTTCAAGTAGATATTTCCCAACTCCTCAACAATGATTTGATCATGAATGGGTATAAAGTGGTCCGATTTGATCATCCTACAAATCATAACACATATCACATTCTAATTTCTCTGTAGACTCAATAACAAAACTAGAATTTTCTTATATATTTCATCCCACATCAAAATAGGGACTGTAATTGATTTTATTAAAACCAAATGTCTCTATATCTTGACCAAAACCTGTTGGATTGTATAATAATGAGTGACAAAATCAGCAATGTCATGTCTCATACCTGGATAATAGAATCTATACCTCATTTCATACAATATATTAGTGGTTCATAGGTTTACTTCCCACTAGGAATTATAGAAATACCCAATCACAACAGTATTTAATGATAACGATACCAAAAAAAGGATTCCAATAGGATTCTATAACACCCTGACTACAAAGTCATATAGCTGGTGCATTAATTTATAACATTATCATGATTACAAGGAAACAAATCCCTAAGTACCATACTATATAGAATTATTGTAAAGACATAATATATACATGATACAAATAATAAATTGGGAAAATAAAATAAAATATGATACAAAATATAAGGAAATGAACCGAATCCATTAAATATTATTCAAATATTTATTCATTATCACTTGATGGAATGATATATAACAATAGTGATCTCATCTGCTCAGTATGGGTATGTAAATGGATAAAATAATAAATAAATTAATATTTAATGGTTAATAACTAATAAAATATCTTATTTAAACAACTACATAAAGCATAAATAATATGGTAATGTAAATAACATCAACACATTCTATTTTTTCAAAAAACTAAAATTCAAATACATCCATTTATATATTGATGGAAAACTTCTATGAAAAATAATCACTGAGTCTAAATGGGAGAAATTATTAATTATGGTATGTCATGTATGTGTCACATGAAAACCTATACTTTAAAGTCCTTTCACATGGAAATTTATAGTATTATGATTTGGATAACTCATTTGTCTTTTGAGAACCTATCGATGCATCGAGGGTCTATATAATTTCTCGGTCATACCAGTATCTCCATGTCAAAAGCATTCCTTATATCTAATAATCAAAATATATAATATCCCTTATTAAAAAACTATATATAATAGTGATTGAGAAATTGTAAATAATTCCCCAGTGAAGGAAAATTTAAAAAAAATGTTTTTATGTTTGTTGATGGAAAAACTATTGAAAGATAAAACTGAATTTTTATTAAGAAAATAATCATTAAACATTCGAAAGTGTCACATACCACTTTGAAACATTTCATTAAAAATTCCCAAGAATGAATACTATTAAATGAAACATATAATATCACTAATAAATGTATATTCATGATATAACTTATCCAAGGGGAGTAAATACACTATATAAAAGAAACTAGATGCATAACATTATATTATGCCATAATTAAACAAAATTAAGATAAAATCTCTTACCATGTGTTTCGTTTTTGTGTGAACGTACTTCAATCTCCTGTATAATATTTTTAAGAATGTTAATTAAATAATAAATACCCACACTAATATTTATGATATCATATATAATAATCAAACAATATCTTATTACCTTTTTTAACATTCTTTTGTTATTTTCACTATTTTGGGTGTTAATTCCCTAGTTTCTTGAGTAAGTTTTAACTTGTTATTTATATTTAATATTGATTAGATCATGGTGTATTCATATAAATAATGTAAAACATGATTTAAATATTAAATATATTTTTTATGTAAATATTTATAATAATCCAAAAAAGGTGGAGATATGAAATGAAATGCACTCTTCATAGAGATGGTTGACCGTACATATCGATTAACACGACTTCAATTTCTTTGTCATAATGAAAAATGAAAAATTAATGATATATATATGTTTTATAATTATATTATCAAATCTATTTCATATATATATATAATATTTCTATTAAAACCACATATTATAATTTCCATGTATAGTTTGAAAGAATCATGTTGCTTTGAGGAGGCAGTAGTCTACACATCTACAAACGATGTTATCCTATTTACGAAATTTGAAAGTATAAAGGTGTATGTTAGAAAATAATTTTTTCGAATAAATACATAAATATCTTATATATATCATATAAAAAGTGTGTACATTATAATTCCCAACCATGAAAGGTGATAATGGAAAATGAACAATCCTTGTTTCTTGGGGTGGTAGTTCACTTTACACAAAATTTATATGTTTGTTACACATTAGATGGAAATTTTTCTAAGTGTAGGTAAATATATTTATATAAAAATATCTATGTATAATTATGATACAATTTTTATAATATAATCATGTAATAATAATAGATGAATCATTGGAAAAAGAAATAAAACTTATGTGATCGTTAAATAATGTTACCTCTTACTAGGGTAACTCCTTTCATTTTATAACAAAAACCTAACCTAGTATTATTTATCAATAACAGGAGGCTTATAGAAATAATATATGGAATTTTTTAGATTATTTTGGAAGGTTTTGTTCGATATAGAAGCCTTAAAATGGTTTGAGGAAGTGAGGAATGAGTTGTCGTTTTATACTTTAGGTGAGGGGTACTTTTGGACACTCTCAAACTATTGAAGTATAATAAGACTATTCTAGATCTGAAGAATATTTTATTGACTATAATTTAATAGGGTTATATATTATAGACCATAAATTATAACCTTTTTAATTATTTAATACATCTATTATTTTTAAACAATTTAATAAAATATTAATTGGATAAAATATTATTATTGTAAAATTTGATACTATTAATTATGTTTTACTAGAAATACGTCATGAAAAAGATTTAATTAGAATATAAAAATCTATATTAAATATTTAATACCTATTTAATTCATTACAGACATTACCATGTCCCAAATATATGAATCCTAATACTTTAAAAATAAATTAGTTTTTTTACTCTTAATTAAATAAATATCATTTTAGCATTGAAAAAACATTTAATGTAAATATTTAATTTTAAAAAAATAAAATAAAATTTTATAATGAATCTAATTTCATTACAATCATTATGGACATTTAATTTTATTTTTATCATGACATTGTCACTATATGATCACATAAAAGATATTAAATACAAAGAGAGTGACATTTCATAATAATCATTGATTTAAATAAAATATAAGTTATTATAATGGAAATGTGTCAATTAAATAACTAAAATTATATATTAATTTCTTATGGGATGACTAATACTTATAATAATTTTTTAGTACTTTTTAGGTCATATTTGTACCCTTATATTTTGGCTTTAACCATATTTAACATATTTAACTCCTATCGTGACAACATGTGTTTTTTTTTGCTTAAGGGTAAATATAGTTACTATAAATTTTCAATTAGACCATAAATGAGTAAAGGATGGAAAAATTAACCTTATCCCAATCATTTGGAAACAATTTCTATTTTTATGAATTTAATATCATTTAATGAAATATTATTTACTTCAAGATATATATAATGTTAATTTTGACCTTATTCAATACATGAATTTTAAAAAATATCATAATACTATTATATCTTCTAAAAAAATAATTAAAACAACCATAAAATGAAAAAATCATACATAATATTTATTTACGGCATCAATTTTATAAAATTATGTTTATTGTAATATTTTTTAATGTCATTTATTTTATTATCTCATAAATTAAAAAATTACTTTGTCATCTTTGTGTCCCAATTTAATTTAATTATTTAATTCATAAAAAATATTAATAAATTACCATGATGTTGAAATACAATTTATATTTTCAATTAATATTTATAGTTGATGATAAATTCTTAGTAACCATATATAAAAAAATTTAATATTTATTATAAATAAGATTTTGACCAAATGAACATTCTTTAAAATAAAATACTATAAAATATTTAAAGTCATCAAAGTGTCTCCCAGAGGCCATAAAATTTGACAAATAATTAATTTAGTCTGAACCCAATCAACTAATAAAATTAACACGTGTTTTATAGAAATGTTATAATTTAATTTAACCTTTAATTACGCGATTTACCCTTAACCATGGAAATTAAAATAATAAAAATTTTACTATTCATATGCCCAAAAAATAAAAGAATAATATTTAGATAATTTGGATTCAATGATTTAAAATAAAGAATCCATTAATAAAAATTAAAAAAAATTATGTTTTATTTATTAGTTTAGAAATATTCCTGTTGACAGGGTGAAGAAATGGGTTGTTATTGTTTGAAAATTGGAAAAGATTGAAACATTTTAATATCAAAATTTAATATGAAAATTATTTAAAAGATATAAATTGGATTAAATGATGATGAAATATTCTAATTATAATTTAAAAATAATTAAATTTTAATTTGTCACAATAAATTATTTCGATGACAATAGTTGTTTGTAATTAATATTTGGTATTTTTTATTATTCATTAAAACATGAAACTCATTAGAAAGACACAAAAAATTCATCAAAAGTTATTTTTTGTATTCCAAATTTATATATAACTTTTATTGTATCAAATATAAAACACAAAATTATAAAAAATTGGATTTAATGTTGGTTCTTCATCAAAAGGTGGTAAAATGACCTTTATAAAAATAATGGGTTTTATGTGTAATATTGGGTATGTTGATATATTTTTCCTATCAAATATATTCGATGAATGTCCAAACCATTTTTTTAATATATAAAATATATATTCAATTAATATCATTAAAAAATTCCAATTAATTTAATTTATTATTATAAAATTCCTTTGTGAACATAAGAATAGTTTTTTATAAAAACAATATAAATGTATTCAATCAGTTCTTATATTCATTTCTAATTAATTTGTAATAAATAAATTCAATATATATATATTCATAAGTTAGTTAATAGTTTTATAAATTCTAATTTATCGGCTACGTTAAATCTTATTATATTATATTGTAATATTTTAATAATATATCACCGAAAAACCCATATCTTAATGATAATTAATAAAAAATATTTTTAATAAGAGGGAAAAAGAAATGTGAAGGTCACCATAAAACATGGATTTTTAATTGGATAAAATTAGTGAAAATTTGGATAGGGAAAACAAATATAACCATCATGTTATAATGGAGAGTGATAAAGAAAATGTTAATGATAAATTTGTTGACCAAAATAAAATAAATTATAGTTGTGAATAAATGTCATTAATATGATAAAAAAAAGTTGTTAATATTGAAAAAAGTTATTTGATGAAACTTTTCATAGTATTGAAATATTCTTTCATTTTATAATTATATAAGTAAATATACGCTTCAATAAACACAATCTTATCCTTTGATTGAATCACGATCTATCTAAACTTCATATACTTGAAGAGGTTGCATTATATGGTGATGTAACACATTAACTTGTAAAACCAATTCCAATGTTCAACTTAAACCACTTCATAAATGGTTAACCTTTCTATCACATCCAATACATTATAACAATTTCCATCGGTGTAAATATTATCCAATTTACATTATCCTTATCCTTATTAAAAATCTCATTATCCAACATTATTATATCAGCCTCAGGAATATATTAATCTTCACCATTCCATCAACCATGTGTTTTCCGAAATGTTTAAATTTTTACTGAATAACTTTTCATAGATATCTATACTAATCAAAAAAATATTTGAAATAATTAATGAAAATGTAATCTAGTTCAATCCATATAAATTCTATAATACTTATAGTCTGTATATCATCAATAAAATATTTTTACTACATTAATAAAGGATTCAAATACTATATAAAATTATTCATTCCACTTCGGCTATATCACGAAAGAAGCTTTCATTTGATCCCCATAATTCTTATGAGGTATATTTACTTGAAACTTGAGGAATTGATTTTTCTTGTGCCTTATCTTTTTACAATTCCAACTTTGAAAGTGGGAAAAAAAATTATTCACCATGAAATCATGAGCATGGTGTCTTTTTTGTCCAGATATGGAAAAATTTACTTTTATCATAAGAATACACCAAGGCGTTCCATTCTATAGTTATCACTAGTGAGAAAATAATTCTTTCCCTTCTTCCCTTTAACCACATTTTTCCTAGATTTATTCATGTTCACTTGATTCCCTCCAAAGCTATAATACATAAAGTATTATTTTCTTATCTAGTTATTACATGATACTATGTATTCATATGATGAGAGCAATTAAGAAACTATTTACCATTGAAATATTGGCTTAAGACCATAAAATATATAATCCTTCTTACTATTTAGATCACAAACATCATTTAGGTTCACATTACTTTAACCAGGATACATTTCTAAATGGAGATATATAATAGGTTAGATCTTATCAAAATGTACTATAAAAACTAGAAAAATACCATATAGAAATTGACAATTTTATATGCATATAGTCTCAAAATCATAAACATGGTCTCCTTGGGAGGTTTTTATATAATTATAATCCTTGTCTATATTAGGGTTTTATTACCTAATCTATGATTTCTAAATATATTTTCCAATGATTCTGCTAAATTCCCTTTGATACCATCTATAACGCCCCTACCCCAAATCCTAGAGCTAATGCATTTTTTCCCAAATTCATGCTTACAAGGGAAAAATCCCAAAGGACTACATAATTTAGAATTATTGGAAATCTAGAATGCATTCATGATAACCATAATACATTAGGAAAACAAAACAAATCGTGATACATAATAAAATGAAACAAATTGCATCCGTGAAATCATATTCAAATATTTATTCATCCTAACATGTGGAAAAGTAACATAATAAGTGTGAGCTGAAATGCTTAGTAAGGGTTTGTACAATAGATAAAAAATTAGATAAATTAATATGGGTAGGTTAATTACTAATCAAACTTTTATTTAGACAAATAGATAAGGAATAAATAATACTCTAAGGTAAATAACTAAAACACGTTCCATTTAGTCAATAAACTGATAATGAAATACACCCATATATATTTTGATTAAAAATAATATGGATAAAGAATATCTGAGTTTAAATTAGATAAATACTTAATTATTGGACATCATGTTTGAGGAATATGAAAAAATTTACCATTAATACCTTTCACAAGATGATTTTAACTATTTTGGTTTGACAACTTATTTGTTTAATGAGAACCTGTTGATGCACTGAGGGGCTATAAAAGGTATGGGAACCACCCAAGTATGCCAGTCCAAATCATTATTCATATAGAAAAATCAAAATAAATAGTTTTTCATTTTCAAATAACTATATTGAATTAATAATTTTGATTTATCAATAATTCCCTATTTTATGATAAGTAACAATTAGGGTTATTGATGTTGGTGATTAGAAATATATTTTAAATATTAAGATATTATCTTGAGGAAAATAATTATTAATCATTAAAATGTGTCTCATACCACATTGAAACCATTTAATCATAATTACTATGAATTAATAACATTAAAATCATCACAATCTATCATAAAAGTAAGGATATTCGTGATATAACATGTTCATGCGAAGTATATACAACATATAAAAGAAACTAGGTTCATAACATTACAATATGCCTCAATGAAATGTAATTGAGAAAAAAATAATTTTTATGTTTTCCTTATTGTGTGAATTCCATTTAACCTCCTGTATAATATTTTTAAGCATCTTACTGAAATATTATAAGAAAATATTTATATTTACGGTGATGGTAGGCTATATGTCCTCATGAACACTACATGCATTTATTTGTTTAATTAAAAGAATGAAAAGTAATTGATATATATATATATATTAAGATTTTAATATCATATCTAAGACATATATATCACTTATATTTATTAAAACCATACTTTACATGTTCCATGTATAGTGTGAATGGATCACATTTCTTTAAGGAGGTGGTAGTCAACACTTTCACAAATGATGTTATTGTATTTAAAAAAATGGAAAGTATAAATGTATGAGTTATCAAATAATTCCAAAAGCATAAATTAAAAATACTATATAAATACCATATAAAAATATTATTTCAATCAAAATTTGTAACCATGAATTTTGGTAATCGAAAAATGAACAATCATTGTTTTGTGATTCAGTAGTTCATCGTACACATTAACATTTGGTTGGTTACAAATTTGATAAAATTGTGTATTAGTGTAGGTAAATACTTCAATAAAAAAACATATAATTATATTGAGGATACAACTATGATTAAATAACCATGTAATAATAAGAAATGAATTAGTGGGAAAACAAATAAATATAAATTTATTTTTGAGGAATGTTACCTCTTATATGGGTCACTCAATTTTGGTTTATAACAAAGGTCTTTCTTAGTCTAAATTATTCCCAAATAGAGGATACTAATATTAATAGAGGGAATTTGAGAGATTATTTGTTTAGATTTTTTTTTCATTCTATAAGGCTCAAATTGGTTTTTGGCATTGAGGGAGGAATTGTTATTTTATAATTGAGGCAATGTGTACTTTTGAAAACCCTCAAACTATTAAAGTATAATATGGTTATTCTGGAGGTAACGACATTAAAATTGGATAAAAATGAATAGTGGAATAAAATTTAGAGTATATATTGTAACATTTTTATTTATTTAATAATTTTATTATTTTTAAATAGTTTTATAAAATAACAATTCAATAAAATATTATATTTCTCAAATTTGATACTATTTAATTAATTTGACTTCAAATTCATCAATAAAAAGTTGATATTCGAATATAATGCTTTCATGAAAATATAATATACCTTATAGGTCTAGAAAATAAATTATGTACCTTAAATCATTCCAAATATATAAAAAGTAATATCTTTAGAATAAATTATTTTATTTTTCAGTTAATTAAATAAATATTGTTTTAACATTGAAAAATAATTTAATGTAATTATATAGTTTATAAAAATTGAAAATAAAACTATATATGGAAATTAATTTAATTAATATTAAAATTTATATTTATTTTCATTTATAGCATGATTGGTTTCATATGTGAACACATAAAAGATATTAAATAAAAAGAGTGTGACATTTTGTAACTATCATTGATTTAAATAATATATAACATATTATCATGGAAATATGTATATTAAATAAGTTAAATTATACATCAAGGTGATAAGGTATGAATAATATTCGAACAATAATTTATAGATAATTTTATATCACATTCTTACCCTTATATGTTGTATTAACCCTTATTTAACCTCTTTAACTCGTACCGTAACATCTTCTATTTTTATTGTTTAAGGGTTAGTATAGTTACTATAAATTTTCAAACGAAACATGAATTATTAATTTCTGTCAAAATTAACCTTATAAAAAATTTATTAATTTTATATTTTCATTAATTTTATATCATTTATTAAAATATTATTTACTTTAAAATATCAATAATCTCAATTCTGACACTATTCAAAACATAGATTTTTAAAAATATCATAATTATTTTATATCATAAAAAATCAATTAAATCGACTATAACATGTCATATTAATCAAATAAATTTTTTATGGCGTCAATTATATAGAATTATATTTGTTTTAATATTATTAATATCGTTAATTTGATTATCTCAATAATTAATAAATTATTACAACATCATTGTGTCAACATTTAATGTAATCATTTATTACCTAAAAATTATAAATAAATTTACATGATGTATATAGAAATTTTATTTTTCCAATAAATTATTATAAAAAAATATATCATCTTAGTAACTATTCAAAAAAATGTTATAATATTAGAATCATGAGTAAGACATATCTTTACTTAAGTTGGAATTAAATACTAAAAATCCTTAAAGTCATCCATGTGGCTCAAAGGGGACATAAAAATGGGTGAATGATGACTTTTTTTGAAAACCAATCATCCAATAAAATTACGACAATTGTTTGGGTAATTTTATAATTTTATTTCTACCCTTAATTACCTGATATAACATAAACATTAGTAATTATAATATTACTAAATTTACAAATTAATATGTCTAAAAATAAAAGAAAACTATATATATAATATGGATTCACTGATTCTGAATACATAATTTATTTCTTAAAATTCCAAATGTAGATGTTATATTAACTAATTTTAAAATAATCATCATGACGGGGTGCGAAAAGTGGTTATTAATGCTTAAAACATTGAAACATTGAAACATTTTTATATCGAAATTCAATATAAAATTGATTTAAAAAATATAAATTGGATTAATAGATTAAATATATTCTAATTATACATTAAATCCTATTAACATAATAAATTAACACTATAATTTATTTTGATGAAAAAAGATATTTTTAATTAAAATTTAGTATTTTTCACTATTCATCCAAACAAGAAACTTATCAAGAAGATACCAAAAATTATAGAAAATCTGATATTTATATTCCATATAAATATAGGATGTTTATTTTTTTAAAATGAAATATATAAAAGTGTCAAAAATTGTATTTAAAATAGATTTATCATCAAAAGGTGGTAAAACTACCTTTATAAAAATATTTGTTTTGTGTGTAATATTTTATTTGTTACTATACTTTTCCTATAAAATATATTCAGTTAATGTCAAAAATAATTGATTAGATATATAAATAATATATTTAATTAACATTAATAACCAACAGTAATAAATTTAATTTATTAGTATCAAATTTCTTTGTGTGCATAAATATTGTTTTTATAAAAATATTGTCGTTATATTCAATTGGTTATTATATGCATTTATAATTAATTTGTAACCAATGAATTCAACATATATTTTCATATGTTATATAATAATATTCATAAATTCAAACTTAAAGGCAAGGTTATATCTTATTATATTAAATAATAATATTTTAATAATATATTATTGTTCAAGAAACCGCAGCCTTGCATGTAATGAAATCCAACTCAATATTATGTATAGTGTAAACTTACCTTGGGTTTTCATATAATGAAAGCTATAAAAAATAAATAATATTTAACAATGGAAATATTTTAATGTCTTGGGGTGTTAAATTCTACATACATAAATTAAATTACATCAACGTAATTTAAACATGATCGGGAAATCTGTGTTTTGGTATTTGAAAATAAATAATGGCTGAAAACCCCACGTTGTAAATAAGTTTAATAACAAATCTTCTTTATGAGTGGTAAATTGAATTGCTAAGTACACCACAATAATAGTATTTATAATAGGATAGTATTTGTGAAAACATGTATATGGAAGGGAAATCTAACGATCTTTTATTGATGGATAGTGATAGAGAATCTGTCCATGAGAATGTTATCGACCAGAAAAACATAGACCAGATGTTGGAATAAAGGTAACTGATATAAAAAATGATGATAATATGAAAAAAAATATTTGAACACCATTTTTCTATTTTTGAGAGATTCTTTCACTCTCTAAGGATATAAGTAAATATACTTATCAATAAACAAAATATTACCCAATGATTGTGCCATGAACTATTCATACTTCGTATCCTAGAATAGGTTTTATCTAATGGTGATGTAATACATTAACCTTGAAAACCACATCCAAAGTTCAATTTAAACAATTTCATAAATGGTTAACCCTTCCATCATGATATAATACATTAGAATCATTTCCAAGGACGTTAATTTTATCCAATATACTTTATTTGTATCCATATCAATCATTTCTTTGTACAACATAAATAACTCAACAACAAGAACATATTAAGGATTATTTTTACCTCCACCATTTTTTCTCCAAATAGTTCAACTTATTTATGAATCACTTTTCTTGGTTATATGTACCAATCAACACAATATTTTAAATCCTTGATGAAAAAGTACTAAAATACAATCTTTATAAATTTTATAATACATAGAGGAATGATATCATCAACAAAATACTATTACTACATTACCGAAGGATCCAAATACATGAGAATATTATTCATTCAATATAGACTATTTCAATGGAAAATAATAACCTTGATCCCCTAGATTTTTATGAGGTATATTTCTTTGATGCTAAGGGAATTGATTTATGTAGTGTCTCATATCCAAACAATTTAAGCATTGAATTTTTTAAAATTCGTTCTTAACCATGAAATAAGGATGATGGTCGAGTTTTTATCCTCACTAGAAACAAACTACCTTTACACATAATGACATACCATGTTTTATTGTTCCACATAAATCACATGTGAAGAAAAAATTATGTCCCTTTTTTACTTAATCCATTTTTCCTAGTATTCCTCATGTTCTCATGCTTACCTCCAGATCCATAATACTTTGTATACTCTTTATTTATTCTATTATCACATGATACAATTTCCAAATATGAGGATAATTCATGAGGGATTTTTTCCCTTTGAAATATTAGCTTATGATCATGAATGATATGATCCTTCTTAATCTTTGGACTACATGAATTGTTGATATTCACATTCATTCCTCTGGACTCCATTTCTATATGAGGAAAAAAACTAGGTTAGATTATATAAAAATATATAATCCATGAACGAGTAAAATACTAAACATAAATTGAAAATTATATCTATATCATGTATCCAAATCGTTAACATTGTTTCTTTTAGTTGTTCTTATATACTTATCCTCAATGTCTATAATAGGCCTATGTGAGATAATTTATTTTTTCTAAATCCAGTTTACAAGGTTACTGTTGAAATTCATTGATATCAACTACAATGTCACGACCCAAAATCCCAGATCTAGTGCATTATTTTATTACATTTGAATGATTACATGGAAACACATAAATAAGTACCATACAATTTAATAGTCTTGGAAATCCATATTGCATACATGATACTAGTAATACATTGGGGAATGAAAATAAAACATGTTACATAATATAATTAAATAAACTGCATCATTAAAAGTTTATTCAAATATTTCATCTCTATAATCTGGGGTAAAGAAACATAAGAATGGTGAGCTCAAATGATCTGAAAGGGTATGTACAATGAATTCGATAATAAATAAATTATTATGGAAAGGTAAATAACTAATCAGACATTCCATTTTAACAAATAGAAAAGGCATAAAAAATATGGAAATGTAAATAACTAAAACACATGACATTTTATCAATAAATTGATAATAAAAAAATCTCTACATATATCGACACAAAATATCATTGGTAAATTATAAAGGAGTCTAAATGAGAGAACTGATTAATTATTGGATGTCATGTCAAAGGAACATGGAAAACTATACCATGAAGACCACTAAAAATATATTTTAAAATATTTTTATAAGTTTGAAAAATTTATCTAATGGGAACTTGTCGATTAATTGAGGGATTGTATAATGTCCAGGCCCCATCGGTGTCTACCTGTCCAAATCATTTGTCATATCAAAAAATAAAAATAAATAACATGATTTATAAAATAAATTTATTGAATATATAATTAATATTTATCAATAATTCTCGAGTGGATGATAAGTATCAATAAGGAGTGTTGACGTTGATGCTTGTAATTACTACTTAAAGATCAAAAAATATTCTTGAATAAAATAATCATTTAAAATTCAAAAGTGTCCCATATGACATTGAAACATTTGAGTCATAATTTCAATGAATTAATAACATTAAATGAAACATATAATATCATAAAAATATGGATATTCATGATATAACTTATCATAGTTCATTATGTACACCATATAGATGAAACTAAGTTCATAATATTACAATATGCTTCAATCAAATAAAATTAAGACAACATCCCTTGCATTGTTTTTCTTTATTTTTTCTGAATTTACTATAAACTAATCTATAATAGTATTAATAATTTTTAAAACATATTATATAATCATATTAATTTTTTTTGAAATAATATAAAATCATATTATAATATCTTATTACTCATTTGTTAACATTTTTTCGTTATTTTCACTATTGTTTGTGTTAATTGCCTAGTTTGTCGTGTATGTTTTGACTTTTTATTTGTTGATACAATTTATTAAATCATGGTAAAATCATATAAAAGATATTAAAAATGATTTAAATATTATATATATTTAGTATAAATTTATATATAATAATCCATTTAATTAGGAGACAAGAAATGAAATGCACCATTCATGGAGACGGTAGGCCATATGTACACATGAATGTTACATTAATTTCATTTTTATATTAAAAGAATGAAATTTAAATGATATATAAGTATATTATAAATATTGTATCATATATATTTCATATATATCATTTATGTTTATTAAAACCATCATTTATATGTTCCATGTATTTTATGGAGGGATCATGTCCCTTTGATGAAACGGCATTCCACACTTCCACAAATGATGTTATTGTATTTACAACAAATGGAAAGTATAATGTTATTTGTTATAATATAATTATATAACAATAAATTTATAAATATAACATATATATCATATAAAAATATCATGTTTATCCTAATTCCCCTCCATGAATGATGGTTATGGAAAAATGAACAATTATCATTTAGTGAGGCGGTAGTTCACCGTACACATAAAAAAATGATCATTAACCTAAAAACATATGAGTATATTTTTGATAATGTTGTTATTTTATAATCATAGAATAATAATAAATGAATTAGTGGTAAATAAAATAAATATAAAGTTATCATTGATGAACGTTACCACTTATTTGTTAAACTCCATTTAGTTTATAACAAAAACTTTTCTTAGATTAATTTATCCCTAAATTATGGAATATAGGATTAATAACTAAAATTTGGGATGTTATTTATGTAGGGTTTTTTTTATCTAGAAGGCTTAAAGTTGTATGTGGATGTGATGGAGAAGGTGTACTTTTTTAATTGAGGTGATGGATACTTTTAGAAACTCTCACACTAGTATGGTATAATAATGATATTCATGTGAAAAAATATTAAAATTTCTGATAAATGAATAATATAATAACTATAAGACTATTTATTATTACATTAGTAATTATTTATTGTTTTTAAATAATTTAATAAAATATTAATTACATAAAATATCATTATTTTGAAATCTAAAACTCTTCATTTAT
The DNA here is from genome assembly GCA_963277665.1 of Viscum album. NCBI lineage: Eukaryota > Viridiplantae > Streptophyta > Magnoliopsida > Santalales > Viscaceae > Viscum > Viscum album. Next base: position 1,463,841,832 of record OY728125.1, on the reverse strand, counting down.
TTTGACTTCTTATATATCAATAAAAACTGTGAATTAAAATTTAATGCTTTAAAACATATATATTATAAACTATAGTTATATAAAAATAATTACAAACATTATACCATCCCAAATATATCAAAATTAATACATTTAAAATTTATAAATATATTTTTCACTTAATTAGATATATTATTTTTTATAATTGAAAAATGGTTTAAAGTAATTATATAATTTATAAGATTTCAAAATAAAATTATATAATGAAAATAACTTCATTATGACAAAAATATAAATTCATTTCATTTATATCATGATTCTATTTCTCTGTTAAACCACAAAAGATATTAAATACAATGAAAGTGACATTTTTTAACTATATTTGATTTAAATAATATATAAGTTATTATCATAGAAAACTGTCCATTAAACAACTTCAATTCTATATAAAGGAGATAAAGGAAGAATAATCTCCATAAAAATATTTTTATAATAGTTTAGGTTAAATTATTACCTTATCTTTCAGTTTTAACACTTTTCTATCATCTTTAACTCCAACCATGACAACATGTTTTATTATTGCTTAACGGTTAATATAGTGATAATAAATTGAAAAAATAACCATAAATTTATAATTTATATCAAATAAAACATTTTCAAAATCAGTTGGATGAACTTAAGAATTTTTTTAATGTTCTGTAATTTAATTAAAAATTATTTATTTTAAAATATCAATAATTTCAATTTTGACATTATTCGATACATGAATTTTTAACAATATCACAACAACTTGATATATTAAAAATAATCACAATTAACAGAACCATAACATGTAAAATTCGTCCATAAATTTCATGGATGTCATAAATTCTATAAAATTATATTTATTATAGTATTTTTTATATAATTTATTGGATTCTCCCTTTAATTTAGAAATTACTGCATCATCATTGTTTCAACATTTAATTTAATTATTTATTTCCTAAAAATTATAAATAAATTACCATGATGTATGTAAACATTTTATCTTTCCAATTAATATTTATAGACTAAATATATTCATAGTAATAATATTTAAAAAATTTAATACTTATTATAATCATGATTAAGGCATAATGGACTTTCCTTAGAATAAAATACTATATATTACTTAAAGTCAACAATGTGGCTCCAAGAGAGTAAAAAATCATCTCAAGGATTGTTTTGGTTGAAAATAACTGATCCAATAAAATTAGGGAAATAGTTAGGGTAATTATATAATTAATTTTCAACAATAAATTCAACTTATATTAACACCAATGTTTTTATTATTAGATTAAATAATAATATTTTAATAATATATTATTATTTGGTAAAACATGTAATTGTATGTAACATAATCCAACTAATTTTTATGTGTAATATTATCTTAACATGGTGTTTCTTATAAATATATATAGAAAAAAATTAGGTATTTTAAAAACTAAAATGTTGTAATGTCTTCGGGTGTTGCAAATATAATTCTCTCAGGGGAGAACGACCAATCAATAATGACCTCCCCACCATAAAGATAATATCTAATGATACAGAACTCATCATCAAGGTGTTGCTCCTAAATAAAAATTTAATGACATGTGTACATCACCTGAACACTGTTCAAGGAAACCTCAACCCTTTATTCCAGAAATCCTATAAGAAACTGAGAAGAAATAGCCATCATGTTCCACTCTTGTGATGATTCTTTAATGAACTAGGTCAGATGTTTCCTTTTCAAATTATCTTTGATGCATTCACATTTAATAAGGTATAGGCGACGTCGAAATATAATGATTTTAGGTATTACTCCCAAAACCTATGGTGGATATTCGAATATTTCTTAGAGAATATATAACTCAATATCTTGTTGTTAGAATAGACAGATAGTTTTTTTTGAAAAGTTAATGCCACCAACTCTTAAACACATGCATAAAAACTGCAATCTCACAGTCATGGGTTGTTTAATTATTTTCTTATGGATTAACCAAATGAGATCGTTACAAAACAATATGATCACCTTGCAGAATAATGAATCCCAGACATGAACTCAAAGCATCATAGAGGACTACATAGCACTTCATGACCTTTGTAAGAGTCAACACTGGCGCATTTTTCAAATGGTGTTTCTCCTCAACAAAAGAACTCTGATATTTATCACCCTAAGTGAACATCACACCCTTCTAGGTTAGAGTAATCACTGAAGAGTCCAACATTGATAATTCATTTACAAACTGCTAATAATGACTAAGTAGAACCAAAATGCATAAAATCATGAAAACATATGATTGTTTCTCCCATGTCATAAAACATTTCAGCTTTTTATAGTCTAGTGATATGCCTTGTTCTGAAACTACAATTCCAAAGAACATCACCTTCAAAATCCAGAAATAACATTTTGAAATATTGGTATAATGTTTGTGGTTTTTCATCATTTCCAAAACCTCTCTCATATGACACACATGATCCTCTTAGAACATAGAGTAAACAAGGATTTAATTAACAAAGACTATCATAGTGGTAACGAGATGCTGATTGAAAATCCTAATCAGAAATTCCTTAAATGTTGAAGGATCATTAGTTAGACCAAATGGCATGAAAATATACTCATAATGGCCAAAATTTCTCCAAAAGGGAGTTTTATGAATGTCATATTATTTTATTCTCAGATGATGTTAACTAGATCGAATGTAAATAATTGAGAACCACGTTACCCATTTAAATTGGTCCAATAGATCATCACTCTAGGGAACAAATAAAATTTAATTAATGTAACATCATTTCTTTTTCATCAATATAATCAAATGGAGAAGTGAACCATCAATTTTATGAGCAAATAGAACTCAAACTGCCCTAGGTGACAATCTCAGGGCGTATAAATCCTATATATAGAAGACTATCCCAAAAATTATTAGTCTCATTCATTTTAGCTTGTCCATGAGGTAATATGGAATAAACACTGGTTGAGTACCAGAAAATAAATATATAGAAAACTCCACCTTCTATACCAGTGGAAAACCAAATAAGTCTGAAAAAACATTATCAATATAGAGAATAATTGAAGGGATATTATAGCTCAAATATTATCACACTAGATAAAAAGGGAACATACATATGACTTTACCCAACTCTGGATAAGAAGTTACATCTCTACTGGACCGTAAGACCAATTACCCATGAAAGATTCGACACACATCATTATGTGTTGTAAAGGAAACCCATCAAATTTGGAAATCAATCTGGGATATATTGAAAATTATCCAAACCATCTTGAATATTACATCAAGAGGTTTTATGCCGAGAACTATAAAAGATCAAGGAAATATCAATATCTAAAAATGAGAAAATATAAGTAGGACTACAATGACCTTACTCTATCTTCATTACAATGGGTGTAGTAATACTGATCATATAAAATAACAGCTCTGTAAGAATATTTAGCATATTAATAGCATAATATTAAATAAATTTATGCGATTCACCCATATCAAATAAAGTATAACTAATGATGAAGCTATAGGGATGGCTCCTCTCAAGATCGTTGGACCCATACCCACTTCCAATAGGGACTCTTCCACTACATAAAGAAGCATTATTCCAAATGCATGTGGATGGTACCGTTTTTTTATGATGTATTGGATTGTATCACTATTTTAACATGAGAAGACCATCTCATGCAACAACATTGAGTAGAAAAGATATGTAGAAACATCTGCAAGTGTATTGAGCATCTGCAAGAGGCACATATATTAGGTGCCTCCATTCAAACACACTAATAATTTTCCACCATTCCACATTGTTAGAAAATCAAAGGGATTTTTCCAGGAACTACATGAATTCGAGAAAAACCATACTGTTGATATCTACCCTCTGAATTTTCATGCTTATTATTTTCTTGAGAAGAAATCATAGAATTTCTATTAGGAGGAAAATAAGATTCATAAAACCTAAGATTTCTAGATATTTCCATTTTATCCATTAATGATCAATCCATCACATCAACATAATAAGGTAGATTCGGTAAAAAAAACTAAGAATAGATATCTAATCGATATCCCATATTAAATATTTGAGTGTTATTCTTCTCATTAAATATAATTTAATGTAAAAACCATATGATATCAACAATTCGATTTTTTTACTCTATCATTGTCCAGTCATCCTACCTGAGTTTAAGAAACTCAATATCCTTTTACAACAACATCGAATCCTGATATAACTGGTCGGTGAAAATATCATTGAAGTCTTTCCATATTAATCCCTTATGCTTCGTTTTCATCACTATAGTTCCCCTACTATCTCTTTCATGATCCCTTCAGCACACAGGTGGAATATGTAACTATTATTTAGTCAGGCATCTCCAAGAACACAATCAAATGCTTAATCCTAATCAAACATTCCTCAAACCTCTTTATAGTCATTTTACCCATTGAACATAGATGGATTCTGGTAAAGGAACTCCTAATCATGATTTCATAAATCATCATTATAATATTCCTTAGCTAGAGCATGAATGGTAATTAATACATGTTCCTATCCTAGATCTTGTATAGTACGCACAACAACATCATCCAAAAATGTTTCCACTAGAGGATTTACAAGTTTTGGTTCATCAACAGCTTCCCACTAGATTCAATTCAACCTTCTTATTGGAGGTATGATTCCACAGAAAATTATCAAGAAATATTTAAGATATCAAGTTAACACTAAAATGGAAGAAAAATGTAAATTAATCCCTATGGATAGACATATATGATTTTAATTTCAATTTATCCATATCAAAAGTATATAAAATACTAGAAATAATCATGAGAATGTATTAGCCAAACCACCATGGGTGAATTAAGGATAATTGTGAAGAGAGATAGCTGAACACTCAATCCCAAATAGCTCATAAGTGCTGACAGGATTACATAACTACATACTGTTTTCAATGAAATGGGAAAAACCTCACCATTGATACCACGTTTTCATAAACCGGCGTAGATACCCTTGTATCTTGACATAAGATATGATCATTTCATGGACCAAAAGGTGTTCTTGATCCCCATGGATTAGTGAATTTCACCTGACGTTATACGATTTTAATGTGGGAATGAATTTTCCATAAATAGAATAGAAGAAATATTAAAAATATAGTATGAATTCCGGAATAACATAACAGGGTAACATATACCAGAATTTAAAGAGGGATGAAAAACAAAATTACAACTCAATGTTGAAAAATATAGGATAATAACCTATGTCACATACGACACAACTCTCTATGCCCATATACTAACAAATACTACCACCTCCAAGTGGTTCTCTAACCTTGCTCAAACCAAGAAAGAGAAAATCTACAAACACTAGTAGGCACTGTTAGGGTGTGAACCAAAATCCAATTAGGGTCTTACCAAGGATTCCATAATATGATACAAACATGTTATTAACTAAATAATACATTCAATTTTAAATATACAAGCTTGGAATTTAAAATTAACAATTAAAAAATCATGATTTACATTTTAAATGAATAAAATACTTTAAACAAGTGGATAAATGAAACATTTTAAATAAAATAATTTATATAACTTCAGAAGGATTGTGTAAAATATTTACAAAACAATGGAATATATTTAAAAATAGTCAAATGTGAAAAAATGTTCATCTTCCAAAAGTTATGATATTATCAAGATATGGTAATCACACACACATAAATGTTTATCACAATAATATGTTTACAAACATCCCTCCGACACGGGTCAATGAGTACCCATCACCATACCTTTGGGGATGTGACTTACAACATATTTATTATTTGTGTTGTAAATCATCAATAGTGTTCTATCATGAATAATCAATAAATATCAAGGATATAATGTGATCTAGTAATAATAAATAATGATAAATTTGATTTAAATATATATAAATACAACTCATCCTCTTATTTTATTTCAATAATTCTATTTCCCCAATAAAAACTAATACATAGGGTCTTAATCAGGTAATTCCTTTTTCAAGATAAACCCACTGGTTTTCTATCAATACAATTATAATGAATTTTTCTCAAATAGAACAATGATAAAAATTCCATATAATAAATTTCACAATTTAAATTCCATAATTTTATTTTCACATTTTTATATCAATTTCGTAATCACTCCCCAATTCTTTGGAATTGGGATTTTTCCTAATTTAATGCCAAATAAAATAACAATAGCCAATTCATTAGAATTATGTTTTTAATAAAATAATTTAACTCAGTTTAATTTAAATTATCTAGTTGAACATAAACCAATCATGTTTGGGTTAATTAAAATTGGCCATCATAATGGAATCACCAACATCAAGATCAAGAGATCTCACAACCCAAATCCTTAGTAGGAGAAATCCAATTAAGAACATTGAAAATGAGGATCTTAAAATCAAAAAAAGATATATTATATGAAACAATGTGGATTAGATCCTCTATTAAAAATTATATATACAAAACCCTAGGGAGTAAAGAGGGAAAATTTTAGAAAGAGAAAGAGATGAGGAAACGTATTGGGAAGATATGAGACATCATTCACCTAGCATAAATTCATTTATGGAGGGGTTTAGAGGGAAAAAATCACATATTAGGAGCCTCCAAGGGAGAATAAATTTTTTTCGGGGTTAAAAGAGCCTTTCAGTCAATTAAACCCAAGGTTTCTGGGTTTTAAAATAGATTTTCAAATTATGGAAATTGCATATGCATGATTAGTTTGGAAATTCCATTTGGTTAGAAAAACCATTATACGTAACCATGCACCCATATTTCTAAATTGTACAGTTTTTACTAGGTTGGTGCAAAAAAATTTCAAACCATGTACTATCCATGTAAACCCCCACTATTTGGGTTTGCATGGTTTCCAATGAGTTGATGCATAGTTTGGGAAAACTATGTGTTAACCATGCACCACCTAGAAACTTCCAAAAATCACAAAAGTTTTCCCATAAATATCCCAAAACTAAAACCAACCCAATCCTGATTAAAAGTGGGGTTTAAGAATACCTAAAATCAGAAATAGGATGTTGTGGATTTTCAAAAAACAAGAATATTATTGAGTCAAAGATTCATTTTATCCTAGGTTTTTATAATAATTATATAATCATGTGTAAAATTTATTTTGTCTTGTTTAGTTATTTTTACAGTTATGTTGTTCATGATTAAATCATGAAATTTTATATCCAAATATTGAAGCAGGAGTTTTAGAATTAATAAAATCTATTGAAATGAGGTTTTGTATCAAAATATCTTCTAAAATATCATGGATTACTGTAATGTTGTAGAATTAAATTCATCAAAATATGTGAATCTATACAGTGTATATCTGAGGATGAAGAAGAAGATTTTGATAGAGTTATAATATAGCCTAATGATTTTGGAATCCAACAATTTGACTGATGTCTACAAATAGATCTACAACATCAAGGATCCAAATATAATATATTATATACATGAGAGAAAGATATTTCATTAATAAAATGATATTTTTCAGCCACTTGTTTCATTGTGAAGTTCGGATGGTTATAATTAATCATTATGAGTGTTTTTATAAGTGTTTAATATTTTGAGGCTTTCATTATAAATATCATAAAATATTAGGATTTTATTAATTAATCTAGTATTTTTTGATTGAGGGATTATATTGATGAATATATCATTGTATTTATCATGGATAATAAGGGATTCTAATTGTGGAAGTTATATATTGACCCGACCTAGTTGATAGAGGGTTACAAGTTTGGAAGACATAGTATCTAGGGTTAATTAATTCTTACCTACAAGCATGTATAAATTTTATGTATTCTATGGTTTGGAAGACATATACTTTGATGGGTATAAATTTGTGGATACCTAAATTCATGTTTAATGACTTCCTTGCTAATAATGGATAAAAATAAGACCCCCTGACTTAGAGGTATTTGCATTTATTATATTATTTATATTATTAATTTATTTGTTATCCATTACATCAATTTTTGTTAGTTTTACTGTTCTTAAAAGGATTCTTAATTGATTAATTTTCACTATTATTACTATATTTCATATAGATTATATTTTTATGTATTTATCTTTTTTATAAATCATTTCATACTCTAATTTATGTGTTGATCAAAATATCATATCTTCTATGAAATCAAGTTCATAAGGAGTATGAAATTTATAAGTTATTTTTAAGGCACAATTCAAATCCCATCTTGTTGTATTTATATATTCTTTCATTAAGGGCCAAAATATATTCACATATGTCAAAATATAATTTTTAATCAACATACTATGATTCGAGGAAATACTAAGACAATTTTCTCATTTTGACCATATCAGTTGATTTTGATAAGGTTTTTTTGAACGTAATTTGTAGGCTATTTCCACTTCATAGTTGATTTTTATATGCAACTAATTTTTTAGTATTCATTATACAAAAATATCTTTAAAATCTAAGGTCATTTTCTTTATTGTTGATCATTTGATTCATGTTTTAAATATATAAAAAGACAATTCTATCATCCTATGAAAAATGAATATCAAATTGATGTGATATCTATTTATACATGTCACATATTATTTTTTGATCCATATTCTATGAATTTAGGGAAATACAAGGAAATTATTGAAGTTATTCTATACTAGTAATGTCACATACCATGTATGTAATGAATAATAGATATTTTATCTATGTCTATTAATGAAGTAGATAGTGTTTTAGAGGCTTAAAATGAAAATAAATCCAATCTTAAGCATGGAATACACTAATATTCTTAAAAGATTGTTTTAATACCTTATGATGGAAAACCCTTTTTAAATATATTTTTTGACAATTTTATAAACTATGTTTGTCAAAATAAACTTATTCTTTATGATTGTGACATCAAAATTTACTTTGTGTGAATTTTTGGTATTTTTTCTGACAATGTTCATTTTTTAATGAATAGTGAAAAATACTACATTTTACATCAAAACTGCTTTTTAATATAATTTATTTATATGATTAGATTATCTTTTGAATTGGTTTTGAAGTGAAATTAGAATATATTTTTACCATTTAATCCAATGGTGGTCATTGGAATCAATTTCAATTTGAAATTGGACTTAAACTGGTGTCAATCTTTTGATACTTATTGTTTCTTAAAAACACGCTATTTGTCATAACAACGGGAATTAATTATTAAATTAATTAATGTCACTTATATGTATTGATTTTTGTAAAATAGACTTCATTTTTGAATTCGGAATATCAAATATAGCTTAGGGTGAATTTTTTGTAATTTTCTGAAAAACATCAATTTTTGATTAATAGTGAAACCACTAAGTCGTAGTTAAAGAAACTGATTTTTCGTTTAAATTAAACTTTTCCACTTTTGTGTTCTGAATTTCAAAAATCCTACATACATGGTTGTCATTATTATGTAAAATGTGGTTCAATGGGATGAAAATAATTTTTTGGTGAATAGTAACTTTTTTTCATTAATCGCGATTAGAGGTAATTAGTGTAATTTAAGGTAAAAATGATATTATAAAAATGCGAAAACACCATGACACTTGTCCTACACCTATTGGGTGAGTCATGGCCGACCATGAAAACCCATGGTTTGATTTAGGGGACCCCATAGAGCCACTTGGGTGAGATAATGACTTTAATGCTTTTGTTTAAATAAAGTTGAAAATGACACTAACATAAATTGTTTTACTAAAACAATTTTTAGAATTGGTTATACTAATCATATTTTTGTCTATAAATTTTCATTAGAAAGATAAAAAGATTTCCTACATCATATTATTTTTTGTATGATTTTTAGACATTAAATAAATTAAATTATTTATGACATCATGATGATGCAGTGATGGCCTCATTATTTAATGATTTAAATAAAATGGAAAGATAATGTAATATCTAAGACCTAAACTTGTCCAAAAACTATTGGATGAGAATATTTCAAAGCCTTATCATCGTATCTTTGAAATATATCAATGTGGGACTTTATAAATTCGAAGCACTTTTGAAAATAAAATAATAGTTTCATGATTTCCAAAAGTGCCCCTCCTCTCCTCTTATAAAAGGCCCCCACCTCTACCTCATTTCACACACTCCTCAAGCATTTGGCTCGGCCATCCCCTGCCCATTTACTCTCTACAAATCCCTCTTCTCATCCTAGAGGATTCCCTTTGGGCATAATCATTTCAAAGGAAGCCTTTAGGCTCAAATCAAAAGGAGTTACACTTTTAAAGGTAATTCATTCTCTCATGTTCATTTGTTTTATTTTGCTTCTCCAATCCCCTAAACTCTTTTTATTTACTTATTTTGTAAAAACACCAGAATCTTCAATATACTAGGATGTTTTTATAAGATTTATTCGAGCTACACTCTCACACAACTACATCAAATGGTTAAAGAACATACGGTTTCCGTGGATGGAAAAATTCTGCCTCCCGAAATAATGATTGTTCAATACTCATTTAACACCTTCAAAGGTGGCCATTATGATGTCACTATTTTTATATATGATATATAATATGTTTATTCGTTCCTTAAGCTTCTGTATTTTTCATTTATGTCATACCACTATTGTTTCCATTATGGGTAAAAATGATATCTTCATTTAAGGAAGTGCGGACTACCGCCCCCTGAAAGTGATTTGATTCGTCAATACCATATGTGCGATGTGTAAAGGATAAAGTTAATTATATTATATATTTTATTATACTTGAATTATAATATACTCTTATATCATTATGATTTCATTCCAGAAATTACGAAATAGAAATGGAAGTAGCGTTCATGCGTACGTACGGCTTACCGTCTCCATGAACGGTGCATTTCATTTCTTACCTCTGAATGTGATGTAATATTATAAATACATGTATATGATTAATATATATGATATATATGTTACCCAGATAATTAATATCATTCTGAATATAACGAACCTTTGACCAAATTAACAACATGTAAGTGTAAGAAGTCTATTTTTGACTTAAGAACCAAATACCGACAAAATCAACATTATTAACTTAAATGATTACATGATGTTCATAACGTGGTATAAAAGGAATAATGAACTTTTAAAAGGTTCTTAAGCAAGTAGAGATTAACTCAAGTTTATTATTTAGGATATTAAAGAACGGTCGGGTCAAGTCAGATACGAGGTATGGGACTTCGTCTCAATCTCCTTTCATTGAGGCATATTTTGTTTTATACACAACATTCTTTTAGACGGTGTATAAACCCATTTGACTTTTTACGTTTATTCAAAAGGAATCTTTTTATACGAAGCATTTACTAAACGACAAAAGGGAATGTTTTTGTCGTACGTATTCGGCGACAACGACTTCTCCGCTGTCATGACCGTTATTTGAGTTTCGGCTTCCTCTACAAGCCATACCCTTTTTTTAAATAAAAAATAAATACCATGTTTTACATTGGTATTGAAAATGGTTTTCATAATGTTTTTATTATATCAATGTGTTGTATTGATATCTCGTGATTGAAATGTGGAAATTTTATGTTTCCTTTATGCATGTTTAATGTGATATGAATTATGTTATGGTTCTTGGGCGTATTTATGAAGACAGGTGGTTCCGTGATAAACTAAGGGCGGGTGAGCCCGTTATAGCTCTCCAATGCATTGGGTAACGCGGAAGAGTGAAACATTAAGGTTTCTCCGAAGAGATTTAGGGAATATACTGTGATGGGTATTCCAAACGTAACCAAGACGGTTACTCCCTACGTAAGAATGTTATGAATGCCTCAAGTTACCTTTATGTCTTATGATTTCTATGATTTATTCATGATTTTATGAGGTATGTTAAAGTGCCTATGTTTTATGGGTAAAGTATGATTTCATTCTTATGTATATATGAACTCACGTTTCCTTTCCATGTTTTTTTATAACCCATACTGAGTTTTTATGCTCATCCCACGTTTTTGAAATGTTTTTCACAGGTCACGGGAAAGGTACATGATAAGATGATAGAGTCAAAAAAATGTCAAGAAAAAATCCAAGTTTTATTTTCAATATGTTTCCGTTGATGGGAAAAAGAATACTACCTTTTATTGTAACCACTTTGTTTAAATGTGGGTTGTAATGCATGTTTTAAGATCTAATTCTCTAAAACTCTAAACCGGAAAAGATCCTCAATGTGTAATCTTGTGATAACTCACGATTATGTAAGGTTTAAGGCTGGGCCCTTATAGTTGGTATCAAAGGTCGGTTTAGATAACTTTAGGATTTAGAAAAGTGTTAATTTATAAATTAATTGAAATGATATAGCATTTACAGATTACCATGTTGCTTCGCCTAAGATATTTCTGTGTTCAGAATGGTTTTTCATAGAGGAACAGAACCGATTTTCTTGGAAGGCATACAGAGGCAAATGACCTTCCAAATCACCATACTAAGATGGTCAGAATCAGAATTGAGCGGTTTACTTCAGTTATGGTTCAGTTGAATCAGGTGATAAATTTTTGGTTGTTTTCTCGATGATATTTTGTTGTTTTCTAAAAGTAAAGAGGAGCATGAAAGTCATTTAAGGGTTGTTTTGAAAACCTTAAAAGAAAAGAAACTGTATGGAAAATTCAGCAAGTGTTAGTTTTGGTTGTAACAAATTTATTTCCTTGGTCATATTGTTTCTAAAGATGGAATTACTGTTGATCCTACAAAAACAAAAATTGTGGAAGAATGACCAAGACCCACAAATGTAACCGATATTCGTAGCATCCTTGGTTTGGCAGGCTATTACTGAAGGTTTGTTAGAAATTTTCCACGGTTATCTGGTCCAATGACTATGCTAACTCGGAAGGGTGTTAAGTTTATCTGGACAAAAGAATGTGATGATTGTTTCCAGGAACTGAAAAGAAGATTGGTGAATGCTCCAGTTTTGGCACTACCTTCCAGAAATGGTGAGTTTGTCATCTACAGCGATGGTTCATTGAAAGGACTTGGTTGCGTCCTAATGAAGATTGATCAGGTAATTGCTTATGCTTCACAACAATTGAAAACACATGAGGTGAATTAGCCTACACATGATTTGGAATTAGATGCTGTTGTTTTTGCTTTGAAAATTTGGAGGCATCATTTGTATGGAGTAAAGTGTGAAATATATACCGATCACAAAAGTATAAAGTATATATTCACTCAGAAAGAGTTAAACATGAGATAGAGGAGATGGCTGGAATTAATCAAGGATTATGATTGTACAATTCAATACCATCCGGGAAAATCAAATAAAGTGGATGATGCTTTGAGTTGAAAAAGTAATGCTTCATTAGCAATGTTGCAATTGGAACGTGATCCTTTGGTTAAGGATTTGATGAACTTTGGCATAGAAGTTGTTAGTGTAGGATGATCTTCTGTTTTGTTTCAGGTATTAGTGAGATCTTCTCTATTAGGCAGAATCAAGCAAGCATAGAAGCAAGACAGTGAGTTGCAGAAAATGGTAGAGCTGGTTCAGAAAGATACGTTGCCTGAATTCAACATTGATAATGATTGTGTTTTGAGATTTGGGAAGAGATTGTGTGTGCCTTGTGATTCACAGTTGAAGATATATTTGTTATGTGAAGCTCATAGTTCTCCGTTTTCAGTTCATACGGGCAGTACTAAGATGTATAGAGATCTGCGGGAGTATTACTGGTGGGATGGAATGAAAAGAGATATTGCTGATTTTACTGTGAAGTGCTTGACATGTCAACAGGTTAAAGTAGGGTAGAAATTGCCGAAAGTGATGCTTCAGCCTTTACCAGTTCCAGAGTGGAAATCGGAGAATACATCCATGGACAATGTTGTGGGATTACTAAAGATATCTCGAGGTAATAATGCAATCTGGGTTATTGTTGATCGCTCGACCAAATATGCTCATTTCCTTTATATACGAGATACTTTCTCTCTTGATCAACATTCCCGTTTGTATCTTAAAGAGATAGTCAGGTTACATGGAGTTCCTCTCTCCATTGTATCTGATCGTGATCCCAGGTTCACTTATAACTTTTGGAAAGGCCTTTAGAAGTCGTTGGGTACTGAATTAAATTTTAGTACAGCTTTTCATCCTCAATCAGATGGGCAGTCAGAACGAAAAATTCAGACCTTGGAGGATATGCTATGATCTTGTTCGATGAATTATCAGGGAAGTTGGGACCAACATCTTTCTTTGGTTGAATTTTCATATAATAACAGTTTTCATTCCAGTATACAGATGGCACCATTTCAGAAATTATATGGGAAGCGGTGTCGAACTCCAGCTTTCTGGGATGAAGTGGGTGAAAGGAAGTTGATGGGACCAGAGTTGGTAGAAGAGTTGGCAGAAAAAGTTCAGCTGATTCAGAAGCACATGAGAATAGCTCAGAGTATGAAGAAAAGTTATGCAGACAACCGGAGGAAGGAACTGTCCTTTGGGGTAGGTGATCATGTTTTTCTCAAAGTATCAGCATAGAAAAGTGTGATGCGAATTGGTAAGAAACGAAAGCTGATTCCATGGTTTATTGGACCATATGAAATTCTGGATAGAGTTGGATCAGTTTCTTACCGAGTGGCTTTACCACCGAGTTTATCTCAGGTACACAATGTTTTTCAGGATTCGATGTTGAGAAAGTACATGCCAGATCCATCTCATGTTTTGAGTCCAGAGGTAGTTCAGGTGGAAGAGAACATATCTTATGAGGAACAACCGGTCCAGATTCTTGACCATAGGGAGCAAGTGTTACAGAATAAGGTGATTAATCAGGTAAAGGTTTTGTGGAAAAACCACATGATGGAAGAGGCAACATGGGAATCTGAAAATGCAATGAGGGATAAGTACCCCCATTTATTCGATAAGTAAATAAATTGCAGGGACGCAATTTTCTAAAGGGGGGAAGGATGTAACATCCCAAGTAAGTAATGAATAATAGATATTTTATATATGTCTATTAATGAATTAGATAGTGTTTTAGAGGCTTAAAATGAATATAAATCCAATCTTAAGCATTGAATACACTGATATTCTTAAAAGATTATTTTACTGCCTTATGATGGAAAACCCTGTTTAAATCTATCTTTTGACAATTTAATAAACTATGTTTGTCAAAATAAACTTATTCTTTATGATTGGGACATCAAAATTTACTTTGTTTGAATTTTTGGTATTTTTCTGACAATGTTCATTTTTTAATGAATAGTGAAAAATACTGCATTTTACATCAAAACTGCTTTTTAATCTAATTTATTTATATGATTAGATTATATTTTGAATTGGTTTTGAAGTGAAATTAGAATATATTTTTACCATTTAATCCAATGGTGGTCATTGGAATCAATTTCAATTTGAAATTGGACTTAAACTGGTGTAAATCTTTTGATACTTATTGTTTCATAAAAACACGCTATTTGTCATAACAGCGGGAATTAATTATTAAATTAATTAATGTGACTTATATGTTTTGAATTTTGTAAAATAGACTTCATTTTTGAATTCGGAATATCAAATATAGCTTAGGGTGAATTTTTGGTAATTTTCTGAAAAACTTAATTGTTTAAGAATAGTGAAACCAGTAAGTGGTAGTTAAAGAAACTGATTTTCCGTTTAAATGAAACATTGCCACTTTTGTGTTCTGAATTTCAAAAATCCGACATACATGGTTGTCATTAGTATTTAAAATTTGGTTCAATGGGATGAAAATATATTTTTGGTGAATAGTAACTTTTTTTCATTAATCGTGATTAGAGGTAATTAGTGTAATTTAAGGTAAAAATGGTATTATAAAAATGTGAAAACACCATGACACTTGTCCTAAAACTATTGGGTGAGTCATGGCCGACCAAGACAACCCATGGGTCGATTTAGGGGACCCCATGGAGCCACTTGGGTGAGATAATGACTTTAATGCTTTTTTTTAAATAAAAATGAAAATGACACTAACAATAATTGTTTTACTAAAACAATTTTTAGAAGGGGTTATACTAATCATATTTTTGTCTATAAATATTCATTATAAAGATAAAAATATTTCCTACATCATATTATTTTTTTTATAATTTTTAGACATTATATAAATTAAATTATTTATGACATCATGATGACACAGCGATGACCTCATTATTTAACGATTTAAATAAAATGGAAAGATATTGTAATATCTAAGACCTACAATTGTCCAAAAACTATTGGATGGGAATATATCGAAGCCTTATAATCTTATCTTCGAAATATATCAATTTGGGACCTTAGAAATTTGAAACACTTTTGAAAATAAAATAATAGTTTCATTATTTTCAAAAGTGACCCTCCTCTCCTCTTATAAAAGGCCCCCACCTCTACCTCGTTTCACACACTCCTCAAGACTTTGGCTCGGCCATCCCCTTCCCATTTACTCTCTCCACATCCCTCTCCTCATCCTAGAGGATTCCCTTTGGGTATAATTCTTTAAAAGGAAGACTTTAGGCTCAAATCTAAAGGAGTTACACTTTTAAAGGTAATTCATTCTCTCATGTTCATTTGTTTTATTTTGCTTCTCTAACCCCCTAAACTCTTTTTATTTACTTATTTTGTAACAACACCAGTATCTGAAATATACTAGGATGTTGTTATAAGATTTATTCTAGCTACACTCTCACACAACTACATCAAATGGTTAAAGAACATATGGTTTCCGTGGATGTTGAAATTCTGCCTCCCGAAATGATGATTGTTCAATACTCATTTAACACCTTCAAAGGTGGCCATTATGATGTAACTATTTTTATATATGATATATAATATGTTTATTCTTTCCTTAAGCTTATGTATTTTTCATTTATGGCAAACCACTATTGTTTCCATTATGGGTAAACACGATATCTTCATTTTAGGAAGTGCGGACTACCGCCCCCTGAAAGTGATTTTATTCGTCAATACCATATGTGGGATGTGTAAAGGATAAATTTAATGATATTATATATGTTATTATACTGGAATTATAATATACTCTTATATAATTATGATTCCATTCAATAAAATACGAAATAGAAATGGAAGTAGCGTTCATGCGTACGTACGGCTTACCGTCTCCATGAACGGTGCATTTCATTTCTTACCTCTGAATGTGATGTAATATTATAAATACATGTATATGATTAATATATATGAAATATATGTTATCCAAATCATTAATATCATTCTGGATATAACGAAACTTTGACCAAATTAACAACATGTAAGTGTAAGAAGTCTATTTTTGACTTAAGAACCAAATACCGACAAAATGAACATTATTAACCTAACTGATTACATGATGTTCATAACATGGTATAAAAGGAATAATGAACTTTAAAAAAGATCTTAAGCAAGTAGATATTAACTCAAGTTTATTATTCATGAGATTAAAGAACGGTTGGGTCAAGTCGGATACGAGGTATGGGACTTCGTCTCAATCTCCTTTCATTGAGGCATATTTTGTTTTATACACAACCTTCTTTTATACGGTGTATAAACCCCTTTGAATTTTTATGTTTCTTCAAAAGGAATATTTTTATATGAAGAATTTACTAAACGACAAAAGGGAATGTTTTTGTCATACGTATGTGACGAAAACGACTTCTCCGCCGTCGTTACCGTTATTTGAGTTTCGGCTTCCTCTACATGCCATACCATTTTTTTAAATGAAAAATAAATACCATGTTTTACTTTGGTATTGAAAATGGTTTTCATAATGTTTTTATTATATTAATGTGTTGTATTGATATCTCGTGATTGAAATGTGGAAATGTTATGTTTCCTTTATGCTTGTTTTATGTGATATGAATTATGTTATTGTTCTTGGGCATATTTATGAAGACGGGTGGTTCCGTGATAAACTAAGGGTGGGTGAGCCCGTTATAGCTCTCCAATGCATTGGGTAACGCGGAGGAGTGAAACGTTAAGGTTTCTACGATGAGATTTAGGGAATATACTGTGATGGGTATTCCAAACGTAACCAAGAGGGTTACTCCCTACGTAAGAATGTTATGAATGCCTCAAGTTACCTTTATGTCTTATGATTTCTATGTTTTATTCATGATTTTATGAGGTATGTTGAAGTGCCTATGTTTTATGGGTAAAGTATGATTTCATTCTTATGTATATATGAACTCATGTTTCCTTTCCATGTTCTTTTTATAACCCATACTGAGTTTTTATGCTCATCCCAAGTTTTTGAAATGTTTTTCACAGGTCACGGGAAATGTACAGGATAAGATGATAGTGTCAAGGAAGTGTCAAGAAAGAATCCATGTTTTATTTTCAATATGTTTCCGTTGATGGGAAAAAGAATACTACATTTTATTGTAACCACTTTATTTAAATGTGGGTTGTAATGCATGTTTTAAGATCTAATTCTCTAAAACACTAAACCTGAAAAGATCCTCAATGTGTAATCTTGTGATAACTCAAGATTATGTAAGGTTTAAGGCTGGGGCCTTATAAGTAATTAGTAATAAATTTTAATATGAAACATTTTGTAGTTTTTTTATCACAATGCACATTGAATTGACAATCTAATCATTCCTATATTTTCATAATTAACCAATGATTGTTCTTATATATTTTCATGAAAATTGTAGTTGATTTCATATGTTTTTATTTGATCACTAATGTGTGAGACACGTTTTGAAAATTAAAATCACATTCAAAACTAGAGAAGAAACATTAATTATTATTAAAAAAATTGTTCCTTAAATTATAAAATGGTTATAAAACAATGCAGGTGGATTTGGTGTATCCTACTTCAGATTAGTTATAAGATCATGAATTTTCCCAGTGGATTCATTTGTAGTTTTCAATAAATATATTGTATATATTATATGAATATTTACAATAATTAATGTAAATATAGTTTATTTTTTTTATCTATAATATCAGCACCTATATGCCGTCAATATATGAATGAACCTATCTGAAATTATATAATTCCACCTCCTATATAATTGAATATATATGTAAAAGTGTATCATCATAATCCTTCCATATATTAATAATTAGAACATATCTATTGTGTTTTATAGCTTATTGTAAATCGTCTACCAAAGCCTGTGTGTATTTACATATAACTATTTATACACCCATTTTCTATATTCGTATAATTTCATGGAGTGGAACTATCGTTCCATATATTAGAATATAACCATGTCTGTCACACCGTACGACATGCTAGAATATCTCATATCGACATATATTAATAATTTTTAATCATATGTTTGATGACTAACTCAACATCAAACCATGCATATAAAATAGATATAAAAAATTAAATGAGAAAAATATATATATTCTATACAACTTTAAGATAAATTATTTTAATAAATAATTTTTGTACTACAATAATAGAATATACAATTCAAAAACCGAAAAAGTCTTTATCCTTTTCGTCATATGATTGATGAGTTGACCTCATTGGTGTAACTAAACATGAAAATAACCAATTAGTTATTTATATTCATGATATACTAAATCATTTTAAATATTTTAATATGAAATTATTTATATCCATACATCATGTTTATGTTGTGACACTTGTGGAGTGCAAAGTCTCGAAGGAATCGACTGCATTAACCAATATTGTAAATGACTATTTGGCCATGTCTATGATCAATGTAATCAGTTTTTTGAAATTTCAAATCAAAAAATCGTTCATATATTAAAATAAATAAATCTCACAATTTTCCCTATAGATGACCAGTATGTAGAACAATTATGCCACCGGGAGGGAAGAATTAATAAAGGGACACAGTAAAAGATGTATGAAACACCCATAAGAGGTGTCCAGTGATTCCTCTCTGATATCACCTTCCAAACCATTCATATTTTTTATAATTTAAAAATACACACCATTTTTAAACATTCTATAATGTATATGAAATTTTCATATTAAAAAAATTTCTGAGTTATAATTGTAATTTATATATTTTAATATAAATTTAAACATTCATCATATCTAAATCTCCCTCCATAATTTTTTGATCATTTTTTTAAATAATGATCACCAATCATGACACATTGTGGAGAATTATTTCGGGTAACTTTTAATAATCTCCATAAGATGAATTAATGCACTCACCCCCTCTATAGCTGGATAAAATGTGTGATCAAATAAGTCATCTAGTTTGATATGAATGTTACTTGGGTAGACCCCATTATCAGAGACACATCATTTTATAAAAGATGAATTGTATAATTATAAAAAAATATTTATAGAATTATAAATATTAAATAATTTTTTATTGAAAAAATAATATTTTTAGGAGAATATACATAAAGAAAATTAGAATAACATAAAACTGAAATCGAATATACAACCTTTTCTGGAAGAACCCTGTGTTCCTGATGACATATATTCATTTATATAAGTTAAATAATGTTAGATTGATTATCTTATTGTTAAATAAATCATAAAAAATTTAATAAACGGGAACCATTATTCTGTAAAATTGAAAAAATATAGCCAATTGTTCATTGATGATGAAAATTGACCATGTCTCCTTCAATGAAGTCAATAAACCATTATATATATTCTTATTATACATATACTATAAGTTTATAATGATTTTTACTAAGAAATAAAATATTATCAGGATCCACTCATTCAATTAAAATAAATACCATTTTATATGTTTTGACCGTAACATTATAGTTTGAATCAGTGTAAATAATGTAAATGTATTCTTCTTGTGATGCCAATTGAAATTTCTAATTTATTATTTTGTCTTGTTTATAAATAATAATGTTAAAATTTAAAAATATAAATTAGAAAAGGTAATATTTGATTCCACAAACCATATTAACCCAATCAAACTTAAATAATTTTTATTTTAACCAATAACCATAATTATATTTTGTGATATCACTTAATAGATGATAATAAAAACCTATATCGATGGATTGATAACCAATACAAATATTTTATTATATTAGAATAAAATAAAAATTAATGATTTTAAATCTAAATATTTTAAAACAGAAAATACTACAATGATGAGAAATAATAAATATAAAATCCTCTTATTGAGTAAATTTTACATTAGCTATAGAGTACTCGATTCATGCAACTTGTGAACTTATAATTTTAATGTAAGTCAATGGAAGTAGGGGTGAAATAGTGAACCTTGGTATGTTTCAATAAAATTTTAAGTAATTATATATATATATATAATTACTTATCCACTAATTATATGAGCTGAAATAAACAAGATGGATTTTATAGTCTGTAGCATGTGGTGTCCCATTTCCACTTAGTGATATACAACATAAATTTTAGAAGAATATGATAAAATGATTAAATTAAATATAAAAATTAAACACATAATAGTTAAAATATATTAATTACTATTTCAATAACATATATAATGTAGTGTTTAACAAGATATATCAATGATATTGAATCCACTAATTAATGATCATATCAAACTCTGTCTCTAATCTAACTAAACTTCACTAATCTAGGAAGATTTATATAATTCTATATCAATATAATTAAGATATAAAACATTTAAATTAGTTAAAGGCTTTATCTTGTATACCATTATATGAAAAATTTGGGGAAATAGTTTCTCTAAAGGACAATGTGTGCGTAAAATATTGTGTTGTACATTTTTGAAATCACCCGTGAAATTATTTATTAAATAAATCACATTAAAATTTTAGAAAAATCCAAAAAATAATATAATAACATGTGTTTCAAAATGATCTGGAATTAAAATTTGAATTACAATATTATTTAAAAGATTATCATCAGGATTTTTAACTCCAGTAATATCCCACCCATCGCATTTTTATACATTAAATATTAAAAAAACCATTTGTAACTATAACCAAATTCAAATTTTAAGTAATTGACCCCTACCCTTTTTTACTTATAGTGTATTGTTGAATATTCATGAATTCCTTGTTAACCTTTTCTAACTATAAATCAATAGGTTTTGTGAATCCAATTTCTTATAAATAATATAATTTATTGACATTGTCTTTTGATTTTCCCTTGATACTCAAAATGATCTGTAGTGTAGTATCTGTACAATTTTATGAGTGTACCATCAAAATTATCCATTAAGATGATATCATTAGGGTGTGAAAATTTAAAAAATATAATTTTATTAATCTAATTTTGAATTTAATTTCTATTTCTCAAATGAAGATATGAAAATTTAGGAGACAAAATCTCCTAAAATTAATAAACAATGTGAATGTTTTATGGTTCAATCTATACTAAATTTTGATCTTCTATCATTATTTTTTATTTTTGTTCATTCTATATATTCCAATCAATTGATAATTAAACTTTTTTTACTTGATTGGTGGAGGATAAACTGTATATGACCAATGTATTCCCACATTATAAAATTTTTAGCCATATTTATTTCTTAATTTTATTAAAATGAAGGAATACATATTATATTTTTATACCCTAATAATCAAATTTTTTATACATTGTTATGTACATATGTATTCATAACAATGATACCTACCATTTGATCATTTCATTTCATTTTGATTAAACCTTCATCACAAATTCTGTATAATATTACTATTTCAAATATATCTATAGTTGTATATATATGTAAAATATATTTCCAATTCCCCTTAGCGTGTGAATAAAAATTAGAAGTGAAAAATATTTTTTTTATACATAACATCGGGGGGATAGTTGTATGGAACCAACACCACTGGACATGTACTATAGTTTTCACAAAACTTATACCTAAATAAATTAAAACCATCCACTTCCAAACCCATAAAAAAATTATAACTATCCTAGAAAAAATTAATGTGTCACTAATTGTACTATTTTCATGATATATATTTTGTCAGGTGTGCTAATTTACTGGTTTCCATGTTTTTTTCTATATTACATGTCATCAATATTTTTTATTTTTTATTATATAAAGAATCAGTTTGACTAATTTTTTAGTGGTATGTAATACTTCTCTGTGATGTCCCAGACCTAGGTTCCACTCAAGGGATCCCAAATCCTTGTTTACCAAATGGACCCTAGTGAATTTCCCCAAATGGCAGAGGCTATGTACATGAAACTAGGTCCATGTGTTTTCCCATAGGGAGACTGTGCCCTCATATCTATATTTTATCACAATGGATGAATGTAAAAAAAACTAAATAGCGGTATCAGTATGATATGTATATGGAATAGAATAAGTAGATATGGACAATAAATAATAAAAGAATCTAATAATAATACTGAAATTATAATGATAATGTATGTCATGTGTTTAAAATGATGGAAAACATGGATACATGGTATAAGATAATACATAATATACAAAATTAGAAACAAATAACCAAAAAAATATCCAGGCATCAAGATCTCTAACTCATTCGTCTACTACCAATCTCTATTATGAGTGAGAATGCAATATTAGGTGTCCAAGTTGGGACACATCCCCTTTTCAACACTTGTATACATGTAATCTAAACATGTAAAAATGGAGACCTAGATAGTTTGTGATATAAACCGTAGTAGGCCACTACTAGTGGTGTCTATAACATCAATTCTATGTAATATAAACTGAAATATTGTCATGATTGCATATATAAAATAATATCTGTTTAGTAATTAAAACACACAAGTACCTGCTTTAGCCTCGACCGAATTTTATAAATTAAAAGATTTCATTAATTAATTTGGTTCATGTTTGTATATTAAGTCATGTGTGGAATAACCAACACTGATATCATAACAAGATAATAATAGTGAAGGATCTAAGATATAACAAGGAATCTTAGTATCATTAATATTTAAAAGGATCCACGGTAATAACTAAAGACCCCATGATCTCATGGGATGATCCAACTCAGTAGTAATTTGTATCATAGTGAAAAGGTTAAGAATATAATCCAAGGAAAATCACTTATGGTATTCCCTAATAAATTAATTATAACCATGTACAAGGAAATCATCCATGGTAAAACGATATAAGAAATGACTAGGCCCAAGGTTTTTTACATGGTTCTTTATGTATGTAGAGGTTACACCAGATACAAAGAGTGTATCCAAGGTGTCCAATAATATTAATGGAGGGATCCTACAATGTCATAATTGGAATGCACTAGTAGATAAGGATTCGGTTCCATGTTGATTATCAATCTTGGAAACTGGCATCACTGAATTAGAATGGTGTCCATGAATGGTCAAGAAATTACCAAAGGAATCTAATGAGAGATTGAGTCTTACCACTCTTTTATGGATTTTATGGACCATATGAAATAAGAACCTTATAGTAGATTAGTTAATTAATTAAGGCCATGTAAGAATCATTCCATTTAATATTTCAAAGGATTTCATTTCATACCAATGATTAATGTTACAAGGGTAAAATGATATGAAACCATTTAGTACATTAATCACATTTCATTTATTTGGTTCACTCTTGTACATTTAATTAACATGACAATGTAGATTAATGATGTGCAACTAGAATGAATTATTTTATAATAAAATATGACATGTTATGAGAATAATATAATTTCCAATTAATCATTTAAAATTAATAAATTTATCTACACACTTCCCTTAGAAGGTTCAAATGACAAGCATACATGTGCTAAAAATTAAGCATCATAGATTCAATTAAACACATAACAGTATCATGGTAAATTAATGAAACTCCCAAATGGTGGCACATATATACACAAATAACCACTGAAGGAATATTTTATGGTAAAAATCCTACTTGGATGTTGGGTGGTGTTTAGTTCATAACCTCCCACGATGGATAACTTATAAGACATGGTCCTTACAACACATTTCTAATGACTATATGTATGAAACATGAATTAAGTACTCCATGACTGATGAAATAGGTGCACACAAATGAAAATTTATTAAATATAAAAACATGATTGATGAGTTATAGACAACCTAAATTAGGCTAACAGAACTCTCCTTATCCAGTATTATCAATTAGTTGGTCTTGGATTAGATGATATCTAAGGAATAGACCAATGCCCTAAAAATAGGGTATATGAGCCTCCACCTAAATAAATTTATTGAGGAGAAGATATATGAAAAATTGAAAATAGTAATCAATATATTAACAAGAGGGATCCAACAGTGCTTTGATTGGACTCCGAACAGATGAATTTGATCAAATACTACCAAATAAGGGTTTGAGGCTTCCAAAATGGAAGAGTAATATTCTTCCCTTAAGAACCTCCAAAATCAAAGAAGCATGTCCAGATCATGTCCCTATAACATGTATCATCAAATCTATTGACCTTCTATTTGAGGTCAAAAAACTATTCTCAGAGGCACCAATGTAGCCATTGATTTTTGCAACCCCTGCTAGAAATGTGGTGAAACATTAGGGTCCCAATCTAAAATTATAAGATGAGGGACTCTGTATAGTCGAACAATATCACAGATACAATATTATTTTCACATCAATAGATTATGTCTCTCTGATTGGATGGATGTGAGAAAATTTCTTCAGCTGGTCAATGATTACAAATATATCATTGCTACCTTTATGTGTCCTTGGTAAGCTGAGTTTGTAATCCAAAACTACATCTTCCCATATATATATTCCAAGACTGGAAGTGGTTGTAACTATCTTTTAGATCTTTAGTGATTCACTATCACTATCTCATAGGTTTAAAATCTAGTTATAAGACATTCTACCTAACATGTCATCCTAGGACACCAATAATAGTATCACATATCTTGATTCATCATGGAGACACCTGGATGAACATTGCACTGAGAACGTGGCAATAATGCATCAGTTCCACTCTCATATCATTTGTAACCTCGAAATTTCCATTTATATGTTGTATTTAATCTATGTCCACAAACCAATCCAAAGGTGGTTCTTTTCTTAAAAAATTATCATGGATAACCAAGCCTTCATGATCTGAAAATTTCACAATCTTTACACTAGAAAAGAGTGAATTTTTAACTATCAATGTGGAGAGCTAGTAATTCTCATGACTATTATAAAACTCCAGATGCAGCTCAAAAAATATGGCTATAAAATTCCATACATCATTGAATTTTCATTCGACCTTTTCTAGTGTTTTCCAACTTAGTGTTTATGCTACCATATTTCCTTTTCCAGGAATATTGAAAATCTAAAAATCAAAGGACTAAAGATATTTGACCCATATACATTGTTTGAGGTTCATGTCACACTACATAAACATATATTTTAGTATATTTTGGTCAGTATACACCAAAAATCACTCATAAATTAGATAGTGTCTTCAATAATGTAAGGCATGGAAAAGTGACTATATCGTGTGGTCGTGTGTCGGGTAATTCATATAATGAGGCCTTAAAAGCCGAGATATGTACACAAAACCTCTATCCTTTTGCATCAGTACTACTCTCAGGATAATTACTAGCACATCACAAAACACAATTTTTCTTCTTCCAGTCTCTAATATTATCAGAATAGGTGCTAATATAATACTTCCTTTCTCCTAAAAGTATTTCTCGCACTCTTCTGATCACAGGAACATAACTTACCTTTTTTTAAGTCTTTAATGAGGTGTCAAAAAGACATAATGTGTTCTTTATGAAATTAATGTAATATCAAGCCATCCCTAAGAAACTACATATATCAAACACATTCTTGTGATTTGCCCAGGAATCCATAACACTCACCTTCTTTGGGTCATAAGATTCTTCTAAATATGAGATTATATAAAACATGAAGTGAAATTTATTGATCCATAAGTGAAACATTGAAATATTAGAATACATTTGATTATCTATTAGTTTATTAAAAATGATCTCATGGTGATTTGAATAGTTGCTACAATTTTGAGAATACACGATGATTTATTCTAAAAAGGCAATTAAAAATAATCGCAATAGGATTGGAACACTCTATTCATCAAATCCTTTAAAACGAATGCCATGTTTGTAAGACCTAACGACATAACGAGATACTCATACAGACCATAGGTGTTATGGAAGGTAGAATGAGGTATGTTTTATGGCCTAAATTTCTCCTGATGATATCCCTTTATGTGGTTGATCTTTATGAATAAACTTGCCCCTCGGTCATATTTAAATTGATATTCTATTTGAGGCATTGGATACTAATTATTAATAAATAGTTGGTTCAACCATCTTTAATCCATGAATAAACAAGGATTACCATCAACCCATATTGTGAAAATCCATGGTTAACCCCCAAGAGGATGTTTTAGGATATATATAATATTTCTACTCTAGATCCCCCAACTGTCACTTTTCTTCATGGAGCTCTGTATGCATTGTTTTATATGGAGTAATTGACATTGGGGTTTTTTCTAGAATGATATCGATCATAAAATCAACCTCTCTCTCAAGAGGTAATCCACAAAAATAATTGGGAAATTCATCTCAAAAACAATATACTATGGGAAGGAAAATTTAAACCCTAATCCTACAAAATTAGATTTTCAATTTGGGTGGCCACTCCACCTATCCCATGATGTTTTTGTATAGTTCTACTATACTAGGAATCCCACACACCATTATGTAGAAAAATTAAACCCTATGGTGCTGTAAATGATACCCTATGATGATAACAAGCTAAAAAGATGTGATATGAGACCAACCAATCCATCCAAAAAATAATATAGAATCCCATCATCTCGAGTATGAAGATGTCCCATAAGAATGGTTAATTACCTACTTAAAGGGGGTTATCCCTACACCAGAATATTCCCTCTGACTATCATTTCAATAGTGTATATAGGGTTATTAAACTACAATAATATTGTATTTCATTCCCAAGAATTTCCAAAATTGATAAAGAGGTAAAGGTGCATGAAGAACCTATATGAAATAAAGAAAATGATATAGAAGAGGCTAATATAATAGTACCTCATACTATAGATGGTCATGGAATCTAATCCTAGGGTATCAGCTGTAAAGAATGCGTCTAGCATGATCTACAACTCTATGATACAACAAGTCTACCTTGTCTATGACCAATTTTTGATTACTGCTGATATGGGGTTTTGATGAAAGGACTGTGATCTCCTCCTTGACTAGTCCTACCAGTGCTACTTTATCTCCCCACCTGTCATGGTGTAAAATAACCTTCCCCTTATGATCAAGAAGGTGTGGTTCCTATTCCACTAGAAGAAGATGTAAAAGTCCTATAGAATATTTGAAGATTCCCTATATTTCAATAATACTGACACTCTAAAGGCTCTGTATAACACTAAGGTATTATATTCTCCTATTCTCTACACAGATAGAATACCATAGAACTAACTATAAGGGTTCTCTGGATGCCACTACCCAGACATGAAACATCAAGGGATCACTTTATGCTATTGTAAGTACATCTAGCCAACCATGGAAATAGTCTTCAATGCCTGCTACAATATCCCTCCATTAGGCTGAGCTCAATGATAAGAGCCCAATTGATAATATTAGAAAACATTGGCAGGGAAAAAATATTCTCCTAAGTACAAAATCCGTACTGAATACTATTCTCAAAGAGTTATGAATTTCAAATCTCATCACAATATTGAAGTAGTGTAAAGATCTTCAACGTTTTATAACACATTAAATACTCCTGGAAAAACATTATAACCTACTCTAGATTCATGAACTCTTTGGTTCAGTTATCACTCTGATTCTGAGTAAAGAAGTTATCATAGAAGGATATCTTATAATTTTCCCATACCATTCCCTGATGTCGAACAGTCTGAGTGATCAAATCCCACTAGCACATTGTAAAATCAAATTTAATTTACATAGAAATCATGACCCCCAACTCTAGAGGTGTCTCGAGATGCTCAATGATAGATAGGGTGTCCTATATCCAAGGCTCAATATCTTGTGGATCACCATCCCCGGATAAGGCGAGGGGAAGCTATTGCTAAAAGACATACATCAGATCATCCATTGTAGTTATAGGTTATGGATAACCCTACATGGATTGCATCATACATAAGAAACTCTCATGAAGCAGTGTGTTAGTTCTTTGATCGGTTATAACAAGCGGTTAATCATGTGTCACTCCTAGAGGTAAGACATGGGGATTAGGGTCCACCATGTATAGAGATTGGTCATCACCACCACTCTAGAACACGACAAGAATAAATCATTGAATAATTGGTATAAAAATGATATGATCATGCCTCAGAACAATCCTAAAGAAGATAGATACACTAGGAGAATCAGAACATAAGATGAAGGGATCACTACTCAAGGTTTACTACCACAACTACAATCATAGAAGGCCATGAATTAGTATGTGATCAATTTTAAATTATAGGGGATTCTATAAGTGATGGTTCAACTATAACTTTATTCTTTATTTACTAGAATCCATTTCTTTTTAATCCGGATTCAACATCTTTAAGTTCCATTTATTATAAAAATATTTAATAATTTGATTAATATGTATTATTAGTGCTAGCGTGTTAGGACCCATAAACCTTATCACTGAGATCAACATCGATTCAAATTTTAATTATACAATTATACAATTGATCTCAAAATATAATAAGATACATAAAAATACTTGCTGTAGTAAACTTCTCATTACAACTCATAAGGGCCCATACACCTCATCAATTGAAACAAGAAATCAATCAATCACAACAAAAGAGAATCATTGGAATAATATAACTACCACAATATAACTCAATAATCATATTCCAAACATGAAAATTAATATAGTTAAATGTACCCATATGGAATGACATATGCATGGCTTGATAATTCTAGGCGTATGTGATGATGCATGTAACAATGATACTTACACTAATTTCATCAGGTAAAGAATAAAATAAATGCTTAATAATAATAATAGTAACAATCATCACACTACATATGTGTCATGAAATGGAGAAATGGTATCAACTGTAGTATGAAAAATTCCAACAACAATCATTATTCTGAATAATTAGTATTTACCCTAAATATGGGTTACTTATTCCCAAGGACGACGTATAACAATGTCCCAAAGCATTACTAATATACTATTTATTTTATCTAAATATAAAAATAAGAAAGGAATATCTGATACCACTTTGTGACACCCCAATCCATAGTTCCACTCTGGGGGTACCCTAAGCCTGGTTGGCCACATAGCCTCAAGAATATCTCCCTAAATTCTAAAGGATGCTGACTATAAATGAGGTCCTAAGATGTGTCCATGGGGAATCAATTCCTTCATCACCAGAGTGTATCATAATGAGGAAATGTAATAAATGGTAAATATCAGAAGTAGTATGATAAACAGACAGCACAACAAGAAGCATAAAAGAAAAATAAATTATAGAAGAAACTGATAGTAATACTCAGAAGATGATGATAATATACTTCACATGTCTACAAAACTGGATAAAATGGATATTAGGAAATAGGAAAAACATGTAATAAATCTGTATAAAAAAAGAACCCAAAAAAATATAAGCATCATGGTCTCCAACATGATCATCTTCAACCGAGCTCCATCTTAATCATGTTTGAAATATTTGGTTTCCAAGTCGAGACTCATCCCTCGGTAAAAATCCACATACATTTAACATTCTCAGGTTCTAATGGAAGACCAGATAGGGTATTCAATAAATCTTAGTAGGCCACCACCAATGTTGTCTATATCATCCAGTCTATGTAATTTAAACTGAAATAGTGTGCAAGCATGCATATATAAAAGGAAGTAATTATAATAATGTAAACCCCAATGTTACTTCTTCACCCTTAGCGGGTCTCTGAACATGCAATGATTTCATTAATTAATTATATTCCAGTTTATATAGTAATTCAGTTGATGTATATCCTTAACTAACATCTTGACATGATAATAGTAGTGAAGGATATAAGATATAACAATGAATCATATGGATATATACAATAAAGAGGATCCATAGTAATAACCAAGGCATCCATGACCATAGGTATCAATCCAACTTAGTAACAATCCATAGCCTGACCATAAGATAAAGAGTGCAATAAAAGAGGAATCACCAACTGCATTTTCGAATAATGTAATACTAATAATGTCCAAGGAAATAATCATATGTAAAAAAAGAGATATGTAATTACTAGGCCCAAGGTTGAATCCAAGGCGCCTCATATTCTTAGATATCACACTATATCCAAGGGGTTTATCCTATTAATACAATAATAATAATGGAGGGATCAAATAGTTTCATACTAAGAATCCACTAGTAGACAAGGATTGGGTTCCAAGGAGGGTATCGACCTTGTCAACGGACATCCCTGAATTAGAATTCAATCCATGAGTTCTCAAGGAATTACCTTGGGGAGCCATGGTAGGATTGATTCTAAGAACTCCTATAAATATGGTAAGGTCCTAATATAAGAGTCACCTTATACTTGATTAATTATTTATTTATGTGTATATAATAATGATTCCATTTAATAATTCAAATGGGTTTATTCAATTCCATTAATTATTGTGACAAGGATAAAAGTATATTCAACAATTTCATATATTAATCTCATTTAGTTTATTTTGTTCACTCTTTTACCTTTCCTTAAAAAATGCAGGAAAAGGATTTCAAACCATAAGTAATTCATTTAAAATAAACAAGACCATGTGATATTGGTAATATGATTTCCAATTAATCATTTAAATATTGATAAATTAAATTATGCACTTACATTGGAAGTGGCAACTTATAAGCATGCATATGCTATAAATTAACAACTCATTGATTTAATTAAACCCTCTCCTATATCACGGTCAAATTAAAACACACTAAAACAGTGGCTTAGATAAACTAAAAGAACTACACAAGGCATAATTTAAGGTAAATAACGTACTTGGGTGGGTTGGAATTGAGGTCATAAACCCCAAATATAGATAATATACAAGACATGGGTATTAGAACACGATTCTAAGGACTATAAAAAATTCACATGAATTAAATAGGTCATTCCAAATGAAATTTTTGTCCACACACGATAATTTATAAAATTTTGAAAATTGAGGTATGAGTTTTAGACCAGCAACATTAGGCTCATGCAAATCTCCTAATCTAGTATCTGCCTTTACTTTTCTTAGATTGGAATTGATTTTAGGAAGGAACCAACACCCTAAAAATTGGGAATATGAGCCTACACCTCAATAAATTTATTAAGTATAAGAGAAATTTATAACAGATAAAAAGTAATCGATATATTACCATGAGGAATCCAAAAATATGAATGGTTCTTGGAGTGGACTCCATATAGAAAAACGAGATCATGTACTATTGAATAGGGGTTTTAAATCATTAAAATTGGTCAGATAGATTCTTCTATCCATTAGAGAGAACGGATATAGAGGAGGTGTGTTAAAACATTTCATTAAGGGTGAAATGGTCATGTCACCCAAAAAATGGAGTGCATTTTTTGGCCGCAATCTTATATAATCCATGTGCCAATCATGAACCTCCAACTGCATAAAGAGGGAAACCACACAATTAGGACCCATGGTTAGGGAAAGTGTGCACCAACTATTAAAATCTCATATACTAAAAATTTTATACATTTTTTTTGAGTGTACAAAACCAGGTGCGCAGTTATGGAAAACTGTGTGCCTTGCATTATCCTCTATCCATTTTCATATTGTTAGGCGAGACTATGTAGGTTGGGTATAATGATTTCAACTATGAATTTGACCCATTTAATTTCTCCACGGGCTGAGGTTCTGTGGTTCGAATAAGGAATAAACACCCATAAAACTTTATAACATTATTATAAATCCACATTACGTCCAAAAAAATAATTATTACAATTTCAAAAGGTTCCATACCTGATATAGAAAATGAGTTTTCCCACATCAATTTCATTAAAATATGATTCCCAATGATCAAGATCAAAACAAGAATAGTATTATGACTTTGATTTACCCCATTATCCTTCCATATAGATGAGTTATAGAAATTATATGCCAAAATATTATCATTCTCTATTTACAGAAACATGAAAATATCAATACACACATTTGTGTTATTATAATTGGATCATAAATTTTGATCTTTATCAAATCTAGGTATTACAACTCCTGATTCTTCATTACAATAGGGAGTAAATTTTTCATCAATTCTAGAAACATATTAAATAAGGTTTTTCCCATTAATTCGGTCTCATCAAGTGTACAGAAATTATGATAAAATATAATTTATTAAATCTAATTATTCTAGGATATAATTCTCTGTACATACCATTAATAATTTCAATGAACATTTATGCTTCTCAATCTATAAAAAATAGGGATTACTCCATCCAACATAATCATTCATGGTGTTAATCTATTTAGTAGGAAAATAACATATCATGTCAGTGATCAATACATTAAATGGATAAAATATTCTCATATTAAAAAACTTTTTAACACTTTATGAATGTTGATTTGAGACATGATTTATCTTGGACAGGTCAAAATCTTATAATTTTTTATTCATCTATTTCTGAAATAAATTTTACAATAAAATACTATAAATCTTCTCCATTTCCACATTTAAATACCAATGATTTCGTTAAACCATGGGTATAGATATGGTTATAATAATGATTTCAAAAAAAAGGTATAACCATCATATAGTAATAGATTGTTTTTAAAACACTTGGTATAGGCTTACAATTATAACCAGATGCCTGAACCCCCTTATTTGACCTATAATTCTATATTCATTCACCAAAGACTCTCCCATATTGTTAAACCACCCAACCACAAAATCCCCACCTTAATCAGTTTTTTCATTTGATTTCATTCCATCATAAAATTTTAAATTCTAAATCAATCATCTATTATATCAAACATCACCTTAAGTAATTTCTAGTTATTAAATGATAGATGATATATTGTTATGTCTAAACCCTATCATATTCCTTGAAGTATGTTTTTTTAGATTTTTATTTTTGTAATTCATCTTTAATATTATCAATGTACATGTTTTTTTAATCATAGCTATATACTCTAACATCAGAAATTTCCAATGAATATTTTTATTATGAATTATACTTCTAAAATTAAATATGTAAATGTTAAATGAATTAATTTTAACATAGTTTTAATGGTTTATATAAATATATATTTAACTCCTAAGTAGATTCTTTTAAATAATTTTCCTTAAAAATTTTACTATATTGTAATGAACTTTTATGGATAGTAATATCGTTTTATGAAAAAAAATAGGTACTCATAATTTTTTAAAAAATTAAATTTATTTGAAAAATACATTTCATTTATTATTATTTTTATTTTAATATGATCATTTAAAAGGTAATGAAGTCATTATAACCAAATTATTAACAAAGTATGATTCATGTATTTCTTGATATCAAATTATGACATATATCCATTGATAGTTGTGTTATATGAAATTTTATTTGAAAAAAATGATAAAATAAATAGTTAAATATAATTTTAAAGTATAATTATACATTATCATTCATTAAAACTATAGTTTATTTAATTTAAAATTTTTTTTATTATATTAAGTGTGAATTTTTTTATAACAATTTACTTCAAAAATACATTATTTAACACGTATTATAATAAACTAAAAATTTGTTATATTTAGTATTTTTATTATAAAATAAGATTCATTATAATTATAATTTAATCTAATCACAAAATGGTTATTTTATTTTGATGATGTTGTATTTAGAATGGTTTAAGTGTCATTTACACCACATTGTCAACACAGTTTATTATTTTTATCGCACAAAAGCAATTAAATGAATTATTTATATAAAGGTATTAATAAAAATTATTTGATGAATAATTAAATAAAATCTAAATTTTTTAGATTTACAAATAATATATTATCAATATTATAATAAGTAATCTAAAATAATAAATATAAATATATCCACTCAAAAGAAAACAAATAAATTTTCCTTTAAAGAAATTAATATTTATTGGTATTATATTTTATTATTTAGAAGTAAAATATAAAATTTTCATAATTTTATTTTGGTGAAAATTAATTAATATTATAAATAATAACATCATAATTATTCTATGATTAATTTTTTGGATTTTTTAAAGATTATTTTCTATTGAATAGTAAAAATATAGATTTTATGAATATCATAATTGTTATTACATCATTATCATATAAATTGAACTTCTATGTTTATTAGAATTCTCATAAAGAGTATATAAATTTAAAGAGTAAAAAAATAATTTTAAAATATTAATTTGAATTTGTAAACCTCATAGATATTATGGATCATGTGCTACATTTTCTTCCAATTAATTTTTTTGATTCATTACAATTAATTTAGTAGAACCAATATCCCATTCAGTTGGGGATTCGTTTGAATTTTAAAGAACCATATTATTTTATAAACTTTAAAATTCCCTTGGAATCAATACTTATTCATAGTCATTGGCGCAAATAAACAAATAATTCTTACTTTATTTAAAAATACCCCTTTTCTATATAAAAATTCATCCTCTAACAATTTCCCCACACTTCATAAATTCATTTTTTCCAATTATTTTACATAATATCTCTCCATACATCCCTTATCACATCACTAAACCCCTATAGTAAAGAAAATACCCTCCTCTAAAGTCATGAAGCACAATCCAAAGGAGGAGGCATAAAAAATAAGGAAATAATACCTATTCTATGACCCCCATTCTTTTAAGATAATTTAATCATGACATAATTTTTATAAAAAAATTATATTCTTCCATCCTTATATATTCATTTTTATTTAATTTTTGTCCACTTTTGTTGATATATTAATTAATTAAATTTAATAAAAGTCTTTTTAAAAATTAGTTACTACACCATTGTTTTAGATTCCAAGCGTCTTTCTCCATCATTATTTTTTGATTCATTTTCATAAAAATCTTTTATATCCACATTTATTTTATTATAGACATTACATTATCATGTTAATGATATTATTTTGGTCCATAAATTATTATATATTACTCATTACCTCTCACTAACCACTTTTTTCATAAGCCATTCCAATGTCAAAATACAGGGTTTTCAAAGACAATTTTTTTTGACATTATATATACTCTTACACATTTCAAAATTTTATATAATATTTAAAATTAATAATAACATAATATATTTTTTATTATATATTTTTTATAAAATTTGAATGTTTATTGGGTTTTTTCTTCTTAATCTATTTTAAATGATAATACACATCATGGTGGTTTATTACAACCTCTGAGGATGATGATAATTTCATAAACATAAACTCTTAATAGATATTCAGAAAAATTTATTTCATGAAGAAGTATTGCATTAAAATTATTTAGTTTCTTATTTATGAATCTGAAATGGAAAAATATCTATCATAACACATAAATCAAATGTAAATAATCATAATAATTTCTAACTGTAAAAAAAGTTCATCTAGGAGGATTTTTTGAATGGTAATTATTTCTTGAATTACCGAACACCCGTTATTCTATAATGAAATAAAAATAATACACTAAAAATTATAGTTACCATTTTAAAATTATCTTATACCATTACAATTATACCATATCTCTTAAAAAGATTTTAAATTTAATGAACTAAATACGACCAATGTGAACAATACTAAATTAATAAATGAATGAAACATGATAATACATTAATTAAGAGTGATAATAATAAACAATTAAATATATAAAATATTCTAAAAAATTATATAACTAATTAAATTTAATTAATTAAATGGTTTGAGGACATCTGAAGTGAGCCAAGACTCGTTGTAAGGGATTTTATCCTAAGTCTCTATTATTTTAAAGTATTGTTCTATATTTCATATATATATATATATGGTATATAATATCCTGTAGTAAATACAAAACTACTATGATTATTACCATTATTTTTTTCTAATGATCAAAAATAGTCTTAAAATGTTTAATAATTTCATTTATGTTTTGTGAAGTTAGATTATCATCATCACATTAAAATTCATTGAAGGAACCCTGAGAATGTAGTAATGTATGGTTAAAATCCTTATTCAAAGTACATATGAAAAAATTAAACTCAATGAAAACATTAGGGGAGCCACATTTTAAATAACTTCTCTGTTGGTAGCACGACCAGCCTATGTAGTGCCACCTAACTACCATGGCATGCCCAACTCCTCCCTTTACAATAGAACCCCACCAGTTATCTGGTAGAGGAACAATGGATAGATAGTGAAAATGGAATGTGGGATTGTAATATCTTTAATAGCACCAAATATTCATTGGAGGTGCACTATCTAGTTAGTGGTAGTAGACAGTGAAGACCAAGTAGTTGGCAGCTCTCTTACTACATAATTGAGACTACCTGGTACGCAGTAGCAACAGTCAGACTATTATGAGAATAACATTAAATCTGATAAAAAAAATATTGAATTTTGAAATACATGATATTGATACCATTGAAGTATTCAATAATATTATTGAATCATTTGGATCTAATATGTAGATACCATAAGTGGCCTTGTAAATCAATATTCGCTAATTCACTCATTCGATCTCCAATGTCAATGTTCTTAATCACTAAAATATATCTCTTTATAAATTCTCTCTATCCTTCTTGATTATGTTTATTTGTTTTATATATTTTCACAATCTTCCAATATTCTCATTCTCAATTTGTTATTTAGTTATTTTTTGAGAGAATCGATACTATGATATAAAGTTATTTCTTCCTAGAATTCTCCTCTTCAACCTTTTTAATCAAAATTTTGTTGTTTCTGTTATTAAAATTATTTACTATGGTTTTTATTACATTTCATTTAAAAAGAAAACAAACTATTCTTCTTATAGTTTATATAGTTTTGTAGCACCCCTGATTTCTAGTATGTATCCATTACTTGATTCATTTATGGTTAAAAAAATATGGTTGGTTATTGGGAGAGATTAGATAACATTGGATGTATTTTGGGGGCTAAATGAAGGTCGCACGGGTGACATACAGTTTGTCTAAATGGTGAGGAATTCTTTTGAGAAATTGTGAACAATGTTCTTCATGTGGTAGTATCTCTAGCATATTTGGGGCATGGTTTGGGGAGAACATGTAAGGGGAGGCAATGTGGGCAGTATATACCACAAGGTTTTCCTAACCGTGTAGCCAAACCATACGCAGAGTCAAATCTAGATCCATAAAAATTTGATCTCACTCATTTTTTCCATAACTCATCATTTTTTCTTTTAAGTGGCCATAAATTCGGATTAAACTTCCTTGAAGGTATAATAATATTTCCCATGTTATTAAAAATAAATTCGAAGGCCTCCCTTGGTGATTCTATCTCGTATTCTTGAGGTATGTGATCATTCTTCATCATTCTTGATCGGTTTCCTAGATCTACTTAGATCTATTTTCCAACTCTTCTTATTCTCATATATATACACCCGTTATGGATATATATATATGATTTTTTATTATAAATAAGTTGATATTAGTTCCTGATCTGTATAGGAGAATAGATCTTAGGAGGTTCCATGATGAATCGAACCTGTTTTCTTAGGCGCTCTTTGTCTGTGTCAAGATTCATCAAAACGTTTGAGGTGGGTGGTTCATTTAATGACTCCAATTAGTATAACTGATTTTAATACATTCAAATGGATTTTTTATTTATTATTTGATCATGAATTTTCTGGTTATTAATTGTTGGATACCTTATTTTTTTATTTTTTTGTAAATTGAGGAAATCTGGAAAATTTGGTGTTTTAAATAATGTGCTTTGGTTCATGGTTTTAAAATATGGAATTTTAAATGTGTATTTTATGGAATTGTGTCACATGGATTGAATTATATGTTTTCAAAAAAATGTCTTTTTTATTTAAACTAAATGGTTTTTTGGAAATTTTTTTATTCATTGGTTTTTTATAAATGACCAATTTTATATATATGGTTTGAAATGGTTATTTGGAATAGTTTTGGAATACATGGGGTTTGGTGTAAGTTCATGATATATGTGCCCTTGAATAAAAGACATGTACAATTAGGTTACAAGGTTCATGAAACTGGATCTGGGGATTGTGTCATTGGGACACAAGGTTATGTGAAGATAGATCGCTTATGAGTATGGGACTGTAGAACGAACCTTGAATGTGTGGGTTTGTTGTGAACTATGGAATTGGTATGGAAAAATTGTAATAAGAATTGGTTTATAAGCATTGATTATTTATTTAATATAAAATACCTTTTTGGAAATTGGTTTCATTTACATTTTTTCAAACATGGTTATAATAGGTTTTCAAAAGTTTTTATATTTTTTTATAAAATATTTTGTTAATTTTTTATATAAACTATTTTATATAATGTTCTAACTATTCTATCCTAGTGGCTTGAGTAGGGAAGTAATTGTAGAGAATATACTATGTTATATACTCA
This sequence comes from Viscum album, assembly GCA_963277665.1. Lineage (NCBI taxonomy): Eukaryota > Viridiplantae > Streptophyta > Magnoliopsida > Santalales > Viscaceae > Viscum > Viscum album. The sequence continues at coordinate 1,463,802,570 of OY728125.1, read as the reverse complement.
CCCCTGATTTGGTACTTTAGTGATTTTAACAATTCTACATCTCGAGAGATAGGAAAAGGTAATGTATCACACTTTTTTAGCACTACTTCATGATACTTGGGACAAGTTGGGGATGATTGAGAATAGAGCATGTGGAGCATGGATGCTTTTTATATTCTTGAAGTTTATTTGTTATCATTCCTCTATTTACTTTCATATTGGATTATCATTTGTTGTAGAACACTTTTGTTGGTTGTTATAAAGATAGTGATTTAGATGTTGTTGTTTATTTGGTGAATCATATAGTTAAATATTTGTGGATGGTTTTTCAGTTTGTTGGTTTTAGTCATTAAATGTTAAATCGTCCCCCACTTACGTTGAAACCGTTTAGAATTTATTTCCTGCCTTCGGCTCCATGGGGATGTCACTTAAAGCCATGTAATGATGTGTTGCACTCAAAATCCAATATAAATTTGTGGTTCATTAAAAATGGTATTAGTATAGTCTTTACTTTGTGGTACAAATGGAATCAGTCTGGTCCTTCAATTATGGTAGAAATGGAATCAAATTATTCAACCTTTTCCTAACAAGAATACATCAATGTTATTTGTCTTGGAGTTCAAATTCCTTTTTTCCTATTCCATGACCTGGAATCTTATAATGGAGTATGATTTGAAGGACATGAAAGGTATAGTATAAAACAACATAACTATCCTATTAATCCAGAACAACATGTTACCAGGGTGTTGGGTACATAAGTATTTTTGAGACACTTATAGAATGTTGGAAATATCATTTTAATTGGTTTATCCAATGAGACATGGATGCAATGCATTATAGAGGAATGACTTCCCATTATGAGTTCATACATCATTTTATGTAACAATTCATGTTTTATATATGGTGTTTGTTTTTGAATAAGTATGAAACTATTTCCAAATGAATGACATTGAAAAACAATAGTTGATATTTTTTGAAAATAGATTAATTTTTAAAATAAAAGTTTAATTTTTTCAAAAAGGATTGAACCTGTGAGAAGAGTTATTTTTTGAAAATAATTTTGTGTTAGTTGATGAGATAGAGTTTTAAATACTAAGTCATCATTTTTTATAGTGATATTGATAGAGTTTGTTTTTAATTTAGAAAATGTCACATGGTATTTATCATCAAAACCAACCCAAAGAGGCTACAGAGAACCTAGCTGCACCTGAACCTTGATTGAACTATGATCTAGTTTAGATTATTATCCCAGTGTTTCAATATGTGGATACGGGGAACCATAGGATTGATCCATGGAATTGGGATGAAACCATCAAATTCATGAATCATAATCCACCTATCTTTTGGGATGATGTTTAACCCGAAAAAGTATAGGTGTGGCTTTGAAGGATGAATTTTATCATCGATTTCATCAGCCCACCAACGAAGATCAAATTCAAGATGGAAAATTATATGCTTGATGATCTTGAATTCTAGTGGAGGAATTTAGCAGTGCAAGAAAAATTTGATGAAGAAATTACATGTGATTATTTCAGGGATGTGTTTAATAAGTAATTTTATCTCAAAATGTTAAAAATATAGATATCCACATACATCATTATCTTGAAGAATGATAATCCTTCTATCATGGATTATGTTGCTAAATTCATGAATTTAGTGTGTTTTTGACCAAAAATTATGGAGTTTGAATCATTAAAGGCACACATATTCGAATCAGGGCTAAGGAAAGAGAGTCGATCAAAGCTTAAAGTGCTCTGTATTAAATATTATTCAATGATAATAAATAGAGAGATTGTGGCTGAGTGTGGTATCTCAGGATCTATGGGAGGAGGTATGATGATACCTATCATGAATGGTAGGAACACCATTACTAGAAGGAAGAAGAAGCGAGACACATATTTCCATTTTGGATGTGGAAATCAAAATCATATGGCTGGATAAGAGTACCATCCCCCATGACCCAAGAGAAAAGAAGGTTGTTTTCAGTTTGGTTCACATGTCCACATAATGTGTGACTGTACCTCATATCATAGAGCACGTCATAACTGCAATTAGATGGGGAATATTTAGTGCTATTGACGTAGTGCTCCAAGTTTAGGTGCTCGATACACTTCTTAAGCATCGCTATCATCGTATCCTTCGACATGGTAATGGAAATAGAATCAATTGTGTAGGTAGAGAAAATGTAGACATGGTGATTCAAGAAATATCATGACTCATAAACCAAGGAAATCATAGAAAGACAATAACGATAAAAGTATACCGATGAAGCAATTGTATGGAGATGAGTAGATGATTATCGATGATTAGGCTGTACAATCTACAGTGAGAGGTATGATTCCTTTTAATTCTACACTAGTGTAGGTTCTCTTCAATAATGGTCCATAAAATTATTTAATTACTTCTTGTGATGATTGGTTTTTTGTTTTTAATGTTGTAAATGATCCCTTCTATTTTAAAACACTAAAATCCTCTTGGGTAAATAGAATTTCAAGCCTTTGTTTGTAGAGAATATGCAATAACTATTGATGGAGTTGAGCTGAGTTGGGACTTCTCGATGTTTGGACATGAATGTCTATGAAAAAACCCTAGGTAAGGATTGTTTCACAATATTTAAGGATCACATCAAATATTATAAGAGAACTATTATATGAATGACTGAGGATGACATCAAGCATCTCTTTAAAAGAGAGATGATGGTAAAGAAATTTGAAAAGATATTTTTGGAACCATCGGTGGGAACAATATCTTATCTGTTGGTGGCGTTGAATTTGGAATAAATTTTAGAGATATAGGAAAAACGTTTTGCAATAGTTGTGGATCAATTTCCATTTGTTTTTTCTGAGAACTTATTAGGGTTACCACCAATAAAGGAAGTGGAGTTTAAGATTGATCACCTTCCGTGGACCAGTACTATTTCCCTTCCATATTATAGGATTTCACCAAAAAGGTTATAGGAATTTAATGTTTAGTTAGAATAGTTGGAAAGAAAGGGTTTCATATGACCAAGAACATGTTTATGGGAAGCAGTGCTCTGGTTCGTAATTAAAGTAGATGGAACTCTTTGGATGTGGGTTGATTATCATAAGATTAACCATGATAAAATAAATAATAGGTACCCACATCCACACATAGATGATCTATTCGATTAATTAATAGGAGGTCAGTGGTTCTCCAAGATTTAATTGCGATCAGGATATCACTAATTGAGAGTTCAGAAGGAAGATATTCCAAAGATAGATTTTAGATCTAGATATGGACACTATGAATATGTTGTTGTGCCTTTTAGTTTAATTAAATCACCGACATAATTTATGGCTGTGATGAATCAGATATTTCAGTGATATCTAGACTCTTTTGTTGTGGTTTCTTTGGATGACATCTTGGTGTATTCAAAAACAAGGACTGACCTGGAGAAACACCTATAAAAAGTGTTACAAATCCTATGAAATCATCGTTTGAATGAAAAATTATCAAAGATTTATTTTTGGATACATAAAGTATATTTTCATGGACATGTAATTTCAGAGAAAGGCATTTATGTGGATCTTAAAATATAGAATTTCTTATCTCATTGAAACCACAGAATAATCTCTTCAATATATGATGTTTTTTGATCTATCTGGATACTAACGGCACTTTGTGTGTGATTTATCACGACTAGAATATCCAATAGTATCTCTAAAAAAGAAGAATGCTCCATTATAATGGAAAGTGAAATTCCACATGTCTTTCTAGGAACAAAAATTTATCTCTAAAAAAGAAGAATGCTCCATTATAATGGAAAGTGAAATTCCACATGTCTTTCTAGGAACTAAAAGTTCACCTTACATAGGAACCCATCATGATTTTTCCAAAATTAGGACATGGGTATGTTTTGTACATTGATGCTTTGAGATCTTGTTTGGGTTGTGTTTTCATTCTAGGAGACCATTTGGTTGCTTATGGTTTCTGGCTATTGAGGGTGACCGATAATAATTACCCAACACACGATTTAGAGATAGCTGGAGTTGCCCATGCTTTGAAAATATGGAGACATTATCACTTTGGTGATAAATTTACTATGTTCACAGACCACAAAATCGTGAAACACAATTTCTCATAGAGAGATTTGAATATGAGGAAAAGGAGATAGATGGAGTATCTCTATTTGTTTGACATTGAATTTAGGTATACACTATGAAAATGGATTTTAGTGGTAGATGAAAGGAGTAGAAAGTAATATTCCATGTTGGCAAAAGATGCTTCTGAGAAATGGAATTTGAAGTATGACCTAGCTGACATGAATGTGTAATGCGAAGATCATTGTGATGTGGCAGTTTTCCTTTCAGCAATGCTTATTCTTGATTTGGTAAATATGGTCAAAGAGGCTCATACATATGAGGAAAAATGTAGGGGTATGGTTAAAAACACCATGGTGGGGGACCAATGAGGGATGAAAACATGATGGAAATTCAGTTTCAGGTTTTATAAATAATATGGCTATACATATGACTTTATAGGAACAACTCCTTATTGCTTACCACCATTCGAGATGGGTTGTACATCAAGGCACACAAAATATGTATATTGAATTGAAGGAACATTTTTTGTGGAGAGGCATTAAAAAAAGGTGGATAATATTTTTTAAATGTTCTTAAACGTTCAAAAATTTATGGCAGAGCGTCATAGACCATGGAGTATAATATAGTCTTTACCTATCCTAGTGTGGAACTGGGAGAATATAGAGATGGATTTTTTACAGGTCTCCAAATAATGGTTGAGTAACATGATGTCATATGGGTGATATTGGATCAACATACTAAGTATAGCCATTTCATTAAAAATTTTGAAACACATAAGGTGGTGGATATTTAAAAAAATCTATATCCATGAAGCAGTAATGAGTCATGGTGTAATGGTTTCAATCATCTCTAAAATGGAATCAAGGTTCATGTACCATTTATGTAAATTCATAAAAAAATTCATTACAACTTACCTGACTATGAGAACAGAGTATCTTCCTCAAATAGAAGACCAGTCTGAGAGGATGATACAAATGTAGGAAGACATGTTTCAGGCTTGTGTAATGGATTATAGTGGCTCATGGGAAGAGCATATACCATTGGTGGAGTTCTCACACTACAATATGTATCATTCCTCGATACATATGGCTTTAGTTGAAACACTGTATGGGTGTCCTTTCTTGTTCTCCGCTGTTTTGGGTAGAAACAGGTGAGACTTCACTAGTTGGGCGAAGTCTTGTCCAAGAAACAATAGATTAGATCTAGTTGAGTATAAAGGGGATGGAGATGGCTCGGATTCATCAGAAATCATATAACGATCATCATTAAAGACAATTTTCATTCATTGTGGTTGATCATGTCTTCTTGAGGATATTTCCAAGGTTTGGATATTGTTATTTATGGAAGAATGAACATTATATCCTATATAGATTGTCCCTTTAGAGGTAATGGAATTGTTTGGAGAGGTTTAATATTAGTTGGAATTACCACCACAATTTAGTTCGGTGTAGAATGTGTTTCATGTATCTCAATTGAAAAAGTATCAGCCGGATCCTGACCATGTAATCAGATGGGATCATGTCGACCTTGATATGGATGCTCTATTGAAACATGTAATGATACATATTGTGGATAGGAGAGAGAATGTGTTGCATGGGAAAATCATTGGTCTGGTGAAGGTATGGAACCATGGTAATATTCAGAAAGAGACATGGGAATGAGGGAGGGAAATGAAAGAGAAATTTCCTGAACTCTTTGACAGAAGCATTGGTTTTCAAATTTACGAAGATGAAAAGACCAATGTTGGGGAGAAGTAGTATCTATGTATTCTTTTATGTATCCATTTCATGATAGGTTTATGGTTATACTGTATAAGGTTCAAGGTTGGGATAGTTTATAGAACATTGGTTGTGTTTTTAAGGGAGAATGGAGGTTGCATAGGGCGCACACGGTTTGTCCAAACGGTGCGAAATTCAAAGTAGAAACCGTGCACAATATTTTTCTTGTGACTATAGCTCTAACACCGTTGGAGCGTGGTTTGGGGAGACTATTCATGGGGTGGTCATTTGGGTAGAAGCTATCACATTTTTAGCACAGGGTTAGACTAACTATGCGGCCAAACCTTGCATAGGGACAATTCTAGATCCTTAAAAATAGAATATCACTTGATTTTTTTTCCAAAACATAGTTTTCTTACTATGCAAACATAAATCTGGATTTATCCACTATGAAGGCAGAATAACCACTCCCATGTGTTTTGGAGTCAATATGAAGGCTTACCATAGTGATTCGTACATGGATTGTGGAAGAATGTGGTCGTTCTTCATCATTCTTCTTCGGTTTCTTAGATCTAATTCTCATATATTCTGTGTTTATTAGATATACACATTTTATGGCTAGATATATGAGTTTGGATTCCAAATAAGATAATATTTGATTCTGATCTTTCTAGGAGAAGAGATCTACAGAGGTTATGTGATGAATCGACCAATTTTTCTTAAGAGTTCTTTGTCTGTGTCGAGTTTCATCAAAAACATTTAAATAAGTGGCTTATTTCAAAAATCCACATAGTAGAACTATTGGGAATGCTTTCAAATTGATCTCCTTATGATGATTTATCTTGAATTTGATAGTAATGAATTTTTGGAAACATTCTATTGTGATGGTATGCTAAATTGTTGAAATATTGAAAATTTTGTGTTTTGAATATCGTTATTTTGTTCACGGTTTTAGAATATGGATTTTCAAATGTGGATTTTCTTGAATTGTGGCACATGGATTTGATTATATGTTTTCAATAAAAAGGGGATCTTTATTGAAACAAAATGGTTGGTTGGAAATTGGTTTATTCATTGGTTTTCAATAAAATTATAGTTTTATTGGAATATTATGAAATGTTTATATAGAATGGTTTTCATGTACATGGGGTTTGGTGTGAGTACATGATTCATGTTCCCCTGAATAAGGGACGTGTAGATTTGGGTTAAAAGGTGTGTGACCATTGATCGGGGGCTTGGGTTATTGGGACACAAAGCAATTAGACAAGAGACCGCTCCAGAGTATGGAATTTTTGAACAAATCATTTTGTGTGGGGGTGTTGTGAACTATGGAATGGGTATACCAAAATGATAATAATAATTGTCTTAGAAGTATTGAATAATTATTTTAACGAAATTTACTTGTTTTAAATTGGTTTCATTTACATTTTTTCACAATTGGATATAATATTTTTTTGAACATGTTTATATTAAGATATGTAATATTTAGGTAATATTTTAATATAAACTCTTTTATATAATATTCTAACCATTCTATACTAGTGACATGTGTAGGGATGTCATTGGGAAAAACCAAATGAGTTATATACTCACCCCTTATTTTTCACTTTGGTGGTTTTGCAATCCTACCATCCAGGACTTGGGAGGATGTAAAGTATCACACTTCTTTAGAAAGATTTTGTGATACTTGGGACTAAATGGGGATATTGGATCACAGATCTTATGGAGAAAGTCATATTGATTTCATCTAGGAGTTTTTTCATTGCCTTTCCACTCGTAACATTTATATTGGTTTGTCTTCCGTTGTATCATACATAAGATGGTTGTTATAAAGAGAATGAATGAATTGCCTTAGTTTATTTCATGCATCAAATTTTGAACTATTTTTTGATGGTTTGTTGGATATTTTCTTTTAGTAATTAAACAGTAAATCATACCCAAATTACTTTGAAACACTTCTGTTTTTATCTCCATCCTTTTTCACCATGGGTATGTCCCTTAAGGCCAAATAATGTCTCATTGTACTCTGAAGCCAATGAGAATTATTAGGTCATTACAATTATCCATTAGAGATCTAATATCTATCATATTTCTAGTTTCCTATTTTAACCTAAAAATAAATGAATAATTTTGGTATTTTGGTTACTAATAAATCCATGTGACTAACACATTACATCTAAATGTGATTAAGATTGTAGATGTGTGAGAACAGTTTGATCAATTTTTAAACATCCTTACCAAATATGTTTTCTAATTTACATTGAAATTTTTTAATTATTTATCACTTTAATTTGATCATTATTGGTTTAATATGTCAATTAATTCTTAATAACTCAATTATTTTTATACTTGAATCACTTAATCTTTTAAATATATCATTATTCATATGAAACAGAGGGAATCATCAAAACATATTGTCTCTTTGACAAGAAAAGTTAAAATCATAAGAATTATGGTATGAAATCCTTAATGGTCTTGACTCTGAGTGATATTGGGGACTCAATTTTAACATACTGATCAAGTGAAAAAAAATCCTAAAGTGTATCATGAGACATATATAGGATTAAATTGGGGTTAGTTATAAAATTACCCACTCACCATCACATTTATTCTTTACTGTTTTTTTAAAATTACTCTTATTTAAATTATAAATATCTTTAAAATTATTAAAATAAGACTCAAAATGGATTTTGTGATCATCTATTATATTTCAATGATCATATGAGAAACAAAATCATGTTGTCTCTAAAAATATCAAAATTTAAAATAAAAATATTGTTTCCTTTAAAAATTTAATGAGAAACCAAATATTGATAATTTATAATTTTAATTTAATTATCTTAAAACCTATATTTTTCCTTTTACCCATTGGGAAGAAAATTAAAAAATGATTTTTGGTTTATAAAAACCTATTGAAATTGATATGGTTTTGGTTTTTCAAAAAATATACTATTTTGAAAAAAATAATAAAATGAAAATTTTGTCAATGTAATTTCTCAAAATAATTTTTTTAATTATTGAAATAAAGTTATAAATATAGTTTATTAATCAAATTGTAAAAATGATATATATGGAAAACCAAAAAGAATTCATTTTTCTTATGATACATAAAATGGAAAAAAATACTATAAAATTTTGGGATTCCAAAATATTAAAAATTTTCTTAATTGGAACCAAAATATGGGAAACAAAAGCTATAGTTTCCTAAAAAAACCAATATAAAAACAAGAGAATCTTCATTGTATATGAATAGTGGTTTCTCATGGAATATATGTGTCGATCCTTATGAATTCAACCATGTAGAAAATTTTAATGGCAGTCATGTCACATTTTGAGACAATTGAAATGGTAAGATTACTAGATTTTATATTATTGGTTTCTCTAAAACTTCTTCCATTAATTATGTTTAATTTTTTAAGGGCTTGAAGTATAATTTTCTATGTATTTGTTAATTAGGTGATATTGATTTCAAAATTTATTACAAAAATAAATTGTTTAAAGTTTGTAATTATAAGAAAAACTATTTATCACATCCCATTTTAAAAATGTATATATAATTAATTTAAATTACCTTTTAATTTAAAATTATAAGTGTTTATGTGCATGAAATAATGATTCTTATCTTTGATATTGGCACCAAGGAAATTGTAACATTCACTCTATTATCAAGCTCAACTTTAACTAGCTTGTATGAGATTTAAAAGAGATTCATTTTTATTAAAAATATTTTATGAACCTTCCCAACCTAGAAAGAAACACAAATCAACTTTTTTATCTAAAAACCATATTTTCTCTTCTAAAGCTGTAATGAGTTTTTTACATCCCAAGGTTATCTCAACTTCGTTTCCGCTCTAAAACACCGAATAAATGGGGTTTTGAAAATATTAAGCAAGAACCTCTTGGAAATTAATATGAAACTCTTAAATTAATTTTCCATTACTCATTTATTCTAGGTCATGGTGGTCCATACCACACTCTTTAACCTTAATATTTTCCTCATAAAACCTACCTTATGTAAACTCTTAATGATCTTTCGGAAGGTAAAATTAAAAAATTTATCCTCCTCTATGTTTTCGGTAGAAATAATTTATTCTTAATACCAAGCAATAATATAAGAAGTCTGGACCATAAATTTGATGAGGATGTTTTGTTAGACAAACCATTCATAAATATTCATTAGAGGTCACTTGTCGGGTAAGATTGATTTTTGAGAAAACCTAATTAAATTAATTAATTCCAATATTAGCAAAATTATTTGAAAAATGAAATTAGATTTTATATCATAATTTTATAATTATATTTGAGTTATTTTTTTAATATTTTTTGGACACATTTATTTTTGGATGAGTAGTGAAAATTAAATATTTTTATTGAAAACGTTCATTTTTTATTGACTAAATTAAAAAGTTTTTTTTTAAATGATTTTACTAGAAAAATATGTTAAATTTTATTTTTGACAATTCCACTTATGTTTATTATTATAAATTTTATATTTAATTTTGGTATGAGAACTTTTTATACATATTAAAAAAACATCTATTCTGCAACACTACTTTTCATCATGTTTTTTTTATATTTAATATAAATTATCACTATTTTATGAATAAAATTTGATAAAATTGATTCCTTATTTTGAATTGGAATTTTGAAATTTTTTTATGGATCAAATTTCTTTTTTAGTCATAATAAATAATAAAAATAGTAAATATTTTTCTCCATCATTATGTTTTAAACAAGTTTATAAGTGCTGTTAAATGATGAGATTAGTGTAATTTTTCCAATTATATTTTTAAAGAACCAAAAAATCAAGGAAATTTTTTTCTTAATTTTCTTGAGATTTTTACAAGAACTCAGTTTCTGACGGCACCTGATTCCGAATCCCGGTGTGCCCGAAATCATTTTCTGAAGATTAGCTCGGGTACGTTTAGTGAACGAACGAGTGGGTTTTTCTAACTTTTGAACCGGTGCTCATAATCAAATTCCGAGGGCACTGATGGAATAGCAGCACTGGTATTTTCTTAGAAATATCTTTTCTAGAGTTTCGTTTGCTCGGGTGTGGTTTTTAATTTTTTGCGGCTAATTTAAGGAATAAAATAAAAGTGGTGCGACATTTTATTTTATTTTACTTAAAGCGGCTTAACCTAAGTTATGATAATAAAGTGGGACCCACAATATCCTACCCACATGGTAGGATATTTGTGAGGTGGGGCTCGCATGAGCCCCACTGTTGCTTTCCTTCTAAGTAACGCACCCGCAACCCCCCTTTTAATGAATTAAAACCGTTCGTTTATTCTGGTTAAAAAACGTCTCATTAATTTGGGCGGTTAAATCGTTACAATTAATTCATTGAATTAATTGTTCGTTTATTATCTTCTGAATTTCAATTCTTATGTTATGATAATAAAATATGGGAAGGAATTATTTTATTATGGTTGGGTTTTTGTTGTGTTTTGAATTTGGGAGAAAAAGAGAGGTCTTGAGGACCCTTCGTTCTTCGACGAAGAACGCAAAGAACGCACCGCCGCCGACGAAGAACGCCGACCTCCGATGGCAGATGATGGCGAGATACGCCTTCCTCGGAGATCACCTAATGCCAGCGACGTTCCTTCCGTGACCCTTTCTTCCGCGACGATCCTCTTCTTCCGTGATGGTTAATTCCGCGACGAACTCTCGTTCGATGAAAACGTCGAGGTAGGGATTTATTTTATTTGTTAGTTCGTGAATACTTCCGTCATTTTCTACTTTTCTTTTGAGCTTCCTGCTATCGCAATAATGGGAGGAGGTCGGACAACATGAACATGGCCGACCCTCCTCCCCCTTTTTGGTTTGATTGTTGCGGCACGAGCAAGGAAACGCGGTGCCGAAGCACCGCGCGGGAATTGGTAAGGAAAGGAGAAGCGTGACGTCGTCGCACCGTGCCGTTGAAGACGAACCAAAAGTGCGGCGCTGTCGCGCCGCAGTAGAGAACTAAGAATGCACTGCGGCCGGAGTTTGGCCGCGGCGGAGGGGCGCAGCGCTTTCGCGCCTCTCCGGACGGACCAAGGCCGCGGCCGGTTCCGGGCCGTGGGGGAGCAGGGAGACCGGCGGCCGGTTCCGGGCCGCCGGCGTCAGAGCAGGGGGGACCAGCCATCGCCAGTCTCGTGGAGGCAGAAGCCGGACGACCGGTCATGGGAAAAGCTGGGCGTTACAATCCATCGGCTGGATAGCTGAGCAGCCCCATAAAGGGGCTACTGTTTCAAAACGGGGGGCATGCACCCCCCCTCATCCGCTCGGCCAAACGGCAGAGCCTCATGCTGGCGCCAGTGCACCGGGCTAGCTGCCCTTGCCAGTCTGCCAGACCGGGCCGCCAGGCCTGGCCCTCCCAGGCCGGGCTGTGCTGTGCCTGCTGGGCTGGGCCACGCCTAAGCGGGCCGGACCCAGACCCGGGTCAGGTCGACCTGGTTCCGTCCGACCCAGGGGGTACCGGGCGGGGTCGGACCGGGCCCGAACCCCCCATAATACCAAACTTTTCATTTGGTTGCCCATAACATTGGCTACGAACCCCCAATAGATGCACTGTCAGTTGCGTAGGGATCCTTGGATCGAGACGGTCATTTCAATATATTTCACTTAAGGTTTCGGAGTACTTTGAGTTCAGCCGGGTTGGTTCGTTCACGAAACCAACCGGGCCCTCAGAGCGGAAACACTTATAACTTGTGCTCCAGACGTCCGATTAACGTGCCGTCGACTTTTTTGGTTTCCTATTAGTGAGACAGGCCTTTTGGATTACTCCTATCAAGGTTTGGATTTAGTTGGAGTATGGTCATGTTGGTTTTGACTTAAAAACCAACCTGGCCCCTGGGACGAAAAAGCCAGTAACTCTCAGACCGGGCGTTCGATCGACGCGCCGTCTGTCGCGTTGAGTTCCTGTTGATGATATGGAAATTTTGGTTACATCAAATCCATAATACATATCATTTGATGTATCAGAATCTAAGTTCCTAGATCGGTCCCTTCCGAACGAGGTTTCTGTGTGCGGGAACCCTAGAGCTGGCTGCGACTGCGACGACGATGACGACTGTGCAGGAATCCTTCGTGGATTCGACAACGAGGACTACAACACATAGCGATCCTATGTGGATAAGTGCTACCGATCTTCTGTGGGTCTGATTCTGTTTGGGTCAGTGCTCAGCGGTCCTGTGTGGGCCAGCGCCTACAGATCATGTGTGGGACCGATCTTGTGTGGGTCATTGCGGGGGTTAGTTATCTGTAGATCATGTGTGGGTCAGATCCTTTGTGGGTCATTGCGGGGGTTAGTTACCTATCTATCCTGTGTGGGTTAGATCCTTTGTGGGTCATTGCGGTGGTTAGTACCTATTGATCCTTTGTGGGTTTGATGACTTAGATGAATCAATGGTTATATCTAAACATCTCTATCGTCATACGAAAGTGTATACCTGTTTGAGCGGAATCCTGTATTTCTTTCCTATGTGGATTATGTTGTGATATCCTGTGTGGATTTACGTTATGCTTTCCTATTTGGATTGGGTTGTGGTTTCCTGTGTGGACTGGGTTGTACATGGGCTCAGATGTTGGAGCCGAATGTGAATTGATGACTTAGGTATATGTATGGGCATATTCCTAAGTAGTGTTGGATGTTACTTCGTGATCGTATCTTTCTTTTGTGGATTATCCTTTGTGGATTTTGGGAGACCTTCGGGGGTCTCGGGGTCCCTACTGAGTATCTTATACTCACCCCTGCATGGGATATTCCCACACAATGTTGTGTTGGTTGTAGACGACAGACAGCACAGATCGTGGTTGAGGCATACGGAGCAGGACGGTACCTGGAGGTGGACAACTGGGCAGGACGTTCTTGGAGCGGATGGCTGGACCAAAGGAGCTGTGGAGGCTATCTGTACTCACCCATAAGGTGAGACTTCTAGGGGATGGCTGGATGTTGTTGCTTTACTTTCAGTTGATGTTTTTCATTTCCAATTGTACTTTACTTTCAGTTTGGTTTTGTATTCTGGCCCACTTACTTTTTCCGCACTTACTGTTGTACCTAGTTTTTACTTAGTGATTACTTATTCTTGCTTGCTATGTGATGTTTGTTTACTTTACAAAGGAGATGCCTTCCCTTTTTATCAGGAATTACGCCTTGGTTCTAGTCACCAGCCCCTGGCCTATGGAAGGCGGGCTTGGGGTAGTCACGACACGGGCCCCGAGGACGGGTCGTGGCAAATTGGTATCAAATGTGCTCGGTTATACCACAGAACTTTGGACCCTGATCTTTTTCTATGTGAAGCAATAGTGTTAAGTGTATTGGGTGTGGTTATCATTTCGGGGAGTCCATTGTTGGTGCGGTGGCCGACGTATCCGTACACTAGGACCCTCACTTCGGATTTCCAACTTAATGCACGAAAACATTGATTGCATGTGTGTTTCAAGTTTTCATTGTGATTACTTTATGTCAGCTCACCAGGTATACAGTTTGACCATGGAACACCTGTCTCTTTTCAGGATAACCCCATGACGGTAGCCAGTTAGTGTTCCGAGAGTTGTGCATGACGATAGCCCACCGAGCGATGAGGCCTCGGTACAGGGACCTTTGACAGCTGAGGCACCGGCGGTACCTCTACCCATCGAGCCTCCGATGCTACCAGCCCCAGTCGCTGACGAAGCACGTCTCCTTAGTGCGCTACACAAGTTTCAGTACCAGCGACCACCTAGGTTCCGTGGGGAGACGGACTCCTAGGCAGCTGAGGATTGGCTGGAGGCAGTGGTACGATTTTTCAGGTTATTGAGGACAACAACAGACCTCATGGTGATCCTCACAGCAAGCCTACTGCACGCGGAAGTATGCAGATGGTGGAGCATGATGATCCAGGTGCACGATGAGGTATCTCTTCTATGGACAGACTTTGAGAGCCTCTTCTACTCAGATTTCGTCTCGACCACCCTCTGTGCGGTGCGCATCTAGGAGCTTCTACAGCTGCGGCATGGCAGTTTGACGGTCGCCCAGTACTCGGTGAGTTCTACCGATTTCTCGCGCTACTCGACAGATGTGGTACGAGACCCATTCTTCTGGGCCCGGACCGTTGAGTCGGGATTGAGGCTTGAGATCAGGGCATCGTTGATCTCCCTCATCATTCCGACTCAGGCAGGAGTACTGGAGCAAGCCCTTTTGATTGAGAGCTTCCTTGCTGAGTCTTCATCAGCAGCGAGACCTACCGTGGGGTGGCACGTAGGAGAGTCTTCTGCAGTAGGCAGTCGAAGGATGACTCATGGGTCCAGGCAGACCATACCCTTAGGCAGATGACCTCAGGACACTGGCTCAGCAGTGCGGGGCACACAGCGAGGAGCTAGTCTTTCGAGAGGAAGACAGAGCTACACATGCGGCGGGCAAGGCCACATGGCTCATGACTTCCCAAACCGCCATTCTGAGGAGCAACAGACGGTGGAGGGGCTGCCCAAGAAAAGGAAGAGGGTCGACCGTGGCGGTCCGCAGGGAGCAGGCGGACGAGGCAGAGGAGCTGGACGAGCAGCAGGTAGTGGGCGACACTTTGAGGCTCTACGACCACTACCACCAGGAGGTCCACCCCGACCAAAGGGAGGTGGCGGGCAGAGACAGACACAACTCCAGGCAGCGGAGGCCTATGACCACGGCACACCCGTGATGATTCGAGGTACTATGTGTGTCTATTCCACCCTTTCTGAAGTTCTTATAGTCATAAGAGCGATTCATTCTTTCATAGCCGCTGCCCTTGTTCGGAGCTCGGAGATTCCGACAGAGTCGTTGTCTTGATCCTTACGGCTAGAGACTTCTACGGGAGCAGACTCGATGATTATGCACTGGTGCTGGCAGTGTGAGCTTACTCTAGGAGGAGATATCTTTGGTTGGGATCTTCTTGTAGCGGCGACGGGGCCTTACGACGTCATCTTGGGCATGGATTGGTTATCTACAGTCCATGATCAGATCGAATGTATTAGGGGAAAGGTGCGATGTGTACGCACCGACGAGAGCAGGTTCACCTTCACCGGTGAGAAGGGAGCCTTCACAGCATAGGATGGACTCTCGTAGAGGATAGGACAGCCTATCACTCATCAGTTGGCTAGCCTCATCCTAGGAGTAGTTGACGTGTGGAGTCCTAGTTTTCCTGCAGTGGTGGATCAGTATGCGGAAGTTTTCCCCGATGACGTTCCAAGACTATCTCCTCGCAGATAGGTAGATTATTATATTGATCTGTACCTCGGGACATCCCCGATATCCACTCTAGAATATCAGATGTCCCCCACTGAGCTTCGAGAGCTACGAGTATAGTTGGAGGACTTGCAGGGCAAAGGATTCATCCGACCCAGTGTTTCACCCTGGTCTTCCCTGATATTGTTCGCCAAGAAGGCGGACGAGAGCTTGCGAATTTGTGTAGACTATCGTCGCCTGAACCAGTTGACCGTGAGGAACAAGTATTCGCTACCGAGGATTGATGACCTCTTCGATCAGCTCAAGGGAGCATGGTGGTTCTCAAAGATAGAACTCATGTCAGGATATCATCAGCTCAGTGTTCGGGACGAGGACGTGTATAAAATAGCCTTCAGATGTCGGTATGGCCACTATGAGTTCTTGGTTATGCCCTTCGGTGTACCCAATGATCCCGCAATGTTCATGGGCCTCATGAACAGGATCGTTCAGCCATAATTCGATCGAATTGTCGTGTTCTTAATCCATGACATTTTGATTTACTCGACAAGTGAGGAGAAGCACACCTACCACTTGCGGGTTGTACTAGACACACTCCGAGAGCACCAACATTATGGAAAGCTCTCTAATTGTTAGTTCTAGATATGTGAGGTCCACTTTTTGGGACACATAATCTATGAGGCTGGAGTTGTGGTGGATCCTGTAAAGATCGAGGCAGTGCTAGCTTGGGAGCCACCTAGGAGCATGACGGAGGTGCGGAGTTTCATGGGACTAGCTGGATACTACCAGAGATTTGTGCCAGACTTCTCCAGAGTTGCGGCACCACCCTCATATTTGACGAAGAAGGGGAAACCCTTTGTGTGGTCAGACAGATGTCAGCAGAGCTTATAGGAGCTGAGACAGAGTTTGACCAGTGCCCCTATCTTGAGGTTGCCGGAGGATGGAGTAGGGTACGTAGTCTACTGCGATGTATCAGAGACTGGACTCGGATGTGTCTAGATTAATGAGCGGGCAGTGATCTCTTATAGATCACGTTAGTTGAGGCCGCTTGAGCCGCACTATGCTACCCATGACCTGGAGTTAGCAGTAGTGGTTTTCACTCTGAAGACATGGTGACACTATCTAATTGGAGATCTCTTTACAGTCTTTTCCGACCATCAGTGTCTCAGGTACATCTTGTCTCAGAAGGACCTGATCCTAAGATAGAGGTGATGGCTCGAGTTCCTCAAGGACTATGACTTTGAGATAGTCTATACTCCTGGGAAGGGGAACATGGTAGCTGATTCTCTCAGCAGGAGGACAGACATTCAGCTACTTGGGGAGGTGATAGAGCAGCTAACCGCTTTGCAGATATGATTTGTGGATAGAGATGGAGCGGCCTTCCTTCATTCACTCACAGTCACTCCTCCACTACTGCAGCAGGTCGGAGAGGCACAGCGTGGGGACGTCGACTGTGAGACGCGGCATGCACAGATATCCTCAGGACATGCAACTGATGGTTTCTCCTTAAGAGGAGAGCACAACATCATTTTCATAGGACGCACCTTGTTACCAGTTGCTTTGCGGGATGAGGTGATGAGAGAGTTTCACACTTCCCCTTTGGTGGTACATATTGGAGTGGCGAATATGTACTAAGATCTCAGACGATAGCAATGGTGGTCGGGCATGAAGAAGGTTGTAGCATAGTTCGTTTCTCGATGCCTCACCTGCCAGCTGGTGAAGGAAGAGAACCAGGTACCAGGAGGCTTGGTACAGCCCTTCGAGGTCCTGGAGTGGAAGTGGGACGACATTTCTATAGACTTCATGACTGGACATCTACGCAATTCCAGAGTTAACGACTCCATCTGGGTGATTTTCGACCGACTTACCAAGTCGGCTCACTTCTTACCCATCATAGAGCATGGATCAGTGGAGAGCTTGGGACGTCTCTACGTTCAGGATATTGTACGGCTTCACGGTGTGCTATCAACTATCATCTCCAATCGAGAAGCTCGCTTTACATCCCAGATTTGGAAGGGGTTTCAGGAGGTGTTCGGGACGCAACTACGTCTGAGCACCGCCTTTCACCCTCAGACGGATGGTCAGATGGAGAGGACTATTTAGACTCTCGAGGACAAGCTCCATGCATATGTCCTCCACTTTGGATGTAGTTGGGAGGACCACTTGCCCTTGGTGTAGGTCACATACAACAACAGATGCCACTTCACCATCAGGATGGCACCATCCGAGGCGTTGTACGGCCGACCTTGCAGATATCTTTTGTGCTGGACAGATCCTAGGGAGTCGACACTTGTGAGACCGGAGATAGTCCAGGACACGACGGAGAAGTTCCAGGTCATCTAGGAGCGGATGAGGATAGCTCAGAGCTAGAAGAATTCTTATGCTGACAGGTGGTGGAGGCCACTAGAGTTTGAGGATGGAGGCCACGTCTTATTGCGGGTCTCACCTCAACATGTATTACAGTGATTTGGTCGAGGCGGCTAGTTGTCTCCACGCATCATCGGACCATTCTAGGTCCTCAGCAGGAGTGGTGAGGTGGGTTATCACCTGGTTCTACCAACTCAGTTGCACCGGGTGCACGATGTCTTCCACGTATCTTAGCAGAAGAGATACGTGCACGACCCGACACATATCATTGACCATGTGGAGCTGGACGTTGATGATGGGGATACTTTTGCGGAGGTCTCGATGGAGATTGAGGATCGATAGGAGCGGGTCCTATGTGGATGGTTGATTCCTCTAGTGCACATCAGATGACAACACGGGAACCTCCAGGAGAGCACCTGGGAGTGAGAGGCTCAGATACGTGCTCAGTACCCACATTTGTTTCCCTAGTTTATGATGTATCTTTACGTGGATGTAAAGCCCTAAGGTGGAAGTGATGTAAAGACCCAAAAAATTCAAGGAAATTTTTTTTATTAATTTTCGTGGGATTTTTACAAGAACGCAGTTTCTGACGGCACCTGATTCCGAGGCCCGGTGTGCTCAAGATCATATTCCAAAGTTTAGCTTGGGTACGTTCAGTGAACAACTGAGTGGGTTATTCTAACTTTCAAACCGGTGCTCGGAATCAAATTCTGAGGGCACCGATGGAATCACAGTGCCGGTATTTTCTTAGAAACATCTTTTCCGGAGTTGTGTTTGCTCGGGTGTGGTTTTTAATTTTTGTGGTTAAGTTATGGAATAAAATAAAAGTGGTGTGACATTTTCTTTTATTTTACTTAAATTGGCTTAACCTATGTTAAGCGGATAATGTGGGACCCACAATATCCTACCCACTTGGTAGGATATTTGTGCGGTGGGGCACGCACAAGCCCCACCATTTCCTTTATTCTATGTAAAGCACCTGCAACCCCCCCCCCCTTTAATGAAGTCAAACCGTGCGTTTCTTCCGGTTAAGAAACGTCTCATTAATTTGGGCTGTTAAATCATTACAATTAATTCATAGAATTAATTTTTCATTTCTTATCTTTTAAATTTCAATTCTTTTGTTATGATAATATAATAGGGGAAGGACTTATTTTATTATGGTTGGGTTTTTGTTGTGTTAAGACTTTGGGGGAAAAAGAGAGGTCTTGAGGATCCTTCGTTCTTCGATGAAGAACATGAAGAATGCACCGCCCCCGATGAAGAACGCCGACCTCTAACGGCAAGAGACTCCTTCCTCGGAGATCACCTAACACCAATGATGTTCCTTCCATGACGCTTTCTTCCGCGATGATCCTCTTCTTCTGCGATGGTTAATTCCGCGACGAACTCTCGTTTGCCGAAAACGTTGAGGTAGGGATTTATTTTATATGTTAGTTCGTGAATACTTCCGTTGTTTTCTCCTTTCCTTTTGAACTGCCTGCTATCGCAATAATGGGAGGAGGTCGGACTGCACGAACACGGCCGACCCTCCTCCCCCTTGTTGGTTTTATTGTTGCGGCACGAGCAAGGCAATGCGGTGCCGAAGCACGGCGCGAGAATTGGTAAGGAAAGGAGAAGCGCGGTGCCGTCGCGCTGTGCCGTTGAAGAGGAACCAAAAGCATGGATCTGTCGCACCATGCTGTTGAAGAGAAACATAAGATGCAACATCGTCGCGCCGCACTGGAGAACTATGAAAGCACCGCGACCGTAGTTGGGCCGCGGAGGAGGGGAGCGGCGCCGTTGCCCCGCGCCGGACGGACCAAGGCTGCAGCTAGTTCCGGGCCGCGGTGGAGCTGGGAGACGAGCAGCCAGTTCCGGGCCGGCCGGAGCGGGTCGACCGGTCAAGGGAAAATTCGGGGGTTACAAACCCCTACTGGCCATTTGGGCGGCCCCATAATGGGGTCGCAGTTTCAAAACAGGGGGCTTCCCCCACCCCCCCCCCCCCCCAACCTAATCCGCTCAGCCAAACGGCCGAGCATCCTGTTGGCGCCAACGTGCCGGGCTGGCTGCCCCGGCCGGTCCGCCAGACCAGGCCGCCCGGCCGGGCCGCGCCCAGGCCGGGCCGAGCTGCGCGAGCCGGGCCGGTCTGCGCCCAGGCCGGTTCAGGCTGGGCCGCGCCCAAGCAGGCCGGACACGGACTCGGGTCTGGTCGACCCGGTTCGGGCCGACCCAAGGGGTATCGGGCCCGGTCGGACCAGCCCCAAACCCCCCTAATACCAGAATTTTTGGTCAGTTGCGCATAACATGGGATACAGACGCCCGATCGACGCAACGTCTATTGCGTAGCGATCCTTGGTTCAAGACGGTAATTTCGGTATATTGCACTCAAGGTTTCGTAATACTTTGATTTCGGCCGGGTTGGTTCGTACACGAAACCAACCGGTCCCTCCGAGCGGAAACACATATAACTTGAGCTCTGGACGTCCGATTGACGTGTCGCCGACTTTGTTGGTTTCCTCTTAGTGAGGCTGACCTTTTGGATTACTCCGCTCGAGGTTTGGATGCATTTGGACTATGGTCGGGTTGGTTTTGACTTAAAAACATACCCGGCCCCTTGGACGAAGAAGCCAATAACTCTCAGACCGGGCGTCCGATCGACGCGCCGTCTATCGCGTTGAGTTCCTTTTGACGATACGAAACTTTTGGATACATAAACTCCGGACTACGTGTTAGTTGATGTATCAGCCTCTCGGCTTGTGGAGAGAACCCTCACGAACGAGCTTACTATGTACGAGAACCCTAGAGCTAGCTGCGACTGCGACGATGATGACAACTACAACACTTAGCGATCCTACGTGGATCAGTGCTACCGATCTAGTGTGGTTCCGATCCTATGTGGTTCAGCGCTCAGCGGTCCTGTGTGGCCCAGTGCCTACAGATCCTGTGTGGGTCCGATCCTGTGTGGGTCATTATGGGGGTTAGTTACCTGTCGATCCTGTGTGGGTCAGATCCTTGGTGGGTCATTGCGGGGGTTAGTTACCTATCTGTCCTGTGTGGGTCAGATCCTTTGTGGGTCATTGCGGGGGTTAGTACCTATCGATCCTTTATGGTTCCGACGACATAGATGAATCAGTGGCTATATCTGATCATCTCTATCGTCATACGAAGAAGTATACCTGTGTGAGCTATATCCTGTATTGCTTTCTTATGTGGATTGTGTTGTGCTATCCTGTGTGGATTTACGTTATGCTTTCCTGTGTGGATTGTGTTGTGGTTTCCTGTGTGGACTGTGTTGTACTTGGGCTCGGATGTTGGAGCTGAATGAGAATTGATGACTTAGGTATATGTGTGGGAATATACCTAAGTAGTGTCGGATGTTACTTCGTGATTGTATCTTTCCTTTGTGGATTATCCTTTGTGGATTTTGAGAGACCTTCGGGGGTCTCGGGGACCCTACTGAGTATCTTATACTCACCCTGCATGGGCTATGCCCGCACTACGTTATGTTGGTTGTAGACGACGGAAAGCGCTGGTCGCGGTTGAGGCTTACGGAGCAGGAAAGTACAAAGAGGTGGACCACTGGGCGGGACGTTCTCGAAGTGGACGGCTAGACCCAAGGAGTTGTGGAGGCTATATTTACTCACCCTTCAGGTAGGACTTCCAGTAGACGGCTCGACGTTGTGGCATTACTTTCAGTTGCTGTTTTCCCTTTCCAGTTGTACTTTACATTCAGTTTGGTTTTGTATTCTGGCCCACTTACTTTTTCCACACATACAATTTTACCCAGTTATTACTTAGTGTTTACTTCTTCTTGCTTTCTCTGTGGTGTTTGTTTACTTTACAAAGGAAACACCTTCCCTTTTTATTGGGAATTATACCTTGGTGCTAGTTTCCATCCCCTGGCATATGGAAGGCGGGCTTGGGGGTAGTCCTAACATGGGCCCTGAGGACTGTTCGTGAAAATATTTTTATAAATCATATTTTATATATACATTTTGACCTATTCAATTCCAAAACATGGTCTTATAGTAATCATAATTAATCTTTCTTGAGTATGACATTCTTATATTTTAATATTTTAAGAAATTACGAGTGTTCGATCTCCCCTGTTATAAAAGGATGTGACTCCTTTACCATTATCACAATAATTTGAGCACTCTAGATAAAAAACACCACATTAAATTCTCTTATATACTTTCCTAGGAACTAATTTGGTGTGATTGTATTCCTAAAACTCCGTTCAAAGGGTTCTTAGGAAATGATCTAAAGAAGGACTACATGAGATGAGGTAATCGTATTACCCATCGTAATACAATTTATTTCCTCTTATACGTTTTATTAATAAGTGGTCATAATCATAAATTATTAAATTTGGTATCATAAATATACTAAAATGTTATTAAGATTACGTAACCCCCAATATCGACCCTCTATTCTATCAATTGGGAACTACAAGTATCACTCACACGTACCTATCGACTAACACCTCTATTTAGCAATACAATTCATTTTACATCACCACATTTCCTAGATGTTTATTATTATAGTAATAATATTTATAAATTAAAATTTTAATATAATTATTCTTTTTAGATTATAATATTATATCAACCTTATTAACATTTTATCCTTTGAAAAATGATAATGTCGCTCATCAATATGTGTAGACTAGCACTTATATAAAGAAAAGCGATTCATTTTTCATTTTCAATTATCATGTATGATAATATGAATATATTAAATAATAATATATATGATATATATTATAAAATAATGATTAATTAAATTATAATTATTATTTATCATTTATTTTTCACCTGTCGAAAAGTAAAAATGATATTAATGCATACGTACGACCATCCATATCCAAGAATGGTAAAATTCACTGTTATATTTAATAATATTACAAATTAATATATATATAATTAATTAATATGATATTTATAGAATTAAAAAAAATTATAATTATGTAACCATAATAAAAGTATAGGGACTGGTATCACGAAACCAAAATTGTCATGGAAAACAAAATAGGTAACAACTAGAAAAAATGTTTTTAATAAGAAATTATTAATAAATGGGTGTTGAAATTATATAGTAGGATCATATATTATATTCTGACTATGTAAATGATTATATTATATTTTTATAAAAAATTCATATATATTATATAGGAGGCTATAGTCTATTCAAATCAAGTCAAACATGAGGCGAGTGATTTTCATCTCAATTTTATTTCAATAAGTCACATTCCATATTCTCAAATTAATTACTTTTTGTACTGTATATACTAACACTAAATTTATTTTATGATTATTTTCCTTAAAATTATGATTATTTAAATATTCATATTATGTTCCTTATTTTATTAGGTTTTTATTTTAATGATATCAATGTGGAAGGTATTTTATCGCAATATCATTGTTTAATAAGATTTTTTATAATCATGTTTCTTATGATGATATTTTATGGCCTATGAAAAATGAAATTGATGAATTTTATTTTACTCTGTATATTTTTATATATTTTATGATTTAATTTATATTTTCCTCTCATTAAGTACACAATACATCTATAGAATATTTATAGGAAAACCAACTATATTTCTCTCTTTAGTTGACAATAATTTTTCATCAATGTATATGTTTTCTATTTTTTCAAAAATGTATTTATTATTCTTTAATGTTCATTTAAATTAATTTTTACATTATATTAAATTTTTAAAAATGATTTTGAATATTTTTTTCTGAATGATATATTTTTTACATTTAACCAAAAAAGTGAAAAGAATCATTTTTAATGTACACAACATGAATAGAATTTTATATCATCATGACTGATCAATGATTTGAAGCTTACTTTACATGTTTCAATGTTTTTTTCAATGAATTTTTTCGTAATATTTTGATAATTTTTTGATTAAAAAAATTGTTTTCTATTTGAAAAGGTTATTTTCCTCGAGAAATGATATAATGAACTTTTAAATGAATTTTTAGTATTTGATAAGATACATTAATGTAATTTATACTTTAGTTGAGATATAATCCATGATACTATTCACTTTCAATATTAGGATATATTATATTGATTATGTAATGAATATTCTATGAAGCCTTCTTCTTTCACATGTGTTAATTAATTTATGATGAAACCTCTATGAAACCAATTTATTTTCTATAGGTTATGCTATGATGATATGATGAAATATTTATGAAATCAATTTTTATTATATAGGTTTTGAAATGATGAATATTTTATAATTTTTTCCAACACATCATTACGATTTTCACTTTGTTATGAATGGGGTCAAAATTATATATCCCTCTAACGTATTTGGTAAACATAGATATCTCATGAGATAAAATGAATTAGAATGGGGAGTGAACCTGCTCCAGTACAAAACAATGTCCACAATGATAGTCTTTTATGTGAACCTTTACTTAGTAAATTATTGAATTTGTAGTGAAACTAATCCATTATGATAGTCTTGATAATTATCCTTAACTAATGAATATATTTTCTAGGATTATGTGAACTTTATTAACAAATCTATTTTGGAAATTTTATTCTCTCGAGGTAAATGTTATTTGATTCTTTTATAATTCATGTATTATGAAATGAAATGATTTATGAAATGATTCATTGTTATTATATATGATATGGTGGGACTAGTTTTCAAATATTAATCTCTTGTTCTCATACCGTTATTCTCATGTTATGATTTACTATTCATTTATATCAATCCTTTTCATCATTATAAAGAAATTTGAGCTCACCTTTTCTTATGTTTCCTTTCCCGAGTTTATGAAGGAGGATTTCAAGTATGAAATCTATAAGATGGGTGATAGTTATGTGAAAATTACTTTGTGATGACATATATCTCTTATGAACATGTAATTTAGAATTCCATGTTTCTAAAGACATGAATATGATTTGATTATAGCATCAGCATTAATGGTATATGCTTAATATTCTTCTTAAAAGTTGTAATATTCATGTATGAAAATAATGGTCTACTATAGTTTGTATCAAATAATGGTTTATTTTCCTTTAGAAACTAGGATGGTTAACCATTAGTGAGAACCGTTAGGATAATAGTATGTATATTTTAACATCCTTTGCTATGAGAAAGAGAATATTTTTCATCTACAAGAAAAAATATCTTTCAAGATACTACAAATATGATGTTGTTTTTTAACAGATGAAACTATGGGTAATACGCACATAATGTGTTAGTTGAGTATATAGTTACCATATTTATGTTTCATGTTGAGTGTATTATTTCGATCCACATGGTTTGACACTCCCAAGGGATATTAATGAGTTTAATCACATTTCCATTATGACCCATTATAAGGTATTTTAAGAGAAGATGACCGTAAATGAACTAGGATAAATCTCATGTATACGATTCTTCTCTGATTGATACTTATGGGAATGCTATTTTGACAAATCTCATAACTCTCTCTATAGTTTAATCTGATGTAATATTTGGATGTATTTGATTTCTTTAAATAAATCCCACATCAATTTCTTTTGATGGGAAGTCACATTTGATACTATGAACTAAATGATTATTATATATGAACATTGAATGAAAATTATTTCTATTATATGGGTGATGATTCCTATTTGAAAAGGGGTGTTTATAATATATGGTTGGGGTGAAGCAAAAAATTGAAGATATTTATATTGTATGAGAGGTTGTTGATGTTGTTGGATAATATTTTGCAAATCATCCTAAAAATAATCTAGTTGAATTTTCAATAGAACTCATACCCTCTCCTACACTTATTTCAAATACTCTTTATAGAATGGAATCTTATGAATAATAAGAATTAAAGAAGTAACTCTAGGAAAGTATTGATAATGTATTCATCTATCCATGTGCATCATCATGGAGTACAATTGATTTTTTTAAAAAAAATATGGATTAATACTACTCTTCATTGATTATTGGGAGCATAAAAACATCCCAACCAAGAATAAGTATCATCTACTCTATATTGTGATTTATTTTTATCAATTGATATTATCTACATACTATTTTCAAGATTGGTCATCAATATAGATAAAATTAGTTATGTTTCAGAAGTGAATACCAACCCAAGACAACCTTCCTTCAGATATTTGACCTCTATGAATTTATAGTGATAAAATTTAGACTTACTAGTACACCTTTTGGCATCATTGATTTAATGAAGGGAGTCTTTATATATTAGCATGATATGTTTGTGGTAGTAATTATAGATTCCATTCTTATATATTCTTAGTGAAAATAGTAGCATGACCGCCACTTTAGGATTCTACTGAATAACCTATGTAATTATAAGTTATTTGGAAAATTCACCAAGTGTAAATTTGGGCAACATAAATGTTTCATTTTTTGGGTTATATAATCTCATGCATGGGATTATCAATAGATCAATAATAGAATATATTTATTTAATGTTGGCCCATCCCATCCACTATGACCGAGAAATGTAGTTTTCTGGGATTGAATGGATAATATTTATGTTTTTTAGAGAATATTTAATGTATTTACAATCTTGTCACAATGTTAACACAAAAGGGTTGAATGTTCATTTTGATAAATGAATGTGATGAAAATTTAATGGAATTGAAATTAATTTTATCCTCTGTAATAGTGATTACAATACCACACAGTAAATAAGGATTTATGTTCTATAGTGATGCATGAAAGAGGTGACTAAGATGCATCCTTATGTAGAATGGTATTGTTATAATGTGCGCCTTGTGGTAATTAAAATTTTACATGAAAAATTAACCAAATAATGATTTATATTAGTTGAAATAATTTTTTCATTAAATATATGTCTGAATTATATTTATATATAAATGTTTGACAAATATACCAATCATTAATGTTTGATTTATATATTAATGTAAAAATATTAGAAAATTCACAAGAGAGGATCGTTGGATTTGATTAAAGATTATTAGTTGTCTATACATTACCACACTAGGAAGGTAAAAAAGGTGTATGTTGATCTGATTCTAATGGATTGTGCTATGTTATTTATGATTAGAATAAAAAAATCCAATATTTAAATATTTAGACTGGATAGGCCAGGAAATGTTAAAGGAAGGGAAATTGTCATTCTCAAATGAGTATTCAACTATATATATATTTTATGATTGAAGAGGAATAAAAAGATGACTTAATATTCAATATAAGATGAAAAATGTTTCATAGTTCAACTATTATTATGATATAATGATATGGTTCTGGAACTGTGTATGTGTCCCATCAATAACAAAATAAAATAACAACCTATCAGATAACCCTCAATGTTCATCATTATCTATTCATCTTGGAAGTATGATGATGCATAGAAATGAAAAAATTTCTTAATATTTGGATGATATGAAGAGATTTATTGAAGATTATGTATCTTGGTGCATGGTATGTAAAAATGAAATACTCATGATATATAATTATAATGGGATGTTACAACCATTAACCATACTAGAATGGAAATGAGAAAACATCACTATGGAATTTTTCATCAGAATCCCCAAATAATACAAATACAATAATGTTATTTTTTTATATTCAATCAATTTATATTTTCAACAGACTTTATTTCTATCAGTTAAAACATTTATCTAGATCACCTTTCCAAAATATACATTAAAGAAGTGGTTTGGTTTCCTAGAGTACCATAATTTATTATATCTAATCAAGATCTGAAGTTAAAATGAATTCTCTATAGAAGGATCCAGTAATATATGGATTTATATTTTAGTTTTAGTACTACTTATCATCCTCAGAAAGATGGTTAGTCTAAGAAAACAAATCATATCCTAGATGATATGTTGGGATCAAGACCTTCCTCTTGTCAAAGTCTCTTATAAAAATATTTTTCAATTGATTATTCAGATGGATCCTTATGAATTCAATTAATAAATGAACCATAGAACTATAATGTATAGGGAGAAATCATTAGTAATTAATTTACTAGGACCTATTTATGCTTATGAAATGGTATAGAAGGTTAGATCCAATCAGCACCACATCAAGGTATCCTAGAGTTAACAGAGTTGTCTAGATGAAAATAATTGATGAAATATAGAGTTCAAATTTAGTAGGAAGGTATTTTTATATAGTTATACATGGTATATGTTTTCTTATTCATAAATATTGTAATATTTTACCATAGGTATATTAACCCTTTGGAGATTCTTGATCAAGAATGGGTGGTATCTTATTACTGGGCGATTCCACTGAACTTCTCTCATGTTCATGATTTGTTATTTGTATCATTCAGGAGGATGTGAGTACCTAATACATCACATTTAATTAAATTATACTTTGTAACATTGGAACTTATTTTTTCCTATAATAATTAATAGGCATAAATATTGGATCATAGTGATAATGTGTTATGAATCATGATGACACACCAAGTTAATGTCTCTAAAGGAATAAAAAATCTAAAGAACATATATGTGAACCCGAGGATGTGATGAAATTAAGAAATACTCATTTTTTATATCATAATGATTAAATTTTGAGTGTGAAGGTAATTTAATGGATTATAATGCAACACTAAAGTATTTTATGATGTATTTCATTTTGAATAAATTTAGTTTTTTTGATATCTTACTACACATGAAACCCTGAGTCGAAATGAACTATAATCCAGTATGACATTAAAAAAGAGGAATGAATAGAATGTACTATTTTTTAAAAAAATTTATTTAATATGGTTCTATATAAGTCAATTATGTTGATAAATAAGCATTCAATTTTTTGTAAAATTGTTATATACTTTAAAAATATATTTTTTCTTGAAAATTGTTTTTATTGATTTTTGTGAGAGAATATTATAATAAATTTATAAAAATTGTAGAAAATTTATTTGAAAAAATGAACATTAATTTTGAAATTTTTATTTCTAAATAATATTATATTGAATTAATTATAATTTTCAGAAAATATTTATTTTTTGATTAATAATAGAATTACTACTTTTTATTTAAAAAAACATTTTCTTTCATGGATTTAAAAAGATTCTTTTTCATTTAAATTTTTTAAAAAATTAAAATTAGTTCACAGATAGTATTGTTAATCCAATTAATTCAATTTTTATTTATTTCATGTTTAATTATTTTTATAAATACTTTTCTTACATAATATTGTTTTTGGAAAACTGTTTTTTCCCGCCCTTTTTGGGTTTAATTATAAATTAAATTATGATAATTCAATGAATTTAATTTCAAAAAATAAATTCCATTTTTTGAATTATAATTTCCATATATGGTAATGAGTCCTCTTCCTTTTTTATTTATAATTAATTGTAAAAATAGAAAACAATTTCTACCATGAATATTGCTGAGACATGTTTACCTGGGGTGTGGGGGGTTGGGGTTAATGTAGGAGATATAGTTATATTTTCCAACTAAACTTTTCTAAATCCTATTATATATCCATAATTAGACAGTGTATTATCCCACCATAAAACCTATAGTTGTTTTGATTCGTTATCTTGAGAATGATTTTATTTTATTTTAATTGTTTATAATATTCCATAATTTACCTCTCACCCTCTTTTAAAAGGACACTAATCCTCCCTCTTATTTACACTACTTTGAGCCATATAACCTGACCAAACACTAACCAAATATCTTCTCAACTACTATATCAATGAATTAGAGGTTATGGTCTTTTTAATGTACCAATAAATGGGTCCTTAAGAATGAATCTAAAGATTGTTTTCCAAATAAGAGGCTCTAATAATATTTCAATTTATTTTTTCTCTTGTATCCTTTAAATATTTGGTAGTTATCAAAATATAATTACATTGATTTTCTCAGAGTTTATTTTTTTATATATTTTATATTTTTTTTGTCAAATTTCATTCCCTACATTTAAAAATATTGTAACTTTTAATTAAAAATATAATTATTTTCATTCATCTAAATATATACTTTTTTAATTGATATTGTTTGAAATATTTTAATATTGTTTTCTAAATATATCAGTTTTTAGTTTTTTTAATCATATAATTAATATTTTATCAAATATATAAATATCTTATTTGATATAATTTTTTCATAATTTTAGTCAAAAGGATTTTTAGTTTTTTTAAATGTTTTAATTTTGAAATACATATTTTTTATTAAATGTATATTTATATATATAAATATATATTTAAATGTTCATCATCACCTTCATCTTCATGCACATTTGATTCAGTGACCCCATGTTCTTTTTTTTATAATAGTGCCCCATTGTTCATCATTCTTTACATTGGTGAGATCCTTTATCCTTACATTCAACATGTCACTAGCACAAATTTCTACATCATCAAACCGTCATTTTTTCATGAAACCAAGGATGATTATATTCAGAATCATCTCACATTTAAGTAGTATCACTAGAAAAAAATCATCTACATGAACTAATCCACTGAACAATTTAGGCGATGACGGAATCCCATGCAATACTCTAGTTCCACTGACACTAATTCCCCTTCATCTCCAGAGCACCCCTACTTCACGGATAGTAACATGAACAACTCCTTTCTACATCAACAACTTCTCACAAATTGACCATATTGACATGAAAACACAACTTGATTCGACTTGTCATGGATGATTGACTTTTCAGAGTTATAGCCTGAGTAGACTCCTGCTCTTCTTATCCACGGTGACATTTCAACCTACCTTAAGAAAAAATGATCCTACCATGAGGTTCCATTCCAATTTAATAATAATGAATGATGCTACTATGATTATTTTTTCATATTATTTTAAATGATTCTTTTAATGGATGCATTTTACTATGAGGGTTTCTCTATGTTATTTTGAAGGATTCAATAAACCTAAAATAAGATAACATAGGATAAATCATGTTTTGATAAATAGGTATATAACTTCCCACAAAAACTATTTTAATCTTCTGTGAGTGTTTCAAACGTGAGCATGAGTTAGTTTTTTTACCGACCATAAAATATAAATGAGCATCACATATATCAAGATAAGTTACCATATGAGATAAATGAACCTATATCGAATTATTTTTCAAGTTATGACAATTATTATATTTTAGTTAACATGAATTATTATTACACATTAATGTAAATTATGTTTTTAAAGTGAAAATGTAGTAGTATTTCAAGTTACCATGAAATAAAAATTTAGGTTAACATGAATTTAATTTTAAAGTGTCCAAATGATCTATTTTAATGGTGATATAATGGGTAAGATTCCATGTTCCCGTAAGACCATCTATCTAAAAGTATGTGACCACATGTCATATTTTGTTCACATGGTTAATATACTAATTATACACATTAATGGCATAATAAGTTAACCTAAAGATAGAAAAGTGCCTCACAATAACTCCTCAATCATATTCTGTACATCATTTTTATTATTTTATTAAAATTTATATTTTACAGCATGCTCTGTTTTAGCAATTTGTTGATATTTTAATTAACATTATGTTTAATTAAATTTTGTAGTTATTCCATTTCTTAGTAAAAAAATATATTATATTGAATATTTTTTGAACTATCAAGTAAATAAAATAGAGTTAATTAATATTGAAACAATAATTTTCATATTATTTATTTTACTCTGTTTTCTTTAACTTTTTATTTATTAAATTACATTAATTTAATGGTACTATTTTTTATTGTTTTAATTATTTTAAAAGATATAATTTATCTTAATTATCATATTTGCAGTTTTCAAAACTATTTAATGTAGGAATAAAAGTGTTAATGAACTCTATAATTATGAGCATGATATTTCAAATAATAGGTAACATATATATTTTTATATTTATTATTTGTTTACATGAATTAAATTATTAGTTATCTAGATGTTCTTTCATAACTCAAGAAGATCATGGATGATTAATAACATAGTATTAGCCTATAAAATTAAATTAATGAATGTGATAAAATAATCATAAAATAGTTTATTCAAATATGATCACATATGATAATAGAGAGAGAAACTTATAACATTGATACACGCATTGTTATTTACTGAATCTTGAATATGTCTATTATTCTATTGGTGAGATCATAAAGGACTTAATCATATTTATCATCTACTACATAAGTGATCAAATTTCTTGAACTCTATCAACATTCATCATTATTTTATTGACTAATATTTCTTAATTTTTTTGGTTTTTCGTTTCTATATATTTATATCTTTTGTTTGTGCTTTTAGAGTAAGTTTGAGTTTTTCACATCTAATATATTATTAACTAGGTTATTCCTTCTATCCAAAATTATTTTCACATAATCATTCCCTTAAAAAATTTGGTTGTTCACGACTCCAGTAAAATTAAATTAGGGTTATACTAGTAGGTGAGTAAAATTAACAAATGTAACTGGGTTAGCACTGCATATACAAATTATAGAATTGGTAAATACTGGTGTTCCCTCTGAGTAGAGAAGATTTAAGAGTCGATTTGGATCTGGGTGACCCAAACTACTATAAAAAATGTGTTATTTATTATATTTTCTACAATAAAAATTACATTTTTATTACCTTGAATATTGTATTTCATTAAAAAAATTTAAGGGGACTATTTAACCCCCTATAGTAAATCATTCCGTCTCAGTTAAAACAAGTAATTATTATCAGGGGATTAATCATTTTAAAGAGTTTATTATTTCTATTTTATTATCTTTTTGAACTAAGAATTATCCTAGACCAAACATTCTAATGAAATAACCACTACATTGTATTAGAAATATTAGAATATGTGATATTGAATCCCATTATTCCACACCATTTTTATGGAAGAAATAATGTATACAAAAATAAGTTGATAAAGGTACTTTTATAAAATATATGTCTTGAATTTTGGGATATCATCTCAAAATCACATTAAACTTCATGAAGTTGATTTAGAATCTCTAATGTAAAATTATGCTACAAAATTTATTCTAAGATATAATGTTATTCATTAACTATATTGTTCTTTAATTAGAAGTTAAATGTTATGGGCATAATAGAACCACCATATGGGACATACCAACCATTATTTTTATCAAAGTTGGATTATTAATACGCGATTTACATGAAGTTAAAATTTAGGATCAAGGAAATTGAATAAAAGAATAAAAAAATGGATAAAACTGGGACAAAAGTTAAGATTGTCATATATTATTTATAATTAATTTATGAAATTAAAGAATTACCTTGAAAAAAATTATTTCATCATTAGTAGATCTGACAGTGTCCCTATATCATACCATCGTAGTGTTTTAAGAATGAAGAGTATATTCTCTCTACTTGTAATTTGAACATGTTCTAGGAACCATCAAAAACTAATGTTGGAATATCTGGGTGCTAGCATGATAGATTCTATTTCTTTCTTCGTTCGCCTTTGATAACCTAGAGAACCACTTTACGGATGGTATCTATTTGATCTCTCTAGAATTGCGAGTAGTGGTGGAGGACTATCTAACTCTATTCATAAGAGAATACTTATAGAGGGAGATCTCTAGGTATTTGATAGTATTCTCTCTAAATCTCATTATGCATAACCAAAAATGAATTTATTCTATTAATAAAATAATATAATTGGGTTTATATACTAATAGAGTTAGAAAAAAATAATTTCAAATGTGACCTTATTATTTTTATAATCCATATGGAACCACTTGTTTATAATAATAATAATTAAATTATTATTATTATTATTATAACTTATTTAGTCATTTAATTGTAATAAATATATAAATTAAATTAATTTAAATATTATCTATTCAAATAATATTCAATATATATTATTTCTCACTAGACCATTAACCACAGTCATTCACTCCTCCATATTATTTATCAGCATGTGAATAATGACTATTTCTATATTTAATTAATAGACACTCCTTAGTAATGTATAAATAAATGAATGAATATTATATTCCCTAAATAATAATTAAATGTTAAATAAATATTCCTCTCACATATCATTATGTTGAATAATTGTAGATGAAATACAAGGTATTAAAAAACATAAATAATTATTTAAACGTGTGCATTATAAATATTTATTCTACTTTTTAAATAAAAACATATATTTTTTAACATATATTCTTGATACACTTATTGTGTAACCCTCTAGGCCTCATTCTCAGTGGAACAATGCGATACAGCCAAAATTTTTAGCTTAGCATACAGAAACATGCGATGAATCCCATAGAGATATAATTTAATACAAAAATGACATAATACCTTATACATATGCTTACTGAGAAATATAATACCTTTATCATGATATCTATAATCATGTAGGTTGCATGCTGGTGCCATCAACATATAGTCTCGATATATATTTCTTTGTCTTTTGAAAAACCAAAATTTCCTATAGAATACCATGTCCATGGATTTATATTGGATATAACATTTATATAAAAGGGCCAAATAGATTAACTTCCATTAAATAAGAAAATGTTGATATCCTTTCAGCCTTATTCACTAATGAAATATTACTCCTGATGCACCCAATATATCCTACCTCACCGTGAACATATTTTATCATATTTTTCATAAATAAAAAAAAGTATGTGACTTATAACACTCAATGATATTAATATTAATGTCAAGGATCAATTCATATTTTCATAAATAGGAACGTACAATTGAAAATGAAAATGCATACTTCATACCGGTGAGTCACGTTCAAATAATATCCAAAAATGGATATTAATCAGGGTGTACACTGGGAGAAGGTCCCCTAAAATCCTTTGAGACTTCACCCCTTATATTATGTATCATTGTTAACCATTAAATAAATTCATTTAGCTAGGGAGCATATTTTTATGAGTGTTTTAATGAAACCATTGGGTTCTCATATAAGCGAGAACATCATGGACATTTCACTAAGATAGTTACTCTTAATATATCATCACATTATATGCCAGATAGAATAATTATAATTATGTGATAAGAAGTTTATTAATATTAAAAAAATTAAATCATGTTGTCATAAATTACATTGAATTTTTTTCTTGGGGACCAAATACTATTTATTCGCAATTGAACTAGAGCCAATTTCTAATAAACATCAACCTAATAACTCACACATGATGATCATCATTCTACTAATACATGCATTTAGTCATGGGGTCCACCACATTAAATTTCATGGGAATTATTATTATTATAACCATAACCTCTAATAAAATTTTTTCAAGGGGTGATATTTTCAGAGTATGCACTTTGTTTGTTGGTGTTATCTTGTCTCTTTTTCATGATCCACCACTTCAATATTATCAGAATGCAATATGATAGGGTCAATACTTATAGATACCAAATTTATATAATGGAAAAATTTTCAAATACAAAAAACATACATGGATAAATTAGAAGCCACTATATTCTTTAAATCTATTGTAGAATAAGTGAAAACATCCTCCCTTGAACTCTTCTAGCTCACTGATCCTCCGCTGTGACAAAAAATACATATTTTCACTTATGATCCTATAGATATATTTGAAACTATAATAAGTATAACCCATGATTACTATATCTTCTTCTCCATGGTATACCAGTAACATATCCTTATTTCTTCTCTGATAATTTATGATATACTAAATGGTAGACCAATTTTTTATACCATTTCTTCATGACATATTCCAAAAAATTTCAATGCAAAGGTATCACAAAATCATGTACCTAAAATTTTATACATGATTGATCCTATCACTAATTTTTAGGGAATCTAACTCATTTCACTTTCTCCTAATGTTTCTGAGGACACATTTTCATAGAAAGATATATACCATGTGACAATATAACCAATCCCATTTTAGATTATTCCATACTAATTATCTTCATTATCTTCTCAATGTATGTAATTTTAATTCCTCTATATATCCACCTAGATCAATGAATATTGATCGTGATCCATATAATATAAGCTAATTCACCATATTATATCATAGAGAAAAACTTATTTAACTTTTCCCTAATATATTGTTAGACTACTATGGTTTTTTCCAATAAGTAATATATTATCAACATGAACTACTATAATAACAACTTCATTTCCACTAAACCACTTAAAAACAGATGGATAACACTTATTATTAATAAAAAATAATTCTTCGATATATTTAATGAAATTAATATTCCGTGAATTTGATTATTTCTTCAATCAAAACATTGATCATGAGAAATTTCAAATCTTTTTGGCATCATTTATATTTTCAAGACCTAATAGTTTTGTCATGTATAAATATTCTTGAAGTATCCCATTTTGGAAATATGTTTTTATATACATCTAGAAAATTTCATATTCATTTTAAGAATCATTGGAAAGTATAATTCTGTTATATTTAAACATGGAATCCAGTGAAATGTTTTCATCATAATCAATTCCTTGATGTTATTTAATCCTTTTAATCACTAGCCATTATTTATAGGTATTTATAATAACTTCTAGGTCCAATTTATCTTGAATACCAATTTTAAACCTATGGAGTTTACATCAACTTGCACATTGACTTGAACTCCATCTTTGTCTGGATACATGGAACCAATTTTCGAATTCACAGCTTCATGGAATCTTTTAGTTTCTAATATATAAACTATCTCTTTATGGGAGATTGGTTCATAATTTCTAGTAGTTAATTAGTAATCATATTTAATGATTAAAAGACTATATCACTTTGGTTGTCTTAACATTCTTGGGAGCATACAAAATCTTTACGTTTTAAGAACAACTTCTTCTATAGAGTCTTATGAAATCTATTCCTCTACCAACTCTTTTGTACAATGTGTATAAACTTCATCAAAGTCAATATTTCTCCCATAGTCGTTTTTTATATTATTATCCCTATCATGAAATAAGTATTGTATAATGATAATAAATTTATTTTCTGAGGGGTTTTATAGGTAGTATCCCCTTTTTCCCCTCAGAATAACCTAACATGATAGATAGTATTCTCTAGTGTAAATGTTTATTTCTTTATAAGTCCCTAATATATTCCTCCAAAACCCATATATTTATATGAAAAAATGTTTCTTTACACTCCAAAACTCAAATGGAATTCTTTTCAATGATTTATTTGATTGTTGATTTAGTCTGCATTCTATAGTTTATAATGCATATCCTCAAAATGATAATGGAATATTTGTATGAATCTTTATTGACCGCGCCATTTATAATAATGGAAAATTCATCCTTTCTCTAAAACCATTAAAAGTTGGTGATTAAGGTTGATGGAATTTATATAGAATCCCAAAATCCCATAAAAAGTAGATAAACATTTGAATAATATATTCACCACCGCAATCTGACTAAGGATTCATGATCTTTATTTCCAGTTGATTCACTACTTCATTAATGAATTATTTAAATTTCACAAAGGAATTATATGTATATCTCATTATGTATACATATCCATATCTTCTCAAGTCATCAGTAGAAGATAAAATGTAATAATAATCATCTCTATTTTCAATTGGAACATCCATGTGTAATAATCCTAAAATATATATTTCATTTTCACCCTATCCACTAAATGGTAGTTTAGTCAACTTTTTATATAAACATGCATGACAAAATTCAAGTTGATTTATCTCAGAAGTTCTTAAATAACCATCTTGATTGAGCTTTGTCATGCCCATCTAATTTACATGGCCAGGATGGTGATGCCAAAGTTGGGTGTCATATGATTCATGTGAACATGACTTGTTATCTATTTCTAATACATGGTTTTCATAATTTAATACAAAAATATTGTTATTTAATTGAACCATACCATACCATATGTTGACTTTTTAAAATAAAAAACTATTACTTTCATATATAAAAATAAAACCATCAGCATATATGCATGATAAAAATATTATATTATTGGTAAAAGATGGTACATAATAAAAATATATTAACACTAATATCTTTACTATTAGAAATGAAATGTGGAATTAAAAAATGGAAAGATAATCCAACCTCACACTATTGGAATATCATAACTTCACCAATACTCTAGTAATCATTTATAATATACTTGGTTTCTACATTTGGCTACATATGTGGGAACCACATGCTATATGTAATACCCAATGTTTGATATTGAAATATTACACTTGATAATGAACACTCCTTTATAATACCACAATTCTAGGTGTAGTTACTCATTTAGTGTTCTTTCTTAACACATGAAAAACAAACTGCCTCCTTTTCCTTTCCCTATGTAGTGATATTTGTCATCATGGAAGGATAGTTCTTTAACTCTTTAGACTTTATGAGTCTTGGGCCCCTTCACCTTTTTCGTCAATTTCTTATTCACCATAATGAACATAGGTTTGTCACCGCCCATGTCCTTATCCACTTGGAGAACCATATTAAGATGTTATGATAAACTATTAACAGTATTTCTCATGTTATAATTAATAATAATGTTAGATAAGGTCTTGGGTAGTAACTAATGTATGATATATGTGCACAAATCATATGTGAATTTAATTCCTAAGATGTATAAGAATTAAATTTATCCAATAAGAATGACTACATGATTTCCTAATGATTACAACTATCTAATAATAGTTTTTAAATAGAATATTAGAGATCTAATATCTCTCTTGCTTCACCTTTTATTGATAGAGATCCAAAAGGTGAGACATCACATGGTGTGTATCCATGTCCTCATGTTGATTTAGAACCTCATTGTTCACTGAAGATAGCATAAAACACTCAATATCATTATAATCATTCAAATATATCTCATATAGAGACAACTATTCTTCATTACATTCATTACCAAGCTCATTAAGAATAGGTTCTTCGAGCACATACAATTTCTATTCAAGACAGATGATATTGTGTTAGTGACGTTTTTATTCTTTTAAATTTGTTCTAGCAAGAAGGTGATCCTTTTAATTTATAGATCAAATGGAAATATTTGATGTTATTTTTATTTTATTTTATATAAATAATATGGAGAGATTTTTATTACTTTATTTTATAATATTTAGGCAAATAAATAAATATTATATTTGAAAATCTCACAGTATTTTATCAAAACTCAATATCCCTCACAATTTTCATCATAATATCATATTTCATTGACTTTATAGTGACAAAGATCTATATTCACAATATCATTACCTGGACAAAGGCTAGTTAATATAATTGAAGGGTTTTATTTATGCAGTCCAAATTTTGATTGCAATATTTCATAGTTCGTTGATATATTGCGTGGACTCCCTAATCATAAAATCCTAAAATAGGATTTCCTCAACCCTTGCCTCTCATTTACCGAAAGTCAAACTTTGGGAGTTGAACCTTGATGTGAACTATGTTACATCAAACCAAAACATCAAGTTGTAGTACCATGATAAATTAATACACAAAAACATTGGCTGGTCTTGCACATTGAACAATGATTCAATTTTTGGATAAGTAGTTGAATTAAATAATGAAATTATATATATATATATATATAATTGAGGTATTTCATCTTTATAAATAAATTTAAAATTATTATTTTTATTAAATTCTTGTTAATATTATGTTGATTTTCTTGAACAATTAACTGTGTCTTAGATAATATCTATTCATTTTTCAATTTATTTTACTTCTATCTTTCAAGATTGTTAATTTCTTCATTCATTTGATCGTGAAAAGACATTCTTAATGAAATAACCAAGAAAATTGATTGAAATATAATAATAAACTGGTCTAATCATGTTCATTTACTAATAGTTATTTTAACTAGTGTATAATAAACTAGACATCAACCTATAGTAATTTAACCATTTATGGTCATGTTGTAGACATCCGCATATCCACCTATGTATATCTCTTATATTGGTTTTTTATTAGATCTAAAATTGAACCACCTCCACTCGCACATGAGATCCATCAATTACATATTATTTTAATCATATATTGGTGGGGGAACCAATGATATGGTTTGAGGGTTTACATAAGAGAAATCACATCCATATATGACCTTACATAATGAGAGGAGAGATTGAAAACATTCCAAAATTAAAATTAAAAATAAATTAATCTAATCCAATCAAATAAAATGGTTTGGTCTAAGATCATGACCATCCAAATGCATACAAAAAAGGTAGGAATCAATTTTAATCATTCTTATTTATGATAAATTTCACTCGAATCAATTAATTATTTTATTTAATTAATCAATTAATTTATATTTATTCTCTTCAAAATTTTCTTGATCTCCTCATCCTAAATAATTTTAAACAAATTATATAAATTTATTTAAATTTAACCCTGTATAAAAATATATACCTTGGAAGAAACACAGAGAGTTCCCATCTAAACTATTGAACACGGATTATACTCATATAGTATTTACTCTTGTGACATGTAGCATACATGAATTGTCAAATAATTTCTGCGATTATTCTATAAAATTTGCAACCGCACTTATTAGATGATATTTATATAGCATGTTATGCTTCAATGCATAGATTAATACATGTAATGTGGCTTATACATGATATATACATCCAAAAATTACATAGAAAATAATTATAAATATATATATATATATAACCCATCTCATGGTTTGTAAAATAAAATTAATTATCACACAAAACATTTCTTGATCGGGTTTTCAATGTATAAAAAATTATTTTTTAAATCTATGTAATTTGGTAAAATAACATGGTGTGTAAAATAAAGCTAAACGGTGTGTATTTATCTCATCTTTTCTCTGCTATACATACCTAGGGAATTGTTGTATTACTATTCCATGGAAAATATTGAATTAAAAGATTTTTATATGATATACACGGTGTGTGGTGTCTGAGTTACTTTATTCACAATCATATAGGCCATGTAAAAAGATACATGACCCTTCTGTGACTAGGGGACTACAATCAGTTACATAAGTTACATATATGCTAAATAAAAATATGCTAGGATGATCTATTCAACAGAATATGTATAATTTAATTCACTACATGTAAAAAAATTCACATGCCTTAATATAATTTTGAAATAATTCATGGTGAATTAAACACTAGTACATGGCATGTGCCTGTGTGTTACACAATGTGCACTTTATTGTTATTAATCCAAACACCTCAACACCTATATATGAGGTCTTTAAATTTATTATGTTCATAAAATTATTCAATTTGATTATTGTTTTGTGAAATCTAAAATAAAAATGTAGATTTTAAAATTCAGATTAATGAAGGAATACACTGAAATTGAAAACTAATGAAAAATGAATAAATTGATCAAACATATTTAAATAATTATAAATAATTATGTGACCGCTCTGATACCACATTAATGTTTTTGGCATAGTGGAATCATCGAATGAGACATTCCAAGCTTTAATTTTGGTCATAATTGAGGATTAATACATGATTTACATGATGATGAATGTCATGCTAAAAAAATTAATCAATGAATATAGAACATGGACAAATTTGCAAACCAATGTGAATTATCCTTAAATATTATTTATTAATAATTTATGCAATTAAAAAATTACACTTTGAGAAATTATTTCATCATTAATAAATTAGAAATTGTTTCTACATCATATCATCTTTGAATTATAGAAATCAATAGTATATTCCATCCAATGGTGATCCAATTGTATTTCATGATCCTCTAAAAATCACCATAGGAATATCCAGGTTTAGGAATGGTAGATCCTATAACTTTAATCATTCCCTTTAGATCTCCCCACAAACCACTTTATGGAAGGGTTTACTTCGATCTCTCTATAATTGAAAGTAATTATGGAGGAGGATAACTATCCATTCAAGGGAGATTATTAGAGAGGGATATATTTAGGGATTTCAAGTATTCTCTCCAGATATCATTACACACAACACAAAAATAAGTTTTCTCAATTAAGTTATTAATATAATTGAGTTTTTATACCTATAGGGTAAAAAATTAATAATTTCACACACACCATTATTATTTCTGTAATCCCTGCAAAACCACATGCCTATAATAATAAAATTATTATTAATATTTCATTAGATGGTCCAAACTCGTAAATTAATTTTAATATTATATATTAAAATAATATTATTTATATATTATTTCTCTCTGGACCATTAAAACCGGTCCTCCATTCCTCTATAATATTTATTGGGCCTTGGATAATGACTATTTATTTAAAAAATAAATATCCCAACATTATTTGATAGTAAATAAATAATTATTATATTCTCTAAATATAAAATGAAGACTTATTAAATATTAAGATCAAATAATATTATATCAAATAATTAGTGAAGAAATATATATGATCAATAAAACATGAAAAATTATTAAAACACAAGTAGGAATATTTTTATTCAACTGGTAAAATAATAAAGAAAAATATATCATTTAACTGAGATTCTGGATACATTTTGTGTGTGACCCTCTAGGCCACTTTCACAATAGAATTAGGTAAAAAAAGCATAATTTCAATGGTTAGTATCTAGTTACATGCGACGACACCCATAGAGAAAGAATTAAATATTACAATGAAAAAATTCTTTATATAGATTCTTACTATGTAATATAATCATTTATCATGATATCTCTAGTCAATCATGTTTCATACTTGTCCTATTAACCTATATGATTAACATTTTCTTCTTTTAATTTTTCAAAATT
Source organism: Viscum album (assembly GCA_963277665.1). Classification (NCBI taxonomy): domain Eukaryota; kingdom Viridiplantae; phylum Streptophyta; class Magnoliopsida; order Santalales; family Viscaceae; genus Viscum; species Viscum album. Next base: position 1,463,759,664 of record OY728125.1, on the reverse strand, counting down.
GAACTCTCCTATAGAATACCAATTCTGTTGATTTATTTAGGCTATATGATTTCCATTCGTGGCCTTAGATATCATCTTACATTAATGAATAGAAGATAAAAATACTTTATCATGTTATTAATTAATGAAATATTACTCATGACACACCCAATATATACTACCTCACTGCGAACATATGACACCATGGTTTTCATCAATATATCAAAGTACATGACTTATAACACCCATTAATCATTAACTGGAAGCCTAAGGATCAATACACATATTTTAAGATAAGAATATCCAATAACCCAAATAAATGTTTCTTTCCTATCAGAAGGTGTCATTTTCATAATATCCTAAATTCGATATTTCTAAGGAAATACATCATGACATGGTGCTTTAGAGTCGTATGAGTCTCTTGCCAAGGGAACCTCTATCATTTTTGTCTCTAAAATGACTTCATATTCCTATAGAAATTATATTTAAGAATACTTTCGTGGAACGTCTCGGTTACCATCATAACAAAGAACTACTATGACCTTACAGTGGGATAACTACTATGTTGAAATTATAAAATTCTATGTTACGTAGAATTATAATCATAATGTGATAAAGGGTTCATTAATATGAATAATAATTAATACATGTTTTCATAATGTATATATAAGTTGGTTATATGGATCAAATTACAGAAGAAATATTATATCCATATATTATCATAAAATACTATATATGGAATTTTGAGGACATTAAATGTCACTCATGAAGGAACTGATAAGTTGTATAAAACCATGTTTGGCATTCGTAGGGATATGATTCAAGAATTCATATTGAATTATCTAGAGAAAAATAATTGTATGTAAATTAAATCCACTAAAATTTAAACAATATAGTTTTACATGGGGATAATATGAAGAATAAAGTTCTGATTGAAAGAATAATTTGATCCCTACCTAAAAGATGGCACTAAAAGAATGTTTTGATTGATGAAAGTAAGCATTTCAATGATTATTAAATTTATAAATGCAAAATATCACTTCATAAATATGATTTATAGATAAATAATTATAATTGTAAAGATCCTATTAAAATAACGGTATAACATTCAAATCTAATATAAGTGTTTCGACTATTTCCTATAATATATTGTTTTAGTAACATGAGGAAAAAGAAATTGAAAATTCTATTAAATGAGTATATATATAAATTAAATTAATAAGTGACTTTCAAAAGAATCTTTAAAGAGATCATATATATTATGACCAAAATGTTAGTAAAAAAGTTAATTGTTGTATGTAAATATTTCAAAATTAATATTCCATGAGAAAATGAAAAATGGACATATCAAATCCAACTATTCAAAATTATAATTAAAAGCTCAAGACAAGTAATACATGGAGTTAAAACATGAATATCATTCTATATAGATTTTCGTAGAATATTTAGACTCATGAAGTAATAATTCTAAGACTAAAAAATAACCATCCAATCTTTGGGCGATGGAAACAACTATGAATTATGTAAACAATGATTCTAATTAAAATTTATGTTATGAGTTTGATATTGAAAATGAAGTAAAATAATTAACAAAAAATATAAATTTTCAGAACGATATTTTGAGAATTGAAGAAAAATATAGATAAAAAAGAGAAATTAATAATATTATAGGATAAAATTAAAAATATCTAGTTTTCACTTCATTTAATGTTGAATATAAATGTTTTACAGATTAAGAAAATATAAATTTCAGATATGAGAATGACATATAAAATATTTATTGTAAAATTTTAATGGAAATAAATATTGAAGGTTTGATTTAGTTTTTTTAATTAGATAAAATTTAAATGTTATTCAAGGAGATCAGAAAATAAAAGAATAAATTGATAAAAGTGGGATCATGTTCAAATGTGAAAATATGTGATAACAGGGATGTGAGTAAAAATTATAATGATAATCATAAATTTTAAATTAGTTTATTTAATGAAAACTTATCTACATTCTTTTAAATAAAATAAAATTTAATATTTTGATAACTATGAGAAAACCAAAAAATGATAAAACTAGATTTGGTTATAATAGAGAAATTCATAAGATTCAAAAAACCACTTAAATTAAAGGAATTAATGATAATGTAAACTATTATATAAATTATATGTAATCTAAAATTTTATTATATAAACGTATTTACTTTATGATTTACATAGTCACTAGGACACAACAAGGCATTTATTTCTAAGAATATATCATCTTGATTACCAAACATTAACTGTATTAAATCATTATGGGTTCCTAAATGATTTCTCATTAATCCAATTTGAAACAAAAATATATTAGCTACCGAAATAATAATCTTCCAAATCCCTTTTACAGGAATCATACCTGAAATGTTCAAAAGATAAATTTCATATGGACAACTGGTACTTTAGGCACATGAATTTTGACATTTATTACTTTTTATCTTTTTATTCATGTGATGGATGAACCGACACTTTTAGTTATAACGCTAAAGGCTATGCCATCGGTTTTGGAGATGTTGAAATATTGAATTCTATTATAATGTATATAAGAATATATATAGAGGGACAAAAATACAATTGTATTACCATCTCAATTCATTCTGATGATGGAATGGTTGTTATGTTTGAAAATAATAAATTTCTTATTTACAAATATAATATTTTTTATTTTTATTCTTATGGAAAAGACAATGTCTCCTCTAAATATTTTTTAAAATATAACAAAAAAAATTTAATGTACATAAATGTTGTAAAAAATATACCATATAATTTTTCATAGAAGGTTATGGAATTTTAACCATTGAAAATATTATATGTTTTTAGAAACATGTGATGTTATAAAATGTAAATGTTTATAAAAAAGTAAGTACTTTGTTTGTGATTCATATCTGTAGGCTGAGGAAAAAAAATAAAATTTAGGATCTATCAGCAATGTCAAAATTTATAGGTTTTTAGAACTGATTCATTAGAATATATTTGGACCCATCAGGACTTCTAGTGTAGGTAGTAAGAGATATTTTGTTATATTGATAGATGATTTTAATTTATTTACTTGGTCTTATTTTCTATATCATAAAAGTTAAACAATAAAAATGTTTAATACTATTATTAAATATACTAAAAATAAAAAACATCATTTATTAAAATCAATTAAAATTGATAATGTTGTATAATTTTTTATCATAGATGTGGAGAAATATTTCAAAAGATATTAGAAATTTCAAAAATTCTCTACACCTAGAACACCATACCAAAATATTGTTGTGGAATGTAAAAAATAGAACTATTTTTGAAATGGAATGGACTATGCTAAGTTTATTCAAATTAGAAAAATAAAATTTTGATGAATAGGTTAATGTTGTTTTTATATCATAAATAATGTTTATATTTGAACCATGGAAAAGAAAACCCCTTATGTCTGCTTTAAAAAATTAACCTAATATTGGAAATTTTCATTTTTTTAGTGTATAGTTTATATAATAAATAATAAAGATAATATGTATGAGTTTGATGATAAAATTGATGAAGTATTTTATCTAAAAAATTCATATAAAAATAAATCTTATAGATTATATAACAAGTGAACATTGTAAATAAAAGAATATGTGTATGAAAATTTCTTTAATATAATGAAAGATAGATAGTAGATTCTGATAATCCTGTTGAATAATTTAAATAGTTAAATTATGATGAAGATAAACCAAAAAATGATAATACATCAGTAGAGGGGCAGAAAATTCCTTATCAATTTGATCATATTTATTGGAAAACACATTAAATAATTATTTATAAATGGTAATTGTAAATGATGAATTTGGAATAAGAACTAGATTGTTTTTAAAATTTTGTGAGTTAATACATCATTTATTATTAATATTCTGCCTATTAATTTTGAATATGAATTTAAATATTTTATTTTATAAAATTTTTAGTATGATGTAATAAATCTGTTTGATAAAAATATAGTCTAGAATATGGTTGAGTTTCCTAATGATAACTAGACTATTGATACCAAATGGTTTTTTCAAAATAAAATGGATGACTCTGATAATATAGTAATAAATATTTATATATTAGTTTCCATGATATTTGTATGATAAAATAAATATATTCTAATTGAAAATTTATTTTAAGAATGAAAAGGTTGATCCAAATCTATTTTTAATAACGGTTTCTAATAATATTTTTATTATAAGAAATATTTTTTGATGATATTGTATTTGCATCAAAAAATGACATTCATATTATTTAATTTTAATAATTAATAAAAAATAAATTTTATATTAGCTTAATCGGTTAATTTTATTTTTCCTTTGGTCATTAAATATTACAAATAAAAATTAAAACTCTTCAATACCAAGGAAAATATGGTAAAGAGTTCGTTTAAAAAACCAATCTTGATTCATTTAAAACTATTAGAACATCAATGTGGGGTAATTTTTAATAGGATGAATATGAATCTATAATGTCTATGAATGATAAAATGTTGAGGGGAATGATAGAAACACGACATTATTTGACTACAACAAGGCCTTATATTATACTTTTAGTCCTTATGTGTGCATGATATTAGTGTAATCCATTATAAATTAATTTAAATGATCTAAAAAGAATAAATATATATGTGAAATGAATTATTAAAAATAGATAATTTAAAACCAATTGTAATTGTTTCAATTTATTTTCATATTTTGACTCTCAATTTGTGATGTGGAAAATGTCACAAGAAAATAACATCTATTATTTATCACTTAAATAGTAAAATTTAAATATCATGACGTTCCAAGAATAAAATTTTAATCCCATTGTCTATAGTTGTGGCTGAGTACATTACTAATAAAGATTAATGTGCTAAATTTATTTAGATAAAATGAAATCTTAATTATTACAATGTTTATTAAAAAATGCCTATATTTTTTAACTATACAACTATTATTTCAATGACTAAAAATCATTTACTACATTCTAGGGAAAAATAATTTATGTTAGTGTTCATTTTTAAAAGATTTTGTTGATAAGGGGGATATCATTCTCAAATACATTCCATTATAAAATCCACATGTCGATATATTAAAATTACTATTAGATTCAATAAGGTTTGAGAAATTAATTTTTGAATTGGGAATGATAGAGATTAATTTTTTGAGATAATGATAATCTTTGTTTAATTTTTCAAATATCTATATTAGAAAAGTATGGATTCAGGGGGAGTCATTCCATTCTTGATTTTTATCATTATAATTCTTAATAAAATTATTACTTGGATATTATTTTTTCTTTTTTATAAATTTCAAAAAGATGTATAAAATGGAATAATTTTTTAAAATTATTTTTTTAAAAAATAAACTGTGAGATTATTTGTGCCAATATTTTATGTTTTAATTTATTTTATTATTTTGTTTAATTATAATCAGTTCATATGAAGATATTTTAATATTTAATTCATCATTTTTTTATTTTAAAATATTTAAATTGAAATTTTTACATGTGATAATGTTAATATTATTTTAATATTACTTTCTAAATATTTATTTTTTGAAATTTTGTTAATCAAAGGTTAATATTTTATCACATATATAAATATCTTGTTGTATAATTTTTTGTTAGTGTTAGTCATAAGACTATTATTTTTTTAATTTTTTTAAAATATTTTAAATTTCATATAAATAATATATGTTTTTCTTATTTTTAGATATATATATATATATACAACATGAACTATTCTTCATTTCCTACATCTCCATGATGATGAGATTCGACGACACTTTGTTCCTTCTTCATGATATTGCTCTAGTGTTCATCCTTCTCAGCATCAGTGAGTTCCTTCATTTATGCCTACAAGACATCACTATCACCGAAAACTTGTACATCACACGATCATGGTTTCGTGACCCCATGAAATCTCATTTTACAAACCAGAACACATGAACATAGTATCACCAAAAGCATCTCATTTTCATGAAAACATATCATGGACCAGTTTTGTCGATGACACTAGTATAAACAGTGCTCCAAACGTACTAAATCTTAAAAACATTAATCTCTATAGAACCTTTACTTCAGTAATCTAGCTACATGAAAATAATTATAATCTAAACAAATTCATGTAGCTCAACCATCTTGTCACAACAATAAACCATTAATTATAATTTTAATCCATTTTGATGTCAAATGGGAGAAACTCGAACAGTCTTCTACTCTTCTTATCCACTGTGACATTTGAACCTTTTTTCAGAAAAATTGACATACCATGAGGTTTAATTACTTGTTACAAAAAAATCAGTGAGGCTACCGTGACATTAATTTAATGTTATTTGAAAAGGATGTTTTATCACATTAATGATACAATGAGGTTTTATACATGTTTCTTTGAAACATATAGCAACCTAACATAGCGCTTTTACCGAACCAACCTTATGTTACCACAAGATAAATTCTGATACCAAAAAGCTATCATTGGATTTCTGTGAAGCCTATTTGAAGATTAAATGAATGAATGCAAAGTGATTATGAGTTAGTTTTATAAAACTATTTTTGAGTATACATTAACATACTATAAATCCCTATAAGATAATGTATGAGATAAACAAACCTACTCTGAATTATTTTTACAATTTTGTGTGATTATTTGTTACCATTATTATTTTTACACTGTAAAATTAATTAATTTTTCAAAGTAACTATGTAATATTATTTTAAGTTAAAATACATTATTACCTAAAGTTCATTTTGAGGTAATTTCAAAGTGAATGCATGAGGTATTTTACATGTGGCCGCATGATGAATTTTCCAACTCCCCACATTACTAACCTTCCATAATTAAGTAACCACACAACATATTTTCCACACAGAGTATGTATACCAACAATGTGATTTGAATAGTTTATAATTTACCCTAGAAAAAGCAAATTTCTCATGGTTACTCAACAAACATGTGAAATACGTCATTTATTAATTTTTCAAAAGTATATATTTTCGGACGTGTATTGTTGTAGAGATATTTTGATATTTTAATTAGGCATATGTTTAATTAATATGTTTTGAATATTGAATTTATTTTTAAAATAAATATAAATTATAACAATTATACTATAAATTATTCAGTCAAAAAATATCATATAAATAAATATGGGCATAATAATTTTATATTATTTCTTTTATACTCTGATTTCTATAGTTTTGGATGAAACAAATTAAAACAAGTTAATGGTAGTGTTTTAAATTTTTTAGTATTTTATATTCTACTATAAATATAAAATATCATATCATATTTTTTCTCAAATAAATTTAATGTAGGAATAAAATAGTGAATGGACTCACTAATTATGAGTATGATATTAAAAATAACATGTAACTAGTGTATTTTTATTTTAATTATTTTATAATGTGAAATTAATTTTTTAATAATAAATAAAATCCATCACAACTCAAAAATATCATAGAATAATAATGACACATTATTATCCATTGAAATTTGATCAATGAATGTGGTTCAATAAACATGAAACTGTTTATTCCCATATAATCACATATGATAATATATAGAAAAAATTACAATATTGTTACGGGCTTCATGATGAACACAATCTAAAAAATGAATAATATTAAATTGGCATGATGATGTGGGAATTTATTGTTCTTATCATCTACTACTGGATTGATCTATGTTCTTCTTATATGTGGACATTCATCATGATCTAGATGACTAATGTTTCTAAATTATTTTGGGTTTTATATTATTGCATAATTTTATCTTCTATTTGTTCTTATAGTGTTAGTTTAATATTATACTATTTAAAAGTTATATTATTATGTTATTCCTCGAATTTAAAAGTATTGTTAGGTTATTACACCTAAAAAATTATTGCTAGGTTTTCAATTTAATAAAATTTAGTTAGAGTTATATCACTAGGTTATAAAAATGAATGTTTTTAATTTTGTTTTCACTCCCTATAAAAATTAAGTAATTATTATATAACCATATTCTCCCTAACTAGATACTGTAGAAGATAAGAATAGTTTATTGGATAAATGAACTACTATTAAAAACATCACATGTTCATTTTTTAATATTGTATAAATTACACTTTATAATACTTTGATAGATATATTTTTTATACATTTTTATAAATTATTATTCACACCCTGTAGTTAATCATTCAATAATAATTGAACCTCAAAAATTTTCTATATCCTAAATATATTAAAATTATATTATGACTATGGGACCACAAATATCCACCCTTTATTACATCAAAAGGGAAGTAAAAGTATTTCTCATACGTACATGTTAAATATTGTATCAACAAATTTATACAATTAATTTTCCACCACTATAATTAATATATCATTATTATGGTGAATTTTATGTTGATACATGATATTTGTGACTTATTTATAATTAATTAATTATAATATGATATCTACCTTCTTACCTTCCCATATGTTTGAAAATGATAACATCGATCATGTGTGTGTGAGAACTACTACCTCCACAAAGCGATGTGATTTGTTTTTCATGTTTTATTTATATGAATGGTAATAAGGATATATTTAATTAAAATATATTATATATATGGTATAATAATAATTTTATTAGGTTTAATTATTAATTATCTTTCTTTTTTCCATCCATTGTAATTTTAAAATAGCGCTCACATATAGATGACCTACCGTCTCTTTTAGCAATGTAATTCATTTTTATATCTCTAATTTTTAAGTATAAATATAAATATAAATATATATATATATAAAATAAATATATATGTTATTTATGAAATAATTTACATTTTATAGATGATGTATCCATAATCAAATTACTTGTATTGGAACCAATGAACCAAAATTCCTTTGAAAATACGAACAGTTAACACCCAGAAATAAATATCATAATAATAAATTATTAAGAAATTGGTATTCAAATGTTATAAGTGAATTAAATTTGTTATTATAAGTTTGTAATGATTTTTTTATATATAAATAATAAAATTTAATTTATTGTATAGATGGATATATCCCTTAATATCAAGTCAAACTTCAATTACTGGGTTTTTATCTCATTTTTATTTCTATGAGACACATGCCATATTCAAAACATATTACGTTAATATGGTGTATATTATGGCTATACATTTAATTTATGATATATTTCTTGAAAATAATACAGATTTCTATATCAATATAATTTTTACTTTTTCATTATGTTTTTAATCTATGGTTTACTAAGTGGTAAGGAATTTATATGACAATCTCATTGTTTATCAGTATTAATTATAATGTAGTTTCCAATGATGAAATTTTATTATATATCTGCCAATAATATCATGAATTTTATTCTCTTATATTTTTTTTACAAATATTATGTTATTTACTTTCAATTGATTTCTTTTTAATTGATCATGGAACCAAAAATATTTATAATAAATGTTGACTTTATTTCTCACTTTGATTGAAAATCCTTTTTCTCGTATCCATGTAATATAAAATAGTTTTTAAGAATATTTCTATAATTAAATTATAATTTTTAAAATTCATTTTAACCTTGATTTAATTTTTACAAAATATTTTGAAAGGAATTTTCATGTAGTTTTCCAAATGAGGTACTTTTTATTTTTTTTCTGAAAATGTAGAAGAAAAAATTATCTTAACAAACATGACATGAATAGAATTTTATAACACCCTTAATACTCATTGATTTTAATAATTCAATTAAAATATTATAATTTTCTTCTCAAATAAATTTGGTTCTCTAATTTGTGATTTTTGGAATATTATCTAATTTTTTAAAATTAAATTATTATTTTCTACAAGAACTATCCTAGTGATATTTTAAAAGCATTTATAATCTATGTTAACATCCATTGAGGTCAATAATGATTTTATAGGGATGTTATCCAATTATAAAATCAAATTTCGTTATTTTTATGGTTTATAATGGTGATTAAAGGATGATTCTATAAAACATATTTCATTCCCGTAGTATATTTATGTTATGATAATCCATTTTTAAAACCATTTATCTTACAGACATATTTCTATGATGATATGATGAAATTTTTTTCAATCCCATTTCCATTCAATGGATTATAAAAAGATGAATTTTTTATTGTCTTATAAAACACATATGTATAATTTTTATTATATGATTAATGGGTCCAAAATTATATCATTCTCAAATTTATTGAGTAAATATGGATATGTCAAGCCCCATGTATTTATATAATATTACATTTTCATTTTTATTAATATTTATGAATTAGATATTATTTTTTACAATAGCAGGGATTCCTTTTCTAAAAGTGCACTCAATATGCACCAATATGTTTCTTCGAAATCTTACATTGCACACAACATTGAGTTATACTAAAAAATAATACAATAATAATATTATTATTTTAAATTGTAGTTAACATATAGCAATAGGATTGCAGGGAATGAAAAATATCAACTGATTTTGGAAATATGGTTTACACATGTTTAAAGTATTATTCATTGGTTACCATATTTTTTAGAAATTGAAATAAAAACATATGGTATAAAACGTATATGTTTTTATGAAATCTTATTTAAAATAGAATAATTTTTTCTTTTTCACTATTTGTAGATTTTTAGTTAAGGAAAAATATATGATATATATTCTATGTAATTTTTTAAATTCATATTATATGTTTTCTATATATTATATAAGAATGCATTCAGTGAATTGGATAAAAGAAGTACTTTTCTAAAATTGTAGTTTTATCATATAATGATGGAGAACCCTTTCTAAATCTAGTTTATGTCACTTTTATATATTCTATTTGACAAAAATAAAATTTTTCTTTAAAAGTGGGACATAAATATTTACATCGAGTAAATATTTGATATTTTAATTATAAAGGGTTTTTTTAATTAACAGTGAAAAATACAGTATTTTATGTCAAAACGGTCTTTTCATATGATTTATTATTGTGTATAGATAATTTTTTGACCATTTAATCCAATTATGGTCATTGAAAGTAATTTCACTTTTAAAATAGACCCAAACACATGTCAATATTTTGATAGTTATTATCACTAAAAAACAGGTTTTTTGGTTTTGAGAATGAAAAATAATTTTAAATTAATTTATTAATCATATATGATTGGAATTAGGAGAAAGGGATTCCATATTTGGAATCAGGAGCTCCAAATAGTGTAAATAGGTAGATTTTTTGGTAGACATTATGAATAGTAACTTCATTAAATAATTTATTTACATTGGTTAAATGGTAAATCTGATAAATATGGATAAAAATAATATTATAATAATATTGAATTATCCTAACACCTATCCTATTCCTATTGGATTATAAATGTATGACCCTTTGAATCCTTATGTCGATATTGGGACCCCATTCCACTTATAAATGAAACTAACATTTCATAAAAATGAATTCAATGTTAAAAAAATGTGACATAAACATATATATTTTACTAAAAAAAATTATATGGAGTTATATAATTTATCTCTATGACTTTAAATAGTTATTAAAAATCTAAAAAGTTGTTGTTGTAGGATCAAAATAATGATGTAGATGCTCAATATACAAGAGGGGGGGTGAATTGTACACTTTAAAAATTTCCTTAAACAAGGAAATCTCTTAGTTTTAAAAAGTTTAATTAAGAAAATTCACAACACCACTAACACCATTTGAATGATTGGGACAATGTATGAAGTTACAAACTTCTAGTTCTATACAGGTGCTTAAATCTGGAAAGTGATTCAGAAACAATGGTTCCAAAAATATGGATCTGGAAAATGAGACTTAATCAAATATTACAATATGAGATTATAAATTAAAGCATATAGAATCTAATTGAGTCAGAGTACATGTGTAAGGAAATATAAGAAGGTTATACATTCCTTAAAATCTAAAATACAGCAGAAAAGATTAACTTTTAACAAAAACATGTAATAAGAAATAAGTCTTTTAACCCAAAGGGAATGGAATCCAAAAACCTTGGAAATAGAAACATTGATTTATACTTTGAAGACATTTTTTCATACCCACACCCGGGTAAGCCCTCGATACAAATATCGGAGTCTCTGTCTTGCTATCCCCGCATGCCCTCAACTTCAAGGTAGTTGGAGCCTCTGTCTTCCTCATCAAGGAAGCCCTCGAGCTTCAAGGTAGTCGGCACCTCTGTCTTCCTATCCCCGAAAGCCCTCAAATGTAATAACCACAATTCAGAATTGGACGAAGAAATCTGAACGAGTAGTTCTGTACGCACAAGACATAAAAAGATTCTCTCTCTAGAAATCACCTTAACAGTTTGTGGTCTCTAGAGTGTTCAACATGTTATTGAGCTCTCTCAAATGATCTTTTATTTGTAGGCTCGATAGCAATAGTCGGCTCCCTCCACCAACGGTCATATTTTCCTTAAATTTCAGAGGGAGATGTACACGTGTCACTCAAACCACGGTTAGTGAAAAACTGAATACATGACATTGTTTTGTAATGAAACAAGTGTAAGAATAAAAAAAACTAATGTTCGTAATGTAATAAAAAAAAATCTTAGTCTAACCAAAATGGAATTCTGAGCCTATAATAAATAGATATTTGGATTCTGTTTTTCTATGGAATTCGTAATCAGAATTCATAATGAGAATTCACCAACAAGATTCATAATGAGAATTCATCATCAGAATTCGTAATAATAATTCATCATCAAAATTCATAATGAGAATTCGTAATCATAATTAACAATCAGAATTCATCATTATAATTCATAATGAGAATTCATTACATGAATTCATAATGAGAATTCGTAATCAAAATTCGTAATTAGAATTCGTAATGAGAATTCATCACTGGAATTCATAATTGGAATTCGTAATCTAAATTCGTAATGAGAATTCATCATTAGAATTCGTAATCAGAATTCATCATTGGAATTCGTAATCAGAATTCACAATCAGAATTCGTAATCATAATTCTTAATGAGAATTCATCACTGGAAATTGTAATGAGAATTCGTAATCAGAATTCGTAATGAGAATTCATCATCAGAATTTGTAATGAGAATTTGTAATCATAATTCGTAATGAAAAAAATAATACATTATATCTATGTATTATATGATTCCTATGTTAGGAACATTAATCTGAATTTTATACTTAAACAAATTTATGAAATGAAAAAGAAAATATAGATAAGGATAAATTTCCTTAAAGAAGGAAATTTTACTTAAAGAACTAAAATATGGATTTTCTTAAGTATAAGGTGTTTGTGATTTTCAAAACAAGAATGAATGGAAAATTCATAAAGAAACACCTTATTTTCTCAAAAATATCCCCCTTTTTGGAAAGCACAAACAACCTTACGAAAAAGAATATAAGAACTTATAAAAAATTCTTTAGGATTTGAAATTAAAACCTATCACCCTTTGTTTATGGATGATGGTGAATACAAATAACTCCCCCTTAGGCTTAGGAACATTAAATATTGTTTTATGGATTTCCCGAATGGATTTTTCATTATCATGTGAATGAAAAACTTCATAATGAGAAAATACACCTTGGATTAGCTCCCCCTTACTTAGGGATAGTTCTTACATTGAGATTTTTCCTTCGTCCCATTTTTAGTAGTTCTTTTTCCTTCTCCCCCTTTGTGATTTTCAAAAAGAATTGAAGGAATCGAAAAAAATAATAATGTACCTGAAAAATTAGTACATTATAACACTAGATACAAACAACCAGAGATTTAATTAGAGTTGAAAGAATTTTTACAAGGAAAATCAAATGCAACAAATGATCGGATTGAGTTCATTTGTCATCCTTCTCTTTTGGAATTAACTTATCATGAGATATTTCTTCTTCTTCAAATCATTCTGATCCTCTTCAGCATGCTTCTACAAAGCTTTGATCCTTTATTGTTGAGATTTCAACACCTCTTTTTGAGCCTTCATGGCCTCTTCCTGCATCCTCAGTAGCTCATCTTGGTTTACAAGTTTTTCTTCGAGCTCAATCCGGAGATCTCTATCCCTTTTGAAATTTTGAGCAAGAGAGTTAACATTTCTATTCAAGTCCATCACTTGTTAATAATGAGAATTTATCTCAAAGATCATATTTTCTTGAAGATTCTTTATCTTTGCATCCTTGATATCAAAAGAATCTTTTATGTCATTCTGAAAATTATCAAACTTATCCAGGTCATCATCAACCTTCTTTGACCACAGAGTGACTTCGCTGCATGATTTCCTGTGAACATCAAAATTTATGACAAAATTTATATACTAAGGCTCAATATTCACACTCTTTTCCATGACCATGGATAATGATTCTGATTTCTAATTAAGGTCGTGTTGAAGCATCTTGAATCTGGAGTCTATGGTAGGGAATCATCGGAATTGTACCCACCAATGTTTTCAGAGATTCAACAACAAAATCATGATCTAGTGCTCATGAATTCGAATCAGATACCTTGCTTGGTGATTGTTCTTTATCAATTTCCACTAACATCATTTTAGAAGGAATAATAACATGATTTTTTCTTATTACATCTTTTGTTGTGGTATCCATAAGTACATTCATACCCTTATCAGCTTTCGTAATGGGATGTTCATTAGGAGTTTCTTCCTCACTTTCATATACTTGAACAATCTTATCTTCATCTAGTTTTTCCTTCTCTGCTCCTTCAAGGAAATGCTTCTCATAAATCTCTTCCCCAGAAAACACATTATCATTCTCTTCCTCCTTATCATCATTTTTGTTCCCTTCGTTCTCATCTCCCTTTTCCGGAGTAACAAACTTTGAGGACTCGGCCTCAGAAGTTCGTAGTAGTGGTTTCTATGATGGATTTTCTTTCTCTTGATAGTCTTGCACTTGTTTAATCAGGTCATCAAGATCTCCACTCCCTTCTTCCACTTCATCTTATTCTTCTAATATTTCTACGTCTTGAACATCTACTCCCTCAAAAACTCCTTCCCCTTTGGACTTTTTCGGAGAGAATTAATTCCTTCCAGGAGACTCTGGTAAAGGCTCAGTATGAAAAGTTTCCGGAAAAAGAATCATCTCAGAATATATCTCTGTAACTTTCAATAGGGATTTGACAATTTCAGATTCAGACAACTTCTTTTTTATCTTCTTCGCTTTTGATTGCTTTTCTAACTCATTAGCAGCTTTCTCTTTTAAGGCCTTGGCCTCATTAGGGTATAATACGAACTGAGGTTCCCCTTCCATTCTCTTCTCCTTGAGCTCTCTCCACTTAGCTAACACTTCATCCGGGTATTGTTTTTGTTTCATTGGCTTGGGTGGTGCAGATTGGGTTTCCTTAGACTTTGGAGTTTTTCCTTCATCTTGCACTTCCTTCATCTTCCTCTTCTTCCATGTCTTCTAGATGGTTCAACATTATCTATATTTTCTGTACTGGCTTCTGCCTCCTCCTATGGAACATCATAGAACACTCCTGACTCTTTTTAAAAACCAATTTTCATTCTTTTTAAGGTGTCATCGCTTAAAAACATTACCTTAAAATTATTGATCATTGAGGTTCAAGCAACCTAGAAATAATCAAGACATCGAATAATAAACTTGGAGAGGAGAGCAGGATACATAATAATTTGGGCTTTCAAAGTTCCATTCTATATATTATGAATTTTAATAAGAATGTGCCTCATCAGGATGATCTTCCTTAGATTTACCAAGAAATCCAAGTTGTAAATATCACTATTCTTAAGATTTTCTTTATCACCTCTCGCTGGTACGAATAATCCCTGAAACTACAACTGTAACATCCGGTTTTTGGTGGATAGAGGAGCAATATTTTCTGTTTTATCATCTTTGAGGCCAAGGCATTTCAATTTATTCACTTTTTTGAAACATCCCTAATCAATTGGAAGCTTATGTGAACAAAATTCAGCATCTCTATCATATTATAAGCCAACTAAGCTTGCAACCTTAGTATAAGAAATCTTGTAAGTCTTTCTATAAGAATTAAAATAAAACCTTTCTCTGCCATATTCTTCATAGAAGGAAACATACTCATAGAATTATATAAGAAAATCTATGTATACAACATCTTTATCCCCTATCATCGATATGAAAAAATCTTCTCAACCGTTGAGTTTGATATTATTAGAGATAAGAGAATCATACTTGTTGAGGAAATTCCGGTGGACCAACCTTTCTCTGTAGACTAACCAACCTGAGATTGGATTGATGGAAGCCATTTCTTGATAGGTGGCTTCTACAGACATTCAAAATAGAGAAGAATTAAAAAGTTCATAATAGGCATAAAGTACAAAGGCAGGAATTCAACATGCGAGAGTTTGGAGATCGATGTGGGAAACAAAAAGGGTCCCCCTTTATATCTACGATGGAGGTGACCTTTGAACTTATAAAAACAATCAAACGGTTGAAAATTCCATTTATATAGTCTGACAGTTGAAATCATACCAGTAGGGAATTCTTGAATCCGATCTTTTGAGGTTTTAACAAAAGAACATTCAAAACTAAGGAAACTCGAATACGAAAAATTTAAACTGAAAAAGAAAAACTACGAGCAAGAAAAAGTGACTATGAAAACATAAGTAAGGGGGTCATAGCTTTTGGATTGACTAAGAAGTATATTCGTAATAGGTTATATTCTTCATGAAGAAAATTTAACTACAAAAAACATTACTATGAAAAACTCACTACGAGAAACTTAAGGTGGAAAAGACTTTGAGTACCAAAACTCTAGTACAAAATGTATGAGTATGAAAAATTATGAGTACGAAAAATTATCATTACGAAAGTTCTTGGTATGGAAAATTATAATTATGAAAGTTCTGAGTACGGAAAATTTCCATTACGAAAACTCCGAGTACGGAAATTTCCCATTACGAAAACTCAGTGTATGGAAAGATTCCATTATGAAAACTCCGAGTAGGGAAATTTTTCATAACGAAAGCATAAGTATGAAAAATTACATTACAAACACTTCAGTTATAAAACATCATTACGAGAATTTTCACTTCCAAAACTTCATTACGAAAATTTCGGGTAAGACATTTTCATTTCAAATATTTTAATACGTAAAACTTGAAAATCTCATTACAAAAAGTTTTGGTTACAAAAGTTTCAAAAAACTGACTACAAAATTTTTTATTACACTGAGAAGAAAATGTACTCCCTCTATGAAAAGGCGTTTATTAGTATAAGGAGATTGTTTTAACAAAAAGTTAATAGAAAAAGATTACCTCATAGTTATCATTCCTAACTTCTTTTTAACGTATTCAAATATTTTGGAAAGTAAAATTTTTTTTGAAAATATCCGCATGTTGGTCTTGCCTTTTGATTAACTGAAGAATGATATCTCCTTTTAGTGTGTGATCTCTAAGATAGTGATGCCTAATATCTATGTGTTTTTCACAAGAGTGTTGTTCATGGGTTTTACTAAGGGAAATGGCACTTGTGTTATCACACAAAATTTGAGTCTTTTTAAAACTCAAGCCATAGTTTGTGAGTGTGTGTTGCATCCACAACACTTGAGCACAACAGCTTTTAGCTGCTATATATTCAGCATCAGTAGTGGAGAGTGCCACTCAGTGTTTCTTCTTACATGACCAAGAAACTAACGAATATCCTAAGAAATAACAAGTTCCGGATGTACTTTTTCTATCCATTCTACATCCACCAAAGTTAGAATCTAAAAAACTCTTTAAGATAAAATCATTTATAGAAGTATAAAATAATCCTAGATCCATGGTTCCCTTTAAGTAGCAAAAAATTCGTTTCACTGCCTTTAAATGAGATTCCTTAGGATTGGATTGATATCTAGCACATAATCATAATGAAAACATTAAGTCTACATGACTAGCTGTCAAGTATAGTAGGATTCCTATCATACCTCTAAAAGATGTTTGATCTACTAGTTTCCTAGCACCATCAAGATCAAGTGTGTTTGAGGTACCAATTGGAGTACTAGTAATTTTAGTATTTTCAAATCCATAATTTTAAAGACGATATTTAATATTCTTATGTTGAGATATATAAGTTCCTTTTGGTTTTTGATAAATTTGAAAACCAAGGAAAAATTTTAACTCGGCCATCATACTCATTTCAAACTCAGATTTTATTAGATCCGCAATGGAATCAGTTAAAGATTTATAGGTTGAACCAAATATAATGTCATCAAAATAAATTTGAACAATCAAAAAAAAATTATTATCATTCTTTATAAAAAGAGTTGGATCTGCATTTCCCCTAACATAGTTATTTTTTATCTAAAACCATGTAAGCCTATCATACCATGCTCGTGGTGATCTTTTAAGGCTGTACAATGATTTGGTAAGTCTAAAAACATGATTAGGATATTTTGTGTCATCAAAGCTCGGAGGTTGTTCAACAAAAACTTCTTATTGAACATAACCGGTAAGAAAAGTACATTTCATATCCATTTGGAAAAGTTTAAAATTAAAGAATGCTTCAAAGGCAAGTAAAATATGAATAGCTTTAAGTCTAGCTATTGGATCATAGGTTTCTTATAGTTTATTCCTTCTTGTTGATTATAGCCTTTAGAAACTAATTTGGATTTATTTTTTATGAAGATCCATATTCATCACACTTATTTCTGAATACCTATTTTACTCCAATAATAGATATTTACTTAGGTCTTTCAACCATGTTCTAGAATTTATTCCTTTCGAATTAATTTTGTTCATATTGCATTGTTTTGATCTTATCATCATCACCTAAATCATCAATAGTGATTTTTTGTTCTAATTTGGAAAGAAATGCTAGATGTTCTACTTCATTCCTTAAGGAACTCGTAGTCTTTATAGGTTGATTCACATCAACAATGATAGTATCACTGGGATGATTCTTAAGAAATGACTGATTTGAATTTTGAAGAACCTATTCATTAACATAAGGTAAAAGTTCTTCTCGGGTAAATGTTTCAGAAATATTTTCTTGAAAATTTTCTTTATCAGAAATATATTCTAACAATGGTTGATAATCAGTTTTTGAAAACATATCTGAAGATGTAGGTTGAGGTTGTTTGAAAAAAAGGACCAGTTTCATAAAATTTAACATGTATTGTCTCTTCAAAAGTACATGTGTTTTTGTTTGAAACTCTATAAGCCTTAGAAGTTGTGGAGTAGCCTAAGAAAAATCTTTTATCAGATTTTTGTGCAAATTTTTGTATGTTATCTTTAGTATTCAGGATAAATACCTTGCAGAAAAAAACCTTGATGTAGGAAAGTATAGTTTTTCTACCATTTCATAACTCATAATGAGTTTTATTATGAAAAGGTCTAATCAAAACTCAATTTATAGTATAAAAAGATGTACTTACACCTTCCATCCAAAAATATTTGGCTTTAGAATATACACTCAACATGGTTCTAGTAATCTCTTGAAGAAATCTATTTCTTCTTTCAACTAAATCATTATTTTGAGGAGTTTTCGGTGCAGAAACATTTTGAGTAATACATTTTCTACTACAAAAAGTTTCAAAATTAGAGTTTTGAAATTCTCCTCCATGATCACTATGAATAGTTTTCAATGGAATATTTTTCTCATTTTTAACATGGGCTCTAAAACTTTTGAAATAAGAAAAAGTTTCAGATTTCTTTTCTAAGAAATAGACCCATGTAAATCTAGTGTAATCATCAACTAGAACAAACATATAGTATTTTCCACCAATTCTTCAAGTTTGTGTTGGACTGAAAAGATCCATGTGCACCAACTATAACAAATCAGTTGTTGAGACTTCACCAATTGATTTAAAACTAGATGTATGTTTCTTTCCATATTGACAAGGATCACAAAAATTAGAAGAATCAAATCTACGCTCCGGTAGATCCTTAACTAGTTTCTTCTTAAAGAGTTTACATATGTTTCAAAGGTTATAGCGACCTGGTCTTCTGTGCCATAACCGAGAATGATCATCCATTTCACTTAGTCAATGTATGTCTTGGCTCCTAAGGTCTTCTAAATTCAATGTTTAAACATTCTCTTGCCTATTGGCGGAAAGAATAAATTCTTCCTTTGAATTATGTACTAAGAACATATCATTCCTAATGTTCAAAAGGTAATCTATATCCCAAAACTGACTTGTGCTAATGAGGTTGTGCTTATGACCCTTAACACAGAAAACATTTGAAATCAATGTTTTTCCAAGAAGAAATATTTTACCTATTCTAATAATTTCCCCCTTTTAATTATCTCGGAAAGTTACTTTTCCTCCTTTCATCTTGATAATCCTTTCAAAATAGTTTTTGTTACTAGTCATACATTGGGAACATCCACTATCCTTGTACCATATATTACTGTTGGTACATCTTTTATCTTCCTGAAAATAATAAATTAATTAGACTTTCGGAATCCAACTTGTTTGGATCCGAGATTTTCAGATAAAAAATTTTTGGCCACCCACATCTTCTCAAAACAATATACCTTATGAAAACCTAAGGATTGGGTTTTGTTTAAAAAAAATTATTTGCCCAGTGACCACCACATTGACACTTGGTACAAAACGGGGCACTTTTAAGAATAAAATAATTGTTACTAAAAGTTGGTTTTTCATCGGTATAACCAAATCCGGATTTGTTTCTTAAAGGTCTTATTTTTGAATACATAATATCAAAATTTTATTTACCTAAGGTAAAATTTGACAAACACTTCTTTATGGAAAATATTTCAGACTTGAGTTTTATAACTGAGTTTTTATCATAAAAATCATTAGATTTTTAACTAGGGCTAGGATCTAAAACACTTTACTTATAAATTATTTTTTCTATATCATTAGAAATTTTGTTCTTCTCAGAATTTACTTTCTCATGTTTTTTTGAAATACTTATAAAATCATCAATTTTATTATCAAGATCTTTAGAATAATCTAATATTTCCTTAGTAAGAATAATATTTCAAGAATTTTCCTTTTTAATTTTTTTATTTAGTTTTTAATTCTCAATCTCAAAAAGTGTAGAAAACCGCGAATCTTCTTCATAGGTAGGTAAAATATTTTCTTCATCAGAAGAGGATTCCTCATATGAAGAGATATAACATTTACTATCATTTGAATTTAAAGAAACATTGGTCAATGATTCATCATTATATACCTTATCCATAATGCAATGATTATCAATTGGTAGTCTAGGTATAAGACAATTACTCTTCTGTCCAGAAGATTTATAATCTGATGATTCATCTGAGGAATCACCACCACTGGCACTGCAAGGATCATTAGCTTTCATAAATTTCTTAGCATTAGCTTTATAATAATTATTTCTATTTCTTTCAGAATGCCTCTCTTTTCATTCTTTCTTCTTGAGCATAGGACAATCTGGTCTTATGTTTCCAGCTCTCTTGCATTCATAGCATGTGACTTCAGAATCATTCTTATCTTTCCTTTTCTTCTTATTATGCTTGGATTGGAAAATTTCTCTGACTAGTTGTCTTGTTCATCCTTCGAGCAGGATTAACTAACTCATTTTCTGATACTTCACTCTCACTAGATTCAGATTGAAAAACAACCTTCTAAGATTTGGATCTAGTTACTCTCTCAAGAGTCTTAGATTTCATGTAATTTGATTTGTAGTAAGAGAAACAATACCATTCCCATTCTTCTTTTTGATGTTTTCAGCATCTCTTCTCATCCTTGATTCATGTTGGAGAAGAGTTCTAAATACCTCATCTAAGGAAATTTGAGTAACCTTCCTGTTCTCATAAATAGCAGTTCTCTTTGATTCCCACTCATTGGGCATAATACCAATGGTCTTTTCAACAATAGCTTTATTATCCAGACCTTTCTATCCCATATATTGTAAGGTATTCACGATAGTTATAAACCGTTGTTTCACCTTACAAATGGTTTCTCCATAAGGAATGTTAAATCCATGATACTCAGCTCTAAGCATGGCTCATCTAGTCTCAATCACTTTACATGTACCAAATTGAGTAACTTAAAGTTTCTTCCATATACAGTTACATACTTCACAAGATGAAATTTGGCTATATATATTCGTAGTCATTGAACAAAGTAAAGTGTTGTGAACTTCATAGTTGAGTTGATAATCATGCTTCTTTTGGTTTGTGAATGTACTAACTTCTTTTTCAAGAATTTGATAACATCTAGTAATCATAACAAAATTTTCTAATCTAGTATTGATAACGAATGTCTTCATTCAATCTCTCCAATACTCATAATCATTACCATAAAAAACTGGTGGTATTGTAGGATTTAAGATTTTGATGGAACCAACATTGATTCCTTCCATCTAAAAAAAACTTTCTACACAAAAACTTGTTAATAACAAAAGTTCAGATTCAAGGAGAATATTCCTAAGAAAGGAAAAATATGGAACAATGAAAAACTGAGAAAAAAAACTTATATGTGGGTATACGTATTTCATAAACCTCCTTTGATACCAATTGTAGGATCAAAATAATTATTTAGATGCTCAATATACAAGAGGGGGGGTGAATTGTACACTTTAATAATTTTCTTAAACAAGGAATGATATAAGTTTAACAAAGTTGAACTATGAAAATTCACAAAACCTCTAACACAGAATAAAAGATTGGGACAAAGTATGAAGTTACAAACTTCTAGTTCTATACACTTTCTTAAATCCGGAAAGTGATTCATAAAAACCAGTTCCAGAAATATGGATCCATAAAATAAATCTTAATCAAAGATTACAATATGAGATTCTACCTTAAAGCGTATGAAATCTAACTAAGTGAGAGTACATGTGTAAGGAAATAAAAGAAGGTAATACTTTCCATACAATAAAAAATACAGCGGAAAAGGTAAACTTGTAACAAAAACAGGTAACAAGATATAAGTCTTTTAACCCAAAGAGATGGGTTTCCAACAACCTTGGATAAAGGTCCCTTGATTGATACTTTCAAGAATGTCTGTCTTACCCACACCCAGGTAGGCCCTCGATAAAAAGATCGGAGTCTCTGTCTTGCTATCCCCACAAGCCTTCAACTTCGAGGTAGTTGGAACCTTTGTCTTCCTCAGCAAGGAAGCCATCAAACATCAAGGTAGTCGGCACCTCTGTCATCCTATCCCTAGAAGCCCTCAAATGTAATCACCAACATTTGTAATCGCACGAAGCAATCTGAACGAGCAGTTCAGTATGCACAAGGAATGACAAGTTTCTCTCTCTAGAAATCACCTTAATAGTGTGTGGTCCCTAGAGTGATCAACTTGTTATTGAGGACTTTAATATTAGCTTCTATTTATAGGATTAGTAGCTATGGTTGGCTCCCTCCTCCAATGGTCATATTTTCCTTAAATTTCATAGGGACCAGTACACATGTCACTCAAACAACGGTTAGTCCAAAATTGAATACAAGACATCGTTTTGCAATGAATCAAGTGTAAGAATAGGAAAAACTAAAGTTCGCAATGTAAGAAAAATAAAATTTCATAGTCTAACCAAAATGGAATATGGAGTCTATAATAAAGAGATGTTTGGATTCTCTTTTTCTATGGAATCTGTAATGAGAATTCGTAATCAGAATTAATAATGAGAATTCATCAACAAGATTCGTAATTATAATTCATCATCAGAATTCGTAATGAGAATTCATCATCATAATTAATAATAAGAATTCATAATCAGAATTCTTAATGAGAATTCATCATTATAATTCGTAATGAGAATTCATCACTAGAATTCGTAATGATAATTTGTAATCAGAATTCATAATCAGAATTCGTAATGAGAATTCATCAGTGGAATTCATAATGAGAATTCATAATCAGAATTCGTAATGAGAATTCATCATCAGAATTCGTAATGAGAATTCATCACTGGAATTTCATAATGAGAATTCGTAATCAGAATTCGTAATCAGGATTTGTAATGAGAATTCATCACTGGAATTCATAATGAGAATTTTTAATTAGAATTCGTAATGAGAATTCATCATCAGAATTCGTAATGAGAATTCATCACTGGAATTCGTAATCAGAATTCGTAATGAAAAACAGAATACCTTATATCTATGTATTATATGATTCTTAGGTTTTGAACCTTAATCCTTATTTTATACTTAGACATATTTATGAAATGAAATAGAAAATATACATAAGGATAAATTTCCTTAAAGAAGGAAATTTTTTTTAAAGAACTAATATATGGATTTTTTTTATGTATAAGGTGTTTGTGATTTTCAAAACATGATTAAATGGAAAAGTCATAAAGAAATCCTTATTGACTCAACATTTGTATATCATGGTATTTTATTTTTAATTTTTGTGCACTAAATAAATAAATTTTATTATGAAACAATGATGATATAGTGATTTCGTTATTAATAATGGATTCAAATAAATGATATTATAAATGTTAAAAAATGTATTTTGGTTATATTTATGTCATGAAATAATTTTATGGGTTATATTTACAAGAAATATTTTTATTAATGATTTTTTTGAATCAATAATTTAGTTATATATTTTTAAAATGCAAGGTTATGAATACTATTAAAGTTGATATAATTCATATTTTAAAATAAAAAATATTTTATTAAATATTACAAAATTAAAAAAATATAAGATTCCAAAAAGTAGTTATCATAACTCTAAATATTTTATTGACACTTTAATTTGATATTTTTCATGATTTGGAAACTATTTTCATTCTCAAAGTGTTTAATGCGTGATAAAATGGTTAGAGTGAAAAATGGTTAAATAAGAAAGTTAAGGATTAAAAAATTTCAAAAACCTATCCTAATCATATTGGATAATTTTATTTCAAATATTATTTATATTATATGAAAATATAATGATATTTGGTCTTTTTGAAAACAAAAATCCTCTTATATTAAAATAATACAGTCAAACATTCCTAAAGTGCCCCTCCTCAATCTTATAAAAGGCACCCACCTCTTACCCCCTACTCACACCACTAAAGCCACTTGGCTCATCCAAACTCTATTGTAATATGCTCCCTAAATCCATATCTTACTCATATAATCATTAACATAGGCATAATAAAATTATATAATTCCTTTTGTCTCAAATCAATTTGAGTTACCCTTTTTAAGAGATAACGTCTTCTCTAAAGTATTTTACCAATATTCTACTTCATCACTGCCATTTTTATTGTTATTAATTTATAAAATTACAATAACAGTATACTAAATACACTTTTATGATATTATTATATGTATTCTAACTAAATTTATACACACCTCTATTTAATGGGCACAAAACATATTGTTTTTGGGGACGACATACTACTGCCTCACGAAACGATTATTATTCAATCTTATTATACCACCTATTATGGTAGCCATTATAATGGAACTGTACTTTTATATGATATATATGATATTTATTTTATATCTATGATTCATTAATTTTCATTTATAAAATACATTTATTATTTTCATGTTGTATAAATATGATAATTTTAATGGAGGAAGTGTGAACATCAACCCCCTCAAACTGATATGGCTTGTTTATGCTATAGGTGGAACAAATAAATAATAGAATTAATGAAATAATCTTACATATATAACATAAATATTATACTGGAATTATAATATAAATATGTATTATTGAGTTTTATTTCCTTTAAATATGAAAAATAAATTAAAGTAGCTTTCATGTGTACGTATGACTTACCATCTCTATGAACAGAGCATTTCATTTCATATATTAAAATTCTATGGAATATTATAAATTAATATATACTAGAAATATATAATGTATATGATATATAAAAAAAATATAATTCTCTATATAAAGAAATTTTGACCACATGGAAAATTATAATTATAACACGTTCATTTTTTACTGAATTTCTGAACATCGACAAAATTTCATATTTGAACTCAAAAAATTATATGATTGTTATATAAAAGTAATTAGTTATTTAAAATTATTTATAAAATTGAACAAGATTATAAATAATGTATAAATTTACAAATGTTTATTATTTTGGAAATTAAATAATGATTGAATCAAGATGGACATGAGGTAATGGACTTTGTCTCAATCTCCTTTCATTGGGGCTTATTTTGATAATATACACCTCCTTATTTTAACCGGTGTACAATAAACCTCATTGAAATTTACTTTCTTTCAAATAAAATCTTTTTTCTATGAATACCTTTACTAAATGAAAAAATGAATGATTTTAATGTATGCTGTGACAATTACCTCTATGTCGCAATAATCGTCATTTGGATTCCTCAATAAGATTTATTTTTTTTAAAAGAAAAAAATTCCTTTTCCCTTTTTAAGTGTTTTTATATTAAAAAAGGGTTTTTTTAAATATATTTTTTAATTCAATTTCATGAAATGAGTTCTTCTAATTGAAAATGAAATTTTATTAGTGAAATGTTGATATTTGAAATATTTTATGTGTCATGATTATATAATGTTACATGGATATTTGACTAGTCGTTTTTCGATAAAACGAATGATGGGTGGTTCCATGATAAACCAATGGAGATTTGTTATGTTATAACATCAAATTAAATGGGTTAGAAAGTCATTTGTATGCCTATTTTATTTAGTGATACGGTTGGAAGTCAACTATATGGTTTTTCCATATTAGTATGATTATATCCCAAGATACCTTTATACTCTATAAATTGTTTTATATGGGATTTATGGTAACCATTTGGTTAAAAAAGGTATGAAATAAGCTTATATTCAGTGAATTATTTTTTTCTAATTCATTAAGGTGAAAATTATTACATTATGATTATGTATGCATGGTTTACATGTTGTTTTGAAATCTAAAAACATTCCTTCCTTGTGTATCCCTTACTGAGATTTTTATTCTCATAACAAGTTTATGAAATGTTTTTTTTTCATAAGACATAAGGTGGAATTTGGTCGAGGATGGGATCAATGAAAATTCATGTTTTTTAAAACATAGAACTAAACTCTATAATTTTTTAAGAGTATTTATCTTATGTAAAATATAAATATAGATTAGAAGTTGTAACAAGTATTTTTCAAGATGTTTTGTATATGTTTTGATCTATTTATCTAAAACTCTAAACAAAAATATATATTCAATGTGAATTATTTACATAATTCATGATTATGTAATGTCTAAGGTTGGGGCCTTACAGTTGGTATCATAGGCCGGTTTAGATAACTTTTTAGGTTAGGGTATTATTTAAGCATAAATGACGTAATACTAATGGTTAGTATATCAGAAAGAGCAAGAGTAATTTTATATGAATTGAATATTTTTAAGATCACATGAGTATGTATATCTTAGTATTTAACCTCCTCATGATATATTATTAAATGATTTACTGATATACTCACACTTTACAATTTGGTTTTAGTAAATTGGTGGATCTAGAAGGCACCAAAGTATCGATGGTCATGAAGAAATATATGATAGTTATAGGAATAAGAAACTGAATTAAATGTGTTATGTAATGAGGAATCTTATGGTTATTCTCAATAAGATATCTGGAGTCATGATTGACCAACTGAACCTTGGTGA
Source organism: Viscum album (assembly GCA_963277665.1). Classification (NCBI taxonomy): domain Eukaryota; kingdom Viridiplantae; phylum Streptophyta; class Magnoliopsida; order Santalales; family Viscaceae; genus Viscum; species Viscum album. The sequence continues at coordinate 1,463,732,218 of OY728125.1, read as the reverse complement.
CTTTTATATGGCATCATATTTGTGAGAAACAAATACCTATAAATGTTCAGGTAATAATCATAAAGGTAATTATATTAAAAAACGATTGTGAAAAAAAATTGGGAGGAAACAAATTAGAAAATTCATCAAAGGAAGGAGAAGACGCATTATATGTTGTAATGAAGGTCATAAATCCATAACCTTCCACAGGAAATGGAAGCATCCAATTGACTCTATGAAAGGGAAAGATGTTCATTCCAAGGGATCAATTGAATATTTTAAATGAGGGGAGAATGATCATTATACAAATAGATGCCATACAAAGAAGAATTGGGAATGAGAATATTATGACCATACAAATATATGTTTACCAATACACAATTACATTTCAATTGAGGATGAGGAAACTAACAATGGTGAATGATATTTATGGATTATTTCTTAGCTGGTGATTTGAACTTATTAAATCATAGGATATGATTCATGGTTTTTTTATGAGAGAATTGTTACAAAATAAGTTAGAAATAAATTATTAATTGATCATGAAGATCATTGAATGAATATAAAGTCTACATATAAGAGATTCAAGAGTTATAATAGATTTTAGGATGATGAAATAATTTAATGTATTAAGGATCTTATGATGATGGGATAACATTTGAAGACATTTCTAGTATGTGTAACCCTCGCGTTTGATATGTTTAAATGTTATAAATAAAATAATAATCTATTATAGTTTTGAAATAATGAATAACATTAGGGGTTCATATGATCTTATGTTTTTTGATGAGATAAATATTACATTTTGGGATGCAAACTGAAAGTTATTATATATCATTTGAGGATAAAATAGTTTATTTTTATTTTTGAGGAAAGTATCTTATTTTTACAATTTTATAAGAATGATATGGTTTTGTAAAAGGACAAACCTCATGATTGGGCACAACTCACCATGTCTAGCAAGTCCATAGGAATAGAACCCATAACTGAATGGTTTTAAGGGCGCATCACCTACCACTAGGGTACTTGAAGTACCTGTTAGTATTACTTATTTTTTTAAGTAAAATGAAATTTTTGACAATGAATAATTAATTAGGGATCTTCTGTTTTATAAAATGAATATCTTTAGTATAGGAAACTTATTTGGTGATTAAGTAATAAAGTTTATTTTGGAAGACGTTTTCTCTTTTGGGAACACTATATGCCTAAGAAAAATAGATTAATTTGGGATTTCAATTGAGGAGTAATAGTGGGATTTTATTTTGGAAGAATATATGTTTTTATTGTGGAAATATAGAGATTTTTTAATTTATGGACATAATTAACCAATCCATGAGAACATGTTATTAGGTTGATTACTTTTTAGTATGATACATTAAGAGTAGACGATCTTCATTGGAGATAAATGTTAAGATTTTTGTGGAAGGATATGTGATCAAATCATTCTGAATTTTGGTTTCAAAAAATAGTTTGGATTATTTTTAATAATTATATATACAAATATGTATTGAATTGTCATTGTTATGATTTGGGTATTGTTTGTTCAATTTTAGATATTTGGAGTAGTATTTATTTTCAGAAAATATTACCCTTTTTGGAGATTATCAGATATGTTACTAACCATTTTGGTTTTTGTTAATTTATAATGACATTAGAAATATATGGTTTATCTATTGTTTATCATGTTATTATGTAGAAGTTTATTATTTTGCTTTAGGTGTGACCAAGTCATCTTTAATACTCATTGTTTGGAGAAAAGATGAGTTTCTATTAGAATCTTATTAAAGGATGAAATTGTACATGAAAAGTATGTATATTTCATTATGTTCTCAGTCAATTTTATAAATATATAAAACAAATTTATTGAAGGGAACATATAACAAACAAAATTTTGTGTTTATTTACTAGCTACGAATAAATGAATGTTTAAAATATCACAAATATGTGTCTTTCTTAGGGTTTACATTCTCTTGATCATGTTTGCAATCACTCTCCAATGGAAATTGATGGTTTGTTTTCTCTTATATAATCATGTTTTAATGTAAACTGAGTATGTGATATATTGGGTGAACTTTATAATTACATTTATTTCTTTTAATGGGATATCTTTATTGAATAGTTTTCTGATGTTAGAATTTTAATGATTTTTCCAGGCCCAGTTTTAAAATTACAAGGACACAATTTTCAAAAGGGGAGAAGAATGTAATGACCCAGGTATTTATTGAATAATTCCTTTTCATTTATATTAATACTTATGAATAATATTTCATTTTTTTCAATAAATGTGATCATTTTTCAGATAGTGTACTCAATATGAAACAATGAGTATCTTTGAAATCAAACATTGCAGACAACATTGAGTTATACTGAAAAATAAAAAAATATTATTATTATAATTTTAAATGGTAGGTAACTCCTAGATGTTGGAATAAAGATAATGAGTAATATAAATGGAATTTTGAAACATGTTTTAATCCTATTGAAACAATGATTAATTGGTTACCAAATTTATTATAAATAGAAATCAAAACAAATTGTATATAAAGGATATGTTTTTAAGAAAACCCATTTAAAAGAGAATAATTGTGTATTCATATCACACTATATGGACTTTTATTTATTAAAAAATATATAATATATATTCAATGTAATGTTTTAAATTCATCTAATATGTTTTCTAGATATGATATAAGAATAAATTCACTTTTTTCGGATAAAAGATGTATTTTTTTGAAAATGATGTTTTACCGCCCATTGATGGAGAACACTTTTTAAATCTTGTTTTTTTCGCATTTATAATTTCTATTTTACAATAAAATTTTCTTATTTAGAGGAGGGACATCAAAATTTACATTCAGTTAATTTTTTCTCTTTTTCTAATAAAGTGCATTTTTTAATGAATCGTGAAAATTACCACATTTTAAGTCAAAAATCCATTTTTATCTGATATATTTATATGGTTAGATTGTATTTTTAATTAGTTTTAAAGATTAATTATATTATTATATTACCATATAATCATATTTTGGTCATTTTAAGTAATTTCACATTTTATTTAAACAAAAACACATGTCAATCATTTAATAGTTATTATTTCTAAAAAACACTCATTTTTTTTCTTCACAACGGGAAATAATTTTAAATTAATTTCTCTAAATTATGTGATTTGAAATTTGAGAAATGGATTCCATATTTGGAATCAACAGGTCCAGATTGTGTAAATAGGTCACTTTTTAGACATTATGAATAGTAACTTCTATAAATATTTTATTTACCATGGTTAAAGCGTAAATCTGCTAAATAAGGGTAAAAAATAATATTAAATTACCCTAAAACAAGCCCTAATACTATTTGATGATATATTTTTGACCATTTTCATACTTGGGTCGATTTTGGGACCCCATGGAGCTATTTAGTAATTGAAAATGTCATTTTATAAAATTTAATTTTGAATATGTAACACAATCATATATATATTACTAAATAAATTATATGCGGTTATATAAGTGATATTTTAGAAAAAAATTGAAATTTGAAAGATAATAATATTTCCAACATCATGGTATTTTATTTATTATTTTTTAACATTATATAAATATATTTAATTATGTCAAAATTATGATGCAGTTTTTGATTCATTATTGTTGAATTAAAATAAATGATATTATAAATGTTAAAATTAATGAAATTTGTTTATTTTGATATATTAAATGAATTTTATGGATTATATTTACATGTTATACTTGTTTTAATGATTTTTTTTGGAACCATTTATCTTATTATGGGTTTTTAGAAAGTCATGATATGAATATTGTCAATATTGACAAAATTAATATTCTAAAATATAAAATACATTATTAAATATTATAAAATTATAAAAAATATATGATTCAAAAAATAGTAATCATAAGACTAATATTATATTATTGAATATTTAATTGTATTTTTTTCATGTTTTGGTAACTATTTTGATTCTCCAGTGGTTAAATTCTCTATAAAACGGTAAGAGTACAAAAGGGTTAAATAAAAAAATTAAGGATTAAAAAATATCTAAAACCAGTCTATTTCTTACTTGAAGCTTTTATTTTGACCAATAGTTATCTTAACATATAATTAAATGAGTTGAGGAACCCTTGTAATTTAAACTCATTTTATAATAATATAATACTTTCAGTCATTGGTAAAGAGCCCATACTCCCTCTTATAAAAGGCCACAACTTCTATCCCCTTACTCAAACCTCTCATACCCCTTGGCTCATCAAACCTCTACACCAATAATATCCCAACACCCCAATATTTTTTAACAAGACTTACATTTTGAATAAGAAATTCAAGGAGCCTATTCGCTCAAATAAATGGGAGTTATTCGTTTTAAGAGGAAGCGTCTTCTCGAATTTTCTTTTCCAATATTCTACTTCCTCACTTTCTATTTTATTATTTGTATTTAATTACATAACAACACCAGTACCCTAAATACGGTAGTATATTTTTATGAGATTTATTCTAACTATACATACACACACCTCCATCTATTGGGTTTAGAACATATTGTTACCATGGATGACATACTACTACCTCACGAATCGATGATTGTTCGATATTCTCCTACCACCTATTATAGTGGCCGTTATGAAGGAACTATAATTATATATGATATATATGATATTTATTTTATCTCTATACTTCTATAATTATCATTTATAACATAACATTATGCTTTTCATGTTGTATAAATATGTTAATTTAATTTGAGAAAGTGCGGACTACTGCCCCCTCAAATTGATATGACTCACTCAGGCTATACATGGACCATATAATGGATTGAATTAATGAACATACGTGATGTATATATGACATATATATTATACTGGAATTATAATATACCTATGTGTCATTTCTTTTTCATTCCATTAAATATGAAAAAAAATGAATGTAGCATTCATGCGGACCAATGGTTTACCATCTCCATGATCAACGAATTTCATTTCATATATTAAAATGAAATAGACTATTATAAATACATATATAATGGATATATGTGATATATATATATGATACATAAATCATGAATATCATTCAATAGATAATTTAATTTTTAACACATGGAACATTTATAATTATAACAAGTTTATATATTAATTATGTTCCGAACATCGAAAAAATATACGATATGAACTATAATAATTAACTAATTTTTATAGGAAGGTAATATGTGATATAAAAGGAACAATAATCATGATAAAGGATTTGAATCATGTATTAATTAACTAATGTTTACTATTTAGTAAATTAAAAATTAATGAGTCATGTCAGACATGAGGTAAGGGACTTTATCTCAATCTCCATTCATTAAGGGATATTTTGATAATATACACATCATTATTTTACACAGTGTATAATAAACCTCTTGAAGTTATAATTTAATTCAAAGGGAATCATTTTTCAATGAAAAGTTTTACTAAATGAAAAAATTAATGTTTCTATAATATTTAGTGTCAATGACCTCTCTCCCACCATAATCGGTATTTGTCTTCATCTATTAGAATTAATGTTTTTAAAAGTAAAAGAAAGGCCTTATTAAATTTTATGGTGTTTTCATATTGAAAATGGTTTTTGAAATATATTTTTTTATTTTAATATCATGAAATGATTTCTTCTGATTTCAAATGAATTTTTTAAGTGAATTTTTGATTTTTGAAATATTTTATATGTTTTGATTATATAATGGTACATGGAAATTTGACGGGTGGTTACGTGATAAAACAAATGAAGGGTGTTTTTGTGAGAAACCTAGGAAGGTTGGTTATGTTATACCCTCCAATTAAATCGGTATGGAAGTCAGTCATATCGCTATTCAATTTATTGATATGTGTGGAATCCCGCTGAATAGTTATTTCATTTCATTATGTTTATGCCCCAAGTTACCTATATATGATCTATAATGTTTTCTATGAGTTTTATGGTAATATTTTGGTTACAATATGGCTAATCCATGATCTTTTATTCAGTGATGTGTTTTTCTACATCTTAATGGTGAAAATTATTACTTTATTATTATTTATACATGTTTTATGTGTTTTTTTTAAAAACTAATTTATTTCCATTTTTGTCTATCACATAATGATCTTTTTTATGATCACACCACGTTTTTTAAATGTTTTTAAATGGACATTATGGGGAATAGGGTCAAGGATGGGATCATGGAAAATTCATGCTTTTTAAAACATTGAACTAGACGTCTTTTTCCTTTTATGAGTATTTATTTAATAAAAAATGGATACTGAGTAAAAATGACTACAATTAATAATAAAGATACTTTTTATAAGTTACTACATTATTCTCTAATTATCTAAACCTGAAGCAATCCTCAATGTGAATTATTAACATAATTCAATATTATGTATTTTTTATGGATGGTGACTTACCAAATATCTCCTGAGATAATAAGAACTTTAGTGGGGAGTGAACCTAGTTCTGTAAGGGAATATTTCGACTATAATAGTCTTGATGGTAAACCATGAAAAATTATATTATGTAATGTAGAGTGAACCAAATCCAATATGATTGTCTTACTAGCGATCCTTGGATAAGTAAATGAGTTTCTATTCATATGTGTATTCCGTATTTCTTTTCCTTAAACTAATTTTTTCCATCATGTCACATGTTCATTGATTCATTTACAATTCTTGTATTTTTAAATGAATGTATTTATAGCATTATTTATGATTATGATATATGATATCCTAAGAATAGTTTTCAAAATGATAATATATTGTTCTCATACCGTTATTCTGATGTTATTATTTAGTAATAATTAATACCTTCCTTATTCTCCCTTACTGATCATATGAGATTACCCTTTATTAAGTTTCCTTTCCCTATGTTATTCTGAAATTCAATAAATATTATATGTATAATAACGGTTCTATATTTAAATAACATTGTTTGAGATGATGTAGATATCCAATCAAATTTTTTTTACGTATCAGAGTTTACAAAGAAACTAAACTTATATTATTATGTAATTAATTTTTATTTTATATATTTAATATAAATATAATATGATTTAATATTTAGTTATTAAAAGTATATACATCAAATTCAATGGGAATATTCCCAAATCACATCCACGAAGTGATCATGACATCAAGAATCCTAGTTTTATACATCCTTAACCGCAGTATTCTTTTATAATTGAGTATTCTTTAAAATCCTTGTCATATCATTTACTATATTCATATATTCAATACTGATACCATCCTATTTAAAATGTTATTAGTGAATTAAAATTCAATATTCTGACTAGAAGTTCATTATTAAATAAGGTTAAACATTAGGATTTTCTATATCGCCTTGAACCTCATTCCCATGATGGTTCTTTTAATAATGAAATTTTGATAGTTTCTCTCCAAGATGAGTAAAACCAATTTAAAATGAAAAATGTTTTGCTTATTTTCGAATGACTTGATAATCATCCTATTTATTCGAACCTGGTGTATATTATGAATAAAAAATGAAGAAGAAGGAAATATAAATTGTAAAAAGGATTGACCTGTTCCTAAAGTCCATAACGGTGAAAAATGTATTTTATATATAGATACCATTTCTACAATTTTCCATGTCAAATACATTAGAATACTATTATAATTAAATTATCATTCCAATTTTAATATTTTTCAAATGGATGTAAAAAGTTCATATATAAAATGTTTTATTTCTAAAAATGTTTTTATGGGCCAACCAACCAGTTTTTAAAATCCCAAATTTCCAAATTCTATTTAAAGATAAAAAAATCATTATAAATTTTAAAATAAGTCCCTCGAGATTTTTATGAGAGTTTTACTAAATTAATTTATGAAAAAAGGGAAAATACGATTCCACTATTTTTCTAAAGCCAATTCAAATTTCATTTTAATATTTTGGATTCATATTGATGATATTATTTTTATCTATACTAATGAATCTTGTTTTAATGTTTTTTTCATTTTAATGAATAAATATTCTAAAATTAATTTTATGGGATAACATAAATTCAGCCTTGGTTATAGAAATTTACAAAAGTATGATTGATTTTTTTTTACAAATTTAAATACACCTGTGGAATTTTAATGAAATTTATCATGTATCATGATAACGAAATTATAATTCCCCTGAGTATAAATTTTATGGTAACATTTGATGATCTTGGTCAATTGAATTACATCATGATTTTTTGATTTATGATTGGATGTATACTTTACCATTCTAATCAAAAAATATTTTCTCAATGTTTTACTTTGTTCTCATTTTCAATCCAATCAAAAAGAATCACATTTATAATCCATAAATATCATTTTCCATTGTTTTAAAAGAACTAATAAATTTAAATTATTTTAATCTAAGGATACCCCTTTTCAAATTTACAATTTTTTGATTACTTATTTTGAAGTATTCCATTTAGATAAGAAACTTACCTAGGGAAGAATTCATTTACTATGAAAATACCACTTATCGTGTAGAAATATTAAATAAACTACATTACTTTTTATAATTCTAAATAAAAATACATTACTATTTGGAGTTGTTACACAGAAGTTATATGGATGTAAATTAATGTCTTGGACATTGGAATATGATATTCTTCTATCGCTATCATTTGGGAAATCATTTGTGTAATAAATTTTTTTAAAGATATTATCACACCCAATATCTCATTAACATATGGACTTGATTCAACATTTTCTATTATATCACTTTCAAATATATAATATCATTTTATAACTTTATTTTCCAATTATGAACATACATATAGATTTACTAAACCCCATCATGGTGATCACTTTAACTTCATAAAAGGTGAGTTGGGTATGATTATATTGACATAGTCATCAATTAATCACTTGGAAATTTTGAGAATTATTTAATTTTTTATTTAATTTTTCCTAAATGGATCTCATATTATGGTTTATAAGGTATAATGAATTTATCCCAAGAATGGTTGATTGAATTTGTAATTCTTTCTGCATCCTTCGAATAATTAGAGGGCCTTTATTACCAACCTCAGTTCACACTCCCAAAAAATTTCAATTGTTTTTTAATAATATAATTACTAAACCATAGTAATTTATTGATATTTCAAAGGGGGAATATAATCATTCTTATATTTAAATGATCCAAAATGTGATATTTTATATTTTTAAATCAATTTCAATCTTTGAAATATTATTTTTATTTACATAAATATATTTACATAAAAATATAATTACATATTTTCGTTATACATTTTAAAATAATATTTTATATATTGATACAAATTTAAAATATCATTTTAAAAATTTCAACACATTTAAAAAAAATTATAAACATCTTTTCATCTCCCTTGAATGATCATAAATAATGATAAACACGCATTTTAATTTTATATCTCTTTATTGTCTAACCCTATTTTTAGTTCATTTTTGATAATATAATTAGGGGTTAAATTTTATTTTCTATTTAGATGTTTAAAATTTTAGAGAAAGTCTTAGAGTTTATTGAGAGGTTTTATGTTTACCAGACATATAAATTTTTGAATTTGTTGTGTAGTGGAAAAATGAGAGAATTTTTCTTTATTTATCAAATGGAGATAAAATTAGGTTATGTTTATATTTAAATAATTCCTCTTCATTTCCAAGTACTATTCATGGTTTAATTAAAATAAAATTAATTTTTTTTATCAACTCAAGGGTAATATTTTTCTGCTCCTAACAATTATTAGATTGTAAAATCACAAACACTCTTAAGAGTTTCATAATTTTACATAGGTGATGTGAAACTATATCAATTACATCACAATATAACTTCATTAAGGAACCATGATAAAGTGTTAAGGGATGTTTATAAGACTTATATGATATACAGAGTACCATGGAGGCTCATTTAAGTAAGTGGTTAATCAACCATTTAAAGCACATGTCGATGGGTGGAATCTGCTAGCCGGTGCATTGCCACTAGACCACTAATGGAATACTGAGATCCTTCTCCATGAAGTGAAATATATAAAACTAATCACTAAAGGAACACAATATAGGTTGGAATAATGGAATGTGGGATTATAATATCTATAATACCACTATCATTCCATTGGCAGTGCACGAGCCACAGAGTGGAAGCAGACAGTAAGGAACAAGAAGCAGAAATCCCACCAGCTACCCAAGGGAGGCTACCGGGTACCCATTGGATTTGGAAATACAATTATGAGGGTTGATTTTATTATGCTTAAAAATATTTCAAACTTATATTTCTTCAACTAAATGATACCTCAGGTATTTTAGAACAAATATGAATCATTTTGAGGTTATAAATAGATACCTTCAGTTGCATTGAAAATAAATAAGATATTGCTTTCTCATTTAGATCTATTACTGATAATCCTCACCAAATATATTGTCTCATTTATTTTAAAAACATTCTAGTTATTTATTAGTTTGATTTGTCAAATAATTTTTTAATCCATCAATTAATTGTTAATTGATAAATCATTTTAATATTAAAACCACATAATAATTTTAAATAACCTTTTATTCTACATCATAATCTATTTAATTATTTTCACAATTTCAACTTTGGTTATTTTAATCATCTCATCAAAAGAACTTAATTTCTTCATTCTATTTTAAATAATTTTTTAAACATGGATTTATTTCTATTAAAATGTTAAAGTGAAATTCTCCAAAATCATGCCAATATAACTATCTATAACCTATAAAAACAATTTTTCATTAATTAATGATTAATTTATATTCACTTTCCCTCACTCATTAATTTATATTTAACACACTATGTTGTTTATAGGGGTTCATTTCCCACAGTTTATAGTTTTATAGATAACTTATATATAAATTTATATTTTTCTATTAATATTTATATATCCCTAATAGTCTTACTTTATTCCTTTTATACTTAACTCTTTATTCCTCTTCAAGGGATATACTTGCGATTGTTGCCCCTTTTTATTTTTCCTTTAAGACAAACCAAAAAATTATTATAAAGTAATATTTTCAAAATTATTTCTAATTTTCCATAAATTATTGTAATGTTATTTTACTTTTATAATAATAATTTTTTATATATGATTTATAAGGAAAACCCAATGTACATTAGTATAAATTATTATTATTGAATCTTTTTTATGGAAATTTTATTCTCTATATTAATGAATACCTTACACTTTTCATAATATTTCAACAAAAGAGTTAGATTTTTATAATTCTTTTTCATTTTTCCTTGTAATATTTCTATCACATGGAAATATATTTTTAATCTAAATGATTTTATTTTTATAATTCGTTCGCAAAATTCATTAATCCATTATTTTAATGGGATCAGATATGATACCTTGAAAATTAAATATATATTGACTTTTTGGTTAAACATTTTATTAACATAGTATAACTTCACATTTATGTTTCCAATATATTTTTTTTATTTGGATCACATATGTATGAAATATTATGACACAGAGCACCCCCAAAATTATATACCCCCCATTGATTGGGTAAAGTATTATATATCATGAGATTATGTTATGATTCATTTTCAATAATCCATGGTATTTGGTAATTGTTCTTTGGTGATAATACATAGAGCATGTTTATGACATCGTGATGATGAACCAAAACCTTTGTTTATGATTCCTCGGTGATAAGCATTATCTTATTATTATTATGCCTTGATTGGGATCCAATACCTATGTTTATGATTACCTGTCTTATGTTTATTCCACATCCCATGGGTTTTCTTGATTACTATGATCCTAAGACATATTGTCTCTAATTTCATGTTTCAATGATTGATTCATTATGATTTTTAATGACACTCATAAAAACACACATCATTTTACTCTATATATAATGATTATTCAGGCACGATTCATTTTCACATTTTATGATTTTATGATATTATAACTGTAATTATTCCATTTACATCCTAATCATGTATCTCAAATGTTTTATGATATTTGTATCCCAATTAATGTTTTACCCCTTATTGAGGATTTGAGATCACTCATTTCGTATGTTTTCTTATATCCATATGTTTTTCATTGAATCGACATCTGTATGAGAGATTCTTATCTAGATAATTTTTTATGAATAAATGTAAATTGTATTGATAGTTAACATGGATATATACATAGTTCCCATATACATTGTACTATTGATCATGGGAGTTTGTTTTAATTATCATGTTTTATACATATTTTATATGTTAAGAAATAGATCTACAAGTGAGGATCTGGGGTGTCTAACTCATTACCTATAACTAAATCCAATGTAAAATTATTTTCTATATGATATATAATATGGGGTTATCGAATTATTAATTATTTTAATTTATTGTTTTTTAATATATTAATGGTTTATATAATTATTTATTTAATAGTTTCAATTTGATTAATTATGGATAAAAATAGTAGAATTAATTAAAATGAAATGTGGTGAAGATGGTTTGAATTAAAATCATTATAATTTAACGATATTATATAAAATTAATTTAAATAAAAATTGATTATATTTTTGAATTGTATAAATATTCAGTGACTGTAATTTTTTTGTTAAAAATAGTGATAATGAGTTTGATGGATGGAATGAAATTTTTTCATATCCAGGATTAAATGAAATCAAATTCATAAGGAATAGGTATAATGAAATTTTTTTCCTATTGTTAATATCATGATTGTGGTGGATTGAGTTTCTAATAAAATTTATATATTGTTTAACTAATATCCACCAATTTATTAATATCCCGAGTAAAAATTGTAGAATTATATAATTTGATCATTGGAAAATGTTATCAAAAGCCCAATCACATATCAATTAATTATTATTAAAATAAACTAAATTTTGACACTAATATAATCATATAAAACACAATAAATAACTCACTAGTTTAATTTAAATATCTATGTTTTTTTATGTTTATAGAAATTTAAAAAATTTATTTAAAAAATGAAATAAAAAACATTACTTTATGGTAAATAGAGCACAATAAATAATTAATTAGGGGTTTAGACTATAGTCTAGACTTAATCCCCTCCACTTGAAAATCGCCAACTACTAAGAAGTGTATTATCAAATAAACTGATCCACAAAAAGATGTGGTTTTATAAATAATAGCACAAACTTTTATCTTGAAAAAATCCTATTTAAAAGTTACGTGTCAGATGAAACAAGAATAGGTCACACATGAAGTTATATAGAGTTGTGTGTGGGAATAAAAAGGAAGAAAATAGGAATAGCATGTCAATAACTCTCTAATTTAGCATAGGAGATGTTGGTTCAAATTTAAACATGGTAAAAATGAAGACATTTAATGTAAAGTATAAATTGAATGATCAAGAGTTTAGATGTGGGAATATATTTTGATTCTCAATATGTATAGTTTCATTTGTTTAGGAGTCAATGAATATTTCCTTGTAAGGTGATCGAACATGATTCATAGAAAACATAGTCAAAAATATGGTCATGGATGTTTAGAAATGATTTTGATTTCAATCTGTGATTGTCCATGCTTCTTCCAATAACATGTGTCCCATTATAACATTATAAAGTCATGAATATTTGTCTATATTTATATGTTCATACATGTTCCGCTCTCTTTTTTCACATAGGGGATCTTCTTCAGAATTTATGGATCTCCAAGTCTAATTTTCCATTTTATGATATTATTGTAATAATCTAGATCATCATATCGAGTAGCATATCTGGAAAGGATTCAATTTGTCTTTAAAAACCCCATGGAGTTTTTTTAATAATAATCATCCTTAAATCCATGTGTTTTTGTATAGCATTATATTAAAAAACTATCCATTAGATAATTAATTTTGAAATTAATTCTGTATAGGTTTAGTAGCTCTCTGTTGGTAGATTCAATGATGGTATCTTCAATAACTATAGATCTTTTCAATAATAGATTGTTATGAAAATAGATTCACATGATGGAAGATCTATATAACTATAGTAGTATATTATCCCTGGAGGTAGCTCTATAAAATATTATCTCCATCTAGTAGTGGCATCATTAAATTTAAGATAGATCTTTCTAATGGTAGATCAGTATGATAGAAGTTCCATGAAATGGTAGAATTACATAGTGGTATCTACTCACATAGTGGTTGATAAATATTTATTTTCAGTAGTATCTGTCAATGGAAGAAGATGATTAAGGTATAGATACTTAAATGTGGTGGAATCTCTACTTTATGGTAGCACAACAAGACGTTCATAGAGATGAACAATTTGTAACTTATTGAACTAACATTAACATTATGTGGTAACACTTTTCAACCAACTAAATATTGAGTATTATATGAATACTAATAAATATTCTCACATGTTTTACAAAATGCAGTTTTCTATAATAAAAAATTTAATTCATTAGAAACATAACAAACATGATTTTTGATCATTAAAATAATGATATTCTCAAAAATATTCTCATTTTTATGTTCATAAATCACTCAATATATAATAATATCAAATTGAATTAACAAAGTTATAATATATGAATATGATTTTTGACATTCCTTTTTTATATGTGATTTAGATAGTTATACATGTAATCTAAAATAGTAATTGTGTGATATTCCATACAATTATTCATAAGGGATTTCATTTAGTTACTCTACATTTTGGGATTAAAAAACATTAAAACAAAATCATGAAACTGAAAAAAGATATAAATTTGAATAAAAAGAAAAATTTTATCATTTATTAATGTCGAAATATTACATCACATTATGGAAAAAAAATTAAAAACCCTATGAAGATCCTATTATGAACCCAATGATCCATTAATATCCTGAGTAGATGTAGAATCCATAGGATTTGATCATTTACCTATAATAGGAGGGGTCATAGGAGATGGAGTTGAAAGAGGATGAAACACTATAGTAGATTCCACTAACATAAGTTACCTCATGGATTCAATAACAGTACGACCAAAAGGAAAAAATGTAATAGATTTAGTCTACAAGGGTGATGATATAAGAGTATAGATGGAAGCAGTTAAATGGATGGTTGGATGTTCTATGATAGAACTCCTAGCGATGCACTAAAAGGGTTCCATAAAATCTAAAAAATGACTGATCACTTGAACACCACGATCCATTTCATTAAAGAAATCATTCTTCAATTCCAAGAACAATTTTTGTAGAGGTTTTATGGTCTTCAACTATTTCACCCTCTCCATGAGGGCCCTCTTCATATGAGTTATTCTAAAAGTCTCAACCAGAAATTTAAAATGGGAATTTAGATCACTATTCAAATAAATCATTTAGTGGTTATAATATATTGCTTTAGTGATAGTATATATATCACTATTAGAATCATTTATGCATTATTTAACCAATTTATAAATATAATCACCATATTATTTGATATAACAAAGGTCATTTGGTGAGAAGAATACTGATCGCATGTGAAAGCAAGAAGATATTTTCATATTATAGATCAGATCGGATCAACATCCACAGAAGAAGGAGCAGAAGGAGGTGGATCCTAGGTTGATGAGTCTATAGGACAAGACAAAATCTCTAGCCTATACAAAAGATATATCTCCCTTTTAGTAAAGATAGTACTTATGTTATTCACAGTGCTTTGGATGGAATCCATTTCCACTGATGGCCCCTTATTCTAATTATCAACATGTTTCATCTTCCAAAACATTTAAGGATAGTTATGAGAAAAATCCAATGTAATATGAAACATTATATAATATTCATTGATATTGGTCTCTTAAACTAAATAATATAAAATAATCTTACTAAGGATTGAAAAAGTTATTCACTTAAAGGAATCCATATCATCAATAGACACATAAATAAAGGTGGATGACATGAAAAAAGAGGACGAGGTGTCCTCTCCTAGTTGTGCATGGCTACATTTTTAAGTCTCGTGTCTAAAATATATACATCAGAATCCAAAGGTTCTATATAACCTTATGAATCTATCCATTATATCATATATCTGTGGATATCCCTTTTCCAAACTGAAAATGTAGTTCCACCATGATCTGGTGGACTACCCTGTTCAATGTTAACATCATTTTCATATTTTGACTTGATTACTCTAAACGAAGATGAGAGGATCCTTCGAATTTATCCCCCATAAAAGGTGATCTATCCCCATCTATATCAAAGTAAATATTTTAATTATGGATTCTATAATCATAAGTAGATAAAATGTCTATATCACTGGAATTTTTGCTAGATAAAGAAGAATGTGATTTTCCTTACCACTCACAACTAGAAGATCTGTTAGGCATAGAAATAATTGAATAATGGTTAGACTGCTCATACTTATTACCTACATCAACAAAATACATAGTATAATATGAAAGAACCACCATATCCTCATGATATTATGAATAATTCCACTTAATATGATCACTATTAACAACTTTTGTCTCTTATGAATCATCTCCTACCTTTATAAAATTCTTTCTGGTAGGAAGATAAAGAGGTTGATTGATAGATACATAAGATATAATATGAATATTATCCACATATGGTTCACTTACCACTTCCACAAAAATAGACACAGACTCTTATTCTATAGAAACACTGACATCCACATCAACCACAACTTCCTCTTCCTTATCATATGAGTATCATGCTACCTCATCCAGATCTCATCCAGGTTCAACCATGTCTCTTTGTCTATTAGGGTTTGACATTAGGAAAAATTTATAATATATATTATTACTCTTAACCACCCACTCCTTAAAAAAATCATGCCAATTTACCCTCATCTTATTGTAGGTAACTAAAATCTGGAAGAAAAAACAACATTTAATCACTTTTTCATTACCTTCAGATACTAGACCTCTTGAATTCAACATGAAAGATATAAAATTAGGGTTGAGAAATGTTTTTAACCTAGAGGAATTATTTCTTATCTCAATCATATTAAACATTACATATCTACGTAAATTAATATTCTCACATATTTTCATGAGAAATAATAAAAAGATATCTTCATACCTCAATATGTTTAAATCCCCCTTATTGGTAAAAGACATGCACTATATTATCTTGAAAAACAATATGTATTCTCCATCAATCTCTATATATGCAAGCCTTCAAATAATTTCATTCCCATTTAACTCCAATTGTGCATCCTCAAGAACAAAATTCTCATGGTCAATGGGGATAATACTTTAGTAATCCTCATAAAATAATTTTTGAGGAATATTCCATAATATTTCTCACTTTTTAGAAGAAATGGTATGTTATTTTCCATCTATTAAAGTCCTGATAACATCATTATCTTTTATGAACTCATATGCCAAAAACCAATAGATCTTGTGAAACAACCTATGTTAGAATGGTTAATCATTCCATGAGAACCATTTGACGCATCCATATTCCTAGGTCGCATTCCACATGAGAGACATTCTCAAAAAATAACCATGTGACATGTATCTTTTCTCTATGACAACTTTTTGAGATTTTATTTGGGTATTCATCAATTTTTCAATAGGTCAAACTGATTTAACCATAGGTTTATTTGAGGGATCTGACTTATTAGGAAACATATTATGAAAATTTACCCACACAATTTTTGTATAGGTTCTTGGGACAAAGTAAAATGATTGAGGGTTGTAGGCTGAGATACAATGGATAAAGGGGTTCAAAGAAGTAGATTTAGAGAAAGGGTTGTAAAAATATAATTATAAGAAAATTTAAAAATTTAGGGATTTTAATTTGATAATAGATATAATATGACTAACAAAAATAGTTAAACCCGATATTAATTTTTAATCACATTGAATAGAAATAATGCGTCTAGGAATGATTGGTTCTATTGGTACTATATCATAGTTTATCACATTATCAGGTGTTGTTATTATCTAGAAGGTAGTACATTATGAACCCATGTCATGGTAACATTTAACGAGGCTTTGAAGAAAAACTATTCAAGGGTCAGTCTCTATAGTAGTATGTCTCAAGATTTATCAACACAAAAAAATGACTCACAATAAATAATCACAATAACATGACTCATGGCCTATCATAGTGGTTAATACCAACGGTAGATACCAATCTTGTAAATTTTCAAGGCCAAAACCAAAATCATTTTAAGAAAAAAATGATTGATAGAAATTATCATTCAATTTGGATATTCATTAAATCCCAACATCTCTATATTAAAATTCATTTTGAATATGTCTATCAGCTTATGTTTAGTACATATGACCTAAAGAGTTATATAACCATTTCAAAAATTGAATCTCAAATATTGTTCTCTTATATCAATATATTTGGTTCTAAAAAAAGCACATTGTTCATAAAAATGTTAATAGAACTTGTATGGTAACAATTTATAGATACCTATGGAAATTGACATCCAGAGTCTATAAAAGTATGTTTTACCTAAAGAATCTATCCAAAACTACTTCGTGAGTAATTTAAATCATCTTTAGTAGTGGATAATACAATAAAATTTTGTTTTATAATGACCCTTGAAACAAGATACATTCCAAAAAAGTTACAAGTTCAAGAAGATAATTTTCTATCTAATTTATAACCATCAAAATCATCAATTGAATAAATTTTTAGATGAAATTCATGTCCCCTAGAATAAGACAATCCTAAATTGATTGTACCTTTGTGGTTTTTGAAAAATCATTAGACTACAAGTAAATATGATTGTATTGTATTTTCATGAAAACAAGAACACATACACACACTAAACATTATTTCTGTCTGGATAGAATTTATATACAATAGGATTATAATCACATCTATCTAAGTGGATTGATCAACTGGATTCCCAGCCACATCAAGTATCAATTTATAGCTAGTATTCATGTAGGTATCACTATATTTAGTACTATCAAAACAAAGAAGATATAAAATGTCTTTAGTGTACATATATTTATTTAAAATAATTCAATATTAAATTTAAAAATTTTAAAAACCATGAGTGAATTTATGTTCACCTATTAAGCTTATTTCAAATTAAAATTTATTATTTTTCAAAAAAATTCTACCCAAAGAATTTATTGAAGATACAATTATAATATCATAAAAATATATTTTAATAACTAACCCACTTTTGAAATAATTTTTAAAAATTAATTGGTTTCAATTATTCCACAAGTAAAACATTTTGATATATAAAATGATCTGGTCCTATCATGATAAGATTTAGGATCTTGTTTCTAATAGTATAATTTTTTTGATAATTTTAATTTTTTATTTAGAAAGTGTGGATTATGAAATATTGGGGGTTTTCAACAAAAAAATTCTCAAATATATAACCATTTAATAATTCACTATAGAGATCTATTATATATTATCTGAAATTTAAATTTGATACATAGGCAAGAAACCTTTTTATGGATTCATTTCATGAAATTGAAGAAACGTTTTAATCATATTCAGTACCTACTTCTTAAATATATCATATTGCAAAATGTCATTATATATTATTAATAATTAAGTCTAAATCAATATCCTTGTTTTTAAAATCACATTTGGTGGAAATGGTTTGATAGTACTTGGGAATTTCATCTAGTACCCAGAATATAGTTATTTTAAATTGATTTAACTGTTCATGCATTTCCATTACCAAAAATTCATCATTAATTGGTACATTGATGTTCATAGATTCATCTTTTTACAAGAAATATTGACATTGAACATGGTTTCCAAGAGAAGATCTTTTATGGATGACTAGCTTGAATACCTTATTTTTTTAATTGATTTTTGAAAACCCCCATTTAGAGGGATGAGGGAGAACCCTTACAAGGCCTGTAGTCTATGATATCATTTCCTATAGGCTTGGAGACATTACATAACCCTTATGTATTATCAAAATCATACAAAATATGACTAGTTAAAATATCCCCTCACCAGCATATGCACTGTGACCATATCGTTACCTTTGAATTGTTGTTCGGCTTGTTTTCGTATATAGAGATGCACATTCCCAATGCCGATGGCAATTACACACCCTATCATTTTTTAAAATCTGTTTTCCTTTCTCTTGTATGAATTCCTTTATCTAGGTAACATTAAAAAACAAATAAGGATGGATATTTCTGTGTATTAATAACAATAAAAATAAAGGTTTATGAAACATGATTTTCATGTATAGTTTTAGATAAAATATGTTCATCATAGATGGGATAAGTTTCTACAGGACATCTGAAAAAATTATCAGAAGGTTTATCATTAATATCAAGATTGGAAAGATTATCCTCTATATTTTATAATTAGGTGTTTGGATCATGTGGATATATCTCATCAAACATGAAATGTATATATTAGTCTATAATAATATACAGTTTATTAAATACCCTATATGATTTATAGGTTTTATAATATTTAATGGAAATTCCTTAATTTATTATGGAAACAAACCAATCTAAATTTTTCTTTGTATTGATTATAATGACATTAAAAAAGTTAATTAAAAATTATTTAACCCTTTATTTTCTACAATTCAAAATTTGATACGGGGTCTTCTTTAAAAGGGGTCTAAATATAATTATATTTATTTTATAGAGATTTTTGTTCATATATTCTTCCCAAAAATAAATATCTAAATCATACTCACTAAGAATAGTTTGGGTAATCTATTAAATGGTTTTATTTCTCTTTTTTAATAAACCATTATTCCATGGGGTTTTTGGAGAAAAAAATTGTATCTATAACAATGATGTGAACATAATGATTTGATATTCTCCAACTCATGACCATGACAACTTATTAATGTCCTAATTCCTTGTCCCCTAATATTTTCTATAGATCTAGTATATTTAGAAAAATAAGAGATAATATCACTTTTATTGTTCAGGAAGAACACCCAGTTTTATCTTGAATAATCATCTACTATAACAAAGGTATTATTTTTTTATTAAAAAATAGAAACTACAATAGGTCCAAACAAATAAATTTACAAAAATCAAATGTTTCAGAAGTTATGACTTGTTTATTTGGTTTAGAAAATATTTTTTTACTTTTTAAATTTTGACAGGGTTTATAATCACTGTTTGTTGGGAATTATTATCAAGGTAGATACCTATGTAAACATATCCTATCTAGATATATAAGGGTGTACTAACTAAAATTTCCTAGTATTTTATGCCAAACAAATGATTATTTATTAAATGAAATAAAATAGTAAGAATTATTAGAAAATAAGAGATTCAAATCGACAAAATAAACATTATCATAACGCATAGAAGGAAAAAATCATTGTTGACATAAAATAATCTATATGAGTTATTTTTAAACATGAAACAGTAACCATAATTGCATTATTTTTAAATAATTATCAAATTATATTTTAATACATATGTAAATAATAATTTATATATTTAAAAAGTACTAGAGTTACTGATTTAACCGAGTCATATTTTTTTACCTTTTTCATTATGACCAAATGTTATATGGATACGATCCACTTTTTTAGATTCATAAATCTTGAGTAGTCCATAATCATATATTTGGGATATCCAATATCAAGATACCATAATTTATTACTCTAAATTTTTAATCATTTATCATAAAAATGATATTTAAACCAAAATTATTTTGCTACCCCTATTTTCTTGGGTCCAGATGTGTTAGTGATAAGTGTTGAAGGAATCAATAATTTTATTACTAGTTTCCTATAAGTAGAACATATAATTTCAGATATATTTAATTTATTTTTTCTATTATAATAAGAAATATTATGAGAAAAAGATGAACTTAAACTTGTTAAAAATTTATTTATATAAATATTTCTTTGTGGTAGTTGGTATCCAAATATTGTAGTATAATTATGTATAGTTTTTTATAAAGAATCGGTGTTAGTGATTTTATTCCATTAATGAATTTCTCTAGACCGTTATTTAATAACCCATTAAATAATTTTAGACCATCATTTTTCTTAAATAGTAGATCATTCTTATATTTCAGTACAAAGAGATCAGTTCTAAATTGTGCGATCATAACATGCCACTTATATAAACATTTATATTAATTCTATAAATCATTGAATGCATCTTCTAATGTATTAAAGTATTGAAATAGATCATCACGGGTAATATTTTATTCATTGTTTGTAGGCTCATTAGGAATAAAATTATGCACATGTTAATCAGAAATAAAATTTTACACCTCAAATATGTTTTTCATAAAACACATATTAACCCCATTATTTTTGTCTTCTCTACTAGAATCTTAGTCACTTGAACTATCCTCATAGTCTCTCCAAGTGGATTTCATAGAATTTTTAAGATTTTTTTTTCATTTACCCTTGTAGTTATTCTTATAATTTATCTATCAATGGAATTTTTTGGGATTTCCATTCAATTTTTACTCGTAATAGGATATTTCATTTGAGGAACCATCATTTAAACATTATTTTCTCCAATTTCCTTTTCTATCATTCTTGCCATCATAGTTTCATTTATAGAAGAACATATTTTTCATATATAACATTTTAATTCTTTGTTTAGGTGATATATTCCTTTATCACTATTAAATAGTGATTCATCATGACACTAACATTCAACATTGATAATATAATTTAAATTTGAGTCAGAAGCCATGAAGGCTACTGACTTCCTTTTTGGTTCATCCACTTCATCTATGTACACTAAGACTTCCTCTTCATACATCATGTGTTTTATAAAGATTTCCTTCATTGGGATATTACTAATGTTATGTAATTCACTCATAGAAATAGAGGTTCCACTTCATATTTTTGGTAGGAATCTCAGAATAATTATAACTTGACCCTTGTTAGAATTATTTTTCAATGTTTGTGCATCATGTTGATCATTTATTTAAACCCGTGATACACGTTAGAAATGGATTTATCATGATTCATCTTAAAACTATCATATTTAATAGTCTAATAATTTAAAATAATTTCTTTTACATTATATTTCCTTTCATTAGATATAACATGTGTATCCCAAATCACAAAATTATTACCACAAGATGATATTCTGTTAAATTAATCATATCCTAAGGCAAAATACCAAGCATTCATATTTTTACAATTATATTCATAGGAAAACATAGTGGAATCACTCCAATATTTTAGAAGGTCTTTAGTTATTGAATGTTCATGTTCAATAATTATCCAAATATCAAAAACCAGGATCATTATATAAAGTTTCTTCTTAATATTTCATTGAAAAATATTAGTTCCATTTAAAAAAGTTGTTTGATTAGTGTAAGTACCTTCAAATTTAGTATTATCCCATAAATATATAAATTTTTATGAAATATAAATTTTATATATTAAGTTAAAATAAAATACTATAATTCAAGGTATTTACAACGGGTTATTTGTGATGGGATCTCGTCGCAAATAAGCTTTAGCAACGGGGCCTCATTGTAAATAGACCATTGTAGAAAACGTCGTCACGAAAAATATTATTTGCGATGGGCCCGTCACAAATAAAAAAAATTTCGACAGGAAACATCACTGTCACAAATAAGTCTCCAATTATATATTTTATATAAATATAATCTCTTTTTTAATGTTCTTGTCGCAAATACATTTTTGTGATAGGCTCGTAATCCTGTCGCAAATGCTTTCTGAAAATATTTTATAGACTATTTGCGGCGGACTCGTAATCCCGTCGCCAATACCTTTTTTAAGAAATTTTTTTTAAACTATTTGCAATATGATCCCGTCACAACAGATCCCGTCACAAATAATAAATAAGTTTTTTTAAAAATAAATTTATTAAAATTATGATTATTGAAAAATTAATTTTAATATTTTCAATATAATAAATAAATATATTAAAAATCTCAATATTCACAAAAAAATATTAAAAAAATAAAAAAAAATTATTATGATTTTGGAAAAATTAATATTAATATTTTTAAAATAAAAAAAATATTAAAATTCTCTATATTAACAAATAAATATAAAAAAATCATAAAATATTATTATATTTATTATTATTATTATTATAATAAATAAAAATTAAAAAATATAACCCTGAAAAAATATATTTAAATAAATTATGAATAAAAAAATAATATTAACATTATTAAAATTTAAAAAAAATATTAAATTTCTAAAAATTCACAAAAACAAATCATAAAATATTATAAAATAAATTATGTAATAATCGAACAAATATAAAAGATAGAAAGTGTAAATAGTTCATATTACAACAAATTTAAATTCAAATGTTTATGAGATAAAAAAATAACTAGGGGGTCATCTTTTGGAGGAGGTAGAGGAAAATCCATCCCTAAACTACGAGTCAGATGACGCATGTACTCTATCTTCTCATGATGCTGCTACTGCAATCGACACATCTCCTCCTCATGTTGCTGCTGCTACTGCTGCTACCATCGATGCATCTCCTCCTCGTGCTACTGTGGCTACTGTTGCTGCTGCTACTGACACATCTCTTCTTGCTACTGCTGCAAACTCTCTATAGGGGCATTCTGAGTTCAGAACTTCTCCAGATACTGTGAGCCCGAAGATGATGCCTCTCCATGAGCTCCTCTCGAGCTGGATGCTAACATCGCATCAATACGATAATAAGTATCAGGAGTCACATGAGAGCTGATACGAACTACTCGGCTCTTCTCAAAGCCATAGTGAGTTGCCTACATCTATGTCGTCTTGTCGAAATGGTGGGCACTAGTCTAATCAGTCGCCTTGTCCTGACCCTCAGCCTGTGTTTGAGATGTCACAGCCTCATATGACTCCTTCAATTCCAATTTGAAATTAAATTTATGAAAATATTATATGCAGTTAATTGTCAAACTAAAAAAAATAAGACTAACCACAATATGATGCTGGCGATAATCTCAAATCTCTCTGGTGGCTGGATCACTATACTTCATCCGTTAAATATCATACTATGTAATATTTGGATCCTCAACTGTCTATATGAATATAAAATAAACTGTTTATATTTGAAGTTATATAAATTATTTAAAAAAATTACTTACAATATGCTCTCTATACGTACTAAATGTACAACTACCAGCTCGATGGGTCACCTCCTATCTCCCCCAGTTCTGCCGACACAATGAAGTCTTCCTCTGAAATCCACCACCCAAACATTGTACACATAATCCATCCCAAACCTGAGATAAAATTTACTATGGTCAGTGGGCTCTACATGGCTCATCAAATAATGTCTCTCCTTTCTTAATGGTCGTCTTTGTCAAATTGTGAAAAAAATGATGCAAACTCTCACGCATTGCCATCTCCCATGCTGTGTGGATTTCGTCACGCATGCTATCATCCATGGGATACCATAAACCATAAAAATAATTTACAACATCTTGTTATTAATAAACGAAAATTCAAAATAAATATTATTTTTTTACATACCAGCCAATGATTGTACATGCCGAGCTGCACAGAAATAGGGATCTGTTTCCATGTGGTCCATGGCTAAGAAAAATAATTGCGCAAGATAGCGCAACCCTGTCCAATAGCTACATGCGAAAAACTATGAAAAAAGAATAAATAGTCAAACAATTACTATATATATAAATAAATTAATGAAGTCTAACAAAAATATACAGGTTAAAATACATACGTGTGCGTAGATAAAAGTCAAGACATGGATGTTGCTCGAGGATAGGGTTAGGAATCATCAGTCGCGCAAGACCGTGCCCCCTCCGCATACCTCCTGAACCACTAGTAGGGTGAGGGTCAGATGATCCCACATCCCCCTCATCCAAAGGTAGCTCATCCTCCTCTAACTCACACAATATATCAGAGTCCATCTGAAACACAAAAATATTGTTGTAAGCCGATAGTTGAAAATAACATATATATATATATATATATATTAATTATGATCATAGCCGGCATTTAACTATGCCAATGTTCACTTTCATGATCATCATCATATCTAACGTTGTCAATGTCTTAATATTCCCTCTCGGTATCATCAATGTCTATATGAGTATCAAATTCATCATCCCTTGTCATTTCAGTTTCATTTGTAACATTATTAACATCTTCGTCACCATGGACCCCTAATTGTGGGGTTTCCACATAGATACTAACGTTTCATTGTGAAAAAGATTGATTTTGAGTAGTCTCTTTAAAAAAATCAATTTCTTCCACTTCATCAAAACCAAATTCAATTTGAGTGAATTTATTTTCCTGTGATTTTATTTTTATTATCCTCCACTAATCACCCAGGTCCCTTGAAGTAGAACAATACTTTACAAAATAAATTTGATGTGCCTGTTGAGCCAGAAAAAGTGGTTCATTTACTAAAATAAAACTTTTATAGTTAATATCAATGATTCCATGATTCTGATGAACACACAACCCTCTCTTAGTATCCAACCACCGACATTTAAACATCGTTATGTAATTTTTTCCAAGATAACATAGCTCAATAATTTCATCCAGAATGCCATAAAATTCAACATTAGTTTCTCTATGATTTGATCCTATCAAAAAAACACTACTGTTCATTGTATTTGTATTCCCCATATGCACATGTATGAAATCGAAAACCATTATCAACATTTCCATTATATGATTTAACTATTTTAGATGGTGGGTTACTCAATATTCATAGTTACTTATCAATTTTATCAATATTTTGAGACACCTGAAAATTTTTAAAACAATTATCAATATAATAAATAGTAATCTGAATTGATATTAAACCATCATTAATTTATGTTACCAGCTTTTGAAACCATTGAGATCTTTTTTTTTTGTCTGCATTCTTCAAGAGAAGATACTGTAATTTGTGGAACTTGATATTTGATATGATTATCATATAATCCAAAAAATAAAATTAGTTTACATACTGTAACATAAATTATAGAATAATTGATAGAATCACTCATAGTAAAAATGTTTTCATTTCCTCACAGTTGAGAAAAATATATGTATGAGCTTTGGGATGTTCATCATCTGAAAGACATCGTTCTTGAACTCCACTGAATCCATGATTTTGCTGATTAATACATGATAAATGATTTTCCATTTCATCATTAAAATTTACCTCATTCCATCCCATGCAATTTTGTTTTGAGGGATTTTAAAATTCAAAATATTCAGAGCAGAAAGAAGAAATTTCCTCTTGAAAATAAGATTCATCAATTGATCCTTCGAGTGATGTTTTGTTACGTACCTTTTTCTTCAATTTCTGCATGCATCTCTCGAATGGGTATATCCATCAAAACTGTACTGGACCTCCACATTTAGCTTCATGTAGTAAATGTAATATCATAAGGTCCATTGAGTCAAATAAAGTAGGTGGAATTATTTTTTCCAGTTTACATATAAATACAGCATCATCTTCTTCCAGTTTTCTTAGAGCATCATAGTCAGTTGTCACTGCACAAATGTTTTGAAAAAAATATTGATTTGTCTGTTATAGAATATGAAATCATAGAATTAAAAAACCCTTGAATCTCATTGGCATAAGTCTTTCCATTATATGATGAAAATAATGACTTTTTAATTCAGTAATAGAAACATTATGAATACATCTTCCTAAATTGGAAGCATACCCATCTGAAAGTCTCAAATCTGAAATCCACTATCAAAATAATAAATGAATCTCTTTGGACAGTGTATAAGATGCTTTTAGAATCATTCACCTCTGTGATCTGAAATTTTCAAATAGTTCAAGATCTTTCACCTGCAAATATGGTAAATATCTAATCGTGCTTTTACAATATCTTTGGTCTTAGCTGGTGTATCCAAAACTGTATGAAATAAATTATCAAAACAGTTCTTCTCAATGAGCATGGAATCCAACATGTGTTGGACCAACAAATCAGACCAATATGGGAGATCTCCAAAAATTCTTCGTTTTGTCCAATTATATTCTTTCCCTAATCCATGAATTTAATGTTGTTTTAATGTTGGCCCAAATGTGATGCGAGGTAATGAAAATACAACTAAGTTTAACTCTGTACCTAATATCATTTTTGGAGGTTCATCCCTTTCAATTGTGCCTTTTTTGAAATGAGATTTGTTCCTTCGAAAAGGATGATTGGTTTGAAGAAATCTGTTATGACAGTCAAAATAGAATGTTTTTTTTTCATTAACGAGCATAAAATATTTTTTTTCATTCATATAGTAAGGAAATTATTTCGGACCATGTGTACTCCAGTCTGATAACATTCCATATATCAGAAAGTCACTAATCGTCCACATTAATGCAGATTTTAATGTGAAATTTTGTTTGGCATCAACCTCATATGTACTAACACAGTTACCCCACAATTCGTTTAACTCATAAATCAATGGTTTCAAATAAACATCAGTATTCATTTTTGTACGTCCTAGGATTAATAAAGTCAACAATATATAGGGATCATTCATCAACATCCATGTAAGTATATTGTACTGAGTTATAAAGACAATTCAACATTAATACTGACTACCATAAGAACCAAACTGACAGATTCCGTCAGTAGAAAGACCCAATAAAACGTTTCGGGCTGTTAAAGAAAAAGACGGATGGAGACAATAAAAATGTTTCCATGAATCACCACCAGATGGATGATTCAAGATTTTACCAGTTGAAATTTTGGTTTTGTTTCCTGAAATAATTGATGATGTGTTATGAGACACAAATAAACTTTGTAGCCTGGGGGTAAGGAGGAAATGTATAATCTATTTTATAGGAATCGATCAAGACTTCACTGGTTGAGCTTCATTATACCTTGATTGTCCATATGTTGGACAACTATCCAATGACTTATTTTTTCTAGAATATAAAATGAAATAATTTTCACATGCATGAATCACATGATAACTAAGGCCTAGATTACGAACCAAACTCTTTCTCTCATAGTAATATGTAGGAAAAATATCTCCTTTAGGTAACATTGTTTTAACCAAAGAAAATATCTGATCAAAATAGTCGATTGATATTGCATTATCTGATTTGATAGCCATAAATTTTTCAACCACTTCTAATTTTCAAATCTTGCAACCAGGATATAATACATCCTCAACAGACCTCAAAAACTCATAAAATTAGGATGGTTCCAACTTAGGAGTTAAATCAATATCATTGCGAGTTTCAGTTTTTTGAACAGATGGACCTGATAAATCATTTACTAAATTTTGGAAATGTGATGGATCTAGAATCATGTTATCAGCATCTTCTCTGGAACTGTGTTCACCATGTTGATACCAAAAACTATAATCTGTTTGAAATCCAAACCATGAGAGATGTCACCCACCCTTGTCAAATGTGTCAAACGTTCTCAGAGAACATTATTTACAAGGACACTTAATTATGCCTTCTGAAACATCTTCTGGTTTTGATGTTGAAAATGCTAAGAATTCTTTAACACCCTCAGTATATACAAGATTTAAACCAGAACCATTTGGATTTATGTGTTGACTTATCCAAGCACGACCATCTAATAATGAATGATTTCGACTTCCTTATTCTATATTTTTATACAAAATATAAAATCATCACTATTTTTGAATATTTTGAACATATAAAAATACTATCTGAAAAAATAAGATAAATAATTACTGCTACTTCTTAATAATTTCCATTAATTATTGGTGACACAATTTCTAGTGGATTGACGACTTCTCTTTTGTCAAACGACTCATTTACTTGCATCTTTCTCACACTAGAATCACAATAAAGAATCTGGTCGTGGGTAGACATATTTATTCTCATATGCACAATAATGAATATACGTTTCTCTGACCAGATTCTTCATTATGATTGCAGTGTGAGAAAGATGCAAGTAAATGAGGTGTGAGACAAAAGATCCCCCTCTTCGTCAATGAATCATCTTCTTCTAAATGTAACCTCCTAAAAACATTATAAAATATATGATCATAGGAATTCATTTTCAATCTCATTTATATGAGATTTAATATGCCTATGTAGAATCACATCTTTCATATTATTATCTGTCGGTTAGAGTTGAAAGGAGAAAATTCATCGAGCAAAAGGAGTGTCTTCAATCCACTGGAAATTGTGCCAGGTTCTTGGAATTTATTAAAATTTATAAAAAAATTCTAACTATTCCTAAATAGTTATTACTATTTATTAACTAATTATTACTAATTATTACTATTTATTGATAATTATTCCTATTTATTACTAATTATTCTTAATTATTACTAATTATTCTTAATTATTACTAATTATTCTTATTTATAACTAATTATTCATATTTATTACTAACTATAACAATTTATTACTAAGTATTACTATTTATTAATAAGAATTACTATTTATTAATATTTATTACTATTTATTACAATTTATTACTATTTATTACTATTTATTACTAATTGTTACTAATTATTACAATTTATTAATAATTATTACAATTTATTCCTATTTATTAATAATTATTCCTAATTATTGCTAATTACTCATCATGAGTGCTAATTATTCCTAATTATTACTAATTATTTCTATTTATTTCTATTTATTGCTAATTATTTCTAATTATTCCTTATTATTCCTAATTATTGCTAATTATTACAATTTATTCCTATTTATTTCTAATTATTGCTATTAATTGCTAATTATTCCTAATTATTTCTAATTATTCCAAATTATTTCTAATTATTCCTAATTATTCATAATTATTAGAAATTATTAGTAATTATTACTAATTATTAGTATTTATTAGTAATTGTTAATAATTATAGCTAATTATTACTAATTATTACTAATTATTATTAATGATTGCTAATTATTCTTAATTATTGCTAATTATTCTTAATTATTGCTAATTATAACTAATTATTTCTAAATAATACTAATTATTATTATTTATTCCAAATTATTAGTAAATATTACTAATTATTAGTATTTATTCCTAATTATAACTAATTATTATTATTTATAACTAATTATTCATATTTATTACAGACTATTACTATTTATTACAAACTATTACTATTTATTACTATGTATTACTAATTTTTAATATTTATTACTATTTATTACTATTTATTATTATTTATTACTATATATTACTAATTATTACTAATTATGTCAATTTATTACTAATTATTACTATTTATTTCTATTTATTACTAATTATTCCTCATTATTGCTAATTACTCCTAATTATTGCTAATTATTTAGAATTATTGTTAATTAATACTATTTATTTATAATTATTTACTAATTAGTTCTAATTATTCCTAATTATTCATAATTATTGATAATAATTACAATTTATTCTTATTTATTGCTAATTATTGTTAATTAATGATAATTATTGATAATTATTGCAAATTATTTCTAATTATTGCTAATTATTCCTAATTATTCCTAATTATTTGTACTTATGAGTAATAATTTCTAATTATAAGTATTTATTAGTAATTATTACTAGTTATAGCTAATTATGTCTAATTAGTGCTAATTATTCCTAATTATTGCTAATTATTGCTAATTATTGCTAATTATTACTAATTATTACTAAATATTACTAATTATTAGTATTTATTCATAATTATTAGTAAATATTACTAATTTTTAGTATTTATTCATTATTATTACTAATTATACATAATTATTACTATTATTCTGAATTATTACTAATTATTCCTAATTATTACCCATTATTCCTATTTTTTAAAAGTTATTTCTATTTATTACTAATTATTGCTATTTATTACTAATTATTGCTAATTATTTCTAATTATTTCTAATTATTATTAATTATTGCTAATTATTGCTCTTTATTTCTAATTATTGCTAATTATTGCTAAATATTGCTAATTGCTACAAATTATTGCTAATTATTGTTAATTATTGCTAATTATTTCTAATTATTACTAATTATTGCTAATTATTACTAATTATTGCTAATTATTAGTATTTATTTCTAATTATTGCTAATTATTTCTAATTATTGCTAATTATTCCTAATTATTGCTATTTATTGCTAATTATTAGTATTTATTGCTAATTATTATGTTTTATTAGTAGTTATTACTAATTATTAGTATTTATTACTAATTATTACAATTTATTACTAATTATTATAATTTACTACTAATTATTTTTAATTATTGCTAATTATTTTTAATTGTTGCTAATTATTTATAATTATAACTTATTATTGCTAATTATTACTAATTATTGCTAATTATTCCTAATTATTGTTTATTATTCCAAATTATTGTTAATTATTACTAATTAATAGTAAGTATTACTAATTATAAGTATTTATTCCTAATTAATCATAATTATTTCTAATTATTAATAAATATTCATATTTTTAAATATCTATTTCTATTTATTACTAATTATTTCTATTTATTACTAGTTATTTCTAATTACTTCTAATTATTACTAATTATTCCTAATTATTCCTAATTATTCCTAATTATTGCTATTTATTGCTATTTATTTCTATTTATTGCTAATTATTTCTAATTATTCCTAATTATTGCTTATTATTAGTATTTATTGCTAATTATTAGTATTTATTAGTATTTATTACTAATTATTAGTATTTATTACTAATTATTATAATTTATTAATAATTTTTACAATTCATTACTATTTATTACTATTTATTAATAATTATTTTTAATTATTGCTAATTATTACTAATTATTGCTAATTATTACTATAACGCCCCGACCCCAGATTCCAAGAGTCGGTGCATTATTTTAATTCATTGGCATGATTACAAAAAATCAAGTCCCGAAAGACCGATCAGTTTATCAGTATTAGAAAATAGATTACATACACGGACGTTACATTACACTTTAGAAAATAAAACACATCATAAATGATCCTTTTAGAACGCCATTAATCCCATAGCTTAACCATGCTTATCAATCATAATACACTTCTTAGAATCCTGAGAAAATTAAAACATAGAAAGGGGTGGGTTCAGACGCTCAGTAAGGATAACTAAAACAAATTCCTTTTAAAGTTGAACTTCATCATCACATGGAAAAAATAAAATAAAATAATTCCATTAACTTATTCACATGGATATTCTAATAGTCGAATAATCACATGCAATATAAAAAAACCACTTTCATTATGATGAAATGCATAATGCAAGACTATCATAACCACATAGTCAAGGTCTTGTGCCATGACTAAAAATAAGATTTTGTCAAGGCCTTGTTCCAAGAAACTAGTTTGTCTCATGAGACCTACCGATGCATCGAGGAGCTATAGCGGGCTCCACCTGTCATTTACTAAGTCCAAAGCATTTCTCATAAGAAGAGGATTAAACATAACATAAACAATCGTATTAAAACAAGAATACGAAATGTCAATACATTCTCCATAAACCATGAATGGTATAAAAATAACACATCCACAATCAAAATATCACAAATCCATCAACACAATATGGAAGTTTTGTATCATAATAAATCAACTTCAAATAAGCATAAAATCCATCAAAGGATGTTGACAAAGTTGAAATCAAAAATATTTGACGGAAATATCTCTTTTTTTGAAATCATTGAAAAGTCACACATTTATAAAGGAAGTAATTTAAAAGTTATTTTGAACCAAATTGTCCCATACTATTTTGAAACATTTGAAAAGAATTATCATTTCATAACATTCATGTCCATATAAATAAAACCTTAAAATCATTTTTTAAAAACATATACATTAATGAAAAATATTTAGAAATATAAATCTTTAAAACATTTAAAATTTCGATCTTGATAAAGGATACCAATCACAAATCCTTAAAATATTCATTTGGAAATCAATTTTATAAAAAATGGACATGGATGATAAAAATGTCCCAGTAAATACTTACATATAAACAACCTCATATAATAATGATATTGAGTAATTAACCCATACCTTGAACTTTCCTTTGGTATAGGGCACGTTTAACCTCCTGTATGAAGATTGTACTATGTTATTAAATTATACAAGAACCATATTAATATTTCTGATATCATACATGATTCATGTATGACTCTATACTACCCATTTAATAATAATTTTCATGTTAAATTAACATTTCAAGTAATAATCACTTTCTTTATCATATATGTTTTAACTTGTTACTCTTGATTGTGTCAAATAGACCATGATTTAAATACTTCCAAAATATAAAAAATGTTTTATAAATCATATATATTTAGAACATAAATATGTATAATAGACATATATATGAAATGAAAAACAATGTTTATGGAGACGGTAGTTCGTACGTACGCATAAACGTTCTTTCCGTTTTAATATCGTGTTGAACTGAACTAAGTGAATAATATATATGTAAGTAAATATATATATATATACCCATTAGAATTATTATGTCATATATTACATACTTATTAGTAATATATATATTTTTATAACTGTCGTTGGATGGTGAACCTGAAAATTAATCTCATCACGTCTTGGAGACGATAATCCATGCGTACGCACGAGAGACAATATCATTTCTATAAAGGTGTCTAATTCGATGGTATATTAATATTATAGAGACATAATCATGTTATCGTCATTATTTATGTACATATTAATCATCATTATATCCATCCAAATAACATAGTGTTGAATAACAAATTACACCACGCCGTGGAGACGGTAAGACGTACGTACGCACGCATGGTGACATTATCATTGATAAGATGGATAGAATATATTAAATTTAATCCATATTTATAATAATATCATAGTATATAGAAGATACTGGAGTTATTGTTTGAGAATGTAAATAACAAAGAAAGAAGTAGTGGAAGAAGAAAAGAAATTGAAAGAGGGTGGTGAAATTATTATCTCTTCTACGGGTTCTTCCTTTTGATTTGATCAATAGGGCTCCTTGTGTTGGCTTTTTAACTAAAAGGGGGCCTCTAGAATGAAGGGAGTATATTTGAGAGAGTATTTGGGCAGATTTTGACCGAGCCAAAAGTCGTTGAAGGTGTGAATTAGAGAGAAGGGGAATGCCCTTTTATAAGAGGGGTGAGGGGAACCTTAGGAAAAACGTAAAATATTATTTTATAATAAATTCATATTCGGTTTATAGTGGCTACAAAGTGACTTATTTTCAAGCTATGGTGGGTATGGTATGCAATGCTCCTATCGAATAGGTTTTAGACTAGTTTATATTACCCTTTTAACCTTATCATTTAAATTTCACTCTAAGTTAAATAATTTAACTTTTACCGAGTCATCTTGTATTCTTACACTATATGGTTAATAAACATACTACAAACATCCAATATAACCCCAATTTGTAAATTAATGTCATATATATTATTATATATGTCTTTTGGTTGAACCTTATATTTCTGTTTTAATTAATGTTTTATGTCAATTTTGACGATATTGGGTATTTGTTTTCTGTTAAAATCATAACAGCATTAATACTTCAAAAAAAAATTCATCTAACCCTACCTAACATGTAAAATTAACCTATAAAATTAGTGTAATTAATAAAAAGTATCAAATTACATTTATTTGCATATTTATAATATCAATTAGTTTAATATTCCATTAATTAGGTAATTACTGCATCACCATCGTGTCATAAATAAATTAAATTATTTTATGTCTAAAAATTATAAATAAAATACCATTATGTAAGAAATATTTATATATTTTTAATGAATATTTATAATCGAATTTATCTTCTATATAACCCAATATTAAAAATGGTTTAGTTATTAAACATTTCTTTTAACTCTTTTAACTCTTCTTTTAATTAAATAAAAACAATTGTCCTAATCTAATACATGTGGACCAAAGAGGTTAATATTTTATTCCTAAGGTTGTTTTTGGTCGAATTATAATTATCCAATAGAATTAGTAATGTGTTAGGGTAATAATAATATAATTTTTACCCTTAATTACCCTATTTATTTATAACTGTGGTAAATAAAAGAAAAAAAACTTACTATTCGCCAAAAAATATTTTTATCTTATTGAACCACATTTTACTCCTTGATATTAACCGTGTCTCTCGGATTTTCTAAATTCAACTTACAAATGTGGTAAATTTATGTTTTATGTGAATTTGTAAATTCTTCTAGGAGGTGGGTAAAAGACAGTGAAAAGTTCAATAAAATTTTATATATCTCATATTATTACAAAATGACTATAAATTGCATTGAACATATATAGGTATTATGTATCTATTATTACCTAAAATAAATTTTACTAAATGAAATAATCATTTAAATAAAAATTCAGTTTTAAACAATAACTCAGTGTCTTCACTATTCATCAAAAATTGAATGTTTTAAGAAAAATATAAAAAATTCACCCTAACCTACTATTGATATTCTGAATTCAAAAATGAACTATATATTACCAAATTCAAAACATATAAGTTGCATATATTAATTTATAATTAATTACTGTTTTCAAAACCAAAAATCGTATTTTTAAGAATCAATATCTATCAAAAGATTGACACTTCTTTATGTACAATATAATAGTGATATTACTTACAATTACTAGAATTGGATTAAATGAAAAAAATACAATCTATTTTTACTTCAAAACCATTAAAAAGTACAATTTATAACTATAAATTATTTTGATTTAAAAAAGTTGTTTTCAATTAAAATACAGTATTTCTCACTATTCACCCAAATATGAACGTTTTCAGAAAAACACCAAAAATTTATTGAAACTAAATTTTTATGTCCCGATTCTAAAGAAGTAGTTTATTTTGTCAAATCAAATGAATAAAAGTTTCAAATATTTTATTTCAAAAGGGTTCATCATTAAAAGGCAATAAAAGTGCATTTTTTGAAATAAAAACTTCCTTAATCTGAAACAAATTTATTTGTTCTCACATTTTGTCTAAGAAACTCATATTATGGATTCTAAAATTATAATTATTATATATTTAGTTCAATATTATGTTAATATTATTCATAACCGCTTTTGAATGGATTGTTTGGTAATCTTGTGGCACGCTCGAACATAGTGTTGCGTGTTGAGAATGTTATTGAATTACTTTGAAGAAATAAAGTACTATGAAGTCATGGGGTGTAACATTCTTCCCTCTTTAAATAAATTGCATCCTCACAATATAAAATTATTATTTGAAAATAAAAGTGTGAAAATAGAAAATACTTTTGTGGGAAAACCCCCATCGAAAATTGGGGTAATAAAATTTAGTCTTAATAAGAGGAAAAGGGGAAGGAAAATTTAACCACCAAATTCTGATCTCAATTAGGAAAACATTGGTGGAAATTAGAGACACATAATTGGAAGAATAATGTACGTATTTATAGGGAGTGATTGAGGTCATCAGTAACAAACAATTATAGAATTGAGGGCCTCAAATCCATCAATCTATGATGATTTAAAATATCATTGGTTCCACAATACATAAGGTATTAGTATAATGTATTTTTAGTTTTAATATCCCTTACCAAAAGTATAAGAATTAATTTCTTCTTATAATAAGAGAAGAAAAAATATATACTTGACAAGTAGAGTTCCATCTTTTAACTAATTTCAACCACAAACTCATCTTTCACTCTAAAAGATAATAGAACTAAAAAAATATATTTATCCTATTCGTATAGCTTTAAAAAAAACAAAAATATATTTATAATTCATCATCTAGACCTTTTAAAAAAACTACATTATTCAATCTAGTACATCAAATGGTTCAATGGTAGGTGATACACCCTTGTCGCCCTTCGGTAGCGGGATCAAGTCTCACGGCCTTGCCGGACGCGACGGGTTGCCACCTGACCTTGAGGCTGTCCTTTTTAAGAAAATCCAAAAATAATCTCAAACTAGACTTATCCAAAATACTTTTGTACATACTCACAATCCAAAATTTATAAGGAAGTTAAACACAATGAATATCTTTTTTTTCATGTAATTACATTTGAGTACCTCCATCATGTACTACTTTAAAACATGGTTAAACCCTGAATTACCACAAAACCTTATTTATTACATGTATGCCCCCTTCTTCCTTATAGAATATTGGATATAATTCTTCCATCCAAAAATTATGTAAACTCAATCAATGATGGAATATACAAATCATTAATCAATTTTTAGGTAGTCATGAATATCTAATACAATTTATCCAAATCAAACATATATAATTACAAAATCACTACCTCAGTATCAAAACCATATTATGGGTTATCTTTCTCTCAACCATATATTTTATAAAAATTTAACCAGTTATTGAGTCAATTTTCATGGTTTCTCACAATCTCAAGTCCTTAATGAAATAGTTCTGCAGTACAATCCTTATATACTCCATGATTATTATAACCAGTACATCATTGATACAACACATAAATGACATAATTATTTATTAAAAACATAATAAATCTAATCATTCCTCCTCATCTTTGGTAGTATCATAACATAATTATTATCCAATAGCATTAATTGGGGAATACTCTGATGATTTGGACATTAGTTCACATAGTGTCCCTACTCCTTGCAGATGAAGCATTGTACATTTGAAACCTTTTTCTTACACTTTCAGTCATGTACATGGTGTCCTTTTTCTCCACACTTATAACAGACTACCATTCCCTTCAGGAATGTTCCAGGGTGTTTTTTCCCATTGTTATCACATATTGGAAAATCCTTCTTTTCCCTCTTCCCTTTATCCAAATTTCTCTCTTCCATCCTTTTATTCTCTTTCTTCCCTTTAAATCCATAGGACTCAGATAATTTTTTATTTATCTTATTAACATGTGATACTATTTCTTAATTTGTTGAGAATACATTGGAGACAATTTCCCTTCTAAATGTAAGCTCAATACTGTGAAAGATATGATCATTCTTACTCTTTGGATCAAACGTATTGCTGGAGTTCACATTCCTTCTACTGGGTACCATTTCTACACAATGGCATATGCTAGGCTAGTTTATTAATTGCAATGATTAAATTAAAATTTGTAAAATACCTAACATAAATTTAATAGATTATGGATATAATCCATAAAAATATTTTCTTTGAGGATGTATATACTCGTAAATCCTTAATAATGATTTTTAAAGAAAATGAGAATTATCCTAAGCATATACCTCAGGAGTTTCGTAACCAAGAGTGCAGCAAGGCCCATTATTGTGCACCAGTTCCTGTTTGAGTCTAGCTCAAATCGGTGTTTTTGGGTTTTAACACTAGGTATATCTGTGCCAGAGCCGCCTCTACTTGCTCATTTCGAGACAGGGATGCATTTTCTTGGAAAACACACAAAATCTCTACATTACCAAAATTCTAGGAAGTTCTTCTATACTAATCCTTAATTTCTATCATAGGGCGGTGTTCTCTAATCAGAGTTTATCTAAATCTAGTTTCCGAGGGTATTGTTATACTTACTCTAATACCAACTATAACGCCCCGACCCTAGATATCCAGAGTCGGTGCATTATTTTAATACATTGGCTTGATTATAAGGAATAAATTATCGAAATACCGATCAGTTTAGCAGTCTTGGAAAATAGATAACATATATGGATGTTATATTAAACTTTAGAAAATAAAACATAAAATAAATGAACATTTGAGAATTCCATTAATCCCCAATATAAACCCTTCTTATCAATCATAATTCACTACATGGAATCATGATAAAATTAAAACATTGAAAGGGGTGAGCTCAGATGCTCAGTAAGGATAACAATATAGCATAAACATTAATAAATAAGCATAAACATTTATGGTAGTGTTTATCTACAAAAAAAGCCTTTTAAACTTGAACTTTAGCATGAAATGGAAAAAATAAAATTAAATAATTCCATTTACTTATTCAGATGGATATTCTACTAGTCGAATAATCACATGAAATATCAATAACCACTTTCATAATGATGGACTGCATAATGTCAGACTATCATAACCACATAGTCAAGGCCATGTGCCAAGAGTAATAATATGATTTTGTCAAAGCTTTTTTCCAAGACACTAGTTTGTCTCATGAGACTTACCGATGCATTGAGGTGCTATAGCGGACTCCACCCGCCACTTACTAAGTCCAATGAATTTCTCATATGAATAGGTTTAAACATAATATAAACATTCGTATTAAAACAAGCATACAAAATGTCAATACATTCCTCATAAAAAACGAATGGTATAAAAATAACACATCAACAGTCAAACATATCACTAAACCATCAATACAATATGGATTTTTTGTATCAAAATAAATCAATTTCAAATAGGCATAAAATTTATCACAGG
Organism: Viscum album; assembly: GCA_963277665.1. Classification (NCBI taxonomy): domain Eukaryota; kingdom Viridiplantae; phylum Streptophyta; class Magnoliopsida; order Santalales; family Viscaceae; genus Viscum; species Viscum album. Next base: position 1,463,692,119 of record OY728125.1, on the reverse strand, counting down.
ATGTTGACCTAGATGAAATCAACACTACTTGAGAGAAATATCTCTTTTTTTAAATCATTGAGGAGTCAAAATTTTAATAGGAAGTAATTTAAAATATATTTTTGATCCAAATTTTCCCATACCACTTTGAAACATTTGAAAAGAATTATCATTTCAAAACATTCATGTCCATATAAATAATTCCTTCAAATCATCTTAAAAACATGGACATTAATTAAAAAGATTTAGGAATATAAATATTTAGAACATTTAAAATTATGATCTTCATAAAAAGTACCTTTCAAAAATCCATAAAATATTCACTTTGAAAGCATTTTGATAAAAATTGGATAGGGATGATAAAAATGTCCCAGTAAATACTTACACATAAACAATCTCTGATAATAATGAGATTGGGGAATTTTAAGCCTTTTCTTGCACTTTCCTTTGGTTGATGGTACATTTAACCTAATGTATTAAAATAATAGTATGTTATTAAATTATACCAAAACCATAAAAATATTTATGATATCATACATGATTCATTTATGACTTTATACTACCCTTCTAATAATAATTTGAATGTTAAATTAACATTTCGGGTAACAATCACTTTCTTTATCATACTTTTTTTAGCTTGTTACTCTTAATTGTGTCACATAGACCAAGATTTAAATACTTCCAGATTATAGAACATGATTTATATATCATATATATTTATAATATAAATATGTATAGTAGACATATATATGAAATGAAAGATACCGTTTATGGAGACGGTAGTCTATACGTACTCATAAACGATGTTTCTGTTTTCATATCGTGTAAGTAAATATATATATATATATATATATATATTATACATATCTTCTGTAGAATTATTATGGCACATATTACATACTTATTATTAAAATATATATTTTTTTAATTTTTAATGAATGGTGAATGTGGAAATGAATCTCATCGTGTCGTGGAGAGGGTAATCTGTACGTACGCACGAGAAATAATATCATTTCTTTAAAGGTGTGGAATTGGATGGTATATTAATTTTACAGAGATATTATAATATTATTTTCATTATTTATATACTTATTACTCATCATTATATCCATCCAAAAAACATAGTGTTGAATAACAAATTACACCACGACATGGAGACGGTAAGCCGTACGAACGCACGCCTTGTGACATTATCTTTCATTAGATGTATAGAATAAGGAATAAAGTTGTCCATATTTATAAAAACATCAAAGTATATAGATGATAATGGAGTTATTATTTTATAATGTAAATAACAAAGAAAGAAGATGTGGAAGAAGAAAAGAACTTGAAGGAGGGTGGTAATATTTTTACCTCTTCTTCCGGTTCTTCTTTTTGATTTGATAAAAAATGTCTCCTTATGTTGGCTTTATAACTAAAGTAGGGCCTCTAGGATGAAGGTAGGATATTTTAGAGATTATTTGGGAAGATTATGGCCGATCCAAAAGGCTTTGAAGGTGTGAATTCGAGTGAAGGGGAGTGAACTATTTTAAGAGGGGTGAGGGGAACCTTAGTAAAAACATAAAATATTATTTTATAATAAATTCTCATTCGGTTTATAAGGGTTAAAAAGTGACTTATTTCAAGGATATGGTGGGTATGGGTCGAAATACTATCAACCAATAGGTTTTAGACTTGTTTAGGATACCATTTTAACCTTATCATTTAGATTTAACTCTAAGTTAAATAATTTAACTTTTACCGTGTCTTCTTGTATCCTGACACTATATTGTTAATAAAATTACTATAAACTGCCAATCGAAACCCAATTGGTTCATTAATGTCAAAAATATTATTATATATTTCTTTTGGCATAACCTTATATTTTTCGGACCATTATCTAAATTAATAAAATTATATTTGTTTTAAAAACTACTTTATGTCAATTTTGAAACTATTTGGTATTTGTTTTTTGTTAAAACCTTATCAGCATTATTACTTCAAAAATAATTCATCTAACCATCCCTAACATGTCATATTAACCTATAAAATTAGTCTAATTCATAAAATGTCTCAAATTACATTTATTTGGATATTTATAATATTAATTAGCTTAATATTCCATTAATTAGGTAATTATTTAATCACCATTGTGTCATAAATATATTAAATTGTATAATGTCTAAAAATTATAAATAAAATAAAATTATGTAAGAAAACTTTTTATATTTCTAGTAAATATTTATAAATGAATTTATCTTATGTATAACCCTATATTAGAAATGTTTTAGTTATTAAACATCAATTTTAACTCTTTTAACTCTTCTCTGATTTAAATGATAATAAATGTCCTAATCTAATCCATGTGGACCAAAGAGGTTCATATTTCATTCTTATGGTTTCTTTGGTCGAATTATACTTATCAAATAGAATTAGGTCATGTGTTAGGGTAATAATAATAATATAATTTTTACCCTTAATTACCCTATTTACTTTTCACAGTGGTAAATTAAACTATAAAGTTACTATTAACAAAAAATTATTTAATCTTATTGAAACAAATTTTACTCCTTGATATTAACTGTGTCTCTCATATTTTCGATATACAACTCACATAAGTAGTAAAATTATTTTTTATGTGTATTTGCAAATTCTTCTAGGAGGTGGGTAAAAGACAGTGAAAAGTTCAATAAAATTTTATATATCTCATATTATTAAAAAATGAATCTAACGAGTTACATTGAATATATATAGATATTATGAATCTATTCTGACCTGAAATAAATTTAAATAAAATAAATAATTATTTATATAAAAAGTTGGTTTTAAACAATAACTTAGTGTTTTTCACTATTCATCAAAAATTGAATGTTTTCAGAAAAATATAAAAAACTAACCCTAATCTAATTTTGATATTCGAATTCAAAAATGAATCCTTTTTTACAAAATTCAAAACATAGAATTTTCATTTATTAATTTAAAATTAATTCCCGTTGTCAAAACCAAAAGGCATATTTTTAAAAAACAATTGATAACAAAAGATTTACAATTGTTTATGTCCAATCTCAAAGTGAATTTACTTACAATTATTATCATTGGATTAAATGGTAAAAATATAATATATTTGTACTTACAAACCATTAAAATGTACAATTTAACACAATACATTATTTTGATTAAAAAAAGTTGTTTTCAGTTAAAATAAAGTATTTTTCACTATTCACCCAATTATGAAAGTTATCAGAAAAACACAAAAAATTTATTGAAACTAAATGAATATGTTATGATCCTAAAGCAGAAATTTATATTGACAAATTGAATAAATAAAAGTTTCAAATCTTGGATTTAAAAATGGTTCCTCATTAAAAGGCAGTAAAAGTCCATTTTTTGAAATAAATACATATTTTATCTAAAAAAATTGAATATGTTCTTACAATATGTCTAGGAAACTCATTAAATTGATTCTAAAATTATAAGGATTATTTATATAGTTCAATATTTAGTTAATAATATTCATAACCGCTTTTGAATGGATAGTTCGGTAATCTTGTGGTGAGCTCGAACCTGGTGTTGCGTGTAGTGCAAGTTATTGAATTAGATTGAAAAAATAACGTACAATGAAATATTGGGGTGTTATAATTACTAATTATTGCTAATTATTCCTAATTATTACTAATTATTACTAATTAATAGTAAGTATTACTAATTATAAGTATTTTATCCTAATTATTTGTAATTATTCCTCATTTTTTCTAATTATTCCTAATTATTCCTAATTATTCCTATTTATTAATATTTATTTCTATTTATTACTAGTTATATATATTTATTACTAATTATTGCAAACTATTGCTAATTATTACTAATTATTCCTAATTATTTCTAATTATTGCTAATTATTGCTATTTATTTCCATTTATTACTAATTATTTCTAATTATTCCAAATTATTGCTATTTATTTCTAATTATTAGTATTTATTAGTAATTATTAGTAATTATTAGTATTTATTAATATTTATTACTAATTATTACAATTTATTAATAACTATTACAACTTGTTACTGTTTATCATTAATTATTCCTTATTATTATTACTTATTCCTAATTATTACTAATTATTCCTATTTATTACTAATTATTACTATTTTTTACTAATTATTCATAGTTTGTTACTATTTATTGCTATTTATTACTAATTATTGCTATTTATTGCTAATTATTTCTAATTATTGATAATTATGCATAATTATTTATAATTATTACTAATTATTGTTAACTATTCATAATTATTGATAATTGTTACTAATTATTGCTATTTATTGCTATTTATTTCTAATTATGGCAAATTATTTATAATTATTGCTAATTATTCCTATTTGTTAGAATTTATTTCTAATTATTAGTATTTATTAGTTATTATAAGAAATTATTAGTATTTATTACTGATTATTACAATTCATTGCTAGTTATTACAATTTATTTCTAATTATTACAATTTCTGACTAATTATTATTAATTATTGTCATTTATTTCTATATATTGCGAATTATTTCTAATTATTACTAATTATTGATAATTATTCTTAATTATTGCTAATTATCATAATTATTACTAATTATTACTAATTATTAATATTTATTCCTAATTATTACTAATTATTCTTAATTATTACTAATTTTTCCTATTTATTACTATTTGTTGATATTTATTACCAATTATTATTAATTACTACTAATTAATTATATACATTACTAATTATGGTTAATGATTAATAATTACTGCTAGTTAACAAAAATTAATACTAAAAATTTCAATTTATTAGTACAAATAAATACTAATGACAAAAAAATTTAAATTTAATTTAATTACAACTAATCAACAATAAAAAAATTAACATAAAATAATGAAATAAATAATGAATTAAAATAAACTACCTTCAAGACTGATTTTTTATTCATGGAGACGGCTTCACAACTTATTTGTGAAAAAAAAAATTAACTTAGAAAAATTATCTCTCTAAAATCCGAGTTTAGAGAGAAACATGATCTAAAATTTGAGTGGAATGAGAGGAAAACGGATTGTGGTATATATAGGTTAAATTATTTGTGATGGGATTATTTGCGACGAGTATCCCGTCGCAAATAGTATCTTTTATGACGGACCCGTTGCAAATACCTACGCCTGTATTAATTACTATTGGTGGTTAAAAAGTTATTTCGGACAGGACCCATCACAAATTGTCCCTACAGACACACCTTTGGCAACGAGATGACATCCCAACGAAACAACCTATAAACTGCTGTCGTTTATTTGCGACGAGGCCCGTCACAAATACTTAACTATTTGCGATGGTGGGATCCCACCGTCGCAAATAAACTTTTCATGGTTTTGTGTGCTATCCACGCAAAACTATTTGCGACTGGAGACGAAATCTAGTCGCAAATAGTTGGTTATTTGTGATGGGTCGTTACCCCCATCCCAAATAACCTCTTGGACGGTCCTTTTGGATGGTACTTATTCGCGTCATAAAATTCCCATCACAAAATCCCCTTTTCCCGTAGTTATAGTATCATAGTAAAAAGTAATTTTAAATTTGATATTATTCTAAATGTTGGTCCATTAGAAATCTCAAGAGGGGGTGAGTTGAGTTTCCAATAAAATTTAAGTTTAATTTTTTTTAAAACTTATATCCCCAAATTTAATAAAAACTCAAAGTTGAAAAATAATAGAATTATAAAATTTGATATTTGGAAAATCATATCAGAAGCCCAATAATTTCTTAGTTAAAATACATTTCCGAATACTCTAGCTTTTGAATCAAATATACTCTTATTAAACACTATATATAAAGTACTTATTAAAGTTGCCTATCATTTTTTTGTTTAGATGTTTAGAAAACTGAAAATGGTTTGTTTTAACCCAATAAAATAAATGAAATTATATTATAATAAAATCCACAAAGTATAATTTTAAACAAGGGATTCAATCTCAGGATGATAATAAATCCCCTCCACTTGGAAATTTTCTGCTTCTACGTAGGTTATTATTCAATAGACTACTCAAAAAAATTAATCAGGTTTTACGAACAATAGCACAAAATAATGTCTTAGAAAACCCCATTTCCTTAATTATATGTTGAATGAATTAAGAACACTTCATATAAAACCTCTTCAATGGATATATGTGTGAATAAAAATGAAGAAAGTAGAGAGAGTGTCAAGGATTATCCAATATTGCATAGGATACTATGTTTTATAGATAAACATGATAAACAAACCAATCTAAAATATAAATCATACAGAGTATTAAAAATAGTTTATTGGTTAAAATATGTAGTTTCCCTCAATCCAAATAGCTTCAGTTGTTTAAGAGTCCATGAATTTGTCTTTGGAAGGAGCTTAAATAAGTTTGATAGAAAAGGCATGAATACAGAGGGTCACCGATTTTGTGAAAAGCATTAGATTTTTTCTTTGATTTTTCAGGTTTTCAAAGAACATGTTTCTCAATATATCATTTTTTATAGTGAATGAATGTCTATATTTCAACGTACATGCATGTAACACTATCTCTTTTTTCACACAAGGGATCTACTTTTGAATTTACAGAACTCTAGGTCCAATTATCTATTTCAAAATCTTACTATAAAATCTTAATCCTCGTACTATAAAAAATCTAGATAGGACTGAATGCGTCTTTACGATAACCATATAGTTGTTTATGAATAATAATTTTAAAATCCATATGCTTTTGTCAAATATTAGAGGAACAAACTAGCCATTGGAGATTTAATTTTAAATTTATTTCTAGACAACAACTACATCTTTTTAGTAGTAGCTTCATTAAACGTAGATTCACTAGAAGTAGCTCTTTTGAATGGAAAATTATTCAGATTGTAGAGGCACCTAGTGGTTAATACATATAACATTATTGGTAAATTTTTTTGGTGGTAGCTCTGCAGAGTGGAAGCTTCATCTTGAAGAATCATTGATGAACAAATGTTAGATATATATGATTGTAGATCAATCTGGAAGAAGTATCGTGTGACAATAAAATTTCTCGATGGAAGAAACCCAATCAACAATAGATCTATTTTCACCAATATTAGTATTGAGCAATAATTGTATCAATTGATTGTAGTTCTACATAGTAGTATAGGTAGCTTCTCTCACAGTACTAAAAAACATACTATAAATATAGGTGGTCATTCTCAGTCCTAGATAAAATCACTGATAAAGGTCCCCTTTATTAGCGCTAAATAAAATATATTATAAAGTGTGGTCTTTATCAGCCCAAAATAAAATTATTAATAAATACCACTCATTATCCATTATTTTTTTACCACTGATAAACTGTTTTCCTACATAGATTCATTCCACATTAAACTTTTTATTTCTATGGTAATCTCTTTATAAGCATGGGTGGTCCACCATCACATCATGTCATGGTTGCACGAGATTGTTACCAGTATAGATTATACCATACACGAGCCTCATGTCTTGGACCATACACTTGGCATTCCACCTTCCCTATAGGTATACCTAACCCATATACATCAGACCAATACATAGCCTACTGACCTAATATTGATCATTTATTATATACTCTAATAAAAAAATTAAATATTAAAAAATGAAATAATTAACCAAATAAAAATTAAAAAAGTAATAATCACTTGGTTTATGGATGGTTGAGTGAAATGTGGTGTGACCCACTTGTGTTGATGGATTTCTTTGTTGAACCATCGCTTATCAAGTCTTCACCCTCTAAGACACTCTTCCATCTCGGATGTCAATGGTTCTTTCCTGAATGGGGCTCTCTCCGGAGTAATCTATTCATTGGGATGGAGGATTCTTGGTGTAAAGGGATCAAAAAGGTCACCTCTTGGGATTCCCTTTTAGAAAAATTATATAAATAGTGTATATTAATTATAAAAATATATGAAATAAGTAAAATTTAATAAATAAGAAATAAAAAATAAACATGAACAAATTTCAAAAATATTAATAACATTATCAATGAAATAATTATTAATAAAAAATAATAAATTTTATGTAAATATATTTATTTATTATAAATATTAATATATAGTATATATTTAATATATATATCTAACATGATTAAAATTTAATAATTAAAAAATTAAAAAAATGAATAAATTTAAATAATATGATAAATTTTATTAATGAAAAAATAATTTATTTTAACACACTCACCCAAACACACATTATTTATTAAATTTAAATTATATATATATGTGTGTATATTTTTCATAATTTTTAAATTTTAATCATTTTTAATATTTATTCATAATTAAATTCTTATTTCAAATATTGAAATATCTATTTATATATTTATTCTCACACTATGTAGAGACATCTTTTTTTTTCATGTAAGACATTAGAATATTTCTACATATATTTCCAGAGCTAGGAAAAAAGAAAGCGTGCAATTCTGAGATCCAGTGTTACCGGAATAAATTATACAAAAGTATTTAGTATATTATATACTATTCACATGACAGAAATAGAATGAGTCTCAAACTGAAACTTGAAAATAAATCTAAAGCCAATGTCGAGTCCAAAATGTGGAGTTTACAATTTGTGGGACCTAACATTTTTATGGCCTGAGACATATGTGAGAAAAGTCACGTAGGGGAAAATTCTCGAATAAAATAACTAAACATTATTATTTTATCTAGAAGCTTGAATCAAATTATTTTCGAATGGGGACATGGATTGGAAAAGCAAGAGCACTATTGAGTTAGAAAAGGGGTGTTTTGCCTATGTGAATTCTAAAATAAGAGGGCACACTGGTTTTAGATTCTGTACCGAGCGTGTATCTTATAAATCGAAGCTAAGAAATTAGAATTATGTTATGACCCTATTTTTTCTCTATATCTCTACATAGACCCCCCACTCTTTATTCTTTGACAGATCGAGGAAAAATTTTGAACTAGGATTCATCATATTGAAGTAGAAGCGAGGCGAACGTGATGGAAATGTCAAGTGTATATTATCAAAGTATGATTCCTTTCATTTGATCCTACGATTGAATATTTAATTGAAAATTCGTTCATTTATAAACTGATTCATCATTTTGATTATCATGGTCGATGGACGCACTAAAAAGACCACTGATCTAGGCTCGGATATTGTCTATTTTATCCATTCTTCATCTGAACTTATCAATTATCATCATTAAACATTCGGACGCAACAGTGGAGTGTTAGATCATTGGACAGTGGAAGGCACTGTGAAGCTCTGATTGTGGGGATCACTGATCTGATTTCGGGTTCACAATCAGGTAAATTTGATGAGGTCTGGTGGTCCGTTGAAGGGACCACCAGAGCACCGACACCTACGTTGGTGCTCAGCGGTGCCGTGATGGCCATGATATTAGGTAGCAGTGACCAAGAGTGTGAGTCGATATAGGCTGTCGTGGAATAGAGGTCAGGTGCTAGAAAAGATCCATGCGGTAGCTGGCGCTCAAGGCTGTAGTAGGATGGGTATTGGAGTGTTTCCATGAGGCAAATGGCCAGTGAGACGGTAGGAGTCTGGGTGCTGGTGTGGGCCAGTGAGCATGTCGGTGGGGCTGTGAATGGTGGTCGGTGTAGCGGTCACCTATGAGAAAGGTGTGCGATGAGGCAATAGACAGGAACAGAGAAGGCCAGGTGGCAAGCTGGTGTCGCAGTCAGGCAGGGTAACTGAGTGGTGAGAATGATTTAGGGTACCCAGTGGGTGTCACATTTACATGATAAATGATGTCCAGAGGTGGAGGACCAGCTGGAGTAGCCGACTGGTTGGGGCGGTATGCCGTGTGTAGGGAGCGGGCCAACAGGTTGGAAAAAGGATATAGTTTGGGTCGGGAGAAGGTGGGGGAGACCACATGTCATGCAATGCGTCGGGCCATGCTCTAGCCATTGCGCTGGGCCACATCCCAATGGAATAAGATCGGGCCGACCTAGGCAGGTGGGTCTATACAAAATTGGTTACACCGGTCCAAATCAAGCCCATTCTATTTTAAAAATCCCTATATTCCAAACCTGGCATCCAATTAATGTGAATTCTATGGTAACACATCCCTCTCATCAAGATGGATATTTTTTAGACTTGTTTTGGACTTTTATATATTGGTCTTTCAGTCTCGTTACACGAAACATCTAGATTAAATAATAATATATTAATTATTATAATTTATAAATATTGGATTAGAGCTTTCTCTTAAATATAATTTCTGTTTAACATGCTATTAGTGGCAGCGTGACCATTGTATTTGTGAGAATGTTTCATGACAACATTTGGATTTTTAATCCAAAGATGATATATGGGCCCCATGAGGCAAGTTTTCATGTTTTTTGGTGAAATGATTTTTTTTTCACGGGGTATCCATTTTGGGCGAACGATTAGTCCATCACATGTATTTCTTCATGAAGATCGTAATTGCATGATCCATATAAGTTGTTTTTGGGATTGAGGTGTGGTACCCATAAGACATCATTCCAGAAAAATGAGGCAACTTATGAATTTTCTATCAGATTCCCATTTGGGGGGAATGAATTGTTGATCTTGTGTGTTTTCCAACAAGGATAACAATGATGTGATATTTTTGGATGTGAGAATACTTATTCATGATATTATTATGTGGGGAAATATGAAATTGATATAGATTGAATATCTTAAGGTTGTGTTTGAAGAGAACCCATAAATTGGGTTATCTTTGAAAATTGAGAGAGTACGGAAGATATATGAAGCGACATGGTCCAGTGATCTGGGGCCATTTGAGGAGACCTATGAATGACTTACATTTTTAACCCTCTAGAACAGTTAATTGGAATCATACACTCTTCGACCTTCTGCCTAGATGTGTAATATACTCTAAGGGTATTATGGAACACCTAGGGAAACTTGATAGATGTTCAGTGCCTAAGAATGACTAGGTATATGGTTGGACAGTGAGGCGAGGTCTCACAACTTGTGTTCCCCACATGCATCGTGTACCAATTTATAAATCTTATACATCTCGTAACTATTTTTTTAACTTGAATATTGGTATTGAGTAACATATCTTGATATTTTTTCTATATAGTAGGAGACTGTGCCATTTGTATTGGTTTATGAGTTATGATGAGAGTTTTGTTTTGGCGTGATGCATGTGTGGGGAAACACCTGATGATTTTTGTGGTGTTTCTATGAGAGGGACCATCCATCATGGATGACCAATGTTCCTCATTGATATCTGAAAGGTATCCTCCACTTGGAATGTATAATTTTCCATGGTGCTTTCTGAGAGGTACCATCGAAAAGGAACGACCAATTATCCTCGATGATGTTCTACATTTTACCATCCATTCAAGATGGCCATTGTAGTTCTGAATTTACATCAATCTAGGCTAAGAAGTAGTCCCGGATTGCTGTTCTCGGTTTACTAACAGGTGGACATAAAAGTGGTCCTTGATGGTAGTCTTGGCCATCTCTCTTGTGGGGATGGGTAGTGGGTCCCAACGATGATTCTTTCCAGTTATTACCCTCCAACTTGGCTAGGCAGTGGGTCCCCATAAACATCCAGGTGAATACCCCCCTGACGAGCTAGGATATAGACACCCGATAATTAATGGATCCCTCTAACTGAGCTGGTCATGGTTCCTTGACTTTGTGATAGGACCTCTCGGCTATGCAACATAGTAATGTGGCATGATTTGATGTACTGTTGTACTCATGAAGGAGAGGGAATATTTTACCACCAAGACATATCAGTGTGACGCGTCATCAAACATTAGTGCAAGAATGTTCTGCACAAAGTGGATAGTATCAAGGAGGAGTGGTTGAGTTCCTTTAACATGATGTTCAGAGCAGACATGTGGAATGCTGGGAATCAATGGTGGTTACTTCTAGAACTGTTTGATAGTCTTTCTTGGGCTGAGTTATGAGATAGAGATCCCCTTACTCTCTCTATTGGGTTTCTTTGACTGAGAAAATATAAATTCTATTTTCACTACCAACACCATGGGTTTTTGTTACTCTTCTTCTAGGAGAGGCAAAGACGTGCGCAATATGCCACGTGATCTCCATGTCTAGCATCTCGTGGTTTGATGAGTCAACTCTCCTGGTATAGGTAGTGATGACTTGAAGATAATTTCATCCTTTCATCATTTCTAGATTTGGTTGTGTTGGGCGTTCTTACATAACTCTCTGGTTGGGTTAAGCTACAGACATTGTAATGAATCTAAAACAATCTTCTACTCCCCCATATTGTACATATTTTGCTACTCCCTTGACCCTTTTCGGCATTCTACTTCGTATTTCTATGCTCACCCCTTATTATGATTTTCACGCACATTATTTTCCCCTACATATGACTGACATGTTGATCATGACTCTAGAGGAGATAGTGATATAGGTGTTTGGACAACGTATGATGGTCATAGCTTAGGATTTATGAGTAGGGATCTTAGCTATTCTTCCATTTTCAATTACCTCTAGGTTGTGACACTTTTCTTCTTTGTCATGTATTATCCGCTTTTTCCCGTTCACTTTACTCTACTATAGATTAAATATTTAGTGGTTCTTTTATGTTGGGTTTATTTATATTAGTGTTGTTTTTTTGTTCCTTTCCATTTTCACTTTTTTCATTGAGTTGGTTGTCTGTGTGTACAGGTTCATCGGAAAAGGCCTCCCCGAGTTTGTTGTGCCTTCAGCGGTAGTCTCCAGCCCCTAGCCTATGGAGGCGAGATTGGGGTAGTTGGGGCTTGAGTTCCATCATGGGTCAGGTCATGAAACACTATTAATTTATTTGTAATTGAAATATATATATATATTATTATTATTTTATTGTTAAATGTTTTTTTAAATTTATTTGTTTTGAATATTTATAAATATTTTTTATTAACATTTAATATGTTCTGAATTGAATAATTTTATTCATTTTTTATATTTTTATTCAATATATATTATTTATTACTTAATAAATTTTATTTAATTTATTATTTTTTAATATTATATATTCATTAATAATGATGATTTATTTTTAATATTTTTTTTGTTTTCATTTTCTATTTTTCATGATATAATCTTTTTTGTAATTTTATCCATATTTAATATTTATTTATACATGTTTTTTCATTAACATTTAATTTTTTTACGTGGTTTTAATTAATATATTTACATATGTATTCGTTTTTATTTTAACATATATTCTATTTTAATTTGTATATTTTATTTGACTTTTTTCTTTTTGTAATATTATTGAAATATTCAAGAATTTTAATTATAAAATTTTATAATTTTTAAATTCTTTAATTTATTATCATTTAATATTATTCAGTCAATAAAAATGTTAAATATTTTTTACTTCACTTTATCATTTATTCTATTTAAATATTTATTCTTTTCATTTTTTTTGTAATTTCTTCATTTTAATATTTTTTTTAAATATTTATTCATTAATATTTTATGTTTTTATCATTGTTATAAAGTACAACCTTAATATGTACTAATTTTATTTTATAAGATATATTCATTTTTTATTTTTTCATAATTTATATAATTAATAAAACTAATACATTTTTGTAATCATTTTTTATGTCTATTCATTTTTAATTTTTAAATTTCACCAATTCATAACGACTATTCTTTTAATATTACCTATTAAATTAGAATGTTAATTAATTTTTTCTTTTTCAATTATCTTATAATTTTTAAAATATACTCCTTTAATATTTTTAAATTATTTTGGATTTGTTTTATGAGTGATTTTCAAGAGAGGTGATACATATATGTTTTATTACGATAATATATATCCATTTATTATTTTTTAAATAATTTGTATAATTTATAGAACCTATACTTTTTAAATATTTTTAACTTTATTTATTTTTAATTCTTCAATTTCAATTTTTTTAAAAAGATTTTATGTAATCATAAATAAAACATTATAAATTTTTAAAAAATTTAATTATATAATAATTATATATAACTATATAACTATATTTATATATTAAAAAAATATTTTCAAAAATATTTATTTATAATTATACTTAAAATATATATTTATAATTATATTTCTAAATACATATTTTTAATTTTTTAATATATTCTGAATTATGTAATTATTGTTAATTTGAAAATATATTTATTTATAAATATATATTTATAATTCTATAAATATATATATAATTATATATATAATTTTTTTATTAATTATATACATTTATATTTAATTTTTATTATATAATTTTTTTTAATTATATTAATCATATGATTAAAAAATAAATATATAGGTCTTTAACAATGTTAGAATTTTCCACAGAAAAAACCATATCTTTATCTGCGCTAAAATTATAGTGGTGAGAAAAATATGTTTTGTTGGCGATTTATATTTTTTCAATTTAAAAAACTCTATTTTCAAAAAAAAATTGAAGGCACTGTTAAAACCTTCACAACCTTTTAAATAAAACCCTTACAGTGTTTCCTAGCTCCCACGCCATTCAAGATCTCAATGAACTGTAGTTTTTTTTGTTTCTCCCCATCGAATATCTTAGATGAATAATCACTTTTAAAACCCATGGTATGTGTCTTATGATCCTCTTTTCAAGATCTTAAATTATTTCATCATTTTTAGTATTTCTTTTTCTATTTTGTAATTTTACAAAGGATTTGAATAGCACAAGTGAGAGATATTATTTTCCCTCAATCTACCTAATAGATTTTCCACCCAATCTTCAATTACTCATCTTATTGTTGATTAACCATCTAACTGACCCTCAAGTTTATTTTTCATCGATCTAAATTGTAATTCCACGATCCTACATTACCTTTTTTCCATTATTGGATTCTAGTTGATAGTAAAACACAATGAATCCCAGTAGCATGGTTTTTATTGGTCTTTCCACACACCTAGCCATCTGATTCTTTTCTAGTGCCAATCTATGCCCAATTTTTTCCCCACTATTGAATACTCTGGCACTGAACACTCTTGTGTGGTTTCCTTGTCCAGATTCAAGCCACTTCTTCCACCCTACATTAATTTTTATTTCATTTTTTATTTTTTACTTTTTTATAAAAAATCATAAATATTATAATATATGGATTTTCTATCATTTAAACATTAAAACACTTCCCTTCTCATAAGTTTTTATGTGCTTCCTCCTTGTACAACAAACCTTCATACCCTCAATTATCAATCAACTGCTCTATATGTTTCCAATTGTACCTTAAGATAGTGAAGTTATTTCAAAATTAAAAATATGCTTTTTAGAGATATATTTTTCCAAAGCATTGATTAATTTAAATTTATTTAATATGTTACTATGTAATTTAACAGTTGATATATTTAGAATTTTTTTACCAAATCCAAAAAGAAGATATATATTATTAATCAGGTTTGTAAATATTTTCCCCTATTATATTTTGTCATATTAATTTAATTTATACTATTTAAAATGTTTATTTATTACCCCATAAAACATTATGGAAAAATATTTTTAAATTTTTAATTTTCAAATTTATTTAGAGATAACATTTATATAGAATTTAAATTAATTTTTAAAATTATGTTTATTAATTTCCTAAAAAATATTTATATCATTATTATAGAGGTTATTTTACTTTAATTTTCATTCCTAGTTCCCTAATTCTTTAAATATTCACCCATAATAGTTTTCCACCTACAAGCCCCATTGCGGATTCCATCCACTTTAATTATAATGTAAGTTGAAATTAATATGGGGGTAATTATTTTTAGTTCATTATTTATTTTTTCTCTACTTCCATTCATTATGTCCAGTATTTTAAAAATATCACTTTGATTATACTAGATGTATCCTTGGAAGATATTTATATAAAAACAATTCTTGGGAAGATGTAAAATTGTGATTTTATTTAAAATAAAAAATTATATAAAAATATGAGTACATTGGATGATTAAAATAATAGGTTGAAATAATAAAAACGAGAAAATATAAAAAACTAGAGAAATTTTTCGAATTATTACTAAAGAATAAGGAACAAAGTAATATATTCAATGTAAAAATGTACCTATAACGTAGAATAACCAAGACCTCCGTACTCTCAATAATAATTCAGTGAAAGTCCAGAAGACTAATATCCATTAGGATAGAGATAAGGGAAATGCCATGGAATGCCAAAATCTTGGTGTCCTTATCTTCCCAGAATACTTCTATAAAAAGAAGAAAATATTTTATTCTATGATTTATAGAGCATATACAATTGAAAAAGTTATATTATAGAGCACAAATAAAAATCTGACACCCGAGGATGATCTAAAGGTGAAGATAGAGTGAGAGAGTTGTCCTCATTGACTCAGTGATGATCTAGGGTCACAGTTTGACCTGCAACAAGATGTAATAGTGTGATAATTTGAAGATGAAAGCATTTATATTGATGATTTTATTAAGGTAGTGGATTTCATTACATTATTATTGATTTTGAATATTCCCAAATAACAATTTAACATTTTTTTTTGAAATTCTGTAATTTCCCCCATGGATCATAATCTTGAGGGGATTGTGGCTGTTTCACCTATTTTTTATGCTTCTTATATTTTGAATGAATTTTTCGTTGATTTTGTGAGGGTTTACACTTAACCATAAATAGTTCTTTTTTAAATTCAAAACAAATATTTGGATATGGAAAATAAAACTCCCAACCCCTCTTATGACATATATAAAATTTATAATTTTATAATTTTATCCCATGAAAAGATAAAATTAAAAAAAATTAAGGGATCCACAATGATAATTTATAATTAACTCATATCTCTTGTTGTACTCCCACATAGAAATGTTACATAATATCTATGAGAGTTATTGAATCATAAATGTTATGATTATTGAGATAAATATGATATTATTATAGTGTAGGAACACTTACATACATAGAAAAAACTATAATCTTGAGCTGTATTAGTTTGAGATGGGGACTCCTAGAAATTTATTTAAAGCTCAAATTACATTGTCCTTCACTATTTATGATAGTATCATGACAATTATTTAAAACATCCACATATGATTATATCTTTTTTTAAAAACACACATGGATTCCACTCTGATATTTTTACAAATTTGATTCTCTATATTGGTTCCACTGATGTTTATTTTTCCTTTTTAGGTGGTCCCTAGTAGTTATTCTTATACATCAGTCTTTAGTTTGGAATGAGGTTTTTTATGATCCCACTAGGACACTTCTTTATCTTGTTTTGAAGTTAATGATTTCATTATTTAATAAATTTTCATCAATATATATTTTTATGTACAATGTCTATGAAACACCACCTGTCCCACTATGTAATTAGTGAAGAAATGAATAAACACTGTCTCCTCCCTATTGTGAGACTCCCACCTAGAAAGGTTGTAGAAACAATCTTATAATTAATTCATTTATGTCCCAAATACCATCAAATTAATTACATATACTAACAACCACATGTTTACCCCATGTTGTTTTTTTTTTCACTTCACACTTGTGTAAAATTATAAATTTTTAGGACTCATCACATATAACATTGAAATATTGGTTCCCATTATTATAATTATCTGTAGAATTTTATTTTTATTGTGAATATCTTATGTTCATTTATTTATTAAATATAATAAATTAATATTTTTTCAACTCAATAGGTTATATATGAAGAAAAATTTGATGAACCAAAATCGTATAAAAAAGAGTATGATAATAGAGTAAAATAGTTCCTCATGTTAATTATAGATCATGAATTTGTCTCTTCACAAATTGTTTTCCATGTTTATGCAGCTATTATTTCAGAAAAATTAGTCATCCAGAGTTGGAAGAAAATTTAATTTGTCACAGGAAAGATCACGTCTATAAATGATAGGAAAAAATGGATGAAAACTAAATGTACACCCTTATTAAGATGATTCTATGGTTTATGGGTCATTTGATATGAATACTAGTTTAAATGATGATATATATAATAGAGAGGTATGGAAAATGAAAATCTAAGATGAGTTTCATGATTATCCAATGTTGTTTAATAAGTTAAATATCTTTGCTAAGAGACCATTGAATACTACTTTTACTAAATAAAGAACATTTTTAAATGAATTGAAATTATATATTTTGAAATCTAGTAGAAGATGGAGTGACCCTTGATTTATATAACTACTGTGTCTCCTAAATGATATTCTACCAAATGAAGATAAATATCTTTATCAAACTTATGATGTTAAAAAAATTATCCATTCAATATGAATGATCTATGTAAAAATATAAAATTGTCTGAATGATTTCATATTGTTTCACGAGGACTATGAATCACTAATAAACTGAAATATGTGTGGAATTAATTGATACAAGAAAGGTAAATCAAGTTCTTTAGATATTTAATGTTACATTCCTATCATTCCAAGGTTTATATAACTATTTAGATTTCAGGAAAACAAGGGGAAATTATCATGGAACACATATATATGAATTGAATATAGAAAACTACATTATCCAATAGACTCTAATTAGAGGGAAGAAATTTATTATGAGTATATGGAAATTGGAATTATGTTGATAAAATTTTGTCTTGATTTATCTTCATATGGAAAAAATAAATTTTGTGTAAATTGTAGTATTCATAGTATATGTCCAGTTATGTTGGTTAATTATAAATTTACACCATTGTTATTAATGATGTGCAAATACATTATGTTCTCACTTATGATATATAGACCAAGACAACTCAATACTAATATTTATTTATATTTTTGATCCATTGGTTGATGATATATAATTGATGCAGAATAAATGTATTACAATGAATGGTGTTTATAGAAGTGAATAATTTACTTTTAGGGCTATGTTGTATGGGATGTTAAATTAATTTCATACTTAAGGAACTTTTTTAGGTTATATAATTAAATAAATGTTGGTGTGCCCCATTTGAGAAGAATATACATACACATTTTGTTTGAAACATTCCATAAAGACTATATTTATAGGACCTCATAAATTATTACCTCGAGGAAAAAAATACTGATCATAGATGACAATATTCGATGGGAGAATATCGAAAAAAGTATAACACCATCTACTCTAATGGGTGATCAATTGTTTGATAATGTCAAATATATTTAATCCATTTTTGGAAAACCATTTTAAAAAACCTATAAAAAATTAGTTTGGAAGAAAATTACTTATTTTATTTAAATTATCATACTGTAATTGTTTATATATCATTTATATTCATCATGACATGCATGTAGACAAAATATTTTTAATAGTGTTATTGACACAATAATAAATATTTTTAGAAAAACAAAATATGGAATCTAGGCTTGGAAGGACATTATTCAAATAGGTATAATGGATTTGTTGGTTCTGATGAAGGTTCAAATGTCGAATCTTCTTCCTCCAATAGTTTACACTATCAAAATAATAAAATGTGTATTTTTTCATTTTCAATAATGGTTTAAATGTCTTAGAGGGGTTTTCATCAAATATTAAGAATATCATGTAAATGAATAATATAAAGTTACATGGTCTAAAATACATGACTACCATGTTTTGATTCCATATTTGATACCAATTTTTATCATTACATTCAACCAAAAAATTTATGACATAAATTAACTAGAATGTGGTTATTTTTCAAATCTATAGGACGTAAAGTTATTGACCTGGAAAAGTTTCTAATAATTAATATTAAGATTTTAGTCTTATTATGTAAATTATAGATGTTATTCCTACCATAATTATTTTATATAATGGTCTACATAATGGTTCAATTAGTTAGTGAGGTTTAAAAATGTGGTCATATATATTACATATGGAAGTACACCATTGATTGGTAAATGAAGATTTTTAAATATTAAATCAGTAATCGAAGTCAATAAGAATGTTCTATTGCATAATGATATATTTTTTGAAAATTTTGTTGAATTATTTATCGAATACTTATCAGATGCTGATAGCATCAGAATTTCAAATTCATATCAAGGAGGACGCTTATGAGAAAATGAATTTCTAAAAGATATATTGTTATAATTAAAATCACTGAGTACAAGAAATATAACCATTTCATTTTACATAACAGTTAAGAGGCTGATCCATATATTGAATCTCGTAAAAACATTTATAAATTTGAATCATTCATGGGATAAAGGATATATATAAAATGCACGTAATCAACAGTTTATAGGACGGTTTTGAGATCACATTTATATGGATTATTTAAAAATTCAAATTTATTTTCCAAAAAACATTCATTACCTTATTGGGGACGAAATGAAAATATTATATCTTAGAATGGGTTTTTAATTAATGGTTATAAATTCTATACAATGGAATTATATGAATGATGTAGGATGATAAAATTGGAGTTACACTTACATCGGAAGTGATGAAAATAAATGATTACAAGGATATAAATCTATATTATTTTAATATTCTAGATGTCAGTATCATTGAATAGATATACGAGGTATATTATAAAACATTTCAAGTGTATTATTTCTATTTAAAATGGGTTGACTACAATAGAGTTGTGAAAGGTAATGAAATGGGCTTCATGAAGGAAAATTTCAATTGTTTATGGGTATAAGGATGAGATATTCATAATGGAATTCCAAGAAGTGTATCTAGTTTATGTACCATATCTAGTAAATAATCATCATCCTATTATCCAACTCCTGAATAAGAAAATAGCATGGTCATATAAAAAATCAATTTAGGATGACCCTTCAATTGAGATAACACAATAATTTCATGGTGGCTTCAACGTTTAAGATGTATTGTATATTGTATGGGACCAAAAAATGGATTTTTTTGTTAATAGATGATCCAAATCCCTTCAAACTATAATGAAAATATAGACAGTTCAATTAGTATGTTAAAGTGTTTTTTTATATAGTAGTCTTTTCCTAAAATTATTATGTGTTCTGTACTATATTAAAATAATATTAATTAAATGTTTGAATGATCACATAGATAATGATGTTGTCACATGATGATGTTACCAATCTCAAGGAAGAACATATGATTGATGGAAAAAATAAATAATTATTAGGGGATCAACAACATGTTGAAGAAAAAATAAGAATGACATAGCATTACTGTGTTGACTAAAATTTTCATGTTAATAAAAAAGGGTCTAAAATTTTATGATTCTTGGAATCAACATTACAATCATGATGACCCCAAAATGTTAATTTTCATTAGTTATATTATGGTCACATCGAGAATGAATATTCCAGTTTATATAGACACGTCATGTGATGCCCTACATATAATGAATAAAACTTTTTTGGAATATATTAAGGCAATAAAAATATATAAGTTATTTATTTTAATATATATATATATAATGAAATGTTTAATTAAATTTCTTTATCCCTTGTAGAGTTTGTTTTTATCTGGTTATTTTCATATGAAATATTTCATAACGGATGCCAGAAAATCCCTAACAAAATCTATATTCTTCTTATGAGGGATTATCAAAGGGATTCATATGGTGAAAGTAAATCCTCAACAACTAGTTATTTATGTAAACATTATAATGAATAAAACATTTAATTATTTCATTAATTATAATAATGAGAAATCTATTAAAGATAATTGTAGTCTATAATATGTTATTTGAAATTATTTATTTTATCCGATTGGAATAAAAATTGTTAATTTATGAAATATTAATGGAGTTCTGAAAATGAACACTGTGTATCAAAACCAATGTACCGCAATCAGAAATAGAAAATGGGGTGCATGTCACTATAGACGAAAATGAAATGTATTATAAATCTATAAAAAGGGTTTTCTGAGGTATTAAACAAAACATATTAATTTTTTTATACATATTGATAAATTAAAATCTGAATCATCTTCCATCCAACTACATTTGTTATAGTAGGAGGACCACCTAAATAATGATGGTAAACTAGTTGATGAAAATCATAGAAAGTATGTGAATCTTGTGTAATTATTAAACAATATTTGTTCATTATTATTTATAATAGTTTTATATAAAAATATCTATTATTTTTTGCATGTTTTTGTATGGTTTTGATAAATTAATCCACAGTGATAGTACCTAAAAAGAATAATTTTTTTTTTTTGAATTTTATAGAAAAATATGGATGTGTTGGTGGTGTAGGTTTTGGAATTTAACCTAGAAAATTATTCGAAATGACAATGCTAAAAGAATACATATATCAATTGGTGAACTGAATATTGGAACCAATAAACTTGTCAAAATATATTATTCTCTGATCAATTTCGGAATAATAATATATCTGAATGGATCAAATAGAACTTGTAGTACAATAAAGATCAACATATGAAGAGAAAAATAATACAACTAGATTTGTGACTATTAATTCCACAAAATCACTTACCTTACTCGTGGTAATCAATTTTATTATTGATATTTCTCTTAAATTTGAATCGAACACCATCTAATAACTTTATATTATCAAAATTTTATAGGGTGAAGTTGTATGTGGTTTATATCTATCAATCCCCATGAAAAACCTTTTTGTGAAGTGTATTTTTTTAATATCCAATGATACATGCTACATAATAAATACCTCCCAAAATTTTATATGAGATGGGGATAGAAGTTACTCAAGATAAGATCATTGAGTTGCTTATTCAACTTGATGATCTATATATTAAAATGTTCAATGATTCTATGGGATCTTTGGTAACTTGTATTTATATTATTATAAAGATACATTATGTCCATCCTTAATTTTGTTTGAAATAAAAAACATGTAATAGTTGAAGGGAAAGGGTATAAAACTAGGTATGGTGTTATATATAGAAAAAAAAACTGGAAAAATGAATGATCTGATGAACATAATTCAATGACGCGACCAAGAAAAAAAGACCTTCTTAGATTACTTATCCCCCAGTTCCACTTCTACATATATTAACATTACATGTTCATTCAAGAACCACATTCTAATGATGGGGATGTATCTTATCTTTAATATATGGAATAAATATTTGTATCTATCATTACGAGTGTGGTTTTTCTAATGAGTGTAAATAATATTCTCAATATTGAATGGTTTGGTGTCTCATTTGATAATACAATCCTAAGTTACATTTTCATAATCTATCTGTCTAAGAAATGATATACTATGTTAGTTAAAGTTAATAATTCTTCATATTTTATATATGTATTTATATTACGAATATATAAAGGTAAAATATTGTAAAAAATGACATAAATTAATTAATCTTTCTATTGTCACTATAAAAGAAATTTGTTTATATTCAGAAAAAATAAATAGGAATAAAATGAACTGAGGAATTTGAGAAGAAAATAACCTATGAAAAACTCTTCCGGATTTCCAAAATTCAGTGGTAAAAGTCTGAAATATAATCATTTAAAATTTATTTTTATTCATTTAGTTACATATTTGTTTTTTATTTTTAGTAAGCATTGGATGAGATTGAAATCAATTTGGATACAATAAAATATAATTTTTGGATATAATTTATAGATTTCCATCAAACTAACCGCACATAATATGTGTTGTGAATTATAAATTCACTACAATAAAAATTTTACAAATAAACATTGAATTATTTGTTTCAATTTTTTTAATGATATTTTTAATGACATGGTTAAATATAAATAAATTATAAATCATGGTATGAAGTTGTGGAATAGACATAAAAATCATAGAGTCGTATTTTAATGTAAAGAGTTATATATAGAATTATTTAACTGTCTAAAAATATTTAAAAACAATTTAATAATTTTAGTGAATTTTTTTATAGTTTCAAAGGAAATATAGAAACAATGGTTTTTTATATTATGTTTGCAAAATTATGAATGATATTATATTTCCTTAAGAGAATAACTTCCATGAATATGTATTTTTTGAAGGCAATTTAAATTATATTAAAAATATTTCTTAATTTTTTTATATATTTTCTTAGTATAACCATAATTTCCAAAAATCAACATAAATAAAATAAGAATTGAATTTCATTAGATATGATTAAAAATAATATAGGGTGGCAGAATGTTTGCCAACATCAAATTTTTGAGATTACCTTTTATGTTTGGGATGTAGTATGAGATATGTACTTAGAGATATAATTATGATGTGAAACATTAGTATTGTAATGATTATATATTATTTTAAATCTATTTATCAAGGATGTATATAATATAGGAAATAAGTTTTTTAATAAATGAATGGATAGTATATAGGGTGTTAAAATAAATACAAACACCATGAAGATGTAACTTCCTAAGACATATTTAGATGATTTTCACTTCATTTTATCTATTTATTTTAGTTAATTTCTTTATAATTTTTATCTAATAAATTATTTGTAAAATTATATTGATATCATGAAGAAATGTATATATATATATTCATCAACATGTAAGATTCTATCATGTACTATGATCATGCACTAAACAGAGATGATGAAAATTTATTTTTTATTTTGAAATTCATTTAATATTCTTGGTAATCAAACAACAATATCATTAGAAAACCATAATTTTTAATGAATTATAGAAAGAAAATACCCAGTGTAATGTGTTTGAATAAACCATACCTTAATATGATACATGGTATGACCAGTAGGACCAAATTTTATGTTTTCGTTTAAAATTGACATTTCAGTTCAAAACACATATTATATACTCAAAAATGACAAAACCATATATTGTTTTCATAATTTATTAAAATAATACATATGTCATTTGTTACATTTATGAATCAGTCACACAACAATTCAATACATGGTGTTCTTAGTATGACTCAAAGTGTACGTTTTTAGTTTAAATTTTCAGATTAGATCAAAACCCACACTACAAGATCAAAAAAACAAATTCATATTATTTTGATACATTAATAGAATAATCCATAAGTAAATTTTTACTTCTTGGAATCAGACACACCTCATCCAAATAGATTTTTTGATTATTAAGACACAAAGTGTGTGTTTTCGATTTGAAAATAACATTTTTGTTAAAAACATTTGTCCCTCATTGAAAAATTTAAAAAAAATGATTTTATTATATTGATATATTAGGACACTGATCCATAATTAATTTATGATATTTGGGAATAAATAGCAAGTCAATTTGACACACGATGTGACTGGTATAAATTAAAGTTTGTGTTTTTAATATAAATGTGTGATTTTAATTTAAAACATTTATCACCTAGACAAAACTAAATATACAAGATCAAATTATTTTCAATTTTTAATAAATTGATCTCTAAATCCTTTTTGATGTGTTGGAATTTATTACACGTCAATCAGGAACCCGATGTGGATAGTATGAATCAAAATATGTGTTTTTAATATAAAAGTTCCATTTTTGTTTAAAACACTTATCACATAGCCAAATATTATCAAATGAGATCTTATTGTTTTCAATATTTAGGAAAAAGATATAAAATTCATTTTTCATGTGTATTAATTATCATCACACCAATCTGACATAGTATGTAGTAGGTAAGACTCGTATTATGAATTTTTAATATAAATGTGGAATTTTTGTTTAAAATGAATCACATATCCAAAACCAAGAAAATGTGCTCATATTGATTTTTTTAAAATTAATGAAAATGATTCATAATTAAATTTTGACATTTTTGAATTGACTAAATGTAAATATGACACTTTATTTGGTCTGTATGATTCAAAATTATTATTTTCAATATAAAACTGGAATTTTTGTTTAAAACATGTGTCACTATAAAAATCTGATCAAATTGTATTATATTATAATCAATCATTAGTAAAAAAATTACATAATCCATTTTTGATGTGTATGAATTGAATTCATGTTAGTCCAACACAAAATTTTGTGATAAATACATGAACTTCATGTTTCCAATATAAAAGTTTCATTTTTGTTTAAAATATTTCTCACATCGCCAAAACCAATAAAATATGATATCATTATTTTAATAATTTATTAAAATTATCTATAATTTATTTTTTATGTATAGTAACTGACTGTATGTCCTTATAACATATGATACCATTAGTATGACATGATTTGTGTGTTTTCTATAAAAAAGTAAAATTTCATTTAAAACACACATCAAATAGCCAAAATGTGAAATAAGCACTAATTGATTTCAAAATTAATAAAAATGATCCATTATTAATTTATGATGTGTAGTAATCAACCCCATGTCAATAGTTCACCTGATGTGGTTGGTATGACTCGTAATGCTTGTTTTTATATAAAATTTTCCTTTTAGGTTAAAATTATGTCACATTTCTAAAACCAAAAAAAGAGCTTGGATTTGATTCAAGTAATGGAAAATGATCCATAATTTATTTTTGAAATTTAATAATTTTCCACAAATGAATCAAACACATGATGTTTTTGATATGAGTCGATGTTCATTTTTTTAATACAAAAGCATCATTTTAGTTTAAAACATACATAAAATAGCCAAAACCATGGAAAATATATTATATTATTTTCAAAATTTAGTAAAATAATTGATAATTAATTTTTTACATGTAAGAATTGACTTCACATAAATCGGAAACATGATGTTGTCTATACTACTATCTCTTTGTGTTTTCAACAAAAAAGTTTCAATTTAGTTTTAAATGCACATTAGTTATCCAAAACTATGAAAACTATCTCATATTGTTTTCAATTTTTTTTTGAAATGGTCCATAATTCATTTTTCAAGTGTAGAAATTGAAAAATTCCCAATCATAAACCCAATATGGTCGGTAAAACATGTAGTATGTGTTTTGAATATAAAAGTGTCATTTTAGTGTGAAATGCATTTCATGATCAAAACTGAGAAAATGAGATTTGATTATTTTCAAAATTAAGAAAAAATATACATAGTTAATTTTTTACATTTCGGAATGGACCACATGTCAATATGATACATGATGTGGTTGGTGTGACAGTAAATTTTTGTTTTCAATATAAAAGTTTAATTTTTAGTTTAAAACAAAATTCATATCATAAAAACAAAGAAAAATAGATTGTATTATTTTCAAACTATTGGAAAATAATCCATAAGTAATTTTTAACATTTAAGAAATGACCACACATAAATATGATGTAAGATTTATTCATTATGACTCAAATTGTATGTTTTCAATTCAAAAGAGACATCTTATTTTTAAACATGTATCTAAATTACAAAATTGATAAAATGAAATTGGATTATTTTCAAACATCAGTACAATGATTTGTAAATCATTTATGATGTGTAAGTGTGAACATTACATTATCGTAACACCCAATGTGGCTAGTATGAATATATTCATGTGATTCTATTATAAATGTGTGTTTTTAGTTAAAAACATGCATCACCTAGACATAATTGAGAAAAAAAATCTCATATTGCATTTAAAATTTAGTAAAATGATCCAAAATTCGTTATTCACATATTGTAATTGATTACATGAGAATTTTGCACATGATGTGGCCTGTATGTATCGAAGTATGTGTTTTCAATATATAAGAGTCACATTAGATTAAAATTAATCACACAACCAAAACTGATTAAATGAGATAAGATTATTTTCAGACACTAGAAATGATTTATAATTCATTTATGTTTAGTAGGAATTCATCACTAGACAATTCTACACAAAATGATATCAGTATGAATTTAAATGGATGTCTTCAATATAAAAGTGTCATTTCAGTTTAAAACATATGTCACATCACCCAAACATATAATACTAGATTTTATTATTTTAAAACCTATGGAAAATTATCCATAACTCATTTTTTATGTGTTTTAATAGACTACACATCAATCCAACACATGCTTTTTTCAATATAAATTTATGTGAAAGTTCTTAATACAAATGTGTCATTTTTGTTTGAATGACACATAAAATATCCAAAACATTACATATGGTTCCATATTATTTTCCATGTTAATGGAAAATATCCATAATATATTTTGGATGTGTTTTAATTGATAACACATAAATCTGATACATGATTTGAGTGAGGGTTTTGAGGGTCTTCTCAATGGCAGAAACTCCTTCTCCTTCCCCTACTTCAATATTCTCTCTTATCTTTATTTTCTTTTATTCTCTACACTATTCTAATGTATCTTGCTGGTGTGGGTATCACATGATTCTTACCACCCATATTTTCATCTATATCATTGCATCGGACCCCTATCCTTGTTTTTGGGCTGGATCATTAGACGTCTTGGGTTGACGTGGGTGTTGGTTTCTAGTTCCATTCTTCTCCACTACCCCTACTAGAATTCTCATCGTGATCGATTCCAATTTAGCCGGGCTCAATTTGGGATCAGTTTTTACTTGGTTTGGGGCTTGAGGATGGGTGGTAGTGGTCTCATCCCAGGTTTATCATCATCATAGATCTGGAATAGTTATGCTTCATAGATGTCTCTGGTGGCGGTTCACTTCTCCCCTATGGTCGATGATATGGTTTCTGAAGTGGTCCCATGTTGAGGCATCCATATTCTCATCTCTACTCAAGCGTCTTGGTCCTATGTTCTTTTTTCATTAATTTTGGTTCTCCTCTATATAAGGAGGCTCTAGAAGGTGTGGTTCAATTGACTTTTTTTTTTCTCCAGGAGGACGTCTGGATCTACGATGGAGTTTCAGAATTGGTAAAGATTATCATGGAGCTCTTTTTGCAGCAATGTTTGATTCCTCAGTGGAGATATTAAGAGGAGGATTATTTTTTCGATATTCTATTTCTATTTTCATTGGTAATCAGCAATTTCTATGATGGTTGATGAAGAGGACACAAAAGGACATTGGTGGAATTGATGATGGTGTGAATGGTGACATCGAATGAATTTTCTATGGAGGTTAGGTGATGTGTCTTCTATGCCAGTGTAGGTCTGATCTCTAATGGGTTTCTCACCAGCATGGTGACTTAGGTAGAAATGGAATGATGATGATGGTTCTAGGATGATGAAAATGATGTTCATTTCTTAGGTGGCAGTGTGACTTTTGGAATATATTATTGATGCGATGGTTCCCGCGGTGCCTCCTAATATTTTTTGAATTTTTAATTTGGGACCCAGTTTGAGTTTTAAAATTATAAGGTGTCATTTGTGCAGTTCTAATTTTCCCTAAACTATATGATTATTGGAAATTATAGAAAAATTATTATTTTTGAATATAAAGGTCTTAATTTAGTTTATAACACATGGCACGAGCCAAAATTGAGAAAATGGGCACATTTGTTTTCCTCAAAATTTAGGATAGAAAATCCATAATTCATTTTTAACATTTAGGAATACAGTACATAATAATATTACACAAAATTTCATTAATATGAATCAATGTGCATGTTTCCTATATAAAAGTTCTATTTTATTTTCAAATTCGTGTCACAAATCCAAAACTGTGAAAATGAGCTCATAGTATTTCGCAACATTAGGAAAAAAATATATTATTTACTTATGATGTTTAGGAATTTACATCATTTCAATCTGACACATGATGTCGTTGGTACGACTCAAAGGGCATGATTTCAATACAATAGTGCAATTTTAGTTTAAAACAAACATCAAACAGCCAATACCAAGAAAATATTGTCAGATTATTTTCAATCATCAAAAATTGGTCCATACATTATTTTTGACATGTAATAATTTACCATAGGTTGATATAAAAAATGATGTGATATATATTAATCAAGGAGCGTGTTTTCAATAAAAATGTGTTATTTAATTTTAAATCACATGATACTAGGAACAAAATGAGGAAATGAGATTTTATTTTTTTCAAAGTTTTGGACAATGATCCACAATTAGTTTTCGAGGAGTTGAAATTGACCACATGTCAACACGAAACATGATGTTGTTGGTATGATTCAATTTATGAGTTGTCAATATATTATTGGTATACATCACATTAAAAAACTATAGAAATCATGCTCAGATTATTTTCACGTCATTTTAAATTCTATTTATTAATTAATTTCCTTATAATTTTATATAATGCATATTTAGATAATTTTCACACAGATAATTATTTACGAAAAATAATAAATAGTGTGATATTTTAAGGCCATTTCTAAAAATAATGTCTTTTTTAATTGGATCACATTCGTAGTGAGTATTTTTTTTATTACCACAATTACAAGGCAATTAAATAGAAACTTATTTTGAGAACAATAATAAATAGAGTTATAGATAGGAATAAATTTGAACATATCTCAATACATGGTGTTCCTGGAATTAATCAAAGTATATGTTTTCAGTTTAAAATCGACACTTTGTGTCTATGTTATTTCTTTATAGTATTAGTATCATACTAATTTTTTTTAATATCAGTGTATTATTTTTCTCAGTATTTGGTGGTTTGTTATAAAAATAATATCACGACAATGGGTTGGGGGCCGAATCAATTTAACATTGATATTTTTGAATGTATGTGATAAATTTTACAAACCAATATTTGAATTTTTTATTATATAGTGGTTTTTCTTGTATTTGTGTTTTAAATTTTTTCAATTAAATTATACATCTTTTAGCCGTATTTTGTTTCTGTATATTCTATTATAGTGTGATGTAATTTTAATGGCACAATGTAACAGTACGTACCTATATTAGCGCTAGTACTAGCACCAATCAAGAGAACTTTAATCAGCAATAAACTAGCACTCATAAGAAACTACATTTATCAGTAATATTTTTAGCACGGATAAAGTCATCATTTATCAGTTCTAAATTAAATAACTGGTAAATAGGTCCTTTATCTGTGCAAAAAGAATCACTAATAATGGTGGACATTTTTATTCCATTTTAGTGCTAATAATGGCATAGATATTTTATTGTTTCTCAAATTTTTGATGCTAACAATGCAATATAAACATACTTTTAAATGACTTTTTTTTAGTAGTGTCAATAGTAGCGCAACCTGATGGATTCCAAGTTGAACTAGTAATAGATTTTTAATGTAACAATATCATGGATTAGTAGTATAGATCAACTAAATATATATTGATCTGTATATAAAAATAAAGAACAAAATTATACACATTTTTTATATTACAATTTAATATAACAAAAAAATTAATCCATTAGAATAAAAAATAACATGATTTATGAAAATTAAAAAAAGAAGGTGTTCAATATGAAATATTTTGTATTATATTAAAATTAGTACTTTAATTGATAAATATTCTATAGTTTTTATGATCATGATGAAGTACAATAATTTTTTTGTTTTTGTAGTTATCTTGGTAATATTGAATATTCGGTTTATTATGTTTATAAATTTAATTTTTTGAATATAATTATAAGATGATTTGAAAATTTTTTAATCCTATAATGTGTTCTTGGTTATTTCAAGTATATCATGAGACTCTAAGAAATAATGATACAAATTTCTTGTTTAATGAAATGTTAAACGAAATATGAAATTTTAAATAAACTTATTTTTAAATCTTCATTTTTCATCTAACAAGAATCCAAGAATATAAATGAATTTGAATGTGATTAAAAGGTTGAGAGATATAAAACGGATTGTTAAAATGTGTTATGTTATTTTTGAATTAGATTTAATTGTTTATAAATGTATGTTGGGTGTTAATTAGGTTTTTAATGTATTTTTGTTTTGAAATCATATTGAATTGAATATTAATTTATAGAATTAAAAATATTTTTTGAACACAAATATTTATTTGTATATCCATTTACTATTTGTGGTAAATATGAATATTCTTTTTATTATTTAATATATAAATTTAATTTCATTCATGATGTTATTTTCTGTTTCAATCATATATATAATGTGGTGGATTGAAGTGAGTCTTTTGGTAGAATATAATAGAATGTTTAAAAAAATATTCCGATGTGATTTTCCCTAATTCTATTTATTTTCATAAACATATTTTCAAAACAATATACTATATTTAATACTATATAAAAAATCTGGAACATTCAATCTCACATTCTCAGTTATTTAAATGAGTTCGCATACTTTTTCATTTGAAAAAAATGGTATGACATGTTAGTGTATCCAATAAATAAATTGAATTAAAAATATTTAAACAATGTTATAATATATACATATACATATATATATATATATATTGAAATATTTTATTCTTCTCATTTTTATTTAAAAAATTCATTTATTTTTTTAATAATATAATTATAGTCTTATCTATTCATTTTGATAATAAATTATTTTATTTTTATTAAAATGGAATGATGTCAGGAACATGGATCTAATATCATCATAACCGAGTTCCAAAAAGTGTTATATTTTTAGATTATTTAGTTAATAAATATTTAAATATATAGCTTATTCAATTACATTATTTATGGTTGTAATGGAAGGCACTGTTCATGTCAGGAAAATGTGAATTACTATATCATAAAACACGGGTTTCTATCTAAAAAACAAGTTTGTAATTACTATGGTTAGAAATATCCTGACTGAACTATTGATGAAATAAAAGAAATGAATGAAATAAATAATTTTATAGTTTTTTTGGGTTTTGGATATATTAATCAATATGAGACTGAATTTTGGCCAATGCATTAGGATAACAAAATTATTAAAAATTATATAACTAATGAAAATTATGATTTTAAGTGTGAAAAAATTGATTAATGATGTAAGGACTCATATATGAGTCATGTGGTAATATAAAAAATATATAATTTGTGATTATACTTTTTCATTGGAAAACCATGTATAGAGTTTCGAATACCATGAATGATTATTTATAATTTTTTGAAAATTTTAATTCATTTCATAAATATTATTAGTTGTTGGTGGAAATTGTGTGTATTCCAGAAAAGTTATATGAGAAATTTGAATGGGGTGATGTGAAATAGAAACTAGGTACATAGTGGTATAGTTCCCAGTACTCGGTTTGGATACCATGGGTTTAAGTGGTTATGTTTGATCCACTGAGTACCCAGTGGCTTTGTAACAATTACATAGTAGGATTATAAGAAAACTAAATTTAAAAATTGTAATTTAATCCTTCTAAACAAGAATTTAACACAAAATTATTAGGCATATAGGGATTTACTTTTTTTCATCCATTGGGTCCTATCTCAATCCTCCACTCTACCACCACTCATACATGGAAGAAATTAATTTAATCATTGATTTGTACTGTCTTGATTGGTCTTGAGTGATCATTTTTAGCATGGAAAAGTATATATAATTTCATAAAATATCCCTCTTTATTCCAACCCTTTATATCATCAATTAAAATTCCCTTACATAGTAATCTAAGGTCCCCAAATTTGATGAATTCTCTTAAATTCCTACCAATCTAATAGGTGTTGAGTCTTAACCTTGGTGTGTCGACACTATCCTAATTGGGTTTCATTTAAATTCACCAAATTAACATTAGTGTGAGATGAAGCATAATAATATTCTATTTTAGGTTTTCACAATAAGATATTCAGGTAATCAATCTCCATTCATAGAACAGAAATTGGTTTCTAAAATTAAATTGGTATCTATACACGTTATTTTTAAAAAAATTATAGTGGAAAAATTTTGTAATGATATGGGTCAAAGATAACATGACTAAAACATATAGTTTAAAATTAATAAAGTCATCAAAAATATTTATATATATGAAGTGATTTTTATACCACTCTTGTATGATATTAGAATATTTATAATCCTATTATATAATTTTGTAAAACAATTTCAATTTTATTCTTGTTCAGCACGTATTTGTATTTTTTATTCATAGTATAGAATGAATGGGGATATTTATGTATTTACATGGATAAAAAAATTAACTGTTTATTAGTTACATTTCAAGCTTGTCACTCAGGATTTATATGCTCACCATGATATATAGAGTACTATTCAAATTTTTTAGTTCGTTATACAAGATAGATTATATGTATATTTTGGTATGTGTAACATATTAGGTTTTGGCATGTTTACAAATTGGTGGGTGTTTTTTTAGATAAAATTAAAATTTCTCAACTCATTATACCCAATCCCCTTTTCATATCTTTTAGATGTTATATTTCCATGAATCTTTATACTTGATTAATTTCCATTGAGATGGGTGGATAGGGCCTTGGTTTCTATTCCAAACATTTACAAATATGTGCATGGGAATATATATATATATGTTTGATTTATTTATAGGTAAAAACATTTCATACTATAAGGGATGGAATATTGTTTGAATGTTAAATCATATGTTGAGGCTTGATTTATGTTGTACTATTAAGGACCCTTCCAAATTGGAATGTTACTTTTTTTTTGGTTATTCAAACTTATCAAGAAATGATATAAATTATCCTACTGTATGTTCTTCTAAATTTTCAATTTTTTTAGATTGCATTTTTGATTATGATTCGATGGTAGGGGTTGACAGGAGATCAAAAACTAGTAATCATTATACTCAAACCCTGGTATGTTCATAAATGGTTTCATATATAACCATGGTAAGGGAAATGACCCTAAGCATAGGATGTTGGACACATAGACTATGGTTTGTTGGTGAATACTTTTTCCTTTTTAACCACCATACTAAATGATGAATTCGATATCCATTATACTTTTATGGAAATGATAAACTTTCCAGAGAGATATTTCTATTCCCTAAACCATGTTTTCCATGTACCACTTATACACATATAATTTTTATGTATCAAATACCCCATCTTGGTTTTAATTTTAGTATTTGGTGTGTTTTATAATTTTATTCATATTCCTCTCATATTATCAATTTTACCTGTTATATACTTGACATGATTTCATTTATAACTAGTTCCACATTGAGAAGATCCAAACTATTTGATTGGTTTGAGCACATATATATATATTGAATTCTTCAATTTATCATAATTAAAAAGGGTTAAAAATATATACTACAATCATGTATGCATATCTATGATGTTTATTCATTCCATTGGGTATTAGGAGGTGATCTTGGGGTGTTTTAAATATGTGATTTGGGTGCCTTTTGGGAGTACATGTCACAAAAAATACAAAATATTTTGGATCCCACTAAGGATTATTGGGTATTTGACTTGAGAGTCGTTAGTAGATTAGAACATTTAGACTCCAGAAGTATCCTATAGGTTTTCCAGACCAATTAACTTATTCCGGAAGCATAAATTTCATGTGTGAGTTTTAGATCTATTTTTACATTTTTTCTTCTATATATTCCATTTCCTCTAGTTTTATACATCATTTTAGTCATATATATAGACACAAGTAGGGTATCATGACATTTTATATTATTTATTTTCATTTTTCTTCATATAAACATCTGACCAGCAGATAGATCATATGAATTAAAACATTTTAAATAAATTAAATGTGTATTTAAATATATTTATTTCTAATGATAATGTCAATATAGGGTAATAATTTATTCTATTTGATTAGTAGTTTTCCACTATAATTTTGATAGATATATTCTTTTATTTTATACAAAAACCATGCCTTTTCTAATTTCAATATGATTTCCTGAGCATGTGTGACTACTTAAAAATGGTTCCTCATGTTTTTTTAGTATTTGGGTAAATGAATTGAAGGGAGATAAGAATGGGGTAATACATAACAGATAAAGTGTAGTTAAAGTATTGGGTTTGTATTTATTTGGAAGAGAGAATTGGCATCCATCTTCACCTTATTAACGAGGATAACTCTTAGATAACCGCCTCCTACTGAGAAAGAAGGGACTGGTGAGCATGCATCACTATATTAGATTTTAGTTTACCCTAAGGTATTGGAATGGATTTTATAAATTATCTTATTTTATGGTCAATGATCTCTATAAAATAGAATTAGGATACTTATGATATGATATATTTTATATTCCACCATCCCTTTAAAATTTTGGGTTATTTATATCCTCATGTTTTTAATGAGTAGATTAATACCCTTCATCATATTTTTGGGAGGATTAAGATCCTTGAAAATATATAGTATAATTATCCTTTTTAATAATGAAAGGGGTGGTGTTTCAGTGGTTTTATGAGACTCATGATTCATATAAGGACTATGGAATCATTGAGAATACATTTCAAGAGCTCAATATTGAGAAATTTTAACTCATCACTCTATATTCTTTAAATACTAAGGAGTTCAACAACCATTATTAAGACTTTTTTTTATTATGGAATTAATTTCTACATTTTTAATATTATCATATTTTCTCAATATCTGAGTGAATATGAGGAATATAAAATAGGGTGTTTTAAAATGTGGATGAAATTCTCTTTTAAAACTAAATTTGTTATAATTAATCTTACTTCCCACTCTAATGTTTTCATGAAAAAAATTCATGATAAAATTTTATCTAAAGGCGGTTCATGATTTGGAGTTCCACTATATGACCATACATTAGTTAATATCTCTTTTAGCATTCAGAAGTTACGAAAAGATGAGGCTAATAAAGGTGGTTCTCTATAAGAAATATGGTGTATTTATTATCATCCATCACCCAGCTTTCAAAAATACATAAGTTTAGTGTCTTCAATGTGGATAACCTATACTTATAAAGCATAAAAATTCCTTCTATGTAATGCAGATTGATTGTCATTGTTAGTCTGACAAAATTCAAATGTTCTAAAATCATGGAATGTCATAGAGTGTAGAGAATAACCCTCTACAAACCTAGGAATCTCATGAACTGTCAAATATATTTTCTACTAATTAATTTATATAACTATAATGGAAATATACTCAATTTGGAAGGCCCGAAATATATTATAAATTAGATTCATTATAGAATACTGAGTAGGGATTCATCCAATAAGACTAGTATAAGGAATTAGAAAGTATGTATACCATAGAGAAAACTATATATGATGTTGGATTTGTTCCTTCTAATGTTATTGGTACTGTGTGGATATATTTTAATTCAATATGTACTTTACATGATACATATATTCTCTTTCATAAATGTTTAATCAAAAGGTGTCACTTATTGAGTTTAAATATTAATCATCGATATTAAATATCAAAAATGATACTCCATTGGAAAAATGATAGAACAGACCTAGATGTGTCCATCTTAAATATTAATGGTGTATTTATTTTGGTGTCGTTAGGATTTCGTTGTTATTAATGTAAATTATTGAATGTTTTTATTGTAAAGGACTTGTTAATTAAGATTCAATCTTGGGTTTTAATTATAATATAATATTTATCTTCTTATATTCTAATGATATTAATTGCACTGTCCAAGTATATGAATAGTTTATGGATTGACAATATAGTCTTGATTAGTAGCAAGTTGGTATTATTACTACATAGATAAAAAGTCTATTCCCTAGATTATTTGATATCGAGGAGTGGTTAGTCCATCATTTATAGTTCATTTATATCCTAACATATTGCTGAATAAAATTTTAAAATTACCCCCAAAACAAAATGTTGAAGTAACCAATAATATTATATGTATAATTGAACTAATTTTTTCCTTTATTTGGAATTCATCAACTTATTTGAGGGAATTAAAGTCTCAATTGGAGAAGCTCAATGAAAAAGGGTTCATTTGGAAGTGAACTATTCCTTAGGATTCTTCAATTATAGTTTCCTCGAAGGCTGGTGTATTTCTTCATTTATGTGCAGGGCATACAAAGAAAAACTATTTTTCTTGATCAAGAATCACATCCATTTCACAAGAGTAAACAATCTCAGTAATCATTTATAAAGGATTAATTAGATCTCTAAGGTTGAAATATGATCAGGTTTCCATCTATATCAGGTCAGGCTAGTGGATATTACAAAAATGGATATCAAAAGTCATTATTGGTGTTTTAAACAACATTTAATTGCATTCAGATTGACTAATTTACCAATTTTATTCATATATTTAATAAAAAATGAATTTATTTCATTCATAGACACTTTTGTTTTAGTATTTGTGGATTACATAATTTCTTATTAGCATTATTATACCAAGCATGGAAAACGTCTTCACATAATTCATAACAACTTATGGGATCCCTAGTAATAAACCAATATATGTAAATACTAATTATATAATAGGGATGATATGTTCCTTAAATATGTTTTCTATACAGTAATAAATATTACTATATTTTGAGAAGGTGGAATTGGTTATATCTTAGAACATTTTATCTAATGTATTTGAAAAATAGTTTTCTGGTAATTTTAGTGTTTTATAATCATTTAATATAACATTTATCCAAAATAAAATATCATATTACCATCTTAAATAAAAATGTGGTAAATGGTTTTGGCTTTGAAAATATGAATCAACATTCCAAAATACAAAATACTGGTTGGAAATAACTCATATTTTTATTCTACCTCGACCAAGAAAGGAAATTAAGGTGTATAGTGATTCTTATTTGGTGGGACATTGATGTGTACATAAACAGTACTATCTTGTAGTATCATATGGTCCATACCAACTATGTCCTCATGATAGGAACTACCATACAGATGACATGTAATTGTAAATTTTTATTCATGCATTGAAGTGTTGGAGGAACTAACTATACAGAATATGGTTTATGGTTTTCCATGATTAGAAGATCCTAAAATACATATTTTATCAACCTTTATAAATATTTGTAAATATCAATAGATGGAATATCTTCAGTCATTTAATTTTGATATTCAATATGCCCCTGGTAATGGACATGTAAAATGTAATTCTCTTTGTAATAAGTTTCCACATAAAAGGTTGTAGGAGTCCAATGATGTGTGATGATTTATGTCATTGATTGATGAACTCCATGTGGATGTTGTGGATGATCGGAAAGAGATAAATTTATACCATATCAACCTTGAATACCATATTATACTATAGGTGATATAGTAATTTATATCTTATATAGATTGAAAATTTATCTAAGAAAATCTCGATGGTGGGGAGTTCGTTGATGGATGGTTTCTTGATTGTTTATCATTTATATAGGTCCATGGTAGACTGTTTATAACAGTTGTAATTAAATAATGTGTGATGAAATAATACAATGCTTCTCGGTGGTCTATACACAATATAACCATTAAAATATACCAGGATATTTTCCACTATATCCAAGGCATGGAATGGATAGGGAAATTACAATGTTTGTGGCAAGGTGCATTACTAATCTCTTGATAATGGTAGAGAACAGAAAGCTTACAAGTACACTCTAACCTCTTCCATTTAATGTTTGGAAAATTTCATGATCATGATGAGGTTAATAAGTGGTCCCCCATGATATTTTAAAGGGATAGATGCTATAGGGATAATTTTGTATATTTATACCATGACATATCACTTTTTTCTATTTAAGGAAGCTTATTTGATTGATGAACAATGAAATTATTGTTATTTAGATATTATGATGCTTTAAGGAATTCCAACATGAATTATATTTGAAAGGGACCCCAGATTCATGTAATAATTTTAGAAAGGCCTATAATGTGATTTGGGTTCTAAGGTAAATTTGATATCTAATTTACACCATAAAAGAGATGAAAACTAGAAGAAATCCATTGATATTCTAGATGATGTGCTCTAGCACATATTCTTAAAATTGTTGTATTTTTAGCATAAATTTCTATTTTATAATTGTAAAATAACAATTTTTACCATGCATTGATTTAGATGGACATGTATAAATCCCTTTATGAAAGGTCACATCATCCTATTATAGGTTCGAAAAATATTGGTGAATAATATAAGATTGGGAAAAAAATTATTTTTAATATGATTGGTTTGGTGAAATTAATTCAAAATAGGATCATGAACACTCAAAGATGAAAACAATATTATAATGATCATCAATGAAAACCAATCAAATTCAAAAAAATTGACCATTTATTCCACCAGGTTTCACCATGTTATGAAATCAATTAATGAGTAAATAGAAGAAGCGATCTCTAAGTTATGTTTTAACTTTTTAAATATTTTTTCGATTTATAGAATTTTATAACAACTTCCTTTACCTCAAAAATTATATTCCATGAATAAATTTTTTTATTTATCCAAATGAAGGAAGAATTTGTTAAAACCTATACATGATGTTTTATTTAATAATATTAGGTATAAGTTAAATTCATCTTATACAAAGCATCATATTTATATCACGGTTCATAGTTATAAGTTACAATAGCCAATGTAATTCCACTAGATTATTATAAATGGATACATGGTACTCTCCAAAATGATACTTGGTAGTATGAAGCTGATATAATGATGAAATTTTCAAATTTTTACACATAATAATAATGTTGATGCTTCACAAGGAAAAGAGGCATGATGTTGGGAAGTGTTTAAATACTATGACTTTTTATGAGTACCTAATGGTTTCACACTTTGTCCCCAATATGGGCTGTAAGGATTTACCTCTTATTTATTAGCTACATTGTACCTAGAAGCTTTCTATTGGTAAAAAATTTGTTACTTGGAAAATCCCATTTAAAATGAAAATTTTGGTCTTCTTATTCTATAATTTAACCCATAATTAAGAGCTATTTTTGGAAATCCCCTCACTTTTTGTCATTTTGGACATCTCTCAAGCCTCCCATCCACTCCCACTCATCCATATAATTTCACCCATCAAGACATTTTCTGGGTCATCTTGATTGGTTAAGGGATATCTCATTCAATATATGAATATCTATAGCTTCCTCTAATATATATATTTCTATTATAATTATATATAATTAGGTAAAATTCCATGTCTTTATAGTGATTGTTTCTGGAAACCCAAAACATATATCAATATAATTCCAATATTTTTTTTTGAAGGATTACCCTTGATTGTTTGAATATAACAACTTTTTTTTATATTTTAAATATTTTTTATTTAAATATGATAGGCTTTATAATATCTTATACTAGGTGTTATATCTAATATTTTGGGGGCATCCCTCCTATTATATGGACCATTAATAGATTTCAGCATGTAAAGTGATATATATACCCAGTATTCCTCTCATATTTATATAGTTACAACTTGGTATTAGTTTGGGGATGAGAGAACCTAATTAAATCATGGATTTTGAAATTAATAAATGTTTTTAGTACATTGGTTTAGTGATAACTGGGAGGTGAAAAGTGGAAATTTTTTTACTTTTTTAATTCTTCTTTTAATCAACCTCTATGACCAGTTAATATTTTAATCCACACCTCATTGTGTATCGCAACCTTAAATGATTTATATATTTAATAA
The DNA here is from genome assembly GCA_963277665.1 of Viscum album. Classification (NCBI taxonomy): domain Eukaryota; kingdom Viridiplantae; phylum Streptophyta; class Magnoliopsida; order Santalales; family Viscaceae; genus Viscum; species Viscum album. The sequence goes on along the minus strand of OY728125.1, from coordinate 1,463,651,080 downwards.
AATCATAATAAATCAATTATTTCTATGGTATATCCTTGAAATCCAACTGCTTTACATGATTTGACAATACCCCAAATGTGTATTATTCTACTATTTCCCATGATGTGGTTACATGACATAGTCTCACATATTATGTCATGAACCAGTCGGGGTTTCGTAATACCATAACACTTGATTAGACTCCGACATGGCAAGAAAGGATCCCCCTGGGATGAATAATTGATTCTAACATCATATAAGAATAAATAAGTGATTTTTTTCACCAAAAATAGTGGAAGCTAAACAATACCTATTAGTATGATCAATACTATAAAGGGAGAAAATAACAGAATAAGATAGGTATAATTTATCCCAAATAGAACATCATTAATAGACAAAATGTCATCCAAGATAATGCTTATAAAATCTCATGTAATAAGTGGATCACGTTTCCACTGTTCACCTCCATCACTCTAGGTCGAAAGGATCTAAAAAATACACCTCCTCCTAGTGTTTTTTTCTTTTTATTGGACTTTAAATGAGAAAATATAAAAATTCTTGATGAAAATGATTGGGTGTGTGGCAAAAATCATAGTAGGGTATCACTATGTATTCCACAATAATTTTCATAACAATTAAATGAAATAATATTTCTATTCAAATAAAACAAGTCATGGAATAAATTAATATATTTTCAACATAAAGTGATTTCATAATCAAAATAAGGAAGAAAAATAAAGACATACTAATATAATGAATTTTTATAAATAATTATATAAATTAGTTAGAATGAATTAAACTATTACTTAAATCAAAGGCATGTAATCATAAAACTATGTATATCATTATACCATGTACAATAACCACAAGTATATTAGTTTCTTGTAATTGGATTCTCGAACTACTCATCAGTGATCTCATCTCAATTTTTTAACATATTCGAAGACATAGGTCGTCTGGTCTGAACTCCCTATCTGGGAAAAAAATAACGTCGTATTATAATCATATTAGTTTCTTCATCATTAATATAGTGGTTGGTAGTTATATCCCAGAATTCTTGTTTTAATAAACCACTAACTACCTACGCCCATGTGTTATTCAGTCTAAAAAATAAATCAATCATCGTAAAATGAATCATTTGAAATTAGATCAAAATAAAATTTCCACTTTTAGTTTCTAACATGCAATTTTCATTTCAAAAATAATATAGTTTTTCATCAATTCGCGCCTTTTCAAATTATCTTTCCCTTTAATATATTTTTCTCACAAATCAATTTTCAAATCAACCTATTAATTTATTTCTTGAATCCTCCAAAAAAATTCAATTATATTGAAAAATGGCGTTTTCACAATCTCATTACCTTTTAAAGTTAACCATCATTCATCTAATATCCATGTTTTTATATAATTTAAAAACTCATTTCAAATCAATAAATAAATTTTAATTTTTTAGTTATAGGTAAAAATTATATGGAACAACATACCTTTACTCATCAATAAAATAAGCACCCATTATAGGAAATTCCAATGAATATTTATGTTGAAATAGACCAAAAAGGAAATCCTAGATCAAAAAAATCATGATCAACTCTGATTCAATAAGTATGCATGAGATCATTCCATGAACAAATATCGATAATACAGAGATAGTGAAAACCAAAGCGAGGAGACTCACTTGAAATCAAACTCCAAAATGAGAGGTCTGAAAAAGGGAAAAAATCACACTAAAAATTACATGGTGTTTCCCAAAGGATTAAGAGAAAAGTATACATGAAAAAGACATGTTTCTCATCCTTCACCATAGTAAAAATTTATCAACCTTTGGAATTAGTTCTCTAAATAATACATTGAAGACATGAATATCCTAAGTTGAGGATACACTGAAAATTGACCTATCTTGGGTTATAAATACCAATACCAGTAATTTCATGTACATAAATAAATTCACTATGAAAACGTCGTTCATTTCATGATACCAATTCATGGTTTGTATCAAGTTACAAATTCATTTCATGAAATACATTCACATCATTATTCTTTCTTACAGACAGTACGACCAAATCATGATGGAAAAACACATAATAGTGTCCAACATAACATAAATCCATAGAGAACCCACCAAAAAAATTTGAAACATTTATATTTTTTCTATTTTAATTCAAAAAATCACACATCCTAGAACATTAGGTAATTTTTCATGAAACATTTTCTCAACCCTTAATAATCACAAAATACACCCAAATTAATAGTGAATCAAAACTAGAATCAAGGAATAATGTAATTAAGGTATTGAGGTTTAAAAAAGTCTTCATCAAAAAACAATATATCCCTAAAAACTATTAAAAAATATTCCATGTTTAAGAGATCATACCACTTCTCCTTCATCAGTTCCTCATTATAATAAGTCTCATACAAATCAAAACTATATATCCATTGCACATAGACCAACAATATCATCATCCCATGAAGAAAATTTATATCAAAATCAACAATCCTTATTGGATTCTTAATAATAGATAAATCAAGCTCAACATCAAGATCATAAAAGCACAGAACATGAGAACTATTATAATGATACATCCAATGATATGATACATGAGATTTTTTTGGATTCATGTCAACTATGGTAGAAGTGCCAAAAAGGTGGACACTTTTCCCTCTTTCTTAATAATATATAAATGAACCAAAAAAACATGGAGAAATATTTCCCTATTTTTTTAGACATTGGTGGTCTAGCAATGGTAAAACTATCCAGCACACATATTCATGAACCTTAATATCAGGGGTTATCAAAAATGATCAACATTGGATTTATACTCTATCCGTATCATCAATATTATGTAAAAAAAATTAAAACTCATCGTCACATCATGTATCAAATTTCTCCCAACCAAGGAACATTCAGTGACCCATAACCATCACCACTAAGGCCTGAAATGATTGCAATAAAAGGCATCAAAAGAATCTATTTTGATATTGGAATTGTAATTATTATTATATAAAAACTCAAACTATCATATCTGGTCATCATATGCTATACAAAAGTCAATAATGCAAGAACATATAATATCATCATGAATATATATATATCTCACTCTATGTTAAAATAAATCTATGGATGATATTAAATTATTAAAATTACCAAGGATCCCAGGTACTTCTAGAAGCCCCTCTATAAGAGAGATGTGAAATGGGGATCCCTATCAGAGACAATAACATATTGAACTCCGTGAAATATAAAAATCACTTAAAAATAAGACATATCATGTATTCAACTTTGGTTTCATCTTGAATGTGTATAATTTTACTCAATTTGGTTACCCTGTTGATTATATCCCATATCACATTCTTCCCTAGATTAGTATATGACATCCCAACCCGAAATTTTATTGAGACGTCATTCTATGTCCAACTTATCATTGGATGTTTTTAAATCAAGATTCAATATTTCTAGTTCTTATATATTACCTATTAATAGGTATACCGATGAGATAAAAATTCCATGATTTCCCATCTCATACATGGCCAACAAAATCATCACTATATATCATAGAACAAATTGTTTATTCTAGGGTTCACAACCCACAGAGAACTATAGGATTCCACCATAATGGCCCTTCTTGTACAAAATTTCACCAATTTCTAGTTCCAAAAATATAAAATTCCCTATTACAGGAAAACCCATTCATATGTGGTCTCCCCACCATAAAGAGAGTCCCTAATTCCTCAAAATCCATCATTCAATTGATCCTCTTGTGGAATCAGATTGATAAGAGAGGTGGTCAACTGCACATTCACCAAAATAACCATAAAATAATTTTACTGAACTCCCAAATGAGAATGAGGAATTAGATTCATCAAACACAATCCTTCTGATGAATATTTCATGGTTTGGGATAGAAGTTTCCTTCTCAAAGAATCAATGGTGATATTTTCCTTACCAGGGGTGTATGTAATGCCAAAATCAAAAATACTATTGGTACTCCTCAAAACATCTCTAATACTAATTAAAGTATTTTTTAGGAAAATATATACATAAATATTTTGTGATTAAAATAATGTTAAATAATTTACCAAAAAGATTCTATCTCCATGTCGCAAGGGAATGAATCACTATTTCTTATTTTGAGATAATGTGCCAGAAATTATTCTCTTATAGACTAAGATGTTTAGAACCATAGAATACAATGAGATGGACCAATATAAGGCCAAAAATTAATTCATCACATATGACCACATAGAAATGCACAACCATTGAAAGATTCATAACTCATATAGAAGTCCAGAAATTCTTCATCTCAATAAAAGAACTCTAGAATTTCTCTTACTGAATGGATTTATCTACTTTTTGAGTGAGAGAGGTCATCGAATAAGACATAATCAATAAATCATTAGAAAATATATAGTAAAATCCTTCCAATCCTATGATGTTTTTAATCTTGAAAACAATTTTTGGTTGATCCCATATCATAATAGTTTTCACTTTCATATGATCAACTAAAATACCATGTTTTGAGACCACATCCTTAAATGAATTTTGTTGATGAAACTAGAAATAACATTTTGATAAACCAACATAATGTAAATGATTTATGAGGGTTTTTAGAATGAAAATAAAATTATTCTCATGGTCCACCTCAATCTGAGAGTAAACCCCGTTGTCATCCAGATATAACACCATGAATGTTTTAGGGTACTCATGAAATAACTAATTCATCAAATCCATAGAAACTGCTAAAAACATTTGTTTTAAAATTTTTATTACAAGATACTCATAATGGTTATTCATACTTCTGAAGAATATATTATGAATGTTTATTTTATTTTTAGTTGGTGGTAACCAAATAAAAGTTCACTATTTTGAAAACCCTTTCCCCTTTCGAATGGTAAAAAATATCTTTAATTCTTGAAAAAAATAATAGTTCATCAAAAATACATGGTCGATATTTTTCTAATCACCACATATGTGATGATTTAGATCATATTTATTCACAAATAGAATAAGAACCTCCAATGGTGACAAACATGGGCATACAAAACCATTATAAAGAACGCAATACAACAAATATTTCAACTCATTCGACTTTTCTAGTTCCAAATGGTATGAAGTAATAGAAACTATCTAATTACCAGGTTCTAGATAAATAGAAAATTGAATCTCTCTTACTAGTGCAATGCAAGAGAAAACAGAAGTAAAAATGTTAGTAAACTCAAAAAAAATCAATAGGGAGATCATCACTCAAATATTTTTAATGCAATCTCAAAGAAATCACTAAAATTACCCTTTGTAAATTTGGAAAATGAAGTCAGAATCTACTCAATCATGGGTCATGGTCTTTGTGAAATACATGACACATCCCATCAGGTGCAGTAAATGAGACTTGCCAAAGGTAAGAGTCAATTCAGTTCTTATAATCCATCATCAAATCCATACCAAAAATGATGTTAAGAGGATTCAGTTCGAGAACCATACAACTCCAGGTAATCTCAATCTGTAATAAATGGAATAACAATGAAGTCACTGAAGACCCTTCTCTCATGTTGTTTTTATGGGTATAAAATATCAATTACTTAAGTAAAAATCTCCATAAAAAGTTTCAAAAAATCAAAAATACATGTAATGATTAATGATTATGAATATCCAATATAAAATAAAATATTCTCTATGAAAGAAGATATAGTGATGGTACCTCTCAATGTCACTGGACCCACATTATCTTCTTTTGGAGACTCTTCCACTTCGTGAATAAGATCTGTTCTAGATTTCCATGGTTATAACCACATAGTTATTGAAGAGTATGACTTAAACATTTTCATTTTTAATGCTGATGATACCATTCCATTTAGTAGATAATAAAATAAATGGAAGAACAACTATATGTGTTCTAAAAAACAATAGAAACTATGAAATTTTGCTGCCTCAGTAAAAAACCATATCTAAGGCCCAACAATTTGGCACTAGAATCATGTCAAAGGATCTCTTCTAGGTACTTCTAGAGTTCTAGATGATGTATGATGTTGGGAATAACCATAGAAATCATAACACTTCCTCTGTACATTAAAGTTTCTCATTAAAAAACCACTAGGATAATAATAAGTTCCCATAACCCAAAACCTTCTAGCTATGTAATGCACATCCAACAATTCTATATCTAGTACCCCAATATAAGACATGATCTTAAATATGAAATTTTTATTGGATATCATAATGAAGACCCATATTAGCTATTAATTCCTTTGACTTTTCAATATTCACTACCATAAGATCAAACTAAAAAAACTCATTAAATTGTTTTTCATATTGAGTCAGAGTCATATCACCATGCATAATATTAGTAAAATATATTGATTTCGCAAAAACAATTGAATATGAATAGAAATGATCTGTGAAAATATATAAAAACTTTTTGTCACTATAATCCCTCATGCTTCTTCACCGTCATCGTTGATTCCCACCATATCCTTATATGTCCATCCACATAAAAGGTATGATACTTCACCTTTATCAAATCAGATGTTTCCATGTAAGAAAAATGTAGTTTGATATTTTTCATACAATACTTATTCTCTTGATCCATTGAACACTTGTGGTTTTTGGGATGTTATTGAGAATAATCTCCTAATTCATCCCATCATGGTCTGAAAATAAGATCCTAAATAGAAACATGTGTCAGTTCCTGTCCTAAACCATGGAAAACATGAACCATTATCGCAAAAAGATTCAGGTTAACCAAATGATTTTCATACTATGGATAACCAAAATCATCCTTCTATTCTATATTCAAATTTATTTTCATTGGAATGATTATATAAAACATCAATAGATAACACTAAAATCATCAAGAAGCATATGAAAATTAACAACTGAAAAAAAATTAACATTAATATTACTTTCCTCAAGCATGTATAAGTATTGGTATTTCCTAATACTTAATCAATAGTGTGGAAAAGGATAGAAAATAGATAAAACAAATTCCTCAATTCTTTTTTCCCAAGCACCCATGGTTACATAAGGCTCGCTACAATTAGTGTTTTCTAAATACTCACCCTTAACTACCTTATATGTCCCATCAACATTACCTCTTATTTACCAGGACCACCTAATTGCATACTGATATCAAGGAAAAATTCATATCCTTACTTTGATACCTATTTTTTTGGAACCATCATGGGTACCATAGTACCTTGATTCCCACTATAGCTATTACATGAATTTAATGGTATTACCGACCCCTATGGGTTAAAAACTAGGACCTGGAATTATACATGAACCAACATATAATTTTTTCCCCACAAAATAGGAGAAGGTAACAAAATAAAAATCTATATACACCATACTATAAAGATAGAAATTATCAATATCTAAAAGGTAAAATTGTACCCAAATAGAACAGCATTAGAAGACACAATTATTTCCACAAGAATGCTAAAAGATAAACTCATGTAACAATTGGATCACGTATCCACCTGTCACCTCTATTAATCTAGGTCCCAATGATCAATAACATCCACCACCATAATTTTGTGATTTTTATTTTCTCTATCCTCGCAAAATAAAATATAAAAACTCTAAATGGGAATTTTTTTGTGTTATCTACAAATCCTAGTTGGGTCTCCCCAACTATTCCATAATAAATTCAATAACAATTAAACAATATATATATTCAATTAAAATTAATTAAGTAAATCAATAACATTTATTTATTTTCAACTATGATTTATTTAATAATCAAAATATTAAATATAAATCAAAATTGGATTAATTGATCATTTTAGGTAAAAATATTTATATAAAAATTTTGAATAGATAAAAGAGTTCCATAAATAAGGGTAATGTGATCATAAAATAATTTATATCATAGAACCATATAGCATTACCTATGGTACATTAGTTTTTTATAAAAGGATCATTGATCTACTAATCAGTGATCTAGGTTCAATGCTGCACTCATCCCTTGACATAGGACATCAGGACTCAACTCCATTTCGAGGTAAAACACTTGCCAAAAAATTTCGATTTTTGTGTTTTCATTATTAATCTAGTTCTATGTTGATAGATACAAGTGTTATTGTCTTAATTTCCAAATAACAACTAACAACCACATGATCTTCAGCCAAACAAGCAAAACAATCATAAGAAATTCAACCATTTTCCTTTTAGTTTAAAATAAAATTTCCTACAATCATATTTCACCATTAACATCTCATTTCGAGACAATAAAAGTAGGATTTTATCAATTTAAACCTTTTCAAATCATATTTCAATTTAATCTATTCATCTCACAAAACAATTTCAAATTAAGCCATAAATTTCTTTTTCAAATCATCCCAACAATTTTTGTTCCATTGAAATTGAGTGGATTTCAAAGTATTCAGGGAATTTTCAAATTAATCCATTAATCATAACAAATATATGATTTTTGGTCATTTTAAAACACTTTTAAAATTAATTAATAAATTTAAATGTTTTAGTTATAAGAATAAATAAAATTGAACCACTACCTTTAATCATCGATAAAATCAGTACCTATAATGGGAGACATGAACAAAGGACAAGAAGAACAACATGGTAATCCTAAATAATAAAAAATTAAGATAAAATCTGATTCCATCGATAAACATGAGATACTTTTGTTTCCAAATAGGTATAGTGTCGATAATGGGAAATCCAATGTGGGAAAACTCACTGGAGATCAAACACCAAACTAAGACATCTAGGAGGGAATAAATCACCCAAAAATCACCTAGAGTCTCTCTAGTGATCGAGAAAAGAGACATCCCAAAAAAATATTTCTCGAGATCAAACATAAAAAACACCCTTACCAAGAGGAATTTATGGTGTCAATCCTAGAATCATGACATGAATATCCAGACTGGCGAATATATCGAAAATTTCATCGCATCGGGTTAAAAATCCAAAACACATTTGTTTAACATTTCTTAATCAATTGATGATGTGAACATCATTCACATAATGAAAATAATTAATAGCTTCCATTTATAAATGTATTCACATTGTAAAACACATTCACATCCTGAATCTTCCCTTTATACAATATAATTAGAACATTATTAAAAAACCAATAAAATACTCAAAATCAACTTGGACCCAAAGATAACCCATTAAAGCCTTTTAAAATTTATACATAGACTCCATTAGAACCAAAAAGACATACACACCTGAACATTATGTAACATTCCCTAATAAATTCTCTCTACCATAAAAAATAATGAAACACACCCAACCAAAATCAGTATAAAAAAGAGCCAAGAAATACACGAGAGAAGGTAACATGGTGTTAAATTATAAATCACTAAAAACCCATAATGGGTATTAGAGACCCACTACAGGGTCCTTATACGTCATCAAAAAACTACAATACGATATAATTGTAAAATATTTCATCCAATAGATCATTTATTATGATATGAGTGCCATCATTGTGTTGTCCTAGCATGATTCTTCGTTAATTGTCATATTGGTTTGTTGAACCCCTCAAATATTGTTTTTAGATTTTCCTCTAAAGATGATTATTATCATTTTTGGATGAGGAATTTGTGGGTTTTTTGGGGATTCCACATGAATGATATTAATGGAACGCCAAAATTTGTTCCTAACATCGAACCACGACCCATCAACCCAATCTCTTTGGGATTTGCTGGCCTTCGGCTTCATTTTTTCAAACGAGCAGCCCTTTTTCCAATTGCCATCCTAATTGGCCATTCGCTTAAAATGGATTATGCTACCAGCAATCTTTCCAGACCCTTAATTGTGAGTGTTTTCATTGATTTTTACATCTCTAAACCTCTTCCATCCTTTTTTGGATACAAAATGGAAAGTCGGTCTTTTATCAAGTGATAACCTATGAAAACCTAACAGTTTATTGTAACAAATGTCATAAGAATGGTCATTATTATAAAGATTGCAACCATGATTTCACTTTTCCATGCCCTCTCACACATAACAAGTCAGTATGGGTGGAAAAGTGTTAGAAGAAATTATCTCCTGAATAATTTAATGATTATGCTAACGGTTCCTTAGGGAAAATTTCCCTTGATGGATCTGTTGATACCCAACCCCCTCAGAAGACTGTTGTGATGGATAATGCACAAAAAACCCTTAATTGGTCGATAAGGAGGCCCCAATGAAGCTCACACCGAATAGTGATGTGTCTGATCATTATATAGAGCCCCAGCCTCTGTGACCTATTATTGATGATTCCTCTAGCTTTGTGGATGTTGTTAATAATTCTCAGCCCACCATTGTCACCTCAAAAGTCACACATTCTTTTCAGATGCGAAACGTGAGAGACAATCTGAATTTATTGAACCTAATCAAAATTAACTTGATCATGTATTTCAAATTGTGGATGTGTATACCCAATTGAGTGCTAAAAAAGGGAAGATGATTGTTGACCTAGATGGATCTACTATTCCACCCTCCACAAAGACCCAAAAATGTATGGATTATTCTAAGCTTGTGAGAAATGTTGTCACTATATCCTCTAGGATTCAATTGGAAAACCAATGATCCTTCCTCAGCCAGATGTTGGTGGGGATCCCTCCTCTTCATAGGATGAAGAGGATTCCTCCTTTCCTTCAAATTCAGAGGAGTTGGAGGATGCTATCAAAATCAGTAAGTGTACTTTTGTTATCAACAAAGTTTATAAGGGGACATTTTACCCCCTAGATCGAGGAAAAAGAGAGATAGTATTTTGGAAGATATACTAACAAGGAGATAACCATAGATATGTATTTGAGTATCTGAGAACGAATGATTGATAGGGTGGAATTTGAACATGATAGAGACCCTGAAATTAATTTTTTACAAAATTCCTGGGAATAGATGTTGGTGGATGAGTCTTTACAAGGATGCTGATAAATAGATGTGAATCTAATTTCTATCCTTGAGATGTTGTGGTTGTGATATTTCTAGCTTCTTTTTGTATGTTGCGTGATCTGTGAAGAAATATTACCGAAAAAATGATCAAATAACCAGGCACTCATGAAGATGGATCACATGCTTTAGGGGGATTTCATCTAGATACTCTTTATTCACTGAAGCATATATCTTGAGAAGTGGTTGAAATTCTCCTACACCTTCCAAAATTGGTTATGTCTAGCCTCCTGTGAAATTTATCACGGTGATCTTGATCATGTTCTCCTTTCTGAGGAGGATGATTTTCAATCAAGAGCCTAAAGGCTACAATTCTATAGTATTTTTCTTTTTGTTTCACCATTTCATTTTCATAATGATTTATATTGATCTTCACGATCTATTTTGGTATTCATTATGCTTTCACTTGTGTCCTGTGAATCCACTGACTGCAATTTTCCACATCCCTGGATCCTATAATTTTCTAGTAGGTTGTGCCATACGACTTCTTGTTCTGGTGGATGGATTCCCCTCATGCTGCTTAAAGATAACACATGATGTACGAGGATCTTTAATCTGGTAGTACAAACTACCCACTACATGCTCAAATTTATGTCAAATGTATGACCCTACATTGAAAACGTGAACTAGAATGTGCACAGTTGAAGTCTATAATTCACAATTTGAAAGTGCAGCTAAAGTCTCCAACAATTCATGCCTGGAATATTGTCTCTTGATCCGACATTTCATAATGATTCTATACCCTGAAAAATTATTTTGCTGATGATAATTTCTCTAGGAAAACAGAAGTGTGATTGAAGGCCATTGGATTTTGGAATAAAATTTCAATGGTGACCTGGGCATTGGGGTTGATGCTTACTGAGATCTTTCACCCTCTCCGGGATGAATCATAGGTTTTTCTTGGAACCTTATATTCTTATTCGTTTTTATCTTGGTGGTAAAAACACATTGAAACTCGTGTAATGACTTGAACATTACTTTTTGTTAACAAATTTTGGGGAGCATGGGTTTTAACTCTTTCTCCCAACCTTTCAGAGTGTGATTTGGTATACCTCAATTGATTTCCATTTATTAAACCATATTACCACAAGCCTCCTTATTCATATCCCTCGATACTAAAAGATGTTCTCTAATTGAATCATTATTGGGATCGTCTAACATCATCGAATAAATGTATTTTATTTAGGAATAATAATTTCAAATCCTACATTATCATATTCACCATAATATAATTTATATTGATAAAATCATAAATAATATTTACAGATGAAAATACATAAAATATACACAAGAAATTTTTTCATGTTTTTAATAATCATTCAAATATACGCAAATACTACTTAATCTCTTAATTTATTCTCTAAAAAATCACTTTTTACGAAAATTAATTCTCCCCAAAATCCATTTATATTCATTCTTTTTTTTCATTATCCACATGGGCATGGGCTCACGCACTGGGTGATGGTAGTAATTCTTACAACATTGATCTCATCCCAATGCTAGCTTATTCCACTGTATGATTTACCATTTTTATTTTCATGAATCATTGAAATCATAACTTGTATATGATATTTAAATATTACAGAAAAATCCATGAACATCATTAGATTAAATTATTTAATCATTAATTTATTCAAATTATAGAACTCTTAGATTGTTAATTTGGTATATGTCTACTATAAAATGACCTTCTGAAAACTTAATATGTCAGGTATAAACTTCCAAAAGATGCTATCTAAACCTTATAAGAAGTTATATCAACATTAGGATATATTGTATGGACAATCCAAACCTTATTATAACTCATGTAAACCTTACAACACTCTTTTCCAAACCTTGTCACTAGTCAGTAATAACCTTATGAAAGTGGTTTCTCAAACTTATGAGATGTAGACTTGTCGATATTTTGAAAATACCTATCATTAATAATATATAATTTAATATCAACATTCTATATTAAAGTCCTAAATCTTATTATTTGGATAAAAGACGTATCCATTATTATAAGATATTATGGAAAGTACTATAGACCGATACAAAATATCTCTTGAATAACTAATCAAAAATCATAATATTTATGGTTTACCACTTTAATCATTCCATTCATGCTCTTTAATGATAAATCTCATTATCTAAAACAATATTCAAAAAAAATCATGCGTTATACAGAATGCTAGTTGGTTTAAATGCCCAGAATATACTTATTTATTTTCCATTTTCAATGGTATCACATCATCATTGTTTCTATTTGTCCTCAATACATATTTACAGCCTTATGTGTTGATAAAAAATTCAATATAAACATGGGAACCTCAATCCTTCCATTTTGAATTATTTTCAATACCAATAACCTCCCCTTATGAAAACATATCCACTCACTTCTTTTAACCTATTTATAAATAATAAATTCTAGCAGAATATATGGGAATTCTCCTCTCATATTTTTCAGATTCATTCTATACGTATTTTCTCCCTTATTTATTGAAATAATACATGGTCTAATTTTAAGGGAAGTATAACAGTAGATGATTTTCTTAGCAATGAATCAATAGTTTGTAAAATTTATGTCTATGCGGTCAAAATTAGTATATAAAACCAGAATGATTTAACTAAATTTAACAATAAAGTCCATAAACTCACATGTATGTGATTCCATATTATTTCTCATTTTTGGGATTTTTGAAAATTGATTTATCATAAAATATTAAATACATCACACCTTTCATTAAACACATTAAAACTATTCTTGTAAAAGGTATTTGAGTCCCCATTTTCAAGGTATTTTTGTTAACTATGACACCCCCTTCTGAAAAATGATTCATATAATAAAAACATTTGGCCACTGATATTTTTATACATCAATGATTTTAAATTTATGTTTTTATAAAAATCATATACATAATGTATGGTGACGATAAAATATATTCTCTTCACATATTTGTCCCCTTAAGGGATTCACTCAATTTATCCTATTCAAGTAAGATAAAATACTCCATGATGGATATATTGTCTTTACTATCTAAAACATTCATCCTCATACTGCTCTATAAACCCTCCACATGTTATAAAAATAATTGTTAACATTATATTTTAAGGATATTAAGAAGGTTTATACATGAGTGTAAAACCAAAGTTAATTCTATAATTAGTTTTCTTTTTGTGTGAAAATACATTCTTCACTATGGACATTAGTCTATAAGAAGATTCTGGTGATGAATCTTGATTCTTATGCTGGTCCAACAATGCAATCAACTATTTTAATAATTTTTGGGTGAAATGACCTAGAATAGTGCATCTTATAAATAAATTATTTTCAGTAGCATTAGTATCTCTATAAATTTGTTATTTCTTTAGTTCTTCATCAAGGATGATGACGTAACCTTAATCTTACTTCATTAACATTTTGATAGAGGTTTCCTTAATTTTTTCATTAGATTTACCCATTAATTATAATGGCCTGGGTTTTTGGGGTCCATTACACTGTGAAAATCTCATGTTGGGTTTTCTGGTCTGAGAATCTCGGTGAATTTTGGCCTAACGGTAGGCCTATAGGTAGCCTTAGCCTACCAGTAGCAGGCCTACCGGTAGCTCGGTCTACCGATAGTCACAGCCTACTGGTAACTCTGTCTACAGGTAGCTCGGTCTACCGGTAGCTGCAGCTACCGGTTGCTCGGTCTACCGGTTGCTGCAGCTTACCGGTAGCTCGGTCTACCGATCGCTGTAGCCTACCGGTAGCTCGGCTACCGGTCGCTGTCTGCCACTGGTAGCTCTCGGCTACCGGTAGCTGTCATCCAGCGATAGCTCTCAGCTACCGGTGGCTCTCGCCTACCCCCACGGGGTCTTTCCAGTAGCGTTCTTTTTTGCGCGAATTAGATTTTACACCCTATTTTGACCCCTTTATGCTTGTTTTAAAACCCAGTAACGCCCAAAAATGTCGTTTAATTAAATAATTAATCAATTAAGCTGGTGTGTGGGTAGGTTTAAACCATCCAATGTGTGGGGACCTTTAATGACATGTGGGGTCACGCATTCAACCCACAACCCCGTTCCATATGCGGTTTCACATTATTATCTAAACCATCCCCTACCCATATAAACTAATGGGTTCTCCATGGGTTTATTCTTTTCTTGATCACCCTATTCTAGGAGTACATTTCATTCAGACAAGCCGCATTTCTATCAGTGGAATTCCATACCCAGGCTTAGCGTCGATTGTTGATCAACAAGTAGGGATTTTCTCCTTCGTCTCTCCCTTTTTGTGTATCATGCGAGGTGGGCATGCTTTTGATTCTGTAGAATTTGGTGAACCAAACCCTAATACAGATAATGAACGGATTCTATAAAGAACAAAGGGGGGGGGGTGTGATTGATGATGCCGCTTTGTTTTATGAACTTCTTCTCTGAATTGTGCGGGCTTACGCCTTCTGAAAATCATGGTTGTTGGTGGTCTTTCTCTGTGCAGTAATGAACCCCTAGTGATGTTTTAAATGTCTTGTTTTGTAGTTGTGAACTCGTGATGTGAAAATTAAATTGGTTAATCATGTATATCCGGCTAAACAAATTGAAAGCACCAGGATCATCCCTTTCTGTGATAACCCCTATTGAAGCCCACAAAGATTGAAATCATGGAGTGTGATAAATATTATAAATCTAAAAATACCAGCATGGGCCTTCTTAGGGGTGGTGGTATGGTTTTTTCTCCTTCAAGGGTCGGTTTCTGGGTGATGTGGGTGGGGATGGGATCCCCTGTTGATATGGATTCAGTGGCTATGAATTTTAAGACCGAGTAGTTACCTTGTTTATATCATGATTTGGGGTGGGATCCTCTATTGTTGAGAAACCTTTTGGATCTTGGATATTGGACATTGGGCTGTATCATGGGGTTTTCTATGGATATTGTGGATTTTCAAGAAAACCAGGCGTGGATTTTGTAGTTAATGATTGACTATTTTCTTTCCTGGATGTGTGCTTATGCTTACTAGTTGCCCAAGTAGGTGCCCAACTTATATAAACATCATTACTGAATATGAAAACAAATGGGACGAATGGGTTTTGTTGGCAAGAGTTGTGACTCGGACTTGAGTGTTGTTTGTGTTCTTTAGGCTGGCTGAAGAAAAACCTAAACTTGGGAGAGTGCTTGTTACCTATATATATACTTGTAGTTTTTGCGTTTCTTATTCACACCCCACCCATGTTGAGCACTTAGTGCCGAACTCCCCTATTGCATGGGGGAGGGTGTTTTTTCCAACACTTCTATTATTGGATGGTTATTAGCTCATTTCAGATCTGTTTCCTGGATAGACCAAGTATCTTCGGGCAGGCTGTGATGGCCTAAAGTCCATTATTAGCCCAAGAACCTTTGGGTGGGGTAGTTTGGTAGTTGGCCCAGGTGTGTGCGGGCAGGTGGTTTCCCATGTGTCTTCGAGATGAGGCCCATGTGTCTTCGTGTGTGGAAGTGGATCTTCTAGCCCAGGTGTCTTCGGGCGTGGTGGTTGTTATTCTGGACTAGGTGTTTGCAGGCGTGGTTATGTGTGACAATTGTGGACTAGGTGTTTGGGGGCGGGGTTTGGTAGTGGGACTACATGAGGTTGTGGCCCAGTTATGTGTGGGCGGGGTTTGGTAGTGGGACTGCGATGAGAATGGCAGGATTGGTTCAATGCATAAGATGTCTTCAATAACCAGTGGGAATGTGGCGCAGGGTACCCAAACGTTGATGTGCTATTACTATACATTACTTGATTTTAGTTTTTTTAGGGAGTGTGCCTTGGCGAGTCTTGGGTGGATAGTTTACCTTGTTAGGTGTTTGGTATACTCTTTTTCTCACGGGACTTTAGTACGTTCCCCCAGTTGTGCACAATAGTCTTTGGTTTTACCTAATGATTATACTGGTATTCTCACCCTACGTATATATAAATAATTTCAGGTTTCCAGGAGGATTTCGGGAATCGTGCATGACCATAATAGCTCAGACCATTGGGGTAGTTGTTGTTGCTGTTTTTCATTCTTTGGTAATTTACCCTTGTAGTTAATTTGTACCTTGTGGATTTTAAATTTGAAACATGCATTGGAAATGGTTCTTGGATATACAATCACTTTCTTTATTTTGTGTTTTTGGGATTTACCATCTTATCTCCCAATCTTATTAAAAGATAAAGTGTAATTCCTTCCATTTAGTATGTGATTCTATACCGTTGGTTTTAGTCGCCACTCCGGGACCTATTGAAGGTGGGTTTCTGGGGTCATTATCTCTCCTTCAACATAAAGAAGGAAGGGCCTGGCAATATGCTGACCCTTCCCTACTTTTGGTGAAGGTGGGTCATGATAGAATGGTATCAGAGGGAATTTGAGAGATAGGAGGGAGTCTGTAGTTAGGCACAGTGATGATTTCATGGGATGGTAGGGAAATAGTGTTGGGTGACCATGGTGCGTGAATTAGGCTAGGGAAGACCGGCTAGGACACAGGATTTTAGGGCCCCCCGTGATCTGATGCAAAGACTCTGGACCTACCAAACGACCTACAGAGGACACACTGATTGTAGGGTAGAGACCATAGGAAAGGTACATGCATCATAATGACTTGTGTTCTCATGTTTCTGGGGTGTCTTGGGAATTAAGAATAAATAAAAATTTATGAAATTTTAAGAACAATATTCTGCACTACTTGGGTTAAGCATTCTTTTTTTAGCTTGCAGCTATGGCACCTGGAAGGTGCCCACGTTTGGTGTGGGCGATCGAGGACCCAGAGACTACCTTGGAAGATCGGTAGAGAGATGATCGAGAGGAGGAGGATGACCAGTGGTAGGAGATACTTCAGTTCTTCTAGTGACAGACCCTCGAGATGTATGAGGGAAACACCTCTGACATGAAGACGGAGAGATGGCTAGAGGAGCTGGTGATAGCATTCAGCCTGATCCGGGATCCGACCGAGTATTGGGTTCCTTTGGCCGTCATCCAGATGCGGGGGGCAACACGTTAGTGGTGGAGGATCTAATTGGGAGAGAAGAGAGAGGCTGAGGTGCCATGGGCTGATTTCGAGAGGGAGTTCCGGGCAGAATTCTTCTCTTCTACGATGAATGCAGAGAAGAGGCAAGAGCTACCCTCCCTCCATCAGGGGAGTATGTTAGTGAGGGAGCTAGGAATCAAGTTCATGGACCTACTACATTTTTCTTCGTACCACTTTCCTGACGAGGAGTCTCAGGCAAGATGTTTGGAGGAGGCGCTCCAACCCTCGCTCCATTATATTGTTACCCCCCTTTCCCTGACGATGTACATGGAGGTCCAGAAGAAGGCCGAAGTGGTAGAGAGGATACACGATCTAGGAGGTGTGTCACGAGAGGGGATCCAAGTGGGTCCATCGAAGGGGAAGGTCGTCAGCACCAGGCCTCAAGCGTCAGGACCCTCCAGGTTCCGACCATAAGGGAGCAGGCCACAAGAGTTTCAGTTTCGATCCCCCGGTTCTTTCCATTTTTCGTCGGGCCCAGGACAGCGGTGCTCCATCTGTGGGAGCCATGGGCATCTCCGGAGTCAGTTCCTGGACTGGGTAAAATATGGCGGTGGTGGACAGACCCAGTACCCACCCCAGCAGCAGCTTCCAGCTAGGCATTTCCAGCAGCAGCGACAGTAGCAGGGGCAGCAAGCTCCCGCTCCTCCAAGGGAAGACGTAGCAAGAGGATGACGTCCTCAGGGAACTCTTTAGGGACATCGTCTGAGGAATGGTCAGGGAGGTGGTTGAAAACCAAGGGGAGGAGGAGCTGGGCGTGGGCAGTTGCACACCACAAAGGCAGCAGTTCGAGCAGGACTGGAGGTTGTTCGAGGTACGATCTGTTTGTTTAGCACCCTTTCTTATACCTTGTTCTATACCTGAGCTTCTCACTCCTTCGTCGCACCTATTCTAGCCCGTTCTTTGGGTCTAGATGAAGAGAGGATTCTAGTAACCATGGTGCTGAGCACACCAGTCGGAGGTCAGAATGACTTGTTTTATGTTTTTTGGGGATGCATACTGATGATAGGGCCACATCAGGTGGTCAGGGATCTTCTTCTCCTACAGATATTTCCATACGATGTCATCCTAGGCATCGACTGGCTGTTCTCCGTGAGTTCCATCATTGACTTCTTCCAAGTAAGTGTTTTGTTCTTGGACTTGGGTGGCCTGCGTGTTACGTTCACCGGCGAGCAGAGTAATCAGAAGGGAGGCAGGTGAGAGGAACCCCTCCTCTCCTTGTTAGCCGAGCTGTCAGTGGAGTCAGTAGATGCTGAGATGGTGGAGGTGCCAGAGATCGTCCGTGAGTTTAAGGACATATTCCCTGAGGAGGTGAAGACTCTACCTTCTCAACGTGATATCGAGTTCGGGATAGACCTGCAGCCCGACGCTCATCCAATTTTGATGGATCGTTACCAGATGACACCTTCAGAGCTACGGGAGTTGCAGATTCAGATTGACGATTTGATGAATATGGGTTATGTTCGACCAAGCGCATCACCGTGGGGTGCTCCAGTCTTGTTCTCAAAGAAGGAAGATGGTGGTCTCAGGTTGTGCGTAGACTACAGGAAGCTGAATCAGGAGATGATCAAGAATCACTACCCCCTTCCGAGGATAGACGATCTTTTAGACCAGCTGAAAGGGGTAGGATGGTTCTCAAAGATCGACATGTGGTCTGGGTACCACCAGTTGAGAGTGAAGGAGGGAGACATCCCAAAGACGGCCTTCAAGTGCAGATATGGACACTTTGAGTTTGTAGTCACGCCCTTCGGTGTTACGAACGCCCCGACTGTGTTCATGGGTCTTATGAACTCTATCTTCTGGGAGTACTTGGATCGGTTCGTAGTTGTGTTCATCGAAGAAATCCCGGTCTATTCAGGATTAGAGGAGGACCACGCAGATCACCTGGGGACAGTTTTGGAGGTCCTCCGACAACACCAGCTCTATCGGAAGTTGTCAAAATGAATGTTCTGGACACGAGAAGTGCACTTCCTTGGGCCCGTGGTGTCCGAGTGGGGGGGTAGTAGTGGACCCATCAAAGTTTGAGGCAGTTGTTTCATGGGAGGCACCCAAGAATGTTGCAGAGGTTTGTAGATTTCTCGGGCCGGCAGGTTACTATTGGAGGTTTGTACCCAGCTTCTTCCGAGTAGCAGCCCCATTGACAGCCATGACCAAGAAAGACCAGGATTTTATGTGGAGTGAGAAGTGTGAGGAAGCATTCAGCTATCTGAAGGAGAAGTTGGTTAGTGTCCCAGTGCTAAGGCTACTAGAAGAAGGGGCAGCGTATGAGGTGTTCTATGATGCTTGAGGACAAGGCCTGAGATGTGTGTTGATGCAGCGACAATGGGTGATCTCTTATGGGTCTAGGAATTGATTCCCTCATGAGCGTAATTATGCCACCCATGATCTGGAGCTTTCAGCGGTCATTTTTTCACTGAAGTTATGGCGGCACTACCTCACCAGAGAATGTTTTTTGGTCTTCAAAGATCACAAAATCTTGAGGTATATCTTCTCCCTCTGAGACCTAAACATGCGGCAGCGAAGGTGGATGGAGTGTATCCAGGATTACAACTTCAAGGATTCCTACACATCAGGGAAGGGAAATGTAGTTGCTGATGCCTTGAGCAGGAGGACATTGAAGGATGCGGTACAAGAGTCGGCAGATGTCTGGAAGGTGATGGAGGAGTTGGCTGCCTTACACCTGGATGCGAGGATGGATAGCGGTAGAGGTTTCCTGTATCATATGATAGTGCAATCATCTCTGTTGTAGCAAGTGGAGGAGTCTCAGTGGGGAGACAAATAGTGAAAAGTGACGCATGACCGAGTTGACTAGAGGAATGCTCCAGAAGGGTGGATGAAGGATGGTTAGAACCGGATGCTTTTCCAGGGAAGTATGTTTGTTCCAGAAGTGTTGCGCATCAAGGTTCTCATTGAGTTCTACAACTCACCCCTAGAGGTACACCAATGAGTTTCCAAGATGTACCCGGGACTGAAGAGATAGTTTTGGTGGCCAGAGTGAAGCGAGAAGTGGCAGTGTTTGTAGCCAAGTGCTTAGTGTGTCAGCAAGTGAAGGTTGAACACCGAGTTCCAGGTACCCTACTGCAGTATCTAGATGTCCCCAAGTAGAAGTGGGATGACATCTCGATGGATTTTGTCACGGGACTACCCATGTTATAAGGGGGATACGACGCCTTCTGGGTGGTAGTGGACCGGTTGATGAAATCGGCTCACTTTCTGGCGATCAGGGAGTCGAGTGTAGTGGTTGATTCGGCACAAAGTTACGTGGATGAGGTGGTGCGATTTCATGGATTTTTGAGGTCTATAGTCTCATATAGGGATGCACGGTTTATGTCACGAGTTGGGAGAGGATTGCAGCATGCTTTTGGAACCCAGCTACATCTTAGCACTGCTTTCCAACCCCAGACAGATTGACAGACAGAGCGCACAATCTAGACATTGGAGGAGATGTCGCGGGCATGTGTTATTGGCTTAGGAGGATCATCGGTGCGAAAATTTCCTCTGGTAGAGTTTTCCAACAATAATATCAATCACTCTACCATTAGCATGGCCCCATTTGAAAGCTTATACGGGAGGCCATGCCACTCACCTGTGTGTTGGATCGAAGTCGGAGAGGCGGGAATCCTTGGCCCAGAGGTGGTGCAGAGCACGACGAAGAATGTTCAGCTTATACAGGAAAGGATGAAGGTGGCCCAGGACTGAAAGAATTCGTATGCTGAAACCAGGAGGAGGCCCTTGGTGTTTGGGGTTGGAGACCACATGTTCTTGAAGGTCTCCCCTCGGCATGAACAATAGAGGTTTGGCAAGGGGAGTAAGATTTCTCCCAGGTTCATCAGACCCTTAGAAGTGTTGCGGTCGGTCGGTGAGGTGGCTTATCTGCTAGCGTTACCAACGCCGCTACTGGGGAACATGATTTCTTCCATGTTTCCCAGCTCTGTCGGTATCTGCATGATGATTCACATGTCCTCGGCTGTGGAGAGATGGGCATTGAGGATGACATGACTTTTGTGGAGTGACCAGTGATGATCGAGGATCGCAAGGAGACGGAGCTTTGTGGGAGAACCATTCCATTGGTTCGTGTGTTATGGAGACATGGTGAGCTTGAGGAGAGTACGTGGGAGAGGGAAGCACAGATGTGTGCCCATTACCCAGAGTTGTTTTGAGTTTTGCGATGTTTTGTTATAGTTATTGTGGTATAATGTTTTATCTTGTTGGTTATAAAATAGGTGGGTTTCTTTCCTCTGAATGTGTGTGAAAAGTCCTGGCTACGGGGAGGGGAGGACCCGACCCCTAATCAAGACGCATTAAGGTGGATGCAGTTAAACCTGTGTGGGAGAGTCAGTGCTTCCCAAAGCAGATAGTATCTTGACATGGGGGAGGAGACTCCCCAACCCACATTTCTGGGTTGTTGACATGGTATATTGATTGTTTCTTGACGGGATGGTGTTCTTACTTTGAGGTTCACTCCTGAGAGGTATCTTTCAAGGTGGTTGTTCAGACCCTCTCTTTATTTCTGGGTTATTTTGATTCTCGAGGAAGAGAATCGTTTAAGAGGTATCTGATGTAATGACCTGAGTTTTTGGTGTCGATTACTTTGTGAAAATCACATGTCGGGTTTTCTGGTTTGGGAATCATAGTGATGTTTGGCCTAACGGTAGGCCTACCTGTAGACTTAGCCTACCAGTAGAAGTCCTACCGGTAGCTCGGTCTACCGGTAGCCACATCCTACTAGTAACTCTGTCTATCAGAATCTTGGTCTACTGATAGTTGCAGCTACCGGTAGCTCTGTCTACCGGTAGCTCGGTCTACCGGTTGCTGCATCTTACTTGTAGCTCAGTCTACCGGTAGCTGCATACGACCTGTAGCTCGGCTACCATTTTCTGTCAGCCACTGGTAGCTCTCAGCTACAGGTGGCTCATGCCTACCCTCATGGGGTCTTTCCAGTAGTGCTCCTTTTTGCGCAAATTGGGTTTAAATCCTACTTTGACCCCTTTAAGCTTTTTTTAAATCCCATTAACGCCCATAAATGTCATTTTATTAAATAAATGATGAATTAGACTGGTGTGTGTTTAGGTTTAAACTATCCAAAGGGAGGGGAACTTTAATGACATGTGGGGTCGCGCGATCAACCGACGACCCCGCTCCTTATGCGGTTTCACGTTCTTATCTCAATCCTCCCTGTCCCTTATAATCTAAAGGGTTATATGTGGGTTTCTTCTTTTCTCAATCACCATGTGCTAGGAGTACCTTTCATTCAAACGAGCCACATCGCTATCTATTAAATTCCACACCCAGGCTTAGCGTCGATCTTTGATCAACAAGTATGGAATTTCTCCAACGTCTCTCCCTTTTAGTGTATCGTGCGGGGTGGGAATGATTTGGATTCATTAGAATTAGATGAACCAAACCCTAATAAAGATAATGAACAGATTCTATAAAGATCGAAGGGGGGGTTGATGATGCTGCTTTGTTTTATGATCTTCTTTTCTGAATTGTGTGGGCTTACGCCTACTGAAAATCATGGCTGTTGGTGGTCTTTCTTTGTGCACTAATCAACCCCTGGTGATGTTTTAAATTTCATTTTTTTAGTTCTGAACTCGTGCTGTGAAAAGGAAATTGGGTAATCACTTATTTCAGGCTAAATAAATTGAATGCACTAGGATCCAACCCTTTCTGTGATATCCCTGGTTAAAGAACACAAAAACTGATATCATGAAGTGTGTTAAATATTATAAATCTGAAAATACAGTCATGGGCCTGCTTAGTGGTGGTGGTTTGGTTGTTTTTCCTTCACGGACGATTTGCTGGGTGATTTGGGTGGGGATGGGATCCCTTGTTGATATGGATTCTGTGGTTGTGAATTTTAAGACCGGGTGGTTACCTTGTTTATATCACGATTTTGGGTGGGATCCTATATTGTTGAGAATCCTTTTGGCTCCTGAATATTGGACATGGGGATCTATCTTGGGGTTTTCTCTGGTTTTTGTGGATTTACGAGAGAACTGGGTGTGGATGTTGTAGTTAATGCTTGATTATATTCTTTAATGGGCGTGTGATTATGCTTACAAGTTTCGCAAGTAGGTGTAGAACTTATTTATATATCATTACTGAACATGAAAACAAATGGGATGAATGGGTTTTGTTGGCCAGAGTTCTGACTCGGACTTGAGTGTTGTTTGTGTTTTTTTAGGCTGGCTGAAGAATAACCTAAACATGGGAGAGTTCTTGTTACCTATATATATACTTTTAGTTTTTGTGTTTCTTATTCGTGCCCCACCCAAGTTGAGCACTTAGTACCGAACACCCCCATTTCATGGGGGATGGAGTTTTTCCCAACAATTCTATTAGTGGATGGTTATTAGCTCCTTTCTGCTTCCTTTCCCGGATAGCCCAAGTATCTTCGGGCAGGCTGTGATGGACTGAAGTCCATTATTAGCCCGAGAACATTCGGGGCGGGGTTGTTTGGTGGTTGGCCCAGGTGTGTGAGGACAGGTGGTTTCCCAAGTGTCTTCAGGATGAGGCCCATGTGTCATAGGGCGTGGCAGTGGATCATCTAGCCCAGGTGTCTTCGGGCGTGGCAGTGGTTTTTCTGTCCTAGGTGATTGCAGGTGTGGTTACATGTGACAGTTGTGGCCCAGGTGTTTGTGGACAGGGTTTGGTTGTGGGAATACGTGAGGTTGTGGCCCAGGTGTGTGCGGGCAGGGTTTGGCAGTGGGACTACGGTGAGAATGGTGGGATTGGTTCGATGCATAGGATGTCTTCAATAACCAGTTGGAAAGTGGCATGGGGTACCCAAAAATTGATGTGATATTACTATACATTATTTGACTTGCATTATTTGGGGAGTGTGCCTTGGTGAGGCTTCGGTGGATAGTTTACCTTGTTTGGTGTTTTGTTTACTCTTTTTCTCATGGGACTTTAGTACGTTCCCCCACTTTTGCACGAGAGTCTTTGGTTTTCCCTACTGAGTATACTTGTATTCTCACACTACGTATATAAAACTGATTTCAGGTTTCCAAGAGGACTTCAGGGATCGCGTGGGACCATACTAGCTCGGAACTTTGGGGCAGTTACAGTTGTTGTTTTCCTTTCTTTCACACTTTACCCTTGTAGTCACTGTGTACCTTCTGGATTTTACTTTTGAAACATGCATTGGGAATGGTTCTTGGCTTTACTTTTACATTATTTATTTGGTGTTTTTGTGATTTACCATCTTATCTCCTGATCTTATTAAAAGAAAAATGGTAATGCCTTCCATTTAGTATGTGATTCTATACCCTTAGTGGTAGTCGCCACTCCGGGACCTATTGAAGGCAAGTTTCAGGGGTCATTATCTCTCCTTCAACTTAATGAAGGAAGGGCCTGGTAATCTACTGACCCTTCACTCATTTTGGTGAAGGCGGGTCGTGACATGAATACTAACTTATTTTAATCACCTCTTTCATTTTATATTATTATTTTTTGTTTAACATTGAAAATGATTTTTTTTAATTCTACTTCTACCAAAAAAACCTTTATAATGACCACATTCATAACAGTAATTATAACAATATTCCAAGAAAATGAATATGTTCTTAGTGGAAATATTGTCCATTTTCAATTATATCTACCAATACTATGAGGGATTCATTTTTTAATTAATAACTAATCCCCCATAAACATGAAATTAGTATTTTATAGTGGATGAAAAATTGTTCCAATAACCTAGGGCCTGGTGCTCAAACTTTTAATAGAACTAATAGTGAAATGTGTCTCCTTTTTCTAAAAGATGCAGTCTATCTAGATTTAATACCCAACTACTTTTTGGAAATTCTTTTAATCTGTTTCATATCCTATTGGGGAACTATATTACAAACACATTCTTACATAAAACTTACTTAGTGGTGGTATTTTCATCATCTTCCTTATCCTTATTTTTAGTGGTTTTCATTAATATATGAGCACAATTAGAAAAAAATTAGTATATATAATTTTTTCTAATATGGATGGTACATTTGTCATGGATCATAGTACTGGTTGATCAAGTTATAACTTTGAGATATTATTTCCAGTGATATGAGACTTAATCGTTCCACGAATCTCATTAATCACTTGTGTGGTATCATCACTATTATTTATAGATTAGAAAGTTTAATTTTTTTTTTCAACTATAGTTTTTTTATTTTTTCTTTTAATTAATGGAACATTATGTTTAGGGATTTATTCTCATTCTCTATGCATTTAAATCACTCCTCCCAAGTTCTATTCATCATCAAATTTCTTTCCTCATTAAAAATTAATTTTTATTATATCACACTATAAAAATCCTTAATCATTTGGGATATTTAATTTAATTGGGTATCCCTAAAACAAATGAAAATGTTATGAATTTCTTTCATAGCAATGATTCTATTTATAATGAACATGTTTCATTTTCCATTTCATAAATTTACATTTTCTAGTTTTCTATAGACAATGTGTGATATTATTTGTGGAACATTATAAAATATTCATTTGCTTTCATATCTTTGATTAGATCCTTATGTTATAGTTTTTAAAACATGGATTTATCCAAGATTTTATAACTCTAATCAAACTGAGATTTACTATCAATTATTACTTTGATAAATCATTGTATATATACAATAATAATAAATGAAATCATCTTAAAATAATATCTATTCGTCATTTTTAAATTTATTATTAATTCAAAAACTAGAAAAGCATCATTGTTATAATTTAACTAATAAGGATAAATATAATCATATCATTTGGATAAAAAATTAATACTCCTTCATCTTTTGGTTTTGGTTCTCCGTATTTATTATTTTACTTCCCTAAATTAATTTACACTGTTATTTTTTTTTTGTTTATTAGGTTTGTAAAAATATGAATGTAATAATTTAAAAAAGTAATTCCCTTTTTTATCTTCCTGATAAAAATTTTATTTCTTCAGTAAGAATGTAGATTTTATCGAATGAACTTGGATTATTTTTTATAAAACATATTGTTCTCGAGTTTGGAAACTACTGAGATGTGTGGGTTGAATCCATGGTATCTTTCTTTATTTTAACAAATTATTCCTTTTAATTCAAACTCATAGATTATTTAAAGACTTGATTGTATCATTATTTTGAATATTTTCCTTACACTATAGATGTATTAAATGAATGGAATATAAAATAAGGACATATAAGGTTCATACTTTAATGCCTGCTCTTTTATATGATTAGTTCGTCCCTCCAATCCTGGAATCTTCCACTATTTAATGTGAATTAGTTAAACAATATGTTTTCACAAATTGAATCCATGGAATACCACAATGTAATATGATTTCCCACTTGTGGTTATTTAAAGAAAAGAACATAGTTTATTACATATTCTAAAAGGATCAAACATTCACCCACTACTCAGTCTTAAATGTCGTTGAATTTATCATCCATGAACAAGTGATAATGGATTCAACTAATCCTTCTTCTTAGTTTGTAACAAACAAAAATTTCTATTTTTCTCCTTCAACATTGTTATACCTCACTTGATCTCATTTTATAATACCATTTTATAATGTAACACCCATCCCTTCTCTCCCAATACTACCATATGTTATCTATTTTTAGTTGTATCATTATCAACTCACCACTTTGGTGAAATGTAATCATCAATGAATATTAGTGTCAAATCCTACCTTATATTATTATATAAATTATATTTTACATTCATTTAATCATGGATATTATTTACATATACAAATAAGTAATCATCTGAAAGTATAATATATGTGATCATATTTCTATTATTGACACATCAATCAAATATTCTAAAATAGAAGTTATTCTATTGATCAATTATAAAAAATACTCATTTGTTTAAAAAACTGTAATTCTCTTAGAAATATAATGATTTTTATTCATTTAAAATCGTCATATACAAGTTAATTAGATTTTAAAGTGTCATTCAAAAATACTATTTTTGGAATGATGCTAAAATCCACAACAACCTTTTCCTCATCTGGTTTCAAATTTGATCCTAGAATGAACCATAATCATCTTATTTTGAATATTATAATAATCCCGAAGATTATTAATTCATAATTAACCTATATTTCAATTCAATATTTATGATATTTGAATTCTTTAACTCTCATGGGATATTCCTTATAATACAATGTTAAATGACTTAATGAGTGTTGAAATATTAGTTAATAAACATGTTCCATGAGAGAATAACATAATCGTTATTATAAGCATAAAATTGTGGCATATTACAACTTTGTAATAAACTTAAGAATATAAATTATAATTCAAGGCTACCCACCCTGACATTCATATTATATTGGGCATGGAATAATCACTTATGTACCTTCATGGGTTTGTGATAAATCCCCCCATGGGCCCCTGGTCTTGGGATAAAATACCCCCATTTTCTTATTTGGATTGAAATAAATCCTCCAATGTATCCATTAGGTGGGGATTGATCCTCCCATGTATACCTCGTATTTGGATAAATCCTATTTTCACCTTTATTTTGTGAAACATCATATTATGTACGCTTGCGGTTTGAATAAATACTCATATGTACACTTTGACATTGGTTAAATACTCCCATGTACCCATTATATCTCCTAAGATATTAGAATTACCATAGTATTGTATGGGATATATTGGACCCCACCCTTCAATATTGTCTATATCTTCTTCAGGTTTAAATCAAATTGTACATATTATCATAAATATCCAATAATGAAAAAAGTATTTAAAAACATTTTCAAATGATAACATGGAATAAAAGAAGACCATTTGATACGAAAAACTTAATATCCAACAAATAATTATTTAAGAAGATAACATATAGTGTTATTTATGAACCGTTACTCAGTTAGATAAAAACACTCTGGAAATGGATAATAAATGACAAAAATTAATTTTCATAAATACTTTTCTCAATATCATATTAAATTACATGATTTTTAATCTGTTACATAGACCCATTTTTTTGAAAATTATTTGAAATGATTAATACATTCCATAAAAAATTTCCAATAAATTAACCTTTAAATTAAATAATTAATATATGAAAATGTGAATTATAGGGGCTGAATATATAATCATTAAAAATAAAAGACTTTGAAATATTTAGAAATTAATTTATTGAAGACCCACATAATAAAATAAATGATGATATTTTAAAATGAATAAAGGAAAAAACAATTATTAGTGGATATAAAAACAATTTGACTTCCACATTTTAAAGGAGAACTTTTGAGGTAAGTAAATACATTTATATAGAAGAAAAATCTATTTAAATAAATTGGAATTACATGTAACAAAAATGAATTTTCACAAAACTATAGAATCAACAGGTATTAAGTATTGATTATGAAACACGATTTCATTAGAAAATAAGGTGTAAATAAACTATAATCCCCATAGGTGATAAAAGTTCAATATTTAAAAATAATAGTTAAAGAGGATTGATTATTTCCAAAGGAAAATATTTGAGTCATAAAAACCCATTTCTATTTTAAGATAATTAGAATTAAAGACACAATATAGATAGATTGATTTTAAATAAAATTTAATTACAATGAATAAATTAAATTTCATGATATAACATTTCAATTATGAATAATATACACCACATAAATAAAATTAGAGTCAATATACAAAAACATCTCAAATAGAAGAATTTGTGATGAAAAACCCCGAACTTACATGATCATTTTCTAAAAACCTATATAATAACATTCATAATAAATTTTCCATTAAAATTGATATATAATTTATACCCTTTTATTTTTTTTAATATATATTAACAATATATTATCCAATTATATTTTATTTTTATTATCATGTTTTATAACATTAAGTTGTTTATTTCAAAAAAGAATTCAAGAAAATATCAAATAACACTAACAGTTTATAAGTTAATAATTTATACAAAATTCAAGATAAAACAATCAATGTATTCAATAATTAATTAATTACATTTTTTTGTTATTTGAGAGACATGAATTCATCTTATGATAATTTTAATCACGATGAACTATTTTTCTTCCTGTTTAATGATTTAAAAGTGATATATTAATAAATATTTTTAATATTAAAAAAATTAATATACTAATTTAAAAATATTAATTATATCATTATTATATTATATTAACATTAAAATACATCATATTAAAATTTTGGCATAATTTTTTTAAGATTGGTTGTATTGGCTGTTAAATTGACCCAAATGGTATCTTGTTGTATTGATTTAATGAGTTAGAAAATATATTTATATTGGGATAATGTGATATATAAATAATAAGAATCATCTAAGGAAAATCATATATCCTCATTTAATCTATTATAGGAACCAGGAATGATGTACGAGGATGTAAAATGAAAATCATCGTTCGTGGAGGTGGTAATTGATACATACACATGATTAACAATCCCATTGAAAAATAAATTGTTAAAATATTGGTATATGTAAAATGATCAATTTAGAGTTTCATTATTATTATAGGAAACATATTTATCCATATAATAATATTTTATACAATCCATGAGCGAAAATGATGAAAAATGAACAGCATAACATCGTTGAGGCAATAGTTTTCACGTAATCATGATATATGTTTTGGGATTTTTAATTTGATAAAAAATAAGGAATAGTTTATATTTATAATAATATAATTAAATTATAGTACAATAATGATAAATAAGTCATTAGATAAATAATTTGAGATCTTATTAAGGATGTATTAGAGTAAAATAAAAGATTAACATAAAGTAATGCTCATGTTGGAAGCAAGAGTTTTCCCATGGAAAACTATTTTTAAATAAATGATTTCAGTATATTAAAGGTGTACATAAGTTTAATGATGTTTAGTATGGTTTAATTCGAGAAATTTTTTATATTTAAAATAATAATTTGATGGATATGTGTTTATTTATTTTATGGAACTGATAACTTTTTATATGTAATTAGTAGGGTAATTTTGGAAGAAACATTTATGTTTTTAAAAATTTAATAACACTATTCAATGGCTTGTGGCTCAAAAATAGAAAATGGTGGATGGTATTATAGTATTGTTTGATTTTCTCTTCACCCTCTTATTTTTGAGTAAACCTATATTGTTTTGATTTGTTTTCATTTAACTGTGTATCTTTACCGATAATTAAAATTTTTCATTGGTAACTATTTTTTTAACCATTGTAATTAGTATCAATGATAAAATTAATGTTGGACCGTTTAATAAATTTAAAACTGATAATATTTATTTTTATTTTTATTTTGTCAAATAATATGATAAATTTTTTATATTCAAATTTTAAATTAAACACAATTAATCGCATAAAAAAGTTTTTAGAAAATATCTTTTTTCAAATATTAAATTTATATATATTATTAGGTCAAACTATTTATTAATTTTATTAATATAAAATTATTTATTATAAAAATGATTATTTTTTTGAGGTTTTTTAAGAAATCTAAAAACTAATATCACATTGAAAATGCTTGATTCATGGAATAGAATGAAAATATTTTTTGTTAAACATTTTAGTTTAATCCTAAAGATGTTGGACATAGGTTTTCAATTTTCATATAATATTTTATAAAGATTAATTTGACTATATTATTTTTTATTTTATTACCAATTTTTTATTAATATTATCTTTCATAATAATATTCTTAATAATTATCGGTTTCATAAAAATTGTATTTTTTTTACTAAAAAATTACTTTCTTGGAAAAATATAAACAATTCATTCTATTAAATTATCATAGTTTAAAAAAATGTAGTTATATTTATTAATTCATATTATAATATTTATAAAATTATTATTAAAGTGAAAATAAAAAATATAAAGAAAAATTGATTTTATTGAATAAAATTTAATGTTTTTAATCATTGTCTGCTCTTAATATTATTTATATCAATTTATAATTTTAAGAATATTATTATATAAATATTATATAATAATACATTAACATTGTTTAATTCTTTTTATTTGGAAAAAATATATAATACACAACAAACGGTTCTTTGAAAAAAATATAACTTTTATAAAAAACACACTTTAACAAATACAATTATAAAAAATTATTAATATTCAAAATTTTAATTTTACATCTCGATTAATAATAAAATATTTTTTCAAATTATATATATATATAATATAATAATGTAATAATAAAATTATTCATATTTATCAATAATGAATAAAAAATAATTATAGTTATATATTTATAATATTTGAAAATTGTTTTTTTAGTTTTTTGTGAGTTTTAAATTTATTAGATAACAATACAATAATTTAGTAATCCTATTAGATATATTACCTCTGACTCTATCTAAAATAAACTTATTTTCAAAAACTATATTTACCATGACTATATTTTCAACAACCATATTTCATACTTATATATATAGACTTGCTAAATCGTTCATTCATTTCAATACCACATTGGAAGGGATAATTATTATTTCATATTATCTATTTTCCATAATAGTTTAGCCTTTTATGGTGATCTTTCCCATTATATGTTTTTTTTGGATATTGGTGATCCTTAGGATGAAGTGGATCCATAGGATTTCTATGTCATAATAATTTTTTTCATTAATATATATTGCCCCCTATTAATATATGCACTTTTAATGAAATAATTTTATCCATGGTGAGTAATAAAAAATGGATTGAAATTCTTAATATTATATGTTATTTTGTTAAAATTTCTCTTTTGAATGGGTAAAGGATTATTTGATTTAGTTTATATACATATATTTCTTATGATCTAATAAAAATATATAACATTAAGTTAATAGAAAATGTATTTTATTATTATAATCTAAATTTTTATAAAATTAATACGATTCTGAAACAAAAGGGGAATTACATTCTTCTCCATTAAATAAATTGCATCCTCACTATTTCAATTTTCAATTTCAAATGAAATTGTTAAGAATTTACTAAATATAGTGATTAATTAAAACATGATTTCAAAACAAATATCAACATTAATGACTACGAAACTAATTTATTACATTATAATATATTGCAACAAGAATAAGATTAAATGATAACATCTTATGAGGGTTTCAAAAAAGATTTGAAATTTTGCCTCTTTGACATGCACCAAGTTATGATTGAGTTAATACATTACATTCCATTTTCAGTGTCGTTACCCTTAAGTGAATCAGTTATATAGCATATAACAATATGTATTATCCACGCATATATGTTATTCCTTGGAAAACCATGAAATCTTTATATAAAAAATCATAGGATGTTTTCCTATACATATAACTAAACCTTAAACAAGTTTCTAGGCAATTAACTAATTTTCAAAAATATCAATACCCCCAAAATAACTAAAGCAATCCTAAAATATAACAAAACCATGATCTGGTACAAAATATAGTGGACCAAGCTAAACCAATATTTATTTTTCATCATTAGCATTATGTTAACATTACATTTCATAAATAGTCACACAATCCAAATAATATGTGATTTAGTGTATTTGACACCCAATTACATGGGAAATTTATTTTACACAAATTTTTATCATTTATCTATTATAGAAAAAATCTAGACCCCTTTAATTATTTTTATAAGAAACACTCATCTTTATAAATTGGGTGATGTAAATATTTGAAAGGTGTGAGCTCAGATGAAAAATAGGGGAAATCATGTTCGATAATAATAAAAAATCTTATATGAGAATAAGATGATCTTATGGGTGTAACCAAGATACATAATAAAATCATACCCATAAATCCAAGATAAAAAGTATTGATAATGGCATAAGTCTTACCATAACATCTATCAACTATTGAACAGCCATTAGAAAAAAAATACTTTTTCGTGTATGTCCCTTAATAAATTGTTTACATTGTTGGAATGGTATAATCACTTGCGAACCTAATTATGTTTGGGATTATCATCTTGTGTACCCCTAGTCTTGGGTTAAATCCTCCTGTGTACCCCTTGTTTTTGGTATGAAACCTTCCTTGAACCCTTTGGCTTCAGAAAAATCATGTTATGTACCCTTTTAATTGTGTTAAATCCACTCGTGTACTGTTTATCTTGGGAAAAATCATCTTGTGTACGATATAACAAGAGACAAATCCTTTCATGTACCTTTTTTCGTGGTATAAATCATTTTTTCTATCCATCTTATCTCATAAAATTTATTATTTTCCATTGTATTAGAGGAATATATGGGACCCCACACTTAAATCATAAATTGATGTTATTCTTACATAAATCAAATAATCCATTATATAAAAAATATCCCTCGAGATGAAAATGGGATTCAAAACATTTCAAATTGGTATCACATTAAAAACGTGATAGTTTGATTCCAAGAACATATTCAACCAAAACTAGTATTTAATAATAGCACTTGAATGGTGATTTATCAAATAGTACTTCATTAGTGACTAATCCTTTTAAATAAATTATAAATTTACTAAAATATTTTTCATAAAAAAATGTTTCTTAATATCATCTTAAAAGACATGATTTTCAAGTCCCTTTGAAATAAAATTTTATTAAATGAAGAGGAAAAATCCTGGATAATTTCCTTTGAAAAATACCTATAAATATAATTACAATAAATAATTCATATTTCAAAATTAAAAGTATAAGGGAAAAATATATTACCATTTAATTTAAATTTCTTTGAAATATTTAAAAATTACTTTTAATGAAAAAAGAAATCATTAAAAGGAAAAAATATTTTTCTAAAATAAATAAATTATAATTTGAGGGAAATTTGAGATAATTTTTTTAGTTTCCACTAGTGAATGGAAATAATTTAAGCGAAGTTAAAACATGGATATTGATAAAATATCAATAAATTAAATTATATTTCTTCTTAAAAATGTAATTTTGATGAATCTATAGAGTCATTCATGAGGAATAATTCACTATAAAACATGATTTCCCTGTACGAAAATGTGTAAATAAATCATAACACAATAACAGGATGTAATATATCAATATTGAAATATAATAGTTAAATTGGAGTGATTATGACTGAAGGAAAAGATTTGGGTCAAGAAAACCCTAAACAAGATAAGGTTAATTTAACTCTAAACTCTTTGAAAGGTAGAGAGATATTTTAATTTTACTTAAGTGAATATTAATAAATTTAATTTTATGGTTTATATCTCAATTAGTTATAATGTACACCACTTTTGGGAAATTAGGTTCTTGACGCAAAACATGTCACGAAGAGAGAAATTTGTGGTGAGAACCCCCTATGTTATATTACTTCTTACTCAAACCTGATTTAAATTCCTATATAATAACTATCTTAATAAATTATAACAAAACATTAATAAAAAATAATGTTCTTTTTATAATTATTTTATATCCATAGATTAAAAATATATTACCTAATCATATATTATTTTCATTATTAGGAGTTCATTTTTTTGGTTTCTTACTTTATAAAAACATCATGAAGATAATATAGATTATCCTTAAATAGTTTTAAGTACATCACCCATATGACATTTAAAATGGATAAAAACTTCTATAATTATTTATGTTACATTTTCATCTTGTGAAATATATATAAATATAAATTTGGAAAATCAAAATCATGATAAACTAATTTTTGAGGTGTTTAATGATCGAAAAGTGATATATTAATAAATATTTTTAATATTAACAAAACATTTTTTGAATAATTAAAAAATTAATAAATATATAATTATTATATTAAATCCATATTATATTTTATCCCATAATCATTTATTTCATCATTATTATAACATCGTTTACATAGGCCGTTAAATAGACCGAAATGGTAATGTCTTATACAAATTTAGTGAGTATGAGGATGTATTTATATAATGGTATTGTAACATATATAGAAGATTAAAAATTTCATTAACACCATATATTATCAATAAATCTATTATAGTAACTATCAATGAAGGGTGGAGATGATAAATGAAATTTTTCCTTCATGGAGGTGGTGGTCCACATCAATTCATGATTAACAATCCATTTTATAAAAGAATGGATAAAATAAATTTAAATGAAAAATGATAATTTATGGATATAATAAATGAATTATGAGATATATTTATTCATTAAATTCATAATATATACGATCCCTGATAGGCGGTGATTAAAAACGAACCACATAGTGTCATGGAGGTGATAGTCTAAACATTGTCCTGATTGATGGTTTTATCTCTCTTAGAGTATGAGAAGATTGAAATAATTAATTTTTAGTTAACATAACTAGATTTTTTTTAAACAAATTATAATTTTATAATTTTATAACTATGTTTATATAAGATATATGAATGATTATATTAAATGAAATTAGTAAGTTAATGTAATACTGATGTTTGGAGATTGTGTTCCATCTTATAAAAGTAAATGTAAATGAATTAAATACAAAAAATAAACATGAAAAACATATTATAGAGGTGGGTTAGGGTTATATAATATAAAATTTGAAATAATATAAAAAATAAATTCATAGGGTAGGTGAGTCTTGAAGTGGTGATAGTGTAACCTTTTCATATGTGTCGAGAAGTGTGGTTTGGAATGTTACCATTGCATTTTAAA
Organism: Viscum album; assembly: GCA_963277665.1. Lineage (NCBI taxonomy): Eukaryota > Viridiplantae > Streptophyta > Magnoliopsida > Santalales > Viscaceae > Viscum > Viscum album. Next base: position 1,463,614,641 of record OY728125.1, on the reverse strand, counting down.
AAATGTAATGTTATTATTAATTGGTCAATGGATACTTTATGGGAAAAAGTATAGGGGTGTTTTTTTATGTAACATCCCATTATGTTTTATAGTTACTCCCATGTACAATCTTTGGTTATCATTTTTGTTTGATTTTTTTTCATGATTCTTGGGGTTGGAGAGCCCTTAATAGGGAAAAAGAACATGAAGATTGGGAATTTTTTTTTGAATTAATGGAGTCTATGTTTATATGTGTTAATGGATTTTATCTGTTCTCCCCTTGTTCGGAGAATATCATGGGTTCTTTGTAATTTTTCAACTGATAACTGGCCTATTTACTATCTTCTAGGAGATTACACGCCATTTATAAGAATTCCACAATGTGTAATGGTTTCTAGGATGATCACGTGAAGATAGATCATGGTATGAAGTTAAAAAAGAATGTATTTGGTGTTCACATTATGAAATGGAAAAAAAACTTTTTTATAAAAATATTATTCATTTTTTAGTGTTTTCATTCATCAAGGAATTCACGTCCTATAATGGGATTATAGACCATCTAAATCTTGAGGCTTGGGTTTTTAGAGCACAATATATAAATTTATTTATTCGTTAAACATGAAACCTCCATGTATTAACCTAGCTCACCTTATGTGATTTTGGAGACCACTGATCCATCCAAATTTATTTTTTAGTTATTGATCATAGTGTTTGTTGTAGTGTGCCTTTTTAGGAAAGTGTTTTTTCTTGTTCTATGTTCCTTTGGTCACATCTACTATGTTGGATATATTTATGGTTTTTATTCATGATAAATATGATTTTTTATCGATACATTGTATTTTCATTCCATTTCTTGTATTTCAAAGGCTGATTTCTATTTTTCTAATCCCCTTTCTCAATGAAAGATTGGTTTATATCATTTTCAATAGGGGATTCTATATAATCAGTTAATTTGATGAATTTACTATTGTTATTGTTAAATTTATTTGGTTTGTTAGTGTAAAAGTGTTTATTTTTGTTTTTAATGGATTAATTGGATTGATAATTTTTTTTAAATGGGGTCTCTTTGAAAATGGATTTTTTCTAATTCAGAAATGTGTTTTAAAACGCAGGAGAAGTTTGGATTGTAATTTATTTATTTATAAATTGCCAAAAATGGTTATCATATTTACTTTTATAAACTTGTCTCTTTATGGAATGTTGGGTGCATTGTTAAATATACAAAGGCTACCTTAGTATATATGGAACCACTAGTAGTTTCTTTATTGATATCAACAAAACGTGGTAGAACTCGATATCGGTTCAATAAAATATTTGGCTGGGTTTAGGGAAATTTTTATGTCTATTATGTATTTATCCCTAATATAGATCCAAATATACCGTGTTATTGTCCATTTATGGAATTTTTTCTCATGATTATATTTATCATGGAATTCTTCCCACCGGTTATTATATGAGGTTGTATCACTTGATACCACACAATGATTTTTTAGGGATAACTGTTTACTTTATTTTCATATGATGCATCTAAATAGTTTCTTATAATATCACTTATTCATTTAATATTTATAGATTTGATAATATGAATTGATTTTATGAAAAATCAATGGAATCTTATTTATAAATGGGTTTGGATTTTTGAATGTTTTATTTATAACTATTTTTTCAAAACCTATTACTATTTCACTCTTGATATTAGACCTTGAATAGAAACTATTGAGGTATACGGCTGTCTTTTTTTTCTCACCCACTAGTTTTTAGTTTTTGATTTTATAGATGTCGTATTTAGGATAATGGTAAGGGTAAGGGAATTGTTTATCATCCCAGCTTTGATTTTGATACTTCTTTTGTAGTGTTGATGTTTGGAGGTGATTGTTTGTCAAATATAGATTTTTCATACTTCCCAATTTGGCCTATTTTGGATGATATTGCATTGTTTTAGTATTATTTATTTTCTTCCCTGTTTTACACTAGTTTTATGTCATATTTTTTAATATTAAATAATTATTTCATTTATTTACTTCACCTAACCTTGTTTTGAATGGATCTTGTGTATGGTTTTTTTGACCCAAGTTAGTTTATTATATTTGGTATTAAAGGAAATGGCTCAGTCTGAAGTGTGTTGACATTACCTATGTGTGGTTCTTTGTACTAGGTAAACATGATTTTGGACTGTTAGAATACAAATAGTAACTGCGGAAAAGGTTCCTAGACTTTTTATATTCATGACTAAACTAATGTTTTAATGGGTGGTCAAAGACCTTTACCCGTTTTGAAACATGGAGTGTTGGGTCATTGGATTGAAATATATAGAAATAATTTTTAAATTGACCTTTATTTTTTATGTAATTCCATTGAATGTAGAATTCATAATTTATTTAAATTCTTTTTGTAAATCATTGGTTTTAATTTTTAAATTTTTTATAATATTTTGTAATGTTTTCATGATATTATTGGTAATTATATTGTGTTTATTAGATAATTATGAGAAAAAACCATCCAAATCTGATCGAAGAATCAGAAAGACTGGATCCATAGGTAAACCATCAGGTGTACCATTATTTGGTAGAAGCAACAATCTATACTATTCGGACTCTTTGAAAAGTAGGTGTTGAGAACCAAAGAAATGTGGTGGATCTAGGATATGAATATACTTTGCAGCATCCACCCATCGATCATTGTGAAAAAGGAATTTAGGAATCTGAGGGGTGACTTGAGTGGATTGAGTTGATCACCATCTTCATAAAGACTCCTAAAGATTATAAGGTGGGTTTTCCCACAAACATGATAAAGGGATCAAGAAGGAGATGGTGGGAATCTATTGTGAATGTTATTTTTCATGATGAACATACATAGTATTTTTTCAAGATAATTTCTAATTAGTAGTATTAATCTAAGACATTTTGTGATGCTATGAATAAGGAGTTTATGACTTTGGAGTTGGGGGACATACCATTCTATTGTATTCCTCCCATTTTATTGAGTTTCTGCCAATGGAATTGGAGATTATAACTATTGTGTATATAGTTTCTCTTTGGTTTGAGTTGGTATTGAGGTAGGATATCCGGTCGATGTTGATTCTCTTTTTCTATCATATATTTTTTTGAGGTAGTTGACAAAGAATCATTATTTTATTCATAAATCACTAGAATGAATTGTTTTGGTGGGTCTTCTGTTGGTTAATTTATTAGCACAGTTGTATATTTTGACAGGAAAAGGAAGAATAATGGTATAAATTTTTCATTAGGACCTGTTTTTGGGGGATTTTTTAGTATAACAGCAGATTATTTTTAATTAGTGTGGGAGGCGTAGTCTTACCTAGATGAATTGAGCGGTGGATCCCAAGACTTGTCATCTTTATGAAACATTTATCCATATAAAATTATTTTTTGAAATTATATCCCATGTTAGTAATGTATTATTCACATTCACCAAAGGTTCATAGATTCATGAAGATTCTTGATAGGGTGGCATGTCTTGTCCACAGGCTAGGGGGTTTTCATGTGGCAATAAAAGACTATGCGAGGATCTGAGACTAGATTTATTTATTCAATGGGGTATTCACTAGAAGAATTTGAAGTAGGGATAACTATAGTTAGCGGAACAATGTTTATTTCGACATTTATGATGAAATATTTGATTGATACAGGTGAAGCTATTTCTTTCATATGGTCATGTTTGGTTGACATGTTGGGATTTAATTCAAAACTCATGACACAAATTTGTTCATTTTCATGCCTTTGGGAAGGAGGTCTGAATAAGTATTTAAGTGCCTCGTGTGTGGGGTGATGATAACCAACTTTGAGGTGATATGGGATTTTTAAGTTCATTATATTTAATATTTTGTCATTATTATCCTCATGGATTTTACGATCAGTGTTATGGCCTAGATATACTATTATCACTATCGGGTATAGTTATTATCTACTAATGGAGTCCCGCATGTCCTTTAGGGGGAGTGGGACTCTATATCAGGAAGGTAAGGGGCTATAATTCCTTATGATAGGGAATGATCATGATATTTGTTTATAATGTTTCTTGATGAAGTTGATCCTTGTTAGGGTGGTTGACATCCTACAATTGTGTGTACAATACCCATTGGTTTCCATGATTATTTTTCTAGTTTACCTACCACGAGATCGGTAAAGTTTACCTTATACCTAATATCTAGTGTGATTCCCATTTATATGACTTCTTATAAAAGGGATCTCTCTGACTTGGTGGAACTAAAATTCCATCTTGGGGACCTAGAAAATAAAAGGATTTATCCATCCATGTTTTTCTTCATGTAATATTCCAATACTCTACTAATATTGAAGATGCTAAATTTATAATTTTTATTTACTATTTGATGTTAAATCAAGATATCATTAAGAAAAAATATCCTTCTCCAAGGATTTTTGACCTTTATGACCAAATTCAAGATTCATGTTGGTTTTTAATTATTGAACATTGGTTCGGGTATCACTTGTTGCGATTCTGAAAATAATAAATAACTAACACAAATTTTAGAAGTTGGTATTGGAATTTTTACTTTTTTGTTATATAATTCAATCTATGTGTCACTCCTACAATGTTTATGGGTTTTATGGAAAATAAAAATCATAATTTATTAGAATATTTTTTTTGAGTTCACTGATGATATTTTTCATTAATCCAAGTGAAAGTAGGGGAACAAGGAATATTTGTATTGAATTCATTGGACTATGGAAGAACATCATCTACATGTAATCTTTAAAAATGTGATTTTTGGATTAGTGGTGTAAAATTTCTGGGACATTTGATATATGATAGGGGTGTCTTAGTGGATCCAAAAAATTAATACGAATTTGTGTCCTAGAAGAATCCATGAAATGTGTTTGATATCTGATGAATCTTGGGTTTGGCAAGTCATTATGTGTGGTTTGATTAAGATTTTTCCATGATCGTATATTTGATGAAATCATTAACCTATATGGGTGTAAATTTTTAGTGTAATAAATGCAATCATAGATATTTTTAGGAGCTGTAGATGAGGATGAATTCATTAAAAAATTTTATTCATCCCAAAGTATGTTCGAGTTATTGTGTTTTTTATGATTCTTTTAGAACGGCTTTGAGATCTATCTTGATGCATGGGAAATAGGCAGTGGCCTGTGGCTCATGAATGTTATACCCTCATGAGAAAAACTACCCTACCCCTTATTCTGATTTGGTAGTAGTTATTTATGTACAAAAAATATGGTGAAACATCCTATTTGGGGAAAATTTTACTATTTATTCGGATCATAAGATCCTAAAATTTATTTTTACTCAAAGGGATATGAACTTCTGTCAGAGACAGTAGGTGGAGAATATTAAGATTTTTTATTTTGATATTGTGTAACCCATTACGAAGGGGGATGTTTTTCAAGATACAGTTAGTAGAAAATTACCTATATAAGTTGTGAAGGAAACAGTTTAGGAGTGGTACATGATGTTTTTATTTTCATAGAGGATCCTGGGATTTGTAGAGGTTGGTGGACAGGTGTACCTAGACTTGATGAAAACTAACTACTCTTTTTAAGAGAAATTCTATCTCGAGGAGGTGATAGACACTGTGGTCAATTTCAAGGGAAAAATCCCTCATAGTGGACTGGTCTTGGGTGAGTGTTCTCAATATCCAAGTGGGTCTTTGTGATTCTATAGTGGGTTAGTTGTTCTAATTTTATTGAGGAAAATGTTGATGTAAAGTGGAAACTAGTATTATCAGTTCATACACCCTAGGGATACCATGATGTATCATGATTTGAGATGTTGGTGTTGGTGGAATGGTATGAGAAAATTGAATGTAGACTACGTAACAAAATTTCTTACTTGTAAGAGAATTAAGATAGAACATAAGAGAGATATGGGTTAGTTGCAACTCTTACCCATTCTGGTATGTAAGTGGGATGATATTTCAATGGATTTCAGCATGTTTTCCCATGGAATTTTAGTGGGAAGGATATGATTTGGATGGTTATTAATAAAATAAAAAAATTAGTGCAATTCAATCATATTAAAAAGTTGAAGAATGTATAATATATTATAGACTTGTTTATCTGTGATATTATGGGACTTCTATGGGGTCCCTCTAGGATTTTTTGTGTTAGGGACTCGAGATTCATGTCAAGGTTTTGGTAAGGATTTTAAGATGTGATGGGTTCCTATATTATATTGAGAACTAATTATAATATTTATATGGATTGATAGACAAAGAGGGATATCTAATTTCTTGAGGATATACTTTAGGCTAGCATTTTGGATTTCAGAGCATATTTGGAAAATCATCAGACTCAATTCAAATTTGACTATAACATTAGTTATCAGGATATGATAAGTATTTCTACCTTCGATGATTTTTATTGTAGGAAATGTACATATTTTATGTGTGGGTTAGAGTAGGGAGAGTGGTCCTTGGTGGGGTAGATTCTTGATCAATAGATGATAAATATGATGTAGTTGATATGGAGGAGATTGATCATTGCCACGAGTCATAAAAAAGCTTATGTGGACTGTCATTTTATGTCACATGATTTTGATGATTATCATTAGGTTTTACATAGAGTTCCTCCTTGAATGGGGCATTTTTGTTGGCTATGTAGGGTTTCTTTTCATTGATTTTTGTGGTCCTATTTGATAACATTGAGAGTCTAGGAAAGGTGTCCTATCTGTTATTTTTTCCATTTGGTTTGAAATATTTCCATGATGTGTTTCATGTTTTCCTATTGAGGAGGTATATACCTGATCTTTCCCATTTGATTCGATGGGAGGCTGTTAATGTTGATACTAACAATAGTTTGGTTGAGAAGAAAATTCATATTATGGATCACCATAATATGGTGTTACAATTTAAAATTATTCCTCTAATCTAGGTATTGTGGCAGTTTATATAGGATTTCCACAAGACCAGGGATAGTGAATTATTGATGTGGTAATAGTGAACTTATATTGTAGTGATTCCATGAATATAAGATATTTCTTTGTAGAAGAAATCATTTTTGGTTGGAATATTGTAACTTCTTATTATGCTTTTGAGGTGCTCCATTGTTCATGATTTATTATTGTTCTCATTTGGGAAAGTTTGCTGGCTTCTTAGAGATAAAGAGAATTTTCTATGGAAAATGACCTAAATTTTGGGGATGTTTGATTATTTTAAATAATGATTTCCAGGAATAGAAGTGTTAATGGATTTTATGGGTTCTCCCCAATTATAGAGAATGTTTGAGGTACTTTGGAATTTTTCAGCTCAGAATTGGCCAGTTTGTTTTGTATTGGGTGATTAAAAACCATATAAAGGTATTTCATCTCGTGTAATGGTTTTTGGGAATATGTCACAAATCTGTTTTAGGGACTCAAATTTACAATCAAATGTATTTGTATTTCATGTCATGAAATAGCTAAAATCAATTTTTTAATAAAATTGATACATATTTTTTAGAATTTTCACCCTTCATAGAATTCATGCCATGTAATTATATTGCACGCTATGTAAATCTCATGTTTGGGTTTTAGGACACTTTATGGGTGTTCATTATTTCAATTCATGTAAATTCTCACTCCCTTGACCTTGATATCACCCCATGTGATTTTAGAGATCATAACTCATACCGAATCATTTGTTTGATGATCGATAATTAGGGTTGTGATGGTGTCATCTCTATGTATGTTTTCCTTTTGGTTATTCATTATTTCTGTCATGAATACTATTTTGAATGTGTTTATGGTTTATATTAATGACAAAAGTACAATTTATATTGATCCTTGGAAGTTTTTTATCATTCCTTATATTTCAATGGTTGACCTCTTGGTTTCAAATCACCATTGCTGAGGTCAGCTGGGTTTATAACATTGTTTGGTATGTGATTATATATAATAGGTTAAATTTATAAATTTGTTATTTTTATTGTTATATTATTTTTTTATTTTCATTTAATAGAAGTGATTTTTTAGTGGATTTCTTTGAAAGATAATAATTTTAATGGGATTTTCTTTAAACATTAATTTTTTATGATTCAAAAATGAGGTTTCAAACACTAATGCAGTTTGTATTGGATTTGAAAATGTTTTTTAAATTTAGATTAATTTTTTGAAATGTGTTTTGAATATCATAGAACTTTTCGAACCTTATGTGTCTTGGTAAATAGAAATAGGAAACCTTAGTGTGTGTGGAACCATTAATGGTTATTTTGTTGACATCAACATGCTATAAATGGAATCAATATGGGTCAGATCAAATTTTTGAACTAGTTTTGGTTTCATTTTATATCTACAATGTCTATTACCATAGTATAGATCCCAAATAATAGTGTTATTGTCCTCTTATGGATTTTTATTACATGTTTTTTTTATCATGGATTGTTTCTCACAAGTTTTTATAAGAGGGTGTATCACATAAAATTGTATGATGTGTTTTCATGGATATTTATCTATGTGATTGCCTTATAATTCCTTGACATGATTTCATATTTTATATATTATTCTACTAATATTTATGGCTTTCATAATATAAATTTCAATTATTTAAAACCAATGAAATTTGATTTATAAATGGGTTTGGATTTATAGAAATTATTTATAAAACTATTTTGTTCTCAAATATATATCTATTGATCTCTTAACATTATAAATTTTATAGTCTCTATGGTTATATTTGTCTATGATTTCATTTCTCACACACAAATTTTACATTTTTACTTTTATTTATATTTTATTATTGTGTATATGTAAAGGGAAGGGCATCTTGTAACATGTTGTTTATATATTTTTGTTTCCATCATAGAGAGGTGGATTAGAGGTCACTGTTGGTCACATATATATTTTTCATACTTCCTAGTTTAGCTTGTTTTGGTTGGGATTTTTTCTTTCTAGTTATATTTATTTTATTACATGTTGTACTACGGTTGTATGTCTTGTTTTGGTTATATTGAAGGCATATTTTAATTATTTTTGTTTCACATAACCATGTGGAGGATTACATGAATGTATGGATTGACTTAACTAAGATGGTCTATTACACTTTGGTTCAATATTCACCTTATCCATTCATTATTGAGAAAACCTAGAGTTTTTTTAGGATTTATCTTTTATCTTCTTAGCTTTTACACTAATTTACTTTTACCATGGTTATAAATAATTTACTATTAGTAATTAGTATTAATAACAATAATGAATTTTTTAAACATCAAATAATTGTAACCATAATATTTAAAATTTTTCATATAATTTTTTAAAATACAATTTCTAAATTTTGTAATAGTATATTTTAAAAATAACACACTTAATTGTATAAAAACATGTTTTAGAAAATAATGTTAATACATATATCTATTTGTAAGATAAAATTACAATTCTTACTGCTTTTAATGAAAAATATTAATATGTATAAACCAAATAAAAGTTATATTTATTTAATGTAAATCCAAAACCTAATCTCACCATTAAAATTCTTGATTCAAATAAAAGGCCAAAAATAGTTTTTTTAAAGTTACATTTCAATTTTCTTAAAAAAATGTTGGAAATTGGTTTTGTAATTCCAAGGAATAGTTTAATATGCATAATGTTCTTCATTAATTTAATACTTGATCAATAAAATTGTTTTCATTAATATTCGATGTCATAATGATATAGTTGTAAAAATAAAAATTTTCGTAAAAAACCCCTCTCTAGAAAAAAGAAAACCGTTTTTAGAAAAAAAAGATGAAAACATAAAACTAATTAAATAATGATATTATAAATTAAAAAAGAGGTAATTTGTATCCAATTCATATTCTAATATTTATAAATTTAGTTTTTAAATGAATATAAATATAAATATATATATAAATGAATATTATTCAAAAAAATGATGTTTTAAAATAATAATTTAAAATTTTTCAATTTATTATATTATGAAAAAGTATATTATAACTAACGAAATGGTTATTAGGGAAAAAATTAAATATTACTTTTAAACTAAATATGCTTTAACAAATACCATTATAATTATTTATTTATATTCTAAAATTTAGTTTTACCACATATTTGATATTAAATTATTTATTTTTTTACATATATAAATAAATATCATATTTTAATTATATAATTATTTATATTTATATGTAACAAACACAATCATATATTTATAATATTTTTAAAATAATATTTTTATTTCAATCTGAGGGTTTAATTTATTACTTAATAATAGAATACAATATTATACCAATTTGATATATAACCAATGATCATATATTCAATGTAAATATTTTCTATGATATTATTCATAGTTACCATATTTATTATTACTACATATCATTATTATATTAAAGGATTACTAAATCGTTTATTCATTCCATTTTCACTTTGAAACACATGATTTTTATATCATATTAATAATTTTTTTCATAATGCTTTATCCATTAAAAGTGAACTTTATCAATCTATTTTTTTTGATATTGGCGATCCTTATGTTTAAAGATTATGTGAATTATTTTTTATTCATGATGATTATATTATTTTTTATCTATTTCCCCTTTTGATTTATGTATATTTAATGGATGTATTCTATCCTTGGTGGATAATCATCCATGGTGTGTAATACATAGTTTTTAAAAATAATTTTCCAATTATGATTGAATAATGCGCTGTTAGTTTTAATTCATATCGTTTATTGATTATTTTCTATTCAATTTTTATTCCTTTAAAAAAATTTGAATTTTTTTTATAATTATATGCATATGGCTTATAAAAAAATATGCTTCATAAAAAACAAGGTAAATACAAGCATTCTCAAGACTATTCCATAGTCATAACTCACTCATTTTCTATTTATTTCCATTTGCATTTGAAACACCTCGTCATCATTTCTACGGTTTAAAAAAATATTTATTTAGTTTCTTATTGATAATAGATACCACATATAGATGAGTTATTTAGTTTTTTTATATATTTATAAGGATAAATTAAATTTTTATGTCTCTCTTGCTTGTTTTTATAATATTGATTATGTTGGGTTAAAATTTTTAACTTTCATTTCATTGTCAACTTTTTGGACACATTAATTTATTTTTTAATCTAAGATAATCATGAAAGGGCATATTTATATATTATCTTTTTCATAGTTTTCCACAATTTATTTGAAATATTTATAGCATGAACATAATGAATTATATGTTCTTCAGGATATTTAGACTACGGTTCGACTTATTTAATACTTTAGTCTTATTGGAATATATGTATATTGTTATATATACACTTTATTAGGTACTCAATTATTGATATATAGGTGTGTATTTTTTGGGATTGTATCAAAATGCTCAGGTGATGCATACTTATTCACCAATTCTATTGGAAGTGCTTCAAAAAATTTCCAAATAATTATACCTGCCTTTGCTTCCCCTTTATTGGGGTTCTAGGAACTTGGTTATTTTTCATACCTATAAATATATGTTTGGGTTCATATATGTACATTTGTGAGTTATTTATATGTAGTAGGACTGACTCTCATCAGTGATTATAATAGATTATCATATCAAAATCATGATTTGATTCTAAAAGAAGGTATTACATGTAAGGAACCATACCAAGTGAGAATTTACTTATAATTTTTGTTATACTTCCAATTATATATAAATAAAATATAATTATATTATTACATGTACATATATGTTTTCAACATTTTCAACATTTATTCTTTTTTAGGGATGGTTGTTGTTAGTTTCATGGGGTTGAGATTAGGTTGACCTCAAACACCTTGATGGGGTGGTTGTGAATCATGGTGTTTGCAAAAAATAATAATTTACGTTTTCTTTTTTCATCATAGTGTATTCATATTATTTTACCATATTAACTGGAAAATGTTCAATTATCAATATGACATTATATAACTAATCTTAATGATAAGAACATAGGTAATACATAAATCACAAAAAAGAAAATCATTTTAAATGTTTCCAAAATAAGGTTTAATTTAAGGAAAATACACAAATGGTGTGTCAATGTATTAGAAGATACCATAAAAAATTGAATGTGTTACTATTATTTTGGTATGATACACTTTCATTCCTTTTGGAACAACCTCTTCTTTATTTTTTTATGAAATGATCATAGACATGATTTTTAAAATTTATAGCCATGCAGGTTTCTTCAATAATTTATAGATATTATGGTGTATATTTTTTCTACATATGAATTTTCTTACATCCTATTTCATGATTTGATACACATTTATACATATTTATACTATAATATATATATTTAACAAAATAATAGATCAACAACTTGATACAAGGTTTTAATCTATTTCTTCCACAAAAATATTACAATGAGGACTCTTTCCTCCAGATTATTTTAATTTTGCAACTAGAATTATCTTGATGTATTCATTATTCACTAACAAGATGACACAATGTCAGTTCATCTTATTTTATCAATCTTGGATATATATAAATATCGTCAGTTTATCTCTAATTTATCTTATAAACAAGATATCTAAATATATTTATATTTATTCTCTAGATTTCTAGATAAAATATATATTGATATCCTACTTTAAAAACTAATAAATACATAAAATTTCATGAAACATATCCTCATTTTAAATTCAAATTGAAACTATACGAATATACTGAAATTACATGATCATAGTAGAAATTATTCCTTTATGGCATGAAATTCCAAACTACTCCCATTTCCTTGAGGGGTCTTCCTTATTATGGTGCGTTTTCAGTAAAAAATTATATCCAATTTTCATAGAATCTAATATTCCACTTTAATTTATCTAAAATAAAAATGTTAGATTTTTATTCTTCATAAACTATAAAACATTCATGAATTGTTCAAGTATTTCATAACAAAATAAACATAGTCTCTAGAAACTAAAAATTCATACATTCTTTTAAATACTCATCATTCATAATGAACCCAATATATAGAGGTGGGTTTAATGCCAAATGATCATTACAGTATGTATTGTATCATGTGAAATTATTCTTTAATGAAGAACCACATAAAGTGTAAGTATAACTAAAATATTCCAAATATTAGTCACTATGAAACCAATATATCATATAAGGTCTCAAAATATCTAAAATAAATCTTAAGATCATATGTTCTTTTTGGAAACATAATACATATCGATCAATTATTTATTAAAAATTAGAAGTACTATATGAAAATAAAAAACATATGTGTGAGACATTTCATATTCATTGATTTCCTTTGAAATATATTTCATACCTCTCTAAAATATATTATGCTTATTAAATATTTTTTTAATTTTTTTAATTTTTATTTTTATTTTTTTTAATTTTTTTATGCTTATTACTGGCATATATTACATAATTATATCACTAAGTATGCAATGTCTACCAATAGTCTATCCATACATAATGATTTGAATGATTGAAAAGAAATATATTTACAATCTCACCTTTGGTTCGAACGTTCTTCCCCTTTGGAATTTTCCCCGATTCTATTATAAATCTGTTACCTTTTAAATATCTTCAATGTATATGGATTTATGATCCATTTAATTACACTCCCATTGAACTAAAAATTCAATGGAATATCTAATTCATTTTATATTTCCATTCACTCCCCCTTTGGGATTCTCCCGATTTTTCTTCAAGTCTACACCCTATAATTTTCTGATCCCAATAGGCGTACCATCTCATATATTTTCCCCACTTCTCTAGATTCTCAATGATCTCTAAAATAGTCCTGATATTGTAAGCTAAATCCCATTTACTTATTATAGAATATTTTATGATATATTTAACCATATATAATAAATTTCTTTCAAAGACTATTTGACATGTCAATTTGGAATCCCAATATCTTTGGAATCTTTCTGATATACATAAAATTAAACAAAAATGGAGTTTTTTTAAAAGATCCAAAAAAATATTTATATCACTAGAATTTAAATCCACATACTACCTTCAATTGTTAAAGATAAATCAATTTTCGAATCATTATTTGGATCTTTTAACACTTTTATGTACTATTGATTGTTAATAAACTCCAAATTTACTCTCCTAACTTAATTCCACTAGATAATAAAACATTATGAATTGAAAAAATTATATATTTTAATTTCAACTATAAATCTATTATTTAATAGAATAATTGTAGATTTACCACATTTCTTGCTTTGAGCCTCATTTTTCTCTTCATATATATTTTAATCAATGATTTTTTTCATGTGAAATTTTTATATGGCATTGAGTGATCAACATGTCATATACGTCAACTGTGAAATTACTTGATATAAGAAACAATTTTTTCTTCAAAAACACCAAATATATCCATGTCATTCACCTAATTAAATAAATGATATAAAATTTCAATTTTAACTATCTTTAACACATCACGTGATAGCAATCACAATAACACAAAAACATCTAAACACTTGATTGAGATAAACATGTTTACCAAATTATATATTTTTATAAAAATTATTCATAGGATTTATTAATCAAAAGATTTTTAAAACCCTATAAATTATTATCACCAAATCACCCAAATTGATTTTTGTTTCTTAGAGTAGTTTTGAGATAATCCCCAGAATGGGGAATCCATTTTTTTCTCTTTTGAAACATAGTTCTAAGTAGCATCATGGTATAATTAGAGGTAGTGATGTGATATATTATATTAATATATAATTAAATAAATCTGATACGATGATCATTGTAGGTTCTTCAATCAACTTTCAACTCTTTATTTTTGTAGTTATATACCACTTGAGAGTACCAGGATATATACAATGATGGATTGAAATTATGGGAATATTAAAAGAAATATAAAAAACCATTTAATCTCTAAATCATGATTTAATCAATCTTATCCTCTTTATTAAAACAAGAAACCTATAGATTTTTCTTATAAACCGTTGTGATTTCATGATAACACTCATTGAGTTTAATAATGAACTTCATACCATTTATAAGAACATCATACCATTTATAAGAACATCATACCGTTTATGATTTTATCTAAGGCCTAACACAAAATAAGGATAATGATTCTTCTAAATTTAATTATTTTGTTAATGTTTTTTCTCAGTATAGGCACATTTCTAATAAATATTTCTTTTTTCATTAAAATTATCCCATGGATTGTGTCTCTCACTTAGTCATGTACCACTTCTGATATATATTAGAACACATTTGGGGAGGGGTCCCTCTAACATTATCAAGTAGTGAAATGTGATCAATCATGGTGAACCAACCCATTTATTTACACATGATTTCAATCTTTTATATTTGAGAAATTACACTCAAGATCCTAAAAAAATATTATCATAAGTAAAATGTACTAAATAGTGGGATTTAGGATATCTCATTTGAGGAGGGAATTTTTAGTGAGTTTTTCATTTATTGATGGGGTTCTATGTGTATTTAAATAATGAAAAAATTATCATTGCGAATAAAAGAAAATTGGTGTTTAAATTAATTTTTAAAATTAGTTTTTTAAGCATACATATTCTCATTACTTTATTTTTATGTCATAATTCAATTTCAATCACCTAAAATATCTGTATATTTATATTAAAACATCAATTTATCACCCACAACTAGTAATTCTATCTTAAACCTGAAGTGAAATATTCACAAAATTTCATTTTCATTTGAATAATAGTGATAAAATAAATCTAATCACTATAGAATCAACCGTCCACCAAAAAATAGCGAAGAAGGTCCATATAGACCATGTTTTATAGCCAAAAAATATGGGAAGAATAATTAAAAAATGATTAATGATGATATACTATTCACTTTGAAAACAAATACATAGAGATTAATCAATTAAAACATAATTTATAATTAATTACCTAATTAATTAATAGGCTTGGTGAGAATATTTTGGTCTCATCCAATATAGGTTTATTATCCCATCATTGGAAAATGATTACTGTAATAAATAAATTAAAAATAATTAGAATTAGATCATGATTTATATTAATCAACTTATTAATATAAAAATATTTATATCAGGACTCACATACCATTTATAAACAATTCTGAAAGATTTGGGTCCTTCATATGCGACATTATCAAGCACATGGGATGTATTATCTTCTCATTCCTCCCTGATTGAGTCTAGTACTATTCTAATTTTTATGTATTCTATAACCAAATATCATTTCTCATGATGTATTACATGTGTCACAATTGATGTTATAGATTGAACCCAAAGTCTCTTGTTAAATATTACTAGCCTAAAATTTCATTCACGTTAAATTTTAATTCTTTAGATTGTTTAATGATTACAATGTGTGTTATCTGTATAATCTTATTCTGATTTTTACAAACTAGAGAAATTATATTTTAAAGTTCTTAAGAATACCCATTATTTCCCGCATATTTTATTTTATTTAGACACATTCCCTTAAATCTAGAAATGTTAAATTTATACACTTCTTTTTATGCCTTATGAAATATAGAAATAAGTCTTATGAAACTACTAAAGTCATATAAGGTCTAATATATATTATTATATAATAATAAAAGAATATCATGGGTCCACGAAAGACATAAAAAGAACAATGTAAAATTCTATCATAGAATCCTTGTTTGAGGTAACAGAAAGAGTCTTATTGGATGGTAAAGTATTTTCCTCAGGCCAAAGTTATATGGGTTAGTTCATACAAAATCATATGTGAGGATTGAAACTCACGACATTTCAAAATTTTAGAAAACACAAATGTTATATGTGTGGGGTAAAGTCATACATGACCACTAGGAAGTTATACATGATTCTCTTTTGACATGTATTGGCAATGTGAAGGGTTTTATGTGGGGGATAAAATTCATAAGGAAATCATCAAAGTCATACGAGATGAATTAGTTCGATAAAATACATAGGCAAAGTCTTATTAAGTCTTTATCCCTTTTTCAAATCAAGCTAATGTCCTTCAACCCATGAAATTACATTGTTAGTGTAGGATTTATCCATTTGATTCTAGAATTTAATTAAAGCATTGAAAATAAAATTTAATAAATTATTATAAATTAAATTATAGAAATCAAAAAATAAATGTTTTTAATTTAATTTAATTAAAATTTAAAATTAAAAAAAATATTATAGTCACTTTTGATTTCAATTATATATTTAATTTATTAACATATTTATTTAATTTATTATAAATTTATGGAATTCAAAGGATAAAATATTATAAAAATACTAAAAAAAATTAATAATCTGATTCTTGATCACTCATCCACAAAAAACATGTAATTTTTATAATGTTCAAATGGTTTCTAGTTCCTCTCATATAGAATTTATAGTTCTTGGATTTTAAACATTGTAAAACAAAAGGGAATTAAAATAAATAAGACTCAAATTCAAAAATACATATCTTCTAAGATCCCTTTTCCAAAATTTATTTTCATACTTCTTTGATAATTCATAAATGATATTTAGATATACCATCTTCCCCTACATCATTTAATTTTTTTTATCCTTATATCTTTTTATCACCTTGGTTTATTTGTACTTGTTTGATTTTTTCATCCATGATTGTGGAAATAACCTTTTAGACACATGCTACTAAAGGAGAACCAAAATATCCAATGACTGTTGGTATTTACTGCTACTAATTGTAATAGTCAAAGAATAATATAATTTCTTATTATCCAAATATTAGGCCACTCTAACTCATATTTTATGGATGACACACACACATGTTATCTTTTAACTTATAATGTCTTATAGATTAATTTAATTATTATTTTCCTACTAAAATTCATTTGAGATTTACAACTATTATTTTTGGTATTATCCCCTATATATTAATCAATCACAAGAGTAATATTACATAATTTTTTTGTTTAAATTTTCAGCTTCCTCATGTTATCTCTTAATTCCATTTTTAATTTCTATAACACACCATTTCTATGTTATATTGAAAACGGATTCCAATGTTACCTCTATATATTTTTATTTTCAATGAGGGGAATAAATTTCATCAAATATTAGAAAATTAAAATTATCCCATATATTTCTCAATCTTTCATACACTTATCATAGACACTACTTTCAATGAATAATATCCTTAAAGTTTCAAGGAATAAAAATATAAAATGGGTGTATCTAGAGTCATTTGCACAAAAGATAAAACATGATTGTTCATATTCATATTTAGATGGGTCAAAATTAGAATATATAATTAGTTACTTCAAAAATTATTCTTAAAACAATGCTAATTATTGACCACGTACATTAAATATCTATTAGGATTCTATTATTTGATCTCAATTAGTCATAATAGAATTTTTTATCACTATAAAGGATCATGTACATTTTGATCATTTATTATAGGGCATGATTTTGATAATGGAGGAGAATTAAAAAAACATTGGCTCTAACTTGAATGACTTTTTTTAGAAATGAATCGGTCATGTATATATTTAATCATTTCCTGGTACTATAAAGAGTTCTTAAAGTATTTATTTCCCATCTCCTCTAGTTCCATCCTTTAATTCATTATATATTCGATATAATTTTTAAATTAATGATTCAATTTCTCTGGAGACTAGTATGATTTATGTTTAATCTTAATAGAAAAGTAATATTGTTCCCTAAAAACTATTTATTTTAGGGGAGATACCTAGGGGTTTTTAATGTATTATTATTTTTTAAAAAGTATATCTTCAAGATTTGGTATATATTATTTTATATTATAATGTAACATCATATACATTTTTTAAATTTTTAAATTTTATATCTCATACTACCCATATTTTTATGGGTGATAAGAAGTGGAAGTCCATTAGTGGACTAAAAATATATTCCTGATAGATTCTATGTTTTTTTTCAAAAATTTGTTCCAAGATTATTACCCATTTTTTTCCAAACATACAAAAGATATGTGATCTTAAAACATCGATAAATACTTTTGAATCATCATTTATATTTACTATGGATTAAATCCACTTGGGAAAATCAAAATAAAATAATAGAAGGATATAGGAAAATCGAAAAGAAATAGAAAATAATCCCATGAATTAAAATCCCCAATCATCAATTATTTCACAAAAAATCATATGATGCAAGGTTGTTTTTTATTTTTAAAAATTTCCATAGTAAAATAGATGTTTTACATGATTTTCCAAAAAATATATTAATATATAATATTTTTTGGTTAAAAAATCAATCGTTCAAGAATTTTGTAACTATTATTTTATGTCCATTATAGCCTCTACAACCAAGGTTATGAAAAAAATTATTTATAGAATTTTATTCTTCGTCAGGTATAATAACATAATCACATTATCACCCTAAAATTTCTAAAAAATAAGGATTCTAAAAAACATAATATTTTGATTCAAATTTCAACATTATAGTTTTTTATGACAAAAGAATGAAGGTACATTTGAGGTGACCAAATAGTTAACAATTTCAATATAAGAGGGTACTTTTTTGAGTTCATACAATTTATCACTAGGGAAAGAATAAATTCAGGATTTCACAAAGGGTATTTTTTACTCAATATTTTGTGGAAATATACACATGTGGTTTTCAATTATGCACTCTAAAAACTCATTATACTTTTTCCTTTATTTGAATTCCAATATTAGCAACTCACTCGTCAATAAGCCAAGATTTTATATTTCATTCTGGGTTAAATACCTGAGTGGTAAATAATCATATTAAATTGTGTCATTTCTCCCAAAAAAATTAAATCTTTTTTATAATGTAACAATAAAAAATATCTATCATTGTTTTTGTATAGTTTTTTCTGATATATCTAAAGTAAGTGAAATATAAGCTATCAAAAGTGAGTGTTAATTTATCTTCATTAACACCACTACCCCCACTGCATGGTTAAGGGAATAAAAAACCCGTTAAGGGGAATATAACCATATTGTGGACTAATTATACAAATTTTCATTTGGATATCTTTAATTCTATTAAAAAATATCATGCGTGATTTATAAAACATATATTCAGTTTCCTATTTGAAATGTTATATCAGAGTTAAAGCATTTTTTAAATACATTCAAGTATAACATTATTAAAATACTACATGAACTATAAATGGACTAATATGATTCATATATGTGGGGGTAATGGAATATGAAGATAACTTATAAATTTTTCTTATAAAATTCAATTCAATTATTAGAAATTATGTTTTGAAGATTATTTCCAATTTTTACCATGAAATAACATTTTTCAATGTTTGAAACCATGTTATTTTCATATCATATATTTAAATAAATTATATATTTTCATGAAATATTTAAAAATATGTCATGTAAATATTAAGTCATCATGAAGTATCATCAAGATTCATTTAACCAGAAATGAATAGATTCTTCCCACACATATTACAAAGTTAATGGGGGATCACATAACACAAAAGTAATAAATCAGTATGAAAAATCACTAATAGGATAGTTGAATGGAGTTTTTAATTAATCTTGTTGTTCAGTAGGGACCTAAAAATAACTATATATTCCATCATATAAGTAATATTTTCCCTTAAAAACTAGTATTTCAACCACATGATCTATAAAAGTAATGAGTAAGTGGTAAATTTTGGTCAGACGTTGTAATTTCCTATATTATATGATGACACTCCCACTATTATGAATTATAGTGGGCACTTTCTCATTATTACCACTGGGTAAAATAATGATTCAAGTATTTTTATGAATAATTTGAATGTAACTCACCCATTGATAGACCTATATATCTTATTTTATTCTATTTTCAAAAATAATTCATTTTATTTTTTTCAATAATTATATAAGGCTTTGTTTATGAATTCTTTGGGGTTATATTACATATTTTGACTCATTTTCTAGGATTTTGGTGAACAAAAGTAGGACTAATTTTAGGTATGTATCATTATATCCATCCTATGGACCTATAATTTTTTTAGAATGATTAATATTAAGATCTATTGATTAGGCAGAATACGGTTCAATATTATCACATGCATTGTTTCATTTTATTTAATAAATGTATTCTTGTTATTAGTGAAAAATTTATTACATTCGAGTTTATGTGGGTGATCTAGTATTTGATTAAAATATTAGTCATGTATGCCTAAAAAATTCATATAAAAAATAAATTTATCGGATAATAAATTTAGGTAGACCATCAAAATATTCTGGGTTTAGCTCTTCATACTGGTGATATTTCTTATATGATTCCAAATTTAATTTGTTTTCATTAGCATATTCATATGAATGTTTGCGATATTCTTTGGATGTACAATATTTTATTATTTCACCTAAAAATAAATTTATTCCTTATAACAAAAATGAATATCATAATGAGGCAATGTGAAAAAAATTTATTCCTTTAGATGTTATTTCATGGATTCTACTAATACTAAAATGAATATATTCTTCTTCAAAAAAAATTTAATTTTTCACTTCCTGGACATCTGTTTTAGTTTTAGAGACTATAAAATAGATTACCTATGATTATTGGGTAATTGGCTTCACCTATTTCCTCTTCTATGTTCCTGATATAGAAATAATATAGGAATATTTTTCCTTTTATTCTTACCAAAAAATCCTTTAATAATCATACCGATTAATTAATGGCTAGATTGACTATTTATAAAACCACTGGGCCTAGATTGATTTCACCTATCTGTAGCGTAGAATAATTTTAGTATTCTATAACATTGTTGGATTATCCTAAATCACATAATTCATTATTAAATGTAATATATCCTATATTATAGTGGACTATAAGAGTACCATAGTATTGAAATTTCATAGTAAATTGATGGGTTTTTATAGTAGAAGAATTTTTTCTTAGTTTTGTCTCTTCCTCTCATTACAATTTTAAATTATTGGTACAAATATACTTGAGAAAAATTTCATCCCTTGGTATTTGTTAGATGGTATCCAACAATGGGATGTGACATCATTGTTCATGATAGTGTCTAATTTTTTTATTATAAGACATCTTCAATAGACCTCTTTGGTGAGATAATTATTAAAAAAATTGGGGTGGGAGTTTAGATACATCTTATATCCCAGATTTTCCAATACAATTTTTCATTAGTTATATCCCTACATGATCCTTAATAAATAGAACTTGTATTTACCATAGGATTTTGAATTGGGAATGGATCATACTTGATTCTTAAAAACCATATTATTGGGAAAATAGATGATTAAAGAAAATTATTTCCCTTCTACTTAGGCTCTTATCTATGAGTAGTTCATATAGATTGTACGTTACCTTTTTTCTCCACTATATGTCATATGTTGACTTTATTTAAGGGTTCTTGGTCCTGTCCTTATTGGATATAATCATTGGGTTTGGTTTTATTTCTCTAGAATGGTGTCATATCGAATGAACGTTTAATTGTTTGGATGGTTTTCCTTTTTGGATATGACTTTCCACATCCATAGAATATGGTAAAATATTCTTTAAATTTTTTGTCACATTATTTTTGTTGTGGGTATTCCCTCATGTACATGGAATTTCAACTCTATGTTTCATTAACTTCTAGGATGCCATCTATTAAATTATCTAGGGAATGAAATAATTGGAAAACTCTTGGGGGTGTTAGTGAGGCTTCAAAATCCTTATTTTAGGATAACTTTATCAAAAGAAATGATATTTCCTCATATATATTTTTAATAAAATGAGTGTTGGAATTATTTATCACATATACCCCTATTATAGTAAAATATTTACCAAAAATTTTAGAGTTCTATAAGATCATATCAATCATATATATTACATCACATGGGGATTATTTAATTAGTGATCCTCTAGAATAAGTATCCAATACATTATTATCATGGTTTAATGGTCCATGGTAGAAAAATAATACGAAATGGGTGTATTAAAATGGTTATTGTGGAAAGGATGATTTCATCCTATTAAATAATTCCCCTAACTCATATAGAGTTTCTATACCCTTTTTATTAATTCCATATATTTCCTTTCTCAAAAAGGTACTTCTTGAATCATTAAATTATTTCTAGAGGAAGGTGCAATGGATTTCATCCTATCATTTGACTTATCGAGGATATAAATTATACATGAATTCCCTACCCTCTAGTTCATTGGTGAATGTAAATAAATTCCAACTATTTGGGACTTTAAGAATCCTCTCCACATTTTTGGTTCCTAGAGTGACTTACATATAAGTGGAAGAGAAAATATAATGGGATTTATTTTCCATCAAAGGGATTGTGACCAACACCCTTCACACTTATTTAGTGATTCTTAAATTTATATAACTTTCCACTAATGTTAATTCAACCTATGATAAAATATTATGTGGTGATCCAAAAAAATATTTTCTCTTATATTAAACACATATGAATGAAAAAATAAAATTATAATGGTGAGGAGAGTGTTTTTAGTGGTTTATTTAATTTTGACTTGGTTTTATTTTTGTTGAAAATTGTAATGAAATATTTCATAGAATAAAATTTAATTAGTTTTATTATTAAATTTAAAATTTAATGGTCTAATACCGAATATTTATCTAACATACCTGTTAAATATTAATTCAGTTTAACTCCCCCTCTACCATCAAATCGAATGACACATAAAATGACCAACCTCAACTAATGGTTTTCTCTTCCATACAGAACATAAATAATAAATTCTTTCCATGATCATTCATATCCAAAGGATTAGATAACTCTAATCAATTATGAATCATCATACTGACCATTATCTTATATGTATTAAAGAAGGTCTAGGTGTAATGTGTGAAGGAAATAGTAAAAAAGTGAAGAATAAATTTAAATGAAAATATCAATAGAAACCTCATATTGATTAATAAATGAAAAACTTACAATGAAAATAAATAAAAATGAATTGAAAATTATTCCTATAATATATCAACATAGGTAGATAAAATATATATGTATCAAAACTATTTTTATGGTGTTCCATTTATGGAGAGTGATTTCTGTATAAAAAATTAAAATATCAAGAATTATGTCAAGATTATGAAAACTCCACTTATCACTGTCAACTACCATTATACTATGTGTCTCATCAAAATTATATAAAAACTATGTTGATCTGGGTCCATTTCCAATTTTATAATCTCCTGTGTGAGTAGCATGGTTTTCAATTTATTCCTTGACCAAGTCCAACACTTTTGGAATCCAACTGTATTTTTGTGTCTAATTACCATGTACATTAATGGCTCTCACGTGTCTCTCTAAAGGATTCAGATTCAACTAAGAAAATCATCACGAACATTCCAATAATTTAAGTCCATTGGTACATTTTTTATCTTCTTCTTCTGGTTGGTGAATAATTTCTATATGGATGCTTTGTAGAATATTTTCCCGATTTAACCAAATTAGAGATATAAAAATTTTATTTTAGGATGAAACAATTTATTTTTTTAAAGTTATGGGTTTTATTACCATCCCTACATTTTAGAAAATTAAAATGTCATATAATCTTTGGGAAGTCCTATAAAATAAATTAGTAATTATTAAAAAAAAAATTATGCCGAACGTTATTCTAGGAATCTTACATAATGAAAACAATTCCGGCGTGGGTCTTGGGACGTTTCATAAAGCAATGAGGTAAATATTGACCTTGATGAAAATATTATTATTGGGAATGAGTTTAATGGAATGGTGAATCACTATATTTATGATAATGTATTATGTTCTGGTATAACCAAAGTCTTAAGACACGACTTCAGCTCATTCTTTGGCCACATTTTTTTAAATAAATCACATTAATGGGATAAATTAATACATAACTGTTAAAAATTCATATTAGATGCTCTATTCTTGACATTTGGAAATATAAAATGTTTTTAATTGTAGAATAAAGTAAAAAAAGATTCATTAAAGAAATATAATGTGAGTGAATATAATAAGAAATCATTGAAATTTAATATTATACTCTCATTCTTTTATTAAACTAATACTTATAGGATCAATACATGAAATAAAAATCATAGTGTTGGAATTTTATAGTCTATTATATAATAAAATTAAAATAATGAAAATTACAATGAAAATAAATTTAAAATATTAATTACAGAATTAAAAAAGTAGTGTATATAGTTTAAAATAAATACTTATGTGAATATAAAATTAGAATACAAGAGTTACGAAATTTTTAAAATTTAATTCTAGATTTATATTAATACTAGACTTAAACCATTTATTATAAAATTAATGTAATAGCATAAGAGCCTCAACCTAGTTGGCGAGGTATCCTTACGTTCAACCACAAAACTCATGTTTGAAACTATGGAGAGGAATATTTCTGGGGTACTGTAACAGATAGGAGGAGTACTATTGCAGGAACTATAGATGTACTATAGCAGGCAATGTGATTGTACTGTAGCAGGCATGGTGTGGTACTGTAGTAGGTAATTTTGCAGGTACTGTTCGGTACAATAGTCATAAGAACAATTCACCTTGGGCAAGCAGTTTGGGCTTGGAGTCCTTAAGGCCTTCGGGACACCTAGGTCTTCAGGTAAATAGGGGTTTTAGGACACCATTAAGGCCTTTGGGCCACCTCATGGCCTTCGGGCCACATGCACTTACCCTAAACATACTCTGCAAAAAAGGAGTATCCCTAGCAGAGGATTTAGAGTAGGCACACACACCAAATAAGAACCAATGGATTTGGAATAATTAAATGGTATGGATACACCATCGGGACCTGCCTGTGCTTACTCGAGAAGCTTATCAAGACAACCATGCAAAGGTGGAGAGCTACCACCATGATACATTTGTGGGGGAGGAGTAGTTCCTTGTAGTTATATTATAGTTGAATTATCTAATACCTTCGAGTCATATAATTTCCCTTAACCCTATATTCCATGTAATCACTAAGCCTACGGTCCTTGTAAGGGTTCACCCTCACCCTATGAAATGGGGGTTATCTAAAATCATTAAATATTAAGGACTTCAGGCCATTCGAGAATAATCAATTATAATAAAATGTAATAATAATATTAAATTACTAAAATTAAATTTTAATACCTAAGGTTCGATCACTAGTGGTTATTCTTACTATTCGATTTATAAATATTATTTCCCATATACTCTCACATATTTTCTTCATCTACCTTGGATTGGGTTCTATCTCCCATGTGAGACTCATCCCAATGGTACATTTGTCTTCCAATGATTAATTTTTTTAAAACCTACACCACGATTCATTTTCCACTGGTGTTGTCCTCATCCAACCATTACAAAATAATATGTGAAATGATTTATGAAACCACAATGGTATTCCTTATATTGTTAATCTTTTATTTATATATAATTCACTACAAGATTTCATGTCCTTGTTAGTTAATTGTGGAAAAAATTACCCAAATTCCTCTTAATTTGGAGAAGAATCATTCTTTAACTTAAATATTCGTTTTCTTTTCTACTTTGCGGGATAATTTGAGTGTACCATCTGTGGTACCTGATGTACCATTCATTAAACTCTATTATTTTCATCTGAAATAGTTCATATGTTTTCAAACTTAATATATTTCCATTTAATGTAAATTAAATTTTGGTTTTCTATGGTATTTGTGGAATTCCATATGCCACTTTTAACAACACCAATATCTAAAACAATATAAATAACATTTGAATGTAATGAATCTCCTATAGAAATCATTCCTTGAATAGTAATTTTATAATTGAGATGTTAATTTTAAAAAATTTCTTTCTCTATTAGGCCTTTGGATTTCAAGACAAAAACATAAGTTCTGTCCCAATCTTCCATAAAAGTATAACTTAATTTATACCTTATTTTGAGAGCCATCATTAAGATATTTATAAATAATATTATAATTATTTCACGACTTCAGATATTCACCTCTATACATTGTACTTACTAAAGCTTCCATGAGAGAGATATTCACCTTTTCATTCACATTATTAGATTTTAGCCTTACTTTTAGATCCATGACATTCTCTTACTTCCATTTTTTCTAGGAAAACATATCATTTATCCTATATAAAGCTTTATATAAATATTTTATCTTCTCATCAGGTTGATTGTTGATTGGTAAAATAATTTCATATATATATTTTTCTTGGGATATATGTTTAATATTATATTGTGTAATTTCCTTAATTAAATCACATTGACCCTTCATATTTGAACCTATTATTATTATATACACATTCATGTAGACCACCACACTCTTCAATATATTATTCTCTAGGTCTTGATCTTATTTGAATTCAAGGTTCTCATCAGTCATAATTTACCATCAATATACCTTTCCATGTACAATGTGGATATCCTTTTCTTCTCTTCATGAGGATTCTATAAATTTTAAACAAAATTTCATTTCCACTTATTAAATTAAATTATTTTTATTTCTAATTTCCATGAGGTAAAATGAATATTCAATTTTTTTTGGAATTTTTCATGATATGGCAAGATTAAAATTTAACAGTATTATTATAATTTTTCATCTCAATTAGAAAATGAATCTTCCCATTTGATTTTATCGACATTCTTCTTCTTCATTCCTTTTAGCATAACATAGTATTCAGAAAATATTTATGATGATATATCATTCTCCTTCAATTCAGATATTATTATATTTATTATTTATAGTGTCTTTCAGAACTTGAACGCAATAATATAACTTGATTCATTATTGATTATATCATTAGAAATTGTTATTTTTATTATATTCCTTGTATGTACATCACTTACTCTTTCATAGTGCATAGAAAACATTATATCATTGAAAATATACATTCTCACCGCATTATGAAATGTTAGTATAATCATAAATATCACCTTTATCCAACCAAAAAAATTAATACCTTTAAAAAATCCATACTTCATCATTGAATATTTGTGTGAAAAAAAATCCATTAAAATTTAGTAATTGAACGTCATGATAAAAAATATGGTGTTGATACCACTTGTCAGGACATGGTTGACCTGATAAACTTTAAGGGGGTTAATTATAATGAATACTAAATAAAAACATTTTTTTATTTTTTCCAATGCGGTTAGTCAAATATTTATCCATAATTATAGGGAGAAAAGTTAATCTATTTGTATTATTTTCATCAATTACACTGAATGGTAAAAAATGACAAATAAAGTAAAGTACGTAAAAAAATTGGATTTAATAAGTTTACCAATAATCACTAATCAATGGATTATATGATTATGGTCTAAAAATTAGATTATAACAAAACACATATTTTGTGTTATAATTTTTTAGGAAAGATGTATGATCAATCATTGGGTCATCCCCTCTTCCTAAATTTTTACACACTAATCATAGAAAAGGATTGAATACATTATATAGTTTCTTGATAGTCTAATATTTTTATGAGATGATGCCATATATCATTTCAACATGAGAATCCACATGAAAATTATGTCCTGATGTGATTCTGTATTGTCATTATATTAATTGGTATCTCATTATACAAGAATAAATGATATTAACTTATCTAAACGAGGGTTGAAGTTTTATATACAATAAAAATAAACCAATGAAGAATTATTCTTCTAGATAAAGATAACAATAAAATACATTTATCATGTTTGATTTATTCTTCAGTAACCTAATTTTTTGTTTCATTATTAATTATTTTCTCTATCCTATATATTAAAATATTCTCAAGTTACTTTTACATATTTTTTCAAAGTAGATATTTAAATATATTCAGATTCCTTCACGAGAAATACTAATGGTAGTTTTTTAGATATTTGAGAAAAACAATTGATATGATGGTTGGGATCAATACATATCCACTTCATAATATATAATAAATATATATATATATCACATTTTTTTATTGTGGTTATCATGTTATAATTAAATTTAATTTATCCCTAAAATATATACAAATATGTTCTCTATTAAAATGAGAATAAAAACTCATGGATAATTTAGAAACCATTTTCTCATTTAATGTATTATCCATTTTCATTAGGAAATTACTCTACTAAAACTTTTTCATTATATGGTATTCTTAATAGGGGAATTTTTTATGGAAATAATTTTATCCAAGGGTACCATCCTTATATCTATCATTTCAATCATCTAAAATAATGGGGACTTTTTTCATTATTTACAACCTTTGAACCTAACATGACTTGGTCTATTTATTCATTTTTTAAAGATTAGTTGATTTAAGAAACTCAGAATTCATCTATTCTTCACAAAACATGTCACTTATGTTATATGAAATATGTTTCTTCATCTTCGATATAAGTCATTATTTATGATATGTACTATATTTTATGAAATTGTAATGACCCGACACACTAGGGTGTTCCTAGAAGGTGGAAGGATGAGCCTTCACAACTCAAAGACTTCCTACCATATGGTATGGGCTAGTGATATGTTCTGGGGAAGCATGAAAAATGGTAGGCCATTTCCTAGTGTACATGTACTAACACTCCCAATAACCACCATGAATCAATGTAGAGAAATGATAAAATGGAGATGTAATATCTAGAGTAAAACCATGCATGCAATAACCACTAGAGAATATATCCGAGTACAATAGAATAAAAAAAAGTGTAATGGGAAAAGATACATGCTCAAACAGAAATTAATTCCCAAACTAACAAAAACTAGAATAAAGGAATGATGTCAGTGCTCGAATCATGGTCTCTAATGTGGACCCCCGAACATGTTCTGGGCATCCGAGTATCCATATACACCACCAAAATCAGCAAGGATCTTTCTAACATCTAAATAACACACAACATCTTCATGAAAAGACTATACAAGGTTGAGTATGTACTTTCGTGACTCTTCACTCGAGGAATGTGTTGTGACATACCCCATGCCTGCCTCCTGAAGGCCAGGGGTTGGCGACTAGTGCTGAATGTGAAGACATGAAAATGGGAGGCATTACCCTGAGTTCTTGTATGCACACACACACAACCACGTACCAAATCTAGAAAAGGAAATAGGCATGCCACTACCCAACCCCTGAGTACAAGTACAATTGATAGTCAAATGGGATAGAATAAAAAACCAACAAAAGACTAACTGGAAAATAAGAAAGTAAAAAATAAACACTGGATAGCCATCCACTGAAAACCTGCATGATGGGTATCTAATGAGTAGATACTAGAAGCCTTATAAGAATATCCCATCTTCCTGGTCTACCTATGCCCCAATGGGTCTTGGGCAACCATGTCCTTTGTCAAGGCGGTCATCTACACTAGACACAACACGTGCAAGTGGAGATCGTGCACGTGTGAGTAACAAAATACTCTGTTGGGATACCAAAATATTAAGTAAGACCACAACAAAATCCACAAACAAACCCCGAAACAATATCCAAAAGCATGATCACAAAAAAAAAGACATCTCACAGCAGGTATATTATAGAGTAGGAAAGTAATACTATCAGTCATAACGTCGAACAATGTGGGTTGTTGGAAAAAGACTTCTCAATGTGTACAGTGGGCTTGCCAGGCCCCATAGAAGTCACTTCCCACTAACCATAAGGGTATTTTGGTACTCATATATGATGAGTACCATTGTTATTACTGATCACTAAGAAGCCACTCCACACCGTGGGAGTGCCGAGTCACAGAGAAGTCACTGCCCACCTGTGTCCAAACCGAGGTACTCCTATTTTCAAGCATCGTGGGTCTGTTGGGTCACACATAAGTCGCTCCCCACCACGGGCCATCCGAGTCACACAAAATCCATTTCCAATTGGGTCGTAGTATCCGATCCACACAGAGTCACATGTTAGTAGTATTTAGGTCTCAGCCAACCACAGGGTTTATTCATATAGTATGCTTAATCTTAGGATAATTGATCCACAAGAAATTAATAAAATTTAATAATACATCAAATCATCAATAGAGTATACCCAAATATCCTCATCATCGTGAGGATTCCATTGCCACAAATAGCTCATCAAACAGAAGGTCAATGTTCATGTTATTAACATTTTTCTAAAAAGGGGCCCATTTGGTCTGGGCCAGGTCCGACCCAGTCTGATTGACCCGTCCTGACCATACTCAGAACTGGCTCAGCTTGGGTCCTTTCCATTAGGCCGTGGGTCCGTCCAGTAGGACTTTCTAGTCCGCTATGCTGGGGCTTGGCTGGAATCCACGTCTGGCTGCCTCGCCCTGCATGTCTTCTGCGGGTCCTCCTGCCCATCCATGGTCGATCAACCATAGATGTTTTAAAGGATTCATGATGGAGTCACATCCACAGTGAACCGACCTGGTAGGGTGGCTACTTCCACCCACTGACCTAGCCTTCACCCCTTGTAGTGCCACCAATTTTGGTTGATAACGACATCATCTCGGCGCGCCTTCATGGCATGCCTCCACCTGCTCGTAGCCACTCCAATCTGGAGTTCAATTATTCATGTCGCTAACACATAGGTTCTATAGGGGGTCCCCTTATCCCTTATAATTCTCTAGATCCTCCTTTCCGCAATTTTGATTTCATGGCAAAAAAGAACGCACTAGTGGAGGGTCTCAGGCATTTTTCGTGTCAGCCTGCACTCTCCTCATTAGAGTTTCTAATCATGGGGCGGTTTGGGGATGATGTTCGACCAACAATAATCCATTTATGAATATAAAACGCAAGAAAAATCAACCACCCACAAGAATGGACAATCCATGGATGATCCAATTCCTGGTTTTATCAGCCTTCATTGTCTAAAATTAAGAATGGGGAAAATGTAAAACAAATAAACCCCTACTCAATCAAAGTTCATCATTGGAGTGCTCCACCCCCATGGAATCAAAATAAATAAGCATTCATCACTTCTTGGTCCCATTATTCACAAGGTTTCAATGTTTCATGTGTTCCCACCATTGTTCATTGTTTATCTTTGGAGATATTTCATGTCATAGGTTCATCAGATAACTTCCACAATTTAATTATTGATTCCCACATCTTGTTTTCATATTAATTGAAAGCATGTTGTAGAATTTCTATTTTGCTATGACACCACATTGTTAAGTATTTTAATTTATGAATCATCTTAGCTATTACACGACATAATAAATTTCAATTAAAGAGTTTACCATAATGGAAATTATCGCAGTACCACTTTAGCGTTATCTACCACTCAACGGTGAGAAAGAAAAGTAAAATAACTTTTGATTTTTTTTATTTTTTCCTGAAAAGTCATAAAACTAAATTTCATGTCTCACCCTTACTTGTCGATGTTATGTACTTTCTAGGTGAATCCTGGCTTTCAATGTTCAACGATGCCCTCAGATCGTCGATCGGAGCACAAGTTCAAAAGTTCGGAATACCTGATCACACATTTACACATGTTAACTTATGATAGTTTAAAATTTTATTCTAGGATCATTGATCCTTGAAATCACATTTCCATCAATGAGTGTGGTATCCAAAAAAATTCCCTACAGTATAAATAAAAATTATACAGAAACTATATGACATTACATTCTCCCCACCTTAGCCTTTACGTCCCTAAATTTGAATATAATGACTAATTGAACAAATTGGGGTACTGAGCAAGAATATGACCCTCCTACTCCATTGTGATATCCTGTAGATTCTCGTGATGACCCCAAAAACAAACTAGTTGAATCTGT
The DNA here is from genome assembly GCA_963277665.1 of Viscum album. Lineage (NCBI taxonomy): Eukaryota > Viridiplantae > Streptophyta > Magnoliopsida > Santalales > Viscaceae > Viscum > Viscum album. The sequence continues at coordinate 1,463,582,163 of OY728125.1, read as the reverse complement.
AGGATCAAAATAATGATGTAGATGCTCAATATAAAAGAGGGGGGTGAATTGTATACTTTAAAAATTCCTTTGACAAAGGAAAGAGACAAGGTTAACAAAGTTAAACTAAGCAAATTCACAACACCTCTAACACCAATTGAAAACCTGGAATCAGGAATGAAGTTAAAAAACTTTAAGTCCTATGTACTTGCTTAAAACTGGGAAGAGATTCCGAAAGTAGGTTCCGAAAATATGGATCCAGAAATTGAAACATAACTAAAGATTACAATATGAGATTCTACCTTAAAGCATATAGATTCTAAATGAAACAGGGTAAATGTAAGGAAGTATTAGAAAGTTATACTTTCCTTATAATACAAAATGCAACGGAAACAAACAAGTAGTAAAATGACAAGTAAAAAGATATAATTCTTTTAACCCAAATAGAAGGGTATCCAAAAACCTTGGATAAAGGTCCCTTGATTTAAACTTTCAAGAAAGTCAATCTTACCCACACCAGGGTACTCCCTCGATACGAAGATCGGAGTCTCTATTTTTCTATCCTCGCAAGCCATCAACTTCTAGGTAGTTGGCAACCTCTATCTTCCTCAGCAAGGAAGCCCTCGAACTTCATGGTAGTCGGCACTTCTGTCTTCCTATCCCTGGAAGTCCTCGAATGTAATCACCAACATTCGGAGTCACATGGAGCAAAAACATAGCAGTGTGTGGTCTCTAGATTGATCCATCTTCATTGTTGATGTGAGCTCTTTCAAATGAGCTCCTATTTATAGGCAAGGTCGGCCTCATTTCCAACGGTCATATTTTCCTTAAAAATCAGAGGGAACTATACACGTGTAACTTAACCAAAGGTTAGTTTATAACAGAACAGGTGACTTCGTTTTATAACAAAACATGTATAATAGAATGTACGACATCATTTTACGTCTGAAACAAAAGTTAGGAGTGAAGGTTTAGAGTGTAAACAAAATTACAAAGAGTAGAGAAATTATAAAAGTGTAAGCAACATGAAAGTTTGGAGTCTAAGAAAAAATAATATTCAGAGTCTAAATATATTCGGAGTGTATAATGCAATGATAATCAGATTCTGTTTAATAGGTGGATTCAGAATGAGAATTCGGAATGAGAATTCATCATCAAAATCCATAATGAGAATTTGAAATCAGGATTCGTCATTAGATTTTGATGTCGAACTTCAGGAGAGTTCTTATCCAGAATTCGGATTGGAACTTCATTACAGTTCTCATCCAGAATTCGGAGTGGAACTTCATTACAGTTCACATCCAGAATTCGGAACCTAAAACAGAATGCTTCATATAAAAGTTTTAAACGATTTCGAGAATATAGAAATGAATCCAATTCTTATACTTACAAAATTTATGAATATAGATAATGAAAATATGATAAGAATAATTTTCTTTATAAAAGAGATATTCCTTATAAAAGCGATTTTCCATAAAAAACAATTTTCCTTAAAGAAGTGATTTTCCTTATAAAAGAAATTTTTCTTATAAAAACAATTTTCCTTAAAGATAAGGTGTTTGTGATTTTCAAAACAAGAAGGAATGGAAAAGTCATAAAGAAAACCTTATTGAATCAACAATCTCCCCCTTTTTGGAAAGCACAAACATCCTTACGAAAAAGAAAGTCTATGAAGAATGAAAACATTAAGGCTTGTCTCCTTTTGCTTTATGGATGTTGATGAATACGACTAACTCCCCCTTAGGCTTTGAGACTCTAAGGATTGTATTCTATATTTCCGGAATGATATTTCATTAAGAATAAGAATTTATTATTTAATGAAAAACTCTCCCTTAGATAAACTCTATTAGAGTTCTTTTCTTTCTCCCCCAATGTTAAGGTTCTTTTTCCTTTCCCCTTTTGTTAGGGTTCTTTTCCTTCTCCCCCTTTGTGATTTTCAAAAAGAATTTGAGGGAATGGAAAATATAACAATGTACCTGAAAAAAATAAGTAGCAACAACAAAAGAGACGGACATGTAAGATTTTCATTAAGTTTGAAAGTTCAAAAACAAGGATGATATGATACAAAAAAAGATCGGATTTGTCTATTTTGGATCTTTTTCCTTTTCCATGAGACCCTTAAGAATAGTCTTTATCTTCTTTATGTCTTTATGGTCTTCCTCAGCTTGCTTCTCTTACACAACTATTCTTGCACTTTGAGCTTAAATCTTTTCTTCCTGGGCTTTAATATTTTCTTCCTGAGCCTTCAAGATTTGTTCTTGCTTTAACAACTTCTCTTCAATCTCATTCAGACGATCCCTTTTATTCCTCCAGTTTTGAGCAACAGAACTCGTCTCCCCATTCAGATCTATGTCTTCTTGAATCCGGAAACTCATTTTATTTGTCAAATTTTCTTCAAAGGAAGAGTTAAGTTCATTTATCTTCATGTCTTCTGTCTCAAAAGCATCTTTAACATTATCTTGGAATTCATCCAAGAGCCTCATATCTTCTACAATTTTCATCGACCAACTTGTCATTCTTTTACAAGACCTTTTGTGGGATTCATAGCCGACAAAAAAAGTTTTTAACTGAGCCTCCATCTCAACACATTTGTCAATAACCATGGATACGAAGTCTGTTTTCTAATTCAATGAATGTTGAAGCATCTGGCATCGTGAATCAATACTTGAGAAGGTCGGAAGAGAACCTACCAACTTCTTTAATGACTAAACAACAAATTCATGCCCCAAAGAAGATGAATCTAAATCCGAGAATTTTCTTGGAGAAAGTTATTCTTCAAATTTCTCATCCTTCTTCCTAGAAGAATCACCAACTTCCCTTCTCTTTACAACCACTGAGCTCGGGGTATCAACAACGAGATTCTTTCCCTTATACTTTTTCGGAATGAAGTCATGTTCCGGAGTTCTCTTTTCACTATCATAAAATTGAACAACATTGTATTCATCATCAATAACTCTTTGAGCACCATCCTTCACATTCTCCATTTGAGTAATATCATGTAGACGTTGTTCTTCCTCTACATGATATGTTTCTTCTTGTTCTCCTTTCTCCTCATCTTTCCCTGGAGTGACTATCTTAGAGGATTCAGCTTCTGAAGTTCGGAGTGACAAATGTTCTGAAGGTGTACCCTTATAATCATCTACTTGCTTCAAAATATCTTCGGTCTCACCACTACCTTCAGCAATGGCTTCTTCCTCTTCCACTTGCTGAATTTTCTCAACTTCCTCAACAGGCTTAGCAACTGGCTCTTCTGAAGTGACAAAGTATCTTCCTGGAGTCTCAGGTAGAGATTCCAAAGAAAAAGATCTCGTAAGGGGAATGTTTCCGGAGACCATCTCATTAAATTTTAACAAAGTCTGAACAACCTCAGCTTCAGAAATCTTCTTCTTAAGCTTCTTTTCATTCACTTTTTTTTCTAGTTCATTCACTATCCTTTCCTTCAAGGCCCTAGCCTCCACAGGATCCAAGAAAAACTGAGGCTCCCCTGGCACTCTCTTCTCTTTGATTTCCCTCCACTTAGCAACTACCTAATTAGGGTAAGATTTCTTCTTCTTTGGTTTTGGAGGTGAAGAATGAACTTCCTTATATTTGGGATTACCTGCTTCAACTTCAACTTCTTTCAACTTTCTCTTCTTTACCAGCTAAGAGGACTTAGGTTCACCAACATTCGGAACCGCTTCTTCTTGAGTTGGTAAATCAACAAACTGACCAGTCTTTTTGTCGAAGGCAACATCCATCCTTTTGATGGTACCATCACTTACCAACATAATTTTTCAAACATTTTGATTAAACTTGCACGCCTCCTTGAAAGACTCAAGGCACCGGACTATTAATTTCAAGATGATTGTTGGATACATTATGATCTGAGATCTCTGATTCCCTTTCTTAACATTCTCAATTGTAATAAGAATGTGTTTCATCAGATTAAACTTCCTTAGATTTATCAGAAAATCTATAATGTAGATCTCGCTTTTCTTCAAACTATCTTTGTCACCTTTTCTCAGAACGATAAAGCCATATACCCATAACTCTAGAATCAAAAAATTCATAGACAGACTAGCAATCTTCAGGGCCTTATCATCTGACAGTCCGAGAGTCTCCAAAGCTTTTTCCTTATTGAAGCTTCCCTTTGAATCCCTCAAAATATGTGAGATGAACTCGGCATCTCCTTCATTGTTCAGCCCTTCCAAGCTAGCTGCATTTTCATATGAAAGATTATACGTCTTTCCATAAGACATAAAAGACAATATTTCCCTACCATCTTCCTTTTAGAAGGAAACTGTCTCATAGAACTCTATAAGAAAATCCGAATGTACTTCATCTTGATTTCTAGGCTTAGATACAAAAACATATTCCCATCTGTTAAGCTTAATGTTCTTGGATATAAGAGAATCATACTTGTTGAAGAAATCAGGGTGAACCAAACTTTCTCTCTGTACTAACCACTTGGAAATCAGCTTAGAAAAAGACATGTCTGGAGAAGCTACTTCCACCGACATTCAGATTTGAAGACTTTTGAGAAGTTCGGAACGGAGATTGCTGAAGTTCGGAACGGCTTTAAAAAGGAGAGACAGAGCTTCGGGACATTGGAGCTTGAATAACCAATGTGGGACAACCGTTTGGGGTCCCCTTTATATAGTCAACGAAAAGGCAGTTCATCTTCCTCAGTTGATCGAACAGTTGTAACAAGTTGAGATCAGATCTGACGGTTGAAAACCAATTCTCAAGAAAACATGAATCCAATCTTTTGAGGCTTTCATTAAAACAAAGATTTAAGAAAACGATAATTCAAAATCAAAATATAAGAAAATACCAGCAAGTAAAGTATGATTACGAAAACACAATTAAGGAAATCATACCTTTCGGATTGGCTTAGGAGGATTTTTCGTAATTGGTAATATTAAAAAAATTGACTACGAAAAATCATTAGTACTACGAGAAGACATAGTTTGCAAAACTCACTATGAAAAACTCAACAAATGAAACAAAAACAAAAAAAATAAAACTTTACAAAATTTTCAGCATGAAAATTTCATTACAGAAGTTTACATACGAAAAAACTCATTATGATAGTCTTGGTATGAAAATCTCGTTATGGATATACCAGTACGAAATTTTCCATTTTGGAAGTTTTCAATACGAAAATTTCCATTCCAAAATTTTTCTATATGAAAATATCCATTCTGAAAATTTCAGTTCTGGATATTTCCATTCCATAATTTTAGTTCCAAAAAGATTGAAAAACTAACTTTGAAAAAAAAAACATAGTTACTATAATATTCAAATGTACTCCCCCTATGAAATTGAGTTTATTACTGTAAGGGGATTTTTTTAATAGAACGTTAATTAAGAATGATTACCTTACGGTTATCATTCCTAACTTCTATTTAATGTATTGAAATCTATTAGAAGGCAAAGATTTTGTGAAAATATCATCAAGTTGATCTTGCACTCCGATAAACTGAAGAATGATATCTCATTTTATTTAAGGTGTAAACATTCTCTTTCCTATTGGTTGAGAGAATAAATTTTTACTTGGAATTGTGAACTAGGAACTTATCATTTCTAAAATTCACAAGGAAACCTTCATCACATAACTGACTTATGCTAATGGGGTTGTTCTTAAGAACCTTAACAAAAAGAACATTTGAAATCAAGGTTTTACCTAGAAGAACAATATTACCAATACCAACAATCTCCCCCTTGGCATTATCTCCGAAAGTTACCTTTCCTCCTTTCGTTTTGATAATCATTTCAAAATAGCTTTTGTTACCAGTCATGTTTCGGGAACATCCACTATCCATGTACCATGTATTGTTGCTGGTACTCTCTTTATTTTCCTGAAATCAAGAAGAGAATTATACTTTTGGAATCCAAACTTGTTTGGATCCGAGATTTCTAGATAACAATATTTTAGGTACCCACATCTTCTTAGAGAAATAAGTTTTGTGAAATCCTAGAGATTGGGTTTTGTTTAAGGAACAATTCTTTGCCCAGTGACCACCACATTGAAACTTAGTAAAAAATGGGTCACTTTAAGGAACAAAATAATTGTTACTGAAAATTGGTTTTTGATGGGTATAACCAAATCTGGATTTATTTCTTAAAGGTCTTATTTGAGAAAACATTTTATCAAAATTTTCCTTACCATGGGTAATTTTGATAAACAATTCTTTAAGGAAACAATTTCGGACTTGAGTTTTATAACCAAGTTTATTTCCTCAAAAACATTAGTTTTAGAACTAGAGCAAGGCTCGATAATATTTTTCTTATAAATTACTTTTTCTATTTATTTAGAAAGTTTGTTCTTCTCAGAACTTACATCCTCATAATTTTCTGAAATATTTTCCAAATCAACATTTTTCCTATCAAGATCTTTAGAGAGATATGATATCTCTTTTGTAAGAATAGAATTCCTAGAGTTTGCCTTATCAATTTTCTTATTGAGTTTAGAGTTCTCAATCTCAAGAAGTTCAGCAAACCTAGAAACTTCATCATAAGTACGTAAAGTATTTTCTTCATCAGAAGGGGATTCATCATCTGAGGAATTATAACAAATACTATCATTAGAATTTAAAGATATATTGGTCAATGATTCAGCATTTTTACCTTAGCCAAAAAACAATGATTATCAATAGGTAATTTGGCTATAAGACCAAGATTCTTATGTCCTGAAGATTCATAATCAGAAGATTTATCTGAAGAGTCACCACCACTGGCACTCCAGGTGTCATTTGCTTTCAGAAATTTTTTAGCTTTGGATTTATAATACTTCTTTCTATTCCTGTCTGAATGCCTTTCTTTCCTTTCTTTCTTTTTATGAAAAGGGCAATTGGTTTAATATTTCCAGCTCTCTTGCATTCATAACAATTAACTTCTCCATCTTTCCTATCATTTCTGTCCTTTTTCTTATACTTGGATTGGAAATTTCTCTGGTCAGCTATCTTTTTCATCCTTCGAGAAATATTTGCTAACTCATTTTCAGAGACATAACTTTCACCGGAATCTGATTGAACGACCATATTCTTAGACTTGGATCTAGTTACTCTCTCAGGAGTCTTAGCTTTCATATGATTTGATGTTGTTGTAAAAGCAATATTACCATTTCCATTTTTCTTCTTGATGTTGTCAGCATCTCTCTTCATTCTTGTTTCATGTTAGAGAAGAGTTCCAAATAGCTCATCAAGAGAAATTTGAGTGACCTTCCTGTTCTCATCTATAGAAGTTATCTTGGATTCCTAATCATTGGGCATAATATCAATTATCTTATCCAAAAGTGCTTCATCATCTAACCCTTTCTCTCCCATAGACTATAAACTATTGAATCTAGTCATAAACCTCTTTTGAAATTTACATATTGGTTCACCATAAAAAAAATTGAAGCCATGGTATTCAAATCTAAGCATAGCTCTCCTAGTTTTAATTACATTAGAAGTTCCAAAGTGTGTATCCTCTAACTTCTCCCAGATATAATTAGCTGCTTGACAAGAAGAAGTTTGGGTATATAGATTTCTACTCATTGAACAGAGTAATGTATTGCATACCTTATAATTGAGTTGATACTCTTGATTTTCCTGGTTAGTGAAAGTTCTAACTTCCTTATCAGGAATTTTATAATCTCCAGTAAGCATAACGAAGTTGTCCACTCCAATATCGTTAACAAAAGTCTTCATTCGATCTCTCCAGTACTCATAATCATTACCATAAAAGATTGGTGGTCTTGTAGGATTTAGATTATCAATGGAACCAACATTGACTCCTGCCATACATAAAATAACCTTCGGAACACAAACTTTTTAGTAGCAAGAAGTTCGTAATAACAATGTTTAGAATGATCTTAAAAAAAGTTCATAATGATAAAGTTTGGAATTACAATGTTTGGAATGAGAAAGTTCAAAGTGACAAAGTGAGCAAGGAAAACTTATTTGTGAGTACAAGTATTTCGGAAACCTGCTCTGATACCAATTGTAGGATCGAAATAATGATGTAGATGCTAAATATAAAAGAGTGGGGGTGAATTGTATAATTTAAAAATTCCTTTGATAAAGGAAAGAGCTAAGTTTAACAAAGTTAAAATAAGAAAATTCACACCACTTCTAACACCAATTGAAAACATGGAATCAGGAATGAAGTTAAAAAACATTAATTCCTATGTACTTGCTTAAAACTGGAAAGAGATTCCGAAAGTAGGTTCCAGAAAAATGGATCCAGAAATTGAAACATAACTAAAGATTTCAATATGAGATTCTTCCTTAAAGCATATAGAATCTACGTGAAACAGAGTACATGTATGTAAGTATAAGAAATTTATACTTTCCTTATAATACAAAATGCAATGGAAACAAACAAGTAGTAAAACAACAAGTAACAAAATATAAGTCTTTTAACCCAAAGAGAATGGTATCCAACAACCTTGGATAATGGTCCCTTGATTTATACTTTCAAGCAAGTCTATCTTACCCACACCAGGGTAAGCCCTCGATACGAATATCAGAGTCTCTATATTGCTATCCCCGCAAGCCCTCAACTTCTATGTAGTTGGCAACCTCTGTCTTCCTCAGCAAGGAAGCCCTCAAACTTCAAGGTAGTCGGCACCTCTGTCTTCCTATCCCTAGATGTTCTCGAATGTAATCACCAACATTCTGAGTCGCACGAAGCAAAAATGTGGCAGTGTGTGGTCTTTAGATTGATCCAACATTATTGTTGTTGTGACATCTTTCAAATGAGCCCATATATATTGGCAAGGTCGGCCTCCTTTCCAACTGTCATATTTTCCTTAAAAATCAGAGGGACATGTACACGTTTAACTTAACCAACAGTTAGTTTATAACATAATAGACGACATCATTTTATAACAAAACCAATATAACAGAATGTACGACATCATTTTAAGTCTAACACAAAAGTTCATAGTGAAGGTTCGGAGTGTATACAAAATGTTAAAGGGTAGAAAAATTATAAAAGTGTAAGCAACATGAAAGTTCAGAGTCTAAGAAAAAATAATATTCTGAGTCTAAATAAATTCGTAGTGTATAAAGCAAAGATAATCAGATTCTTTTTAATAGATGAATTCAGAAAGGGAATTCGGAATGAGAATTCGTCATCAGAATTCGTAATGATAATTTGTAATCAGGATTCGTCATTAGATTTTGATGTCGAACTTCATGAGAGTTCGTATCCATAATTCGGAGTGGAACTTCATTACAGTTCTCATCCAGAATTCGGAGTGGAACTTCATTACAGTTCTCATGAAGAATTTGGAACCTAAAACAGAATGCTTCATATGAAAGTTTTAAATGATTCCGATAATATAGAAATGAATCCGATTCTTATACTCAGAAAATATATTAATATAGATAATGAAAATATGATAATAATAATTTTCCTTATAAAAGTGATTTTCCTTATAAAAGAGATTTTCTTTTAAAAAACAATTTTCCTTAAAGAAGTGATTTTCCTTATAAAAGAAATTTTCCTTATACAAACAATTTTCCTTAAAGATAAGGTGTTTGTGATTTTCAAAATAAGAAGGAATGGAAAAGTCATAAGGAAAACATTATTGACTCAACAGAATCGAACAAACATAGAAGACCTGCTATTATTGATCCTTTATATTCATCGTGAACTCAACAAACATCTCCCCATCATTAATGTCCAACTCTACCCAGTCGATGACGTGCGATGGATCATATAAATAACTCCTTAGGTGAAACACATGGAAAGCAACGTGCACTCAACTCATTTGGTGGGAGAAGAGCAAGGTGGTACGCCACCTCATCAAATTTACTGAGAATCTGAAATGGTCTGATGAACCTCGGAGACAGCTTACTGCCTCGACCGAATCTCTACAATCACCATCAGGGTGAGACCCAAAAGAACTCATGGTCTCCCTCATCAAACTACAAGGTAATAAACCTCTAATCATCATATGATTTACACTTTCACTATGTAGTCCTCATCTACTCCTTGATGATATGGACCTTCTCAGTGGTAGCCCGTACCAACTCTAGATGCATGAGTGCAAACTCCCCAAGGTCTGTCCAGTATAAAGGTGATCTTCATGACCGCTCGTACAAGGCCACAAATGGTGTCATGTTAATGATTGAGTTATAGATTTTGTTGTAGGAAAACTCTACTTGTGTTAGTTTTTCCTCCCACCTATGGCCAAAATCAAGGACATAAGAACAAATCATGTTCTCCATGGTCTGTATGGTCATCTCTGTCTGACCATCTATCTGGGGGTGTAATGCTATTCTCAAGTGCAATTGGTTCATTAACGCCTCTTCAAATCCATCTACAATTGGTATGTAAAGATATCTCCCAGGTCCGAGACAATTATTAATGTCACCCCAAGTAGTTTCACTATCTCCAGGACATATGGGTACCCAAATCCCTCTACGAATATTTTTTCTCAGATGGGTAGGAAGTGAACTAACTTGTTGTGTCAGTCAATGATCACCTAGATAGAATCATGCCCCTAGACATATGTGGTAATCTTGTCAAGATTTCTATGAAGAGAGCATCTCACTTCCACTCAGGTACCTCATGTGGGTTTTCCAAGCCTATAAGGACCTGAAGGTCAGCCTTCACTTACTGATAGGTGTGGCATTGTCAAATGATCTATGCCACCACCTTCATCATCCCTTCCCATAAGTACTGACGTCGTAGGTCCTGGTACATTTTTTTCACACACTGATGTAACTCCAAATGGGATATATGGAACCATCTCAACACCTCCCCCCATAATGTCACTCATACTACACTGAATCCCTAGAAAAGGATTACATGCTCCCCACCTATCAAAACTCCATCAGGATATCTTCCAAGGATAAGTGAGCATGTTGGGCCTCACATTCAACATCTATAAGCTATGACTCCCTGAATTTCAGCAAGAGTGAGGGAGTGATAGTAATCGATTGAAGGTAAGCTGCTCCATCGTTATCCATGATTGATATCTTCATCACACCTAGCTACTCCATCACCTCACTTCGCAGTTGTAAACTAGACCTCTTACTAAGAAAATCTACCACCATGTTCAAATTCCTTGGATTATATATATCTAGAAGTCATAGTCCCGGAGGAAGTAAATCCATCACTATTGCCTCATGTTCAGGTAATTTTTTAGAAGATATACATGAAGTTATTATGTTCAGATTAGATTGTAAACTGTTCACCCATAAAATAGTTCCAACACATCTTTAAGGTAATGACCACTGCTGCTAACTCCATGTCATGAGTCATGTATTTTTTCTCAAGATGCATCACTTCTATGAGTCGTAGTATATAACTTCTCATTCCGGCATTAGAAAAACCCTAGTCTAGTCACTAATATGTTGCTACAGACTACATGCCCAACACCCTCTTCTAGTAGTCTCATAATGGGGGAACTCATCATTCTCTGTCTCAACTCTTGGAAACACTATTGGAACATCATCATCAAGATGATGGAAAGTAGCTTGAATCTCAATGATGATAAAGGTACCGCTACTCTAGAAATGATGAGTATGAACCTCCAGTAGTATTGATCCAACCCCAACAAAATCTGCTCCTCGGCCATGCTTCTAGGTGCATGCCAAGAAATAAAAACCTCTATCATTCCTAGATCCACTACAATTCCAGCCTCTGAGATTATGTGTCCAAAAGAATGGACCTCCCAAATCCATAACTGGCACATCGAGAGATTACCATAAAGTGGGTACTCTCAGAGTGTATCCAGGACTATCAATAGGTGTGTAGCATGCTCCCACTCCGACGACAAGTACACCATGATGCCATCAATGAAGACCACCTCGAAACCATCGCGGTAAGGATTGAAGATCCAATTAATGAGTCCCATGAACACTGTTGGGGCATTGGTAACAATGAATGGCCAAAAAAAGAACTCACAGGGGACATACAGGCATCTGAAGGTTATATTTGGTACGTCATCATCCCAAACCCAAAGCTGATGATAACATAATCTGAGGTCTATCTTTGAGAACCACCTCTCACCTTTCAGCTAGTTGAAGAGGTCCTCAATCCTTAGTAGTTAATACTTGTTCACCCATGTCACTTGGTTTAGGTAGTTGAATTCCACACATACCTTTATGCTCCCATATTCCTTCATGGAAATAAACACTACGGATGCCCATGGTGAAATTCTAGTCCATAACAACCCCTTCTCATACACATCCTCCAGCTGTACCCTCAATTCACATAGATTTTCCGAATCCATCCAATATTTTGGTGTGGATATCAGTGTCATCTTAGGGTAAAGATCGATGCCAAAGTATAACTCTGTATGAGGATGTATTACCAGAATATCCTAGAGAAATACATCTTCCTACTCGTCCAAAACTATAAGAATGATCATACTCCTATCATTCACCGCACTGAGGGGGAGGATATCCAATTAGTGAATGATCAAGTTCACCCACCTCCAAAAAATTCCATACTATGCTGTAAAGTTTCCCTTTATGCTAGTGAATAAAAACCTGGTCCCATCATCATGGAAACACCATACATTAGGCCTAAAACATTCAATTTGAGCATTAACATTGGATAACTAGTCCATACCCAAGATGGCATCGTGTGGCCTCAATTTCACTTACATGTGATCCCAGTCTAAGCTCTCACCTCCAAGAGTAAGTGAAAATTTATGAAACCAATTTGAAATTGTTGAATCCCCTCCTGTAAGAGTCTCTGATCATTGGTATCAATCCATCATCTCCATCAGAATCATCGAGACTCTAATGAGGTCTGTGGTATGGAAACAATGATTGGATCCTATGCCAATAAAAACTACAACAATTGTGGTAAAGATATAGGTAAAACCATAAATGCTATCTGTAGTGATGTGTTCGAAGGCCTCAATCACCAGAAGATGGCATCTCCCCTATCCTACAGCTCCCCATGCCTGCGGTGGACCATGTGGGGGTGGTGGAGGTAGTACCTTGAACCGTCATCCACCACCCACTTCACGACCTATTCCCCGACCACATCTTTTTCCCTATGGACCACATCACTCAAACCTATCCCTATACTATCAACAAATCCCCAAAAATCTATGGATCAGTCTCTCCCCTAAACCTGAGAGGTCTTTGTCTCTTGAACAAGTGCATGGTGCTGACCATGTGTGTGTCCTTTAACAGTAACTCCAGTGGTAACTGCTGATCAATGGGTGGTGGAAACACCGGAGCACCACCAAATCGATCTACATCAATAAATGGACCATAAACAACCACCACATTGCTAGGAAAGCTGTCAAAACGGACATGCATCGGAAGCCTAGTTGTCCATATCTGTAGAGGCATCCAGATACAAAACAAGTTGTACCACATTCATAATATTATACATGGTGAGATAACACTTATTTAATAAGATCATAATGAGTCAGTTATGCAACTAGATTATTTATGTATATAGCTAAAAGATAGAATTTAATGTTTGTGGGTATGGATACATCGGTCACTAGACCAACATTGGACTCCTTTAATCTGAAATCTAAAATCGAAACAATCAACATTATGGGCCCAAAATCAGTACAATAGACTATTTATCTTTGTGGTATAACCAACCACCCTTGTAACCACATTTTCAGGACCCATCTGTCAAGGCTCATGCTATGAAATACCCCATTCCCGCCTCCCGAAGGACAGTGGTTGGAAACTAGTGCCTAATGAGTAAACCAATTAGTGGGAGGCATTATCCTGAGTACCTTTAGGCACGCACCCACAAACACATCCCATAACATGAATAGAAAACAATTATTTTACTAAAAACCCACTGAGTACAAGTATAAATAATAGTCAAATGGTCTATAATATAAACCCAACAAATGAATAACTAGAAAATAGGAAAGTAAAAAAGTAACTATGGATAACAATGCAATGAAAACCCCACCTGATGTTTCAGTACAATGTGGCTGGTGGAAGACTTAGAATTATGTCCCCTCTTCATTGTCTCAATGGGAACCACCAGGTCCTAGGATACTATGTCCTCTGTCAAGGCGCCAGCCATCTTCACGAGACACAATATGTGCAGGTGATGCCCGTTCAAGGGTGAGTAACAAAAAACACAGTAGGGACCAAAAAATAACAAGGAAGGACCACAAATAAGTCAAAAAAAAACCACGAAACATGATCCTGAATCGTGATCATGAAGCCAGATAGGTGACACCAGGTAAATTCTAGAGTAGGAATGTAAGACCAACTTTAATAGTGCCGAACACTGTGGGATGATGGAGAAATCCTCTTCAAATAGTAAAGTGGGACTGTTAGGTTACAAAGAAGCCACATCATACTAAATTTAGGATTGTTTTTTTACTCATCCCTTATGAGTACCATGGGGATGATGAATCACACAAAAGTCGCTCCCTACTTTGGTCATGTTGGGTCACATAGAAGCCACTCCCCAACTATGTCCATACAAAGGTACTCCTTCTGTCGCATACTGTGGGTTTGTCTGGTCAAATAGATGCCGCTGCCCCCAATGGACCATCCAGGTCATATAGAAGCATTTTCCCACTAGTCCATGGTATCTGATCCACATAGGGCTGCTCGTCTATATTATTTATGTCTCATGAAATCACAGGGATTCTGCACGTAGCAAAATTGATTTAGGAGAACCACCTATCTAGAGATTTTTCGAATATAAAGATCAATTAAATTCACCAAATAGTATTAAAAAAGATGAACCTCATTCCAAGGATTATAAAAATGAAAAATAGATCATCAATCAAACATGCGATTTGCATGTTATTTATGTTTTTTTCAAAAAGAGGTCGTTTGTGTCCGAGTCTGGTCCGACCCGGTCGGACCACACTGACCAGGTTAGAGTGACCCATCCCAATAAAGAACAGGGTCCACCAACCCGATCTGGGTCCTCCAGCCAGATCCAAACCCAGAATGGCATGGGTCTAATCTATTGGGCGGCGTGTTAGGCCTATTGACCTACCTGGTCCGCCAAGCCGGGACACGGCTGGAAGCCGCCTCCGGGTCCCTCGCATTGCTAGTCTTCTGTGGGGATGCCTTCCTAGCCCCGATTGATTGACCGAAGTAGCCACATGGGACGCCACGTGGAGCCACATCCCCAGTGCACCGATGCAGCCGGGTAGATTCATGCACCACCCACCCACCAGCGGCCAAGATAGTGGCCCTTGTCTCACAACAGTGGTCAGTTGTCCGCAACGTCCTCTCTATGCACCATTATGGCAAGCGATCACCTGCCAGCAGCTTCCACTAGCACACCTACATGTCTTTCCATAGACCACTAGGTCATCTTTGATGGTTCGTTCTTTTTTCCCCTTGCGCCTATGGCCTCTGAGGGATCCCCCCTTCCCGGAAAATGATTCAGATCCTCCTTTATGCTATTTTGAGGTTGCATCCATAAAGAAAGCACAATCAGAGGGGTTGGGCATTGTTCGTTTCGGCCAGTTCCCTCTACATTAGAGTTTAAAACAGAGGAGGTTATTAATGTTTTTCAACCAACAATAATCCAATCCTGAATAGAAAAACCAACAAACATCACCCTCATGCAATAACGGACAATCCACGGATAAACCTATTCATGTGTTGAACAATGTTCATTGTATAGAATAAAGAATGGGTAAAATTTAAAATAATTAAATCCCAACCTCAGTTGATGTTATTTATTGGAGTTCTTCTTCCATGAGGATTCAAACTCTGTTGGTTTCATCACTTCCTAGTCTTGTTCTTCGTTAAGCACCAACATTTCTATCGATCCTGTTGGCATTCATCATTAGTCTTTGGAGTTAATACCTGATGTTGGGTTGATAGATAATTTGAATGGTTTAATTATGGTGTCTCCAAACATGTTAGCTTATAAAAAGAAATCATGTCACATTATTTCTACTATAATGCTACACTATGTCATTACATTGTTTCATTTATGAAACATCATAGCTATTACGCTGCACAAAAATGAGCCATTAATAATCATCCTTTAATGAACCACGTCATTAGACCTTAGCAAAGTCAGCCTATTCTCAATTGTGAAAAGGAAAATTAAATTATTTTTTATGTTATTTTATTGTCTATCTAAAAATTAAAAAAATTAACATTTCCCTTCGACGCTTTCCGATCGATGTTATGTACTTTCTAGATGAATCTCTGAATTCTGAGTTCAACGGTGCCCTCAGATTTTCAATCCAAGATACTTTTCAATAGTTAGGAAAACCTTCTCTGGTGTTTACTTTAGTGAACTAAAAAAGTTCAAAATTTTGTTCTGGGTTCACCATCCCTCAGAATCATGTATCCTCAAAGTGTGTGGTCAAGAAATAATTAAATAAAATTTAAAAATAATATATTGAAATTTGGGGATATTTCATATACATAACCAGTAGGATGCCGGAAAAAAGATAGGGGAAGTAATAGAAGATATAAAAAAAGTAGTAATCTCAACCCAATGAAAGATAGAAAATGAAACCAAATAATATATATATATATATATATATGATCCAAAATACATATAGATGAGAACGAAAGGAGATCTGCATCCCATAACATGGCCTAATATGATTAGTCTACATGTGCCTCCAAAGGACCATCATTGATGAAATACATCTCATGTGTCTTCCTGATAATTTTATTATTAGTCTTTACACATTTCCATTACTCAATAATCCAAGGGCAACAATCTCCCATAAACGAGGACCCACACAGATTTTTATTAGCGGTATTACACTTTATAAATGGATAGAGAACCAAAACTCTACTACATCAATGGTATTCCACTGAAATCATAGAGGACCAACACCCTACTACAATAAGTGGGTACCACTAGGTAGGTATCGATATTGGACCCCCACCCAAGTGAGTTTGGGGTGGGAGGGCATTCCATCGGTAGAGGATCCATTTACTAGTATATTATGTGGGGGTGCTACCTAGTCTATATATTTTGATAGAATACCCACACACTAGTGCATCATGGGTGTTCCACAGAAATTATAGAGGACAATAGTCCTAGTAAATTAGGTGGTGCCACATGGTAGATAGAAAAAGAGGACTCACACCTTGGATTTTCAAGGGGGGTTCCACTCAGTGGGTAGATGACTCATGCCCATCTATCATGTTTTTGGGGGTCCAAAAAACTATTGTAAGTAGTAATGGGGACTCGCACCCTCATACGAGGGGGGTTTCTATCCTCGGCCTCTCTTATTGATGATATTGTTTGATCACTTCCAACATCAATCATTCATTAAAGAGGCATCAGGATAAAAACATATTTCCATCATATCTCAAAATACATAATGAATGATACCATCACATTCTACATGGAAAAATTTCCAGTTTAGGTAACTCATGGAACAAAATCCATGTCCAGACAAAGGAGATAGAAAAGGTGGATGTTTCTCATTGGGATACATGGTGTGTATTGAATCCACACAGTGTGTGGTCCCAATGCATTTCCCTTCCTTGTTCTCTTATGGACATATATTAGAGGCCATGTCACTATACATGATGAGAATGGGGGCCCACATAATAATTATCAGCTATCTAGGACCTTCTTATGTTCCCCATTTTGTGCCTTTGTTCGTATGTTGCGCATGTGTACTTGGGAATTCCCATGTACCATCCCATTCAAATGTACACTTAGAGTATATGTTATGTCCTCCTGCATGGGTTCCTAGACATGTCTAGTTATAACACATATTATCCACTAATGAATGGTCACATGATATGTAGCCCTATCCACATGGTATGTGATCCTTATCATCCATAAAACCCTAGCCACCGTAGGTAGGTGGGAAACACTTCATGTGTTCTTGGACTACACACCATGTAGTCGAATATTTATCAGAAAGTAATGATGTTTAGATAGATTCCACATCCACTTATTCTTCAGTGTTTTCTTTTATTTGACCACCCAAAATTAATTTCTATCATCTTTGGTAATTATTTATCATCATTTCGTGGATGTAAAATAGATTATATTCATTCATAAAAATACCTCATGACTCCCAATTTAGCTCTCGACATCTAGAACTCAATCCCATCACCTCAATAGATCCCAGATCAGTATATCATTACTCAAAAGATATGATCCAATTCTATCTATCCTAGAATTAACAATTGATTCATTGTATTTAAAAATACCATGAATCTAGGTGTTTTATCTTTCTATAACCCACCCTAAAAAATTTGAATTATGGTCCCTATGTCCAAATATGAAGAACATGATGAAAAAATATTATTAAAGAATAAGAAACAATTCAATCAATCATTGGAAAATTGTAATTTTCCCACAATCAATGATAATGGATTTCTAGGGGTGCTAACTTGTGAAACAAGGATGAGAATTATATTAGTTCAAATAATCAATAAATTATGGGGCTCATGAGAGAAGAAATTATCTTAGATAAAATACATATAAAATCATTTCTCAATAACTAAATACATTGAGTTGAAAATAAAAAATCATGATCCCTAAATCAATTATGTATCATTCATTTGAGAATAATTCATTCTCTAATGATGGTTAAGACCATTTGTGTTAACTATCTATTGATACACCTCGATGTGATCATAGTTCTTCATCCAATTCTCATTCACCATAGATGAACTCTTTAAACGTCATCTCAAATCTTATAGGGTTAGGAAAATTTCCCTTGTGAATGACTATCAGAAAAATTGTATAGATGAAATTAGGTTATGGTTATTAAGTGAATTTAAATAAATAAATAAATTTATTAATCCACTAATGGTACCCAACAATGATTAACCTATCCCAACATCTGATGATGATCAACATTAGATCAAACATAGGGTAAAAACCATGTTCTAGATTCACCCATGCTCTTTGGTTTCCATTATAAAGATATCCTCAATAGATAATAATCCTTTTATGGAATACATTACACTTGTGATATTAAAATATTTAACAAATTTATTACAAAAATCCTCATCTCATTGGGTCTCATATTTTTATACCTTCATAATGTTTGGATTCAAAAAAATTTCCTAAAAATTACATATATGTACATGGAAAAAATAGGGTCTCTAAATTATTCCCCCTTCATTGATTTTCAACCATGAAAAGTAAAAGATAAACAAAATGATGGGGATACAAATCCAAGATCTGGATCTCCCACCCGTAAGAGATCTCTTATATCCACCTATTTTTCCACAACACATGAACCATGGTAATGATCCCTCCTAAAAGGATCCTCTCATACAGATCTTCGATTTCCACTAGGTAATCCATGATAGTGGGTATATTCTTGATGTCTAGATCTCCCTAGACAATGATATATATATGATAATTCATTTACCTCCTCTTCCATGACACATGGGATAGGTGATGAACTTGAAAAAACTGTGGGGTTAATTATAGGCATTAAGAAACCCCATCAACCATATGTAGGATCTTAAATAGCCCAATAATCCTTAGGGTTAACATGCCTGCATCATAGAACCTCACCAATTATCATAATTAAAAGACATTCAAGAAAAATATATATCCTTGATCGAACACTCAAGGGACCATGATGTTGATCTACATAATATTTCTATCTGCTACGAGCTATCCTCATATGCACACAGATCACCTGGGCTTTCTCCATTATCACATATGCCAGCTTTTTTCTAACAAGTGATTCCTCAAAAATCTCAGTTTAGTAAAATGGTGACGTGTAGGATCTCTATTGTAGATCCATAAAAGTTACCATGACAATCATAGAGTGATATATATTATTATAAGGAAAATATACCAATGAAAATTTATTCTTCTTGATCTAGATGAAGACCAAAACACAATATCTCAACAAATCCCCCATCAATGATATAATGCTCTTTGTCTACCCATCCATCTATAGGTGAAACCCATTACTCATCCCAAACTGGGTCCTAAATTACTCCTACATGCCTCTCCAAATCTGTAATAAAAATTTTACATCGCAGTAAATTAAAATCATCAAGGTCACCCCTTGTATCTAAGCAATCTCCAATGTATACAACTTCTCCAGACTCTCCACAGAACACTACTCCCTAATAGAGAGGAAGTGTACCAAATTTATGAGCCCGTATACAATAGAAAAAAATCATTGGGGAATATAAGAGTTCATGGAATACATGACACAATATCCATGG
The DNA here is from genome assembly GCA_963277665.1 of Viscum album. Lineage (NCBI taxonomy): Eukaryota > Viridiplantae > Streptophyta > Magnoliopsida > Santalales > Viscaceae > Viscum > Viscum album. The sequence continues at coordinate 1,463,562,097 of OY728125.1, read as the reverse complement.
CCATTTCATCCCATTTATACATTGGGATATTAAGAGGCTATGCCAAACCTGTCGAAACATGGTGTTCGACATTCACCAACTGACATATGAGACTCCAAGAGAAGAACGCAACCATGCTTTTCCTCATGCCAGCCATAAAAAACTACTAAAGAAATAATTACTTCATTTCCACTCCATAAATATAAAACCAATGGAGGAATGTGAAACACCTTCGTCAACATCTATCGAATTGAAAATAGAACCATCATATATCCCTATAAATGGACGACATTTTACCCTCCTTCAAAATGAATAAAAATTAACATTTTTATTATCAAAAGACCTTTGAGGAAAAAGTGAGAAACTGTAGGATCCAATCATTAAAACAATATAAAACCATAAAATGGGATATCTCAGATCAAGAGTACATGATATGTCCCTCCCTGGCGACTGTATCGCGATGACTTACCTTCACTATTGCATAACCACTCGGCTAGTAGTATCTTAAACGGTTTATTGGTCCAATTTCCAATGGAGGTGCCATACACATAAAAACATCCATATTTAAATGGAATGTTCAAGATTATTCATAATTATCTGACCTCATCTAAGAAGATCCATGTATTTTTCTAGTTACAAATCTTACCCAAAAATCAACAGATGATGAAGAAAAAAATCTAGACTCAAAACCCATCATATAAAAAGATTTATCCAAGGAAATATATAACATAAACAATAATTAAGTCATGAAGATTCACCCATGAACATGAATAGTAGATCCACATCCAAATCATTTGACTTCCAACCTCAATGCCTCCACTATTTGCACAACATGAGAAAAATCATCACCACATAACACACCCAGAACATCATTGATGCCATGATGAACTAGATGCAACTCATCCAGAGTAGTCTAAATAGTGATATATTCATTATCATGGATACAATTAAAATGTGGTATCCTTAGGTCCTCATCCCTGATCTCCATAGATCACATTACTTCACATCGAATACCATAGAAGAAACACTACCAAAATACATGAATATAAGAGTGAATAGATGTGTCCCCGGAAGAGCCTCAAGCCATGATGAACTCAATATCACGAAAAATATAAAAACTCCCAAAAAATGAAATAAAATCAAATCCAAAAACCATCACTAGCTTGCTGGATGGTAGTCCTGCTGCAATCTAGATCTCATAGCCACAAACTGGGTCACATGCAGATACAACGATGAACCACCCAATGCACACACCAGAGATTATACAGCAACCATCAAGACACTAGAGCAAGATCATGGCCATGTAATCTCACCACACTTCTATGGGATACCCTATACAGTGATGAAGGATTTGGGAGAACATGACAACAATGGTTAAAGAAGATGAGACGAATGAGACCCCAAGGCCATACCACACCACCGCAATAGGGGATCCACCACCACAATACAACGAATTACAAGGAGGGCATTGGGCCAAACCAAGACAAAAGAAAGAGGTGATGACTATTGGAAACCCTAGCCCCCAGTTACTTTGACGGGATCATACATCATGATCCCCTCCTTAATAAAACCCATCTATTGATTCTTTTGAAGATATATGATCATAAAGAACCTTACTATCGAAGTATCCCAAATGATCCTCCCTCACATGTTAGAGAAGTGGAGTAGTTAAAAACATTTTTTAATGATAATCAACACTAATAACCTCCAGTGGAGTCAACTACGAAAAATCCAATTGTTTGGATGCCACATCCACTAAACAAAAATGAGACTTCCTTATAAGGAAATATTTAAACACGTTTTCCTTTTTAGTAGTCTAGAATATCTCAATTTCATTTTCTTATAGTATATCTAACTATTTACTATTTCATAGGTGTATAGATATCTATGTATAGATATCCCCAGGACACTGATGGTCTGATTAAACTATAATGACCTCTCCTAGAATTCAGTGCCTCAATATGTTTATAGTCAAAACCACTGATACTTACTCTAGGTTGCGAGTCATGTTGTTCTACTCATGGGGTATCAAATGCCTACACTGTTATGTAATCAGTACCTTTCAATACATTATCATTCATCTCAAACCAAGTTTAAAGTCATTACATTATTGTACATGCTCTACGACCTCCTCTAATATATTAAAAATATTGAAATTGGTTATCCACAAAATAATTCCTTGAAGAAACTTTGATACTATTATCTCTATGTAAATAATAAAACACTCCATTTTTTTGTGGTAAAAAGATTTGTAATCATGAAGAAGTCCTCTATGAACCACTAATATACACTTCCACGATAAAATATCTCAACGCCTCTATTAAAATTATTGGTGGCACCCAATAATTAACATCATCATCTTTATTGAGTCCATATCTAAAACACGATTATAAATGAAATGCCTTATAAATTGAACATCATAGATCCAAAACTATTACTTTGAGATATTTCCATAATGTTGGTGCTCTTGGTGTAATTCAAAGACAATCCTCATGTGCTCGGATTTCTCCTCATTTGATATATAGTAGATGAGTAATTCCTAAATGATGAAAGCAAAAAAATTGGTCTAAGCATGAATAGAAGATCCAATTAATCAAATCCATTAAAAATTAGGGATAATCCATTATAAAGTTTGGAATCACCAAATATTTATAGTACCCATAGCAACAACAAAATGCTCGCATCAATATGTCAGCCTCCAAAAACAATATCAAAAGGTAGTTATACCTATGGTCGATCTTTGAGAACAAAATCAAACCTCACTATAGATCAAATATGATTTCAATCCTTAGATAGGTGTAATTTTTCATTATCATTACCCTATTCAGGAAAATAAAATAAGTAGAAAGATGCAAGAACGTGTCCACCCTTTTCCAGAACAAAACCAATGTTGTATAGTGGGAAAAAATGCATTTGATAAAAAAACATCTCTCGAAGATCCACTAACTACATTCTTATTTACCAGTCCACAGTTTTGACTATATAGTATTCTTAAGTGGCTATCTGTATAGTCTTGGGTTGTAGGTCAATGGATAAGTCCATCTACCACCTTAGGTCTCATCCAAAAACATCCTCATAGAAGACATCCATAAAATCCTCCACCACTTAAGGAATATAGATTCTAGAATATCACACTATTCCAAGTAATAAAGTATCTAACTAATGGGTGATAGGTTACAACCTCATCCATGTAATACCCACTCTCTCAGCCATGAGATATCTATCACCAGTAAATAAAAGTTGTGTACCATTTGTCCAAAGGCATATAATCTTCCTATGATGATACATGATATATGATTGAAAATTTGATAACAATCCCATAACAAATATGTTTTAAAATTTTTTCATCATCATGATCATTATTTTACATATGAATCTCTCTCAAAAAAAATATCTTGCATTTTTTGAAAAAAGTGATATCGAAAAAGCACACATAGTAAGAACCTAAAGAAAACTTTTTGTGAAAAGGTATCAACTAGGATATATAAATCATGTACATGGGTTAAAAAAATAAATGAGTGACTAATACCTATTTCTACAAGTACTGGATCAAGTGTACAAATTAAACAGTGAACACCTCTTATCATCTATGGAGCTTGCAGGTCATTAGCCTCCATGGATTGTAACTGCTCATAATCCAATCTATATGTTATGTAACCTATAATGGGATTTTGGGTTGTGTTGGTGGTGGTGTAAGTAGCCCATAACATCTATCTCCACCAATGGATATCCCTCATGTAGATTCACATACTCCTCTATCTGCATCGTATCCCTAGGGGGACACCATAGCAACGCTTGGTAGAAGCCTGATCATGGTTCTGCATTTTCAATAATGGTACATCACCTAGATACATTCCCACTTCGTTATGTCAACATAAGAAATCACATACCATGTAACCTCTCCCATTACATGGATAACATCACCCCTCTCTTGGGTGATATGGTCCTCTGTGCGAATCCTGCACTTCATGTCCATATGATTGAGACAGTCCATAAAGATGTATCATTTTTTTATTTCCTGATGACTGAAACCTACTAGATACTATGGGAAAATCATCCCTATGATACCTCTAAATATATTGCTACATGTATTCCCTCAAATATGAATCTCTCCATCACCAGTTCCCACGCTTTCACTCCAACATTGTTTGGAATGAAAATTGGAACCACACTAGAATAGATATCTCTCTAGAGACCCATCTCTAAAATTTTTTCCAATAAATATACAACCCTAACCATGATGATGTAGTATATCATAAGGTTAGTGAACATCATTATATACTCAAAATATGTCATACTACCCTACTTGAGTTCCATAGTCTATGAAATCTAAACTGAGTGGAATCAAGAGGGGTAATACTCTTAAAAAATAATCATTGGTAGTCGGACCATGAGAGTGTCGTCATATAATGGGTATGCTGTAACAAACTCCAATATTCCCTATATGCTCCCTGAAATGTTATAAATACCAATGGAATCATCTAATAAATATGGATCTTCATGATCTGCCAGACTCGGATCACAGGAACAATCCAATCCTCCACTTCATGGGGATCTGACTCACTGTGGAACCTCAGTGGCCTCTATTATTGGATCTCATGTTGTACACTATGTTTGGGTGCATCCTCATCTTACCCTAATGGAAATAACATCTACTCAACAGGTATGGGTGTTGTTTTCCTCTCCCATAGTTGAAGCTCCTAATGAGATGACCCCTCAATTAAAGCCTTATCACTCATTAAATAGTCATCATGATCGTAAATCGGAATCCCAGATGATTGTATTTTAAAGGGAATCATATAATTGATCATTATGTACTATCATTAGATGTGAATATATATATATATATATATATATTGTAAAATGAATCATGAATTAAAATCAAATTAATAAATATTATATGATTTATGCATAATTGTTCCTTGCAACCAAGGTCTTGATATACTTAGTCGATAGGAAATTCTTCATAATCTATGTGAATGGATACATCAGTCGCAACTCTAAAACATGTTTCCATTTCCTAGAATAATCTCTCAATGAAATTTTAAAATATATCCCAAATTCCAAAACAAATCATCCCTATGGAATTAATTATATCTCTGAACTAAGGATGAACCACCTTTTAATGTACTATGTAATGACCCAACCTGCTAGGGCCTTCCTGTCTGGTGGAAGGCTAGGCATCCACAACCCCAAGAATTCCACTAATAGGCTAGTGGATAATGACATGTTACGATAAAGAATAACATAAAAAGGATTTCTTTTCCTACTGTATTGGTACACATGCACAAAACTATATCTATAAATGAGTGGAAATGTATAATAAAAAGGGACTATAACATCTAGATGAAAACATTGTATGTAATAACATTTAGGAAATACATCGTAGTGGGAAATAATAAAACAAAAGTATAATAGGGAATAATTTGTGCCCAGCTTGAAATGAAGTCCTTACATGTCAAAAATTGGAATAAAGGAAAGGTATGACATCCCAACTCCTAACCTCCATGCTAGAATCTTGTATGCAGTCTATGAACTACAGTATCTAAATACTCCATCAAAGTCACCACTATTTTGTTTTTCATCTACATATGACATAGCACATGTGGGAGAATCCCAGGCAGGGGTGAGTATATACATACCCAGTAGGGCATCCTAAAAACTGAAGCATGGGAATATAAGATACAATATAAGTAGTCATCTCAATGAAAATAAAGACATGGAAACACAAATAAAATAAATAAATAAATATATGCCCATAAAGAATCCCAAAAAAGAGAGAATGTTTATCCCCATCTCAAAACATAGCATTGTATAACAATTTTACCTACATCTCTAGAGGTCCATAATCGATGCCCAACATCTCACTTGTGTTACTGTGAAGGACATGAGGAGTACCCACACACTTCCACTGCTTCATATATCTAAGGGGTGCAATATCTAATGTAATGATGACCCACACCCTAATATGTAAGGGGTTGGAGATCCCTATATGGATAAAGGGTCGACTTGCTTGTGCCTCAGCGGGATTCTACTCAAATCATGGAGGACCCACACCATAATATGATAGGGGATATCATTCATTAGCTATCGATAGATAACCACACCCTAGAGAATCAGGGGTAGCAACTATGTGGTTAATGGAAGCCAACCCTAGTAACATAGGGAGTGGAACAACTAGGGTAGATGTCAATAGAGGACCCATGCCCTGGTGTGTTAGGGGATTGAATAGAAATTATTGAAGACCCATAATATAGTATGTCAAGTGATTCCACTCAATGTATAGAGGACCAACAACCCTAGTACATCTGGAGGGTTCTAATCAACATATGGTTATAGAGGGTGTGTGCCACGATGCATCAGGAGGTGCCACATAACGGGTTGAAGAATCTCACCAAACTAACCTAGGGGGTTCCACTTGACCACTACAAGGAGTATGGGGGAACCACACCGTGGTATGATAGGGGTATTCCAACCCCAACCTCTACCACTGAAATATTTTTTTGACCACTTCCATCATCAAGCATCACCCAAAGAAGCATCATTATTAGAACATTCCATGTCATTTCTAAAAATAAACTGTGCAGGTTACCATCGTGTTCTATGTGAATATATGCTTAGGATAGGCTAATCACATGCCAAAATATGAGTTTAGATAAATTAGTTAGAGATGGTTGATGTCTCCCATACGGGTACAAGGTTTTTATAAGGTCTACGTGGTATGTTTTCCTACTGTACTTCCTAATCATGTTGTGCTATTGACATAGTTCAAAGTTCATTTCCTTGTACACAAAATATATGGGGGGCATATAGAATGCATAATCCACATGGGGACAGATCATGTGATACTGGTGATGATTTAATTTTTTTCTAAACTCATGTACATAGTTATGCACCTAGATGTTTCCAAGTTTCTTTACATTTATGATTACTTCTAGAGTATATGACATGTCCTCTAAAATGGGGTCATGATTGGGTGTAGATTTCACACTTCATAGTCACACTGGGAGGGTCACATGACATGTGGTACCATCCACACAAAATGTGATTCATATATTCCGCAAAACCTTACCTTCCAAAACATGTTGCGCTATATGGTTTGTGATACTTGACTATATGTAGTGTAGATGAATTTTCCATAAAATGTATACATATTTAGAAAAAACTTAGATATTATGATTTTGTAGTTATTTACATCATTTCAAAACCCAAAATTTGAGTTTTTTACATTTGGTCTTTGTTTCATTGAATTTTGTACGTGAAAAAGAGATTCCATTCATTCTCATAAATATTTCATTTCACTCTACACGACTCTTATCATTTGTCACTCAATCGTTTTGCTGCTCGAGTTCCTTGATCCTTGGAGCATAAACATCAACCTATGATCCATCCCCATACAACCATAATTTTACAATCCACTCATCTTACATGCAACTACAAAAAATCTGGAAGTTCTATCCTGCTCAAACCCTCCCCAAAAAAGGCATACCAAGACCTCATAGGCCAATGATGAAGAATGGATTGATCAAAAATTGAAAAAGAATAGGACCAAATTAAATCATTCAGTAGAAAATCATTAATACCCAAATGTCAAAGAAAAGGGATTTAAAAGGGTGCTAAATTTATTAATAAGGAGTGAAATTATAGTTGATATATACAAAAAATAAATAATTGGTCTCAGGCGAAGAACAATTATCGTAGATCAAAAGATAATAAAACCCACACTCAATATTTTGTTATAAATGGGTAGAAATGTCAATTTAAAATCACTACTTATGTTATGGAATGTTCAATTTAAAAGAGTATATTCAACAGTGATTGAGAAGACCCTATGCGTTCAGCACATTCCTATCCAACGTGATCTAATCACCATTCGTTATCCAACTTGGATTTACCAATGATTGAAACTCTAAACCTCCTCCCAATGATTGTAGGGTTATCTAAATAACCCTAGGGAGTTTATATAGAGGATATTATATAGATGAGATTATAATATGTGTATTAAATGAATGAATGAATTAAATAAATAAAATAACCCACCTAATATACTTTCCAACCACTTATTTTTCCAAATGTTAGGTGTTGATCATGTTTAGATCACGCGTAGGGTAAATCTTGCATTTCAGATTCAATACTGGTATTAGATTTCTGATTATATGATCATCTTATAAGATATTACATTTTTTTATGAAAACATTGTGTGCATGTTATTAAAATATTTTAGATTATTAAAATATCCATTTTGGGATCACCATGTCTCATATTCTTATGTTGTCTCGTCACTTGGATCCAAAAATAATTCTTCAAATATATAAATGTCTTACATGGAAGAAATTGGGTCACTAAAAAAATTATCTATTTTCAAGACCCCACAAAAATAATTGTACCATAGAAATATGAATACTATTCATTATGGTGCAACTGATATATGAGGACAAGGTCAATATTTCTAAAAACAATAAATGATAAAACAACGTGTTTGGTATAGACAAATATTACATATCTTTCTAGTAAATGTTGGTAGACAAAATAATATTATGTTGCAATTAAAAAACAAAGATATAAATTATTTCTTATTAATTACATTCCTATATTATAATTTGGTTACCTTATGTACCTTTTCTCCAAATTTTATTTAAAAATTCCCAAATAATTAATGCTTTAATGTATTCACATTGTAAAACCCCGAGATTTTATAAAAAATATTCTTTTAATTTCATTAATGTCTTGTGTTGTTTGCTACACCATGATTACCTTGCGCTATACACAACACTATATTAGCTTGCAGTATACGCAACACTATTCTTTGACCGTGTTACACACAATGTTGATAATAGTTATTCTACGCAAAATTGAGTATATATATATATATATTCAATGTATAAATGAAATATGGTTGGATTCTATTATACGAAACAAAAAAGGATTCTTGCACAACACGCAACCCAGACATGGCTTGCATTACACGTAATCACGACCTTCCTCGATAGCGTGAGTTGTACGCAATACCGGGTTTTACTAAACAACGATATATTATTATAATATTATTATGAACTTGCCGTTATGAATAGTATTAAATATATTTTGAATTTTATAAAATTACTACTCATCTTACACATTTTCTAGAACATGGTATAAAAACAAAATAAATTTTTTGGGTAAAATAAATATTTTTCAAAAAATGCAGTTTTTAGCCTTTTGATGGCGCACCCACATTAAATCTAGTTTTTAACATGTTTATAAGTTAAATTTGACAAAATAAAATTCTTCTTTGTAATCAAGAAATAAAAATTTACTTTGGATAAATTTTTCATATTATTCTGGTAACTTTCATATTCTCATGAATAGTAAAAACACGGTATATTTTAATTAAAAACAACTTTTTTCATCACAATAATTTATGTGGTTAAATTATAATATTGAATTGTTTTAAAGTATAAATAGAATATATTTTTACCATTAAATATAATGTATGTCATTAGCATTGATTTTACATTAAATTCATAGGTTAAATCAGTTCATTCTTTTCCATTGTTTTAAAGAAAAACCTGTTTTCTTTCGACAACGGGATTAATTTTAATTTAATTTCTGCAACTTTTGTGCATTGACTTTGGAAAAATGGATTCCATATTTGGAATCAGTGGGTACAAATTATGTTAATAAGCTACTTTTTATCTTTGGGAATTATGAATAGTAACTACGGTAAATTTTATTTACCATAGTTAAAGGTAAATCAGGTAATAAAGGGTAAATATAATATTATAAAATTACCCTAAAACATGCCAAAATTTTATTGTATGGATAAAAGTATACCCATATAACATAAGGGTAGGATTAGAATCATTTTAAGGACTTTTGACCATGAAAATAATTTAATTATTATTAAAACCAAAGAAAGTGACAACATGTCACTCTCTTAAATCTTATAAGTATAATAATATTAATTTATTGGTAAACATCATACAACGTAGAACATGAATAGTCTCCAGAAAGCTAATGACATTATCTACATCATTATAATTTATTCAGAATTTTAAGGGATTAAATAATTGTCATTAATGGTGATACATTAATGATACAGAAATTAATTATTAAGTGGAAAATAAGTAATATAGTTTTTATTGAAATAATAATACCCATTAAAATGACCAAAAACACGACCAAAACTTATTGGTAGTGTATATATACACTGAAACCATCCAATGAACTAATATATGATCGTTTGGAGCCTTATAAAAGTTATTATGACACTTATATTATTTTATTTTAAATGATGCCAAAGTTGTAACCTTCATATTTTAATAAATATAACAATTTAAATATTGTGATTTTAATATGATAAATTAGAGTAAAATTATTATTGGGAAAGCTAATATATATATCTTAATCATAGGATTTTATTTTTAATTTTTATGCTACAAATAATTATATTAAATAATTATACAATAATGTTGTAGTAATTATTTTCTAAGAGATAAACCAAATAAATGGTTTTAAAAATAATAAAATAAATATTATATTAACTATTTAATGTAATAAACTAATTTTATAGATACATATTACCTTTTATGAATCTATTAAATCTTTTAGTTCGAACATATATTCTGTATATATTTTATTTAAATTCAAATAAATGAATAGTGTCAAAATTGACACTATTGTTATTTTATAAAAATAACATATTATAAAATTGTTTAAAAATCACAAAAATATTTCAAAATTATAAATTTAAATTTATATGGTCTATAATTTCATAAAGTAAACAATTATGTAGAATTCACTACAAATAAGTAATTATTTGTTATAATTTAAAATTTAGAATTTTATTACCACAAATAAACTTAAATAGATTAAATAAGGATAAATCAAAATGATAAGGTTTAAAATAAGATCCAAACATGTCTAAATTTGATAGATTGATGATATTACAACTTCATCTAAACTAATATTCAAATATGAGTCATTTTTGGAGGTTTTTAAGTGGGGTTAGATTTATTATAAATTAATATTTTTAAGAATTCCAAAGGTGCCCCTCTCCTCCCTTATAAAACGGCACATCCTCCCTCTCTTCCACACACCACGTTGAGCCTTCAAGATCGGCCAACCCCATCCCAATTCTCTACTACACTTCCTTAGAAACATCCTAGAGTTACTGGTCTTCTACAAAGACCAATTTCAGTGCCCTAAGAGGAGGTCTCAAAGAGGCGCTTCAAAGAAGAGGTAATTTACGTTACCGATTCTTTCACCATTATTTCTTATTCCACTTATTCTTATTATGTATTTTCATTATGATGTAATAACATAAGTATAAATAATATAAGTATATGTTATTATAAGTATGACTCAACCCTATTTCACTATCTATCCATCCTATGGAAAACAAAATCACCGTACGTGCGTACGTACGGAATACCGTCTCCACGCCTTGGTGTAATCTATTTTCCACCACCACCGTACTTGGATGGGTATAATGGTGTAAATAATAACTATATATAATTATTTTAAAGTGATATTGATTTTTTAATATTATACATATACTCAAATAAAATTCCACGATCATGGGAATGATATCATCCCTCGTGCGTACGTACGGAATACCGTCTCCACGACGCGATGAGATTCACTCTCCATGATAACCATTCAAGAATAACTATAAAGTATATATAATAATTAATCATAAAATATATGACATAATAATGTTACTAGATTTATTTATATATATATTTATGTCATCTACTTAATTCCATTCAATTCAATGAGGAAACGAAAACAGCATTCATGCGTACGTACGGCCTGCCGTCTCCATGAATGGTGTATTTATTTACATTTATCGATCTATTATATATATGTATATTATGAATATATATTATATATAAATAATTTTTTATATTCTGGAATTAATTAATCATGATCTAAGTAATAATATGAATAATTTCAAGTCAAAACACGGACGACAAATGAAAAGATTTTACCCAAAATGCTCATTAACATGGAATTTACAAAAGAACAGGTAATATAAAGTCATAAATGAACCATATATGATATCATAACAATGAGTATGATTCTGGAATAAGTCAATGACATTATTTGAATCATTATACATGTGTTTTGGACACTTACAAAGCAAATCAAACCTAAGTTAAGGGAAAATATCACAATCTCATTTTTATCCGAGATTGTTTATACTTTGGTATTTACTGGGGTGTATTTTATCATCCACATCCATGTTTCCACAATATGTAATATTATTTCCATCCACCTACAATTTTTTTTAAATCCCATTTTCCCTTAGGTGAGTTTTTAGTAAAATATATGAAAGGAATCTTTTGTCGTTTTTCGTACGAGGTACTTTTTGACTTTTCCGACAAAAGGACGAGAAGAATGTTTTTTTTAAATTATATGGAATGAAAGGATTTTTATGGTTTTATAAAGCCTTATTTTCATTAAGCTTAATCCAAAATATTTTATGACTATTTTCAACAAAATCTCTTTCTTTTTAAATAGCATGACGTTTTGTGAAAAGAAATTGATTTTGAAGAAGAAAGGATATTTTCATCAAGAATTAATTTCAAGTGTTTTATCAAAACCTGTTTCCATCTAAGATGACATTATTTCATATGTGTATGTTTCAAGTATAAAGTCTCTATGATTTACATGGTTTCACTTTTCTTATTATGAAATGATATCCATTTCTTTTATATGGATTATGTGATTATGAGATGACATTTATAAAACCCATTTTATTTATTGGGTTATTATGAAAGATGTATGTTTATTTTGTGGAACAAGTAAGAATGATTTCATTATGAGATGGGTGGGACCTATATCTCCCTCCAATGCATTGGGTAAAGATTTATATCTCATGAGATAGACATGGCTGGAACGGCAAGTTAAACCGGTTCAGTAATACAGGACTGGAAGGAGGAGTGAACTCGATTCAGAAAGGGACTTTGTCCACTAAGATGGTCTTGGAAGCAATGCCTTGGCTACTATGGAAATCATATCATGTGCTTAATGGTTTCCAGAATTACATGTTTTATTCCCATGCTATTTTATCATGCTTAATGTTTCTTTATGATCTATTCCATATGTACTTCCATGTTTTATGTCATTGCTCATGATTTTGATGTTTAAATATTATGATCATGTTTTTAGGTTCAAATGTATATGGTATGTTTTATTTTATCCATGCTCACCCTTACTGAGCATTTGATCTCACCCTTTTTAATGTTTTCTTTTCCCCAGGATAAAAAGAAAGGTTTTAGGTAAGAAAAAAAGGGGAAGATCTTTATGGGAGATGTTGAAGATCTTTCACCGTGATTAGAAGATTACGTTCCATGTTTCCAAAAACACTAAACTATTACGGTCCTTGTGTGTCTATTTTTGTTATGTATTAATTATTCCGCAAAAGTAATTTAATTTTCATGTACGTCAAGCTTCAGGTCTCTACATTTGGTATCAGAGGAAAGGTTTATTAAACCTTTGAAAACTAAGATGTGAAAATGTTAGTGAGATCCCTAGAGATATTTCTAAGGTATTTATAGGGATATCTCTAAGGATAAGTATACGTATAGGATATAGTCCTAGAACTACGGTAGCGATCATAGAATTTAACCTAAGATGTTAGATATTGAGGGTACTGCCCCTTTACTATGTTGTTTTCCCAAGTATGATTTTTTTCCTCTCACCCTATTCTTTTTGGGTTTTAAAAAAATGGCTGGAAAGAAGAAGATTCACGATAATAGAGGATATGACGGACAATGGAATGGTATTCTTCATGAGAAACCAAATGAAACGAGATTTGGAAGTCCAAACATCATTATTATGCCTAATCATAAATCTCATAATATGATCAATAATCTCAACATTGGTATGTTTCCCGACTCAGATAATAAGAGAAAGATGGAGTTTCATGATGATCAAATAGGAAAGAAAGTTCAATTTCCCTCATGTAAATCATGTTGGAAGAAGCATCAGGGAGATTTTTTCAAAGAAGCTGGAAAATGATTTGGGTGTGGAAAAGAAGGACACAAATCCAGTAAATGCAAAGGAAAAGGTCCAGTTAACACCATGGAAAAGGATAATGGTATTCCTATGACATTAATAATGATTAGATGTTTTAAATGTGGAATGTATGGGCATTATGCAAACCAATGCCCTAAGGGAAAATCTGATGAAGAGAATCAGCATGGTCATACGGGTAGTATTTATGTGGATGATGATGAAGAGACTACAAATGAAATATGAGACGAAATAAATGATGAAGCTCAGCTAGTGGTTTAAGAAGTTAGTGGAATGATTGTATGTTTATAAAGAATAATGTATGGTACTATGGAATAAAGAATCATCTAAGGATTGTTACACTATTGTTTTTCCTAAAGTATATGAAAGTATATGTTGAATGGTACAGGTAACCATGGAAGGTTATTCAGATATTTTTGGAAAGTAGGTGATATGCGCATAATGAAGGGATAAGAAGATAATGAGATGTTTGATTGTATTCATGAGCTCATGACTGATATAAGGACTAAGTGATATTATGGATTGAATATATAGAAATTTTGGGATTTTTGTATGTGGAAAGAGTTAACATTTGACAGCATTCATGTTTTCATTAAAGTTAAATGAGTATTCATTTTTCAAGAGAATACATGATTACGGTATTCACATGTTTGTAATTTGACCAAAAAGATATATCTTATGATATATGGGGGATAAATGATGGCATTCACGTGATTGTTATGTGACATTCCCAGTAATAATTTTCTTTATACTATGAGCTTGGACCGAAGTATTTTAGATAAGCCTAAATATTGGAATGAATTATGTTGGACATAAGTTATGATAGAACTTTTTTCGATATTATTTATGAGATGTTATAGTAATGTAGTTTTAGAAAAAGGACAACCTGCAGGACGGGCAAGAACCCATCGCGTCGGACAAGGCTGTGGGAATCGAACCCACAACCGAAGTGTGACTGGCCTTTATCACCTACCACTTGCCTACAGGATGTCCCTAGTTAGTAGAAACTAGTATTATTTTATTAAGTGGTATGATATATGATGTATAAGTTCATTTTGGGAACCATATACGACTAATCTAACCATAAGATGGACTTATAACTTTTTCTAACCTTTTGTTTGAAACAGATGGAATGAACCATCATTCTATCACATGATCTACTAACACATCATGAATAACAAATTCAACTTCATTTCATTAAGGGATGAAGTGGAAATTGTTCAATTCACGAACAATAGTGAGATTGTACCAAAATCATGAAAGTATTTCTTTTAATTCATCATCTTTAGGGAAATGATCTTGAAAACCAAAAATGTTGTCCTAGTTCCCTTATATCCGATGAATCAGATGGAACCATAGATCATCACAAATCAATAGCTTTGTGATTGTTGTCTTTTTCATAGCCATATTCTCTACCACTCTCCACCAGAACGTGATGGTTTGATTTTTCTTCCATGTCCATATTTTCACCTATGTTCTCTTACGTGGAAACCCAGTGATGAGTTAATTTGGGTAACCATAACATTTCATACTTTAATTTTTAAAGCCATGTTTTGGTATTCCTTTTTACAATGTGGTTCTCTATTAAACAAACTTTCGAGTAGTAAATCATTTATAACCCCGACGAATTTCGAGGGATAAATTCATTTTAAGGGGGGTAGAATGTAACACCACGAGATTTTATGAAAAATATTCTTTTAATTTCATTAATTTCATGTGTTGTATGCTACACCAAGATTACCTTGCGTTATACGCAACACCGTATTATCTTGCAGTATATGCAACACTATTCTTGGATCGTGTTACACACAATTTTGATAATAGTTATTCTATGCAACATTGAGTATATATATATATTCAATATATAAATGAAATATGGTTGGATTATATTATACGAAAGAACAAATAATTCTTGCACAACACACAACCCTGACTTGGCTTGCATTACACGCAATCACAACCTTCCTCGATAGCGTGTGTCGTACGCAATACCGGGTTTTACTAAACAACGATATTTTATTATAATATTATTATGAACTAGCCGTTATGAATAGTATTAACTACATTTTTAATTTTATAACATTATTATTCATCTTACACATTTTCTAGAACATGGTATAAGAACAAAATAAATTTTTCAGGTAAAATAAGTATTTTTCAAAAAATGCAGTTTTGCCACCTTTTGATGGCGCACCCACTTTAAATCTAGTTTTTGACATGTTTATAAGTTCAATTTGACAAAATAAAATTTTTCTTTGGAATCAAGAAATAAAAATTTACATTGGATAAAATTTTCATATTATTCTAGTAACTTTCATATTTTCATGAATAGTAAAAACATGCTATATTTTAATTAAAAACAAATTTTTTCATCGCAATATTTTATATGGTTAAATTATAATATTGAATGGTTTTAAACAATAAATAGAATATATTTTTACCATTTAATATAATGTATGGCATTATCATTGATTTTACATTAAATTCGTAGGTTAAATCAATTAAATCTTTTGCAATGTTTAAAAAAACCCCCGTTTTCTTTCGACAACGGGATTAATTTTAATTTAATTTCTGCAACTTTTGTATACTAAATTTGGAAAAATGGATTCCATATTTGGAATCAGTGGGTCCAAATTATGTTAATAAGCTACTTTTTATTTTTGGAAATTATGAATAGTAACTACGGTAAATTTTATTCACCATAGTTAAAGGTAAATCATGTTACTAAGGGTAAATATAATATTGTAAAATTACCCTAACACATGCCAAAATTTTATTGTATGGCTAAAAGTAGACCCATATAACCTAAGGGTCGGATTAGATTCATTTTATGGACTTTTGAACATGAAAATAATTTAATTATTCTTAAAACCAAAGAAAGTGACAACATGTCACTCTCTTAAATCTTATAAGTATTATAATATTAATTTATTGGTAAACATAAAAAAACTTAGAACATGAATAGTCTACAGAAGGCTAATGAAATTATCTACATCATTGTAATTTATTTAGAATTTTTAGGGATTAAATAATTGTCATTAATGGTGATACATTAATGATACAGAAATTATTTATTAAGTGGAGAATAAGTAATGTAGTTTTTATTGAAATAATAATACCCATTAAAAGGACCACAAACCTGACCAAAACTTATTGGTAGTGCATATCTACACATTAAGAATCAAATGACCTAATATATGACCGTTTGGAGCCTTATAAATGTGATTATGACACTTATATTATTTTATTTTAAATGTTTCCAAAGTTGTCACCATCATATTTTTATATATATAGCAATTTAAATATTGTGATTTTAAGATGATAAATTAGAGTAAAAGTATTATTGTGAAAGGTAATAGATTTATCTTCATCATAGGATTTTATTTTTAATTTTTATGCAACAAATAAGTATATTAAATAATTATACAAAAATGTTGTAGTAATTATTTTATTAAGAGATAAACCAAATAAATGGTTTTAAAAATAATAAAATAAATATTATATGAACTATTTAATGTGATAAAATAATTTTATAGATACATATGACCTTGTATGAATCTATTAAATCTATTAGTTCAAACATTTCTTCTGTATATATTTTATTTAAATTCAAATAAATGAATAGTGTCAAAATTGACACTACTATTATTTTATAAAAAGAACATATTGTGAAATTGTTTAAAAATCACAAAAATATTTAAAAATTATAAATTTAAATTTATATGGTCTATAATGTTATAAAGTAAAATATTATGGAAAATTCACAACAAATAAGTAATTATTTGTTATAAGTTAAAATTTATAATTTTATTACCACAAATAAACTTAAATAGATTAAATAAGGATAAATCAAAATGATGAGGTTTAAAATAAGATCCAAACATGTCTAAATTTTATTGATTTATGCTATTAAAACCCTATATCATCTAATATTCGAATATGAGTCATTTTTGGAGGTTCTTAAGTGGGGTTAGATTTATTATAAATTAATATTTTTAAGAATTCCAAAGGTGCCCCTCTCCTCCCTTATAAAAGGGAACCTCCTCCCTCTCTTACACACACCACTTTGAGCCTTCATGCTCGGCCAAAAACTGAACAATTATCTTCTCCACTTCCCTAGAAACATCTCAGAGGTCCTGGTCTTCTTCAAAGACCAATTTTAGTGCCCTAAGAGAAGGTCTCAAAGAGGCGCTTCAAAGAAGAGGTAATTTCCGCTACCAATTCTTTCACCTTTATTTCTTCTTCCACTTATTATTCATAGGTTGTTTCATTATGAAGTAATAAAATCAGTATCACTAATATACAAATATTTTATTATAAGTATGAAACAACCCAATTTCACCATCTATCCATCCTATGGAAAATGAAATCACCGCGCGTGCGTACGTACCGAATACCGTCTCCACGCCGTGGTGGAATCTATTTTCCACCGCCACCTTACTTGGATGGGTATAATGGTGTAAATAATAACTATATATGATTATTGTAAAGTGATATTGATTCTTTAATAGTATACATACACTTCAATAAAATTCCACGATCATGGAAACGATATAATCGCTCGTGCGTACGTACGGAATACCGTCTCCACGACGCGAAGAGATTCACTCTCCATGATGACCATTCAAGAATGATTATAAAGTATATATAATAATTAATCATAAAATACATGACATAATAATGCTACTAGATTTATATATATATATATATATGTCATCTACTTAATTCCATTCAATTCAATAAGGAAACAAAAACAACGTTCATGCGTACGTACGGCCTACCGTCTCCATGAACGGTGTATTTCTTTCCATTTATCGATCTATTATATATATGTATATTATGAATATATATTATATATAAATCATGTTTTATATTCTGGAATTAAGTAATCATGATCTAAGTAATCATATGAATAATTACAAATAAAAAACGGACGAGAAATGAAAAGATTTTACCCAAAACACTCTTTAACATGGAATTTACAAAAGAACGGATAATATAAAGTCATAAGTGAACCATATATGATATCATAACAATGAGTATGATTTTGGAATAAGTAAATGAAATTATTTAAATCATTATAAAGGAGGTTTGTACACTTACAAAGCAAATCGGACCTAAGGTAAGGGGAAATATCACAATCTCATTTTTATCCGAGATTGTTTATACTTTGGTATTTACTAGGGTGTATTTTATCATCCACATCCATGTTTCCTCAATATGTAATATTATTTCCATCCACCTAAAATTTTTTTTAAATCCCATATTACCCTTCGGTGAGTTTTTAGTAAAAGATTTGAAAGTAATCTTTTGACGTTTTTCGTACGAGGTACTTTTTGACTTTTCCAACAAAAGGACGAGAAGAATGTTTTTTTAACTTATACAGAATGAAAGGATTTTTATGGTTTTATAAAGCCTTATTTTCAGGAAGATTACTCTAAAATATTTCATGACTATTGTCAACAAAATCTCTTTCTTTTAAAGTAGCATGATGTTTTGTGAAAAGAAATTGATTTTGAAGAAGAAAGGATATTTTCCTCAAGAATTCATTTCAAGTATTTTATCAAAGCCATTTTCCATCTAAGATGACATTATTTCATATGTGTATGTTTCAAGTATAAAGTATCTATGATTTACATGGTATCACTTATCTTATTATGAAATGATATCCATTTCTTTTATATGGATTATGTGATTATGGGATGATGCTTATGAAACCCATTTTATTTATTGGGTTATTATGCATGATGTATGTTTATTTTGTGTCATCTCCCTCCAATGCATTGGGTAAGGATTTATATCTCATGAGATAGACATGGCTGGAATGGCAAGTTAAACTGGTTCAGTAATACAGGACTGGAACGAGGAGAGAACTCGATTCAGAAAGAGACTTTGTTCAATAAGATGGTCTTGGAAGCAATGCGTTGGCTACTATGGAAATCATATCATGTGCTTAATAGATTCCACAATTACATGTTTTATTCCCATGCTATTTTATCATGCTTAATGTTTCTTTATTATCTATTCCATACATACATCCATTTTTTTGTCATTCCTCATGATTTTGATGTTTAAACATTTTGTTCATGTTTTTAAGTTCAAATGTATATGGTATGTTTTATTTTATCCACGCTTACCCTTACTGAGCATTTGGGCTCACTCTTTTTATGTTTTCTTTTCCCCAGGATATAAGGAAAGGTTTTAGGTATGAAAAAATAGGGGAAGATCTTTATGGGAGATGTTTAAGATCTTTCACAACGATTAGAAGATTACGTTCCATGTTTCCAAAGACACTAAACTGTTATGGTCCTTGTGTGTCTGTTTTTGTTATGTATTAAGTATTTCGCAAAAGTAATGTAATGTTCATGTACGTCAAGATTCAGGTCTCTATAGACATAGAATGTCATAAAATATTATTATAGCGGTGTACAATATATTCAACACCATACTCACATTTGGTTGCGAAACGTGCTGACTAGCTACTCAGCATCGTTATAATCAAACCATTCAAGTGCCATTATTGGAGGTTGTTGGACTCACTTGTTTTGATAATATCAATTATGTTTAGATATTCTTTGACAGTCCCAAATAATTTCTATCTATATATTAATTATACATTCTAATTATGAAATCATATTAATGAGTTTATATCAATATCAAAATGGTCATATCATATCATTGAAATATATTATTCATTGTTTATTTATGATTATAAATGTCTAACGATGATTAATATTCATACTAACTCAATCTTTAAATGAAATTCATAGAACAAATACTTAATAAGAATTCGAGTTTTAAAGTCACTGATACAGACAGAGCTACCGATATACAATGGTCACTGATAGACTAATTCTATAGATAGGAAAGGTCACTAATATGAGCTACCGATCGAATGGAGCTATCATTACAGAGAACTACCACTACAGATGTTAACAGCTACTGATAGCGAGGAAGAGCTACCGATAGAATGGAGCTACCATTACAGAGAGATACTGCTACATAGACAGTGACTGATACAAGAATGCTACCGTTAGAGAGAGTAACAGCTACCGATGCAAGACCTATCATTACAATTCCACCACTACAAGTTCACTGATAAAAAGAACTACTGATGGAAGCCAATCCCTATTTCTATAAACTCTATCTATATGTTTGTTTGTTAGAATTAGTCATATTTTGTGCTTTTAATGCAACTGAAATTAATTAATGATATTTGATAGATGTCAGGAAACTATAACTCGTACCTGCAGAAGTAATCACGTCTTATGTCGGAAATTAATTAATTATGTTTGTTGGATTTCAAGAAACAATACCTCGTACCAAGAGAAGTAATCATGACTTATGTTGAACCACAACATGAGCTATAAAAGGAAGATCAAATCTACGTATCAAAATTTAAAATAGAGAATTCACAAAGTTACACATACTAGAAAGATACAGGAAGAACTAGATGAACACTAATACACATCAAGAACAAATGTTCAAGATAAGGTTCAAGTACTGCAAGGAATAATATCACATTCAAGCTAAACACCTATACTAGAAGTAAATAAATAGAAAAACGACACTCTGTTTTCCAGACAACATCTAAAGAAGGACTCAAAGCTTCATCTGGTTCAATCAAAAGGAGTACATAGGTGCATTAACAACACATAAGATAATTCTAAACTCATATCCATATTATTTCATTGTTGTGATCATTTTTAATTACATTGCGAGCTGTGTGTGTGATTCTGTTTTCTTGAACACACACAGACTCTTAAGATTAACTGGAGGATACTTAAATCCTCACACCAAAATCATTACACCATTGTGTATACCACGTAGAACTATGGTAGAGGTCTGAGGACTGGGATAACCAGTGCACCGTTGTTATTGATTTCACATGTAGAACTGTGGTAGTGGTCTAAGGACCTGGACAGCCTGTGTACTATTGGTATTGATTTCTCACATAGAACTGTGGTAGATGTCTGAGGAATTGGATAGTCTGAGTAATGTTGTAAACCCCAATATAGTGTGTGGATCAAAGTTTTATATAAACTATTTGAGAGGAATATGTCTCTGCTTGATTTTGGACATCTTTATTAAAACTATTGTGCATCTTATTTCAGTTTAAACTATTTTCAACATTCTTCTAATAATTACATTAAAATTAAAATCTTTTTTAAAGAAACTCTGATAGTTGAAATACCATGTTTCTATAGTTATTTCTAGCTAGTAAGTTAGTTTCAAAAGCTAACACAATCTTTAGATTAAGTTAACTGAGAAATAATCAATCATTGAGAAACTAATTGAACACTTACAATCATTATAAATTCACTACAGTTTAACTTATTTTATGAATTGGGGGATTTCAATATAAATATTTTAAACAAAAAATATTTAATAAGAACTCAATTCACCCCCCTCTTGAGTATCCACTCAGACCAACATTTGGTATCAGAGGTAGTAGATAAAAGTTTTTTTTTAAACTATATTTGTGAATAATTTTCAACTATGATTTTAGTTGTATCTTAAAAATCTCAAAATTTCTCTTAATTCTAAATTTTTATATCTTTATATATCCTTTTATAATAACATAATTATTATGTATAACATATTAGAAGGTGTAGCTACCAACAAAACACCCATCTTTTATGGTGTAAATTATGTGCAATGGAAAATAACAATGAAAATTCATTTAGAATGTATGGGATTTGACATCTGGACTGCTATAGAATCTCAGTATAAGATTCCAAAAACTGTTAGAACAACTTGGAATGAAACTAAGAAAGATTCATACAATATTAATTGTAAAGAAATGAATGATTTTTATTGTTCTTTAGGAGATAAATAATTCAATCGAATATCTTCTTGTAAGACTGCTTATACAAATTGGGATACTTAGGTTGTTTCCCATGACGGAACAACCAATGTTAAAGAAATGAGACTAAATAAATACACTATTATATATGATAATTTTAAAATGAAATATGGTAAATTTATTTCTGATATATATCATAGGATTAATGAGATAGTTAATACAATGAGATCACTAGGTAAAGATATTACATTAAACAATCAAATGATGGGGATACTGAGATGCCTACCAGACGAATAGAGAGGAACCTCTATCTCTATTTGGGAATCATGTGACATTGGCAAGATAGCTGTCAAGGATCTGATTGGTAAGTTGATGATTTATGAAGAAGAGCTATAGGTAAACATAGAGAAAGAATATGAACATAAGAATAAGTCAGTGGTATTTAATTCTACTTCCTCGAAAACCAAGGACAAAGAGAAATTTCACATACCTATCTAAAGCTCAACATGTGATGGTTCAGATTCAGATAGTGATGAAGAGATGGGTCATATAGCCAGGAGATTCAAGAAATTATATAGATAGAAGAAATTTTTCAGAAAATAAAATTATAAGGGCATGTATGATCAATGATGTAATTGGATGAGAGATTGGAAGAAAGTTGACCATGATGATGAGATAGTCTTTTATGAATGTAAAATCAAAGGACATGTTAAAGACGACTCTCCAAAACTGAAATTTAAGAAAAAGTATTACTATACGGATATAAAATTCATGAAATACATGAATGTAACATGGAGTGATTCTAAAGACAGATCACGTGGATCTGAAGCTTCAGATTCTGAAGAAAAGAATCATGCCAAAATGTATTTCATGACTGAATCATCTACGGTCACACTTAATTCCCCTATGCACAATGATTATTATTCTAGGAATGAAAGGGATTCAAATAATAATGACAATATTTATAAAGATGAATTATTTGAATACTGTAATATTTTAGAAGATACTTGTAATGAGCTAAAAGATAACTACAAATCATTGAAGAAACAACATGCCTTGACTAGTACTATTAAATCTGATCTTAGTATTGAAAAGGAAAATAATGCTCAACTGTTAAAGAAGAATACTGAACTCAAAATTTCTAATGAGAAACTTAGAAAATACATAAAGAGGATCACAAATGGAAAAAATACTCTCACTCAGATGCTTGGCCAACAAGTTGCACCAAAGTATACTACTGGTTTAGGATACCATCCTCTACAGAGAATGATTATTAAGAATAAATTTATTCCAAAATCTAGAGAGTATGTTTCTAGTTCGTGTACTGGAAACTCTTATGATTTATCTAGCTATTCAAATTCATAAAGACAAAAAAATGATTATTTATCGAAATACTTTCAATATTTTAATCATCAAAACCCATTAGAAAAATATGGGTTCCTAAAGTTTAACATTCTAACCTTTCTAGACCCAAGAAAGTCTGGGTACCAAAATTATCATCCATGTAAATCTGTTTTGTAGGAAACTTACTTGAAATGTTCCTGTTGGATGATATGTTACTTGGACATTTGATGTTCAAGACATATGACAAGAGGCTACTCATGCTTTAAGATATTAATCAAAGTTTATGTAGGACATGTCACCCTTGGTGATATCTCAAGAGGAAAGATCATTAGTTTAGGCCAGATTGGTAACAATGATTCAATTTTAATTTCTAAAGTATTATTTGTTGATGGATTAAAATATTATCTGTTAAGTATTTCTTAGTTGTGTGAGGATGGTTTCAATGTTAAATTTGAAAATGATTCTTGTAAGGAATTTAATTCTAAAAATGTATTGATATTTAATGCATTAAGAAATAAAAATGTGTATGCTATAGATTTAAATTCTTTAGCTAAACAAAATGTTACTTATTTAAATTCTTTTCATAAAAAATCTTGCCTATGGTACAAAATATTAGGACACCACAATGTTCATTCACATAAGAAAATGACTATGAAAAATATAGTTTGAGACCTACCCAATCTAATATTTCCAACAGACAATGTTTGTAATCCCTGTCTAAAGGGAAAGAAACATAATGTTTCTTTCAAATCAATGAAATAAGTTTCAACTTCTCCACATCTTCAGTTGGTTCACATGGATTTATTTGGACCATCTATAATTTCTAGTTTAAATGGGAAGCACTATGTCTATGTTCTAGTAGATGAATTTTCTAGATACACTTGGGCATACTTTCTTACCCAAAAAAGTGAATCTTGTTATTGTTTTATAAAATACTCCAAGTATATAGAGGGCCTTAGTGGTCTTATGATTAATACCCTAAGAAATGATCATGGTCAAGAGTTTGAAAGTCATGACTTTGAAACCTATTTCTCACATAATGGCTACAGTCACAATTTCTATTCTCCTAGGACACCTCAACAGAATGTTGTTATAGAAAGAAGAAATTGGAATCTTCAAGAGACTACTAGGTCAATGTTCAATGAATATGGTTTTCCAATTTACATTTGGGCTAAAGCTGTTAATACAACTTGTTACATTATCAATAGAGTATTAATTAGACATATTCATTAAAATACCCCTTATGAGCTTTGGAATAATAGGAAGCATAAAGTTAGTTAATTTAGAGTTTTTTGGTAGCAAATTCATTATTCTAAATACTAAAAAAAATCTTGATAAATATTCATCAAAAAGAGACGAAGGAATATTTTTAGGTTATTATATATCTATTGAAGCTTATAGATTATTTACTAATAGGACCAGATGTGTTGAAGAATCTGTACACATCAAATTTGATGAAACTAATCCACATGAACCTAAGTCCCCTCTTGAAAATTCTGAAGAAGACCTATCCATTCTAAACCATAATGACAAGAATAGTGAAACTATTGTTTAGACAATAATTCTTGAAATTTTCCATAACATGTTTCTGTTGTACCCGAACCTGTAGATGAAACTGAAATTTCAAGACCTACTTTTTCTAGACCAACTATGTCCCATAAAAATCATCATTTAGATGTTGTAGTAGAATATTTAAATAGAGGAACAAAAACTATGGCTTCTCTGAGAAAACTAGGTTGAACATCAAGCTTTTCCAACACAGTGAGAACCTAAAAATATCAATGATTCTATCAATGATGAATTCTAGGTAATGGATATGCAAGAACAATTAAATCAATTTGAATGAAACAATGTCTATGAATTTGTAGAAACACCTATGGACACTTTGACTATAGGCACTAAATGGGTTTTTTGAAATAAATTTGACGAGTCTGGAAATATATTTATAAATAAAGTTATGTTAGTTTCACAAGGATATAGTCAAGTAGAAAGAACAGACCATGAGTAAACCTCTACACCTGTAGCTAGGTTAGAATCTATTAGAATTCTACTTGCTTATGCTGCTCATATGAATTTCAAGTTATATCATATGAATGTTAAAATTTATTCTCTAAATGGTTATATAATTGATTTTTTTTGTTGAACAACCACCAGGATTTACTAATCCCAATTTTCCAAATCGATTTTTTAAACTTTATAAATCATTATATGGTCTAAAAAAACTCCACGAGCTTGGTATGATAAAATTAATAATTTTCATATTTCAAAAGTTTTTATTCATGTGATTACTGATCCAAATCTTTTTATCAAAAGGATTCCCAATCATGTGTTGACAGTACAAATCTATGTTGATGATATTATTTTTGGATCTTCTAAAAAATATTTATGTATTGATTTTTCAAAGAGTATGAAAAGTGAATTTGAAATGAGTTAAATGGGTGAAATCAAATGTATTATTGGATTTCAAGTTTTTTCCAATGAAAATGGAATTTTTTAAATCAATGTAAATATACAATGGATCATTTAAAATGTTTTGGCATGGATAGTAATAAGGAATGTGATACACATATGAGTACCCCTTTTAAATTGGATGCAGATGAAACTGGGAAACCAGTTGATCAAACCAATTATAGAGGAATTATTGGGGGTTTACTTTATCATTTAGCTATTCGACTGGATATTATGTTGAGTGTGTGTATGTGTGCAAGATTTCCGGCTAATCCAAAATAGTCACAGTTGCTTGCTGTTAAATGGATTTTCAAATATCTTATACATATTACTAATTTAGGATTATTTTATCCAAAATGATAGTAATTCGATTTAACAAGTTATTCAGATGATGACTTTACTGGTAGGATGTTAGATAGAAAGAGAACTTCTGGAACATGTCATTTTCATGATCTGTCCCCAATATCATGGTGTTGTAAAAAGCAGAATTCTGTTGCATTTTGTACTGATGAAGTAGAGTACCTAGCTACTAGTAATTGTACACAAATTCTGTGGATGAAACACTCTTTATTGGACTATAGATATCAATTTAGACATGTATCTTTAAATTGTGATACAGCTAGTGTTATCAAAATTTCCAAGAGTCATGTATCTCACTATAGGACTAAGAACATTGATGTAAGACATAATTTTTTAAGGGATCATTATCAGAAGGGTGAAATTACTCGTGAATTTATAGGCATTGAACATCAATTGACTGAAATATTCACCAAGCCTTTAAGTTCAAATAGGTTGAATTACATTATACATGAGTTAGGAAGGATTAACATTCCTTAAACATAACTGTTAGATGAACCTCACCGATAGAAAATCCTCACTATTATACCTCCCTGGTATGAACCTTGTCGTTATACCTCACTGGTATGAACCTCGATCTTATACCTCAATGGTATGAACCGCACCGTTATACCTCACTAGTATGAACCTCACCATTATACCTCTCTGGTATAGACCTCACCATTATAACCTCACTAGTATGGACCTCACAGTTATAACCTCACTATTAGTGGACAACACTGTTAGGAATCCCCACCGGTATATGTTACCTATAGTTTGTGTTGTTACAAATTTCCTATTTTTTAGCCACCATAATCTATCTCATTTTTATTATATTTATTATGTTTTATTTATTTACCTTTTAATTCCTAAATGATAAATTATTAGTCTTATCCCATCTTCAATCCACCTTGAACCCTTTACCTTCAAACCGTAGCTCCCAAACCGTCGTTTCTCTCGAACCCTAAACCTCACGATTCACAGTATTGAATGAGTGAAGAGACCAGATATCAGTAAAGAGGTTGATAAGCAGAATGACAAGTGGCTCAAAGTAGAGTCTATAGGTGGAAGTGAAGTGAAGAAACCAGTAAACCCGCATATCATGAAAAAGGAAATAGTAATCGAGAAGGAACTCTAAACAGAATGGATCCTACATAGAAAATCCTTGATTCTAATGAATTTGGAGGAAAATGGGTGGCTCAAATGTTTTCCGAATAACAATGGTCCTTATTATCTGAAACACTTAAAAGAATTCTATATGTTTTTTAGTTTTGATAAATCTAAAAGTGAGAACAGAATGATATTAGTAGTAAATGATAAGACAATATCTTTTTATTCCATTGAATGTGCTGAGTGCTTGAATGTTCCACACGAGGGTGAATTTGGATTTTTATCAATGTTAGTACCTCCTATTATTGACATTTTTGAGTATGAGGATGCTTTGGAAGAGCTCATTGTATATGGCACACCAATAAATGTAGTTTCTACAGAAATGGATGAAGAAAAATGGTTGTTGTACAAATTTATCCAGCATGTATTATGTCCAAGAAGAGGGGACTTTGAATACCTCAAGTTCCAATATATATTCTTATTTTATCTTCTAAAGCATGGTGTCAACGTGAATTTATGTAGGCTTATGATGATTCAAATTGATGATATGAGCATGCCAAAATCGAAAACAAATTCTATATTCTTTGAAAAGTGATTCTCTTTGATGATCAAGGTAAGATGTGTGGCTATGTCTTTAGATGAGATAGTGGTTGTAAGAGACAACTTTTGTATTGAAAAAATAGTTTTAAGTATATGAACATTGGCTGGAACCCATGGAAAATAGAATGGGTAAATTATGATGGGAAAATTTATGATAAATTTAGCCCTATTGAGAATCCCAATCAGCCAAGATATAAGAGAGATCTAGGTCTAGGACATGATGAAGAGGAACCTCAGTAAAATGATGATGATGATGAGGATGAAACCTCTATAGAAGAAGGAGGGGATCATGATTTACCTCCAAGCCCAGTTGCTGAAAAGGTATCTTATGGAAAGGAAAGTCCATCTGTGACACATCCTAGAAAGGAAGTATTTCTAGGAGAAATTGGTGAAGAAAGCACTGTAAATGAGTAAGACCCACGTATATCAGATCATTGGGAAAGTGCTCCAGATTCCAATAATAGTGATGATAAAGAGGAAGAAGTATCTGAGAATGAAATTACATGTTTGAGTCTCAGTCCTCTAATTGAGAACTCTATTATGCTTGTTGAAGAGATTCGTGAAGTAGGCAGAACAATACCTATTGCTGACATACCCTAGACCGTGCAACCTAGTTTGTATATGAATATGATTATAGATGACTCTTCTGAAGAAGAAGTACCCAATGAGGTTGCTGCTACTGCAGATATAGTGATGAAAGCTCTAGTTGAGGGGGAGAAACTTGTATGTATAATATCAATTTCTGTGACCAATGAAGTGGATGATTGGTCTACAGATCTGGGATTTGTTGTATTATGACAATACTATACAAATTCTGATGATGAGACACCCATTAGAAGGCATCCTGTGTCTTATGATGTCTTCTCAGAAGATGTTATTGCTCAACCAGTTGCTCCTCTAGCTCTCCCTGATGACATTGGGAGAAAAGGAGATCTTGACCCAATGAAATCTGAATTAAAAACTTGTTTTTTTGAAGAGATAAGTTATATAGAAAGTTCTTTTGTATCTTCTCTATGAATTTTTTTGTCAAGTGCTGTGACAGAAGTGATGGATAAAGTGAAAGTGTGTCAAAATTAGATTGGGAGTTCGACAGAGGTTGTTTACTCTTTGAATCAATCTCTCTCTTCATTTGATATCTTCATGAGTTATAAATATAAAGTTGATACTGACATCAACTACATTGAAGGTGTAGTGAAACAATTTGTGGATGTTTTTGAAGATTATAAGAAGACCATAAAAATGCATGTTCATTCTTTGGATTTTGGTGTAAATAATTTGATAAGTTGTTTGAATTAAATATTCAATGAAACAGTAGCTTTCATTTTAAAACCTCTTGGTACCTCAAGATTTTCAGTTGATATGGAACAGTTTAGATCTATGCAAAAGGAATCATTTTTTCGAGTTAGTAACAGTAGCTCATCTGACTCTCAGGAGAATACTACCACAATGGATATCAGAAAGATCATTTAAGACTATACGAGAGATGCTACTGCAGCCCATAAGGAAATCAATGACAAAATAGATTAATATTTTCAGAGAGTGTACACCATGAGTCAGCTATCATTTCATTTAAAGATGCTGTTAGAAAATCAAAAACTGCCCCCAGTTACTCAAGCCTTCATCGGACAAGTTTGTAAGCTTTGGGGGTTGACTCATGCCTTGGAAATATTTGTGGAGAATAACGATGACTTTATCTCTACTATAGGGAGAGGGGGAGGTATCATTATGGATTTCAAGAATCTCATACTTCCATTCATGCATGTAGACATTACCCCTATTATTGTACCCCCAGTCCTACCTGCCTCTGGTCAGTCTCCTTCGACACCTCAGTTGATTCCAGCTCAAGCTATCAGAAGTCTCACTCCTATGATCACACAAAGGAGTACCCACTATAGGCCCAACAATGTTTCTGTAGATCATCAAAATTTGATCTTCACTGGTGTTACCAAGCCTAAATTCTCTTCTGATCCCCATGACAAATACTAATTACCTATTGATGAGGTTGATTGATCAGTGGATAGGACATATGATAATAATCTTTGTACTTCATGTATTTAATTTATACTACCTCATGTATTTTTGTAATGTGAAATGAAAATGTATATTTCCTCTAATTTTCATTTATCTTTGAACCATTGTTTTTCTCTTTTTTCTAATCATAAAGGAGGAGAAAAATTATAATATGGGGAGAAAAATTACAATATGGGAAAAAATTACACTAAGAGGGAGAAAATTAAAATATGTATCTTTGGGGAAAATATATATATTCTATTCCTTTTAACTCATATGATTTTCCATAGTTTAACTCTGATAAATTTGAGAATTATGATCTGAACACACTGAGAAATTCCATTAGAAATATTTTACTCTGATTCATTAATGTATATTCAGGATTGTAATGCCATAATTTGTGATTATCAAAAATGGGGAGATTGTTGGACTCACTTGAATCAATAATCTCAATTATGTTTAGATATGCATTTATAATCCCAAATAATGACTATCTATATATTAATTATACTTTATAATTATGAAAATATACTAATGAGTTAATATAAATATCAAATTGGTCATATCATATCACTAGAATATGTTATTCAATGTTTAATTTTGATTATATATGTTTAACGATGATTAATCTTGATACTAACTGAATCTATAAATGAAATTCATAGAACAAGTACTTAATTAGCATTTGAGTTTTAAAGTCATTCATACAGATAGAGCTATTGATAAAAAAGGTCACCAATAGACTATGTCTACTGATAAACATGGTCACAGATATAAGATACTGATAGAATGGAGCTACCGTTATAGAGAGATACCACTACCGATGTTAAAATCTATTAATAGCAAGGAAGAGCTATCGATATAATGGAGCTACCGTTAAAGAGAGATACCTCTACACAGATAGCTATCGATAAAAGAAAGCTATAGCTACAGAGAGTTACAACTACCGATGCAAGACCTACCGTTACAAGTCCACTACTATAAGTTCACAAATACAAAGAGCTAATGATGGAAACCAGTCACTGTTTCTCTAAACTGTATCTCTATATTTTTTATTAGAAACAATAATATTTTGAGCTTTTAATGCATCTGAAATTAATTAATGATGTTTGTTGGATGTCAAGAAACCATACCTCATACCTGTAGAACTAATCGCATCTTATGTCTGTAGTTAATTAATGATGTTTGTTTAATTTCAGGAAACTGTACCTCGTACCTACAGAATTAATCATGACTTATGTCAAAACACTGCCTGAGCTATAAAAGAAATATCAAAGGTGCAAATAAAATTGTAAAATAGAGAATTCAAAAAGTGACACAAACAAGAAGAACACAAGAAGAGCTCAAAGAACACTCATACACATCAAGAACAGAATTTCCAGATGAGGATCAATTGATGCATGAAATAGTATCACATTCAAGCTAAACACATATACTGGAAGTAAAGAAACCTAACCACGACACTCTATTTTCTAGAAAACTTCTAGAGAAAGACTCAATGCTTCATCTGTTTCAATCCAAATGAGTCCAGAGCTGCATTGACATCACACTAGAGCATTCTAATCTCAGCTCCATATGGTTTTTTTGTTGTTACCATTTTTAATTACATTATGAGAAGAGTGTGTTCTTCTTGTATCCTTGGACACAGACTGACTCCTAAGAAGAAATGGTGGATACTTAAATCCTCACACCTAACTCTTTACATGTTTTTGTACCCAACGTAGAACTGTGGTAGAGGTATGAGGACCTGGACAGCCCATGTTCTCTTGTTATTTCTTTTTCATGTAGAACTGTGGTAGTGGTCTGAGGACCTGGACAGCCTGTGCGATGTTGTTATTGCTTTCCCATGTAGAACTATGGTAGATGTCTGAGGACCTGGACAGTCTGAGTACTGTTATAAACCCTGATCCAGTGTCTGGATCAATGTTTTATATAAAATTTTTAAGAGGACTATGTATCATCTTGAGATTAAAACTCTTGTATAAAACTGCTGGGCATCTTATTTTAGTTTAAACTATTTTCAAAATTCTGCTGTAATTAACATGGAAATTCAAATCGGTATTAAAGTAACTCGAATAGTTGATCTAGAAAGTGTTTGTAATTATTTCAATCAAGAATGTTAGTTTCAAAAGATAACTTAATCTTCAGATTGCGTTAAATGAGAAATGATCAATCTTTGAGAAACTAAGTGAACACTTAAAATATTTAAAAATTCATTACAATTTAAATTGTTTTATGAATTGGGGGATTTCAATTTAAATAATTTGAATAGAAATTTTTAATAATAACTCAATTCATCCCTCTTGAGTATACACTCCAACCAACAGAGGTGGATAGTCACTTCAATAAATCACCATTTTATACTAGATACCCCTAATCATGGGATATATGACACATAGATCATAGAATATTAGTGATTATTGTTTAGTTAATTTGATGAGTGGGATACATGGTGAAAAATGACATCCCTTGGTACTTTACTAGAGAGTATTCACTATATGCAGCAGTATTTTTGGATATTTAAACCATGTTTGAGTTTCACTGACTATGTTAAAAAATTATATAGTGAAACCTACTTAGAGGGGTTTATTGGTTTCTTTTGATTATTTGTATATGTATATGAACCTTTATATATTGTTATTAATTTTATCTTAACATATGCCTACAAACTCTTCTAAAAAAATTGTTTTACATCATATGAGTACTAAAGTTTTGGATATGTTTTCCCACATGTTGGTTTTTTCTTTTTTGATTTTTGCCAACAAAAAAATATTAAAACCATCAACCATAAATATTACTATCCACCTCTAGTGTTTTTCCAACATTTGATTATTGATAGGTGTCTGTGAGTGGTTGTGAGGTTGTGATTCAAGTTTTTCCTGGGTATTTCGGCCTAGAATGTTAGATTGATGATGCATATGTCCCCTAAAATCATTATTTGAAATCAGTTTCCATTTATAAGCTTATCTTTTCAAAGGATAAAATTCATGATTTATCAAAACACTAAATCATATTTCAAGAGTAAACTGTGGGCCTAAATGTGTGAAACAAATTTGGTACATCTTGATGGAAGCCTAATATAGAGAGTGAACCATATTGTTAACATAAATAGTAATAGTAAATTTACATTTATTCCCATGATTCAAATTATTTTAATTTATAATTGAATTTAAAAAAATATGTGATAACATTCTTCGAAGAGAAATAAGTATAATGATGAATTGATTTATATTAATGTTAGATTTGAATAGAAT
Source organism: Viscum album (assembly GCA_963277665.1). Lineage (NCBI taxonomy): Eukaryota > Viridiplantae > Streptophyta > Magnoliopsida > Santalales > Viscaceae > Viscum > Viscum album. The sequence continues at coordinate 1,463,528,188 of OY728125.1, read as the reverse complement.
ATATTTAATGCCTAAAATTTTGATTTTATATATCATGTACATAATGTAATGTTGGGGTTATCATGTGATTGTTTTTATTCCGTTGAGAATATTATAAAATCATATAATACATGATATATTTTCATTAACATATATTACCTTCCATAATGGAAGTGTAAGAAAAAAAATTAATTCTAAAAATATACTTTTATAAGAACCTTTTGATCATTGAAATGATATTTATGTTTATATTAAACCATTAATAAAATATCTAAATAATATTTTCATTATGGGTGTGTGCACATATAATGATTTTATGAATGAATTATTTGAAATTTGTGATTTCCTTTTTTAGAAGATAGTTTTTTAATTCTTATATACTGATGCATGGTTTGAAAAAGTTAGATAAACTATCCCATTTTAGTTGAAGGAATAATAAATGATCCATAAGGCTTAAATTTCATATAGTTTTAGTTTCATGGAACATCTATGATTCAACCATAAAGAAAAATTAATCAATTTTATTATAATACCATTGAGATCAATAATCCACCTCAACGTTTTTCAAGAGATGATATTCTTAGTGAATTGAATAATTCAATTTTTTACTTAAGAAAGGAAAACTAGTGGTGTGGTATTTCTTATAAATGAGTTTATTATAATATCCAACTATAAATTACATTCATCTAATATTAGGTTGATCATGAATTGATGATTACATTTTCATAAAGATAAAATTTCCAAAAGTTTTATCAAGAGTTATCTGAAAAAAATATAACAAGAGGAACCGATAACTCATTTTTAGTTTGTGTAAATTCTAAATGAGATATATCCTAAAAGATTATTTTTAATTGATGTAATTTGATTTATATTATAATTTATGATATATGTATGTCTGATGGTATGATATATGGGATGCTAAATAATATTGTACGCCTAAGATATGGGGTCATGTATGGTGTGGTATATAAATACCACACCACTAAATGCGAGTCGGGTTATATTACATAGATGAATCATTATGGGTTAATTATGGATTTATATTAACATGTATTTATGATTGATGAGTAGAAAAAACATTATGTTTAAATGAAAAGGAAATATTCAACATAGAGATATCATTTATAAATATTTTTTATATGATTGAATATATATGAAATCAAATGCATTCCCACTTGTCCATAAATTTAAAATGCATTTATAAATGGATGAAAAAACTAAAAATTTTTTAACACTCACGTAGATTCCATGGATGAATCAAGAGTGACCCATGGCCTATATTAATATCCCAATAAAATATTAGTTTGTTTTCTAATGTGTAATCTCTGTATCCAATTGATTCTACCCCAATATCTCTTACACCACCTTCCTTATCTAATAAGAGATCCTATCGTATTGTGGATTTAAATAGAATCCCACTCTACTATTGGATTATTGTGTTATGCTATGGATACACCATAGAGGAGAGAGTCTATTTGATTTATCTCAGCGATCATAGGATTTCTGGTTTCCAATTCCCTTGATAACATTAAACATTTATGTTTATATCTGTAGAAACTGTTTTCCAATATCAGAAAATTACATGATTGTTGATTCTCAAAATAATTTTTAATTTGAAGTACAAATTGATATTGTATTTTCTTGTATTGAATTTCATAAAAATTAATTTAAAAATTGAATTTCGAAAAATCATACAATTTTGGATAACATAGGGGGGAATATATGTTTTTTATTATTCATGGTTTTATAATATGTGATATCACAATTACCAATGGGGATTTCCTAATACGATTTAGTGTATCATATAAATAATTATATTTAAATACATTAATTTTTGGAATATTGTAATGTTTGATATCACCTTATCATAAATACTAATAACACCATTCTTCACCAAAAAATAGAGTATCAAATATCTAATGTGATATAATGTATATCATAAACATTGAATGATATATCATGTAATGCACTGACCGTAGTTACCCAGAGGCTGTGCATTATTAAATAACATTGGCGTGATCAGTAGGGACCAAATATAGAAAAAATGTTCTTTTGGGTAGCCTTGTATATACTAGATACAAACATAAGTTTAACATTACATTATGAAATAAAAAAAACATACTGTCTCCATTTAACACATACATCTCCCTTAGACAATCCATGCTGGTCATTCATAATATTCTTTTTTCATTTAGGGAAAAATAAAACATCCAAAGGTGTGGGCTCAGGGGCTCCGTAAGGATAAAAATATAGAGGAATCTTTCATAAATAAGCATTAATATTTAAGGCAATGTATAATACAAAAAGAAAAGCTTTTTATACTTAAACATCAGTCTAATATGAAAAAGATAAATAATATTTTTCTATTTAGATATTCACATGGATATTATTCTAGTATAATAATCACGTTTAATATCAATTGCCAATTTCATAATGATCGAATGCATAATGATGAAAATAATAACCACAGAGTCAAAGCTTCATGAAAAGACAACAAATAATATTTTTCAAGGCATTGTTCCAAGACACTATTTTTTCTTAAAAGTCCTACCAATGCATCGAGGATCTATATCGGGGACCACCCTTCACGTACTAAGTTAAATGCATTCCTCATATGAATAGGATGAAACATAACATAAACATTCCTATTAAAACTATCATAAAAAATGGTAATACAGTAACCATAAACCATTAATGTTATACAAGTAACACATCCAAAATCAAACATATCAAAAAACAATCAATACAATATAGAAGATTATATCATAATAAATCAACCTCAAAAAAGTGCAAAATCCACCAATGGATGTTGGCATGGATGAAATCAAAACTATTTGAGGAAAATATTTCTTTCAATATTGAAATCATTTAAAAGACACATAATTATAGAATAAAAAATTTATTTGGAAAATATTATTATATTATTTTTAAGGGAATCTATTAATTGGTTATAATTGTAGAAAATAGCATCACACACAATATAAGTTAAAAACATTCTTTCATTAATTTTGATGAAATGGTCATAAATGAAATTGTTTGGAAAAATACATAAAGATTAGATAATAAACATTTTATAAAAATTCAATAAACGTTATAAATTAATTTAACCCAATGTCTAGAAAATAGTAAAGATTTTTTGAAACACATATTTCTGAAACAAGTATTTGGATGATAGAGAGGTCCTAATAGATACTCTCGTATAAACAACCTCAGATAATGATTAGATTATAGAATTAACCCTTAACCTATAATTTTACTTGATAAAATGTATTTTAAGCTACTATATAATAGTTAAATTATTATATTATGTAAGAACCACATACATAAATATGTTATCATATATGATCTTGTAATATTTCATTGTTTATAATATTTCAGTACTATCAATGTTTATGGTGTTAAATAATTTGTTTTTATTTATATTTCTTCTTATATAATTAATTTTTGTTATGTATAGGATGTATTTTATTGCTATCCATAAGTATATTATGTTTTTAAAAATTATTATTAAACAAAAAATGAAAATTAATCTTGAATGATTACGATGGGGCATTTATCATATCATGTTTGTGGAGACGGTAATCTGTACGTACACACAGGGGACAATATCATTCTATTGATGGTGAAGATGTATGTAATTGGATCGTATATCATATATATATAACAATTAACATGTTTTATTTATTATTTACATAAATTATACTCATTATTATGCCCATCAAAATAATGATATGTTTAATAACAGACTACACCACGCCGTGGAGACGGTAAGCCGTTCATAGACATGTATGTTGATTTTTCCATTCATAGAATGAATTGAATAATAAATATAGTGGTACCATATTTATAATAACATCTAGGTATTTATAGGGTAATTTAGTTATTATTTTGGTATGGAAACAACAAATAATGAATAAGTGGAAGAATAAAACAACATTGAATGAGGTGATGAATTTATTACCTCTTCTCCATGTGCTTCCTTTTGATTTGATCAAAAGGGATCTGTAAGATGGATATCAGATCATTTTGATGCCTTTAGGTCTAATTTATTATAGTTTGGAGGATATTTGAGTGGGTTTTGGACGCTCCAAATGGCTTTGGAGGTGTGATTGTGAGAGATGGGTAAGTACCCGTTTATAAGAGGGGTGATGGTCACTTTAGGAAAAGCATGAAATATTATTTTATTATACAAACATATTCTTTTTATAATGACACCCAAAGGATTTATTTTGAGGATATTGTGTGGAGGGTTCTCTTTCCATTCAAAAAATAGGTTTTAAACTGGTTTAGTTCCCCATATTAACATTCCCTTTTAGATTTTACTTCCAGTTAAATAGTTTATCTTTTACCATGTATTCTTTTATTATTATAGAAAATGGTTAGTAAACATACTATAAATCCAATTTAACACGATGTGGTTCATTATTGATATATCTAACCTTATATATTACCTTTTCCTGAAACTTAGTTTTTTATAAATAATATATCAATTAATAATATAGTATTAGTTTTAAAAACTCATTAATGTCAATTTTGTCACTATTGGGTATTTTTTCTATGAAACTCATAAAACATTGGTCACATTGAAAAATACTGGTTAATCCTCCCTAACATGTCATATTAAGCTAGAATTTTTTTGGAATTCATCAATAGTCTCAATTTTCATTTATTTGGATATTTATAATGTCAATTATTTTAATCATTGATTAATAAGGTAAATATTACATCCTCAATGTGTCATAAATAAATTTAATAATTTAATGTTTAAAAATATAAATAAAACATTATGTAGGAAATTTTTTTAGTTTTCTAAATAATATTTATAGTAGAATTTATATTATGTATAACAATATATTAAATATTTTTTATTTATTAAAATTTGAATTTAACACTTTTAACTCTTCTTTAAATAAAATTATAATAAATTTCATAATCTAATGGAAATTTACCAAAAGAATCATATTTCATTATTAAAGTTGATTTTTGTCTAAAAAAATTATCCAATAGAATTAGGACATGTGTTGGGGTATTTATAATATTATTTTTACCTTTAATTACACTATTTACATTTAAACGATTTAAATAAAATTCAATAGTTGCTATTGAAAGAATATTATTTTCATCTTATTGAACCACAATTTACTTAATAATATTAGTCGTGTATCTATGATTTTTTAAATTCAATTAATAGAAGCCGTAAAATTATCTCTTATCCAAATTTTCAAATTTACCTTGAACGTGTGTAAAAGACATTAAAATTTTAAATAAAATTTTATACATCTAATTTTATTATTAAATGATTCCAATGAATTACATTGAAATTATATAGTAATTATATATCTATTTTTACTTAAAATAAGTTTATTTAAAATAAATATTTATTTTAAAAAATAGGTTTTAAACAATAACATAGTGTTTTTCACTATTCATCAAAAATTGAATGTCTTCAGAAAAAGACAAAAAAACTACCCTACACAAATTTTATTATTCCAAATCCAAAAATGATTTAAATTTCGAAAAATAATATTTATAAAATTTCAAAAATTTGATATTACTATTCATAATGGATAGTTTGATTGGTCGTGGTGTGGTATAACTCATAGTTGCGTACAACGCAAGCTATTTATTATTTAAAGAGAAGGGTACCGTGGATAATTGGGGTGTTACATTCATCCCACCATAAAATAGTTTCTTCCTAAAGATTTAAATAATATTACTACATAAAAAGTTTCATGTGGTTCTTCATTATAATTTCTTTGGGTTCCAATGTTGCCTCTTCCATCTTATGTTTTCTCCAAAAGTGCAGAGATACCAGATGAGTCGTCCGATTTCTCAGCACTTTTTCTCTGGTATCAGGAATCAGGATAGGATCCTTAAAATAATATCGATTGGGTTATAGTTCAATTTCTTTATAGGTGAGTACATGCATTGGGTCAGGCATATATTTTCTCAACAGTGATATGTTGGACACATCACGAACTTTAGAGATAGTTGGTGGTATTTACATAGGGCAACCTATAACTCGAATTCGTTCGATAATTTCGAAAGGTCTGATGTATGGGGGACTCAATTTACCCTTCTTATCGAATTAAAAACACCCTTCCATGGATATACCTTTAAGAAAACATGATCTTTAACTTGAAATTCCATATCCTTCCTTCTATTATTGGCAAAACGCTTTTTTCCTACATTGAGATACTTTTCTGTGGGTTGAGATAACCTTAACATTTTCAATTGTTTCGTCAACATGTTCTTGGCCTACGAGTTTTCTTTTACCAAAATCATCCCAACACGTTGGTGTGTGACATCTATTTCCATATAACTCATCATATTGTGCCATCTGAATATTGGAATGGAATATATAGTTATAGGACAAATCTAAAAGAGGTAAATATTGATCCCACATACCTTGAAAGTCATGTGAGAATGATCTCATCATGTCTTCTACAGTTTTAATTGTCCATTATGATTTTAATTATGTTTGAGGGTGGTAGGCAGTGCTCAAACGATGTTTAGTATTCAGAGACATGTAAATACGTTTCCAGAATGTTGACGTAAAATGGGGATCACAATCAGAAAAAATCGTTAGGGGTACACCATGAAGTCTTACAAATTCATTAATAAACAGTCTTACTAAATGTTCATGTGGTAAATCTTCTTTTATAGAATGAAAGTTTATTGTCTAGGTAATATGATCAATAATGACACATATTTGATCATTCGTTCTAGGAGTCTTTAGTTGCCCCATGACAAATTCCATCGTAATATCATCCCATTTCCACTCAAGTATTGGAAGAGGTTTCATGACTCTTCTAGTATATTGACTTCTAGCCTTATCATGTTGACAAACCATACATATTTACATATAAATATAAATATCCCTCTTTATTTCATCCCATCATTGTTATTCCTTCAAATCTATATACATCTAAGTGATAACAGAGTGTATTGTGAATTTGGAACTATGAGAATCACCCAACAATTCCATTTTTAGATAAGGTAAATCGAGAAAACAATTTCTATTTCCAAATTTTAATATTCCATATTCATATACAAATTCTAACAATCTCCCATCATTCATAGATTTAAATTTTTTTTGAACACTTCATCATGAGTCTGTGAACTTTTTATCCATTGTAGTAAAGATGGTTTGACATCCATTTGAAAATGTATTTATGTTTAACCTTCTTTGATTATTCCCATATCCATATTTACTAGATCTATGAACATACGATCCCTTTCTACTCTTATCTTGTTAAAAAATCCATGATCCTTTCATCTCAATGCATCTTCCACCTTATTTTCCTTCCCAGGGGGTTAATGTATGGTGAAATCATAATTTTTAAGTAGTTCAAGCCATCGCATTTCCCTTATGCGGAGTTCTTTTTGTGAGAAAATATATTTCAAACTCTTATGATTTTTATATATCTCACATTTTCACCATAGTGATAGAGTCTCCATATCTTAAAAGTAAATATTACAGCTTCTATCTCAATATGATTATTTGGATGGTTTTGTTAAATAATTTTTATCTATCATGATGCATAGGCAATAACTCTATCCTTAGGTATAAGGACACAACCAAGTCTGTTCATTGAAGTATCACTATAAATAAAAAACACATCATTCCCCAATGGTAGAGTCAAGATAAGATCATTTGAAAATCTTTCCTTCAGTTCTTCAAAAGATTCTTCATCCTCTATTATCCAAACAAATTTAACCCCTTTACAAGTGAGCATGGTAAATGGGTTTTCCATTCAGGACAAATTTTGGACAAAACGCCATTAATAACCTGCAAAACCAATAAAACCGCATACCTAAGTAATACATGTCGGTGCAAGCCATTATTATATTTCCCAGGTCTTTAAAGGATCAACATAGATTCTATCCATAGAGACAATATGTACATGAATTTGTTTTCCTAATACCAGAATTAAACCTTGCTAAAATTCCCATATAATTCATTTCCTCTAAGGTTTTTCCATATAGTGTGCTTGGTATTTTCATATTCTTAGTATCTTTTGTAGTATACCATGATACCATCAATAAATACCACTACAAAGTCATCAATATATTTCATGGAAACTCTATTGATTAGATCCATGAAAACAAAGGGTTCATTACTCAGTCCAAAAGACAGTAATGTTAACTCGTAGTTCTCGTACCTGGTTTGAAATGTTTCATTCAGAATGACTACCTTATTCACATGAAACTAATGATATCCAGATCGAAGGTCAATCGTGAAAAATATTGAGCTCAATAATGTTTGTTGAATAAATCATCAATGCGAGGTAGGGGATTATTGATCATTATTGTTATAGCATTGATCTCTCTGTAGTCAATGTACATCCTCATAGATCCATTATTCTTTTTAACAAAATGAATATGGGCTCCCCATGAAGAAACACTAGGGTGAATAAATCATTTATTACCCAATTCTTCAAGCTTTTTCGTTAGTTCCACCAACTCCACAGTGTCCATTCTATAAAGGGTCTTTGATTTGGGGCTTGAACCAGGAATTAAATCAATGTAAAATTCAATTTCTCATTCTGAAGGATGTCCAGATAAATCCTCTAGAAACAAAACAACACATTATGGCACAATAGGTACATCATTTATTTGAACATTTTTTCCTCACCCATAGTTATTTCACTCCCTTACTCCCTAAAAATTGATTTTAGTAGAGCTACTAGGGGTGGATCTTGATAAGAATCAGGTGGTAATGTTTCTTCTCTCACGATAAGGTACTCCTTATCATCATTGAAAATTGTAACCTCCTTATTCTTAAAATAGATGTTTGGATAATTGTCTGAACTCCAATCCATACTGAGGATTATATCAAATTTAATCATGGGTATGACAATGAGATCAGTATATAAAGAAAATTCATATGCCATAATCGGAACTGGTTTAATAAACATTGTTTTAATGATACTTCCCTTAGGAGTTTTAACTGATAAACTCCTTGTAAAATCAAATTAGAAATATATAATTTTCCAAAAAAAATTAAAATATATGAAACAATGCAATGATCCAGAAACAAATAAAGTTGTGGATAAATTTGAGGAAACCATTAAATTACCTGCCACAACATCATTCAGAGCTTCGAACTTAGTAGTAGTTATCGCAAAAGTTTGGCCTTTCTCCCATGGAATATTATGAGGTAAATTTTGTTTGCGCTTAGGAACATAATTTTTAAAATTCCCCATTAATCTACAATTTTAGTATTCATGATTTAAAGTTTCATTCCTTCCCTTGAAATCACGAACATGGTGGCCTTTTTCACCACACTTATAATAGTCTCCCATTTCCTTCAAGCAATTAATGGGGTGTTTCTTCCCACATTTACTGCCGGATGGAAATTCAATTTTAAAATTCTTCCACTTATTTCAATTTCTAAAGTGTTGCGTAGATCTATTATTCTCATGATTTTCATTAAAGTTGTAAGATTTAGTGAATTATGTTTCATTCTTGATTGCACACGAGACAATATCTTCATATGATGAGAAGGATTGGGAGTAAAATTAATGACAAAGAAATGGTTTTAAGCCATCAAATAATCATTCAATATTACTCCTTGGGTTACATGTATATTTTCCTGCATGCATTGTTAACCTTGTAATGTTAACCTCATACTCTGCATCATTCTCATCCTCCTTTTTCCAAAAACTCGGAAATTTTCATATTATATCTGCTTGATGGTCCCGAGGAAAGTATTTTTCTAAGAAAATATCATTATACTCCCTCCATTCTATATTTTATATTTCATCATCCTAATTTTTTTTGAATTAACGACCACAATTTATTTCAATCTCCCTTGAGGGGATAAACTTCCATGACCACATTTTCCCTTTCACTACCCCCAAGGCATAAAATAATTTCACTGAAGAACATATCAATTTCCATGCAACAAATGGATTTGTATTCCCATTGAAAATTAATAGTTTATTTCTCATGAAGCGGTCTAACATTGATCCTCTGTGTTGTGGTTCAGAGAGTTCCATACAAGTATGGTTAGTATTCATAACATAAGGGAGTTTTTCCAGTATGGTTGTGATTTTTTTGCACCAGCTAATCAGCAGATCCAATATAATTATCTTGAGTAGGAAGAAAATTTATACATGGATTACGTGTGTTGATACATTTTCTATTCCTTCCACTAGGTTCCATTTCTAAACAACAGAATAAACTTGATTAGATTATTATTTTCAATACATAATTCCAAACTAGTAAAATACGTAACAGCAATGTAATAGGTTATGCATATAATCCAAAATCAAAAAATAATTTCAGTAAGTATTTACTCATATATCCTTAATAATGGTTTGTAATGAAAATGTGAATTATCTTATGCATATACCCAAGGAGTGTCGTGAACAATTGTGTAGTAAGGCCCGTTGTCATGTACTAAGATACCCAGTGTCAACCGCAAAACCTCTTGTGAGAGTTTTCACTCTAGGTATATTTGCACTAGAGATGCCTATACATAATTGTAACTAGACCGGGAGGTATATCTTCTTAAATACACAAAATCCCTACATTACATAATTCTAGGAAGTTTTCTATACTATTCCTCAATGTTTAACTGAGGTTAATGTTCTCTAATCATATATTTTTTCTAAATTATTCTTCATAGGTTTGTAAAAAAATTCCCCTGATACCAACTGTTATTCCCTGCCCCCAGTTACCCAGAGTCAGTGCATTATTACAAAAAATTGGCATGATCACAAGGGATCAAATCCTGAAAGATCGTTTAATTTAGTAGCCTTTGAAGTACTGGATACAAACATAAGTTTTACATTACATTATGAAATGAAAAAAAACAACATAGTGTATCTTTTTAAAACATTAATATCTGTTTGAATATCCCTACAAGTTAGTCATAATATACTTCTTCGAATCATGGGAAAAATAAAACATAGAAAGGGGTGAGATCAGGTTCTCGGTAAAGATAACAATATTGTGGAAACTTTCATCAATATGAATAAACATTTAAGGAAATGTATAAGTCTAAAACACAAGCCTTTTACACTTAAAAATCAGATTAATATGGAAAAATAAATAAAAAAATGCCATTTAAATTTTAAAATAGATATTCAACTATTTGAATAATCACATGTAATATCTACAGACAATTTCATAATGATGTAATACATAATTCAAGACATAATAACCAAAAATGCAAGGCCTCATGCCAAGAATATAAATAAGATTTACTCAAGGAATTTTTCCAAGTGACTAGTTTGTCTCATAGGACCTACCGATCCATGGAGGAGATATAGTGGGCTCACCCATCACATACTAAGTCCAACGCATTCCTCATATGAAAAGGTAGAAACTTAACAAAAACATTCATATTAAAACTGGAATACAAAATAATAATACATTATCCATAAACAGTGAATTGTATAAAAGTAACACATCTACATTCAAACATATCACCAAACCATCAATACAATATATAATATTTTATCTTAATAAATCAACTTCCAAAAAGTGTAAAATCAATCAAAGAATGTTGATATAGATGAAATCAAAACTATTTGATATAAATATTTCTTTCTATTTTGAAATAATTTAAAAGTAAAATTATTATAAAAGAAAACATTTATTTTGAAAATATTTTTATATGCTTGTTTGGGAAAATTTTAAAGTTTTATAATGGTGGAAAATATCATCACTCACCATATAAGTTAACAAACATTATTTTCTTATTTTCGTTGAAAAGATCATAATAGACCTTGTTTGGTAAATGACAGAATGATTACTTTATAAAAAATTTATAAAATTTAAAACATGTGTATCAATGAATTTAGCCCATATTCTAGGAAATAATAAAATTGTTTTCAAATTCATTTTTAAGAAACATGTAAGTGGATGATAAAGAGGTCCCAATATATACACATGTATAAAAAAACCTTTGATAATGAAGATATTACATAATTAACCCTTACTTTTTACTTTTACTTTATCATGGATATGTTAACCTACTGTATAACTGTTAAATCATTAATTTATATAGGAACCTCAAACATAAATACAACATCATATATGATCATATAATAATTCATTGTTAATAATATTTCAGTAGTATTATTGTTTTCGGTGTCAATAGATTCGTTTTCCTTTATATGTATTTTTACAAATGTCATGTTTTTATGGATAAGATGTATTGAAATCATAACCATAATTATATTAAGTTCATAAAAATTATTTTTAATCCTAAAATGAAAATTATTCTTGAAATATAAAGAGGGGGAATGAATCTTATCGCGTTCGTGGATATGATAATTCGTACTTACGCATGAGCGAAAATATCATTCTATTGATGGTGAAATAGTATGTAATTGGATGTTATATCATATATAAAGAATTATTAACACGTTATATTTATTATTTATATTAAAAATACTTTTTATTATTCCCACCCAAATAATGATGTGGTGAATAATAAACTACACCACAACATGGAGACGGTATGCTGTTGGTACGCACGCATGGTGAGTTATTCATTCATAGGATGGATAATATAATGAATATGGTGGTACCACATTTATAATAAAATCAATGTATATTGACGGTAGTGTATTTATTATTTTTTTATGGAAACAAGAAAGAAAGAAGAAGTGGAAGATGAAAGACCCCTGAATTATGTGATGAAATTATTACATCTTCTTTAGGTGATTCCTTTTGATTTGAAAAAAGGGCTCCTTAAGATGAATTTATGATAAATTTAAGGCATCTAGGATTAAATGAAGGTAGTTGGGACGATATTGGTGTAGGGGTTGACCAAGACAAATGGCTTTGGAGTGGTTATATTGAAAGAAGGGGGGGGGTACCATTTTATAATATAGGTGAGGATCATTTTAGGAAATGATTGAAATATTATTTTATAATACAATAATATTATGTTTATAATGGCTAAAAAAGAATTTATTTCGAGTAAAAGGTGGTAATGGGTCGCAAAACTCTCAACAAATAGTTTTCACATTGATTTAGGTCACCATATTAACCTTATCTTTTATATTTAACTCTTAGTTAAATAGTTTACCTTTTAGCATGTATTATTGTGTTATTATAATAAATTTTTAATAAACATAATATATAAATTCAAAAGAACCCCAAGTGGTAAAATATTTATATTTATAACCTTAACTAAGTACTTTTTCCAATCCATTGATATTTAGGAATATTATATCAATTTATAATATAGTATTTGTTTTAAAAACGCATTTATGTCAATTTTGGCACTATTTGGTATTTTGTTTTTGTATAAGTCATAAGAACTTTATCACTTAGAAAACAATTTATTTATTCAACCATAACATATCATATTAACCAATAAAATTAGTGGAATGCATCAAATGTCGCAATATACATTTATTCGTAAATTGATAATATCAATTATTTTAATCATTCATTAATAAAGTGATTATTTCATCATCATTGTGTCATAAATAATTTTTCATCTATAATTTATAAAAATTATAAATAAAATACTATTATGTTTGATATATTATAATCTTTATAATGAATATTTATAGTCTAATTTATCTTATACATAACCATATATTAAGATTGTTTTATTTATTATAATTTGAATTTAACACATTTAACTCTTCTTTAAATAAAATAATATTAAATGTCCTAATCTATTCAAAGAATACAAAATGGATCTTAATTTATTACTAATTTTTATTTTGGTCTAAACAAACATATCCCATATAATTGTTACATATTTTGGGGTAATTATAATATCATTTTTACCTTTAACTACACTATTTACTTTTAACCATGATAATTAAAATTCAAAATATACAATCCACTAAAAATTATTTTCATCTTATTGAACCACATTTTACCTACTAATTTCAACCATGTCTATCAGATGTTTTAAATTCAATTTATAGAAACCGTAAAATTACTTTTTATGATAATTTTCAAATGTTCCAAAAAGGTTGGTAAAAGATGTTAAAATGTTCAGAAAATTTTTATACATCTAATTTCATTATAAAAAGAATCTTATAAAATAAATTGAACATATATAAGTATTATGAATCTATTTTGACCTAAAATAAATTTAATTAAAATAAATAATTATCTAAATAAAATGTATTTTTTAAATAATAACGCATTGTTTTTCACTATTCATCAAAAATGGAATGTTTTTAGAAAAATACCCAAAAATAACACTAAGATAATTTTAAAATTCTTTATAAAAAAATTAAGTCCATTTTGAAAAATAAAATTTAATAAATATATAAAAGTTGGTATTACTATTCATAACAGCTAGTTTGATTGGTCGTGGTGTGCTAGAACCTAAAGTTGCATACATCACAAGCTATTGAATTATTCAAAGAGAAGCGTATCGTAGATTCTTGGGGTGTTATGTTTAAAAATTATCAATCATATGCCATAGTGCACCAATCACACGAAAAAATATTGCTTTTTCACTAAATCACGTGTTATGATTTGGACTGTACTAAAAAATATGATACATATGAATAATTATCCTTTTTATTTATCTGTTATTAATAAAATAAATTAATTTTTAAATAATTTTTAAATTTTTTATAATGGTATTTTGGTATAGATATTTAACTTAGAAAATGGTTTTAAATTAATTAATTATATAATGTTTATAAAAAATTACGACATATTTTTGATGTGTTTATTAAATAAATATATAATATATTTATTATTAACATAAAATATATTTTTCATTATATATTGCATCCCGTATAAGTTGGATATAATATTTTTTGTAATCTAATTATTTGTTCTATTTATATTGTTATTATATATTAGAAAATAATGAAAAATATAAATAGGATCATATAATATTTTTAATTATTCAAATTTAATTTGAAAAGATAAAATTAAAATACATTAAGGGATATTTATATCTCACATTTCTCGTTTGTTTGGACTCTTGTTTTGTCCTGTGAGAAGCCCATTATGATTTTTTTCATCATAGAATGCTATGGTGGAATTCCAAATGGATTTTTTTGTTACGATGTGATGTGTTATGAGTGTGACTCTTTTATAGGTAATGCTTGATGATGAATATGACTGAGTAGGATCATCACATAGTGGAAACCTCTTATAGAGCCAGGATATGAGTCCTCAATCTATTAAGTGGAACCCTTTTGTGGAGTTAGGGAATGAGTCTTCTCTCTACTAAGTGGAACCCCATAGGGAGTTTAAGAATGGTTCATCTTTCTACTAAGTGGAATCCTCCTGCAGAGTTAGGGCATGGGTCCTCTACCTACAGACTGACACCCTATTATGGAGTCAAGGTATGGTTCCTCTATATATTGAGCTACATGCTCCTATGGTTCAAGGGAAATTGTCCTCCATCTAATAAGTGTCAAACTCATGTGAAATTATAGCATGGGTTCTCTGAGTGACGCCCTTATATAGAGTTAGAGGATGAGTCATCTATATACTGAGTGGAACCCTCCTATAAAGTATGGGAAAGGGTCTTCTAACTATTTAGTGGAACCTCATTATTGTACAAAGGTATGGATCTTATACATAGATATAGATTCCATTCAACAATGAGACACAGTAGCAATGTATGGATTCACATGGTTACCTGTTTAGAAAAACACTTGAAATGATGGGTACAGTAGGTGGACCTTTTTGGAACTGTAGGAAGACTCATCATCATAGGATATGATGTGATATTGAGACCTCCTTTCTCTTCCTTCAAGGATTGTTTTTATGAGAAAATATACATATATATATATATATGTGAGTGTGTTATCTGATTATTAGATTTCAGTCCTCAATTGTTGTGTGATGAGATGTATGCTTCTATCGTGTATTATTTATTATTCCTCTCTATTTTCTGAGGTTTCCTAATGTGTATGTATATAATTATTCCTTCATGGGTCATTCCTACACATGTTTTTTCTTGTGAAGATGATGGATAGGTCTGCAGTGATTTTAGAGGACTTTATGGATACCTGGGTGCATTTGACCACATATAGAAGTTGGGGTTAGAGATAGGGATCTGAGCTATATCATACTTTATTTTTCTATTGATTTTTAGATTATGATATCATTTCTGGTTGGAAATTTATTTTTTCCATTTACTTTTTTTATTGCAAAATTTCAAACCTTTTTATTCCTTATAGGATTTTTACAAGCAAGGTTATTACTCTAAATGTTGTTATATTTTATTTGTATTATATTTCACTAATATATATATGGTTTAGTCTGTGTATAAAAGTTTATTAGGAAAATAACTCCCTTATTATTTATTCCATTAAGTGATTTTTAGTTGTCATTGGCCTATGGATGTGGGATTTCGGTACATTCGGCTCAACATTCCATGGGCATGCAGGCCCCAGTGGGTCTTGTCGTGACATTTTCCTGAAATGTGAGGGTTGGATATCTATCACACCAATATTACTCATATGAGTATTATTTATTTCATATGATTCTAATACAATACATGAATGGGTTTCACATGTCTTATGCATGAAATTCATTTTGTTATGTGTGAATATAGTCGAAAATTTTTTTTTGTTAGTAACCCATGCTATACGTTGAGTAAATAGAAGCACATTAATATATTTTAAAAATATCTCTTTTGGTGAAAAAATAGGATTATAAACTATATCATTAGATGAATGGGTACATGTAATAGATAATGAATGAGATAATATGGTGAGATGAAATCCCTATTACAAAACTAAGTAGAATATTCCATCCTATGTATACACACATCAAAAACATGATCATCCAACCAAGTATTTCACATTAATGTTGGTATGCCATTGACTTATATAGTGTCATGAAAGAAAGTAATTGGTTACCTTAATAATATTTGATACCAATTTTTGTGTTTGATTTGGGTTTCAATTACCTTCGACACCATAATATGGTTAGGTTACCATAAGAATAGAATTGTGTATTTTTGATATGATAGATTGTGATTATAGATTTCTACTCATCTATTTAGGAGTCATATATGGTATCGTTGGAATCATAGACTTCCAAAAAATGATAAATATTGAGAAAAATGATTAAGAGACCCGAATCCGAGTTAAATATGGATATTCACTCAAAAATTGATATTATGGATTTATAGTGTTGGAATAATTTTAGTAGGACACATTGTATTAATTTCCTTATTAAATTAAAGTAAAACTTCAAACTCATATGATAAAATATTCATGTTATAAATATAATATCATCATCTTTTTCATCATTCTTAATTTTGAGATATATGCTATTGAATTGAAGATTATATCTAGTGTCTTGGCCCAAGGCCTTGGAAAAATATTATTTGTAGTCTTGGCACGAGGCCTTGGCTATGTGGTTATGATAGTATGGCATTATGCATTACATCATTATGAATGTGGTTATTGATATTGCATGTGATTATTGGATTAGTAGAATATCCATGTGAATATGTAAAATGGCATTATTTCATTTTATTTTTTCCATACTATGATGAAGTTCAAGTTTAAAAGTATTTTGTTTTAGTTATACATTGCCTTAAATGTTTATTCATATTTATGAATGTTTTCTCTATATTTTTATCCTTACTGTGAATTTGAGCTAACCCCTTTTCAATGTTTTATTATTCCCAGGATGTGAAGAAGTAAATTATGAATGACCTGCAGGGATAGTATGAGGGGATAAGAGTGTAGACTATGGACACAATGTTGTTGTTATTTTCATTATTATGATGTAATGTAAAACTTTTTTTATATATATAGTTTTTCCAAGGATACTAAACTAATCAGTCTTTCAAGATTTGATCTTTCTTGTGATCATGCCAATGTTATGTAATAATACATCGACTCTAGGTAACTGGTGTCGGGGCATTACAAGACTCAGCTGGATCTTCAATTCGAACCAAAACTCTCCCCAAATGACAAATAATAAATGGGGAATCATCCATGGAGGAGAGAAAACACCTTAGTTCTTCAGCCAAGATATATGGGTTTAATGGCGTAAAAAACAAGGGAAAAGGAAAATAAGATCGAAATGGAAAGTAGGAAATTTACACTTTTTCAGGGCCATCCAGTTGGGCAATAATGTTAGCCAAACCATGTGTCTCCCTTTGTCCAAGAGGGGATATGCCACATGGTTAGCCAAACCAGGTGCCAAACATGTGGATCCCTATTTCCAATAGGAGTTAGGAAACATTGTTTTTTGGGCGAAACCACCTGGTTTTTAAAACCATATGGTACCTGTGTGCCATCCTATATCCGAAGTTGTCACCATGTTGAATGGATTACTAGGCTAGATTCACAATATACACTAACCATGTTCCAACCACACACTACGAACTATTTTTCCTCTATTCTCATTCATTCATGTCCCTCAACCAAAAAAACCCCCAAAACACTTTATACTGTCAAATGCCACTTCTTTAACCATAAAAAGTGATTTTAAGTCAAATGTTTAACAGGGATGTACCATAAAAAAATAGCAGGATGCTGCAACCTCACCACCTTATAATATATTTTCCATGAGCCACACCTCTTTGAATTTTTTAGTCTTCTAGAACAAAAATATTGGACCATAGGCCCACTAACGTACCTTTATCACCAGATTTTCCTTTTGAAATTAACCATGTTGAAAAAAAATGCTTAGACATATAAAACAATGATACCCTATATAAAGTTTTCCATCATTATTCAAAAAATAAAACCTGATACTGCTTGACGAAATATACACTTCAACCCATCCTTACCATCACTAACCACAAAAAAGGTTTGGTTCATTCCACTAATACACAGTAAATTAGGATACCCACGAGGAACTATATTATCCTAGGAAATCCAATAAAAACACTCTCAATGTGATCCTCTTGAAAATTTATTGACAAATTTTCATGGTTCCATATCACCCAAATTTTGTTGAAGATCTAACAGCGATTCTCACCTAACATCATTAGAGGAATTATCACGATTCATACCACATCTAACAACCTACCCCAGTCCACAACTCGAAGTCTAACAATCTTAGTTCGAATTCGAGTATCTAGAACGCATAACCTGACATACTATTAAACATATGGGACTCAATTGATTAAAATTAAAGCTAAAAACTATCACCAAAATTGATAAACCAATGTGGATCCTACCCAATTCCATTGAACATGAATCTCTAGTTACATCATTAACTGAATAATTACCCTCTTTTTGGCTTCCCACAATAATATTTTTCCCATAACCACCATTTTTATAGAATATATCACTTCAATGAACGAGAAAATAGATAATTAACCTCATCTCAATTTTCAAATCATGCCCAATGTGTTTTCTAACTCATATGCCTAAACACCCCCAAAGAAACTATCCAACACTTGGATGTGGACCTTTATCGATACCACCTAATTTGGACACCCCCAGTATCCATACTCATTTTAGGGTAATTATATTATCATTTAGGAACCCATTAACAATTATTGAAATGCACTTATCCTCCAATGTTATCCCGATGTGGCTTACAACCCAACACATCTCTTTCATTATTCTATTCTAAGTCGACTATCCACGATCAACTGTCTCAGTTGATTTACAACTTCAATTATTGGTACATTACCACTGTATTTAGAATAAATGCCTTTTCTCCTAAAGAATATAACCAATATCTGCTCACACCTACCAAAGTCATTCTCAATGTTTGGTAAAACTCATTCATCATTACATTCACTACTCTTAAAAACATTATCATGATCTAATGCACCCCCAACACATCTCCATTCTGACCACCCCAATTTTATTTAGAACTAGCTCATGCTCTAACCCATCGTTCGGATTGATCAACAATTAATTCAAGGTCTTCCTAGTTTTCCATTAAGGAACCTGAACATGAACCTCATAAGTTTACCTTTGGCTTCTTGGTGCCACTAAATTAGATTCATAACTTTCTCCAAACATCCATGATTAACAATATGCTCCCCACCTTAGTAAAATCATTCCCACCACTCTCTCAGAAGATTTATCCTACACGGATAATGCCCAATCACATGATGAACACCCAAAACATTGATACATCCATTCCAATTCCATAGTTATAATAGAACAAACAAAAGAATCAACTTGTTCCTAGATTTTTTAGGATGCCACTCATGGCATTCCCCTTTATTCATTTCATCCTGAGGACATCTCCCATTATAGGTTGATGGTTCACTCCACTATAATAATCCTAATTAAAAATTACCACTACATAATCATATTCCCCCAAGAGGCTCCATTTAAAACCAGCACACATATAAGTAGCTAGGCATAAATACATAACTATCTTAGTGTACCTATGACATTTTAATGGTATTGGGAATGATCATGGATGGATAAATGTAACCTAAGAATTCATCGATGAACATAACCACATACTATCAATCACGATGTCTTCCCCCATAACGGGGAAACCTTATCCTTTATGAAAGATCTAGGCTTCCCTGACTTCAAAAATCTCATTAAAATTACATCACCATATCCATAAACAAGACTGTAAGTGAAACCTCACTACCACATCCAGACCCTCCAACTAAAAATCACAACCTAATACTTTCCATGGAACCACTTCTATTACCCCAACAGATTCATTCTATTATGACCATGGTGGTTTACACATATGAATGGACCTCCACACTAAACACAAGTGAAATAATTTGTGTATAACCTACACATCCCTCTATGATCACACAGAAATATGACAATAGTGTATCTCGAGCCACCCGATCATCCATACCAAAAGGCATCATTCCCTTCCAACACGTTCCCATATCTGGACCACCACAATCCCTCAAGGTATCTCACTATCCTATGACCACACTAATACTAACTATAGAATTATTGGATCTCAAATCATGAGAGATATGCTCAATGACTCCTCACTCAACTGACCCTTCCTCTTGGTCTATCTTCCTCACAGGACCTAAGGAATTCCCAACATTCACAACCAACCAACCAAACAATATATAGGAAAGACCAATCATGTGACCCCCACCATCTCAGGTGATACATCCCTACCCGAATCATCAACCCACCCCTTGATAACCACATTCATGATTGCAGAAGATCAATATTGATTTCCACATCGACCATTACCAAGGCCACAGGGCATGGATCCTAATGACATGGAATCTTTCCAAAACCCACCATAAAAAATCCAAAAGAAGTCAAAAACCATCCATGGATGAAACTATGACATAACCCCGATCTTTTATCACACTCAATATCACTATCCATGCATCGATTCCTCCAACATATCACTAACTTGTGAGTCTCATATTAATGAAGCTTCAACATTGGGAATCCTCTTTTTGGGATTACCCTTTATTTTCCAAACCATACGACACATAATGACCACTCAATTTGAAATTTACAGAACCAATAACTTTCCCTCTTCTGTCTCTGGGATATACTCTCACATGGACACATTCTATGCAATCCACATCCAAGGTCAAAATAATCTACCTATATCATACAAAACCGAAATTAATAACAACCCATCCAACCTCCCATATATGTCATCATCAGAAGACCCAATGGTACCAACTATATAAACTAGAGTCACATCAACCAAGGATGGCTGGATCTCCCCCTCTAAGATAGACACCTCAAACCTCAACCGTCTTGATTCCCAATATGGCTCTCCTACCCTCAATCCAATAAATAATGAATCTAATGCATCCCGATATACACTTACTCTAGGCCTCAAACCGGTAATACCCACTCACATACATCAACAACACGATCCAACCACCAACCATAGGGTCTATAAAAATTCACAATCAAAACACATAAGAGTTACCATGTCCACAATATTAGTCAAAAACCCCTATCCCATGGTTAGAGAATCATCAAGGGAACAACAAGAACAACCATTTTACCATTTAATGAAACAAAACGTTGTCTCACGTCAAACAACTATGGTCTCAAACTAGGAAACTCGCTCTATCAAAACCACCCATACACAGGTTCTGATCACAACACTAGGGATACCCACATCCAATATTTCTACTAGTTCAATTATATTTTATCTCCCTTATTAACTAAAAATTACCAAATTAAAATAAAGTGTCCATTTTTGAAAACATTATATTTTCAAGACCCCAATGATTAATAATTTCACTTTTTTATTAAACCAAAATTAAAAAAAGACAAATATTTTTTCAATTTCATATTCCAAAAACATTTTTGGTATCAATTATTTCAAATAAAATTCAATAAAAAAATTATGAGATGAAAATTACACTAGCAGCATGTGAAGCCAAAGGTACTAGCATTCACATGGAGCATACAAATTACATACCAATCATACATGACAGCTATGATGCATGAAATCAGAAAGACCCTCTATCTATACTAGGAGAAGATATAAAACTCATGAATTAACAACCTCACATCCAAGTGATACACTTGAGGTAAAAAATAACACGAAATTGTAAAAGTATAAAAACTTACATAAATTATCATCCTTGGGATCTTGGATTTTCCCTCATACGTGTGGCTGCCGGAACATATAAATGAGTTCATTAACAAGCCCCAAAAATATCATAGTCTCATGTCTTTGATTCCAAAATTATGAAGACAATATAACTGCTATGATAACACATAATAAAATCCTCTACATAGTGGCCAATATATCTAGTGCCCTGGGTTGGGTCATCACAAGACCTCAGGATTGCCTCTCTATCTTCCAGAGGCTTCCAACAAAAAGAACAAGTCTATAGAGAAACAATTGTGAGACTGTACTCGCATATTAGAGTATAAAAATATTTGAAATTAATTTCAATAGATATAATATTATCTGGGAACAAAAAATGGATCGTATATGATAAATTTCAAAATGTAACCAATTATACATGCTTCAACAAAACCTTGAGAATACATGAAATTCCAGGAATTCATACAATATATCCAAGATGAGAACTATAAAAAGACACCAAACATAGACCTCAGTCAAAAACATGTCCTGACAACCCATTCTCTAACATGTCATCTCATGCACAACCAAACAACATGTATTTATCATGAACCCACACCCAAAACAACATGAATGTGCTCAGGTACCCATGTTCCATGGAGGTCTGAGAAACCTATGAGTACCACTCTATATGTCACCAGAGTTGGTTTCTAAATAAACATCTATTTTATAAAATAGTGTTTGTAGAAAACCAATACTTGAAATAAAAAAAGATATAAGGAATCCGTTTAAGTAATTATTTAATATCCATTTTACCCATTAATTTCTCTCGATTAAACCGACAATAATCCAAATCAGGTCCCTCTAGGAATCTATGAAATTTTACAAGGGGTTACACACACATTAACCCCAGGGGGTCACTAATCATAAAATACAACATACCCATTAGATAATAATGTTTTTATGAGAATTATCATCATTTGTCCCATGGGATTAGCATTTAAATTATTTATACTACAGTTTAAAATAGTTAATTACCATGCATAAGGGAAAAGATCATGTTCTCCAACTCACTAGGGTTATAAATTTATAATCAAATATATCACACTTACAACGGAGATTTAGTTCAGGTAGTCTCATCAAATGAAATAGTTAGAGGCATAGAGCATCAGTCTGACTCCCTTAACAATGTATTCAATGGGTGGGGTTTGGAGCCTTAGTCCATCCCATCCCATGGGCATAGAACCATAGGTCAGTACCCCACATACCAAACCATGTTCACATGAATCTTTAACCATTTAACTCATATACCGTTTCACATACATATTCAAATAATAACATATTGTTCAAAATTTAGAATTCATGTATACCTAAATCACACACTTCAAATACCCATGGACAAGTTACCATTTGAAAATCGTATCTCATTAACCTTTTAACATTATTCCAAACACTCCCTCATTCCATTTTTTCTATTTAACACAATTAACATAAACATAATTTACACACCATTTATTACCGACACAAACCATAACTATTAAACATATCTATATTTATGTCTAAACCTTGATATGTAATTTCTTTAACTATTCCCATTTATCATTTAGTTCATATCAAAACAATGTTAACATGACAATGTAGTGTCCATGGGTTCTATCTCACTAGATTATAGATAAATTACATAATTATGGTTCTAATGTATATTTAAGACCACATCAAGGTAAAAAAAAATTCAAAATAAATATTTAAAATCTTCTTAAAGACAAAAATTAAAAAAATTTCCTTCCACTTTAAAAACTAAAACATGCCCAAAGTCAATCATTACAATTTTAATAATCCAAAACAACAATTAAAAAAATTAAAAAAAAATAAATTACCATTATTCTCATCTAAAAAATAATTTTAAATCTCTTATAAAACCACTTTTTATTAAATTTTAAGTAAATATTTCTTTCCAAAATATTTCCCACCTTCAACATAATTTTCGATCAATAAATATAATTTCAGTTCAAACCCTTAACATACCATAAAAATCATTTGAAACATATCAATAACTTACAAAATAAAACTTATAAACTGTCCCAATCAATCCCTTGACCTTAACCTTAAATCAATTACATTTTCACCACCCATTTCCCCTTACAGTACCCCTATCTAAGGCTTTAATAAATTTTCCCCCAATTATAAGGGTTATTCTTACCCCAAGGGAAGCCTTAGGTTTATTATCACATCGTCTAAAATCCCTATAGGTTTCAATATGGTTCTCTCAAATTAATCTATGTTCCATGTAATATCACACCACTAAAATAAAATAAAAAAACAAAACTAAGTTCATTAGCTCTACTATATAATCATAAAAAACATCAATACTATAGGAAGAATATTTATGAACACCAACCACATGCTCGAATATTGTAAATATCCAAATGAAAATCCTTGATTCGAAATGAAAAAACTCTAAATACCCAACATAGAAACTTCTATAAAATGGAGATTTTTAGGGATTCAGAAGGAGTGTAAAGATTCTACTAGACATACTCTATAAAATATAGTGAGTAGGAGTGTCAGACTCACCTGGATCTTCAATTTTCACCCAAATTCACCTCAAATTTCCAATAATTGAAAGAGATTCATCCACAGATTAAGAAGGATCCCTAAGTTCATCACCCAAGATATAGGGTCCGAATGGGGTGAGAAATGAGAAAAGGGGGAAATATTGCTGGGAGAGATAAATTGAAATTCATATATTTTAAGGGCTACATATTTTGTCTGCATAGTTATCCAAATCGTTCACCAACTGTGTGGCACCCTCTTTCCATGAAGGGATAAGTTACATGGTTTCCATTTGTGACTTGGATGGTTTGGAAAGTCGTGTCGTAACCGGGTGCTTACCTCTATCCAAAAGGATCACCATGTTGTATAACTTCATATACTATGTGCACAATTTACACTAACCATTTACCAAACATTTGCTACGCACTGTTTAGCATTTTATCTCCTCCTTTCTGGTCCTACATCTATAAAACACTCCAAAAACACCTTATACTATCGGGAACCACTTCATTAACCTTAATAAGAAATTTTATCCAAATAATAACAAGTAATTACCTTAATAAAAGATCACGATCTTTTATGTTACATCTTTGTAGATGAATATTCATGACATTACAGAAACACACACCTGAGGACCATTAAAGTTTAGTTCCTTTGGAAACATGGAACACAATCATCTATTATGATGTATGATTTTCAATGTTTCTCGCATGGGTATTCCATTTAGTAATTTTTATTTACATACCCTACATAACACCTTTCTTCATAACATGGGGAAAAGAAACTTTAGAAAGGGTGTTCTAATATGATCATTTTTCTTAAAAAAATGGGAATGTATAAACATAACATGATAATAAGGGTAAGAAAATGTGAAAATAACATATTAAAACAATATAATAAATATAAAAGATAGAAATCATTATTCATGACATAAATATTTTAATTTCATTGTATATGAATCATAAGAAATTCCAATAACATGTGTCATGAGAAAATAACATTGGAAAAGATTAGAATTGTGGAATACATATTATCATAGTAAATCCTTTCTTTAGTATTCAATCATCATTTCCATGACTTATCATAGAACTCTATAGGATTCTACTCCTCCTCATCTAGACACACCACTGTACCTAGTGTATTCCCTTTCCTCATAGTTGAATTGATTCACTCTCCACATTATGATTGCAGTTTATATAATCTCCCAAGACCATCATAGTGGTAAAATTACATTACTAAAATTGGTTTACTCTTCATTCCAGTCTTGTATATGTACAGATATATAAATCCTTACCCAATTAATTATTAGGAGATATAGGTCCCTCCTATATTTGTTTAGAATGTAATAATGGTCCTTGGTTATAACATAACCAGATCCTTTTTTTATAACATCACCACCATTAAATAATGAAAATCAATCAAATGTTCTCTACAAGATCACAAAACATTCACCATATAACAACCAATGATATGAAATAGGTTCCATGAAAATGTATTAATATCATAACTTGTTCAAAATAGAATGGTTTCATAATCATTACAACATTTATTCTGTTGATAACCCATGTAATGAATAAGGTTTCATAACCATTTTATCATGTTATAACATATGGATTAGAAATAGGTTTCATAAATATTTTTTCTATCATAAAAATATGCCATTTCATGAATGAATATTATTGGTAGCATTGGATCATTTACCCAACATAGAATTAGTAATGTCAAAGGATATCATCATTGGTGGATAGTGATTTTGAATGTTCATTTCAAACAAATCTATAGTAAAATAAATTTTATTTTAAAAAATATTTTTAAAAAATATAACACATTTTTAAAATATTAGTTATTGAAAATAACTATTAAAAATTATAAATGAATCATTAAAAAAAAATTTTTAGGAAAATATATTTTCAAATTTTAAAATAACTTTGTAGAACAAAACACACTTTAAAAATCCTTTTCATAATTAAAGTGATTGTTTCAAATCTAATAATTTACTAAATATAAAATAAATCATTTTATTTGAAAAATAATTTCATAACATGTAAAGGAATCATTATATCATTAAGCAGCCATGACATAGGGAAATATTATTCATGTAATGCATTTAAAAAACAAATATTATATCCACATTTTTTGTAAAATCCAAATGGGAATTGCTTAGAAAATGAAAGAAAATATTCTTTTAAAAATAGTTTGAAAAAATTAAAACATGGTATTTTTTTAATAAATCATTTTAATAAAGTTATTTCAAATAACTTTTTATAATACATGGTTTCAGAATAAAAATAATTTCTACCAAAAAATAATTCATAAAAATATAATTTTTCAAATAATGAGTATATTATGAAATGGAAATGAAGGAATAAATTTAATTCCCATGAAAAAAATCATGATAAATGTCACAAGTTTATTTAGAGAATGATAAAAATATTTTACGATAAAAAAACATAATCATAATCAACTATGATAAAAGATGACATTGTAACATTAAATTATTTGCAATTTGGAAACATTGAATCATAATCCCCATTATAGAATAACATAATATGGAACATAAAATATGATAAGGGTAAATAAATTCAAGATATTATATGCCTAATTGGTTATATATAACACTCGTGACATAATATATGTTCCTAGCATAACGTATTTCCCAAAGAAATAAAATTAAGACAAAAATCCATTACCTATTTGGAATCTTTTTAATAGAAATCCCATGAATGAGAGATACCCAAAATTATATGTAAATGAAAATACATTTATGTATAATAATCATTAAATGCATTCATGGTGATTAAATACAACACATAAAAAATGATGTGGAGTATATGGAATCTTTCTCATCGAAAATAAATGTGATCCAAAAAATATCATACCTTATGACTTTACGTTTATCATACTTATTCAGGATTCACGTAAAATAAATATCTGTTTATTAAAAATATATTAAATAATTATATTTATATATAACCATTTACAAATTGTTTTGTTATAGCCTTTTATTACCCATTTATTAACTATTTCATGTTAAAGTCTTGTTTTTGGAAACAATTGATTTGATTTTCATAGATGTTTTTACTTTTAATTTTTGGTCTTCTTAGATAGATCAAAGTTAAATAACATCTAGAATTTAAAAATTGATATATATATATATATATAATTTATATTATATATATAGTGTAATCTATAAAATTATGTGATAGGAAATACAATACTATGTTCATGGAGATAGTAATCCGAACGTATGCAAGAATGTTGTTTACATTTTCATTTGGAATTGAAATAATTAATACTAAATGATATATTATCTATTGAGAATAATTATTAGGCCATTTATATAAAAATTTCCCCGTAAAAAGATCCTTATTACATTCCCTATAAAGTGTGAATGAATCACACAACTTTGTAAGGTGTTAGTGCATCGGACACATGACCGACATTAACATATTCCAAAAAAACGAATCATATGAAGGTATCTAGGATATAATAACTCTATATTAATAATTATATCATAAATATCATATATAAGTAATAAATAAATCAGAATTTTTATTTTTAAATTTTATTAATCGAAAAACAAAATGCATCACTTCACTAGGCTAGTTTCCTCCACACACACAAATGATGACTTCGTAACCCATTTTATTGAAGTGGAAAAGGTTGTAGGTCATTAAATTAACATAAAAATAAAATATAATTATGTTACTATGTCATAATTTTATAATAATAATTTAGGGTTTCGTATGATGAAATAAAAAAACACGTTGATGAATGCTACTTTTTCTTCTGGTATCCTCTTAAGTCTAGAAAAAACCCTCCATAGGTTAGCTTTCTATACTAAATGAGGATTCTTGGATAAGAGGATTTATTAATTAAAATTATTTTGGAAGGTAATTTAAAAAACAAAATGGTTTTATAATGTTATTAGTAGATAATAGGGGATACCTTCTATAAGTGGGGGAGGTGATATATTGATCATCACATTTAATACATTACCATTAGATCACTTTTGTGGAATACTTACTAAATTATACAATAAATTCCAAAAGACCATATTATTTTAGTGTCATTGGAAAAATGTAAACATAAAAACTACTACATGAATGAGCTATATTATCTCCCACAAGGATATCCAAGCCTATAACCCTTCTTAGACCTTTCATATAATCAATATATCATGATAAAATGGGGAAGGAATCACAATAAGTTGTGAGATGAGATGCTCAGAAAGGGAAATCATGGAATAAATGTAAGAATAATCATGATAATAAGGGTATTATAATATGATAATTAATATAAAAGATCCCACCGACATATCAATGATCATAAACATGAATTCATTCATAACTCATGGTAGTTCATAAGAAATTAATCATATGTAAATAAAGAAAATAAGCCACAAATGCATAACAGAGTAATAAACCATGGAATGTTGGCAGACAGAAAAGAATATATAATGATTTCTATAGTATGCAAGGCATCAAATCTATGGTCATATTAGTGGAAACATTACATTAATAAATTGGGTTCACACTCCATTCCAGCCCCGTATTACCTAACCAAGCTCACTCAACGTTCCATCCCTGTAATACTAAATTGAGTTCATTTCTCATTACAAACATATTGTAGAAAACTTATTTCATTTATCATTACATACATTTCTATATCATGAGATATAACAATTTTTCCCCATACCTGGGAGGTAGATATAGGTCCCACCCATCTCATAATGAAATCATCTAAACATGTTGTTGACGCTCCTTTTGTCACAGAATCTAAAGATCAGAAAAGGGAATATATGAGCTCAAAGTGATTCAACCTTTGAAGAAAACATCAAAAATCAACAAAGGTATGAACAAAGGATCAACATCAACTGCACCGCGCAAGTTATATCGATGTCGCGCAAGTACACTTGCGCGATGATCTTGGTCGCGCAAGTGACTTGCGCGACCTAAATGATAACCGCCCGGTAACCGCCCGGGGTCTTTTTTTGCCTATAAATAGACCCTGTGGGCCCCCCATTCGGGAGGATCTTTTTCCAGAAACTCGGATTGAACCTCCCGACGCCCAAGTCTCTTCTCAAAGCTTCCGGAACACTTCTAAGGTAAATTCTTTCCTAGAACGGAAGATCTAAAGAGAAGAAGGAAGGCCTAAGTGTTGAAACATATCAAACACTTGCGCGCCGACTTATTTCCTTCAATATAACTTGCGCGTCCTTTTCTGGAAGAACCTCAAGAAAATTCTAAAGGGTTTAAAAAAGAGTCTCTCAAGTATTTCAAATGCTGGTTGAAAATCGCGCAAGTACACCATGGGCCGTGCAAGTATACCTGCGCGACCAATACTTGCGCACCCACGGAAGACTTGCACGCCTTTCAAGACTTGTGCGCGCCTACCTTTTTGGGTGCCTTTCTTGCCTATTTCACCCCTCTTAAGCCATTTCACCTTTCCTATTCAAGATTCAGTCTTCATGATACACTTCAAAGCCATTTATGGCATGATTTCTTGATTTGACTTCCTTATTTGAAAGGAATTATGTGGAATATTTCTCAAAACATAGTGATTTATTCATCTTTATGTCACCAAAGATTGAGAGTTCATTCATTCAACTTCATCCTTTAAGATGAGAGAATCCTAACCTGGGTCTCCTTTTCAGGAATAATCCCCAGTTATAAATCCTTTAATCTGGGCATCCTCCTCAGGAGTAAGCCCCAAACATTAATCCCTAACCTGGGTCTCCTTTTTCGGAATAAGACTCAGTCATAATCTTGGGCTTCCTTTTCAGGAGTAAGCCCTAAGTCCCCTAACCTGGGTCTCCTTTTCAGGAATAAGACTCAGTCATAATCTTGGGCTTCCTTTTTAGGAGTAAGCCCTAAGTCCCCTATCCTGGGTCTCTTTTTCACGAATAAGACTCAGTCATAATCTTGGGTTTCCTTTTCAGGAATAAGCCCCAAGTCCCCTAACCTGGGCCTCCTTTTCAGGAATAAGTCCCAGTCATAATTACGGGCATTCCTTTTCAGAAGTAAAACCCAATCATAAGTCCCCTCCTAATTTGGGCATCCTCCTTAGGAGTAAGCCCCAAGATTAGAGTATTCAAATCTCCATAAAGCACATATACCTTTATGGACCCTTTTCCTGGATTTTCTCCCTAAAAGTTAATCCTAAACCTTCATCTATTTGGGAAGTCATACATACATAAGCCCCAAACAATTTCTTATGATTTCATCTTTCATGGCACAATTGTCTAAATTTTACCAATGCCTCTTGTTTGTCACACCGAGCATGACTCACGCGAGCTTAGATTGTAAAAGTAATTATGACATTCTTCTTTGAGCCATCAATCATAAACATCATACTCCATTACTCGAACTACGTGGGTTCTGATTCCTTTTCCAAAACAAAGGATACGTAGGTAGCCCATTTATGGGTTCGATCCCAACTTTGAAATAATCTTTGTCCTTCTGAATGACGATAAACTTCAAGTGTCCCACTGAATGGCTTAAAAACCAGCCGGGTCAACATAATGACCAAGAGACTTTTATATAAATGTTTTGAAGGATACCATTGACCAAGAATCTCTAAACAGATATAGATGATTCTCTATTGATGAAGAACCTCTAATACATATAAAAGATTCTCTAAATTTCTTGCATATTTAATCATTGATTGTTTAAAACTAAAGGAAAGCTCATTTTATACTTGGTAATGTAATTAGGATTCACAAACATAACTTAAATCTATAAAGAGAGTCCCGGAGTAGACAATAATTCCCCTAAAAAAGGTGTGATGAGTCCGACCTCCCATCCTCTCGACCAATGAAAATTCCTAAGCCTTATTAGTCCACAAGCTAATGAGCGCCTACCTTTGGAAAGTAGGTCCAAATGGATGTGGAATCATTGGATGTTTCCGTTTCTACGAACAAACCCATTAGAAACTGATCGGAATGTTTGAATCTCTCGTCCAGGAGGTCATCCTCGGATCCCGTGCGAAACAAAAATGGTGAACCCGACGTGAATCCTTAACGAAGTTAAAGTGATGTTTTTCTTATTTGTTAGGCCCCATGGGCCAAACAAATCAATCATTGACATGTGCTCATCCAAAAGATGTAGCGGCCAGATTCATCTTGATTACGTCTGTTATATGGAACAAGCACCCTTTTTTCTCAAGATCTTCTGCAAAATGGCTTTCCTTAAATTCACCCCTGTGAATACTGCTATTGTGAAAACCTCTACTGTGAGGTCTGCTGCTGTGAAAACCTATGTTTCTACTCCTTCTGGAACGTCATCCGCTCTGAGGATGACATCCCCAAATCATCGTCTTCAACGCTGGGTTTCTAATGCACTGGTTAAGGAGTACCGTCGCAACGGTACTATCCCAACTCTGGAGGCTGCTCGTCAAGCCTTCCAGGTTAACAACTCTACCTGGTCGTCGGGACAACGGCGGCCAGCAATCAAGAAGCAGGCGGTGCTGACTACAGTCTCCAACCGTTTCGGGTCGTTATCCCCGGAACGCAATTTCCATTCACTCCCTTACTATGAGGAAGTGAATGAGCAGGTCCCTCAGGTCCTTAGTTTAAAAAGACAGGAGTCTTTCCCGAGAGCTCCCATCAACAATCGCCTCCAGACTCGTGCGGTAGTGCTCCCTCAACATGATGAGGGTACCGACTCCAGGCATTCAGCTCAGGTTCCTCGAACCCGAGCAGGCAAGATGAACCGCCAGAGAAGGAATCCGGTTAACAATAGGCAGGTTGTCATCCCTGCCATCTCCGGAGAAGTCCACCAACCTAACTAGGTGGCAAACAATGAGCAGGCATACACACCTGTCCGTTTTAATTCCACTGTCCAGCAGACTCGTCTGGCAGCATCAAGCCAATCCCGCCAGGCAATTCCGGCGGAGTACTATAGGCAGGAACATTCACCGGCCTATACATCACAAGTTAGTCAGCAGGCTCGTCTGACTACATATGATGGATCTCGTCAACCACGTTTGGCGAAGTGTAAACAGCAGGCACATACACCTGCTAATACTAATCAAGCCTACCAACAGTCTCGCTTGGTAGTGCACGGAGAAGTCAGTCGGAAAGTCCCGACGACAAACAGGAGGCAGACTCAACTCTCTGCCTCCACAGTTGAGTACTTTCAGGATTCACTGACAGGAAAAGGAGGACAGGAGCAGGCACATACACCTACTCCAAGCCCGGAATGGACGTATATCCCCGTTCCGGCGGCTGAAGTCACCAAACATATTTTGTCAATGGTGAAAGAGTAGAAGCAAATTCCTGCTCCTATTCTAGATGCTTTCCAGGATATCATAACAGCTTCAGCATCATCACAGGGACTGACAGATAAATCTATCCCTAGCAATGGAGTGACACATCAATGATTCACTCCGGAACAGACAAACACATCTGTTCCAGTCCAAGAGGGTTATGGGGAATACTCCCCCATATCATACGGACAACCAAGTCAGGCACATACACCTGATTTGAGTGGAGATCGTCAGCCTAACCTGACCATCTTTTTTGATCAGGCACATACACCTGCTCAGAGCAATCACTTTCATCATCAAGTGGTTTCTAAAGCGAGTAAGAAGGAATCTAAGAAAAATATCTTCCCAGGACAGTCAGGAGATCAAAGGCCAATCTGTAACCAAGCCTTACTCGATGTTGGAGTTCTTGAAGCCCTCAGACATTTATCTGTCGGAATTCAAGATTCTACTCCCTCAGTTCCCAATAACGGGAACACTAATTCTGAAGGTCTTCAACAGACACTTCCTCATGAAGACTTGCTTCATGAAAGTTCGGTCAATCTTGAAGTTTCATCTTCAGATGAGAGCCACAGGAACCCTCTGTGTGGTCAGAAGACCAAGGAGCAAGAGATTTCATCTTTTTCTGTAACCCATCATGACGGTCCTCCTCATGGTGATGAACTTCGCTGCGAAAGTCCTCTCCGCAGTAGTGATTCACGTTGCCTTGAAAATTCTTCAGAAGGCAATGTAGTGACGAGAAAGCCCTCATATCTTGAGGCACTTGCAAATGAGAAACCAGTCATGTCTGATGCTTTATCGCTAGCAGGTGAAACTCTTTCTCCATCAGAAGATAGCCTGGGGTTCGGGTTATTCTCCGAACCATCCCTGGGTCATTCATCTTCCAGCATGAATAGTGATTTCTCTACCAATCTTGTTGAATCCGATGAAGCAACAAGGAAACACCAACTCTGGTCCAAATAGGTAGAAGAATCTTCATTTAATTATAAAGAGGAAATGCTGAACATGAGAAAAAAAACTAGCAAAAGGTGATGTACCAGTCATGTTTTGGCCTTTGGCTGACTCCCAGAACAACATTCCAAAGATGTTGACGGATGATGGAATCCATGATATTCGCCTCAACATATGGAAGACTCTTTGTCAATTAAAGAAGAAGGTATTATCTTACGATGAATATGAAAATCATCTTAAGATAATAGAAGGGCTACAACGTCAGATTGATTTGGCATCTCTATCAGTCTCTCGGTATCCGAAGGCTGAAAAGAAACAGAGAACCCTTCAACGTTCATGCCTTGGCGCACTAAGAAAATTGCGTCAGTTAATTTCCAATGCTCCATCTGATGTTCATATCAGAGGATGGGGTGTTCATGGAGCACTACATTTCACAGTGCTTTTCGGTCAGCAAAGCCTGCCGAAAATGGTCTCATGCAATGTTATTGCCCATGGCCGGCCACAGTCAATGGGCTTTGTTCACAATCAAAAGCTTGCTCAAGAACAGGCTTCAACTAGTTCCTCTCAAAATCAAGTATATAGAGAACAAGTTGTTGAATTTCTCCTACATCAAGCAAGCGAGAATATTGCACAAGCCTCTCGTCTGGAGCAAACACGTCATCAAATGACAGAAGTTTTGGAAATCATCCAACGATCTGTTGAACCAGGTGATAAAAGTGGATACAGGTTAATGCATCAAGCAAATTTCCGAACTAAGATTTGCAAGATCAAGATAGATTTTAAGAAGATCTCAGACATAGCATGTCAAGAGACACCCCAGCTTGTCAGACTGGGGACTTCTCTAACCCAACCCTCAGAGTCACCAAATGGGATTTGAGGAGTTGAGCGGAAACAGTAGGAACATCCCCAGTCCACCGGAGTGGGGACTTTTTCAAATCGTCAATCCCTCCCTCAGAGAAAGTCATTATTCTCTCGATTAGGGAATAAGCCTCAAGAGGAACAAAGAGCCAAGCTATCAAGAGATTCTCTCCAAGTGACGGTTCTCCAAGAAGTTCCTGAGGGATCAAGTCAACGGAATGCCATGTCTCATCATGGACATAGAAAAGACAATATCACAGAAATGATGATAGAATGGATTCCATGCAATATGCATCCATTAATTTCATCAATGCCGTTGCTGCTGATTCACCAGATGAGGCTCAATAAGAGGGATCAGACGAAGAGGTTCATGCTCAAGAAGTTGCGCACACAGACCTAAATGAAGAAGGTGTGCGCACACGTAATCAAAGGCTTACCCAAAATCTGGGTATTCCTTCAAGTAACCCACTTCCCCCTCTCCGAAAAGGATCCAATAAGGGGAAAGGAAAGAATCAGGTTACTTCTCACCCTTCCTCTGAAGGAGGTCAATTTCTCTCATTAGAGAAAAGGTTTGCACAACAGGAGGAAGAAATGAAAGAATTAAGAAGGTTGAATGCAGAACTACTTCAGAGTAGTCTTCTTCTTAAGAATGCTGAAGTCCGACAGCCGAAGAAATTTTTTGTAACTACTGAGATGGATAAAGAATATCCTCCTTTATCAGTACACCCACAGAGGTCTAATCCTACAGGTCAAACACAACAACGGTTGGCAGCACTACCATCAGTTGCAGCACCAACCACCACGTCTGTCCAAGCTCCATTCATTGAACATACCCAAAACCAAGTTAAACCTGACGTTTCTCAAAATTTAATAACTACTATTGAGTCATTAACATCTCGGTTAGAAACTATGGAAGGGAAACGGGCGCAAGTTCAACCTGAAAAAAAAGTTTACCCTGAATGGGTACATTCAATTTCTCCTCCATCCAGTTTTGGAAACCCTGTTTTCCCTACTTTCAATGGATCAGGCGACCCTGAACAACATTTGACACATTACGTGTCTTTTTGTGATCCTATGATGGGAACTCCAGAGCAGCAAGAAGCAGTGAAACTCAGATGCTTCGTGCGAACCTTGCAAGGACCAGCTTTTGTCTGGTATACAAGCTTGCAATCCTGGTCAGTCATCGGATGGGAGGATCTTCGTCAAAAATTCCTTCTTCAGTTTAGCTCAACTTTGCCAAAAACGACTGTTTTCGATCTTACAAACTGCAAGCAAAGTAAAAATGAAAGAGTCTCTGATTTCATTGCTCGTTGGAAGGGATTAACGTATTCCCTGAGTTTAGAACTCCCTTAGGAGGAATTGTTGCCAATCTGTGTGGCAAATTTGCGTGACGAATTACGCACGCCATTGATCCCTGTGAAATACACAGGAGGGTTTCGAGACCTTACTTCAATCGCTCAGTAGATTGAAGATTCCCTTATACAGGCTAAGGTTAAATCTCGTGTAATTCCATCAGCTCCAGGAAGAAGAATGGGTAAAGCAGAAACTGCTACAATTATGCTTAAACAAGCACCTGTACCTATATCTCCTTCAAAACCTTCATCTTCTCGAAGGACTCCACCTCCTGAACGCCAACAACAAAGGCATTTTCGTCCAAATGATCAAAGAGATCAATGACAAAAAAAATTTGAGGATATGAAGAGTAAAACATACTCTTTCCGAAGTGAGCATGTTCCTGGTTACTTCATTTCAGCTCTGGAAAATAATTTGGTTCAATTACCCGTGCCCAAGAGGCCAAACAAGGAAGGAGATGAAGACCGTCCCAATTATTGTCCCTTTCATCAAATTTTGGGGAATCCCATCCAAGAGTGTTTTGTCTTTAAAGACCTCCTGCAAAAGATGGTCGACTTGGGACAAGTCAAATTGAAGGGTTATTCAGCTCATGTAGCGTGTATTACCGCAACAGATCCAGAGGAAGGAGGCGAGTGGCAGGAAGTCAAAAGAAAAACTGCGAAAAAATATGATGATTGGATGGTTAGAAAGACAATCAATCGGACCCATTCCATTTTGCGAAAACAATTGAAGAAGCCAATTGTGTCTCCTACAAAGGCTGCAGTAAAGCCTCCATCAAAAGACAAATCCTCAAAAGGGCAGCGCAATTCAAAAAAGAAATAGGAATCATGAGAAGATGAGTATGTATCAAAGCCTAAATTGTCTTTGACTCTGGTAGATTTCATGCCATCTACTTCAGAGCCACGGGCACCGTCCCACCAAAAGGCACAGCCTAAACAGGCTAACCAGGAAGAGTCTTTATCAGACGAAGAGTTAATCTTTGGTTCTGTTAATATGATTCAATTAACAGATTCATATTCCAGTCATGATGAGCCTGAATTCCCTGTATCAAATAAAGGAATCTGAAGAGGTTCTAGAGGTTCCGGATATAGGGGAAGACGTGGATCTTTCCAAATCCACTACTCTTATTTTACCCCTACTAGCACTGTATATGCTGCAGAAACTCGTGGTAGAGCCCTTCAGCGAGCTCAAAAAGAACAAGCAAGTTCTTCTGCCAATGGCCAACTCAATTTTGGCACAGTTCTTTTGGAAGACTGATTAAAGGTTCCATCTTCTTTATCTCAGTAAGTAAATGGATCTAATCAGTCTAATCTTCCAAAACCGAGGATGTTGCCAACTTCAATACAAGATGCATCAGCTTCCAAAGAATCTGCTTCCAAGGTACCTGATAAACCACATATTCCTATTGGGAAACGCAGACCTCTAGATCAAAAGTATGATATATTGAAACACTTGGCCCAAGTACCATCCATGTTATCAATTTTGGATGCTTTGAATCTGTCAAAAGATCTTCGGGAAGCACTCATCGAAGCTTTGTCAAGTCCTCAGGAGTTTGAAGCTGAAATTGCTGCAGTTGAAATCTATCACATAGAGAATAATCCTGCAGAATTCCATGCAGTGATATCTTTTACTGATAAAGATGAAGATGATGTTGTGCATGGGCACATAAAACCTTTGTACTTATCTGGCAAAGTCAATGGTATAGATGTTCGAAGAGCTTTCATTGACAATGGTTCAGGAGTCAACCTCATGCCCATTCGTACACATTGTCGATTGGGCCTCACAGAATCTGATTTATCTCCATCTACCATGATGTTATACGGATATGATAAAAATGAACAAGAACCACTGGGAGAAGTTACACTCAGAACTCAGTTTGGAGATCTTGTATCCAATTCGGATTTCATGATTGTTGATCAAGACCCAGCTTTCAATATCTTGCTTGGAAGACCCTGGCTACATCAGCATGCAGCTATTCCGTCATCATACCATAAATGTCTCAAATACTGTTTCGATGGTCAAGTTGGAACATTGTATGGTTATAAGGCCCCGTTCAAGACATGTGAGTCTCAATACATTGAGGCGGAATTTTATCACATGATGGGAAGAGAAAAATCTACAATGAAGGAAATTACCAAAGTTTATGCTCCATATGGTTTGGAAAAAATTCCAATAAATCCATTTTCACATGTGAGTACAGATTATGTGTTACCTATCAGTCAAATTGAAAAAATAGGCCCAAATCAAAATACTCTTATGGAAAGATCCATAATGTCAATTACGGCAATCGAGCCAGACAACATGGGAGAAATTGGTAACTTACCAAGCAGCGATGAAAGCATAAGTGGTGACGTTTTCATTTCGTCTACTGAAATCCAACAAGTCTATACTTCACTAATCAGGCCAGAAGAAGTTATAGCAACACCAGAGGTGAATAATGATGTCGATTCTCAATCCATCATCTCCTCTTTATTTCCCAAAGAAGACCCTTTATCATCAATAGGGGCGGAAATGGAAGCTTCTTCTTCAAAATGTGAAAATTTTGACATCACTTATGATCATGAGAATTTCTTTTTATCATCTACTTTGCAAGTAGAAACGGAAGAAATAACACATGATAAAGAGGAAGAGGAAGATCTTAGAGATGTTCCTCCAGCATTTGAAGAGGGTATCTCTACCACTGTGGATGAACTCAGAGAAGTAAATCCGGGTACAGAGAAAGATCCATGACCCACATTAATTAGTGCGGCCATGACCCTTGAAGAGCAAGAGATGTATATTTCTTTTCTAAAGCAAAATAAAGATATTTTTTCTTGGAATTATACAGAAATGCCTGGTCTTGATCCTGATGTTGCTACTCATCATTTGGGTTTACCAAAAGAACATCGAGGATTCAAGCAAGCCGCGAGAAGAACACACCCAACCTATGCTTCAAAAATTGAGGCTGAAGTGAATAAGATTATCAAAGCTAACTTCGTCAGAGAAGTTCAATATCCTAAGTTGTTGGCTAATATTGTCCCTGTAAAGAAGAAGAACGGACAAATTAGGTTTTGCATCGATTTCAGAGATCTTAATCGGTATTGTCCTAAAGATGATTTCCCAGTTCCGATTACAGAACTCTTAATTGATGCGACGGCTGGCTATAAAGTACTTTCTTTCATGGATGGATATTTTGGATATAATCAGATCCGAATGGCCCCAGAAGATGAGGAATATACAGCCTTCAGAGCTCCTCAATGTGTGTTTTGTTACCGGGTGATGCCCTTTGGTTTAAAGAATGCAGGTGAAACATATCAACGCGCCATGCATCGTATCTTCAAACCTCTTTTAGGGAAGTTTGTTGAATGCTATGTAGATGATTTGGTGGTTAAATCCAAACAACGTTCTAATCACTTGGCTGATTTGGAAGTCATATTCCACAAGCTTCGACAAAATAATTTGAAGATGAACCCCTTAAAATGTGCTTTTGGGGTAACCTCAGGAAACTTCCTCGGCTTTGTTGTACCCCATCGTGGTATTGAAGTCGATCCTGAGAAGACCAAATAAATCCTTGGTATGTCACCTCCTCAGAATTTGAAAGAATTAAGAGGACTTCAAGGACACTTAGCCTATATTCGGCGTTTCATCGCCAATTTGGCAGGTAAAAGTTTACCCTTTACCAAATTATTGAAGAAAGGAGTCACTTACCAGTGGACTGAAGAATGTCAAGAATCATTTGATGTTCTCATGAAATACCTCTTGAGTCAACTAGTACTCATGCCACCTGTTGAGGGTAGACCTCTTATCCTCTATGTGACAGCTTTAGAGCGATCATTGGGTGCCTTTCTTGCTCAAAAGAATGATGCTGGAAATGAAAATAGTCTCTACTATCTCAGTAGAACTATGATTGAAACAGAAACCTGGTATTCAAGTATTGAAAAGTGCTGCCTAGCATTAGTCTTTGTAGTTCAGAAACTGAGACACTACTTGCAACATCATGAGGTCCAATTGATATCTCGTAATAATCCGCTCAAATTCATCCTTAGTCGTCCAATGCTTACAGGACGTCTGGAAAGGTGGGCGGTTATTCTACAGCAGTTTGACATCCAGTATGTGTCTCAAAAGGCAATTAAGGGCCAAGCTCTGGCTGATTTCCTGGCTAAACATCCTTCAGTGGAAGACACGTATTCAGATATCGAACTCCCTGATGAGGAAGTTTTTTCTATTCAAGAGAGTCCTCAAACATGGGAAATGTATTTTGATGGTGCTTCTAGAAGTCCAACAGGGAAGAAAATGGAAAATCCTAAATTCAACAAAGTTGGTTTAGGAATTGTGCTCATTTCTCCAGATAAGGCATTGTTACCTTATTCCTTTTTGTTGTGGGAAGGTGGTACCAATAATGAAGCTGAATACTAAGCTATCATTACAGGCTTGGAGTTAGCGCTTCAAGCACAAGTGAATCACTTAAAGGTGAAAGGTGATTCAGACCTGGTAATCAAACAAGTCAATGGGGATTATGCCATCAGAAAAGAAGAATTAATCCCTTTGTATGATTACGTCAGAGAATTAATGTCGGAATTCCCTTCAGAACCAACATTTTCTTATGTCCCAAGATCAAAAAATGCTCAAGCTGATGCACTGGCTAATATAGCCACAGCTTTAGCAGATCCAAATCGGGACGAGACAACCATCTATATTGCCCACCGTCGTGCAATTTCACCTTATGTTCAAGTCCGAACAGAGGAAATTAATGAAATTAGTCCCATTCCTGAAACGTATGGTCATACTACAGGATGGATGTCACCTATCAGGGAATACCTTCAAAATGGAACACTTCCACCTGATAGAGCCGAGAAAGAACAAATCCGACGACGTGTGGTCAATTTTACTCATAATGATAGCCCAAACCACCTCGAGAAAATTCTCTACAAACGTGGTTTTGATGGAGTTCTCTTCAGATGTATTGATGGTGAAGAGACAATGGCTGTCATAAAAGAAGTGCATGCAGGAGTTTGTGGTGCCCACCAGTCTGGACATAGACTATCTGATGAAATTCGAAGGCTTGGATACTTTTGGCCCTCAATGATACAAGATTGTGTTGATTTCTCAAAGAAGTGTCATTCATGCCAAGTATATGCCAACTTCATTCATAAACCTCCAGAGTTGCTTCATACAGCTAAATACTCATGGCCATTTTCCACATGGGGAATGGATGTGGTGGGACCTTACCCTTCAGCTACGGCCAATCAGTTTAAGTACATTCTTACTGCTACTGATTTCTTTTCCAAATGGGCAGAGGCAGTACCTCTCAAAGAAGTCAGTTCTAAATGCATTGTTAGCTTCATCAAGTCTAACATCATTACTAGATTTTGTGTCCCTCATACCATATTGACGGATAATGGCACAAACTTCTATTCTTTTGAGGTAAAGAAATTGTATCAAGAATACAACATTAAGTCCAACCATTCATCTTGATATCATACGGCGGCTAATGGCCAGATAGAAGCCTTCAACAAGACTCATTCAAATATACTGCAAAAGATGGTGGATAAAGATAAGAGGTCATGGCCTGATAAAATCTTTCATGCTTTATGGGCTTATAGGACTACCACTCGCAATGCAACGCGGTCAACTCCATATTGATTGGTATATAGAACAGAAGCAGTCTTGCCAATTGAAGTTCAATTGCCCTCACTCAGAGTAGCCATTTATGATCAGTTATCTACAGATGAGCAATCCCAAAAGCGGTTGAATGAATTGGAACAGTTAGATGAGGAAAGATTGTGCACTTTGAACCACTTGGAAATCTATCAGAATCGAATAGCACGAGCTTTTAACAAAAAAGTTCGTCTTCGTTCATTCATTCAGGGAGAATTGGTATTGGTTATCAGAGCACCAATGATACCAGGAAAGAAGCCTCCCAAGCTTGAACCAAAAAGGGAAGGATCTTATTCAATACATAAGGTCTACTCCAATGGAGCGTATTCTCTAATCTAAATGGATGGAGAAAACATCACGACTCCAACTAATGCCAGATTTCTGAAGAAGTATTTTGTATAAACACAAAATATTGTTCCCAGAGCCAAAACAATCACATTGGTTCATGTATTATGTCCGAGATGACATTAAACTATATTATGACCTATGTACATGACATTAAACTGTACAGAAGTTCATTATTTATTTGAGATGACATTAAACTATATTTTGTCCTAGCGACATGACATTAAACTGTGTGGAACTTTCATCATCCAGCATGACGTTAAACTGTGTCAGTTCCCTTATCGTCCAACATGACGTTAAACTGTCACATTGGTTACTATTATGTCCGAGATGACATTAAACTATATTTTGTCCAAGATGACATTCAACTATATTGTGTCCTAGTAACATGACATTAAACTGTGTGGCACTTTCATCGTCCAGCATGACGATAAACTGTAAAAAGTCCCTAGAACTGATATTCTCATATTGGTTCACCTTAGTCCTAGATACATGACTTTGAACTGTACAGCAATGGTCCAGTATGACTTTAAACTGCAACTTCGTCCCACATGACATTAAACTGTGAAAAAGATCCATAAACCGTCCAGCATGACCTTAAACTGCATCATCCCTGGTCCATGTATATGACCATAAACTATTTGCAAATTCCTTATGTCCAGCAAGATGTTAAACTGTGACGTCCTAACTACATGATGCTAAACTGTATAAAAGTCCCTCACGTCCGGAAAGACGTTAAACTATATAATCATCAAAGGTCCAGCATGACATTAAACTACACCATCCACGGTCAATGCATATGACCTTAAACTATTCGCACTTTCATCCAACATGACATAAATGGTGTGTTATTTTGTCCATACGGCATGACATTAAACTGCACAGTCCCCCTTTCGTCCAATATGACGTTAAACTATTTTATCCCCGTCATCCTAACTACATGATGCTAAACTGTACAGAAAATCCTTGATAGGTCCTACATGACATTAAACTGTATTTTGTCCCTGCTACATGACACTAAACTGTGCAGCACCAATAGTCCTAACTGCAAGACTTTAAACTGCATAGTCCCATTTTTATGTCCTACATGACATTAAACTATACATCGTTAAGGTTGTTATTACCTCTTGTTTCTCACACCGAGTATGAATCATGTGATCTTAGAGCGAACATCAACCATAACGCTCCCTTTGGGCCACTAACCATGTGTAAGTCCCAACAATATTTTTTATTAGATCATTGTACACAAGAACAACTTGATCATTAATTCATTCTTTAATTGAACTACATGGACTTTGATCCTTGCCCTCCAGGCTGGGTATGTAGGCAGCCTCCCAATGTTCAAGCCCAAAAACAATCTCTTCACATCGGTTCACCACCATCTCATATGATGTTGATTCATGAAACCGCCCCTGGAATCAATATCTTTACATTGATTCACTTTCGTCCTTGTTATATGACGTTAAACTATTCAACACTTTTGTCTGGTACGACAATAAACTACAATATTCTTTGATTTCCTCATTTGAGAAGGAACCATTATTGACATTGATTTTTTAAATCATGTTTCATTTTCAAAAGACTATGTGTATACATGGTAATGCCTAAAATTTTTATCTCAGGTTAAACCATCATTGCACTAAAGTCCCCTTTCACCCTTCACATGTACGAACCAAATTTGAACAAAGGGTATTTATAGAAC
Organism: Viscum album; assembly: GCA_963277665.1. Taxonomy (NCBI): domain Eukaryota; kingdom Viridiplantae; phylum Streptophyta; class Magnoliopsida; order Santalales; family Viscaceae; genus Viscum; species Viscum album. The sequence goes on along the minus strand of OY728125.1, from coordinate 1,463,484,141 downwards.
TACGTGGACTTGATTCCCATCCTTATGGGATACGTAGGAACATTCGAGTATCCGTCGAATCCAGTCCCAAGTCTTTTGGGCCTAACCCCAAATTTCACTTTCAGTCCCTTGGCTGAAAAGTCCTCATGAAAACACACATTGTGTATTCATTATTATGGTCCGAATTCTATGACCCTAAACTAAGATTTCTCATACTTTCGTCCTGAACGACGTTAAACTGCATTTCAAGAAATACGTATGGCTTGATTATCATTATTATGAGATACGTAGTGAAGTCCAAATTTCAATTCAGGACCCAGCCACAACATGATTATGGTTTTCATTGACCTATGTATCTCTATATACATTGGACAATACCCATATTTGTGTGTTATAATCCTAACCTTAAATATTTTCATATCTTCATAACCCTTTTCATGACTTCTAATCACAAAAATGTCAAACTTCTGAGAATTCTTTTGCCTGACTATGCAGCACGTGCCCATAGGTGGCCTAGCATAAACAATCCACATAACAGACTTGTTAGCCAAAAGATACTATTTATTTGACCATTCAGCCAATGCCCTTAGGTGGCCCTGCATATTTCAACCCCCTAACGGGTTTGTTAAATAATGGTAACTTCATTCTTGGGAAGAATGCATCTTTTGTCCTTATTTGTCCTAAACGAAAGTATGTAGGGATCTGCAAAAAATTGCCATCCTTAACATATTTGTCCCATATCCTTTTTCATGATCTGAAAGTATTCAAGTCTATGGTTTATTCTTCTTCCCTACGTTTGGGTCAGACCTTCGTAGGAGTGATATTCATCCATTTCTTCGATATTATTGTTCGGAAATATGTTCTCCATATTCAAGTACCTCTTTCCATACAAGAAACTCTATACTTTAGAAAATTTGAATCTCCATAAACTTTCACTGGCTTTTAGCACTAGGAAAGTAAATTTCTAAGAGTTCTTTCGCCTGAATATCCAGCACGTGCCCATAGGTGGCCTTGCATAAACAGTCCACATAACAGACTTGTCAGCCGAATGATGCTATTTATTTGACCATGCAGCCAATGCCCATAGGTGGCCCTGCATATTTCAACCCCCTAACGGGTTTTGTTAAATAATAGTAACTTCATTCTTGGAAACTACTTCTTCTAATGCCTTTTAGCTCTTTTTCATATCATTCCCCAGATTCAAATATTCTTAAGCCATAGTTTACATATTTTCTCTCATACTTGAGTATGGTAATATGTTTTCAGATAAATTGTCAAGGAATTGAATCCATTTTAATCCATTTTGGTCAAAGCTATTTCGACCTTAAACATTAGCCCCTTTATGTCCGACGTGGATGACTTTAAACTGGCCACACAAAAGACAAAGGAACTCTGAATAAAAGTCAAGTTCCAGCTCACTAAATATACATTTTTTGTATGATTTAGGTAATATTGAGAAATTAAAATGTTCAAAGTTTTTAGGATTATTTGTAATAATCCTAGTAAAAATCAAACTATACTTACTGGGCCCATTGGCTTAAGTAAATTTGAAGCAGGTAGTGAAAAGAATGCAGGTACAAATGATTGAAGACAAAAGTGTTTTTCATTGATACACAAGAGTTAGAAGGACATCCACAGACTGGAGTCTCTTCTCTTTTTCGATAATTACAAGAGGCTTTCAACATAACACTTCATTTGATTTACGGCATCCCGAGCTTCATTAGCAACCACCTGGAATTCATTCATTCAACTGGATACAATAAGAGATGCATTGATACCAGATCTTCTTGGAACGATTGTAAAAGGATGTTCTTGAGTGCGGTGTGAGAAAATTTTCTGCTGATCAAACAGTGACTCTGTTTCTGTCCAAGAGACTTGGAAGATGGATAAATGGATTTGAGAATGGAGCATTGGAAGTAAAGAGCCATTTGGAGAGAGTACTCTTTTCAGATATTGCTCTAATACCATGTTTATCTTCTCTCCACCAACCATTAGTGGAAAACATTTCAGCCCATGCGTTTTCCATTTTCATATCTGCAAGGAAATGACATGGAGGAAGAATTTGAAAGTTCACACCATTGTTGTTACTCTTAATGCACAGCATAACCAAAATAGAGAAGTAGCAGTGCAGGTGAATCTCAAGTGTATAATTTTATGCATTTGGAACATTGACTCCTTGCAGATGACCATGACCACACTGAGATAGGTAGATGCTCTGTGGGAAATTAAGATGATATTTCTTCAAGTACTTATCCAAATCTAGGAAAGTGCTGTCACAGATATCATAGTAATCATGGCCAATAATGTTCATCATGTCATCAATCTGCTTGCTAGCCAGTTCATCAGCCGTTCCAATTCCTTTAGGAGCCATTGAATCTGCACAAAAATTTGAACAAATATAACTCTTAAATGGGTTTATTTTTCATAAAATCTGTGAAAGAATTCAGAAAAAATGGCCAAGGCATTAAGTCGTGCAAATATAAACAATGGCACGCAAGTATTTCGTGTGTCGCGCTAGTTTTTGACGCGCAAGTATAAACCGCGCAAGTACGAATACCTTTACAGGAGCGCGACAGCGAGGGAACAGTGGAAAAGAGACTTGCGCGGCTTAGGTGACCTGCGCGTCGAGATCTTGAGAAGGTATGAAGTCCGGAAATCCGGATACTTGTACGGAGGTGAGGCCGTGTATTTATAGGACAGGAAGCCTATCTGCGCGCCGTACCCAGAGCGCTTAAGGCTTGCGCGACGCAAACTTGCGTGCCGCCCTCTGCGCACTGAATACTTGCGCGCCCCCCTTTTCCTTTGAATGGATTCGATTTCCTCAGAGTCAAATCCTCATTTCTCTCCGGATCCAACTCTGAGGGGGGACTTTTGTTGACGCTCCTTTCATCACAGAATCTAAAGATCAGAAAAGGGAATATCTGAGCTCAAAGTGATTCAACTTTTGAAGAAAACATCAAAAATCGACAAAGGCATGAACAAAGGATCAACAGCAACTGCACCACGCCAGTTATATAGCTGTCGCGCAAGTACACTTGCGCGACGCTCTTGGTCGCGCAAGTGACTTGCGCGACCTAAATGATAACCGCCCGGGGACTTTTTTTGCCTATAAATAGACCCTGTGGGCCCCCCATTTGGGAGGATATTTTTTCAGAAACTCGGATTGAAGCTCCCGAAGCCCAAGTCTCTTCTCAAAGCTTCCGGAACACTTCTAATGTAATTTCTTGCCTAGAACGGAAGATCTAAATAGAAGAAGGAAGGCCTAAGTGTTGAAACTTATCAAACACTTGCGCGCCGACTTATTTCCTTCAATATAACTTGCGCGTCCTTTTCTAGAAGAACCTCAAGAAAATTCTAAAGGGTTTAAAAAAGAGTCGCTCAAGTATTTCAAATGCTAGTTGAAAATCGCGCAAGTACACCATGTGCCGCGCAGGTATACCTGCGTGACCAATACTTGCGCACCCACGGAAGACTTGCGCGCCTTTCAAGACTTGCGCGACCCTACCTTTTTGGGTGCCTTTCTTGCCCATTTCACCCCTCTTAAGCCATTTCACCTTTCCTATTCAAGATTCAGTCTTCAAGATACTCTTCAAATCCATTTATGGCATGATTTCTTGATTTGACTTCCTTATTTGAAAGGAATTATGTGGAATTTTTTTCAAAACATAGTGATTTATACATATTTATGTCACCAAAGATTGAGAGTTCAATCATTCAACCTCATCCTTTAAGATGAGAGAATCCTAACCTGGGTCTCCTTTTCAGGAATAATCCCCAGTTATAAATCCTTTAATCTGGGCATCCTCCTCAGGAGTAAGCCCCAAACCTCAATCCCTAACCTGGGTCTCCATTTCAGGAATAAGACTCAGTCATAATCTTGGGCTTCCTTTTCAGGGGTAAGCCCTAAGTCCCCTAACCTGGGTCTCCTTTTCAGGAATAAGACTCAGTCATAATCTTGGGCTTCCTTTTCAGGAGTAAGCCCTAAGTCCCCTAACCTGGGTCTTTTTTTCAGGAATAAGACTCAGTCATAATCTTGGGATTCCTTTTCAGGAATAAGCCCCAAGTCCCCTAACCTGGGCCTCCTTTTCAGGAATAAGTCCCAATCATAATTACGGGCATTCCTTTTCAGAAGTAAAACCCAATCATAAGTCCCCTCCGAATTTGGGCATCCTCCTTAGGAGTAAGCCCCAAGATTAGAGTATTCAAATCTCCATAAAGCACATATACCTTTATGGACCCTGTTCCTGGATTTTATCCCTAAAAGTAAATCCTAAACCTTCATCTATTTGGGTAGTCATACATACATAAGCCCCAAAAAATTTATTATGATTGCATCTTTCATGGCACAATTCTCTAAATTTTACCAATGCCTCTTGTTTCTCACACCGAGCATGACTCACATGAGCTTAGAGTGTAAAAGTAATTATGAAATTCTTCTTTGAGCCATCAATCATAAACATCATACTCCATTACTCGAACTACGTGGGTTTTGATTCCTTTTCCAAAACAAAGGATACGTAGGTAGCCCATTTATGGGTTCGATCCCAACTTTGAAATAATCTCTGTCCTTCTGAATGACGATAAACTTCAAGTGCCCCACTGAATGGTTTTAAAACCAGCCTGGTCATCATAATGACCAAGAGACTTTTATATAAATGTTTTGAAGGATACCATTGACCAAGAAACACTAAACAGATATAGATGATTCTCTATTGATGAATAACCTCGAATACATATAAACGATTCTCTAAATTTCTTTCATATTTAATCATTGATTGTTTAAAACTAAAGGAAAGCTCATTTTATACTTGGTAATGTAATAAGGATTCACGAACATAACTTAAATCTCTAAAGAGAGTCCCGGAGTAGACAATAATTACCCTCAAAAAGGTGTGATGAGTCTGACCTCCCATCCTCTCGACCAATGCAAATTCCTAAGCCTCATTAGTCCACAAGCTAATGAGCGCCTACCTTTGGAAAGTAGGTCCAAATGGATGTGGAATCATTGGATGTTTCCGGTTCTACGAACAAACACGTTAGAAACCGATCGGAACATTTGAATCTCCCATCCAGGAGGTCATCCTCGGATCCCGTGCGAAACACATGTGCCACAAGATCTTACCAAATCATATCATAACCCATGGAATGTTATGTGTATTATAAACATGAAATAAAATCATAAAATATATAAAAAACTAGGTATCCTAATAATTTCATCATAAACATAACCTTGTGATGTGTTTGATCACTCTTTGAAACTAATTATGAGCTCATAAGAAGAAGTGGGTGAAGAGATTCCATCACTTATATTTACTCAATAAAAAGCCACCAAATGTGGTGGTCTTTGAGGGTGACCCTAAATGAGGAATCATATACCTAGATCAACAAAATGGACCTTATTCTTGTTGGGGGATTCAATAATGGGTAGATAAACATTGAGTAGTACATCAAGTATTGGGACCAGCATACATTTCAGTTAAAACATCTCATATTTGATGAACCAAAAACGGAGGTACTCAATATATCTATTAAGTTATTTGGGGAGATTAAATCTGGTTGGATTAAACTAACTTTCAAAATATCTTTTATTTAGTTTTTTGGATGAACATTTGGTTCTTAACATTCCCCTTAAATGTTTTTTAATAATATTATTTAGTTTTCAGTCAGTAAAATTCAATAACCCATGAATGAGAAACTTGTTACATAAACATCAGGACATTAAAAAATAATCCATTCAGAGAATGAATGTGATTGGAAAAATTTAATAATTTACCTACAAAGGAATTAGTAACCCCAAAAAATGTTATATAATATGGTAAATAATTTTTAATGATATTTTAAAAACATTTCATGCAGAAAATATCCTTTCTACATTGAAAAATGCTTTTTAAAACATATGAGATTATGAAAACAGTTTAATTTGAAAATAGATTAGAAATCGTATTAAAGAAAATTTTGAAATAGTTTAATATTTATAAAATCTATTTTCTTGAAAATTATCTTCAAATATAATTCTATAACATTTTCAAAAATATTTATGAAAACATTGATTTTTAAATGAAATAGATTTCCGACTGAAGGGAGAAATACATTCAAATTTTCTTATAAGAATTTTATTAATTTAATTAGTACCGAAGAGTTTAAAAATATTAATAATACAAGTATATATATTGAATAAACATTTTATTATTAAATTCATCAGTTTTCGTGAGATATATAAAATAAAATTTCACCAAAAAAGCATAATCATTAACATTCTAGAAAATCAATGAGATTGATTCCCTAAACTCTTACCACTTGGTTACATTGGGTCAAACATTACTTGTAAGATCAAGAAATTATATGAAGCGTATAATATCATTAAAATAATTTGATTCCGGATATAACATGTGGAATGGTAGTATATACACCTCAAAAAAGTGTTTAGTTGCATAAGAAAACATCAGTTTTAATGGTGGAAAATTGATGCAAATCGATTTTTCCAATTTGGTTACTTTTGATACATAAAAAAAATTAAAATATCATAAAATGAATATGTAATTACCAATAAATTTAATAATTATATTGATATAACACATTCATGTTAATTTTAAATACCACATAAAATGAAAGGGTGGTGAATATGGCTAGTATCTCAGAGAAATAAAAAAGATAGATGAAATCCCCTAACCTTATGTCTAGGCTCTCATTGTACTTGAAACATATTCTTGTATAACAAATTTATGATTATTATAAATATTTTATAAAATAATATTCCTATATATTATACCATATGTGGTATCATATTACCTGCTCGTTAATAATATTATTTGATGGTTTCAATTCGGGTAAAATTCGATTGGTATTTTGATTGTGTCTCAATTATATATATATTTGGTCCCTATACATATATAATTATTTCTAGAATTTAAATAAAGATATAAATATCATTTATATACAGTATATTTTTATTATAATAATATATATAATATATAAGTATGAAATCGAATACACCGTTCATGGTGACAGTGGGTTGTACATAAAAATGAGCATTATTTCCATTTTATTATTGTATTGAAAGAAATATATTAAAAGAAAAATATCTATATATATCATTATGAAATTATAATTAATGTATCATATATATCATTTTAGTCCATGAATCCCATCTATAATAGTTCCCACGTAACTTGTGAATGAATCACATTGTTTTGAGAGGGAGGTATTCCACACTTCTTCAAACAAAATTATCTTATTTACACAATATAGAATATATAAATATATTTTTTGAAAATTTTTTAATTAATATTAAATAACATAAAACTATAACATATAACATATATATGTTACCATCATAATGTTCACCATGATAGGCTGTAAATGAAAAATAAGAAATTTTCATTTTCTAGGCTAGTAGTTCATTGAACACGTAAACAATATGTTAGTCAACCATTAGATGGTAGTGTGTGATAGTGTAGGTCCAAAAATTTTCATAACTAAATAATATTATATAGATTATATTTTTTTGGTTATTCGATCAAGGAATAAGATGATCTGAGGGTGTGGAGAGAGAAATAAAACAACTAATTTAGAGGGTGGGAGTTACCTCCTAATTGGGTAAATCCTCTTGGTTTATACCAACAAAAATCCATGTGATACTTTATTATGAAAGTGATGAATCTAGGTTTGAGGGATGAATTATTTGATACTAGTTTTTAATATTTTCAATGATACAATGTGGGTTTAGGGGTTTGAGTTAATGGTTGAGTGCTTGCTAATTTATAGCGGAGAGAGACTGTCACTCTTTTAAAAACCAATAGGTATTCAATAACGGGAGACCTCCATTACCTATTGCACCTCCAAAATGAAAAAATAATGGATTATATCGAAATTATGGTTGAAAAAAAATTAAATCACTGTAAAATATGGTCATTTCAATTAATATGATCATTATCTTCTATGATTCTCAAATTTTATTATTTGGGTTTTTATTAATGTGTCTTGTTTTATATCATATGTAAATTGTCCATTAATGTTAAAATAAAGTGAAAATCATTATATAATATAAAAAATGATAAATATGATACCAAATTTAAATAATAAAAATTTCTTGTTTTGGGAAATTAATTTAAAAAAAAGCGTATGTGACCTACAAAACAATGCTAAAACCCAGGTCGTGCTAAAAATGCTTTTATTATCAATGGCTCAATATATAAAATATAAAAGTTTAATTAGTACATAAAAAGGAAATATTTATAAAAGTAACCCTTACAAATAACATGGAAGAATATTGTATTTTTAATAATTTAAAATCATTTATTGAAATATCATTTTTTGTAAAATAACAATGATTTCAATTTTGAGAATACTTATAAAATATTAACATTATAATATCAAAATTATATTTTCATTCAAATAAGTTAAGATTAATTATGTTTAAAATGATACACAAATATTACAAAATAGTTAAATACAATAATTTAATCATTTCACATGACTTTTAACATTTAGAGTATCATTTATTTTGGTTAATTAATAACTAAATAATCATTACATTAGCATTTCATAAGAATTTTCATTAACTAAAACAGCTATAAAAAATATTGATAATTTATTATTCAAAAATAATCCATTTATATTTCAAAAGGATATATATAATCGAATATAATATGTTTTTTTATATATCACAATTTTTTTATAAATTTTAAAATGAACGAAAGTACTTTTTTTTTGTTTTTCCCCTTACTTAATATTTTATATATCGAAAAAATCTATTTGATAATATTCCAATAACCAATTAAATTTTAATAAATTGGTATATTTTCCAATTTTTATTTACCAATTGATTTTTGACATGTTTCCAAGTCATTTAATAATTTTAGATTATGGTTTAGTCATTAGTAAAGCTTAATCTTACCAAAATTGTTGTGATTAATTTTAATCACATTCACGATTATTTTAGGTCTCAATTTATATTTTATTATTATAATAAAAATATTATAATTATTAAAACCATTTATTTTAATTTTTCAAAATTCAAATAACTGAACTGTGAAAATTATGTTTAATCGTAATTTCCCATACGTGCTGAGAAAGTAGGGTTTTAAAGTAAAAACATTCAAAATATTAATAAGTTCTTATATCTAATTTCAATATAAAAATTAATAATGTGACCTAAAATGTATTAATATATTCATAATTGACGTATTTCGTACTTACAAAACCATTTTAAATTTTATTTTAATAATAATCATTATTCAAATGAAAAGGCTATTTTTAACAAAATTTCAGTAATTTTTACAATAGACCTAATATGAAGCCGCGTTGGAAAATCTGAAAAATTCTCCCTAATATAATTTTAACATTTTTAATTAAAAATTTGTCTTCATTTCCTCAAATATAAATTTTATTATTGTAAAAAATTAATTTTATTGTTGTTCATTGAAGGACATAAAATGTTGGCTCTTTAAAAAATATTATTATAAAACATATAAAGATTATACCTACAATTATATATCTCATTATATTAATGTTTTATATATGTGAAGTTGTTATAAATAATATATAAAATGTAGTTATTACTATTCAAGTTAATATGATTAACTTATAGGTTATAATTATAAAATTTAAATAATTATAACAATAAAATGATGTTTTATAGAAACTCAATATTGCGTATAACGCACACCAAGATAGTATTTCATGTAGAACCAGACATGTCAGTTCCATTTGAACTGAATATTTTACATAGTGAAAGGAAATACATTGTTGACGCTCCTTTTCATCACATTGTCTAAAAGAATGGAAAGGGAAATGACTTAGAACAAATTGATTCATCCTTTGAAGAAAATGTCATAAATCAACAAAGGGATGAACAAGGAGAAGATTGCCCATAAGTCACTCAAGTTTCCCCATAGTCGCGCACGTCCACCTGCGCGACGTATTATGGTCGCGCATGTGACTTGCGCGACCTAAGTGATAATCGCCCGGGGTCTTCTCCTACCTATAGATTGACCCTGTGGGGCCCCCATTCCAGGAGGATTTTTTCCAGAAACTCAGATTTGAGGCCCTGGCGCCCTAGTCTCTTCTCAAAGATTCCAAAACACTTCTAAGGTAATTTCATACCTAGAACGGAAGATCTATAGAGGGGGAGAAAGGCCTAAGTGTTGAAACTCTTCAACACTTGCACCCCTGAGTGGACAGCCCTTAAGGGAAAATAGCCACACTTGTGCGCCGGCTTATTCCTTCAATAGATCTTGCGCGCCCCTATTCTGGTAGAAACTCAAGAGGATTATAAAGGATTTAATGAAGAGTTGCTAAAGTATTACCTTACTGGTTAACCGTCACGCATGTACACCATGTGTCGCGCAGGCATACCTGCGCGCCTTCCAGGACTTACATGCCCCTGCCTTTTTGGGTTCCTTTCTTACCCATTTTACACCTCTTAAGACATTCCACCTCTCATATTAAAGATTTAGTCTTCAAGACACTCTTCAATTCCATTTATGGCTTGATTTCTTGATTTGACTTCTTTATCTAAATGGAATTCTATGGAATATCCCTCAAAAGATAGTGATTTAAACATCTTTTTGTCACTAAAGATTGAGAGTTCATTCATTCAACCTCATCCTTTAAGATGAGAGAATCCAATACCTGGGCCTCCTTTTCAGGAGTAAGTCCCAGTCATAATTCCTTTAACCTGGGTCTCCTTTTCAGGAGTAAGCCCCAGTCCTAATTTGGGCATCCTCTTCAAGAGTAAGCCCCAAATCCCTTAATTTTTCATGTCTCTTAACATGGGCCTCCTTTTCAGGAGTAAGCCCCAGTCATAATTTTCTTAACCAGTCCTAATTTTCCTTTGATCTGGGATTCCTTTTCAGGAGTAAAAAACAAATCATATGTCCTCTCCTAATTTGGGCCTCCTTTTCAGTAGTAAGCCCCAATGTTAGAGTATTCAAAATCTCCATAAAGCACATATAACTTTATGGACCCTTCTTCTGGATTTCTTCCCTAAAGAAAATCCTAACCTTTTATTTATCTGGGTAGTCATACATACATAAGCCCCACATTATTTCTCATGATTTCATCTTTTCATGGCACAATTGTCTAATTTTTTTACCAATACCTCTTGTTTTTTACACCGAGCATGACTCACATGATCATAGAGTGTAAATGTAATTATGAAATCCTTCATTGAGCCATCAATCATAAAAATCATACTCCCATACTCTAACTACTTGGGTTCTGATTACTTTTCCAAAACAACGGATACGTAGGTAGCCCATCTACGGGTTCGATCCCAACTCTGAAATAATCCATGCCCTTCTTAATGACAATAAACTTCAAGTACCCCACTATGTGTCTTTGAAACCAGCATGGTCATAATAATGGCCAAGAGACATTTATATAAATATGTCGAAGGATACCATTGACCAAGAATCTGTAATAAATACAGATGATTCTCTATCGATGAAGAACCTCGAATACATACAAAATATTTTCTTAATTTCATACATATTTTAGCATTGATTGTCTGATCTAAAGGAAAGCTCATTTAATACTTGGTAATGTAATAAGGATTCACGAACATAACTTAAATCTATAAAGAGAGTCCCAGAATAGACAATAGTTCCCCTCAAAAAAGGTGTGATGAGTCCGACCTCCCATCCTCTCGACCAATGCAAATTCCTAAGCCTCATCAGTCCACAAACTAATGAGCGCCTACTTTTGGAAAGTAGGTCCAAATGGATGTGGAATCATTGGATGATTCCGGTTCTACGAACAAACCCATTAGAAACCAATCAGACCGTTTGAACCTTCCATCAAGAGGTCATGCCCACATTCCGAGGGAAACAGAAATGGTGAACCCAACGTGAGTCCTTAAACAAATTAAAAATGATGTTTTACCTACTTGTTAGGCCCCTATTTAAACTCAATGAGAGGTCCAACAAGACAGTCAATAACATATGTGCTCATCCAAAAGATGTAGTAGCTGAATTTATCTTGATTATGTCTTTTATATCAAACATGCACTCTTTTCTATGATCTTCTGAATTTCCATAATGGCCGCTCTCAAATTCACACCTGTGAATACTGCTGCTATAAATGACACTGCTGATATTCCAGCTGGATCGTCATCCGCTCTGAGGATGACATCACCTACTAAGCGTCTTCAACGCTGGGTATCAAATGCGCTGGTTAAGGAGTACCATCAACATGGTACCATCCCAACTCTGGAGGCTTCCCGACAAGCCCTTCAAGTAAACAACTCACATCGGTTGTTCGGACAATGACGAATAGTGATCATGAAGAAGGCGGTGCTGACTACCGTCTCTAACCCTTTCCGGTTGTTATCCCTGTAACACAATCACCATTCTCTCCCTTATTCAGGGGAGGTGAATTAGTAGGTCCCTCAAGACCTTAATTCATACAGACGGCAGTCCTTCGTGAGGGCTCCCTCCAACAATCGCCGCCAGACTCGTGCGGCAGTGCACACTCAACATGGTGAGGGTACCGACTCCAGGTATTCGACTTAGGTTCCTTGAACACGAGCAAGCAAGATGAACCACCAGAGGCGGAATCCGGTCAACAGTGAGCAGGTTCTCATATCTACCATCTCCGGATAAGTCCACCAACCTAACTTGGTGGCAAGAAACAAGTAGGCACATACACATGCCCATATTAATTCCGCTGTCCAGCAGACTCGTTTGGAAACATCACGCCAATCCCGCCAGGAAATTCCGGCGGAGTACTATAGGCCAGATCATACACCTATTTATACATCATCAGCTAGTCAGCAGGCTTGTCTGACTACATATGATGGATCTCGTCAACCACATTTGGCGAATTGCAATCAGCAGGCACATACACCTTCAAGTATTACTCAAGCCTACCAACAGTCTCGCTTGGTAGCATTCAGTGAAGTTAGTGAGAAAGCCCCAACAACAAATAGAAGTCAGACTCAACTCTCTGCCCCCACACTTGAGTACTGTTAGGATTCCCTGAAAGGAAAAAGAGGACAGGAGCAGTCACATACACCTGCTCCAAGCCCGGAATGGACATATATTCCCGTTCCGGCAGCTGTAGTCACCAGGAATATTCTAACAATGGTGAAGGAGCAGAAGCAAATCCCTGCTCATATTCTAGATTCCTGCCAGGATATTATAACAACTTCAGTGGCATCTCCGGGAAAGACACATAAATATATCCCTACCAGTGGAGTGATACATCAACAATTCACTCCGGAACAGACACACACATCTGTTCCAGTCCAAGAGGGTTATGGGGCATACTCCTCCATATCATACGGATGACCAAGTCAGGCACATACACCTGATTTGAGAGCATATCGTCAGCCTAACCTGGCCATATTTCTTGATCAGGCCCATACACTTACTCAGAGTAGCCAATTTCGTCAACAAGTGGTTTCCAAGGTGAGTAAGAAGGCGTCTAAGAAAAAGACCCACCCAGCACAGTCCGGAGATCAAGAGACAATCTGTAACAAGGCCTTGCTCAATTCTAGAGTTCTTGAAGCCCCCAGACATTTATCTGTTGGAATTCAAGATTCTACTCCCTCAGTTCCCAATAGTGGGAACATTAACTCTGTAGGTCTTCAACAGAAACTTCTTCATAAAGGCTTGCTTCATGACAATTCGGTCGATCTCGAAGTTTCATTTTCATATGAGAGCCACAGGAACCCTCTGTGTGGTCAGAAGTCCAAGGAGAAAAAGATAGCATCTATTGCTCTAACCCATTATAGTTGTCCTCCCCATGATGATGAATTTCACTGCGAATGTCCTCTCCGCAGTAGTGTTGCACATTGCCCGGAAAATGCTCCAGTGGACAATGTAGTGCCGAGAAAGCCCTCTTATCTTGAGGCACTTGCAAATGTGAAACAAGTAATGTCTGAAGCTTCATCCCTAGTAGGTTAAATACTATATCAATCAGAAGATAGCCCAGGGTGTAGGTCATTCTCCGAACCACCCCTATGTCATGCATCTTCTAGTTTGATCAATGATTTCTCTACCAATCCTATTGAATCCAATGAAGCAACAAGGAAACACAAACTCTGGTCAAATCAGGTAGAATAATCTTCATCAAATAACAAAGAGGAAATGCTGAATATGTGAAAACAACTGGTGAAAGGTGAAGTGCCAGTCATGTTTTGGCCTCTGGCTGACTCATAGTATAATATTCCAAAATTGTTGACAGAAGATGAAATTCATGATATTCTTCTCAACATATGGAAAACTCTTTGTCAGTTGAAAAAGAAAGTATAATCTTATGATGAATATGAATATCATCTTAAGATAATAGAAGGGATACAACATCAGATTTATTTGGTGTCTCTATCAGTATCTCAATATCCGAAGGCTGTAAAGCAACAGAGAGCCCTTCAACGTTCATGCTTTGGAGAACTAAGAAGATAGTGTCTGTTAACTTCCAATTCCCCATCTAGTATTCATGTCATAAGATGGGGTGTTAATGGAGCCCTACATTTCATGGTGCTCTCCAGTCAAAAAAGCCCTCCGAAAATGGTCACATGCAATGTTGTTGCCCATAACCGGCCACAGTCAATGGGCTTTGTTTGTAATCAAAATCTTGCCCAAGAACATGCTTCAATTAGTTCCTCTCAAAATCAATAATATAGAGAACAAGTTGTTGAATTACTCTTGCATCAAGCAAAAGAGAATATTAAACAGGACTCTCGTTTGGAGCAATCCCATCACCAAATGACAGAAGTGTTAGAAATCATCCAACGGTCTTTTGAACCGGGTGATAAAAGCGGATACAGGTTAATGTATCCAGCTAATTTCTGCACCAAGGTTCGTAAGATCAGGAGGACTTTCAAGAAACTCTCATACATAGCATGTCAAGAACCACCCCAGCTCACCAGACTGGGGACTCTTTTAAACCAACCCTCGAAATCAACAAATAGGTTCCAAGGAGTTGAGCGGGAACAACAGGAACAGCTCCAGTCCACTGGACTGGGGACTTTTTCAAATCATCAATCCCCTCCTCAGAGAAAGTCGGTATTTTCTCGATTGGGGAAGAAACCTCAAGAGGAACGAAGAGCCAAATTATCAGGAGATTTCCTCCAAATTATGGTTCGCTAAGAAGTTCCTGAAGGATCGAAACAACAAAAGGCAATGTATAATCAAATACATGGAAGAATACAATATCACATAAATGCTGATATAAGGGATGCGATGAGTTATGCATCAATCAATGTCATCAATGCCTTTGTTGCTGATCCGACAAATGAGGCTCACTCAGGGGACTCAGATGAAGAGGTTCATGCTCAAGAAGTTGTACGCACCAACACAAATGAAGAAGGTGTGCGTACACAAAGTCAAAGGATTACTCAAAATCTAGGTAATCCTTCGAGTAACCCACTTCCCCATCTCTGAAAGGGATCCAAAAAAGGGAAGAGAAAGAACCAGGTTACATATCCAACCTCTGGAGAAGGTCAATCACTCTCACTAGAGCAAAGGTCTGCACAACATGAGGAAGAAATGAAGGAATTAAGAAGGTTGAATGTAGAACTACTTCATAGTAGTCTTATTCTTAAGCATGCTGGAGTCAGTCAGCCAATGGAATTTGTTGCAGCTACTGAGATGGATCAAGAATATCCTCCTCTTTTAGTACACCCTCATAGGTCTAATCCTACGGGTCAAGTGAAACAATAGTTGGCAGTGCTACCATCAGTTGAAGCGCCAATTTCCACATTTGTCCAAGCTCCGGTCATTGTACCTACCCAAGTCCAAGTTCAACCGGATATTTCTCAAAAGTTAATAACTACTATTGAGTCATTAACAGCTCGGTTAGAAACAATGGAAGGGAAGCATGCGCATGTTCAACCAGAAAAGAAAGCTTACCTTGAATGGGTAGATTCAATTTCTCTTCCATCCAGTTTTGGGAATCCTGTATTCCCTATTTTCAATGGATCAGGCGATCCTGAGAAACATTTGATGCATTAAGTGTCTTGTTGCGATCCTATGATGGGAACTCTAGAGCAGCAAGAAGTAGTGAAACTCAGATGCTTCGTGCGAACCTTGCAAGGAACAACTTTTGTTTGGTATAAAAGATTGAAATCCCGGTCAATTACCGGATGAGAGGATATTCTCCAAAAATTCCTCCTTCAGTTCAGCTCAACTTTGTAAAAGACAACAGTTTTTGATCTTACAAACTGTAAGCAAAGTGAAAATGAAATCGTCTCTGATTCCATTGCTCGATGGAAGGGATTAACATATTCCTTCTCTTTAGCACTCCCTCAAGAAGAATTGTTTCCAATTTGTGTGGAAAATATGCATGACAAATTACGCACACCATTAATCCATGTGAAATACACAGGAAGGTTTTGATACCTTACTTCAATCGCTCAGCAGATTGAAGATTCCCTTATACAGGCTAAGGCTAAATCTCGTGTAATTCCATCAGTGCCAGGAAGGAGAATGGGTAAAGCAGAAACTGCTACAGTTATGCTTAAACAAGCACATGTACCTATTTCTACCTCAAAAACTTCATCTTCTCAAAGGTATCCACCTCTTGAGCACCAACAACAAAGGCCTTTTTGTCCAGATGATCAAAAAGATCAAAGAAGAAAACAATTTTAGGATCTGAAGAGAATAACATACTCTTTCTGAAATGAACAAGTTCCTGGTTGTTTCATTTCGACTCTAGAAAACAATTTTGTTCAATTTCCAATGCCCAAGAGGCCAAACAAGAAAGGATATGATGACCGTCCCAATTATTTCCCTTTTCATCCAATGTTGGGGCATCTCATTCAAGAGTGTTTTGTCTTCAAAGACCTCCTACAAAAGATGGTCGACTCGGGATAGGTCAAATTGAAAGGCTCCTCATCCTAGGTAGCATGTTTCACTGCTACAGTTCCAGAGGAGGAAGATGAATGACAGAAATTAAAAAGAAAAAATGCACAAAAGTATGATGATTGGATGGTCAGAAATACAATAAATCAAACTCATGCTATTTTTCGAACACAATTAAAGAAACTGATTATGTCTTCTACCCTGAATGTTGGGGAAATACCCTCTTCGTTAGTGGGAAAGTCCTCAAAGAAACGACATGATTCAAAGAAAGAAAAAGAATCAGAAAAGGATGAGTATGTGTCAAAGCCTAAGTCGTCTTTGACTTTGGTGGACATCATGCCATCTACTTCAAAGCCACAGGTACTGCCCCACCAAACGGCACAACCTGAACAGGCTAATCAGGCAGAGTCTTCATCAGACGAAGAGTTAATCTTTGGTTTTGTTAATATGATTAAATTGACAGATCAATATGCCATTCGCAGTTTCGGTTTCAATAAGCCTGAATTCCCTGTATCAAACCGAGGAATCAGAGGAAGTTCTAGGGGCTCAAGATACAGGGTAAGACATGGATCTTTCAGAATCCACTATTCCAATTCTACCCCTTCTAGAACTGTATGCAGTAGAAACTCGTGGTAGAGACCTACAACGAACTCAGTAAGAACAAGAAAGTTCTTCTACCAATAGAAAATTCAGTCCTAACACAGTTATATTGGAAGACCGATTGAAGGTTCCATATTCTTCCTCTCAGCAAGTAAATGGATCTAATCGATCTAATCTTCCAAAACCAAGGATGTTTCCAAAGCTTATCCCAATACGAGATGCATCAACTTCCAAAGCATCTGCTTCCAAGGTACCTAATAAACCACATATTCCTGTTGGGAAATGCAAACCTCTAGATCAAATGTATTATATATTGAAACACTAGGCCCATGTACCAGCCATGTTATCAATTCAGGATGCTTTGAATCTATCAAAAGATCTTCGGGAAGCACTCATCTAGGCTTTGTCAAGTCCTTAGGAATATAAAAATGAAATTTTTGCAGCTGAAATCTATCACATAGAGAATAATCCTGTAGAATTACATGAAATAATATCTTTTACTGCTAAAGATGAAGATGATGTTGTGCATGGGCATATCCAACATTTATATTTATCTGGAAAGGTCAATGGTGTAGACGTCCGAAGAGCTTTCATTGACAATGGTTCATGAGTCAACCTCATGCCCATTCGTACATTTCATCGATTGGGCCTCATGGAATCTGATTTGTCTCCTTCTACCATGATTTTACAAGGATATGATAAAAATGAACATGAACCAATGGGCTAAGTTACACTCAGAACTCAGTTTGGAGATCTTCTATCCAATTCGGATTTTATTATTGTTGATCAAGAATCAGCTTTCAATGTCTTCCTTGGATGACCCAGGCTGCATCAACATGCGACTATCCCTTCATCATACCATCAATGTCTCAAATATTGTTTCGATGATCAAGTTAGGACATTGTATGGTGATAAGGACCCATTCAATACATGTGTGTCTCAATACATTGAGGTGGAATTCTATCACATGAAGGGAAAGAAGAAATCCATAACAAAGGAGATTACCAAAGTTAATGATCCATATGGTTTGGAAAAAATTCCAGTAAATCCATTTACACATGTGAGTATAGATTATGTGTTTCCTATCAGTCAAATTGAAAAGATAGACCCAAATCAAAATACTCTTATGGAAAGATCCATAATGTCAATTATGGCAATCCAGCCAGACAACAGGGGAGAAATTGGTAATCTACAAAGCAGTGATGAAAGCAAAAATGGCAACGTCTTCATTTCATCTTCTGAAATCCAACAATTCTATGCTTCTCCAATTAGGCCAGAAGGAGATATAGCAACATTAGAGGTGAACAATGATGTTGATTTTAAATCCATCATTTCTTCTTTATTACCCAATGAAAACTCTTCATCGTCAATAGGTTCAAAAATAGAAACTTCCTCTTCTAAATTTTCAAATTTTGACATCTCTTCTGATCATGAAAATTATGCTTTGTTATCTACTATGAATGTAGAAAAGGAAGAAATGACACATGATGAAGAAGAAGAGGAAGATCTCAGAGATTCTCCTCCATCATTTGAAGAGGGTATCTCTACCACTGTGGATGAACTCAGAAAAATAAATCTGGGTACAAAGGAAGATCCACTCCTCTCTTTAATCAGTGCAGCAATGAACCTTGAAGAGCAAGAGATGTATATTTCTTTTCTAAAGAGAAATAGAGATATTTTTTCATGGAACTATACAGAAATGCCCGGGATAGATCCTGATGTTGCTACTCATCATTTGGGTTTACCAGAAGAAAATCGAGGATTTAAGCAAGCCGCGAGAAGAACACACCCAACATATGATTCTAAAATTGAAGCCTAAGTGGATAATCTTATCAATGCTAAATTCGTTTTAGAAGATCAGTATCCCAAGTTGTTGGCTAATATTGTCCCTGTAAAGAAGAAGAATGGACAAATTAGAGATTGCATCTATTTCAGAGATCTTAATCGGCATTATCCTAAAGATGATTTCCCAGTTCCGATTACAGAACTTTTAATTGATGAAACAGGTGGCTACGAAGCACTTTCCTTCATGGATTGATATTCTGGACATAATCATATCCGAATGGCCCCAAAAAATGAGGAATCTACAGCCTTCAGATCCCCTCAGGGTGTGTTTTGTTACCGGGTAATGCCCTTTGGCTGAAAGAATGGAGGTGCAACATATCAGTGTGCCATGCATCGTAACTTCAAACCCTTCTTAGGGAAGTTTGTTGAATGCTATGTAGACGATTTGGTGGTTAAATCCAAAAAACGTTCTAATCATTTGGCTGATTTGGAAGTCATATTCTATAAACTTCGACAACATAATTTGAAGATGAACCCCTTAAAATGTGCTTTTGGGGCAACCTCAGTAAAATTTCACCACTTTGTTGTACGACATCGTGGTATTTAAGTCGATCCTGAGAAGGACAAGTCAATCCTTGGTATGTCACCTCCTCAAAATTTGAATGAATTTAGAGGACTTCAAGGACACTTAGCCTATATTCGGCGTTTCATCACCAATTTAGCAGGAAAAAGTTTACCCTTTACCAAATTGATGAAGAAGGGAGTCACTTACCAATGGACTAAAGAATGTCAAGAAGCATTCAATATTCTCAAGAAATACCTCTTGATTCCACCGGTACTCATGCCACCTGTTGAAGGAAGACCACTAATCCTCTATGTGACAGCTCTAGAGCGATCATTGGGTGCCTTTGTTGCTCAAATGAATGATGCTGGGAATGAAAACAACTTCTACTATCTCAATCGAACTATGCATGAAGAAGAAACCTGATATTCAAGTATTGAGAAGTGCTGCCTGGAATTAATCTTTACAGTTCAGAAGTTGAGACATTACCTGTAACATCAATAGGTCCAATTGGTATCTCTCAATAAACCACTCAAATTCATCCTTAGTCGTCCAATTCTTACAGGACGTCTAGCAAGGTGGGTAGTTATTTTGCAGCAATTCGACATTCAATATGTGTCTCAAAAGGAAATAAAGGTCCATGCTCTGGCTGATTTTCTGGATGAACACCCTTCAGTGGAAGACACGTCTTCAGATATTTAACTCCCTGATGAGGAAGTCTTCTCTATTCAAGAAAGTCCTCAATCATGGGAAATGTATTTTGATGTTTCTTCCAGAAGTCCAACAGGGAAGAAAATGGAAAATCTTAAATTCAACAAATTTGGCTTAGTAATTGTGCTCATTTCTCTAGAAAAGGTAGTGTTACCTTATTCCATCTTATTGTGGGAATGTGGTACCAATAATGAAGCAGAATACCAAGCTCTCATCATAGGTTTGGAATTAGCACTTCAAGCACAAGTGAATAACTTAAAGGTGAAGGGTGATTCATACCTGGTAATCAAACAAGTCAATGGGGATTATTCCATCAGAAAAGAAGAAATAATTCTTTTGTATGATTACATCAGAGAGTTAATGACAAAATTCCCTTCAGAACCAACATTTTCTTATGTCCCAAGTTCACAAAATGCTCAAGCTGATGCGCTGTCTAATATAGCCACAGCTCTGGAAGATCTAAATTGGGACGAGACAACCATCAGTATTACCCACCGTCGTGCAATTTCACCTTATGTTTGAATCAGAACAGAGGAAATTAATGAAATTTGTCTGATTCCTGAACCGTTTGGTCATACTACAGGATGGATGTCACATATCAGGGAATACCTTCAAAATGGAACACTTCCACCTGATAGAGCTGAGAAAGAACAAATCCAGCGATGTGTGGTTAATTTTACTCTTTATGATATCCCAGATCACCTATAGAAAATTATCTACAATGGTGGTTTTGATGGAGTTCTCTTCAGATGCGTTGATGGTGAAGAGACAATGGCTGTCATGAAAGAAGTGCATGTAGGAGTCTGTGGTGCCCACAAGTCGGGACATAGATTGTCTGATCAAATTCGAAGGCTTGGATACTTTTGGCCTTCAATGATACGTGATTGTGTTGATTTCACAAAGAAGTGTCATTCATGCCAATTACATGCCAACTTCATTCATCAACCTTAAAAGTTGATTCATACAACCAAATACTCGTGGCCATTTGCCACATGGGGGATGGATGTGGTGGGACCGTACCCTTTGGCTATGGCCAACCAGTTTAAGTACATTCTTACTGCTACTGACTTCTTTTCCAAATGGGCAGAGACAATACCTCTCAAGGAAGTCAGTTCTAAATGCATTTTTAGCTTCATAAAGTCTATCATCATTACCAGATTTGGTGCCCCTCATACCATATTGACGGACAACGGCACCAATTTCTATTCATCTAAGGTTAAGAAACTGTATCAAGAATAAAACATTAAATCCAACCATTCATCTCGGTATCATGCAACAGCCAATGGCCAGATAGAAGCCTTAAACAGGACTCTTTCAAATATACTGCAAAATATGGTGTATAAAGATAAGAAGTCATGTCCTGATAAACTCTTTCACACTTTATGGTCTTATCAGATTACCACCCGCACTGCAACGCGATCAACTCCATATTCATTGGTATATGGAATGGAAGCAGTCTTGCCAATTGAAGTTTAATTACCATCTCTCAGAGTAGCCATTTGCGATTAGTGATCTACATATGAGCAATCTCAAAAGCGATTGAATGAATTGAACCCGTTTGATGAGAAAATATTGTGCACTTTGCACCACATGGAAGTCTATCAGAATCAAATAGCACGAGCTTTTAACAAAAAAGTTTGTCTTCGTTCATTCACTCGGGGAGAATTGGTATTAGTTCTTAGAACTCCAATGATACTAGGAAAGAAACCTCCCAAACTTGAACCAAAATGGGAAGGTCCTTATTCAATACATAGGGTCTACTCCAATGGAGCTTATTCATTAATATTGATGGATGAAGAATTCATCACTACTCCAACCAATGCCAGATTTTTGAAGAAGAATTTTGTATAAACTGCAAAATGCACCAGTTAGTCCTTTCTATATGACATTAAACTATACAGTAATGGTCCAGTATGACCTTAAACTCCTCTTTGGTCTAGTATGACCTTAAACTATTCACCAGTTTGTCCCTACAACATGACACTAAACTGTTCAGCACCGGTTTGTCCTTGCTATATGACGTTAAACAATACAGTAATGGTCCAGTATGACCTTAAACTCCTCCTGGGTCTAGTATGACCTTAAACTATTCACCAGTTTGTCCCTGCAACAAGACACTAAACTGTGTGGCACCAGTTCTTCCTTTCTATATGAAATTAAACTATACAGCAATGGTCCAGTATGACCTTAAACTACAACTTCGTCCCAAATGACGTTAAACTATGAAAAATTTCCGTAAATGGTCCAGTATGACCTTAAACTGCACCTAGGTCCTGTATAACCTAAAACTGCATCATCAACGGTCCATGCATATGACCCTAAACAATTTGAAAGTCCCTTACATCCAGCAAGATGTTAAACTGTGACATCCTAACTACATGACTCTAAACTGTATAAAAGTCCCTTGCGTCCAGCAAGACGTTAAACTGTGATGTCCTAACTACATGACGCTAAACTGTATAAAAGTCTCTTATGTCCAACAAGACGTTAAACTGTGATGTCCTAACTACATGACGCTAAACTGTATAAAAGTCCCTTACGTCCAGAAAGGCGTTAAACTACATAATCATCAAAGGTCCTCTAACTACTTTTTTTTCTAGGATCACATTAAACTGCACCATCCATGGTCCATGCATATGACCTTATACTATTCACACTTTTGTCCAATATGACGCTAAACTGTGGAAAAAATCCCCAATGCGTCCAACATGACGATAAATGGTGTACTCTTTTGTCCTCACTTCATGACATTAAACTGAACTGTCCCCCTTTCATCCAACATGATGTTAAACTATATTGTCCCCATCGTCCTAAATGCATGACGCTAAACTGTACAGAAGGTCCGTGATACGCCCTACATGACATTAAACTGTACTTTGTCCCTGCTACATGACACTAAACTGTGCAGCACCAATAGTCATAATTGCAAGACTTTAAACTGCATAGTCCCTTTATACATCCTTCATGACATTAAACTGTGTATCGTTAAAGTTGTTGCTACCTCTTGTTTCTCACACCGAGTATGACTCACATGAGATTAGAGAAAACCTCAACCATAACACTCTCTTTGGGCTGCTAACCATGTGTAAGTACCAACAACATTTTTTTAGGTCGTTGTCCCCAAGAGAAACTTGATCATTAATTAATTATTTAATTTAACTACACGGTCTTTGATCCTTGCCTTCTAGGCTGGGTATGTAGGCAACCTCCCACGGTTCAAGCACAAAATCAATCTCTTCACATCGGTTCACCTCCATCTCATATGATGTTGACTCGTGAAACCGCCCATAGAATCAATATCTTTACATTGGTTCACATTCGTCCTTGTTATACGACGTTAAACTATACAACACTTTTGTCCAGTATGACAGTAAACTACAATATTCTTTGATAACCTCACATGAGAGGGAACCATTATTACATTTATTTTTCAATCATGTTTCATTTCAAAGACTACATGCATACAAGGAAATGCTAAAACCTTTTATCTTGGGTTAAACCATCATTATACTAAAGTCCCCTTTCACCCTTCATATTTACAAACCCAATTTGTACAAAGGGTATTTATAGAACTATGTGGGATATATTCCCATCCTTATGGGATACGTAGGAACATTCTAGTGTCCCGCAAATCCAGCCCCAAGTCTTTGGTCCTAACCCCAAATTCCACTTTCAGTCCCTTGGCTAAAAAGTCCCCATAAAAACACACACTATGTATTTCATAAAATGGTCCAAGCTCTATGACCCTAAACTAAGATCTGTAATCCTTTTGTCCCACACGACGTTAAACTGTATTTTAATATCTACGTATGGCTTGATTCTCATCATTATGGGATATGTAGTGAAGTCCAATATTTCAATTCAAGACCCAGCCATAACATGATTATGGTTAGCATTGATCTGTGTATCTCTGTATACATTGAACAATACCAATATTTAAGTGTCATAATCCTAACCTTAAATAATTTTTGATCCTCATAACCCTTTCTAGTCACAAAAATGTCAAATTTCTAAGAATTCTTTTTCATGACTATGCTGCACATGACCATAGGCGGCCTTGCATAAACAGTCTACATAACAGACCTGTTAGCCAAAAGATACTATTATTTGACTATGCATCGAATGCCCTTAGGTGGACCTGCATAATTCAACCCCCAAACGGGTTTTTCGGATAGTGGTAACTTCATTCTTGGGAAGAATGCCTCTTTTAAATGACAGTATGTAGGGATCCACAAAAATAGCCATCCTTAACATACATGTCCCATATCCTTTTTCATGATCTGAAAGTATTCAAGTCTATGGCTTATATTCTCCTTCCCTACGTTTGGGTCAGACCTTCGTAGGAGTGATATTCATCCAGTTCTTTGATAATCTTGTTTGTAAATATCTTTTCCATATTCAAGTTCCTCTTTCCATATAGAAAACTCTATACTTTGGATGATTTGAATCTCCAAAAACATTCTCTGGATTTTAGCACTAGGAAAGTAAATTTCTGAGAGTTATTTTGCCTAACTATGCAGCACGTGCCCATAGGTGGCCTTGCATAAAGAGTCTACAAAACAGACTTGTTATCCAAAAGATACTATTTTATTTAACTATGCAGCCAATTCCCTTAGGTGGCCCTGTATAATTCAACCCCCTAACGGGTTTGTTAAATAATGGTTACTTTATTCATGGAAACTACTTCTTCTAATGACTTTTAGCTCTTTTTCATATCATTCCTCAGATTCAAATATTCTTAAGTTATAGTTTACATATTTTCCCTCATACATGAGTATGGTACTATGTTTTCAGATGAATTTTCAAGGAATTGAGTCAATTCTAATCCATTCCGGTCAAAGCTATTTCGACCTTAAACATTAGCCTTTTTATGTCCGACGTGCATGAATTTAAACTGCCCAGAAATGACAAGGGAACTCTGAATAAAAGTGAAGTTCCATCTCACTAAACATACATTTAGTATGATTTAGGTAACATTGAGCAATTAAAAGGTTTGATGTTTGTAGGGTTATTTACGTTAATACTAGTAAAAATCAAACTGTGCTTACTAGGCCCATTGACTTAGGTAAAATCTAAATCATGCAGTAAAAGAGAATGCAGGTACAAATGAGTGAAGGTCAAAGTGTTTTTCATTGATACATAAGAGTTAGGAGGACATCCATAGATTAGAGTCTTTTCTCTTTTTCAGGAATTACAAGAGGATTTCAACATAACTCTTCATTTGATTTACGGAATCCCGAGCTTCACCAGCAACCACCTGGAATTCATTCATTCAACTGGATACAATAAGAGATGCAGTGATACCAACTCTTCTTGGAACAATTGTAAAAGGATGTTCTTGAGTGCGGTTTGAGAAAATTTTCTGCTGATCAAACAGTGACTCTGTTTCGGTCCAAGAGACTTGGAAGATGGATACATGGATTTGAGAATGGAGCATGGGAAGTAAAGAGCCATTTAGAGAGAGTACTCTTTTCAGATATTGCTTTAATAGCATATTTATCTTCTCTCCACCAACTGGCAGTGGAAAACATTTCATCCCATGTGTTTTCCATTTTCATATCTGCAAGGAAATGACATGGAAGAAGAATTTGAAAGTTCACACCATTGTTATTGCTCTTAAGGCACAACATAATAGAAATAGAGGAGTTGCAGTGCAGCTGCATTTGAGGAATATAATTCATTTCATCTAGAACATTGACTCCTTGCATATGACCATGACCATATAGAGGCAGGTAGATGCTCTGTGGGAAATTAAGATGATATTTCTTCAAGTACTTAGCCAAATCTGGGAGAGTGTTGTCGCATATATCATAGTAATCATGGCCAATGATGTCCATCATATCATCTATCCGCTTGCTAGCCAGTTCATCAACTATTCCAGGTCTAAGAGCCATTGATTCTGCACAATATTTGAATAAATTAACTCTTTAATGTATTGATTTTTCATAAACATTGTGAAATAAATTCGGAAAAAATGGCTAAGGCATTAAGTCGCACAAGTATGGATGTGTCGCACAAGTCTTAAATGTGTCGCACAAGTATTTGTTGCGCAGTTTTACATCGCGCAAGTCCTATTACCATGACAGCAGCGCGACGACGAGGAAATAGCGGAAAGAATATGACTTGTGGGGTGAGAGCTCGAGAATTCAGAATCAGATGCGAAGCGTGGCCAATGACCATGTATTTATAGGCCAGGCGGCCTATCTACACGACATACACCCTGCGTGCCTATCCCTGCGCGACGCACACATGAGCGCCGCCCTCTGCGCCATCAAGACTTGCGTGCCACCATTCATTTGGATGTCTCTCTTTTCCTCAGTTTCAAATCTGCAATTCTATTGGATCCAACTCTGAGGGGGAACTTTTGTTGACGCTCCTTTTCATCACATTGTCTAAAAGAATGGAAAGAGAAATGACTTAGCACAAATTGATTCATCCTTTGAAGAAAATTTCAAAACTCGACAAATGGATGAACAAGTAGAATATTGCCCATAAGTCGCACATGTTTCCCCATTGTCACGCAAGTCCACTTTCACAACGCATTATGGTCGCACAAGTGACTTGCGTGACCAAAGTGATAACCACCCGGGGTCTTCTCCTACGTATAAATAGGCCCTGTGGGCCCTCCATTCCAGGAAGATTTTTTTTCCAGAAACTCAGATTTGAGATCTCGGTTCCCTAGTCTCATCTCAAAGCTTCCGAAACACTTCTAATGTGATTTCTTACCTATAACGGAAGATCTAATGAGGGGGAGGAAGGCCTAAGTGTTGAAACTCTTCAACACTTGCGCGCCTGAGTGGCCATACCTTAAGGGAAAAAGGCCACACTTACGCGCTGCCTTATTACTTCAATAGATCTTCCGCACCCCTCTTCTGGAAGAACCTAAAGTGGATTATAAAGGCTTTAATGAAGAGTCACTCAAGTATTACCCTGCTGGTTAACCGTCGCACAAGTACACCATGTGTCGCGCAGACATACCTGCGCGACCAGGACCTGCGTGACCAACACTTGCGCGCCCACACAGTACCTGCGTGCCTGCTAGGACTTGCGCGCCCCTACCTTTTTGGGTGCATTTCTTGCCCATTTTACCTCTCTTAAGCCATTCCAACTCTCCTATTAAATATTTAGTCTTCAAGACACTCTTCAAATCCATTTATGGTGTGATTTTTTGATTTGACTTCTTTACCTGAAAGGAATTCTGTGGAATATCCCTCAAAAGATAGTGATTTACACATCTTTATGTCACTAAAGATTGAGATTTCATTCATTAAACCTCATCCTTTAAGATGATAGAATCCAATACCTGGGCCTCCTTTTCAGGAGTAAGTCCCAGTCATAATTCCTTTAACCTGGGCCTCCTTTTCAGGAGTAATCCCCAGTCCTAATTTGGGAATCCTCTTCAGGAGTAAGCCCCAAATCCCTTAATTTGTCAAGTCTCATAACCTGAGACACCTTTTCAGGAGTAAGCCCTAGTAATAATTCTCTTAACCAGTCCTAATTATCCTTTGATATGGGATTCCTTTTCAGGAGTAAAACCCAAATCATAAGTCCTCTCCTAATTTGGGCCTCCTTTTCAGGTGTAATCCCCAAAGTTAGAGTATTCAAAATATCCATAAAGCACATATACCTTTATATACCATGCTCCTGGATTTCTTCCCTAAAGTAAATCCTAACCTTTCATTTATCTGGGCAGTCATACATACATAAGCCCCACGTTATTTCTCATGATTGCATCTTTCATGGCACAATTGTCTAATTTTTTACAAATACCTCTTGTTTCTCACACCGAGCATGACTCACATGAGATTATAGTGTAAAAGTAATTATGACATCCTTCTTTGATCCATCAATCATAAACATCATACTCCCTTTATCGAACTACATGGGTTCTGATTCCTTTTCCAAAACAATGGATATATAGGTAGCCCATCTGCGGGTTCGATCCCAACTCTGAAATAATCAATGTCCTTCTGAAAGACAATAAACTTCACGTGCCCCACTGAGTGGCTTTGAAACCAGCATGGTCATCATAATGACCAAGATACTTTTATATAAATATGCAGAAGGATACCATTGACCAAGAATCATTAATAAATACAGATGATTCTCTATCGATGAAGAACCTCAAATACATATTAAAGATTCTCTAAATATTGTACATATTTTATCATTGATTGTAATATCTAAAGGAAGGCTCATTTTATTGTTGGTAATGTAATACGGATTCACGAACATAACTTAAATCTATAAAGAGAGTCCCGGAATAGAAAATAATTCCCCTCAAAAAAAGGTGTGATGAGTTCGACCTCCCATCCTCTCGACCAATGCAAATTCCTAAGCCTCATCAGTCCACAAACTAATAGGCGCCTACCTTTGGAAATTAGGTCCAAATGGATGTGGAATAATTGGATGTTTCCATTTCTACGAACAAACCCATTAGAAACTGATCAGAACGTTTGAACCTCCCATCAAGAGGTCATCCCTGCATTCCTAGGGAAACATACGTCAACTAACATTAATTTAATCTCATAAAAATGAAAATATATTTCAAAAAATCATATAGTGTTTCAGAGGACTCACTTTATATTTTTTAAAATAATTAAGTAATACGCCATTTTTCATAAGTCCAAATGGTAAAAAATAGGCCATTATCAAACCATAGATGTGTAAAAGAATAATTATTTCCATAAAAAATATTTTAGACAAATTTATAGGTCATTTTTAACCTTATCATTTTAGTCTAACACCATTTGTAAACACATTTTTACCATAAACATGATAAATATTTTTTAAAATATTAACAACTCATTTTGATCTGATATCAAGATGGATTTATAATAAAATATGAATTATTATGATTCCAAATATGGAATCAATTTTTCCAAATTACATTTTCAGAAGTGAAAAATATAACTTTAAAATAATCCAACGTAGTCAACTGAAAAACATATTTTTAAATATAAATTATTTAATAGTTTGAAATATTTTTATATCAAAATTAAATATGTAATTGATTCTAATGAAAAAATAAGATAAATGTGTATATTATTAAACAAAATTTTATTTGAAGCCAATTTAATTTTTAATTTAATATGTTAATTAAAATAAATGAAAAGGAAATTTAAAATTAAAATTACATATTTTCATTTTTCGTAAATAAATGAAACATTTCAGAAAAATAAGAAACTGTCACCATAAGATAATATTTATGTTATGATTTTAAAATGAATCTTATTTTTTAAAAAATTATTTTAATAAAAGTGGAAAAAATTAATTTTATACATAATTGTACCAAAGGTGAAAAAATTGTTTTTTTTAACCCAATAATGATTAAAAATGTATTTATTCATATCACATGAATAAAAAAGATAAGATAAATGTAATAAATTTGGATGAAAATATAATATATAAAATTCATTTAAATCATTTTTAAAAGAGATTCATTTAATTTATTGAGGTAAAATGATTTCATGTTTAAAAAATAGGTTTTTAGAAAATGGTTTCCATTATATTCAAGAGTCTTTAATTTACATTTCTAATTTATTAGACACCAAATTATTCATTATATATAAATTTATGAACAATATATTTTCAAAAACATTCTATAATATTTATATCCACTATACCAACATCAAGGTGATAACTATCAAACTAAATAGTAATATTTTTGTAGTATGTCATGTTTTTTTAAACTCAGTGTTGTTTGTAACAAAATATAAAATTAGAATGGAATGTAACATAAGAGAAACTCATTGTCGTGTTTAATTAAAATTATATAAAATTATATTTTTTTTGGGAATTTGTTTTAGTAAAATCTATCGGTCTTACAGTCTACCCCCTTAATGGAATTTTTCCCATGAAATTTGATACTTTAGTACAAAAAAAAGAGGATACTTCTACCACATTACATCATCAGGTTTTCATATATCATCATAAAGCTATTGGTTGTTCTAAAATTTTTTACCTGTTGACTGTTCTTGTTTCATAAAACATTATCTATTCTATTCAAAATATATAGTAGTGGTTCCTATTCTTACATCTCATGCTCAATCGGTTGGACCTCTGATTTTAGTACATGTGTTATATCTACTATGTTAATCATTATGTGTGACACATGGAGCACACATCAAAATCAAGTGATGTTAAGTGTAAGCACCAATCAATAATCTACAGTCCTGATACGATCAAATACTTTAATGTGATAGATATTTCATGGGTTTATTTTCACTTATTTCTTCTACAAAGAACATCATATAATACCTTCTCACCACTTTGAATTATAAATAATGCTGGTGATTATCAACAAAATTTTTTTGATGTCTATGAAACTCTAACATTATATTCCATTTCCTCATATATATCAGGTCCTATTAAATTTCTTTCTCCAACTTCATTAACATAAAATTATTGTTATAAATTTATTTCCACAGAGTTATTCATAAGGATGAATATAAATGCTCGACTGAAATTTATTTTTTGTTGTAAACTCAACTAGATGAAGGTGTACTCCCAACCACCATTGAAATCTGTTGAATAAGGTATTATCATGTCACGAACCGTCCTCAAGGCTCGTGTTGTGACTACCCCAAGCCCGCCTTCCATAGGCAAGGGGATGGCGACTAGCACCAAAGGTGTAAATCCCTATGTTGGGAAGGCATTGACTTTATAAAGGTAAAAAAAAACAAATGAGTATTCACAAGGAAGTAAACACTAAGAAATAATGAATACAAAAGTGTGGGATGGAAGGTAAATGGGTCAGTATAAAAACCCAACTGAACAACAAGTACACGTAAAAATGGACAAACAGATGGAAGAAAAGAGCAGCTCCTAGATCGTCCTCCGGGGATTCCTACCTGAAGGGTAGGTACATATGGCCACCTCAGTACCCACGTCTGTCAGTCTCCACCGTGTGCCGACTCATCGCAAGGTCCACCTCTGGGTACCGTCCAGTCGTGCTGCTCTCAGTCTCCATCAACGATGTTCGTCGTCTGCATCAAACACATCAAGGTGCGGGCATAGCCCATGCATGGGTGAGAATAATGATACTCAGTAGGGCCCCCGAGACTCGCGAGGTCTCACAATATACACTAAAGAGAAGAAAGAGAAGAAATATAAAACCAAAAAGTATCAACAAAACCTACTTAGGTATATGCCCATACATATACCTAAGTTACCAAACTCAGTCCGTCTCCAACTCACGATCCCAAGCACAAAGGATCATGGAACAAAAGTCATCACTGTCGAACCCATAGAGGATCCCAGTACAAAAGTCATCACTATCAAACCCACGGAGGATCCCGGTGTAGAAGTCATCGCTACCAAAACCACAGAGGATCCTAGTACAGAAGTCATCGCTGTCGAAACCATTGAGGATCCCAGTATAGTAGTAATCGTTTTCGAACCCATGGAGGACCCCAGTACAGTAGTCGTTATTGTCGAACCCATGGATGATCCTAGTACAATAGTCGTCACAGTCGCAGGCAGCCCTAGGGTCCCTGCACACAACATGCTCGATTTTGGGAGAGTCTGTTCCTCATGAAAATAATCGATACATCAACAACGTCCTGATTTGATGTATCCTGATGTTCCATCTCATCAAATGAAACCCAACGCGATAGATGGTGCGTCAATCGGATGCCCGGTATGAGAGTTAGGGATTTTCTGTTCAAGGGGCCCGGTTGGATTTACGCTCAATCCATACCTGGACATTTTCAAAAGTCTTCCAACACTCAATTAGAGTATCACAAAAATATCTCCTCCTCGCGAGGCTCCCTGTTCCACAGATGACGCCTTGATTAGACGCACGGTATAGAAGATATTCACGTTTAAGCAAAATGGGCCTGGCCCATCAAGCCCAGTGTCTGGCGGGTTGGCCCGACCTA
Organism: Viscum album; assembly: GCA_963277665.1. Classification (NCBI taxonomy): domain Eukaryota; kingdom Viridiplantae; phylum Streptophyta; class Magnoliopsida; order Santalales; family Viscaceae; genus Viscum; species Viscum album. Next base: position 1,463,451,817 of record OY728125.1, on the reverse strand, counting down.
TTATGGGCGGTCCGACCTGAGTGGGGGTCAGCTCGACCCGATTTGGGGGGTTTGACAAAGCTGGGGGGTCGTCTCGGCCCGGTGGAGAGAACCCCAACTACGGACCCGGCCTGGATTGCGGGTTGGTTCAGTTCGCCCAGCGCCGCCGAGCGGCGCCGCCCCTCCTCTGCTCGGCTGGCCGAAGCAGGCCGGTTTTGTCCAGCACGAGGGCCCCGCACAACGGCCCTCAGTCTCTTCCACGTGGCACCCTGCGGCACCGTGGTTCTCTTCATCCCATCTGACAGGCGGCCGGCCGGTTCACTCTCCGAGCGGCCTGTGGAAGCAAGCCACCGTTCCTCCGCAGCGAGGTTCCAAGAGGCGACGCGGTCTTCTTCCCGACCGGCAATAGCTAGCCGTTTCGTCCAGCAATCAGCCCGTGCTTTGCAAGCTGCAGTCTCCCCTACGTGAGGCACCTGGTGCCCCAGTCCTCCAGTGTGTCGGCTAGTCGGCCGACCAGTTCTTCAACCGAAGCGGCCAGTGGTTGCAGGCCCCGGTTTTCCTCCAAGTGGCCGGCGCGCGGCCCCCATTGTCGCCTCTAGTCGTTGCTGCCCCTTCCGTCCTGTGGACTCCCTCCTCCAACGGGGTGCGACGGAACCACGCTGTCTCGACTCCACCTCCAATGTCAAACAACATAATCCAACTGAGGGACATTGGGATATGTTTGTTCAGACCGCGCCCTCCGTGTTATATGATAACAAAAGGCCATCGCAGCACAAAGTAAACATCGAAGAATCAAGGATGAAAATTTTATAGATTTAAAAATAAATAAATTTCTCCACCTCGAAACTTGTCTTTGAACATCAACGAGCCATAGAAGATGAGTGTCACGGATGTCGGGCGAAGTGGAAGATGACGTAGCATAAGACGGATTCAGTTCCGCAAACTTCTGAAGAAAAAGTCATTAGTTGTTGGCGATGTTCCTTCTGGGTGGTTTCTACTCCTTTAACGCGGAAGGTGGTTGAGGAAAGGAAGAAATCATGTCCTCATTCTTCAGTGAAAACAACATTCTACGTTGAGATAACATCGATATTTTTTAGAGATAGTGATATCCTCCAAATTATCTCAAGTTCCACCTAATGAGATATTATGCCAACCCAAGTAAAAGAATGCCATATCTTCATTGAATGTTGGAAAAGAAAATTCAAATGAATTTAAAAAAGATTAATTAAGTGTTTCATTTAATTAATCATAGGTGTCAAAATTAAATTTGAGAAGGTGGAGGGTTTTAAATTTAAAAGAAGGGAGGTGGCTTCATGTAATTCAATGGGAAGTTTAAAGGGATTTGAGGGGAGGTGAAAAGTTTGAGTTCTTGTTGGCCCCACCACACATTATCAGCTCATGAGAGGTTATGTGGGGTTGGGCCCCTCCACCACCTTCCATTTGGAGATAATAACCACCAACTAAATAAAATAAAGTATCACTTTATTTTATTTAAATTATTCTTAAAAACTCGGAAAACTAACTTCTGTACTCGTTAAAATGAAACTGCGTTGATGGTATCCTTAAGCGAATACCAGCATTGCGAGTTCATCGGTGTTCTCGGATTTCAATTCTGAGAAACGGTTAAAATTATATAAAATCCCAAATGTATGTATACTGAACATACCCAAATAAAAGTTCGGAAAAATATTAATAGCCACTCTAGACCCACTGCGGTCAAGGATATCCTCTAACAAGGTGAAACACGGCCCAAAGAACCCAACAGTACCCTTAGATTCTCAATCCGAGTTACTGTTTAAATGTTATTAATTTACAATAAAATAATTTTCACATGATTATTTTATTTGCGGCCAAAAACTAACTTTCTCGGGTGGCCTCACCGACCAATGATAGTATCTGTATAAAGAAAGCATACCCCCCATGAGTCCAGCGGTGGTCTCAGACTTTTAATCTAAGTTACCGTTTGTGTGTTATAAGCATTCGAAAATAAAATAACATTATTTTATTATTTTATTTATGGTAATCCCATTTTCAGGTTTTCTCATATGAGGCCCGCATCGAAAAAACTTAAGTCACGCCTATGGTAATCCCACCATCCTGAGCGCAATGGTGGCCTCATATTTCTGATCCGAGTAACCTTTTAAGTGTTATTACACTTTTTCATGAGAACTGCACACGAGCATTAATTTTAGCAAAACAAAACATTGCCGGATCATTCTGGGCACTCTGGGCCTCCGAATCATGTGCCGTCAGAAACTGGAGAGTAGTAAAATTTCCATGAAATTAAGATTAAATTTTACATGAAATTTCCACGTCTTTACATTACCCCTAGATCAGGGATTTATGCCCCCGTAAAGCTACAACACACACTAAAGAAACAACTGATGATATTGAGCATGCATCTGAGCCTCCCACTCCCATTTTCTCTCCGGGACGTTCTCATATTGCCAGCAAACATGCACTAGAGGTTTCAACCAATCACGTAGGACCCGCTCATGTCGATCATCAATCTCCACTAGAACCTCTGTGAATGTCACCCCGTCATTGATATCCAGTTTCCCATGGTCGATAATGTGGGAAGGGTCGTGCACATATCTCCTCAGCTGGGATACGTGGAAGACGTCGTGTACCGGGTGAAACAAAGGTGGAATATCTATGCGGTATGTCACCTCATCATCTCTGTCCGGGACCTGAAAAAGTACGATGATCCTCGGAGATATCTTTCTGCCTCGACCAAATCTCTCTGAAACTCGTAGGAAGATGTGGTCACCATCCTAAAACTCTAGAGGTCTCCATCTCCTATCAGCATACGACTTTTTTTCTGCTCTGTGCAGTCTTCATCTACTGTTAGATGTACCGCAAGAGAGGATGCGGAAATCCCTCAACAATTCCTTCGGAAGTGACACTGGTACTATAGTAAGTCCTATGAAGAGGATGATGTGTTCCCACCTTCATAAAATCCTTTAGGGGACTATCCTAAAGATATCTGAGTAAGTTGGGCCTCGCAGTCAGCATCCCTATACTGCACCTCCCTGAATCACTGAAGAAGTAGGGGAGTGTTTGTGAGAGACTGTAGGAAGGATACTCTATCTCTATCCACAAGGATATCTGCAACGCGGCCAGCTGCTATATCGCTTCTCCTAGCAGATGAATGTCTGATCTCTTATTGAGAGCATCAGCCACAACATTCCCCTTCCCAAGAGTATAGACTATCTCTAAGTCATAGTCCAGTAGGCACATGAGCCATCACCGCTGTCTCAAGTACAGATCCTTCTACGTGAAGATATATACTTAAGACTCTGGTGGTTAGAGTAGACTATAAAACACTCGCCCATCAGATAGTTCCACCACATCTTCAAGAAGAAGACCACTGCTGCAAACTCTAGGTCATGGGTAGCATGGTTCTTCTCATGTTGTCTCAAATTTTGTGAACCATACATGATCACTACTTGATCTTTCATCATGACGCACCAAAGGCATGTCCCTGATGCATTGTAGTAATCTACGTACACTATGCCCTCCTCTAGTAGCCTCAAGATGGGCACACTAGTCAACCTCTTCCTCAGCTCCTGAAAGCTTAGCTGGCATCTCTATGACCACACGAAGGGTTTCCCCTTCATCGTCGAATCTAATAGTGGTGCTGCAACTCTGGAGAAGACTAGCACAAAGATAAGTCTGTCCCACTGATGAGTGATTTACTGCACCCTCTTATGCATTATTACATCCTCTGCTGCCTGGGTTTTCCTTTTTTCCGACCAAAGAAAATCCTATAGCGTCCCATACTTTACATACATTTTTAGTACTTCAAAATTGAAGTACACTTATTACAACATATATCAAAACCATGAATGGACCATATAGGTATATTGTCTTTGGAAAATGGGGAACATAAACAACTGGTTCATAAAGCATCTACATTGTTTCCCATTTATTTCAACATATCTATATCCCTTTTTGGCATATCTTACTTAATACCCTTCTTCCTGACCTGGGTAAAGAAAACATACAAAAGGGTGATCTCAAATGCTCAGTAAGGGTATACAACAGAAATATCAATCACATCAAATTCATAAGAACATAACATTTTGGAAATCTTACCCTGCAAAAGAGATCATAATTTCATAACATGGAATAGATCATGGTAGTGAAATGTAATCCCAATAATCATAACGTAAAACATAAAAATTTGTGGAATACACACATAATCATAGAGAATCATTTCTTATTAGTCAACACTCATTTCCTAAACTATCTTAGTGGACAAAGTCCATTTCTGAACCGATTTCACTCCTCGTTTCAGTCCTGTTTCACTAAACCGGTTTAACCTTCCGTTCCAGCCATGTCTATCTCATGAGATATAAAATCTTTACCCAATGCATTGGAGGGATATATAGGTCCCACCCATCTCATAATTATACCATTCTTATGTGTTCCACAAAATCATAAATCATATATCATTGCATAACCCATGTAATAAAAATGGGATTATTAAACATCATGACATCATAAAACAATTCATATAAGATAAATGAATTCATAAAAATAATTCTATCACAACATAATCAAATCAATGTAATAATAGGGATAGAAACATAACCCTATATTATATTAGATGGAAAATAATTTTGATAAAACACTTGAACTCCATTTTTGAGGAAAATATCCTTTCTAATTTAAATTTTTTTTCTTTTCTTAACATGTAATACAATTTTAAACTAAAATAACTTTATTAAAAATAAACTTGAAAAATTGTAAAGGAATCTTATTGGAAATAATGTTTTGAAAATCCATTCATGCCGTACAAGTTAAAAAAACATTCTTCTTGTACTTTTGTCAGAAAAGTCAAAAGTACCTCGTAAGAAAAATGAAAAAAGATTCCTTTCATATCATTTACTAAAACCTCACCGAAGTGTAAAATTGGATTTAAAAAATTTTAGGTGGATGATGATAGTATTATATATTAAGGAAACATGTTTGTGGATGATAAAATACACCCCAGTAAATACCAAAGCTTAAAGAATCTCGGATAAAATCAGATTGAGATATTTTCCCTTACCATAGGTCTGATTTGCTTCGTAAGTGTCCGAACCTCCTGTATAATGATTTAAATAATGTTATTGACTTATTCATGAATCATAATTATTGTTATGATATCATATATGGTCATATTCTTAGCTTCTTATTAGTAATATTTCATTATTACTTGTTATTCGGGTGTTTATTACTTTTTGTTCTTATGCGTGTTTTGTCGAATAAATTATTATTCTTCTCTTTAGGATATAGATACCTCATTTCCAGAATGGTATTACTGTACTATATATCATATTTATTCATTCAATTCATTTATATAATCATTATGCAATGAAGATCATGTAGAACGAATCGCATCACATCGTAGAGACGATATTCCGTACGTACGGAAGAGCAATGATATAATTCCCATGATCGTGGAATTGTATTGGAGTGTATTTATACTATTTCAGAATCAATACCACTTTACAATAATAATATATAGTTATTTATTTGCACCATTATACCCATCCAAGTAATGTGGTGATGGATAATAGATTACACCACGGCGTGGAGATGGTATTTTGTACGTACGCACGCACGGTGATTTCATTTTCCGTAGGATGGATAGATAGTGAAATAGGGTTGTTTCATACTTATAATAACATATAAGTATATGATTTATACTGATATTATTAATTCAAAATGAAACAACTAATGAAGAATAAGTGTAAGAAGAAATAAAGTTGAAAGAATCGGTAACAGACATTACCTCTTCTTTGAAGCGCCTCTTTGATACCTCCTCTTAGAGCACTACAATTGGTCTGTGAAGAAGACCAGGACCTCTAAGGTGTTTCTAGGGAAGTGGGTAAGTGAAATGGGCAGGGATTGGCAGAGCTTGAAGGCTCAAATTGGTGTGAGAAGGAGAGGGAGGAGGTGCCCTTTTATAATGGAGGAGAGGGGCACCTTTGGAAATATAAGAAATATTAGTTTAAATTAAATCCCAACCCCACATAAATACATCCAAAATGACTCATATCTTAAGATTAGATTCGATAGGGTTGTAATATCATCATCCAATAAAATTTAGACATGTTAGGAATTTATTTTAAACATTATCAACTTGATTTATCCTTATTTATCAATTTAATTTTATTTGTGGTAATAATATTCTAAATTTTAAATTATTATAAATAATTACATATGTGTTTTGAATTTTCCATAATTTGACAATTAATGAAATTTTCGACCATATAAATTTTAATTTAAAATTTTTAAATATTTTTGTGATTTTTAAACAATCTTATAATATGTTATGTTTATAAAATAACAATAGTGTCAATTTTGACACTATTCATTTAATTGAATTTACATAAAATATATAAAGAAGATATGTTCGAACTAAAAGCTTTAATAGATTCATAAAATGTCATATGTATCTTGAAAATTATTGGATCACATTAAATAGTTCATATAATATTTATTTTAATATTTTTAAAACCATTTATTTGATATTTTAATTAATAAAATAATTTCAACATCACTATTTTGTCATAATTAATGAATATTATTTAATCCCTAAAATATCTAAATAAATTCTTATGATGTATATAATTTTATTAGATTTTTGGAAAATATTAATGTTCAAAGATTCATTAATTTTATGACTAAATTAAAATTATTATACTTATAAGATTTAAGAAAGTGACATGTTGTCAAATACTTTGGTTTTAATAATAATTAAATTATTTTCATGAGAAAAAGTCCATTAAATTAATTTAATACAACCCTTAGGTGATATGGGTCTACTTTGAGTCATCCAATAGGATTTTGGCAGGTGTTAGGGTAATTTTATAATCTTATATTTACCCTTAATTACCCGATTTACCTTTAACTATGGTAAATAAAATTTACCGTAGTTACTATTCATAATGCACAAAAATAAAAAGTTGCCTATTAAGATAATTTGGACCCACTAATTCCAAATATGGAATCCATTTTTAAAAATTCAAAACATAAAAGTTTCAGTAGTTAATTTAAAATAAATCTCGTTTTTAAGAAAATGGGTTTTAAAAGTTAAAACATTGCCAAAGATTGAAATGTTTTTACCTATGAATTCAATGTGAAATTAATTATAATCAAATATATTATATTAAATGGTAAAAATATATTCTATTTATACTTTAAACCCATTAAATATTATAATTTAACCATATAAAATGTCTCAAGGGAAATGATGTTTTTAATTAAAAATTACCGTATTTTTACTATTCATCAAAATATGAATGTTATCAGAAAAATATCAAAAATTTATCCAAAGTAAATTTTTATATCCTGATTCAAAATAAGAATTTTATTTTTTCAAATTGAACTTATAAAGGTGTAAAAATCTAGATTTAATGTGGGTGCGCCATCAAAAGGCAGCAAAACTGCATTTTTTTAAAAATACTTATTTTACCCGAAAATTTTATTTTGTTCTCTTACCATGTTCTAGAAAATTTGTAAAATGAATAATAAAATTAAAAATGTAGTTAATACTATTCATAATAGCTAGTTCATAATAATATATGGTTGTTTAGTGAAGCCCGGTATTTCGTACTACACACGCTATCAAGGAAGGTCATGATTGCATGTAATGCAAGCCAAGTCCATATTATGTGCTGTGAAAGATTCCTTTGGTGTTTCATATAACATAATACATAAAAAAAATTCTCATAAAATCTCAGGGTGTTAAATTGTACCCCAGTTAAATTGAATTTTTCCCTCGAAATTCGTCACTTCATTACAAACAGATTAGGATACATCTCCCTCATCATATCCTCAAGTTCCCATGTAGCTTCTTCTAATTGGTGGTTCCTCCATAGAACATTCACCAAGTGAGTGGTCTTGTTCCGTAGGACTTTTTAGCTATGATCCAGAATCTCTATTGGGTGTTCCTCATAAGATAGATCTTGCTCCAGCGGTACAACTTCTGAGCTGAGTACATGTGAAGGATCAGGTATGTACTTTATTAGGAGAGATACATGGAACACATCGTGAACTTGAGAGAGATTCAGTAGAAGCACCAATCGGTAAGCTACCTTCCCAACACGATCCAAAATTTAAAAAGGACCGATATATCTAGGGATCCACTTTCCCATCATTCCAAATCTCATGACCCTCTTCCAGGGAGACATTCGTAAGAACAATTTATCACCCACTTCAAACTCTAGGTCTTTTCTTCGGTTTTCGGCATAACTTTTCTATCAACATTGAGCTGCTCTTATGTGTTGTTGAATAGATCTGACCTTTTCTTCCATTTCATCAACGAGATCAGGTCCTAATAGATTTATTTCCCCAACATCATCCCTGAATGTTGGAGTCCTGCATTTTTTTCCATAGACATCTTCATAAGGAGCCATCTGATTACTGGAGTGAAAGCTATTATTATATGAAAATTACACCAAAGGTAGTTATTGATCCCCACCACCTTTGAAATCTATAAAGCATGCTCTCAACATTTCTTCTAGAGTTTGAATTATCCTATAAGACTGACCGTCTGTCTGAGGATGATATGCAGTGCTAAAACTCAACTCTGTATCCAGAGTACGCTGAAGACTTCTCCAGAACATTGAGGTAATCCTCAGATCCCGATCAGATATAATAGAAAGTGGTACTCCATGCAATCTTACCACTTCCTTTACATATATCCTGGAAAGCTGATCTAGAGAGAAATCCTCTCTAATAGCAATGAAGTGTACAGACTTTGTAAGACGATCAAATATGACCTAGATAACATTATTGCCTTTGGATTTTTTAGGATGTCCAGTGACAAAGTCCATAGGGATGTTTTCCCATTTCCATTCTGGTATGGGTAATGGTTGTAACATCCCCTTAGACTTCTGTCTCTCAGCATTAACATGATGAAAAACCAAGCATTGAGAGACATATTCAGCAACATCTCTTTTTATGCCATCCCACCATAAGTACTATTTTAGGTCCCTATACATATTCGTGCTTCCAGGATAAATAGAGAATGAAGAACTATGAGCCTCATCCAGCAGCTCCTTCTTTAATTCGGGGATGGGAGGAACACAAACCCGATTCCTGATCCTTATTATCCCATCACAATCAAGGTTGAATTCAGGAACATTTCTCACCTTATTTTGTAACTCGACATCTTCCTTCTGTGCCTCTTGAATCATCACATGGATAGATGGTTGAACATTCATTTGAGAAAGATACGATTTTCCCCCTTCCATTATAATTCCAAGATCCATCCTTTGTAAATCCATAAATATTGGATCTTTTGTGATCCTCATCATGGATATGCTAGCATGGCCTTGTTGACTTAATGCGTCTGCTACCATGTTTGCTTTCCCAGGGTGGTAATGGATTGAGTAGTCGTAATCCTTAATCAGCTCCAACCATCTTATTTGACGCATATTCATCTCCTTTTGTTTGAAAATATACTTTAATCTCTTATTATCAGTATAAATATCACACCTTTCACCATAAGGGTAATCCCTCCAAATCATTAATGCAAAGATTATTGCATCAAACCCCAAATCACGAGTTGGGTAATTTTTCTCATGGATTTTCAACTGCCGTGAGGCATAAGCTATCACCATATCATTTTGCATGATAACACATCTCAGTCCCTTCTTGGATTCATCACTATAGATCACAAACCATTCTCCACTGCAAGGTAGTGTAAGCACAGGTGCACTGGGTAACCTTCTTTTCAGCTATTTGAAATTTTCATCACATTCCACCGTCCAAACAAATATAAATCATTTTCGAGTCAACATGGTTAGTGGGTTAGATAACCTTGAAAAATCATTCACAAAACGTCAGTAATATCCATCCAAACCAAGAAAACTATGGATCTCAGTTACTGTTGTTGGTCTCGACCATCTTTCGATAACCTCTATTTTTGCTGGATCCACAAATATCCCTTTTTTTTGAGATTATGTGACCCAAAAATGAAACTTTTTGAAGCCAAATTTCAAACATGGTAAATATGGCATAAAGCATCCCCTTTCTCAGGGTCTTCAATATAATTCTCAAGTGATCTTCATGTTCTTCCCTGCTATTTGAATATAAAATAATATAGTCTATAAAGACTACAATAAACTGATCAAGATAGTCTCTAAAGACTCTATTCATCAGATCCATGAAGATAACAGGGGCATTAGTAAGACCAAATGGCGTCACTATAAATTCATAGTGTCCATACCTTGTACGGAAAGCTGTATTTGGTATATCCTCCCTTATGACCCTTAATTAATGATACCCTGAACGAAAATCAATCTTGGAAAAGTATTGAGCTCCATGTAGTTGGTCAAATAGGTCATTAATGTGTGGGAGAGGATATTTTTTATTGATAGTGATCTTGTTAAGTTCTCGATAATCAATGAAGAGTCTCATTGATCCATCTTTCTTCTTAACAAACCTAATAGGTGCTCCCCAATGTGACGCACTAGGGTGTAAGAATTCCTTTATAAATATTCTCTTGGAGTTTCTTCTTCAATTCCTACAACTCAATTGGGGCCATTCTATAAGGTGTCTTTGATATAGGCAAAGCACCCGGTATGAGTTCTATTGAAAAATCAACTTCACGAATTGGTGGAAGACATGGAAATTCTTCCCGAAATACATCGTCAAACTCCCATACAATGGGAATATTCATAATCATGAGTTTCTCACCAACCATTTGAGATAAATAACCTTAATTTAGAGGAATCAAGACCCATAAGATGGAAGAAATTTCCACTGGAAGGTTATGTTCATCCTTGCATCGATAGATGATCATAGATTGATCTGGAATATGAAATGTGGCTTCCCTCCTTTGTCAATTGATATGAGATCCATATATAGAAAGCCAATCCATGCCAAGAATCACATCAAATTCCATTATAGGAAGGACCACAAGATTTACAGGAAGCACTTTACCAAATAATTCAATCGTAGAAGAATTGAAAACATTTGATGTGACTGTTGTGCCATTAGGAGTTGTCACAACAAACTCAACATATAATTGTTGAGGTAATACAGTGATACCCTTAGAAAATTCTTCAGAAATAAAAGAGTGGGTGGATCCAGAATCAAATAAAACATTTTCTACTTTCGAGTGGATAGTAAGTGTACCTCTCACCACTTCATTGTCGTACTCCACATCGCTGATAGTAATTTCATGTGACTTTACTTTTTCTTTGGCCTTAAGAGTTTGTTGACGTCGATCATCATCATCAACCCTTGGATTTGGGAATTGATTGGCATAATGCCCCATCTCTTTGCACTTGAAATATTGATGTGTAGTAGGTTCATTCTGTGTATCCCTTCATTTGTTTACATCATTAGACATCTTCTTCCCATTATTTCGACATTCAATGACCCGATGACCTTCTTTTCCACACTTATAACATTTTCTTGTCCCCTTAAGAAAATTTCCTCCATGTTTCTTTCCACACTTTGAGCATAAGGGAAAACTCATCTTCTTTTCAGTGTGGTCTTTAGATTATCCTTTGAATTCCATTTTCCTCTTCTTATCAAGCCCATGTGACTGATGGGTTACACCAATCTCCATCTCAACCTTGAGAGCACATCGAACAATTTCCTCGTAGCTATTGAAGTCCCTTATGGCTAACGCCCTTTGAAGACTTCGATTTAATCCACTAAAGAATCGATTGATCTTACTCTCAGGTTGGATAATAATTCCGTAAGCGTACCTTGAAAGTCTTTTAAAATTTGCTTTGTAAGTACCAACGGATTCATCATCCTTTTGCTTCAGTTCAAGAAACTCCTTCTCTATCTTTGTTTGAAGAATACGAGGGAAATACTTATTGAAAAATAAGTTCTTGAACTCATCCCATTCCATGGAATCAATTTCATCCCTTTTCCTCATATTCTTAATAAGATTCCACCATTGATCAGCATCACCTTCCAAACAATACACTGATAAGATGAATTTATCATGTTCAGAACATTGAAGAACTGGAAATATATTTTCAGTGGTACTGATCCATTGTTCATCCACTAATGGATCAGAAGACCCGCTGAATGAAGGTGGACGCTGCCTCATGAAGGATTCGACAGAATGTTGCTCCTTCATTTGATCATTTGGAAGTCATGCATGATTCATAGCTAGAGAAAGTTGTGTGAGCATGGCTATAATATTTTTCATTCCATCTCCCATAACGTTTGGCTGATCAGGAGGACAATCATTCCATTGCCCGTCGCATTCCGCATTAACACGGTTTCTTCGGGTTCCAGCCATTGACTAAAACCAAGAAGAATAGTGTGAGAAACACTAATTATAATAGGAAAAACACCTAATGAAGAATAATATTTCACACTTAAGTTCTTATCATAGGATTTTCATGGCCATTTCTAAAACACTAATGTTGTGGTCTATGCTTAGACTTATCCTTAGGTTTCTTACTAAGGCTTTCACACTCTAGTTTCCTATGGTTGACTATACCTTTCCTCTGATACCAACTATAGTGACCCATACTTTACATACATTGTTAGTACTTCAATATTGAAGGACACTTGTTACAACATATAACAAAACCATGAAAGGACCGTATATGTATAGTGTCTTTAGAAACTGGGAAACATAAACAACAGGTTCATAAAGCATCTACACTGTCTCCCATTTATTTCAATATATCTATAGTCCCTTTTTTGCATATCTTACTTAATACCCTTATTCATGACATGGGGAAATAAAACATACAAAAGGGTGAGCTCAAATGCTCAGTAAGGGTAAACAAAATAAATATCAATCACATCAAATTCATAAGAACATAAAATTTTGGAAATCTTACCCTGAAAAAGAGATCATAATTTCATAACATGGGATAAATCATGGTAATGAAATGTAATCCCAATAATAATAACTTAAAACATAAAACTTTGTGGCATACACACATAATCATAGAGAATCATTTCTTATTAGTAAAGAGTCATTTCCAAGACTATCTTAGTGGACAAAGTCCATTTCTGAACCGAGTTCACTCCTCGTTTCAGTCCTGTTTCACTGAACCAGTTTAACCTTCCATTTCAGCCATGTCTATCTCATGAGATATAAAATATTTACCCAATGCATTGGAGGGATATATAGGTCCCACCCATCTCATAATGATACAATTCTTATGTGTTCCACAAAATCATAAATCACACATCATTGCATAACCCATGTAATAAAAATGGTATTCAAAAACATCATGACATCATACAACAATTCATATAAGATAAATAAATTCATAAAAATAATTCCATCACAAAATAATCAAATCAATGTAATAATAGGTATAGAAACAAAACCCTATATTATTTTAGATGGAAAATAATTTTGATAAAACACTTGAACTCCATTCTTGAGGAAAATATCCTTTCCACTTCAAAAACATTTTTCATTATTAACATGTCATACAATTTTAAAATAAAACAAGTTGATTAAAAATAAACTTTAAAACTTGTAAAGGAAGCTTCTTGGAAATAATGTTTTAAAAATCCATTCATTCCGTATAATAAAAAAAATCATTCTTCACGTACTTTTGTCGGAAAAGTCAAATGTACCTCGTATGAAAAATGACAAAAGATACCTTTCATATCTTTTACAAAAAAATCACCGAAGGGTAAAATTGGATTTAAAAAATTGTAGGTGGATGCAAATAATATTACATATTGAGGAAACATGGATGTGGATGATAAAATACACCCTAGTAAATACCAAAGTATAAACAATCTAGGATAAAATGAGATTGTGATATTTTCCCTTACCTTAGGTCCGATTTGCTTTGTAAGTGTCCGAACATCCTGTATAATGATTTAAATAATGTTATTGACTTATTAAAGAATCATAATTGTTGTTATGATATCATATATGGTCATATTCTTATCTTATTATTTGTAATAATTCATTATTACTTGTTATTCGGGTGTTTATTACTTTTTGTTCTTATGCGTGTTTTGTCGAATAAATTCTTATTCTTCTCTTTAGGTTATAGATTATTCATTTACAGAATGGTATTAGGGTACTATATATCATATTTATCCATTCAATTCATTTATACAATCATTATTCAATGAAGATCATGTAGAATGAATCACATCACATTGTGGAGACGGTATTCCGTACGTACGCACGAGCGATGATATTGTTCCCATGATCGTGGAATTGTATTGGAGTGTATGTATACTATTTCAGAATCAATACCACTTTACAATAATAATATATAGTTATTTATTTGCACCATTATACCCATCAAACTAAGGTGGTGATGGAAAATAGATTACACCACGGCGTGGAGACGATATTCTGTACGTACGCACGCGTGGTGATTTCATTTTCCGTAGGATGGATGGATGGTGAAATAGGGTTGTTTCATACTTATAATAACATATCAGTATGTTAGTGATACTATTGTTATTAATTCATAATGAAACGACTAAATAAGAATAAGTGGAAGAAGAAATTAAGTTGAAAGAATCGGTAACAGACATTAACTCTTATTTGAAGCGCCTCTTTGAGACCTCCTCATAGGGCACTAAAATTGGTCATTGAAGAAGACCAGGACCTCTAGGATTTTTATAGGGAAGTGGGGAAGTGAAATGGGTATGGATTGGCCGAGATTGAAGGCTCCAATTGGTGTGAGAAGGAGTGGGAGGAGGTGCCCATTTATAAGGGAGGAGAGGGGCATCTTTGGAAATAGAAGAAATACTACTTTATATTAAATCCCAACCCCACATAAAAACTTCCCAAATGACTCATATCCGAAGATTAGATGAGATAGGGTTTTAATATCATCATACCATAAAATTTAGACATGTTAGGAATTTATCTTAAACATTATCAACTTGATTTATCCTTATTTATCAATTTAATTTAATTTGTGGTAATAATATTCTAAATTTTAAATTATTAGAAATAATTACATATGTGTTTTGAATTTTCCCTAATTTGACAATTTATGACATTCTAGACCATATAAATTTTAATTTATAATTTTTAAATATTTTTGTGATTTTTAAACAATTTTATAATATGATATTTTTATAAAATAACAATTGTGTAAATTTTGACACTATTCATTTATTTGAATTTAAATAAAATATATACAGAAGATATGTTCAAAATAAAAGTGTTAATAGATTCATAAAATGAAATATGTATCTTGAAAATTAGTTGAGCACATTTAATAGTTCATATAATATTTATTTTAAAATTTGTAAAACCATTTATTTGATATTTTAATTAATAAAATAATTTCAACATCACTGTTGTGTCATAATTAATGGTAACTATTTAATCCCTAAAAATTCTAATTAAATTCCTATGATGTAGATAATTTTATTAGATTTCTGGAAACTATTCATGTTTTTTGTTTAATAAATCTAATCACTAAATTAAAATTATTATAGTTATAAGATTTAAGAAAGTGACATGTTGTCACATTCTTTGGTTTTAATAATAATTAAATTATTTTCATAGAAAAAAGTCCATTAAATGAATCTAATCTGACTCTTAGGTGATATGGGTAGACCTTTAGTCATCCAATAGGATTTTGGCAGGTGTTAGGGTAATTTTATAATCCTATATTTACGCTTAATTACCAGATTTACCTTTAACTATGGTAAATAAAATTTACCGTAGTTACTATTCATAATGCTCAAAAATAAAAAGTGGCCTATTAACATAATTTGGACCCACTGATTCCAAATATGGACTCCATTTTCCAAAATTCAAATCATATAAGTTGCAGTAATTAATTTAAAATAAATCCCTTTGTTAAGGAAACGTGTTTTAAAAGTTAAAACATTGACAACGATTGAAATGTTTTTACCTATGAATTTAATGTAAAATTAATGCAAATGACATAAATTATATTAAATGGTAAAAATATATTATATTTATACTTTAAAACCATTAAATATTATAATTTAACCATATAAATTATCTCAATTGAAAAAGTTGTTTTTAATTAAAAATTAGCATATTTTTACTATTCATCAAAATATGAATGTTATCAGAAAAATATCAAAAAAATTTCCAAAGTAAATTTTTATATCCTTATTCAAAATAAGAATATTATTTTGTCAAATTGAACTTATAAATGTGTCAAAAACTAGATATAATATGGGTGCACCATCAAAAGGCGGCAAAACTGCATTTTTTTAAAAATACTTATTTTACCCGAAAAAATTATTTTGATCTTTTACCATGTTCTAGAAAATGTGTAAGATGAATAATAAAATCCAAAATGTAGTTAATACTCTTCATAACC
The DNA here is from genome assembly GCA_963277665.1 of Viscum album. Classification (NCBI taxonomy): domain Eukaryota; kingdom Viridiplantae; phylum Streptophyta; class Magnoliopsida; order Santalales; family Viscaceae; genus Viscum; species Viscum album. Next base: position 1,463,435,555 of record OY728125.1, on the reverse strand, counting down.
TCTAGTTCATAATAATATATCGTTGATTAGTGAAACCCGGTATTGCGTACTACACACGCTATCGAGGAAGGTCGTGATTGCGTGTAATGCAAGCCAAGTCCGTATTGTGTGCTGTGAAAGATTACATTGGTGTTGCGTATAACATAAGACATAAAAAAATTTCTCATAAAATCTCAGGGTGTTACAAAGCCCATCCCAACGTTGTAGATAAACCACAACTTTTTTTCCTAATACAGTCAATATGTGTATGGACTATGGTTGCCCAGTCCATACCCAAAAAAACATCGTAAGGCCTCGACGCAGCCACCAAGAGCTTCCAACCAAAACTCTCACATAAAGGGACACATCACACCATCAGTGTATGTTTTATTATCGAGTCTCCTCCCAAAGGTATCTTTATACGTGAGGGTCAAGTCAATTTCTTAACCGGAAACTCTAGGTCTGGAACATGATTCGTGGATGGAAGGAATCATTCGTATATATGTCTATTGATAAAGAAGCTAGTAGTAGACATAGACCATACCTCAAATAATTCCTAGAGATTTTGGGTCACACTCCTTGTCCACATGTAGTTATAATCTTTCCATTCCCTCCAGCTCCCTAAGCCTAGCGGGGACTACAAAGGCGGGTGGTTGTAACATTTCGAAAAGTTATCCAATTCATGCTGCTCTCCTAGTTCCGCTTCCACGTATGTTGCCTTGTTGATTCATCTGTTCGTAACACTTCCACTTCTTGAAACATTCTACAGGCTCAAGTATCTCAAACTGGCGCATGTTTCATGCTTTCCAACTGCTAACATTCACTGGTTGTATCTATTCTCCCAATGAACATTCAACCACAATGGTTCTCTCTAGAACCCTAAAATAAGTTGGAATTCATAGAGGAAATTTTTTTTGGCTTGGATATTCTTAAACACACCTCGCTCAAAGGTCCAAGATCAATAGAACTGATTGTATCATATTCATCGAGTACCAGGAATGATAGGTATGCCACGGTGAATACTCAACTACCGACACGTCGTCCTGCCGAAGCTGTAAAAGCTCTAGTAAACTCTCAGTCACCTCCTCAAGCCATTCCTCAACAGCTAGTGAGTTGGGCTCACATCATAACCTGATGGGTTTATGACGCTGAAACACGTGTAAGTCACTAAGCCTACAAGTTTCCTATATGGGTACCTTCAGTAGTGTCTGCTAAGCAATGGGCAATGATATATTTGGCACACTGCCTGAAGGTACCATCTCAAAAAACGGTCCATGTATCGAAACCTATTCACTATGCGGACCATTATCATGGTCATTCACTGAAAAATATTAGTAGATAAGATCAAAATCTGCTATACTAGTGTCTCAACATGGAAAAAAGATCTAGTAATCGCCTCCAGCCAGTCCTCTGCTGCATTGGAATCTGTCTCGCCTCATATCCTTAGAGGCCTCAGCTGCTGGAACTCATGTAAGGCACTCTGTCAGCGTGCACCATCCGCTAGTATGGTTATTGGAATCTTCTTCCCAACAAGTGGTGGTGCTGCTGGTACACCATCCGAAGGTGCCAACATAAACAATGGCCCTACACCAGAGCTTCGTTTCTCGGTGGGCCGTCATCGTGTACTCTCCCAGGAACCCTAGCTGGCTGTCTTCATAGTGGCATCTTGATAAGGAACAGGTGCGCCAAGGTCAATAATGTATACCTTGTGAGATAACTAAATGAGTTCACAAAGAAGACTCTTTCCAAGGAAACACACACGCAATCAGTGTTTTTATGTACTGGGTCGGAGATCTGATGTTAGAGTCCTAGTGTATGGATACGTCGGCCGCCACACCAACACTAGTTTCCCAAAAGTGATAACCACACCCAAAACACTTAACTTTATTATTTAGAAAAGAAACAGAGTCCAAGTTATGTGGTAGAACAGACTCCTATGATACCAATTTATCACGACCCTTCCTTGGGGCTTGTGCTGTGACTACCCCAAGCCCACCTTCCATATGCCAGGGGATGGCGACTAGCACCCAAGGCAGAAGACCCTAATCTGGGAAGGAATTCCCTTTAAAAAAGTAAAAAAACACAATAGAGTACATAAAAGGAAGTAAACACTATGTAAAACTGAACACAAAAGAGTGTACTGGAAAGAAATTGGGCCAGTATACAAACCTAACTGAACAACAAGTACAAGTAAAAAATGGACAATCAACTGTAAGTAAAGAGAATCTCATGGATCGTCCTCCAGCAATTCTTACCTGAAGGGTAGGTACAGATGGCCACCTCAGTACCTACGTTTTCTAGTCCCCACCGTGTGATGACTCCTCGCAAGGTCCACCTCTGGGTACCGTCTAGTCATGGCACTCTAAGACTCCATCAGTGATTTCCATCCTCTACATCAAACACATCGAGGTGTGGGAATAGACCGTGCACGGGTTAGTACAACGATAATTTGTAGGGACCCTGAGACCTGTGAGGTCTCACAATATCCACTAAGGATAAGAAGAAGAAGAAAGATACTACCACGAAGTATCAACAAACCCTACTTAAGTATATGCCCATACATATAACTATGTTACCAAACTCATTCCGGCTCCAACTCACAATCCCTAGCACAATCCAATTCTACAATGGAAGTAAAGTCAATCACCAAAATGATAATAATTGAAATACATGTATCAGCTCACACATGTAATAAACTCACAAAGAGGGGTAGAGATGACTAGATGTAGCCTCTGAATCATCTATTCTATCGACACCAGGTAGGATCCTGGAACAAAAGTCATCGTTGTCGAACCCACAAAGGATCCCAGTATAGAAGTCATCGTGGTCGAAACCACAAATGATCCGAGTACAAAAGTCATCACTATCGAACCCACAGAGTATCTGAGTACAGAAATCATTGCTTCCGAACCCACGGAGGATCCTAGTATAGTAGTCATCACTATGGAACCCATGGAGGATCCCATTACAGTAGTCATCGCTACCAAACCCATGGAGGATCCCATTACAGTAGTCGTCGCAGTCACAGCCATCCCTAGGGTCCCCACACATAGCACACTCGATTCTTAGAGGGTACGCTTCTCGAGAAAAGAATCGATACCTCAATGATGTTTTGAGTTTATGTATCCCAATGTTTTGTCTCATCAAAAGAAACAAAACGTGACAGATAGCGCATCAATCAGATGCCCGGTCTGAGATTTATTGGCTTTCCCGTTCCAGGGGCCCCGTTGGATTTACACACCATCCAGACCTGTACGTCTTCCCAATTCATCCAAAAATTACATGGAGTATCGAAAAAGGATCACCTCGTCATGAGGGTTCTAGTTCCATAGACGGCGCATTGATCAGATGCGCGGTCTAGATGATATTCGCGTTTAAAAGAAACGGGCTAGGCCCGTCATGACCAGTGGGCTGGCGGGTTGGCCCGACCTGGTTTGGCGGGTCCATCCCAGCTGGGGGTCATCCCAGCCCAGTTTAGAGGGTCTGCCTAGGATGGGGGGTGAGCCCGGCCTGGTGCGGCATGGCCCAACCGTGGACCCGACCCGGATAGCGGTTCGATTCGTTTCGCCCGGCGGTGCCACCCCTACTCTACCCGGCCGGCCAGTATTGTCCGGTGTGAGGGGCCCACACAGCAGGCCTCTATCTCTTCCATGCGGCACCGCATTTCCCTTCATCCTGGGAGGCAGGCGGCCGGCCGGTTTGCCCACCGAGCGGCCCGCGAAAGCGGGCCACGGTTCCTCCGCAGAGCGGCGCCAAGAGGCGCCGCGTTCTTCTACCCACCTAGCAGTAGCTGGCCGGTTCCACCAGCAAGTGGCATGTGCTTTGCGTGACGCGGTCTCCTCTCCGCGTGACACCCGATGTCGTGGTCTTCCAGCGGGCCAGCCGTTCGGCCGGCAGGTTCTTCATTTTATGCGGCCCGCAGTTGGGGGCCGCATTTTTCCTCTAAGCTTCCATCGCGCGGCTATCGTTGACGCCTCCGGTCATTGCCGCCCCATCCTTCCTGTGGCCTCCTTCCTCCTATGTAGTGCGATGGAACCACGCCCTCTCGGCTCCACCTCCATCTTCCAACAACATAAAACCACATAGGGACAGTAAGACGTGTTTGTTCGGCCCATACCCTCTATGTTATATGATAACAAAAGGCCATCACCGCACAAAGTAAAAATCAAAGAATCACTGATGTTAATTTTATTCATTAAAAATAAATAAATTTCCATACCTCGAAACTAGTCGTTGAACATCGACGAGTCACTAAAGACAAGAATCATGGAAGTTGGGCGTCATGAAAGATGGCGTTGCCTGAGACAGATGTCGTTCCCTCAATGTCAAAAGAAAAAGTCGTTTGTCATTGGTGATGTTCCTTGCGGGCGGTGTCTACTCCTTTAACGTGAAAGGAGGTCGAGGAAAGGAAGAAAACACATCATCATTCTTCGGTGGAAACGAGATTTTTCATAGAGAGAACATCATTCATTGTTGGAGATTGTGATATCCTCCAAATTCTCTTAAGTTCCACCCAATCCGAGATTATGCCAAACCAAGTAAATGTATGCCATCTCTTCTTTTAATGTTGGAAAAGTAAATTCAAATGACTTCAAAAAGATTAATTAAGTGTGTAATTTAATTAATCTTAGGTGTCGGAATTAAATTTGAGAAGGTGGAAGGTTAAAAATTTAAAAAAAGGGAGGTGGATTCATTTATTTCAAAGGGCAGTTTAATGGGAGTTGTGGGGAGGTGAAAAGATTGATTTTGTGTAGGCCCCACCACACATTATCCTCTGATGAAAGGTTATATGGGGGTGGGACCCACGCCCAAACTCCCATTGGAGATATCAACCACCAACTAAATAAAATAAATTATCACTTTATTTTATTTAAATTATTCTTAGAAACCTTGGAAACTAACTTCCATTCTCGTTAAACGCAACTGTGGTGAAGGTCTCCTTAAGAGAATACCATCGTTTCTAGTTCATCGGTGTCCTCAAATTTCAATTCTGAGCATTGGTTCAAAATATATAAAATCCCAAACATATGTTTAATGAACATACCTGAAAAAATTTGGAAAAATATTAACAGCCACCCTTAACCCACTGATGTTGAGGTTAGGCACTACCTAGGTGAAACACGGCCCAAATAACCCAAAGGTACCCTCCGATTCTCAATCTGAGTTACCGTTTAAAAGTTATGAATTTTACAATAAAATAATTGTCACTTAATTATTTTATTTTCAGCCAAAAACTAACTTTTTCTGGTGACGCTTACCGACACAAGTTAGTATCTGCTTAAAGAATGCATACCCTCATGAGTTCAGTGGTGGCCTCAGACTATTAATTCGAGTTACTGTTTATGAATTATAAGCATTTGAAAATAAAATAAACTTATTTAATTATTTTATTTATGGTTATGACATTTTTGGGTTTTCTCACAGGAGACCTATGCTGACTAATCTTAAGTCACAACTAGGGTAAACCTGCCATACTATGAGCAATGATGGCCTCGAATTTCTGATCTGAGTAACCATTTAAGAGTTATTCCATGTTTTCTGGAAAACTGCATACGTGAATTAATTTAAGCGTAACAAAACATTGACATATCATTCCGGGCACTCTGGGCCTCGGAGTCGCACGCCGTTAGAAACTGCGGAATCGTGAAATTCAGAAAAATAAAAAAAAATTCCATGAAATTTATCGGACTTTACATATCATATCATATAGTTTTTGAATTGTTTTGAAAGTGATGAAACTCAACTCTATATCAATATCATGCTGAAGTGTTCAATAAAACATTGAGGTAAACATCAGATCCCATTCAGATATAATTAAATGGATTATGCCATCAATCTTCACCACATAATGTATATCCTGTAAAAAATATCACAAGTAAATAATATCTAATATAGATGAAGAGTTATGGCTTGGTACAATGATCAATTACAACCCATGAAGGATTATTCCCTTGAGATGTAATGAGAAGTATAATGATAAATCCTATAGCCATGTCTTCCTATTTTCTTTTTGATACATATATTGTTCATAACATCCTTTTATTAATTTTTCCATTTAATATGACATGTTCAAGTAATATTAATATAAGCACATAAATATATCCCTTTATGTTATCCAAATAGAATTAATATTTCATATGGGAGATTAGTAGGTTTTATACCCTTCATTCTCTTCGTTTGCGGGTTCAATCCCCCAAACATTCTAAATGCAACTGATTATCACTCACCTTATGAGATATATTTTTTCTAAAAGTATATTAATAAAACTATTTTAAAATTAAAACAACCCATAATTACCATAACATCAAATATATGAGCACCCCTAAAAGTTATCAATAACCTAAATCATATGTTCTTAAACGTCATTCCTCCTCAAAACCAATGGGTTTTATATCCATACTTTTCTCCCAAAATTCCATTAATATTAATAAAATCTTATCACATAAAAATTCATTAGGGTTTTATAATACTATGAACATATGATCAACCAAAAACATATACACTGAAGATGGAATCCATAACTCTAATTTTATTATTACAAACATATATGCTTCCATGAATAATATAATCATTAGATGTTTTATGATTCTCAAAATAGAAATACCATTAGAAAAATACTTCTATAGTATAATAATAGAATCCCAATACATAAATAGTTCATTCCTTCCAGTTTAATGGTTTACATTACACAGGTCATTTCTTGTTATAAAATATAATTATTATTTTAAGGAATTGGATTGGATAATACCCATGTTACCCACATCTTATACATTGAAATCCTCAACAATTTTTACTCTATGTCCTTCTTTTACACATAGATAACTTCTTCTCCTCAATTATAGATATTATTATAGGTTCTTATTCCTAAATATGTACTTGTATTATGTTGTATCATCTTCCATCTGTTCTAACTACAACATGTACATTCATAAATGTTTATGATCCTTTTATTTTATGCCTTAAAAATATCAACACAATTCATTTTGTTTTATATATACCATGATAGGGAATTAAGCATTATCACAATAACTATATCTAAAATCGGGATTCAATTTGGTTTCTTATAGTCACCAAATTTTCCATCATTTTTACTGTTAATAGGATTCCTTCTAGTTATATTTATTAAGTAAAACAATTAAGAATATTGTGAAAAACACTAATCATAATGGAAAAAATGATGATGAAAACCATATATAGGTTTTCAAAATCTTGATGCATTTATTTTTAATATATGAAACCTTAGGTTTACCATAGGTTATTCTTATATTTCAAAATTTTAAATCCTTCATAATAGTTAGTTAAGAGTTAGTGAAATTAAAAAGCATATCCCTTGAGTGTTTCAATATTGGTGTTTAGCAATACCCATTTTCATGCTCCATTTGAAGATAATGTTTTTCCCAATGTTCTTATTTTAGACAAATCATCAGATAAATCCCTAAGAATATCCTTAGAAAAATCTATAGGGTTATAAGTTATATTTTCACATCTTAGTTTCTAATGGATAACAAAAACATTCATCTGATACTAACTATATCTACATAGGATCCTCATACATAGCTATTATATCTTTTTTATAAAAATATTCATTACCCTAAAAAATAATTTTAAAAAGAGAGTAATAATTTAGTGACTTTGAAAACATGGAAAAATATTATAATATATTGAATGAACTCCAGTAATTCCCATAAATATCATACAATATTGTACTCATCATAGACATACCCTATGTTAAAACATTGATCATAACCTAGGGAATGGAAATATTAGAATAGTTGATCTCAGATGATCAGTAAAGGTAAGGAAGTGAATGAAATAAACAGAATTCAATCATTAATGGATGATAACGTGAGAATAACATTTGTAAACAATACCATACATATCAAATATCAAAATCCAATATCTAAACATACATATTGGAAGTTCATAAAACATGATTCATAAGTATTTCAACGAAAATGAGTCATGAGAGCATAACATTAGTATAATACATTGAATTATGGAATGTAAATAATAATATAAAATTCATTCCTTAGTAGTCATGTATAATTTCAAATATATATTTGATCACTCCATGGGTGGCTACACCTGATGGTTGGATCACAACACCATCCCTTGTGGTAGCATATTCCTCATAGTGGAATGGGTTTACTCCCCAAATCATCATAGTAATGAAGGTTTATGCCCATGAAAATCATAGCAGACAAATTCCCTTACTATATTAGATTCAATTCCCATTATAGGTGTATACATATCAAGAGTTATACATTTATATCCAATGCATTGAAGGATTTTATTGGTCCCACCCATCTTTGTTAATAACATAACCATCATCCTTGGTAATATTGTAATCACTATCATTGGTTATGACACCACCGATGTCAAGTTATGGAAACCAAAAATATGTGTTCCAAAAGATTATAAACCATTCATCATATCATAATCCATAAAATAAACTAGGTTCTATAAGAATTTCATCATATCATCAGTTATGGAAAATGGATATGCTTCATAATCATTTCAACATTTGATCAAAGAAAAACCCCTGGTAAAGAATTGGGTTTCGTAAATATTTTATCATGGTATATACCATGGTATAAAAATGGGTTTCATAAACATATTTTCATATAAAAAACCATTTAAATCAATAATTACATTTCTTTTCATGGATCATATCCACATAAAATAGTTAGTATACTCAACGGATATAATCTTAAATGGACACTAGTTTTGAAATTTCATTTAAAAATTTCATAAGGAGAATAAATTTTCATTGAAAATATATTTTAAAATTATATAAAATTTTAAAAATAATTTCAATTGGAAAAAACATAGAAAACATATAATGGAATTTGATTATAAATATCTTGAAGAATATATCCATTCCACATTGAAAAAATCATTTAAGAATAAAAAACCCATTGAAAAAAAAGTTTTTTTTGAAAAAATTTATTTAAAATATAAATATTCTCCAAATAATAAAGATTTTCATTGAAAAGTGAATTAATTAATTTTAAATTAATCATGAAAGCATTGAGTTGTCATGATAGTGAATAATACTTTTCATGCAATGAATGTAACAAATAAAATATTATATTCACATTTTCAGTGAAATTCAAAAGGGAATTGTTTGACATCGTCATTATGAAAACATTAATAAATATTTGATAAAATTTAAAGAATATGTTAAAATGACTTTAATAAAATAGTTGAAAATATTTAATTACTTTTTTATAATATATTTTTATATAACATGTTTTTTGGATGAAAATTGGGTTTTAGACGAATATTTCCTTTTCCATAAAAACGTCCCTTTTGAACTGTTATGTATATAAATTGAGTAAATGGAGAGGAAAATTATTATTCTGATGAGATAATATGAGTAGAATAAAATAGATGACTTTATTGCAAAATGGATTATATGATTCTATAATTTGAGACATAATCATAGAAAACCCAAATATATGCTGTGATTGTAACAAAAATTCCTTTCCAGTTTTGTAACATTGAATCATGATACCTGTGATGGAATATCATTAAATGAAACATAAAATATCATGAGTGTATACAAATTAATGATAATACATGCCAATTTGGATTTATATACACCTTTTTAAACATTATTGGTTCATTACATAAGGTATATCTTAAATAAATAAAAATGAGAGAGAAAACCCCTAACCCATTTTGTATCTTTTGAACTATAAACTTCAAGAGAGATTGATACAAAAAGGGATATGTAAATACTAGTTATTTTAATTATAGAAATAATAAAATATACTCATGTTTTTTATATTACTCAGATAAAATAAATATGGGTTACATATGGCATTTTTTCCACAGAAAGCAATCGTCAGACAACAATTTATTACGTTAAGTCTTGACATTCATTTTACTCTTTATAAATTTCCATATAATAAATATTATTTTCTTATAAATCTTTTAAAAAATAATTTTATATATATCATATTATATATGAATTTATTCTGAATTTGTATTACCCATTTATTTATAATTCCATTTTAAAGTCATATTTCGGGCAATAATTGATTTCTTTTTAAAAATGTGTTGACTTGTTAGTTTTGATACACTTACATAGATAATGGATTCATCATTACCATAATATAAACCATGATATAAATATTATATATAATAATTATATATTTATTTCTATTAATACATGAAATGTAGTGATAGGAAAGGAAATATACTATTCATGGAGATGCTAGGACATATGTACACAACAACGTTGTTTCGATTGTCTTTTCAGATTGAAATAAAGAAAAATATGATTTATATTATCATTATATAATAATTTTTATGTAAAATATATTTAATATTAACGTTTAATCTATCCTTAATACCTTCCATGTATTGTGTGAACGAATCACATTGCTTCGCAATGCGGTAGTCTGTCACACACATGAGCAACATTATCGTATTTCAAATAATAGAAATTATGATGGTATGTGTGAAATAGCTGTTCAAAAAGTATAAAAATATTTTTAAAATAATATATTATTAATAAATCAATCATAATGTCAATCCATGATAGGTGAAATGGAAATATGAATGTAATTATTATGAAAGGTGGTAGTTCGTCATACACACGAATGATGATTTCATAACCCATGTGATAAAAATTTAGATTGATGTATATAATTCAATTAAAATAATATTATATATTTATATAGAATAAAATATGATTATTATATCACCATGGTATATTATTAATTTAATTTTGTGGAGAAATAAATACAATAATAAACGTCATTGATGAACATTACATCTTCTTCAAGTATCCTCCATAGGATTGCAAAAAAATCCTTTACAGGTTTCCTTTGTATACAAAAAATTCTTATAGAATGAGAGTTAAAAATTTATTATGCGATTTTTGTAGGAATTTTATCAACCATAATTATTTTAATTTATGAAAAAAATAGGAGAGGGGTGATCTTTTTCAAGTGATGGAGAGGACAAAATTGGTATTTTGTAAAATAATTAAGTGCTCCAACATTTTCCATATATTACAGTGGTAAAATTGAATACATTCATAGACCTTATAGGTGTAATGGTCTATATATGGAAATATCAATGACTTTATACAATCTTTATGTCATTTTTACCCTTATCTTTTTAGGATAAACCCAAATAAACTAATTTTTACTTTTTCTATAGATAATTATTACCATCTATACTATTAATTTTGGACAAATATTAAGTTGAACATTCCAAATAATATAAATTTTTATAATTATAAATATTTAATATAATTTTAAAAATTACATTGGCATATTTTTTAAATTTTAAATTTATAATTTTCCAATAGATTCTTTGAGAAAGTGTGTTTTTTAATAGAAAATGTTTTATAGTTTAAAAATATTATATGTAAAATCAATATAAAATTGAACAGAATGAAAGAAATTAGATTAAGGGATTTATCATTGAATTTATTTTACTTTAAAATAAATTAAAATTTTAATATAACTAGAATATTATTATAAATAAAAATTTAGTTTTCAATTAGAATTCAGTATCTTTAACTATTCCTCAAAAAATGAAAATTTTTAGAAAAATCCAAATATTTCATCTTAATATAATTCGATATTATAATTTAAAAAATTAAATATTAACATATCAAATAAATTTCATATAATTTTAAAAATTAATTTTAAAATAAGTTCCCTAAATGAGAACAAACGTTTTTTTAAGTATAATTTAGAGCTTCAAATCAAATTTTATTTTATATATTTTTTTAAAAACACATAACATGAAGGATATAATATTTATTGAATATATAAAATATACATTAAATTAAAATAATACACTAAATGTGATTCACATAATATATTTAGGTAAAATGTGTTTGTGTTCATAATAATACTTTTTTTTTCAGAAAATGATTTCTTTCATATTCAAAAGGTTTGTTATTTAGTTCAAATTAATTTCCCTCCAAATAATTAATTATATATACATGTTTAAACCATATATTTCATAACCTTTTAAATCCTTCTCATACCCTATATTTCAAGGGTTATGTGATAACTATTATATAAAATAAATTTTTTCATTTGTATGCTTGGTTTCATTTAAAATTGATGTTGCATGTAATGTGCTACAAACTCTGTATCACATTTAACAACATAAAAACTCATTGATTTGTGTAATTAAAAATATAGAAAAATTTAAATTTAGTTTATGTTTTTAAAAAAATCTCAAGGTGCCATAAAAAACATTATAAAATCCATATTTAAAGGATATTCAATTTCATCATGAAGGAGAACTATTTCGTAAAATGATTATTTTTCAGATATTGGAAAGGTTGTCACATAAAATGATATTACTCTTGACAAAGAGAAATATGAAATTTAGTATTTTTGTATTGATATATATTATATACATGGGAATTTCAATCTCATAGAAGTCATTAAGATATCTATGCTATCTGAATCAACACCATTGATTGCCACCATGACAAATATATCCCTTAGGTCATAAAGAGAGGTTTTGAGTGGTTTTATATGTAGATGTATGGATTTTATGAACATAAATTTATTAATGTAATACTTTATATATATATATATTATTTATCCACCTTAGATGTATTGAAATGAATAATGGTGGTTGGATACCCACCCCCAACAACCCCCTCTTACCCCCTCATCACTACAAAACCTAGAAAAGTGATTTCAAAAAAAAATTATTAAGGATTTAAGAAATGTATAGTTTCATTAACTAACTTTTTTTTCTGTTTTTTTAATTATATTTATCTAATATTGAATTTAATTTATTTCTTTCAAAACATGTTTTTAACATTAACACATTAAAAGGGTGAAATATTTATATTAATTTTAAGACATATCTTTACTAGTAGTTTTGTTGTTTTAATTATAAATACACTATTATTTACTTACCACTAGATTTGATGATTTTATGTCCAAATGGAGGGATTTACACTAGACTAGATAGTTTTTATTTATTTATTATACAACATTTGATTTGATGGTCTAACTATAAAATTTTTATGCATTAGATATTTTTAAATTTAGTACCATGGTTTTTTATTTATTTTAATCCCAATGTGAAATATTGATTAATTTCCTAATATCTGTTCTAATGATATTACTATTATGGAGCGATATTAATTTATCGAATCCTTATCATGGTGTTCTCACTCATTATGGATACAATTATACTTCTATTATTATTGTGGAAATATTTTATTATATTAATAATTATATAAAAATAAATATATTTTTTTAAAATTTTACTATATTTTCTATTAGAAAATATTATTCACTTATTGTATTGATTTTCAAAATAATAATGAAATTTTTTTTTTGAGTAATTACTATCTAAAATATATAAAAATAAAAATCACCTCAATTAATATTATTAAATGTACTTATATATCATAAAAACATAGTGAAATACATATATAATCGATAAGTCTTAGAGAATAAAATAGTAAAAATAGCTCACATACCAATCAAAGTAATTCATAAGTGATGACTTTCCTTAGAAGACTTCAATTTGAGGGATTGAAATGTAAATTCCTTATATAAAAAGATTTATCAACACATTTGGATAGATTAAAAGTGAGATATGGAAATAAAAAAGAGGCTTTTCCTCCCACATTCCACGAATAATGGAATGCTTCATGATTATAAAACTATAATGGGATAGTGATTAGAATTATACTTTGTATAAAATTGTATCAAAATAAATGTATTCTGGATTTGGTTTTTTTGATTATCATATGCTTAAAATGACATATAAAATGGTTTATCATTCATTCATTACCATAAAATATTAATATCCCTTGTGGGGTTATATAAAATATTCTATTCTATTATCATCAATATTTATAGTATAATATAAAAACTATTTTTTGAATAAAATTGTCATTTTTTATTAATAGTTCCACTATAAAATTTGTTAAAAAAATGATAAATTTCATGAAAATAATAATAGGAGTGAATAAGGCAGAGTATGTAAATTTTATAGTCGTATAGGATCAATGGTATGTGTAGCTGATGAAAAGGATAATGATTTTTCCATAACCATGGGCCCAATCAAAATGAATATCAGCATTAAAAAAATATTATATCAAACTCTATGAAGTATCTTTAATATTATTTTTGTAGGTGACATTCCAAGGGAAATTCATCTCGTGTCTATCTAACCATCATCCACATTTATAAGATCTATAAGGTTAATCCTAAATACAATACAGAGAATAATGATTCACTATTATATATTATAAAGGTAGATATAATGGGGGGACATTTATTAAGAATCATGCGCCATCAAATAATAATTTCTTATATATTGGAATAAGAAACACAAGTCAAAAAACTAAAAAACTTGTTTCTATAACCATAAAAAAAAGAATACCAGTTGTGTATAAGATATCATATCTTGTTGATACAATTTAATAGGCTTGGGAAAAAAAATTTATTTACCCAACGAAAAAATATTCTTTAAAAGATATGATTTGTGTTCCACAATAATTAAATGAGTCTTTCTAATCATCATGGATATATAATAGAATTGGTAAGAATGAATGGCTATATATATGATATATAAAAATTATATGTGTATTACCAAAAATAAATTTAGTGTGAATCACATACTAGAAAAAGTACCAAAATCATCATCTTAAAGAAATTTTATAAATAAGTGTAATCAAAACACATAAAGTTGTAAATAATGAAAAAGAAATCCCTAATTTGTTTTCAGGAATTATTATGATATCCTAGATTATGAAAAATTAAAACAATATATAAAAATATCCATATATATATATAGAAAATGTACAAAAAATCATTCCACTTTGAAAAGTTCCATATGAGGCAAGTTAAAATAGAAATATGGTTGTGAGACCAATATCAACAAAAATTAAAGATGAAACTTCCACCTTTCTTATAAAACATTATCAGGATATATTTATAAAAATTAAACCATCATATGGGACATTTAATGATTTTATGGTTTTAATTTATGCATCCAGTACATAGTCACATGTATTTTTTCTCTCAACATAAAATATAGATTTTTTAAATTAGTTATTACTATCAAAATTAAATTTATAACACAACCCCTTGATAATTGTATTTATAAATTAAAAATATTAATAATAAAGAATTGACACATCATGATTTAAATTATTTCAATATGAAAATGTGGATTACTATAGAGAATCTAACCATCCATGTGAATATACACAATAGTGTAGATGAATTATAGATATATCACCTCTAATTTATTGCTAGACCTTTAGAAATTAGAATTAAGCTATCAAGAGTAGTATGGGACCATAAAATATTTCATGTATCGATATTAATTCTCATCAGACTATGTGTATTTCATAAGTAATCTAAACATTAACAAGAATTTTTTAAAGTGCCTTAAATTTACCAGTTAATAATTTTTGGTTGTATAGTATATGTACTTATTTATCCTAGATAAATATGAAATGGGATATCAAAAAATGGTGGGAGTATATGTGGAATATAAATACTTATCCATGATTAGGTATCTGAAAAATAAAACTAGCATTGTAGAAATTTTTTATAATTTTCACTTTAATAAAGATGATATCCATGAATTTGAGGAAAATGAATTAAATATAGGAAATTTCATATGGAGTGAACAATTATATTTTCATGATCCCCTCACTAGAAAAAGTTAGATGTATGTAAAATATATATTTCATTTGTATGAGTTGGTAAATCTGTTGCTTGATTTATTTATTTATAGAAATCGTGTGAATAAATCACTCACAACACTTATAAATACAATGTATATGATTTATGTCTCCAAGACACAATTAAATAATTATATTATAGAAATTTAAAATGGCCACCTCAGTACCCACGTCTGATAGTCTCCACCTTGTGCAGACTCATCGCAAGGTCCACCTCCGGGTATCGTCCTGTCGTGGCACTCTCTCCCTCCATCAGCATTGTCTGTCCTCTACATCCAACGCATAGAGATGCGGGCATAGCCCGTGCAGGGGTGATTATAACGATACTCAGTAGGGACCCCGAGACCCATGAGGTCTCAAAATGTCCACAAAGGATAAGAAGAAGAAGAACGATACAACCATGAAGTATCAACCAACCCTACTTAGGTATATTCCCATACATATACCTAAGGTACTAAACTCAGTCCGACTCTATCTCACAAGCCCAAGCACAAACCAATTACACAAAGGTAGTAAATTCAATCAGCAAAATGATAATTGTTGAAATAGATGTATCAGCTCACCCATGTATTCAACTCACGAAGACGGGTAGAGATGATTACAGGAAGCCTTTGAATCATCTCCTCTGTCGAAACCACGTAGGATGCTGGAACAAAAGTCATCGTTGTAGAACCCACGGAGGATCCCAGTACAGAAGTCATCACTGTCGAACCCATGGAGGATCCTAGTACAAAATAATCACCATCGAACCCATGAAGGATCCGAGTTCAGAAGTCAACGCTGATGAACCCATGGATGATCCGAGTATAGTAGTCATCGCTGCCGAACCCATGGAGGATCCTAGTACAGTAGTCATCACTCGTGGACCCACGGATGATCCCAGAACAGTAGTCGTCGCAGTCGTAGCCAGCCCTAGGGTCCCCTCACATAGCACGCTCAATTCTGGGAGGGTCCTCTCCTCGAGACAAGAATCAATACTTCAAAAAAGTCTTGAGCTGATGTATCTCGAAATTCCGTCTCATCAAAAGAAACCCAACGTGATAGAGGGTGCGTCAATCAGAACCCGGTCTGAGAGTTATTAGCTTCTCCATTCCAGGGGCCCCATTGGATTTGAGCTCCATCCAAACCCCTATGTTTTCCAAATTCATCCAAAACTCACTTTTCGTATCTCAAAAAGACCACCTCATCCCAAGGGTCTCCGTGCCGTAGACGGCGCATCGATCAGACACGCGGTTTAGAAGATATTCGCGTTTAAGTGAAACGGGCCCAGCCCCTCAAGCCCAGTGGGCTGGCAGGACTGCTCAACCTGGTTTGGCGGGTCACCCCCAGCAGGGGGTTAGCCCGACCCAGTTTTGTAGGACTGACCCAGATGGGGGGTCGGCCCGTCCCGGCGGGGCACGACCCAACCGCGGACCCGGCCCGGATAGCGGGCCGATTCGGTTCGCACGACGGCACCACCCCTCATCTACCCAGTCGTCTAGTTTTTTCCGGCATAAGTGGCCCGCACAGTGGGCCCCTTTCTCTTCCACACTACGCCAAGAGGCACCGCAGTTCCCTTCAGAAAGGCCGGAAGGCGGCCGACCGGTTTGCCCACCGAGCGGCCCTTGGAAGCGGTCCACAGTTCCTCCACAAAGCGGTGCCAAGAGGCCCTACGATCTTCTGCCCGTCCAGTAGTAGCCGGCCGATTCGTCCAGAATGTGGCCCATGCTTTGCATTCCACAGTATCCTCTCCGCGCTGCACCTGGTGTCATGGTCCTCCAGTGGGCTGGCCGGTCACCCATCCGGTTCTTCAGCCCAAGCGGGCCGCAGTTGCGGCCCCGGTTTTCCTCCAAGCGGACGGTGCGCGGCCACCGTTGCTGCATCTGGTCGTTACCGCCCCTTCCATCCCATGGCCTCCTTCCTCCGGGGCGGTGCGATGGCACCGCGCCCTCTCGGTTCCGCCTCCATCGCCAAAAAACATAAACCCACGGAGGGATGTTGGGAAATGTTTGTTCGGCCCACGCCCTCTATGTTATATGATAACAAAAGGCCATCGCCGCACAAAGTAAAAATCGAAGAATCGAGGATGTAAATTTTATTAAATTAAATATAAATAAATTTCCCTACCTCGAAACTAGTTGTTGAACATCGACGAACCATGGAAGATGAGCGTCGCAGAAGTCGGGCATCGCGGAAGACTGCATTGTGTATGACAGATGTTGTTCCATCAACGTCGGAAGAAAAAGTCATTATTTGTTGGTGATGTTCCTTGTAGGCGGCGTATACTCCATTAACGAGGAAGGAGGTCAAGGAAAGGATGAAAACACGTCATCGTTCATCAGTGGAAATGACGTTTTTCATCGAGAGAACATCATTCTTCATTGGAGATGGTGATATCCTCCAAATTCTCTGAAGTTCCACCCAAAGCGAGATTATGCCAACCAAACTAAAATAATTCCATCTCTTCTTTTAATGTTGGAAAAGTAAATTTAAATGAATTCAAAATTATTAATTGTTTCATTTAATTAATATTAGGTGTCAGCATTAAATGTTAGATGTTGGAGGGTTTAAAATTTAAAATAATGGAGGTGGCTTCATCTAATTCAAAGGGCAGTTTAAATGTAGTTGAGGGGAGGTGAAATGATTGAGTTCATGTAGGACCCACCACACATTATCCTCTCATAAAAGGTTAGGTGGGGGTGGGCCCCACCACCAACCTCCCTTGGGAGATAATAACCACTAACTAAATAAAATAAAGTCCCAATTTATTTTATTTAAATTATTATAAACAATTCTGAAATCTAACTTCCATACTTGTTAGAACGCAATTGCGGTTAATGTCTCCTTATGCGACTACCAGTGCTGCGAGTGCATCAGTGTCCTCAGAATTCAATTACGAGAACCAGTTCAAAAGATATAAAATCCCAAACGTATGTTTATTGAACGTACCTGAAAAAATGTTTGGAAAAATATTAACAGTCACCCTAGACGCACTACGGTTGAGGTTAGGATCTTCCTCGGTGAAACACAATTCAAAGAACCCAAAGATACCCTCAAATTATCATTCCGAGTTACCATTTAAATGTACAGAATTTTACAATAAAATAATTGTCACTTAATTATTTAATTTTTGGCCAAAAACTATCTTTCTCTAGTGGTGCTCGCCGACCCATGTTAGTATCTGCATAAAGAATGCATACCCTCCTGAGTTCATCAGAGGAATCAGATTATTAATCTGAGTTACCGTTTATGAGTTATAAGCATTTGAATATAAAATAACTTTATTTAATTATTTTAATTACAGTTATGCCATTTTTGGGTTGTCTCACAGGAGGCTCGCACCGACTAAACTTAAGTAACACCTAGGGTGAACCCGCCATACTGAGTGCAATGGTGGCCTCAGATTTCTGATCAGAGTAACCGTTTAAGAGTTATTACACTTTTTTAGGACAACTGCATATGCCCGTTAATTTAAGGTTAACAAAATTTAGACGGATCAGTCCAGGCACTCCCGGCCTCAGAGTCGCTCGCTGTCAGAAACCGCTGACTAGTAAAATTCTGAAACATTAAGAAAAAATGTTCCTTAAAATTTATGGGAATTATCATATCATATCATATAGGGTTTTAATTGTGCTCAAAGTGATGAAACTCAACTCTATATCAATTTCATGCTGAATAGTTCATTAAAACATTGAGGTAAACATCAGATCCCATTCAGATATAATTAAATGGGTTATTCCATTAATCTTCACCACTTAATGTATATCCTGTAAAAAAATATCACAACTAAATAATATCTGATATAGATGAAGAGTTAGGCCTTTGTATAATGATCAATTACAACCCATGTAGGATTATTCCCTTAGGATGTTTTGAGAAGTATAATGACAAATCCCATAGCGATGTCTACCTATTTTTTTGCCAGATATGGATATTGGTCATAACATCCTTTTATAAATTTTTCCCTTTTATATGACATGTTGAATTACTATTAATATAAGCACATAAATGTAACCTTTTATGTTCTCCAACTAGACTTAATATTTCATATGGGAGAATAATATGTTCTATACCATTTCTTCCCTTCGGTATTAGGTTCAATCCCCCTAATATTCTAGATGCAACTGGTTATCACTCACCATATGAGATATATTTTTTCTAAAAGTTTTTTAATAAAACTATTTTATTATTAAAACTACCCATAATTACCATAAAATCAAAGATATGATAACCCCTAATGGTTACAAATATCCTTAATCATATATTCTTAAAAGGAATTCCTCCTCAAAACCAAAGGGTTGTATATCCATACTTTTCTCCCAAAATGCCCTTAATATTAGTAAAATATTATCATATAATGCTTCATTAGGGTTTTATAATACTATGAATGTATGATCAACCAAAAAAATATAAACTAAAGATGGAATCCATAACTCTAATGTTATTCTTACTAGGAGACATATATGCTTCCAAAAATAATATAATCATCAGACGTTTTATGATTCTTAAAATAGAAATACCATTAGAAAAATAATTCTATATTATAATCCTAGAATCCCAATACATAAATAATTCATTCCTTCCACTCCAATGGTTTACATTACACAGTTCATTACTTGTTATAAAAGATAATTATTGTTTTATGGAATTGGATAGGATAATACCCATGTTACCCACATATTTTATATTTAAATCCTCAATAATTTTTACTCTATGCCATT
Source organism: Viscum album (assembly GCA_963277665.1). NCBI lineage: Eukaryota > Viridiplantae > Streptophyta > Magnoliopsida > Santalales > Viscaceae > Viscum > Viscum album. The sequence continues at coordinate 1,463,415,170 of OY728125.1, read as the reverse complement.
CTTTTACACATAGATAACATCTTCCCATCAATTTAAGATATTATTATAGGTTCTTCTTCCTAAATATGTACTTGTATTAGGTTGTATCATCTTTCATCTGTTCTAATTAGAACATTTACATTCATAAAAGTTTAGGATCATTTTATTTGATGCATTAAAAATATCATCACAATTTATTTTGCCTGATATATACCCTGAAAGGGAATTAGGCATTATCACAATATCTATATCTAAAATTAGGATCCATTTTGGTTTCTTATAGTCACCAAATTTTCCATCATATTTAGTGTTAATAGGATTCCTTCTAGTTAGATTCATTGATTAAAACCAGGAAGAATATTTTGAAAAACACTAATCATAATAGGAAAAAATGATGATGAAAACTATATATAGGTTTTCAAAATCTTGATGAATTTATTTTTAATATATGAAACCTTAGGTTTATCCTAGGTTATTCTTATATTTCATCTTTTTATATCCTTCATGATAGTTAGTTAAGAGTTAGTGAAATTACAAAGCATATCCCTTGAGTGTTTCAAACTTAGTGTGTAGCAAGACCCATTTTCATTCTCCATGTGATGATAATGTTTTTCCCAATGATCCTATTTTAGAAATATCCCCATAAAATCCCTAGGAATATCCTTAGAAAAATATATATGGTTATAAGTTATATTTTCTCATCTTAGTATCCAAAGGACAACTAAAACATTCGTCTGATACTAACTATATCAACGTAGGATCCTCATACATAGCTATTTTATCTTTTTTATGAAAATATTCATTACACTAAAATAATAATTTTATAAACAGATTAATAATTTACTGCCATTGAAAACATGGAAATATATTATAATATTGTGAATGAACTCCACTACTGCCCATAAATATCATTCACCATAGTACTCAACATAGACATACCCTACGTTAAAATGTTGATCATAACCTAGGGAATGGAAATATTAGTATAGTTGATCTTAGATGATCAGTAAGGGTAAGAAAGTGAAATAAATAAATATAATTCCATCATAAATGTATGAGAACGTGAGAATAAAATTTGTAAACAATACCATACATATCAAATATCAAAATCCAATATCTAAACATACATATTGGAATTTTATAAAACATGATTGATAATAATTTCAAATAAAATGAGTCATGAGATCATAACATTAGCATATTATACTGAATTATGGAATGTAAATAATCATAGAAAATTCATTCCATAGTAGTCATGTATAATATTCAATACATATTTGATCACTCCATTGGTGGATACACCTGATGGGTGGATCACAACACCATCCCTTGTGGTTGTATATTCCTTATAGTGGAATGGGTTTACTCCCCAAATCATTATAGTAAAGAAGATTTACAGCCATGAAAATCATTGCAGACAAAGTCCCTTACTGTATTTGATTCAATACCCATTCTTGTGGTATATATATCAAGAGTTATAAATTTTTATCCAATGCATTGAATGATTTTATTCATCCCACCCATCTTTGTAAATAATGTAACCATCATACTTGGTAATATTGTAATCACTATCAATTGTTATGACACCACCAATGTCAAGTGATAGAAAACATAAGTATGTGTTCAAAAAGATTATAAAAAATTCACCACATCATAATCCATCAAATAAATTCTGTTTCATAAAAATTTCATCATATCATCAGTTATGGAAAATGTATATGCTTCATAATCATTTCAAGGTTTCATCAAACAAAATCCCCTTGTAAAGAAGTGGGATTCGTAAATATTTTATTATGGTATATACCATGGAATAAAAATGGGTTTCATAAACATATTTTCATAAAAAACCCATTAAAATAAATAATTACATTTGTTTTCATGGATCTTATCCACAGAAAATAGTTAGTATCCTCAAATTATATAATATTAAATGGACACTAGTTTTGAAATTTCAATAAAAAATTTCATGATGTGAATAAATTTTCATTGAAAATATATTGATAAAGTATAAAATATTTTAAAAATAATTTCAATTGGAAAAAATTTAGAAAACATATAATGGGATTTGATTACAAATATTTGAGGAATATATACTTTCCTCTTTGAAAAAATCTTTTATGAATAAAAAACTCATTTAAAATTAGTTATTATTTTGAAATAGATTATTTAAAATCGAAACATTCCTTAAATAATAATTATTTTCATTGAAAAATAAATAAATTAATTTTAAATTAATCATTAATTCATTGAGTGGTCATGATAGTGGAAAGTACTTTTCATGATATGAGAGTAAAAAATAATATATTATTTTCACATTTTAATTAAAATCCAAAAGGGAACTGATTGGACATCGTTATTATGGAAACATTCAAAAATATTTGATAAAATTTAAAGAATCTGTTAAAATTAATTTAATAAATCAGTTGAAAATATTTAATTACTTTTTTATTATATATTTTTATATAACATGTTTTTTGGATGAAAAATGGTTTTTAGATGAAAATTTCATTTTCCATAAAACGGACCTTTTGAACTGTTATGTATATAAATAGTTGAAATGGAGAGTAAAATTATTATTCTGATGAAATAAAATGAGTTCAATAAAAAATATGAGTTTATTGAGAAATGGATAATATGATTCTATAATTAGAGACATAATCATAAAAAACCCAAATATATGCTGGGATTGGAACAGAAATTCCTTTCCAGGTTTTTAACATTGAATAATGATCCCCGGGAGGGAATATCATTAAATGAAACATACAATATAATGAGGGTATATAAATTAATGATAATACATGTCAATTTGGATGTATATACACTTTTATAAACAATATTGGTGTATTACGTAATGTATATCTTAAATAAATAAAAATGAGAGAGAAAAACCCTAACCCATTTTGTATTATTTGAACAATAAAAATCAAGAGAGATTGATACAAAAAGGGATATGAAAATACCAGTAATTTTAATTATAGGAATAATAAAATATATTCATGTGTTATATATTACTCTGATAAAATAAATATGGGCTTCATATGGAATTTTTCTCACAGAAAGTAATAGTGAGACAACAATTTCTTACGTTAAGTCTTGACATTCATTTTACTCATTATAAATTTCCATATAATAAATATTATTTTCTTATAAATATTTTAAAATTAATTTTATATATATCATATGATATATGATTTTAGTATGAATTTTTATTACCCATTTATTAATAATTCCATGTTAAAGTCACATTTCAGGCAATAATTGCTTTGTTTTTACAAACGTGTTGACTTGTTAGTTTTGATACTCTTACATAGATAATGGATTCATCATTACCATAATATAAAACATGATATAAATATCATATATAATAATTATATATTTATTTCTATTAATACTTTAAATGTAGTGATAGGAAATGAAACATACTATTCATGGAGATGCTAGGACATATGTACGCAAGAACGTTGTCTTGACTGTCTTTTCAGATTGAAAAAGAGAAAAAGAAAATGTATATTAGCATTATATAATAATTTGGATGTAAAATATATTTAATATTAACATTTAATCTATAATTAATACCTTCCATGTATTATGTGAATGAATCACATTACTTCGCAAGGCGGTAGTCCATCATGCACATGAGCGACATTAGCGTATTTCAAAAAATGGAAATTATTAAGGTATATGCGAAATAGTAATTATAAAAGTATAAAAATATTGTTAAAATAATATATTAATAATAAATCAATCATAATATCAATCCTTGATAGGTGAAATGTAAACATGAATGACGTTATTTTGATAGGTGGTAGTTCGTCATACACACGAATAATGATTTCATAACCCATGTGATAGAAATTGAGATTGATTTATATCATTCAATTTAAATAATAATATATATTTATATAGAATATACTATGATTATTATATCATCATGGTATATTATTAATTTAATTTTGTGGAGGAATAAATACAATAATAACCATCATTCATAAATATTATATCTTCTTCAAGTATCCTCCATTGGATTGCACCAAAATCCTTCACTGGTTGCCTTTGTATAATTTTTTTTATAGAATGAGAGTTAAAAAGTTATCATGTGATTTTTTAGGACTTGTTTCAACCGTAATTATTTTAATTTTTGAAATAAAGAGGAGAGGGGTGACCTTTTTCATGTGACAGAGTGGAAACAATTAGTATTTTGAAATATATTTAAGTGCTCCAACATTTTTCATATGTTACAGGGGTAAAATAGAATATATTCATAGAACTTATAGGTGTAATGGTTTATATATGGCAATATAAATGTCTTTATACAATTTTTTAGTTCATTTTTACCCTTATCTTTTTAGGTTAAACCCAGATAAACTAATGTTTACTTTTCCTATAGATAATTATTACCATTTATACTGTTAATTTTGGACAAAAATTAAGTAAAAAATTCAATATAATATAAATTATTTGAATTATAAATATTTAATATAATTTTAAAAATTATAATTGTATATGTTTTAAATTTTAATTTTATAATTTTCCCGCAGATGCGTGGAGAAAGCATTTTTTAATTGAAAATGTTCTATAGTTTAAAAATATAATATTTAAAATCATTATGAAATTGAACAGAATGAAAAAATTAGATTAAGGGATTTATAATTGAATTTATTTTACATTAAAAAAATTTAAAATTTAATTTAACTAGAAAATTCATATAAACCTAACGGTAGGTTTATATTAGAATTCAGTATCATTAACTATTCCTCAAAAAATGAAAATGTTTAGAAAAATACAAATATTTCTACCTAATATAATTTTATATTATAATTTCAAAAATTAAATATTAATATATCAAATAAATTTTATATAATTAATAAAAATTAATTTTAAAATAAGATCTGAAATACAAAAAAAACTTTTAAATACAGTTTAGAGCTTAAAACCAAATTTTATTTTATATTTTAAAAAAAACACATAAGATGAAGGTTAAAATTTTTATTGAATATATAAAATATATATTAAATTAAAATAATATACTAAATTTGATTCATATAATTTATTCAGGTAAAATGTGTTTGTGTTCATAATAATACTTTTTTCAGAAAATTATTTCCTTCATATTCAAAAGGTTTGATATTTAATTCAAATAAATTTACCTCAAAATAAGTAATTAAATATACATGTTTAAACCATATATTTCATATCCTTTTTAATCCTGCTCATACCCTCTATTTCAAGGGTTATGTGATAACTATTATATAAAATAAATTTTTTCATTAGTATTATTGGTTTCATTTAAACTTTATGTTGCATGTAATGTAATATAATCTCAGTATCATGTTTAACACCATAAAAACAAATTGATTTGGGTAATTAAAAATATAAAAAAATTTAAATTTAGTTAATGTTTTTTAAAAAATATCATCGTGCTATAAAACACATTATAAAATCCTTATTTAAAGGAGATTAAATTGCATCAAGAAGGATAACTATTTTCTAAAATGATTATTTTTCAGATATTGGAAAGCTGTTCACATAAATAGATATTACTCTAAACAAAGTGGAATATGAAATGTAGTATTTATGTATTGATAAATATAATATACATGAGAATTTAGAGCTCATAGAACTCATTAAGATATCTATGCAATCTGAATCAACCCCATTGATTGCCACCATGATAAATCTAACCCTTTGGTCATACAGAGAGGTTTTTAGGTGTTTTATAAGTAGATGTAAGGATTATATGAACATCAATTTATTAATGTAATACTTGGTATATATATATATATTAGGCATCCACCTTAAATGGATTGAAATGAATAATGGTGGTGGGATACCCACCCCCAACAACCCCCTCTTACCCCCTTATCACTACACAACCTATAATAGGGTTATCAAAAAAAATGATTGATGAGTTAAGAAATGTATAATTTCATCAACTAACTTTTTTTATATTTATATTTATTTATATTTCTCTAAAATTGATTTCAATTTTTTTCCTTCAAAACATGTTTTCAACATTAACACATTAAAAGGGTGAAATATTTATATTAATTTTAAGATATATCTTCACCAATAGTTTTATTGTTTTAATTATAAATACAATATTATTTACTTACCACTAGATTTAATGATTTTATATCCAAATGGAAGGATTTCTATTGGCTTAGATAGTTTCTATTTTTTTTATTATACAACATTTCATTTGATGATCTAACTATAAAATATGTATGTATGGGATAGTTTTAAATGTAGTACCATAGTGTTTTTTATTTATTTTAAACCCCATGTAAAATATTGATTAATTTTCTAATAATAGTTCTAATGAAATTACTATTATAGAGCGATATTAATTTATTGTATCCCTATCATGGTGTTCTCACTCTTTATGGAACCGATTATACTATTATAAATATGGAAATATTTTATTATATTAGTAATTATTTAAAAATAAATCTATTTTTTTTTTAATTTTACTATATTTTATATCAGAAAATATTATGCACTTATTGTATTATAATTCCAAATAATTATGAAATATTTTTTTGAGTAATCACTATCTAAAATATAGAAAAATAAAATTCACCTCTATTAATATTTCTAAAAGTATTTATACACAATAAAAACATAGTGAAATACATATATAATCGATAAATCTTAGAAAAAAAATTAAAATAGCTCACATACCCATCAAAGTAATTTAGAAGTGATGACTTTACTTATAAGACATCAATTAGATGGACTGAAATGTAAATTCCTTATATAAATAGACTTATCAACACATTTGAATAGATTAAAAGTGAGATATGGAAATAAAAATGAGGCATTTCCTCCCATATTCCAAGAATAATGGAATGCTTCAAGATTAAAATACTATAAAGGGATAGTGATTAGAATTTTACTTTGTATAAAATTGTATCAAAATTAATGTATTATGGATTTGTTTTTTTATATTATAATATGATTCAAATTACATATAAAATTATTGATCCTTCTTTCATTACCATAAAATAATAATATCCCTTGTGGGGTTATAAAAAATATTCTATTCTCATATCATCACTAATTGTAGTTTAAAATAAAAAATATTTTTAGATTAAAAACCATCATTTTTTCATAATAGTTCTATTATAAAATTTGTTAAAAAATGATAAATTTCATGAAAATAATAATAATAGTGAATAAAACTAAGAATGTGAATGTTATAGTGGCAGATGATCAACAGTATGTGTGGAAGATTAAAAGGATAATGATGTGTCCAAAACCATGGGCCCAATCAAAATGAATATCAGTATAAAAAATATTATATCAAACCCTTTCAAGTATAATTATGTTTATTTTTCTAGGTTTTGTTCCAAGGGACATTCATCTCGTGTCTATCGAACCACCAGAAACATTTATAAGATCTATAACATTAATACTAAATACAATAGAGAGAATAATGATTCACTATTATATATTATAAAGGAAGATAAAATGGAGGAGACTTTTATTAAGAATCATGATCCATCAAATAATAATTTCACATATATTGGATTAAGAAACAGAAGTCAAAATAATAAAAAACATGTTTCTATAACACTAAAAAAAGAATACAAGTTGTTTATAAGATATCATATCTTATAGATACTATTTAATGTGCTTGTGAATAAATATTTGTTTACCCAATGAATAAATATTCTTTAAAATAGATTATTTGTGTTCCATAATAATTAAATGAGTCTTTTTAATCATCATTGATATATACTAAAATTATTATGATTGAATGACTATATATATGCTAAATAAAAATTATATGTTTATTACCAATAATAAATTTAGCGTGAATCATGTACTAGAAAATGTACAAGAATCATCATCTAAAGTAAATTTTATAAATAAGTTTAATCAGAACACATAGGGTAGTAAATAATGAAAAAGAAATCACTAAATTGTTTTTCAGGAATTATTATGATATACTAGATTATGAATAATTAGAACAATATATAAAAATATCAATATATATATATATATAGAAAATGTAAAAACAATTATACTATGAAAAGTTCCATATGAGGCATGTTCACATGGAAAGATGGTTGTGAGACCATTATCAATAAAAGTTAAGGCTGAAATTTCCACCTTTATTATAAAACATTATGAGGATATATTTAGAAAATTAATCCATCATATGGGACATTTAAAATATTTTACGTTATTAATTTATGCATCCAGTATATAGTCACATGTATTATTTCTATCAACATAAAATATAGATTTCTAAAATGAGTTATTACTATCAAAATTAAAATTATAACACACCTCCTTTATTATTTTATTTATAAAATAAATATATTTATAATATAGAATTGACAGATCATGATTTAAATGATTTCAATATGAAATATTGGATTACTATAGAGAATCCAACCACCCTTGTGAATACACACAATAGTATAGATGAATTATATATATATAACCTATAATTTATTGGTAGACCATTAGAAATTAGAATAAAGCTATCAAGAGTAGTGTGGGGCCATAAAATATTGCATGTATCGATATTAATTCTCATCAGACTATGTGTATTTCATATGTAATCTACAGTTTAACAAGAATTTTTTAAAGTGCCTTAAATTTTCCAGTTAATAAGTTTTGGTAGTGTACAATATGTACTTATTTATCCCTGATGAATAAAAAATTGGATGTCAAAAAACAGTGGGAATATATGTGGAATATAAATACCTATCCATGATTATGTATCTGAAAAATAAAACTAGCATTTTATATTTTTTATAATTTTCACTTTAATAAATATGTTATCCAAGAATTAGAGGAAAATGTATTAAATATTGGAAATTTTATATGGAGTGAACAGTTATCATTTCATGATCCCCTCACTAGAAAATGTTAGATGTAGGTCAAATATATATTTCATTTGTATGAGTTGGTAAATCTGTTGCATGATTTATTTATTTATAGAAATTGTCTGAATAAATCCCTCTCAAAAATTATAAATACAATATATACATTTTATGTCACGAATACACAATTAAATAACCAAATAATAAAAATTTAAAATTCATACCTAATGTATGTAAGCTCTAGTGGCTCTAAGGATTAAAGTCCTTGAATATAAAAAGCAGTGAATATAATTGAAAACTCCATTATGTAGGAATGTTTTATAGAAGTAAAAGATTATTTAAGTGGTCTTAATTAAATACAAGATGAGGAAGATAAAGAAAACTCAAATGATATTGACAAATATAAAGTTTTTCAAATAATGAAAACACTATTAATTATCAACCATAGGTTATTTTTGAATCTACTTAATATTAAAAAACTTGAAGAAATACTTTCATATTATATATAATATTATTTCAAAAATAAAGATCCTAATCCATAGAGAATTTCATATTATTAAAAATAATTTATTGGAATAAATAAAATTTTTTCCTAAAGTTTTAATTAAATTCACTTAATAGGAAATTTATCTATGTATATACCGTGATCATGCTATAATAAATGAGTCCTGATTGAAATAAATCTGATTTATATATAAACCTAGCAAGGAATCCAATATCATAAGATAAAAATGTCTTTAGTTTTGAATTTTTTTATTATCGACTCAAAATATATTATTAGGAGGCATATTGTCATATTAAGGATTGAATTAAAATTAAATATCTCATAATCCTTAAATTATTTAAAAAATATGATATGCATCTTATAGATATTATAATAACCTATTTATATGTTACCTATTATAAAATTATTTATATGATAATTCATAAAAGACTAAAAATAATCAAAACATTGAAATCCAAACCTTATGACCTATATTCAATAAAATTATGAAAATACCCATATATATTATTTTAATCATTGATATATGGTATAATTGATTGGGTGGTTTTTTGTCATATAAATTTTTTTATAAATGATCGTATAATCTATTTTATTTAATATGCAAAATGAATTTTCAAATTAAATAATTTCAATTTAATTGGATGATTTAAATTTCATTGGGACAATTGAAGAGATCCAAGATTTAATTTCACTAAGTAAGGTTTTAATTAGTTATTATGGTCATGGTATAATCCAACTGTTGACTTGGATTAATCATTTGGAATATACCAAGTGTAATAATTCAATATTATCCAGATAACCATAAAAGGACCTAAAAATCATTGATATAAATAGTGAAAATATATTAATAAACCCTATAGTTGTATGAGTAGTATATATTGGTATGGATCAATTAAATCCTTGTGAATAAGATGTAGAGTTTATTTGTATAGACATATTATACCATAGTTCTATTAAAGAACATTTATATCTTTTTAATTATACTCTTCCTGATATTTCAGTTTTCTAGCAATTTATTTCAGAGGTTTGATTCAATCTCAGACATGAAGAAAGAAAAATTGATATAAATTTGTTGTTCTTGTAAATATTTCACAGTTAATTTGGGTTTATACTATTCATAAAAATCAAGAACAAAGATGGAATGTTTAATATATATAGTAAATTCTTCAATTCAATAAAATGATAAATTAAAAATGTTCTACGTGTTCACATTTTTAGATACTTCCATATCATAGATACTGCAAAACTAGACACTCATTAAAATATATTAAAATCATGTATAATTGATATAAATATATGATGCATAAAAATAATGTGTTTTTGCAATATATGGGTAAACATATAAATGTAAAAATTGAATTTACTATATATGGTAAACCGATTATATTTTTTGAAGTAAATTCTATTCTTGTTATACAATTTATTTTAGGAATCATAAAAAAGATGCAAATACTTAAAAAATTATTCTTTATCAAACTCAATTTAATGAATAAATTAGATAGCCACTTGAAATATATTAGATTCAATGAGATAATATTTTATCTTCTAATAATAACACCACATGAAACTTTATTCAGAAAACATGAATGTTATATATAGACGCAAAATTTATCATATTGTTTAGTACTTTATATAATGTAACTTTTATGTGATTCCACATGGATTTATTATTTTCCTTATTTTCTTTTTATCCCACTATGTTCTTCTAAAAAATGTTTTCAACTAGGAAACATCAAAACATATATTATGTTATAGGGCTCATGCATCCCAATGGGAAGTGTTAGAAAGCCACCTTCTATAGCTGATTAAGAAAGAAGGTACTGGACTGTCCAAACCAATTAATCCAATATTATCCCTCCTATATATATTATATATAAATTGTATTTCTAGTATTCATTAATTGAGTACATAAAAAATCATTATTTTAATAATAAAATATACATTTTCTTTATTATATATATATATATATATTAAATTTTCATTGGAATAATAATATTCTCATTATTTGATGTATTTTTATGGATTTTATATATATATATTGAATATAACTTAAAAGAATTAAAAGAATTAAATGAGAATGGTTATTTAAAAATTATTTTTACCAATAAAACTCAATTACTGCTTATTAAATAAATAATTATTTTTTAAGAATTATGAATGAAATCATTTAATTCAAATTAGGTATATATTTCCAATAAATATTAATGATTGAAATAATTTATTATTCTATTTAAATTAATAACTTAATATAATAATTTTAATGGATTTTATTTAATATATTTACCAAAAATAAATTTAAATTTAGTTATTGATTATTACTTTTCAAGGAAGAATAATAATTTCATTTCATGCATCAAGATGAATTATTTGGAAAATTTCTTTTACTACATAATCAATATTATACCAATTTTTTTGTCAATATTAGAAATAATATCCAATAAAATTGACAACATATTTGGAATCCGTTCAAAACAATTATGTAAAAATATAAACATAATTTTTTTCTCAGAAAAAAAAGGCACCTAGGTAAAAAGTATGTTATTGTGGGAAAGGTAAAATATTGTAGACATGTTATATTAAGGCATAATGAAATAATATTCCAATATAATATTATATATCATTTTTGGATGATGTGATGCATGGCTAAAATCTCTTAATATCCCTTTTTTTCTTCCACTTTCGATGAGAAATTTCCTTCATTACACATCACAGAATGTGTATTGGCAGAAATTATTATCTTGCATACCTATAAAATTATACATTCTATACCCAAATAAAATAATGTATTTATATAATTTTTTCCATTTATTATTTAAAATATTATCCCCCAGATAAGTTTTCCTCCTGTTTGGGATCTTTTAGTCAAAATAAAGCGTCTCATATCCTTATTACAGAAAGGTTCCCTAAGAGTTTATTACACCTTCAACATTTTGGCATTTTTTGTATAATTTTCACTAATTATTCTTAAAATATTTTTATCACTTTCTAAAAAAATATTATATTATTATTATATTTTTTATATATAATAATATGTTTGTTTACATTTAGTCATGAAAATGTATTCCTGTTTTGGTCGGTTCTTTCACCTATATAAAGGATGCTATAATATTTATATCATGAACGATTAAAAAAGTATTAAAAGTGAAACTATGTTTTAATAATGATTTAATTCAGAATTTTTAACAACTAATAAATGATAATATATATTATAATATTCATTAATAAAATCAATTATTGTATTTAATTACTATTCCCAGAAAGGGTATTATTAAATTTATTTACGAACTATCACGATAACTTCAATAATATTATCATTGGACTTAAATCATATATAAAAACCAATATAATCCTAATAATAATTGTAGTTTTGAAGAACACATGATAATGTAGTGAGAAACAACACTATAATATCAAAGAAAGCATATAATAAATGAAACTACATACACCTAAATATTAATTTTAAAAGACAATGATTAATAAATTTTTAAGTGAAAATTATAAATGAAAAGAATAATGAAAAAATAGTATTATGATATATATTAAAAATGAACCAAAACATACAATAAATGTGTATATAGAATATCTGATAAAGTGGGAATCCAATGTAAGGATATTTTTTAATCAACATTCATTTCCATTGAGAATTTTCTTCGTTTCCCATCTTGTTTAAATTTTGTTATATCATTCCATTTATCTAATTAATTTAAAATTTTACATTTTCCACAGTGAAATTAAATTTAAATTTTAAATATTCTATTCAATATTATCTTATATAAAAATAAGATATTGTTAAGAATATTTCTCACAATCTATATTTGCTATTTTTTAAGTTTACATATTTAAAAAAATGTTTTATTATATTATTTTAAATGATGAATATAAATTATATTCTTTACATTTGGTATTTGTATTCATCCCTATTCAAAATGGAAAAATAAATTTATTTTTATGATGTAGGTTTCCGTAAATCGTAATAAATTTAATATCTAATTCTTATAGGTTTCATATATTTTTTATCATCCATCAAGTATTTAATTTTAATACATTTATTTTTATTCAAACATCTATTATTGGAAATTACTTTAAAAAAAATATATTTTTTAAAATTCACTCCATTGATCCTTCAAAAATTATTTTGAATGAAACTTATATCTTTATTTTTACATCAATTTTTATAAACACATGTGATGTTTTATTAATTTCATTTAATTTTACTCTATACAAAACAATATTGGTAATTCATTAATTCATTTTTCATTTATCACCCTTTAAATGATCTCATGATATGTTTATTTATATGGTTTTTAAGCAACAAATTTAATTATTATGTTCTTCTTATTTGATAGAATTTTAAATGAAATTTATATTATTTCATTTTCATGGGTTAAAGATGATTTGATGAATTCTTGATATAATTTGTATCATATAAGTATAATTTATCATTTTTTATGGGAAGGTCAGATTTTTCCATTTAATTCATTGAATGAAGATATATATCTTATGATACTACTATATGGTGCGATTAGTGAAACTCAATTTACTATAGAATATTAGTTGTATTTCCCAATACATTATACTATTTTACAAAATTCTTAAGGCATGATCTGCGATGTTATGACAGTCTTTTCAGTTAACATTGATATATATTGGGATTTCTATAAATTTTTATACTACATTACTTTTTATGATTATATAGGATTGGATTATTATCACATGATTCTATAATAAGGTATATGTGTTATGCTACGATGATGATTAATTTATTTTTCTATATTACGATTGAATTGTCTATGTTGTTACATAATATCATATTATAAAATATCATGATCCAATTATTATTTTTTGGTTATTATTTTTCTCTCACATGGGTATGATCCAATTCTCAATAGACTACAAATATATATTTCAATTATAGAGACTTTCATCATAATACTTATGTTTTCACTTTTATCCAAGAAATTATATGTAGTAATATATATTAAAGAATTTAAATTGTGGTGAATTTTTTTTATTAGATTTTAATGACTATTATTTAATGTGATGTTTATCATCTAATCTTTAAAGACACTAAATCATTGTATTCTATGAGTGAGTTTATTTTTGAAATGAAATGTTTAATTAATGGAAAATTACGTAATTTATGTGTGTGTTATACCTAGGATAAATCATTTTGAGTCTTATATTTTTTATTTTAGTGGTTATATTAAAAAGTTTAAGAGAACAATAATTAAAATAATATACCTTAATAGAAAATTATCTTATGAAGATGTCATAATCTTTAGTTAGAAATTTTATTTATATTTTATAGAAAACCAAATTTAAGGGTAAAGTGGGAACCCAGATGGGACCACAATAAAAGGGAAATAAACTTCAAAAGAAACCATTAATCTCTCCGAACTGAATCATAGAGATTTGGACTAATTCATTCTATATAGAGTCTATTCAATGTAATTTTTCTTCAACTCTTTCTCGTTTTCAATTAGATCATAAATTAAAAATTCCAACTTTTCTAAAGTAATTATATACTACTCTGGTTTTATATTACCTTCATTAAAACTATGAAGAAATATATCATCATGGAGATCTATCTAATCATCTTATTATTTATTTAATTGAAATTTTAACATTTTTTCATTTTTGTTTTGAATGGATTCAACTAAGGTATACTACTCCAATTATTAATCCACCCTTCCTCATTATAGTGTTGGAATAATTCCAACAGATTGTGTGGGGGTGGAAAATGATATTGGTTGGGAGGGGAAGAATGAACGCCATCTTCGACCATCATCTCTTTTGATTCGTCTTCTATCAGAGAGTGGATGATAGTAGATATTATAACCATGTTAGTCATGAAATTCTCCTCCATTTCCATTTTGAAACACTTTACTAGTTGATAGTTACAATTAATATCTACAATATTTTTCTTATTTTACTATTCAATAATCTTGGATATAGTGTCCTTGCATGCTGATCTAAAAATCATCAACTTATGTATGTAACAATAATCGTTACGTTGTTTGGTTTTATTCCCTTTTTTATGTGAATACCCCCAAAACAATATATCATACATTTATATTATTTAATTAAAACTCAATCGTTTAACTATCCTCTTTTCAATCATAATGATATTTAGGGTGAACAATGAACCTCTTGATCCCACTGATTAATCATTCTACCACATATGGTAATTCCCCATGGATCAAACACTTGGCCTACATTATACAACATTTCTTTTTTTTCCATTCAGAATAATATCCTGGCATCCATTGGTCTTATACTCCCCTAAGTATACTTATTAGAAGACCATGAATTCATTATATAGTTTTGTGAACTAGGAGGTCTTAAAAAATATATTTCATCTCAATGATATAGTTTCAAACATCTCACACTTATAGTACTTTTTCCAATCCCAAATCTCTTTAACTGTATCCTCCTCTAACATTTTTATGACTAATTTAAAAAATATATCAAGGGATCAAATAACTGATGTGTGTCATCTCAGGTAACAATGATTATGTCTATGTCACAACTCAAACAATTATACTTATGTATTCATCTCTATTGATTAGAGTTATAACAATAATTTATGTATTGATATGTTTCCTCTGATCCCCTGAATAGAGGGTACAAGAAGGCATCATAGTAAAAATACATTATAGATTTTATTTTCCATATTCCAATTATATTTTATGATAACTTTAATAAAATATTATTTTTTAATTTTTGCATTGAACTATTTAATTTATTAAGAGGCAATATCACAGAGGAAATGAGTCAACAATGGGTACAATAGAAAATCTATTAATTGTGACAATGAACAAAAAATGGTACTTTGTATGGTGTAAAAACTATCATGTATACATCATCTTAGATAAAATATAACAAATAAAACTAGGTTGAGTGCCCAAAATACAATATAATGAGAAACATTCCATATAGTGCCTCATGCATGAATGAAAACCATTATTTATTGGGTTTTATGATCCTTGAAGTACTGAAAAATAGATAAACATAATAAGAAAAATATTTATTTTAATTTAATTTTTTATACATGTAAAAGTAATATTTTTATTAATAATATTTGAATCCATATAATTATGTAATTTGATCAAAATTAAAATGGAAAATGTGTAAATTAACTCCCTACAATAGAAGATGTTTATGAAAATATCATTTACCAAATATTTTCTCAAACAATTAAAATAAATACAAAGGGATACTTTATTAATATGGAGTAAATGGTGATTGAAAAAATTGGTTCATATGATCCAAACCTAAAATTACTCACAAGTTATGCCTTCAATTTCATTATTGATAATTAAATAATATCTCATTTTCTAGTAGATTAAAACCTAGTCATCAAATGGTATTAAAAATAAATAACATCAGTACTCTAGTAGAGAAATATGATTCCAAATCATAATTTTAGTCTTGTTTCATTCCATCATGAATGTTATAATTTGGTCAAAGGGACTTTTCAGATCCTTTTTAATAACTAATTTAAATGTATTCCCGATATACATTGAATGTTAGTTTCAATAATGAATTACATAAATGGTTTTTAATCTATTAAAATTTATTTTTTATAAAATATAATGTCAATTTATTTATCATGTGATTTCTATTTTAATAAAATTGACAATCAAACTAAATTAATGAAATAAAATTTCATTCCCCCCTCATCTATTCATTGATTGCTTATCAGCTACCCTAATAGTTGCATCATTCTACTCATGACTTTATATTATCTACCTGAATATTCCCATTTCTTCTATTTCATACATTATATTCATAATTTTTATTCTCTATTAAACAATATCCTATACAATTTATTGATTTATCCCACCAATTTTTTTTCTTCTATTTATGTCATTTGAGTTCATATTTCCATAGCATTCTTATCTATTTTGAGAGATTTTATTCCATTTATTTCCATTTAAAGGTCATCAATCATAATTTTGGACCAAATTATAATAGATTTATAGATTAAATATCTACATATTTTAAATATATTTCTCTTTTTTCTTTTAAAAAAATTTATTAACTATATATCATATATAAATTGTATTCATTCTTTTATTTATGTCCATATAAATAATTTCCAATGATAAATAATGTGGGATAAAATAGTTTTTAGCCTAAAATTTCATTGTGATAATAAATTTTTTATTATCGTGATATTATCTTATTATTATTTAAATTGATTTTATTAAAAATATTTTATAATTATAAATTTTCTATTGTTAATTTTATTCTATTTTTAGGGATACTGATAAATAAATAAATAAGGATATATATATTTTATGTTTCAGTTGGATGTTTTGATATTAGGGATTGGTAGATCGTCATAATAACTAATATTTACATAATAATGGATATAAATATTATTTGATTATAATGGGTGTTTTGATATTAGATATTGTGAAGAGATTTTGATAACTAAGAAAAAAAATTATTTTCCCTTAACCTTTTGGAAAATTTTCTAATTTAGGCATATCCAAACATTTCCTATTATATTTTATAATTTTTTATTTTTATTATATTTTTATTTTTAAATGGTGAATATATTTTTTTGATTTGATGTTTTTATATTTAAATTTCTTATATTTATATTTTTTAGTATTTGTGTGTCTTAATATTTCAATATAATATCTTATGTTTTATGATTTTTAATGGATCTCAGTTGGATAATCTTACTAAGAACCACTTATTAATATGAAAAATGATTTAGATATTTCAGGGAATTTAATAAATGATATCTTGAAAACAAAGTCATTATTTTATGTTCATGTTTGAGGTGTTTGAATATAAGAAAGATCAACTATAGAGAAATTGAAAACCAAATGATTTCCTATTTTTTAGTTATAATATACACATTATATATGGCATTGTGAAATAGTTAAAAATTAAATATATAATTTTGTTTAATATATTCATCATCATATAGTTTATAATATTGAACAATTAATATATAATGTTGGAATTAAAGCCATTAAAATACTATTAAATGATTTTATTGGGATAATGAGAAACCAATACCCTCTTGTTTCACAAAATTTACAATGTTAATAGTAGTAAAATGATTGGTAAAATTGAAATAAATAAACGATTGGATTGATAAAAGTTTCAATAAATTTTATAAAATTTTAAATGAGCTACTTCCAGAATGCATTTTTTTTTCTTATTATAAATGTTTCCAAAATAATATTATTCTCAAGGGAATTTTTTATAAAAAGATACATGATTTCCCCCAATGAATTTTTGTATTATAGGAAGGAATATGAATTTTTATCAGAGTTTTCTAAATATGGGACTTCACTATATATTATGGATGATATATTTAACACTAATTCAATGTCAAGTGTAGTCACAAAACATTCCCCCAAATAAATGTTTTATCATCATATAATTTTCTAATTTGAAGAAATTATTTTCAAATTCAACGATTGAAAATATGTTAAGATGAAATATAGAGGTGTGTATCTCTGATTGAATCTTATGTCACACTAATGATTCACCACAGTTGATGATATTTGATAAACAACTTCCCAATTTTTGAAGTGAACCATGAAATCCAAAAATGGGAATGTGCTAAGATGTAATGAATTAATATAAGATACTTAGTATCAAAATAGTTCATGACCTATTAATATGGTAGTTTTATATATATCCAAAAAATATTTATGATTGAAAATATTGTAGGAAGAGATTAAAGAAATCTATACTAAAACTTCCAGAAAACAATATTGATATGTATCAATCACCATTTATTGATGACTTGAAATTGTTATAGGGGATTTTGATTACAATTTTAGATGGGTACAAGAAACAATATTTTTTATTTATTTATATTATTATGATAATACTAACTATAACAAAAACCCCTCCATTAGGAATATTATATGTATATAATGTAAAGGGATGTAAATCATCTCGTTTTTTTTTGAAGAATATGATTTTTTAACAATTTTAGGATGGATGACAATGTACATGTGGCATAGAAGATTTTTTGAATTGACCGACCTAATCAATTGTTGAAAAAAATAATTTATTGATTAAAAGAGTATAATATCCCACAAAATCATTTTTATCTAATGAATATTATGATAAGTTTTAAAATATTTATTTCACATTTGGAAATAATGTAATTTTTTTCATAAAATATACCAAGATTAAATAGTCGACCTTACTATAGAAACATTATATATTATTTTTAGAGATACAATATAATATTGACATTATAAAGGATTATAAAAATATATGAAATTGTTTGATTTGTGATTTTTAGACATAATAGAATAGAAAAATTATGATTTCATGCAGGATTATAGTAACTATCCTAGAGACTATGTTACCAGTTATGTCCCATAATAAAAACTAAATAGAACATATTTACCATGGACATATTACTCGTTAATAAATAATGTCAATATTATTTTTAAGTCAGTTTATACATTGTATTAATGTATAGTTGTATATTATTTAGATGCAAATAATTTACTATCATTGATGTATTTGATATTAAATGTTATTGAATCTGATGACTTCTATATATTGATGTGAAAATTTCTAATCATCACACAATGTGGTATATTGGTTATACCTCTAATTAAATCTATAATAATTTCATGTTACTTTTAAAAACCCATTTTCAGTACAGAAATGGTTCCAAATTTTTTAAATCTGTTAAAGAATAAAGATACACCATAATTTGTTGAATAGAAATGAATTTCTCACAAATGTTTTATGATATGATAGTTTATTTTATGATTCATTTTCTTTATGTGTTACGAGTATGTGGGACTAGTTATTTACATTAGATGTTTCCTTTTGAAATATATATTTATAAATATTAAGGGTATGTTAAAAACCTCCTCCCCCAAAGGCATAAACTGTTCAAAAATAGGTATCAGAAGTAGTTTCTGAGATCTCTATTGATTATTTATATTAAGTAGACATCATTAGTGTCCCATTACTAATAAATTTTATATTTAATAGAGAATGTAGATGTATTCATGGCTTACAGGTAATGTTAATTCCACAATATGATGTTATAAATCCATATAAACATTTTGGACAATATAAATTTGGTTCAAAAATATAAATCATTACATATTACTTGATTCAAGGGAAAATATAAAATAATGAAATGAAACATGGTTGATGATTGAACATAATAATTCATTAGTTTGATGTATTAAAGAGAAAATAAAAAATGATTTATTAGTATCATAAACATTTTAATGTTATTCAAGGTTACCATGTCATAATGTGATCACATGCTATGGTTTTCATATTAATGGTTATAAATTAATGTAATAATCATTTTGGAAAGAGTAACAAAAAAATAGTGGGGCAATGGTCTCTCATTAATCACAACATTTATCAAGAAAAAATAAAAGAAATGCATCAATAATATATTTTTGAGTCATTGAGGATATTTGGGAAATTGATTATACTAAATTTCAAGTAAATTTTTTGAAGTTTAACTCAGTTTCTATTATTAGTGGTATGAAACATAATTAATATGGATTTGAAATTAATGATTTGAAAATATATAGTTTCACAGAAAAACCATTTATCTTGGAGACACAAGGGGAGAAAATATTTGATATTATCAATTAATCCAATGATCAATGATCTATTTATTAAAAGGGATTATAATTTATTTGGTTTATAATTATGTTATAGATTTTTTAGATCATTAATAATTGATTACAAGATTTTCTGATGATATTAATGATTATAATTTTTTAATATTCAATGATATAAAAAATCATCATGTCGAAGTGATATAGAAAAACACCCAGAAGAAATTCAAATTATTTAGGTATATATATATATATACAATTACATTGTAAAAACACAATATTTCTATTTTGGTAGTTAAAATATTTATGTATTGATAATTTTTAGGATATTTTTGGTTAAATTCTATATTCAATAGTTCCCATTATGCAGTTTTTGATTGAAAAAAATATGAAATTAATACGTTTAGGTCAAATTTAAGGGTATTAAATCTCATTTCTTAAAATTAAATTCTAAATTTACTAGTGTTAATCATATATATGATTTTTGGAATTAATTATTATATTTATTATTTTATGTTATATATTTTTTGGTTAAAAATTATGATGTTATAAATTTTTTTATGAAATGTACACATGTTTGGAAAATAATTTTTTACTTGTAAATATATATTTTTATTTCAGAAATTCAATTTTCTAATAATATAAATGTTCACAAAAAATAATTTTATTCACCTATTTAAATGAAATACATTGAGGGAGATGAAAATTTACAATGGTTTGTGTACATTTTTTCATATTAATAAATGTTCAATAATAAATTTATTTAATAAGATTATTCTTTTAATTTTACAAAATTATTTGTGGGACTTACGGTGATCCTCCTACGAAAAAATATCATTCTTCTTCTCAAAAGAAAATAATTACTTGTGTTAATAATCATGGGATGAAAAATCTACCAAAAAATTCTCCTTCTCTTATAGAATGGAAAATATATATATATATATATAATTAATTAGATGAAATAAGTATCTAGTTAAACTAAATGAAACATAGTTCAACAGTTATAACAACATGTATATCCATACTAGGATTAAAATTTTATATCGTGATTGAAATTCCATCTATAACATAATAAAAGAGTTGTTGTGGGAGTAATTAATAGTAAAATGTCTCAATATATCTATTTTTATCCATTTATAAATTTATGATATATAATTTTATAACTAATATATAATATAATCAACTAAATATAAAATTTTAATTTCATAGAATTATAGAAATTAATAAAGTAATTATGAATTTAGTTAATGTTTCATGGAGAGATTTTAAAATAGAAAAGATTTTTTTGGGTTGATACACAATTTAAACCAATGAATCAAGTATGAGTTTTTCGATGTAGTGGAATGGATATTTTTTCACTATGTGATATAATGACGTGTTTTTGGTAATAAAAGTATTATATACAATAATTATTTTTATTACATGATCCAATATTTTTCTTGATTTTTTTGAATAAAAAAACATCAAAAGATACCACCAAGAGATCCAATTGATGAATGTATACCCTCGTACATTATTAGGTGGAGGGTATCACTTAATGGTATTGAAAATAAATTTTTAAATGTTTGATGCATTATATGATAAATCTAATAGAAGCTTAGAAGAGGTCCAGTTTGGTCTTCCATCTCCCCCCACTCACCTTCTAAAATGTAAAATAGAGAGAATGTGAAAATATGTACTATTCCATGTGGATAAATGTAAATAAGTAGTAAAATCAATTATAATAATTTATTTTTTAATTTTCAAATACTATATTGTTTTTAAAGTAATGCCACTAATATATATATTTAATATATTTTTTCAGTATGGCCTTTAGAATTAAGTGATGTAGGGTACTTCCATCACTAATGAATTTGTGGATATTCTTTCTTCTACATTAAGAAATCATAAATTCCCCAATGACATATTTGGATAAGAGGATAGTTTTTTTATTAAGAATTTTTTGTTGTTGATGAAGTAAAAAATCAGGAGATGTAGAAATATATTACTTAAATGTAATGATGTACATCCTAAAATAATTCATGTGTGATCGAATTAAGAATTTTATGAATTTTTTTTTGAAAAACATGTGATATAGTCATCTCCTACACCACTTTCTAAATTAGATCCTCCACCTCGTCATTCGGTCATGACCATGCATAGTAATTTCTATACTAGGGTTCCCCATATAAATATTTTAGTGTATAAATTAGTACATATTTTGAGGGTTTATACACATCAAATGGATATGCATTTGCATCACATAGTAGTAACGATAATTGATATTATTGATCTAAATTATCATTTTACATTTCCTATAGAGGTGGTTACTGTTGTTGGAGTTTTCATGGGTCATTTTTTCTATCACTGTATCTCCATCATCATCTCCTGAAAAACAAGGTCTGTTATGTTTATTAAATATTATTTAATTTATATAAAATGTAACTTTTAATGTTTGAATATATTTAATCTATATATTATAATCTTAAATTATAATATTTATTCCAAACTAAACAAATGTTTTACGAAAAAATACCATTAATTAATTTTAAGATTCATGATAGGCTAAAACGATTTTCCAAAATTTCCTCTTCCCTGAATCCTTTTTGTATCTTTTTTATGATGACTGATATATGTGGATGATAATACACATTGAGATTATTAAAAAAAATCATATATCATTTTATGTACGGTAATCTCAACAAATATGAGTAGATATTTTTTCATGTAATGAAATATTAATTTCATTTTATCTTTCTATAGATAAATATTATTTATAGTTGTTAAATATACCATATATTTAATTTTATATCTCATGAAAATTTACATTTAAAATGAGAGAACTATAGTTTATGGATTTTTCAATCCAAAATACATTTCAATGGTTTTGATATTCTTAATGATGATTTTATATTTACATATATAAATATATATATGTGTGAAATATTAGGTAATAATAATAGTGGGTGATGGTTTTTTCGATTCCTTGAGCGGTAAGGAGAAGAATATAATTATGAACTAATGTTAATTATTATGTAATTAACAATGAACATTTTATATTATATTGGTAATTTTATGTTAGAAAAATTCAAGCCACATGAATGCACACTATATTGGTGTTTGACTTTATTAGGTGGAGTCTGTAACATTTTTTGATAACTACTAAGAAGTATATTTTTTTCATTAGTATAATTTATTTAATCTTAAATATTATTTTCATATATGGTTTTTTATAAAATATATGAAATTAATGTTCATGGTAAAATTTTAATGATATTAAATTTTTGATATTGATTCCAAATAAAATTAAATATATCAAAATACAGGTGATTAAAATTTACATTAGATAATACTTTTTTTTGTATTATTTATTAATATAACGATTTTTATTTTATTGTTATTGTTTTATAACTACTATGTAATCATCAAAAAGGGAATGTAGAATGTGGTCATTATGTTTTAAGATTCATGTCTGTGATTATCACAACCAGGAAAACTATTGAATTTAATATGTTAAGTTATTTAATGATATTAATGTAATATATCAAAATATTATAATTTTATTCTTATAGAAGTCTCTATTTTTTATATTGTTAATGATGTTGTGTCTTATAATGATAAGGATTACTCCCAACATCAAAATTGGTTTACAAAAAATTTATTAGGTTTGATAATTTTATATATTATTAATCATGTATTACATTATATGTTTATTAATGTTTAAAAATGAGTATTTAAAAAACTACATTCTAGTTTATGTGATTTTTTAATTATGAATTTGGAAAAAATAATCACATATTATTGGGTGAATATATATATATATATTAAAAAAATTTATTTTTCATTTTATTTTTGAACCATAACCAAAATATATTTTAAACAAATTTTTCTATTGATATTAGTTATTACACAATACTCACATTGGATGATGCTTTGAAAATCATTTATTCAAAATAAACGATGTGGCATAATAATTATTTTCTATACCTTTTCACATCTAGTTTATTTCTATACTAAAAAATAATGATAAATTAATTAATTTTTTCCTCTTTACACGCGAGTTTTAATGCAAAATTGATTTTGAAATCTTCAATCAATGTTAGTTAAAAACGATATTGAATTTTACAACACAATATTTCCCAAATAGTATCATTATATAAAACTTTTTTAATATCATGATTAACTTGAAAATATAATCTAAATCCATCAATATATTTCAAATATTATATATTATCATTAAACCCTATCCATTACTTTATCTTATATAAATTGATGTAACCATATCATGAAACCAATTATAAATGTAGAATAAAATATTGATGAAGAGGCTTTCCTTGTGAAGACCATTTATCTAAACTCACAAGGGTATATTTTTGACGATTTTCCCTTAAAATACAAAATAAAACTCATGCAATTTTGATTTGAGAAAAACTATATACAAGAGATTATTACTATTTTTAAGATTTCAAAAATATCAATTCCAGATAAATCATCACCCGACACTACAGCCTCATATTATCAGATTCTTATGTCATACTCATATATCATAAGAGGTTATGTAATTAGAAAATAGGATTATATCAAAATCAACAAGAATATTTATACAGATATATCACGAATTTATATACTCATTAAAGATCCAGTTATTTAAAAATTCTCATTATGATTAAAAATTTAATTTTTAAAAATTGTAATTTTATATTAATTAAAATAATTTTATCTCGATTTAATAATAATAAAATATTTTTTAACCTCAATAATTAGAAATTTATAAAAACATTATCTATTATACCCACAACACTTTTTCTATAAGTTTTTTTATATGTTTCATGAGTTTTTATTAAATTTATAATATTTCAGGTTTGAATTTGACAACATTAACATAATTTTGAGATTTATCATAATTATATTATATTATGATTAATTGTTTGTTTTTTTAATGTTATTAAGTTCACGTGAATTGTGAAATAGTGATTTTATTAACAATATCACTTTTAGGATATTATTTTATGATGTAAATATATTTATAATGTTGGAAAACTTTTATATATTAAAATTTATATTATAAAGTATAATAAATAATTTTAAAATAAAATAGTGATTTTATAAACCCATTCTATGCTTTTGGAAAATCTATCTAGTGTATTAAGTGAAAATGATTTTTTGACTATTACTTATAATTAATTATGGCATGGTGAAAATAATTTTTTTATTTTATTTATAAATAAATAATATTTTAGTTATAGTAATAATTACAAATTCAATGGAATTGTTGTTATGGATAACTAAATCTTAATCATAAATCCTTTTTTTCTAAAAAAAATATAATTTCTTAAAAAATAGGGTTTTGTGAATTACATAGTCATCTATTAAAATTAATTTTACCTACATATAGAATATTAATTTCATTAAATGAATCTTTTAAGAAAAAAATATTTTTATTATTATTTATTGTGGAGAATGTATTAATTTTTTTATATGAAATTATGTTGTACTGATTAATATTCAATACCACAATATTGGTGAAACAATTATTTTTGAATCATTTTTTATCAATTCAATATAATTTATTTCAAGTCAATTAAATTTAAATAATTTAAATATTTAATCTAAAAAGATGTAACAATAAATCAATAAATTTAATTAAACTATTTTATTTGGTTATAAATACCTAATAAGATTAGGAATCAATAATGGTCAAAATGTCATTTTTCTACTAAAATAATGATTCTAGACATTATTTGTTTAATTTTAAAATTTAATTTTATATTATTTATAATTTAGATTTGATTAAATAGATGCATTATTTAATTCCATCACATGTAAATGGTTTAATGAGTTATGTTATATAATTAATAAATCATAAATAAATCTGTTAAAAACTAGTAACCTTATTTAAAAGTAAAAGACTTCAACATAAGTACGTAATGGTGAAAAATCAATAAAATTTTTAAATTTTAATAATAAAAACATAGTTAATTCCTTATATAAAAAACCATATTAAAAATCCATTAATTTTATCCATTATTCCAATACGCTAGGAATCATGTCGTGAAATTATTAAAATATAATGTGTGTTTTCATGAGTTCTATTTTCCTCTCTTATAAAAGGGGATCACTGGCACCATTTAAACCACAAACTTATGAATAGAAGTCCCACTTGAAATTATATCATTTTACTCAACTTGGAATCATAGCCGACAAACATAATCCCATAGTCACTCACAGTTATCCTAATCCCTTCTATTTTAAGTGAATATCCATGTAAAACTCAATTCCCCAACATAAGTATCAATTTCGTTTATATGTTTTTCTTCTTAATACTGCCTTTATTGATATCATATCTATATGATAAAATTATTAATTGTGTATCACTAGTATATTAATATTTTTTAAAGTTAATTCTAAAAACCTAATTTATACATTTCAATTCACATAGAAATATAATTAAATGTCAATCATGCATGTGCACAAACTACCACCTTCACAATGAATTAATTTTTTAATATTGATTTTTATTATTTTCAAAAAATATTAAAAATTAGTTAACTATTATTAAGAAATAAAACATAATATCATTATTCAAATGAAATAATGATATTATATCAAAATAAATACATCCTTAATCATACTCACCATTTGACTTAAAAAGAGTTCATGTTTGTGTCAATTTAGCAACCTTCTTGAGAGATTAATTGAAATAAAATTATAGATTACTATATTAACAAATCATTTTTTATAATATAAATATAAAATATTTATTATATTATGAATTAAAATATCATCAATATAACCATTAATAATAATGATGGTGTGGCAGTCTCTCATCATGAAATAATTTAAAAAATATCTATCTTTGAAGGTATGACTATTTATGACAATACTATCGATACTCACATGGATTATACAGATTGAATATGTAGATATTATATATGTCCACCAGTATCCAATTTTCCTGGTCAAAATTCTTATAATCTAGATTCATAGAATAATAAAAAAACAATAATAATAATTCTTAAAAAGAATGATCCCAAATATCTTCACCTACTTATAGAAGAAAAATACCATATAAAATTACAAATAAATACTCTATAACTTTAAATGAAGAAAAAATTGCATACAATGTAGTATTTTATGGTAACTCCACTCACGATGTCATCAAGAATGATCCTTCTAATGCTAAAAATGATTCAAATAATAAATAAAACTATAGGAAGATACCAACTTTTGATGAAAATTTTCATACTACTATTGAGAATATAGTTTTTGATAAAGTCATAATATATAATAGTGGAAAATATAATATGATGGTATAACCGACATCCATTTACAACTTGAATGATACTTTAATGTAGCTTTCAAATAACTAGGATGTCTTGAATTTAGAAGGTAGTTCGATAATAAATGTCGAATGGACAACTAGTAATAATTATTCAGACCATAAGAAGTATGTGTGCTTCTCTAGTACGTGTACATCATTCGAAAAAAAGGTAATAGCCTAGAGATGGGTGATAAACAAACATTTTCATAAGAAAATCTTCATGTAATATACATTTTAGTGGAAAGAATAACGGGGTATCCTGCTCCAAAAAACATAATTGGGGATTATATTGTAGAATTTTCATTCTCTAGAAAACCATGTGAAAATTATACCTCTTCAGATTTTAATCAATAAGATAAATCATAACCTTTTAGGTATTGTTGAACCAAATATTTTTTTTCGAAGTATTATTTTTCTCTTGATAAGATATTCTATCAAATTATATGAACTAATCATAACAGTAATGACATTAAAAGACTATATTTCTTAGCATATTCAATATTGAATGGAATCTTATATATCAATTATATAGAATAGATGGTCACTCTTAGTTATAATTTTGTGGGAATAAAATAAATTTAATATTTCATATATGAATTAATGGGATACCAAGAAATAATGGAATTATTCTAGAATATACATGTTTTGAGAAGGATAATAAATTGATCTTGGACACTTTATATAGACATGATTTCCATTCATAATAAAAATGAGTGGCTGGGCATGGTTAACTCTTCTACCTCTACTAGATAATTTAGTGCATGTATTGAGAATAAAAAGCAGAATGAAGTTAACATCGAGGATTCTAAATATACATGGCATATGAAGACATGTAATTATATTGTTTCTAGTAAATTGCTCAAGGCTTTTGTAAATGGTTCTGAGCTCTATGTTTGGACCTCCATCACTTTCTCCATCCTTGCATTATTTATTTCACATTATCATCTGATGTTGAACATTATTTTCAGTAGAGATATTAAACAACCCATTCTATTCAAATTCAATAATTCATGGATTTTATATGCTAACTATTAAAAAACTGATAAAATACACTTCAAAAACCTTAAATTTGAATGAGGATTTCCTTGAATCTATTATAAAGCTTAAAATTATCAAAATAAAGATAATTTTTTGTAGTTGAGAGTGATTTAGTCATATTGATGAAAATTTTTCTCATCTTGAATCATATCTTCACATCATTCAATGAAATAACATAGGATGTGTATTGTTTAAATGTATTATGAATGAAAATATTTTTACTCTTGACCTTAATACCATTTAAAACAAAAAATAATGCATGAAAAAAAGCCCTTATTGTTAAATGATTTAATAAGGGTAACCGGAGTGTCCAATTTTTCAACTCTCTTCAAATAGTCGTAAACACAATAGACCCTTAGCTATTGTCTTTATAAATGAGGAGTTATTTTATAATATTGAGGACTTCGATGCTCATATTGTATGTTATTACAATAAACTGTTCTATGGTCCTAATAATAGCACAAACCTTGTAGAAGATTTCATTCATAGTATTATTAATTATGATGATAATTAATTACTTTGTGATATTCTACTTGAACTTGAGATTAACGATGCACTCTATATTCAATACTATTGTAGCCATTTTACATTATATGGGTCCAATAGCTCTGTCTTATATACCTACCGAGAGGCTATTCTATGTGATTTTTATAAACTTGTCTGTCATTTTTTCAGGGGTAGCCAACTGACACATTAAATTAGTCCATAATTTCATGAATTTATTTATAGAGT
Source organism: Viscum album (assembly GCA_963277665.1). Lineage (NCBI taxonomy): Eukaryota > Viridiplantae > Streptophyta > Magnoliopsida > Santalales > Viscaceae > Viscum > Viscum album. Next base: position 1,463,385,188 of record OY728125.1, on the reverse strand, counting down.
GGATAATGAAAATGATATTCACCTTTTTATAATCATATCCCTTTTAAATATTATAATGAAAATTATTTGGAAAATTCTTGCTGACAATCTTTCTAACATTGACAATAGGATTTTGCCTCAAAATTGTTTTTGGTTTCATCAAAGGTATAACTATTCAGGCTATCCTTAAATTTGTTTCTATATATGTTTGACTTCACCAGAAATTAAAAAAAATAAGGTGACATTTATCTAAGGACTTATGTTAAAAAATATTTTGATACATTACATTGGGGTTCATATTCAAGATTTTAATCAAATTTAGGTCTGATATGATATTTATTAAATGGGTTATACTTATTCTGAGTACAAAACATTTATCTATTCATTTAAATGGATCTCTTGGGGACTACATCATATGAACCTGAGGATTCGTAATTTTTGAACCTCTCTAAGACATTAATTTCCATATTTTTTTAATATTTCTTTATCTTTATCCTTATCAACATGGTATATTTTAAAAAAATAAATCCCATCTGAGCCTATAAATGCCTTAATTCCAAAATTCACTTAACATATGTTGATGAATTTATCTTTTTCACTCAATGTTATAAATAATAATTATCAACATATTATATTTTATAGTTCATTATGAAATATTCTCATGTAATGATATCAGTTGGAATAATTCATTCTTATAATTTTATAAAATATTACAGTTGTTATAAAAGTCTACATCATCATTGATATGGGAATCATAGAACATGTGATTCTATTCACATATTTTTGTGTCTATATGTTTGTGGGAAAACTGTGTTCCATTAATTTCTCTAAAATTGAGATCCAGATCAAAAATATGTCTTCCTCTATGAATAGGAATATTATATATATTGAAGGAATGGTTTGCCTTGTCAAAGATATTATCATTTCAAAAAAAAATATTACTAATTTATAGTATGTAAATGGTCATATTTATTCATTAAGATATCAAAAATTCCATCATAAACATTGTCTCGTGTAGAATAATTCTTTATAGAAGACTTTTGACTATCCCAAAGATAAAATGATGCCAACCTATTTTATATGATGGGATTTTTAAAAAAAATACATAATCAATAAATCTTCATAGGCTAAATTCATGTGGAGGATAATCAATGCGATGTCAATGAAACATTCTTTTTTAAGAACCATAATTTTATTTATACTGTAAACAATGAATATTAACTATATAGATTATATTATTTGGCTTCCATTACGTATTCATTATCCATTATTTCAATAAATTATTATTGATTGTCCAACATTAATTATCAATTGAATTTATGTTTAGATAACAAGAGATGAACTCATCTTTTAAATGTTATAATCACATTTGAATCATTATTATACACATAAAATTTCGTTTAGGAGAAAATAGAAAATTAATAGGTCATTAATTTGACTGAAATCAAGGAATTGGTTTTGAATTAAAACATAATTAATTTTGATGATACTATAGTTTGGAACAATGATATAATTAAGGAACTATTCAAAAATTGTAAAATGTATTATTGTAAAAAAATTCTAATATCATTTATTTTTATTTTATTCAATATGAGTGAAATTTATTATTTTTTTAATTATTTATTCCGATTGAATATTTAGAAAAAACAATATTTTCATTTTCTAAAATTTCCCAAATAAGAAGTTATCAATTCTATTTTCATTTAATGTATTCCAGATACATAATGATGAAAAACATTTAAAATAAATATAAGTTATATATTATAGAATCATAAATGAAATAAAAATAATGAAAATGGTATAAAATTACGGGTAATGATATTAATATTATTTAACATGTGCTAAATAATGTAATATATTAACACCACGTGATCATAATATTCTATATCTATTTAATTTACTCATGATACAACTATTTTAATATGGATTGTAAAGGGTTAAAATTTATGAGTACTATTTGGTAATAGAATATTATGTAATTCTTTTTGGAATGATTTTGGAGTTTCATCATCAATGAAAAGAAACAAGGTGAGGGTTACTTTTTATAAAGTTAGAATCAATTTAGAAATAATTATGTTATACACCTTGTTTTTTAATAGACTAAATAATTACCTATTATTATTTTTTAACCATCATCCTATTATATTTCATGATATTCAATGTTATATTTAATTATATATCTCTGACAATTGTTTGAATCAAATGTGGTATATTTCAGAAGGGGTTTTGGAAACTCAAATCTTTCATTTTGGTCATAATCAGTTAATGTGGACAATAAATCTTCATAATAGAAATAATATAAAATATTTTGATTTTATGTTTTCTTTCCACATATATATTTTTGGAAATCTTGTTTCACATAAAATTATTCTTCCATATAGATTCTATAAATCTATTAAAATTAATTTTTTATAAGAATAATTTCTATTCCGTGTAATAAATTTTTCTTTACTTGCCCGTGTTTGTAGTCCCCGCGAATTTTATACATTACCTTGTTGAAAATAATGTTTTTTATATCAAATGACCATTTTATTCAACTTTTTTATTTTTAAAACAAAGGTTTCACAATATATTAATGTTTTTTAGAACAAGGTTTTTTCTAATTGTTCAAATCATTTTTCCATATTATCAAAATAAAATGTTTTACCTTCCTCTACAAATTTGGTTTTCATAAACTATAGGTATTTTTTTCAAGATTCAATTATTTAAGATTAATTTTAATATTAAATAAATTAAAATTATATTCACATACCGTTTATAAAAAATAATGTCCCTTTCAAGTTTCTATTATTAAATTTTCTTCTGAAAGTAATAAATTTTAATATATTTTTTCTTATTTTTTAGAAAAATATATGCCTCTTTAATGTATCTTTTATTAAATAATATTTTGAATGAAATATATTCACTTCATATTTTTGAAATATTATTTCTTTTCAAGTATATATTTTTTTGAAATATGTTTTTTAAAATAATTATCTCTCTCTTCAAAAAAACGTTTTCTTGATTGTATTTTATACAATAACATTTTAAAAGGATTTGGGAATATAATTGTATTTTCAATTATATTTACCCTCTATGTATTATAATTAACAAAGTGTAGTTTTGAACACTATTTTTATCTTATTTTGATATGATTTTTTAGGAGATGATATTTTTATACTCTACGATATCGTAAGTTCATGTTATGGGGTGTTTTTTATAGTTTTAAGAATCTATTTGTTTTTATAGGGGTTGATTAAGATTTTTTTATGATTTATTTTCTAAATGGTGAAAATTATTATTTTCTATGATGAGTGGATTCTTATATATCTCTCCGATGCATTATAGATGTTTTTATATATCATTAAAAAAGGATGTTATGTGGGGTATTTTTTTTTCACAACAAGACATCTAGAATTTTTATTATAATGAGATAATTTAACTGTGATTATTATTTTTTGAATTGATTCTTTTGTTTAAATGTAATACCATATTTTTTATGCCTATGATTTTGATTATTTTATCAGATTTATTTGCTCATGATTTTGTAAACACTTTCCAGGGTATATGTTTTTTCACTTGAGATTATATACCCTTCATTAATAACTTATATAGATATTTTATTGTTAAATATTATTTTTAATGTGAAATAAATTCTAGAAAATTGTTTATCATATTATTTTGATTTAACCCTTAATGAACTGTTTAAAAGTTTTCCCTTACTAAGATGGTGATCTCACCCCTTTGTTAGGTTTCTATTCCCTTATTTATACATATGATTATATTATATGAGATGTCTAGATGATTGTATATAAGAGAAGAATTATCGATTAATCATTATATTTTAAAAAATTTATATATCTAATCTACATCACTTATTAAAGTCATATTTATCTACCATTGCTATAGTTGGTACTTGAGAGGGGTTTAGATAATATAGATTTATTATATAATTATTGAATTTATATGTCATCTTTAGTGTCAGGATTATACAACAATATTAAAATACTTATTGAAGATTATATGTATAGGATGAGTTCCTGAAATAATGCTAATATCTTGATTAGATATTTTTACCTCAATAATCATCACTATCATGGTGTTATAAGTAGATGTAGATGAACCCAGATTGACATAAGGGTAGTCACCCCAAAAATGGTTCGTTGTAGATTGAATCAGTCATCTTGTGATGCACGAGTGGGAAAAGAAGTGCACAACTAGTTTGAAACACCAAATGGAAGTTATTTTGTTTTTTATATTCACTTTACAAGCCACTCTAAATGATTTATTTATGATTTACATAGATGAATTAGGATGGGAAGCATAAGATATCCCAACTTAATGTAATCTAGGTAGAACTAAGAGTGGTAGATGATTAAATTTTTTTGGAATAGTATAAATTATTGTATCATATGTTCAATTCGAGGATTAATTAGAGAATATATTTCTTATTGAACATTTTTATTATCATACATTAATTATTTTGGATATTATCATTACTATTTTGGTTATAGTATTATGTTGAAATAAGATCAAGGAAATGAAGCTGCGAAAGTTGTGTACCTATAAAATATTAATAATTAGATTATATATAAGTAATTTCTATTTAATATCAAGGATTATTAGGTAGATATCTTATTTGAAGATATATGTTGAGTTTATAATGGATCTCTTACCTTGTTCCATTATACAATGATAATTACAATTATGAGGACATAATTTATTTATGGGAGGGTTAATGTAACGACCTAAGATTCATTATATTTTTTCCTTATATAATTATTTTGTAAATATTTTTATTTATAAAAAAAACTAAATACCATGATATATTTTGAAATATTAGATATGAGAATTAGAATGTAGTAATAGTGTTGGCCAATTTAAAATGAAGTAATCATACAATGAATGTAATTAATAAATTAATAAAAATGAAATATATAAGAGTAAGTCTCCCTTTTTAAACAATTTAATTCTATCTCATAAGTATGGTAGCTATTCTAGGGATTTTCTTTGACCATGCCCCAACTAAACCCGAGCAATTACGTTTTGGGAAATCATACTTACAAGAGATGTTCAATGTCATGGAGATTTTATTAAGGTCTATACTAATTGAACCACCACCCGAAATAGAAAGAAGATATTATCCTAGTATTAGCACGTACATGGAGATCATAAATGATTATGGATGTATAAAATGATATTATATAAAAATTTAATAAATATTCATATTGATATATCCTAAATTTTCACTCTTTGAAAAGTCATTTTTTTTCTAAATTGACAATATGGTCAATAATTTATTTTGTACAAATTGAAATTTAGAGCATGAAAATACATATATTTTGTTTAAATGAAATAAGATATATTAAAAATAAATTATCTTGTAATTTATAGAAGATAAAAGTTATTATACACCAATTCTTTTTTCTATTATAAACTTTTTGCCGTGCATTTTTTTAATGATATTTATACATTTTTGTTTTTAAATTATAAAAAATTAACATAATTTTCCCCATTATCATAGTCATATTATCTTAAGATGATATTTTTGGTATTTTTAAATAGAAATTAATATTTTTTTGTATAGTAAAATATAGATTTTATTAATTTCACCTATTTATGAAAATATTTTATTATATAAATACAATGAATGTTTTTTGAATTATTTTACCCATATTATTATATATTATAAAGTATAATAAATTATTGTGTATAAAATTTTAAATTAATAAATACATGGTCATCGTTTATAAAATTTATGTAGCCTTTTACGTGAATAATGTTTTTGACTATTTGAATTAATCAATTATAAATTTATAAAATGAAGTTTTGATTACTTTTTTTAATATATAGTATATTAATTATATTAATTATTATAAATTCATTGAAATCATTTACATTGATATATTTATCCTTGTTTAACTGATTTATCTTAAAAATAATGTTTTCCAACTAACGAGGTTGTACCTGTTACATGTGCTTGTATTAAAATTAATTTCCCAAAAACAAATAAATTAATTTAAAACAATGATTATCATTTTTTATAAAATTATTTTCATTTTGTTTAATATTTCCAATTACATTTTAATGTATGAAATATGATTGTTATAATTAATTCTAATTAACACGATAATGGTGAAAGAATTATCTTTAAATTATTATTTTATTAATATCATGTAATTTATAGAAAAGAGGTTATATTTTAATAAATTAAATTACAAATATCATATTATTTTATATAATAAATAATTATTGTCAATGTAATTAATTTAGATAACAATAATAAAAAATATTAATAATCCCTAATGGAAAATATGTCAATTTTTAACTAAATAGTTTCTATACACAATATTGATTTTAATTTGAATTTTATTTTAATAATATTTAGAAATAGAATTTTTTTAGATATAAATTAAATATAACTATATGAAACAAATATTTAGTCATAATGGTTTGGTTATATGTTCAATAAAACATAACTTCACTGTGTTACATGCCAATTACATAGTTAATTAAAGTGTACAATGTAATGAAATAATAGTAAAACAACTATTAAATTTAAAAAACATGAAACTAAACAATTGATAAAGCCTTTTTAGTCTTAAAAATACAAGAAATACCATTATATAAAAACTATTGGACCATTTACCTAACAACAATGTCATTGAATTATTAAAATTTAAATGGTGTTTCTAATAGTTTCATTTTCCTCTCTTATAAATGGATAACACATACATGCTTTCAAGCAGAAAAAACCTATCTAAAATTATACATTAAACTATGAAATTTTACTCTCACAAGAACTATCCCTCAGAAAAACATGTCCATTTTCACTCGTAGTTATCTTAACCCCATCATTTTCACGGGATCTTCTTTAGAAAAATAATGTATCTAATGTCATTATTATTATTTTCCCATGTATTTATTCAAAAAAATGATCTTTCAAATATTATTATCACAATATTAATTTGAATAATTAGGTATAATTTTTATAGTGTTATGTTTTTAGATTAATTTTAATACCATTATGTATTTATTTTTTTCCACATAGAAGGACAACTAAACATCAATCATGTTTGTGTAGGATACATCACTTGTAAATAATAGTTTTTTATTTTTTCTCTTAGTTCTAGGTTATTAATCTGAAAATAATAAAATATAGTTATAAATTCTAATAGAATCAATATATTACCGCTATTATTCATGTAAAATGATATTATTTAAAAATAAACACCTTCTTTACTTTATTAAAAATTGAGTTAAAGCGAGTTCAGGTTTAGGTCGGTTTAACCGACTACGTTAATGATTTTTTATACTATAATTATGGATGGTTATAAGAACATTAAAAATTAGAATATAATAATACATAAATTAAATAATTACTAGAATATTATTCTAAAAATATTAAATTAATAATTTAAATAATTATTAATTTATCATTTTTGTAAGATAAAATTTTCAAAAAAGAACACTCACCAGTTTTTTTCACGTAACATAATTGAAAAAATATATATTATGAATTAATAACATTTGTAGTCAATATATTTTAAACATTTTAAAACAATAAATGATATATCAAAAAAATATTTTATCAATTTATGGGAAATAAAATCAAACATATTAAACAAATGAAAAAAATAAAAATTTATTATCACCCTATAAATATCTAATGTAATCATAATATAAAAATTTAATAAGGATTATAGAAGGGTAATATTTATGATCATGTTTTTATTAAATTATTTTTATTTTGTAATTGTTTTTATAAGAAGTTTGAGTGTCACGAACTAAGAAAAGAAACATGGTGATGGTTTTTTATCATAATGATTTAAACCAGGAGACATGAATAGGGTGTAGGTCATGATTCTTTTTCAGTTGTATAAATATCTCTCTATTATAATTTTTATCAGTATCCAATTATTTTTCATGACAAAAAAATTTTATTTAATGTTATACCCACCATGGGTGATTTATTCATAATATATGTTGTAAGGGTTATTTTTGGCTCAAAAATTCTCCAACAGTGATTATCATTTTTCTTGGACTATTATATTTTCAAATTTATCTATTCCTAAATATTGACATGTTTTACTTTATTTCCACCTATCATTCTGGGGAAATCATCTTCCAGATAGAATTATTCTTCCCAATAGATTATATTAGTAATACAAAATTGGTTTTGAAAATAATAATTGAAAATCCTTTTAATGGATTTTATTTCCATGTCTATGTTTTTACCCCCGCCAATTCTCGCCAATCCACATTGGGAAGCCAATTTTTATCATCTATAATGATCCATTAATTTACCTTTATCTTTTATATTATAATGGTTTTATAGAATTTTTTACATTTTTCGGTTTATAAAATTGTTATTTTTTATTTTTTCTATACTTTTAAAATAAATGATTTTTTATTCCAATCGGCATTTTATTTTAGTAACACTAATATTTTTTAATTATCCATTATTAATGGTTTCTTATAAAAGAAATTTTTTTAATATTGTTTTCAATTCCGACTTTTAAAATATTATTCTTTTTAAAATTCTCCATTATTTATAAGGTTTTTAAAATAAAATGGTTTTATATTTCTTTGGGTTTATTTTTTCGAAACTTTTACAATGTTTTCATGTCTTCATTATTAAAAAAAATATTTATATATAAAAAATTAAAATTATTTTAACATCTAATTTTTTGAAACCTATATTTTTTAAATAATAATTTATTCAGAAATATTTTTTTATAAAAACATATTTCTCCTCACAAAAATGTTTCTATTAATTACTTTGTAATTAAAATTTTAAATTGATTTTGTAAAAACATTTATAATATCAATTAAAATGCGATTATTTCTCTATGATTATTTTTATTCCATTATTAAATGTTCATATAGAATTTTATTTTTATTTATTTATATGATTATTCTCATTTAATAATATTTAGTATGTCAATATTTAACATAATTTTCAATGTATACATTTGGTCATTTGATATTGCATGTACTTCAATCATAGTTTAAAAATAATTATTACAATTATGTGTTCCTTTTAATAAAAAAATTATTTCTAAACCAATTTTTCTAATATTTATATGATAATAGCCTTGATTACATATAGAAATGTATTACATTACTAAGCGTTCAAGAACACCGAAGGCTATTATAGTCTATTAATATGGTTATGTATATAATATCCAATATAATAAAGCATTATATCGTTGGGTTGTATTACTATTTTGTAGATTTAATATTTATATCATGACATTATTTAAATCATCTTTATCATGGTTTTATATAATAAAAGACCACATAAATTATCATTTTTAGATTTTATGTCATCATTTTTCTATACAATAATGAGAACTATTATTCATATCATCTCATACATCATTATATATAAAAACTAGATTTTAAATATTACAAATATGATTTCAAATTTTTTATTTCCACTACACATAGAATTTTTTTTATGTATGATTATAGTTGAAATGAAAATTTAATAATCCATTTATTCTAATTAATTCATATAAAAATAACTAATACAAATTTTCATGAACTATATAGTGATAAATCACATAGTGGAATGAATATTTATCCATGGAGAAGGAATGAAATCTTGGAAGAAGAACCGTGAAAATTTCCTAAAAGGATATGGAAGATGTTTAACATTTGGTAGAGTGGTACATCAACCTATCATTTTCTAAAGATTTATAAATATGATAATTAAATGAACATAAGATAATTGGATATAAATTAATGAACCACCCACACATAAATGCTTTATATATAATGATTTTTTTAATTATGAAAATAAATGTACGAACCCATCGGTTGATTATAAGAATTGAAATCAATAAATTACCAATATAAGGGATCTAGAAGGAACATTTTTAGTCATTATCACCAATTTTGATTTTGATAATTAGGTGGAGAAATGTAACCCAATTTTCCAATCATGAATTGTGAATGTATTATTTTAATTTGTTTATTAATTTTTTATAGAATCAATATTTTTGGGAATATTATATCATTTTTTTCAATAATTGGTTACTAAATTATTAGGAAAATAATTAATTGTGCAACAATATTATAAAATGTATATTTATCTCTTATAACTATGGTTTTCGAGAATGAACTTCCAATAAATAAAATTATAATTTCATTTAGTGAATATTATTTGTTTTGGAAATGGATTGGATCTCCCTACATGGATGTCACATCAATCACATGGATATGGAAATCACATTTCAAATCCCAAATCATACCATTATCAAATTTCAATGCAAGGATAAATATTTACTTCCTTGGTTAAATAAGGGATAAATAGCTCAAATTATTATTTAGGAATAGATAATTGAATATGTACTAATAATTTTATAACATATTTAATAATTTATTGATTCTTTTTTTATTTCTTCAAATTGAGAGTTTTACATTATAATTGAACTCATACAAGTGTCAATGCTTATATCAAAGAGTCGTTTCAGAATGGACCCCATCAAATTGAAGGAAATGATGCAGTTTCTTTATTGAGAATTTGTAAAAGTATTTTATATGTACATGTTCAACACCTAGGGTTGATCTAGATATCATTGAATAAAATAAGTAATTCTCAATTTGTATATTAATTAATTAAAATGAGATAAAATAGTTCAAAATCTGGAATATGATTCCTTTACCCTGTATTGATTATTTCTTTATCAAATAAGCAGGGATAAGCATTTATTGATGTTATATCGTTGATCCAGGAATGATCAATTTTGGGTAAATAAGGAATACATACCTATAACAACATTTTATAAAATATATAGAAAATATGAATTCAACAATATATTATATTATGATATAAAATGTTTCTATCTATCTCTATGGACATTATGAAAAAAAACATTATAATTCAAATTCATAAATAAAAATTTGTTTTTCATTATGATATTATCATATATTCATATATGAATTAAGTAAATCGATAGCATTTTAGGACTATGATAATGTCTTTATAAGAAGAGAAACTACATATGAAGCTCAAAATATAAGAATATTTATAATAAAAAACATTATTCTTTGGCTACAAAACAAATTTTTATGGTATAACTGTGAGTTCGTTAAAGAAATAGGTAATTAATTAGTGGTATAAAAACAATTACAAAGTTTCATAGTTTTCTTGGGTTGTATTGATATATTAAACACCATGTGAGGAGATTCACATGGCTATCAAATCTACTAACTATGTTGATAGGGAAGGAGGTATTGTTTATATAGACTAAAGAATTCCAAAATAGGTTCAAGGAACTTAAGAAGAGTCTAGTCACTCAACTCGGACCCCCATTACCATATAGTGTAGAATGGTTTGTGATATATATTGATTTGTCAATAAAAAAATTTAGATGGGTTCTTATGGAAGGGGACATGGCGATATAATATTATTCATTATAGTTAATGTCTAAAGAAAAAAATTTCAAAAAACATTATTTGTAGCTATCATTAGAAATCAATGGAATAATATTTTTGTAAAATTTTCTCTTTGGAGAGAATTATGATAAATATGAAATGATAAAAATAGCTAAAAATATACATTAGTAGAGGATTATATGAACAAGAACCAGAGTATATGGTTAGAGTTAATCAAATACTATGATATCTCAATATATTTCCATTATGGGATTGTTAAATAATTTGTTGATGTTTTAAGGACAATGGATCATGTATCAATATCTACGATAAGGATTAAAAGACACAAAATACTCAAGGTTTTATAAAGACTGAACATGGAAATGATAAGGTAATGATAGATTTCTCTCCTTTCCCATTTGATTTATCAATAATGTATCTAAAAAATATCAAGGAAATATATAAGGATTATTTAAAGATATACAATAAGGTAATAATGATATAGATTTTATCAATGATAATGATTGAATTATTAGACCAAAGAATTCAAAAAGTGTCCCTTTTTTATGAGAATGGTCAAGTAATCTATTGTAAGATTCAGATAACACATAATTCTCTATACACCTTGTATGAACAAAGATGTATGTGGACCTCAAAGAGAATGTTTTGTGGGAGAACATTAATGTTTAAATTGAGGAGTATATATATCACTCATTGGACAAAATAAAAGTCACATTAAAACATTAAACAATTTAGGTTTGGAAGAAAGATTACCCATACCTGTATGGATATTGAAAAAATACCTTGGATTTAATCATCTATCATCTTAATAATTCAATAAGAATTAATTCCATCAGGTTAGTGGTGGATATAATATCAATGATGAAATAGTTTATTTCAATTAGAAATGATTTAGTAATCGATCAAATTTCTATGATATTAATGAATGTTGTTTTATGATTATATGGAATACATCATTCAATAACATCTAATTGATATCCAATATTTAAATAATATATATATATTGTTTTGAAAATTAATTTAATATTGAGTTATGAATTTACTTATCTTATCACCCTCAAAGTGATGGTTCATCTAAAAGGACCATTTAGACTCAATAATAAATGCTAATATCCTTCATAGTGAATTAAAAATGATATTGGGATCAATATATTCCTCAAGTAGAGTTATGATGTAAAATTAGTTTCTACTATAACATAAAAATGGAACAATAAGACATCATATATGTGATACGATTCCCAACACCACTATGTTTGGTTGATATTAGAGGGAGGAAAATACCGATACATTATCATTTTTTAAATGATATATAAGGCTCAAACTATTCAATAATATATACAATAAATGTAATTAAAATATAATATCTATGCATATAATCATGGATGAGATATAATGTTTGAGTTAAGTGAAATATAATTCCTTAATATTTCTCGATATTAGAGGGTTAAGAAATTTTGGAAAAGGGAATAATTAGCACTAGACACCTCAATACATTAAATATAATTTATCATTCAGGAATGGTAGAATATAACTTCAAATAACTATATCACAATTTAATGTCATGATTCATGTATCAATTTTTAGAAATTATATAAAACATTTGTTACCTGTTGAAGTTGTTTAATTTGGAACATGATCTCACTATCGAGGAAGCGATACAGAAGATCTTAGACTACACAGATAATGTGATATGAATAAATACCACCCACGTAGTTAATATTCTATGTAGAAGTTATATTTTTGTTGAAGATATATGGGAACTAGAAGAAGTAAGGGGAAAAATGGACAAATCTGTTTTCTTTAGAGTAATAAAATTCTGAATACTAAATATATTTACAGGGGATAATGTAGAAACTCATATTTTTAAAAAATCAATATCAAGTTAAAATGTTATAGTATTTCTTAAGAGAAACATATAAAAATGTCAAAAATGTATTATTATATTATGTGGAATTATTAAAATATAAAATGTAATAAATTATAATATAAAAAATGAAACAGAGTTAAGAAAATTATAAAAGGAATAAAATGAAATGTAAATAAAAATATAAAAAGATTAAAATATTCCACATCAAGATCTCCCTTAAGGATAATATCATTGTTAACAACTATATAAAAAATATGACACATTATAAATATAAGATAAGTATTTGAAGAAAAAAAATTATGAATTAGATGAATAGTCTAGATGTAGTGTGTGAGGATATTTATCGGAAATTATTATGATTGATATATTTATATATAGTCATTGGTTTTAAGACATTTTGATTATATAACAATTGTTTTATATATATCTTGATAATGTATTCGAAAAAAAAAGAAATTGGATAAATTATATTAATATTTGATGTTCGATTTCATGAAATGTGACTTCTGTAACATAGTAATTGAATTGGTAGATATATGTAGAATTAATTACATTATTAAATCTATATAAAAATGTGAAGAAATTAAATTAATTACTAAAATAATTCTTTATGTTGATAATTTATTTGATCACAGAATGGTAGTATTGTCTTGATGGGTTTCTCTTATCCATGATCAATAAAAACCATAACTATCATGGCTTGAGTGAAACAATTAATGAGGGAAGTTCGAGTTTACGGAAATCAAAACAAGACCATGATTGTTTAATCAATACAAATGACTGACATCACTACTTATAACACCATTAATTATTATTTAGATGCCAAGACAGATTTTTATATATTAGTTTTGTTACTATAAACAAGGAATTTATAATAATAAAATGGAAATTTTGAGATTATATCTATGTATATATTCAATATTATGTTTACTTTTATATATTTTGAAATTTAAATATATAATTTTAAATAATATATTTATTTGATGAGATAAGATTTATTTTAAATTCAAATTTATTGAGAAAATTTAACTAATGGTTACTAAATAAATAAAAAAAATTCTTGAATTGTGAATAAAAGTCATTAAAGTTGAAAACTAATATTTTACAAATAGTTTTTATTTTTTGTCATAATTTTTTTACTAAATTAAATCTAAAACTACTATATGATTATTTATTTTAATTCAAAGAAAATATTAATTAAATAATAAATTAAAATTAATTCAATGAGAATTACATTATATGGTATAAGAATATATCTATTTTATGGAATTTTGTTATGAAAATCATCATTCTTGTGTTATGTGTTCTTATATATATATTATTTATTTGTCACATTTAGATGTTGAATAAAATCTAGTATATTAAATTTTTTACCTAATCATATCCAAATTATTTTAATTTATTATTCCCTCAACCCAACTAAAAAATAATTTTTTATTACCATATCTTGTATATAATTAGTGATTCATGATGTAATGCTATGAAGAAAATATTAATCTTTCGACATGCACTATTTATTTGATAATTACAATATATTAATTGATGTATCAAATGGTTATAATAGTTTCAAGGGTATATTGAGATCCATGAAATAATATTGTATTAATCATAAGCATATGTCATATGGTCTAAATACACCATTCTGACTTGAGATAGATGATGCCTAACTATCAGATGATGGGGACTTATAAGCCTTGATATTTTTTCTAATGAAGTTTAAACCTAGTGATCTGGAGTTGATGAAATCATAATGACTATCCGCTAAATAGGAACAAAAAAATTTCAGCTGCCATTGGATGTTCCAAAATGTGAAAATGTGCAATGGTCTAATGACATTATATTACAATCAGTGTATACTAGTTGTTCACGTACTTTGATAAAATAAAAATACAATCAAAACGACGTCATGTCAAGGTATAATGCATTGGGTGAGTCATTGTTAGTATGAGATAGATTCTATAATTAAGAAATAATTTTTCACATCTATTAGGAAGAGATATCATAGGCCTAGTTGATTAAGATGGTAGTGGTTTTACTAAATATATGGCCACAAAATAAGTAGGTATGTCCATTCAATAAGGTTGACAAATAATAAAGAATGAAAATGATTTTGGCGTATGGGTGCATGTTACATTATGAGATACTATTATACAAATAGATTATACCACACAAAATGTTTTCATAGGGATATTTTAATTTCTATGGCTACTCCTTATCTCTATAAGGGCCTTGATATGTTGTTAGACTCTATTTTTGATCTGTTAACAATATTCACCACTACAATATAAGGGGATAGAAATTCACAGTCAATGTAATATTCAACAGTCTACCATATTCTTATGGATATGTCTTTATTATAGTGTCGGCACCATGACAGGGTGCAGGATGTGCCATATAATATAGGATAACCAAGAAAATATCATATTATTCATGTTTGAATAATTGTAATTTAATTAATTTAATAAATTTATTTACAAGTTTTAATGTAAATACCTGGAAAATTATTATATGAATGAATATTATTTCAATATTCACGTTATGTTTAATATTTTATGGAATGGTGAGTCTAGATAATGAATCATTTTAATCATGTAATATATTTAATATATTATAAGAATGTGGTAAATATATAAATGATATTTATGATTTAATTAATAAGTTCGAATATATTTTTCATAGTTTATACACTAAGTGATATATATATTATTGTGATTTGGACCATTTCAGGGTAATTTTTGTAACATAATATATATATGAGGATATAGAATATTGTATGATTGCTATTGACTATGATTTGTTGAGAGTGTTCTCCCTCTTAACCCACCTCTTTGAGAGACAATATATTGATTCAAGCTTCCAATTTAATTTCTTCTTCAAGGATAGGTGGATCGTCACTAAATTGATCATCAATATGACAAATACATCATTGCATCTTAATGATAGAACTTAGAATTCAATGATTGATGTTTCTATAGATTTTGGATGTGCATGAATTACCACAAAACTAGGTTTCCTCCGCACAACCCTTTAATTGGGATAAAAAAATCAATGATAAAGGGGACCCCTTTATAAGTGATTTTTTTTACTAGTGATGATACATGGGGGATTTATCGGTGCTTTTAATTTGCACTAGTAAATTTCACAAAAATCAAGACAAATATTATATTATAATATAATTATATTTATACTGAGATAAATATAATATATATTTTTCAAATATGTTTTAGATAAGAATAAATTAAGTATTACATTTAATATATAAGAAATTAAGTTAAAATAAATTTAAAAAATAATTAATTAATTAATAATTTTATAATTATCATCGATTAATGATCATTTAATAACAATTTAAAGACATAAAAATCAAAATAAATTAATAAATTATGTAAAATAAGTTGAGAATTTAACTTTAACATCAAATTTCCATAACTTTTGATCCAGGTGTCCATTTGAGCTCTATAAAAAATCAAATATTAGACATCAATGATCTATATGTGCTATTGATTGAAGGTAAACTTCTTTCACGCTTCAAAAAAGGCCCAAAATGCCTCCAAAACAATGACTTTAGTTGGGACACCCATATTTTATAACATTAAAACAGATATAACATCTGATATATAATTCCTCTAGTCTTGTACAACATATCATATCGAAGATTGTTTCATTTTCTTAATTTTGAGTGGTTTTGGAGTTGAAACGAACATCTGGATTAGAAGTTATTTTTCTTTTATAATTCTATGGCTCCTAAGATACACATATATAAGTATTTATTTATAAATATAAGTGTCTGTGTGTGTGTTTGTTATATATATGTATATGTGTATTTATTTATGAACTCACATAAAAAATATATTTTATAAATGTATTTAAAACTAATCTTATGAATATATATTAATATAAAAATAAATATACGAAAACAAATTATAACTAAAAATATAAATAGAAATATATATTAATATATATTAATAATCAAATATATTAATAAATATATATTAAAATATGAATAAATATACATGTATTAAAATAAATAAATATATTTTTATTAATTTGAATCAATATTAATATAAGAATAAATATAACAATATAAATATATATAAATATATACAAATATATATAAATATATATTAATATAAGAATATATATATATTAATATATGAATAAATACATGTGTATTAATATAACTAAATATATTCATATTAATATTAATATATTAATATATGAATAAATATAACTATTTATATCATTAAATGGAGAAAAAAAACAAATGGCTTAGTGGTAAAGGGGCAGGTGCACAAGGTGGGTGGTTGGGGGTTCGAGTGAGGGGCTCTACCTAGCGCTGATAGGAGGGGTAAGTGCTGTTAAAAGATCCCCTCCCCATATTTTAAATTTTATTTTATTTTTTATACCTATTTCAATGCTTCAAAAAAGTGCAGATTAAAGGGGTCTTTATTAGAACTAATAGAAGTGCAGAAAAAGGACCTTTTTATCAGCGTTTTTGTTTTGAGCTAATAAAAGGCACCTTTTATCAGTGATTGATTTTAGCGTTGAGAAAAAAGGGCCTTTATCAGCTCTTTTATACGTGTTGATAGTAGGGAACCCCTATCTACGCCTCAATTAAAAGTACTTTTATTACTTTGTTAATGAATTTTTTTTTGCTCTGATTATGGTCTTATTTGCAGTAGTGATGTGGATGATTTGTATGAGTTCAAATTCAGATCCTTCCTGAAAGAGTCTCCAGTTATGAGTAGATGTAGAGTGTGGAGCCATATCCAATGAGGTAATTCTTAAATTATTTTGTGCTTTTAAATTCATCATGTCGGATCCTCAATATGTAATTAAGGTATTACATCTTCAAAACGACATAGTTAAATTTATTAAAAATGATAAATTTTAAATCCCCAGATATCAGATTCCTTTGTGCACCCCAGTACATTTAATTGTATTGAGAATAATCATGTGATTATTTTAAGCCTCTAAAATCATCTTTTTAGTAAATTAAATTATAGGAAATACATACAGTCCAAAATCCACAGAAATCATTTCAATCCAAAAACATATGACCATGTTATGATGATCTGATGTTTTTAATATTGATTGAAATTGATTTTTCAATATTACTTATGAATGAACATATATAAACATAGTCCTTTTTTGTATTTTATTCATACAATTTATATAATGAAATCCATTTTTCAGTCAGGACTCAGGAATTTGGAATAGTTTTTTTTTTATTTGGGTTCTGTCCATTGGTTTGTAGAAAAAATATTTTAACATACAATTAGATTTCTAAAAATGTGGATGGAAGGAATATTTATTTTAAAAAGGCTAAAATATTTCAATTTGATTCCTTTAGGATAATGTCAAAAGAGAATTATTTATATCGGTTGGATGTACTCTTCTAGCTATCAAAAAAACAATTGTATAAAATGGATATTTTAAAATTTTGTGTGATTATTGTGCCCCACCCACCTCCCTCTTTCACATTATCCTACTCAACCTCTCCCTTATTGGTCATCATCCACAACCCGTTGGTTAAGCTGCCACAACACCTATCCCCTTAGTCGGATACCATATAACCCAAATTCCATCGTGGGGCCTCATGTCATCGAGCACTAGCCACCACGCTCATGCCCTCCTTGATGGACACACCCTCACCATTATTGCAACTACCTCTTGGCTCAATACCACTACTGCCAGAATATCTTCTCCATGGATGATGTTGCCCCCGCCCAAATTGTAAATGTGGGAAGGCATTTCTAGTGAGTGGTTTGTGGCCAACCCCACCCATTCCTTCAGTGAGAAAGGCAGCAAGAGGGATGGAAGAAGCCTATAAATGGCTCGAGCTTCCTCAAATATATCATCAACTTCAACCTGTCCTCATCCATTATTTAGTTATCTGCGATGTTTGTGAGGCAGTTTACTCACCCTATTTAATAGAGATATTTAAAAATTCTTTCTCATTATAACAGCGAGGGATTTTGTACCCACATTTACCCTATAGTGATACTTCTATTTTCCCGAGGATTTTTACCAGTTCTATTTGGGGGTTTTCCCCTAATATATTTTGCATTCATTTATTCTATATTTTTCACTTTATTTTTATCTCTTTATTATCGCCGCACCTGTGGCCTAATCATTTATGGTCCCATCAATTTGTATCATAGGCATAGTTTCAGTCTGCTCTTTTTCACGGCATCAGGTATTAATAATTCTCGTAAATTTGAGTATATTCCGTGACTGAAAATACGGTTGATCTATCATATCAAAAAAATTATTGAAATTTTTAAATTCACCATTGTGAAAAATAGTAGGTTATTGACTCATATTGTTTCCACATTGCGATGAAACTCGAAAGCAAAAAATTAAACATGAATAATTTTTCATTGTGAAAAATGAAGGCGAAGGTAGTGCTGCGGAAGGATAATTTCCAACTGGAAATTTGCGAAAAACTGGTGGGTGTGACGTAGGATAAATGGAACGATATGGATGGAAATTCAATTTCCAATATCCATTTGTCTTTGGCAGATAGGGTCATATCGATCATTGTAGAGAAAAAGATAGCAATGAAAACTTGGTATACTCTGACCAAGTTAAACGAGGAAAAGTTAATGTACTTCAAATTTTTTTAAATAAAACATTGTACAATATTTGGATGGAAGAGGCATCATCAGCGACTGACCACATCAGCAAATGCAATACTCTATTTTCTCAGCTCAGGGTGTTGGTCTATAAAATTGTGGATACTGAACGTGTAGAAAATCTACTCCTGAGTTTTCCAGATTTTTATGACTAACTCATTATAATCCTCAACAACAATATCTTGAAGAATATTTGGCTCTTTAATGATGTTGCATCTATGATTTTGGAAGAAGAAATTTATCCCAATAACAAGGAGGACATATGAACAACTCCATAGCAAGCTGAGGATTTGTCGATGGATATAGTAAGTATGATGGTTCGTGGTTCCAGTGGGAGCCAAAATCATGGAAGGTCCAAATCAAGGAGTAAGAAGTAGAATGTCACATGTTTCAATTGTAGAAATGATGGGAACATAAAGAAGGATTGATGGATTAAAAGGAATGGTGAAAAGAGCTCTGAGGGGAATGTGGTGAGTACTTTTGTAGAATGAGATATACTAGTCAGTAAAGCGGCAAGTACTACTGTAAGCAGAAAGAATCTCAATGAAGCATGGATTATGGACACAAGAGAAACATGGCCCTAGATGTCACTTCGGGAATGAATTGACCAGTATGAAACCATCCCAAAAGGAATTCTTGTACATGGGGAATGATTACACACTGATTATCATTGGAGTCAGTACCATCAAAAAGAATATTCATGATGGAATAATATGGACCGTCGAAATAGTATGTCATGTTAAGGGTCTAAAAAAGAACATATTCTATTTGGTATTATTTGATGAAAACTGAAGCAAGTCTCACACTTTGAATAGAGTTATGAGAATAGGGAAGGTGGCACATGTCGCAATGAAAGAAATGAATATATCAAAGAAACTTTATGTTCTTATGGGTTGAATATAAAATGAGGTGGAGATAGTTGTTACATAAAATACATCGATAAAAGCATTGATGACGTCGTGACATAGGAAGCTTGGCCATATGTCAGAACGAGGCCTGATGATTCATGAAGATCAGAAGTAGCTTCCTTTGCTGAATAATGTATCTTTACCATTTTGTGATCAATGTTCATTGAGCAAGAAACACAGGTTGAAGTTCGAGACGTCAACAATAAGAAGTCAGGAGATATTGGAATTGATACATTCCGATGTTTGAAAAGCACCATTTATATCACAGGGCGGATAAATTTACATTGTATCCTTTATTGATGATTATTCAGGGAGATGTTGGGTGTACCCAATCTAGTGGAAGGTGGATGTTTTTGACAAATTCAAAACATTCAATGCACAAAAGGAGCTTCAGTCTTGAAATAATATCAAGTTTATGAGGTTTAAGAATAGTGGAGAATATACAAGGGATGTTTTTGATACATTTTTTCAACCAGAAGGAATCAAGATAAAGTTAAAGCTGGTGTACACTCCTCAGAAAAATGGAGTAAAAAAGTGGATGAATAGAACCCTATTGGATATAACAAGAGCAATGTTGATGACTTGAAAAATTGCCAAAATATTTTTGGTAGAATAATTGAATACTGGATTTTATGTGATCAACAGATCTAATTCAATCACGATTGATTTGAAGACAACAATGGAGATGGGGACTGGTAAACCCACTAACTATTCTCAATTACATAATTTTGCATGTCTTGTAAATGTATTGTTTAATGATCAGGAATGATCAAATATGGATTTGAGATTTACTAAATGTATCTTATTAGGATACGTTGATGGTGTGAAGGGTATCGTTTGTGGTATCCCACTACCCACAAATTTATCATTAGTGTAGATGTCATTTTTTCAGAAAATAAGGTGCAGAAGACAACTGCGCCTGACACAGAGAAGGAGAATACAGAAAATACAATAGTTGAAGTAGAAGAAAAATCCATGAAATAACTAGTTTCCTCTAAGAAATTACCAGAGAACGATGATCAAGTACCGGATGTACCTAGACCATGATGGTCAACATGAGAGAAAAGAGCACCAGTATAAAAATCAGACAATTTTACTAGGAGGAATATTACATTCTTCTTATTGAGGGATGATGGAGAGCCGTAGTCTTTTGAGGAGGCGATGCAGAGTCTTGATGTATCCTTATGGATGGTGGTGATGCAGGAAGAAAATGATGCCCTGCACATGAACCATACATGGGTTTTTTTTCCATTACCACATGAATGGAATGCTATCAGAAACAAATGGGCCTCTGAGATCAAGTTGGAGGGAAAGGTACAGGATGAGATAAGTCATGCAACATCAGTGGTCAAAGGATTTTATAAGATGGATGTTATTGATTTCAATGAAATATTTTCTCCTGGTTTTAGACTAACAACAGTTCAGTTAGTTCAGGTGATGTGTTCTAGATACAACTTACATTTAGAGAATATGTATGTGAAGACTACTTTTCGTGGTGGTTATCTTCATGAAGTGATCTTTATGCTACAACAAGAACATTTTTTCCAAAGAAGTAAAAGAGAACTTGGTTTGCTGGTTGAAAAAATCTTCTTACGGTCTCAAACAGGCACTAAGGTGTTGGTACACGAGATTTGATTCCCATATCATGAGAATTTGATACAACAGGCTTCATTCATATCGTTGTGCATATTTCAATGGTTTAGATGGTATTGATTTCATCATTCGTCTATTATATGTGGATGACATGTTAGTTTCATGCCCCTACAATGATCAGATCCAGGAGATTAAGGCAGAATTGGCTAGGGAGTTTGATATGAAGGACTTGGGACCAACATACAAGATTCTTGTGGTTCATATTTAACATGATAGAAATAATTGTTTGATTTGGCTCTCACCAAGGAGTTACTTACGGTGAGTCTGAAAATGCTTTTACATGAAAGATTGTAAGCCAATATCTACCCCTCTTCACATTAATTTCATGTTATCCTTCATAATGAGTCCTAGCAGTGATTCCAATAGGATGGAAATGTCTAGAGTGCAATATTAATTTGTAGTGGGTAGTTTGATATTCACTATGGTTTTTACTAGAGCATATAATTCACATGTAGTGGGTGTAGTTATTAAGTACATGGTGAATCCAGGATTGGAGCTTTGGAGCACTGAGAAGAGGATCCAAAGATACATCATAGAGACCACAAATGCAACATTATGTTATGGAGGATCAGATTAGAATATCAGAGGCTATGTTGATTCAGATTTTATAGGTTATTCTAAATAGAGGAAATCCACAACTGGTTATGTGTTTAATCTTATAGGAGGAGCTATGAGCTAGATTTCTATGTTACGGTCAGTGGTGGATTTATCCACGACAGAGGAAGAGTGCATGGAAGCTAAAAAGTCTTTCAAAGAGGCAATTATGATGGGGAAGTTGTTGGAGGAGATAGGGAATAGACAAGAGATGATTCCATTGTTTTGTGATAGTAAGAGTGCCTTGAATAGTCCACGGAATCCAACTTTTCATTCCAGGATGAACCACATTGCAGTACAGTATCACTTTTTTTGAGATGTGGTGGAGGAAGGAAGTGGGGATATGTAGAAAATTAATACTAAAGAAAATATGATATATTTTATAATGAAGGAAACTATCTCTAATAATTTTAGAAGATGCATATACTTTAGTGGCCTCAAAGAGACTTGAGAAGCATGTTTGGAAGATAGAAAGGATGTTTGGTGATGAGATTGGTTCTCAATAAAATCTCTAATTGAGAGATGTGTCATTAAAATTTCTTCTACTAGGATGGTGTCATCCCACTAATTTTGAATTGGGGAAGGCAAGGCAGATGAGTGGTGGGTGGCCATCTACACCCATTCTTCCTATGGGAGAGGCAGTGGGAGGGGTGGAAGAAGCATATAAAAGCGTTTAGCTTCCTCTCATCTATCTACAACTTCAACTGGTTATCATCCATTAGTTACGTTATTTGTAATCATTATGAGCCGGTTCTCCCACCATATTGAAGAGATATATTTATGATAGTTTAATCCTTTTAATTGCGAGGGATTATTTACCCACTTTTACACCATAGAAATTCTTCTATTTTCCAGTGGTTTTTATCCCTTCCATTTGGGGGTATTCCATGTTACATCTGGTGTTAATATTTTCTATATTTTGCACTTTATTTTTTTTCGTGATTATCACTACACAGGTGAGACAATCATTTACAGTTACAAAAACCAATATAAAAATCTGCGAGCCCCTCTCGTAAGAAAACTCCCAGATACTAATTCACCTTGATAGTGATATCCCATCATTCACAATAGCTGCTGTCAAGCCACCATCGCTACACCAATCTAAATCCAGAAGCACTATATGCTACTAATTTTTCCTCATATGATTCCCATTTTCGTATAAGGCCTAAAACCACCAAAATTGTGACCAATGTCCAATTTCCACAAGCAACACTTTAAATTTTGTGTCTGCATTGTGATTCTGGCCTCTTGATAGCACACAACTGCCGTCAGACATTGGTCACCTCTAGGTGGTACCTCTCCAAACCCATATGATACTGTCAACACCAAACTACTCCCCTACAGAGATTTCTAGGTGACAATACTCGGCCGATCAAAGTCAAAATTGGGTCTTCCTGACCCTTAAAGGGTCATGGTGGGTCTTTTCCAACCTACCCATCCTTTTTGGAGTTATTATTAGGTTCAAAATGTGCTAGCGGAGTACCCGATAGAAATTTTAAATTAAAATGAAATTATTTATTTGAATTCATAGTCATAAATAATAATATAAAAATATATTTCAAAATTATTTAAAAATTTATGTTATGTTCTAAAATATAATTAAATTAAAAGGGGGAAAATCGATATTTTAAATGAATTAAAATGAAAGGAATTATTTAAATTCAATAAATACTATCGATATATATTTATTAAAAAAATAATTTTGTTACGGATTTAATATAGCATGTCGATAGATCTTGGAGAATGACCATCATGTGAATGTCTGGATTTTATTTTAATTTGTTTTTAGCTCAAATTTAGTTTATTATTGATACTAATTGATTATTTAATTGGATTTTTCATTGTTAGTATTCATTAATATATGTAGAGGGTCTTTCATATCCAAATAAAAGTTAGTTAACTCTATTATGCATTCTCAGGACCCCATTTCCTACAAGGGTGTATTTTTGAATTATGATGAAGACAATGTAATATGTGTACCACACTGAGATGATGCGGTATTTATAAAAGATAGTGATACATTAGACAACGGTGTGAGCTACGATACAAATCAAGACCCAAATATTGTATTATACTCATAGGTCAAGGTTAGTCCATTTATTTTTAATGAATCAACTAATAATAAATATTAGAGATCAATTATTTAGTATATTTAATATATCTATTGTTTAAAATTTTAGTACATAACATACTGTCACGATCACCTAGAATATTATACATGGATGAATAAATTAAATCAATTTATGATGTGATGAATTTTTTCTCATATATTTCATGGAAATTCATGAGTCCGATCACATACTAAATTCATTTTAGATAGATTTATATTTCAATCATTGATAAACAAGTAAAACCACTCAATGATATATTAAATCAAAAATACCTTCAATTATTTGAATTTGAAAAAAACTAGGTGTATTAGGTGCTTGTCGGCCCTAACTGAGGATGTCTCCTACTATTAGATTGTTGTTATGATAAAGGATGGTCAAATTTACTAATGTTGGAAACATATAAGTTTCTAGATAGAGATTGTTACAACTTTAGATGCAAGAATTTAGTAAATCATGCTTATCATTTTAAAATCCTTGACTTCAATCAATAGATCATGTATCCATGAGTATATGTAATTGGACCGTCAAATTCGTACCATTATTTCTCAATGTAGTATGATATTTGTATCATATAGACTATTAGGATAGGTTTCATGGATCCTTTCAACTAGAATACTCAATTGATAGAGTGTTCCAAGTCTAGTAGTGAAAGAATCATTAGTTTTAAAACGTAGTGGGGGACAAATGATGATTAAACTAATCATTAACATGTTATTATTAATAAAGATATAATTACTATTCTAATTTATTATATTATTTATTGAAAAATGAATTTGATACTAAAAATATATTGTGATAACTAGTTGGAAATGTATGTGTCCTATGATCTATAAATTTCCAAGTGGAGTAAATTTTTTTTAAAAAGTACTATGATATATTGAATTCAATGTGCTGGAGTTACCAGCACACTTTGAGCTACATATAGAATAAATGGTTTTAAAAATAATTATAAGAAACTCATTTATGATTTATTTTTTGTTTAAATCTAATTGTATCATCCACATCTAATGTAATTTGTGTATAAAACATCAGGACATGGATAATTTCAGATGTTTTGTCATCTCCAAGAATCTTATGAAGATAAATATTATAAATATATGTATAATGTGATATTTTCATTGTATGTGTGAAAATTGGTTAGATTGATCATGATTTTTTAGTACATTACATTCTTATCATAAATTCTATCCATTTTTTTAATAATAAAAAATGAATAGTATGAAGAAAACACTTCGTTACCTTTTGAGTATGGTTCTCTATGAAAAAATGATTTTATGGAAATATTATTATATAGTTCTTATGGTGAATAATTTGAAAGATAATGAATAGAGGCATAAGAATGTGTGATTCCAAAGGAACCAATTTATCATCCTTCAAATAAAATAGGATGATTATAACACAAGAGTTTATTTTCATCATATTTCATGAAATATGTGTATGAAATCTTGAATGTAATACAATGAATTGATGAATTGAGGTACTGATTCTTCATTATGTATATACATTAGTTATATGTAATGT
This sequence comes from Viscum album, assembly GCA_963277665.1. Classification (NCBI taxonomy): domain Eukaryota; kingdom Viridiplantae; phylum Streptophyta; class Magnoliopsida; order Santalales; family Viscaceae; genus Viscum; species Viscum album. Next base: position 1,463,358,532 of record OY728125.1, on the reverse strand, counting down.
TTATATGGTAATTTTTATGCACATAATACAATATACCTGTCACAAATGTGTATTTTAATAAATTAACTTATTAAGTATATAAATATCATTAGAAGTATGACATTTTGACCAAGTGGTTCAGAAATGGTGGTTTCTATGTATGTAATGAGAATTACACAAGGTATAATTTCCTATATTTTGACTATAGTTGAACATTAGTTAATTATAATAAAAAAAATTATTTTTCACATATTCATTGGAAACAAGGATAAATTACTTTAGGTATGGAATTAATGTTGTTTTTAACTCAACTAAAGGTTCAATAATTCTTGATTCAATAAAAAATTCTGAATAATATAAATGTAATACACTTGTAACCCGTTTTGGTAACATAATTTTATTCTTCTAAAAAAATATAATTGGTTTTCAATGATATATCTAGTTTTGTATTTAAACTCATTGAAGTTAATTTTATTGATATTATTGGCATAAATATATTTTGGACAAGGAATTTTAAGAAATAATTTGATGTTTCAATGAATTCAAAAATTACATCAAATAGAGAGTGTGACCAATTTTAAGGTACATATAGTGGTAAATTTACATCATTATATTCTTATAAGAGTTCTTAGGAATTTAAAATTGAAATATGATAAATGCTTGGTCAGAATATATGCGTTTCTTAGGGACCATGTGCAACGTATATATTGACCAAGAATTAATCGATTAATGAAATATAGCATAGACCGATTCTTAAACACACTTTACCATACCCACATCAAAGGTGTGATGCTAATAATAAGGATAAATGGGGAGTCTTACATATTCACATTGATCTATAAAATATGGAATCTAGTAATTCCAAAATTCAAATGTCATTATACACATAACTACTGATGTTAGTAGAAGGATAATTAATGTAGTAACTAATATGAATTACAGTAACATCCCTTATTTTATAGACATTCTACAAAAATACCTAAAATATCCCATAGCTATATGACACTAAAATTAATAATTGATATAATATTTTTAATAATTTGAAATAAATCCATTATTTAATAATAACATTGTTTTTGATGCACTGAGTTTTTTGGGTTACATATAAAATTACATTCAAGAAAAACAAATTGTACATTTAAAGTTATTATCCTAAAGGTATTTAATGAGATTACAGAAGTCCCTATGACAGAAATTTGAATGTCATGTGAAAGAATATATTTTGATAAAATAGTGTGAATATATAATTTATATAAATGGAGAAATATTGATATGGATTTCGTCAATTCATGGGATTCATAAATAGTTAGCATAAGAGAATGTTCATCAAGAACACGTTGAAAGGAATGTTCCAGATACACACACTATTTATAATGGATAAAACCATAGTGATGGTTTTATATTCACCATGTATAGTGGTACATTATTCTTTTGTGAATAATGAATTATACAAATAATTAGTAAATTGAAACTAGATAAAATTGAAAACAACAATTAATGTGTGATAATATACTATTTGTATAAAATTAATGGGGAATATTATTTTGAATATTATGGTATTTATTAAAGTGTGAATATAAATTTGTGATAAAATAATCGAACCAGTTAGGATTGATTGGTTATACAAAGTCACCATGCATAATGGTTTCTCTGACCAAGTCAATAGCTCATATATAAATTTTATATTTAAAAAATAAATGTTTGAACAATTCATTTTTACCGATTCCATGTGGAATAATCCTAACAAGGATACTTGAATAGAAATATGGGGAGATAAATGAGATGATTATAATGCTCTAGCTTTCCAAAATTCTTCTATATCAAATTACATGTTATGTAATATAAATGTTTTTGAAAAAGATATACTTTGTGGTACAAAAATATTCGAATGATCTTGGATAACTACACAGGAATCAGTTTGAAAAATCCAATTGAAATTGAGGTTGTATAAGGGATATGTTTTGGTATGCATAGGGAATTGGATAGTAGTTAAAAGAGGGCCAAAATCACCACTTATAGATTATTGCGATAAAATATACAATTTAGGCTAGGGAAAAGGACAAGAAAAGACCATTAAAAATATTGGTAGTCCTGTCTAAAAATACCAAGTGTATTGCATATTTAGTTGAAGCTAAAAATTACTATGAAATTTTTTTAGTAGTTCCTCTAATCATACATATAATTTAAATTTATACAATATTATAAATTATGATAATTATATTACTCATACTAGAAAATCTTCCATGTTTTAATTGACAAAACGGAATATAATTCGGGTTGTAATCTCATTAGGACTTTCCCACCCTAAGGTGATATCGAAAATAGTAGAGTTTCCACACAATGAAGATGTGGTAGGTCCAAAACAAAATCCATAACATAGTAGAAACATGATCTTAATAATGTGACTAGTAATAGGGAATGTTAGCTAGTCGAATCAAATACAAGTTGGTGTTTTTTATTAGAGTGTACCATAATCCCACCAAATTTGTATATATCTATTACCTTATCATGTATAAAGTGTGTTTTTTAAGATAAACTATTACCATGAAAGTTTTCGTATCTATGCATCTTCTCTTTCTAAGATAATTTTCATAGATTATTTTTCATAACAAAATATTATAGAAGTTCCCAATCTATAATTAGAACATCATGATACTAAGAAATTTATCTAAAATATATTTCCTATGTTCTAGATAACCATTATGACTAGACACAAATAAGGTCATAATATTAGGTGATGGGGGATCATAATAATTGAAATTTATTCTAATTAAAATAACACTTACTGATATCGGGTAGATAATATCATGAGCATTGACAATTCAATAGTAACCTGACATGTTACATTTGTTAGTGGGAGTTCATATATATATAAATGAGTAATAGATTACTGAATTGGTATTATTATCTATTTATACTATTTGACCACATGAATTGATGCAATGAAAAAACTATGTAAAAACATTCTTAGTGAGGTAGCATACTTTGGGTGCATAAATGGTAATTTGGAATTGATTTAATAGTTAATAAATAATTTATCACTTCTTACATTAAGATATTTCATGGGACCAGTCGATTAGGATGGTAATACCTTTACTACATCAATGGACATAGTAGTAGAAGGTATTTCCATCCTGTAATATCATCAAATAATATATCATGAAATAAAAGATGACACAATGTGAATAACCCATTTTATGATATGTGATGAGTCAAAGAGATTATATTATGAAACTTGTGTTTTTAGGATGGTTGTTGTTTTTATGACTACTCCAAATATTTCTATGGGCCTTGATAGGTTTATAAACTCCACTCATAGTCTAAAAATAATATTAATTATTATCAAGATAAGGTTCTAGACTGACAGACAAATATAATATTCCATGTTCTCATTTTTTATGATAAATAAGAGTTTTTTGAAATTTCTGGCACCACCATGGGTTCTACAACATGTTTGAGGATATATGATCAAAAAATAATAATTTCATATTATTGAATTTTCGATTAATTATCATGGAATTTATTTAATAAATTTATATACATGTATTTATGTAATTACATGGGACAATATTATAAAGAATAATATTACTTTAATAAAATAATTGTTCTTTAATTTTCATTAGAACTACGAGTGGAGTTAATGATTATATTTTATTTTGTAATATATTTATTGAATCATAAATAAATTATAAATAATAATATTATATTTATGACTCATATAATCATCCAAATATATCTTTTATAGCTTATATAGTGTGTGATAAATATTCTATGGTTGGGGGCCCATTCCATGTAATTTGATTAACAATCACTATATATAGTGGAATATAGGTGCTCACATGATAACTATTTACTATAAGTTCATTAAAGCCTATACCTTATATAAAACTACTTAGAGGGAGAAGCATACAATCTGAGCTTCTACTCTGTGATTTCCTTCATGGATTTGTGGTTCATGACTCCAATTTCTATTGAGAAGTCAAACATGTCTTTAGATATCTACTATAGAACCCAAAATTTGATGATCAATGAATTGATTTTGGGATTAATGTGTTAATGATCTAGGGAATTTTGAATTTAGATCCTTTAAGAATCTATCTCTATTTAAGTGTATATGTTCAACAGGGATTAATATTGAATGAGGTAATTCTAGTTTTATTTAGTTCATATAAATTAATCATGCAGGATCCTATTTCTTTTACTGGGGTTTCACATCAACTCTGATGAAATATATATATGTCAATTTTCAATGATTGTTATTAAATCTGAAGCTTACATCCATCTTATATTCTCTTGGGTACCTTAACAAATTTTTAAATAATGTAATTTTTATCATTATCCAAATGATAAGTTATTGAGGTAAAAATTATGTTATCAGAGTATTTTAAAATTGATCAAAAGTGATTAAATTAAGAGTAAAAGGCCTAATATATATATATATATATTATAAGTGGATCAATGAAATTTAACCCTTTTGGTTTCCACTTTTTATCTATTTTCCTTGAGAAATTATATTCCTTACACATTGGTGAATTGGTATTTGCCAAAATTCATCTTAATACCACTAAAAAAGGACCTCTCATCTACCCACATAAAAATGTCCAGTTACATTATTTTCCACTTAAATATATTCTCAAATTTTTTACATAACAGTCTCTCAATTTTTCGGGATCTTTTATTAAAAAACGATTCCCAAATCATTTATTCTTCAAAGGTAACTTAGAAAACATTCATCCCTATAATGCAAGTGATAACTTTAATTTATGTTTTTTCATTATATTTTACATCCACATAACCATAAATATTATTTATCATATTTATAAATTGTTTTAAATTTCATAATTATTCTATTAACATAATATTATAGCTTTAGAATGAAATGTTCATTTTCATCCATTCATTGTAATGCATTCTTATTTGGGTTTATTGTTCCACATATATTAATAATGTTATAATTTTTATATCATGATTGAATAATAAAACATAAATATTCAAGGCATTATATAATAATTATTAATTTAATATGTAATAATAATTTTATAATATAAATATATATAATTATACCCTCTAATAAAATTAATTATTTTTATATAATTTAAATTTACAATATTATATTTTAAACACTTTATATGAACCATCGACATAAATTTCATAAAATAACCCCGCGAATCATATGTATATAAGATATCATAATAATTTTCATAACCATTCATTATAGGAGGAAAACATGATAAATGAATGAGGACTAGAACCTCCATTCCAAATCTTGCAAAGAAGAAAAAAGATAATTCAGATAATAATATTAACATTACAAATGAATTATTAAGAAATGTGAAATATAAAAATAAAAAAAAATTGAATGAGGACAAATAGTAACTAGCTTTTTCATATATATGAAAAAATAAACCAAAATTGATTATACTGTGGGTTAGTGTAAAGACTACAAATGTCACAATGTATTCACCTTAATTAAATATTATGTTAATAACCTTTTCCTAATGAAAAACAGAAATAATACAATCCAAGGAATATAATATAAGAAAATTATAACACTAGTAGTAACAATGATAGATAAAAATACTTCAAGAAACTAAATTTCAATAAAAATAAGAAAAATAATACATAATGTTTTAAAAAATCATTTTTCAAAAAATGATTCTTTTATATACTTATTTTACTCTAAATGATATATATATATATGTAAATTTTATAATTTTAATTTAGTAAAATTAAATTAAATCTGTAATTAATAATGTTAAAAGTATCTTGAAATGATTTTTTGGAGTATTTCCAAAACAGTAGATTTTTTGAAATAGTTTAAAATACAATTTTGACCAAAATTGAAACTTTTCCACAATTCAATATATGATAAAGAAATAAAAATCTATAATTAATTTTATTTTATAAAATACGGATTTAATTATTGAATAAAATTATTATAAAGTATAATTAAATTTTAGAAAACCCACATTAAAAATTTTAGAATGTAATTAACATTTCATTCTAATTTAAAAACTATTTTCATTGTTTTCTTTTAATTGAATGGTTTAAAAGTAATATTATGATTTAGATTTATTTTGAAGACACATAAATTTTATTTATATTATAATAAACAAATTTATTTCATTAATGTCACTAAAATTGAAAAATTTACCCTACATATTAATTGTAATATAATAGAAATAAATTATTCAGAATTTTTTTTCTCATTATATGTACTAATGTAAAAATCATATATTCATAAATTTAGAAATTTTATTTTCTAAAACGGATCTCATATTTGGAATAAATATATATTAATTTTCTAATACATGTAATTTTATTTTTATAATGAAAATCAAGGTTATAAATATTGATGGTAATTATAGTGATATTGATTAATTTTTTATTTTCATTGATTCATATTACTAGAATTGTTTTATTATTATCTAATAAAATATATTTTGATATCTATAAAAATTATTGTAATATAGTTATTTAATATATATATATAGATATATATAAATTCATTCAGATGGAAACCAATACTAAAAAGGTTTAAGAAAACTCTTTGGTAAAAGAAATTTTTTTTCACAAATCATATTTTTATATATTAAATATATTAATTTGAAAGATAATTTTCCCATAAGTAGAAATTTAATTATATTTTATATATAAAAAATATTGGTTGATCACTCGTAAATGCATAAATCTGTATAATTTTTTACTATTATTAAAACTATAGTTGGGTGAGGACTATTTACCCAGGTCAAAACATAAAATGGAAAAAGTAATAATATAAAGTTAAATGAATTCCAAAATATTTTAACCATGTTTATAAATACTTCATAAAGTCATCACAAAAAATTAAAACAAAAAATCCTTTAAATATTTCTTTCAGAGTCTTTTATCCTATAATCGTGTAATGATGTCATTTAAATTTAAGTGTATTCACAAAAGTGACATTTGGTTGACATAAAAAAGGGGAAACATACAAATAATTATTTGAAAACCATTTAATTTTATTTATGAATGATACAATATATTTTTTATTACCCTATAATACAACCTCAAATTCATTAGTCTCTTCTCATTTGAAGTTAACCAAATCCCATTATTTCAAATGATATATTATTGAGAATGTTCATGGTACAAAAGTGAGTATTACTTACTCCTCACCATCTATTCATAATCATTATCCTAAAATCATTACATAAATATAGAAATATATTTACTTTTTTACATTAGTATAATATAGTATTATTTTATTAATGGAATAAAAATTATGTATTTCTTCCCAGATTCATTAAAAAAATAAAAGAACTTGGATCATGAATTGTGCGAACTACTACCTCCAAGAGGTAAATTTTTTTGTTTTAATATTAATTTTAATTACTTATCAAAACCACATAAAAAATTATTTAAACCCTTATAACATATAAATATGTTTTACGCCTCAGTTTGGTCAGCCTTTATAATGATTATTTCCTTAGAGAATTCTCAATCAATATAGTCAGTTTTTAGAAACATTGATCTTACTTTCTATTCCAATAATTAGAACGATATTCCTTTTTATTGACAACGTTACTCATGATAATTCAAAATTACAATGATATGTTACTATCAAAATACAAATTTATGAAACTGAGGCTCATGGGATCCAATCATGGATTCAGTTTATAATTAATACTTCCCTTCACAAGGGGATTTATGGATTTGGTTACCTATTACATGTACAATTATGACCTCAACAATATTATATATACATCACTGGTTCGGATGTGGGTATGCATTGGATCATTAATCCAATTATAAAGGTGATTCATCCTTCTCAATTCAATCTTATTTAGAGTATGGATCATTTATATATTCCTACTAATAATTGTTTTTATAGATATGTGGTATCTCATTACGTTTGGTTTATAACCTTTTCCATTAGTATAACGAGGTCAGAGATAACTTTTTTATATGTGTCATGAAATAATTCATACAAAAAGTATTTGAAAAAAATTTGAACACCAGTTTCAAATTACTTTCCTTTTTAGTACATTATTAAGGGATGGATCTATCTACTACTTTCCCCCATATTTTATGACACTTTTAGGTTGTTGTAGTTAAACTGGTTTTAATTAATTAGTAGATGATGAATGAGTGGATTCATGATGGAATTTCTTTAAAACCTCATGATTCATTGGATTATATTTTAGTTGTTTTAAAAAGTAATAATTTCACATGAATGTACTATTTTAATAATTAAATTCAATATCTATCAGTTCTCAAGAGAATTAGAATCAACAGTAACTTTTTCCCTAGTTTTGTCATAATGCTAGTCATCTGGTAATATCCCTTTGGCAACTGGATTATGATTAACATAGATAGATAATCAAGAGGTCCATTGGGATATGGGGATATCTTTTGGGACAATCATGGGGATGTCACAGGGTGTTAAACAAGATTTTGTGTAATTGTTTCTTCAGATGACGCTGAGATGGATTCCATTAGTTTTTAAACCGAGAAATCAATAAGAGAGGTTTGGGAAACTTTTGTATGGACTGTTACTCCACCATGATTTAAAATGCTATCAGAATAGGATATGATCAGTTCAATGGTGTCTTACTAATCGATGGATCAATTTTTTGGATCTTCTTACATCTATTGGTAATATAGTTACTCATTTCTATAGGGAGGCTAATGCACATGTAGATGTTCTCCCAATTTTGGTGCATATGGAAATGATATCATCTATGCGGATCATATTCTTTTGGATTGATTTTTCCATTTTCACAATGAAAAATGTAATTCTCATTCTTTTAGACTCATGTTGATTTTATAAATTTTTTAATAATGGATTAATAATCTTTTGGGAAGGTGATCATATTACCGTAAAAATAAAATTCTACAATTTAATAAGAATAAGATGAAAATTTTATGGTTATATAAATATTATATTATGAAATTAAATTTTTATTAAAATATATTCTTAAAACACTACAATTACTAAAATACATAGACATTAATTCTGTTTGAATACAATCAAAAAAAAAATAATATATAATAAATAAATTGAATTTGATAGTAAATGGTCTGTATTAAATGATATTTAGAATAATAGTATTAATAAAATAGTATATAATATATTTAATTATATTATTAAAAATGTTAAGTGTGTACATATAATGAATAATAACCATAATAATGGTTTCTTGTCAAACAAATTTGCTCCTTGAGTCAATCGTTTTATTATACACCATGTATTTCTTATAACATTAATATTTTATATAATGTCTCTATTATATTTCATGATATTTAATTTTCTATTACATGTTATTTCTATTCTTTATTTTGACACAAAAACTAAAAAATATCAAAGGTTTTCGTTGAAATAATTTCAGATTAATTCATCCAAAGTTGTTCTTGAATGAATATTGTATCCAAACATTCTTTACTCCTTCTATTAATTATTTTATGTGATAATTTTCCTTTTTATATGGGGATATTATATCACATCATCAATAATCACTTATTTTATAAATTATTTTAAAAAAAAAAGAGTAATGTCAGTTTGGATACCTCTCATTTTTACTAATGAAACATTTTTTTCCATGTCCATGTTTTTCCTATAAAAAGAATTTTCTTTATTGAATTCAAAATATGATTTTTACCTTATATGAATAATATTTTAATTTAACTATTTAATGTAAATAATGTATTTTAACAGTTCTATGAGGATGGTTTTTATTAAAATAGACCACAAATATTAATAAATACCTTTTTAATATTATTTACCACTCCAGATTTATTATCTTTAATTTCAGTTTAATTTCATGGATAATTTATTTTCAACTTTTTATAAAAAAATTTAAAAATTTTCTATTTCCATTCTAGTTATTTAAATTAATTTCCACTCCAACATTCATAAAAATTTTATAATGATTTTGTGAATTTTTTTTAATTTTATATATATTATACCTCCATCGTTCATCTCTAATGAATTACAATATTGATCACCCTATATATTTTATTATTATAGTATTCATTTTGGAAATTGAGAATTTTGTTATCTTATGAATTATTAAGATCTTGTTATTTTATTTTATAAAATGATTAAAAGAATAAATATTTTTTAAATGGATTATTTATGATATGATGATGAATAATTATAAGTGGAACATACACACATATATATATATATATATATATGATGGGTGGGGCACTTTATGAAAGTCTAATGCATTGGATTATGTTAATATCTCAGAATATATTCATTAATAGACATAATGAATTTGTTCACATTGTCATGAGAATAACAACCCTGGTCAATTTATTTTATCATGGTCATATTGATTTTTTTCACAATAACATGGAGAAAATTACCTTTCTCAAAATGGTTTTCATATTTTTTTAATAATCTAAATTTACTTGTTTTTTAACATGTTATGCACATTTCATGATGTGGTGCATTTTCATTATATTCCCAGTTTTCATGTTATTCATTTTTTTACATTATTCAACACTCTTATATCGTCCTAATTTTTTTAAATATTATTGAATTGTTTCTTGATAATGACATAAGTTTTATACTTCATTTATGAATTTTTAATCAGATATATTTCTATATAATGTTTTATGAATATAATAAATCGACTTATGAACTTTTTATAATATATTTTTCATCCTTTTAATTTTCTCATTCATTTTTGTGATCTAATACGTTAAGATATGTTTTCCTTACTGAGCATCTGATCAAGCCCCTTTTTTGTGATTCCATTAATATGGTTATGAAGAGGATTATATCATTTGAGATGTACAAAATATGGGTCTATAGGAATATTATTATGTAGAAATTTTTACATGTGTAATAAAATTAGATGTTTATGTCCCTGACCTACAATAGAGTAAAACATTCAATCCGTAGGTTTAGATATTGTTTATGATATGTAATATCTAAACCATAAAAATTACTAAATTTTTTTCTTATGTTTAGATTGGGTCACATCGTTTTTTATCATGGGAGGGTTTAGTTTTTTTGTATATTTTTTTAGATAAATTTATTGAAAACCCTAAGGGTGAGACTTATATGTAATGGTTTGGACCCCCTGACCACTTATTTTGTGGGAATTTGGTTGATGGTGGTGTTTGGGGTAATCCCCTGTAGGTTTTGGGTGAAGAAATGTGCCATGATGTTATGGAAGACATTTCATCATATATTAATTTATTGTTAATCATTGATTCATAGGATTTAGTATTCATGTCCAATAAAAATAGTAAATTACTAGACTAAATATGAATTTTGGAATAATAAGGGGAGTATCCTGAAATGTAATTTATAATTAATTTATTTGAATCTATAGAATGAAATTAACTTTTAATTACCTCTTCATTGATTATCATGTTGACCATATCTCATCATAACATCGTTACACTATAGGATCCAAGTGAAAAATACAATTATAAATTATCCACATGTGCACCACTATATCCAAATGTAACAATTAAATCATAATGTTTTAGAATCTCATATCCTTCGCACTTATGTTGTTCTTGGTTGACCTTAACAGAATTATTCTTAAAAGTGGAACAACTATTGATGTTCACTCTATGGATTGAGAGAGGAGGGACAAAGAGCATGTTTTATATACCTAGGTGACTATCTATGGATTTTTTTAGTCTCTATATATCAGTTTTTCATATAATTAGAAATCTGGGAATTTTATATTCTTATATATTTATTATGGAAGGTTTAGGGTTGAAAATTTTCACCCAATCTTGTTCTATAATTTAAAATTAATTATTGAAACCATTTCTAAAATTAATAATAATATTATTAACCACTTTACATGAGAAAAAATATTAAAATATAAATATCATTTATATTATTTCATGATGAATCATTAATCATGACATAGTGTATTACCCCCGGTTTTGGGTACATAACCCCATTCCTCACTTTTTTTTGATTTTCTGTGTATTAAAGTACAGTGTTTCCATAAAATAGAGAGTTTACATAAAATAGAGTGTTTCCAAAAAATAGAAAGTATTCATATTATAGAGAGTTTACATTAATTTGGATGTTTCAACAATGTTGGTTGTTTCTATAAAGTGGGGTGTTTCCATAAAGTGAGATATTTCCATAAAAATGTGTTTCCAAAAATAGGGTAAAGGTGAAGGATGGGAGTGTTTTGTGGTTTTATAAGTATTGTCCAGAAATTAATTAAGTTCGCACGATCCTTACACGGTTGGCACAAACCGTGGGGTCAAATCTTTCACAGATGTCAAATCTAGATCCTATTTTCTAAGAGCTTTCTCGTTTCTTTTCTATTTATTTTTTCATTGCTTAACAATGCCCCTAATTCGATATTACACTCCCTAGAATTCTTTATAACACTTCCCACATGAGTTGAAGCCATTCTGGATCCTTCCCTTGGTGATTTTGAGTCTGATTCTTGAGGTATGTCAGCATTCTTTATGGTTTTTTCATTATTTCTTTGAACTGCATAATTATACTTCTCTGATCTCTATTCTTTCACAGATATGAACCTATAGTGGGTAGATATACTTTTTTTGATTCCAAATATTTCAATTTTGAGTCGTTGTCTTTCTAGGATAAGAGATCTAAGGCCGCTCTGGAGAATCGACCCGCTTTCTTGTGCGTTCTTCGTCTGTTGTTAATGTTTCGTCAAGACCTTCAAGGTAGGTGACTTCTTTGTCAACTCCTCTTGATAGAATTTATTGAAATAGATTCAAATTTTATTATTTATTGTTAAATTCATGGAAAAATATTCATTTGTGATGATTTATGGTTTTTGTGAAATTTCCTGATCTTGGTGAATAGTTGTGGAAAAGGGGGTTTAATTTAAAATTATGATGTTTAATTATGGAGTTTCTAGAATTTATAAATGGTTGATGAAAAATTGGATTTCAATTGAAATGGTTTTCAATTAAAATAGATTTTTATTGAAATGGTTTAGGGTTGAAATGGTTTGGCATTGAAATTGATTTGATGGAAATTGTTTTCTATAAAAAGGTGTTTTCATTGAAATGTTTATTTTGGTTTGATCGTTGGGAATATGTGTTGTGTGTTCATATTTCAGATACATGGATTCATTGAAATATGACCTTGTACTCAGTTCCAAAGGTTTAATTGCAGATGGTAATTACATATATGGGGCTTGGTTGAAATATGACCTTTCGTTCTGTGCCAAGGGATTTATGGCACATGGGAAACAATTACCTTGTGACGTCTTGGTAGATCAATAAGAACCCACTCATCGGTATGGAACTATCATAATGTATCATTCATGGATGGTTACATGGGTTTTATAAATAGTTGGGTATACTGATATATGGATATTTGGAAATGGTTGTAATGATTGTATGGTTATTTTTCTAGAAAAATATCTTAATGGAAAATTGGTTTCAAATGAACTTGTATGGTTTTCATAATGAACGGTTTTAGAAAAATGATTATATTTATTTATAAACTTCTTATTAGAGAATTTTTTATATAGATTGTTTTATATAATTGATTATAACTCTTCTATCCTGGTGGGATGAGTAGGGATGTCGTTGGAGAATACCTACTATGTTTTATACTCACCCCTGCTTTGGTACATTGGTGCTTTTGGAGATGCCCTATTCCGAGAAATAGGTAAAGGTAAGGCATCTAATTTCTAGTGTTTTGTGGTGATGGTTGGGTGATGTGGTGATTCTTAGAGCATAGATCTTGGTGTGGTGACATGGAGGGTGTCTTGGTGTCCTTTGAGAGTCTTGAGTTGTTTATCCACTGTTGTGTACATTGATGTGTTTGACTTAATAAAGTTTCTTAACTGTCTTTAAATTCTTCATGCATCATATTGTAAATTATTTGTTATGTTTTTTTTTTCATTAGGTTATTCCTTAAATTTTAAATCATCCCCCACTTGTATTTGAAACCCTTCAGCATTTATTCCAAGCCTTGCTGTCTTGGGGAAGTCGCATAAGGACTAGTAATGACTCGTTGTGCTCTCAAACCAATGATAATTGGTGGGTCATTACACCTAGTTTACCTCATCTAAATTTACTGATAATTGATTAATATCTATTTAGTTTAAAAATAAATATCATTTCATTGTTCATCGATATAAAATAGTAAATATTATATTCACAAAACCTTGCGAAAAATATTTATTTTTGTTATTTAATGCAATTACTCTTTCAAATAACCTGTTCTTTGATCGTAAAGATCAACCAAACTCTAGTAAATATTATTTATTATAACTTATTATGTTTAATAATTAAATTTCACTTGGAATATAGATACACTTGTTGTGTGACCCCCTATGAAACTTTCATAGTGGAAATATTTATTACCACATAATGTTGATGATTAGAGTCTAGAAACATACTATGTGACCCATAGATAACATAGATAATGTTTTAAAATATAAACAAAATATATATAATGATAACCTTGTAATTTAATCCATTTATCACTATATCAAAATCAAGCGGGTCATTCTGGTTCAATTAACAAATATGCCCGATGTCTCATTCATTGAATTTCTAGAAATGAAATTTCCCATTTAAAACCAAGGACATGGATTTACATAAGAAGTTACATTGCCATTAAACATCCTAATAAATTTACTTCCATTAAGGGACATAATGAATAAATCATCTATCACATTATCTATAATCAAAATATCACTTGTGATACACCCAATATATCATACCTCATCGTGAACATATGTCATTAATGTTTTTAAGAATGCATCAAATTATGTGAGTCACGATATCCATTGATGAAAATATTAATGCATAAGGATCAATACACATGTACATATATTGTAAAATCTAATGATACATGGAAATTTGGAATTTAAATTTATTGGAAAATTCTCATAAATTACTCTAATAATGATTACAATGGGAAAACACCATGAGATGTTTTATAAATGTCTTATGAGTTTCCGACCCTGGAGACCCAATATGCATAATGTACCATATTAAAATATCATTTGGGAATAGAGTAATATTCAAGAATATTATTTTGGAAAAACCAATTATCATCATAGTTGGAATTACTAAAACCTTTTTAGTGAGACATATATTATTAGGAAATTTTAACTTGAAGATTTTATAGAGTGTAATAACAATTATTTGAAAAGAAAAACTATTTTATAATAAAACTCATAATAATGTACTAATATAGACTTTTCAAGGGAACCAACTCCAATAGGCACCCACATGAAATAAATTCATCTGATACACCTTACGATTCACTAGCTCTAACATTATAATAATTACTCAATTGAAGTAAATCATTGGTCAAGGGGTATCCCATGTTTTCCCAATAAGATACTCATATCATAACAACATAACCACATTGAGGAAAATACCTCATGAAATGTAACTTATAAAGTATTCCCTATATACATTAATATCACCTTGAATTATTGGTATGATCCACCATTATAGTATTTTTGTAGTAATATCTGACGGGGTTTTCAATACTAGGTTCTATATAAAGATATTAAACAAATTTATGAATCCATAGATATTTCTTAGAATCATTGGATGATGTAATGTACTTAGAATACTCTCTATAATTGGTGAAAATAGTCAACATTGAACACCTGTATCTCACAACTGATATGTTGAGACAAAATACATATCTCGTCTATGAATTTAGATCATTTTAATGAAACTATAAATAACATCTATATAACCTCTAATGAGTATATCCTCATCTCCACTATACACTAGGAACATATCTTTAGTTCTCATTAGATACATAATGATAACCATAACATTAGTACAATATTGTTCAACTGAATCTACTTGACATATTCCTACCATGATAAATGCATATGAAACATCTAGCCTTATACATAACATAACATACATGATAGATCCCTTCACAGAAGAATTTGGGATCATCCTCATTTTTTCTCTATACTCATGTGTATGATGGAACATTTTCATGGAAATATGTATACCATGTGAAACTAGAAAAAACCCACTCCATGATTTTTCAATAATGAACCACTTATGTATATGTTCAATATATGTTCATTGACATAACCCAATAAACATCCTGGATCTATCAAGCGTGATCTTGATCCCAATAATTTTTATAGTACACATAACATTATTTTGGATAAACTCTTTCTCAAATATGAATTAAAATATTTTAAGTGTTGTATATTTTTTAAAATTAGAAATATGTCATCGATATATCAGAATGTGAAAGTAATTTTACTCACACAAAAACATTTGTAAACTCATTAGTCATATTAATTCATAATGAATCCAAATTCTTTTATTGATTCATAGACCGAAATATTACATAATGTGGATTCATTCATTAACCTATAAATGGATCTCTATAACATACATAACTTTTTGGAATTTTCAATAGTCATGAACCCTTTTGGTTTTGTCATATAAACATCTCCCTAAGTCTCCTGTTATGAAATGAAATTTTAAATCCATTTTCAAAATCATATATTAATTGTATGCTTTTATATAAAGAAACTTTATGATATATTTAGACATTAAACTAGATAAAATTATTCCTCACAATCAATGACTCGATTTTTTCTAAACACTTTATAAACTATACATGATTTTTAGGTATTTAATTTTCATTATACGACATGTTTTATCATGAATACCAATTTAAACTCAATGGTATTGACATAAATTGGTTAATAAATAAAAACCCAATAAATGGTCTTAATCAAGGAATGCATCTTATAAATAATATCTTCTTTACATCTTATATGTTCTATGCTCTTACTAACACCTTACAAAATATATGATCATTATTTTCAACAAAAAAATGAGTCCCCATAATCATTGTATAGAAACCCATATATCACTTCTTGTATTAGATCAATTTTAATCCATTGAAGAAGTTATGATTTTGAAATAACTTCTTCCATTAGTTTAAATTAATTATATTCCTATACAAAATATTTTTTATCATGAGTTTCTACTTCATCAATGACATTATTTCTTCCACTATCCTTTTTTCTATTATCCTCTCTATTAATGAAAAAAATCATATCTTGAAATATATACATTCTTGTTTGATGATTTATACAAATAGTATCCACTTGTTTCCTTGGGATACCATATAAAGATACACTTCATGCCTTATATTTCTTGTTTATGTTTTGAGAATGCCTCTAAAAAATCATCAAAAACTGATGCATGATCCTGTGGCAGCATTGATGTATTTTTACAGCATTACTCAAATTTAATAACATTTTTCACTTTAGTTGGTACACGGATTATTAAATAGGATGTAATTTATAATTCTTATCTGAAAAATTTTAAATAAATTCTTATGTGACTAATCATCATCCATACCATGTTTAGTAAGGTATTGTTCTACATTTCACTAACACCATTCCACCATGGTGTATAAGGTGGTGTGTGTTGAGATAAAATATCATACTCTAAAAAAACAATAATGTCTATTCCGTGATATTCACCAAATAAATATGATCCTTGTTAATTTACCATCTTACTATGATAATTCCCAAATTCATTCTTGACCAATCTGGTGTTCTTAAATGATTCAAACACATACCTCATCAAGTTGATATAACAATACCAATTAAAATCATCAAAAAAAATTAAATAGGTATGAGAATCCAACGCTATGTTTTACATAAAATTGTCCACAAATGACATTATGTAACAATTATATAAGCTCTGTGGACTATTCTCATAGTCCAATAAATAGTGGTATGGTTAATATTCCTAGGAAAAATGTGAGACACATTTCAAAAATATTATTATCAAATTATGATAAGTAACCATCTAGATAGATATTTTCTCTAATGTCTTGACTCTTTTAAAATTGTATGGATTGTTATAATCTTTCCATAAAGATTTTGTAATGTGTGTAACATACTAAGGAAGGTTTGGGGAGTTTCTGGGGTTTGTTCAAAGCCTGGGATTTTGAGAAATGGAATTGTAGACAGTGGTGCATGGCCTTCACACGACATGCGCATGGTTTCAGACAAACCGTGAGGCCTTTGGTCTGGAGGCAGTGAGGTGCGTGCGGTTTGCTCAAGGTTTAGGTAAACCATGTGCCTAAACCGTGCAACCCTGTTCTGGGTGAAATTATCATTTTCCCTTACTTTATTCTTAAAGCATAAGTCCTTTTCTTCTTCCTCCTTCCAGCAGACAGAAGAGAGGGGATCCCTCCTTGAACTCTAAAATCTATCTCCCTCTCTTTTCTTTGTTGTTCCTTCCCATAGTGTCCGAATATGAATCTCTCAAAGGTGTTGGATCACCCTCGGTAAGGCTTACCTTACATACCCTTCTTTCCTCGGTGAATCTTGGTATCTGTTGTGTTATTTTATCATAGTATCATAAGCCCTATTTTCATGGCTTTAGACTGGAACTCAGATCTCTTCCATCCTACTATGAATCTGAGGTCAATATCAAGAGATCCTACATGTACATATATAAGGTAGGTGGTCACATGGTTTCCATTTTGGGTTTTCGTCTTTTTTAGTTTATATCATTGTGTCAAGGTTTGTATTTCACCAAAACCCTTATTTATATTGATCGATTTATGTATAAATGACCTGTGTGGTATGAGATTGATGAATCTAACCTTGATATTTTGTTTATATGAGGTGTGGACCGAGATTGGTCAACAATAGGTGATATGCCTTGATATTTGGCCCTATTTCACCTTTGGACCTTAATTCTATGTCTTGAACGGAATTTTACAAGTTAGGAAAATGAGATGGTTTGGTTAGAGGTTGGCTAGGATGAGATAGCCTAAAGCTCTTAATTAATTGAGATGTTTGTTTCCCCTATAATTTGATTGGAAAATTTCATGATTTTTCAATTTGATATGATATATGATTGAATTCCTTATATAATGTGATGTGAATGGTTATGCCTTATTGTGTTGACAAACCAGATGAATCCCCGTGTGTGGGCGGGAGGCATTCTTACCTCGTGCCAAATGAATTCCTATGTAATAGTAGGAGAAGAATTCATACCTCATGACCATATAACCTTTATGGGTGGGAGGAAATCTTCCCCATGCCATCTATAGTTCTTGTGGATGAGAGGCATTTAAACCTCATTCTAGTGATGATTATTACATAAATGAGTAGTATGGACGAGAGGCATGTTTACCTCGTGACAGTGGTAACCTATATCTATGTACTTATACATCTAGAGATTGTTTAGATTACCAGCCATGAGCTGAAGCAGGTGGACCTCCCGTGTGTCCTTCTGGAAAATGAGTGGGAGGGTTGTTTATTACTTTTCATTACATACTTGCAGTTTACTGCACTTTTTTTACATTACAACACCTATTTCGATTACACGTAGACGCTGTTGGTGGTGGCCTACTGAGATTTGTCTCATACCCTACACGGGTTGTCATTGGAACCCGTGTAGACTTTGTTGATGCATGTACTAGTAGGGGAAAGGGCCCAGGTTCAGGTTGTTAATACATATATGTTCTAACTGGAGTTCCAGAGTAGGGGACTGAGCCAGGCTAGAGATTCTCATGGACTACATTTGTTCTCTGTTCTCTTTTTTTATTTTGGTTTAAAATGTTTTCCCTCTATTTCCATTGTATCATTATTCCATGCATCCATTTTGTATCAAACACTACCTATGTGGCTTTTTTTATATATTCAGGGTTTTCCTTATTTCTGTTGATTGGTTTGTATGTTTCCATTTTTATCATGTTTATCCATTACTTGTGATTCTTCTATTTAATCACATGTTTCTATACCACTGTGTACTCTGAAATGGGGGTACACTCTCCCCACTGACATACAAATACACCACCACTACTAGTCAGTAGTCCCTGGCATGTGGGGAGACGAGCCAGGGGTCATGTGGCCAACCGGGTTTGGGGCTCTGGTTGAGGGGCAGCCGGGTCCGGGATGTCTCAAAGTGGTATCAGAGGATTTTCATTCTTTCATTCTTTAATATTTGGTGAGGATAGACTTGGAGATTGGGAATTATTAAGGACTTAGCCATGATCACTTCTTGGGCATCACAAACCCATGTACAAGGTATGGGCTAAGTTTCCTATTTTATGTTGTTATTGATTCTGCTATTTACTGTTGATACTGTTTCACTGTTGGGTGCATCACATGTTTTGTGATGTTATATAGATTTTCAATGATGGAATTTTGATTTCATGGTTCGACCCGATGAAATGATGGTTATGCATTAGAAAAAGCATCACGATAGGCACAATATGATTAGGCCATGCTTCTTACCATTCCACCATTAAATTTTCAGCAAGTATTGTCTGTTTTTTATTTCCATGCCTTGTTAATATCTGTGAAACTGTGCTAAACCGTTGTGAAGGTTGTGAATTGAATAATGATGTGGTTTTGGTAATTGTCACTCTTCAGTTCATAAGTTTTATATGCAATTATGTATCGGAAAATTACATTCCAACTAAACCAATCAGTTTATTTAAAGGAAATACAAATACTTAATTAGCACATGTAAATGAGAAATGACATACAAGTGTGTGTCATCATTCATTTCATGAAAAGTATTGGCCCTTATGGGCTGGGAAATGCCATATCACTGGATTAAATAAAATTTGTGCATTGGCAGGTTTTACTAGGAATTATTATGGGTGTGGATAGGTGATCTTAGAGGTAGGAAGGCTTCGTACCTGTCATAGCTTCTAGTGTTCAACCATTAGTTTGTTGGTTTCTTTATTTGAGACGTTTTTTTGGCATTGTAGCACTATGAATCCGAGATTTCCTCGAGTCGTGCACGCTGAAGGCAGCGAAGATCACGTTCTTGAGGTGGCGGGCCCTGATCCACCAGTTGATCTTCCTTTCGAGCCACATGTGGCTCCTCTTTCAATTCCTTATATGGGCGATGATGCCCAGTTCCATGAGGATTTATTTCATATGATGTAGAGTATACAAGGTGGAGTGCGACCTACCCCATGTATGGAAGAGATGACCTGTGAGTTTCAGTCACATCTTCCTCCTACTTTTACAGGAGATGGCAGAAAATGGCTATGGAGTCCTGGTTGGGAGCTATTATGACCACCTTCGAGCACCTTGAGATGCCTACAGAGTAGATGGTCAAGATTGCAGCTTATATGCTAGGTGGTTCAGCTAGGAGGTGGTGGGATGTCATCACCCCGACAGGACAGCATAGGGATATGATCTGAACTGATTTCTAGACCGTCTTCTATGATTATTTCTTTCCCCAGACTTTGAGGGCTGACAGAACTAGGGAGTTTATGAATATTCAGTAAGGGACCATTATAGTCATGGAATATTCATCTCGTTTCACTGAGTAGCAGTGTTTTTCTCCTACACTAGCTGCTGATGATCTCATGGCCGCTACACATTTTGAGGATGGGCTGTGTTACGCCACCCATTCACAGGTTAACATGTTCTGGTTGATGACCATTTCCGAGATTGTCACTGAGTCTTTGATCACATAGATTAATTTGAGAGAATCGAACAGTGTGAACCAGGGCTGTTCGACTCGTAAGGGTTCTAGTGGATCTTCTTTTGGGAAGAAGTGGCGTTTTGAGGACTCTCATGCTGTTAATAGTGGTCTGGCCCTTTTCCCAGGTGGTACTATTATATGTCACCAATGTGGGGTGCCCGGACATATGAGGAGGCAGTGTACACGAAATCCAGTGGAGTGAAGTGGATTTTGTAGGGTGGGTCATCTCTATCATTTCTGAAGGAATTTTCCCTCAGGGCCTAGTGAGATGCAAGTTGTACCTACTCCACAATCTGGTGTTGGATCAGTAGGATCACATCAGTCAGGCAGCTGGAATACCACCGGCCGATCTGGTCATGGAATCAGTCGAGGAAGAGGTAATTAGGTGTATGCCTCTCAGCACCAGAAGGGTGGGTCAGCTCAGGGAAGCGAGGCTATGACTCATGGCTGTGGATCCGGCCAGTTGTATGTTGTCCAACCTACACCACAAGAGCAGTACGCCGAACCATCAACTGTAAAAGGTACGATTCTATTTTCCTCTATGTTAGTATTTACTTTGTTTGACATAGGCACTTCTCACTCTATTATATCAGAGGTGATTATTGGATGTTTGGGCCTCGAAATTGAGTCATATCATGGTATGATCATGTCAGATACCCCATTAGGTATCCATTCATAGGGCATTCTTCATTGTAATAATTGTTCCCTCGAGTTGGGCGATTACCTTTTTGTGTGGAACCTGTATGTTCTTGATATGACAGGTTTTGATGTAATAATCGGGATGGACTGGTTAGTTCCCTATAGTGCTCAGATTGACTGCTATCATTGGAGGGTGGTGTTTACGTCACCAAAGGGTGACATGCATATGCATAAGAAGGAATTGGATCTTAGTGCGACACGAGAAGGACCAGAACACCTGAGTTTAAGTGGTTTCATGGAACAAGTTTCCAGTCATTATCTCGATTAACAAGGGTTACAACCCTCTATTTATCATCTGGTTGTGGATCATTTCCATGATGTCATTCATGATGATCTATCTGGTCTACTTCAAGTGCGATAGGTGGAATTTATTATTGATCTTATACTAGGAGCAGCATCGGTGACCATTCCTCCTTATAGAATGGCACCTAAGGAACTTCTGGAGCTCAAGAGTCAGTTGTAGGACCTGGAAGAAAAAGGATTTATACATCCCAGTACATCTCCATGGGGATCACCTATTTCCTTTACCAAGAATGCATATGGTACCATTTGTCTTTGAGTGGATTACCGTATGTTAATTAACAGACTATTAAGAATCAGTGTCCTTTGCCTCGAATTGATGACCTCTTCAATCATCTCTGAGGATCTAAGGTGCTTTCAATGATAGATTTCAGGCCAGGATATCACCAGGTGCATGTGAGGACTTCAGACATACCTCACATGGAGTTAAAAAGAAGGTATGGTCTCTATAACTACCTAGCCATGCCGTTTGGTAATACGAATGCACCTACAATGTTTATGGCTCTTATGAATCGTATTTTTCACCCTTACCTAGATTTTTTGGTGGTTGTATTTATTGATGATATCATAGTATATTCATGCTCGAGACACGACCATGAAAACCATCATGAGATCGTACTGAATACACTAATATAGCGTCATATTTATGGTAAGCTCTGTAAATTCCACTTTTGGATAATTAAGGTTCACTTCCTAGGTCACATTATTTCTGAGTCTGGAGTTTCAATTGAACCTGAGATGGTGAGTGCTATAATTTTTGGGAGCGGCCCAATAATATCATTGGTATGAGAAGTTTCTTGGGGCTTGCTGGATATTATAGGCAATTCATTTAAGAGTTTTCACACCTTTCAGCACCACTTACAACATTGACCAAAAAGGGGGTGAGATTCGGCTGGTCAGAACCTTGTGAAGTATCATTTCAATAACTGAAGGGCATAATAACTTCAGCAACAATACTAATCTTTCCGGAGATAGGCAGAGCTTATTCGTTCTTTTTGTGAGGCATCAGGTATCAGGCTTGGATATGTCTTGATGTAGGATGAGTGAGTCGTTGCATATGGTTCTTTTCAGTTAAAGCCTCATGAACGGAATTATCTAACGCACAACCACGAGCTCGTAGCAGTTGTACATGCCTTATGCTGTTGGAGACACTATTTTTTGGGAGATCATTTTTTGGTATTCACTCACCAAAAAAGACTCAAATATATCTTCACTCAACGGGATCTAAATCTCATGGAATGCAGGTGGGTCGGGTACCTTCAATCCTTTGATATTGAACTAGCCTACACTCCTGGGAAAGGAAATTTAGTAGCCGATGCGCTGAGTCGGAATACTCTGTCGCAAGTGGTTCAGGAATCTAATGAGGAGTGGAAGCTGATGGCCCTATTTTTAGAGTTTCATGTTGAGGTTCACAAGGGTCATGGATAGACTATTCTCTCAGCCTTAACTGTGACATCTACTCTTTTGGAACGGTTCAGGGAAAGACAGTTATCATATACGGAAGGCCTTGTTCAACGAGAAAGTTTCATTGATGATGCCTCTACTGATTGGACCATGGATGAGGGTGATACTTTGTTGTTACGTGGGCGTGTATGGGTCCTGGAAGACATCAGAGAGGAGCTGATGAGGGATTTCCATGCCTCATCATGGGTAGTTCACCCATGCATCACCAAAATGTATAGTGATTTGTAGCAACAGTACTGGTGGCCAAACATGAAGTGGGAGATAGCTGGTTTTATCCCACGTTAGCCCACCTATTAGCATGTGAAGGTGGATCATCAGTGTATAGAAGGGCTTTTACAACCATTTTCCATTCAATAGAGGAAATGGGATAATGTTTCTATGGACTTTGTAACCGGTTTACCTAGGTCACATCATGGGAATGACGCAGTATGGGTTATCATCGACCATCTGATGAAGGATACACATATCATAACTGTGTGTGAGACCTTCACGGTTGATGAAATGGGAAGACTGTATGATAAAGAAATAGTGAGGATTCATATAGAACCTCATTCTATTGTCTCGGACAGAGATCCTCATTTTACATCTCGTTTCTAGCAGGGTTTGCAGAAGGGATTGGGTACGAAGGTACATTTGAGCATAGCCTATCACCCGCAGACTGACATACAGACTGAGCAGACTATACGTGTACTAGATGATATGTTACGTACATGTGTTATCGATTTTGGTGGTTCATGGGAGAAACACATTCCTCTTGTCGAGTTCAATTATAACAATAACTTCCAGGATACCATTGAGATGACTCCCTATGAAGACTTATATGGTTGGACATTTCTCTTGCCTTTGTGTTTTCTTGAAGTAGGGGAGGCAGCTGTTCTAGGACCATGTCTTGTGCAGGAGACTATAGAGCAGATACAACTTATTAGGAAGCGTATGCTGACAGCTTAGTCTAGATAGATGTCCTATGCTAACAAGCATCGATGACCACTTGAGTTCGAGGTTGGGAACCAAGATTTCTTTAAGGTCTCACCTAGGTTGGAGAAAATACGTATACAGAATCAGGGTAATCATTCACCAAGGTTCATTGGACCCTATGATGTGATGAATTGGATCATACCAATATGATACCAACTTGCACTTCTGCAGAGATATTAGGCCATGCAAGATGTTTTTCATGTATCTCATCAACGCTGGTACATTTCAGATTCGACTCATGTTTTCCATCCTGATGAGGTTGAACTGGATATGGATGCTTCCATCGAGGAGTATCTGATGAGAATTGTTGACCAGAGCATGAAGACACTTCGTGGAAGGTTGTTCCTCTTGTACGGGTGATATGACATCATGACCAAGTACAGGACGAGACCTGGGTGCGAGAGGTGGATATAAATTCTTAATGGAAAGAGCTTTTCATTGATGTCACCTCTGTAGCCTCGTAAGGCCAACTCAGGGACGAGTTGCTTTAAGGAGGGGAGGTTGTAATGAACCGACTCTTTGACAAAGGTACGGATCATGAGTTTTTCTTTATAATCTTATTTTAATGTTCTATGTAATGTGTGTAACATCCTAAGGAAGGTCCGGGTAGTGTCTGGGGTTTGTTAGGAGATAGGGAGTCTGAGAAATGGACATGAAGAAAGTGGTACACAGCCTGCGCACGACCTGTGCATGGTTTCAGACAAACCGTACGGCCTTTGATCTGGAGGCAGTGAGGTGCGGAATTTTTGCACACGGTTTGGGTAAATCGTGCGCCTAAACCGTGGGACACTATTCTGGGTGAAATTACCATTTTATCTTACTTTATTCTTAATGATTAATCCCTTTTCTTCTTCCTACATCTAGCGGACCAAACAGAGGGGAGCCCTCCTGGAATTGAAAAATCTCTCACCATCTCTTTTATTGGTTGTTCCTTCCCCCAGTGTCCAAATCTCGACCCGTCGAAGGCATTGGATCACCCAAGGTAAGGCTTACCTCACACACCCATCTTTCCTCGGTGAATCATTGTATCTGTTGTGTTATTTTACCACAGTATCATAATCCCTATTTTCAGGGCTTTGGACTAGAACTCAAATATCATCCAACCTACAATGAATCTGATGTCGATATCAAGCGAGCCTACGCCTATATCTCTTAGTTAGGTGGTCACATGGTATCCATTTTGGTTTTTATTCATTTTGTGTTTATATCATCGTGTCGTGGTTTGTCTTTCGCCAAACCCCTTTTTTATGTTTTCCACTTTATGTATAAATAATCCACGTGGTATGCGATTGAAAAATCTAACATTGTTAGGGTGTTTAGATGAGGTGTGGACTAATAGTGGTCAACCATAGGTGACATGCCTTGATATTTGGCCCTTTATCACCTTTGGACCTTAATATTATGTCTTAAACGGGATTTTCCATGTTAGGAAAATGAGATGGTTTGTTAGAGGTTGGCTAGAACGAGATAGCATGAACATCTTAATGAATTTAGATGTGTGTTTTCCTTATAATGATATTGGAAAATGTCATGCTTTGTTAATGTGATATGATATAAGACGGAATACCTTATATAATGTGATGTGAATGGTTATGCCTTGCTGTGTTGACATACCAGATTAATCCTAGTGTGTGGGCGGGAGGCATTCTTACCCTATGCCAGATGAATTCATGTGTAATAGGATGAGAGGAATTCATACCTCGTGCCCATATCATCTTTAGGGGTGGGAGGCATTCATCCCCACGCCAGCTACAGTGCTTGTGGATGAGAGGAATTCATACCTTATGCCAGTGATTATTATTACATATGTGAGAACCATGGATGAGAGGCATGTTTACCTCATGCCAGTGATAACCTTTATCCGTGTACTTATACATCTGGTGATTTTTTAGATTAGCAGTCTGGAGAAGAAGGAGGTGGACCCGCTAGGTGTCCTTTCGGAACCCGAGCAGTAGAGTTGTTTGTTACATTGATTTTCTTACTTGCAGTTTACTACACATTTTTTACCTTACGACACATATTTGGATTACACATAGACACCATTGGTGGTGGATTTAAAAGACTTATCTAACACTCTACCTGGGCGGCCATTTGCACTTGTGTAGAATTAGCTGTTGTAGGATCTAGTAGGGGAAAGGTCCTTGCTTCAGTTTGTTGATACATTTATGTTCTAGCTGGAGTTCCAGAGCAGAGGACTTATCTTGGCTAGAGATGCTTGTGGGCTAATTTTGATCTTTGTTCTCTTTTTGTATTACTTTATATCATGTTTGTGAAATATTCCCATTGTATCAGCATGCCATGCATCCATTTTGTATCATACACTGCCTATGTGGCTTTTTTATATTTACCTGGGTTTTCCTTGTTTTTATTGTTTGGTCAATGTGTTTTCATTATTCTTATGTTTATCCATTAGTTTTGCTTCCCCTATTTAGTCACTTGCTACTATACCGCTGTGTACTCAGACATGGGGGTATAGTATCCCCACTGACTTACCAATACACCCCTTCTGCTAGTCGGTAGCCCCTGGAATATGGGCAGACGAGCCAGGGGTCATGTGGCCAACTGGGTTCTTGGATTGGGTTGAGGGGAAATCAGGTCTGGGACATCACATTTTCTAAACCCTTCACATTTGTGTCACCATGATTCTAATGCCCCAATATATTGTTTTTATTTTAGTTAGGTATATTTGTTTCACTATGAATTTATAATATTTGGTTTTAAATTTTTAATACAAAATGACCATTATTTAACTATTATATACCTTAACATATGTTATCTTTATAAATTTAGTAGATCTTATTTTCAAAACAGAAACTAATTATTTCTATATCTAAACATTAAATAGAAATGACTTTATTGTTAGTACTATAGAAATAATAACATTTAAACAAATAAAAATTATCCTTTTGGGAAATGAGAGATTGTAATATCTAATGGATAGAGTATACAACCTCAAACCATTTATAGATCATAGATCCACCTAACCATTAAAAACCATATAAAATCTATTTGGATATAGTATTTTAATAAAAAAAATTACCACCACATAAAATATATAAAACCCAACTTGTATATTCAAAAATATTACACTTGATAAAAATGCACCTGTAACTTCCCCATGTTTCCTAGGATGTGTGAAATTACTCTTGCATTGGACCTTTATTCCCCTGAAATATGTGACACATCTAGTTATTTTAATTACCCCTATATATTATTCTTATTTAAAGTATGATGTTAAGGATCGTCAGATTTGGAATGAGTCTTTGAAGCCATTTTAATTTTCATACTCTTCTTATTTACCATTTGATACATAGGTTTTTCATCCCCCAATTCACTATCAACTTGTGAAGTAAAAGTTTGAATTTATGAAAAACAATTCTTATATTGATCATATTAAAATTCAGAAGAAAACGAGATATGTTTTATGGTAGAGTTTAAAAAATGAGATTTGTGCACTACTCACTAGGGATCTTAATACCCATGATGTGCAAACACACAATATAGCCAATCATCTGGGCTGCATGTGGACCAACTTCATCATACACTGTTAGATATATATATGAGTTATATTGATATTAGAAATAAAATAATATTTTCTTGATGGATCTATTAAAATAGGTGGGGGTGAATTTTAGTTTATAATTTTTAGTTTAAAAATAATTAAACTAAAAAATCGCAAAACATGTTTAGGTAAACTGATCGGATTCCTGAGTGGGCATTTGTTTGATTATAAAAGTCTGATAATTAATATTATTCCTATAATATCAGTGTAGAGAAATCATAACCAAATAATATTTAATGAAAATAATTTAAATATATCATAATCAGAATATGTGTGATTAAATAATAGAATCTCAGATTCACAGTAGATCTGAATAATCAGTTCAATTTGCATTTAATTGTATCCAGAAACATTATGATAAAACTAATAAAAACAAGTAAATAAAATTATATAACAAGTATGAAACATGTAATAATCATATAAAAAATGAAAGTGTGGATTATAGATATTTAACATGAATAGATTTATTTAAATCCTAAGAGTATGGTAGCCCCAAACCTTGGATAAATGAATCCCTTTTTTATACTTACTAGAAAATTTATCTTCCTCAACCAGGATATCCCTTGATATGGTGATAAGATTTGTTCTATCTTCCTATCCTTGAAATACCTTGATCGGATGGATCATCTCAATCTTACTATCCCCACAATCCCTCGATCTAAAACACTTATCGGATGCACACATACCATTAAAAAACTACTCTTAAGGAGAAAAACTAAAAATGTTTCTATAATAACGAATCTCTATAATGAATTACATAAAAAATAGAAAAAATCAATTCAATATTTTGAAGATATATAAATGTTGAAATCAAAAGTAATCAGTCAGCTAATAATATTCTACAAACTATTTGTTTGACAGTGTGTTTATAGGAAACATTACCAATGTTATTTTTTTACCAATAGTAATATTTTTTCCATGTTTTTCAATTGGAGTTTAACTCCTATCACTTTTACTACTTATAATAGTCTAGCATAATAGAATATCAGACGCCATTTTGTGACCTCATTAGGGTGAAAATAGGTTTTCAAACATTAAAAATATGTTTTATGAATATGACAATAAATTTCATCCAATTTCATTTACCTCCACATAGAATAATCATAAAAAAAAGAAAGGCTATGACATGTTTCTGAGAATCAACATGAAATGAAGGATATAGTTAATTTAAAAAGGTATTCCATCATTGAGGGAGTCCTTGGTCAGAAGGCTGAGAATCTTTAGAAGTTCAATCTAGTCAGGAGACATATTTTTGTGATATGGGGTTTTACTAAATTGAAGATGATGACCATGGGTTGTAGATACTACATTGTGGTGTTTCTTATGGATAAATTCAAATGAAAATATTGTGGTTTTTGATCCATATCTCTGATTCCTGGTCTCTTACAAATTTAAGAGTGTGATAGTAATTTTTAGTGGGAAATATTTAAAAATAATCATACACAAGAATGGATATTAATATGCAAGTATAATTTGTTGTATTCGAATCCATGTATTCTATATGATATTCCCTCTACATTGGGGAATCTAATTAGTATGGATAAACGAACTAATGACCAAGGATATGGACGTTATGCAAGAATTATGATGAAGGTTGATATATTGAACACTCTTGTTAAAGATGTTTTGTTAATCACATGGGATGAGAGAATCAATTTAAAGATATTTTATGAAAGGACACTAATTTTTTGAATGAGTTTACTATTATTTGGACATATCTTATCTAAATTTCAAAGAGATAATGTGTGAATGTTCTGTAAAGTAAGGGGTCACTATATCATTAATTTTATAAAATGGAAGAGGAATGAAAAGAATCTCCCTACTGATTCCAATGGGATCATTACCTCTTGTCCCTCAAATGTTCACATGAATAAAAATTGAATTATTGATGGAAATTTTTAATGTTTGTAAGTCTCTGACAACCTCTAATGATAGTTATATTGAGATCAATTAGAAGGTTCAAGATATAATACTCAACCAGTTGATGGATAAGATGGACATTATCCCAGAGGACAATGATCACTCTAACGATACTATTGAGATGAATATGAATCCTCAAGGGAAATTAGCATGATTATATATTACGCAACAACCCTACTGCAAGACAAAATATTGATAAATATGTGGATGGATGTAAAGAATATAACTCACATAGTGTTTATCAAGGTCAATAACCATTTTATGTAGTTACGTCTATTGGTGGACCCATGAGGACCCTGCCTGAGGGAGTATCTCATGATAATGTGAAAGGGGGTCCTATAAACATGTGAGCTCTCCAGATCACATTAGTACTAAATTTGACAGTAAATTGGATGAGTCCATGACAATAACATTCCCTCACATTAACAACGATACAGTTACAATTGGGTCACCAAAACAAAATTAGAAGGTCGATTGCATACTATCTATAAGGACACAGCCTTAAAAATTACATAACATTAAATTAAATGAATAATTCAAATTGATGATCTTTTTAGGTTTATGGTTTTAAAGAATTAGGTCCAACTATTACATCTCAAAAGATTACAAATTAGACACTTCTAATCAGTTTCCATTTTTTTCATAAAACAAACTCTCTTTAAAAAAACTTCATTTCTAGTTCCATGTTTTTGACAGCATTACATTTCCTTGATCCCATCCTTGACCCCATTAATCTTGATGTCCTGTGAAAACATTTCAAAACATGGGATGAGCATAAAATGCTCAGTATGTGTTATAAAAAAAGAATGAAAACATTTTTTCATAAATACATACAAAAAAATCTTTTACTAACTTCATTAAATCATAAGATTTAAGAATAACAAATAGAAATCATAAATCATAAAGGTAACTTGTGGCATCCATAACATACATACATTGTAGCTATCACAGCTACATAGAGAGTTACTTTGGAATACCCATAAAAATATATTCCCTAAATCTCTTAGGAGAAACATTCACGTGAACCTCTGTCATGTTACCCAATGCATTAGAGATCTATCACGGGCTCAACCACTCTAGGTTTATCACATAACCACCAGTATATGTAAATAATTCCTAAAAACCATAACATGATCATAACACATAAAATAAGCATAAAATAATTAAAACATTTCCACATTGCATTAAAAATATAACATTTCAATATATTTAAATATAAAAAACATTATCAATACCATTTTCAATACCAAAATACGTAAAATAGTATATGGTATTTATTTTCCTTTTAAAAATATTACGGCTTGTTAAGGAAGCCCAATATCAAAAAATAGTCGCAGTGGTGGAAAGGTCGTTGTCACCGCTTACGTTAAAAAGAAACATTTTGTTTTCATTTATTATAATGCTTCATAGATAAATATTTTCTTTGAATGAAATGAAAATTCAAAGGTGTTTATAAATCATATAAACGAAATTTGTGTATTAAAACAAAATATGTCCCAATGAATGGTGATTGAGACGAAGTCCCTTACCTTGTGTCCGACATGACTCGATCGTTCTTTAATCTCATGATTAATTAACTAATTTTAATTTATACTTTCTTAAGAACATTTTTAAATTTTATTATTCTTTTTATATCTATTATTACTATGTTATAAACATTATGCAATCATTTATGTTAATAACAGTCGTTGTGATAATATTTGGTACTTGAGTAAAAAATGAACACATTATATTTACAAAAATTCCATATTGTATATTGTATATTATAACCAGAATTATATTAATTATTTAGATATCATATATATCATAAATATCTAGTATATATTTGAATTTATTATAGTACATATCATTTGGAAATACGAAATGAAATGCACTATTCATGGAGATGGTAAGCCGTACGTACACATGAACACAACATTCATTTGTATTTTGTATTCTAATGGAATGAAAATATAATGATACATAGGTATATTATAATTACATTATAATATCATATTTAATATCTTTGAATTCATCCTTTATACATCCCACATATGGCATTAACGATTCATATCACTTTGAGGGGGCGGTGGTCCGCACTTCCTCAAATGAAATTATCACGTTTACCTATTATGGAAAGAAGAAATGTAGGCTATAAATGTGAAACACAGGAGAATAAAGAAAAAATAAAAATAATATATATAATATATAAATATATTTCCATCTAAAAGGCCACCACGATAGGTGGTAGGAGATAATCGAACAATCATCGTTTCATGAGGCATTAGTTTTCCATCCACAGAAACAATATGTTCTTCACCCATTAGATGGATGTGTGTGTAATTTTTGTTAGAATCCTTCTCATAGAAACATATTTTTATATTGAAGATACTATTTTGGTTATGAAAGGAAGAAATAAAAAGATTTTAGGGTTGGATTAGTAAAATAAATAAAAATAATTTATGGGAAACTCTTACCTTTAATTTGGGAAACTCCCTTTGGTAGGAAACAAATGGTTTTCTTGACGTGTCGTATGCCTAAGGTAAGGATTATATGAGGAGGAGTGGGATGTTGGGATCTTAATTGGGAAGAGTTTGGATGAGCCAAAAGGCTTTATAGGTGTGAGGAATTGGTTAGATGTGAGAGATTTTTATAAGGGGGAGGAGGGGCTCTTTAGGAAAGTGTGACAATATTATTTTATTATATAATGATATTCGGTTTACAAAGGTCCAAAAATCATTATAGTTGAATATAGGATGACTCATAGTCTGAATGAAATCATCCAATAAGAATTTGACAGGTTTGGGATATTATTTAAATATTTATTACTATATTTATTTAAATCATTTTTTATTGAGGTAAACACTGCATCATTATTGTGTCATAAATAATTCTATTTATTTGATGTCTAAAAATTAAAAACATATACCATGATGTAGTAAGTATTTTTATATTTCCAATTAATATTTATATTCATAATTATAACTTACATAACACCATGTAAAAATTAATTTACAAAGAGATATTTTTTGTCATTTTTGCATTTACATTAATTTAATTAAAATAAATTGTCATTGTCATTCATATGTGGCTCCTGGGGTCCCAAATTCGACCAAAGGGGTCCCATGGTCGTCCATTACTTATTCAATAAGGATTGGAAAAGAGTTAAGATAATTTTGAATTATTATAATATTCTTTTTACATTGAATTACCCTATTTACCTTTAACCATAGTAAATAAAAGTCAAAAGTTACTATTCACCAAAACTTATTTTCATCTTATTTAACTAAATTTTACTTAATAATAATAACCATGTATGTCGGATATTCAAAATTCAATTCAGAGAAGTGGTAAACATTCATTTAATTGAAAAATTTTGTTTTTAACTACTACTATGTGGTTTCACTATTCATAAAAAATTGATGTTTATCAGAAAAATACCTAAAATTCAGCCTAAGTAATAATTGATAATCAGAATTCAAAATTGATGTCTATTTTACCGAATTATAAACATATAATTTCTAATAATTAATTTATAATTAATTGTCGTTATCAAAACAAATAGCATGTTTTTAAGAAACAATAACAATCAAAATATTGATACTGGTTTATGTCCAATTTCAGAGAGAAATTAATTCCAATAAACCACAATGGGTTAAATGGTAAAAATATATTATAATTAAACATTAAAAACCATTAATAATATAATCTAAAAATATAAATAAATTATAATAAAAAGTTGTTTTGAATGAAAATGCAGTATTTTCACTATTCATAAAAAATTGAATTTTATCAGCAAAATACCAAAAAAAATTACCCAAATTAAATTTTTGTGTCTTGATTCTAAAGAAGAATTTGATTGCTCAAATAGAACATATAAATTGACCAAAACTATATTTTAATTGGGTTCTTCATTAAAATGCAGTAAATCGACCTTTTAATGTAAATTATGCTTGAAGTTATATTAATTCTCATTTTAAGCCTCTAACATTTATTGGATAAAGGTAAATACGTTTAACAAACATGGATAATCATATTTTGGTTAGTTTTGTTCATTCCTGCCATTACAATCGCAACAAGTTAACTACCATTTAAAATAATAATATTATATTATCAGTGTGAAACACACGATTTCGAAGAAACATGTTGTTGCATATCAGGTATGCTATCGATCATAAAAACCCCATTAATGTAAAATAAATTAGTAATTACTTCACAAATATAATTAAATATGAAAATGTCTTATTCTTTACTTACCTCAGACGTTAAATCCTTCCCCCTTTTGGAGATTGAATCCTCACAATTTTTATTCACATATCAAATAAGTGGGGGTATTTATCTCTCATAGCATTTTCAGATTCCCAAATTTCCTCTACAACCATATGGTTTTTCCACTAAACCATTACTTGGTGAATTACCTTATTTCACAACACTTTCTCTATACAGTCAAGAATTTGGACTAGTTGTTCTTCATAAGAGAGATTCTCTTCCAACTGAACTACCTCAAGGCTCAAAACTTGGGATGGATCTGGCATATACTTTCTCGACTTCGAAACATGAAAAACATGGTGTACCTAGGGTAAAAATAGGGGTAAATCTAGTCTATATTCCACTGATCCATATTACTCTGGGATTTTATAAGTTCCAATGAACCTTAGACTGAACATTCTCTTCTTAACAAAACGCATCACACTTTCCAGGGAGAAACATTGAGAAAGACATGATCACCTAGCTCAAAAGAAAGATCCTTTGTCCAGTTATCTGGATAACATTTCTACCTTCTCTGAGCTAGTCTCATGTTCTTATGAATCAACTAAACCTTTTTTGACAACTTTTCTACTAATTCTAGTCCCATGTGCTTCCTTTCACCTACTTCAACCCAAAAATCTAGAGTTCAACAATTATTTCAATATAATACCTCAAATGGAGCCCTCTGTATACTGGAATAAAAACTATTATTATATAAAAATTCATCCAAAGAAAGATGTCGGTCCCAACTTCACTGGTTATCTAGTGAACAAGAATGTAGAATATCCTCCTGGGTCTAAATTGTTCATTTTGATTGCCCATCTGATTGAGGATGATAAGATGTATTAAAATTTAATTTCGTATCAAACGAATTTTGATGGCCTTAGCAAAATTTAGAAGAAAACCTGGGATAATGATCAGGTACAATCTAGAATATAAATCCATGCAACATGATTATCTATTTATCAAACAACCGAGAATGTTTATCTAGAGAAAATGTATCTCTAATTGGAAGGAAATGTGCAGATTTAGTCAATCGATCAACAATATCCCAGATTGCGTTATTACATCGATATGTCTTTTGTAATCCCACAACAAAGTACATGGATTTATTTCCCCATTTCCACTCAGGCATCGATAAAGATTGAAGAATCCCTTTTTGTAACTATCACTCTTCTTTAACCACTTGAAAAGTTAAACAATTAATAGTAATGTCAAGAATATCTATTTTCATTCCATCCCACCTGTAATACTCACTTATATCTTTGTACATCATATTACCTCTAGGATCATTTGAAAACAGGGAACTATGAGCTTCAATAACAACTCATTCTTCAATTGGGAATCACAAGGCACACATAATCTTTTTCCAAATCTCATAACACAATCATTATCATTGTAAAATTCAATAAAATTACACTTCATAACCAGCACTACCTTTTTCTGTAACTGACTATCTTTTTTCTGTGCTTTCTTAATTCTACCTAATAGTGATGATCTCAATGACACCTGATACAAAATAGAAGAATATCCAGAACCAAAAACATCTATGCCAAGGTTTATTAAATACAGAACCAATGGATCTTGTTCCAAACGTAACATGGTTAATAAAGAATTACATTTTCGACTCAAAGCATCAGCCACTTTATTTATCTTTCCTGGATGGTAATGGATCATGCAATCATAATCCTTGATTAATTCAAACCATCTCCATTTTATCATGTTTAATTTTATATGGTTGAATATATAATTTATACTTTTTTGATCAGTATATATTTCACATTTTACTTAATACAAATGATGCCTCTAAATTTTTTAATAAAAAAAACAACAGTTAATTCCAAATCAAGTATAGGGTAATTTAACTCATGTGGTATCAACTGACATGAAGAATAAGAAATTACCTGATCATTCTGCATTAGGACACAACTATATCCCATCAATGAAGTAAATCACTGTAGATTAAAAACTCACCAATTCTGGATAGCAGTTCCAAAACAGGAGCATTCATCAATATTTTTTTTCAATTCCAGAAAACAATCATCATATTCTTTTGTCTAGATGAACATAACAACATTACGAGTTAAAAAAGTCATTGAACTAGATATCCATGAAGACTTTTCTACAATCCTCTGGTAATAACCATCCAAACCAAGAAAACTACAGATCTCAGTTAAATTTGTTTGTTTTGGAAATTCTTCAACAACTGTTGTTTTAGCAGGATCAACAGTTATTCCATTTTTTGAAATAATGTGACCAAAGAATGAAAATTTTTGCAACCAAAACTC
This sequence comes from Viscum album, assembly GCA_963277665.1. Classification (NCBI taxonomy): domain Eukaryota; kingdom Viridiplantae; phylum Streptophyta; class Magnoliopsida; order Santalales; family Viscaceae; genus Viscum; species Viscum album. The sequence continues at coordinate 1,463,321,671 of OY728125.1, read as the reverse complement.
ACATTTTCTGAATATCACAAATAGTTTCTTTTCATTTAAGGTTTTCAAAACAACCCTTAAATTGATTCCATTCTCCTATTTACTTTTAGAATATACCAAAATATCGTCAATGAACACAACCATAAACCTATCTAAGAACTCACAGAACATTATATGCATAATATCCATGAATACAGTTGGTGCATTGGATTAAACAAAAGGCATTACTAAAAATTCATAATGGACATATCTAGTATGAAATGCGGACTTCGGAATGTCGGCTTCTTTCAAATTCAACTTATGATACCCCGAACTCAAGAGAATCTTCGAAAAATACTATGCTCTTGGAGCAGATCAAATAAATACTTGATATGAGGATAAGGATAAGTTTTCTTAAGAGTGATGTTATTCAATGCCCTATAATCAATGAAATGTCTAATTTAACCATCTATCTTATTTAAAAACATGAAAATAGAACCCCATGGTTATCTTCTTGGTCGAATGATACCTTTGTCTAATAACTCTTGCAATTGATTCTTTAACTCTAAATGTTTTGTTTGAGCCATTCGATAAGGGGGTTTTGAAATTGGTTTAGCATCAGTAACTAAGTAAACATTAAATTCAACTCTCTGATCATGTATAATACCAGGCAACTAATTGGAAAAAATATCAAGGTACACATTCACCACTTGCACATCACTAATCTGAACAGTTCCTTTGTTTTCAATAATTATGTCTAGGTAACATTCATTTCCATCTTTTACCAGTTTCATAGCTTCCTGATATGTTATCAAAATCAAGGGTTTGTTCTTGTACATAAACTGAAAATTATTCTAAAAAGAAACCTCTTTATCTCTTCAGTCAATTTTAGCATGATAAACAAAAACCCAGTCCATTCCCAAAAAAACAATAAACACTACTAGAGGAAAAACAATAAATATTTCAGGTAGATTCTTTCTGCACACAAGGATAGGAAGGTTATTCTATTTTTTTGTCTCAACATTTCCTCCAATTGTTTTTACAATAAATTATGTATTCATTTCTTTAGATGGAATTATGAATTTACTAGAAAACTTCTCAAAAATGAAAGAGTGTGTATACCCTGAATCAAACAACACATTGGCATAATCTGTACAAACAAACAATGTTCCGGATACCGCTTCATTTGATGTCCCAACATCTGCTCAAGTAGTTGCGAAGAATATCACCACCCCTTTCTACATGTAAGCTGGCTTCATTCCCTCAGTAGAGATATTTTTTGGTCACTCATTTGCATAATGACCAATTTAATAGCACTTAAACCATTTTTCTAAATATAAATAATATTTTTTATTACCATTACCTTGATCTTTTTCAGTGGAATTAATGGCCTTATGTCCCATTTTACCATAATGGTATCATGGACCATAATTAAAGAGACATTCCCCAGCATGATTTTTATCACAATTTTTAGAAACAATAAACATATGTTTCTTACAATCAGACTTATTTGAGGAGTTCTTCCCTTTTATTTTACTCCTCAGCCTCTTATTGTGTTGTTTTTCAAAGAACACCTGATCATTAAAAAACTCCATCTCCACCTTCTCCGAAAAACGAACAAGTTTTTTCGAACTTTTGAACTCACAATATTCTAAACCCTTTCGATACATTGGCTTTAATCCCAAGTAATAACGGTTGATTTTACAATCAAGATCTCGTATGAAATTTAGAGCATAACTTTCCCATCGAGTAAATCATTCTTCATAAGTTTCCACTGAGTCATCCTCCTACCTCAATTATAAGAATTGTTTTTCCATTCTAAGACATACAACCTTAGGAAAATATTTCTAAAGAAACATACCATAGATTTAATACTAATAAAGAGCATCAATCTCCTCATTATACATGTTATTTTTCACCATTGACCCCCACTGACCAGCTTCAACTTCATGACGGTAAATATCTTGACTAACCTTTTGATGTTATGAACAACCCATGACATCAAAAATTTTCTCCAGTGCATTAATCCACTCTTTTGCAAGCACAAGGTCAGATGATCCTTTTAATGATGGAAGACATGGCCTCATGAAAGGCTATACCACTAACATGTTCATCTGAGGATGATCTGGCTTATCTCGTGCATCGATACCACCACTATTTATAGCATGAGTCAACTGTTCCATCACTGCAAAAAACTATTTAGATCCGATTCTGACCATATTATGTTGATGATTTGAAGGGTATTCTTCCTCCTGAAGTCATCCCAACTTATCTTCCATGATTCCTCTATGGAAAACCATTCTGAACATAGAAATATCTTAGGCGAATCAACATGGTAATCTTTAAATGCTATATGATTTCAATATTAACATATATTACTTTGTGGATATTAATTTAACAATTCCCTAACAACTAAAGTTATCTAAACTGACCTATGATACCAACTATAAATACTTTGGCTTAAAACATTCCAAAATTTTGAATAAAATGAATAATTAACATCGACGATCTTTTTAGGGTTAGAGTTTTAGGGAATTATACATAACTATTACAACTACGAAGATTACAATGTTGAAACTTCTAATCAGTTTCAATTTTTTCTATAAAATAAAAACTCATGAAAAAAAGAGTCATATCTGGTTCCATGTTTTAGACAGCATTACCATTCCTTGATCTCATCCATGACCCTTTTCATCTTTATGTCATGTGAAAACATTTCAAAACATGCGATGAGCATAAAAATCTCAGTAAGAGTTATGAAAAACAAAAATAAAACATCAGTTCATAAATACATAAAAAACATAACCTCTTCTACATACCTCATGGAATAATATGATTTATGAGTAACACATAAAAATCATATATCCTAAAGGTAACTTGGGGCATCCACAACATATATACATTGTAGCTATCATAGTAACATAGGGAGTTAATTTGGAAAACACATAATAGTATTTTCCCTAAATATCATAGGAGAAATATTCATGTTTACCTATGTCACATTACCCAATGCATTGGAGAGCTATCTCAGGATCATCCACCATAGTTTTATCATAGAACCACCCATAAACATAAATAACTCCCAATAACAATAACATGACCATAGCACAAAACATAATCACAAATGAAAGATAAAATTTCCACATTGTAATAACAATATAAAATTTCAATATATTAACGTATCAATGCCATTATCATAACCATTTTCATGACCAAAAATAGATAAAATAGTGTATGATATTTATTTTTATTTTAAAAAAATTATGGCTTGTTAAGGAAGCCAAAGATCATATAATACTCATGTGTGCAGAAAGGTCATTGTCATCGATTAAGTTAAAAAGAAACATTTTTTTATCATTTAGTAAAATGCTTTATAGAAAATGATTCTCTTTGAATTAAATGAAAAGTAAATTTTTTTTATACTGAATATAAATGAAATTCGTGTATTAGAACAAAATATGCTTCAATGAAAGGTGATTGAGACGATGTCCCTTACCTCGTGTCTGACTTGACACGATCATTATTTAATCTCCTGAGTAAATAAGTAAAGAAAATTTATAATTTATTAAGACCCTAATTGAAGTTTATTATTTTTTTCACATCACTTATTACCATTTTATAAACATTATGCAATCATTTTAATTAATAACAATCGTTTTGTCGATATTTGGTACTTGAATAAAAAATGAACTCCTTATATTTACAAGTTGTCCATGTGGTAAATAGTATATTATATCCAGAATGATATTCATTATTTAGATATCATATATATCATATATATATATATATCTAGGATATATATAAATTTATAATAGTACATATCATTTGGAGATAAGAAATGAAATGCACCGTTCATGGAGAAAGTAAACCATACGTACGCATGAACACTACATTCATGTCTATTTTTTGTTTTAATGGAATGAAAACATAATCATACATAGTTATATTATAATTAAAGTATAATATAATATGTAATATCAATAACTCCATCCTTTATACATCCCACATATGGAATTAACGAGTCATATCACTTTGAAGGTGCGGTAGTCAACACTTCCTCAAACGAAATAATGGCGTTTACCCATTATAGAAACCAAACAGGTAGGATATAAATGTAAAACACCGAAGAATAAAGAGAAAATAAAAATAATAAATATCATATATAAATATATTTCCATTTTAATGGACACCATGAGAGGCGGTAGGAGATAATCGAATAATCATTGTTTCGTGATGCGTTAGTTTTCCATCCACAAAAACAGTTTCTTCTTCACCCAGTAGATAAGGGTGTGTGTAAGTTTAGTTCGAATCCATCTAATAACAACTTCCTAATATATTGAGGATACAGGTATTTTTATAAAATAAAGTAACAAAAAGAGTTTATAGGTTGGAGATGTAAAATAAAAGTGAATAAGTTAAGAGAAACGGTTACCATTAATTTGGGAAACTCTCTTTGTTATGAACCCAAAGGGATTCTTGAAGTGCCTTATTCCTAAGGTAAGGATTCTAGGAAGAGGATAAGGATTTTGGGAGCTTAATTGGGAATAGGTTGTATGAGAAAAAAGGCTTTAGAGGAGTGAGTAATTGGATAGAAGCGGCGGATTTTTATAATTTGGGGAGGGGCTCTATAGGAAAGTGTGATAATATTATTTTATTATATAATGATATTTCGTTTATAAAGGTCAAAAAATATTCCAAATTTAAGATTACATGACTAATGGTCTAAATAAAATCATCCAATAAGAATTGTATAGGTTTTAGATATTATTTTAATCACTGTTATATTATTTATTTAAATTATTTATTAATGAGGTAACACTGCATCAATATTATGTCATAAATAATTATATATATATGATGTATAAAAATTATAAAATAAATACCATGATGTAGTAATTAATTTTATCTTTCCAATGAATATTTATTGTCGAAAATATATTATATATAACACCATGTAAAAATTAATTTACAAAGATATATTGGTTTATGTCATTTTTTGCCTTTAGTGTAAGTTAATTAAAATGAAGTGTCATTATCAATTTTAAGTGGCTTAATGGGGTACCAAAATCGACCAAATAATTCCCATGGATATAAATTACACATCCCATAACGTTTGGATAAGTGTTATGGTAATTTTTTATTATTATAATAATATTTTTACCTTGAATTACCCTATTTACATTTATCCGCGGTAAATAAAAGTCAAAAGTTACTATTAAAAAAAAATTATTTTAATCTTGTTGAACCACATTTTACATATTAATAATAACCATATATTTTGTATTTCTAAATTCAATTAAGAGAAGTGGTAAAATTTCATTTAAATGAAAAAGTCAATTTTTTGACTACTACTATGTGGTTTCACTAATCATCGAAAATTGACGTTTTTCTGAAAAATACCAAAAATTCAGCTTAAGCTATATATAATATACCAAATTCAAAAATTATTTCTATTTTACCAAATTATAAACATAAAATTTTCATTAATTAATTTAAAATTAATTCTGGTTATATAAACAAATAGCTTGTTTTTACGAAACAATAACTATCAAAAGTTTGGTACTTGTTTGTGTCCAATTTCAAAGAGAAATTAATTCCAATAAACAAAATTATATTAAAGGTTAAAAATATATTCTAATTACACATTTAAACCAATTAAAATGATAATATATTAATATAAATAAATTAGATTATAATACAGTTTTTAATTAAAATACAATATTTTCACTATTCATTAAAAATTGAATTTTATCATAAAAATACCAAAATACTATCCAATATAAATTTTGGTGTCCCGATTCTAAAAAATAATATTATTTGGTCAAATAAAACATATAAAATTGACCAGAACTAGATTTCTATTGGGTTCTCTATTAAAAGGTGGTAAATTGACCTTTTAATGTAAATTATGGTTAAAATCAGATTCATTCACATTTTAAGCCTCTAAAATTTATTAGATAAATGTAAATACATGTAGAATACATGTATAATCATATTTTAGTTAGTTTTGTTCATTCCCATGAATAAAATGGCTAGGAGTTAACTAGAATTTAAAATAATAATATTATAGTATTATTGTGCAACAGAAGATTTCAAAGAAACATGTTGTTGCGTATTAGGTACACAACTGAACATAGTAACCCCATTGATGAAAAATTAATTAGTATTTAATTAAAAAATATTAATAAATATGAAAATGTATTATTATTTATTTAACTTGGATTTTACAGTATTTTTCCAAAATCAACAATAGATAATACGAGGATGGGAAATGTGATGGAGAGAGAAAAAATTAATTCTAGACATCCACTAGGGTCTTTTATTATGCACATATATTTCTATAGGATGATACAACATCAGATGTGGCCATAAATCCAATACATGATGGAATTTTTGATCAACCTATAAAATAATATGATCAAAATAACAATCATGATGGAATTAATTATTTGGTAGAGATTTCTCACAGGTCCCTAACATAATGTTTTCTAAGAAGACAAATTATATTTTAAACCATCATGAACCATAATAGATTGTGAAAAAAGTCTCCCATCTGAATGGTGTCTTTTAGTTTAATGATTCTAAAGTTAATAATATCATTGAGTAAACTGAGACTACTCCACCTAAGTACATAAACTGTAAATGACTCCCACATGAATCCATACAGGAATCATATTCAAATATAAAAGAGAAATTAAGACTGAATGAAAATAATGGAAGAAATAGTAAATTTCTGATTAAAATGGAACAAAAAGGTGGGCCTCAGAAAATGAAAAATACCCAGAAAAAATGAAGATATATTATTAAAATGTCCAAGGGCTGGGGAATTAACTAACGACCAAAGACATTGGGCACTTTATCAAGGCCCAGAAAACTATTATTTAGGTTATTACTAAACGAAATATTTTATTTTCCACACACAATTTATACAATTAAAACATTGATCACCTTTTGGTTCTCAAACATGAAAGAATCCTTCTTAAAAAAGTTTTTATGACATCTTATCGTATCATAGTCTATATTAACACATATTATTGTGATATTTCAATTTGGATGATGTATGGATAAAAATACTTTATCAGAATAAGAGAGAAATGAAATGAATTTGGGACACTCCATGAAGAAATAAATCATCAATGTGTGAATCTTAGATACATCAATATTTTTCTTATGTGATAGGATAAAACTACGCATTACCAAAATTGAATTGCTTCCATGGAATTCTCTTATTTTATTGACCAAGTCATCCTTGTTGGGGTCCAAATTTCCGGATATGTCAATTCATGGAGTAGATAAACATTGAATAGAAGGAAAACAAGTGAATTTTCCAGATGATTTTTTCATATTGAGGGCAGAAGTGCTGAATGTGGGGTCTCAGGATTTACTCTACCCAAGCACCACATTGATGAAAATACCATCCGGTTGGATGTATCCACACATTTTACATGGTAAAATACAATTCCATTCAAATTTAATAATAGATGGATGATGACTCCTAGGAGCAGAGAAAATTTTTCAGAGGTGAGTTAAATAGATCCCATTGGTAGCCCTTGTTATTATAAAGTTGTGAAATTAAAACAATCCATTGATTTTCTTTGATATTAGTGAAGAAAATATATTTCTACGTTTGACCTGAAAATTAATTCTCATAAGGATCATCCCTCTTCTTTTCAAAATTGGAATCAATCCTAAAGCACCCCCTAATGGGGAGAAATGCAGGCTCATTATAGGCTTTGTGACCTATTTGATATAAAAGAATGTCATGATAAAAATAAATTTAATATTAACTATCTAAAGAATAGTGAGGGGTACTCTAATTATTTCATAGGTTGCATATAGAGTGGAGATAAAAAGATTGAACCAAGGACATTAGCGTAAATGTTTTTTATCCCATGAATGAAAATGAGATCTATCAGGGTGTGGTTGATTAATTTATTGTTATTTAGTCATATAATGGGAAGATCAAAACACATGAAAAATTTTATAGTATTGAACTACTCATTGATGATCCACAAAATAGAATGATTATTATGACACTATCAACAATGGAAATAAGAGAAACAATTTTCACTCTTAACATGGAGAGATCACCAATCCGTAATTAATTTACTAAAAAATTCGTTAATTTTTATTGTGAAAATACGTAGGATGTTATAACTAATGAAATAACATATTTTTTCATCTACTCCATCATTCCTAATATTGTTTATTGAATATTCATTTCATTAATTCCCTCTAAAGAGAATTCTATTGATTTTAATGATTTCATCATTGTTTACCTTAGAAAAAAAAATCCTAATATCATTATCAAAATCATCATGGATGGAATGGGTGAAATTGTAATGTACATTATTAATACAAATTAGTTTGGTTTTATTTTAGAGGGGATCATATAGAACATTATTTTTACTACCTCAGAATGTTCGAATCTTGTGAAGAGGAAGATGAAAGAAGAAAAATCTTCTCTTATTATTTATATCTCTAATCCCATTGATACATTAAAATAGAGATTCTTGTTTGATGTAATAACACAAATTGTCTTATAAAATGAATTTATAAAACATATTTATTCAATCCTCAGCATAGTAAGTCTATACATAATATTTAATAGAACTGCTAGATGCTTTTCTCAGTGCATAAGGGGGTACATACAAGGTTATTCATTATTTTATATTCTATTTTCAATTGTTGAATATTATTTGAATCTATGTATCAATGAACTCCATCATATTTTTTATTACTGACCAATAAAGGGTGGAAAGAATGAATATTATCCCACAAATCTTCTATATGCTGATGAAATCCACAATTTTGGGAAATTTCAAAGAACTAATATACTCCATTAAATCCATTTTCACTCATAATGGGGAGGTGTATAGACAAGAAAAAAGTTGGGAAAAATATATACTTGTATTTGGTGGAGGAATTCTAGTTAGTAAATAAATCAAAATATTGGAAAACCTTGGAATCATGATGGGATCTATTCTTTTCATTTGTCTTTGTGTTAATTTTTTTCTACTAAAAGGCCGAGAGATAATATCTGGTGAGAATATTCTCTAGAAATCATAATCAATTGGGTAGTTTCAAAGGGAAATCCATGTCCATGGATGGAAGGGTTTTTCTTGTAAACTCCATTATGACATTAATGATTTTCTACTAATTATATATATATATATATATGGACAAGAGCTATTATCAAGGAACATCCAGGAACTATACAAAAGTTGTATAGATTTGATTGATTTATGAAAATAAATTAATCTCTATTTAATGGAAGGAGTGTATTCAACCTATTGATGTGGGAGGCCATGGGATTAAGGACCTAAAATTTTTCAATGGTGGCATTATTATAAACCATACATGAAATTTGATCTATAAAAATTTCCCAAATGATCTTATATATAGTAGATTCAAAGGGAGAATTCATAATGGATATAAATTCTAGCTATCATCTTCTGTTTTCATATCATATGTATTATTTTAATAGAATCTTGTATTAAACATATTGGATGGTATGAAAAGACTCCAATATCAATTGTGGGACCACTGATTAGAAAGGAATAACATTGTATAATATAGTAAGAATAACTTTGAATTATTAGATATTGATATTTCTTATATTACTATACAACATCCGAGTCATGGGAATATAGTTTCTAATCATACTAGTCTGAATATTCAAAACTATACAATTAAGGTCTATGATATTCTAAAATGGAATAAATATACGAATTAAAAATTAAATACCATGGAATACTTTAGGCTATAATGTAGTGGATCCAAGATAACACCAACATGTATTATTTGTTTTAGAGAAACATTTACCAGACCCTAAATTTTTACATTCCTACGTAGAATATGAAAAAAAGGAACTTCCCAAGCATAAGAAAATTTCAAAAACAGGATGACAAATTTTGTAACATGATATGTCCATCTAAAATCTAAATTGGATTTCCAAAAACTCTTTTTGACATGTTATTTTTTATAAAAACTATGGGAATATGTTAGATATTGGATTGTAATGGATTTTGATACTCCCATGTAGGTACCCAAGAAATTAGAGAGGATTAGCATTGCTATTTATAATTAATAGGTGATGAATCTTTTACTAGAAGGAGTGTAATTTATCATCATTGTTTCCAAGATTAAAATAATTGAAATGGTTTTCATTATTAATGTACCATATAGTCATTTAAGAATGATTGTGCTGCACATGGAGGCATGTGGTACCTCATTGGGGAATATTGGAGGTATGTCAGAATGTTATGATGATTTGAAAACTCTTCAACTCATGGGAGTGAAATGAATGGTATGGAAATCCATATTTCTCTAAGTCATATGATGGATACCACTAATAAAATAATTGACATAGGTCAATGTTTATAGAAAAACATTTGGCCTGAAATACACCTAGAGATATGGGGGAATGTTCTGAACACATAATGGTTTTAGGGGTGTTTATACCATTACAATAGAATTGGAGTGGCCTATGAAGTAGAGTTATAGGATTTTGTTCATGCAATTTTGTATGTCATCCTATATAAATAGTTATGTTTATGAGTTTAGTTTTTCTCTTAAATTACTGTCAAGTCTTTTCAAATAGGAATAGGGAATGTTTCATGGAATATTCTTAATCATTGGGTTTACTATATTATGAATATCCATTGACTTAAGAATATTATCTCAGATGCATATATAGAGTCAAATAAAGTCATAGATTCTTTATTGTATAAGGTTTTCGTGAATATGAACATGATGTGGTCCTTTATTACATTTGATTACCATGTTCCACTTGTTAATGCAGAAATGTTTGGCGTAATACACAACCACCTATGTAAATATCCATTTCAAATTTTTTATCCTCTTTCCATTTTTTAATATATTTTATTGGGACATGAATCAACTGGATACTAATCTTTTGTTATGGTAAAATATTTTTTTTCTTCAAAAATATTTTGAAACACATTAGAAAAAATTAATAACCATGTTTTTAAGAAAGTGATATTGATTTTCAAAACTAAATGAATAGAAAATTCTTATATAGAACATTTCAATCAAAAATAACACCCATTTTGGAAAGAAAAAACACATGAATTATTTGAAAATATAAATTTAAGAAAATTTTATTCTGTTAAAGTTTACATTTTTTATATTCCAACTATGAAAAAAACATAATAAATAAGTTGAATATGATTATATTATATTTAGTGAAAAATATTATTTTAAGAAATTTATTCTCCCACATTTCAATAATAGTCTCAAATTACTATGAATTTCTCACCCATTGTATAAGAATCTCCCAATTTATAATATTTACCCCTAAATATGGATTTTTCACCACCTTTATTACTTTAAAATATATTTTTTAAAGTCATTAGTTACCAAAAAAAGGATATGTAGAAAAAAATGTGAAACAAAATAATGAACTACGTAATCATCCACAAGAAATGAAAGAACATTACGCCAAATATAATTGGAAAATATTCAAACAAATTTTAATTTTTTAAATAAGCCATTGATTCATAAACATGATATCAAAATAAAATAAAAAATAAAAAAAGAGTTAGTTAGGGAAAATATTTTAATAATTATTTATCAAAGATATACCAAGGTTTTTATTCTTCATTAACTATTTTATTTCTTCTTTATTAATTTTTAAATTTCATATTGAAATCAACATATACCTTCTTGAATCCAAAGTCTTTTATAATGTTCATCTTTTAGTATTTTTAAAGCGACTACTTCCTTAGAAAATTCCATATTCTAATTCATCAAAGCATTAAATTCTTCTCCATAAGAATCGATTATTGAAATATGTTTCTACATTTATCTTATCTTCACATTTTACTCTTTCACTTATTTACTTCAGTTTTCATTTTTATTCATTAATATCCCCACCAATTTCACCATATCTAAAATAACTTCTAATAACAAGTTGAATGTTCCTATGGATTCTTTCATAATTTTTTAATTATCTTTAATAATATCTTTATGCAACTTATCATTGAAATTAATATTATAAGACCATTTCACTACTTTATTGCATGACTTTTTGTGATCATGGGAAAATTCTACTAGAAAATTGAGATCAGATTCATTTCAAATCACCATGTCTGTTAAAAGATTTATTGATTCTAAATGTTAAATTTAATTATGATAAATCATTTGAATATTGTCTTCATGTCTTGGAAGGTATAGAATTGTAACTTCCATTGGTTATAAAGCCATAATTTTATAATAAACTACTTTCACTATTATCATATTCACTGAATCTGATTCTCCCCATTTCAAGAAGTTGATAATGACTGTTTCCAACATTAGTCACTTCTCTTTTCAACTTATCATTGTTTGATGTTTTCTCATCGACATTATCATTGAATTCCATTTCACAAAATAATTGAATTATATCCCTAGTATCAGTGTCAAAATTTTCTCCTTCTATATTGGAATTCTAATCCTTCTCATCTTTCGTAAATTAATATTCACATATATTCTCATATGATGATTTTTTGATCTTTGAGTATTTGGATTTTTCTTTTTGGTCAACATTTGATCAAAATAAAATTATAATGCTGATGATATCAACAAAAAAACATATCTGTTTGAATATCTTCATCAATTAATTTATTTCCATACTTATCATTATCATTATCTTCATCATCTTATTCAACCTTATCCTAAGTATTTTAATCTTCTTAATTACCATAAGATTATTTGACCTCATTAACCTCTTATTCTTAAGAAATAAACTCTTTTATTTCCTTGTATTCACTACCTTCATCAATTACTTCCCCATATTAGGCTAACAAATCAATTCATTTAACACTTTTATCCATGGATATAAAAAAAATCTCAAGATGATGGTATTTTATTATTAAATCAACTTTATAAGATGGTGAAAATTATTTTTCTCTTTCATTAAAAATTTGGGGTCATATTTCCTCATCAATAGAATTAGTATTTATCTTGTATGCAACAGATGTAACATTAAAATTAATTACTAATATCTCATGTAAATGTAATCCTACATCTTAATTTGGTTGATTGCATTGAGAAGATGGTAAAATAGTATTTGATGAGGCAACCTCAATGACATTCATTAAAGAATATTTTATTCTTAATCCTTGATGTTTCTTATTCTATTTCATTGCCTTTGATTATTCTTGAAGAGTATCAATAGTATGAACATTTAAGACCAATGCCTCAGTATTGTCAATTCTGTAAACTAGTTACCCTTCTTTTCTCTCTTCGTTTTTTCTTATCCAATCATCATGGAATTATTATAGAATATACTTTTGATTCATTAATTTCTTATAGGGAGATGATTCATCCAGCATTTTCTTATTCTTATAACCATGCTATGCTTTCTTCTTCTTCTTCTCATCACACAGCTCAAATTTCATTGATGGATATACAATTGGAATTTCCTAAACAATGAAATTTTATTCATCCATAAAACTAAATATCATATTATAATTATTTCATCAATGATAAAAATAATTTTCATCTATTCCTAGTTTGATTTATGTTCAATTTTAAAAAATTTCATTCACCCATCAAATGATTTTTATCAAAATTGAAAACCAAATAATTTGAGAGACGAAAAATCCAGTCTTGAAATTATTGATTGTAAGAAAAATGAATAACATAAGATCTATTTTATTATATTTACAAGAATTTTCAAGATAAAAATATTATAACCCATTAGAGTATCTCGATCCATTTTCTTTGGAATTAGGAATCCTTGCTTCCAATGTGAAAAAACCTGATTATCTGTAGTCTAGTGATGATCCTTTTGAGGTTTTCCATCAAGTAGAAAAAATGACTCATATTCATTACATTAATTTTATTTTCCATGAGAATCCTCAAGCATGTGGGAATGACAGTAATATTTTCTATTTGATAGAACTCCAAAAAAAATATAGATTTCCTATATAAAATCTAATATCCTTTACCCTATATTTTGAAGTTGTTATGTTTTCATTCTTGATTAAAAAAATTGTCTGAATTATAAAATTAACAAAAAAAATCATGATACAATAATTTATTATCCTTGTCATGATTTTTTACATATAAAGATTCCCAACCATGTAAATTTATAACATTATTTATAATAAAATCATACATGACATAATAATCTCTATCTTATAACCTTTTTCAAAAAATTACCCATTTTTTATATCCTTAGAGAATGGAATTGTATATTTGGAAAAAGAATGGTGGTTCAAACATGAAAGAAAGTCAAATTTTCAAATTGAGGGTTGTTGAATGAAGTTCTAACTAGACACACAAAAATTCAGAGTTTCGATGTGGTACATAGGGGGTCCCCAATTTTAAATGATAATTGAGTGGTGGGTCATCTTATAGAAATAATCTAACAGTTGAGACATGATCTAATTTGAAATTATGGATTTAATTGATCTGAAGAAGATATAAAAAAAATTGAATAGTTGAGGTTTGTATCATATTCGGTCTAAATGCAATATTGGGAATTTATTAGATAAACTAATTTATGAGGACTAAAATAATTGTAATAAACAACATAGGTAAATAATTATAATGAAATAATACAGAATTTAAAAGTTAAGAAGAATATATTTTAGATTAGGAAAGATTTATTAATATAATAATAATATTATATATTTTTTAAATTATTCTGGTTTTTAATATAAAAATGTAATACAATGGTTTTTATAGAAAATCTCAATATAATACATTTTAGAGGGAAAATCATTATGATATTATTGAAAATAAAAAAAATATTATAACAAAATATGAGTCCGAACTTTTTTATAATGTTTTTAAGGTCTGATGTTTCTTTTGAAAATTCTGATTACTATTTTTTTATGATAAACATGATTTTACTGGACATATTATGATCATGTTTTTTATGAAAAAAATTATTTTTAGAATCTAATTGTTTTGAAAATAATAAAACATATTTACTCACTATATGAAGAGGAGTAACATCATATGGGATACTGGTGAACATGAAGTAAATATGAATGAATACATTACGTTGATCATTCCTTGATTATTTTTAATATATTCAAATATATCATAAGGTAATGGTTTTTTAAATATATTAAAAATTTCTTCATTAATATTAATGAATTAATAAATGATATTTATTTTTTCTGTGTCATCCATAATAATGTGATGCCAAATATTTATGTGGTTTTCATAGGAGTGGTATGTATGTTTATTACATAAATAAATGACACAAGTATTATGAAATTATATTTTAGCATTTGTTAAACTCATTCCATTGCCAGTGAGTGTGTCTTGAATCCAAAACACATGAGCACAACAACATCCACCTATAACATATTCAAATTCAGTAGTGGAAAGTTAATCTAATTGTTGTTTCATACAAGACCAAGCTACTAACGATTCTACCAAAAAATTAGAAGTTATATATATACTTTTATAATCCATTTGATAACTAGAAAATCCTACTTAAAAAATAATTTAATTCATAATCATTTCCATAAGAATAAAAATGTTTAAGATCTATAGTTCCATATAGGTAAAAAATAATATTTTTATAACTTTTAGATTGGATTAATTTGGATTAGCTTGATATTATACATATATGAATATAGAAAACATTAATTCAGAATGACATGATTTTAAGTAAATTAAAATTCTTATCAATCTAAAAATATTTTTTCATCAACTGGTTGTCTATCCTTGTCAAGATCAAATGTCTATGAGGTATCGATGGGAGTAATAATACACTTAGTATTATTGTATCCAAACATTTTTAGAAAATATTATATATACTTATGATAAGCTATATATGTACCTTAATGTTTTTTGTGAGATTTGAAATCCCATTAAAATATGTTATCTCACCCATAATACTTATCACGAAATCAGATTTCAAAAGATGCCCAAAAGAATATGTTATTTATATTTTAGTTAATACCAATATAATGTCTTCACTTATATTTGATCAATTAATCTGTTTTTTAAATTATTTGATAAAAATATTAGGATATGCATATCCCATATATAATAATTTGTGACAAAAATTATATTAACCTATAATTTCATGCTCTAGGGGATTTTTTGGAAATATAAATATTTTTGACATTTATATTTATATTCAAGATGTTTTTTATCTTTAAAACCAGGGGAGATGCCCAACATAAAAATCATTTTAAACAATTTTTTTAATAAAATCACACTTTAGATCCATTTGATAAATATTGGAATTAAGGAATGTTGATAAGGCTGGTAGAATATTAACAGATTACAATTTTACTATTATTGTATATATTTTCTTATAATATATTCCTTAGTTTTTTTCATAAATGTTTTTAACTAGTCTAGCTTTATTTGTAATGATTATTCCATTTTCATCACAATAGTTTCTAGAAACCCATTTTAATCCAATTATAGATGTTTTTTTTGGTTGTTCAAACAGGTTTCAGAATTTTTTACATTGAAATATGTTGACTTTTTCTTGGATGTCCTTAATCCAATTATCATATCGTAATACTTTATTAGGATTTTTATGTTCAAATTGGGAAATGAAAACTGAATTTTAAAATTCATTAATTAAATAACATATTGTCATAATTGTTTGGTTAACATAAACAATGATATAGTTACAAGGATGATTCCTATAAAAACAACTGACATAATGGGTTTTTAAAAACTATTCATCATCATAAGGTATGAAATATTATTAAGTAAATACTTCATAAAAACATTCTTGGATAATTTCATTATAAGATTTTTTTAATGAAAGGTAGAAAATCTGTTTTTGAAAACACGTTTGAGGCAGATGTTTGTAGAGGTTTTTTTGAAAACAATAGGATATATATTAGAAAATTTTACATTAACTGTTTCATCATCAATAAAATTATTTTTATTAAAATAATTATACGAGTCAGAAGTAGTGGAATATCCTAAAAATTTTCATTCATCATATTTAGCTGAAAATTTATGTAAGTTATCATTCGTATTCAAGATAAATCCTCTACATCCAAATTCATTGATGTAATAATCATTTTGAGTTTATCCTATCCTCAACTAAAAATGTGTTCTATTAAGAAAGGGTATAATAAAAGAACTAGTTATAGTATATAAGGTTGTACTAACTGATTCATTCAAAAATATTTCATAAATTTAGTATTCACTAAACATGGTTCTGGTTATTTATTAAATAATTCTATTTCTCCATTCAATAATACAATTTTGGGTATGAGTTCTTAGAGATAAAAGATTATTTTCAATACCTTTCTTACAACAAAAATATTAAAAATCATAATTTATATATTCTCAACCATTATAACAAAAAATAGTTTCCATGTGATGGTTTTTCTCATTTTTATCTTTTGCTACAAATAATTTGAAATAAAAAAATTGTTCCAATTTCATTGTGAGAAAATAATCCCATGTATATATGTTGTGATAACCAACTACGATATATATATATATATATAGTATTTTCCTCCAATACATCTAGTTTATATAAGACTGAATAAATCTATGTTCACTAACTATAATTCATCAGAAGTTTATACATTACTAATAAATATAAAACATGAATTTTTTTTTCTTACTTTATTGTTAAGGGTCATAGACATTTGAAGAATCAAATCTATGTTTTGGTATATCATTAACAATTATTTTCTTTGTTAAATAAGTTACATTTATACGGTTACAAAATCCTAACCTTCTAATTCATAACCAATATTGATATTGTATTGCACTATGTCATTGTAAGTCTTGGCACAATTGGTCTTCAATGTTTTATTATATACAATATCATTATTAGGGGAAGAAAGAATGAAATCATCATTGAAATTGTTTACACCAATTTTATGATTCCAAATATTTATAAGGTAACCTTTATCACATAATTAAAATTTTCTAATAAGGTATTTATTTTTTCCTTTGACAAATAACAAATTTGAAAATACAGATTTACTAGGAAGAACTAAGTTACCTATTCCAATAATCTCTCCTTGAGAATTATCTCTAAAGGTAAATTTTCGACATTTTATTTTGATAAATTTTTTGAAAAATATCTTTGTAACACATTACATTTGAAGAAAAACACCATTCATTTACCTTGTTTTCTTGTTTCTTGAACTTTCATTCATGTTGATGAAATAAAAACATTAATATTTGGGCACCCAAAAGTTCTTTGTTCATGTAAGATAAAACAAATTATATAAAATCCTATTTTATTTTGAAAAAAAGGATTTTGGAATCCTAAGGAATTTACTTTAACAACATAAATTTTATCTTTCCAATGAAATCCACTTTGACACATTTAGATAAAGGGGTAAATTTTAAGAATGCCAAAATTTTTACTAAAAAGGTTTTTATAAATATAACCCATTCTATAAATAGATACATGAGTGATAATTTATTTTTAAATTTGAGAAATATTTATTTACCATTATTAATAGTTGAAAAAAGTATCTTCAAAGAAAAAATTTCATATTTGAGTTTTTCAACTATATTATTAACCTCTTTAGTAATATTTTCAGTTTTGAGTTTATCAATACTTGTTTGTAAACAATCCATAACAGAAAATGACTTTTTGAATCTTTATAATTGTTATATTTTTTAGTTTTTTCTTAATCAATATATTTTAAATCATTGTATACATCATTTTTTAAATAATTTATTCTAGAATTATCCTTATCATGTTTCTTAAAAATTTTAATTTTTAATTTTCTAATTGTTTGGAAAAATTATAATCGTCATCATAAGAAGGAAGAATATTTTCCTCTTTTGAGGATGATTTAGAATTTTTCTCATCACAGTAATTGAAAGTTAAAACATTTTATTATGGTTCTATGTAGTTCATACCTTAGGCATGAATAATTGATTAACAATAGGTATATGGGAAAAATAATAATTTTTCTATGTTCAGAAATTTCATTATTAGATGTATTGTTTAAAGATTCACCCCCACTAAGAACCCATTTGTCATAATAATTTAGTAATTTATTTCCTTTATACATGTAAGACCATTTTTATTTACATTCAAAATTCGTATTTTCTATATATTTCCTCTTCATTCCTGGGCAATACAGGTCTGAAAAGTCCAAATAACTGCCATTCCTAACAAGTGGCTTCTTATTTATTATAAACTCTATACTTATGAACGTTATTGTCATGATATTTAAAATATTTCTTTCCCACTATTTTTTTCATCATTTAGAAATGTTATCCAACTCACTCTAAAAAATGTTCATATTTTCTTTTATCATATTGAACAAACCATTTATTTTTTCTTGTGGATTAAATAATTTTTTCTGGATTTTGGGCATTTGTTGGTATAGTAGAAATAGAAAATAAAAATCCACATTTATTTTTCTTTTCTTTATCATCATATCTTTTATGTATAAATTCGTACTACATCAATGTTATAATAAGATAATATATGCGAATATTACTAACGTTCCTTCTTACCTCAATAACTGTTCTCATAGATTCTCATTCCTTGAGCATGATATCAATGATTTTATCAACATGAATTTAATCAATTGATACTTTATCACAAATAACATGAATACTACTAATAATATTTATGAATCATAGATGCATATTATAAAATTATTCAATTATTATGAATTTGTATGCTTTATAATATTTTATTTTAGTATATATTTTAGTGAAAAAAAATTATGTTCTAAAATATGAAACCTGAAACTCTATCCATATAATGTATGTTGATCTCCAGATAAAATATGACTATATATACATCTGGTCATGGAGCATAACAAAGTGTTCATTTCTCTATAGTTTTGTTTATTTTATTTCTTTTCATGAATGGTAATAGTAGTAACTTACATATATTAAATTTATAATTTCTAATGAGAATCACAAAATATTCCACCCCAATGATCATAAAAATGATTTTCATCATATCTCTAAAATATTCATAATCAATACAATAAAATTTAGGTGGTATGTTGGGACTCATATTTTCTATGGATTAGATATTCAATCCTCCCATATAAATTGAAAAATATGCATTTCCACAGACAAGATAGTGTAGTAATGTTTATAAACAAAGAGTTTATATAAAAACATATTATACATCACATAGAAAATAATGTAATAAAACAGAATGTATTTAAAAAGTGGCATTATCTCTTGATTCCAATTATTATGTATTGATATTAATTATTTATATATTAGAATAAAAATATTGTATTGTATATTGATCTATTATAAGAGGTGGGGGAGGTTAATTTTAGTTTAAAAAACATTTCATTAAAAATAATTAAACTAAAAAAATTCAAAAAACATCCTTTATTAAAATATCAGATTCATACATGGGCATCGGTTCAATTTTCATTATAGAAAAATTGTTATTGTTATGAAATTATCAGAATATAAAAATCACAATCAATTAATATTGAAAAAACAATTTAAACATATTGTAACATGAATTGATGTAGTCAAATCAGAGAATTTCAAATTCAAATTGGATATGAATAATCAGGTTAGTTTGTGTTTTATCATATTTAGAATTATTCTAATATATCTAATATAAACCAGCACATCATAATATATAAACTATATGAAACAAGTATTAACAGTATAAAAATGTAAGCATGACATATAGATATTTAGAAAGCATATATCTCTTTTATCATTAAGTGTAATGTAGCCATAAACATTCCAAAAGTTATCACTTGTTTTATACTTGTAGTATTGTTTTCCATTCCTCTTCATGGGAAGCCATAAATATAATGATCATCTTTATTCTTTCATACTATCCTTGATATCCCTCGATCTGAGGGATTTTCTCTTTCTTTCAATCCCCATAATCCCTCGATAGTAAACACAAATTAGATTCACAAACCAATTTGAAATCAATTCCATAAGGGACAACCTGAAAAGAATTCCGTAAGAATGAATCTCTCTTAAGAATCATAAAATACTAAGAAGAAGTTGTTCACACTTTGAAAGAATTATAAAAATCGATAGTGAAAGTAATAGATCAGCTAATAATCTATTACAAGATCATTGAATGACTACATATTTATCGGAAACCATCCCAACAATCAAATTTTCCCCAAATGATCATATTTTTAGAGATTATCACCACGACTTAGAGACCTGACACTTTGACAGCTCTTTATGATAAAGAATAGAAAATTTTCAAAGTCATTTTGGATTACACCATATCTGTGTAACAAGTATTATTTACATTTTAAATATGTTTTTTGAATATTTTAATAATATTAATCTAGTTCAATTCACTTCCTTTAATTTTTCATTATGAAATACCTTATGAGCATCATTCTGACATTCATCAGTATGAGTATCAGTCTGATTATTAATAAATTTTTTCAATGAATGAAGAGAAAAAATGTAGTACATATATTCTACAAAGGGATAATCCAACGATTATCATATTTATACACATTACAGTAATTTCGATGAATAAATATACGGTTAACTACATAATTCATTAGTGATCAAACTAATTTGGGTAAAAGTATATGTTTTTTGTAAACAATTATAGAAAACACTAAAAAATTTCAATTAATGAAATTTTTAATAAAGATTTTATGATTTCCATAGCTAATAGAATGGAAAATTTATAAGTAGAACTTTTGACTCAAGAAACGCTCCAAGATAGCATGTGAATAGTGCATTGGATATCTCATATATATGTGAACTTATCATCTATTTATAGGGATCCCAAATGTGTTATGTTATTCTAAGTGCATGAATATCCTTATATAATTTTATAATATCAATAGAAATGGTGGATAACATAACAAATTGAAAATTCATTATATAATCCATATTTTTTTCAAAGAGAGATATTTCTTTCTCTCGTGCCTATTTCAAAAGATAATTAGGAAGTGATGTTTCCAGCTTATATAATTTCTATTCATGGTGTAGTGTAATGTGTAAGATTCTATATAATTTAATTAAATTCACTATAATGAGAAGGTTTTTTCTCTTATGTATGGGTCAATAGGTATTTCTGATTTCATCTGATTTTCCTTTTCAATAAATAATTATAAAATAATTTGTAATTGCCTGATTATAAAAATAGATTAATAAATATGAAATAAATATCCATAAATATCCCTATGTTGTTTCAAAATAAAATAGTCCTTACCATTAGTTTTAGAATATCATATTGCATAGTTATTTTAGTAGAAGGGAACTATATTTCCCTTCAAATAAAATATACATGGACATGAAAATTTATTTAAATAGTTTTACATTGATTTACGCTTCTAACAACATTAAATCATAGTTCCTTGATCCATTGAGTGGACTCCCTGATCTGGAAATCATGAATAAAGTTTTCCTCACCCTTTTCCTCTTAGTTAGGCCATTTTCATACTAGTGAATTCAAACATTGATGTGAACCATGTAAATTCAAAAAAAACATAAGCTATAAGTTCCATGATAGTTTATGTAATCATAATTTGGGATAGTCATGAACATTGAATTATGAGGCTGACTCTAAATCATGTAGTGGAAGGCTATGTGAACTGATATTTTTTGGTGACATTTTAGTATTTTTTTAATAAATATTTTATTTTTTCACTCCAACAGAATCGTCATTTAGAGACGGTTTAAACTGCTGCAACATTGTTTGGCGACGGTTTACAGAAACTGCCACCTAATAGGGCGTCGGCAATATTTTAGCGGCGGTTTTTAACATTTAGCGGCAGTTTCAGGAAAGTGTCATCGGTGCCTCCTTCCGCGGCGGTTTACCTGAATTTAGCGGCGGTTTTACTGCCACTGTATATCTCCTTATTCGCGGTGGTTATAATCACTTCTAATAAACACAATTTCTAGTGGCGGTAAAACCGCCGCGGAATGAGGAAACCACGATGCACCTACTTAGCGGCAGATTAAACCGCTGCCAGTATACATTTAGCGGCAGTTCAAACTGCCGCAAAAAGCTGCCCAGAATAAAAAAAAAAATTCTTGGATTCTGCTGCACCACTGCCCTGAAAAACAAATAAAACTAGAAAAAACAATCAAAGGTTCCAACACATTCCACATATTCATGTATACAATATCCTAAATAGTAAATACTAGGAAGATAAAACTCCATTGATACAACATTGTAACATCCCAAACTGGATTCCACTAATTCTTA
Organism: Viscum album; assembly: GCA_963277665.1. Classification (NCBI taxonomy): domain Eukaryota; kingdom Viridiplantae; phylum Streptophyta; class Magnoliopsida; order Santalales; family Viscaceae; genus Viscum; species Viscum album. Next base: position 1,463,298,594 of record OY728125.1, on the reverse strand, counting down.
TAACTTCACTTTCTTAGGAAAGATCATCCATAACGATTCCACTCTACTTATAAAAATTGATAATTGATGAATTAGTAGTTGTATTAGTACCAACCCATTTATATAATGAATTTTTTTTGGTTTTGTGGCCTAGAATCCATCCTTAATACTTATAATAAATTTGAACTAATGAAATAGATTAAATAACACATTAGAAATATATTATTATAAAAACTCATGTTATGGGAATAGTTTTAGAGTTACATTGGGATATAGCTTTTATTGGAATGTGGATATTTGTAGTGAGTCTTAGTTGACATCTTTTTATGTTTGAATATAGGATAGATGGGAGATTCCAGTGACCTTTTTGGAACAAACCTAGAATTAGAGTTGATTCCTCGTGTTATGTATGGGTTTAACCTAGTTTTTCTAGCATCCTTGGAGATATTAAGCATCATTGGATGCATATTTTTAGTTTTCGGTCATAGAATGTGTTTATTATGTATTTTGGGATTTTGTAGGACTCTAGTTGTGGATTGATTCCCCAATTTGGTAGGAGATCATGAGATAAGTAGAACTTCTAGGTGTTATGATCATATTTAATGCTTAAGATTAGTGTGACTGACATGCCAATCTTATTTTATTTAGATTAGTTAGTTGTGTGAGTTTAATTTCAATGCTGTATGACTCAAGATGTCAACATCCATGTTAAATTGTTATGTAGGATAATGTCACCCTTGGGATTGATTTTTTGAGTATGCTAGAAAATACCAAGGATGCACAGTGTCATTGGTCCTATGAATCATATGAAATAGGTGTTCCCATTTCATTGATGTAACATAAATTTTGTAGTCATTATCATATAAATTTTATATTTAACTAAGGTCTGGTGGAGAGAGTTGTGTGGGGTTTTGTGAAAAAATTTCTAGTCTCTAAGAGTTTGAGGGATGAAATCACAGGTAACACCTTGAGGGGTATTATCACATAACTACTTGGTTTAGGGTTGTGGGATCTAAAAAGGTTGTGTTAACTGATCACTCCCTGAGTGAGGTTACCTAGGTATTAACTATGTTGTGGTGAGTGACGTAGACAAGAGTTTTTAGTAGAAAATCTAAGTTATCCTAGTTCTATGGATGACTATATAAGAGGATTATGTTTTATAACATCATCAATCTGGGTTAAAGTTCAAGATGTTGTTATTGATATTGATTGAATGTGTGCGCATGGAATGAGGATTTCATAATACATGTGATTATGAATATACCATTTCTATTTATTATTAAGTGGATGATGCAAATCTATGTTGTAGGAAGTGAACCACAGGTTGTTCGAGGATGGAATATTAGTTCCAGATGAAGCTTCAGTGTATGCTAAGGATGAATTGTCGTGATGAAACATGGTATAATTATGTTGACTCGCACCCAAAAACCATGTTTAGTGGTGGACAAAGTGTTTTTCATGGGAATTAGATTCCTATATTTATTAAAATGAGAAATATTAAAATCCTATGGTTGGGAGAATCACACGGGTCATGGAAAATGTAACCTTTGGGAGAGTGGTTGTAGATAGAATAGTCATGAATGGTAAAGAAGAATGTTCTGTAATTCCAGTAATTAATGATTCATGACCAGATAGCTTGTAATGAATCAAAAAAATGGAATTAAAAATCATAATATAAATAATTCAGGGATATAATGATAGGTAATAATTACCATACAGACCATGATTAAGTGGAAATTGTGTTGGGAATGCAGTTCAAGTAATACAGTAACAGTTCAGTGATCAAAAGAGTTTTGGTTGGAAATGGTCCATTGTAACCATCCTAATATTGATGTATTTGGTAGAAGTTCTTTTCTTAAAATTCTTTTTTTATAAGACATACCAATTGTGCATCAAGTCAAAATCAATCTTCGAGATTATATTTTAATTTATAAAGTATTCTTGCCTATATTCATGGAATTATGCTAATTTATCACCCCTCAGTCACACCTATATCTTATTGAACCACCCTTGATTTAGAACATTCTCATGACATTTTAGAAGAGCTGGAGCATGATTAGATTCTTTTGACGCTTAAATCGGACATTTTCAACAATGGGCCTCACCAAATTGTTCACAACACTATCCCCTTGATCAATATGAAATGACCCAATTTGTTCAACACATCAACAATGGGTTTAACTCCTAGTGATCCAAAATATCGACTACCAATTCAAACACAGACCTAAATGGAATGATGTATACCACACTCAAGAAATGAAGACATATAAACAAACATCAGAAATCAATAAAATTCATAAAAAGAAACGTGAGAAATAAAGGAAATTTTAGGACATGAAAATGTGTGGTGGCAACTATGTGGCACAAATGTTACATATACAAACCAACTGTTTTCATTTTTATTCAACACATCAACAGTACAACTACATAGGGTCCGATGATGCATTAATTATATGGTCATTATGTTTAGTCCATTGTGTCAAAATTTTTAATATCCTATGAAAAGGACCATGGTTTTGATAAGACATTACAAAAGGAGAATCTAATGTTATGTATTTGGGGTATCCATTAGAGATTCAAACCCAAATTGGATGGTGTAGAAGAATATAATTTCATAATTTATTTAACTATTAAAATTATTCTCAAATGTTTAAACTTCAGGGTACAACAATCACATTGAATAGAATGATTTTGGAAGGTTTAAAACATACATTATGAATGCCTGAGTCAATAAGAAATAGAGACCAACTGGTGAAGAATCTCCATTACAAATAGTGGAATACTAATACAATTCTCATTCAATAGAATCTAATGGTAGTAGTTTGGATATTTTCTCAATCAGCCCATTGATTGATTATGTGGTTTAGGTGGAACTATCATCCATGACTGAAATATCCCATAGGGATAACATTATATTCTTCGAGGAAAGGTGTGATATTCAGTATAAAATCCTAATAGGTTAGGTCAAAATAAATCAACATCCACAACCAATTTTAAGAAGATCCCTACAGACCCACTATATAGGGTTATCCCTTAAGGCCTCATTACACCTTTACATACTGCCCTATAATGAAAAAAAACTAGTAAAATAATTATTTAATGGTAATTTAAAATAAAAGATGTGGAAAAGGAGAGTGAGAGGGGCTATAGGGTGTGAACATAACTCAACACAATGAAATTGTTCAAAATAGTGTATGGGGTATCCATTGGTTAATGAGAGACCATCCAAAAAGTGTAATGTGGTAGTGGATGAAACCATTCACTATATTATAATTGTGGAGGCTATCATTAACCATCCCCACCAATCATAATGAAAACCTTATACTATAACTATCATGGTCTTGGAAAAAATGGATCAATTCAAATTATCTATCATAGTTTCACTTCAATCCACCATGATATGGTTTTGTTGTCTGAATACATATTCTAATTCAAGTATATGATTGTTATTGGGAAGTTAGATAACTTTCATGGGTTCTTCCATATCTATTTCAATGGCTACTCTGGTGTCCCTTTACTTATTTTAAATGAATACATTGATGATATAATCTAATCATTATTTTCATACCACATTGTCACCTCTATTCACCATTAGAACACCCCTTCTTGGTATTTTATTGTTCTTCATATTTGTCTTTCTCATAGTGACAAATAGAATTCATGGAATCTTATTCAAGCCTATGGGACAATTTTCTTTGAATGGTTTGGTACGAAGGGGACATTACAAAATTATGTTCTATTATAAAAAGAAACTGGGTGATAGTGCATTCCATTCCTCCATGATGTAGTTCCATCATACAATAATGAGGGTAGGGAATACTGATATGGGACATGCAGATATTCCTTAGACTTGGTTCTGAGGGAACATGATCAACACCTTTATTGCTGAACAACTAGACCATTTCTTGGGTTTGGGTGAATGGACTAATTTATTTCAACTTTCCATATCTCTCACTTGAGACATATTACCTTATATGTTACCCCATTATTTTCAAAACTACCTAGGGTTTAAAAATACCAAAACATATTAAGTAATCAACATTTGAGATATTTGTTGACAAATAAAATAAATGTGATGATGTGAATCGAGATAGCCGGATGGTCGATGACCCTGATACAAGAGGATATTCCCCATGTGGCATGAAAATATTAAATGTTGAGATATTCCAAATTTTATCATCCTAATAAAAAGTGTTTTATCATTGAAATAATATTGAAGGTGCTCTAATGTCACACTCCTTTCGATATTAACCTATAAAAAATATATGAAATTGAAGTAGATATGGATGAATAAAATCACAATAAGAAAGGATTCTAGGATACTCATGTATATGAATCCCATATTAAACTATATACTAATAACCTACCTACTGGAAAACCAAAGAAAACTAAAGATGGAGAAAAAAAACCCTACATAGTGGGGAAGACGGTGCATCTTCCGGGGTCGCAGGGGGCCGGGGGTCGCGGGGTTGCCGGGGTCGTGCAGGTTCGTCGGGGTCGGGGTCTCGGGGTCGCTGGGGGAAGCGGGTGGCTGGGGTCACGGAGGAAGGAGGGTCAGGTGTTAAAAAAACCAACATTTCGCGGTGGTTCCTCGAACCGCCGCTAAACAACCGCTGCTAAACAGCGGGTTTGATGTAGTTTTTTCATAGTCCTTATTAAAATTATGAGGGTTTTATATATGTGATTTATGATGGATGATAATACATTCATGAATATTTGGATTACATTTAATCAATCTTTCATGATTATAAATTTATTTTTATGGGACCATGAAGCAATAGGAAACATAAATAATTAATAGGAAATATGATAGAAATAAAAGACAAGTGGGATGATCCTAAGAAACACTATAGTTTGGTAAAATTACCGAATATCCTTATGGTAAACACCCTAAAATGTCACTTGTTTGTGTCACAACATTCAAAATTGGATCCTTTATATTGACTCGATTGGTTTTTTCTAAGATCATGGAATTTTACTACCACCTCTCATTTATGATCACTTTGATTACATATGATTTTACTCACATTTAGGTGGAGGGTTCCAATTAATTTGATAAAGGGTGTTTAAATCAATGTAACCATGAGTATGAAAGAACATAGAAAATGAGGAGGGGATGAATCACATTCCATAAATAATAATAAATTAAAATAAACTAATCACATTAATATTGCTAGTATAATATCATGATCTTCAACAAATCCTTTAAAAATCATACAATTTCTATCTGGTTCTTAATTGCATTAATTAATTTAATGAAGATAACATTTTGTGACTTAATCCATTTAATTTAATTTATTATAATTTCATACAAATATCTTTTACTAAAAATAATCTATAATTTACCAAAAAAATAAATTTAATTTAGTATTAATGAATTACACAGGTTTACTCAAAGGAAATAAAATGTGATCATCCAAAATTTAAAATAAAAATTGTTTGAATATGTAATTATCAATCTTATTCCATCATGTGTACTTTCTAATATATGACACAATGAATAAATTTGAATAGCTTTAATTATATATTTTATTTTTATCTTCTTGTAAAACTGGTGACATTGTCTACAAAAATGTACATAGTTGGTAATTATTTACATGGGATGTACTTTCTTTTACCAGTTTCTCCTTACACTCTTTGGGATGGGGCCTGTTGAATTCCATATATGAGTTTTAAGAATACAATGTGTATTAAAACATACATGGTGTGTTCAATAATATTTACATGGATTATCATTCCCCATATCATTTATATGATAAACGATATACTGGGACTCACCATTTACTTAACTGTTAAAAACCAAGTACTAAATGATGCATATAATGGTTAAATTACATGTAGTTCTTCAATTTGTGTTTCAACCATTCCAGATTTAGATACTAAATTTCTTTTGATAGATCTTAGATACTATTTTATTATATTTATCCAATATTATCAAGATATTATGATATTCATACTATAGTATTCTTTGTGAAATTATGATGTAGAGGTTGTATACTCCAGTTTTGTCTAAGAATAACCATTGGCACCTAATGATTTTTTTTCTAATGATGTTTCATTGACTTTTAAACTCAGCTATGTGATATTTATGATAAGGATTATGATGAATAGAGGAGATGAAGATGTTTATATATTTAAAACAATTCAATTTGAAGAAAAATAAATTAAAAATTCATGAACATAATTGATGTATAATAAATAAATATAAATCGAACAAGTGACCACTCTGATACCACTTGAATGTTCTAGTCATAGTGTAATTACCATGGTGGAACGACAGGCATAGAATTTTATTTATAATTTTCTTGTAAACATTGATTTACAAGATTAAAATTTTATGTCCAAAAATATACATTTATTCTTGTATTAATTAAAAACATTATAACATGAGAGAATGATCTTCAAATAAAATTTATAATAATGTTATAATCGGATATTATATTACATCAACCTACAATTACCTCTTCATTTTTTATTTGAATGACTGGATCACATAGTCTTGTCATTTTTCTATAGGGTCCAATTTTTGTATCCCTCTAGAGGTGATTCACACATGAACATGAATCACCAAATGTATTCATAGAATGTATGAGTTCGAGCATGACCAATCTTGATCACATTGGTTATTTGTGGGTGATTGCAAAAGAATTATTCTTAAAGGATGAAGACATGTTTATATTCTATTGATGGATTGAGATAAGAGGAAGAGGGAGATAATTACTGTTCTTTATATCCCTCTATATATAATGATATAGTATCTCTCTATCTAACATAAAACACAAGAATTATTTTTGAATGTTATATAATTATATATTTATTATGAAATGTCTATGGTTGGAAAATTTCACACAATCCCTTTCCCTACTTATAATTCATCATTGTGTACTTTTCCAATAATTACATTATAATTATTATAAATTGGTTGAAAATAGTAGCACATTAATAATATAAATAAATATTCTTTATACCGTTACCAATTTGACCATTGAGATCGAATAACATTCCATCGTGGGCATTTATAAATCCTTGAATACTTACCTTTTATTCCACATGTCATTATCAACCAATTATTCATCAATAAAATATAATAAATATTAAAATCTCTAAATGTTGTAAATGAATAATGATTATAATTATTTAACTCACATATTCTATCAAATAAATTTTTGATTAATGATTTTTATCAACCAAACATGAATACAGAGTATTTTTATGACTATATAAATTAATTGCATGAATTTAACTGAGATTTTGGATACAATTTGGGTTTCACCATGTAGACATCTTCATTAGTGTAATTTTGAATAATATCCAAAATTCCAAGGTAATGTTTAATTTTTTTTCAAATAATCCATTTATAAATAAGTTAATATTTCAATTACAGTAAACTTCTTATGAACTATTACAATGTAATATAATTTATTTATGACAATATCTGAAATCAAGTGGGTTTCATGCTGGTGTCATCAAACCCTTTGCTCAATATATATTTCTTTTAATTTTTGGAAATTAACTCTCACAATTAAATACATGTCCTTGGATTTACTCAGGAATATATATAACCATGAAAGGGAAGTACATATTGGCATCCATCTAGAGACATAATGGATAAATCATTTTTTCATTATCAGTTAATGAAATGTCACTCATGGTGCTACCAACATATCAAAACTCAGTGTGAAAATACCTTTTCATGATTTTAATCAATACATCAAATTACATGAGTCATGATATCCATTGTTGATAATATTAATTTTTATGTATCAATACCCATGTTTATAGATAATAAAATATAATGACATATCGAAATATGGATTTCTAATTGGGGATTATATTTTCAAAGCCTGTGGTCTTTGATATTACCAATAGCGAACACGATTAGAAGTTGCCTCAATGTCTTATGAGCCTCCTAACCCCAAAATTTTGTATTATCTATGTCCCTATATAAAATACCCTATAAATATAAAACTATATTAAATAATTATATCATGTAACATACTGGTTTTTTCCATTATAGAAAAATTCCATAACCTTCTGATTATGAAATATATTCTCAAGATATTATAACATATAAATATAATTAAGAGGAACAATAAATATGTGAAATGGAATAATTATTAATAATGGAAGAAGTAATCAATGATAAGAATGTCAGTCCTAGGGAACCAAATCTAACTATGATGATGTATTTGAGGATATAATGATGGATTTTTTATGTTATTTATGTGAGAGAAGAATTTTTCATCATCGTTGCTTATGCAGTACTATATATAAAATGCCAATAGACCGAATACATCAACAACAATGTAAAACCGTGGAGGTAGAATTATGATGGATCTATTATTTTCGGTATAGTTGCAACATTTAGATATATACTATAGATTTGATTCCAAGAAGTGGGATTATTTTTGGTTTTTATTTTTTTGAGTAGTTATACCATAGTGATGGGTTGAGGTATGACCATATTATTTGTTGTTTAATATAGAACATGATGGTTGTAGATGGCCCATAGTACCTCTATTAATTTATAATATCTAAATTATTGGCCCCATCATGTTACTCAAATGTGTCATTGACTAGCCCCAATATAGTTTGGTTAATTTTATTATGATATATTTTCAGCCTGTGTTGGTGCACATACACTATTGTGAGGGGTGTTGCACCATAGTTTTTTATTTTACCAAATTTATTATATAATTATGATAATATATGAATTATACCCTCATCTATTATTTCCATTGGACCCATGAGTGAATTCATTGTGATTTAGAGTGGCCATTCCCTCTGTCCTCATAGTTTAGGAAACATGTAATAAGAAGACTGAGTGTTGGAAAAGGTGACTCCACTCTCATTATTATATGTTTATACCATATTCATTGTTCCATGAAATGCTATTATTTGGGGCAAGGATGGTTTGGGTAGTTTGAGGGAGGGAGATTGATGGATATATTTTTTCATTGATGATCATGGTGCTTCCATTTTTTTCAGTTTTATGTAGTCAAATTATTTTTGTACGATTATCACACAGTAATTGGAATGAAAATTTTTTCATAGATGATCCAACATATATCTATTTATTTAAATGTATATTTGGGGAAATCATGATTTGTTTATTTTGGAAAATGTTCAAAACTATCTCAATGGTGGTAATTAATTTAATGAATTATAATATAAGAGGGGTGATAAATTTTCTGAGATTTGCATTTACAATTTATTTTTCTGATATGGTTGATCGTGCTCATTATTCACTTTAGTATTAGTTTATATAATGAATTTTTATATTATTATTGATGTTGAATTGGAAAATCTAGATGTTATTGGTTAATTAGACTCCCAACATTTAATAATATATAATAACATATATCATACTAATAAATTAGATTCCCATGAAATCTCGTATTTGAGTAAAAAATAACATAAAAAATATGAATTATATTGAAATACATTTTTTAAAAACTAATGTGGTGATGTATAGTGCTTGTGATGTGTGGTAGTTCAGATATGTTGTGGTTGTGATGTATTGTAGTTGTGATGTGTATTGGTTGTGTTATGTGGTGATTGAATCATGGTTATTGTAGACATGAGAAAAATATGAATAAAAATTAACTTTTTAGAGTGGGGATGTGTGGTTGATGTGAGTAGAATATAGACATAAAAAATATGGGTTTTTTGGGGTAACATGTGTTTTATTTTGTTTGATACCTAGTAGTGATAGAATAAAATGTTAATTATGAAACTAAAATTACATGGGATGGAATGGCTAATAAAATCTTGAACTAAAATTCGTGTTGTGGTTAACATTGCTATTGTTTAGTAGGAAATATATGGGATTAATATGGGAAATTGTTGGTAATTGGAAAATATATAAATGGATTATGTTGAAAATGTATATGGAACGTGGCTTGTGATTTTCTTTTTAATTTCGAGTGTAATTCATTACGTGGTGGCAGGAAATGTGGTAGAGTTTGTGTGATGTTGTAGTGATTTTCTGAGCTATGAGGAACTCTTATTAGACGACCATAGGTTAGGGTTTTTTATGAAAATTATATATTTAAAATTCATTATACTTTCTATATGAACACCATAAACATGTTGAACCAAGCACTAACACCCAAATGTGTTCGAGGTGTTTTTTAAAATATCAATTATGGTGATGGAAAATAGATAGATATTCTATATTTCCCACTAATTCTTCTGAGTGAGGATCTTACCCATGAGTTATTATTGATTAAGGATATAGTTAACTTACGATTAGGTTTATGAGATTGATAATGATGTTTATAGTGAGGGTATGTATGATATGATGAGGGAACAAGGTTTATGTACTTCATGTTCATGATACCTTACTATCTTGGATATCTATAAGTACTTTAGAGAGGTTATGGATGTAATGACCTATTACACATATAAGGCCCCAGCCTTTAACCTTACTTAATCTTGAGTTATTACATGATTACACATTGAGGATCTTTTCGGGTTTAGTGTTTTAGAGAATTAGATCATAAAACTTGCATTACATTCCACATATAAACAAAGTGGTTACATAAATATAGTATTCTTCTCTCCCATCAATGGAAACATATTTAAAATAAAACATGGATTCTTTTTTGACACTTCCTTGACACTATCATCATATCATGTACCTTTCCCTTGACCTGTGAAAACATTTCAAAAAAACTTGGGATGAGCATTAAAAGCTCAGTAAGGGATATAAAAATATGGAAAGGAAACATGGGTACATATATACATAAGAATGGAATCATACTTTACCCATAAAACATAATCACTTTAACATACCTCTTCAAATCATGAATAAATCATAGAAATCATAAGACATAAAGGTAACTTGAGGAATTCATAACATTCTTACGTAGGGAGTAACCCTCTTGGTTACGTTTGGAATACCTGTCATAGTATATTCCCTAAATCTCTTCAGAGAAACTTTAACGTTTAACTCCTTCACGTTACCCAATGCATTGGAGAGCTATATCGGGCTCACCTGCCCTTAGATTATCACGGAACCACCCGTCTTTATAATAATTCCCAAGAACCTCAACATAATCGTATCACATAAAACATGCAGAAAGGAAACATAACATTCCCACCATTCAATCAATAGATATCAATACAACACATTGATATAAAAACATTATGAAAACCATTTTCAATACCAAAATAAAAGAAATGTAAAACATGGTATTTATTTTTCTTTTAAAAAAGAAGGTATGGCTTGTAGAGGAAGCCGAAATGCAAATAATGGTCACGGCGGCAGAGAATTCATTGTCACCGCATACGTACGACAAAAAATCATGTTTTGTCGCTTAGTAAACACTTCATATAAAAAAGATTACTTTTGAATAAATGTAAAAGACAAAGGGGTTTATACACCGTATAAAATAAGGTTTATTATAAAACAAAATATGCCTCAATGAAAGGAGATTGAGACGAAGTCCCATACCTCAGGTCCGACTTGACTCGGTCATTCTTTAATCTCCTGAATAATAAACTTGAGTTAATTTCAACTTCTTTAAAAACCTTTTTCAAGTTCATTATTCCTTTTATATCACTTATTGCCATGTCATTAACACTATGTAATTATTTAAGTTAATAACGTTAGTTTTAACGATCATTGGTACTTGAGTCAAAAATAAACACTTTATAATTACAAGTTGTTCATGTATCCATTATATCCAGAATTATAATCATGATGTACATATCATATATATCATATATATCTCGTATATACATGCATTTACAATATTACATAATCATTTAGTGGTAAGAAATTAAATGCACCGTTCATGGAGACGGTAATCCGTAGGTACGCAAGAACGCTACTTTCATTTCTATTTCGTATTTTATAGAATGGAATCATAATGATATTAAGGTATATTATAATTCCAGTGCAATATCATATCCAATATCATAACTCCATCCTTTATACGTCCTACATATGGTATTTAACAAATCAAATCACTTTGAGGGGGTGGTAGTCCGCACTTCCTTAAATGATGATATCGTGTTACCCATAATGGAAACCATAAATCTATGCCCAAAATTAAAAATACAGAAGCTTAAGGAAAAAATAAACATATTATATATCATATATAAATATATTTACATCTTAATGGACACCTTTGAAAGTGTTAAAAGAATGTTGAACAATCATCGTTTCGGGATGTAGAAATTCGCCATCCACGGAAACAGTATATTCTTTAACCATTAGATGTAGGTGTGTGTAAGTATAGCTCTAATCTTTCTTATAAAAACATCCTAGTATATTTAATATACTGGAGTTGTTACAAGAGAAATGAATAAAAAGATTTTATGGGTTTGGAGAAGCAAAATAAAACAAAAGGACTCAATTGAGTACATTACCTTAAAATCGAGTAACACCCTTTGGTTTGAGCTCAAAGGCTTCCTTGGGAAGACGTCTGCCCAAATTGAGGCTTCAAGGAGTAAGAGAAGGAAGTGTAGAGACAAATGGGCCAGTTATGTCTGATCCAAAGGCTTTGTAATTGTGGGTAAGGAGGTAGAGGTGGGTGCCTTTTATAAGAGGAGAGGAGGGGCACTCTTGGAAAGTAAAGAAATGTTACTTTATTTTCAAATGAGTTTCAGATTTTAAAGGTCCCACATTTATATAATTCGAGGCTAAGGTGATAAGGGTTCGAAATATAACCACCCAATAAGTTTTGGACATGTGTAGGTCTTAGAGTTTACATTATATTTCCATTTTATTTAAATAGTCAAATAATGATGTCATCACGGCATCATTATGATGTCATAAATTATATAATTTATTTAATGTTTAAAAATTATAAAAAAATACTATGATGTAGATAAGCTATTTATCTTTCCAATTACTATTTATAGTCCAAATTATCAATTATTTAGACAAAATTAAAAATATTTTACTTAGGTGATACATTCTTTGTTACATTTAACATTCTTTAAAAATAAAAAGATAAAAAGTCACTTTCTCACAAAAGTGATTTCATGGGGTCCCCAAGTTTGGCACAAGGTATCCCATGGTCGGCCATGAGACAACCAGTAGAAATTGGACAGATTTTGGTGTCATTTTGTATTATTATATTATTATTTTGTTATCCTTAACTAACCGATTACTCATTAATCAAGATAATTAAAGATAATTACCATCATTACTATTCATAATGTCCAAAAACAAGAGTCTTGATTACATAATTTGGACCTTCTGATTCCAAATATGTAATCCATTTTACCAAATTAAAAACACATAAATTGCAATAATTGATTTAAAAATAATTCCTATTGTCAAAACAAATAGTGGGTTTTTTTGAAACAATATCTATGAAAAGTTTGGCATTAGTTTATGACCAATTCCAAAGTGAAATTAATCCTAATGACCACCATTGGATTAATTGGTAAAATTATATTCAGATTACACTTTAATACCAATTAAAAAGATAATCTAACCATATAATTAAATTAATTGAAAAAGCAGTTTTGATGTATAATGCAGTATTTTTCACTATTCATTAAAAAAATGAACATTGTCAGAAAAATACCAAAAATTTATCCAATGTAAATTTCAATGTCCCAATAATAATGAATATGTTTATTTTCACAAATAGATATTATAAAATTGTCAAAATGTTGATTTAAAAAGGGTTTTCCATCAAAAGGCAGTAAAACAATCCTTTAAGAATATTAGTGTATTCCATGCATAAGATTGTATTTATTTCCATTTTAAGCCTCTAAAAAACTATCTAAATTATTAATATACATAGATAAAAATATCTATTATTCATTACTTACTTGTGATGTTATATCCTTCCCCCTTTAGAAAATTGTGTCCCATCAATTTATTTACTTATCAAATAAATGGGGGGTACTTATCCCTCATTTCATTTTTAGATTCCCATGTTTCCTCTTCCATCATGTGGTTTTTCCACAAAACCTTTACCTAATTAATCACCTTATTCCGTAACACTTGCTCTCTGTGGTCAGGAATATGGACCAGTTGTTCCTCATAAGATAGGTTCTCTTCCAACTGAACTTCCTCTGGACTCAAAACATGAGATGGATCTGGCATATACTTTCTCAACATCGAAACGTGAAAAAAATTGTGTACCTGAGATAAACTCGGAGGTAAAGCCACCCGGTATGCAACTGATCGAACTCTATCCAGAATTTCATATGGTCTAATAAACCTTGGACTCAGCTTTCCTTTCTTACCAAATCTCATCACACTTTTCCAAGGAGAAACCTTGAGAAAAACATGATCACCTACCTCGAAAGATAGATCCTTCCTCCGATTATCCGCATAACTCTTCTGCCTGCTCTGAGCTGTTCTCATGTGCTTATGAATCAGCTGAAATTTTTCTTCCATCTCTTCTACCAATTCTGGTCCCATCAACTTCCTTTCACCCACTTCATCCCAGAAAGCTGGAGTTTGACACCGCTTCCCATATAATTCCTGAAATGGTGCCATCTGTATACTGGAATGAAAACTGTTATTATATGAAAATTCAACCAAAGAAATATGTTGGCCCTAACTTCCCTGATAATCCATCGAACAAGCTCGTAGCATATCCTCAATGGTCTAAATTGTTCGTTCTGACTGCCAATCTGATTGAGGATAGAAATCTGTACTAAAATTTGATTCAGTACCCAACGACTTCTGAAGGCCTTTCCAAAATTTAGAAGTGAACGTGGGATCATGGTCAGATACAATGTAGAGAAGAACTCCATGTAACCTGACTATCTCTTTAAGATAAAAACGAGAAAGTTGATCTATGGAAAAAGTATCTCGTATAGCAAGGAAATGAGCATATATTGGTCAAGCGATCAACAATAACCCAGATTGCATTATTACCTCGAGATGTCTTCAGTAATCCCACAACAATGTCCATGGATATATTCTCCCATTTCCACTCTGGCACTGGTAAAGGCTGAAGCATCCCTTTCGGTAACTGCCACTCTGCTTTAACCTGCTGACAAGTCAAACACTTCACAGTAAAATCAACAATATCTCTTTTCACTCCATCCAACCATTAATACTCCCAAAGATCTCTATACATTTTTGTACTACCTGGATGAACTGAAAATGGAGAACTATGAGCTTCACATAACAACTCTCTCTTCAACTGTGAATCACAAGGCACACAAAATCTCTTCCCAAAACTCAAAATGCAATCATTATCAAGGTTGAATTCAGGCAACTTACCTTTCTGAACCAACTCTACCTTTTTCTGCAACCCACTATCTTGCTTATGATCTTTCTTGATTCTATCCGATAGAGATGATCTCACTAATACCTGAAACAAAACCGAAAACTTCCTGCACTAACAACTTCTATGCCAAAGTTAATCAAATCTTTAACCAAAGTATCACGTTCCAAACACAACATTTCTAATGAAACATTACATTTTCGACTCAAAGCATCAGCCACTTTATTTTCTTTTCCTGGATGGTAATGAATTGTACAATCATAATCCTTGATTAATTCCAGCCATCTCCTTTGTTGCATGTTTAACTCTCTCTGAGTGAATATATATTTTAAACTTTTTTGATCGGTATATATTTCACACTTTACTCCATAGAAATGATGCCTCCAAATTTTTAAAGCAAAAACAACAACAAGTAATTCCAAATCATGTGTAGGGTAATTTACCTCACGAGTTTTCAACTTACGTGAAGCATAAGCAATTACCTGATCATTCTGCATTAGGACACAACCAAGTCCTTTCAATGAAGCATCACGGTAGATAACAAACTCACCATTCCTGGAAGGTAGTGCCAAAACTGGAGCATTCACCAATCTTCTTTTCAACTCCTAAAAACAATCATCACATTATTTTGTCCAGATAAACTTAACACCCTTCCGAGTTATCTTAGTCATTGGACTAGATAACTGTAAAAAATTTCTAACAACCCTTCGGTAATAGCCTGAAAAACCAAGGAAACTATGAATATTTGTTACATTTGTGGGTCTTGGCCATTCTTCAACAACCTTGGTTCATGTAGGATCAATAGTTATCCCATCTTTAGAAGCAATGTTACCATGGAATGAAATTTGTTGCAACCAAAACTCACACTTTCTGATTTTCCCATACAATTTCATTTCTTTTATGGTTTTCACGATAACCCTTAAATGTCTGTCATGTACTTATTTACTTTAAGAAAACACCAAAATATCATCAATGAAAACCACCAAAAACATATCCATGAACTCATGGAAAATTCTATTCATTAAGTCCATGATTACAGCAGGTGCATTGGTTAGCCCAAAAGGCATTACTAAAAATTCATAATGGCCATATCTTGTACAAAACGTAGTCTTCAGAACATCTGCTTCCTTTACCTTCAGCTGATGGTACCCCGATCTTACGTCAATCGTTGATAAATACTGAGCTCCCTGGAGCTGATCAAAAAAATCATCGATATGAGGCAAATGATATTTGTACTTTATAGTGATGTTATTCAAGTCTCTATAATCAATGCAAAGTCTCATAGAACCATCTTTCTTTTTAACATATAAAACAGGAGCACCCCATGGTGACGTGCTAGGTCGAATTAAACCGTTCTCTAATAAATCATTCAATTTCTCCTTCAACTCTAAAAGTTCAGTTTGAGCCATTCGATATGGGGGTTTTGAAATTGGATTAGCATCAGGAACTAAGTCAATAGTAAACTCAACTTCCCGATCTGGTATTATTCTAGGAAACTCATCCGGAAAAACATCAGGATACTCATTTACCACTGGCATGTCATTAATCTAAACAGTTCCTTTATTTTCAACGATGTGTGCAAGGTAACATTCATTTCCATCTTTTACATGTTTCTCTGCCTCTTGATATGTTATCAACAGTATTGGTTCATTCTTGTACACAAACTGAAAGTCTTTCTCAAAAAAACTTCTTTAGCTCTACAGTCAATCTTAGAATGGTAAATAGAGAGCCAATCCATTCCCAGGATAACATCAAATTCTAGTAGAGGTAGAACAATAAGGTTTTCAAGTAGGATCTTTCCACATATAAGGATAGGAAGATTCTTATAAATTCCTTTTGCCTCAACATTTCCCCCAGGTGTTTTTACCACAAGCTCAGGAGTCATTTCTTGAGATGGTATTCCCATTTTACTAGAAAAGATTTCCGAGATGAAAGAATGTGTAGACCTCGAATCAAACAACACACTGGCGTAATCTGAAAAAACAAACAAAGTACCTGATACAAATTCATTTGATGGCCTGACATCTGCTGAAGTAGTTGCAAAGGATTTCACCACACCTTTCTGCTTGTAGTCTAACTGCTTCACATCACTCGAGCTCTTTTTCAGACACTCATTTTCATAGTGACCCATCTCATTGCACTTAAAACATTTCACTAACTGTAAATAAAATTTGGTCTTACCTTCAGCCTGATCTTTTTTAGTGCAATCACGAGCCTTATGTCCTATCCTACCACATCGGTATCACTTTCCAGAATTCAGAAGACATTCCCTAGCATGCCTTTTGCCACATTTATCACAAACTGGAAACATAGTTTTCTTACCATCAGACATTTTTGAAGAATTCTTATCTTTCTCCCACCACCTAGGTCTCTACTTCTGTTGGTTGTTATAGAACACTTGATCACAGGCAAAATACATTTCCACCTTCTCAGCACATCGAAAAATCTTTTCATAACTTTTAAACTCACGAAAAGCTAATGCCCTTCGATATTTTGGCTTTAATCCTAAGTAAAAACGATTGATTTTACTATCAAGGTATCAGATAAAATTTGGAGCATACCTTGCCAATCAAGTGAACATTTCTTCGTAGGCAGCCACTGAGTCTTCCTCTTGCCTCAATTCCATGAATTTCTTTTCTATCCTAAGTCGAATAGCCTTAGGAAAATACTTCTCATGAAACATACCTTTGAATTCATCCCAGTCAAGATCATTAATCTCATCAGCGTCCCTGATATTTTTAACCATCGACCACCACTGATCTGCTTCACCCTACAAATGGTAAATAGCAAGACTAACCTTTTGATTGTCTGAACACCCCATGAAATCGAAAATCTTCTCTAGTGATTTAATCCACCCTTAAGCTACCACAGGGTCAGATGATCCTCTGAATGATGGGGGATGTTGCCTCATGAAATGTTCCCCCACTGACATGTTCCTCTGTGGTTGATCTGGCTGATCTCGTGCATGGATACCACCTCCATTTATCTCTTGAGTCAACTGTGCCATTACTGCAACAAATTTTTCAGTTCCAATTCTGACCATCTCAGGAGGCAGATTCGGTAGGTTATTTCCTTCTATATGCCTTCCTAGCACTGCTTCCCTATTTCCTCCCTGGAAAACCATTCTGAACAAACATGTCTTAGATGAAGCAACATGGTTATCTTCAAATGCTATATCATTTCAATTTGACCGTAAAAAAAATATTTTTCGATAATCATTTAATAGAATTCTAACTCCTAATGTTTTCTAAACCGACCTCGGATTCCAACTATAAGGCCCCAGCCTTAAACCTTACTTAATCATGAGTTATTAAAAGATTACACATTAAAAATATTTTTAGGTTTAGAGTTTTAGAGAATTAGATCATAAAACTTGCATTACATTTCACATATAAACAAAGTGGTTACATAAAGATAGTATTCTTATTTCCCATCAATGGAAACATATGTAAAATAATACATGATTTCTTTCATTAAACTTCCTTGACACTATCATCATATCATATACCTTTCCCTTGACCTATGAAAACATTTCAAAAAAACCTGGGATGAGAATAAAAAGCTCAGTTAGGGATATAAAAATATGGAATGAAAACATGGGTACATATATACATAAGAATGAAATCATACATTACCCATAAAACATAAGCACTTTAAAATACCTCATCAAATCATTAATAAATCATATAAATCATAAGACATTAAGGTAACTTGAGGCATTCATAACATTCTTACGTAGGGAGTAACCCTCTTGGTTACGTTTGGAATACCCATCACAGTATATGCCCTAAATATCTTCGAAGAAACCTTAACGTTTCCCTCATTTGTGTTACCCAATGCATTGGAGAGCTATATCGGGCTCACCCGTCCATAGTTTATCACGGAACCACCCGTCTTCATAATAATTCCCAAGAACCACAACACAATCATATCACATAAAACATGCAAAAAGGAATCATAACATTCCAACCATTCAATCACAAGATATCAATACAACACATTGATATAACAACATTATGAAAACCATTTTCAATACCAAAATAAAAGAAAATTAAAACAGGGTATTTATTTTTCTTTTAAAAAAGATGGTATGGCTTGTAGAGGAAGCCGAAACTCAAATAATGGTCACGGCGGCGGAGAAGTCGTTGTCACCACATACATACGACAAAACAATCCCTTTTGTCTCTATGTAAACGCTTCGTATAAAATAGATTCCTTTTTAATAAACATAAAAGTCAAAGGGGTTTATACACCGTATGAAAGAAGGTTTAGTATAAAATAAAATATGCCACAATGAAAGGAGATTGAGACGAAGTCACATACCTCAGGTCCGACTTGACTCTGTCGTTCTTTCATCTCCTGAATAATAAACATGAGTTCATTTCTACATGTTTAAGAACCTTTTTCAAGTTCATTATTCATTTTATATCACTTACTGCTATGTCATGAACACTATGTAATTATTTAAGTTAATAACGTTCGTTTTAATGATCATTGGTACTTGAGTCAAAAATAAACCCTTTATAATTACAAGTTTTTCATGTATCCATTATATCCAGAATTATAATAATGATATACATATCATATATATCATATATATACAGTATATACATGCATTTAAAATATTACATAATCATTTTGAGGTAATAAATGAAATGCACAGTTCATGGAGACGGTAAGACGTATGTACGCACGAACGCTACTTTCATTTTAATTTTGTATTTTATATAATAGAATCATAATTATATAAAGGTATATTATAATTAAAGTGTAATATCATATAAAATATCATAATTTCATCCATTATACATCCCACATATGGTATTTAACGAATCAAATCACATTGAGGGGGCGGTAGTCCGCACTTCCTAAAATGAAGATATCGCGTTTACCCATAATGGAAACCATAAAGGTATGCCAAAAATGAAAAATCCAGAAGCTTAAAGAAAACATAAACATATTATATATCATATATAAATATAGTGACATCTTAATGGCCACCTTTGATGGTGTTAAATGAATGTTGAACAATCATCGTTTCGGGAGGCAGAAATTCGCCATCCACAGAAACAGTATGTTCTTTAACCGTTAGATGTAGGTGTGTGTAAGTGTAGCTCAAATACTTCTTATAAAAACATCCTAGTATATTGAAGATACTGTATTTGTTACAAATTAAATTAATAAAAATAGTTTAGGGGGTTGGAGAAGCAAAATAAAACAAAAGGACTCAAGTGAATACATTACCTTAAAATCGGGTAACTCCCTTTGGTTTGAGCTCAAAAGATTATTTAGGGAAGACTTCTGCCAAAAGTGAGGCTTCAAGGAGTAAGAGAGGGAAGTGGAGAGACAAAATGGGCAGGGGCTGGCCAAGCCAAAGGCTTTGGATGTGTGGGTTAGGAGGTAGAGGTGGGGGCCTTTTATAAGAGGAGAGGAGGGGCACTCTTGGAATGTAAAGAAATGTTACTTTATTTTCAAATGAGTTTCGGATTTTAAAGGTACCACATTGATATAATTCTAGGATAAGGTGATAAGGGTTCTAAATATACCCACCTAATACGTTTTGGACATGTTTAGGTTTAGATTTTACATTATCATTCCATTTTATTTAAATAGTCAAACAATAAGGTCATCGCTGCATCATTATGATGTCATAAATAATTTAATTTTTTTGATGTCTAAAAATTATAAAAAAACTACTATGATGTAGAAAATCTTTTTAGATTTCCAATGAATATTTATAGTCCAAATGATAATTTATTTAGAAAAAATTAAAAATATTTTACTTAGGTGATACATTTTTTGTTACATTTAACATTCTTTAAAAATAAAAAGATAAAAAGTCACTTTCTCACAAAAGTGATTCCATGGGGTCCCCAAGTTTGGCACAAGGTATCCCATGGTCCGCCATCAGACAACCAGTAGAATTAGGACACATGTTGGTGTCATTTTGTATTATTATGATATTATTTTATTATCCTTAACTAACCGATTACTCATTAATCAAGATAATTAAAGATAATTTCCGTCGTTACTATTCATAATGTCCAAAAACAAAAGAGTCTTGATTACATAATTTGGACCTTATGATTCCAAATATGTAATCCATTTTACCAAATTCCAAACACATAAATTTCAATAATTCATTTAAAAATAATTCCTGTTGTCAAAACAAATAGCAGGTTTTTTTGAAACAGTATCTATGAAACGTTTGGAATTAGTTTATGACCAATTCCAAAGTGAAATTAATCCTAATTACCACCATTATATTAAGTGGTAAAATTTTATTCAGATTACACTTTAAGACCAATTAAAATGATAATCTAACCATATAATTAAATTAAATTAAAAAGCAGTTTTGATGTAAAATGTAGTATTTTTCACTATTCATTAAAAAATGAACATTGTTAGAAAAATAACAAAAATTTATCCAATGTAAATTTCAATATCCCAATCATAATGAATATGTTTATTTTGACAAATAGATATTATAAAAATTTCAAAAGTTCTATTTAAAAAGGGTTTTCCATCAAAAGGTAGTAAAACAATCTTTTAAGAATATTAGTGTATTCCATGCATAAGATTGTATTTATTTCCATTTTAAGCATCTAAAACACTATCTAAATCATTAATAGACATAGATAAAAATATCAATTATTCATTACATACTTTGGATGTTACAACACATGGGGTTCTTGGTGTGGTTAGGCTTCTTATTTTGGTTTGGGCAGGATGCGATTTCAAATTGCATTTGAGGTTCATTATAAAATTTAGTTTCCTAAGTGTATTCAAGAAGGATTTTACAAAAAGGATAGAAGTGCTGAGACATAATAAATTGGGATTTGAGAGTGTAAAAACAATGGAAACCTAATGTGGAGGAACTTTTAAAGATTATATTAATTTGATTTTAAAACACATAGATGGGGTTTTTTTCAAAGTGTTCCTTAATAAGTATATGACTTGTTAGTTAACCAATTTAGGTTCCAATGGTTTTGTTTTATATAGATTGGTGCATTATTATTCTCTTTCCACATAAACATGAGAGTCCCTAGGTATGATCCTAGTTATTATACATGTTATTAATTGTGAAGGACATTACATTACTAGACATCAGATATTTTTGAGTTGGATCCTTAGATTTTTGTTTAGCCTTTTATAAATATTTGGTCCTTTTTATCTTATATTTTATCACGAATTTACATCATATAACCTGGTCCAAATTAATCTTTTGAGGAAAATAACATCCATAAATGATATTTTTATACCATTGGCGCATGTCACAAACCCAAGGCATTCTGAAGGTAGGGATTAAAGGCAATTATCTCTCATCATTCAATACTGACCTAGGATGGGCACTGTTAGAGGGTGGAGGTGGGGGTTATGAAAATGTACTATCAAAGGATATGTTGAGAGAGAAGTTTGTGTTTTGAGTTATGAATAATGAGGGTTTCATTGGTTGTGTGGTAAATAGTTCCAATGAATCTTAGTATGGGACATATGATAGGGAGTCTAGCTGGAACATGATACTTGAAGACCACAGATTGTCTGATAGAAGGAGTTTAATTTTATCAATAAACTATGTGAGTTTGTTCATCCTATACTGTATAAATCATATATAGTACATACAACATTATTATTTGTGTTCTTATATAAATTTGGTGGCATTCCTATATTAAAATGAATTAATTAATCAAACCATAATAACATTTCATGATACTAGGCTTAGTAAACCATTATGATATTTTTGAATTACAGATTATTGTTTTCTTATAGTTTTTGTATAGGCTGGTGAGGTTTTGAAGGATGACTCGGTTGACCACTGGAGTGTTAAACCTGTTGGAGTAGGGTAATCAGTGGATAATGAAACTAGGTTCCTTTAAATGGAATGATATGTTGATTTTTTAGGCAATTTTCTTTGATTTGAAGATATAGTACTGGTTGGATGAGAACAATATCACCTTTTATTTGATCGGGTCATGGGATGTGTGTTGGGTTCGATTAGTAGTGGGTTTGATGAGGTGTGTAGTACATCAGTGGTGGACATTGTACCTCAGGGAGTAGAAAGAGTTAGATGTTTCTTGATAAAGATTCCAGAACGAATTCTGAGAAGAGATAATATTTTATACCATGAAGGTAGTGAAGAGGATTAAATTTCATTCCCTTATGTGGAAGAGATTATCTATGTGAGGGAATATGATAATGGTCAATGATATTAGGAATTCGGATGATCTTTTCCTGGATGAGGATTTGCATGTAGGTAGTCTTTGGGAGGCACTATTCCAAGCCATCTAGTATGAAATTAGTCATTTTTCATTACTTACATATTTTAATTTACTAAATATGGTAGATTTTATCATGCATATGAACTCCCCCGGAGGTTTATACAATGATTGGAGTAATCTGAGTTCCTAAAGGGGAAGTGTTTTTAGTTGGGGGTCTCAAGTACTAGGTCCGTGGAAGTTTCAACTAGTGGGGGATGCACATAACCAATTACATTTCAGTATTGTGGGGATAATAGAATGCATGATTTCTGTTAAATACATGGCACAATGTTATATGTTTTTGTATTTCAAGATTTTCTACAGTATCAGTTCTTATTGGTTCATAGAGATCATAATTGTAGTGGTTTTTTAGGTTTAACATTATCTTCTATAACATCAATGAGCGATACAATGTAACCATGGAAAAAATCATATACTTCATGGATATGATATGGAGTATTTATATGAAAACCATAGAATGTTCCCACTTTATGTGATTCCAATCTATATTATTCCATGGGAATGGTCATTAGCAATGTCGTTGGTGAGTCTAACAGAAAAAAACTAATTCTACAGATGTGCCCACATTATGCGGACAAGAAATCATTATAGGCATGATAAATTTGTTTTCTGACCTTTTTTACATTGTTTTATTAATAATCTTCACACTCCTTTGTTTCCCCAATCCCAGTCTCTTTTGGGGTTGGATGTGGAGAGGATTCATGTGCCCCTGGTGTTGAATATTCAAATTCTAAAGACCATAATGTCAGGTTTGATTTGTGTGAGGGGTGTATAGTGATGATGAGTAAAACTCAATCATGTGGGGATCGATTCTTACTATAGATACAATGGTACAATGTCATCCTCAATGTTTATTGGTTTCATTCCATGCATGCAGTTATCTACTGCTTAAAGTGGAAGGCCACATTCATGGATTTAGATGATCAATGGGTATCTTTCCTTGGAGAATGGGGGTTTACATTGGGTAATTGAGATGGAGATACCCTTCCTTAATATATCGAATAATTTTTAGAGAAATTAGTAGATATTAATAATTTTTAGGCTTCAAATGTTTTCAAGGGGTTTATGGTCGTTTTGTTCATAGTAGTGGTACTAATACTAACTTAATAAGACTTCTTGTTTAGGATTGAGCTGCAACTATGTGTCTCATAGATTTAAATGAAACCTTATTAGTATAAATCTATTATGTTTTAATAATGGATTATTTTTATAGATGATTTGATGTTGAAGGGTTTCATCCAACATTGTGTTTCATCATGGGGTTCTACAATGTTATTCTATGAGAAGGCATGTTGTAGTATGTGGTTTTTATAGACTTTTAAAGGTTGAATAAATCAACGATCAAAATCCTTACTATCTCTTGAGGATTTAATATCTTTTTTACAATTTTATGGGATCTAGTTTTTTCTCTATTATTGATCTATGGTTTAGATGTTATATGTTATGGGTTAAGGAGGAATATATCCACATTACGTTCTTTTGGTGTAACTGTGAGGATTTCAGTTCACGTTCATATCATTCAATAGTTCTTGGAGACATTAATAGTCATTATTATCGATGAAATAATGATATACTTTAAGTTAAAGGAGGCATGTCGACCATCTTAAATATTTCATGTAGGATCTTGAACAACATGAGAACAATGGATTGTTTTCCATGTGAATTTTTTTGACTTGGGATGTGAATCTACATAGTAATGGCGTTTGCCAATTGTGTGTGTCCATGGGACCATCAAATATCATGGAACAAATTTCCTTGGTAGTGCCTCATAATGGTGAGGAAATTTACTGTTTTTCCAATATTATTGGATATTTCTCATGTTTCATGTATGTTATCTCATGTATTATATCCCCACTAAAATATATAACTAAGATCGAGTAGGATTTTTTTGGACTGGTCTCTTCAATGAATTATTTAAATACATGAATCAGAGGTTTATAAGTATTCATATGCTTCATTTTCTATACAATGGGGTAATGTAGGGGGTGTTATGTGATGCTTCCTATATGAGACTAGGTTTTTTAATGATTAAAAATAAGACAATGTTCTCTTAGGTGTCTAGGAATTTTCCCCCTTATGAGAATAAATATTCAACCCATGATCGAGGGTAAAGGATGATGGGAATGTGTTGAAGTTGTTTCAATATTAAATGATCATAAAATACTTTGTGTGAATTAATGATCATTAGATCATTGAGGTATATATTATCTTAGTTTGGAATGATCCCATGAAAATTTTGTTTGGTAGAGATTCTCTAGAACAAAATATATAGATCTCCCACAACATAGGAATGGAAATGGATTGGCTAAGACATTGTGTAGGAATTTTTGAAGGGATTTTTTTCAAATGTCTAGGGATTCTTGTAGGGAGATGGAAGAGTAAGTGGTCATACATATAGATACTAACGTTGTTGATGGAATAAGATTCTTATAATATTTGATAAGGAATACTTATTTGATATAAAAAGAGGAGGAGTCCATTTGGGGAGACTCCATGTAATATATGATGTATGGTTCTATTTTATATAGTGATACCCTAGATGGATGATCCTTGGTTGGTCTGAATTGGATTTTCCCATGGGAGGCTATTCATTATTATGGTGATGCATAATGGAGTCATTCATGGGTTTCAAAACTCAATTTTAGTGTTACATCCATTATATTATATGATTTTAACTAGTTTATGACATATTTTTTTATTCAATTGTATGAAATAGATGATGGTAGATTTCTATCTTAATTTATGAATTTCTAGCTTGAGATGGTAAGACATCATCTTCCTGGAAGTTTGTTATAGCCCATCGATGTTCTAAAATGGAAATTTATGGTAATAGTATAGAATTTTAAATAGTATTTAGATATGTATTTTGGGAGATATGTTTTTATCTGGGTAATATTGTATTTAATGATGATGTTGGCTCACTTCTTAGCAATCAAGGAGTTGGACGATATATATGACTTGTTGTAGAGGCATGTGGATGGGGTTATGATCTTGAAGGGCATTCAAATGAACATTTTCTTAGATTGAGATTCCTTGTTAACCTCATTAGTATAGAGTGGATTGATATACACTTTTGGAAAAAATTTATGCCTCAATGCATTCTTCCGCACACTGACTGACAAACAAATAGATTGAACTATCTAAATGTTGGCATATATGTTTTGAGCGTACACCCCAAATTTTAGAAGATATTAAGTATTGTAATTAACTTTGGTTTGGTTCTCCTACAAAAATGGATAACACTAATTGATTATAATAACCATATTTGAGGAATTTTATAGGAATTCTTGTCATTATCCTTTGTGTTGTGCCCATGATGGAGAGTCATTAGTTTGGGTACTTTAATACAGAGGGTGATAAATAATGTAAAGATAAATTTTTAAATGATTAAGGTGGAACATGAAATACATAGATCATACACCGATCGGAGGAGAATCTCGTTGGATTTCATTGTTGGGGACTATATGTACTTAAACATTTTCATTATCATGGGAAGATGAGGTTTCGTAGGAGGAGTAAGATTTCTTTCTGGCACGTTTGACCCTTCTAGGTGTTGGGTCATGTTGTAAAGGTATTTTAATGGTATTAATACTCAAATAAGGATAGGATACACAATGTCTCTGGTTTTTCTTAGATTCACTAACATATTAGTGATGGCTCACATGTCATTGTTTGGGTAGATTTAGATATCACAGATGATGTGATGTTACTAGATCGACTGGTAGTGATCCTTGATCAATGAGATATGGGGCTCCTTGGATGAACCATGCTTTGGATTATGTGTTGTGGAGGCATGTTCGGTTGGAGGAGAGTACTTTGGAGTGTGATATGCATATTCATTCCTATTTCCTTATGTTTTTTTGTATTTTTTTGGTATTTATTTGATTATGTGATCACTGAATCTTGTTGTTTAATGAAAATATTATTTCCCCATTGATGAATATATGTGTTAAATAATAAATTATATGAATAGGGTATAATTCAAACCGAATCAAGACTCACTATATTTTTACACATTTTGAAACTATGACGGTGATTGAATGATATCTTGATTTAGAGGTAGGATTTTTATGATTTTTGGAATTATGGATGCTTTGTAGGATAGTTGGGATGGTCATTAGACTGGGCCTTTATGATTTTGAAATGATTTTGGGGGAGATATTCATCATTATCATTGTGTAATATTATGGTAATATTTTATTTGTAACAAGATTATAAAGAGGTATCTCAAATGTTTTTTTTAGGATCCCTCCCTTAATATTATGGTTTGGTAATGATTCTAATGGATGGGAATCATTTTATAGGTATTTAATGTTACCATCTATACAATATAACCCATATCATTGTGGTAATTCATATAATGGTGGTGTTTGGTTGATGTCCTGAGGGAGTTGATGAGTTAATGTTTTATTTGAAACTATGAATTCATCTGGAAATTGTTTTATTGGGAATGAATGTTTGTGATGTTCAATAGAGCAGGTTCCTATGTCATGGATAGATCAAATACCATGTGTAACATTGAGGTGGTGTTTTTAGGGTCATTAAAATTTTAAAATAGTTGTGAAATATATAGACAGGGTTTGAAATGTATTCTCATATGAGATACTGATGAGGGTTTTCTTTTTTCAGAGTAGCTACTCAATAGAGATGGGCAATGACGTGAACTTAATCTTTGTGGTTAGAATATATGGTATGGTAGTTTTACTTTGAATATTGAACCTTTAATTCTTTATTATATATATGGAATATACCTTAAAATGTTTTTATGTGACTTTTACTAGAACCAATGTTTCATGGTCCAATCGTTTATTCCATAACTTCAACATATGTCAGCGCCCCTGCACCATTGTAAGGGCGTTGTGTTGTGTTCTTCTATTTCCCTTGTTTTCATATAAATATATTTTCCCATACAAACACAACATTATTATAGACTTTCCACATGACCCTTGGGTTACACCTAGGTGATTTTTGGAGGCCTTTCACTGTCTTATTATAGAATATGGATTTTTTCATACAAATGAAAATTGATGTAAATTATAAAGTTGTTCCCCTCTCTTAATTAACTATTTATCCAAATATTATTGTTACAGTGATGTATATGATTTTGATATGTGGTTGTTTTGGTTAGAGTCATAGTGGGATATTTATTGGCATGTTGTGTTCTCGGTTGATCAAGCTGTTTAGTTTCACTGTGGTCCTTGGTGATCATATTATTCATTTCCCAACATTGTAAAAAATTATAATTCTTTGTTTGAGGTATGATATTTTTCATATCCCTCTCTTCAACTATATAATGGGGAGACCATTATTTTTATTTACATGGTTTGAAATTTATGCCCTGATAAAATACTTAAAATTATTTGGTTTAATTGAAATTTAAGGGGGGGGGGGTTGCATGAGCTCTACCCATTATTATGGTTTGATTGATATATTTGAACATAATTTCTATTGTCTCTACTTTTTAAATTTTTTGAGAATGAGTATATTATTATTACTATTATATTTTTAAAGCTAGTTTTTCTTGTCTATTTGAACGTACCACATTTGAAAAAGGATAATAATGTATATCCAACAAATAAATTGGTTTTCCATGGAATATAATTTTTTTTCCTTAAATACCGTTAAAATAATAAATTGGGAAGAAATATATATTATAAAACAAATATTGTGATGTGTAGTGGTTTTGATGTGTGGTGGTTGTGATGTGGATGTTGGGATGTGTGGTGGTTGTGATGAGGTAGTTGTGTTGTGAGGTGTTTAGATGTGCTTCTTGTTTTTGAGAGGAAGGTGGAATGAAAAGTAACATTGGGTGGTTGTAACATGTTGTTTAAATGAAGTTATCTTTGATGTAAAATATATGGGTTTTGTATGGTCAATATATGTTGTGTCAATTTAGTTATCTAAATGTGATGAAATTAAATGTTAACAATGAAACTAAAGTTGAATGGGTTTGAATTTAAAATGACTCGTTGAACTAAATTGGGAATTCTGGTTAACATATTAGTTTTTAAATAGAAAATGAATCGTCTTAATGAGGGAAATAGTTATTACTTGTAAAATTTGAAAGCATTTTAACTTGAAAAATGAGATTGAATGAGGATTATGGTAGTGTATTTTATATGTGGTGTAATTTATTTAATGTTATATATAAATGGGAATGTGGTTCTAATAAATTGGAGTGATTTTTTGAGATTTGAAGGTATTATTATTATAAAACCATTGGTTGGTACAATGTGTGTTTTTTATATATTTAATTTACATTTTGTTTTCTATATGTACTATACTAGCATTGAGCACTATGTGCTGACACCCAAATGTTTTGTGGTTATTTATCCCAACATATATGATGATGAGGGAAGATGGATTGCGAAACATCCTTCTATACTCATTATTTTATGTGAGGTTATCACACATGGGTTATGATATATTTTGGTCATATTGTTCCTTTGGTTGTTATGAAGAGTTTAATAAGTTGGTTCACAGTGTGGGCCATTCATGGTAAGATAAGGGCATGAGGTTGATATCCTTCGAGTTCATGAAAACATATTATCCAAGATATGTTTCAGTAGCAGTGGGAGGATGGGGACGTGATCACGAGTTTCCCATTATGTGATTCGTAAGAAGTTATTTCATATGTGTCATTAGGAAGGATGTAATAAACAGTATCATATGTGGTGTTTCTTATGATGTATTTTCTCAATTGTCTTTTGGAAAGCATACTACAATGTTGATGTGTGTTTTATGAATCACAATGTAGGGTAATGACAATGGAAAATTAATTGGAATATGTTATGGGGTATTATTTTTTGATATTTACCATATTATATTTATATACATGGATGTGTTGTTGGGTGAGTATTCCACAGTATCGATGGGAATGGTCAGATGACCTATTTAGGTGCTATAGGTTCTATTATTTATACACATTTTTATTAGAGTCGCGGAGGATTATTATATAGAGTAGATATGTTATTCGTTCCCCATATATATATAAATCACATTTTAGGTTTCTAGGAGGACTATATGGAATATTTCAATCATAAATAACCAAGACTTTAGAGTTTCCACTGAGTTTATAAATTTGGTCATATTTTGGTATTAATTTTAGAGTCATTGTATTTTTTAACTTACACATGTATATTGTTTCGATTTTGGACATTATTATTTTATTCTTCATGTATTTTCACGATGGATAATGTACTATATAATGAATCTATATTATCTACTGCGGATGATGCCTTCCATAAGTGATATTTTTATATCCTTAATGCATTTCTCCTAGACAAAGACTATAAGAAGGTGAGAATCAATGGGTTGGAGGGGGTATTCACTTTTTCCATCATTTATGACCTTGTAGTGAAAACTTTAGATGGATAGGATTGGACATAATAAGTAACTCTTAGTATAGTATAACAACATAAAATGTTATTATAGTAATTTTTTTTATTTTCATAGTGATAACATCATTGATGGGATACTATAGGAGGGAGTAGTATCTAGAACAGATGCACCTAGGGGTAGAAACCCTGAATGGGATGTATTAGGTATTAACTCAATAATCACCCAGTGCAAGATAATGGGGAATAACTACACACATAGTTTGATACTCCCAAAGGATATACATCGGTTAATCACATTCTATATAAAATCCATTATAAATTATTTAACATGTTATGTAATTACTATAAGAATTATGAGAGAACCCAACCTAAGGATCCTAGATTGAATAGAGATTAGTTTTTTTAAATAAAAGCTAATGTGATGGTTTTAAATAGTTAGATAGTTTGAGGTCAGTTGTTTTTAGATAATTTATAATAACGCATTTTAAATGTAAGTTATTCCTTATTACTTTTAATGTATTTTTTGTTTTATTAATTGTAGATGATAAAAGAAAATATTTCTAATGATTTCTGAAATAGAAAATGCAGTTATTTTTACTAACAAGTAACCTAATGGGATATGAACATGAGTTTGGAAGATTTATTAATCCAAAATAAATAGAAATAATTGGAGTTAATAATGAGATAATGGTTGAATTCCCAAACAAATAAAAGAATATAAATATACATTATCAAGAAAAAATATTTTTAAAAAGTCGTTGAAAGAATATATATTAAAATTTCTTCAGGTCAAATATATTGTAAGAGGACCCTTGGGTAATGTCTCAAATAAACTAGAATATTTTTTATCTGTGGTAAAAGGGTTTAGTGAGAATCTAATTTTTGAGTGACTAGAAAGAGATCATTGTACATTGTAAAAAATAATTGTCCACACTGATTTTCCATAATAGTACAATGTCTTAAATATGGGGCACTAGAAAATTATCCAATAAAAAAACCAACTGAATGTGATAATAATAATGATTGGAATATAGTAATTTTATGGTAAATGGAATAATGTAATTTCACTAAAACTACAGATACTAATGTAATTTATTAATTTTTTTGGAGTTATGAACCCTAATAGTCATCTCAATAACTTCGAGTTTTTTATTTTTGTTTTATTCAACCAAATTATTTTCATATATAATGTTTTATAAGGATGTAAAATTTAAAACTAAGTGGATAGATGTTGAATTATTAATAAAAAATGTTATTTAATGAATATTTTATCTATGTGTAAAAATAATATCTAATAGATAATTATTAGGATGTGTATCTTATGAAATCCTATTATCCTTCCATTAGTTAAAATTTATGGGATATTAAAAATGGAATATCACTGTTTACTATAGGTCATGATAAATTTTATGATAGAGAAATATCATCTAATAAGAATCATTAGATCACATATTAGTTAAAGGATAATTTTATAATCTATAGGAAAAATATCTTCCACTATATTGAGGTATTTGATAAATATGGTTTGAGAAAAAACAAATTTCAATTATATTTCTATTGTATGGTAAAAGATCGTTAACTAGTCATAACAATGACAGTGAGCATGAAAAATCATTATAAATTAAATATAATGAAATTTAATTCATATTAAAGCACAAAAATATTTAATTAGTCATGAATAACTAAAATTTCAAGGACACAATTTATTTAATTGGGTTAGAATGTAATGAACAATAATTTTAATAAGTTTTTTCCTTAAATAAAAAACATGCTATTAGTATATTGCACCCAAAATATTAAACTAATATAATACAATAAAAGTTAAATACAAAATCTAAAAAAATAAAAAAATCCAATGATATATGAAATCATTTTAATTAATTTAAAATTAATAAAAAATATTACTAATAATACATAATGTTTTAATAGGGTGTCTTTCAACAAAATCAGTTTTTCTTAATATATTATGTTTTCATATAAAAAAAGATATTAATTTAACATTTGAAATTTTGAAAAATTAATTTCATATTTTAAATAATATTATATTAATTACACTAAAACGATTTCTAGGTATTTTTTTAAAACAATTAAGTTTTATGTGAATTTTAGTAAATAAAGTATGTTAGTAAATTTTTAAATTTTGGACTTTATTAACATATGATATAGAACAAAAATTTATAAAACCTTTTAATTGAATAAATTTTTATTTAAGGAGTAAAATTATAGTTTTTTAAATTATTATTTTGAATTTGTAAAAACTTGGTTCAAAATTTGAGAACAAAAGTAATATTTCATTATAAATAAAAACTGCTTTCTTTATTTTCATTTAATTAATAATTTTAGTGGGTGTATAAAATTTTTCATTTATTTAAAATAAAAATAAATCTAATTTATTTATAAATAATCCATTTATATACTTAACATTAATAAAATATATTAATTTTCACTAAACATAAATTTTTTTCTAAAAGTAATTTTTTTCGTAAAATAGATTTTCTTGTGTTATCTGCACTAATGTTAAATTTTTTTTTCAAATATAATAAATTTAATCTTATATAATTTATATTATATTTGGAATAATTTGTTCCAATTTATTTATTTATATCCATTTTATTTTAAATATGAAAAATAATATTGCAAATATCCTCATTAGTTATAGTGATAATGCTGAAATTGTTATTTAGAAATAATGTTTTCCTTAATATTGTGTAACATTGATCAAATAAATAAATTTATATATTCTAAAAAAATAATCTAATATAATTTTTAAACCAATATAAAAATACATTAAAACTCATTCAATTGGTAACATACAATAAATAATATTAAGAACACTTAATATTAAATAGCCTATTTTTGTACAGAAATGTTTTTCTATATATATATATATATATTAAGTGTTTTAATTTGAACGATATTATATATATATATATATAGAAATTTATTTATATTAAATTAATATTAAATATAGTATCATAACACCGAAATTTGAAAAGGGGGATAGACTATATTTTTAATAAAAGATATGTTACTTGGGTAAAAACTAGTTACCCTCATAAAAACCAAAAAATAATTCAAACAAACAGTGAAAGGGGTAAACGAATTTTAAAATTTTGAAACCATGTACATAAAAAATTTGTTGAGTATTTAGAATCCCAAACAAACCCCGAAGCACATTATATCTATATTTTTTGTGTATTTTACCTGTGAATTATGTAATGATATCATTGGAAATTCAATGATATTAAAAAACATTCTAGTTCTATGTTGTAAAATTGGAAACATGAACACCTATATTCAATGCACATATATTAAATTGCTTCATGAATATCCTAAATTTTTCTCGGTATATAATCCTCCCTCATTTTAATTATCTTTTAGTTACCACAATTAATCATTTTCTCTTTAATTCTAAGTACACATTCATGAGAATGTTCAAGGTACCAAAATGAGAATTACTTACTCCTTAAATTTTATTCCTAATAATTCTCTGGAAAACATACCATAATAATAGTAATATAATGACATATATATCATTATTATATTGAAGTTTTTTTATATAAATTTGAAAACATTATTTGTTTCATTTCCATTAACTTATAAATATAAAGTAATGTTGATTATTACTTATACGGTCTACCGCCACCATCAAGTAACATATTGTATTTTTACATCTTTATTTTCATTATTTATCCCAACCATTAAAAAACTGATTCAAAACCAAAAAAATCTATATAATATCATTATTCCCTTTTTATGATATTATTTAAAAATAAAAAATTTAATAACACTAATCATCCATTTATTTATAGTCTCATCATGTTTCGGTGAGTGTAGCCACCTACTTGAATAATGTTACTAACCTCTATCATGGATGGCTATAGGAAGTTAAATAAAAAATTAAAATTCAATAAGAATATAATGATTATATTTATGTATTTGGATATGATGTATTATGTTTTTTACATTATATTGAAATTTCATTTCCAGTTTCATAAATATGAAAAGTAATTTTACATTTAATACATTTTCATGAAAACATAGGAAATAAATTTATTAAGTAAATATTATATTATAATAAATTTGTAACAAACCATAATTGAAAGGTACCTTATGGAATAATTTCTATTTTTATTTGTATATTTTTTGTAATTATTTTTGTTGGTGAAGTCTCTTTTAGCATTAGGATGGGGTAAGAGGGTTTGGGAGGCCTTTATGTGGTGCATAGATTGTGAACAGTTATGGAAAACCATATAGTCCTCCCTAGGAAACGAAGAATCCTGTTTGAGATGTACAATGGGTGGTACAGAGTTAGTGAATTATTAGATATAACCCTATAAATTCACAAAAAACTAAGTCACTCGAGATATATGTGAAAAAAATAGTTGGGGTGTGGTTTACGAAACCATGCGGCCAAACCATATATGTGTTTATAAGAGGAAGTAATCCTCAAAAAATGGTATATGATTTTGTAAACCATTATACCAAAACATTTAAAATGAATTATTTAACCCAAATATTTATTTTTAAACCCAATACCACCAAAAATATCTATATTTTAAATCATATTACTAGATATCTCAATCCTAAGTACTATAACTATAGTTGTTAGAGATTCACATTACGTCAAACCAAAATTTCAGTGAATGAAGAGGCTTTCAGCCATGAGATTTCATGAAATTTTATGACTATTATCCATTCTTCCTCTTATTTTTAAATCATTCCTATTAATATTTGGATAACATTATATCATTGATTTTATAATTAGACTGCTGAGTTTTAGTAAGATACACTAGGAGGAATATTGATCTATGATAGAGGAGAGAACAATATCTTGAGAAATTTTATCTTATTCTCAATTAGACATAGACTATTAATAGTAGATGATCTTCTTAGGTATTAATTATTTATTCATACCATTTTATTGTGGTTTACTTTTCATATAGTTATTCTATAGTTTTTTGATGGTGTAATGAGGATAGATTTTGGGATGTTTGTGGTGTAACATCACTTGGGTGATGATTATTCATATTGGAACATTGTTTCAATTGGGTTATGGATATCATAACATACATAGAATATGTAAAATGTATTTAAATTTATGAATTTTGTGAGAGTGAATCCCCATGATACAAATTCATGATTTTATTCAATTTTGGTTTAGATTTATAGACACGTGAGATCATTCAATTATATTATTCTTATAAAGAAGTGTATTTGCAATGTAATTCATAATTGACATTATATTATTACGATTTAACTTTTTGGATCAATGGGATATACAAATGTAGATTACTTTTTATTATAATTGATTAAGAAAGATAGAATTTACATGATATTTGACCCATTAGAGGAAAGTGTAGATGATATGATGTATTTCCATAGAGCCATGATATTTGGTTGATGTGTGGCATTGGATGTCACCAAAAAATTGATATTCTATTGACATGTGGTGTGTGGATCTGCCAATAGTTTCGAATTACATCGAAATAGTTATTCCCCTTAATTTAGGTCATAGTTTTTAAATATTGGAAAATTCAGAATTATGATCAACTCAATGAGTACATTTGGTAAATTATGAATATCTTTATAGAATAGATCCAAAGAATTTATTTTTGGTTACCAAGGAAATGAAATATGAATTCATAAGAATGGTTTTATTTTATTTACTCGTTCTCTGATTATCTTTATGGAATACACTTTTATATATTTTACACTAATGATAATGATTTTTTGGTGGATCTATACTAGTTTTTATACCCACACCCTCGAGGAGATTCGTGATTTGTGTGTTGATTTTACGATTAGGGACCTAAAAAATGAAATCATCCCTTTAGTGAGGATTTGACATTGAAATTGATGAAAATATGAGGTAATTTTCTATCCATCATTGGGTCTTTTGTTTTTTTTCTAAATGTAATTTAGCTTCCATCAATTTTTGACCATTAATCCACCTCTTATTGGTATCCTTTATTTTTTGGATTGAATGACTGACATATCATTTTGTTATTCCATGGGCCGACACAGTTTCACTTATCTCAATTTTTGTGTTCTATGGATTATTTATTTCCCTTATTATTTTTATGATTATTATTATTTTTTTACCATTTCTTACCATGTATTCAATTTTAGTTGTTTTCACCTGTGGTATAGTCTCCCCAACATTCCCTTCAATAACTATAGCTAGTCTATAACATCTTTCATATAGTGAAGAACACATGAGGATTTGTTTAACTACATACTGATCTGGGTGATTTAGTTTAAGATGTTTCAAATTGAATAATAGGACTCACATATTTTCTTTCATTTTCCATAATATGGGATTTGAAGGTTTAGAGATAGGATGGTTGCGACTTAGGTAATGTAATTATTTCATTTTTTTATCACAATAGAGTGAACCTAAGGGATTCAAGGAAAGTGGGATTTAATTAATTATTTCATATAGATACCATTGATTTATTATAGTTGGGATGACGCATATGATTTTGGTGTCCTTATTTGTGGGATTATGGGTTCATTATTCTATCATGTATTACCACATATGTTTAAATGGAATGGGCCTATTTTTTTGAATTAGATTGGTATCAATTAATTAAATACAATTTTCATTATGTGATCTGTACATTATTCGTATATTATTAAATAAATTTAATTACATAAATGACAGAATACCGACTATATATTTCATATATTTATGTGGATAATATATAGCTACCACAATCATTTCTTCATCCATGGGTGGTGCTAAGTGGGTTGTACCATGTTTTCATGGCTAGACTCTTAGGATAAGTCAATAGATTTATTTTCCTTTTGCGTGAATAGAGAATATTAAAGGATATATGTATTCAACATTTTCAATATTTTTTTTCTTTGGGAATTTATGAAAATTACACCCAAAAAAATTTCTTAAGAAAAAACCAAAGAAATCATATAAGAATGCTCATGTGAGTGGGGATTCCGCTATTGTACCACCTGTTATACCAGTGTGTAAAACCATGAATGATCCCATTTCTTCTCCAAAATCTCATTCCATAGTACTTATATAGATCAATATCTTATAGATATTATTAATGACGTAGTGGAAACCTTATAGAATTAGAAGGTGATTCCTTGGGACCTTTTAAGAGGTGGTGGGGTGATATGATGAAGGCATAGTGCAACCAGAACCCTTACAGTTTGGAGACATTATAGTGAAGGTGGGTGGAACGTTCATTAATAAGGATCACAAATTTATTAACTCATTTTTTTATCTTATGGAAGATGTATACCAATTTTTATTTCCAAAATATATCATTTCATTATTGTCTAGGAGGGGGATTGAGGTTGAAATAAAACTCCATCATAGAGAATAACCTATATCTATTTCACCTTAAAAATAACACAATGTAATTTGAATGTTCTTAATGAATAAATATGTGACCAATAATAAATGGTCTTAATTAGACCAAGAACATCTCCTTGGGGTTTCTTAGTATTATATCTAAAAAGGTGAATAGTAGTATTCATGTTTGTTTAGAATATTGGATTTGGAATCATTTTACAACAAATAAAATGTACCATTTAAATGGATTGATGACCGATTTTATCATCTAAGGAGAGCATGGTGTATCAATTTTTTTGATAAATGACATTTTTATAATTTTCAGTTTGTTAAATAGAAGTAAATACTAAGTAAAACATTTAAGGGAACATACAGTTGTTTGGGTTTCTTGTTTTCGAATTTCAGATAAAAATAATCCAACAGTGTTAATGAACCTTATAAATTGAATCATTGACCAGTACATGATCTCCTTTATAGTTATTTTTATAGATGAAATCATAATATATATGTATATATTTAAATAACATAGAATTAATTATAGAAACCATGATATTGTATGGAATTTACTTTGACTAAATTATTTAAATGAAAAGCTCGATAAATTTCACATTTAAATCCATGAGGTGCATCTACACAGATATATGATTTCTAAGGTGACGGATCCTTTTAATATGATAACAGAAAGGGATGTTATTACATGGGAACAAATGAAGAACTTGTTCATGATTTTAATATTTCTTGTACTAGCTAGAAATTACAGGTTATAAATTAATGAATTTTCTCATTTTAAATAACTCATGACCAACGTTTCCAAGATGGGATAAATATTTAATGGTTTGATTAGTGAGAAGAATCATTTGTAGAACAGAAAATAAAACTATATTATACTCTAATTATAATTATTCATGAACTCATATTTGGGTACCGAGTGTATTAAAATTCATTTGGGGTTGGTTCTAGAGATATCTTGGTTTTCAATGAATAGGTAGTTGGATATGAGTCTTTCCAGTAATAACCTCATAAGAAGAATTACCTTTCCCATGAACCATATTTTACTATAGTTGTCCATGAATTGATGTTATGGTGAAATTACATAATTGGTGATTAATTTCTCATATATTAGTACAATATGAGTTTTTTAATATAACTTCTCCTAATGTGGAATGAATATTATTCAGATTCATTAGGTATAGAAAAAAATAGAAATTTGGGATGTTGTATACTTCTTGAAAAGGGGAATTATTTATATATTCTCTCAGAAAGATGATAAACTAACTTGTAGAGAAAATCATATGTATAGTATAATCTAAAGTCCTCAAAAGGATACTGGTAGGTGGGAATGATTGAGGTTAAGTGAGAAGTATCTTTATCACCTTTTATGATTACATCCTCAATAAAAGAGTGAGTAAATTTCAGTATTGAGAGTTGTCCATATTGTATCTTGAATGTTTGGTGGAATACAAATTTTTTTGGGATGAAATGTTGACATTTTGTTTTAATTTATATACATAGAAGATTATTGGTTATTTTTTCTATGAGTCTGAGCTGACGAGGGACTCTTAGGATTCGTAGTGGGCAATATAATTTGGTTTAACCTAGATATATCATTATATCATATGAATATTATAGTGTCCTGACATGACGGTGGACCTTATGGATAAGTGTATCATTATTTGACCTAATTTTGGATGAAATCAAATAGTTCGTAACCTGGTGGGTTACTTTAGACACTTCTGGTGACTATGTTGATGTGGGATAATGTGATAATAGACTCTATCATAGGATTTCCCATAAACTCAAGCAGATAAATTTTTATAATGGAAATATTTTAGTAGATGACCAATGTGGATCATTTATTGGTAATTTAGGAGACTAATTAGGTGGATGAGTTAGAAAATATCAATATTTAAAATATTTAGTAGCTGTATGGGGTGAATTCAAAAATTGTTTCTGAAACTAATGAACATTTTACTTCAAGATTTTGTTAAGGCTAGCAGACGGTGACGGTGGATCAGTTGTAGCTATGTAAGAGCTACCATCCCTAAAGTGAGAGGTATTATAATAGGATGTTACAAACCTTCGAAGATGTACATAGGGAATGTTTTCTTGATTTTATAGGATTATGGGATAACTATTTTTCCTTGAAATAGTTAACCCATAATAGAAGCTTCTAATACTCGATTCATATGGATCTATTTGAGGATTTATAATTATATCCATGTCATTCACAACTATGTTTGAATGAGTGGGTGAGTCTTCATTGTTTTGAAAAAATATGATGCAAAAGTCCTCTAAATGGGTGTATTTCATTTAAAAGATGATAATTATATCCCTTCTTGATGAAAGATCGTATAACATCCAAAGGAAATGACATTTTTTATTTTATTTAGGGTGACCGAGTATTCTATTTGTTATACATAGGTTGGATAATCAATGATTATTGATGTATGGGGAATTCACGCTGTAGTTTTTTGACCACATAAGATTGGAAAAGACATCGGAAAAGTTGGATATCATTGGGACATGTCACCCTCATTTTTGTTATGCAGAATGTGTTCCATGTGTGTTTACATCATAAGTATGAGATCAAAATTTCTTATGTCAGCAACAATGAGGACGTTGAGTTGGAAGGAAAAGAATCTTTTTTTGGAGTGACTTGTATGGATTTTGGATAGGATGTGAGAAGGTGGTTAGGGGGATGACAATACCACTATTTTGAGTTACATGGACGAACAAATGTATTCAAGAGTTTACATGAGTGTGGGAATCTAATGTGTAATATCAATAGCTAGATTTTTTTAGTAGGAACTCTAGGGAAACATGTTTTAAATGATAAGCCTATATATTTTAATATACTAGTATACCAAGAATTTTGTGTACCTTACACCTTACTTTCTACCCATTATTTAGTCTGTTTGAGTTATAGTTTTCTTGGGTGATGTATTGATTATATTTTAGATGGTTTTTTACTTCATTAAGTAGTGCATGGTTTTAAAAAAATTAGGTAAAACTATGAGATAGTCTGAAAAAAATTTGTATCTTCATAGGGATTTATAGTGGGTGGTTCATGGTTTGAGCACATTTTGAACTAATCCTATCAATTCCATAGAAAAATAATTTAATTAAGAAATGTTAAAAAAAATTGGTTCATGGTTCTCCAATAAATGTGACCACATAGTTTGGTTCAATAAAAGTGAATGAAATAATTACATGGTTGGGGAATGATTTATTAAACCATGTTACCGAAATGTACAAGGACTTTTAATTAATCTAATAATTGGGTTTTAAAATAAAAAAGTCAATGAATCTGCTCATTTTTTCTCTAACATATGGTTTTATTGATCTTAGACACTCCAATAAATGTTTTTTTATTATCCTCACTCAAAAGTATGATTATAGAGAATCTATAGGCTTTTGGTAGTTGGAATTCAATTACTGTGACCATTGTTTTTGTTGTTATTTAGGATCCCAAAAATCATTCCTCTTCATCCACATATGAACCTTATATACTTAATATTATTATCATATAAAAGATTTATGGTATGATTCAATGAGGGAATTTGTGACTATTTATAGAGATGGAAACCAGATATAGAGAACATACATCTTCTTCTTGAATAGTCCTAAATAACTGATAATAGTTGATCTCAATTTGTATATCCAATTTAGTGATTCCATTTTGGTATGGTTCCCTTCACAAATATTGAACCTAGATTTATCATTTTGTTTAATGGTGATCGAGCTTGATATATTTTATGTGAATCATGATTTGGGTATAAATTATTGACATCAGAACATCTTTATGCTTGATGTAGGGAGTATTTACAATACATTTCTTATTTTAATATTTTTAGAATGATCATGTGGGGTAATTTTGTGGAGGCATGAGGCATATGGTTTCTATTATTCACATGTGGTATTCTTGTGTATCATTATGAGACCTATGCTTTATATAATTCACATGTGGTGTGTCCATAGCCCCTTGAGACTTATGCTTAATATTACCGTCATGTATGTGTGAATAGATTTCCCCAACGATATGATATTAGGTCTGTTTTTTGTGGCATGATGTGGAGATTTGATAGTGGGTCTTAATATGGTGTGTCACATCCCAATTACTATGAATTGGTTTGACATGATTATTTACATTAATGGTAGGTTAGGATATCCCTTCAATGAGGATGTGAAAATAAGATCAGTTGCATGAGTTGGTTGGGAAAATGTACTAAATTCCCTCCTGAATGGAGCTGAAGTATGTACAACCAGTCTTAAAGGCCCCAACATATGTGTACATATGTATAATAGCTTGTTGTTTACTTGTGGTATGAATATTGTAATGTAATTCATTTTTAAATATTTTTCAGTTATGATATAACATTTTTTAGTTCTATACTTGGTTCTATACTCACACCCAACATGATCATCTCAGTGTGTATGTAGATTTTATGATCAAGGATCTTATAATGCAAAAGTGCCTTATAGTTTTTGGTTGATTAAGAGAAGTAGGATGGTGATACTTAATGGTGGGGTAGACTCTGGGTCTTATATTTTTGTTTTTGAAGGTTTCTTAGTTATTTTTTATTTATTTTACTATATTGACCTAGTACTTTTTTGGATACATTATTTTTGTTGGGTTTTATGATTATCTTTTTATATTTTTATAACATGAGATGAAACACTTATCATATATGATATTATCTATAGATTATTAACTTCCCTTATTATTGTTTTTATTGGTTTCAATTGTTACATTTAAATCTATTTTTTCTTTTTATTAGGTTATAGTATCCTAATATAAACTTTAATCCCCTCATAGTTAGGCAGAAGATTTTTTCAAAATGGGGGTGCATATGAAATTATGTATCACTCTGGACCGAACATTGGGATTCATGACCGGGTGTTAAAAACTGGTCCTAATTAAAAAATCTTTCTATAAATATAGTCTGTAATATTGTATCTAATAATCATTATTTGATTATAAATGATGTTAAAAATGTACACCGAGGGAATGAGGATCATGATAAGTGTTTATTTTCTCATGTTTTCACCAC
The DNA here is from genome assembly GCA_963277665.1 of Viscum album. Taxonomy (NCBI): domain Eukaryota; kingdom Viridiplantae; phylum Streptophyta; class Magnoliopsida; order Santalales; family Viscaceae; genus Viscum; species Viscum album. The sequence goes on along the minus strand of OY728125.1, from coordinate 1,463,255,412 downwards.
ATGAGATATATATTTAATCATACACTATGTTTTATTTATAATATTATATTTACCAAAATTTTGAAATATTTTTTTTTGAATTATACTATATATAAAAATATTAACTATTTTATTCCAATTTCCCTCTCTTATTGGGTTTTGATTATAATATTACCAAATCTTTAATGGTTTCATCTAACCAATTTAAAATTAATTTGGTCATAGTATTTATTTGTTGAACATAATTTTCAATCATTCTATAATCCTTAACTTACCATATTTTATATATTATTACCTATTGTTCTTGAGGGGAATTACTTCTCACCATTTATAACCAGTTCATGGATAAATGTTTTTCTAAAATTAAAGTAAAATATTTGTAATAATAACTATTATTCTTACCAATTATTTTTTTTCCATGTAAATGTTTTTTCCTATAAAAATTGATTCATTTAATGAACATAAAATTTGTTTTTTATTTAATATTCCTCATATATTCAATTAAATTTTTTATAAATTACATTATTTTAACATACTTTTGACATGAATCTCTATTCTAAAATATCTTAAAAGATTAATAAAGTAATTTTATTTAATTATATACCACTAGGTATTTGTTTTATTGATTTTAAATTTCATTTCACATAGCATTTATTTGGAACATTTTATAATATGGCTTCCAAAATAATTTGATTTAAATTATAAAGAATTTTATTTTAATTGTAATTTGTACTCAAAGTAATATAAAATTGTTTAAAAAAATTTTATAAAATTTTTGAAATTTCACACATATTTTTACTCCAAGGTTTATATTTGAAGAATATTAGTTTTGATCCCACAGTATTTTTTATAATTATATTACACTTTTGGGAAAATGAGATATTTTATATCAATTACTTTCTTAAGATCATGTTATGTGTTGTTTTTGAAAATTTTAGGCATCATATTTATTTTTTCCATTGGTTGTTTGAGATATGATGGTATTAAAGATCATATATTTTCCTAAAATTACTTTTATTATGTTTATATCAAATACTATATTCATTTATGTAAATAATCTTATTTGTTCACACTAGCATGGGAATAATGAGTTTCTCTCATTTTTAGGCATGTACATAATGATCTTTTTCACATAAGCATGGATTTTTGAATTTATAACAATGGTTTTCCTAAAATTATGCTTCTTCATTAATTAAAATTAATTTCTCATGATATTCCCCAATTTAAAACGCATTTAAATTTCATGATATTCCATGTTTTATTATTATGCCTTGTTTTTTAAAGTATTCCATACTCTTATGCCATTATCACATCTTCTATGTTTTTTGATATGTATTTTAATTGATGTCATAAATATTATTATTCATTAATGTCTTTTATGATCATAGATAATTTTATCATGTTTTTTTTATCATATATGGTCTTATGATCTTTTAGTAAGATATTTATCTTCTTTCCCAAATTCTTCTTCATGTTTATGATTAGATACATTTCAATAGGTTTTTCCATTACTTGTAATTTGATCTCAGACATTTATTATGGTTAAATTCCACAAATATTTTATTATCATATTTTCAATAATATATATGTATTCTATTTTGGAAACACAAAATTTCCCTTTGCCTCAATTAAAAAACATAATTTTTTTTGTTAGCTGATGTAGGTTTTCTAAAAAATTGTAAAATATGTTTATTGTTTTTCTTTCCAATTCTATATATTTTGTACCTTATTCATAGAATTTTATTAATTATATTCATTTTCAAGGTCCCATTTTGTGTAAATTTTTTTGTTAAAAAATAATGACTTAATATTATTCAGACCACTAACTGAAAAATAATTGTTTTAGGGGATTTACAAGTTCATTTTTAGATTAATGTTATAAAAATATATAAATTTGTTTTGTATTATTTTACTTCTATTTTAATCAATCTCAATAGAATAGATCTATTTATGGAGTTATGTTTCATTTATCTCCCTAAAAATTATATTACCATGTTTCTTCACGGTGATAAAATTTTGTAAATTAACTTATCCATGTCATGAATTCTACATATACTGTAACATTTGAAATGTTATATAACATATTCCATTTTTATTGGATAATAGTTCATGATGAATAATTTATTTCTAATTGAAATGATATTTTTAGTTTTTAATTAATTAACTAGTGGGTTTGAAATATGCATCCAACTTTTTAGATAAAAGTATATATCTAATGTTAATACTATCAAATGTGAGAAGTGATGCTCGATTTACTACAGGATGTGGGTAGTGTCTATAACAACCCCAAATCATAACAATGTAATTTAGCTTCTTATAATTTCGTTATATTTTTCAATATACTATAAATCACATGAAAAACATTATTTTAACCTTACATGTATAGTATAAATTGGAATTGATAATTAAAGATATTAAATGCTATAAAAATAAAAAATAATGTAACTAAGATATGTCAATTTTGATATACTCGACCAATCAAATTAATTGAAATCATGAACAACACTATAGAAATGAAGAATAATATAAGTAATAAAAAATTCATCATGAAATTTAACATTTAAGAAACCTCAAAAGAAACTAAAATTTAATGAATAATGAGTGATATATGAGATATTTATAGAAATTTTGGAACCCATATGACCGTTACAAATATGACCAATGGAAAAGTAACACAACCATTGCAATTGTAATATTGACATTATGATTAGTCACAAGTATATTAGAATAATATCCTCACATATTGAAGTATAAAAATACAATTTATGTCCCTTATATAATAAAAGCATGGCATATTTTTATCCTAAAAAAATTAAATGAATGTTTTAAAAATTAAAAAGTCAACTTTTGTATTTTTGTAAAACATATATGTTTGATTTTATTTTTATTAAAAAAATTATTTACATTAATTAATGTATATTTTCATTAAAATGTTTTATAATTTAATATTATGATTAATTACAATGATAATATAATTTAATGAGACCATAGTTAATTTTTCAAAGGATCGAAAAATTGATAATAATATTTAAAATGGTATTTTCAAATAAATTTGGATTTTATTTAATAATTAAAAATGTCTTATTCGGAAAACTAATTTCATAAAATATGATTTAATTTTATGAATATACACGTTGTCAAATAATTTAAGTGAATTTTTGGTATTTTTCTAATATAGTTGAATTTATGGTGAATAGTGAAATATGGTAATTTATAGTATCCCACATTATACACAAAAAAATTTAAACTTTGAGTCATAGATGATGTAATAAACAATTATTGTGAAATAAACTGAATAATTTATTATATATGTTCATAAGAACCTATAAAATTGGTAGTTTTGATCAAAAATAGTAATCTAATGAAAATAATTTTAAAAAATGCTCTACTCGTCCCCCTATAAATACCAAACATCAAATCCCCTTCTCCCTATACCTTCTAAGCCATTTATCTTGACAATTTTTTCCCATATTTCATCCTAATTCTATAACCTATTTCCTAGTGTTGTTGTATCATCAGAATACCTATCCATGGTTCCAGAGGTGTAATGGGAAATGTAATACACTCAATAGAGTCCTTAATTTTTGTATTCCTCATCATCCTCCAAAATAATTCCATTAATAATGGAATTATATATCCAGTACCATATATATATTCTTTAGTTTTTTGTTTATGAAAAATTTATCATCAATCACCTTCTGTTAAAATTTTATTTTAAAAATGAAATTGTCATTTTTATTATGTTGGATAACCATATTCGTCAACGATGAGCTTTTGTTTCCCACAACCACCTTCATTTAAGGTTTAAATTAACATATAATCGACTAAAATGACCTATGTGTGTATATTATATATTCATCAACTTTCTGGATTATATAAATTGAAACAACATAAAATAAAATAGAACTAGTCCATTTAGATCTATAAAACATCCAAAAATAAAGCAACCTTATAAAATTGATATTTTAACAATTAGTTACTCGTATATCAGGGAAAATATGACTAAATGAAGCCATATAAGTTTTAGGAAGGTCATGAACTCAATTTTATATAACTTCTGGAGTTGTAGTTCTATTTTAAAATAAAATAATTAATTATCCCCTAGTGATCTGTCCCTGGATCCATGAAACCAAATCCCTTAGACGTGTGAAATAAAACCTTATAACTCATAAATATTGTTATAAATGAACTTAAAAAATTTATCTTAAATTGTATTTTAACGGAAAATGTTTTTTGATTAATTAATAAATATAATTTAATTGTCTAATATATTAACCTAAAGTATAGAATGATTCGATAACACATGTTGAACGATCTCTTAGAACCACATTCTTATAATTCTATGATCTTATGATTATATGAAAATCTCTATTTTTATATAGGATTATTCATGTTATTTTATTATTTACAATATCATTTTATTTTATACGGCTATTATATTTTTCATCTCAATCATGTTTATCCTCTTTCAAGGAATTATATCACGACCCTTTATTTTATGTACTCTCTAGGATATACTATGTCATTTTTGGAGCATAATGTGATTTTGGAGCTCATTATTGAGATGATATAAATACTTTTTTTAGTTTCATGTTATTGTTTTATGTTCCTAGTATTAAAAAGAAACTAGATATTTGATCCCTTCAGTCATATTTAATGGATAATTATGTTAAAAATCATTTAATAAAATTTTTAAAAGGATTGGCTTAATATAGTTGGGATCATAGGAAGGACCATTTGTTTCTGGAGATTAGGAATATAATAATTTATTATGAACCCAATATAAATGTCTATGTGAATACAATAAATTTTTTTATGTATAGATATAGTGGTTTCAATTCAATTATATCCATATCTAGATAATACAAGTAGACTTGGATTTAGAATAGTTGTACCTAGGGGTAACAACCATAAAAAGGGTGAATGAGGTACTTTATCAATCACTGCATAATTAATTAAATGGATGCCTTACTACCCCAATGTTATTTATACTATTGAAGGAGGGTATAATCAATTATGGAAAATAATCAATAACGTAAATTCTAATGAGTAATTTGATATGAATTCATGATTTTGTTTCATTAAATACTTTTCATGAACTCTTCATGTTACAATTGGGAGGTACTTCTTCATAATCAATCAAATGGAAGATGAGATTATTGGGGAATATATGTAAAACATCACAAGGCTTTCATGTGTTAAGTCAAAATTCTTCATTTGATTTTTATATATTTTTTAGAAATAAAAACTATTTTTATATTCTATTCTCTAATAAATGAATTAATTTTAATATTGACTATGTTACTCGTACTGACTATGTTAATCGTACTGACTATGTCAATCATACTTACTCGGTCAACTGTACAGACCTAGTCAATTTTATAGACTCTACTAATTGTAGAGACCCAGTCAATCGCATTGACTCTATCAAACGTACTGACTCTCTCAATCGTACTGAAACTATCAATTGAACAGGCAGTGTTCATCGTACTCACATTGCCTCATATCAATACATTACACTTAGTAATAAAAATAATACTCATGTTCTACTAGAATAACATACATTATATTAATCTATTATCAAAACACATTCTCAATATTAATCATACTCATGTTATCATTCTAATATACATATAGTTTTAACCAAAACGATGTCATGGAGTTAGTATTAAACTAGTCAAAATGATGTTTTGTTTTCTATTTCAATATGGTCGTTACAATTCCATGTGTCCAAGGCCCTACGAATTTTCTGGTGAAATATGACCATTGGAGAAAATACAACCATTAAAACCAGAGGCCTATAAATAATAGGTCATTTTAAACAGGGAAAATACGATTGATCAATATTTTATTCATTCATGTTATAGAGAGATACGATGTGGCTTCTCTATTTCTTTGTGCTAATGATTTAGAATTAAAAAATGTGAATGACTCGTTCTTAAATTTTGTATTTAACATAGTGATTTGTTTTGCTTCGTGCATCTGATCAGGTGATAAGGACCAAGGGCTGCGGGGGATAGGCAGATGGTGCGACCGATCATCATATCAAGGGATTTTATGTGTTAGAAAGACAGATTTACTGATTTACTATAAAATCAAGGGATTTTGTGGATATCAAGACGAACATGTCGATCATCATATCAAGGGATTACAAAGGTGGAGGTAAGACATACCTTCCATCCTAAATGAAAGGCTACCCTTCACTTTGGGATAAAATACTTGTAATACTTTAACATTTTTTATTTTTTTATTAGAATGATAATTGTATTATTTATTCATTCATTTCATATTATTTCAATTGTAATTATTTTAATTACAATTCTTTTTTTAAACATTATATTAAATGATTCTATACACTGTATAGTAAAATATCTTTCATTTGTATAACTGTGATCATTGTAATCAATTAGAATATATATTTTTTTACCTTACTTATATTTTTAAATCATATCATATCATATCTTTTCGATCGAATACTATTATGGTAAATTTCATTGGTTCTTAATTGTATTATTTTAATATCTCTTAGACTAAGTAATTTCTTATGAGTTTAAATACAATGTTTTTAAGCTTACCATTAACACCCCTCTTGTATTGTTCTATCTAATATACTTATATATTTATACTATTGTCCAAAAATTTGCATCATAGGAGGTTTCTATTATTTTGTAATCTTCCTTTATTTCTTTTGGCAATACAAATATATTTCTTTAACAAATATTTTCATGATAACTACATAAAACAGTAAAGTGTGGAGTGTAAAAGCATTGTTTTATTAGAGAGTATGAATGAATATTGGATCAATATAAAATTTGAGTCCAACTAGGCCTCCTATATTTGATGGGAATGATTATCAGTAATGGAGAGATCAAAGGAAGACATTTTTTATTAATACTGGAGTGGACAACTTTATTATGCTTAATGGATGTTATAAATTTTTTTAAAATGAAGTTAGTACTTTCATTAATCAAGAATTATAATATCAAATGAATTACAAGGAACATAATACTTTATTAAATTCAATGAACCAGAATATATATATATCCAAATGTCATCCTATGAAGAAGAAAATTGTATTTGGATGAAATTGGATGACACACTTTATGGTACATCTAATGTTATAGAAACAAGTAGATCAATGATTCGAGAACAATATCATGGGATTCTTTTTCCTTACGAAGAACAAGTATTTATGGTGAAACAAGGATTTTTGAAAATCATCAATAGATTAAAATATATGGGAGAAAAAGGCCTTTAAGATTAAGTGATGGGAGATATGATTAATGATATATTTCCAAATGAATAAGAATTGAAAAGGTTAGTATTTGATGAAAAGAAGAAGGTTAATCAAATAAATATTTATGTGTTATTTGGAATGCTTCTACAACACATGAAAAGAATGAAAAGGTATGTAAATTCCAATAAGAAGTAGACTATAAATGGAAGTATATATTTTACTACAACATCCAATGATAAGAAAACAGAATGGATGATAAGATCAATATAAAACAAAGCTGTTATATATGAATTAAGTGATAGTGAGCAATATAAAATTGAGATAAAAATATTCCTCGAAGAAAGAATGACATTCAATACATATTCAAAATGAAATATAGGAAAGGCAAGAAAGTATCCTAATTAACTTTTTAGAATTAAATAAAGCATGTAATATTAGACCTAAAAATAAAATAAAGAATGGAGAAACATTCTGAAAGAAACAAGTAAAAATATTACAAGACAAAGACAAATTATTTCATGAAGGAAAATGGTAGTTGGAGTGAAATTGGTGGTTACTAATCAGACAAGTCTTTATAATATGATCCTTCCGGACATTGGATTGTTGGACTCATTGACAGAATATCTTTTGAAAATCATTGATTCATGACTAAGGTACACAATGTTGAATATCTTACAATGTTGTCTCAAAATTTTAATTACTCTAACGAGAAATAACGTCACTCTTCGGATAACGAGTCTTCCTCAGTAGAAGAAAATTTACCTTCTTTTTAAGAAGTATCTTGATATTAAAAATTACATTAGAATGAAAATTCTATACTCAATAATAACGTTATAATGGAAATTCTTGAATGATTGTTCTTATAAAAGAAATATCATATCATTCAAATTATATTGATAAGAAACTTTTTTATTTTTAAGATATTTCAAAAAAAAACATTTGGATGTAAATTATGAGATGGATAGTCATTCTAAGTATTTTGAACAAATTATTTTAATGAAAATCTTTTTAGAAATGAAATAAAATTCCAAAACTATTTCTTGTGAGAATGATAATTTAATCATTAGAATAAATTATTAAATATTTTCTCTTATGGAACTTTTATCTAAATTCAAAATGTGAGAAAAAGATTTTGATAATATGTATTCTCTAATTCATCCTCTTAATAATAGTTCTCTAATTTGTTACACTTACTCAAAACCATCTTTTAGTCCTAACTATTTGGTTCCTCAAAGTTTCCCATTCTATATTAAATGTCACTATTGTGGACATTGGGAATGAAATTGTTCTCTTAAAAAAACTGAATCATTATTATATTTTAAATATCATTTTCAAAAACAAATATAGTTTCCAAATTTTTTATAATATATCATTTCTAGATCCAATCAAGTTTGGGTTTTGAAAAACTAATTGTTTCTTTTTCTTGAAAACAATATGTGTACCAACAACAAGGAAATTTGGTAAATGGATAGTCGTTATTCTTGACCCATGTCTAGAAACAAATATTTCTTTGAAAATATTATTGAAAAAAAATGTGGAAATGTCACATTAAGATACAATTCTCAAGGAATGATTGTTGGTATAGTTAAAATGGTTTTCCCTCATAACATTTTATTTTCAAATGATTTTTGTCAAATGTATTAAGAATTACCTCATTTTTATAAGTCAATTCTTTGATAAATGATACCTTATGAATTCTTGGAATGATATGTGTTTAGTTCTCAATTCCAAGGATAAATTATTTCTATATTCCCACAATCATGAGAATAAATACACTATTATTTTTTAATACTTCTAGTGCCAAGACTTACCTTAATTAAGTGAAATGAGAGAAAATATGGCTTATGGAAAATAAGGTTTGGACACTCTAACATTAAAAACAATTGAAAATATTAAACAAAAAAACTTGTTATGGATCTACCAGATCTAAAGTATAATTATTCAAAGGCTTTTGATCCTTGTAAATATGCAAAGTAACATAAAACTAGCTTTAAATCGATCAATGAAGTTTCAACATCTAATGCATTACAACTAGTGCACATGAATCATTTCAGTCCGACCAAAATTGGAAGCATTGGAGGAAAATAATCTATATTTGGTTAAGTTGATGACTACCATATATTTACATATGTCAATTTTCTAGAACATAAATATGAATCATTTATCTATTTTAATAATTTTAGAGCCCAAGTTAAAAATGAGAAAAAAATACCACTGATAACTATACATAGTGATCATGGTAGTGAATTTTAATATTCCAATTTTGAAACTATTTGTAGTAAGGGTTTTATTACTCATAAATTTTCAGCTCCAAGAACCCCTCATAAAAATTGTGTTGTTAAATTAAGAAATTTTATTATTCAAGAATTGACAATAACCATGTTGATTGAATACTCAATTGTTATGAATTTATGTACTAAAGGTGTTAGTAATACATGTTATATAATAAACTGTTTATTAACTAGAAGTGTTCTTAATAAAACACCTTATAAATTATATACTATAGGAAAACCTAATGTTTTATACTTCAGAGTGTTTGGATGCAATGTATTCATATAGAATATATAAGAAAATTAACATAAATTACCACCCAAATATAATGAAGCAATATTTCTAGTTTATTCCACAACATCTAATTCATATAGTGTTTTTATCAAAAACTCATAAACTATTGATGAAACATTAGATGTTAAATTTGATGAAACTGGCCCCTTTGTTTTTAAACTATTCTGACATACATCAAATGATGTATTTTCACAAAATAATTATGAACCTAAAATTGAAAACTCATCTAACAAGGGGAGTAATAATGAAAATGATTCTGAAACATTTACCCTAGAAGGATTTCTGTATTATTTTGATGAAAAGGTTTTCCAAAACCCAAATCAATTGTATCACAAAATTCAAACTTTTGATAATATCGTTGGTGATATAAATCAACCTGTAAGAACTAAAAAATCCTTCTGAAATGAAATAGAACAGATTTTTTTCTATCACAATTTGAACCTAAAACTCAATGTGATGGCTTAGGTTAAGATGATTGGATTAAATTAAAGAAAAATGAACTAAACGAATTTGAATAGAATCATGTCTGGAAATTGGTTGAAAGACATAAAAAACAACTATAATTTGTGTAAAATTGGTTTTTAGAAACAAATATTATGATAATGGAGTTATTATAAGAAAAAAGGATGTTTTTTTGCCAAGGTCTATAATCAACAAGAGGGAATAGGCATTGAAAAAACATATTCTTTGGTATTTTGACTTAAATATATTCATATTCTTTTAGCCTTTGTTGCATAAATAAATTTCAAACTATTTTTAATGGATGTATAATGTTCTTTTCTTATTGTTTTTTTACAAGAAGATGTTTTTGTAGAAAAACCTCTTATTTTCGTAGATCCAAAACATACATATCATGTTTTCAAATGTACCAATGCTTTTTATGGCTTTAAATAACCCCCCTGAGCATGATATGATAGTGTTACATGATTTCTATTAAAAACAATTATGAAAAATATATGGTAGATCCAACTATTTTTATAAATATGGAAATAAAATGTTTTATTATTTATATTAATGTTTTTGATATTATATTCAGATCAACTGGGTAATCTCAAACTAATTCTTTTACAAATCTAATGAAATCTGAATTTTAAATGAGCACGATGGGTGAGTTAAAAATCATTCATGGTTTTCAAATCTCTCAAAACACAGAAGGAACCAATATTTTTCAACTTTAATATTTTAAATTATTACTCAAAACATAAATATATGACAAAACAAAAAATATTATCACACCAATAAGTACCTCAAATACACTTGATCTTAAGAAACTGCGAAACTAGTGGATCAAAAATATTTTAGAGGTATGATAGAGAGTTTTTCACACATAGAAACTAGTCATTCAGAGTTAATGTTTTCAGTATGATTATGTGCAAGATATCAATAAAAACCAAAAGAATCCCATTTAAAGGACATGAAAATTATTTTCTGTTATTTAAAAGGATTTTTGGATTTAGGACATTTCTATTCTTCTGGAAATGATTTTGTCTTGAAAAAAGCTTATGATACAAACTTTGGTAGCTATAGAATGGATAATAAATTACACCCATGACATTTTATTTCTTATGATATTCTTTTGTTTATTGGTAATTCAAGGAACAACACTTTGTAGCACTTTTCACTGATAAAGCTGAATATGTAGCAGCTGGAAGTTGTTGTGCTCAAGTGTTTTAGATGCAACAAACACTCACTGACTATGGTACGTGTTTTTCTAAAACTCAAACACTATGTGATAATACTATTGCCATATATATTAGTAAAAAACTAGCACATCAGTCACATAAAATAGTCAAAGATATTATGAATCACCTTCTAAGGGATCACACACAAAAATAAAATATTAATTGACAATTTATCGGAACACAAGAACAACTTTCTAACATTAGTTCAAAACTATTATCTTCTGTTAGATTTAATTTTTTATGAAATGATTTAAATGATTAAAATAAAATAGTCATTCACATCTACTTTATGTTTTTTCATTTCTCCTTTCAGAAAATAACTCATCTTCTATGGGGGAGAACATATTTATCTTTGTTTTTCCAATTTTGTATTATTTTGTTTCGGTGAATTTTTTTTAACATTATTTATTCTTTATTACAATCTGTTTATTATTTTTACATTCTATTTATCATTTATACATTCTAATAATTGGTTCATCTTAAATTTCCATTGGCTTGAGAACTTATGGTAATAAATTGTCTTCCATTGGCATGACAACCTATGGTAATGACTTTATTTTTTCATCAACATGAAAACCAATGGTAATGACTTTTTGAAACCGTATTGAAAACCTATGGTATTGAATTTATTTTCCATCGATATTCCAACCAATGGTAATAAATATTTTTTCATCAGCTTCATAACCTATGATAATGACTTTGTTTTCCATCATCATAACAACCTAGGGTAATGACTTTGTTTTCCATCATCATAAAAACCTAGGGTAATTACTTTGTTTTCCATCTACATGAAAACCTATGGTAAAAAGATTGTTTTACATCATCTTAACATCTAATGGTAATGAATTTTTTTCTATCAGCTTGGAAACCTATGGTAACAAATTTGTTTTCCATCAGTTCGACAACTTCGATTAAAAACATTGTCTTCCATCGGCTTGACAACCTATAGTATTGAAATTATATTACATCAGCTTGACAACCAATTGAAACAACTTTTTTATCTATCAGCTTGAAAAACTAGAGTAATTACATCATTTTTCATTGATTAGACAACCAATTTTATTCACCTTATTTTTCATCTATTTCTTGTTTGTTTCTATTTTATTTTCATTAATGTAGTGTATTATGTCTACTTTCATAATAATATGAAACCAATAACTTTTTTGAAATTTCAGATAGGTACATTCTCTAGTTCATTTTTATTGTCTTCCGTTCATATCAGTGTTTATTACTTTTTCAAAAAAATAAAAAAATAAAAAAACCCTAACTTTTATTTTCCACTGATGGATTCATCATGTTCTAATCTCCACTATAGAAGTCCAATGGTTATCAAAATTTTCCTATAAATAGAGGAACCCCCCCAAACCCACACCAGTTTTTCAAGATTTCTCAGAAAATATCTACCTTAATCATTAATACTTAGAATTATTTGTTTTCATTTTTCCACTCATCTTTTTGTATTATTCTTCTTCCATAACTTATATTGAAATGTGTTAAAAAATTCTCAGATAAATATTTATTCAAATAAAGGTTAGTTTATCTGAATTTCACTAACAGTTATGACTCAGCAATCCAGATGATTATCTTATTCTAAGGATAGTAAAACCATTGTGTTGAGAAACCCATATCTCATGACCCAATTCATTTTAAAGAGGTTAGACAATTCTATACTACGGTGTCTTTTGATAATAATATAAAGATTAACTTTTCAATGTATGATAGGAAATTATCTATGTCTATAAATCAAGCAGAACAATCTCCAAATGTTCTTATAGAAGGTGATTGATTTTCCCATCCCATAAGATAACTGAGGAATTTGGTACATTTAACATGCAATGGGATGAAAAGTCATGGTTTCTTATTGATGAGGAGAACAGAAAAGTATCTCATCATTCTGCTGAAAAATGGTTTGTTATCCTCTCTATTCAATGTTTTCTAATTCCATGAAAATGGTATAGGGAAAATCTTACGTTATTTGAAATTTTTATGCTCTATTATCTTGTAAACATGAGAAAGGTAAATCTCATGTATTACATTTTTGAAACCATCTTGAATGTTAATTCAGAAGCGATCTTGTTTCATCTTATCATGTATCTGCCTATTCTTAAAAAATTCATTCATTAATGTTTGAAGTTTTATCATATTCCTATGAAAGAAGAATTGAAAGATCTGAAGTCATCATTGATTTGTAAGAATAAGCTGAAGTAATTGTATTTTTTTTATGATTATGAATAAAAACTCTTTTTCAAATCTGTGGGAGTAGAAACGATACCGAATCAATATGCACCAAATCAATCAACACCAATTCTAATATAATCAGCTCTAATATTTGTTTCCTCTTAGAAGTCAGATCATTAAGTCCGTACTAAGCCAGATATAGAAAATAATATACAGTAAGGAGGTTGTAGCCAAACGGGGAAAAGTGAATGATCAATGAAAAGAAGGTGTTATTATGTTTTGTCTTGATCTTGATGAAGCTATACCTAATAAGAAAATGGTAGAGGATACTCTACAGGATAAGAAGAAAAATAATAATCTTTTAAAAATAAATGCTCATGATTTTGATGATTCAATAATCCTAAAAGGCGTCGAGTTGGAATGTGCTCAACTAACGGATGAAGTGAAACAATAACCAATCGTACAATATTTTCCACTGAAAGAGAAAGGGAAACAAATAGTATAAGAAGTTCATGAATGCAAAAATAAGGAAAAAGTATTTTTTTTATTAATTTTTTTAGAGTTCTAAGATGTGTAGATATTAGTTGTCTCTTCAAAAGAAAAGCGAATGAATACAAAAAAATCCCCATGTCAATCAAGCACCATCTCAATATTTAGAAACCCATTCAAGAAATATTCCATCTCCATTCATGAAAACATATAAAATTTCTCATACAAAGAAAGTAGTTTTCATCCGTGACAAAGTGGAAGGAGAAAGAGAAGAAAAAGTAGAAAGAGTGGAAAACAAAAAAGAGATAGGAAATGGATAATAGCCTGTTTAAGACTCTAGTCAATAAAATGAACTGAAATCGTATGATGATGATACTAATTCAAAACACACAATATCTTTATTTAAAAGGGATAAAATTGTTCATGTTTTGAGAAGTGTAGAAACAACTATTCCTTATTTTCAAATAATTGACGGAAATTTGATTATATTACAAAAAAAGGGAAGAAGTTTGGTTTAGTAAGAGTACTCAGAAAGGGAGTATTTTCAATAGAATCTGATTTAAATGTTGGTAGTGATATTTTACCTGCTCATAAGAAGGCATGAAACAAGAATACCATGTGGTCATAGAAAAAAGAAAGCACTTTGAGTGAACATGATGAATCTATTGAAGAATTAAGGAGAATTTCAATTCATCTGGCTTTTCATATAATAATCTTGATAAAGAAACTATTGAAAACATTAACCAGATATCAAAAACTCATGGATCCAATATTCTTTATCTAAAAGAGTTGAAAGAATCAATGAATATTCTCTAATCAGATTTTTTGAAGGATTCATACTTCCAAGATGAATTAGTTTCTTTGAAGCAAAAAAACTCTTTTGACCCAATAGAATTAGAATTTCAAGAATAATTTGATACAATTGAAGATGTTATTAGAGTTCAGGAAGAGACTTTCAAAAACCAACTTCAACTTTATGTCGACCAATAATAGATTCTAAAATCTCAGGGTGATTATATTTTATAAGGAAATAAAGAGATAATGAAGATCGAGGTTTTTCTTCATGATTTTATCAAGAAAGAGAAATAATTTCAAAACAAATGAATATTTTGTTTTATATTTCTTTGTTTGTTTTTAAAGTTGTTAATCTTTTATGAATCAATGACCTGTATGTCTACATTTCAATTTTTCCATTTTTTCACACTATCAATTTCAGGAAACTCAAGGTGACCACATTATTTTTGTAAATCACAAACAAGAATAATGTATAATAAAAAAGTGGATAATGTTTCACAAATTTGGAGATTTCTTAATGTTTTACTCAATTTTAATACAACAAAATCAAAGAGAAGTTGTCGAATACACTCCATTGGAATGTCTATACCAGTGAGGGAATTTTTTTTTATTCATTTTCTTATTTAGAAGTTTTTTTATATCTCATGGGTTGAAAAGTATTTCTTTTCTAGTATTACTTTTTGTATTGTGTTTTCAAAAAACGGTGAGACTGTTATGTCAAAAGTATTATTTTGACTTTTATGTATTCTGTTTTGGAAATCACAAATATTTTTATATTATCTTGCCAAATTAGTGCTATAATTTGAATATTGACTCTATCAATCATACTGAATATGTCACTCATACTGACTCTGTCAATCATATTGACTCTATCAATTGTACTGACCCTATCAATCATGCTGACACTCTCAATCGTATTGACCATGTCAATCGCACTGACTCTGTCAATCGTACTGACTCTGTCAATCATAATGACTCTTTCAATCAAACTGATTGTATTAATTGTACTCACTTTACTTCATATCAATATATTGAACATAATAATAATAATATTACTCATGGTTTACTAGTATCACACACATGGTTTTAATCTTATATTGAAACACTTGTCCAATGTTAATTGTACTCACATTATAATTGTCATATAATTATCATTTTATTCAATATTATATCATGGAGTTGGTTATAAACTAATCAAAATGATGTCATGTTTTCTATATCAATATGATCGTCCCAATTCCAGTTGTCCAAGTCCCTCTTTTTTTTCCAATAAAATATAACCATTAGAAAAAATATGATTGTTGGAAACAAAGGCCAATTAATAGAAGATCTTTCAAAATAGATAAATGGCTATTGGTCAATATTTTATTCTATCATGTTATAGAGAGAGACGTTGTAACTTCTCTCTTTCTTTTTGTGAAATCCATGGAATTAAAAAAAATGTGAGAATATCATTCTTATCATTTGTATTTGAAAAAGTACTTTTTTTTTCTTCATGCATCTGATCAGGTGATAATAACCGAGGTCTGTCAGGGATTATTAGATGGGGTGAACAATATTCATATTGAGGGATTTCAAGTGTTTGAATGATATAGGTACTGATAACCATTGAAATCGAGTGCTTGTAGGGAAAACCAAACGAATGTGTCAATAATCATATTGAGGTCTTACCAAGGTGGTTGTAAGACAGACCTTTTATCCTAGGTGAAAAGATATGCTTCTCATTGGGATAAAAGAATTGTGATTCATTATCATTTATGGGATTTTTATTATGCGGATCATGGTACCTAATTATAATACATTTGTTTTACATTCTTCATAGTATTACATCAAATCATATCATATCTATTAAATACAATATTATTATGGTAAATTGAATTGGTTGTGAATTGTATTAGTTTTTTATCTCTTAAACTATATACTTTCTTATGTGTTTAAATACAATATTTATGAACATACAATTCACCCCCTATTTTATTGTCCTATCTAATATACGTATCAATTTTTATAATGTTACAACATCATTTTATAACTTTTGATTTATGATGAACACTAAAAATTTTGGTGGACCAGTTTTATAGTTTATTAATGATATGTCTGTGAAAATATTTAGCGTTTACATATTTTTTACAATTGTGAGGAGAACTACCATTGTTCCAACAAGGTCGAGAATGATATTTTTCACTCTTAGTGGTCATTTAGGATGGATGATAAAAATCATAAAATAATGATTCCATTAGAATGATTAATGGATATATACCCCAAAGGAATTAAAACCCAACACCACGTGTGTCAAAAGTGTGGGATGAAGATTTTTGGAATCTATCAGAATGGGACTAGGAGAAGATTAATGTGTAGAAAAAGGGGGTATGAGAACAATGGATGTCATAAATGGATTAACAAACCCACTAATAAGATAGAATAAAATATTTTTCATATTAAAAATCTTCTAATGATTTAGTGTTTCAATAGAAAGGAACATGATGATTCAAAAATCCATTCCCATATAACAAGGGTCTTTATAGAAAATAAATGAAACAAAATTCCAAGGTATAGATGGGAAGGAAGGGAATACACTCTCACCACTACTAAGGTGGATCCTGAAAAAGATTTAGTGGAATTACAGTGGTTATTCATTCATGAATAGTGAACATACATTTTTTATTCTGATTCTACATATTTTATCATATCAAGCTTGTTTTGTTTGAATATTTATCCATAACCTCAAATCTTGGAAGATGAATTATCTCATAGAACAATAAATAAATAAATTGGCTTATCACATGTATATAAATCCCCCAAAATTTTTCCTTAATGATCCTCTCAGCAAATATTTTCACACTTCCATTATTAGATTTTATTGCTATATGGGGAATATATTAGCTTTCCGAAAAATTTATAATTAACTATTTGAAGAGATTAATTACTCTTATCATCACAATTCATCCTCAAATCATAAATATGTAAAATAAGGATGATGAACCAAGTTTTGAATATCCTTCTCACATGTGCTGATTATTTCATGAAGAGAAATATAATACATTTCAAATAATTTCGAAAATCTGTAGAATAATGTTTCAAGACATTCTCAATGTGATGAATTATAATAATATATTACCTTAATATTTTATAGTTCTAATTCATGATTGAGAGTTTTATTTATAAATTTTACTTATACCTAGGTCTCTACCAATATCAACGACTCTTTACAAGACAGCTGTGACTAATTTAGAGAAATTAAAGAAGAAATTACAAGACAATATTTAAAGGGGTTTTATATAGATGAGTTTTTCACTAAGGGGTGTGTCGATCATCATCAATAAGAATATGTTGGGTAAATGAGCACCAATATCAATTATAACTAGAACAAATAAATCATGAAAAATAATATTTGTCAATTTCCATAAATAGATGAATTATTCGATTAACAAAACTAGGATTGAGAAATCTTTAATTTGGAACAATGGTCATGATATCTCTAATTAATTGTTAATAGAGAATATATTCCCAATCAATCCTCTAAAATAGGTTATGAACATTATTAGTACATAGTGACTCCCCTTGGACTCACTATTGCTCAAAAAATAATCATTGAACTAATAAATAGATAATTTAGGGAGTTCATCAAAAACATTATGGTAGTATCTATTGATGATATTATGATATAATAAAATGAAAGGATTAGTAGAAGGAAAATATGAGTATTGTGCTTAAAAATTCACAAAAGTAGATGAAATATGGATAGTATAATAAATGTGGGTTTAAGATAGAGTAATTATCTTTATTTTCGTTTTTTATAAATAGAAAATAGATATTTTGGACCCATTTATGAAAAGGATGATTGTGGAGTGTACTTGACCAACATCTATAATAGTGATTCATAGTTTCCTTGGAATATATGAGTTTTAAAGATGATATGTAAGAAATTTCTCAAGATTTTAAATCACCTTGAAAAAAATCATTAGAAAAAGAATCTATAATTTTTTTGCTAGTGCATTTGAAGAGAGATTCATTAATTTGAAAAACCATAGAATCACTACCCAATTCTTCATGCTTCCCCCATGTGGGATTATTTTTTGTTATAAAATGATTCATGAAAGAAGGGATTGAGATTTTTAAGGATGAAATATTAAAATGTGTTAGCCTAAAACTTACTTTAGTTGAAAGTTCAAGAGTATAACTATCCAATACATAATCTGGAGTTGGCTTCAAAAATATACACATTAAAAAATATGTATAATTATCTTCGGTATGACATGGTAAAAATATATACATATTATAATTGAATTAAATATATATTCACACAGAAGGAGATTAATATGCACTAGGGAAGATGATTAGAGCTAATAAAGGACCATGAATAATTAATCCACCACCATCATAGAAAAGAAAAAATAGTGTAATATGATTGAATTAGAAAGGATCCAACTACTATATCAGTGAAAATAATTGATAATGATCTAATATTCATTAACATTAAAAAGATAGAAATTGTAATAATAATGGAAGGAACTACAAAATTACATTTTTAATTAAATTATAAACCATACGATTTAATGAAGATAATGGATGATCAACGAGAAAATGTATTAATATAGAATAAGGTTAAATCGTTAGGAAAAGGAAAATCATTGGAGTTCAAAATTGATCAATAATGAGTTCTAAAATTAGGGTCAAGAGTATGTGTACCATAAAATCCAAATCAAAAGGAGGAATTTTTGAATGATGAGATCAGAAAAAATTTCTAAATACCCTCGATATGAAGAAGATTTATCAAAATCATTGAGTGAATTTTTTTTGGGATAATATGAATAAGGATAACACAAAATAAACATCAATGTCATTGGTATGTAAATAGGTTAAATAAGAAATGAAAAATTAAAAAGGGTCAGTAAAACCATTACCCATTCATATATGGAAAAGGGAAAACATCCCCAGGTACGTTTTCAATAATCTTCCAAAGCCATCAAGAGGAAATAATAGCATATGTGTTTTTTTTTATAAATTACAATGACTGCTTATTTAATCATTATTCAAGAGAAATTATCACTTGATCAAGAAGAAATGATATATATTAGTGAAGGGGTGAATAAATAAGTAACACCATTATTAATTGTATCTAATTGAGAATAGTGATTTTCCTATGTGTTCTAGATAATTATTTAACATAATCTAAACACATAATTTAATACTAGTATAGATTACCTACTAAAAATTGATAGCCTAAATGAGTCGGTTATTCATACAGTAGATGTCATCTTTAGATAATTTTCGATGGAATTTAAATTAGGATCTTATCAACATCTTCCACTTCACAATTTTTAATTTAATAATAGATTACCAAAAGAATAATAAATGGATCTATATAAATCCTTTTATTGGATGAAATTTAGAACACTTGTGACAAAGTTAGTGAATAGAAGTAGCTGGTACCTTAAATGGTCATTGAAATGGTAAAGAATGTAAAGACCATTCTATAGAATATAATGATTGAAAACCCCCATAAAATATTTAAAATGACAACCATAAATGAGACATAATGTTTGAGGTTGGATATAGAGTGTTTCTCCATATATCTCAATGTAAGATTCTTGATATTTATAATGAAGGGAAAGATATTTCCCATGTTCATCATCCCCTTCTTGATTCATGATCGCATTAGGGATAAATTTGGAAGACTATGACTCCCACCACCCCTCTATCAAGTGGAATGTGTATTTAATGTATTTTTATTACGAAATTACATATAATACACCTCACATGATCAAAATTTCAAGGTGGTAAAACTAAAAAATGACATCTCTTATGAGGAGTAGCTGATTAATATTGTAGATAGTTGAGATAAATTCCTTCCTAAAATGAAAACATACCTAGATAAAGTACTATCACAGAAACATATGTATGATGTGGAAATATGGTAAATAGGGGAATCTATCAAGAAGAAGAATGATCACATATTTCTACCTTAGTATATAAAATGAAATTTCAAGGGAGAATTTTAATATAGGGGGAAAGTTGTAATGACCTCGAATAATATTAATAAAATTTCCCTTTATATAATTGTTCCATATTTTATAATGAAGTATAATGGACATGAAACACATTATTTTAACATAAAATATAGTGAATAAAAATGGAAATAATAATTTTATATATTACAAATGGATATAAAATAAAGAAAAGGATATCTACGATTAAAAAATTTAAATTCTAGATCCACCATAATAAATTTACTCATGAACAATTATAGATAAATGACCTAGATATTAGAAATGAAATATAAATCATGAAATTGATAAGATATAGAACATTAATGGAATATAGAATTTAATTAAAATGGAATTTAACATAAAATATTTATAGAATCCTATGAACCCACATAACCAATTCCAAATAGTAACTTGACATTCCAAATAGTAACATGACCATTAAAAATAATAACATGATGATTAGAATATTATAATCACCAATGTATCTGTAATTTAATATTAATGTGTAATATAAAATGAAAATATGGAATATATTTATTATCATCGAATTAAAAAAATATTTTTAAATTGATTAAATAAGTGTTTGTATTTTATAAATTCATATATATTTTATTTTTCACGATAAAAAATTTTAATATATTAAATGATAGTTTATTACAATACATTTTTTCTAAAAATTAATATTACATTTTATTATAATGATAATATCCTTTTATGATACGAGAAGTAATTTTTAAACAGAAAAAAATTGATTATAATATTTAAATTGGTATTTTTTTTAAATAATAGATGATTATATTTAAAAATTAAAATTCTCAAATTTCGAAATTTATTTTAATAAAAAATATGTTTTTTAATCTAAACCTCAAAAAAATTGTTATGGTGAATTTTTGTTATTTTTTTAAAATAGTCGAATTCTTGTTAAATAATGAAATATGGATAAAATATGGTATTTACCATTATATGATAAATGAATGGATTTTTGAGACATGAGTGTGGAACGAACGAAATAGTTTTAACTAAAATATATATTTTACTATATATATTCACAGTAATAAATAAAATTGGTAATATTTAAACTAAATAATATACTAATCATTATATTATTAAAAAACCCTCTCTCATTCCCTTAAAAATACCACCCCACAAAACCTCTTCTCCACACACCTTCTAATCCTTAGAGATTCCCAATTTTAAACCCTAATCTATTTTCAATACCCCCACACGTATTATTATTAAAATACTTCAAAAGAGTCCAATCAAAGGTTAATTTAGTGGGATCCCAAGAGAAGAAATACAAAAAAGCCAGTAAAAAATCAACCAAGTCTTTTATTTTTATATGCGACCACATCGAAAAAAACAATTACACTAAACATGTAATAATAAATAAATTATAACATATATTATATAATTTAATAATTTCAATGGAATATATATTATCCATCAACTTAAAACCAATATTTTCTTTAGGTTATGACCATTATATCTCTAACGTTTATATATATATATATATTTGATGTTATGAAATTCTTATAAAATATATAAATATGACTCTTACATATATTATAAAAATAATTATTCCATACTTTGATGTCTAATATATTCCTAAATTTCATTTCAAAACTGCCTTTTATTTAAGCAATTTTAATTATACCTCTTTATAGAACACATAGCATGTAAATGTTAGGATGAGTGTCCCCGATATCACCCTAATTCCCTGGATAATGATTTAGATTGATGAGATGATTTTTTGGGATTATGTAGTAAACCTATTCTATGATAGGAATCTTTCTACCATGTTAATTTTTTCTGTGTATTTTTCCTTGACTTATACTTACGTCAGGTTTTATATTTCTATCAATTTCTAATGATACTATGAACTTGTGATTCCATGACCATTATTTTATGTTTCCATATAATTTTCCATGGTTATTTATTCTTTATTATGTCAAATTAAGACTTTTTCTTGATAGGTTACAATTACACATCATGTTTATTCACTTACTAATCTTTATTAGTGACCCCTGTGTTTTAGATATTTCTCATGTTTTCGTTTGAAATATTAAAAGATTAGTGAGATTTAGGATCTCCCTATAAAGAGTAAAAATATATATTTTATTTTCTATTTCAAAATATTTTTTTATGTACATAGTCTCCCAAATAAACTAGTTAATTATTTCAATTAGATGTATTTAATTGATATTTATTTTAAAATAACTGATTATTGTCGCATATTTCCATGACATTGTATATGTGTTACGATTATGTGATTATCTTTCATGGAAATGTATTCCCTTTCCATGATCTATGTTGTTATATCACGTCTTATAATCAAATATTATGATCCCATGGACTATCTAATAATATATTTCACAATTTATCATGTTTTATAACATATTTATGAGTTAATATCATATTATTAGCAGTTATGTTTTATTTTATGGGGAATTTGGGACAAAATTTTATGTTTTTTCTACAATAATATTATAATATTTTTTAGAGGATTTCAGTTATAGAGATTTTTAATGGGAGATGTTTAAAACTATTGTGTATTAAGATGCTTATTTTTCTAATCAGTAGT
Organism: Viscum album; assembly: GCA_963277665.1. Lineage (NCBI taxonomy): Eukaryota > Viridiplantae > Streptophyta > Magnoliopsida > Santalales > Viscaceae > Viscum > Viscum album. Next base: position 1,463,231,916 of record OY728125.1, on the reverse strand, counting down.
GACTGTAAGAATTTAATTTTTTGTAGTGTGTTTATTCTAAAAATACAATTTTTAGTTAAGAACAATTAATGAATGATATATTTATGTTATGATTGTGTAGTCTCATGAGGTGAATGACTAGTAAAAAAATAGTTGTATTGATGAATATTATTTATTATGAGATAATGATTCTTTTTATTTAAAACATCATTTTTATAGTTTTCTAGTTTTTTACCTTGTGAATTTTTCTACATGAACTATTATATTATATGTACATTATCATTATGTTTTTATGTCATTAATTGTTTTGAATTAAAATTTATAATATTTTTCTTATTTTGAAAATTCATTATGAATGATACTGATGCACTTTTTAACACATTATTTAATGGATATAAGAGATCTTTTAGTAGTGATGGTGCCTTTTGGATGTTTCTATGATCTGTTTGGGTGATTATATCCATCACTCACTTGAACTTTTTTTTGTATATATATGCCAATAGTTTGAGACCTATTATTCTATTATTTTATGAACATTTTTTTAAGAAACATTTTTTATATACCGTCCCTAGAGGTGGTATCTATAATGGTTCATTAAAACATTGGTGTATAATGTACCAAAAATTTTATGTCTTACAAATTGTATAAAATTGGTTGAGTGTGGTTACATTCAATTAGTTTCATGATATCTAATTTTAAAATAAATATATGAGAAAATTTTCTGTATAAATAATGAATAAAATCTCTTCTAAATCCACTAATAAAATCAATAAATTGTTTTGTCCACATAATTTTTTTACGAAATCGTCAGCAATGATGTGTTTTTTAATCAAAATGGATTTGAATTCTTATTTATTTATAAACAATCAAGTCCAGTAAATGTGGTAAAATTGAACATTTAACACAATATATAAGGTTATAAATTTAGTATGATTGTTCAATTTTGTAAATATGTGGCTTTATCATTAGGTTAAATGTTGAAGGAATTCAATGTTAGATGGATCTTTTGGATATTTATTTTTCATATTCTAGATGAATAAGTTGAATTTTTATGCTATAGAAATTATACTATAAGATCCCAAACTTCATGTAAAAAATTTCCACTTAATGTTATGATACCACGTGTTATATAAAAAATGTCAAAATTTAATAATGATTTAATTCATTACAATAGAATATTATAATGTAAAATAAAAAATATTATTTTAGGATGTTTTGTATTTCAAGATAAAATGAAATGAATTTAATGAAAGGGTATAAAGATGTTTTGAATAATATGAGAAAATATCATATATGTTTGGAATTATCAATAATTTTTGATGGAAATATTTTTCATTCCTTGTCAAAAATATATTTATTTAATTTAATAAAAATAAAATAATATATTTTATAATACAATTTAATGATATTAATTATCTTGGGAAAATAGAATTGATTTAAATATTTTATTATATATTATATAATTTTGATAAATATATTACTTTTAAAGAATTATTTCAATGAAAATTACTAGTCAAATTTGGGGAATGATTAGTTAAATAATAAATTTACCACCCTTAAATAAATATGGAATTATTAGGAATAATAATTTAATTATTCATGGTTATATTAAAAATTTTGATTTAAATGAATTATTAATATTCTATATTTGATGTTTTTATTTAAAAGATAAATTTCTCATTTGTGGATTAAAAAACTTATCCAAAAATATTTTATGTATACCAATTAGTAAACCATCATATAATGAACAATAATTTTTTCTTAATAAAGATAAAATCATTCAATGATAACAAAATATATTTTTCAAAGAATTGTTCTCCTAAATGTTTTGTTCATAATAAATAACTAATTAAATGGTTAATTATTAAATAATTATCCTTATGAAATTCTATTTATAGATATAAAAATAATTTCACATTTATCAGATGATTATTACTTGGTTATGAATAAGTTAAATTCATTTTCCCTTCAAAATACATATTTCTATAATTTATGTACTCATTATGTGTTTTATAAAATTAATTTTTTATCTAATTTATAAATTTAATAATAAAAAATTTATTTCATATTTAGAAATAGAATTAATCAAATTAGTTAATATGGTTAATTACATTTTTATGCAAAAAATTATTTTTTCAGAGTTCAAAAGTGTGTTATTAGATTAGTTATAAAATATAAAGAGGGTTAAATTAAGGTTTAATGTAATAAAATATCATCCAAAAATTATATCTAAATGTTTGTGTGATGGAAATATATACCTCCCATTCACATATATATTGTATTTCTATATTGGACAAACATTTTATGAGAAATTACATTCTTTATTCATTAAAAAATGAGTATTAGAGAATATGGTAAACATACCGACCTATAAACGGATCCATTTATTACTAACTTCATGGAAAAAATTTCCTTAGGGGTTTTCATGAATAATTTATAAAATTAAAACTCTAAACATCCTCCTTAACATTCAGTAACCACTATTTAAAAAAAAGAGTCCCACACATTCGTTATAATGAGGATCTTTATGAGAAGATTCAATTCGTCAATCCATGTGTCATTATCCCCACAATAATTATTCTTCCTCTTCACATTCAAAATCATTATAAATCAAATTTACTGATTTAATTCTTTAAAATTATTAATATTCTATAAAAGAGATATTATTAATTTATAATAACATGTTTTGACTAATTTAGTTATTATTACAAGATCTTGTACACACAAGTTTTACCACCGACATGAACAATGATATAACTTTAATATGATTAATGAATATGAAAAATAAATTTATTTTGATTTTATGTGTTATTATTAATTTAATTTTCTATCACAATCATGGAGTCGTAATATTTTCTGTATAATCATAAATAAATTCAATTGCTTTTTCTAATTCAATAATCACCCAAAATAATACATTTTTATATATCTCATAAGAACTATTACCATATATTCCATAAATGAGACATGTGAAAATATAAATATGTCCAAAATGTATTAAATCATCAAAAAAGATCTAAAGAAAATGTACCCATAAATAAGGATCAGTGAAAAGTGTCTCCAAACCAAATCTATCACCAAAAAATAGGACAATTAACATTATATATAAATTTTAACAGAGAATAATTTATAAACGAGTAATAAGAAATAATAAATTAATTATATCAATTAAAATAAATAAAAATTTAGTTTTGATATTGATGAATTATAAAACTAAAATAATTTTACAGAAGGTATGAGCATGTCTGATTATACTGGTGACATTTTTAAGAGATTTTGTGGATTAAATGTCAAATCAATCAGGTCATAATATTTATTCACTCACTATGTTCAAATACATTTGTTATATTATTTCATTTCTCAATTTTATATTTCAATTTATATTTTATTACATATATAAATTTCATTATAATGAAAAAATATTCTTCATTTATAGATTGAATTCTTCTTAAAAATATGACATTTTCCAGAATAATTATATCCTTACTGTTATCTATTTCTTTTCAATATCATTATTCATTCTTACCGAAATTTTTAAATTTTATTATTTTACTATTGAAATATGAATTATCTTTCCTACCATAAATATTTATTCTTATCATCTTCATAAAAAAATTTAATATCTTTTTTATTTAACTTCCAGTTTCCTCTCTACTACTAAATGGTATATATAAAATATATTTTTATTTAATTAATTATATTAAAAATATAGTTATGGTACATTTTTTTGGATATTATTAATTTTGTATCAACATATCTAATTTTTGATGACATCTGATGTGATACCAGTTGAATGTACTATATAACCCATTTTATATTTATAGTGTTTTAATGATAACATTTATAACTAAATTCTTATGATAATAATTTTTATTGTTTATTAGTATGTTATAGATTGGTCTGATATGGCCCTCCTATGAATTTGTTAAATAGTTTTGTCTTATTTATTACTGATTTTATACATAGATATGATTAAAACTATTTATGTTAATAACTCTATGCATGGACTTGATTGCTATCAGATATGATAAAAAATATTCATGTAGATATTATTGGGTTTATACATGCCGATTTTTTTTTTGAAATTATTTCATTTTTTTATGTTAAAAAAATTATATATAGAAAATATTTATTTTAGCTATATTAATTTATTTTTTGTTTGGAAATGATTAGGGTTATCTATGTTCAAAATCTTGTGCATAGAAAATATTATTGTTAAATATGTTCATAATGTTATGGTTTCCCCATTATTTTGTTTTCACCATAATAATTTGTTATTCTCATTGATTTTTTATTATTTTACTATATTTATTAATATATTATGCTATGGTGTATTTATGCATTACTAATTATTCTTTATAGGTTATTAATATTTACCTCATTCTTTATATAAAACTATTATGATTCTATAATCATTATATTTATATATTTCTCAATTTTTTTATGTTTTATCAAATGATTATGATCCAACCATTAATGAATCATTAATTAATTTTTTACTTAACAAGGCTTTGATCTCATAGCTTCTTATAATCTCACAATAACCAAGGATAATAAATTTTGCAATATATTTACTTTTAAGTAACGAGTACTGATTTTTTTGGGGTATGTTCATGATATAATTTTAATTAAGCCACTAATGTGGCTAATATCTAAATGACACACAACCTTATGGTTCTAGGATTTTTAGTTGTAAATATATTTAATATTCAATCTATAGAAAAGGTACACAATATATTGTTATTATAATTTGAAAATATGACATAGTATCAAAATGGGGTTTAGTTATTTTAGGGTATAATGATAAGTAGTATAATAGAGACCAAGTTAAATAAAAATAGGTTACAATAAAACTATAATTTTCAAGAAAATTTAAGGTTTATAAATTAAGATATCTTAAGGGTTATTTTTAAAATTCATGTGATTATTCATCTTTAATTTCATAAGTTATTATTTTTTATTTATTCGGATAACTATTTTTTATGTAAATGATTTGAAACATAATCATAAAATTGATGTGGTGACCACTATATTAATTAATGGAAAATAAATAATTTGATTCATATACTATGTATTCCTTCCTATATTTCATATTTAATAAGAATTTTTTTCATATAATCAAAAATTGGGTCATGAATGGTTGAATAATGATGTATAGTTGTAAAATTATTACATGTAAGATATATAGCTCTTATTCTATCATGTTTTATATGAAGATACTTCTAAAAGATCTTGTTCTTATTCTATTTGAGAATTCGATGCAGAATTGGGAATTTATTGGATCTTTCAAAATGGAGATCAAATAAAATATTGGTAATGTTAAATATAATGTCATCTTCAAAATCATCCAATAATAAAATATCAATACATGTATCATGATGAAATCCTGATGGAAAATGATTCCATGGTAATGGTCTTGATAACAAATACCGAGGGATGCCTAGATCAAATGAATAAATTTTAACTAAACGTGGATTCTATTCTGATATTATTAGAATATATTGTTGTATTTCTCCAATAACTAAACAATAATCACAATGAAAATGAGGTTTGGTCTTTAATTGAACACTAACATGGTTATATTATTATATTGATGGTTCTTTATACAATGCACTAAATTGAATCGGAATAATTGAAGAAAAAAGTAAAATTGAATTTGGAAAAATATTTTATATAACCAAGTGCTTCACTATAGGGTCCCCTAATCCCCGTTATGAGGAAAAAATATGTATCAATTAATTTTCTCCAAGAAAATCATGATCATAACAAGATGATGATTAAGAAAAAGCCTCATATACACCATATTGATGATTTATTTTATTATCATAGATGGACTCAACACTTATCAATGGAGAACCTTCAACTAGGATGAAATAAATTTATAGTATTGAAAGAATATATATCCAACACTTTATTTTGTATAAGATGTGGACACTCTGACTTCATGATAACTCTATTTATGCATACAAATTTCCCATGATGACTTCATGGATATGATAAATAGTTTCTTTAGTGACTACCTTCAAATATATATTATATTAATTTTTCATGATACTTTATGCTTTTATTTGATTAAGAAGATAACGAGCCTTTGATAATTGGTCTAAAGACCTTATGAAATTAGAAATTTTATTTTACTTTCGTCAAATTTTAATTTCATATGAAAAAATTGAATTATTGGTGATATAATTAAAAGTTTGATTATATCCATAAATCATCAAATGATACATGTTATTAAGTAATGGAATACACCGAACACTATCATATATATCCATAGTTTTATTGAATTTTCTAGATACTATCATTTTTTAATACATTTTCACGATTTTCAAATAAACTAGACATATTAACAAGTAAGGGAGAGATGATCATATAGATAGATGAATGTGAAGATTACTTCATGGATATTATGAATTGGTTAGTTATTTTACATATACATACAATGTACAATAGTGGGGATGGATTTGTGATATTAAGTGAAGATTCACAACTTTCTTGAGATGTCTCATTATGAAAATTAAAAGGTCACAACATAGGGCTCATGTTAATTAATGACTGATGATAAAAATTACCTAAAACATGATCCAGAGATGTGGGAATAATTTATTCATTAAATATATTGAGTAATTATCTATATAGTGAACATTTTGATATATATATATATATTGTTTTATCATATGAAAAAATTATATATTAACACATAAGGAGTTGTACATGTGATAAAGTTATTGGTTTGGGTTAATTAAGCACTATGATTTCTCAATATTTTCCCCTCCAATGAAGGTGTGAATGATGCATAATGATCTATATAGAATGTATTATATATCCTTATCATTGATAATAATTGATAGGGGCCTGATTTGTATAGATATTAAATGCATTGATATAGAAAATCATAATGGAATGCTTGATATCCCTCCTTTCAAAAATAATTTCAAAGTATTATAACCATGCATGGATAAAATATGCATAGAAGGAAGCTATGGATATACATAAAAAGGTTAGATGTATTATTTATATCAACATTGATGAAAATATATTTATATGATTTTGAAATTGAAATTAATTCTCTTCCTTTCTGGAGATGAAAAAGGATGTTTCAGATGATTTACCTTGCTCATCATTTTCTATTCACCTAGGGAGAAGAAAGATTTAATAAGATTTTAAGAAATAATTATTGCAAGATAATATGTATATGGATATAAAAAACTCTATATATTGAAGACTTGTATGCCAATAAATAAAGTATAAATGACTAAAATATAATGGTATGATGAAACCATTCCCTATAGTAGTATATAAATTAGAGAAAATCACTATGGATTTCATAAGGTGTACTCCCAATACCATTAATGGAAATAATTCAATTTTGATTATCATTGATAGATGTAATATGTCAGATCGCATTGTTGATATTTGAAAGGATTTACCACTTAATTAAAATCCAATTTTATATATCAAGAAGTGGAAAGGCGGTATAGGGTATTAATTTCAATTATATTTGATCAAGTTACAAGGTTCAAATAAATTTTCTGAAGAAATATATTATTAGAATTTGTTGTAGAGAAATAATTTATTACATAGAATCATACTCAAGCCAATATTAATTCTAAATTCACTATTCATACAATGGATTTTATGCTACAAACATCCTTATTAGATATAAAAGTAAATAAGTATCATTATATTTCATTGGTTGAGTTATTATATAACAATGATTCCTACTATAAAATAGAAATTAAACCATATGAGGATCTTTATGTGATGTTATGTTGAACTCTAATATGATGGGATGGTGTTGGATAGTGTATGCCATTGTGACCTAATCTTTTTCATTAAATTATTGATAAGGATCAATAGATTCAGAAAATTATCATATTATTAAAAAATTGATTAAATATTTATGCTAATAATTTTTATTGAAATATATAATACGAAGCTGGTTAGATATTTTTTCTTAAATATCTCATAGGTAGGGGGTTTGGTTATTCGAGAAGAAGGGAAACTGAACCCTACAATCATAATCTCTTTTAATATTTTTTATAATTTATAGATGGTATCTCATCTCTTATAGATCCTATCAATCTTTTCGTTGATTAATGATCATATTAGAGAAAGTATATACTAGATCCATCACATTATTAAACTCTGAATCTATGCAACTAAAACATTATGTCTCTATAAGAACATAGAAGTTTATTTTATACACTTAAGTATTGAATACATTAAATGATCATCACTCTAAAAATATTTTTAAAGTTTGATTAGAAACTTGTAACCATGTGACACAAGTATTCTAACATATTAAGAGACAATGATTCTCCACTAAAATTTTCCATTCTTGTTATGTGGTTACACCGATATATTTCTTGGATTAGGTAGTATATTTCATATTATTGGTGATAAATGGTGGTGGAGATGAAAAAAACATTTTTTGGGCCTTATGGGATCCTTTTATCCCCATAAAATTCCTTCCAAAATATAAACCATTATACTAATTGCGTAATCTACTTCACAACATTCGATTTCATTTTTTGTGGAGAGAAAACTAACATAGATATCAAAATTTATGGTCATTTTATGAACATTATTTTTCAATGAGAGATCCAATATCACTATCAGGGTTATTTCCATAGTTCCAAATTATTAAGTTTCTTTAAAAAAAATTAGATAAAATATACACACCCAACTCCCCATTACCATATATTCTTACCTAGGCTCCTACACTAACATCCACACACACATGTCTATTCTCTCAAGACACCTCTATACAATACCTTTTCATATAGAATGCATCAACACATGTCCCCATTTTTTCCTATCATTAGACACATTATGATACCCAAAAATTCGGTTATTTTCACCTTATTTAAGAGATAATGATATTCATATATACATTCATTTAGGTCAATAGGACTCCACTCAGGTATCCTATAAAATTTAAAACCTAAATGAATCAATTTAACAGAATGGTAGTGGATTAAAACAAATGGAAAAGCCTTCATAAACATAATTTCTTAACATATTAATATTGAACTAAAATGAAGTATCAATATATTAAATTATATAATGGCTCCATTTAACAATTTTATTCTATGAGAACCCATAAAAAATAAAGAAAACCACCTGCCCAAGTATTCCTACAATAGTGAGTATTTGATTCAAACCACCAAAAATAGCTTTTTATACTCATACTTAAGGAAAAACTAATAAATCCCAATGGGATTTTATTATCCCCCCACATTGGAGAATAGAACCTTAGATATCATGAAAGGGTCAATAAATCTAAAAATTAAAAAAATATATTTAATTTCGTAAATAGTCAGTATAACAAACACCCCTCAATGATAAATACACAATAATTAGATTTATAAACATAAAAAACACTCATAATTCAATAAATTAAATAATATAAATCATCGGAAATTACCATAATATTTGTATAACAAGTAGATCACAATAGCACAAACCACTGACATGACCTAAGGCCCCACCAGTCACCCACACTCACCACCTCCATGTGTCACATTACCTTTCCTAAGAACTGACATAAAAATTTTGTCAAATACTTAATGGAAAATTATGGTGTCAAAAAATATCATTTTTGGATGTCACTAAATATTCAACAAGAAATTCCATAACACATAAACTATTTATTGTTTAATTTAAAGGAAAACTAAGAATGCTCAATCATTTTCATATTTTGATCTAGAAAAACATTCTAATATAAAACCAAAAATGTATATAAAAATGATTATATTAAATATATATAAAATTGAGTTATATGAACAAAATATTTCAACAAGAAATAGTTATAAAATAATTAAATAAAAATTAATAACTATGGTTATATATCTTGAGGTTCATTAGTTATTGGATCTAGGATGATCAGACTACTTTTCCATTTAGTCATGGATAAACATGTACACACATCCCTATGGTCATGGGAAACAAAAAAAATGTAGTACAGACCCCATCAATGGAATTCATTACAAAATTGGATTTATTTTTATTTTCATTATCATTTTATTTCTAGGGGTCAAATTCCATGTTTGCTATACGAAGTTACCAACTAGCTACCCAGACTCAAAAGTGCCATCAATCCATCAATAAATCAAACATTGAATCATCATTTTTTCAAATTCATTTCATAATTTAGTTTTCAAATTCAAAATGCATGTTTCAACATTAATTTTAACTTTAATACAAAATCATATGTAATAATCAAGATTATATCTCTCAAAAAAATTTGTCACATAATAAAATTTCTCTATTGAATTAATGTCAAATCATTTCATTTAATCAATTTTCACTTCATGAAAGCATTTCTGAAGATCCATCCAATATTTAAAAATCCCTTAAATGATGTTTTAATTTAAAAATTACTTCAATTTTGATAAAAATAATCGATATCATATCAAATCATGATTTAAAATTTAATTCAAATTTAAAATGAAATAATGAAATGAACGAAGGATTATTTTATAGGGAAATCATACAAAACAACAATCCTTTAGTAATGTGATCATACAATTACATGGAACATGTACTATTAATTGAGATTTTAAGGGAATAATGATAAAAGTGGAGTCTATAGAATTAAAATTAATCTAATCAATGGTCTATGTATTCATTAATAAGATGCTTCGCCACTCTCAAAGGTTTTGAGGGGGATTAAAGAATAATTACAAATCAAGGTGGTTACACTTACTAGATAGGACCAACCACATACACAATCACTTAAATATTATAATAAAATCTATTGTAGGAGTAGAAAATTCCAATAGAGAACCTTAAAATCTAAGATGGAAGAATTAGGTTTGATTCATAGAATTCTGTAATTTATAATGGGTATTTTAGATCACTAATTAATTTCTTTAGAGATTTACAATCCTAGAACACGGTTTCCAAGGATATGCCACAAGGATACTATAATGGTATTACAAACCTTTCACCTTCAGTGATCTTATATAGAGAATCTCATGGTTTATTCAGATAGTTAGATATATTTTCACCAACTAGGAGCTCCCACATGAGATACAATAAAAGGGTAAAATGTTTGGATGCACTATTTGATAAACATGTGAAAACCATGTGCACCCCACTATCTCGTGACACATAGTTTTTAGGGGATGTTTCATGGTTATAACTTACCATGAACCCCATAAGAAACACTATTATATATACTAATATTTAATAGGATGATCAACATGGTTTTCCTTAACAATGTGATAACAATACAAAATACTAGATAATTTGAAATGATTCCAAAATTCTGCAAAACAACCTAAAATATGATCCAGAAAAATTAATTGCACCTAATATATGGTTACAAGTTGTTAAACCATTTCTCCCAAAAGATTTCATTACGATAAAGAAACCCCTATAATCCTTATTTGGGTGGATCACTGTTCTATCCTATACTAGTTAAAAGTACACCATATACCCACACTATAGAATAATGACTTTAATAGACCTTAGTATGGTGATGTAACACCTAATCCCTACACTATGGTGACATAGATTTTGAAATAACACACTAAGGTGATGCTATATATCATTCCCATACTAGGGAGAAATAACATTTTAAATACATTACAAAGGTGGGACACCTTTGTTAAATATCATTGTGGAGAAACATCAACCTCGACCAATGATACGAAGTTGTAACTTCTACTACTCTTATACTAGGAAACTGTATTTTTCTAGGTTTTTATCATAGAGAATATGTCACCCAGGACTCTTACCTGAGTCTCTAAATATCATTATATCCCCCTAAACAATGAAATCAAACCATTAAATGAATGTAAAAAATTACGAACCCCTTCACTCATTGATCCCCTTAATAAATATAGTGTTGAGAACTATACCCCTAAATATTTAGATCTCTTAATGGGATCATAATAATATATCAATTTATATTGAGGGTCACTGTTAAGAGAATTCTAGAGAGGTCTCCCCTAGATTCACTCGCTCATTGTAGTGCACATTTCTAATCAATGATCATTTTATGTTCTGACTCTATATTAGGTATAAGAACCCGAAATATTCCAAATGGTAATTTTATTCCTATTAAATCAACAACAATACAGGAACCCCCTTATATTGGTAACACATGTTCTTTCATAAGACACACTCATGCTCTCTCAATTATGGATCGGAATTTTGTGCCTAATCTAAAGATTTATCCAAAAATTGGAACAATTAAAAGAAACCACCCATGATTACTCTATAAAACATGATCCCAATGATCATACCACATGTAAGGCATAATAAAAATTCATCATGGTCTAAATTAACTCATGTTAATAATCATACAATAACATAGTAGTGTATTGAATGTTTTATACCTATTATTAGAATCCTCATTAGAATAATTAAAATTAATCATTGCCAGGAAAATAATCACATCCTAGTAACTCACTAATTAGAGGATTACGGTAATAGCCAATGTATATTAGCAATGCAATCCTATATATTTTCGCTTTTTAATGTCACATACATCCCATTTTTACAATTTAAAATATAAAACAATGATCTTATCAAATGATGTTATTTTATATTGTATGCTCCTACCACAAGATCATAAATTTTGAAAATCAATCGACATTAGCTTGGATTTGTGTTAACTAGGATACACATGATTCCTACTCAAAGATTAAAACCACTATTAAATTCCACAATCATTATTATGGGTTAAAATTCTTTAATAAACCATTTAAGAACACCCTCAATTGTCCAAATTTCTTACAATATTAGAGGTAATTATACCAGGTTTGTATTACTTAGTCAGCCATCATAATGGGGCCATATTACATAAAAATACCTGTATTCCTTCCATCATTAGGCTGTATTTCTCAGAATATTGGAATCTCATTCAACGAGTTTATATTCCCTAGAAAATGATAAATATGGAAACTATATAATCGCAATAATTTAAAAATGAAATATTATTTGAAAACATACATGATATTCATCAAAAAACATAAACGAACATTAAAGTATTATTATTTAAATGTCACAACTACAAACATGCTGTGAAATAAGTGATGATGAATAGAATAAATGAAATTGTTTAATATATAATATCTATACTAATGGAAAATATATCAATTTATTCATTTAAAATAAGCACTCAAATTGTTTTTTTCTATTTTTTTATTTTTTAATGATACATATTCAACAAATATGATTTCTATTGAAATTTATGACTGAATATTAAAATTACTTTATTTATTTTTAAAAATTATTTATGAAAATATAAAATTTATTTTCCTTTATTAGTAATATAAATATAATCTTAGAATTAATATTGGAATGTTTTCTAAAAATACCACATTTTAAATGAATAGTGAAAAATACATGTTTTTATTGAATATTGTATTTTATTTACATGATGAAATTGTGTTTTATACAATTTTAAAAATTATAATTAGTTCATATTAATTTCTCTGAGTCCAATTGATGTTTCATAAAAGGATTTTAAAATTGTATTTGGTATAAAAGCATTTATTTTCAATACGGTCATTTTTCTGAAAAACAGTTTTGCCATTGTGTTTTGTTGTTTAAAATTTCAATTTAATTATAGAACTTATATGTTCTGAATTTTGGAAAATTTATATAATTTTTTTATTTATTTTGTAAAAAAATTATTAAATATGTTCCCTTTATTTTTTGTTAATCAGAATAGTATCTTTGGTAATTTTGGTTACTATGATAAAGGTTCAATCAGTAAAATTTGGTAAAAACTAAAAGAATATGAACCATAAAATGACCAAAAACATATGTAAATATTATTCAATTAGTGTATCTAAATAATAATCATCAAATTGTAAAATTTATAACCATTTTCAGACACTTTTATAAGATTATGACTTTTATAGTATTTTATTTAATGAAATGTCAAACACGTAACTCTCTTATTTTTAATCAGTATAATATTTTTAATATGGTGTTATTCAAAGGATATGTATGACTATAAATGGTATTTTAAAATCTAAAATATTTATCATAAATTGGTAATTCTTTTTATTTTTTAGTGAAGAACTAATTGGGTAAAATGATTACACAACACTAACATTATAATTATTCCATTATAGAAAACATGAAATTAATAAATTTAGGAATTCCAATATAAATATAATTTGAGAGTAATAATGTTATAAATAAATTTATATATTTCCTGGTTATTTTAAGGATATAATAATTTCTTAGAATAACTATTATAAGGATTTTATTAATTTCGTTGTAATGAATAATTCTAAAAATGTATATTAATGAATTTTTTTAGAAAATAGGGTTTCATTTAATGATATAAAATTCATAAAAATATAAAATTAGGGAAATATATATTTATAAGGTTTTAAATATCAAAAATGGTTTAATTATGGAACATTATTGTTTTTATAGTAACTATATTAACCCTCATATTGTAAAAAACGTTATTATCGCTATAAAGGTTATAAGGATTTAATAGTCTTAAAACGAAATGATAAAGCAATAAATGTAGTAAAAATATATATTTTATTAGATGTTGGTATTTTGATTCATAAAAATCATATATTTAAAATAATCATATTTGGAGCCCTTAGGATTTTAATATTAATTTATATTAATTTAATATTTTGAGAAATGCTAAGAGTGCTCCTCCCCTCTCTTATAAAAGGATAATCTATATTCTCATTTATTTTCACGTGATTTTTTGGAAAATACCAAATGAAATAAATTATTATAATAAATTCATACGTTCTATTGGTAATTTTTTAGGATGAATAAAAAACTTATAGGGATTAAGGTGTCATGAAAATGAGGTTTTCCAAATAATAGTTTTAGTTTTCAAATATACATTATTGTTGGTTTATCTTTTATATATTATTCAAATAATATTAAAAAATGCAATAATAATTACTAACATATCAAAAATACATATATATGTTATTTATTATTGTTTCAAGTCTCGTACTCGTCTCCTCTTTCATCAAATGGGAAAAAATTCAGCATCTATGTGAATGGTGGACTACCGACTCACGAACACATGTAATTATTTTTCCATTCACATATCGAAATATTGTTTATAATGATGAATTTAATGTGTATATATTACACTAATGTAATATTTATCATTTTTAAAATATAATATATAACTCATATTCTTACCTTTCCATGAAAATAAAAATGATGACATCATTCGGCTGAACATAAACAACCTCTAAAAAGTTATATGATTGAATATTATTCACCACATAACACAGATTATATAAATAAGTAAGTTTTAATAAATATTAATAATTATATGAAATTAATATAATTATTTGGAAATGAAATAATAATTAGTTTTTTCCATAATGATAATTGAAAAATAGAAACATTATTCTTGCATTAATATGACCAACACCCTCTGTGATTGTGACATATTTTATTTTTCATAACCATATGTAATGGTGGAATTTAAAAGTAAAAATGATGTATAGGAATAATAATTATATCATTATTATTATTGATAATATTTAATAATGATCTCTTTGACTAAATTCAACTAACCAAAGGTATTTTGGACATATGTACCAAAATTCATCAAAACATCAATCATGAAATGATGTTATTAAGTAATTGTATATAAAATGTAAAATAGATATATAAAATTAATAATATTCTTGAGAATGGTTTTTAATTATTTATTATATTAGTACAATTTTATTATTCCTGCATATAATGAATATATTTGATGTGTTAGACTCGAGGTATGATACGTTCTTTCAAAAATAATCTTATAATGTTTCCCTTAAAACACTCTTTTTCTTATGTATTGATTTTTTTTTCAGAAGAAATGTTTTTAAGAAATATTTTACATACTGATGTTATTTTATTATGTCATTTTTTCCATGGTTTAATTTTTTACTAAATTTATAGGAGGAATTGTTTTTTGTATTCCAAATAAGGTATATTGTGACATTTCTAAAATATATTAAAGGAATGTTTTTTAATTTATATGTAACGAGATATTTTTACCACGTTGATGAATAATATTTTCATATAATGTTCTTTCACTTTCATATATTGTTTTTTTAAAATAAAATATTGTCTATTGTATGTAACCCATATAATTTTAAATAAGTTATTTTGTTCAAAGAATGTTTTTATGATACATGTATTCATATTTTTTTATTATTATATGGTTATTAGGAACTGGATATGATAATAGATAGTTTCAATTTAAAAAAAATCAGGTGGATCCATTATATCCTTCAAATGAATTGGGTATCTTTATGTTTGATGTTGATCATTATGGTTATTCCATATCTAACAGTGATGGTCACTCCTAATATGACTATAAGGGTTAAGTCAAGTATAACATTAGGGGTTATTTCATGTTTAGAAATGAGGGTTACTAAATAACTAATTATGATAACACAATGATTCATAAGTTATAGAAATCATTTATTTGTTCTCTCTGAATTATAGTGTTTTAACAAGGTAAATTATTGAGTTTATATTCACTGGAAAGTATATGGTTTTTTCAATGGTAAAAAGTATGAATTTATTAAAACCGTTCATGATATTATCAAATTTTAATGGATACTTCAATTGGTTTTATAAATTTTAATATATCTTTTGAAATGTTCCATTGATTACCTTTTCAGTAAAATGATATTTATTGAGTAAGAAAGTGTTTTAATCGAATATATTATTTTATAAATGAGAAATGTTTATATGTATCATAATATATAAGTATATGTTTATATTTTTATGAACCATATTTAAATTTTATTCCAACACAAGTAAAAAAATATGTTTCAATTTGTTTAATGATGGGTAAAATAAAATAATAATTCAAGTTGAATGTTTTTATGATTTTTCATGGATATAAATCATGTTTTATTTTTAACACTTTTTTTATGGGGAATGTGAATACTATGTAGAAGTGTTGACTTGTAATGTGTGGGTTTAATAAGAAATAGTTATTGATAATTCACTAAAAATATAAACCAAAAAGTCCGTAAAAATTGTAATAATTTGAATTTTAATTTAAAATCACTATAATATGTAATGATTAAGGTTTGATCTTTATAGTTGGCATAAGATTATTTTTTTAGATACTTGGGAGATTTGGGTTTTATCAAATGAAGTTTCCTTATGATTTATGGATTTAATCAGAGGTTTCTAATTATGATGTTGGTCACATGTTCAATTCCCTAGAAACATCATTTTATTATTTATGTTTTGATATTTTAAGGAATTTTTTTTATTTATGGTGGAATTATGATCTAGGTAATTATTGGTTATTACAATTTTGGATGAAAAATCAATTATATGAGAATACCATTGATGTTACACCCCAAAATTCTAAAGTAAGAACCAAGTATTTGATAGCGTGTATTGAACGTGACACCAAGAATGTAAGGTAATATAATATCTATATAGTTTATAATATATTGACTATTTAAATTATATTATATATATTTCACTATATCCAACACGGAGTTATCGTGTGTTACCAAAAACTACAGGATTCTTCGATGGCCTACGTTACACGCAAGACTAAGTTTCACCAAAAAATAATTTATTGATAAAATATTATTATGTAATATAATATAATATAAACTGGACATTATGTTAGATGTTATAAATATTATCAACTAAATTATGATTAAATATGATTTATATAAATATAAAAGTAACACCATTGTTACCTTTTAATGAAAAATGAAAATGAGAACCAATAATATATAATAAGAAACATTATTATACTTATTCATCATAATGAGTTTTGTCTCAATAAAAATAATTAATTATTATTGATTAATTATTTTAATGAAATATATATTTTATACAATCAATAAAATATTTTTTATATTCATCCATTAGGATTGATAGGAAAAAGATAAGAGAAAAGTCAATTTTAAGTATAAAAGTAAATATTTTTAATAATGGTTAATTTATCGTCTTTTAATGAAGAAACCTTTTATAAATTTAATTTATTCACATTAATTGATTTAATATGTCGAAATAACCATCATAAATTAAATATAACCCTAATAAGTTTGTTATGGTTATTATGTTTATATATTTTTTGTAATATTACATTTTTATCGTATAATTAAAAATACAAAAAATTAGTTTAAAATTTATTTTTCATATAATGAATTTATATGGATAAATTAGAATTTTAATTGGTTTTTAAGTTTAATTAGATAATGTTTTTTATCAATTACAATAATTTATTTCATTTTTACCAATTTCACTGTGAAATTGATTATAAACACATTAAAACATTCAAATTGTTTCTCTTAAAATCCAACATTGTTGTCCCGCATGTCGGATTAAATTTAAATATGATTAGTTCACTGCAATTATATTAATTTATTAAAATGGATTACATATTTTTATTCATCATAATTTATAATGTCTGAAAACACCAATTTGATTAAACAAAATTATTAGTGAAAGTGATTAAATTTAATTACAATTAATAAGGGAAAATTAACCTTAATAAAGAACTAAACCATTAACATAGGGGATCAAACAAACTCGAAACTTATCGAACAACAATTTTCTAGGCATAATTTGGAATATATCCTTAAATTATTATTTTTTTGTTTTGGAATAATTTTTTTTCTTTTTAATGGTGGGGATATCAAAAATTTTTTAAAAATACCTAGTGAGTTCTTCTCATCCACTATAAAAGGCCACCACTTATCCACATTACTAACACCTCTCAAACCACTAAGGTTTAGACTATAGATTCCCAATTAACTTCCCAAAATACTTCCTCTTAGCCTAGAATCCTACCATTGGATATAATTCCCTCCACGTACTCCCTTTTTATATAATCCAAATGATGTTAGCTGATTTTTAAGGTAACACTTTCCAATAATCTCTTTTCATTCATTTAATTTTCGACCACCTCAAATATTATTCTTCCATATACATATATTTAAAAAAATAATCCAACATGTTCTATAATTTTTTTAATATTTAGGGTTCTAATTGCACTTATACTAAATTAAATCTAATGGGTAACGAACATATTATTTTAGTGTGTGAAAAACTACTGGAACATGAAACGATGCTTGTTCATTTTTTATTCTCCATCTCTCATGGTGGTCATTATGATTGAAAAATGTTTATATTTGATATATATGATATTTTTAATGTATTTATACATATTTAGTCATTTTATAACACATATCAATAATAAAATCGACTTCGCATTAATATGATTACTAAATTTGAGGAAATGTAGACTACCACATCCTCAGAGGTATGCGATTCATTCCCATGACATATGGAACTTATAAAATGTGGTATTAATTAGAAATTTGTGACATAAAAAAAATATATATAATATTAATTGAATAATTAACTTTATGGATATATATATATATATATTTCATTATTACCCTTTCACTCTCTTAAAAAGTCATAATGTTATTCATGAACATGTGGACTACCACCACCTCAATAAGATATGAATCCTTTTTCATCACAGTAATTTAATATATAAGTATAATTTATTAAATAATATGGTATTTATTATATAATTATAATTAAATTAATATATGGTTTTACTTTCCTTCTTTTTATAACTATTATTGAAAAATCAGAACGTTACTCATGTGTATGTAGGACTTACGGTCTCCATGATTATAACACTAATTAATTTTTCATAACCATGTGTAATTATTATTTTTCAAAAGTATAATTTATTTATAAATATGATTACTTTGTCTTGATTATTAATCTAGTGATGTTATATAATGATCCCTTTAACCATATTTAACCCACCAAATATATTTTTGACACATAACATGAATTTGGCAAAAACACCATATGCAAACATAATTATTTAAGTAATTTTATATAGAATATTATGAAGTGAACTAAAATTTATTGTAATCATTAAAATTTTATCAAGAAAGTATTAAATTAAAATATTTTTATTTTATTTGAATATAATGGATGTTTATCTAGGAGGAAACTCAAGGTAAGGGGTTCTTGTGTCAAATTTATTTCAGTGATCATAATTTATTATAGAGAATCTATTTTTTTATATATAGTGTACATAAATCCACCTCAACAATAATAAAATGAATTCTATTATATACTTGGTATTTAAATTTTTCATTTGATTGTTTCTACTTTTTTTTCAAATTCATATGTTTGAAGGAATTTTTGTCTCACGTTTTACTTATTAGAGATAAACGTCATGTTCCCCACTTACATCATTTGTGTGGTGTATCTACTATCCATTTTTTTATATTATATCATGAATTAATTTATCATCATGGTATTTAAGGTTTCAATTTAATATTATACCTTCATGGGTTTTGTGATTTAAAATGTTAAAAAGTTTTATGGGACACTTTGGAATTTTTAATGGTTATTTTACTCAATAATAACATTAATGGTCCTTTCATGGTATTTCCATTCAAGAACATTTTATGATAATTTTTCAATAAAACCGTTAATTTTCCTATCATATGGTTATTTTAACCATTGTCAATCATTAGTACAATTTCCCCATCTTTCATACTCAAACAGGTTTAGAAAATTTATTTAAGGAAACTAGACATTATTTCACAAATTAGTCAAAGAAACTGCTTTTATCTATAAACATTGTTTGATTAAATTTTTTTCAGAAATAATTTTAAAATTATTTGTTAAATACCTTTTACAATATTTTTTTCTATTACTAATATTTTAAAAGGAATAATATGGTCTATTTCCGGACAAGAAAATTTCAAATGTTTTTACTATTAAAAAGGAATATTCTTTTACATTAAAAGGAAAGTACCAATTTACTATCCAATATTTCATTGAAGCCTCATATTTTTATTCTAAAAAGATTATTTAAAAAGAAAATGAAATAATATTTTTTAATGAAAATGTGTTTCAATTCTTTTTAAATAAAATGGATATTTTCCACAAGATATATTTAAATACATATTTATTTAGTATTTATATTCATAAAAAACAAAAAACATTTATTTTTAATCCACATAGGATTTTATGTATTTATAACACCCATATTGTTCATATGGATGGTTTATTATTGATTTGGAAAAATACATTATTCACATTCCCTTTTTAATTACTTTCTTATTGTCCTTGAAATTTGAAATCTCTTATGATCATTGCACATTGATTTTCCCCCAAATTATCCATTTCATTAATCATGGATATTTCTATTTCTTAGACCAAAAACCATTTTACACATAGTTTCTCTTTTGATTTTTATTTGATTATTCTTCAAAATTTTATAACATCCATATTCTTTATTAAATATTGATTTTTTATAATGAAAAGTATTTATTCTGGTTATTTGATATGGAAATTCTTAATCTAGTAATGTTGGGTGGAACCTTGAGTTTATATATCACCTTGATGTTTTGATATATTATCCTGAGAAAAACTACTTGTGATGATTTAATGGATTTCTATCCATTGTTTCGAATTGTCTTGTAAAATGTAGTGATGATATATGTATTCTTGTTACTTATAAATGTCATCCTATTAAAAATCATGGCCCTCAAATTAGTTCTAGTTTTTATTCATCCATGAGTTTTGGAAACATAATTTCGATGGTTTCTTATCATTTTTAGTTAATTCATTAAATGTAATTTTTTTTATTTTCCTACATTTCTGTATATATTTTTCCATATATAGTTACTTGAATGGATTTTGTTTCCAGTTTTTACATTTCCATAATTTTTATGCACTACCTATTCAATGTATTATCTATACAGAATTTGAGAAGAGTTATTTTCCAGGTCATAATTATTATTCTAATTGATTCATTAATATTTCTAATATATATTCCCCTTACTTATCATTTTATATCACCGTTATTATTTCCCATTTCCTAGAAATCCATGAAGTGTACTATTAAAGATATACATTGAATTACTAAATGGATTAGAGTTATCCTCAAAGTGATTTATTTAAAGTGGAGTTTTTTTAATTAGTGTCTTCATTTTTAATAAAAAAACATATTAATGAATTTGGTATACAAAGAATATGAAACTCATCCGTCCTTCATTATTTGATTCCTTATAATAATTCTAATTTAACTGATAGTATGCATGAGAATGGGGAATTTTAGGGACGGGTCACTACAATTGATGTTAAAACATTTATTTAATGTTCAATAGAGTGTTTATATTTTTTATAATTTTTTTTATATTAATCGGAATTTTATAAAAATTATATAGTGTTTCAAAAGGGTAACCCATATACTAGGTGAAAACTTGTCATTTCTGGTAAGATTGTATGGTTTCAATCAACAATTGATGGGAGAAATGGGTGAATTGTCTGCCACTATCATACATAATTTCATAGTTAGTATGAAATTTTTATTTTTGTTAAAATATTATATATATAAATAATAATATGATTTTGGGGACATATGGTTCACTGAATATATAGTTATTTTAATTCGAAAATTATTTGGTGATTAAATGATTCATGTTATTTCAGAATATGACTACTATTAATTTTTATGAGAAGTACACGATAAATATAAAGTGTATAATATAGGGATTTATTTTAAAAATAAAAAAGGAATTGTATTTTTGGAATCAAATATAAGTTTTTATTGATTTAGGGAGATTATGATTATTTATAGAAATTTTTATCATATCTTTGAGATTTTGTGATATATGTAATTAATTTTTTATGTGACATTAAGTGCCATTTTTTTATTTGAAGATAAATATACAAATCATCTTGGTTGTTTATGTGATCAAATACTTAGGATTTTTTGTTTCAATAGTAGTCTATAATATTTTTGTGGTATTGGTAGGATAATTATTTGTTTAATGGCTTGTGATGAACATCAGATATTACTGTTTAATTTTGGAGATAAAATATTATTTCATCATATAAATTATTTTATTTTAAGAGATTTATATAACCTTATACTAAAATTTTTTTAATGTACTTATATTTTAGGAATTCATAATTAATCATTTGCTGATTTTTTTTAGAATTTAATTTCTTTTCTTTTGGCATGACAAATTCGTCTGCAAGATTTATAGATTGGAGAAAAAGATGAAATTATCGTTAGAATTATTAAAGGATGAAATTATAATTATAATTTATGTAGTATTCATTATATTCTTAGTATAGGTATTAAAATAATTTCTCCAAATTAGGAATGTTATTTTACAAAAAATTATTCATTTACTTTTATAACAGAGTAATCAATGGCTTTTTATCAGACCAGAGATCTATGATAATCTTTTTTTTAAATTTCTGATGATCGTTGTATCCATTACTCTATATCAATACATGGGTGCCATAGTTTGTCATACATGTCCATGTTTTCTTACATAGATATCTGATATGTGTTATCTCATGAGACCTATATACATTCCATTCAATTTTTTAAGATGAATCATTATTGATTTTTTTTAGAATGTGGGTTTTCAACATATATTTTTTATAAAATTAAAAAACTGGTTACAAATCCTAAGTTAAAAATTGAAATAAAGAAATTTATTAATGTGAGAGAATGTAACATCACATAATTTTAAAAATGATAGACTATCTGATAGGGTATTAAATATGAACAAAGGATATATAAAAAATTATTATTATTATTTAAATGTGACAATATCAAACTGGCCAATAAATTATCATGAAAGAATATTTTCAATGAAATTATGAAATATATAACTTTTATAATCATTTCCAATATATTAGTTAATTCTTTTTAAGGAAGCAACAATTTTCTTAATGTAATTTTATTTTTAATTAATTTTTATTTTTCAAAAACAGTTTTTCTGGTTTTTTATTATTAATATTATAATCATTTTCAAGGATATTTATAAAATATGTCTGAAAAAGTATATTTCATTTTTTTATAATGCAAAAGTCATCTTAGAATGTATATTTTATAATTTTAGAAAAATATTAATTTTTAAATAAAAATTCTAAAAATTACTGGATTTTTGTGAGGACTATATTTCATTACAAGGTAAAATTATTTTTTAAATTTTTTTTTAAGTTTTATTTTTTTATTTTTATTTATTTTAATCCATTTTATTAAAATATATTTTATACTAAAATATAGTATATAAAATTTTATATTTAAAGGGTAATTTTCTTGAAAAACTATTTTTCATTATGTTAATTTGTTTTCCTTTTAAATTAAATTATGAAACTTATATTATTTAAATTTTGAAAAATTAATTTCATATATGGAATATTTTTATCCAAATTTATGAAATGGGTCCATCTTAGATTGGGTCAATTTGAATATAACATTTTTTAGTTTTTTAAAAATGGTAAAGGATAAATCGGGAAATATAGGATAAAGATAAAATGATTAGAATGAACAAATGACCCATAAAGTTATCTAAATATTATTTTAAGAGAATTTATAGACAATATCTATCTAAGGGTCTAATTTATGACTTTTTTAGGCCACTTGGATTATATTATGACCTTTATTATATTTTAATGAATGAAATGACAAACATATCACACTCTTGTTTTTAATAAGATTAATATTATTTATTGTTTAATACATAATATATTTTAATATATATAAGTTTATTTGAAATTTAAAATAGATATATTCCTCACGAGAACAAATTTTTTAATTTTTAATGGATATATAATTACTATAAAAGTGTACATAATGCTGATTCATTAATTATACAATTATTGGAAAATAAAATAAATGATATGAAAAATATTTAAATAAATATTATATGCGAAAAAAATATGAATGAATTATATATATATAATTGAAATTTTAAGGATATTATTAAGTATTTAGTTTTAATTATAATTTTTATCTTTTATTTTTAAACATAATGTAATGAATAGTTATAAAAATTGGTATTATTGACATTTTATAAATAATATTGTTTTATTTAATAATATAAAATCCATAGAGATATTAAATAAGGAAAATTATTTTTTAGAAAGCTTAAAATATCTACCAAGTCCAATTTATGGATATTTTTTCGTTTAATAGTAACTGCATTAACACCAAAGAGTAAAAATCATTGATTTCATGGTAAGAGTTTTAAGGGCATCAATAAGGGCTAAAATTTATTGGTAAGGGTATCAATATAGTAAAAACATTATATGGTTTTTATTTAATGAAGTAATATTTATCCATAATCAACTTTAATTCCAAATAAGTAACTTTTATGCAATGTATTAGTGAAAATTAATTTATATTAATTTAATATTTTGGAAAATATTATGAGTTCCCCACACATCAATTAAAAAATAAAACATATTAGTCACATTTTTTCACACTTAAAATCTATTTGGGTGGGAGAATCACTGAATCAATAACTTCCACGAATATATTCCCCCAATATATAGGGATTCTTTTAGGAATAATACCAATCTAATAGGGATTAACTTGATACAAAAAAGAGGTTCTCCAAATAATATGTATATTTTTTACCTGCACATTTATTTATTTTCATCTTCCACATCAATAAAATATTCTTCAACCATGATAAAATGTAAATAAAATATAAAAATATACTAACATTTTATTATCTTTTTGGGCTGACCCTTATATATAACTCAACTTCCCCCAAATTGGAAGATAATTAATCGTTTGTGTGTACAATAGACTACCGCATTGAAAAACGATTTAATTGTTTATAAATAAATATTTCTCAATATTTTTTATAAGGTTGGGAGTATTGATTAAATATTATATTAATTAGATCATTATAATTATTAAAATATATTATATATCATTCATTCTAACCTTTCCATGAAAAAAATGAGAATGTCATTCATCCGTACATGTGGACTGGCACTTCCATCAAGAAATGTAATTCATTTTTCATCACAAAAATATATGGATGACTCATCATGGTATATTGAAATAATTTATTTGATATCTATTATATTATAATAATTATATAAATATAATATAATATATTCCTTCATTCCATTATGAAAAATGTAAAATGAAAATGTTACTCATGCGTATGCACAACCTACCATCCCCATAATTGTAACATAATTCATTTTTCATAAATATATTTAAAGGATAAATTTAATATTAAAATTTATCTATAAAAAATATAATAATTTCATGATTAATATTATATATATGATAGAATAATTAAGTATTTTATCATATTATATTGACTAAATTAATTTTTGGATTGTGTTCTAAATATCATCTAAAAATCCAATGAGATCTCAAGTGTTTAATTAATTTTATATTACATTGTAATATTTGTTAAAAAATAACAATAAAATATAAAATGTTCTTAATAAGGTATAAAATTGTCATAAGTTTATTATTTAGGAAGAAAAATATCATAGGTGATATGTCAGACTCGAGGTAAGGGACATTCAATATAAAACAATCTTTAAATATTCTCCAAAAACTATATTTTTATTTCATATTAATTTTTTATTCTAATTTTTTAAAATAATATTTTTATTATCCTTATAATATTTTCTATTTTTAATATTACCCATGTTTTAATGGTTTAAAATGAATTTAATGGAATTGTTTTTGCCTTACAAATGAGGTAATTTGTGAATTTTCAAATGAAAATACGATAAGAATATTTGATTAATTTATATAAAATGATGTAATTTACAAAAAGTTATAACTAATATTTTATTTTTAGGATCCATTACTATATTTTATGGTAATTTTCAATGAAAATAATTTCCTTTTTAATTGTGAAATTTTATTTTTGATTAGTGATATACATTAAGGAATATTTTTATGATACAAGTATTTGTGTTTTTTGAATATTTTTTGGATCATGGGACTTGTTTATGATAATAGCTGAATTCTTTAAAAACAATGTCATGTTAGTCCATTATATCCATTAAATTAATTAGGTTTCATTATTTTGGAATGTAACTATGATGATTATTCGAAATGTAATTATTATGTCTTCTCCATGTATATCCATCGGTGTTATCTTAGCTATAACCATAAGAGTTATTTTATGTATATTTGCAAGTATTATTCCATAATTTTGTGAGATAAAATAATAAATCCCCATGTTACCTATGTTATTTAATTTTTCTTCCTATAATATAATGTTTTAACAAGGTATTTTATTCAGTTTATGATCAAGGGAAACTTTATGATACTTATTAATAATTAAAAGTATAACTTTTTGAAATATGTTTTCATGAGTTTATAAAAAAAATTAAAAAATTATTGAGATATATTTTGTTTTTTTGAATTGTTATGAATTTTTTCATGGAATATATTAGTAATTAATGTTTATTTCTTGAGTTATAATTTTTCTATTTTTTTATCCAAAAGATTCTTTTGAAAAACAAAATGATTATAATTATCAAACTAAAATATTTTATTTATTAATTTATAAATCCCTTTCTATTATTTATATTCACATACCAAATTTTCTATAAAATAATTTGATATATATATGGGTAAGAGAAAATAATAATTCAAGTATAATGATGTGAATATTACTCATTCAATTAAATCAATATTATTTTTTATATTTTATATGAATAAAATGGATACTATGTAGAAAAGTGTATAGGTAATTTATGGGTTTTCAATGTCAGAGTTCGTATTAATTCTATAAAAATATAATCCAAAAAGATCATATGAATTTTATTAATGTGATTTATATTTTAAAATCACTAGAATATGTTATTTTTAAGGATGATTACTTACTAAAAAATAATATTAATGAAGTTATTTTCCACTTCCCTCAACATAAATATTCTATATAAGCCCAAACATCCAACACTACTCAGGATATATTCCCTGGTGAACTATCTAAACTAGGATATATTCTTGAGGGCGATATATCATATTTAGTGTTCATTTTTATTGAATGCTTAATCTATTATATTGTTGGACCATAATATCTATGATATAATGTTCCTACCCAAAGACCAATATTCTCCTCAATTGATCACCAAATCCTTATTAATCGGGTCACATTTCCATTTAGGTCTAATATAAAAGGATAAATATGTATATACATTAATCAATTTTAGGAACATTTCTCTAGATTATAAACTATATATATATTTGAAATGCTTGTAATTTTCCCTTGTAACATAAATATAAAAGGTGTTATATGTTCTATTTGGTGGCAAAAAACTACATGGGTTATAATTCCTTTCATGGGGACACACATGAATCCTTTCTTATGTCGCTAATTATAATTTGACAAACAATTAATGCATCTCAGGATGAAAATGCACTATAGAGTGATATATTGTGTTTCTTGAAATAATTATATCTATAATACTAAGCATAAATAATTAATAATAAAATGATACTTATCATAAGACAAATATATAGGGTCACATGGAAATATGAAATCTGATGTGTAGAAAATACTCACATCAATGAACATTAATGAACGATCAGTATTAAAGGGACACTTTGACCCATACTGATATTTTTATGGATTCATAGATATGACATAAATATTTCTAATATTATTAAGGTAGACACTAATTTCACATCAAATGGTTTGGATGAGCATAAAATATCATCTTCTTAACCAGCATGCATTCCATGGTGGGGCTGTCAAGGGGGTACGAGGTGTCCGTAGGGGATGAGGGGGGGGGGGGGGTTATCCATGTTGGTTTGGGTGGGGAATCCATGGGGGTGTCCAAGGGGGGGGGAAGTGTTGTCCATGGTGGTTGGGGGAGGCTGTCCATGGGGGTGTCAAGGGGGTGGGGTGGTGTCCAGGGAGGTGTCTAGGGGGTGTCCAGGGGGGTGGGGTGTTGTCCAGGGGGTGCGGTGGTGTTTAGGGGATTGGGGGAAGGAGACTTTCCAGGGCGTGGGTTGTCTAGGGGGTGGGCGGGCTGTCCATGGGGGTGGTCGGGATGTCCAGGGGGTAGCGGTGTCTATGGGGGTGTGCAGGCTATCCATAGGAGTGAAGAGTTTTTTCGATAGTTATAAAAAGTGAAAATTAAAAAAATTAGAGTAACATGTTTGAATATATTGGTGAAATATTTTCAACATTTTAACATTCATGTATAATACCCTTTTTCGATACTCATCTCAAATATAGATGTCTTTATTAGTGAGATACATAACTATAAAAATATGTCAAACTTGATTTTTTCTACACTAAATGATTTTTCTCTTATCGATTGTGTGATATTGGATTATTTCAAACCCATAAAATGGATGTAAATGTTCTTGTTGAGTAGTGAATCATTTAAATAATTTAGTTTATGTGGAAGTGCGATTTTTTTAGCAAAATGATAATTCTTTAACATGAGTCAAAACTTATTTTAATAGAAATGTTAATTAAAAAATAGCATTGATTTTTCCATGCCCCCTTTTAATGTATAAGATCTGGACCTTATAATGGGTTGTCCATGGGGTTGGGAAGGTTGTCCACAGGGGTTGGCGGGATATCCACGGGGGGTGGAGGGGCTTTCTAGGGGGTACGGGGTGTCCAGTAGGTGGTGGAATGTCTAGGGAGGGGTGAATCAGTAAAAATAATAATCAAGTCATGTTTCTTTATTTATAGATAAAAATTAATGATAATGTGACCTATCTAATCACACATATATTCAAGCACAAAAAATCAAAAACCATCAAAGGTTGGTAGTATCAGTCAAAAATGTAATGGATATATCTGTCCCTCCTCACCATCACTATCATCACCATCATCATTTCCCCCACCCTCATCCTCATTATTGTCCCCATAATTTTCCCTGCACTCCTCCTTGCCCTCATACTAAGCCTCATCCCCCCATCAACCTCTTCCTCTGCCTCATCATCCTCCTTTCCCTCTTCCTCCGCCTCGACCTCCTCCTCGCCCTCCTCCTCCTCCTTCTCAGCCTCGGACTGCTCCTCACCATTATCTCGACCACCACTAGAACTTCTTCCTGGTGCACCATATATAGAAGGCATCAATGACATATATTCATCACAAGTAGTGCTGGCCTCTGGTGGATGTGCTGGAAATAATAATTCCATCAGTTTTATAAATGCAGTGTTAGCCCTAGCAGACTATTCTGTTGTCTCTATGGCCCTTTTTTCAGCATGTTCTACATTTTCCTTAACCTGTTACTACTCGGTGGCACAAAAACTCATACCGGACGAGGTCTAATACCTCATTGGAACAATACTCTTCCCTGGTCGGTAGTGTACTCTACCAGGGTGCTCATCTCCCAACACCTAATGTAAGTGACGATTAGGCACAAAAGTTTCAGGTTCCTGGGAATCAAGGGCCTTTAAAGAATTCTGTTACAAATATAAATAGATTATTAAGTTAAAAATAGAGATTAAAAATTTAAATATACAATGTAAAACATAAAATCTTCTATTGAGTCTGTTCATTAACAACACTTCCATCTTTCTTCTTTCAGCTCAAGCAAAAAAATTCTCTTGAGGAAGAATTCCTTCAATATTCAATTTATTCTTCTATAATGACAATTAATTTAGAAAACCATAATTAAAAAAAATGATACCAGAAAATATTAATCGCATAACTAATATTATATAACAACTTTATCAATCGAATAAATTATGGAGGAAGCAATAGAAAGTACAAGTCGTAAAGATAGATTATAAATTGTCATACCTACTGGCTCTCATTATCTAGCATTGTAGTACATCAAAATTTGTTGATGTATTCTTTAGCATCAATGTTTTATTATTTCATCCTAATGAATCCTAAATAAAATTCAATAATTATTGTTAACAAAACACTTGAATTTTTTTATTTAAATACCTTTATTTTGATTAATACCATAAGTTAACTAGTTTTCCAATAAGTAATCATTTGTCAGAACTATTCTAATAGATAATAATCCACCATACGGACCGCCTCAAACTATGTGTCCACTCTAGCATGCCAACCAATGTACAACTCATGCGTATAATATCTCCAAATCTCACCAAAATCCTTTAGACGTGTTGGATGTGCACACTCACCATCAGGGAAATTTAACCGTAATGGAAACAAAAATATTAATTTATATAAATACAAAAATTAATATATTGCATTAAATACAATAGATATTTTTAACCATATCTCTACAACGGCATTATCCATGACCTCATTTGGTTGCGATCTCCATGAGAGCGGGATGACTGGAATGATGTCAGAGTATTTGGAAAGCATTGCCAAAAAAACTCCAACATTGTTGCCTAGATTTTTCAATTATCTAACTATCTTCATTGTACTCCACCATCAACTGCGTGTCACATTTCCACACTGCCCGCATGCATGTATGACCATGCCCCCACCTCTTATTAGTATATGTATCTATTTTTAGAGAAAAAAAATATTTCATCAATAAATGTTATAATGAAAATAAATAATTGTGTAAAATTGTGTTAGGGTTTTAAAAGTATACCTACGGTAGTCTAATCAATAAGTGCTGCTGGATCTATAGAAACTGATGGAACACCCTATACAGATGGAGTGGGTCCCAATGTATGCTCCGTAGTGACATAATATTGCAGAGTAGGAGTCTAATAAGATGGAATATAAAATCCCAGAGAGAAGGAAGAAAAAGTAAAAGAAGATGACATGGATTGCTAGCTGAATGCTGGATGGGTAGTGAGAATCATAATCAGATATGGCATAGAAGGGTGAGGAGGCTCAAATGTATATGGTTGGGAAAATGGGAGTCCTAAATATCTCATGTGTCCCTAATGACACACTGGGATTAGCATGTCGGATGGATGGTATGTCAGTGGGAGTGGCAGGGTATAATCGGGTATGCCGACCAGATCTTCTGGCTCTCGTACCCCCGCCCCCTCATACGAACACACTGAGTACTGGGGCCACTAAAAGGCTTCTCATCGATTATCAATAACCTAATAGATGGATCCTTAAAAATTGATTTTAAAAAAATTAATCACATGAAATTATATAATATTTAAATATAATTATTTGAAATAAAATTCTCACTATAGGAACTAGTGGTGGAATTCCCAGGTTAGTCATGCGACGATTGTTTTCCATAATATGTTTTCATCACCTATCGTAAATTTGATTCATTTTATACATTTGAAAATAAATAAGTAATTAATTATAAATGGATAACTAATTTTTTACCCAAAATACATAATAAATGGGAGGGAATAGGTGGATTCATGGATAATTTAACAAACAATTGTTTTAAGCGAGCTTGAACAAATATTTAATGATGTCAATAAATTATAAAATATTAAATAATGAAATTTAATTTTTAGTAGGATGTTTATTTAATAAGTTTCATAAATCTATTAAAATCATAGAACATTTATTCTACCAGTTTCATAAGTGGTAATGCATTTCCCTACATTAATGAAAATTTAAAAAAATTTAGCTCAGGTAGATGATGTAGGTTTCAATACATGTTTTGAAGAATAATTCAAACCATCATGTTCATTAATTGGAAAAAAGTTAAAGAGAGGACTTATATCCAAACAAAATTTATACAAATCATAGTTGAATAATTGAAATGTTCACTATGTTAGAAGTGTTGGTTTTGTAGGTTTGAATACAGTTCAATTCCAAATTATAAAATGAAATTCAAATAATATTGCAACTAAAAAACATTGTAAATTCACATAACAGTCAGGTCGTATACAATATATTTGTATTCAATATTAAATAAATTTTAATTGTACCAACCTTAACACACTACGTCGAGGTAAACCAAACGAATTGAAAACATGAATAGATGATTTCATATATTTCCCACCACAACATCAAGTTCACAGTCATCTCTGACAATTGAGTTATTGGATTCATAAAAAGTAATAAATGGATCATTTCCAATGGCTGTAGGGATGGTTTCAATTACTTCATCAACATAATCAAAAATTTGTTTTGGAGTTACTTCAATAATGACAATAAATTCCGGTTGAATATGGTGTTTGACAAAAAAAATTGTTTTTCCATTGATGCCAATACATATGGTTCATCGGTAGCAAGAGTGTGAGTCATATCAATTACTTGAAATCCACAACCATCAAAAAATGTGACATGCCTTGTCAGCGAATCAAACCACTTACATTTCCTCAGTGTGACTCGTCCATGATAATAATAATCCAATGTTATTATTTTTTCAACGACTTCATAATAACATGCATTTTCAAATCATTTCCTACTATCTGATGCATTGGAATAACAACCTATTGTGTTTTTAACCATAACACCATCATGTTTTGTTCTATTTTTCATTGCTTGTTTAGTGATAATAAATTTTTTCAAATTGATAATAATTGATTTATAGTCACAAACCATGGTATTAGGACCAAAATCCAAAGATCTTATTTCCTCATACACATAGTCTTAATGAAAAATTATTACCAAAAATATAAATCAATATTAAAACTAATTAATTATGGTTTAATTTATTTTAATCATTAATTTTATTACATTCAATTTTAACAAAGCATAAAACTCTTTGGTATGCAAAGTCTTCGTCCTTCTCAAAGATAAAGAATGATTCTTTCTATTTATCATTACATTATGTTCCCTATAGATAAAAATATGAATAGTTTAATATATATATATATATATATATATAAGATATAAATATAAAATCTACTTACAAGATGTTTTCATCGAACAAGTCACAGTTGAAAAAAATATGTGATGTGTCGTCTCCAACTTTTCAAGGTTTAATTTCATCAATGTATATGATCCAGGAATTCCTATTGTTAGAGGAAGTGATGGAAAGCTGGGTTAAAGTTTTTAATATTGTTGTTCTTTGTTTATCATTGGTATGTTGTTTCATCTAGTAATATCAAAAAAAAACATAAAGCATAAATCCATATGTCCTTGAGCCAAGTAATCATTAATGATAAAACCTTTGGGGTCATTCCTATTATAGTCATAAGACATTAATGTGTACATATTTATTTTAGTTGGATAAATCTAACAAAAATGAATATTTCCTCTGAGAAGTATTTCAGTTGGAATATTGACAGTCAGATGCAGCCTACATGTGAAAAATGGTGGACGAAATACTTTCTCTAACTCGAAAAAAAATTAATTTGGCATTTGCCAACAATTTTTATAAGAATCCCTTAGACAACTTCCAAGAAAAATGATCTCTAAACAATTGGAACAATCGAATAACAATCACCTTAAATTATTGGAAAAAAGATAACGAATTTCTATTGGAATAAATTCAGGCAGAAAGATGTGATAATCATGAGTCTTCAATGATTTTAGCTTCAACTCTCTTCCGTTCTACCATTTGGATATGTTTCTTGAATAGCGATCAATAACATTAATAGTCGCAAGTACTTCCTAAAATTACTTTTCTCTGTATGAGTCATCACATAAGAAGCACATGGATGGTTCCATTTATATTCACTAATACGCACTGGATGAAATTCCGGTCTGATTCCCCAATCCATCAAGTCAGGCCAAGACTATAAATCATCTTTTATTTTTACCTTAAAACTTATAAGAATCAAAATCAAGATTTCACTTATATTTTTTTCAATGTGCATTACATGTAAGAAATGACATAATAAATTGGTTGACTAATATTGAAAATGAATGATGATACTTCTATTCTTCCAATTGTAACAGGATTCGGTGTAAACATTCTTTCTCTTTCAAAATTTCATTTGAACCTTCCCATATGAAAAAATGAAATCATTCAAATCATTAAGCACATCATTTACAGACATATGCTGAGGTGGATCATCAGTCTCCATTGTATTGACAAATCTTCGATGATTATTTCTATATGGATGATCCATTGGAAAGAATCATCGATATCCCACAAAACTGAAACTACAAAAATGTTTCCATCTTTTTGATCTTTTATTTTTCATAAAAACATGGCATTATAGTTTTCCCTTCGTTCTCCATACAGAAATCGTTGTATAATCGTGAAAATCATTGATCATCCACATAAGCACATCACACATATAAAATATGTCTTTCGAACATGCATAATATGTGCATACACCAACATCCCAAAGAAGACTAAACTCTTTTATTAAAGGTTCCATGTATATGTCTATATCTTTCCCATGATTAGATGGGACAGATATGAGTGTACTCATTAATGTTAAGGGTTTTTTCATGAAAAACCATGGGGGAAGATTATAAATGTGTATAAAAATACCTCTGTGTTGTGCGACATAAGGATAATCCCAAACATAATAAAACCGTCACATGAAAGACCCAAACTCACATTTCACATGTCAACTGGAAAATCAGGTTATTAGGCATAAAATATCATCCATGGAAATCCATTTATAGAGTGAACCAACTCATCATTAGTCTTATTCCACTCGGTATAATGCCAACACTTTTTAATTTATATTTCCTCAGATATAAAAGGATTCTAGATTTTGGGGATGAATGGAAAATGCCACACTACATTCTATAGAACACGAGATAATGTTCTCTCAGCTATTGTCTTATAGAGGGATGTGCCACATTTTATACAATTATTTCGTTCAGAATTTTTCTTCCAGAATAAACATAAATATTTCGGGCAACCATGAATTTTGTTCTTTGAAAATCAAAGATCCTCAACTATCTTCAATTCAATTAAGTGGATTGAGGGAATATCTACATCATCTGGAAGTAATTCCTTCAAGATGGTAAGAATGTAATTAATTGAAGTATTAGAAATCCTATACATTGTTTTCCCAGAAACAATTGAATTAAAAATTACAGCTTTTTAATTTTAACACATTGTCGATATACATGAGTCGTGGTAGCATCATTCAATTTATTCAGCCTGAAAACAACATTATTTTCATTATACACATCATGTGTGCTCATATCAAAATCACAATTGGTCAAAATACTTTCTTTTTCATGATTATGAATAAACAGAAACTGGTCATATAAACAATTCTCCAATCCATTCCTCTAATTTGGATTATCACTAATTTAAGATTTTATTTTCATCCCATTGTGATACCACACAGAGTTTTTTTCTTGAAAACCTTATTTTGGTGTGTGGTAGATGACTTCTTTATTTCACATGCAAGGTCTTCCAACACACTTGTAAGAGTGGCAGTGTGTGACCATTATATGACGCATTGTGAAAGGCCAAATCTAAAAATATATCCAAATTCATTTGAAAATAAATTGATATCTGATTGGCATCGAAAATAAAACTTCTATACATTCTGTAAAAAAATTGTTATAAGTAATTTAGTCAAAATCAATTCAATAAGATTGATGTTTCATCGAAAAATATTTAAGTAAACAGGAATTGTTCACTTTTTATGAAACCATAATTGACACACAACACTATATGTGAAACATAATATATAACAAAACAAATACTATATTTATAATAAAATATCATTGATGCACTATACATGAGTGTACAGGATCATGTACACTTGTTGAGGAGAATAATTCAAGAGTGTAGTAAATTTTAGATTGAAGAAATTTTATATTTTAGTAGAAAATTTGAGTGATCTCAAGCATTTACCAAAGGGGTGGGGGTGTCTAGGTCAGTGGCGGGGTGTCCAAGGGGGTTGATGGTGTCCAAGGGGTGGGGACAGTCTAGGGGGTCAGGGTGTCCAGGTGGGAGGGTTGTCCACGGGAGTGGGGGCTGCTATGGGGGTGGTACGGGGTGTCCACTGGGGTGGTTGGGTTATCCACGGGGGTCGCGAGGCTATCTAGGGGGTCGAGGGTTACCAAGATTGGGGGATTTTCAATGCTGCGGGCTGTCCAGGGGGTACGGGTTGTCCAGGGGGGTGATCGATGTGTCCTATGGGTGGGTGGGGCTATCTATGGGCGTACATGGTGTCTAGGGGTGGGAGGCCCGTCCATGGGCATGGCATGGCTTTCCAGGGGGTACGTGGTGTCCGGGGGATGGGCAGGCTCTCTAGGGGGTGGGTGGGCTATCCACAAGGGGTGGTCGGGCTGTCCATGGGGGTGGCGGGAATGTCCAGTGGTATCGGGGGTGTCAAGGGGGTGTGGGGGGTGGCTTCTAGGGGGTGGTGGGTGGGTGTCCAGGGGGCAGGAATTCTACGAGGATGGGGGGATATCGAGGAGGTAAGGAATGTCCACGGTGTTGGGTGAGCTATCCATGAGGGTGGCGGGGCTCTCCAGGGTGTCGGGTTGTCCGAGGGGGGTGGTGCAGGGGGGGGGGCTTTCCATGGGGTGTGGGATGTCTAGGGGTACAAGATGTCCAGTGGTGGGCGGGCTTTCCAAGGGGTGGAAAGAATGTCCAGGGGTTTGGGGTGTCCAGGGGGTGGGAGGGAAGCCCACGGGGGAGGTCAGGCTGTCCAGAGGGTTGCGGGGACATCCAATGGGGCCGTGGGTGTCTGAGGGTTGGGGGTTTCTAGGAGTGGGGGTGTCCGGGGGGATGGGGTGTCCAGGGGGAGGTGGGTGGGTTTTTAGGGGTGGAAGGGATATCCACAGGGGTGGGGGATATCCACAGGTGGAGGGGGTTGGGGGACTGTCCACCTAGGTGGTGGGGCTGTCTAGGGTGATCAGGGGTGTCCAGGGGGTTGGGGTGGGGGGGCTTTCCAGGTGGTGGGGGATTTACTAGGGGTACGATGTGTCCAGGGGTGGGTGGGATATCTAAGGGGAGGCAGGGCTATCTAGGGGGTATGGGTGGGTCAGTGAGCTATCCACGGGGGTGGCAGGGCGGTCGAGGGTGTACGGAGTGATGAGGGGGGTGGGCGGGCTGTCCACAAGGGGAGGAAAAGATGTCAATGGTGGTTGCTGTTGTCCACGGGGGGGGGGGGGGGGGTGTCTAGGTGGGTGGGATGGCTATCCATGGGGGTGGCAGGGTAGTCCAGGGTGGTACAGGGTGTCCACGGGGTGGGAAGACTATGCATGGGAGGGGGGGTGGGGGTGGCTGGGGCTGCCCCTAGGTGTGGAAGGGATGCTTAGGGGGTGGGGGTGTGGGTGTCCAATGGGGTGGGGGGGTGTCCAAGGGGTGGGGGTGTCCACCCCCAAACTAGGGTCATAAAATCCAATCTATATCCAATTGTAGCTTGATTTCATGACTATTAAAGATGGCCGAGAAGACCTTTGGTGTAAAACATGAATATCATACATATAAAGCACAACAAACCCAATAGTAAAAACAGCACCAAATATCATATGTGGGTCATATTTTATGAGACATATTTCAATGGGAAAGTAATCATAAGAGTATGAGCCTTGTTATATCATTAGGTGATATGTAGATGTATGTATTTTAAATTTTTATAAGATCAATATTGTTAGTGGATAAGATCCTGAGTGAGATTTCGATCCAGAGATCACTTCTTCTTAGAAGGGAAAGAGTGAGTTTTGTTTTGGGACATCAAGAAAATTGTAATGTGTGAAAGAAACTATATGTTGGTTATATTTGATTCATATTATTTTGAATATTATCAGAGTGTAAAACCCGTCCCCCTCCATAGATATCCCACACCCCCACAACCTTGCAACCCCCCTACATCCCCTTCACACCCACCCGGATAGCCCGCCACCCCACCTACACCCAACACCACAACCATGCCTGGACAACCCACCCCCTCCTCCCTAGACAACCAACACCCCTCCCCTACCTAGACACCCCCCATAGACCACCCACCGTGACATCCCACACCCATCCCCCACCTAGATAGCCTACCCACCACCACCCCTAGACAAACCACCCCTCCCTGGTTAGCCTATATCCCCCTCCCCTACACCCCCCCGATAGCCCCCTAGGACACCCCCTGGACAGCCCACGACCCCTACCCCCTCCCCCACTGGATAACCCCCCTCCCTCCATGGTCATCCACCCTCCCCTATAGCCCCCAACCCTAACCTGGATACCCCCTCCCCCAAAAAGCCCCCCACACCCCACCTGGACGGCCACCACCCCAACTGGATAGCCACCCCAACCTGGATAGCCCACCCCCCTCCTTGGACATCCCACACCCCCTCCCCCACCTTAACACCCCACCCTGACTCCCCTGGATAGCCCACCCCCCAATTTGGGGCATCCCATACCCCCTACCCCACAACCCTATAACCCCCACCACCCTACCACCCATCAGCCCCCCCCCCACCCTCTAGACATCCCACCCCCACCTGGACAACCCTCATACCCCTCTTAAAACCCTCCTTAGGTGGTTTTTATTTAAAATAATTTTATTAATTATGAATTTCAAACTATCATGCATTATCCATTTAATTCCATACAACACACTCAACTTATCCAAACATGAAAAATTAAATTTACCAAATCATGTCAACATTAATTTATCAAAACTTGAGAAATTCAATTTATGAGGATCTATTGGTCACATAGAAAATGTCGTTGGAAAAAGGGGAAATCAACGACATTGTTATTTCAAATTTAAAAATTGGGCCAACCACTTAAGAGGAGCGGTTCTGTCTAAGAGGTGTGGTGGTGTCCAGGGGGTTTGTCTAAGGGGGTGGGGTGGGGGCTGTTCAAGGGCGTGGATGGTGTCAAAGAGGGTGGGGGTTTCTAGGGTGGTGGTGGTGTCTAGGGGTGGTTGAGGTGGTGGGGTGGGGGTGTCCATGGGGGTGAGGGGTGTCCATGGATGGTGGGGGTGGGGGTGTCCATGGGTGGTGGGGGAGTTTTTTTAGATATATTCAATCCATGTTAGAAACCATTCCTAGTTAATTTTAATTAAATAGAAAAAACAGTGTAAATACATTTAAATAATATAGTTAAAAACATCCATCTTCCTTTCTATTTGGGTTCATAATACGATATCTTATTTTATTTGATGCCTTGAAAATGAAATAATTATTTCTAATAAATACTTGTATATAGTGGTTCATTATCACTAAAAATATCACTCAACATGGAATGGAGATATAAACCTAATTAAGCAATAAATCAACCACGTAATGAGATATAAAGGGGTGCCTTAAATAAGAGAAATGAGCATACATTGAGATGTGATCAACCACAAAAAAAAAACCCTCTGAACCGTGTGACATTGGGAACCTAGAAATAAAATCCTTTGAGATGTCTGGGAAAATATGTTCTAATATGGGTAGAGTTTAAAGAATCCCTCTAGGATAGAGTTTAAGGGATTTACTCTGCTTAGGAATTAAGAGTTCATAGGAAAATTCGATAACATCCAGAGTCATAACCCACCAAAATAAACCAGCAACCAAATGATTATAAGAATTAAAAATAATTTTAAATGTTAAAAATAACCTAAAAAAACCAAAGGGTTCGGTACTCCAATGACAACAATAACTCTAAATTAGCTGAAATCAAAACATCTAAAAGAAAAAAAATGTGGAATAACAACAATATAATTGTAACACTTATAATATTATAGTGTAGAAATAAAAAGTTATTTTATTGAAGAAGGATCTACGATGGGAAGGAGTTTTAGGGCCTAGAAATCTTCGGTAGGAGCTCTGGATTAGGTCTTCAATCTGGCCGAGTGGGAGCTGGTGCGCTAGATATTTTCGGGAAAAATGTCCCAATGGTTTTTAAAAACTATTGGGAAATCCACTCTTTGCCAACAGTTTAGTAAAACAGTTGGTAAATGTTAGGGGAACTAATTTTTTCCCATCATATATTTCAAACCATTGTGGATGCTTAAATATATTATCACATTTGCCAATGGTTTGCGCAAACAGTTAGAAAATGTGGCATTTTTTACATTATACCAACGATTTATTCAATCCGTTGGTATATATCCATTAGGGAAAACACTATTTCTAGTAGTGATGGAATAATAGATAGGTACATATTAATGTAACATTAAATAATATTTAGTAATTCATAGATAGAATATATATTAATTTAATATATCCAAATTAAAGATAATCAATGTAGTTAATGGAAAACAAATTGCATCGCTTTGTGTAGATGGTAGTCTACACATATGTACAAGTGGCATTATCATTTTCTAGTGGATGGGAATGTAATAAGGTATATCTCATATTATAATTCCAAAATAATAATAACTTATTAAATATAATATATATAAATTTTATCCATAATAAATTCTCTCCATGAAATATGGATGCAGATTAATTAATTATATCACTACATATAGGTGGTAGTCCACAAATACACATAATCTATAATTTCATTTTCCATTTTATAGAGTATATTTGGAATATTTTTTCAATAATATTAAAACATATAAGTATAATTATATTGATTTATTGGTTATTTTATGATTGATATAATAGATTTAGTGTAATTTTGTGAATAAATAATCTTTGGGTGGGTCGGTTAAAATTATTAAATATTCATTGAGAGAACTCTTTTAGCTTAAAATTCATTCATTAATAAGATTATATTGTTGTAGTAATGGGAGATTCAGAATTATGGTAAGTAATATAATTTTTTTGGGTTGGTATTGGCCAATATAGAGGGAACAAATATGTGAATAATGCAGGATAAGATGTTCCCTTTTGAAAGTGTGGGGTGAGACACTCATGGAATTCCTTAAATGTATTAAATAATATATGATCGTCATTAAAATGAAGTTGAAAAATGGGTATTAATTAAATTTTAATATAATATATCATGTAAATAAATTTGATTAAATAAATCTAGAAAACTTTAATTGTAATGGTTAACCTTATATCATAGACTCTACAATGGTAAAACTTTTTTAACCATAACAACCATAATAGATGTTTACTATTATTACCATTAATTACATCCTCAAATGAAACCCAAAACATGAAAATAATTGGATATTATAATTACAAATATGGAATCCAACTTATAAAATTCAATTTCTATATGATATATTACCTATTTCAAAAAATGTGAAAATCTCAATAAATATTTTTTTGTAATAATTCATTTTTAGGCATTAAATAGAATTTATTCATATTCTGTGGATATTAAAAAATATTTGATGACATTAATTTTTTTATTAAATATATATTTTATAAATGTAATCAATAGATTTAATATATTATGATTTAATTTATTTTATACATTAAAAATATATTGTGATAATAAAAAACAATTTTCATTAATATTAATCTTTTCCTTGAAATGGTATTATCATTATTCCTAAATGTTAGATGACAAATGTAATAAGAGTTATTAATAAATTAAAAATTAATTTAGTAAAAAAATATTCTTAATTGGGAAAAATATGAATTTTATAAATAATTATATAACACCTTGTAAAATAGATTTTTCTAGAAAAAAGGTCTTATAATCATGAAGTGATTGTAAAAAAATTTAATGATTATTTCATCAACATTAATCAAAACATTTGATTTATGGGAATAATTTAAATACATATTTCATATTATTTCAATTACTATTGAAACTTAATAATAAAATAATTATGTTATAAATTCCATAATATATTATGGTTAGTTTGAACATGAGGTTCCATGTAAATAAAGTATATGAATACATGAGTTTTTAAATAAAAACATATTAAATATATGATTTTTTAATTATACCAAATTAAAAATATTTTATCCCTATTAATTATATCACTCTAATGAATGAAATTTTGATAATTAGTTTACCATCACATTTTAATGTTCCTAATTAGTTTCCTCAAATTTATTATTTCATCACAATACATTGAATAGGTCAATCGTATTCTGTTATACAATTTTCTCTCTAGGATCCTGAATCTTCAATTATTTTACTTATAAAAAATATTATCCAAGAGTAGTAAAAATATATGATTTTATAACATGTGAACAATAAGGTATTTAATTTATTAAAAGTGATACATAGAAAACATTATAAACTTGAAACATGTTTTGTTGAACAGGAAAGTGATAAGCTAAAATCACTAATCATTCCATAATATCTAAAGGTATGATATAATTAGAGATTATAATAATATTCCATATAAATATCACAACATTTATCCATGATGTTTTCTTAATGAATAAATTCTTTAAATATTCACATTTATGATTACACCACTGATTTTTGGGAAAAAAATGATAACATTTAGTATCTAGAATGTTTTTGTGAATGAGCCTAACTTTATCTTATGTTTCCTCTCATATCACTGGTCTTAAAATATTCTGTTATCTAAATTTATCCTATAATAATTGAGTTTACACTAATTTCTATAGATTTATTCGTATGAAGTAATCTGAATACTCGAGTGAAGGATGCTATTATAAAAAAAGTTAAACTAGGGGAAATTGTTGATCCCAATAATATTTGAAATCAAGATATTATGATTTTACAATGTATTCAAATGTTTAAATGGTTCTCATAGATTGATTTTATTTATGTGTATAATAAGAAGTACTAAAAAACATTTTATCCAAATTTTACTGAGGAAATATCAAAAAACATATGAAAATACTAGGATCTTGATTATACATAATAGAATGTTGTACTCTATTCAACAGAACCATTTAAAAAATGCATATCTAGGAATGTTGATGAAGAGAGAAATTTTTTCTAATAGAAATGCAATGTGATGGATTTATATGGAAATGAACTATTACCCAAAAAGAATCATCCCCTTAAAAAGTCGTAGTGACTCATATGAAGAAATCAATGGTGATTTTTCCCATTTCCATTTTGGTATGGATAACGGTTTTAACATCAACGTAAATTTTTCTGTCCATTCCTTAACACGTTGGAACACCAAGAACCAATATATGTACCCTAGATTTTCTAAATTCATGTTATCCGAAAAAATGTCCTTAATATATTAATACATCTTTTCACATCCTAGAAGAATTGATAATGATGAGTAATGGGATTCATCTATATTATCTTTAATTAATTATAGTATAATAATAATACATAATATATTTTTGAACCATATCAATCCATCATTACCCAGTTTAAACATATGAACAATTCTCACCTTCTTTTACAACACTATATATTCATTTGAAGCGTATTTATTGATCATGTGTCTAGATGGTTGAACACTAATATGATAATGATAATATTGATTCTAAAACATAACAAATTTTATTTCAACCCATTTAAATTACAAAAATATTTGAATTTTTTATACTAATTATAGATAAATTTAAATGATCCTTTTAAGTCAATTTGTTATCTACCTTTCCACGTTACTATAGTGGAAATGTATTTAGTATTCAAAATATTTACCAGACTCCAACCATGTTATTTGGATCATATTCAATATTATTTTTATGAATATATTATTTGTATTTTTATTATCATAATTTATGTTGGACTTTTTTTATAGTTATAGTGCCTCTCTATCGATAATGAAAATATTATTTCTCCTTAATTTAATTTATTGGTAATGTAATTTAGCTCATGAAAATTGAATTGCAGAGTATCATAAGTTATAACCATGTAATTATTCATAATAGAATATCCAAATCCATCATTAGATACGTCACAATACCTCACAATCCCTTTTACATTATAGAGTTATCGAAGTACAAGAGCACTGACAAACTTTATCTTCATCTCCATAAATTTATCATCAACTTCATTATCCCTAAGGAACTTTTCTCCAATCCATAATGTTATGTGGAGTATAATATTAAATCAATATAAATTATTCACAAATAATCAATAATATCGAGCCAATGGAATAATTCTACAGAAACCAGTCGTAATGGTTGGTCTGAGAAAATATTTACGGACTTTTTTCTTAAAAGGATATATATATACCCTCTATAGTGACCACAATCCATAATATTTATACTTTCTATAACCAAAATTCACTGATGAAAAATTTGGAATGTTGATTCCCCTTCCTCATTTTCATCATAATAATTATGAAG
The DNA here is from genome assembly GCA_963277665.1 of Viscum album. Taxonomy (NCBI): domain Eukaryota; kingdom Viridiplantae; phylum Streptophyta; class Magnoliopsida; order Santalales; family Viscaceae; genus Viscum; species Viscum album. Next base: position 1,463,187,319 of record OY728125.1, on the reverse strand, counting down.
TGATTATAATTCTCTCCATGTTCATGGAGTATATAAGATTATCAGTTAGAAATACTAAAAAAATTATCAAGGTAATATCTAAACATTTTATTCATTAAATTAATGTATATAACAAGGAAATTAGTATGTAATATTTGAATGACTATAAATTTTTAGTTTCCATACATTGTACGAAAGGCGATCTTCGGTATGTCATCACTTTTAACCCTTAATTTGTATTATCTAGGATGAATGTCAATATTGGAAAAGTATTAATTTCCTCACAGTTTATCAAACAAATAAAGAATATAGAGTATAGGATACTTATTATAGATCAGGGTATCATAATGTTTTTTATAATCAATGTAGAGTCACATTGATCCATATTAATTTTTATTTAAAACAATTGGTGTACACCCTGGTGAAGCTATTGGGATTATGAATACATTTTCAATATTCTCATAGAGTTTCTTGATCACTTCCTCAACTCAATTGGATCTATCATATAAGGATACATTGAAATAAGTATAGAACTAGGTATGAGTTCAATTAATAACTCAACATAATAATTTAGAGGAAGACTAATACAATCTTCATGAAAGGCATAGAAAAACACTTATATTGAAGGAATATTTTTTTATGTTTCTTTTATCCCTAACCATAAAACATAAATACATATTATTAATATAATTAATGTATTATAAAATGGAATTAAATTCCAATTCTATTTATTTTTCATTATCACACCTATATATTATCAAATGATGATTCATAATATCAAATGTTCATTAATAATTATATAAATTCATATAGGATTTTTGGGGATATATTAAATCAATATTCAAAATCACATTAAATCCCACTAAAGATGGAATAATAATATTTTCATAGAGAACATTCTAACATTCATTAATATGATATCCCTACATATTGAGTAAAGGATACATGTTTCCTAATCATAATGATCATCTTAATAAATTTTTGTAGCATAGACCATTCATTGGTACAATATTTTTCCCATGTATTAGGGTATTGAATAAAATAATTTACATGCTTTCCACATATAAGTCATTAAACTATAAATTGTAAATTATGATCTACTTTATTTACCTCTATAAATGACACCATTTTTACTTATTAATTACTTTCTCCATTCCCTTCCCCTATGTAAATAAAGCATCATTCCATTCTTTTTAGTAATTTTCATGGGTTCTTGATTTCACATTTTTTACATTAAGGAAGGTGAATCTTGTTCCCTCAATGGTCTTTATCACCCGAACATTCCTAAAACTAAATTTTTATCTTAATTGGTGTGTTGGAAAACTCAAATATATTTATTTTGATAATTAGATTATGAGATATATTATTGGGAATAATTATAATATTTTGTTTTTAATAACCTACACCATTTGGTTTCCCATGATGATGATCGTAGAATTTTCCATCACATTCATTGTTCACATGATTCCTCCTAATTCCATACATTAACTAACACCAAAAACGTATTATGTAAGTAGTAATAATCATAGTGGGAGATTATATAATCATGAAAATAATTTTTAATATGTATAAATCCTGATACATAATATTCAATATTGTATATATTATCTTTACAATAGGAAATAATTTATAATTATACATTCAATTCCTATATAATGGTTCATAATGAATTTATGAATTAACCTAACAATATCCTATTGAGTACCTAAAATGGTGTTCATTTGTTACAACACCAATCACACACCTGTGAAGATAAATTTAGTTCTTAATACATTCATTTTAGAGTTGATACCCATAGTTGAATCAATTCCACAACTTCTTCAATATACTAGATTCCAGAAAGTGATTCATTTGGTAGTGAAACCATACACCATTATTCAACATTAACTATTATGTTATCTTATACATATTCTTTTCCTAGGAATTATTAATAACGTTTTAAAATCCTTGCCACCAGAAATATCAAAACCTTCATTTGATAAAAAAAATGTTGACCCAAACAAATCATATAAAATCAATACATCATTTTAGATGAACAATTAATATATATCACAATTAATGTCATCAGAATACCATAAAGGTTTAGTGTACTTAGATACTAGGTATAAATCATATTATATCATGAAATATATGCATCAACACCAAAATATTTGATTTTATGTAAAACACCTCTTTGAAATACCCCACTTAATGCTTTTTTTCATAAACTAGGGAAATGTAAAATAAGAAAGGGCTCAATCAGTTTCCTAATTGTGGTAAAAAATGGTGATATCAAGAAATTTACATATGTAAGCATATTATAATAATAAATAAATAATAACATGTGATTAAAATTTTAAAATCATTCCCAAAAATTCAGAGAATATAATCATGGAATATGCCTTTGGCAGTTCATGAGACATGAATTGTAGAATAATAAAAGTTCATGAGGAATTTGATCATATAAAAAGAATAAAACAATTAATATATAGTGGCCTAAAAATTTGGTCAAAATCATAATCCTTGAAAGAATATTTCATGTCTATCCACTAAGACATTCATCACACAATAGACTTCGGTTAACCATAGATGTACCTATATCGTGCTCGGGATAGCCTTCCATTTACCAATGTTGTGCTTGGTCTAACCAATTGTGTAACTAATTTTGGGATTGTTATAACCAACCAATATATAACACTAATAATGTTTTATAGATATTTAATGGAACACCCAAAACATAATCCTAAATAATTACTATATATGCCAACAGACTACGAAAAAATTTATCATTTCATCATAACATAACCAATGGCATATTAAATGGTTTTTATCAAGATTTAATCATCATAATCTTTAAACATCAAAAGGATGAATAAAAATGGTAACATTTCATCATATCCCCGGTGAAGCATAAAAAATATCAACAGATGTTTTAAAAGATGAAAATACTATTAAAGTTCATCACAATATTTTTTAGAAAAATAATTTAACAACCCCAGGTTTTCCTACATAAATAAATATTTTGTTTGATGGAATTATAAAACTATAACACCAAAAAAATTAGAACATTGTATTACCCTATATTTTCAAGGAATAAAAATTGATAAGTCAATTATGAAACTAAATAAGAATATATACAGTCATAATAAAGTTCACTTATAAATATCGTCTGAACAGGTAAAACTGTGTAGTTAATTAAATCCATTTTTCTAAAAATTACATAATTTTATGCATAATATATTTTTATATGAATAACATATTTAAACTTTTCTAGTTATTATTTCAAAAATGGAAAGTGGAATTGATATTATATGAAATTTTTTTATCTTATAAAAATAGTTTATCAATATATTCTATTTTATTCATTAAAAATTAAAATTATATATTTTTTGGATATGAATTTGAAACAATTAACATCACATTAATATTTTTCATGGTTTTATTATCATAAGATTAAAATTTGAGATTTTTCTAAAAATGTATATTTTTAGCTAAATAGTGTAAAATATGGTCTTTACAAATAATAGGACATTATGGCATTTGCTGTATATAATTATAATATTTTAATTTATGAAAAATTATTTATGAAATTAGTTGTTTTCTTTATGATTTCAATTTATATTTACATGTGTTATTTATGTAATGTGTATGAATTCAATTTAAATGTTTAAGAATACAATTTTTTTCCATGGGTTCAATATGATATATATGAGATTGATTTTATGTGGTGCACATATGTGTGAATGGTGATGGTCGGGGTCCTATATCTCACTCTAATTCATTGTTTTAAGATTATACCTCTTGAGATAGAGAGGTATGGAACCAATCTTGTGTGCTTCTGTAATAATATTTTTATAATATTATTTTACTAAAACATGTTTCTTGATTATAATTAATGGTATTTTAAACATTTATCATGATATTTATGTATTCCTAATATTTTCTATCTTCTTATGATAAGCTTTTCCCTTACAAATTGTCTGAACAATCCCCTTTTTTCTGATTCAAATCACATGGTTATGAATATGATTATATCCTTTGAGAAGTAGAGAAAAGAGTCTAGAGAAGCATTATTGTGTGAAAATATTCACAAGTCTAATAAAATAATATATTTATGTAGAAACAGTCCATGAAAATAATAACTTTTTTCCATGGATTATGAGTCTATTTTTGAGATATTTCATTAAAATCATGAGATTAATGTATTATTAATTTTTTCTATATTAGGTAACATATTTTGGATTCAGAATAAGTTTTATATATTTTTATTGATTAGTTTGATGAACATTAGTGAAACCCTAGGTAATTATCTATGGGGTGATTTGATGCATTGTATAATATCCTAATTAATTGGGAATGTAGGGATTGTGTGGTTCTATAATAAATTTCATCCATGAAAATAAAATTTAAGTGGTTACAGGATTTAGCATAGTTGAACCTAGGTGTACTAAATCCAAAGATGGTGTATAGGATTTTAACCTGACTATGACCTTCATCATGAGAATTAGGGCTAAATAAAACATGGTTTAGACAATATCAAGGGATATTCTTTTTTTGCGCATAATCACTACAAACAGTCATGAAAGATTTAAATATATATTACTTGTTCAGTTAGGAATACAGTTAAGGAAACCCGATATTGAAACTTTTATATTTATAAGAGAATATATACAGATAATTTATGAAATCATGCATTTAAGGTTATTGTTATATTTTATATATAAAAATTAATTTATATATAATGACTCAAATTTTCCTTTAGATAATGTAGTGATATGAATTGGAATGAACCGAGATAACAATTTTTATAATGGTAAATGATTAGATTGTCCCAATGGGAAACCTAATGATATTAGAATTGGAATGAAAAATCCCATAGAAATGCTCAACCAACAAGGTCAAGATTTGGGAAACCAACCAAATTATGTTTTATCTAAAAAACATACCAATGTGTAAGATTATAAATGTCAATTCATTTATGAAACAGTACTTACACCCTTTTAGTGGGTCTTCTTAACAATTGGTTATTTACTATCTGGTGAAATCAATGGAAAAGAAATATTATGTTCTCTATTAATTAGACCTTGGTGAGGTTTTTTTAATTTTCAATCATTTTATGGTGACACTGACCTATTGTTGAATATCAATAAAAATTATTAGGAAAAGAAGAACACATACTCTATAAAATGTTCACAGTTTAAAAATGTAATTTTTAACTATGTATTTTCATGGACTCATCATAAAAAAATGGGAAATGGATTAATATATTTAATTTAACTAGAGGATGACTGTATTGGATCATTTGAAGAAAATTTTATAAGCCTTTCATGTTATTTTTAATATTTCATATCAAATATTGAGAGATAAATCATTCCCTTATTTACTAAGATTCATCCTCGTCTTCAAAGAGAAATATCCATAAGAGATTTTAAAAGACATTAATTGATTTTTTGAAGTGATTTTAAGGTTGATATTGAAAAGGAAACATCTAAATTTTAGGAGTAAAGGAAAAGGAATGTATACTATTAGGTAAGAACCAATGAAAAAACACATAGTGAAACAAAACAACAGTATCATACCTATAATAAATGTTGGAGAAATAACATAGGTAATTGTCTCAAGGGATCAGCTATGTTGTCTCAGAGTGCTATAATATAACACTATGTCCACAACTATAAAAATAAGGCTAATTTCCAAGTACTGCAATCCTAAAAATGTTTCATGGATGGTATACCTATACTAAATTTCTTCAAGTGTTTGGAGTGTAGATATTATGTGAATCAATTCCCAAACTATTGGGATGATAAAGAAAATAGGCCCCATAAACGACCCGAACTGAGGGTATAAGGAAAAGAATTAGTGACTGCTTCCATTGATGTAGACTATGAAACTGAAGTGATGTGATATACACATGATCGTTATTATAGATCATATGATAACATATTTGATTCTATTTTTACATTCTTTTATATCACTCATATTTTATAAAATTATGTAGTCACCACCCAAAACAAGTTTTATTTAACAATCAATAATAACTCTTTTGTTGAATAATGATCATGCATATGATTTTCAATCAAGATCTGATTGATATTTATCAACGAATACATATAAAGAATAAAATTTTTCACACGTAAGATGAATTTGGAATAATAACTAATATGAAAATGATTTCCATTCATAAATCAGATATTAGATGTCAGGAAAATGATGTCCTAGGTAATGTCTCATATCATCCTTTTAACATATATTGACCCCACGATGATTATAGACTACCTAGAGATTAAAATTGTTTAATGTTTCTTATAGTACATAATAATGAAGAAATCATGGCCAAATGATTGAGGAGGAAGCCATCATTGAGAAAATTCCAATAATGTGAGAATATATTAATTTATTTCTAGATGAAATTCCTCATCATCCCCTAGATCATGATGTTGAGTTTTCAATCGTACTCATTCACAGATCAATGATTATTTCAATGAATCAATATAAAATGGACCCCATTGAATTAAGGGAGTTACTGAAATGGTAAATGAAAAAATTTTAAAAGGGTTTTATATGCCCCAATTCTATGCTATAGGTTTCTGTTGTCCTCTCTGTCAAAAAGACGGATGAATTAATGTTTTTTTTCATTGATTATTGTGAGAAAAATGAAATCACTATAAAAAACAATTATATTCTACCATATGTTGATGATCTAATTAAAAAAAATTATGAGATCAATACATCCTTTAAAATTACTGTTAATGTAGATGACATATGTCAATGGTTAAAAGAGGGAATATTCCCATGATAGACTTCTATTTGTGGTTTGGACACTATGAGTTTAGAGTGATGCCCTTTTGCCTTATGACTGTTCATGCTATTTTCATGGATATAATTAATAGAGTATTTAGAGGACCTCTTCATAAATATGTGGTTATCTTTATAAATTATATTATTTTATACAAAAATTAATATCAGTATCATAGATATCATTTGAAAATTATATAAAATATCACTACTAAAAATTGGCCCTATAATAGTGCTAGTAAAAGGGTTTTATCAACATATAAAATCTTTTTATATCACAATCAACGTCAAAATCTATCATTTTAGAGAACTAAAAATGCGATGTTAAAGGCACCTTTTGACATTAATTTTTTAGAAGTATTTAGAAAATTGATAAAACAATATTTTTTCACGCACCCCTAACACCCAATTTCTCTATGCTTACACCCCCCTTTTTCTAGGATTTCTACTCACCAACCACCATCAAGGACCCCACCCTATTACATAGAGCACAGATTCTACCCAAAATGCATACTTGTGCCTAGATCTGATCCCAAGACCTCCCTTATACGACTTGTTTTTCATTACCACTATGCTAAGGATATATTATTTTATATTTGATATATTTTCTATTTATTGGTATATATTTAGAAATTTTTGAAATATATAATTATATTTAATAAAAAATATTATATTTTAATATTCATATATATATAATAATATCAATATATATAAAAATATGTTTATTAAAACACACACACACACAGATATATATATATATATATTTATTTATTAATGTAAATTTATTTTTTTAATAAAATGGAAATTATATTTTTTTTAAATAAAATGACTAATAATTATTTGTTTTATATATTTTATAAAAAATAATTTCTATAATATTTAAATTATATTTATACAATTGATTAATTTTAATTATATTTACAAAAATATGTATATATTTATTTATGAATAAAACTACATTTTGAGAAATAAAATAATTTGAAAACCACAATATATATATGTATGTAATACACCATAATTTATTTTATTCCTACAAAAAAAACAATAAGTCCTTTTTAAATGTGTCTGAAATTCCATTTAATGCTTAAACATTTGGATAGAGCAGCTAAAATATCATTTTTAAAGGAGTTTTGGGGCTTTTACCATAAACTATGTGACCATGGGTACCCATGGATGACTATAGAATAGATATCATCATTGGTTTTGAATCTATATGTTGGATACAAAAAATGAACACAGAAATCGAAATGTATGGTCGTTTGAAGTTCATGTCATGTATTTAACTTATCATAGTTATTTCATTAATTAATTAAATTTTTATCATTTAATTGTTATTAAATGACTATTACTCAATAATAATTATAAAATTATAAAAATTATATATATATTAAAATTTTTTTGTAACCCATTTTCAATAAATATGTTAAAAATTAATTGTAAATAAATATTTCGAATTCTTTAAATCATAATTTAAAAATACATATTATATATTTAACAATATAAATATATTTATATATTAATATAATATCTTTAATGTAATATATTTTTTTTCTAAAACATACCCTTTATCATCTTGAGAAAAAAAGTGTTGATAAAGGGTGGTCTTTATGAATGCTTGTAAAAAATTGATGATAAAGCCCCCCCTTTATCAGCTCTTTTTACAAGTTCTGATAATGACTCCAATTAATTAGTACGTTTTTCACTAATGACTCACTGTTATTGGAACCATTTATTTTCATTGATAAAGGCCCCCTTAATCAATGGTTTTTATAGCACTTATAAATGGGACATATATCAATGATTTTCTCAAGACCTGATCATTCATAGAACTAAATAAGTATAATGTTGTTGTTGTGTACCATGTTAAAAGAGAGGTAGTTTTAAAATTGTTAATTATTGTAACAAAATGAGTCATTATTGGGTTATGAAATAAAAATCTATGAAAAAATAATACATCCATCAAAGGGGGTTGTTTTTGAGAAATGGACCACACATTCCATTATAACTATGATTCTTAGTCTCTTAGGATTGAAGGATATTACAAATTACTTCTGAGATATAAATCAAAAATATCAAATAAAATAATCAAATTGATATATAAGTGAGTAAATTTCCTTTGAATAGTTCAATTTATATAATGTCTTGTGAAAAAAAATGTATGCTCGCTTCTCCTGTGATGAAATTACCTTATAATGGGGAAGATATTTTTAATATATTGTAATGATTCGTGAAAAATTCCATGTATCTTCTTCATTCATAATGATGTGGTGGTTTCTAGAGGTTCACAAATATTAAATAATCTTCAAGGAAATTCGATGGCATGTGATTTAGAGTTGGTAAGGCTGATCTTATCACTTCATATTTGAAAAAATCATCTCAATGGAAATTTTTTTGATATAAATAATGATCAAAAGATCATTAAATATATATTTATAATGAAAAAAAATTAGTAGATTCTAATGTATATGGGTGGAGTTTTTAAAATAGTATGGCTCCTCAATATAGTACCACTTTGGAAATTAAAATAAGGTGTATATTACTATATGTTGTAAAGAAGATGCCACAATATCTGTGACAGGGATTGAAAAAGTAAAAATACTGAAAGATTTATAGAGGATTAAACTCTAAGTCAAAATGTGGCTGGGGAGTGATAAATCCAATATTTTCAAATGTACTGCACCACATTTCATTCACATAATGATAAGAGAATCCTGTAAGTATGATTTCAAAATAAAAATGATAGGAAATTTTCTAGAGATAAAATTGTATTAATCTGGAGTTATAATGTTTGGAACTCAAATATTTGGGCCAATAAATCTAGAAATGAATAATAAACATTTGTATGATTCTCATATCTCATCCTTCTCTATACATCAAAGAAGTAAAAAATATGTCTTCTGATATAAAACAAAATATTGATCCGGATAGTATAAAAAGAGATATTCAAGAATTTATATCATGATTCTTGGTATTATAGTAAGTTAAGGATGAACAATAAAATCCAAATGGTTTGTTTCAACCATTACCCATACAAAAAAAATCACCATGTACTTCATCATAGGACTCATTAAAACATCTAATCCCCATACAAATATTTATGTTTTAGTCAAAACACCATATAAAGTCATTGTAGACTCTGAAATACGTACAAGGCCTAAAGAGGACGTCCTCCGATAAAATGATGGCATATTTCGACTCAGCTACCCATTTCAGTAAGAGCCTAAGTTTTGCACAAAAAATCCAAGTGTTGCGTGGAAAAAATCACTTTCCCGGGTGAATATCAGTGGGACCGGAAGGAGGTTTACTCATGGCATGGAAACGTCCACAACGTTGACACCGGGACCAGATGGAGTTTTACGTGAATGTGCCGATTCTTCAAGACGTCGACACTGGGACTGGTTTTTCAACATCGGTCGACTTTTTCGTGGGTAGGAAGACCCGATTTTCCTATAAATAGATGGGTAACCCTTCCCCTTTTGATAGCTGGAGAATCTGAACCATCTCTATTGTGCGAAATTCACCTCATCTGTGAGATTAAAAGATGACTTCAATGTATGGGTTTTTCCCCAATAGGTCTCCCAAGGGTCTGACATAGCACAATACCGCTAGGGTTTGACCCTCCACTATGTCCTCACATAGTGGGCCTATTGCTCGCCAACCCAAACACCTGCATGAAAAACCTCAGCCCCCATTTGTGTGAAAACATCCTCTATTTCACAAACACCTACCTTGGTGCTCACCCGGCCTTTTGCATGAAACTGTTCTAGTTCAATGCCTATTGTATGCAAACCTCCTTTATAGCATGAAAACCTTAATTTCCGCTCATCCTAGCCTTTTGTAGACAACTGATCCATTTGTGCGTGATCCACCCACATTGATTGGTCTATTTCACTTAGGTTTGATGTCCCCCATTTAAGAATCATCTTCAGGAGCATATTATGACAAAAACCTCTATGTTACACACCCTTCACTTGTATGGCCCACTAGGATCGTATGAATTACCATAAAATTGCCTTTGGTGGTGTTTCCAATTATGTTGCATCACCTCCTACTTCTTCTCATAGTCACACTAATATCCATTTCCTCTTCGCATAGACAAACTAACATGGACCCCTCATTGCATCACTCCACAACAACTCCTCACAATGAAATTGCTGGTCCCTTCCCATCACAAAAGGTTAATGTGTGTTGTTTATGTATGTCTAGGGGTTTGGAGTGAACCCACCTTGTCCAAGCTATAGGATGTTAAATTCCAAGTACCATTATCCTCATAACATGAGGTTATATTGTGACCCCACCCTATGCATCATACACGGGGTTCCCCATTATGGACACACTCTACGCACACTCATCTTCATGGGAGTGAGATCTTCCACACATTGAATGAGATCTTCTATTTTGGAGCGGCGCCTATCTGCGGGAAAGTCAAACCATCTTGGTTCAAACCCCTAGGTTTCATACAAGAGGTAGTACCCTTACTCCTCCTCTGTTCTTATGTGCCAAGGATTAGATTGGGGGGGATGAGCACCTAAACCCTCTTCTTGTCCATGCCAAATTCCTCTTCCATTGTGCCTTGCCACCACCCAGGCCTCCTTCTTAGAGTAAGTCTCAATATCCATCTACATGGGCCACTAACCACGCATAATCCCATGTTTCCTTTTTGGGCTGCTAACCCTGTGTAATCCCCAATCCAATTCCCAAGATGCTCCACTCATGACGTGATCTATAGGTCTGTGCTACCTCTTTTTTCTCCCACCGAGCATGACTCAAGTGGGCATAGATTAAGAAATGATCATGAAACTCTCCTTGGGTATCCTAGAGTGTAATCCCCAATCACTGTCCCGAACTACATGAACATTGATCCTTGCTGTAGATGCTGAAAAAAGTCCATAAATCCTAGAGGATGTTCTGAAATGGAAAAGCGATGTCATATTCGGAATCAGAGGCCCGGTCCGGAGGCCCGGGAAGTGGTGTGCGAAATAAAAGAGGGCTAGAGTGATATAAAGATGTGTACACGAAGCATTCCTGGGATTCGCGGAATCGAGCTGGTGGTGCACGCAATTTTGTGTGCCCCGGTTCCGCACGATGATGCTTTGTGTGCCAACGGTTCCCCGCCATGGAAACTTTCGCGCGCCGCCTGGATTCCGTTCCGGATGATGCCTATAAATAGAAGGCGACCCCTGATGGTTTGGGGGTTGTGGAATTCAGATCGGCTCACGTGTGCGCAATTAGACTCCCCCCGCGTGTAATAATACTTCCAGGTAATCCCCCTTTTCACGCAACCTTTCCCTGGGGTTCGCCTTTGCGTGCAACTCTGCTGGCTTAATTGAATTTGCCTCCTCCTCTGGGTACTTCCCTTGGGCGCTATCATTTCCCCTTGCACGCAATCCCCTTCTATGGGTGTAATACCTTGCGCGCAATCACCTATCCATGCAATCCTATGGCCCTATTGTGCGACATCCCTGTGTTTTTCATGCAAAACCTCATTTTGCACGCAACACCCAGGACCACTTTACCTTGACTCCCCTTGGCTGACTTTCCGCACCGGCACCTGATGTCTCCGCTGCTGAGCAAGCACACCAAGTGTTGTTTTCCCGTGTGGCCTTCCAGGCTCGTACGATGTAACCTCAAGGTCCCTTTGGCGGTATTTCCTGTTGCCCTGCTTTTCCTTATGCTTCTCCGTATAGGCACGCTAACAGGTATTGCTTTATTGCATAGCCATGCTAACGTGGACCCCTCAATGGTTTGCCCTGTGTCCCCCCTTTACTACGGCTTTATTGATCCCATCCCACCAATAAGGGGTATAGGGCATTGGGCATGTAATCCCTAGGGGTGTTGAGCGAACCAACCTCGTCCAAGCTGCAGGACGTTAAACTGCTATGCACTTCATCCTTAACACATGACGTTAAACTGTGGTCCAACTCCATGCTTCGCATGTAGGGTCCCCCCCGCTCGGACATTTTTTATGCCTCTCATCTCCATGGGAATGGAATCCTCGTCTCATTGATTGAGATCCTCCTTGTCGGAGTGGCGTTTGTCCACGGGGGAAGGGCTGCCTAAGAGTGTATGCCCTTGGCATCTCTTACAGAATGTTGCACCCATGCACCTCCGTACTTCCCCCTACCAATGCTAGTAGAGTCCCTTTCCCACTGTGCTTTGTCGCACCACGGGCCTCCACCCTGGAGTAATCCCCGGCACCCAGGGCCGCTAGCCACGTGTAAGCCCCTGTTTCCTCTTTGGGCCGCTAACCACGCGTAAGCCCCTGTTTCCTCTTCGGGCCGCTCAATGCATAAGCCCCATTCAGCTTCTCACGAACGCACCCTTCACGACGTGATCATCTGGTCCCTTCTGCCTCTTGTTTCTCACACCGAGCATGACTCACGTGTTCTTAGAGTGTGCATCTACTATGACATCCTCATATGGGCTGCCTTAGAGCATAAGCCTCATGCCAGGGAACTACGTAGACATTGATCTGTGCTAACGCATGGTACGTAGGAAGCCTCCATGAGGTTCAAGACCACCACCCAGTCGTTCTGACCTCTTCACGTCGGTTCCCCGACCCCCAGGGGCCGCCTCAGAGCGTAAGCCCCCCATGTCCACTCAGGGCCGCCTCAGAGCATAAGCCTCAGATCCCTCGTCCCGCATGACGTTAAACTATATGCCCTCATCCCGCATGACGTTAAACTGCATCTTGTCCTGCATGACGTTATACTGTATTCCCCCTCTTGGTCCGCCTCAGAGCATAAGCCCCATACCTCACATCCACGTCTCATCCGGACTTCCCCCCCTCAAGCCAACGTTCCTTGGGAAGCTCATGCCCTAGCCTAGAGATCTTACTTCCTCCAGGCTCTAATCCATGCGTCCATTCTCACAGGTCGCCTTTTCAGGTGTCCCACCGTATCAACGAACTACGCAGACATTGATTCCCTGCCATGGGGATACATAGGAAGCCTCCACGAGGTTCAATCCTGGCACTCCATCATCCATCCTAATCCTTACCCGGGCCGCCACATCCCGGTGAGGTCATGCCTCCCCATCCCACTCCATAGGATCTGGGAAGCCGCCCACGTGCTGGCCCCAACATCGGTGTTCCCCCTAGGGGGTGCTTCAATCTAATCCTCTCTCAGTGTTTCGATCAGTCCGATCTATCTCCACAAGATGTTAAACTCGCGGAATACCCCGTGTTAATCATGGGAAGCTGAGGAAAACAACAGATGGTATACATTCCCCGCATTCGATGTGGGATGACTCGGGCTTCCACACCCTCGAGAAGCCCTATGATAATGGACAAAAGACAGACATGCCAATGCCCAGCGTCAAGACATGCCAACAACACCCCAACGTGACCAATATCCTCACCGAAGGTTGTTGCCCCGATAAGACCCCTTGGAGCATCTCGATGGAAGCAGCGTAATTAACCGGCGTCCATGCAGATATGGCACCGGGAACATGCTTCACGAACCCATCTTAAATCTATGAGGGAGACCCGGACTAGGTGATGAGCTCTGAAGAGGAATCCACAAATGGAAGAACCAACATCCCATCATCCCGGTTTCGATCAAGGAGAAGACGTCCCTGAATAAGGAATGGATGCCGCCTGCCTTTGGAAAGCGTGAATGTCGGGCAACAAGCCGTATGTCCTCCCATGCATGATGGACACACGCGTGTGCCCTGGGGTAAAATCGTCAAAAACAAAAAATGGTAAACCCTACGTGAAGCTCTTCTCATCAATACAGAGATAGGTAGAGATCAAGGTGTTGGAATATTAGCATGTCACCAGGTCCGGGTACCTATCACCGGGATGTGAAACCCGCCAGGGGTTGAGGTAGTCAGGATGTTGCACACTTCGTTATGTGACGTCGTCAACGTGGATCCCTCTCATCGACCATGGAAGACGGAATGAAGATGGGCTATTGGTTGTCAATATCTTTTCCGGTTAGTACTAATGGGTTCATCTCCCTGCTTCCAGGAATCAGATCACTGCATCCAGAGCTCGATCGCAACCTGCCCACCGGCATAGGGGCAGGGGCAGTACTGACGCAGCTACCCCACGTGGTCCCACCTTTTCCATAGTCACTCCGGCTCAGATTTCCATGACTGTTGGGCGCTCTCTCCCCCTCTCCCCGTTAGAAATCATCCAGCGAAAGGTGATCAATGACCTAGTTCGTAGGTACGACGAGGAAGGGATCATCCCCACCAGGGGTGTGGCCCTTTTGGTTCTAGAGGAAGTTGCGCCTCACTATCGTCGCCACCTACGAGGTCCATGCAGGGACCCACCGCTCCCCACTCCGACGTTCAACCGCTTCAGGAGACTATCCCTGGAGTGCCTTGACCCATTCGCCCCTACGCCGATGAGGTGGGGGACGTCCGGGGCTTCCCGATCGGAGACCCGTCCCAGGGTTTAACGGCAAGAACCCCCTCCAGGCTGTGTCAATGTCATCTCTCTACTCCCCGGTCCGAGGACCAGGCAATCTTTGTGCCCGCACCACCGGCTCCAACCCATCTGACCCGGCGCCTGCGTCAGGCGCGAGCAGAAGAGAAAGCCTATCCTAGGGAAGCAACGTCAGCAACCACAGTGGCCCGGGCCGCTGCTGACTCCTACTACCAGATCCCCACACACGTTGAGCAGGGGTAGTCACATGACCTACTGGGATCGAGGCCCCGACCACCCTACAGGCAGGTTGGGTCGACTCTCCCGGTCGCAGGCACAGGCAATGGACACCGCGGACCAATCTGCGGTGGTGCCACCCACCATGAAGGCTCCTTCTGTGCCACTGATATGGAAAGTCGAAGGCTTATTCGCGACAGCTACGATCTGGGTAGGAATCCTTCCAGTGCCCACCGCACTATGTATGAGGTCACTCCCCCTACCACTGGCCACGAGTATGGATTCGTTGCATATCTAGTCTCTCACTCACATAGAGGTCATCCCCATGTCCCTTTCGACATCTGTTCTGTTGCTTCCCTCACCCCGGCCTTCAGTCCCCTCTACCCCAGCACTATTGCGGTAAGGGGACTCTTTGACAAAAATCATCCTTACCCTGAGGAGCCACCTAGGGGTAGGAAGGTGGGGCGTCATCACCTTAGGAGGAATGTCAGGGGAGTCTAGACGGAAATTAGACCAGTCCATTTTTTGAACTCTTAGGTGGGGTACGACTCGATAGTGGAACCTTCCCCCTAACCCTTTGAGTCGAGGGCAGGGATTGGGATATGGCGCATCAGTCTTATACTCCCCAAATGCGAGATCCATATGATTCCCTCCTCCCTTTGATGGTATATCTAGGAGGACAAGGACTTGGCGTGCCCCCAGGGGTCAAACCCGCAGTTATCATTGGCCTCCCCGGAAGCACCTTCCACCTCATTCAGGGAGGGTGGGGAACTTTAATGGGGACCGACGGAATAGTCAAAAGGAAAAAAACCCTCGGCGAGCACCGATGCTGTGACAGGAGGCCCATTCGCCGGCCCATCCTATCGCGACGTGGCAGCCAGGGTACTAAAACCCTTGGAGGACGACTCAGGGATGAGCGGCCAATCAGCCTGTTCGCCGTATTCCCCACCGGCCTGCCCACCGGCCCGGTGACCTACCTCGACGCCGTTGCAATCTCCTCGGCCAGTCTCAGTTGATGAGCCGGGGCAGCAAGGTTCGAACCCCGAACCGGAGTCATGGAGCATCTGGACCGTCCTTGTAGTGGGCCACTTCCCCGAGAAGTTTTGGCCAGTCGCAGGATCAAATTTTGATATTCCTGGGTCACTCAGCCCAAGAGAGTTTGAATGTTTCCGCCAGACTCTTCGGGTGACTCACTCCTGTCTTCACCAATAGTTTGAGCCTTATCCCGGGAGTCAAGCATATCTCTAGGATATCGGTGAGAAGTGTCGTCGGGTCGACCTAGCAGTTCTCCCTACGGTTCGGCACCCCGAGTCTCCTGGCCACCGCAGTGCCCTCCAGCAACAATGCATTCTGAGTTTTCAAGTACTCCTCAAGGTTATTGAGAAAGCCACACCCCACACGTAGGTCCGTAGATGGGGGAAGTACGCTTCCCTTCTTTTCTGTGCGATCCACCGACAACCCGATTCACCAGGCGGCCCTGAGGGAATGTTGCCAAAGGCAGTGGAGGTCAACATGGATGACCTTCCAGTTGAAGGAAACAGTGTGGAGCACCTCAATGGGGACTCACCCCTTGAGTAAAAGCCGCCAATGGACCCATTTGGGAGGATTACTCACCTCCAGAGGAGCCTCCTAGGTCTCACCACACCTACTGAGGCACTGAAACTGAGCCGAAACATCGGCAAGGGAAAAGAGCATGTAGGGGATCTCAAGCTCGTCGACCCATCTTCCTCAGTGCAGAAGTTGGAGGAAGAATCTGAGAAGGGCACGCTATGAGAACATCTTTCTGAGCAATAGAGGCTAGTTGATGAGCTCTTGGCCGAACACATTGCAGAGCGGCGGCCTGACTACGGTAATCTTAGGCTAGGACAGCAGGGGCAGGAGCACCTACCCCTTACCAAGATTCCCCCGGGCAACAGCGACCATGTCGCGTTCACCGACAGAGGAGAGGATGAATCCCATGGAAAGAGGGTGAGATACGTCTCGCTGAACCCTCTCGAGCAGTGGGATCACCTGGGGGACCATGCTCGGTTTCCTTCTACTGACCCAAGAGTCGCTCCGCCAGCCGCCCCCCGAGCTGTTGAGCTTGAATAGTGGATTGGAGATCCCAACAATGCTCGTGTGGTTAGAGATCCCCATCAGGACATGAATTTGCATCCGGACGATCTGATGGAAGTAATCATCGGCCACATGGTGGCCCTAGAAACTCGGCATGTGGCAATCCCATCGGACGACAATCCATACCCAGCATGGGTGGATGATATACCGACCCGCCGGGATTTGGGAACCCCACATTCACCCCCTTTAACGGGACCAGAGACCCGCGACAACACCTGGCCCAATTCAAATCGAGGTGTGGGCCTATGATAGGGACTCCGACGCAGCATGAGGCTGCCAAGCTCCATTGCTTCATTCAGACACTGGAAGGACCAGCCTTCATCTGGTATAGCCAGCTCCTTGTTGGATCTGTGACTAGTTGGGAGGACCTTTGCCGGCAATTCCTCTACCAGTTCAGTTCCACAACCCAGAAGACGAACATTGCAGACCTCTTCAGGTGAAAACAAAGGCCCGATGAGTGGGTCGCAGACTTCATCACCCGGTGGAAGGGGCTCACGTACTCCCTTGACATGCCACTAACTCAGGAGAAAATGCTGACAATGTGTGTAGGGAACGTCAAGGAAGAGCGGGTTCCTTCTCTGATCACTCATAATTACCCTGGAGGGTTCTGGGATTTCTCAGACAAGGCTCATCGCCTCAAAGAAGCCATGCGACAGGCCAGTCAAGCATGCCCACTGCCTCCTGTAATCCTTGCAAGGAGAGCCACCAGAGTCGAGCCCGCTGTCATAGCCCAGATAGAGTCCCCCAGATAGCTATTATGCTACTAGTAAGGCCATCTCAGCATCCTCATAGGGGTCCAAGCCCACAGGCATAGCCTCTGGCCCAGCAGCGACCGCCTCAAAATCAGGCGCCTCCGTGTGACGCACCACCACCACCACCCAGGCGAGATAATCAGGCTCCGCCTACTTGGCATGATCCTCCGGCCCCAGATCATGATCAGCCATCAAGAGCCCCCTTTCCAGGCAAAAGGAATCAGAATTACTCATTTGATGAGGCCCAGGTCCCCGGTTAATTCCATAGCACCATGGAGCAGAGGATCGTGCGGCTGCCTGAGTGCTGGAAGCCAGAAGAGGCGCGTCTCACTGATCACCCTAACTACTTCCCTTATCATCGGATCCTGGGACACACCATCTAGTGATGATATGTGTTCAAGGATTGGCTCCATGACCAGATTGAAAACAACATAGTCAGGATGGGCCCAGCCCCGGCGCAGGTGGCAGTTGTCTTGGTGAGACCAGATGGCAGCAGCGGCAACGAGGATGAGTGGCAGCAGGTTTCCGACCGTGGGTCCCGGAAGTATAATGACTGGATGGCTCACAGGACGGTTTCCCATTCCCATGTCATCTTTCGTACCCTCCTGAGTCAGCCAGAGCCCTCAAAATCTGCAAGCGCCACTTTGGCATCGTCGTCCAAGCCTACCTCTTCCCAGAAGAGCAAGTGATGACGCAAGAAGAAAGAATGCGCCCTGCCAGTGCTGTCATCTTCCCACACGCTTGGAGATTTTATGCCCCCAAAGACGGGGATCCTACTGAGACTTCATCCTGTAATGGATGACTCCTCGAGTGAAAGCCCGGGGTATGCTTCAGTCAACACCGTAGAGCTGGTAAATCCCTTTTTGACTCCTGACGAGGAGGAACGCCAGGTGGACCTCCCCAATGTCCCCACCCGTCACCAACGTCAGTAGAGCCGTGGATACGTGAATCATCGGGGCACAGCATTCATCACGTCTAGTCAGGTCATGCACGCTACTGAGACTAGGTAGCAGGCCTGATACAGGGATCAGTGCACGCGGCCCCCTCACCCGATGTCGACAGGTTCGTCTCCACCACCGTCTGTGTTACTGGATCTGGAGGGACCACCTGGTCTGTGTCGCAACCAACCCTTCCCTGCCACCGGCCGACTACAGCCTTCCAGTCCTAACGCGGAAACCACCTCCCAGGCTTCGACTAGTGAACAACGAGATGTTCCGAGTACCAGTCAGTCACCGGTCCCACCGGCAGGGCCCGTCACGCCTACAATCACAGAGTGGCCTCCTGTAAGAAGAAGCTTGTTTTTGGATTGAAAGTATGATGTTCTGAAGAACCCGACCAGAATTCCGGAAAGGATTTATATCCTTGAGGACCTACTCCTGTCATATGAAATTCACGAGGTGCTCGCTGAGGCTCTAAGGATCCCCCTTCAGTTTGAGATGGATGTGGCGGCCGCATAAGCCTTCCACACCGAGCCGATTGAGGACGTCGAATGTCAGGTGGTTATCTCATTTTCCAGTGAAGATGAAGACCTTCCCATACAGGGGCACATTCACCCATTGTACATCACCGGCCAGTTAAATGGCATGGAAGTCCACCGCTGTTTTGTTGAAGACCAGATGTGATCGGATAGATAACCTTCATCACTATGGTTTTGGAAGCATAGAAGTACCCTGATGAAGTGTCCTCTACCGCTCTGGCTGGTACCAGTCTCCCATAAATATCTATTGACCCCGAAGAAACCCCTCCAATCGAGGATCCCACATCTATAAGTGAAGAAGATTATTTATATGATGTTTCTCCCTGCTTTGAAGAGGTCATCTCCACCACGGTCAATAAATTGGTTCAGGTGATCCTTGGTTGGAAGGCACACCCGTAACCCATTTTGATTAGTGCCATTATGCCCCTCGAAGAGTAACAACAGCACATATACTTATTCAAAAAAACACCATGATGTAATTTCATGGAGCTATGATTAGATTCCATGACTAGATCCTCATGTAGTCATCCACCACCTCAGTCTCCCAGCAAATCACCGCATGTTTAAGTAGCCTCCCAGAAAGATGCACCTTTCTCACAGTTCCATGGTCGAGGAAAAAGTCGATAAGCTCATCAGGTCCAATTTCTGTATGGATATATTGTAACCCAAATGGATATCCAATATTGTGCTTGTTAGGGAGAAGAAAAGATAGATCATAATTTTCATCAATATTCGATATCTCAACCATCAATGTCTGAAGGATGGTTTTTCCATTCCTATGATGGAATCATTGATCAACTCTACAACTGGGTTCCAAGCCCTCTCATTCATGGATGTGTACTCCAGGTATAACCAGATCTGAATGGATCCCGAGGAAGAGGAGACTATGGCCTTTAGGGAACCACAAGGTACTTTTTTTACAATATCATTCCCTTCGGTTGAAAGAATGCATGAGCCACCTATCAATAGGCTATGTATAGCATATTTAATCTGATCCTTGAGAAATTGGTGGAATGATATGTGGATGATCATGTGGTCAAATTGTTCCAACATTAGGACCATCTCAATGACCTTGAGAATGTGTTTTGTATTCCTCCATTCTCACCACCTGAAGATTAATTCACTGAGGTGTGCTTTCAGGGTCAGTTCTGGAAAGTTTTTATACTTTTCTGTCAGATATAGGGTCATATAAATTCACTCGGAGAAGATAATGGAAAATATCTAGATTAATCCCCCATGAAACATTTAAGAGAATCATGTTTTCCATGGTAACCTAGCATACATAGGTCTATTTTTCCTGAATTTGGTTGGAAATTGTAATCTTTTTTCTCGTGCTCATTAATATAGGCATTGTCTACCAGTGGGATGAAGAATGTAAGACTCCCATTGAGGAAATCATGCATTACCTACTGCAGCCTATGGTCATAATTCCACCTATCTTTAGAAAGATTGTTGTCCTTTATGTGACTACCCATGAATGATCTATCAGCACCATTCTCACCCAAAATAACAACGAGGGAACTATGAACAGTATCAATTACCTCAGCTACATGCTCCTCGATATAGAGACCAGATACTCCCTTATCGAGAAGAGATACCTAGCACTGGTATTCATAGTACATAAATTATGGCATTTCTTGCAACATCATGAGGTATAGCTAGTGTCCCGAGTGGATCCACTGAAGTACATCCTGAAAAGACCAATGTTCATAGGATGTCTTTCTTGGTGGGAAGTAATCCTGTAGTATTTTGACATCAGGTTTGTTCCTCAGAAGGAAATTAAGGGACAAGCATTGGATGTCTTCTTTGCTACCCATCCAGCTCCCAAGGACCAATCCTTGGATCTAAATTTCCCTAATTAAGTGATTCTCTTGGTAGACCAAGTCGTGTCGGGTTGTAAAATTCACTTCGATAAAGATGAAGGCTAAATTAGAGGAGTTGGAAGTAATCAAGAATAAACATTATAAAGTTGAGGAAAGAAACAAATGGTTCAAAAAACTATTACAAAAGCCGTAGAATGTCATTCTATGAATTATCTTAAGAAAGATCAAAAAAAGATACTTTGAATGTTGAAAAGAATGATGATACTGGTTCTGATAAGCACAATGTTGGAAAAGATATGTATGTGGTCCAAATGTTCAATACTAAAAAATATAAAAATATACAAATATAGAGACTAGAAATATTTATTCTACTTTTATTTATGGTAAGTCAAAATAGAAATCTGAGTTAATGATTAAAATTTAAATAGAAAATATGATGGCTGATGATCCGCAATGTTCTCGGAAGAAGATTGTAGCGAAACATGTTCAAAATTCTGGATAGTATTGATGTTTCTGTGTTAAATATTCATTCTATGGGTATTGTAGGTATTATGGTGGATTTGGACATATTGAAAATATGTATTGGATTAATAGATAACATTACTACAACTCCAAATTCATGGAAAGACAACGATTGAAGGGGATAAAATATTTTCAACAGAAAAATCCACAAAAGAAAGTCAGAAGACATCTGAGGTGGTTGTTGTGAGTGTTGAGAATAGGTTCAAACAACTAGAAACAATCAATGAAGGATGTGATTGACTTGGAAATATTTCTAAGGTTTTCATGATTGTGTTACCTGAATAATTATTTTTTTTAAAAAAACTCTCAAAAGCCATAGATTCTAATGGCAGTGAATGACATGTCTTCTAAGTCCAAAAACAACAAGTGCATGGTTTTCTGGACTGAACACATTGACTTGGCTAGGAAATTGGAGGAATCATAATTAAAAGTTGATGAAAATGATGAACTGAAAGCAATAGTTGTTGAAACGTCTTTTAAATCAATGAAAGGAGAATGACCATGGATCCTTGATAGTGGTAGATTATCTCATATGACATGATACATAATGCTCTTAAAGAATCTAAAATATTTCAATGAAAGAATAGTGACATTTGGAAATGATGAATCTATAAGGATAAAAGGTGTTGGATCGACCATATTATTAAATGAAAACAAGAAATAAATGAAATAACTATACCTTTATTGGATGAAACACAGCCATCTAAGTGCGGCCCAGCAATGTGATGAGGATAAAAAATTTATCTTCAAAAAAAGATGGATTTTTTTTTGAAATGTAAAAATAATTGATATGTAGTTACAAGAGGCCATCATACAATAGGGAATTTCTTCCAAGTAGGGGATGTATAAAACTCTTGTTACATTTGTGTAGGGGATGAAAATTAGTTATTGAATAAAAGGCTGTGAAATGTATGTCAGAGAAATATGACCATGTTAAAAATGCAAGACAGTGTTTGAGATATGCCTAATTTATATAGAAAAATAAAGTGAGGTTTCACTATTTGTGAGAGGGAAGATTACAAACACTATGTATAAGAGAGTTGAAATTCAATCCAAAAGACCATTGGAACTAATACATTATAATATTTATAGACCAATGAGAAATAAATATTATAATTTTATAATTAATTTATTACCATTATTGATGAAATTACAATCCTTAATTATGTTATGTACATGAGACATAAGTTATATGCTCTAAAAATGATTAAGATTTTCCAGAGGAATGAGGAGAAGTAATGTGAGTGTTTAATGATGAAGTTGAGAACAGATTATGGTGGTGAGTCTAAGAATTAAGACTATGAAAGATATCTTGAGAAGAATTGAATTCGTCATGAGTTTATTTAACCATACACAACTCAAAAAAATTGTGTTGGTGAAATAAATAATATAATTCTGGTTGAAATGGGGAGGGCTATGTTACTTGAACCTAATCGTTCACTTTAATATTCAAGGCCAGTCATGAGGACTATTATGTATATTCATAAAAGATGATTCTATAAGCCAAACTCATATATGAATCGATATGAAATGTTATATGGAAAAACTTTAATTCTAAATCAATTAATTGTTTTTTGGAGTCCATGCATTATAATGAAGAATGATGGAAACCTTGAAAAATTTGAGCAAAAACAAGATTATTGAATTTTTCATGGATATAATCTAGAATAAAGAGGATATAGATGTCTCATCAAGGAAAGAAGAATAATTTTTTTCTTATTTATAAGTAAGAGTTATTGAAAATGTTTGGAAAGAAATGAAGTCATATGATGATGTGGAAGTTGAGAAGGACAGAGAAGATTTTTTTAATGATTCTGGTAATGCTATAGAAAGTTTTAATCCTACTCAATAGAGGAGCAAGACTCATCCATATCAAGTGATTAGGATGATGTTATAATACCTCATTCTAGGTGATGAAACATGTAGTGGCTCATAAAAGTATTGGAGACCAACCCCAAAGTGTTAAAAAAATAAGAACAATGAATTTTATCACACATAATTCTATTTAATCTAATGTTCAACTGAATGATGTACATGAAGAATTTGAGCATCCAGAATGTGTTCATTCAATAAATGATGCACATGATCAGATAGAGAAGAATGATACCTGGGAAATTGTACCCATGCAGGACAATAAGAACATTATTGGTACATAATGGGTTCTCCAGAACAAGTAGAATGAAGAAGTTGAAGTGATTAGAAATAATGAAATATTATTTTTCAACGGGAATTCACAAATTTAAGTCATTGATTTTGATGAAACCTTATTTCTTGTGTCATGGTTAGAAATAATCAAAATATTTCGTATGATTGTTGCACAATGAGGTTATAAAATCTGTCAAATGGATGAAAAATCCACCATCATGAATGGTGATATTGATGAAGATGTTTATATTGATCAACCATGTGGATTTGTTATATTGAAAGATGGGAGTTATGTGTGTAGGTTCAGGAAGTCTTTTTATGGGATAAAACAGGGTTTGAGGGAATGTTACTCTAAATTTGATAATTACTTTAGGAAGGTAAATTTTTTGAATGGTATAGTTGACAACAATCATTACATCATGAAGTTTTAGTAGTTTTATCAAAATATAATTTTTTATGTCCTTAAAATTATCTTTGATGAGAATGATGAAAGATAATGTGATTGATTTCTTATGGAGATGAAGAAGTTATTTGATATGTTCATTCTGGGAGAAATGAAAATCTTCCTTTGGCTACGAAATTCAAAAATGAAGAATCACGTTTTTTGTCTCATGAAAAGTATGCTAATTAAATTTTGAAGATGTTTGGAATGGATAATTAAAAAAAATTGTCCACAAAAATATCAGTTGGAATTATGTTATATTTTACTTCCTCAAGACCTAAAATCATCAATATTGTTACCTTATGTGAAAGATTATATAGTTCTTCTAAAGAATCAAATCTGATTTCCTAAAAATAAATTCTCAGCTATATCATAGTGACAACAAATTTTGGGATCAGGTATTATGGTTTAGGAAATATTGATCTATTTTGGTATTCAGATGCTGATTGGGTAGGAAATGTTGATGATCAAAGATCCACATCTTTTGGATTTTTCTTTCTATGGAAAAGTTGTGTTAGTTGGAATACTAGGAAACAGAATTATGTAACTCTTAGAATAGTTGAAGCCGAGTATGTTTCTTCAACTATAGCTGCAACTCCAGTATTGTGGATGATGACTCAGTTGGAAGATCTATTTATTAATGTAAAGCTACCCTTTCTCTTGGGATGTGATAATCAGAGTGCAATCAATCTTATAATGAATCAGGTGCAACATGCACATTCAAAACACATTGACATAAAGTAAAACTTCAACGAATTGAAGGTGGAGAATAATTAGATGATGCTAGAGTACATTATTTCCACAGAAAAAGTTGCAAATATATTTAAAAACCTTTACTGACGTAACCATTTTCAAAATTGTGGTTGAACATGGTTTTCCACCCTCTTTCTCACAAAGGTTGAGGTACACATTTCTATCCCCACTCTCATATTACCATCTTATAGTATTTTCAATGAAGATAATTTTCATAAATCATTCTTTATGGAAGAATTCATAAAGGGGGGGTTGTGGGTATGCTATGAATTCATCATGTAAGTGTGTGAACCATTCAATCTATTGGTTGGAATGGTTTCAGAATGGTTGTAGACTTTTTTTTGGTAACATTTTTTATTATTTCAAGAATTTAGATGAAGGCTAAGTGTGAATGATGATGCGATGTCATTTCCTAATCATTGATTTTTGACAAAAATATCTTTCTATAAATAATTCTTAATTCTTATAATGATTTATCTCACATAGGATTAGTATAGTTGATAAGTGACCCATAGCTCGAGGTTTGAATGTTCAATGATTTATGAATCTTGGTTGACAAAAAAATCCGAAGGGGGATATTATTGGGACAAGGTTGGCTAATGAAATTTTTGGATGAAGAAATTATTTTCTTTGGTTTTCAAGGATGTTTGATAAGAATGAAAATCACTTCACTTTTTATTATTAGGTAAGGGAAGATAAGGATGATATAAAACATTCCATGGTAAATTAAGAGATTCATTGATGATTTTAATTTCAACAATGTCATATGTTAGTAGAACTTATGATGAAATCCATATTAATGATAGGGGTAGTAAACGTGATGTCAATCATATACAGTTTTTATATAATGGAAAGACACTGGTGGAAGACATGGAAGTTATAAAGCATTCCATTGAAACTCTAATGATACTAAATCAGATCTATCGAAGGATATATAACACGATAGTGGAGTTTTTAATTAAATAAGAAGATTTTTTGAATAATAAAAATCATAGAAAAGAAGCATGAATGTTACAGTTGTAGCATATATTGAATGTGGCACTATTCTCCAGTGTCTTCAAAATTTTTGGGTCTAAAAATAAAAAGATGAATACATGTGGTTTTGATAGATAATGTTGCGCAATAAATTCAAGGGGTTTTTAATAGTTACGCACAATTGATATTTAAGGATTAGAACATCAAATTTTTGGAAAAGGCATGGAGTGAATGAAATATTACTGAAAATGCGTAAAAAATGTGGCGGCCGAAAAATTGGTTTTGTATAAAATATTGAACGTTGATTAAAATTATGAGTGCAAGGGGAATTTTGATATCAGAATGGAGAAAAATGGAAAATACATTAACGTAAAAAAACCAAAGAATGATCATGGAATATATTGTAACAGGAAAAAGTTTTTATGCACATGAAGATTGTTTTTGTGCGTGTAATAGAATTTTTCGCACATGTCCAAAAATTCCTATAAATTAAAGGTAACTCCCTCTCTTTTTGAAGGACTGAC
This sequence comes from Viscum album, assembly GCA_963277665.1. NCBI lineage: Eukaryota > Viridiplantae > Streptophyta > Magnoliopsida > Santalales > Viscaceae > Viscum > Viscum album. The sequence continues at coordinate 1,463,160,430 of OY728125.1, read as the reverse complement.
CCATAGAAAAATAATGATCTCTGATGTGCGTAAAAATATATGATATGTGAGTTGTGTGAAAAATACATAATTTTCACGAAAAAGGGACATTGCGTGAAAATGTCAAAAAATTTGCATGATATGGATGTTGCGCAAAAAAGGTTTTCCATGAAAAAAAATAATTTTTCTGTTTTAGGCATTTGAACTGAAATAAAAATACCCTAAAGGTTATGCTGAAAAATTTGGGGTCTTTGAATATTTTTTATTGTGTGTATGGTAGTTCCAACCAGCTTATGGGTAAGAAAGTGAAGAGTTATCCTTCAGATAATACAATTTTTGAATTGTAAAGAATCACTAAGACATTGTATAGCCCAATTTGTTCTAATTAGGTGCACATACACTTACGGATTGTCATCCATGTGCTACTCGAGTGTAAGGTTATATTCTACTCATTTTATTCCAAATCAAAGGATTGTTCTCTAGTGGATTTTGTGGTAATAGATTATTTCCATACCATACTAAGGACGTAACTACTATTGTTGAGTTTTGAACCTTGTAAATCATTTTTTTCTGGGGGTTGTGTGTGTTCATTAGGGAAATAACTCTTTAATAGGAGGCAAAGGTTGATTCAAAAAATAAAGGAAACATAATAGAATAATATATCACTAATTCATCCCTCCCCTTTTTAGTTTCTCATGGATCCTGATTGGGTAACATTAGTTATCCCTTAAAAAAGGATATATGTGGAGCCTTCAATGTCAAAGAAAATAGAAGAGTGGACCAGGCCCACTTCTGCAACAGAGATATGAAACATTACGGGTCAAGCTAGGAATTATCAAAGATTTGTGAAGAACTTATCATTATTTTTGAACCCAACCACCATGTTGACATAGGGAGGAGTAATGTTTTTCTAGACTCAAGAATATGAAGACTGTTTTAATGAGTTGAATAAGAAACTTAACACAATGTCAGTACTCGAACTCCCAATATATGGAGAAATATCATTAGTGTAAAATGTTGGTTCATGGAAGATATTAGGATGTGTTCTAATTCAATGAGATAATGTGATAGCCTATGCCTCAAGGAAGTGGAAAATCCATGATCAAAATAATGCCACACATGATATGGGGTTGGCTGATGTGATCATTGCGTTGACAATTTGGCAGTAATATCTATATGTGGAAAAGTGTGAGATATTTATGAAAAAAAGAGTCTCAAATGTATATTCACAAAACAAAGAGAGCTTAATATGTTCCAGAAAAGATGGATAGATCTCATCATGGATTACGAATTCTCAATCCGCTACCATCATGATATGGAAAATAAGGTTTTGGATGCTCTAAGTAGAAAGGACCCTTCATTCTTATCCATGATAAGAATTGAAAAAGATATGATATTATAAGATTTGTATTGGATAGACATAGGAATAATTATGGGTGGAAAATCATCAATCCTTTCTTAAATGATTTCTTAGAAATCCCTATTGTAGAGAATACACGATGCTCAAAGAAAAGTTGTATAACATATTAAAAGTGTGGAAGATATCAAAAGTGGAAAATCCTCTGAGTTAATTATTGATATAGATAAAGTTGTATTATTTGGGTCACGATTAAGTGTACTATCCAATCCAGAGGAGAAGATGGAGATTTTGAATGATGCACATAGTTCTACATTCTCTATCCACCTAGGATGCACAATGATGTATCAAGATCTCTGAGAAAACATTTTCTGGGACAAAAGGAAGAGGGATATTAATGAATATACATAAGGGTGCCTGGTATGTCAACAAGTGAAGGCTGAGAGGAAAAAGAATAAGGGGATGATGCAACCACTACCCCTACCCACATCGAAGAGGTAGTACATTTCCAGCGAGTTTTTCACTAGACATGAAAGGGAATACAGAGGAAATAATTCTAAATGAGTCATTGTGAACTATCTTACTAAGACAACTAACTTTATCACAATTGGAGAGGACTTCTAATTGGATCATCATGGATGGATTTTTCCTGACACTGATGAACTGGGTGTTTCATTATTATATGGATTTCATTTGTCGGTTTTTATTGATGAGATCTTGTGGTATTATCACACTTAATACGACTGTGACAAAACTATTTTGATCTCTTTGGATACATTGAGATATAATCAGTTATATGTTATTCTCAAAAAGTGACACTTTAGGATACTTTATATTCATGTCCCATAATATCATAAACAAGACTATCAGTTGACCTATAGAAGGTGAGAGCTATAATATCATATGAATATACCAAAATATAATAGATATACTGATTTTATTTGGGATAACATGATAATACATGCCTTTCATTCCTGACTTATCGTGCATAGCAGCACTACTGACAGGCTCTTGTAATAAGCATGTCAACATTCAATGGTCATGTATCGACATGATAGTCTTTTAAGAGATTAAATGGAGATTGACTTCATCACTATTCCTAATAGTTATAGATCATGGCATGACATACATTGGGTATTATAATGCATCAGGTATTTCTCTTGGAGTAGTGCAGAATTAGGGTTGATATAATCACTTCATATAGGTATTTTAAGCTAACTCCATAGAAGATAAACTACCTGACACATAATCTCGAGTTAGGTGTAGTCATTAATGCATTGCAGAGTTGGAGACATTACTTACTGAGAGATAATTTTGTTGTGTACATGGAACAAAAAAATCCTCATGTATGTATTTACAAAGAGTGATCTATATATGATGTAGTGAAGGTGGGTTGAGTAACTATTGAATTTTGATATGGTCAATTACAACACATCTATTAAACTCAATGAACTGGGCTATGAACCGAGTATATGTAATCAGGTACACGAAATTTAGTAGTCTAGTAGTAAGTGGAAAATCATGGAGTTGTTCTATGAGATGCACATGGAGGTGCACAAAATTGAGGGGAAGATTTTTATATCATCCTTATATTTGACCTATATGCTACTACATAGAGTGAAAATGAGGTTTCCTTCAGATTCAGATGGTATAGTCCTTTAAGAGAGTGTTGTAGATGATGATCCACCTCCTGGTTGGACTGTTGGTGGGGATGATATCTGGCGTAACCATGTTGCATTTGGGTTCCATTTTACATTCAAGAGAAACTGATGTGGTAATTTCATGACACATATTAGATTGTTAACCCCAACATCAATATGATTTACTGTGACTTCTGCAATCCATACTGGTTTTTAGGTTTGAAAAGAGAGGTGGCAGGTTCTTTTATGATGTCTTCCACCTGTTAGAAGGTGAATGTCGAAAATCAAAAACCATCCGTACATTGATTTTAATTTATAATTTCCATGAGGAAATAAGATTATGGAGTGATTTATTTATTGGTTGGTTTACTGAGGTAACCTAATTGTAATGATTCCATATGGGTTGTTTTTTTCAAGCCCACAAATGTATCACATTTCACACTGATCAAGGAGACCTTCAGTGTGGATGATCCTGGGAGGCTGTATATCCCTAAGATAGTACGACATCACAGGGTCCAATACATGATCATTTTATATAGGGATTATAGGATTAAATCCCATTTGTGGATTTTATATGGAGGGTATTGGTTACAAAAGTTATTTTGAGAACAACAAACCACCCTCATACTGATGTTAGTCAGAAAAGATGATATAGGTGCTTGAAGAAATGCTACAAGCATGCATCATGGATTTCAGGGATATTGTTAGAAGAATATTCCCCTAGGATATTTCTCCTACAAAAATTGTTATATGGTGATGATATAGATGGAACCATATAGGGATTATTATGGTGTTTCATGTCGTTCTCACCTATGCCATTTAGAGACAAAAGAGTTAGCATTACTGGGACCACATCTCGTGCATGATTTTTACATGCATGTCCATTTTATTTATACATGAATGAATAATAAAAATCCTCAATAATAATTGTACAAATATTTTTTCATTTGACATCGATATTTTTTGTTCTTGTATTAGGTTTTTCAACTAGCCTCACTCATGTTGGGACATAAGAGAATCCAGACAAAGGGTATGCTTTCTCCATGATATGACTGACAATTCAAGATACTAAGTAGAGTCTGTCCAGTATCCTATACATTATAGTTAATTCATATGTATCGATCAATTCATGATGTCTTCAACATATCAATATTGTACCGCTATCTCTCAAACCCTTCTCATGCTTTTCAGACCTAGGTGGTTGGGTTTTAGGAATATGTATATTTTTTTGGAATCCAATTCGTATCGTTGAAATGAGCATGAAGGTTATATAAGCTATTCAGTTAATCTAGAATGGTTCTATGAATGGATGGATATTAATAGGTTGGGATATGGGAATAGGGCGCCGATGTACAGGCTTAGTGGATAGATTTGTTTCCCAGACGAATCTTTACCAACCTAAAAAGTGTTATTTATGGACTAAATTATTTAAGGGTCTATATTGTAAGAACCCATGTTTTCATATGAGATATAGAGCACTTATTTGTTTCTCAATAAATTCTTTTATTTGGACTAATGTGAGTACCCAATATGATCACATGTGTTTTGGGGAACCGAGGCCTGATCAGATAATATAATCCTTGTTTAGAGGTGAAATAAGCATGGTGCATAGTTAATGTAAATCACATATGGTACGACGAAAAATCTAATAATCAATTCCAGTTATGGACATAGAGTAGGAGGTGGCCACATGGTTAGGCGAAACAATGTGAAATGGGGAGCATGACCATGTCAAATCCTATTAAATTTTAAAAAAGTATTTTTTCATGACTTTCACATCATTAGTAAAACCAAGTAAGGAAACCATAAAGGTTCCATTTTCTTACTACTAATTGGGCACAATTTTCACATAGTTTCTTAAACCATGAATCTAAACCATAAGACCCATTTAATTTGAATAAATTTTATAATTTTATATTAAAATTATTTATTTTTAAACCTAACATATCGGTTATCATAAAAGAAAAAAATAAAACTCTTTTTAGATACCCCTTTGATGTATAAACTTGTATTTGAGGTATTATATCTATCATATCTCTGATTTTAACTTGAGAAATATGACCGGATCTACATTACAGAGTACTAAATTTTTTTTTATCCATTCTTCATTTGTCTTGGTATCAATTATTCTATTTAGGGGCATGGTGATTTTTCATAATTTTATGTTCATCATTTATTCTTCATTTTCCTATTAATCTGAGTTGAATAATGAGTCGATAATTGAATATCACTCTACTACAATAATAATATAGGAGGTCTATAAATATTCCTTGAGTTTTAGTGATTTATTAGGGAATCTAATATTTTGGCACTCGCAATACATTAAGGGGAGGTCCTATAATTAAATTGATAAATTGAATTAAATGGAATTGGACCTATTACAGATTCCATAAGGTTTCGTTAGGAGGAATTAGAATTCATTTTACAAACCATGGACACCCATGGTGCATGGATTATAAATTTACATTATTTATGTCATGTATATTCACCCATTTAGTGAGTTTTTTCATGATTAGACAAAGGATTCCATTTAATAAATGAATTTAATTGAATGAGATGTTTAGGAGATTCAAAATATTCTTTTCCATGTGATAACATGTCTTAATTGAATTTATTAATGGTTATATTGTTAATTGTGTGGTTAATTGAGTTTTTATACTCACTGTATAATCATGAATGTGAAATGTGATATGTGAGTGTGTATACTCCTAAAGTGCAATTAAAAGTGTAATGGTGTCATGAGTTGATATACTATGGTATGTAATGATGAATGATCCTTATATGCCTTTCAAGATTTCCTTGGAGGTTGATGTGGTAGTGGATTCCTTAGATATAGTTTCCTCATTGGGTATTGATACCATCAGATGCCTCCAAGTTATATAATCTTTTGATAGGGATCTCTTGGACTCGTGTTGGACATGATTGGCTGAAATTGACATAGGACCCCATCCCGTGATTAATAAAGTTTCAATCAAGATGTTCCGCGGAATCAGTGAGCAATCCTGGGTCTTCTACAACTTGGATCTGACCAATCATGGTATGAAACTTCGATTATATAGAATGGCCATAGGTAGTATGGTAAGATTTTATTACATTAATGGAGAATGTGACTTTACTATAAAGTGAGTTAATGTCTAACATTACATGTTTGGATGAACAACAAGTTCATATGTGTTATTTTTGGAATTGTTTTTAGTTTCCTTGTTTTAAGAGCATAACCATCTAGTGTAGGGATCCTTAAAAATATATTTTAGTTTTAATAGAATTTTAATCATTATCTCATTTGAATATTTACATACAGTTACTCCCAACATGTTTACATACACGCTATTAGTTTGTTATATTGGATAATCCAGACTTGTATAGATATTTTTGTGGTTACCTACTTGGATTGAATCTCAAACAATGTTCATCCCATCATTGAGTAAAAAATTGCTACATAGATACCAGTACTGACATGGGAAATATCTCATAGATTGAGGGTTGATTTCTCTCCATTCTGAGGGGTAGGGGAGTATGAGACTGAGATGAGGCTGATGTTGTCCATGGTGTTCATTTTTAGTCTTTTGGGATCTTTATACATGTATTATACTATTATGTAATTTACATATTATTGATGATTTACTAGACATATGAAATATTTTATCATTATAATTTTTTATGAGACTTGTTTTTGTATTTATATTTATTTATATTGTGTATATATTGTATACCTGTTCTAATGCTTCTTCAATCTATATATTATTTTTTTGTTATTACAATTCTGTTGTGTGACACTCTGATGATGAGGGTGTAGTCTCCCTAAAGACACACACAGGGACCCCACATCTATTTGGTAGCCTTTAGAATTTGCGGATATGTGCATAAGGCCATGCGTCTTGTCAGGATTTGGGCAATATTAAGTGGTGTCTGGGTCCGGGATGTTACGGTTCAAATGATTCAGTGTCTAATGAAATAAAAAATTCAAATGAAAAATTATTTTGATAATAACTCACATGATCTATTATTTTATGATTGTGGCACATTATTCCTATAGAATATATCCATGGAGATGAGTTATAAGATTTGGGAAGAAAGGGAAGCTGATCTAGAGATACGTTGGGCCATTCATGATCTTTTATCATGATAATATCATATATTATTACATATCACTTCATCCAAAACTCTATTAAGTGAATTATGTGTTCCATGTATTACTTATTGATAAAGTAAATAAAATACCATTCACACATGATAACAATAGAAGAAGTGCGTGTGGAAAATGATCTATAATCTAAAGAAAAATTAGTGGAGATTGTGGTTAAAAGAGATCTAGTGACATATAAATAGACTAATTAGATATTCATAGTTATATGAAAAAAATATAGTTGATTAAGATATATAGTAACATTAGGATTTGATGATGGAAAATTTACATTACTTATTTTACCCAATTTATTGAAAATGTGAGGAAAATTTTTATTTTATGTGGGTAGAATTTAACAACTTGAGCTTTTCATCCTTATATAAATACTATTTTTGATAGAAAACTCTACATTAACTAATGAAACCAATAAAATATTTACAATTTTATGGTCTATAAATAATTGGTAGGAATAAATAGTGTTAAAAGGATTATAAAAACTAAATAAATAAAAATATATGTATCACCAAAATTATGTTAACTTAAAACATTGAGTCCACTAGTCCTGTAATGAATTTAATGATATAATCCTCCCATAATAAACTTCCATTAATTAATAATATATTTAAATATTTATTAAAAATCAAAATTAATTTAATTAGTAATTTATAAGAAATTTGAATAATAATATATAATATATGGGAAGTGACTTTCCTATAAAAATATTTTTTCAAAATATATTATTCTTAAATAAAAAAAATCTATAAATTTTAGGATGTTAGTTTTTTCTAAAATAATATAATTTTTTTTAATTTTTCATGGACATATTATATTACGATGAATTTTGGAGATTTTTCCAAAAAATATTGCTTTTAATATAAAGAGTACAAAATATTATTTTTACAAATAAAATTAATTCATGGGACTATTTGTAAATAACTATGAATTTTAAATTTATGAAATCATTATTTAAGAGATAATATTTATTTTATAAGTGAATTTAATTATTTAACTTTTTAATTTAAATATATAAAACCTTATTTTACATTTTTTAATTTATATTATATTTCTTTAAAAAACTAGTTATTAATACATTATACATTCAGTATTTTAAAAATAATTATTTTCCAAATTTAAATATTGAATAAAAATATAATTTTTTTAATCATTGGGTAAAAATATGATAATATGTAACAATATATTTTTACTGATAATGAAAAAATTACCTACATTATAACTAGTTACATTTAAAAAAACTAGAATGGTAAAAGTGAGTAACATTATAGTTAAAGGTCCGAACATTGTTAAAAATTATTAATATTTAAATTATGAAGGTATTTATCGATTAAATACAACCAATACATTATTTATCAATTTTAGATACTTTTTATTTGATGTAAAAATTTAAATTTTTTAAATTTTTGGCTTATTTATAAAAACATCAATCCTTTTCACTAATAATAGGAGAAATCCACTACCCACTGATTTTCACACTAAAAAAATTTGTATAGCTCAAAATACAGAAATATATTTCATTCACACTCATTGAAATCTAAATTAGGTTCTTTTCTTCTAAAAATACCACCCCAAAATTATTTTATCCTATTTAAATTTTCCATAATCCAAGAAGTGTTGTATCAGATTCTAAACACTCACACTTTTATCAATTTCTTTATGAATTGTTTTCTTAAAAAAATTTAATTAAACCATATTAAAATTATATCATATGTATTACTATAAAATTTTATTATATTATAATTATGTTATTATAATTAATAAAATTTTCCTTTTCCATTATGAAAAATGAATACATAAATCATGCATTGTGTGGACTACCGTCTCATCCAATAAACAACTTTTATTTCCATCACTTACAAGCATGTACTGTATTTTATTCTATCTAATAATTATATATGATTTTTATAAGTATGATATATGTCATTAATATGGTTTATTATGAATAATATAAATAATAATGATCATTATAGTGCAACTTGTTGATATCGGTGAGTAATCTAAAACTAGTTTATCACCTTTTTCATTTTTATAAAACATGACTAAAACTCTAAAAAATTAGAATTATAATATAATTTGTATTTCAATATTATCATTTTGATAAACTTTAATTGTTTTTAAATTGTGATCTTCGTGAAATATAATAAGGTTTTCAACTATTTTATGATCATAGTTCAAAACTATTATTATTATCAACACCTGATGATGAAAATATATTACAAATTCCGTAAACATGAATATAATTGTAATTGATGAATATTATAAAGATAAATATATAAAAATAATTTTTTAAAATAGGTAATTAAGATGTTTATCTTTATCATATAGGATTATAAATCAGTTACATGGGAATAAAGGGTATAGGTAAGGGAATCTAAAACACAAAATAAATTCATTTAGATATACAATTTATCATTGCAATTTTAATTCCATGAATTTACATTTTGATGGATGTTAAATATTTTTTAGGGAAATTTTTTTATTAGTTGAAAAAAATCATGATTTTTTAACTAGTTTTTGTGAAAAAAATTAATCTTTTTCAAATGTGACACATAACTATATCATTGACATCGATGAGTTTGGATTTTTATCAATAAATATCTTGTGTGACTTGGTTTACATCATACTCTCAATATTCAAAATAATATATTTATAATAGAGTATTGTTTCATGTTTTACCCTACATTTTCTAGGAATATGTGAATATTTAGATGAATAAATTTTTATTAAATGATGATTTAATTCCCAATATTATACAATTTAGATGTTTTATGAAACCAATTTTATATCCAGTAATTATTTATGAAAAGTGAGTGACCTCCAATGGTTTTTTATGAATCCAATTATTTTTCAATGGGTTAATTAACATATTAGTATGAATTATTTTAAGTGTATCACATATGTTTATATGATTATTGATGGGGTCCAATATCACCCAAAATTTCATTAGTTTAAGCTTATATCTAATAAGTTAGTCCCCAAGATAAAAACTAATTTTTTTCAAATAGGTATTGTCATGATGGGTTTTCACTAATTTTTCCGGGAGGGCATAATGAGTTTTTTAACATAATAAAATGAATAATATGTTATCATAAAAAAATATTTTATAATTTTTTTGTTGTGAATCATTTCCAAGTGATCATGATTTTATGATAAATTTTAAAGATTCCTTTAATATACATGAAAATATATTTTTTCTGAATTATGATTTAATTTTAATGTATTTAATACTTTTATGTAATGAAGACATTTTATTGAACAATTGAGGTGTGTTCTAAGAAAGGTCATATCTTTTATGTTTCCTTAATTATTTTTTCAACATATTATGTTACTATAACATGTTTTATGATTATTAATTATCTTAATTTGATCATTTACTATGACATTCATGACTTCACCTTGTTTTCCTTAATTTTGTGATATTTTTATCCATTACTAAGAATACTAGAACTCCCCTTTATTTTATTAATTTCCTAGGTTATGATGAAGATAATACTATGTGACATATATAGAAAATGATCAAGTGGAACATGATTACAGTGAAATTTTATCAAGTGTAATCAAATAATATATTTGTGTAAGTTTCTTCAAACACATTTAACCTTTTGGTCACTAGATTGAGTGGCCTTTGTGAGATGTATTATATAAATCACATGATTAAAGTCTTAATTTATGTTTAACATGAGTGTATGGATGTAATCATCGTTATTTATATGTCACATACATAAAATTGTAAAATATCTCTAATATTATGGAAAACGATTTCATTGAAATGATTCATGAAAACATGTTATAGATGATTCAGGGAAAGAGAATTGTTGTGATAATGTGTAACTTCATTCATGCAGTAATTGTAAAAAAAATAATGTTCACCGATTTGTGTGAAGAACCATATTTAAAATTTTCATCAAGATAATGATTAATTTTTTTATTGAAATTAAAAAATATATAACAAATACTTTAATAAATTATTGTACAATAGTTAAAAAATACATTAAATCAATTTAATGAAAATATTTCTTGGAAGATAATATTCTGAACTAAGTTGAAAATCAAACATTATTTTGGTATCGAAACACCATTTTATAATACTCAGTACATAGAGACAGAGAAATGAAATTTAAACATGTAATTTCAATAATTAAACATTATAGAATAAATGACATATAATATTTTAGAGATATATCATAAAATTTCATTGTTGGAAATTAAAGCCTAAAAATTCTTAGTAAAAAGTGATATTGTAAAATAAAACCCTTACCACATTGGTAAATGTTGAATCATAACAACCATGAAATAAATAAAAAATATAACATTAAATACCTAGAATATAATTAAATATATGATATTACATATATAACGGTAATTATATATGTATATATATCATAAGGTTACCATATTAATATATATTATATAATATATTTTTTAATTATAACACATTATCACCCTTTACTTAACAATTGGTCATTATCATTATTATTTTGTCAGTTAACTGCTTCATTTTTCACATGTCTTTCAGTTCAGCAGTTATGATCCTTCCACATTGATCATTGTTTAATAATCTTTATAATGATAATCATGATAAAAATATAATTTATATTGAGTATCTATTGTTTTTATTAAATATTAGTATAACATATTGTTGAAAGATTAATGACAATGCTTTATGGAGATGATAGTTCCTATGTATGCATGAATGATGTTTCCACTTTTTTATCGATTAAACAAAAGTAATTTAAATAATAAAAAAACCATAAAAATAATTATTATATAATAAATATCATAAATATTAATTAAATATATCCTTATTGACATCTATGTGAAGAAAAAATAAAAAATACACATCAATTCGTGTAGGTGGTTGTCCACTTAAACACATGACCGACGTTATTTCCTTTTGAAAGATGGGATGGTAAGACGATAGATAATATATTATAATTAAAGGCTAATAATTAATAAATAAATTAAATATATAAATATATATAACTAAATTATAATGACTAAAAATTAATTATAGTGATGAAAAAAATGAATCATTTGGCTATGTGGATGAGGTGATCCACATATACGCACTAGTGATACATTCATTTCAAATTTCATTAATAGGTAGCGGGGAATGGTTGTTTACAAATAATAATAACATATTAGTATATTTATGATACTCAATTCATTATTTTAGTATTTATTTAACATATTTTTAGTAATTTTATTAATAAATAAACTTTTATGGAGTCAGGTATGATAAATACCTCTTCTTTTAGAGACCTACTTTGGATTACAACATAAGCCTTTAAGAGATGGTCATAAGATATGATTAGAAATTCAAGGATAACATTATATAATATATGATTTTTTTAATTTTTTATTTTGTGATATTTAGGGATTTTTTTGAAAAGGGATGAGAATATGCCCCTATTTCGAATTGAGGGGATATGTAAACATTGATTTACTTAATAAATAAAAAAATATAATTTCACTATTATTGTGAAATTGGAAAAAATGGAAATAAATTATAATTTTAAATAATAAATGGTCTAAATATTTTAATAATAATATTTATATATTTCTAAGTGGTATTTTCCCAAAATCTATTATTTTAACACATATTGTACTCCTTTTAACCCTAACTATGGTATTTATTATTATTTTTTTGATTAATGATTATAAAAAATGAAAGTAGCCTCTATAAAAAATGTTTAAAATTTTAATTCCAAATAAGGAATCATTTTATTAAATTTAATTTAAACAATTTTTAGAATTTAAATTTAAAATGAAATTGTAAAACGTAAGAAAAATTTATTTTATAAAAAAAAAATTTTACAAAAAAAAAGAATTTATTCTCATTCGATGCCTATTAAAATAAATAATATTAAAGTTTAAATAATTTTTTTGAATATATATAATTGAAATTTACCTAAATTTATTATTTTATGTTTTTTATTTCTTTTATATAGCCAAAAATAGAATATACACATAAAAACCTTTTTATTTAAAAGAACTATTTTTTACATTATAACGATTTTACCATCCTTAACAACCATTAGATAAAATATTTATGAATTATTATTAATAAATTACCACTAAATTTAGTGAAAATAAATTTTTAATTTCAATTAATATATCTATTTATATAAAAATATATACCACCTTGATAAATTTGATTTCTCAAAAAATTATGTCTTTTAAAAATGAAATAATATTATTAAAACTTTATGAATATTTATAGGCACAAAATAACCATTTAAAATAAAAAAATACTTATATATATATTTTATCACATGGTCAATCATATTAATACACATTAATCAAATGAATCTGTCATAAATGCCATAATATATTGTGGTTTATTTAGATAATGTGTTACATATAAATAAAACGATCAAATATTTCAAATTTATTTGAAAAGCGTATGAAAAAATATTTGGGGTTTATATCACAAACTCACAAATATTTAGTGAGGTCGTATAAAAATATTCCATAAAAAAATGGTGAACATGACTTGTACTATTTATGATAACTGAATAACTATGTAACCATATACCACAAATTGTTATCCCCATCCATGTAAAATTCCATCATAATGTGAATGATGAAACCAAAATGAATAAATCCTTTAAATATTCCAATAATTTCACATAAAAATAAGCAAATTAGACATTGGAAATATATTTCATCATTCGATAAAGTTTTATTCCAAAATCGAATGTTATACCAAAAATGAATATTTCAAATCTAAATATTATTTTCCAAACATGATGTTGCCTTCAATGCTACAATATTGGTTTTCATATTTTTCAATGTTACTTTACTATAATTACTACTCTCAAGAACCCCATCAATCAAAATTTATGGAATATTCACTAGGAAAATGTTCTTACACTTTTTAATCTGCATAGTCAACAACCCCCATAATTAGTGGGAAAACATCACATGTCTAATGCCTCTTGATCCCAATAGAGAATGCATTTGCATAGAAATATTTAAGGAAAAAAAATCTTATTTTGGAGGATACACGTGATCACTATATGTTGTGGGTACCTAATAGAATAACATTCTTGATTAAATCGAAGACAAATCAAAAGGAAGCCATTTATACTTCTAACAGATTTGGTACCCACTTCCCATTTCATATCAATTAATAATTCTTATATATTAGTGGGGGGATGAAGAAGTCAATAGAAACCTCACATGTGTATGGGATATTCATTTGAGGGATCCTAATACTCATCATATATACTAAAATTATAGTCAAGAAATGTTAACATAGAGTTTAACAGAATATAATTAACATAAGATCTCAATATCATGCATTCATGGATTGACACCCTATAGGGAGCCTCAAAAAGAAAAAACATGAGAACACCAGGAACATGCTCATATTACTATTTATCTTGGTGAGATCTATTACCACATTCATAAGGATGATTAAGATCATATCCCTGCTCATGGTAGCCAGGATCTCTAGTGTGATATGGAAACCTCATAATCATGTATTCATATCATAGCAGTGACTAGGGAAATCACATATTCTTACCCCTATATATGAAATATATTGAAATATCTTAATGATTATTAGGGTATAATATTAGACACATAACCCCAATCCAACTAAAGAACATTACTATATTGAAATTTAGGTTATTAATGTATGTCAACACATATTGAGGGAAATAGATATAAAGCCATATATTGATGGCCATGTATTATATATTATAAAAGAAGGTTCTTTGTACCCATCTTAACAGGAATAAATTGATTAACATATCTGGTTTATATTGAATAGTTCATGACTTTTCATCACTATAGCAGGGTTAATTTTTCTAAATCCTCTATATAAATGGTAATTTCAATATATTATTTTTCATATAAATTGATATAGTAGTTTCTAGATATAATTAAAACATACAGATACTATCACATTATTCATAAACACATGTCATATAGTCAAGATGCATCATATTGACAAGACACTAATTTTTTCTGGCTATATGGTGATGAGGGATCATAATAATTGAGAATTCCCATCACGAACTACACACGTGGTGGTATCAAGATGAGGAGATGATGAAGAAATACCCGCCAATAGGAAAAAAACATATTTTAGGAGTTATCTTTTCATCCTATATATGATATTGTGTATTGGTTGAAAACCATGGAATTTATGTTGGTGTGATTCATCATTCATTGTGTGCATTATTATTGGTGTAACAACAGATGATCTATTAAGATTGAATTTTTCCCATTTGAAATAAATTGGTGCCTATGGATTTGTTGACCCAGATTGTATTTTATTTTTTAAATAAATGGAAATTTTGATTGAAAATAAGTAGATTTATAAAGTCCAT
Source organism: Viscum album (assembly GCA_963277665.1). NCBI lineage: Eukaryota > Viridiplantae > Streptophyta > Magnoliopsida > Santalales > Viscaceae > Viscum > Viscum album. Next base: position 1,463,144,971 of record OY728125.1, on the reverse strand, counting down.
GTATAAATAATGAAACCATAGATGATAAAAAAATTGGACATTTTTTAAAGAGATAATTAGAGGAAACTATATTATATTACACTGTTTCTGTTTGTAAGAGGTTGTCATTGATATGACTATACATTACCTTAATAGGTTCCTTGATTGGTTTCTATAGTCCTCTTTTATTCTAGGAGTCATAGTCACTGATATCTAGATACGGACCAAGATGGAAACACTCAATTTTTTAAGGCCTGTGAAATTCTATTTAGTTAGTGTTTTTAGATATTGTGGCCCCTACGTAGGGGGTTGATTAATCTCAGAATAAAAAATATGACATATAACTAAATAACTTTCATATTATAAAATTATCAAATAAAATTTATTGAAGTTATTTAATTATTATATTAATGATTTATGAAGGGAAAACTATGAATTTTTTTTTATTGACATTTAGTACTTAATATTCTATGTTCTTTAAATATATATATGTGATAAATAAGTTCAATAAATGACTCATATTTTATCATAGAGAATATTTATATGTTAAAATGTATGTGATAAATTACATTTTATCATTACCATACATTTGAGAGGTTATATGTGTCAGTTAGGGAATCAAATGAAGGATTAATATATTAGATAAACCAAGTGATACATTAATTAGTTTAAACCATACTATAAATTAAAAAAAATATAACATTTATGTTATTATTTATATATAAGAGTTTTAGGGTTTATCAATCCTATATTTCATGTTCTATAGAGAGTTAGTGGTTTGCGGCATCTCATTACGGTTTCTCCCCTATATCAAAGTGATAAAATACTGTGAGCCTATGAACATTGAATGTGCATCATTTACCAATGTCAATATATAGTGATCAAAGATAAATGGTTGAGAGAGATTTAGATATAATTTTCAACAATCTAAAGTGATCTTATTTCAGTACATTCACATGAAAATCACCCATGTAATCTGCTATGTAATTTGCGTTTATATCTATAGATTTGTGGTCTTAGTTTATGGTTCTGTGCATAAATTAATGAATTTAGTATCCTTAGGTATTAAATAGAGTAGAATTAAACGTTCAATGACATAACATTAGTGATAATTGAAAAAAAAATTCCAATTTTTATTTTTATGCTATGGCTGCACTCCCAAAAAAAATGGAATAAGATCAACCAATAATTTATTGAGAATATTAAAATTAAAATTTCATTAAATCTTAAGAGGGAATTTTTATCATCTTATACCTATAGAAGTGGAATCAATATGATATCATATGACAATATATAACCATCTGATGATTTTAGATAGGATTTAAGTACACGTTTAGGGTATTAAAAATTTTATGACTATATATATATATATATTAATTTTTTCTAAGATGGATGGTTGAGGCTAAATATGATGGTTCATGGTAATATGTCATTTTCATGTGGAAAGAATATTTTTTTTGAAAAATTTCCACACCATTGTAAATAATTTAAAAAGAAAAACTGAAGACTTTTCAATGTAAAATAAGAAATACAAAAATGCATGTGGAATGGAATCCTACAGTTAGGGATACACAAAATGAGATGTTTAAAGTCATATGTTATATGATTTTAATGAAATGTCCAAATGGGGAGGGGGGGCTTACCCACCCCGCATGGAACCAGAGAACACCCAAAAATGGTGAGGGGGGACCTAATAACATTCACTATCATTTCAGGTGGATTATAAAAAAATCTGTTTTTATGATGAACAATGTTAGTGCTGACCTCCCACCTCCCCATGTTCCGACATCATACCTGTGGTTTCTGTCATCAGATGGTATTATGATTGGACAAGGTCGGCTCAACCATGATTGGGTCAACCTTAATATACATTCATCCCCCATCCCAGTATAGAAATGTACTGGAACCCCATTAAAATTGGTTTAATTCCACTTTTGGTCATAAAACATAATCAAAAAATTCAAATATTATGGTTAATTTTTTATAATTATTTTTTATTAATATCGGAATTGTAGAACTTGTATTAAGTGAATTTGAAATTCAATGAGTGTTTAGTTTTTTTATTTTCCCTAGTGATAAATTAATTTCATATTTGTTTTTATTAAATAATTTATGCCATTGACTGATTTTGAGGATCAGAAATCCATTTTTTATGGAATTTAATTTATATATAAATTTTTAAAATTTCATGCGATGATTGTTATAGTTGATTTTTTGATAGTTTTTACATAATCCCATCCTTCATTATATGTAAAAGGTCATGAACATCCATACGAGTTATTATTCATGTGTTTTATATTCTAGATATTATGCATAACGTTTAGGATGATATAAGACGCAATGAATGCTAATATTTTCCGAAGTTACTAATGAAACATTGAAACATTGGAAAAGGGTGTGAGTTGTGACTCACGTTAAACACAACCCAAGTATTCAGCCCCATGATTTAGGGTTGATCAATTTATGATCAATGAATCAACCACATGTAAATGATCAAGATCATTCAAACTATTTATTTATTGATTCATATTTTTTTTAACCATCAAATTTATAAAAATTCATATTATAGTAATCTATCATTCTGAGATAAAATAAATTAAAAAACAATTAATGTTTTTCAATTTAATTACATGTAATGTAAAGATTTCAACCACAAGTTATTGGAAGATTAAATATAAAAATATTTAATAATTTAATTAAAAATAAAATCTCTCAAATAATTATCATGTTGTAATGTCTCATGTAGATTAAATTAGAAAAAATTGGGTGTATGAGGTGTTCACAAGATGTAGTTGGTGGGGTTTTCAAGTTCTAGGGATTTTTCATAGAATAATTTTTGGAATTAACTATACTTTTTAAAAAATATCCATAGATATATTTTTGTATCATCAGGGGAAAAATGTTGAGGATGGAAATGTTATCCTTTGAAAGTGACGATACACCACTAAAAAGATAAAGGATCCATGAGTAAATTTGGTCGGCCAGAAAATATACTAAATTTAAACTCTCTAATTAGTTGTATATCCATATAATAGAATAGCATGATAGGTTTAAAATATCTTTATCCATAGAATTTTTTATGTGACTGGGTATTCGAAATTTATTAATTTAGGGCTAATAGGCTTAGATGAATCTAGAAATATATATAAGATAATAAATCTACAGTGTTTTATAATATATAATTAGGATAAAAGAAATTATGTATTTCTATATAACTTTTTATAAAATGGTATGTGATTCCATAAAATTAGTGTGATCAATATTAGACTAAGAACACATAATTGTTTTAAAAAATTCCCAATAGTTGGACATGAACTTACAAATATAACTACAATATAAAAAGAATTTTATTTGTATTGGATTCAATGATATATGGTCACCCTACATAGTTCGAATGTGAGGATGAGAAATATTCTTATTGGAGACACTTAAATAAAAAATTCTATATCTATATCAAAAAAAATTCATCAATATTTAAAAAGTTTCCCATGTGACATGAGGACATAGACAGTTATACCATATTGACATGTATCCACTATGTATGTTAGGGTATGGTGAATGAATATATTAATGTTATTTTTATCACAGAGATCACATATATATATAATTATGGAACAACAGTTGGACCTCATGTGCTCTGGATGATAGGGTACATATATCAAGAATAAGAATTGGGACATAAGATTCATCGATAACATTCATTTCTTCTTATTACATCATCCTTATGACCTAGTGTCTACAGTTTAAAAAAATTAAATGAATAAATATTGTATTAAAACTACTTTGATACCTTTTGAGATAGGTTATCCAAGAATATTGAAATATAAATAATTTTAAATCATTAATTATTAAGGTTAAATATTATAAAAACATGGTATAATACAAATTAAAAGTACATTTTTAAAGTAACATTCATAATTTACTTCTTAGTAACCAAAGATATATAAGGATTGAATTGAATAAGAGGCTATATACCTCACATGTAAAAATATTGGTCAAAAGAATAGAAAATATATTGAAATGAAGAAGAAGAATGTGTGAGATTTTAGTTACGGTTTATTCATAATTATATGAAATATTTTTTGTGTAATCCTTAAATTTTTTATACAATATGTTAATTAAACATTTCTCTCTAAATTTACAATATAGGTATGTAATTAAAAATTACTTCATGTCAAGATCCTCTCTAAAAGAAACATTGAAATGATGATACCTATAACAATGGAGATATGGAGATGATCCTTATTTCAAATTTAATGGTTATTGGGAAACAATATTGTATGGAGAATTTTTGTAGGAAATTTTTGAATTGATTTTATTTTTTGTAAGTTCAAACAAATTATATTAGTATTAACTAAATAACTGTAAATTAATAATGAAAATAAAGGTAATATGATAATAGGTACTTGTGGAATGTTAACTCATTATCTAGTAAAACTAGGAGTGGTCATTAGGGATATATGGAAAATGGTATTTAGAATATTTGGATGTAAAAAGCGTAAGTATTGTTGATACATTTACATATATTGTTCTAGATAATGATACATTTATAAAAAAATTTAATACAAAAATCATTCCTAATTATTTAATATAATGAGACTAAAATATTCCAAGGTGAAGCTAGAGGATGATTTATATACTTAATAAATGATCGTTAAGGGTTTAAAGGAATGTAAATGTGATGTCAATGAATTTTATGTACAAAATAACTATGTTTATTTGGGCCCATGAAATAAATAACATTTTAATAAAACATTATAAATAATGAAACTATATAGGGTATTTATTCCTAAATTCTCAATTACTTATCCATTTCAAATCTATGATTCCAATAAGGAGGATCAGTGTTCAATGAAACCTAAAAACATAGACCATTAAAATTCTGCATAGAGAAATTTATAAATGTTCATTTCTTTCTACCTATTAGATACATGTTCTTTTCCAAATTAGTATCAATGATGACACTTATATGAATATCAAAATTATCCATTCTATTTTTGATACATGCTTCAAAAATAGTGGTTTTCTCCCAATAAAACATTCATTATATAATAAAAAATAGGAATAATAGTATTTAATGAATGAAATAATTCTTCTATGGAATAATAAAATGTATCTATAGAAAAATGAATTTTGAAGGGTTCTTAAATCAACTTCATGATAAAAAAAGTGAATTTATTTTATTAATCTAATGTTTGTATAGGATTATATATAATATGTAAGATATAAAAGTAATTGTCGAGATATAGAATATATATCCATAAAAGGGTGAACATATCTAGTTGTGATAGTAGGAGAATGATTGACTTTGGTTAAGACAATGAAAGAGATGGATCAACAGTTAGAATATGAATAAGTTCTTCAAGAGATTATCAAATTGGATTGTTCCATTGACAGATACTAAGTATAATCATTAAATTCTATGGTATATGTTTTATATTTACTATGTTTGGTTATACATTTTTCATTGATAATCTAGAATCAAATATGTATGACATATATAGAAACATATTAATATTTACATTTTTATAAGAATTCAGAAAATGGATTCCATATAAGATTGTCTATATTTTGGTAGTTTCTATAATTGATGTAAATCCATTGGGGGTATTCAAGTGGAAACACACAATGGTGGTATAAGTGTCATTCTTGTAAGGATCGGTTGATGATACGGAATAATTATTATAAAATCCTTTTTAATTTATTATGTCATAGAATCCATCTATGATAATTATATCATGTATTGGATTTCATGACCACTTTCTGTGAATGTTTCTATATGATCAAAATATAAGGTTTGATGACACTAATGAATGATAATATGTATAAAATTTTGTAAATTTTATTAATGGATTAATGGAATCATTGTGATCATAGAATATCTATTTTGAACAAATGCATATTTGTTGTCAACAAGAGGAGTTACACTATTTCCAAGTAATATATATTGACAACATATGTAAAATAATTGCTTAGTCTTATTGTTAGTTTAAATTGGATAGAAAGTAACTATCCAAATAAAAAAATAATGTATAAACCTATGTTCTTGTGAATAGGATCTATTGAGGTTGATCTAAGGGTTTCTTAGATAAATTAAAAATAAATTTATTTAAAAGTTAATTGAAAAATATACATATGGGAACAAATCATGAGGTTTTTTTACCAACATCACATAGAATAAATCACTCCAAGGTTTCATTTATGAGACATAAAATAATTAAATTAAATTCACCTAGATGATGGATCTGTCACATATTTCGTACAGTATACTAGATATGATATTAACATCATATACATTGTGAAAGGAAAATATAAAATAAATATTTTATAACATCATGATATATAGTAAGAACTATCCATTTGTCCATGATAATTTAAAAGGGTCATGTGGCTAATACATAATGTTCATGGGAAACAATTTATAATTGGAAAAAAATTATTTATATGTCATAATATAATCGAATATCAATGTTTGGCTAAGCTAATGATAAAGATGAGATCATTCAATATTGTGGTGGTTATATATTCAAATATTGAGTATGTCCTTTCTTAAGATGAAGCTAAAGTTCTAGTTTCAAAATGGACATTATTTTTTATAGTTCATGGAATTATAATCATTAATTTATTATCATAATATAAATTATTATATCTCACTATAACAATAAATTCCATGTTTTCATGTCTTGTAATACGGTATAGGGATATACTCAAGGTTATAAACTCTTGGGGTACTTTTACATATGGATATAAAGACACCTATATTAGAGTAACCATGTTTGTAAAAATTGGTAATTCCAATGACTAAATCTGTATCCTATATAAAAAAGAGATGTTATCTTTTTAGGGAAAATTGGTTGATAGTAGAAGTGTTTTACTCAGGGAATAAGGGAAAATTATAAAATTGGGTGGCCTAGAACCAACTTGAATAGAACATTTTTATTACCATATTATGTAAAATGTGAATATTGAAGGATGCATGCTTACAATAATTATGGTGATATTTCAGTGTCCTCTATTTTCACGATAGTTTTCATAGATTATTTTTCATATAAAAATCATATATTTTATCCCATATATAATGAAAACTTCAATATACTATGGTAGTGGGCTTATACATCTGTCTTGTGATCTATAAACACCATAATTACTAGACATATATGATGTATGACTATCGGGTGTTGGGGTATCATAAGCATTGCGAATAATATTCATTATTTTTACATATGTTGATCATGAGTGGAGGAGATAATGAGGACTGAACTGCTAATAAGATCACAATGTTTTTCACATCTCATCTTTAGTTTCGATCAATAATAATGTGTATTGGTATCTTTTCTCGATATAATTGTAAATGTACACCATTAGATCATGATATTTTATTCAAAACAAAAACCCAAGAATTTATTTCACGATGATGTTAAATTCAATTTGTGTGTAATTAGTCATATTTCATTGGATTAATAGTTAGGATAAAAATTGGTTCTTCTGAATGAAAGGGTTATCTCAGCCCATGGTGATTTGGTTGGCAGTTCCTTTATCAAACTTATAGACATGTTGATTGAAACAAATTTTACCCATCAAGGTCACATATAAATAAATATGAAAAGGATGATAAAACAAAAGGGGAACCCTAATTTATGATATATAAAGAGAAAAATTGATTATATTACACAGTGTGTGATCATAGGAGGTTTTTAGTTCTATTTCATTACTTTATAACATTATTGGCCTTGATGGTTTACTAAAATATACTATTAGTATATGAGTAGTAATGAATACTATCATGTTTACATCCAAGAGGGTTGCATGTAAACAATAATATGATGTTTTTTCAATTCTATTAAATTAGAGTTTTAGGACATTGAGGGTCCCATGGTGGGGGTCGTATAATGTCAGAGTTAAAATGATGTTATATATATATATATATAAATTAAGTATTATTCACTTTTAGAATATATCTATTGAATTAATTTACTAATTATATTAATTAGTTATTTAGTAATTATTTCAAAAATATAATTTCTATTAAATATTTAAAATTTAATATCAATGGTTCAAAATAAATTATGTTGGAGAAACATGTCGATTTAAGGACATATATTTTACCACATTACATTTTATTTATTATTATATGTAATTTATAATTTACTTTTGATCACTTTCAGAGTTTTATAAGGTTATAGTTGTTATTTTCAGCATTAAATGATGGTTTAACATATTAATTTGATAACATGTAATTTAAATAAGATTAAAACTAACTATAACGGAAAAAATAATAAAAATTTGAAGTTAATATTAATTCCCATGTATCTAAGAGGTTATATCATGTCAATAACATGTTCTAAAAAGAAAGATAGACATCTGGTTCATCCTGATCCATGTTCTCCCACCAATATCTTTGATATATCAATCTCTAAATTTTATCAACATGGAAATAAATTTGTATTGTTATTATAGAAAATGAATATTGAATGTCAATGGTCAAGAAAGATACTGAGACACATGTGGATAATTTAGATGGATCTATATTGTGTTACTTTTGGAAAATATTTCTGATGATGTGAGAAACAACAATCCAATCAAAGTTGATTAAGATAAAGTTTTAATTTATGATTTTATGCTTAAATTAAATCATGTTGGTTTCTCAACATTTATGAAGATATGATTATGTTGAAAATGTAATTACGATGTTGATAATAGTCTAAAAATTTTAAATTCTATATTTATAGGTTTTTGACTATGTTCCGAAAACAAACAGAACAATGTTTCCTGAATATTTAGAAAAAGTAAATAGTTGGGGATTGTCAAAAAACCGATTAATTACCCCGGAGTTGGAATATATCCTTTCTATTTCTTATATTTAAGACGATTATTTGTATATCTTGAAAACTACATGAGTTAAGGGTTATATCACCACACCCCTTGAAGTGGTTTGTTGGAATGTCCAAACATCTACTTGACTGTAAGATTATATCCCCACACCCCTTAAAATGGACTGTTGGAATATTAAAATGGAAGAACATGAGTAGAATCATATTTCCAAATATATCCAAGAGAATATTTGATATATTTAACTATATAATAAATTGAAGGGACCAAAAATTAATCCCTTTTAGTTTGATAATGTGAGATAACCCATCATAGTTGATACAAAAACATCAAAACATATTCCCACCCAATCTAATAGAAGACATCAAAATATTTCATTTTAAAATAATGATATTAAAATATTTATGTCCAAAATCAATGTTCCCATAAAAAAATCCTCCAATGATAGTGAGTCATTGAAAAATACCACTATCCCTGAAGGACACCTGTCTTCCTAAAAAAGGTAATCCAAAAATCGATCTTTCTAAACAAGAAAAATAATCTAAGAGAACCTAAATATTATTGCATTGAACAATCTTGATGTTCTTTAGGCCTACGAAATATTTTTTTTATGGTGTCCTGAGTCATTTATGAACCATAACTATAATGTGAGCTCAACCATATCTATAGAGGTTATACCAATGATATTCTAACTTGAAGTTTAATAGTTCATCCTCAAAAAATTTATGATGAATTTCATCCCAATAGGAACATGAGGTTTATTAAATATATCATTTATCATGATATTGTTAATGAAATCCTCCATTATATTGATATGATTAATAGGGCAAAGGTTCCTTCCCTATAATTCCCATTAATCAGTAACAACAACATTCTGTCCTATAGATTACATGTATATAATCATCATAGAGGCTCTTCAATTAGTGAATGTTCATCATAAAAATTGATCATCCTCTTTATAATTATATTGTGAGAACAACCTTATAAAAGGAGGTCCTCAAAGGGTCTTGGTCTTTTATTCATGATACCAAAACTCACATATCTAATATTTCATTTAAATCAATAGATGGTTTAGGTAAAAAATTAGTGTCTAAACCTCCAATTCCACTTGAATACCTAGTCATGATCTAAGAGAATTTGGAAATCCCCCCGTTTATAATTAACCCCATCTAAATCTACCATTATGTTCAGATAGTTTTGAATAATACTCATTTTAAGAGGATGAGGATGGAATGTACATGTATAAATAACTGTTTATGGATAATCTCTACATTTTATTATTTCCCATTTCCACTTTATGATATATCATCACATATATGATGAAATATGATCATTTTACTTTCTTCTAGAAACAAATTATGTGTGATTATCTACTAGATAAAGGCCAATAACATGTGTAATCATGAATAATAAAACAATCTATATTTTATGAGAAATAAAATTTATTTTCATAAATTTAACACTTTTTTAAAATAAAAAAACGTATAATTGGAGAAATCAAAAAAATAGACTTTTATCCTTATTACCACTACACTAAGGAACGTCAAAATGTAATCATTGTTTCTCTATATGACATAAATATCAAACAATTGGGGGTGGGGGCACTGATCATTTCACTTTATGTCATTTTTATAGATGTAGAGACTTCCAATGAAGTAATCCTGCAATTTTAATATATGAGGAGTGGTGCTAGAACCAATTAATATAATTTTTGTATATCCCACCAAAGAAAATTACTACCTTAAATGTGAATAATAAAAATATCCAAAGAGAATGATCCTTTGACATGTCCTCATACTAAGAATAATTTTTTCCAATGAATTTTATCTGAGAATAGAAAATTACTAAACAATGAGGTAGCCTATGGTGGAAGGAAGATGATATTCAAAACTTGTGTTACATAAAACAAAATCTCAATTAAATGAAATAATATTTTGGATGATTTCATTAGAAACATATATGGTTTCCATGTTGTAGATACCTAAGATTTTGTGAATGGGTTACTGTTTACAACCACCACCTACCATAGGATCACTAAATTCACATTGGATTAATGATGTTCTTGAATGAAAAGTAGGTTAACCACCACTCTTAGGGTTTGGTGAAATTTTACAAGCTCCTCAAAGGAATTTAGTCTTTTTTCAACTATTTTTTGAGCTCCAAATTCTAGCACACCAACAATTTATGTCATTATGTTACACACCCCTTTCATTTACATAACTTTTAGTATGTATGGTCAAAGATACCATCTATTTACTATTCATATTTTGATACTAGGGGAATGTCCAATGATGTAGATTTACCCTTACAAAGCTACAAGATGAAGTGGACCACTAAGGGATGGGATACAATAATTCTATTTGTATAAATGGGGGATTGATTAATATATCAACATTACATAATGAACATTATAAAATTATTTTTAGGCATAATGTAAGCGTGATATTTGGATGACCTGGTAGTAAAATCTCAATGAATTTGTGATAATATTTATATCCTTGATGTATTATTTAGAATTCTTCATTAATAATGGTTGAATATGAATACATTAAATTTTTTTATGTAACATCAGAAATATTTCTCGACATCATGTCATGTCATCACATTATATTAATTAAACCAGAAAATTCCCTTAAAATTCATAATATGCCTTTACCCCAAAACGTTGAGGAATTCAATGTAATCTCAAGGAAGCATTCCTTCATGAGAAACATCTTTTTCAATCCTTTTTGTATATTCATACCATTTACCAAATTAAAGAAGAAACATATGCATTTTCATTGGGATGAGTAATTCAATGGGGTATTTGATAAACAAATTTAGTACATCTTTAACTATCTAGTAATTACAGGACAAGTCAATGGAATGTATATTTAATTTTTAGTGACAATATTTTTATTTCACGGGATTCTCTTAGATCAAAATAATGATTATAGATATGAAAAATGATCCTATTATCATAGTTGGACCATGTTGGGCACTAGAACTTGGTATTAAATCATTGGGAACATTATTTGTTATTGAAAATTATGGCAGAAAAGATTACTCACTATATCTCATATTGACTTGATCATGTAAATTCTCTACAACCAAATGTTGACTGGTCATCTAGAATGATGGGATGTCATCCAAGAATAGTTTAACATTTGTTATATGACCAATAATTCTGTCAATGGGTAGGTATTGTTGTATTTTATTATGGTACATTAGAATCATTAAATAGGGATATTAAGAACCTAATTCCCACATGAGGAAGTATTCCATATACTTGATACACCCCTGGATTTTGGGATGTAATTAGATATTTCGTCTAGTAGTGCAACATGCATCAGAATAATGAACTTAAAAGTTAACTATGTATGTATAAATATTTTTCTCATTTCCCAAATAAAACAAAATTTTCTATTAATTTCTACTGTAAAAGATTTACCAATAACAAGGTAGAGTTTCATGTCCTCATATTTGTCTAGGAGTTGGCTCTATGTATACTAGTGGGTCACCTCATTGAAAAACGAAATTTGGAAGTGGTGAACAATAAAGTAAATGATTAATATATCATTAAGATGAAATATTTTATCCCTAATAATTATTATCTAGGTGATCATATGATCGATTTATCCATCAACTCATATCTGACACACTATACATGTTCATAGAAAGATCACATAGACTCCCTATAAATATAGTTACTTCCATGGAATACCTAATCCAGAATGAGATGGTCTTTCATTGGGCATAATAGAATGGTCTCCTTGTTCCTCAGAACCATATTGTAAGAGACCACTAATGTAAATAGTACTACAATTTAGGATGGTTCTGTATCATTTTCTAAGTATTAAAAAAATTGATGGATTCCCCAATTGTGGACGTCCTATAGGACATGATCCATTAACTATATCATTTCGTGATTGAAAAGTTTCATCATTATGTGGAAAACCTCATCCTCTATGGTGACCTTTATTTTGAAAAGGCCCACTAAAAAACAAGATTCAGTGGGATTCTCCTTGGATCTATAGAGGGGAAGGACATCCTCATTGTAATGTAAGAAGTATATTTAAGAAAATACATTACTGACCATTTGATATCAATATCTCATACTACATAAAAATTATTGGATAATTTTGGTTATAAATGATACATAATTAAATATTGTTTACCAAAATATTTCATTTTTTACAGGTACTCATCAGTATTATTCTTCTAGCCGAGAAGCTGTTGAATACCACCTGATATTCTTATACATTTTCCATCGAGGGAATGGATTTCATGGGGCCATATACCCCAACCAAAAAAGGATATATAAATATATACGCAATTCCTTGGACTTCTTCTCTAAATATTCTGAGGATACACATATCATGGAATTCATGACAAAGTCTATTATCATCTTTTTGATGTCATACATCGTAAACAGATATTGTGTCCTACATGATATATTTAAAAATAATATTTCTATATTCTATATTTATAATTTGTATATAATGTATTATGAATACATATTCTATTATAACAAGTTCTATTTCTTTAATTTAGTGGAAAATAGACCGATCAACGATCTCAATGAGTAACTATTTAAAATTATAGAGATGATGGAGGGAAAAGAAAATATTTCATCACTAGAAATAATTTATAATTCATTGATATATTATAAAACAACAATCCAAAAATCTATACAGGTGACAACATATTTGTATCTATGAAAAAAAAATAATTCCAACCATTTGAGGTTTACCTGGCCTTAAATCATATTTCAATTTCCAAAATGTTTTTTGATGATGAATTATATCTAACACAGTTAAAAGATTAATAGTGGGTTGAATAGAAATGATTGCACCAAATTCATAATGTAGAGGGAAATAAAAATGATGATGTATGAGGCTTTAATTATAATGTTCATTTGTCATCATTTCATTAAAAAAAATTAATAGTACTAAATGTTTCAAAGATTTGTTATAAGAATCTAGAAAAAAAATACAAATTTGTTGGCGATTTATTTGGTACATATGGTATACTCTAAAATATCATACTCCTTTGAGATAATGGATTATGATTGTACAAAATCCCAATGAAAATAAATAATTTTGAAGAAACAGTTTTCTTAAGTTCACATCATGTCACAATGTCTGAGTTGTAATATATTAAACAACATAGAGAGTGTGTATTATATATGGTTATAACCATCCTTGAAAACATCATCAATTCATGATAATAAACTACATATTAAATGTTCCTTCCACATGATGGTAAACAAAATGGTGGAGTTACCCATTTTGTGACCTTATACTATAGGCAACATTGTTAAAAATATCATTGCTGTGAACTGTATACCACCACAGGTTTTATAAATAAGACTTTAAACTAATTATATTTAGTTTTTATTTCTTGAAATCAATCCTCTTGGAATGGTTTCCAGACTACATTACTCTAAACGATTCTAAATAGTCCATATTTATGGTCATTACCCCATACAAGATCATGATCCATGTTATAAACAATAAACATGTTTTATCCCTATACTATCTGACAATAATAAAGACTACCTCCCCCTCATCCTAGTCACATTATATTAAACTTAATGAAATGTGGTTCAATATTGTAATGCCATAAAACAATTCCAATATCTATCTTAGTATTTCTTTTCTAACTTATATGTGTTCTAGATCAATTTATGGACCCTTAGTGTATTAAAATCAATTTTTTCCATCCTCCACTAAGGTAGAAATAAAAAATATATATATTTATATAATAACAATGTATTTATTCATTAGTATTATTATATTATATTTAATGACACTATTATTTTCTATACTAGGTACAATAATGAATTTTCACAATTATTAACCTCTTCTCCCTTCATAAGGGCTGAACCTATATAGTGTTTTTCTTGAATTAGTTTATCATATGATCCTGATATATTCTTATTAACTCTCACGATAATTGAAAAAGTTCCTAGTTATTTATTTTTCTCACATTGAAATTCACTCGCATTTTTTTAGTAGTCCTCATGAATAAATATATTTAATATGTTTTGGGTGAAACATATTAAAAAATGGGTAATTTGATCTTGGTCACATGATGTTCAAATTATTGACATATATCTATCACACGTGTCTCCTCATACCATTGGAGGATACATATTGTAGTGACAATTTCCATTACATGAGATCCATACCCAAGTAAGTGTTTCTTGGTATATTGAAATAATTCTACATAAAAATACCAATATAAAGATATTTATGTGGCTTGATAAGAATCGTTATGGGATAGATAACAATTATAGGATATCTTATCCTAATACCACACACAAATTATATCAAAAAATATTTCCACTTATCAAATTAATGTTGGGTTATCCCCATTCACATCAATATTTGTTGATGAAGTTGTGTTAAGGTGAAACCTAATTCTTTCCTCCTTAACATAGGATTGATATTCAAAGGTGATATATAATAAGAACTACATGTGGATTTATTAATATTATTAAAGGATACATAGTGATTCTTGGATCCATAATGATAAGTTCAATAATGAGTTCTGTTATGCATAGTAACTCCTCTTCTATGTATGAGCTAGATCAATGTGTAAGCCTTTAACATAGAGTTTTTCAACCATGATCATTTGAAAATGATTCCCCATTAGATGAATCTATGTGGACATATTCCTATTATTCTAGGATACATAGTTACATTAGGAACCTCTGTCAAATTCCCAACCACAACATCAAATCAAAACTAAATGTGTCCCATTTTATATTGTGGAATTTATTCTCCATGCAAAACATTTTGGTCCAACATGTTGTATTTAGTGAAGAATCCATCCTTGTAAATGAATCCAAAAAATTGTTGGTCACAAATAATCTTATTATAAGTTGAAATTTATCCATCTTTATATGTTTCATCCTTGGGAAAATCGCCTATAGACCATATTATAATGAGTGGATTATTTGACATATACAGGTGTTATATCCAAATGATGTTCCTTATATTAAATTATATACTATTAATGTTAAACTATGTGGTGTAATTATTTATCACATGAATTTAAACTACACAACACCTAAGTCACTATCACAAGACATGAAACTACGCTACTCATGGTCCATATTATATGAGAATTAAACTGATCATTCTAGTTTGTGATTCAAAACTAAATTTTATAATATGGGATTCAGATATTTAAAAGAAATCCATAGACTTTGGTAAAATATCCACATCTGTATGGGGATAAAAAATGGAATTTCCCAGTTCTGGATGCCACCCAAAGACGCCTCGTACCCATGTGGTCACATGGCCTCAAACGCACCACACTTAATTCCAGAGGCTACCAACTATTAGTGAGGGACTTGGGTGTGATATTTTGAAAACTATTCCCTCATTGGAAGAGTAAGATAATGGAAGTAAAGCTGATATACCATTTCAAGTGGAGTAAAAATATAAGACAATAGTAACCAACAGAAGTTTTGTGAAGTAACAAATAGGGCACATATATATAATTATGCATGATATATATGTATACGAAAGCATCCAAACCAGTCACAATTTTCAATATAGAAATATAACCATGTACAAAAGAAAACAGTAAACTAGTCCTCAGCATCACTGCCTCAGATTGGTCACATACTCTCCAGCTCCAAAGGTGTCAAGTAAATGAAGTAGAAGGGAATATTCCCATATCTGTACCTGCAACAATATAATCTGTTTTGGCCCAAAAGCATGACCAAAACAAGATGTGAGACTAAATCCCAATAGGTAACCACGAATATATATGTTCCTAATAGTCAGTGAATATATAAGAAAGGCAATAAGAAAAGGATGAAATAAACAGGAAAGTTCACATTAGTAAACATTCCTACATTTCCAAATCATTCAAACACCACATACAAAGTAAACTGTTAATGAAAAATATGTAACCCTCTGGGATGTACTCAGATACTATCCCCTCTTGTCCTACCTAGAAAACTCAAGCATCCCTCTTGGAAGTACACACAGTCTAACCCATCTGGTTCTACTTTTGTAAAGTCTCTCTAAGTATGAACTCAACGTCAATTCCCCTTATAGCCATGTATGATTAAATACTCATTGAGGAATCACTCACCTTCAAATCCCCCAATAATATTTTAACGGAAACAACTAGCATGATAAGGAATCACTCAATGTCAATTCCTCTTGTGGCCTCATAACATAATTATAGACCCTATGAGGGATCACTCAATGTCAATCCCCCCTATGGACCCACAACGTGATAATAAACAGATACTCTATAGAAGCCCTTATGTCTAATCTCCCTATGGTCTACTACACCAGGTTCTCACGACCTTGTGTAAGTCAAATGAGCAAAGCAATGAAAAATTGCCAAACTAAACCTCATGCACTACTTGGATGACCAATCTACAGCATTAAAACAAGACAGATAATATTAGTCCATCCTACAATACAAGGCAGTGGAAACAAACAAGGCAGCCTAATAGGCTAAGCAAGACGAAACGATCATAAAAAAACACGCATGGGAAAACAATTAAAAATCAATGAAATTGAACATATTGACATTCAATTAACCTATTCCCCAACATACAAGCATGATGAGAAATTAACATGGTTAAAACCGCAAACATGCCATACCCCATTCAAGCATATTAGGAAATGTTGCACATATAACTCAAAAAAATTCAACAGAAAGACACAAACCACCTACCTTAGTGTTGAAGGATCACTATACATGAACCTCGTTCTTTGAGTCACCCCAGAACACCTTAGATCTACAAAAAATCTCTAAATTGTTCAGCCGAAGATAACATGAAAAATATAATGTATCTGGAAATGAAGCTCTAGAATAAGGAAGTGATTTCCATGGAAATCCCAACACAATCGATGGATGTCAAATCAGAGATCGAAAGCTTGATCATGGGCTCGAAGAAGGATCATGGTCATACAGTATCTCTCAGGTGAACCTGACCTAGAAGAAGATAGTATTGTCTATCAGACATGACCCCAGTGCATTTAATGAAAAACAAGGTACATGGCGTGTAATTTATAAGAAC
Organism: Viscum album; assembly: GCA_963277665.1. NCBI lineage: Eukaryota > Viridiplantae > Streptophyta > Magnoliopsida > Santalales > Viscaceae > Viscum > Viscum album. Next base: position 1,463,127,126 of record OY728125.1, on the reverse strand, counting down.
ATGTCGTGTATTTTCCATCACCGGCCCCTGCATTAGGTGGTCTTCGGGTCACCACACACAGCCATGTGCTCAGCCGTTACACAACTAGCACCCTGATACCCACGGTAACCATGTCCATGGTGTGTACTAATAAAGTACATGACTTGTACTTATTTTTTTTAGAAATTCCTATTTTTCACAAAAAGAAACAGAAAAAGGAAAGATTACCTAAAAAAATATCCATGTTCTTACAATCTTTCACCCTTAATGAAATTTTTCCCGAATTTCCCTAAGAAGGCAGAGTAGAAGAAGAATCCACAAACAGGTATGGAAATTGTGATCATACATCTGCCTCCCGCTCCAAGGTCTCGTCCTGCATTCACCTGTTCTACGATAGCACTCGTACTAGAGGAACAAACCAACCACAGAGAACCTTATTACTAACATCAACAATCCGGATAGGGTGCTCCTCGAATTAGGCGTCCACTACTAACTCAACCCTCCCGAGTTGAAAAACAAGTGATGGTTCTGAGAAGTAATGTTGGAGTTGATAAACATTAAAGACATCATGCATATCCCGATACCTCTGAGGTAACTAAAACCGATAGGCAACTGGCCTAGGTCTCTCAAAAACCTAAAATGGCCTCGACGTACCACAAAAAAAGCTTACCATATATCCTAATCCTCTTGTGTCCTAGTCACAATGTGACACATAGGAAAACGTTATCCCAGATCTCGAACTCCAGAGGTCATCTTCATTGATCAACATAAGACTTATATCAAGACTGTGCAGTTGCGATCCACTTCTGGATCAACTCTATCTTCTCGGTGGTCTCCCAGACAAGATAAGGTCCCAAAAATGATTCCTCTCCTATTTCCATCAAATATAAAAGAGATTGGCATGACATAATTTAAAAATCCTTATAATGTTCCATCTGAATAGTTTCATGAAATCAATTGATCTAGGCAAACTCCACAAGAGGTATGTTCTTCTTCCAAGAACCTCTAAAATCCAAGATTAATGAATGAAGCATGTCCTCAAGAACCTGAATCGTATGATCAGACTGCACATCTATCTGGGTGTGGTATGCTATAATCAGAAGTACCTATATACCCAAGGCCTTCTACCAACCATTCTAGACCTAAGAATTAAAATTAGATTCCTTATCTGAAACAATGGTGTGTGAAACTCCATGTAGACATACATTCTCGCAGGTGAATGAATGTCCCAACTCCTCAACAATAAATGTCTCCTTGATCATAATTAAGAGAGAAACCTTTCTGATTCTTTCAATAACAACCCAAACAGCATCATTCCCTCAAGGAAACCTCGATAGACCTTTCACAAAATCCATCATGAAATCATTCCACATCAACTCGAGAAAGGGTTTCTACTCCAATAGCCCTTCTAGTCGTTGATGATACTCCATCACCAGCAGATAGGTGTAACTCCTCATGAAGAAACCAACTACATCTCTCTTCATACCTGGCCACCAATACTGATAGTGTAGATCACGATACATCTTGGTGATAGTAGGATTAATTTCCCAAACTGAGTAATGAATTTCCGGCATCATCTCCTCACGTATGTCTGCTAACATCCATACATTCCCATGAAAACACAAGATATAAACCTCGACTATGGTCCATACATGTATAGGGTCCTCCCTTGACACACATTACCACCTGATTAGGCCTTCGGAATATGATTTCTACCACATTCGCAATCGATCAATAAGTGTAGAGGTAACTACTACAGAAGAAAGAATCATTTTCCCTTGCCTATCGTTCACCTCCAAATTCGACTCAGAGAACATAGCCATAACCTGTCACTCACAGCTAGCCTCCTTAGTTACCTGTATCTGAGTCCTCCTACTCAGTGCATCAGCCATCGCATTGCCTTTCCCAAGCATGTAGGCAAGCTCAATGTCAAAAGACTGATGTTACCCAACCCACCTTCACTATCTCAAATTCAGGTCACCCTATGTGAAGATATAGATGAGACTTTTGTGGTCCGTGAAAACCAATACATGATCTCCCAACAGATATTTTCTCCAACATCATAAAGAAAGAACAAATTCATCCAATTGAAGATCGTGCATTGTGTAATTTCTCTCCTGTGGCCTCAAATGCCGAGACTCATACGCAACAATTGTTTCTTCATGTATAATCTTAGCTCCTAGCCCGATACCTGAAGCATCATAGTACATAGTATAGTTATTTTTCAGCTCTAGGAAAACTACTATCAGTGCTGAATTAAACCTCCCTTTCAGCTCATGAAAGGTTGACTCACAAGAATCAGACCACAAGAACCTGACACCCTTCTTAGTCAGACCCATTTGTGGTGATGTTATGCGCGAAAATACCTGTATGAAATGTCTATAGTATCTTACTAGCCCTATAAAACTACATACCTCAATGACGTTGTTCGGATGCTCCAAGGAAACTATAGCTCTCACTTTCTCTACATCTAATGATACTTATATCTCTGAGAAAACATGACACTGTTGATGATCCTTTCCGTCAAAGAGTATAAATAATGAAAAAGGGAAATACCATAATCACAAAGAGATTCATCCTTTGATGAACATCAAAAATTGACAAAGGCATGAAAAAGGATTTCATTAAGCATTGGTCGCAAAAGTTTCACTATGGTCGCACAAGTAGAATTGTGCGCCACATATTGGTCACACAGATGACTTGCACACCCTATTCTATTTTCACCCAAGGTCCTCAATGGCCAATAAATACCCCTTGTGGGCCCCCAATTTTGGGGACAAAAAATCCAAAGTTCAGATTTAAGATCTCGGTGCCCTAGTCTTTTTTGATGTCTTCTGAACACTTTTAAGGTAATTTCTTACCTACAATGGAAGATCTAAAGTGGGAGAATAAGGCCTAAATGTTGAAATTCATTAACACTTGTGCGCCTAAGTGTCCAGCCCTTAAAGGAAATGGCCACACATGTGCGTCGCCTTATCCCTTCTACCAAACATCCACATAACCCTTATGGAAGCCACAAGGGATAATACTAATGGCATGAGCCAAGTATCGTCCAAGTATAACCTTTTGTGTTAACCGCCACCCACGTACACCCATGTCGTGCAAGTATACTTGTGCGACCAGGTCTTGGACGCCCAAACAAGACATGTTTTCCTACCTCTATTTGGGTGCACCTCCTGCCTATTCAATTATTTACTTCATGTCCACCTAATCACTTCAAGATTTTTTCTTCAAAACCCTCTTCAAATCCATTAATGGCATGTTTCCTTTGTTGGCTTCCTTATCTGAATGAAATTCTTTGGAAAATATCTCAAAACCTCATGATTTGAATAACATTATATCAAAAAGGATATAAATTTTATTCATTCAACATCATCCTTTAAGATTATATGTTCTCTATTCTGGACATCTTTCTTAGAAGTAAGCTCCAAGTTCCTTAATCTGGGCATCCTCCTTACGAGTAATCCCCAAGATCCCTAATCTGGGCATCCTCCTTAGGAGTAAGCCCCATGTTCCCTAATTTGGGCATCCTTTTTAGGAGTAATACTCAGTCACAAGTGGATGGGAATCCTCCATAGGAGTAATCCCTAGTCATAATTTCACTTAACCCGAGCCTCCTTTTCAGGAATAAGCCTGAGTATTAATTTCTTCTGATTTGGGATTCCATCTCAAGAGTAACCCCCAGATCTCAAGTCCCATTAAATCAGGACTACTTTTTTTCAGGATTAATCCCTAGTCTTAATTTCTATTGATTTGGGCTTCCCACTCATGAATAAAACCCAATCATCAGTCCCTTATAATTTAGGCCTCCTTCTCATGAGTAAGCCATATGTTATGTATACAAATCATCAAAAAGTATATATACCATTATGGACCTTGTTCCCGGGTTTCTTCCCAAAAGTAAATCCCAATCCTCATCTATCTTGGGCAGTCATACATACATAAGGATATTTAGGTAGCCCATCTGCAGGTACGATCCCAACTCTGAAATAATCTATGTCATTCTGAACGATAATAAACATCAAGTGCCCCACTGAGTGGCTTTAAAACCAGTATGGTTGTCATAATGACCATGAGATTTCTATATAATGTGTTGAAGGATACCATTGACTAAGAATCTCTAATAAATGTAGATGATTCTATCTCATTGAAGAACCTCAAATATATATAAAATATTCTCTAAATATCATACATATCAATCATTTATTGTCAGATCTAAAGGAAAGCTCATTTTCATACTTGGTAAATTAATAAGGATTCACGAACATAACTCAAATCTACAAGAGATTCCCGAAGTAGAAAATAATTACTTAAAAATGTGTGATGATTCTCACCTCTCATCCTCTCAACCAATGCTAATTTTTAAGCCTTATTGGTCTACAACTAATAAGCACCTACCTTTGGGAAGTAGGTCCAAATGGATATAGAATCATTCTATATTTACGGTTCTTCAAATAAACTGGTTACAAAACGATTGGAATGTTTGATCCTTAAAAAAAGGTCATCCCCATTTCCAGAAGAAAAAGACCCTATATGTGAGTCTGATCCAACAAAAAGTGGCATTTTGAGAGCATATCATATAACCGATTCTCTCTTATTTACTAAGAATGATCTCAAGATTGGTAGCATGATAATGTCGAGTGTGAGAGTACACCAATATATCATCCATAATGAACACCACATAAGTATCCAAGAATGGATGGAACACTCAGTTTATTAGTTCCATGAAAACTTCAGGCATGTTCATGAGACCGAACAACATAACCAAATACTCATATAGACCATACCTACTCCGGAAGGTTGTAAGAGGTATATCAGATGGACTAACGTGAAAATGATGATAATAGAATATCAATTCAATCATCGAGAACACACCGGGATCCTCAAAGCTGATCAAATAGATCATCAATTCTTGGAAAGGGATATTGGTTCATGACTTTCAAATAATTTAACATTCGATAATCCAAACAATGTTGGAGAGTACTGTCTTCCTACTTCACAAATAGGACAGGCAAACCCCATGGAGAATAACTGGGTTGGATGAAACCCTTTTCCTACAACTCCTCCAACTACTTCTTGAGTTCCTATAGCTCTGGTGTAGCCATCCTATAAGGAGGAATGGACACCGGTGCTGCTCCTAGCAGAAGATCAATTGAAAATTCTACCTCTCGCTCTGGAAGAAAACCTGAAAAGTCCACTGTAAAGACATCAATAAAATGATCCACCATTGGGGAAAAGATCATCTGTGAAGTCCCCTAGTCATCTAGGTATAGACTAGAAATCTGGGTTGTATCTCCTCCCAACCCATGATGCTCAGGTCCATCTCTGCTCACCATGATCATTTTCCCGTTTGAAGAAACAATCCTTCATTTGTTGATGTGAAACACACCCTTCGACGATAGAAATCGACAACTTCGTGGAAGGGAACTAACCAGTCCATTTCAAGTATGATATCATATCCCATCGTCGGTAGGACATAATGTTCTTCTAAAAAGTGACACCCACAAACCTCAAGAGGGCACTCCTTGCACTAACATACACTAGTCATTCTTGTCCCTAAAAGTGTGTCAAATGTCAAGACATCAGTAGAAGTTAAGATAGATAGCCCAAGGATCCTTATAATAGTAATTGATATAAAGCTATGAGAAGCCCCTTTATCAAAAAGTATAGAAGCTCAAATTAAGGCAACTAGGATCGTACTTCGACTGTAGAGGGTCCGGGATCCTGATCCAGCTAGGTCTTCTCCACTACAAAATTCTAACATGCACTGTGGCCCTATGACCCTGTCTGACCACCTAGATCTGATCCACCCTGCTATAGATGAATGCATGGTGATGGAATAACATAGACACGACCTCCACCGTGCCCTGAATAGCCGAGAGAACCCCAGTTACCAGACTGATGAGAATCTTGTTGCACATATCTTAAACGCGGAGTCATAAAAGAACCCCTGTTACTGGCTTCTAGTGAGATAATCTTGCAGATATGCTGAAAATGACCCATCTTTCCACATGAATGGAACTAGACTAGATCCCTCGGTCAAGGTGGCCTCGTATGCCCAAACATACCACACTGGTAGCATACCGCCTAGCTACCTGAAGCTGCATACCGCGTACTCGGATCTTTATGCCTAGTCTCTTTATGGCGCTTCCTGCTATCAATCAGTGAAGCACTATCTTTGGATGCTGAACCTCACTAGATCATAGATCCATAATCCCTCAGGTTACACTCTGTTATCAGTTCTTGGTTGACTATAGAAGATGTTGATGTAAACATAAAGATGTTCACAAGATCCCAAATTTCATGTCTGAGACCACCCTCAAACTTTATTGACAGGAACAATCCAACTCCCCCTAGAATGGGTTTAAAGGACTACATCTCTATGAAGCAAGAAGATTACTCTATAACAGAATGAGTACCTTACTCCAAACTCATGAACTCTCGAGCATGATCGGCTCTCAATGTCTCCGGATAGAATTAATCATAGAAGGTACACAATAACACTTCCCAAGCCTTATCCTGTTGGCGTCCCTCTTATAAGATCACATCCTAGCATCTATTGGCGGAGTACCGAATCATATACTTATCGAGCATGAATCTACTTTCTAGAGGCATCCCTTGATGCTTGAAAATCATCTGATTGGCTTCTAGCCATGAATTTGTGGCCTGGGGTCCTCCATCCACTGAGATGATGGTAGGATGCTACTACTGAATGACTCATGTCAATTATGCGATCAACGGGGTAGGAGTTGACACTCCCTAGAAGGTCTTCATGAACCACTTGAAGCCCTCTCAGAACTGTGCATCAGGACCAGTGTCTGAAATGATGGCTGGTGCCCTGAATGGCACTACTGGAGGAACTTCTGGTTGCCTTAGGCTTTCCATGTCTGGTGTCTGATTATTGCCTTTCAAACAGCGTACAACCATAGGACGTCTTAGTGGGATGACTCTTCAAGGTGAAGCACGCACCTTAGATCAATATTATCAAGGACTAAAAACTAGAATATTAGAGAGGGAATTCAAGAAAGAAAGCATTAATGTTTTCCAAAACATAAATACATGACATATATATTCAACTACACAGCGTGTTCCTTTATTCCATTCTCATGGGAGTGTACTTATACCAAAACTGGTCGTGTAACACCACATACACGACATGTTGTCCTTACACACGTCGTGTACATCAATACTCATCCCCTACCCGAGTTCTCTTAAATAGCTAGGCCACACAATTCTCCTAGAAAGAGACTACATGGTGTGTTAGTTCCAGACACAGTGTGAAATAGACAAGCATCACAAACCCGTGTTGTTAGTGACACGGTCAGATACATGGCTCACACTACATTGTTGCTTAGGGCCAGACAAAGTGTGTACTAGACGAGGTTCATCGACCTATTTTGTTATTGACACAGCCAGATACTCGGGTTACACTACACATTGTATTCCATATGGACACGACCTGTATCAGAAAAGACTCAACTAACCCGTGTTGTTAGTGACACGACCGATTATATGGTTCTACCACATGGCATGTACATCCAGTAAACTGTGTGTCCTACCAAAGATTCCATAACCTGTTTCTCTTCCCACATAGTGTAAGACACAGTTATCGATAACACGACATGTATATATAGTACATGACCAGTAATTAAGAAAAAAATTTCTTCCTGAATAGAAGAACACATGGCGTGTATTCAACATTACATGGCATGTATTTTTGGTTTTTCTGGATAGTAAGCCACTGAAACATCTCTGATGCCCATGAAAATACTGAAACGTACATAAAGATCCAAATTCTGATCCTTGAGGGCCCATACTCCCCATTAATCAAATCTTGGCAACTTTTACATGTCATAATAATCATAATAGATCAATTTTCCACCAAATTCCGATCCATGAGGGACCATAAATCCTCAAGAACCAACGTTTGGCAATCATTTAAACAAAACATTACTCAACCCATACCCTATCAAACAACTGATATTTTTATCAAGGAATCTATCAGAATAGCATGTACATTTAGCATAACATCTATCACTACAACATGTAATCTCTAATGCATCCAAAATGACATGGAAATAATGCTTGACATGTGATTCCTAAAAAGTGGCTATATGATGCATAAGATGGAATAACCACATCTAATCAGGTTTCATCAGAAATAGAAACTCAATAATAACCAAAATAACAACACAATACATGTGGGTCTCCCAATGGTGAAAATCAAATCAATAGTAAAATTGAAAAACCTAAAAACTTGCAATAAATGAGGTAGGTTGTCTTTTCCATGTTCACGGGTAAGAAACTCCCCTGCACAACTTATTACCATGTACCAATTCTATCCTATACATAGCTATAGGCTCCAAACTGTATGGCATGAAGAATAGAACCCCTCTAATTCCACTTTGTAACATCCCGGTTCCAGAAGCCACTTATAGGTACCCCATTCCCGGTTGGTCACATGGCCTCAAGTGCATTTCCCCTAACACCAGGGGCTGCCGACAAGCAGTGAGGGCCTTGGGTGTGATAGTGGGGAAATTATGCACTCATTGGAAGTGTAACACCGTTGATCTAAAGTAGATAAAAAATAAAATAAGTAGTAAAAATTCCAAACAATAGTAAACAACATAAGACTGATGAAGAAAGAATTAGAGCACATATGCATAATGATACATGACACATATGTATAGGAATGCTTCCAAACAAGTCAGAATGCTGAATATATTACTAAATCCAAGAATAAAAGAAAACAGTAAACAAATCCTCATCATCGCAAGCATTAACATGGTCCCTTGCTCTCCAGTTCAAAAGAAGTCATGTACCTGATGTATAATGGTGTGTTCCCTTATTTATACCTGCAGTAATATAATCTTTTTGGGCCCCACACCATGACCCAAGCATGGTGTGAAACTAAATCCAAGTAGGCAACCTCCAAGAGATCTATTCCTAACATTTAGTGAATATATATGTCATGTAATAAGAAAAAGAAGTATAAAACAAGGAAGTAAACATCAGTAAACATTCCAAACATTTCAAAGCTTTCAAAAACCACATACCAAGTAAACAGATAATGAATAATAAGTAACCCTATGGGATGTAACCACAACCTATCCCCTTTGCTCCTATCAAGAAAACACATGAAACCCTCTGGGATGTACACATAGTTACCCCTCTATTTCAGCTTATGTAATGGCTCTCTAAGGAATCACTGAACATAAATTACTCTTATATCCAAGTATGATTAAAGACTCTATGAGGAAGCCCTCACTGAAAATTCACCAGATAGTTTTATAATGGAAAAAACATACACTCTTAGAAAGAACTCAATATCAATTTCTAATGTGTCCTTGTAATGTAATTATAGACCCTCTAAGAAAGAACTCAACATCAATCCCCTCTATAGTCCCACATCATGATAATAAATAGGCACACTGGAAAGGCCCTTACATCTATTCTTTTTAAGGTATACTACACAATGTTATCATGCCCTGTGTAAGTCAAATGAGAATAGAAATGAAAAATGACCAAACTAAACCACAAGAACTACCTGGATAAACAATCTACATAATAATACCAGGACATATAATATCACACCATCATACAATACTATGCATGGGAAACAGACAATGGCACATAACAGGCAATGAAAGACCAAACGGTCATAAACAAAACATGCATCGGAAAATACTACTGAAGCATAGAAAATAAACATATTAGCATTAAATTAACCTCTACTATAGTATACAATAATAGAAGAAAATTAACAAGGATAAAACAGTAAACAAAAAATAATTCGTTCAATGTTATTGGGAAATTTTGAACATATAACTAAATAAATTTCAACGGAAGGGTACAAACCACATACCTCGGTGTTGCAGGATCGCTATACACGAACCTTGAACATTGAATCACATAAGAACAACATAGATCTATAAAAACATTTTAAACATTCAGTATAAGATAACATGAGAAAGAGGAGGAATCATAAAACAAAGCACTCGAAGAATGAAGAGCTTATTGTGGAGATCCCAAAGTAATCCATGACGGTCGAATCGGAGAACAGACACTCGATCAGGGGCTTGAAAAGGATCATGGTTGTACAGTCAATCTCAGGTGAACCAGACCTAGAAGGAGATGGTTCTATCCATAAAATGAGACCCCAGTGCGTTTAATAAAAAAAAGTACATAGTGTGTACTTTATAAGTACACGACATGTTCATGCCTTCACTAGACCCCACATTAGGTGGTCTCCACATCACCACACATGGTCGTGTGCTCAGCCGTTACATGACCAGCAACCGGCTACCCGCGGTAACCGAGTACGCAACATTTACTCATGAAGTACACGGAGTGTACATAATAAATTTACAGAAATTCCTATATTTCGCATAAAACACCATAAAAAGAAAAAGATATCTGAAAAGAAGATTTTGGTACTTACAAAAAATCCCCCACTCATTTTCTATAGTATTATCTCCCATCCCACCCAATATTTTATAAAATATACCTATACTAAACTAATGATATTATATTTTTAACATTATCTAGATCCATGGGGGAGAGTGCTGCATAATCATGACCTGATTTTAAATTTATTATTTTAAAGTTTTATATGTTTACTGAGGTATGGGATATTCTTTCAAGACTCACCAATATAACATCTCCCATTTTCATTCCTTCTCAATGGATCACAATAGCTCTTCCATTGTTTTTATTGGTGTTACAAACCCCATTACACTTTTTCTTATCCCTTTTTAATTACAATTCAACATTTATGATGTATCATAGATCACAATAAACATTCCATCAATATCTTTAATGAGTGAATTTTTCTTCAGTATAACACAACTCTTGGTTATTCATACATACCCCCAACAAAAAGTTTCACATGAATTCCCAATATAACCTATCAAATATTAGTGTTTTTCTATTAAAAGTGTTTTATAATCGATATATTCCCTTAAACATTAATAGTGAAAGACAATATTTGATTACAGTTAGTGGTCATCCCTAGAATACTTGTCCTATATCATCATGGATGATACAAAAACATCGAGTCACAATTTAAAACATCATCATTACCCATTAAAATAGTTTCAGGATGCCCATGGACCTAGAACCATAATTGGGTTATTGATTTATACTTCTTCTTAACATTATAGTCCATGAACTATAAACATAAATTGTATTCCATGACTAATTATATAAATTATATAAGCCTTAATATCTTTATGACAAACATTTATACATTTTCATTACTAAATGTCTTATCTCATCCCCATTATAAACTATTAATAACTACCATGAACTATGTTTATGCACCTACAATTGTTAAGGACTAAGATTTAAATAATAGGATATCATTAATATATGAACAACAATTTATTTATAACTAGACATACTAACTAGATAAATATTTGGTCCAAATCTCAAGACCATAAATAATGTTCCACCCTATGTGACAGTTAGTCAAGAATTGGGATATTCATTCTTGTTATTTTGATTTTTACTATGCCCATGTGAGATGGGTTACCTCACTTTTTGGTCAAAGTTGTATAATGTGAAACCTAACCCCTTAATGGCCCATGTAAAAACTATATAAAATGATATTGAAATAGGAATACAAAATTTCATGCAAAAATCCAATTAAGGGGAACCTACAAAAAATTTCATGTCTCTTTTTTCTTGAACAAATAATACTCCTTAAACCCTATAGAATATTCTAATGTTTTGTTAATGAATATTTTTTCTCCCCTGTAACAGCCCAAGTTTTTTCGACCATTATTTCAAATAAATTAAATTGTTCTTTTTTTTTCTTGAAATACAAAAGTAAAAAAATTCATTTAATAGGGAACATAATTTTTGTGTCATAAAAATCACCAACTTGGAATATATTACACACAACACCCACTATGTGTATTTTACTTGCAACATAGAATTGCCTTATGTTACACGCATCTTTGATGTTACTAGAAAACATCATTTAATTGTTATTATTATTTAAATGTGATAATTATTACCCATCTATTAAACATAGTAACATGAAAAACAGAAACTAATTTCCAAATATTGTTTATAGTTTTTTATATAAATAAATTATATTGATGAAATAATTTTTTTCTAATGTCTATATATTTTTAAAGAAGTATTTTCTCAAATAAAATAATTTTCAAGTATTTATGTGACCAATAATATAATAAATTTTTAGAACATTTAGAAATAAAATTTTATAAAATTAAAATAATACTATAATTTATAATTTCTATACTTCAAAAGTTGAGTTGTTTTTATTTTTTTGAGAAACATCATTTTATGATGAATAGTAAAAACTTATACATTTTAGTTTGAACGACATTTTAATTTAAATAATTACTAATGTTTAATAATATTTTAAATTGTATTTATGGTCACATTAGATAAACGATAAATTTAGTAATACAATTTATGTCATTATAATCAATTTCACATTTATTTTAACAGAAAAACATAATAAAAATTTTAGCATCTTTCTACTTTAAAAATGTGTAATATTCCCATCTATAGAATTAGCATTAATATTAATTTTTACAATTATTTGAATTTAATTTAGAAATAATTAAATAAAACATTTTAAATATTATAATATTTAATGTTTAATTAGATCAGGTTTATTTTTTTTAACAAAAACTGTTAATAATTTTTATTAAAATTAATCCCAACTATTAAGGTCAAATTATGATTTTTAAGGAAAAATCCTTAATATTATGGGCCCAAATGACCTAAAAGATAGTCTAAACCCCATTTTATTTCCATATTTAGGTATTAGACCTTTCATTATTTATTTATTTATGTTTATTTTGTATGTCCTTTCTTAGGTATGAACATTTGTACACCCAACTAGTTTTAAAAAATTTCAAATGAGTCCTTTTCCATCCATATAAAATTTAACCACAAATACAACTTTTTAACAACAATAAATGCTATAAATTTCATACAATATCTTCCCAATACTCATTTAAAAATCCATTAATTCCTCATAGAATCGTAAATTTGGATAGATGACAATCCAATGAAGCCTTTTGGCACAAATTAGAAGTATATTCCTAATTAAGAGGTAACATCTTCTCATTAACTCCATAGTTTCCCTAATCCACAACTAAATTCCCTTTATTCCCTGATTTTATTACAAAAATAGTATTCTAAATTAACCCGGATTGTTTTATGCTATGGTTTCTACCTACACTTACACACACTTTCATCTACTAGGTAACAAACATACTGTTTATGTGTACAACGAACAACCACCTAAGAAAAAAATGATGGTTCAATTTTGTCACCGCCTATCATGGTAGACATTATGAAGGATGATATATTTATATATGTTATATATCATATTTTTTATTTATTTAATATTAATTATTCAATTTAAAACACATATCTTTTTTTCCCACTTGCTGCAAATACTATAATTTCATCTGAGGAAGTGTGGACTCCCGCCCCCAAAGAGAGATGTGAATCATTAACACACTACAAGGAATTTGTTGAGGATTAGATTAGGAAAATTATATTAAATATAAAAAATTATAATGATAATTTAATGATATTATAAACATATATACATGATTTATATTTTCATTATGTCTTTCAATACGACATTAAAAGTAGAAATGATGTTTACATGCACGTAAAACATACCATCTCCATGAATTGTGTATTCAATTTCAAACTTCTATATTATATAACTTATTATACATGTTATATATTTTATAAAAAATACATTTATATCATTTTTTAATATTCTTTAATAATTATATAAGTATATGAACCAATGATATAACAAACTAAGACACATGTGAAGAATGAAGCGAATATTATCTGAAGCAAAACCTGAACACATTATAGTTAAAAAGTATGTAATATAAGGTTGTAATAAAACCAAATATGGTAATAAATATAAGAATATGGATATTTATAATGTTTATAATAAATTAATATTTACTATATTTGTGTTTTGTACAAGTAAGATGAATGTTAAGACACATGAAATGGGAATTTCATCTCACTTTTTATTTCCATGAGATACATGCTATGTTCGCTACTCTATACTTTTGTGTGGTGTATATAATTCCCATGATTATTCTATTTTATTATTATAAATAAATTTATCATTATTCACAAATACATTTTATGATGTTTATTTTATAATGGTTATATTTTAAAATGATACCAATTTTATGAAATAATTTTTCTCAATTATCCTTCTTTGAGACTCATGTTTTGGAATACCCCTAAATTCTTATTTAAGGGGTATATAATTCCATTTTATTTTTTATAACATTAATTTAGTTCCTATCAGGATATTTTTATCTTTATTAAATTTAATTTTTTAACAAGGAGAGTATGATAACATGTTACCATGTTATAAGAGTTTATTGAGAAAATCTCATCACTTGTAGAGACTATTTATGATTATTCTTTATCTTTTGAAATATTATGATCCATCTCTCATGAACAGTCATGAGTTCACATTTCCTTTTTTTATTCAATATATATCAATGTATAAGTACTAGTTTCTACACTTTGGTACTTAGGATAATGTTTTATGTAAAACATGTATGTCTCTATATACAGTAAGAATCATATTGTATCCAAAAACAATGTTTTCAATAATGATTTAAAATATGATTTCAAAAGATATTTGAAACCAGTTTTTAACAAAATGGATTTTAGAAATGTTTTTTTCTAAAATATTATTTTATATGTTATCAAATCTATTTCCAAAAAAAATTCAAATATTTTATTAATAAGAAGTTATTTTTTGAAAAATAAATGAAATTTTCCTCAAGAAATGATATTAAAATATATTTCAAAATTAGGTTATGTGTATGATAACATCCATTAGTCTTACTCATGAAATAATGGGAAAATTATTATATATTTGATTTCACATTATTTCGCAAAATGAATTTTTTTTGATGGAATTATGTTTATTAAACATGTTTCCATTTCACACGTTATATGCTTTGGAAACCCAGTGCATTTCACAGGTCAGGATTATGATGAAATTATTATGGAACATGTGTTTTTTCATAGGTTATGATATGATTACATGTTTATAAAAAACATTTAATTTAATGGATTATGATATGATTATTTATGATCTTGTGGAACATGTATGTATGATTCCATTATGAGATGGGTGGGACCAATATCTCCCTCTAATGAATTGGTAAAAGATTTTTATATTATGAGATAAATATTCCCTGATAGATAAACGAAATAGGTTCATTAATACAAGGTTGGAATTGGAAATGAATGTGGTTCAATAAAAGGGTGCTGGAACATTGGTTGAACTCAACTCGGTAATAAAGGGATGTAATGGGGTGTGTACCTGGTTTAGTAAATGAAATTTTCCACTAAGATGGTATTAGAAGAAAAACATTTAATATTATGGAAATCATTGTATATTCTTGTGTTTCTACCACAATTTCATGTTTCCTTACTATGTTATAATTTCATTTCTTCTGTTATTTTTTTTGATTCATGTCTTATGAACTACCATGATTTATGACATGATTCATGTTTTTGATCTTTGATATGCATGTTACGATCATCAATTTCATGATCATGAAATAAAATGTTTGGTGTACATTCGGTATACCTATGAACATGATTTTATGATGTATCATTTGTTATACATGACTTATGATTATGATTCCTTGTTTTATATTGTTTTTCATTCTTATGATACTCTGAGGTTATCATATTACATCATTCTTTGATGTTCATGATTAAGATTATCACCCTTTTTTTCTTAATGGTATTCCTCTTGAGTAACATTTATTACATTAATTTATTCTATAATTTCATTATTCCCTTACATGGATATATAGCTCACTCATTTCTTATGTACATCCCTGGCTAATCTCGTGTCATGTTAGAAGGTCAATGGAATTTAAGGGAATGGAAGTGAGTTTTTTTTTAAAAAATGTATCCCCCATTCATGGTTTTTAAATATTATTAATTACATAAAATTTTATCCCCCTTGATCTTTTAGGATTTTATTTTGAGTATATATATATATTGAATCATCAATTGAAGTATATAAAATATATGGGTAATCAGAGTTGTTATATGAGAAAGTCCTGGTTACTTGGATATATCACGATTATAATCCTTTGTGAAAACCATTAAGGCAACTCTAAACCTACTATAACATCATTAAATTTTTATAAATATCTAGTGACCTATTTATTCAAAATAATAAATTTCATTTCTAGATAGTAGAAAATGGATGGAGCTATAGAACAAATGAAACATGGGGTAACAAAGCCTTAAAAGGGATTGATGGTTATTATCGTGACCAATTCTTCAAGCATTATAAGAAGTCTTAATACTATACATATGTTCAAACACACTCATGTGATTTCATTTGGAAAATCATGTTATTTTTAATAACATATCTAATTTAAACAATAATGATTATGAAATTTAATGTACGGTATAAATATCGATAAATTATATTGAATACATTAAATTCCATGTTCAAGAAATAAATTTCATGTATATGTTATCCCTTCTTCCTTAATAGTTTATACTTTCTATTTCTATATGATTCAAAATTATCATACTTAATACTATTTTTGATGCGGTAAATGATTAAAACCGAAATCATATTGTGAAAGGTAGCCTCATCATCCATTCATGAGCCTCAAATTTCCCATGTGACAGTGGTTCTACATGTTCATTCATAAAAAAATGTTTAACTGAACTATTGAAAATACACCTCAAAATATAGAAGTATAGTTATCATTGAAAACAAAAATTGGGATAATTATTGCATCCCAATAATATAATTTATCACCTATCAATATTTGTAGTCAGAATTTCCCCAAAAACCTTATGATAATTCTTTTAGCTGAGTTTGAACCTATCATGTTTCTGTATTTTTTTGCATAAATAAAATAAACATTATTCGGAGAATGAAATCACAATCGCTATCATTAATCTATCAATGTTTCTATGTAATTGTAAAATAGGAGATGGATATCTCTTTGATTCTTCATCAAAAAATGGATATTATTTCCTTATAATAAATGGAATCTTCATAATGTGACTGATACCATTGAAAATATCATGCTTATTAACATCCCTATTGTATGAGAATATGATAATAAATTTCCTAAAATATTTCCTATATTTTTTCCCAATTAAAAGGTTGTGTTTTCAATCAATATTATTCCTAGAGTTGTGATAATATCCACCAATACATATAGAATAAACACATTTAGTCTTCAATAGTTGAATATTCAATTACATGATAATCTACATAAAGAGTTTATATGAATATGTAATTCAATATAGGGGTTTCCAACCCTTTCTGATAAAAACATGTATAGGTAGATATTAAATTTCATTGATTACTATGATCTTAACAAGAACAATAATAGAACAAGTATCCTCTTCCATAGATTGATTACTTATTAGATTATTTATGTGGGAACCACTAGTTATATATGTTGGATCATTGTTCAATGTATTATCATATAAAGGTGGATAAGGAGGATATCCAGATGACTTATTTTTTCCATGAGGATCCAACAATTAGAGTTTATACTGATTCATTTGATCTCATCATGGTTCAAATATCTATATAGATATAATGAATATAGTCATTAGGGATTACCATGAAATATTTGGGGTTGTTATTATAGACAGTATTACCTTCTAGTCTAAAATAAAGGAATAAGTAGAGGGTAATTTTAATGTTGTATTAATGTCCTTGTGAATGAATAATATATATATGAATTATTGTAAATTTGTCTTCTTATGGAAAATTCATCATTTATATGGCATGTTATGACCGAAAATTGGATATATTTGGATCCTTTTATAATAGATAAAATCGAATAATGGTATAAAAAACATCATTGACATGGATCTTTGTTTCTATTCTGTAATTAACATCAATTTGTTACAAAATTATCATGAATTTTTATCCCACTAACTAAGCTAATCAAGAAGGTTGTAATTATTTCTGGCTGATGAATGTGAGGAGAAATTTATATATATGAAGAATAGATTATTCACAACACATGTTCTCACATTACCAACCCTTGGAAAAGTCATTGTGACCTATAATAATGATTTCAAAATAAGTTTCAAATGTGTACTATTGGAAAATGAAAAAGTAACAGACACTTACTCCACCTAATTAAATATTGGTAAAAATATCTACCAATCACATTATATAGAATTAGCTGTATTAATCATTTTATTCATGATTCAATGTTGATATATATACATGGATATGTGAAACATATATATATATCACGAAACCCTCAACAATATATTATCATAGAAGGATCTCAATATTTTCAAATTATGGTGGTTAAAACAGATCATGGATTATGACTATTCAATCCACCCCTATCCAAGGATGGAAAATAATATTTTATATTTTCCCAGAATAAAATATCTTCCAAACCTATCCATTATGAGGTACTGTAAGGATCTAATCTTACAGAACATTCAATAGAATCAAATATTGATAGCCCCACTGGTGTCATTAATTCCAACCAGGTTATCAAATTTTGACATTTTAAAATATGAATCAATAAAACAACTAATATAAATGGATATGAAAGGATATGAAAGTCCAATATTGAAGCCATAGATACAGGGTTGGAGAAAATAATAATCAAATACGATAGGCCTAATGTAATTTATAATTTTGAGATATAAAATTTGAACTATCGATCATGGGTTATTTTTAGATGGTGGGAGTAGAAAATATAAAATAGGCTCTAGAAAATAATTATTCTAGGTCCATGTGATGAAATGTCATACAATAATTATTCAAAAATCATGCAGTCATTATAATCAGATCTTAGCAAGTTCAATGGTAATGATAAACAATACCTATCCAGATTTCTCCATTCCATGGGGTCATGTACGTCGAAATACAAAGGATGGATAACCCGAGACCATATTTAATCATAGGGAAGAGAAAACCCAATGGTCATTGTGGATTTATAGAACCTAGATCATATATTAATAAAATTTATTCAATCTTAGAAATGTTTATTCACAATGAAAGAATGTAAACTCAATCCCTAACCGCACTCACAATGGCCATGCAAGAATAATTAAGAATGTGGACCTGATTGAATAGAAAATAAGAAATAAAAATATGAATTGAGTTAATTAGTAAATAACATACATTCAATTCCCCTTAATCACACATGATATGACACAAATATATCAATTGATTATGCTAACCATTAGCAGGTGTAAAAAAATAAATTCTTAAAAACCTACTGAAGTGGAAAGGAAGGTAGTGTCCCTTCTCCATAAGCGTCTAGTGGTGGTGCTACATTCAAAAGTTGTCCAAATGGTCCAGTAAAGTTCCCAATTTATAAGAAATGAATGAGGTCTGTTCGACAATGGACACAATTTGTAGTAAATGTACATGTTGTGTACCCTCATTTTGTGTCTCCTCCATGTCCGTGTGAGAATTCTATATATCATGTTTATTAATTCGATGTTTGACCTTTGTAACATCATGTACTAGGAATTCATGATGTGTAATTTCCCAATATTTAGTTGTCATATATCTCAAAAAAATATTCTCTGAAGAATTTATGACATGTAATTGAAGTAAACTTCATGTAGAAGTGTGTTTTCAGTTTCCATCTCTACTTCATTTCAAAACATCTGGTGTCCCATCACATTGCTTTGATCGTGGTGAGAAGGATAGTTAGACTCATATTCCTTCAACTTTTTATTCATTTTCTAAATATCTAATATTTCCTTCCATAAAACATTAAAAAAATCAATTCACCCAAAAATTGGTAAGTTTTATAATTTCACTACAGAAATCAATACGTTAAAATAATCGAAAAAGTATGATTGAAATAAACTTATCAAATCCCCAACACTCGAATTAGTATTTTTCCTCTATGATGGAGTCACAACATGATACAATGGATGTTGACCTTCCCATTCATTAAATTCAATTTCAATAATTACAATTGATAAAATGAAAAACTAAATGTTCGAGCATCACATAGGAAAATTAATCGACGACTCAGTTTTGAATGAAATAATCCACTCATGTATGTTAATTTTCTTCTTTTAAATATCAATTTTTTTCATTCATACATCTTACTTTTTCAATTCAATATGAATTTACGTGGCACTATAAATCTACCTCACATTTATTTTTATAATAATTATCATCGTATAAATGTAATTAAAATTCATCAGATACCTAAAAAAATGTAAATTAGCATATGTTTTCTATTCATCTATCATCGCTAAGGCATAAAGATACTATCAAAATTAATCATGAGGACTTCACCATTTCGGTTCAAATGAATCTGGGGATTAAAGTTATGTATGTAAATGATATAAAATTAGGTCTCAAAAAGGAGTTTCAACTCTAAATCATTTTTCCTGACAATAAAGTATAAGATTAATGATTTTATCCCGTTACAAATGACATCAATATCTTTAAACCAAAATTATGAATGTAGGATAATGATATTTGGACGTGAAATGAATGAATCAGCCTCTATTGCTCTATTTTTTTATTTGTTTAACATTATGGTAATGAAAAATCCCATATCCGTCACCTAACCAAAAACTTTAAAAAACTGTCTGTCTGGAAAATGGGGATTATGGACTCTCTAAAGACAGACAATTTTTTTAATGTTTTTTATAAATATAGATGAAAAATGAAATACAATGAATAATGTATTGGGATCCCTTCAAATTACAATGAAAAATCCCCCCAAAAAAATATCAGCAATAAATTACATCATTGTGCACCAAATAGAGTTCATCCCCACACTTAATATTTTCAATATCATGAAAAACATATATAATAAGGTATTAATCTATATAAAATCCCTATAACACTACAAACTTTCTAACAAGAAAAATCATGATTTAAAAAGGCTTAAAATGTGTTAATGAGTGGTGGGCCTTAGGATAAGGGCTATCAAAATGAATTCCACATTCATATTAAAGGTGATTCTTAATAGACATAGCTTTGAATCATAATTCACATGCTTAACTCTAGTTATTATTTTCACCATTTATTTCAATCACAAGTACGTACAAAGAATTATAAATTCATGGAATTATTCAAGGGGAATAAAAATAAATCCTAATATAAAATTATTTTATAAGAAATAAATAAATCTAAAAACATAGAAAGAAATAATAACACATGATTCCTCCACGAAGATTATCTTTTTTTAACGGTTTTTTGGCCCAACCAAACCTAGTTTACCTGATTAGACTATGGTAATGTTCTAATAATATTTTATTTACCAAATTCTGAAAGTGACATCCTCCCAGATCATCTTGAAACATCTTCCATGAAATTGTCATAGACCATATTGGTGTTGACCAGATTCTAAATAGTATGAGTTTTATTAACAAGATCTCGGTATCAATCTAGACTTGGTGATATTATTATTCTTTAATGGATTATTTCATGTGTTGAACTTCTTCAATGATTTCTCACGTTCAACCTACAACTTATTAACATCATTATTTATTACTGCTTCAATTGTTTTCCCTACTTAGTAAGTGCAGTGTACATTATGCTCTTCTTCTTCTTCTCCTTCAGATTCACTTAAAATTTCCAAAATGTTTTCCTAAATTTAGTATCAATCATTCCTTCTTTCTCTTCTCAATATTCATCATCTTCTGTCGGTATCAGTTCCGATTTTTCAAGGAATCCATCTAACATTATAATAGTAGAAGTTATTATTTCAAATTATTCTTCTACTTTCTCAATATCTTTTTCATAATGTTGTTTGTAAAATGTTCTTTAGAACATTCATGTTCGTCAGCAAGGTAACCCTCATCATTGTCTTCTGAGCCTGAAAAATCATGGTCATCATTATTAGAATAATTTTAAGTTTCAGAAGTGGTACATAACTCAGCTTCTTTGTCCAAACATTTTTTATTGCGAGACTCCTTGTAGACTTCTAAATCTAGGATATGGGGTGTTGAGACATCAATGCTTGGGTAATGGTGTTGAAACATAAGTGTTTTACTTCTAATTTATTTTATATCGATGATTTGTTGTGCCATTTCAACTAGTATGACGTTGAAACTCTCTTTGTTGAAACATCACTCTGTTGTCCCCCCATCATAACTAAAAATTACCATGTGTGGTAAAATTTAATTCATATGATAATATAAATCTAATTCTCAAATTCAGAAACGAAAAATATAAAAATAAATACTGTTTCAAAATTATTCAATTAATAACTCTCTGCTTCTGATCCCCAACAACAATGCAAAAAATTATATAAATCCTTGGGTGTCGTTAATTCGGGTCGGGTTACAAAATATGGACAATTAAAAAAATAAAATAGACCACTAAATTATAGGTTATTATAGGATATACAGTTATGAGGTTGAATCCACTAAGACAGGGTTGGACAAAATATTAATCAAATAAGAGAGATATAAACTAAATTCAAATTATTAGAAATCTAATCAAATCTATTGACCATGAATTTTCTTTATAAGGATGGAGAAGACAATATAAAACGGGTGCTGAGCAATAATGATTCAAGGTTCATCATATGGAAATGAATAGAAATATTAATTAACAATCATGTAGTCATCTGAGTCATGTTTTAAATTTTTCAATGATAATGAAAAACACTCTCCATCCAAAATTATCCTTTTTTCATGGTTAGGTACTTCAAATTACAAAGGATGTGTAACCAAAAACCTTATTTTAAAATAGGGAAGAACAAACTCATTGATCATGGTGGATATATAGTCCTATGATTTAATAGTATACAAATGTATTGAATCTAAGAAATTGTAATGCACAAAGATTGAAAATAAACCGAGTACCAAACCCTACTAACAATGGTCACAAAAGAATAATTTTGAAAGTGGACAGAATTGATGAGAAATATGAAATCCCAACATGAATTTTATTAATAATAAAACAGCTTACATTTAATTACAATACATAACACATGCACCTGATGAAAAAATCACTCTCTCATGGTATCTTTGAGTAGTTGTATAAAAATAAATGAGTAATAATTCTACAGATGTTATGAAGTATTTGGTATGACTTCTTCCCAAGAATCTGGTGGTGGTGATACATTTAAATGATTCCTTAATGGTGTGTCTGGTGTCTCAATTTAAAGTCATTGAATGTGTTGTACTTGTCTCCTTTCACAATTTGTACTGAAGGTACACATCGTCTACCACTGGTCCATATTTCTTCCATTTCATTGTTAGTCTTCTTTGTATCAGGTCCATTAATTCAATGATTGACTGCCTTCATGTCATGTACTAAGGATTCACGATGTGTACATTCCCAATCATTTTTTTCGTAGATCATACAGAATTATTCTCTATGATATGTGCCGAAAAGAGTCACATTGTGTAATGGGCTTACATGATGTGTATCTATTATTCATGGTATGTTCACTCATCATGTATTGTTGTAGAAGATTCCTTCTTATCCAATGAATTCATGACATGTAAGTGAAGTATATTACAAGGAGCAATGTTTTTACATCTTCCAGCTCTACTACATTACAAAATATTTGGTGTCACGTCGCTTCAATTCCTCCATACCGCGAAAGGTCCTCATCCCGTATTTTATGAAATTCTCATTCATTTTACAAAAAATATATTGTTTCATATAATAAAACACAAAACCGCCCAATTTAATCCAAAATTGGCATGATTCGTCATTTAATTACACAAATCAATAAATTAAAACATTCTGATAATAATGTATGAAATATAATTATCACATAAGAATCATAACAAGTTGGTCATCGTAAAATTATCTAAAATATACTCAACCATCCATTCATGAGAAGACAATGGGTGGCCGAAGAAGATGATAAGAATATATAGATAATGATATGGAATATTATGTTACATAACATTGATATTGACATAGTTATAATTATTGGAACCCAAATATTTTTCTAATCCAAACATGAATTGATGTTAGAAACTATAGATAATTTGAATATATCTTCTTTCATTGTTCATCGGGGATGAACTACGATTTATAGAGTACTAATGAGAATATACTTTTTGGATAACACAAAGAAAGAGATTTCATAATTTGTATCATGATTCACAGTATGCCAGAATATCAAGAATCTGTGAAAAAAATTTAATGCTACGATACAAAAGGTCACTATATTATTATTGAAATGGGAAAACATAACCATATATTTTTTCATTTGTCTCCCAAATAATTTTAAAGGAATAAAACTATTTGGGAGGTAGTCAATGGTGTCAATATTTGTTCAAATTTCTTTGTGATCATGGATGATTTATTTCTTGAACAAATAAATATGATATACATAAGACATGTGATAAAAAGGATTAACGCAGGCCATTTATTTGATCAAGATATGTGGTTAACTCTTAATTTTGGAGAAGACTTCAATTGGAAAAGGAAACTAAGTTGAGTTTCAATACTTCTTAATACCCTAATAATAAAGGTGGGATAGAGAGAACCACTACAAATCTCTAGGACATGCTCAAGTCATGTAAAATTGATTTAGAAATGATTTATTGGTAATAACTTTCCCTTAATTGAGTTATTATATAACAATATCTTCAATTATTAAATCTAAATGGAACCTTATGGGGATTTTAATGGGAATATGTGTTAGAATCCAAATTGATATGTTAAGGTTAGAGAGTGTAAGTTAATGAAAATTGATGTGATCTATGATATAATATAGAAGGTTCAAACCTATTAGTGATATATGAAATCCATAAAAATTTTATATAATATCTATATAGACACTCATTGATTAGACACAGAGTCTAAGGTTGGAGATAAGTTGTTCCTTCATATATCATCATGGAAGAAATTAATGGTGTTTGGTAGGAAGGGAAATTCTAGTCCCACATATATCAACATCTCCGAGATCCTTGATCACATCAGTGATGTGGTCTATCTATTAGTAGAACAACCTAACCTATCTCAATTATATAATGTATTCTTTGTAAATATCTTGAGGAAGTATATGATGGACCCCTCACATATACTGAATAATGAGTTAGTTCCTTTGGGAAATGATCATACATAAGAGGAGTGACCAAGGACAATTTTAAATCATAATGAAAATTTTCCATGAATCAAGGTTACTCAGATTGTCAAAGTTCAAAGGAAGAACCATAGGTTTGGGGAGGCAACAGGGGAACCAGATGAGCTGTTGAGATAAAATTACCCTCATATGTTTAGTGTACAAAATAAATTTGTTATGTCGATATTTATTAAAAGGGAAGAATTTAGTGAGACAATATTTTATAATCATATTTGACTTCAAAATAAATGCATAATTATGTAATTTAGTAATTTCAAACAAATTATTATATTTTACATTGGATCATTTTAAAAAATATCCATAATTTTTATATCAGGCATAAAATAATATTAAGAATCACAACCATTGAAAATATAGTCATACTACTATGACCATTTGGAGAAATATATATTTTGGGGTATAATCTTATGTAATTTTCCTAGATGGAAGAAGTGATGAAATAAAAAAATCTGATCAAACCCTTTGAATACCATTTATCAGATCTTCTATGGGAGATAACATCATTGGCACATTCCCTTCATAAATTCAAAGCTGTTATTTATAAAATAAAAGTTATCAAAATCCATTTAAATAATATGTTTAATCTTTTTGAGATAATTACACAATCCATGTTCCCCAAAGAACCCCATGAAACTACCTCCATCGCACACCATACCCTTAGTGTGTACACTGGTGTAATATATGATTTGGTATCTAAACTCCAATAGTATGAATTTTTATGATTTCTTTTCAATAATATAATTGTTATATATACCCATTTTCATTAGACACATTTGTATAGAATGACTTTGAATAAAAATAGATTTCTAAATTATTTAATCGAAATTTTACTTGTTGGATATATATACTGTTTCAATCAAAACATTCATTTTGATAAATATGTTTATATTGATAAAAATGTAATTGGTATATAATTTTTAATTAAATAAATACTATAGTATAATTTAATGCAGCTGATGTTAATTTTTATTATCTTCCAAATGTTTTTAGTTCCATTAAAATTTATATTTTAAATTAAATATGTTTTTTTATTTAAAAATGTAAATTTTAATATTTAGAAAATTATTTTAGTAATGTAAATATTATTCAATAAATAAGTAGTTTTATATAAGCCAATGGTGAAATTTTTATTATTTTATGATACAATTTATTTATTGGGAAAAAAATAAAAATGGTATAAATGTATGGTACACATTATCTCATAACAATAGCTAAATAGTTTTTTAATAAATACAATAAAATAAATACATTCATAAAATTATTTCCTCTTTAAATAATTTATTTTTTAATTTCTTTGAATACAGTCAAAGATCTGTGATTAATCTTATAAATCCTATATTATATTATATTATATTTAAAAGTAAGTATTTTTGAACATGAGTCATTTCTACATCAATAGAGGTGGAATATTGATTAGTTCAATTTTTATCCTAATAAAATATTGAAATAACATCTATTAGATATAAATCATGACATAAAACCATTGTAATGATTTTGGATTTGATTCTTTAATAACATAGAGTCCAAAAAAAATATTTAGTGATTGATAAAGAATTACCCTCTATTTTGTTATAATTCCCAAACATCCTCCAATTTCTCACCATTTAAAAAAATTTCAAAATGAATTTATTCTCTCTCCTCTCTCTACATTCCTACCATGGTGTTCCTAATCTCTTAATAAGATCATCCAATAATTTTAGTAGCAACCAATGAAGTAAATGATTCTCTTTCTACACATTATATTCATGATATTTCTTTGTATTAAACTATTTCATTTCCAATTAATCGTATTGTTATGTGTTTTTAAACATCCCTTTAAATTAATTATTATTAAAATGTTCTAAGAGACCACCTTTAACTCCCATGAAACCAATGTATGAACCTTAATGTACACTAGTTGTGTAGTTAAAATTATTTTGTGATTTTCCATGTCAAAATTTTGTTTTGGGAATACACATACCCATTTACAATCAAAGTTATTAATTTAGTTTTACTTATATATTGGGAAAACAATCATCATGGTAACTTTTTAGTTTTTTTGTATTATTTTTTATTGTGGAAAATTTTGTTTTCCATGGTCAGTCGAGGAGTTTTGAAGACATTGTTGACAATTTTTATTGACAAATATCTATGAAAAAGGGTTGGATTCACTATTGGTTATAAATATGGATGGATAATATTTTAAATGCCAGGGTGTTGGTGATTCAAAATGTTGCACGAATGTCATGATACATGATCATCACATAAAAATATGGCTAAGGAAGAAGTTAATTTTTTTTAAAAGTGCATGAAAGATGAGTTTGTGTGACAGAAGCAGAGTTGTTTGTGTCTATAGAGTAGAGTTGGAGCTTGCTTGGGAATGAATTTTACATTAAAAATATAATGTGAAATCGATATCTTCCACGCTTAGGGAAATTTTATTTCTGAAGAGGAGTGCGTTTAAGGATCCATCACGTAGGGTTGGATGGGTCTATAAATTGACAGCTACCCCCTAATTCTAGTAGATCAACCCTTAAAGAAATTAAGGATATAAATCAAATAAAATTTTCATTCAAGGTAGTAATACTATATGAAATAAGAGTTTTATGATGAAAGGAATAAAATATTTGTTTTGTGTGAAAATATAATTGAGGCTTAATGACCAAGGTATTTTTGTGAAAAGCGTAAATGTTTCATGCTAATTAAACTTTTGTGACAAAACTATAAGTTGTGGGAATGTTGGTAATGTTGCACACAAGACATCAAAAGCTAACTTGAAAGGAAAATTTGAAACCAAAATGGATTGGACAGTAATTTTTTTTAATGTGGTATTCATAATGTGGATGATATTAAAACCTAATTATAAAAAAAATTAGGTTCCATACATATTGATTCAAGTAATCGAAGTTGGATCTTCTAAAAAAGTAGTGAGTACACATCAGTTGAGAGGGAAGTGAGCTTTCATATTGTGATTTGTTGTAAATGTGGAGGGATAGTGAGTCTTCTATGAAATTTGTAACAATTTTTCACTTTAGTTGACTTTGAACACATCTGCATTGCATTCTTTTGTTTCTTGTATGTAACCCGGTGCAGGTGAACCATGTGAAATTAAAGTGCCTCATGAATTCTTTCATTTCTTTTAATATATTTCTTCTATAAAGAGAGTGAATAATGTTTTTTATATGATACAAGATATGTAAATGTAGTTTTTTAATATTACATACCCGGATTCACCCACCTCTATGTGTATTTATCCTATTTTGAATCAAAATTGGTATGTAAGGAAAATTTTATTTTTAGTTTATCACTCTTGAAGGCTGTTAATCATAAATGTATTTTGTTCTTATATCAAAACAATTTTCAACTACAGAAGAAAATATGCATCACTCTTTCCAATCCTTCGATATGTATGTTTATACCAATGTATGACATGGTATTTCAGTTATTGTGGATATTGGTTCTTTATTAGAATTTGAAAGAAGCTAATTGGATGATGGTTCTAATGGGTTTAGTATATTCGGGGGAGACTTATATAATGAAATATATAAAATGGTGATATCATGTAATTTATTTTTTTCCATAAGGTAAAAGCTGTTAATTATCCATGAATGTGATTGAACATATGGAGAATCAAAATTGTATGTTGTGTGCAACAAGTACGAGGATTTGATAATGAACACCATTGAGGCTGTTAATGTATTCCTTGATTGGTAAATTTTTTTTGGTTGAAATTTATTATATTAGAGAATATGTTAATGATTTAAATATTGTTATGTGCATCATGTGAATACTTCCACCCCTATTCAATCAGAATGTTTCCAATTTGGATGTAAAATATCCCAAGGAGTTAACACTAGGTTTCCATTACAATACTCTTACTGCATACAAGATGAGAAAGGATGATATTAAATTTGTTGAAAATGGGAATTCCAAATACATAAAAATCATTTTAATAAATAATATCACAATTAAGGATGGGTAGTAAGAAGAAGAGACAAATGAGGTGATTCAATTACATTCCTCAAATATTCAATGAGGAAAATGAATTTTCAAATGGGAACTCCCATTTCATCAATTCAATGAGGAATTATCAAACCTATCATTGCATGTTTCTTGAAGAAGATTTCTGATAATGATGTGGGTGAAGATAAAATTCCCCTGAATAATTATTTAGACTATATGAAATGAAAGAATGATTTTAGAATAATTTTATTCAAAAAAAACTTCATTAAAATGAAAACGGATGTTAATAATAATATGAGTTTGAAAATATTAATAACTCTAATGATCACAAAGAAAATACTATGGGAGAAATTGTTGGTGGAAGTTAGAGAAGAGAATAAAATATCTATGGAAAAGATTATGTCGAAGGAAGAGTTAATATGCCTGATGAATTAGATGTTTCTATTGATGAGATAAATGTTTGCAGAGCCAAAACTACGAAATTCTGAAAATTGGTTTATGATTCCACGATATATAAACAATAGAAAGAAGAAGATATGTCTAAGGTGGAGGAAATTAAAAAAAATTATATTTTCATTTCCAGAATTCTCATTAATTATGGGCTAGTTCATGCTCAATGTTTATGAATAGAAAATTGTGCTTGATAGTATAAATGAAAAAAATTCATATCAAATATATTGAAGAACTTTAATATGAATTAATTATCCTATAACAAAGTTTTATGGATAAGGAAACTCTTCTGACTCCTAGTATGACATTGGGAGAGAAGATCATTCGGGTGTTAGAAAATAAAGAAGTGAAGAATTGAGGTCCAACCAAAAGGAATCAAAAGTCATGTTCAAATGATAATGAAATTATGGGGATTTATTGAAAACTAAAAGTTATGATGATTGGTTTCAAGCCCCTAGAACATTTTTTGATATTGAAGATTTATTTGAGAGTGAAGAAGTATCAGAAGATCCATGGAACTTAATGGGAAACATGTTTTTTATAAGATACATTTTTGATTTCATATTTTTCTAGGTGTTACTACTATGGAATGATGGGAAAATCACCAAATTTTTGTTTCTCAGTCAATATATACCAATGGGAAAAAACAAAATAGGCATCAAAACATAGCTAAATAATATAGTAAATCATTTGAGGGTTATTATTTTTATGGATGCTTTTTACAAATGGCCAGATTTTGTAAATCAACTATGTAGAGGACTGTGCCGATGCAAACCAAAATTATCACACGTAGAAACTCAATTTATCATCAAGTGAGATGAAAATTAGAAAATTATTTTCACCTCTATAAGATTATGTTGGTCCATAACACTCTGAGGGAGATCAATATTATATACCTTTACCATGTATGAAGTCAAAAAAACATGTCTCAAAATATATGAACAAACAAGGATGTGGTTGGAGAAATTTCCCTTAGATAATCAAATAGTTCATGTGTATGAATCATTGAATTTGATTCATATACTATATGATAGGAAATAAGGAACTTATAATATGAATATGATATGAAAATAATGTTTTTCAAAAAATAGAAATAATAATGTCTTAAAGATAATTGATTTGAGAAAATCTATGTTTGGTGGAAATGAAGTGAGAAATGATGATGTCTTAGTCATTTAAGGTCTCATTCACAACATACATAGTTTCAATCAACTACTTGACTTGGTAATGTCTATAAGATTTACTAAGAAGATGGGTATCATCGAAGGATGATATTTTTCATGTTTAATATTGATAATAAGAACAAAGTGAAATATCTACCTTGTATGTGGAGAATAAGATATGTTCATTTTATCCATTGAGGAAGAAAATAGGTTTCGGAATATATGACTTGGCCTTCTATTCTAACCATCCCTAGAAGAAATAGTCAAATTTGATTCCAATACCTCCCTAATCTATCACATAATCATATTCATATGTGTTATTCTTTAAAAAAAAGGAATATAATTAAAAATACATAGTAGGAAATGCTACAAAAGACTTGTAGTTTCCAGTAATTAGTTCATATAGTCGTATGTGCACCTATCTCACCCTGATCCAGTGATGGGATGAGGTATTAAATTTTTTTCATTAATGATTTTAGCTGGATGTCAGGGTTGTAATTTATATTAATGTAATTGTGATTAGTTGTAAATGATTACATCCTAGGGAATCAGAGATGATGGATGGAAAAAATATAATGAATTTTATTACAGATAATTGTATTAAATTTACTAATATCCATGTGTAGGATTAATATTAGAAACATGGGATAAGGAAAAATGTTTTATCTATGAGAAATCATCTAAAAAAATTAATGGATGAGGGTAGAATTAAAAAAATTACCAATGTTTCTAGAAAAATTTATATTTAAAAAGGCATAATAGTAAAATTTTGAAATGATGCAGTATTGATATTTTTTTAAATATGTAATTGTGCTCTGTTCTCTCTAAAGAAAGAAATGACTCCATAGGATTTGTGGTACTGAATGAATCCAACATTCAAATACTTATGAATCATTGTATAATTGTTTTATTATCAACAAATAAAAAAATGAAATGTTAGTCATTGTGTAGATGAAAGGATATTCCTCAGCTACATAGGAAGATGAAAAGAATATAATTGATTCATTAAGAAGGTAGAAAAAGTAGGTAACAACACTGTGGTCACTATAGTGGAAAATTAAAATAATCTCCAATTATGTAGTTAAGAGTACCCTGATTACAATGTTGATAAGGTAAGAAATTCAAGGGGAGGATATGAGGAAAATACAGATTCAGAAGAATATATTAATGATTATTTTTATGAATTAATAATTAATCTTTGTAGAAGAAAAATAGTCTAGCTGAAATTGACAAGAATTTTTTTTCATTGTGATTAGGAAGCACCAGTTCAAACATGTTCATTGATGTCTTTATAATAGACATCTTTATTATCCCAGTTAGAGCCTAAATGTTATTAGAAAAAATCTAGTGAGGAAAAATTTATCCATTCCATGAATGATGATCAATAAAAAACTTATAAGAATCCAAAATATGATATTGTTTCATGACCAATGGATAAGAATGTAATTAGGAATAAATTGGTCTTTCTCAACAATATGAATTATTTCAACATATTGATTCAAACAAATCGGGACTATTGTGAGAAAGATATAGGTTATTGATGCTTTTGAAACATTTTAACCTCTTTTAATGCTAGAGGAAATTATATTATTCTTTCCCATAACTATGCAACGAAAGTTCAAAGTTTTCTATATGGATTTGAATTGAAAATTTATGAATTTGGTTGGTTATGAATATGTTTATATTGATAATCACGTCGGGATTCTCATTCAATAATATGAGAAGAGAATATATCTACTGAGAAATGATCTTTATGGACTATTGAAAGCATCAAGAGAGTGGTATTCAAGGCTCAATTAATTTTTGAAGAATCTTGATTTGCATCATGGTACAGTTGATTACATTCTATATGTCAACAATGGATATAATTATATAAGGATTGTGATAGTGTATTTTGATGAAATAACATATGGGGGGATTACATTTTTCATAGTGATAACATTTCACTGGATTCCTAAAAAGTGAATTTTAAATGTCTATGATTGGTGAACTGACATTTTTCATTTATTTATAAGTGAAAAAGGAGATAATGTGATATTAATTTCTCATTCTAAATAATCCACAATGGCCTTGAGAATATTTTGAAGTGATAATTCGTAAGATATTATGACTGTGGTTGTTATCCTAATGAAAATTTCAAGGGATGATGATGGAAATGTTGTTAATGTCACAGAATATATGCACTTCATTTGTAGTCAATTTTACTTGACCATAACGTGACCTGATATTGTTTATTCCACATTCTGAGCAGTAGGATATCGAATATATCTTCTGTAAAGTCAACTTATTATATTTTATAATACTATGGTATATCAAGGGAATGGTGGATTCTTGTTTACTATACAGTGAAAATTTTTAACTACAGTTATTATCCTATAAATATGATGATTTGACCAGATAATCAGATAATAGAAAATAATCATAATGTGGTGCATTCAATCATAGAAGATTATGTACTTTTTTTCATAGAAATAAACATTCATTCAATTCATTGATAACCACAAAATCTGAATGTATTACTGCTACTAAAGGGTGCACACAATTATTGTGGATAAAGAAACATGTTCTCGATATGTGAGTCAAATTGATGACTCTAATTTGAATCCATTGTGATAATTCAAGTGCTATAAATATTAAAAAAATATACTACATCAATCATATGAAAAAATTGAAATCATGTACCATTTCATATAGGATAAGGTGGACCATGCGAATTTCAAATTGGAGTATGTGCCTACAGAACAAGAGGTTGAAATCATGCAAATAAAATACTTAAAGAAAGTTTTTAATGGTATCGACTTGTTATAGGAGTTTAGCCGACTCCCCTAAATTGAAAAAGTTTTTATGTGTGATACACTATCCATGAGGTATGGTGTGTTTTCCCCTATTGTGATTATACATATTAAGTACCTTATTACAGACCCCAAAAAATGACCATCATGTTCTATGACAAAGGGTGAGGAATTCATGCTATTCAAGGGGAGAAAATTTCTTAATCCGGGTAGGTAGTGGAGTTGACAGGGGAGTTGTGATGTAGGGGGAGATTCCATGTTTGGAAGGTTTCTGGTTTTTTACAAGCCATGAAAATATTTCATGATAGTGTGAGGTTCATGTTCTATGGGGAAATATTTCATGGCCATAAAGGCATAGTTTAGACAACCAAAATTATTCTAAAACATGATAACCAAATCTTTGAAGTAGGGGGATTTTTAAATCTGACAATGATAAAGGTGATTAATCAATTTATATATATCATGATAGATGGAGTTTGTGATTAAATCAACTTACTGGATATAGGAATAATGTTTTTCTTTGAAGATAAATTCATGCTACGTATTATTCTTATGTTGATCAAGGCACATGTGTGATTAGAGAGTGTGTGGATTAAATATTTAATCGCTATCTTATTCGTAAGATACAAGTGTTGGTCAAATATTGAATAATCATTAATGTTATTTCAAAATGTTAATATTTTTCAAAAACCCAAAAAGGGATATATTCTTGGTCAAAAATCACTCAAGGTAACACTTTTGTGTTTTGTGTGTCATTGTATTTATTTCAAAATAAGGTTTTCAGGGTTAGTAGTTGAGTTCCAAAGAAACTTTTTACAAGGTATGTTTATAAAGATCCATGAAAAATGATTTGATTCTCTAATGGTTGTACATAAATATTCCAATACGTGGTGGCACAGTTTTCTAGTGATTTCATTTTTTTGGTATAAAATTTGAAGGATGGAATAAGGTGTTTTTAAAAAAGGTTGAATTTTCACAAAGATGTAAAATTTCTTGTGTAATGGAGTTGGTGATTCAAAATGATGCACGTAAGTCAATATTTACGATCACCAAATCAAAATATTTCTATGGTAAATAAGTGTTAGAAATACTTTATTGTGTGTGAAAAAATAGTTTGTGTGACAAAAGAAGTGTAGCACGTGACCAAGAAATTGAGAAGGAGCTTGTGCTCAAAAGGATTTTATGAGCCAAATATGATGTAAAATGATGATATTCCATGCATGGGGATATATTATGAATGTATTTTCATTCACATATGTATCTTTGAGATATGTTTTTTTAATTTTATAAATTGATAGATACCCACTAATTTCAGTAGCTCCACACATCATGGAAATATGGGCACTGAATCACATAAGGGTTGTGTTATAGGTAGTTAATTTTCATAAATAAGAGTTGTGAGAATTAATTAATTAAATATTTATTTTACATGTAACGGGATTTAACTCTATTTAAACATGGTATTTTTACACAATGTAAAAAAGATTCCCATATGTTAGACATGTTGGACATAGTTAAATAATGCCCACGAGTTATTAATGTTGAATGTAAGAAATATTATGGTTTCATGAAATAAAAATTATAAAACAAAATGGATTTCCCAGAAAATATGTGGTAATGTGTTGTACATTATTTGAATGAATGAAAAATTCAATAATAAACTCAATGAGGTTTAAAGCATGTTGATTCATGTGACCCATGGTTGATCTTTTAAATAAGTAGTGAGAAATCTTCAGTAGATAGAGCATTGAAATTTCATATATTTATTTTTTTAAACCATGAAGGATAGTGAGGCTACTCGTAACATTGTAATAACAGTTCACTTTAGTTGATTTGGTACATAGGCCTATTACCTTTATATGCTCCTTGGACATACCCTAGTGTGGGTGAACCAAGTAAAATTGTTTTGTCTCGTGCATGCTTTCATTTCTCTTCATATATTGTTTCTCAGAAGAGAGATACTAGTGTTTAGTTAAATTATGATAAATATATTAAAGGAAAGTTGTTTTAACCTATAATTCCATGATTCAACACCTATCAGGTTATTTAACCTAGTTGGGCTAACACTATCCATCACTGATTAGGTACTTCCATGCATGTTACCCAAATTCCATAATCATGGGATTAAATATTAACAAATATGTTATTATTTTATATAATAAATTATGAACTAAAAGTAATTTACATTATATAAATGATTTATATGGTCCCCAAATTATATAGTAGAACAATTCATTGGGTAGTATTTTTATCACATTCATACCATGTTTAGTGAATATGCAGTTTTCCTGAGAACCCTATGTAATGAAGTCATATAGGATATCCTTTAATTATGATCATTATTTAATGTTTTATGTGGTTTACACATTCTAATGATGCATTTATGTTACCATATTATATTATGATTCAACGTTCTCTTAAATGATTCTCACCCTTCAGTTTTATAATGTTATTCTTCTTTATATACATATAACACTTTAACCAACTCTATTTTTAGATCAACACCTTTCATGGATTTATAGCTCACCAATTTCATATCAGCTTTCCTTGGTTATCATATGAAGTATTAGAAGATAAATGGATTTTAGTTTTAGTTTATTGAGTATTTAAATAATGTTGTTGTGTCCCAATATAATATTATTTTGATATTTTTATAATTAACCAAAGACCCAAGGACTATGGATATTTTGGGATTGCATTATGTATATATTTATATATTATATAATAAAATAAAGTGTA
The DNA here is from genome assembly GCA_963277665.1 of Viscum album. Lineage (NCBI taxonomy): Eukaryota > Viridiplantae > Streptophyta > Magnoliopsida > Santalales > Viscaceae > Viscum > Viscum album. The sequence goes on along the minus strand of OY728125.1, from coordinate 1,463,090,946 downwards.
TAAAAATATGTGTTTCTATAATTTGGGTGGGTATTATAGGCTTACTTTGAGAGAAATCACTATGTAGAGAACTCAAAATTCATGATTTATGGATTCATGATTCCCATATTTTTTAGAAATGTAATTAATAATGTGGTTTAATAGTTTGTTGTTAAAATTTTTATGTTTCAGATGAATTCTATAATAATAGTTGTAATATAGTTGTTTTGTGGATAGCGTCCATATTATATAATTTTTTCAATATTGGATGAGGTTTTTTCTGAGTGGTTGGATTTTATGCAATTGGTTTTAGGTGAAATAGAATTTATTTTATAGATTTTTTAGTTGTAATGACCCTCAAAAAATCAATGATTGTGCAATATCTAGCATGGAATCATTGAATTTGAAAAATATGTGTTCATTTATTTAAATGTGGTTCACTGGAAACATTATCCTAAAAGTGGTGATTATTTCAAGTTGTCACAAGTTGGAATAGTGGTGTAACCTTAAATACCATCTCATGATTTTTATTGAATAGGTGGAACTATTTTATTCTGGTATGTTATGGGTATTTTGGGGTGTAATTATAATTGATCATCAATGATCATGTTATAGTGTATCTCAAAATGTGATACAATATTATGATCAATGCGATGAGTTTCTTTTCCCCTCATGTTACTCTATGGTATTTTGTGAGGACTTGGGTAAAAATAGTCGGGGTTTCTAAATTTTTAAACAATCAACATTTATCATTGGAAAAAATTTTCATCGACTAGGTCTTTTTTTATTGCATGATTGTTCTAGGAGTTTGTTGGGGTAACATAAGTGTACTTTCAAGTCACTTTTGTGAAGGGTGTCCATAATCCAATTTATTTTGGAAATTGTTAATTTTTTTGATTTGGGGATATGGATTTATAGATTCAGTATATAATATAGAAGTAATTGGGGATTGGGGATAGTAGTGGCCATAATCATATTGATGTTAATATCACTATATGTACCTCTTTAGATTGTAAAGAGTGATTGTTGTATACATCAAATTTTCTCTCCAATGGGATCTGGTAGGTACTGTGTGGGATATTTTGTTTTATAAAATTTTTGTATAATTTGGTGGGTATTTATAGTTTATGTATGAAATTATTTGGTTTTATCATTAAATTATGGAGTGAGACTCTCTCATAGTTATTTTCCTCATTGTAGATACCCAAGATAAATATCCCTTTAATAAACATTTTTTAAATGATATAAAGATTATAATTCCAAAATAATAATATCCCATGGAGTGTTAGTTTCATTTTATAAGGATACTATCTACATAATCATCTTATTTTACAATACATGACATCATTAATTCTTAATGGACCCATATTGGAAAATATTATTGACATATCGTTAGAATGAATCATCCTCATACCCTAGGGAATGAGAACCTAAGAAAGGGGTGAGACAATATTCTAATTAATGGGTGAATAAAAATTTCATAAAGGTTGAGTTCATAAGTATAAACATATTCATAAGTGAAATAACATAACATCATGAATGATAACTATAAAAAATACTTTACCCCAAACTATTTGGAAGAAATATAAAAAGATACAAAAGTTCTTTGTGGAAATATATTTTCTATAATATTGTTTTAAATTATTTAACATAATCATTGAATCATGAAATAATACAATCCTAATAGATGACATCTGTTAACGATGGCACAAACATCTGAATAATTAAACATAAAATTCATAATCTCCACCATTAATTTAAATTGTTATCATAAATTAAAATATACCCTGTAATACTTGTCTTCTTTGATATATATTCTTAACCAATTTATTTGAGGTTGATTTATGACCCCACCCGCCATTCATTCATACATTCATGTGCCACTTAAAAATCCTTAATTTTTAACATCATAAAATAAATTTGTAAATAAAATGGTCTTCATAAACAACTTATATGATAAAAATTAACCTCTAAAAAATGTCCAGTTCTAATGAAAATTGTTTTCATAAAACATCCAAATGGAAATAATTCAACTTTATTAAAGAACCATTGGAAATAAAATGGGATTTATAAAATAGAGAAATGGTATATAATAATATCAGGAATTAAATCCTATGAGTAAAACAAATTTATTTCACAAAATAAATCATATTTTAAAAAAAAATATTGTGAAAAAAAATTATGAAAAATAAAATTGAGAAATTTAATTTTAATTTATTGAAACAAATCTTTAAAATTGTTTTTGAAAACATTTTTTCATCATCATAAAAGTCATATTTAAGAGCACCTTTTCAAAATGTTACCATTTATTTAAACGGAAAATAAAAAGGAAACAATTAATGACAATGAATTTGGATAAAAAACACTTTTTTAAACAGAAACAATATAGATTTTCATTTAAAATGGAGTTTATTTTTACAAAAAAAATTAATAAAAAATTGTATAACTCAAAGAAATGAGTTTTAGATACCAAGTCCCTTATATTTAAAATAGATTTCCACTAAATTAATTTAAATTATTGAATCATAATGAGAATATATATAATTACCAATTTATGAACCATATACATATACATTTTTAGTTATACTCCTCATTAATAATAATTCTCTTAATATATTAGATTTTTGTAATCATTTTTCAACATCGTGTATTGATAATATTGAACGTTTTAAACTAGGTTCATAAAAGTGGGTTCGACATTCTATTTTAACGAATTTGAAAATATTTTAAATCATCTAAAAGATATATAATTTATGTTTTCTAAAGTATTAAAAAGATATAATTCACTTACATGGGGTTTTTAGTCGTGTATCAGAAAATAAAAATGGGGATGAACTGCTTTTTCATTATTTATAAATTTTGATAAAATAAATTATAGAAATTATTTATTTTTAAATCCACAATGTAATGTGTTAATGATACATATTACATATATTAATCATATATAATCATAAAATATAAAAAAAAGTATCCATGTTTGGATGTAAAGGAAAATTACACATTTATTTAATGAGTAGGAATCCCTCAGAACACACGATCCATGCTTTTATTTTTCTTAATCAAAAAGGGGATAGTGGATATTTATTTAAAACTAATTATAATTACGTAAAAGTATAACAATAAACTCAATTTTTTAATTTAATATATTGGAATAAAATTATAGGAATGATAAAATATTAGAATGAAATAATAACGAGAAATAGAGGTTTGGAAGTTATAAATCACTTCATTGATTATCTTCTTCTTAAAGGAGAATAAAACATAAAGGGTATTCTTTTGAGAATACCACAACCTCAATAAGGTGGATATAATTTTTAATAGTGTTTTGGTATAGTTTGGTAAATATTTAATGGTTTTTTATGTAAGGTAATGTGAGGAGTAAATTATCCCACAAATAAGAGGAAATGAGTGGCCTTTTTAAATATACCAAAATCCATTAAATATTGTAAATACAGTCTCAAGGCACGTGAAACCTAAATTGTTAAATAATAGAGTAGGGAGGATAAAAAGTAAATTAAAAATTAAATAACCCAATTAAATACATATTTTAAACATGATATTCACTTTTCCTCTAAGGATAATAATTTTTCACATTGTACCTTTATAAAAAACTTTTTTCATCCATTAGATATTATTAGATGGAAGATATCAAGAAAGGGTGACTTTCCTCATTACATCCTCCAATTACCACATATCTTATTTAAAAATATGATTTCTCCATGGAACAATATTCCATGGAGTGTCCTTGTTCCAATATACCTTATCATATCGATCCAATATTTCCATTAGCTCTTCCTCATAAAATATAGAATATTCCAGCTGAACTGCTTCTGAATTTAGTACACATTAAGGGGAAAGTATGAAATTACTTTGATGTGATACATTATACACTATGTATTCATGGGATATGTTAGTATGGAATGATTGGTGATATGATATATCTATGAAATGATCACGTATATCGAAATGACTAACATACATAGGGCTAAACATCCATTTATTACCAAATATCATAATGAAAAAGCATGGAGATATTCAATGGAACATATTATCACTATCTTCAAACTCTAGATATAATCAATGACTAATTTCATAACTCTTCTATATAATATTATACACTTGATATGTTGATGATTTTTTTAGATATATCGGTCATTTCTTGAACATGGTATGGATATATCAACACCCTCTCTCCAAAATTATTCCAAATATATTGTATTCTCACATCTCTCATCATACTATTAAATCTAAATAATATAATAAAATATATTTTTACATGCTAAATCTACTATGGGTAGGTTTTGATCCCAAATTCATTAAGAATCCATTAAAATCACATATTATATCTTTTAGAGTTTAAATTTTCCTCAAAGACTAGCCCTCTGTTTATGGATGGTGATTAATGCTGAAACTCATCTCTATCTCGATTTAATATGAAACATTCTCTAGATCGTGGAGGTAATCCTCATATCTAAATCATATATAATGGACAATGGTACTCTATGGAACCATAACACCACACTCATGTATATCATGTTGTGTTAGTGAAGGGATAAATCTGTAAAATCCTATGTAAATAGTGAATAAGATATTTTAATATTTATTAATATTGGATAATTAAAAAAATAATTTTACATTAAAGGGGATTTTATAATCGATTGAGTACCCAACATGAAACAATGGGCATCTCCATTATATAATGTTGAACACAAGGCTGAGTCATCCTGAGGAAAATAATAATAATATACAGTTAATATTTTAAATGGTAGATAATTCATAGACATTTAATTTAATGGAATGATGATAACATACTATGTTATGATTAAAAATGTTCATGAAATGTTTTACATTTATCCAATAAAATTGAGAGACCTAATATGAAAATGAATACAATTTCAATCATAAATAATCTAATATTGTTTAAATTTAGTATTACAACCTTTTAATGGAGGACCACTTTTATATCTTTTTTGTATTTTTTATATTTTACATATGAAAAAAATACTTTTTATTTAAAATTGGGAAATCAAAATTTACTTGGTGTAATTTTTGTAATTTTTTTTATGAAGTTCATTTTTTAATGATTTGTGAAAAAAACTAAATTTTATGTCTAAAATATATTTTTATCTAATGTATTTTTATTAGTATATTGTAATTTTAATTGGTTTTAAAGTGAAAATAGATTATATTTTTCTTCATTTAATCCAATTTCAATCATTATATGTAATTTTACATTTAAATTGGACATAAACACAAGTCAATCTTTTGGTTGTTTTTAATTAAAAAAACATGAATTTCAATCTTGACAATGGGACTTAATTTTAAATTAATTTATGCGGCTTATGTGTTTTGAATTTCAAACAATTGATTCCATATTTGGAAATAGGAGGTTAAAATTTTATAAATAGGTATCTTTTATTTTTAAACATTATGAATATAAACCTTAGTAAATATTTTATTTTCCATGGTTAAAGGGTAAATCAGGTAAATAAGGGTAAAAAATAATGTTATAATAACATTAAATTACTCTAACATGTGTCTTAATACTATTATATGAGATATATCTATCTATGGATATCATTGAGTCGATTTTAGGACCACATGGAGCAAGTTCTGTGTGAAATTGACTGTGAATTAAATTTAATTTAAATTTAAGGAATATAACACCTTAACGTATATATTTTGATAAAAAAAATTATATGGGTTTATATAAGTTATCTTTTTGACTTTAATTTTTCATTATAAAGATAAAAATATTTTATAAATCATTGAATTCTAATTATTATTTTTAAAGATTACACTTATAATTTTAATAATGACACAATGATGATGTAGTGATTACTTCATTAATAAACTATTCAAATAAATGATATTTTAAATGTTAAAATAAATGTAACTTTCTTATTTTGACATAATTTTAAATGATCATGTTTTTTTGTATTTGTTAAAAAGTCATGATATGAATAGTTACAAATTTGACATTATTCATATTTTTAAATATAATATAATTTATTAAATATTATAAAATTCCAAAAATATTAATATTCTTCTAAATAGATATCAGAAGTCAAAAAAATTATTATTTACTCTTTAATTGGATATTTTTCATGTTTTGGAAACTATGTTGATTCTCAATGTGTTAAATTTTTGACAAATGGTAGGAGTCATAAAGTGTTAAAAAATAATATAAGGATTAAAAAATATACACTAATAGTATAATTCTTATGGGATGATTTTATTTCGACTTATATTCATCTTATATTAAAACTAGTATAATTTGGACTAATTTATACTTGAAATAGATTTTAAAATAAAATAATTATTCAAGATATTCTTTATGTGTCCCTCCTCCGTCTTATAAAAGGATGCCACCACCGACCCATACTCACACCTATCAATCACCCTTGGCTCGTCAAACCACTATCTAAATAATCTACCACCATCCATCCCATCATCATAAAATCTTTACCTTAGGAGTAAGGCAATTAAATAAATCCCTATTGCTCAAATCCAAAGATGTTACTCGATTTGAGGTAAAGTATTCTCTCCTGTTATATTCCATTATTTTTCATTATCCACTCCCTATGTTATTATTATTAATTACTTACATAAAAAAATAGTATCCTCAAAATACTAGGTTATTGTTTTGATATATATTCTAACTAAACATACACACACCTCCATCTAATGGGTATAGAACATATTGTTTCTGTGGACGGTAAACAATTGCCTCACAAAATGATGATTGATCAATCCTTTCCTACCACCTATTATGGTGGCCATTATGATTGAACTGTAATTATATATGATATTTATTTTATCTCAATGCTTCTTAATTATCATTTTCAACATACCTATATTAATTTCATGTTGTATAAGTACTATAATTTAAATGGAGGATGTTCCGACTACCTCCCCCTCAAAGTAAAATGAATCATCCTTGTTATACAATGAATGTATAAAGGATAGAATTAATGAAATTATGTAACATATATTACATAGATATTATACTAGAATTAAAATATACCTATGTATATTTTAGTTTATGTTCTTTTAAATATGAAAAATAAATGAAGGGTAGTGTCCATGCATATATACGACTTACCGTCTCGATGAATAGAGCATTTCATTTCTTATATCCAAATGGTATGGACAATTCAAAATAAATATATACAAGATATATATGTTAAATATGATATCAAAATATGGAATATCGTTCTGGATATACTATACATATGACCACAAGGAGAATTTATAATTATAACAACTTCATTTTTGACTCACGTTCTGAACATCAACAAAATATATGATATGAACATATAAAATTAACTAATTTTTATAGGAAGGTAATAAATAATATAAATTGAATAATAAATTTTAAAAGTTTCGGAATAAAGTATAGATTAACTAATATTTATTATTCTAGAAATTAAATAATGAATGAGTCAATTCAGATATGAGGAAAGGTATTGTGTCTCAATATCCATTCTTTGAGCAATATTTTGATTCAAACATGTCTTGATTTTATTAGATGCCTAAACCGTTTTGAATTAAAATTAAATTCAATAGAATCCCAATCAATGTATAATTTTACATAATGACAACGTGAATGTTTCTTTTTAACGTATACAGTGACAACAACATTTCCGCCGCTACATGTATTATTTTATTTTTAGATACCTTATCAAGTCGTTGTGTTTTTAAATGGAAAATAAATACCATATACCCTTTTTACATATTTTTGTATTTAAAATTTGTTTTAAAGTAGATTCACTATTTAAATATCTTAAAATTATCTACTGTGATTACAAATGAAAATTTGATGATTGAAATGTTGATGTTTTGAGTCTTTTATTTGGGATGATTATATGATGGTACTTGGAAATTTTACTGGTGCTTTTGTGTTAAAATAAATGACTAGTGGTTCTATGATAAACCAAGGATGTGTGGTTACGTTATGACATGCAACTAATTGGGTATGGATGTCCGCCGTATGGAAATTCCATTTGTAAGAAGGATTTATGGAATTTGACCTTATGGTTTTTCCATTTAAGCATGATTATGACCCATGTATACCTTTTCAATATTTTATTTGATTTTAATGGGTTTTATGGAAATATTTTTTTAAAAAAAGGTTAATCAATGAGATATTATTTATTAAAGAGTATTTACTGCTTCTTAAAAGAAGGAAAGTATTACATAGGATAAATTATGCATGGTTTAGATATTGATTTGAATACCTAGCAGTTTTCCTTATTTATGTATCCCTTACTGAGATTTTGAGGCTCATCCGATGATTTTGGAATGTTTTTCAACGAATATATTAAGGAATAGGGTCACTGATGGGATCATGAATAGTTATTTTGTTTAATACGTGGAACTAAACATATATTTTTTTGTTTATTTTATTAAAAATGGAAACTATGTAGAAGTGTCTACATGTAATAATCAGGTTGTTTTATATAACTTATAAACTAATTATCTAAATCACTAAACCTAAAAATATCCTCAATGTGAATTATTAACATAATTTAAGGTTATGTAATGTTTTAGTCTTGGTCTTATAGTTGGTATCAGATGACAGTTTTGATAACAATAAGAGTTTAAATTTGGATAAAAGAATATCCCTGATATTTTTTTTACATTTTTGTAAAATTGATATTATATGGTATGGTAAGATTACCATGTTTCTTCGTCTAAGATATGTTTTTTCAGAATGGTTTTCTATAAAGGAAACAGGGAAGCAGTTCTGGTAAGGCATATAGAGGAGAATGACCTTCCAAATCAGTATCCCGAGATGGCTGGAATCAGAACTGAATGGTTCGTTGCAGTAATGGAATGGTTGAATCAGTATATAAATGGTGATGGTATACATTAATGATATAAACTAGATAAACCCCATATGAACATGTCTATATTAGAGCATTTCTTTTGGAAACATCCCCCATAAATTAGAGAATCATCTGATCCTTTTCCTGTTGAAAGGTGGATTAAAGAACTAGAAAATATTTTTGATGTCAGGGGTTGTACAGGCAATGAAATATTTAGTCTTAATTTTTATCATTTTGAAAGAGAATATGATCAGTGGTGATCGATGGATAATAATATAATGGCTAGTGAAGAGATTTATGCTCTTGGTTTAGATGAAATCAAAGGTATGTTTGATAAAATATATTTTCCAGAGGAGGTTCGACTTAGGATGGAAAAAAAATTCCTGGAATTGAGGATGGAGGATTAAATTATGGATTCTTACAAAGAAATGATAACAAAACGGGAAAGGTATACTCCAATTATCATCTCAGATGTTTATTATAAGATAAATTTATTTCACTCATGACTGAAGCCATGATATCGATGATAATTAGCCTCGTATAAAAACAAAATCTATGAGAAAAATATGATATCTTCCAAGAAGGTAGAAATGGTGTTTTCTGATGATTAGGTGTTCCATGAGAGAAAGAAAAAGTATATTTCCACTTGATAGGAAATGGGAAAAAAATTCATCAAAGTATCCCGGAGGTAAGAAAATTAAATTTCAATCTTGTTAGAAGTGTGGTAGAAATATTCCAAGAACATATCTCTCAAAATATGGAAAGTGCATCCATAGTGGTAAGAATATTCATAGTTCTCATAACATTATGTAAAATGGTCATCTAGGCAATGAAAATCCAATGGTAAGATGTTCTAGTTGCAATGATTTTTGGAATTATGCTAATTTGTGTCCAATGTTAATTACCTGGGGTGGAAACTAGAAATATCAATAGAAGAAGGGAGGGAAAAAATATATGGATACTTATAAAATTGATATGGGACCATCAAATGAAGTGGTAGCAGTTAATTTCTTTTTTTTCAGATTATGCCAATGTGTTGTTTCATTCAGGATCTACACATTCTTTCCTTTATGAGAAATTCTTGGTTGAATTGGAAATTCATCCTCGAGAAATGACTTTATTACTTATGGTAAAAGAACATGGGGGAAATGTTGAGGCAAATATAAAATCTAGTAATCTTCTTATTCTTATTTTTGGTAATAATTTACATGCATACCTTTTTGTTTTTCCACTAGTATAGTTTTTGTTATTTTGTGAATAGATTTACTTTTTGTTTACTGTGATAAGAATGACTATAGAGATGAAGATGTTTCTTTTCAGAAAGTCTTTCAGTTTGTTTATAGAAATGGACCATTATTTCTAGTAACATTTCAGGAAGATGATAAAATAGTTTAATATGGAAATTAATGTTACCTAGCACATAAGGTTGAAAACAATGAAACCCTTCAGATTAATGATGTTCTAGTAGTAAATGAGTATATTGATGTTTTTTTGGATGAGTGGCCTAGTTTTATACCTTACCAGGATGTTTAATTTACTATATACTTATTTTCTATTGTTGGTCAAATTTTAAATCCCCCTTATCAAATTTGTCAAATTGAACTTTTAGAGTTAAATAAAAAATTACCAGAGTTGTTAGATTAAGGTTTCATTTGACCTATAACATCACTGTGTGGTGAAACATTCTAGTTCATTAAAAATAATTATGGGTCAATGATACATTTCTTTGATTATAGAGACTTGAATAATATCATTATTAATAAGAAGTATCATTTTCCTCATATCAATGATTTGTCTGATGAGCTCCATGGAGCTCTATGTTTTTTGATGATTAACATGAGATAGGAGTTCAATCAGTATAAATTAAAGGAATAAGACATTTTAAAGACTCTATTTTGTTCTAGATATTTCCATTATAAATTTTTAGTTATCCATTTTAGGTTATCCAATGCACCTGTTGTATTCATGTATCTTATGAATAGAATTTATTTGAGTTCTTGGACATTTTTGTGTTTATTTTTATTAATGACATTTTTGTATTTTCCAAATGTAAAGGGTAACATGAATATCATTTAAGGGATTTTGTGCAAACCATAAAGGAAAAAATTGTTTGGGAAATTCGGAATGTGTGAGTTTTGGTTGTAGAAAATTTAATTCCATAGTCACATTGTTTCAATAAAAGGCATAACTATTAATTCTTCTAAAACTGAACTTTTTAATGAATGGTCAAAAAACTCAAATATAACGGAGATTCATAGTTTTCTTTGTTTATAAGGCTATTATAGATGGTTTTTTTGAGAATTTTCTAGGTTTATCTATCCCACTAACTGTGTTAACACAAAAAGGTGTTATGTTTATCTGGAAAAATGAATGTGTGATTGTTTTCAGGAATTGAAAAGAAAATTGGTGAATGCTCTAGTTTTTCAATTACCTTCAAGAGATGGTGAATTCTTTATCTGCAGTGATGCTTCATTTTAAGGACATGGCGGTGTCATAATTTATAATTTTTAGTTAATTCCTTATGTTTTACGTCAGTTGAAAAGCCATGAGTTAAATTACACTACACATGATTTGGAATTAGCTGCTGAAGTTTTCATATAAAAAACTTGGAGACATAATTTGTGTGTAATAAAGGGTGAAATATATACTGATCACAAATGGTTTATGTATATATTCAGAAAAAGAATTAAACATTATATAGAGTTGACTATTATAATTAATCATGCATTATGATATGAAAAATTCATTACAATATATTAAAATAAAATAAAGTGGACGATGCTTTGAGTCAAAAAAGGTAATTCAACATTAACTATGTTATTCTTAGAACAACATCCTTTGATTAACGATTTTTTGAACTTTTGAATTGAAGTTGTTGGTGTATAAAATTCAACTATTTTGTCTCCGGTGTCCGTGAAATAATCTCTATTAGATAGAATTATGAATGTTCAGAAGGAAAACATTGAGATGAAAAATTGTAGAGTTGGTTCAGAAGGGTATGTTTCATTAATTAAACATTGATAATGATTGTATTTTGAGACGTGGGAATAGATTATGTGTTCCTGGTGATTCATAGTGTAAGAAAGAGTTATTATGTGAAGTTCATTGTTCTCTTTTTTCAGTTCATCCCAATAGTACTATGATGTATAGAGATCATCATGAGTATTAATGGTGGGATGGATTGATAAGAGATATTGATGGCTTTACCGTGAAGTGTTTTACCTCTCAATATGTTAATGTAGAGCAAAACATATCTAAAGGGATGCTTCAACCATTACTGGTGCCAGAGTGAATATGGAAAAATATATTAATGGAATTCATTGTGGGATAACAAAATTTATCTCTTGGTAATAATGAAATCTTGGATATTAATGATCGATTGACTAAATATGCTCATTTCATTCTTATTCAAGATACTCGGTCTCTAGATCGACTATCTCGATTGTATATTAAAGAGATAGTCATTTTACATGGAGTTCCCATCTCCATTATATCTTATCATTATCTGAGAATTTTTTCTAACTTATGTAATGGTCATCAGAAGCCTTTAGGTACTGAATTAAATTTTAGAAAAAAAAATTCATCCTCAATCAGATGGGCTATCAGAACGAACCATTCAGACATTGAAAGATATGATATTTTATTTTTAATGGATTACCAGGGAAGTTGGGTCCAAAAAATTTATTTTGTTGATTTTTGTAATAGTAACAGTTTTCATTCTAGTATACAGATGTCTCCATTTGAAGAATTATATGGAAATCAGTGTTGAACTCTAGATGTTTGGGATGATGTAGGTGAAAGAAAGATGATGTACCCAAATTGGTAGAAGGGATGGCAGAGAAAGTTTAGTTGATACATAAACACATGAGTACATCTCATAGTAGGCAGAAACGTTAGGCAGATAACGAAAGTAAGGATCATTCTTTTGATGTAGGTGATATTGTCATTATTAATGTTTCCCCATGGAAAAAGTTTGATGATTTTGTGTTGAAAGGGGAAGCTGAGTCCGAGGGTCATTGGAACCTATGAAATCCTAAAGAAAGTAGGATCAGTTGCATATAGAGTGGATTTACCTCCACGTTTATCTCATTTACAAAATGTTTTTTATTATTCAATGTTGAAAATGTTTATTTCTTATCCATATCATGTGTTGAGCCTAAAGATAATTCATTAGGAATTAAATATCTTTTATGATGAACAATCAGTCCCAAAGGGGGAAGGTTGTAACGTCCATGGTAAATAATGTACATGAAATTTCAATATTTATTAATATTTTTCAATTAAATATTAATTTTACTTTAAATGGGTTGATATGTTCAATAGAATACCAGACAGACAATAATGGGTCTCTCTAAAATCCTATGTTGTATACAAGGTTGAGTCATACTGAGAATAATAATAATAATATAATATTATTATTTTAAATGGCAGTTGATGACCAACATTTGCCTTGAAGGGAATGAACAGAACTAACCATATTATTATTAAACATGTTTGTTAAATGATTTTACATTTATCCAATAAAATTTCGAGGCTCAAATTGAGAATGAATCCAATTTTAAGTATAAATACTCTAATATTTATAAATTATAGTTTTATAGCATTTTAATAGAGAGCCCCTATTTAATATAGTTATTGTCAGTTTTATATATTCCACATAAAAAATAAACTTCTTATTTATAATCATGAGATAAAAAATATAATTTGGTTAAATTTTTGGTATTTTTCTTATAAAGTTCATATTTTAATTAGTAGTGAAAAATTATGCATTTTAAGTTAAAACTGTCTTTTCCAATAATTTTTTATATGATTAGACTTTCCATTAATTTATTTTAAATTGAAATAAGATTATAATTATATAATTTAATACTATTTTGTTAATTGGAAGTAATTTATATTTTAAATTAGACATAAACTCGTGTCAATATTTTGGTAGTTTTTAATTCTTAAAAATACTATTATTTGGTTTTGAAACCAGAATTAATTTTAAATTAATTTCTATAAATTATGTGTTTTGAATTTTAAAAATTGGGTCCATATTAATAATCATGAGTTGCAAATTATTTAAATAGGTAATTCTTATTTTTAGACAATATGAATAGTAACTTCAGTAAATATTTTTTTAAACCAAGATTAAAGGGTAAACCTAGTAAATAACAGTAATAAATAATATTATAATATAATAAAATAACTTTAAAACGTGTCTTAATCCTGTTTTATGACATATATCTGACTATGGGCATCATTTGGATTATTTTAGGACCCCATGGTGCCACTAGTGTGTGAAAATGTCATTTAATTACCTTTAATTTAATGTTCAAGAAAATATAACCTAAAGATGAATCTTTTGGTAAAACAATTTTTATATGGGGTTATATAAGTTTTTTTACTATTAATAATCAATATAAAGCTAAAAATATATCCTAAATGATGTTTTTATATTTATAATTTTTGTATATTACATAAATAAATTAAATTTTGACACAATGATGTTGCATTGATTTCTTCATTTAAAAGGTTTTCAATAAATAATGTTATAAATGTTAACATAAATGTAATTTTTTAATTATATGTAATACGTGAATTTTATGGATGATATTTACATTTCATTTTGGTATTAATGATGTTTTTTTCGAATCAATCATGGTTTTATGGATTTTTAAAAAAAAGACCTTATATGAATAGTGCCAAAATTGACAAAATTTATATTTTAAAATATAAAATATATTATTAAATACTATAAAATTCAAAAAAAACTATGATTCAACCAAATAGTTATCACATATCACAAATTGTATTATTTACACTTTAATTAGATATTTTTATTGTCTTGGTAACTATTTTGATTCTCAAAGTGTAAAATTATAGATAAAATGATAAGAGTAAAAAGCATTAAATAAAAACAATAAGGATAAAAAAATATCCAAAATATATATTATTCATATTGGATGATTTTATTTTTAATAGTATTCATATTATCATAGAACTATATTAATTTCGTCTGACTAATACATTCAATTGAATTTATTATAAAATAATAATTAAGGGTATTCTTTATGTGCCCCTCCACCATCTTATTAAGGGACCCCACCTTTAACACTTAATCACACCTCTCAAGACCACTCTTCTGGTCCAAATGCTACCCATATAATCTCCCATCATCCCTCACTTTTTTATAAAAGCCTTCCTCTAGGATAAACGAAAATCAACAAATCTCGTTGGGTCAAATCAAAAGAAGTTACCTGATTTGAGGTAACGTCTTCTCTCAAGTTACTTTCCATTATTTTACCTTCTCAACTCACTATGATCTTATTATTGGTTTTTTACAAGAAACAAATAGTGTCAAAAATATACTAGGATGTTTTTATGAGAATTATTCTAACAAAACATACACACACATCCATCTAATGGGTATAGAACATACTTTTTCTGTGGACAGTGAATTACTGCCTCTAGGAATGATGATTGTTTAATCTCCTCCTACCACCACTTATAGTGTCCATTATGATGGATATGTAATTATAAATGATATATATAAAATTTATTTTATCTATATGGTTTTTAATTCTAATTTATAACATACCTTTACGATTTTCATGTTTTATAAATTTGATAATATCATTTGAGAAAATGCGGACTAATGCCCCCTCAAAGTGATAAGACTTGTTCATTTTATAAATGGAACATATAAATGATGTAATTAATGAACATATTCGAAATATATATTATGGATATTATATTTTAATCATAGGATACCTATGTATCGTTTAGTTTTAATTCATTTAAATATGAAAAAGAAATTAAAGTAACGTTCATGCGTACGAACTATTTGTCATCTCCATGAATGGTGTATTTCATTTCTTATATTTCAATGCTATGGAATATTATAAATAAAACTCTACTAGATATATCTAAAATATATTATATCAAAATCATTAATATAATTGTGGATATAAAATAATTTTGACTAAATGGATAATTTATAATTATAACATGTTCATTTTGGACTCACATTCCGAACATCAACAAAATATCTGATATGAACTTAGATAAATAACTAATTGTTATAGCATGGTAATAACATATATAAAAGAAATAATAAACAAGAAAAATATTCGTATGATAGTTGATATTCATTTATGTTTATTGTTCAAGAAATTAAAGAACAAGATTGTCAAGTTGGACACGAGGTAAGGGACATTGTGTCAATATTTTTTCATTGACCTGTATTTTGATTTATACATAACTATATTTTATATAATGTATAAACCACATTGACATTTAATTTCATTAAAAAGTAATATTCTTCCACGTAGCATTTACGAAATTAAAAATGGAATGTTTTTCTAACGTACGTGGTGACAATGAAAATTCCTCCACTATGATTATTATTTGATATTTGGCTTCCATAACAAGACATGATGTTTTTAAATAGAAAATAAATACCATATACCCTTTTTACATATTTTGGTATTGGAAATAATTTTTAAAGTGGATTTACTATTTCAATATCTTTAAATTATTTCTTGTGATTACAAACAAATGTTATATTACTGAGTTGTTGATATATGAAATCTTTCATGTGCGATGTTTGTATATAGTACTTGGATGTTTGATGGGTGGTTACATGATAAACCAAATGATGGTTGGTATTGTGATAAACCAAGGATGTGTGGGTACATTATGACCTCCAATGAATTGGTTATGGAACATGACCATATTGGTATTCTATTTGTATGAATGATTCATGGATGTCAATCGATTGGTTATTCCATTTAAATATGATTATGTCCCATGTTTACCTTTAACAAATTATATGTGATTTAAATGGTTTTTATAGTAATATTTTGGTTAGAAATGGGTAATCAATGAGAGTTTGTTCACTAAAATTTATTTACTACTTTATAAGGGTGAATGTATTACTTATGATAATGTATTCATGGATTACTTTCTGTTTTGAATAACTAATAGTTTTCCTTCTTTATGTATACATTACTAAAAATGTTTTATTTTTTCCTTGTTTTTGAAATTTTTTTCACTAGAATTATGGTTGAATATGGTCAAGGATGGGATCATGGAAATTTCAAGTGGTTTAAAATATGGAACTGAACAGGTTTCTTTTTTAACAGTTTTTCTTTTATGAAAAATGGATACTCTGTTGAAGTGACTACATGTAATATTCAAGTTTTTTTGTATATGTTATGCCCTTATTATATAAATATATAAACATGAAATGATCAAAAATGTTAATTATTAACCTAATTCAAGATTATGTAATGTTTAAGGATGATGCCTTATAGTTTCTATCAGAGTTCAGTTTAGATAACTTTAGGGGTTAAATTTTTTTTAATAAAATATCTATAAATGATTTTTACAATATGGAAAAATTGAAAGTATATTGCATTTTTGGATGACCATGTTGCTTTCTTAAGATATGTTTGATCATAAAGGATTTTTTTCAATGGAATTAGTGATGTAGTGATGAGAAGTCATACAGAGGAGAATAACCTTCTAAATAAATATCTCTAGATGGTTGGAATTGGAACTGAATAGTGTGTCATAGTAATGACACATTTGAATCAGGCTATAAATAGAGGTGATATACCTTCACGATATCAACTAGATCAACTGTTGATAAACATGTCAATTGTGGAGGATTTCCTAAGGCAACATCCCCTATCATTCAATGGATCATTTTACCATGTTGAAGCCGATGGGTGGATAAAAGTATTGGAAAAGATTTTTTATTTCCTAGGTTATAGAATGAATCAATATTTTAGTCATTCTATTTATCATTTTGAAATATAATTACATATGTGGTGTTCGATGGGTAAAATATCAATGACATTGTGAAGATTAATGCTCTGGGTTGGGATGAATTCAAAGGTTAGTATCTTGAAAAATATTTTCCAAAGGTGGTTCGACTATGGATGGAAATATTATTTGAATTAAGGAAGGAGGATGACTCAATGGATAATTATGAAGAAAATTTCAATATATTTTAATGGAATGATCCTAATTTCTTCTATGATCTTTATAGTAAGACAAATATATTTTAATCAGGGGTAATGATGTGATATCAAAGAGCATTATCCTATCCTGAATTCAAAATCTATGAGAAACTTATCAGATGTTCCAAGAAGGTAGAAATAGATTTTTATGATGATCTGTTGTTTTAATAGAGAAAGAAAAAGAAGAGGTCAATTTGGTAGTCATGGGGAATTAATTAATCAAATAATCCTAGAGGAGAGAAAATTAAATTTCTATCTTTTAATAAGTATTATAAAAATAATCATGGATAAAGTTAGTAAAATGATTGAAGGTGTTTCCACTTTGGTAAGACTGGTCTTATTACTCATAACATTAAGGAAGATGATCAAGTAGAGAATGAAAATCTAGCGGTAAGATATTTTTTTTCCAATGATTTTGGGAATTATTCCAATGTGTGTCCAATGTGGATTACCCAAGGTGAATACCAGACAGATCAAAAGCTGAAGGGTGGGGAAAATATTTTTGTAATAATATGGTTGTTTTTGGACTGTAAAATAATGTGGTATATGGTATACTATTTTTTCATATTATGAATATGTGTTGTTGAGTTCAAGATATACACATTCATTCATTTTTGAGAAAATTTGATTAAATTGGGAATTCCACCTGTGGAAAAGAATCCAGAACATATGGAAAAAAACCTGGGGGAAATGTGGAGGTAAAAAGAAATTATAAGAATATTCCTATTCTTATTTTTGGATGGAATTTACGTGAAAACCTTGTTGTGTTTTTAGTAGTAGAGTTTGATGTCATTTTGGGAATGGATTGGCTTTCTGTTTACCATGTTATGATTGACTATAGAGATAAAGAGGTTTTCATTTCAGATAGAATTTCAGTTTGTGTACACAAATGAATCCTTATCTTTGATAACATATCAGGAATATAAGAAAGTAGTGAAAAATAGAAATTAATTTCACCTGGAACATATTTCTTAAAACAAAGGTACCGTTTAGATTAATGATGTACCTGTAGTAAATGATCACCTTAAGGTTTTTTCGGATGATTTTCCATGTATTATACATGATCGGAATTTTGAATTCACTATTGAATTAGTTCTTAATGCTAATAAAATTTCAAAAACCCCTTATCAAATGGATCAAATCGTCCTTTTAATGTTAAATAAACTACTGAAAGAGTTTTTAGATAAATGTTTCATTCGACCTAGAACATTTATATGTGGTGCTCCAGTCTTTTTTGTTATAATGAATTATATTTCAATGTGACTTTTTATTTATTATAAAGCCTTGAATATAATCAATATTAAGAAAAATTATATTTTTCCTCTTTTCAATGATATTTTCAATCAGCTCCAGAGATCTCAGTATTTTTCAAAGATTGACTTGATATTGGGAAATCATTGGTTGATAGTAATGGAATTAAAAATTTTGAATACCACATCTTGTATTAGATATGGCCATTATAAATTTATGTTTGGAATTTTGAGTTAACCAATGAACCTTCTATTTTCATAGATCTGATGAATATAATTTATTCTGAGTTCATCGATAAGTTTATGGTTGTGTTTAATGATGACATTCTTTTTATATTATAAAAGTAAAGAGGAACATGAAATTAATTTATGTGATATATTGTAAACCTTAAGGGAAAATAAATTTAATGGAAAATTCATAATGTGTCAGTTTTGGTTGCAGAAAATATCATTCCATGGTCACATTATTTCAAAAAATGGGATTACTGTAGATCCAACTAAAACAAAAGTTCATGAAGAATGGAAAAGACACACAATAATAAACGAGTTTTGTTGTTTTCTTGGTTTTATAAGCTATTACTAAAGGTCTGTTGAGTATATTTTATGGTTATCTATCCCACTGACTAAGTTTCCTAAAAAGGTGTTATTTCTATCTGGAAAAAATAATGTGATGATCATTTTCAAGAATTGAAAAGAATATTGTTGAATGCTCTAGTTTAGGCATTACCTTTCAGAGATGGCGAATTTTTACTCTACTATAATTATTTATTTAATGTACATGGGTTTTCCCTAATGCCGAATGATAAGGTAATTTTTTATGCTTCACCTTAGTCGAAACCTAATGAGTTAATTAACATATACATGATTTGGAATTAGATGAGGTTTTTTCATTAAAAATTTAAGGCATCATTTTTATGGCATAAAGTGTGAAATATACACTGATCATAAAATTTTGAAGTATATATTCACTCAAAAGGAATTAAACATGAGTCATATGAGATGGTTATAATTAATCAAGGATTATTATTTCACTTTTCAATACCATCTCAGAAAAGAAAATAAAGTGAATGATTCATTGAGTCAAAAAAGTAATTCTACATTAACCATGTTACTTTGGGTAGAATATCTTTTGATTAAGGATTTGATGATCTTTGGCATTGATGTTGTTGGTGCAGAAAATTCATCTGTTTTTTTAGGTGTTATTGAAATCATCTCTATTATATGGAATTATGAAACTATAGAAGGAGGACATTGAGTAATTGGAAAAGGAAGAGTTGGTTCAGAAGGGTCGGTTTCCTAAATTTAGAATTTCTAATTATAGTATTTTGAGATTTTGGTAGAGATTATGTGTGCCTTGGGATTACCAATTTATGAAAGAGTTGTTACGTGAAGCTCACATCTCGCCATTTTCATTACATCTTGGAAACAATAAGATTTATAGAGATCTTCCAGATTACAAATGGTAGCATTAAATTAAAAGAGATATTTCTGACTTTATTGTGAAGTGTTTTACATGTCAACAAGTTAAACCAGAGTAGTATTTACTGAAGGGATGCTTCAGTCGTTACCTGTTCTATAGTGGAAAAGGGAAATTACATCCATGTACTTCATTGTTGGACTCCAAATGAAATCTCTAGGTAATAATGAAATTTGCATAATTGTTTATCGATTGAAAAAAATAAGCCCATTTCCTTACTTTTTGAGATTCTTTGTCTCTAGGTCAACTTTCGTAGTTATATTTCAAATAGATAGTCAGGTTAAATTGATTTCCCCTCTATATTGTACCATATCATGATCTAAGTTTCACTTCTAAATTTTCAGATGGTCTTTAGAAGTCTGTGGCTGCTAAATAAAATTTTAGCACAACATTTCAACCTCAATCAGATGGTCCGTGGGAATGAAAATTTCTGACATTGGATGATATGCTTCGTGTTTCGTCATTGGATTACAAGGAATATTGGGGCAAACATCTTTCTTGGGTTGTTTTTTCGTATAGAATATTTTTTCATTCAAGTATACAGATGACTCCATTTGAGGCATTATATCGAAAGTGGTGAAAAACTCTATCTTTTTGTGATGATGTAGGTGAAAGAAAGTTGATTGGACTATAATTGGTAGATGAGATGGTGGAGAAATTTCAGTTGGTACAGAAACCCAGGAGGACATCTCAGAGCGGGAAAAAAACTTATGCAGATAATCGAATGAAGGAACACTCGTTCATGTTAGGTCATCATGTCTTTCTCAAAGTTTCTCCCCGGAAAATATTGATGTATTTTATTTAGAATGGGAAGTTAAGTTAGAGGTTCATTGGACCCTACGAAATTCTGAAGAAAGATTTATTAGTTCCGTATAGAGTGTAATTAAATCCATGTTTATCCCATGTACGCAATTCTTTCATGTTTCAATGTTGAGATTGTATATTCTAGATCCTTCTCTTGTTTTGTGTCCAGAGATAGTTATATTGTAGGAGAATATTTTTTATGAGAAACAACCAATCTAGATTCATGACCGAATAGAGTAGGTATTGCAGAATACGAGGATTAATTCGGTAATGATTTTGTAGAAAACCCACATGGTTGATGATGAAATATGGGCACAAGAAAATTCTATAAGGGATAAATAACCCACTACTTTGATAAGTGATTAAAATTGCGATAATGCAATTTCCAAAAGGGGGGAAGGATGTGACATCCCAGGATGGATACTGTATAATGGATGATAGATAGAGTCTCTCAACCCATATTTTCTCCATTTATATGAATCTTATCAACGACCCCAAAGGAAATGATGATTTGATTGATGGGATTATCCCAAACCTGGTCACTGATATAGATAACACTCTTCTAACCTCTAATTCAATGTATATTGAGATCAGGGAAGCAGTATTTGGTCTCAAAAAGGAATCCTTTCTAGGGCCAGACGGTTTCCCTAATCATTTAATCCAATTTTATTCAGGGGTCATACCATATTATATGTGTAAAATTATAAATCATTTCTTAACAGAGGGATCTCACACTCAAGGCATTAGTGCTCAGTTCATTTCCTTAATAACTAAGGTGGATAATTCAAGTGATATTGGTCTGTTCTGGCATGTATCTCTTATCAACACTATCCACAAGATCATCACACAAATCCTGGCCAATCAGTACGCTCATATTTCTGAGCAAACTGACTCATGGAACCAGTTTGGTTATAGAAAACAAATAAATATTCACGATTTCATTTAAATGCCTCTGAATGTATATACCTCCTTCTAAAGACCACACAAGTTGGGAAAATTACTCTTATGCTTGATATTAGGGAGGCCTTTGACAACATTGACTGGGGTTTCATTGGATGCATCATGCATGAGTTTGGCTTCCAAAGTAGATTTATTCATTGGGATATTGCTATGATCAACTCTTCTCAATTTTCTATTTTGATTAATGGATATCTAGAAGGCTACATTAAATGCTCTTGAGGAGTGAGTTAGGGGGACCCATTGTTCGTTTTTATTTTTTCAATTCCAGCATATTATCTTAGTCGACCTATGTTTAATGGAGTTAACAAAGTAGAGATCAAAGAAATATGGGCTACCCAAGGTATCACTACCCCATCTCATCTAATTTTTGTTGAATACATCATTCTATTTACTCAGGGAGATAGGGGGATCCTCAAAATCATCAATAGATCTCTCATTCACTAAGAAAAAGATTCTGGCCAAGAGGTAAATTGGTGCAAGTCATTCATTTCCTTTTGGAAAAAACATCTCAGCCTCAATGAAGCAATGCATGGGTCATGAGTTGGGAATAAGGGAGGGGTCCCTTTCTTTTATTTACCATGGGGTCCCAATGTTCTTTGGAAAACCAAGGACCTCTCATTTTGAGGATGTTGTGAGCCAAGTTTAAAGAACTCTATCCACCTGGAAGGGTATGTCACACTTAATGGTAGGAGAATCATCTTGGTCAAACATGTGATTGTCTCAAAGATGGTTTAATTCTTCATGGTGTACTCCTGACAAAATTCCACACTTAAATGTGCCAAAATCCTCATGAGTAACTTTTTGTGCAGTGGAAGTATACTGTAAAGGATGATTATAACATCATACAAGGAATATTTGATGCTTTACACATACAATGGGAGGCCTAGGTATAAAAAACATTGAAATCATCATCCAAACACTTCCAGAACATTTACATTTGTGACTTCTCAATGATAAATCTAAATCTCATGATATCCATAGAACTAAACATCTAAGAAGGCAGATTTCATGGAAGGTGATTTATATCCTATCCTCAGTTTGGCCAGGCCTAATAAAGACTTTTTATAAGGATAAAATGCATTCTCACTAGTTGGTCTGTGTGCACTCCTCCCTCCATTTATGGAGGGATAACTTGACTGGTACCCCCTTGATTGATAATGTGGATATGTAATATCCCTCTATAAACTATGATTCCACTATTAAAAACTAGTTTGATCTATATCAATAGCTTCCACCTCAGATTTCTCATATGGTCTCCTCCAATGTTTTTCAAAGCACAAATGACATTATAATTTGGAAACCGAACTCAAATGGAATTCTGAACTCCTAATGCTTCTACAAAAATATTCTACAAGGTAGTGGTAATGGAACTGTTAATTACAATAGAAAATGGTTGCAATCATCTAGAGCTACACTCCTTTGCCACCTCCATCTCAACAAACATCTAGTGGAAAATAGCCTTCAGTGAGTTGGGATCTCCCTCTACTCTAGATGTGACTTGTGTCATCAGCGCCATGATGATTTAAACCATTTGTTCTTTTCCTATAATACCACATCTTAACACTAGATCAAGATCTTCAACTGGTTAGATATTCAACCTCCGTATGTGAATAGTATTGCAGACCTCTTGCTTCTACTTCCAGTGACCCAGTTATCAAAGCATGTTCGAATAATCTTCCTTGTCGTATGTGCTGAATATATTAATGTTGTTTTCAAGTGAAGAAATAGTGATCTACATACAAATGAGATCATAAATTATAGGGTGGTGATCTATGATTTTTTTGGAGATCAACAAACAATTAGTTTACATGGTGAAAAGTGTGCCAACTCAATAAGAGCTTTAACTATTTTGAAAGAACTGCACGTGCAAGGTAACTATCTTCATCCTCTTTGAACCATGTAAGTCTATTGGTTACCTTTTTTTGTGGGATAGATTAAATTTAACTCATATGGAGCCTCAAGAGGTAATCTAGGACCTAATGGATATGGTTTTGTCTCCAGAAATCCTGATTGATACTCCCTTGACGGGGTTCACAGTACATGTGGACATGCCATGGCTCTTTAAGTAGAGATGATGGCTCTCATAAAATATATTTATTTTTATCATAGAAGGTATTGGGGGAAAATATGGTTTGAAACAGATTCTTCTACAATTGTAAAATCAGTTAGAATGGGTCAGATTCACCTAGCATGGAAACTAACATCGAAATGGATTATGTGCCTTGGCATACATGCTTCAATTCATTACATCATTACACATTCTATCGTGAATCCAACCAACATTCTGATTTCATTGAAAAAATGGGAACCTCTTGTGAAACTTTCACATATCATTCTGGAACTCCTCGTGAGATTCCCCCGTTCATTTATAGAGATAAATGTAAACATCCTTACATTATAATATTATAACCCAGGTTTCCCCTTTTTTTAGTTATATGAAGCCCTACTTCTTTCTTAACAAAAAGGATAAATAAAAAAATAAAAAAAAATTAAAACCTATCAAATCATATTGGATTGTTTTATTTCGACTTATATTTATCTTATCTTTGAACTAGATGAATTTTGAATCATTTATACTCGATATATAATTTGTAATAAAATAATAATAAATGATATTCTTTAAGGGCCCCTCCCCCTGTTTTTAAAACGGTGCCATATCTAACCATTTTTCACACCTCTCAAGCCCCTTTTCTGGTCCAAAATCTACCAAAATAATCTCCCAACTTCCCTCCATTCCTCTTAGAATCCATCCCCTAATAGAAGAAAATTAAATAAATCCATTTTGATCATATCAAAAGAAGTTACCCGATCTGAGGTAACATATTCCCTCAAGTTCCTTTCCATTATTTTTCCTTCTCCACTCAATACTCTATTATTATTCTTTTTTAGATAAAAATAGTATCCACAGTATAATAAGTTGTTTATGTAGGAAGGATTCGAATTACACTTACTCACACCTCCTTCTAATGGTTATAGAACATACTGTTTCTCTGGACGGTGAACTAGTGCCTTACAAAACGATGTTTGTTCAATCTTTTTTTACCACCTATTACGGTAGCCATAATGATTAAAATATAATTATATATGATATTTATGATATTTATTTTATCCATATTATTTTTTAATCCTCATTTATAACATACCTTTATGTTTTTTATGTTGAATATATACGATAGTTTCATTTTTGGATATGCGGACTACCGCCCCCTCAATGTTATATGACTCATTCATGATATACATGTAATGTATAAAGGATGAAATTAATTAACATATATAACA
This sequence comes from Viscum album, assembly GCA_963277665.1. Lineage (NCBI taxonomy): Eukaryota > Viridiplantae > Streptophyta > Magnoliopsida > Santalales > Viscaceae > Viscum > Viscum album. Next base: position 1,463,065,355 of record OY728125.1, on the reverse strand, counting down.
TATATAACATCGATATTATAATGGAATTATAATATTCTTATATATAAATTATTTTTCATTCATTCAAATATTATAATGAAATGAAAGTAGTGTTTATGTGTACGTAGGGCTTACTGTCTCAATGAACAGTGCATTTAATTTATTATATCCAAATGTTAAGGACTATTATAAATAAATATATAGTTGATATATAATATATATATATATATGATATCTCCATCATTAATATCATTATTAAGATAATTAAATTTTGACCTCATGGACAATATTTAGTTATATGATGTTCATTTCAGACTAATGTTCTGAACATCGACAAAATGTCCAATTTGAACTCAAATACCCCGCTAATTGTTATATTAATGTAATAAGTGATATAAAAAGATTAATAAACTTGATAAATTGTATAGAGAATGTATAAATGAACTCCATATTATTATTCATGAAATTAAATAATGAACGAGTCAAGTCAAAAATGAGGTAAAAGACTTTGCCTCAATCTCTTTTCAATGAGGCGTATTTTGATTTATACAATGCTTGATTTTATACGATGTATAAAATGTTTTGAATTTTAATTTCATTTAAAGGAATATTTTTCAACGTTTAATTATACTAAACAAAAAATGGAATGTTTATTTTTATCGTACGGGGTGACAAAGACCTTTCCACCACCCCAATCATTATTTGATAATTGGCTTCATTAACTAGCCATGATGTTTTTAAATGGAAAATAAATAAAATATTCCCTATATAGAAATTTTGGTATTTAAAAGGTATTTTAAAGTGAAATTACTATTTCAATATCTTCAAATTATTTCTTGTGATTGAAAATGAAATTTTTATGATTGAAATGTTGATGTTTGAAATCATTTATGTGTGATGATTGTAACAGCCCGAGATTTTATGAAAAATATTCTTTTTAATTTTATTAATGTCCTGTGTTGTACGCTACACCAAAAGGAGCTTGCACAACACGCATCTTTGACTTTCCTTCCATTACACGCAATCACAACCTTCCTCGATAGCGTGTGTAGTACGCAATACTGAGTTTCACTAAACAACGATATGCTATTAAAATATTATTATAACTAGCAGTTATGAATAGTAATAACCACCTTTTAAAATTTTAGAAATTTTAGCTCTCAAAATGGACTTCATTTTTGGATTCGGAGTATCGAATTTAGCCTAAGGTGAAATTTTGGTACTTTTCGGATAACTTTCATATTCTCATGAATAGTGAAAATTACTTAATTATAATTAAAATCAACTTTTTTAATCGAAATAATTAATAGTGATAAATTATTAATTTGAGTGGTTTTAAAGTATATTTAGAATAGATTTTTACAATTTAATACAATGTTGGTCATTGAATGTAATTTCACATTTAAACCAGACATAATCAAGTGTCAATCTTTTGATAGATATTGTTTCTTAAAAACACGCTATTTGTTTTAACAGCGGGATTTAATTATAAAATTAATTAATGCAACTTCAATGTTATGAATTTGGTAAAATAGACTTAATTTTTGAATTCATAATATGAAATATAGCTTAGGATGAAATTTTGGCATGGTTCTGAAAAACATCAATTTTTGATGAATAGTGAAACTACTAATTGGTAGTTAAAAAAACTAATTTCTTCATAAATCTTAATTTTACCTCTAATGTGAATGGAATTTCAAAAATCCGAGAGAAACGGTTGATGTCAGTAAGTAAAATTTGGTTCAATGAGATGAAAATAATTTTTGGTGAATAGTAACTTTTTACTTTTATTTTCCACGGTTAAAAGTAAATAGGGTAATTAAGGGTAGAAATGATATTATTATTACCCTAACACATGTCCTAATTCTATTGGACAAGTGTAATTCGACCAAAAACAAACTTAGGAATAAAATATGACCATTTAGGCCCACTTGGATTAGATTAGGACATTTATTATTAATTTATTTAAAGAAGGGTTAAAAGAGTTAAAATCAATGTTTATTTACTAAAACATTTTTAATATGGGGTTATACATAAGATAAATTCGACTATAAATATTCATTAGAAAGCTAAAAATCTTTCCTATATAATGGTATTTTATTTGTAATTTTTAGACATTAAATAATTTAATTTATTTATGACACAATGATGATGCAGTAATTATCTTATTAATGAAATATTCACATAATTGATGTTATAAACACCAAAATAAATGTAATTTGAGACTTTTTATGAATTACACTAATTTTATAGGTTACTATGATATATTAGTGTTGATTTAATCAACTTGGTTCGAACATATAATTCTGTTATGACTTTCACAAAAATTATATATCAAATAGTGTCAAAATTGACACAAAATAGTTTTTAAATAAAATATTATATTACTAATTGTTATATTATTCCTAAAAATATAAGGTTCGTCCAAATTAATTATCTAAGGATATATATATTAATAATAAACAATTTGGGGTTAGTTTGGCATGTTATAGTAAGTGTATTAACCATATAGTGTAAGAAAACAAAAAGACGCGGTAAAAGTTAAATTATTTAACTTAGAGTTAAATCTAATTGATAAGGTTAAAATAATACCCTAAACTTGTCTAAATCCTATTGGTTGATAATATTTCGACCCATACCCACTTTAGATTCAAAATAAGACCCTTCGGAACCATTATAAACCGATTTTGACTTTAATATAAAATAATATTTTGAGATATTCCTAAGGTGCCCCTCTCCTCCCTTATAAAAGGGCACCTCCTCCCCCTCCTCCTCACTCCAATTTGAGCACTCAAGCTCAGACAACCCCTGCCAAAATCCCTTCTCCACTTCCCTAGAATAATCCTAGACGTCCTTCTCTTCTTCAATGACCAATGTTAGTTCCCTAAGTGGAGGATTCAAAGAGGTGTTCCAAAGAAGAGGTAATATCCATTACCGATCATTTCAATTTCTTTCTTCTTCAACTTCTTATTCTTTAGTTGTTTCATGATAAATTAATAAAATCAGTATTTCTTATATACTGATATGTTATTATAAATATGAAACAACTCTAATTAACCTTCTATCCATCCTACGGAGAAAGGAAATCACCGCGCGTGCGTACGTACAGAATACCGTCTCCACGCCGTGGTGTAATCTATTTTCCGCCACAACCTTAATTGGATGGGTATAAAGGTGTAATGAGTAACTATATATGATTATTATAAAGTGATATTGATACTGAAATAGTATACATACACTTCAACACAATTCCACGACCATGAGAATGATATCATCGCTCGTGCGTATGTACGGAATACCGTCTCCACGACGTGATGAGATTCATTCTCCATGTTAAACATTTAAGAATGATTAAAAAGTATATATAAGAAATAATAATGAAATATATGACATTATAAAGCTACTGGATTTATGTATTTATGTATATGTATGTCATCTACTTACTTCCATTCAAGACAATAAGGAAAGGAAAACAGCGTTCATGCGTACGTACGGACTACCGTCTCCATGAACGGTGTTTTTCATTTCATTTATCTATCTATTATATATACATATATACTGAATATATATGATATATAAATCATATTTTATATTCTGTAAGTAAGTAAATCATGATATAAGAAATAATAATGTCAAGAACAACAAGTCAAAACACCTACGATAAATGAAACGATTTTACCCAAAACGCTTCTTTAACATGGAATTTACAAAAGAACAGGTAATATAAAGTCATAAGTGAACCATATATGATATAATAACAATTAATATGATTCTGTAATAAGTAAATGACATTATTTAAATCATTATACAGGAGGTTCGGACACATACGAAGCAAATCGGACCTAAGGTAAGGGTAAATATCACAATCTCATTTTTATCCGAGATTGTTTATACTTTGGTATTTACTGGGGTGTATTTTATCATCCACATCCATGTTTCATAAATAATATTATTTCCATCCACCTACAATTGTTTAAATCCATTTTTAACCTTCGGTGAGTTTTTAGTAAATGAAATGAAAGGAATATTTTGTCATTTTTCGTACGAGGTACTTTTTGACTTTTCCGACAAAAGTACGAAGAATGTTTTTTTAACTTATACTGCATGAATGGATTTTTAAAACATTATTTCCAAGAAGCTTCCTTTACAAGTTTTCAAGTTTATTTTTAATCATCTTCTTTTATTTTAAAGTTGTATGACATGTTATGAAAGGAAAAATGTCTTTGAAGTAGAAAGGATATTTTCCTCAAGAATGGAGTTCAAGTATTTTATCAAAATTATTTTCCATCTAAGATAATAAAAGGGTTCTGTTTTTATCCCTATTATTACATGGATTTGATTATGTTGTGATGGAAATATTTTTATGAATTCCTTTATCTTATATGAATTCTTTTATGATGTCATGATGTTTCAAGAATCCCATTTTTGTTACATGTGTTATGCGATTATGTATAATTTATGATTATGTGGCACACATAAGAAAGGATTCATTATAAGATGGGTGGGACCTATATCTCCCTCCAATGCATTGGGTAAAGATTTTATATCTAATGAGATAGACATGGCTGGAATGGTAGGTTATACCGGTTCAGTGAAACAGGACTGAAACGAGGGTTACTCGATTCGGAAAGAGACTTTTTCCACTAAGATAGTCTTGGCAATGAGTCTTGACTAACAAGAAATGATTCTCTATGATTATGTGTGAATGCCACAACGTTTCATGTTTTAAGTTATGATTATTGTGATTACATTTCACTGCCATGATTTATCCCATGTTATGAAATTTTCTCTCTTTTGCAGGTTATGATTTCCAAAGTGTTATGTTCTTATGAATATGATGTGATTGATATTTCTTTTGTTTACCCTTACTGAGCATTTGAGCTCACCCTTTTATTTTTTCTTTTCCCCAGGATATAAAGAAAGGTTTTAGGTTAAAAAAAAGAAGATCTTTATGGGATATGTTGAAGATCTTTCACCATGATTAGGAGATTACGTTCCGAGTTTCCAAAGACACTAAACTATTATGATCCTTATGTGTGTGTTTTTGTTATGTTCTAAGTATTCCGCAAAAGTAATGTAATGTCCATGTACGATAAGCTTCGGGTCTCTACAGTTGGTATCAGAGGAAAGTTTTAGTCAACCTTTGGAAACTAGGATGCGAAAACGTTAGTGAGATCCCTAGAGATATTTCTATGGTATGTCTAGGGATGTCCCTAAGGTTAAGTATACGTATAGGTTATAGTACTAGAATTACGCTAACGATCATAGAATTAATCCTAAGATGTTAGATATTGAAGGTACTCCCCCTTTATTATGTTGTTTTCCCTAGCATGATTTTTTCCTCTCACACTATTATTTTTGGGTTTTAGACGATGGTTGGAACCCGAAGGAACTGTGTTGATCAATGCAATGGAAAATGCAATGATTGCCCTCCTGAACAAACAAATGTTATGGGAGATGGAGTGCAAAATCTTATTGCTATACTTACACAAGCTATGAATCATTCTGGACTTCCAAATGAGCAGAGAAGGGGACAATATTGTATTGAGTCCTTCATGAGGCAACGTCCACCTTCTTTCAGTGGGTCTTCTGATCCACCTTTTGCTGAACAATGGATCAGTACCACTGAAAAGATATTTTCAGTTCTTCAATGTTCTGATCATGATAAAGTCATCTTAGCAGTATATCATTTGGAAGGTGAAGCTGATCAATGGTGGAATCTTATCAAGAATACGAGTCCAAGAGATGAAATTGAGTCCATGGAATGGGACGAGTTCAAGAACATCTTTTTCAGTAAGTACTTCCCTCGTATTCTTCAAACAAAGATGGAAAAGGAGTTTCTTGAGCTGAAGCATAAGGATGATGAATCTGTTGGTATATACGAAGCGAATTTTACAAGACTTGCAAGGTATGCATCTGGAATTATCATCCAACCTGAAAGTAAAGATGATCGATTTTTCAGTGGCTTAAAACCAAGTCTTCGAAGGGCATTAGCTATAAGAGACTTCAGTATCTATGAAGAAATTGTGCGTTGTGCTATCAAGGTAGAATTGGAAGTTGGTGTTACATATCCATCTTAAGGTTTTGAAAAGAAACGAAAGATGGAGTTCAAGGAGAAATCTAAGAATAATGGTGAAAAGAAAATGAATGTTTCCTTATGCTCAAAGTGTGGAAAGAAGCATGGTGTAGATTGTCATAAAGGGACAAGAAAATGTTTTAAGTGTGGAAAAGAAGGTCATCGAGTATCTGAGTGTCGAAGTAATGGAAAAAGGGTTTCTAATGATGTGAACAAAGCAAACACTGCAGAGAAAGCACCACCAACACTTCAATGCTTCATGTGCAAGGAAATGGGGCATTATGCTAATAAACGCCAAAATCCAAGGGTTAGTGATGATCAACATGAGCAACCACTTAAGGCAAAGGACAAAGGGAAGTCACATGCGATCACTATTGGCAATGTTGAATATGATAACGATGTGGTGGAATAATTAAGTGTGTATGTAATGGGATTCCAAAATAATGTTGTATCATAAAGTATTGGAATATTTATGTATTGGTCTATTGTGGTTTTCAATAATTTTATGGTACCAGTAACCATGGAAAGTAATTGAGATATTTTTGGAAAAAGAATGATATGCGCATAATGAAGGGAAAATGAGAAAATTAAATATTTGACAGTATTCATGTGCTCATGATTGATATAAGGACTAAGTGATATCATTGTTTGAGTATATAGAATTTTGAGGATTTTGGTATGTGGAAAGTGTTAACTTTTAACTGCATTCATGTTTTCACTAAGGTATTTAAGAGAATACGCGATTAAGGACTTTGAATGTTTGAAATGTGACCAACAAAACATATCTTATGATATATGGGGATCGACGATGGTTTTAAATCTTTGGTAATCGTTTTCACTATGTTATGAGAGTGGACTGCAGTATTATGGATACGCCTAAATATTGGAATGGATTATGTTGGACATAAGTTAGTATTGTTTAAGGATAGAAGTTTTTTCGATATTATTGATGGGATGTTATAGTAATATAGTTTTAGAAAAAGGACAACCTGCAGAACGGGCGACAGCCCATCGCGTCAGACAAGGCTGTGGGAATCGAACCCACAACCGAAGTGCGACTGGCCTTTATCACCTACCACTGGCCTACAGGAAGTCCCTATTTAGTAGAAACTAGTTTTATTATATTAAGCAGTATGATATATGAAGTATAAGCCCATTTTAGGAACCATATATGATTAATCCCACTATAGATTGACTTATGTATATAAATTTTGCTAACCTTTTGAGACAGATGGAATGACCCGTCATTCTATCACATGATCTGCTAACACTTCACGAATATAAAATTCAACTTCATTTATTTAAGAGATGAAGTGGAAATTGTTCAAGGCACGAACAACAGTGAGATTGTACCAAAATAAAGTAAGTATTTATTCTAATGCAAATTTTCATCTTTAGGGAAATGATCTTGAAAACCAAAAATGTTATCCTAGTGATCATATACCTGATGAATCAGATTGTACCTTATATCATCAAAAATCTATGGATTTGTGATTACTGGATTTTCCATAGCCATGTTATCCACCACTCTCCATCAGAACATGATGGTTAGATTTCTCTTCCATATCCATATTTTCACCTATGTGGAAACCCATTGATTAGTTTATTTGGGTAACCGTTACGTTTCATAATTTTGTTTTTAACGATTGGTTTTGATATTCCTTTTTACGATGTGGGTTTCTATTAAATAAACTTTCGAATAGTAAACCATTTATAACCCCGACGAATTTCGAGGGAGAAATTCATTTTAAGGGGGGTAGAATGTAACAGCCCGAGATTTTATGAAAAATATTCTTTTTAATTTTATTAATGTCTTATTTTGTACGCTACACCAAAAGGAGCTTGCACAACACGCATCTTTGACTTGCCTTTCATTACACGCAATCACAACCTTCCTCGATAGCGTGTGTAGTACGCAATACTGAGTTTCACTAAACAACGATATGCTATTAAAATATTATTATAACTAGCCGTTATGAGTAGTAATAACCACCTTTTAAAATTTTAGAAATTTTAGCTCTCAAAATGGACTTCATTTTTGGATTCGGAGTATCGAATTTAGCCTAAGGTGAAATTTTGGTACTTTTCGGATAACTTTCATATTCTCATGAATAGTGAAAATTACTAAATTATAATTAAAAGCAACTTTTTTAATCGAAATAATTAATAGTGATAAATTATTAATTTGAGTGGTTTTAAAGTATATTTAGAATATATTTTTACAATTTAATACAATGTTGGTCATTGAATGTAATTTCACATTTAAACCAGACATAATCAAGTGTCAATCTTTTGATAGATATTGTTTCTTAAAAACACGCTATTTGTTTTAACAGCGGGATTTAATTATAAAATTAATTAATGCCACTTCTATGTTATGAATTTGGTAAAATAGACTTCATTTTTGAATTCATAATATGAAATATAGCTTAGGATAAAATTTTGGCATTGTTCTGGAAAACATCAATTTTTGATGAATAGTGAAACTACTAAGCGGTAGTTAAAAAAACTAATTTCTTCATAAATATTAATTTTACCGCTTATGTGAATGGAATTTCAAAAATCCGAGAGACAAGGTTGATGTCAGTAAGTAAAATGTGGTTCAATGAGATGAAAATAATTTTTGGTGAATAGTAACTTTTTACTTTTATTTACCACGGTTAAAAGTAAATAGGGTAATTAAGGGTAGAAATGATATTATTATTACCCTAACACATGTCCTAATTCTATTGGACAAGTTTAATTCGACCAAAAACAAACTTAGGAATAAAATATGACCATTTAGGCCCACTTGGATTAGATTAGGACATTTATTATTAATTTATTTAAAGAATGGTTAAAAGAGTTAAAATCAAAGTTTATTTACTAAAACATTTTTAATATGGGTTTATACATAAGATAAATTCGACTATAAATATTCATTAGAAAGCTAAAAAGATTTCCTATATAATGGTATTTTATTTGTAATTTTTGGACATTATATAATTTAATTTATTTATGACACGATGATGATGTAGTAATTATCTTATTAATGAAATATTGACATAATTGATGTTATAAACACCAAAATAGATGTAATTTGAGACTTTTTATGAATTCCACTAATTTTCTAGGTTACTATGATATATTAGTGTTGATTTAAGCAACTTTATTCGAACATATAATTCTGTTATGACTTTCACAAAAATCATATATCAAATAGTGTCAAAATTGACACAAAATAGTTTTTAAATAAAATATTATATTACTAATTGTTATTTTATTCCTAAAAATATATGGTTCGTCCAAATGACTTAGATAAGGATATATATATTAATAATAAACAATTTGGGATTCGTTTGGCATGTTATAGTAAGTGTATTAACCATATAGTGTAAGAAAACAAAAAGACGAGGTAAAAGTTAAATTATTTAACTTAGAGTTAAATCTAATTGATAAGGCTAAAATAATACCCTAAACTTGTCTAAATCCTATTGGTTGATAGCATTTCGACCCATCCCCACTTTAGCTTCGAAATAAGACCCTTTGGAACCATTATAAACCGATTTTGACTTTAATATAAAATAATATTTTGAGATATTCCTAAGGTGCCCCTCTCCTCCCTTATAAAAGGGCACCTCCTCCCCCTCCTCCTCACTCCAATTTGAGCACTCAAGCTCGGAAAAACCATGCCAAAATCCCTTCTCCACTTCCCTAGAATAATCCTAGAGTTCCTTCTCTTCTTCAATGACCAATCTTAGTTCCCTATGTGGAGGATTCAAAGAGGTGTTCTAAAGAAGAGGTAATATCCATTACCGATCATTTCAATTTCATTCTTCTTCAACTTCTTCTTATTTAGTTGTTTCATGATAAATTAATAACATAAGTATTTCTTATATACTGATATGTTATTATAAATATGAAACAACTCTAATTAACCTTCTATCCATCCTACGGAGAAAGGAAATCACCGCGCGTGCGTACGTACGGAATACCGTCTCCACGCTGTGGTGTAATCTATTTTCTGCCACAACCTTAATTGGATGGGTATAAAGGTGTAATGAGTAACAATATATGATTATTATAAAGTTATATTGATACTGAAATATTATACATACACTTCAACACAATTCCACGACCATGGGAACGATATCATCGCTCGTGCGTACGTGCGGAATACCGTCTCCACGACGCGATGAGATTCATTCTCCATGTTAAACATTTAAGAATGATTAAAAAGTATATATAAGAAATAATAATGAAATATATGACATTATAAAGCTACTGGATTTATGTATGTATGTATATGTATGTCATCTACTTACTTCCATTCAAGACAATAAGGAAAGGAAAACATCGTTCATGCGTACGTACGGACTACCGTCTCCATGAACGGTGTTTTTCATTTCATTTATCTATCTATTATATATATATATACATACTGAATATATATGATATATAAATCATATTTTATATTCTGGAAGTAAGTAAATCATGATATAAGTAATAATAATGTCAAGAACAACAAGTCAAAACACCTACGATAAATGAAACGATTTTACCCAAAACGCTTCTTTAACATGGAATTTACAAAAGAACGGGTAATATAAAGTCATAAGTGAACCATATATGATATCATAACAATGAATATGATTCTGTAATAAGTCAATGACATTATTTAAATCATTATACAGGAGGTTCGGACACATACGAAGCAAATCGAACCTAAGGTAAGGGAAAATATCAAAATCTCATTTTTATCCGAGATTGTTTATACTTTGGTATTTACTGGGGTGTATTTTATCATCCACATCCATGTTTCATAAATAATATTATTTCCATCCACCTACAATTGTTAAAATCCATTTTTACCCTTCGGTGAGTTTTTAGTAAAAGAAATGAAAGGAATCTTTTGTCGTTTTTCGTACGAGGTACTTTTTGACTTTTCCGACAAAAGTACGAAGAATGTTTTTTTTAACTTATACGGCATGAATGGATTTTTAAAACATTATTTCCAAGAAGCTTCCTTTAAAAGTTTTCAAGTTTAATTTTAATCATCTTCTTTTATTTTAAAGTCGTATGACATGTTATGAAAGGAAAAATGTCTTTGAAGTAGAAAGGATATTTTCCTCAAGAATGGAGTTCAAGTATTTTATCAAAATTATTTTCCATCTAAGATAATAAAAGGGTTCTGTTTTTATCCCTATTATTACATGGATTTGATTATGTTGTGATGGAAATATTTTTATGAATTCCTTTATCTTATATGAATTGTTTTATGATGTCATGATGTTTCAAGAATCCCATTTTTGTTACATGTGTTATGCGATGATGTATGATTTATGATTATGTGGCACACATAATCAAGGATTAATTATAAGATGGGTGGGACCTATATCTCCCTCCAATGCATTGGGTAAAGATTTTATATCTCATGAGATAGACATGGCTGGAATGGTAGGTTATACTGGTTCAGTGAAACAGGACTGAAACGAGGGTTACTCGATTCAGAAAGGGACTTTGTCCACTAAGATAGTCTTGGCAATGAGTCTTGACTAACAAGAAATGATTCTCTATGATTATGTGTGAATGCCACAAAGTTTCATGTTTTAAGTTATGATTATTGTGATTACATTTCACTTCCATGATTTATCCCATGTTATGAAATTTGCTCTCTTTTGCAGGTTATGATTTCCAAAATGTTATGTTCTTATGAATATGATGTGATTGATATTTATTTTGTTTACCCTTACTGAGCATTTGAGCTCACCCTTTTATGTTTTCTTTTCCCCAGGATATAAAGAAAGGTTTTAGGTATATAAAAAAGACGATCTTTATGGGAGATGTTGAAGATCTTTCACCATGATTAGGAGATTACATTCCGAGTTTCCAAAGACACTAAACTATTACGATCCTTATGTGTGTGTTTTTGTTATGTACTAAGTATTCCGCAAAATTAATGTAATGTCCATGTACGTCAGGCTTCAGGTCTATACAATGATTAGATAATGGCAATTGGTCATTTGAAAGGTTGTTAAGTGATAAACCAAATGATGGGAGATTCTGTGATAAATCAACGATGGGTGGTTACATTATAACCTCAAATGCATTGGGTGTGTAAGTCGGCCATATGGATATTCCATTTATAGGAATTATTTTTGGAAGTTGATTGTATGGTTATTCCATTTAGTTTGGATCATGTCCCACGTTTACCTTTTATATGGTATGTGGGATTTCTACGCATTTTATGGTAATAATTTGGATACAAAATGGTAAGAAATGCGCTTTTATTTAGTAAAGTGTACTTACTAATTCATAAAGGTGAAAATTATTACATATGACAAAGTATTCATTGTTTACAGGTTGTTTGGAATAACTAATAGTTTCTATTACTTTTGTATCCCATAAATAGTTTTATTCTCATACCACTTTTTGAAATGTTTTCACATGGCATGCCATGGAATAGGCTCAAAGATGGGATCAAGGGTAATTCACACTGTTTAAAACATTGAACTAAACATGATTCTTATTTTTGAGACCTTTTTTATGAAAAAATGGATACCGTGTATAAGTATAAAAATGTAATATTCAAGTTCTTTTCCATAAGTTATGACCTAATTATATAAAGATATAAACCTATATAGATCCTCAATAAGAATTATTAACCTAATTCATGTTTATGTAATGTGTATGGCTGGGGCCATATAAAAATAACTTCAATGGAAATAAAATATGTAGTCTTTATAAATAGTTCTACTATATCCAAAATAACATTATGGACCACATACATTTTGTGGATCTCTTTTAGGAAATAAATGGTGATTCATTCCCGTTTCTATATAGGTTACTTTTATGGTTGAATCATACTGTTATACTTCTCATTCCACCTATAATTATTTTCATATGGATCATTACAATATGTATTTTAGAATCTATCTCATGTTTCTATCCTTATCAAAAATTTTCTTTAGATCTGTATACTTATTCATGATTCATATATAAATAGAGGAGGGTGATTTATGAACATCATTCAGAAGATCCTTATTGAGTTTTGGTTTATATTGGAAACATATCTGGGTTCCAAACCTTATAATACAATCATTATCAAATTCAAACTATTTAATATTAATAACATTTTTTTTCTAGAGATGCATATTCAATCAATCAGTAATTGTTCTTTCTATTAATGTATGGTTGAGTATCAAGTTTCAATAGATAATATTTATCTTCACCCCTTATGAATATAAGATTTATAATTTTAAAATTCATAATTATATGGTCATTTTTAATCTTTTGTATGGATATAGTGGAATGGTATTCCCTACTATGATCATCACATAGCTTATTTTCATTCTCGAGTTAGTAATATATTAAGAAGTACAAAAATTTTATCAATTCTTAACATCTCAATTGGTGCAGATTCATTTAATTCTTATGGGAATACACATTAAACTATTTCGATCAATATATATTGCACTACTACATATAGGGAAACAATTTTCAAATCATCTATGAAAAGATCACTTCCACTAGTTCCAAATTAGTTTATTGGTAATTTTTATCATGTGTTTTCAATTTCCATGAGGCATAAAAAATAATTTTTCTTTATTCAACATGATACATCCCAAGCCCTTTATTGAGGAATCACTATATATTAAATATCTTTTCTTCTGCATGGTAATTTAATTATATGATAAGTGACCAACAAAATTTTCAATTCTTTAAAACCTTCTTCGTATTCCTATATCAAAAGTAACATTTCTCCATTTTATGATAACATTGATAATATATTTTATAGCCATGATATTTTTAATAAATAGTTGGTAATATCCTACTAAACTAATAACGCTATGGATTTATTTTAATGTGGTGAATTTGTATAATGACCATAGATTTTCATAAACATATACTATATTTTTATATAAGATTATTCAAATTAATTCAGAAATACACACCCAAGGACCACGTAGGTTTTGTTTCTTAGGATACATGATACAAAATATTCTATTCTATTGAATGATATTAAAATATACCATAAAGGTCTACCCAATTTTTTATCCTCATTTATATAAACTACTTAAATACATTCATAAAAAATGGGGAAAATCATATTAATGATTGTTCTAAAATCCTAAGGATGTGAAAGAGAGGGAGATATAAACATAACATAAAACCAATGTAATTATAACAGGATGATAAAAATTTAAAACCATACCCTATATAGAATATATCATAATCTTGAGTCATGGAATAAATCATGTATGTTCATAATACATTAATCAAAAATTAAATTAGTGATCATGAGACATGAGGGAATAATATAAAAATAGTAATATGGGAATCAAATAAACTATTGACATTGACTATATGTATAAATAGAAATATGTTCATTCATTATGTTACGGGAATCAAATGAATCCATCAAATAATCTTCTTGGTATAAAAACATGGTCTATACATAATATTATTGACATGAATTCCCAGTCCCTGAATAGACATATGGACATAAAATTAGGGATCATGCATAATCATATAGATATGTAACTATATCCTCACATAATAATGTAAACATGATATCTCGTTCACAAATAACAAAATAAACCAATGATTTGTCCATATTTTCCCAATTCATTAGAGGGTGGTGTAGGTCCCTCCAATTACAAAGTCCATAATTTTATTTTCCCCAACATCAAATAACATTTAGCATATTATAACATAGGAAAATAGAAAAGGAATAAAAAACATTATTTATTTAAAAAATCATTGGAATTAAATTACTTTTGTAAATATTTCATCATAGTATAACAAGTGTAAAATAAATCAGTTTCATAATAATTTTTTTCATTTTATAACATATTGAAAATAATTTTTTTTTCCAAACATGTTTTCATCGTAATAATAAAATATAGAGTTTAATAGTGATACTGATAGCATTGAATACATATCTTGAGTTAGGATTAGGAAACAGAAAAATATGAAATCTAAGATGGAAAATGATTTTAAAAGGTATCTTGGAACATGTTTTGAGGAAAAATAAAATTTTTAACTTGAAGTCACTTATTCTAAAATATAAAACATTTACAAAATCTTAACTACTAATTTAATAAAAATTTTACAATAGAAAATTTTAATGGATGTATAACAACTTGAGTGGTTGTGATAGTGATAAATTCTACTAATAGTGTATATATTAAAATATGGATTCTGTTCCCCTTTAATGAAAAAAGTAAAATGTACAATGTCCAGAAATGGATAAGATGTTTCATATTAATCCATTTTCATAAAATTCATATATTAAAAAAAACCCATTTAAAAATAATTGGAGAATTGTAAAAACATTCTTGAAAACATTTCTTGAAATTCATGGAAATTGAAGAAAATTATTTTTAATCGAAGGGTGTACACAATTCTGTTTTCATAAAAAACCTTATTTTAGACCCTGGAGTACATAAATAGTTGAAAATTAAATTAATATATGTAATTTATATAAATAATCATTGGTGAATAAAAATTAAATAGTTTATTGGGATATAGAGAATAATAATTTTTCATCCAAATCATAATCATAAACATTTACGATAAACAATGAGATTGTATCTTAAAACACACCACTTGTAATTTATGAATAATAAGTACCATAAAGGAGAAAAATATATGGATAAGTACATAACCATAATTTTCATAATAATAATGATGAAATACATTCATGGATTGTATATTTTATACAAAAAAATGAACACATTTTGAATATGGCATATGTCTCACAGAAAGAAAAGATAGATGAAAATAACTTAACTCAAGTTTCAACACTCTTCATATCCATTCAAATATAATTTATAATAAATATTTATTTATTATACATTTTTAATTTAATTATATTCATATTTATCATATCATATATGGTTTACTTATTACATTTACCAAATATTCCTTAACAATTCTTATTGAAATCAGTGATCTGGTAGATAACTGCTTCAGGTTTCATGTATGTTCAGGTATGGTAGTGTGGGTCCATGAGATATGATTTTAGTTCTATAATTTTAAATTTTTTTAATATTATATAAAATATTATAAATTTACTATATATATATTTATAGAAATTCATAAATGTAAGATACGGAAAAAATGAATTAAACAATTCATGGAGCTAGGAGGCTCTATGTATGCTCGAATATTTGTACCATTTTAGCGGTTGATGGAATAAAAGAAAGGTAAATATTAAATCACAGTTACAGAATTTTTTTATACCATTGATATTATAAATATAAATTATATATACCCTAATTATCTTACATTTCAAAAAATAAAAAATTTATCAAATTGCTTCGTATGGTGGTATTCTACGCATATGCACGAGCGATGTTATCATTTCCATATAGATTGAGATGTAAGATGGTTGATGTGATTTTATAATTACAGAAGTATAATAATGTCATAAATATCATAAACATATATTTCAATATATATATTAAATCTGTCATTATATCCACCCATGATAAGTGGTGATGGAAAAAAAATTACATTGGATTGCAATGCAGGATTCATCGATACACACAATTGAAAGTTTCGTTCCCATTTGATGGAAGTTGAGATAATATATTTTATAAGATTAACATTATAAAAAATTATTTTATTTGATATATGGAATCTATTATATCTAAATATTTTATGATAATTTTAAGGAGGTAAAAAATTTAATAAAAAATGATCAGTAAATAACGATAACTATTCTTTAGAAAACCTCTTTAGGTTTTCACTGAAATAATTATTAGGTGGGTTAAATAAAAATATAATTCCTATATGATTTGATGGAGCAAGTAAGGAAGATATTTGGTAAGTGTTTGGATGAATTAAATGGATTTATAAGAGCCTAGTGGAGGGGAGATGGGGCTCCCATTTATAAGTTGGTGGGATGACACATTTGGAATTTCATGATAATATAAAGGCATACCCAATTATTTTAAATTCTAAAAGGATCTAAAATAGGGAATTTTATAAATATATATGATATATTGGAAAAATATGGATATAAAATAGAAATTTTAAATGTTTTAGGTTATTTTAACCATTATATTATTTGATTAACCCATGGTAAACTTGTTTTAACCGTAATCACGGTGATTAATTTTTTTTATTTTATCAATTAATAATGAAAAAAATTATGTTTACCATGTTACATAATATTAATTATGATTACTAAAAATTTTAATCCATATTTTTTAAATTAAATTCATTTTAATACTCTACCCCCAGCAGTCCAGAGAATGTATTCACTTTATTATATTGCTATAATATATAAGGAATAATATACAGAATGACAGAATTGTTTAGTGTAATTAATAAAATATATACATAAATAATTCACATATATCAATTAAATACAAGAATTACAGTAATTTTTATTTTAGAAAATCAATTTTCCCTCTATAATATTCTTGCATATATTTTGTAGTAAACTTACTAGATTCTAGGTAATGATAACAAAATTAGTGTGAGTTAAAATAAATAATAAGGGTTGTGTACAACCGATGATATCATGAGTCAATAAGAACATTAAAAATGGAATTGGAAATATCTAAGAAAAATTAATATATACAATTTTAATATAATTTTTATATATGGAATAATTAATATATCATGTTAAATAAGTAATAACACCTTTAATTTAATAAATAATGTGAGAACGAAATGCATCCAGATATATATCATTGGGAAAATTTCACAGAAAATTATAAATAAATTCTTGATGAAATAAATGTTTAATTATTATATTTAATTATCTTAAGAATCGGGAAACCTCTCAATTCACGAGTATTAAAAATATTGTTTAAAACTCATCAGTATGAGTACATAAGAATCCCATTTAACTAATGGTAGCCAGTTTTTTGTCTCATGAGACTATTTATGCATTAAGGGGCTATCTATAACAAGGCCCCAGAGATCACTTAACAAGTATAATTTATTCCCCATATAAATGCGGTCAAATGAAACCAACCCAAATACTCATATTGAAAAACTAACATAAAAATGTAAATACATACCCCATTCCAATAAAAATAATCATAAACCATACAATGTAATATAGAGAGTTGTAATAAAATTGAACTTCCTCAGTAAAACTGATCAAAACCCAAAGAATGATATAATAATATAAATATAAATTCACCAAATTCCAAGGGATACAAAGTGAAATATTGGAATGATTTAATTGATGAATATAAATACCTTAATAATTCAATTATAACATTCAAAAGTTAATTAACCATTTTACATTGAAAGTTTTTTTAAAACTAAAATTTCCAAATATATATTGAAACTAATTTTCAATGAAAATATCCTTTAAAAATATAAAGGATTATTTAAAAAAAATATAGTGGTCACTTTGACGATAAATTCTATACATGTTTTAATCATTAAATAATGGTTCCATTTACATTTTCGTATATTCCAAAATAGAATTGTTTGGAAAAAGGACCTGAAGATTCCCATTAATTTTCATTTCAAAATATTAAAAATTGGTAAAATTATTTTTGATAAATCATTTGGATAATGTAGAAATTCTTTTTGAATTTTTTTTTGATGATACGGATCTAGATGGAAAATTATTTTCATCTAAAGGGGGAAATAATTTATATCATTCATAAAAACATTATTTCAATACTTTTCAGTACCAAAAATTAAATAATCGTAATATTTATAGAAATTGATTCTCAATAAACATAGAAGAATATACTTCAATTGGTTTTTTATAAAAAAAATTATTAATTTCATTTCATTTTAAATTAAAACAAAAACCATCCCAATTTAAAATGAGATTCTGAAATAAACCCTTTAAAATATTATAAAGATGAAGTGATAATTAATAAATTAATCGATTATGTCTATCTGATTTAAATGCATAAAAAAAATTTCAAATAAAAATTAATACATTAAACATATTTATATACCTCATCTTATAATTTCATAGGCAATGAAGATGTACTATAACTCAATGAAATGAATACGAGTTATGAAATTCTTTACCAATTGATAATTTTTTTTGTAAAATCCACTTTACCTAAATAATTAAAAATTGAAACATAATATACTAATAATTATGATGGCTTCATGATATTACATTTAATAGAGGATTTTGTGCATAGTATAAATAAAATTTAGAGCACTAAAATAAAATATACCTTAATGATGGCATATTGAGATGAAGTCCCTAACATCATGCTTTCTTATGATTAAACATGACATATACCCCTATATAGTCGTTTTAAACATAATATTAGTTTATTTTAGAACCATATAAATATTTATAACATCGTATATGATCCCTTATAACATTTTACCACCTTTTGTTTAAAAAAAAATTCATTGTTTTTTTGTTTTGAGTGTTAATTGCTAGGATTCATCATACATGTTTTGTCATGAAATTTTATGTTACTAAAAATATTATATAGTTTTGTCATATACTGAATGATATTAATGTTATAAATATAATATTTTTTCATTATATTCATTTATGAAACAATATATAAATTTGAACTTAGATAATGTACCACATTGCTTTGTGGATATTGTATGTCATATGTACTCATGAGAAACAATATCATTTCCATAATGGGTTAAAGTGTAAGGATGCATGTGTTATATTAATTTTATTGAATTTTTAGAACATAAAATATATAATATATATTCCCCAAAAAAATTTATACTTCCTTCAATGCAATTATTATGTGAAAAACTAATCACATCACTTCGTGATCTTGTAGTCTACCGTAAAAACAAGCGATATTATCATATTTTAAATGTAATTGAACATAAGAAGGTATATGTGATATTGATATTAAATAATTATAATAATTTCATAAATATAATATAAATATTTTAAATACATCTTTATATATTTCCTTAAAAGGAAGTGATGGAAAAAACTACATCATTTTGTGAAGGGTTATCCTTTGTACACATGATCAATGCTTTCATTTCTCATTTTATGGAAGAGTAAAGAGATATAGGTCATGAATATAATGAAAAAATCATATTATATTTAATATATTTATAAAACTATAAAATCTTGGTTTAATAAAATTTTAATGTTGTGGTTGAAGAAAAAGAATGAAAATGATATCTTGAGAACTTTACCTATTCGTTGGAAAACATATTTATGTTTTCACAAAATCAACCCAGAAATGGATTTATGATCAAACTGATGGATCTAAGATACTTTATGGGGAATAATTATGTTTTTTGAATGTTATTTTCTAAATCAATTTTTATGAATGTGTGGACAGGGGAGGAGAGTTCATGATATTTTTTTAGTGGGGTAACAGACACACATTGATTTTTTAAAAATAATCATATACAATCATGTATTTATCTAGAACAAACATATAAAAAATGGGTATTTCTGGAACCATTTAGGTCATGGTGTATAAATATTACATTAAAATGGGTTTTGGACATGTTTTAGTTTATTTTTAACATTTATCTTTGTTTAACCCAACATAAACCAATTTTTACCTTAACAGAGATATTTAATTTATATTAAATTTTTTATTAATAAGGGTAAACAATTAGGTTGAATGAATTAGATAATTTAAATTAATATTATTCTCAATATTTTGTTCATTTTTCTAAATTCAATTTATATAAGTTGAAGAAACCAATTTAAAATTATATCTAGAGACATGACAAAAAGCGAGTTTTAAGAGAAAAGTATCATATATTTAGAGGGCTTAATATCAAAATTGTATATAAAATTAATTAAAAGGAATGAAATAAAATTAAATGTAATATAACTAGACTAATTTTATTATAAAACCAATATTCAATTTATTTTAACCATGAAAATTATTTAAAAAAATACATTTTAAATATAATTCTATATTTTTTTACAATTCATCAAAAACTCACTAATGTAAAAAAAATATTTTCCTTTTAAATGATTCATATTTTATTTATTATCAATAAATAACATTTTCATAATAGGTTTTTATTATTCCTAATTAATAATTTAAGGAATATTTTTGAACTGTATATTATATTGTAGTTAAGTTTTACTCATTCATACTTGTTCCACATCCTATTGAAGAGATCAAATTTATTTAATTGAAATATATCTTAAATCATAGTGGTGTTAAATTTTCATATAGGATCAGTTTTTCATATAATATATACTGTCGAACTGATTTTTATTCCTATAAAAATAAACATGTGTTACATTCTTCCAAAATTTGAAAACTTTTTTCCCCATACTTGAAACTTGATCTCAGTAATCATGGGTTTGATATTTATAAATATAATTGTTTAAAAAATACACATGAAAAAGGGTCAATAAAACATAAACATTTTAAATTATAAAAGAAAATATAATTTTGATATGGAATAAAAAATTACTAGGTTTCTAAATAGAGTTATATAGGTGGGATGTGAACATATAAACATATATGAAAAATATAAATAATGATAGAGGGTGATAGATATAATTGATAACAAGAATGTGAATAATTAACTGAATGTTAAGTACCTTAATACCAAAAATATGTGTTGATTTTAAAAACTATTTGATTCTTTAAATATGAATGTAATAAAAAACATATTACTTTAAATATATTTTTACTAATTATGATGAATCATTTTGATTTATAAAATATATGGAAATATTTTTACATTATATCATTATATTCTATAAAAAAATTCATCATTTAGTTATTCTTTAATTAATTTCCACGTCATCTTCATCTCTAGAAAATCAATATCGCAAAATTAATATTTTTATTCTTGAATCACTAATATTCAATTTTAATGGATTATAAAATCCATAATTTAGTAACAATTCCCTCAATTGTGTCTAAATATTTTCCAAAACTGCTTTTTTTAACAAAATTTATCCAATATAATACTGTATCATGTAAACCTCAACAGTTATACCACTTGTTAATTTTACCATAAAATTATTTATGTATAAATAATGATATATTAACCAGAAAAAAATGTAGTATAATGGTATTTGTATCACCCTTTTAACCCAGTTGTTATGGGATCAAGGCATCAACCGTACCAGATGGGATGGGTTGTCACTCAGTATGTATGTCATCCTATTTATGAAAAAATTATTAATATTATTCCTTTTAAAATTCAAATGACTAAAAACATATAATTAACTAATCTTAAAAGATAAGATAAAACCATATAGTTACCAATGCCTTGATACTTAATACAACAAAATGTAAGGGTATTATTAATTAAATAACCATTTCACTAGAACATATACTAAAACAAACAGTTGTATTTCCATTAATTTCTTTCTAAATATCTTTAATAATTGTATACTCCAATTACATAAAATCCTAAAAAGTCGTGTTTAAGAAATTTATCTCCTAATCAATCTTAAACTCAAAAACCTAAGATGGTACCCATAGCTTTTTAAATTAATGATAACACATATGATTGTAAAATATAACAAAACCATTATATGTTTCATTATTTTTATAACAAAATAACATCTATAAATATAATTATATAATTTAATTCATGATTCCAAATAGATAAATACTTCATCCATTATATTTAATACAAATATGTTGTCTAGGGAATATCCTTTAGTATAATGCTTTTACTCATATAATTCCTAGTATCTGCACATATGATAAAGTAAAATATAA
This sequence comes from Viscum album, assembly GCA_963277665.1. Classification (NCBI taxonomy): domain Eukaryota; kingdom Viridiplantae; phylum Streptophyta; class Magnoliopsida; order Santalales; family Viscaceae; genus Viscum; species Viscum album. The sequence goes on along the minus strand of OY728125.1, from coordinate 1,463,042,666 downwards.
TTGTATTCCCATGATGAATTTTTTTACCTCCATCATACCCTTCAGTTTTACATAGAAATTGATTTATTTATTCCCTTGTTTTACACACATAAAACACTTTACCATTGATTTGATACACATTAATGGGTGTATATTTCCTCATTTTTTGACATTAATGAAATTGATATTTATTTCCTCAGTTGTCTCCCCCACTAAAGATCTCAATGAACATCATCTTTATCTTATTTTGTGTGTTTCAGAGTTGGTCAAGATATTTGTTATTAATCATATTTTAGATGAAATAAAACTGATTAATCCTTTTAGCTTTTACTCCTTCTATCATCCCATTTGGTTTCTCTGATTTACCACACTGTGTTTATTGTTCAATCTTATGATGATTCATTTTTGTTATATAAAATAATTAAAAATGTAAACCAGTGAGAAACATAAAACATAGTAAGAAAACCATATAATCATTTATAGGATGTCTAAATCATGGAATATTTTTAATCTAGGAAAATTTATTTTTAATCAATTTTTTTCATAGTAAGATTCTATTAAAATCCATTATAATGGTATGTAATTAATATATGAATTATACAAATCATACCCCTCTATAGAATCAAACCTGATGCACAATAAGGCTCATTTTTAATGAGGCGATTCATTATTGAATCCTGATGTGCCTTTTTTATAGTTATTACAACTTGGTAAATTTATGAAATAACAACATACACTTGTAGTATCCATATAAAATTTTATTTATATAAAAATGATATCTCTACCATTCCAAAACCTTATTATTTTCCTTTTTACTTATCTTTAATGTATTTCATAATGATACTTTCAATGATATTTGATTTTCTTAATCTAGTTACCAGGTTTTCTAATAAACATCATATGATTCCAATAATAATTACCCCGACCACATCTTCTTAGAGATAGTTACTACTTCATTACATTTTCATATGGAACAATGAATAACATATTTAATGACAAAATATGATAGTATTCATGGTATATTAGATACATACATGATTCTCATATTATTTTTGAATAAAAATATTAAAACATATTTCTTTTTCAGAATCTCATTATTCACTCTAGGATATTATTATATATATTTCAGATACAATTACAATATTCAATGGAAACAATAAAAATAAATGTGATCTCAATTTCTCATTATGGGATATTTATAATGGAATATATAATAATCAATAAACATAATCTACTTATAATGGTTTGTAACTACAATATATTCCATTTAAATAATATTAATGCAATTATTATATAGGTCATAATCAATGTGGAATGTTTAATAATAGAAAACAAATTCCATTTAATCAACTAACTGATATAGAAATGAATCCATAGATAATGTCATTATGAAATTCTCATAGATTATGATAACTAACATCTGGATGAATAAAATTATAAATTATTGGATGTCATGATATTTAGAATCAATATACCACTAATTTCAAGGAATTTAACATGATAGTTTAAAACATATGGATATGTATACACCAACAACCAATTTTGTTATGGATAAACAACTGATTCATCTCATAATACTTTGGATGCATCAAGGGGATATCCATAAGGGGGCACGACCCATCATATACAATGGACAATGAATCTACTATATCTACTAGATTTACTAAACCTGGGTGTATCCTGCCTTCTGTGTCACCACCAGAAAGCTCCACATCACCCATTTCCGTGTTACCAACTCTCAGCTCCAATTCGATTTTCAAATACCACCACAGTATAATGTCAGCCGTCCTTCGACATTACGGTTCATTGCATCCATCTTCTTCCTCCCGAATTCCCTAGGGGTTTGCCTCACTTTCACTTCAATTTTCTCAACGTCTCCTTTCTAGCTATGGCCATCAACAAATGCTACCTATGATTCCATTCGTGCTCACCTTCCCCATGACCACCCAGCAGTTTCTTGTCGACTTCTACATCTATTTTTCCATCATTTCCATTCCACGTTTGACTGTCAACACCTACAACGATTCATTATTCCTCTACTATTATTGAAGCCCCTTAAACGCCTATACCTTACACCGATTATTCCCTATGACCACTACCCGAGCCCCCAATACTTATTGCTCCCACTTTTCTTCCACTCCACTACCATTTCTTGAAAATCTACGACTTCCTACTTCTCGGTCTACTCTCAATCGAAAATATATTTCACATACAACATGTTGCTGCCTGTGATTCAATCAATGTAATTATGTAACCCTACCTCCATCAACACTATAAGCCACTCTCGGAAACCCTCAGCACAACGTCCAATTTTCATTCGGTTTGATTTATTTCTTTCAATTTATTCTCTTCAACATGATTCGTTGATACAAACAAGGTTTTCATGGAAATATTTTTCTTAATCATGAAAATACGACATTGCATTCAGATCCATGCTCGAGTGGACCTTCGAACGTCGGTGGCTCATTTCATTGATTAGGTTTTTTATTTCTTCAATTAGATATTCTTGAATGAAAATTATGTTTTTGATTCTAGGTTCATAGTTTTTGATTTCAATATCTGTTTCGACTTTTATGTGGGCGGCTCATATTCAATCTGTACACTCACATCCATTTTCCATTTGTGTGGAAATTCTACTAATTTTTTTCATAATGTGAGTCCTATTAATTTCTATTGAATTTTATGTCTATATTTCTTATTCTTGTAATGTTATGTGTATATTTATTATTGGATGCACGTTCTTCCAAATGAAATTTTATTAACGACTTTTACATTGATTCTAGATTGCATTATCAATATGATGCTGCCCAATGATCTTACATTTCTTCTTCAATTTTGGTTTCTTTATTAGCATCTCCAATTATTAAATGAATTGTTCACAATGATTCATGGCAATCTTTCATCTAGTACTGATTCTACATTTCATTATCATTATTATTGTGCACAGTGAAAATTACGGTTAAATTTCCCAAATTGACTATTAAATATAATGAAAACCATTACAAACATTCCATGAACATCAACCTCTAAAGATTCAATTTTTCATATGATATTACTAATGAATTAATTCCAAAAAAGTTGTTAGTTCTCTATTCTGTTCACCTTAAAATTATGTATCTATGATGTTTATTTTGGTATATATATACATTAAAACTTACAAAATTACAGTTTTGACATATATTGTGAATTATTCAATTACATCTATTCATCTATCTTGTACTCAAATAAGTGGATTGTGGCCAACAAATGGAATCACACATGGAGACACACACATGTCATTAACACCATTAACTATCAATGGTTAGTTCTATCAAATTTTCATTTCTGAAGCTATATATTGATAACTACATTACAGAATAACACAAATTATTCATATCAAACATATTCTATGTCGACAGTGCCTCCAGAATTAGTAGTCGAGACAACAATCTCTATAAGATCAAACTATAAAAATAAAAGACTACATGCTTACGGAGAAAATCCACTTACATTATATAAGTATGATGTCAATGTTCTTATAAATTAATTATAGATTTTAGTGTAATTAACATTTTTTGAATAACATATAGATTTGTAGTGGATATCAGTGTTTTAATTTTCACTCTAAGATCGATTTCAGATTGCAATTTTTATTAACTATTTTGTTTATGCATTTCCTGTATAAAATATTTGGGAAATTGAGGACTCTAAACACCAAGGATTCTTCAGTTTTAATGAGTTTGTTATAGAAATGTAGGTTGCACCATTGTTCCTTCAAAGCATTTTTCATCATTCATTTTATTTAATGGTTTAATACATTCCTAGGTTGTATATTATACGTTTCCACCAGCTGATTTCTTTTGCACAATGATGACATGAATTGACAACAAATCTCTTTAGTTTTGTAGGAAAGAAAATTAATTTTTCTCAAATTTCTTCTTCAATTAGAATTTTTGTCTTATCGTTGATTAATTTATGGTTATAAACATTTTCCCTATAAATTTATGTTAGACACATAATGAATTATCTTAATTTTATATATCATTCAATTCATTTCTTCACTTTTCCTAATAATCAGATTATCTTATTTAATAACCTAACCACATCATCAAATGAACATTATATGTTGATTTGAAAGCTAATTTATTCCCATTCCATACCATGTGGCATAGAGACTTTGAAGCCTCCACTAATGGAAGTTGCTGATCCACTCACCACGGTGAAGGTAAACACATTAACGAGCTATGATAAATCTCTTTTCAATGGTTAGTTTCTAATCACTCAAAAATTAACTGGTTATATTAGTTTCATGACTATAAAAAATTAAATTTTTCGGGACTGTAGGGTCTAAGCCATTATACATTTAGAATAATGGTTTACGTCAAAACATCCAAAGATGGTAAAGTAGGAACTTGTAATTACAACTGGATGTAAAGGATCATAGTTTCTTATTTTTTATGTTTTTTTAGATACCACTAGACATACATACATCAATAATTGATGGGTTGAAAATATTGTACATTAGAAAGCTTAATCCACTTAAAGTTTCCTATCATTTTAATGATTTCAGATCTCCCATATTGGTAAGAAGATTGAACAATACTAAATAATATTCTCTCCCCTCCTAAATTCATTCATTTTCAGGTTGGCTATATTGTGCCAAGGTTTCAAATTAAATGTGGTACAAGTTTATACTTGTAGAAAAATAGTGATTTTTATGCGAATCCAATGGTTAGGTTTCTCGGTTAGTATTCAATTGGAAAAACAACATATATAAAACACTTGATTAAGAGTGATTACCTGGGTAAGAAAGCTCCTTTTCCACATTTTTTTGGGTTTCTTCATTTTTAAATAATGATTAATTATAAGGGTAAAATTTTGTGTTTCATTCTTTCTTTTAATAGGAGTGCACATTGGAATAGTGCCTACCACTAATCGATTTGTTCTTTTTATGGTATCATGATTGTTATTCGTTCAAGTAGTTTAATGGGGTCTCATTTTTCTGAATCATTTTTCCTTTCATGTATTTTTATGATATTTATCAATTATTAAATTTGTTATATTTCTTAAAGATATAAATTTTTATGATTTCTTGATCAGAGTGGGTATGTTTAGTTAATGAAACCAATTAATGAATATGAAAGGCTTCATACATTTGAATGAAATTCTTTTAGTACACATTTCCCCTCTTAATAAGAAAAAACATCAAGAATTTAATATTCGATAAACATAATTTCAATATAAATTCTACATAATATTATATGTATAATTTAAGCACCAAAAAACATATCATGACTGATTTTCATAGAAACAAAAATGTGAATGTATCATGATGACATCGTGTCAAAACTAAAAATATAGACTATGAAAAATCACGAAAATCTAAATGTACACTCATAGACATTTGGAATAATTATCATAGTGACAAAACTAAACATTTAAAATATGTTTATTCTTTATTGGATCATCTTTATCAAAACCCTTTTTATATTCTCATCATTTCTAATGACATGACACTAATTTAATTTACTGAAATAGAGTAATGTATTTCAAATTATACACATTTTTAAATTATAAAGAAACACATTTTACAAGAAAATAGTGGGAAGCATGATGTTATTGTCTTCTACCGGACCAAATGCTTGTAGTGAGTTTATCGGTAGATTCATGGAGAATGCAAAGGGATAACATATCTTGGATGAAAATTGTATTATTATATACTTTAAAGTTTAAAAAATTATGGTTTATTTTACAATAAAGAAGAAAGTCCAAACCCGTTTGTTTTTAACAATGATTATGATAGGGACCCTGATGACTTTATGAAGTTGGTTATCTATTTTTTGTTAAAATTGAGTTCAATTTCAGCCATTTATAAATATTGGAAGAGTTTTATCACACTTCTAGTCCTATCCAGTTCAATTTATCTAATCCCCTTATTTTACTTCAAATTCTTGGTGAGCGGGTGAATGTTGTGGAGACCAGGAATCCCAAACAACTGAATTTTATCGTTGCTCTTGTCTTCCCTTGTAGAGAGAGAACCACAATGGCTATTCATGTGGAATATCACAAACTCTTTCGTGCTCTACGACAATTTGTTAAAATATAGAATCCTCTTTGGAGAACATGCACATATCTTATTTTCATGGAAAACAATGCTATTGGACAGAAAGGTGGGGTACAGGATTAGTCGAGGGCCTTGATTATACTGTTCAGCGAATATTTTTTTGAAGCAAGATTCAGGGCATTGATATTGACCTTTTTGTTCCACGTCTTACAGCCAAGGAAGGTGGTCCTGAAATATGTTCTGAAATGATCATTAGATCCCCCTCCATTCTTATTACTGAGCCCGAGGTTGATGATTTTGTAAAATTGATGTTGAATCAATCAAACTGTTGGATTCCCATTCAACCAATGAAATCTATAAGGTAAACTCTTGTCTCTTTTTTTAACTAAACTGTTTAATCTAAATTTTACTTATATTTGATTGAACCACCAATAATTACTACTCTATTGAAGAGAATCAGTCCATTAAAATAGTATTTGTCATAGAAGTTGAATTAGTGTCAATTAGTTCTTGAATTCCTTGGCTTTAGCAAAGGAGGAGCTGCTTTACTTTTCTAGGACAATAAATCTGTTACAATGTTTAAAAGTCGGATTTCTGTTGAAAAAGTTGGTAGCAGGGTGATGTTGTTTTTACAAAGGTTTGAGGCCTAAATCATTCAATAGGCTAGGAGTATTATTGAGATTCATACATATTTTTAGCACAATGTCAAATTAAACAGATTTCAGAAATAATAGTTGGAGAGATTGTAAAATTAATGATTTTCATTATTTTTTTCTTTTTTGTTAACTATGTTTTTTTATTGCAGTTATAAGAAGATTGGATTTCCCATTTTACCATTGGGTTTTAATTCATCATTATACATATTTTTGGAATTAACAAGAAACAGGTGAACTACCACCCAATTACAGAATTAGTAGCAGAAATATGAATGTGATAATTATCACATGTAAGTTCAATATGGAGTTATAAAACAAGATTTGTAATTAACCATTAATATCAGGTTTAAAAAATATCAATACTTTGTGCTGGCTCAAAATTTTCATTTTCACGAGACATTTGTGAGGCATGGTGAGTGTTAATCAGGTGAAAGATCAATCCCTAACTCGAATTCTAGATGATGAGATCCTACAATATTACATTGAATTCCACCACAATAACTCATCAGATGATGATGTATATAAGTCAATCCCTCTGAAAAACCACTTGATGTAGTAGAAATGGTATGTAATAATTCACAACCAATTTTTCTATTATTTATTTTATGGTATTTCATTATGTAATTTGATGTCATAACATGTATGGTACATATAGAATGATCTTAACATGACCTCTTATATATAGATTTCTACAAAGAAAATGTGGAAATACGTCAAATGAAAGTATTGTTTTCTTGGTACCATTATAAAGTTCACATGATTTCTTTCTGCAATCAATTGATAATCGATAAGATGTCTTCATGATCTTCTTAATTAATTATATGATTTTTAAGTTCTCAATGTGAAATTATCATATCAACACCCACCCACCTACCCAATAATTGATTTTTCTTATGCATTGTCCCAGTTTCATTTACAAATTCATCAAGATTTCATGTTTTCCCCTTCCAATGTTGCATATTTTGTAACATATATAATTTATCATAGTAGTGTTTTTTTGACCTTGTACTAAGTAAAACTTTCATATGGACCTTTAAATATATTATGTGTATTGATCTTAGTTGTTCAATAGTGTTTAATTCTTTTTTTTGTTACATTAATCAATGGGTATCGAGAGCTAGAATGTTGACATTATATAACGCTTCTTTGTATTATGTTTATTCAACCTTGTTGTTTCATAGTGTTTAATTTTTCAATTTTTTTCTGGGTAAATTAAAATATGGTTTTCAATATTAAGATTGATGATGAATACATGATGAAAGAACTAGTATATTCTCAGTTATTTGAAGAATCTATCAGTGAGAGAAACTCAGGTTGAGTATCTTCTTTGAAGAAATGTCTATGGACATCAGCTAATGATGCAATTTTAATGGATTATGTTTGTAGGCACGGTAATGGAAATTGGAATGCTGTCCAAAATCACTCGGGGATTCGTCGTTCTGGGAAAATCTATCACCTGTGGTGGGAAAATCCTCTAAGACCATATTTGAAGAAGGTTGCATTCACCTTAGAATAAGAACATCACATAATCGAGAAACATGCTAAGCTGGGAAATAAATGTCCTTGGATTGCTATAGAGGTATTATTTCTTATCTCATCTTAATTACTCTATCGTTGAACCAAAAATAAATTTTTTTCTTGATTACTTATGTATGCATCGATTAACTACAATTGAATCTTATTTTCATCTATTATTATCGCTATTATTTATTGGAGAATTAATCAGTACCACAATTTTTGAGTTTGATACTGTCCAGTATACTCTTAATTTTCAGAACATTCAATTCAATTACTGATAAATTGTTCTTTATAATTTTTAGATTGATTTTTCATAAATAAATATTCATTAATATTTAGGAATCTATATAATTAAATTTTCATTTACAGAGTTCATTTTATGGACAATGAAGCTTATGAGATGTTGCAACGACCCATTGTTCATAGAACACCTCTCAAAAATCACATAGCTGAATTTTTTTTACAAACATGCAGTTCATAGACTATTGTAAAATTTTATATTGGGTTATGACATTTTTTACTCAATTTAATCCCCTGGCCTTAATGGTAAAGAAGAAAAACTTATATGAATTTTGAAATGATTTTAAAATATCATCCAACAACAAAATCTGATTTTCCTATATTTCTTCTATGTTCAACTATTATTTTTTTGTATATAGATTTCCCCCCCATCTATTATATTTATATGCACCAATACTATATGATTACAAATAAATAAAAATCATTATTTCTAGGTAAAATTTACAAATAGTATTCAATTTTCAATGAAAACCCATTAATTTAATATGTCGTGTGTACACATGGGTGACAACTAGTTCCTCTTAAAAAGGGGTTGAAACATCATCTAAATAAACATTCATATTGAATGATTCTCATAATAAATGTTCATACTCACCCTAACTGAATAAACCTAACTAGAAACCATCAACATTAATAAGGAGAATGGAAATAAAATTGTGCAAACTCAGAAAAAATGATCACAAACCATCCCATTTAATAATAAGGATCGTATCAATACAATATATTTATATTGTATCATATTTTCAATAAAGGTTTGGTGTCATTAATAAAAATAAATAATATAAAAATGTTATTTAAAACATTCTTGGGGAAAATAACATTTTGACATTGGATGTAGTTTGCAAACTAAAATTCAAAAAAAAATTGAAATTATTTTTCTTTTAAAAATAATATTATAATATTATAAATTAATCTTTAAAACATTGAGTTGTTTTAATGGATGAAGATTACATTCATCACATACATGTTAAAATAAATGTTCCTTTTATATTTTTGTTAAAATCCAAATAAGCACTGTTTGGAAAAAACTGATTTATTTATAAACATTTTGATATATGAAAAAATGGGTAAAATTTTATTTTGACCGATCATTATGAGAGTTCCTAAAAAAATTTCAATGCATTTTTAGAAAATATGGAATTTGATGAAAAATTCTTTTTGATCAAAGAGAGAAATATTCTCCAATTTTATTAAAACTACATCTCTGTTATATTAAGTATGAAAGATAGTAAAATTAAAATATTACTTAAATGGTTTCAAAATAAATAGTATATAATAAATTTAAATTGGTTTACTATTAAAAAAATCAAATAATTTTCTTTTGGTAATATTCATAGATAAACAATCCCTAATAAAAATTAGATTATGTTATGAACCATTAAAAATGTCATAACATTAAACAAATAATTAATCAATGAATATAATATTAGGAAAAAATGTAAGTACAAATAAAATAACTTGAAATATAATAAAATATATTCCAAATTATATATATATTATGTTATAATGTCATAGACATTAGAAATTTAATATAACCTAATAAAACAAATTGAGATATAAAATTAGTCACCACCTTGTAATTTTCAATTAAAATAACCTAATGAAATTATAAAAAATGAAACATAAAATAACATTAATTATGATAATTCAAGTTATTTCATATAAATAGGGAAATATTTACACCATATAATTTAAATATATTGTACCGTATCATAATATCCCTCATTAAAATGAAATTGAGTTAAATTCCATTAACGGGTGCTTAATTTTAGTTGGAAATGATTTAACCACATATATAGTGGATTTTAACATATTATTAATTTTTAATAGAACCATATTCATATTTATAATATCATATATGATCCCCTTATATAATTTTACAACTGATTTGTTAATAATATTTCATTATTTTATTTATTTTGGTTTTTAATTTCCTTGTGTTCTGATGCAGGTTTTGTCATGAATGTTCTAGTTGTTGATCATGTTATATTGTTACATACTCTACATAATTATTCAAATGTTATAAATTTTTTTATTATATTAATTTTAGAATCATTATTAAAATTTAATAATATAGATTGGATCACATCTCATTGTGGAGAGAGTTGAATGTACGTACAATCAAGAGACGTTATCTTATTCTAAATGGGTAAAAGTGTGAAAAAGTTGTTGATATATTAATTATTTATATTTAATATATTTTGAGATATATAAGATATATTCTATAAATTATTCATTATTACATTTGATTTAAACATAATGTTAAAAAACATAGCTATGTGGGGGCAGTCCACCTGACACATGAGTGTTGTTATCATATTTTAAAAAGAACAGAATTTTGAAATAAATATGTTGTATTAGTCTTAATAATTTATAATAATATCAATTATAATATATAAATGTTTCAAATCCTTAATTATATCTATAAATGAAAAGTGGGGATATAAATATAATTTTATCGGTTCGGGAGGCAGTAGTCCACCGTAGAGACAATCTATAGTTTTATTTCCCTTTTTATGGAAGAGGAAATGGATATATGTAATGGCTTTGTTTTGGAAGCATCCCAGAGGCTCCCCGTATCCGGTTGGTCAAATGACCTCAAACACATTTCCACTAACACCAGATGTTTCTGACTAGCAGAGAGGGCCTTGGGTGTGATAGTGGAGAAACAATTCCTTATTGAAAGAGTAACTTAGCAGAAGAAAAGCAGATATACAATAGTGAAAGTAGTAATAATTTAAAACAATAAGAAACAATGGAAAACTGAAGAATCAGATATCTGGATCATATATATAATGATGCATGATACATATATCTAGTAAATCATACAAACATGTCACAATGATGAAAATATAGTATTAAAACAAAGAAAAAAATAGTAAACAACTCCACAGCATCACAAGCCAATGCTTGGTCCCGTGCTCTATAGCTCCAATGTAGTAAAGTACCAGATGTTGAAGTGTGATTGAACTTATCTGTACCAGCATCAATATAATCTTTTGGGGCACAAAACATGACCCAAAAAGGGTGTGGGACTAAATTCTAGTAGGAATCCACCAAGGTATCTGTTCTTAACAGTCAGTGAATATTTATGGTAGTCAATAAACAAAAGAAGCAGTAAATAAATATTTACTCAAAAATAATAATTCTAGAGTTTGAAAGCATTAATCTCTATATAAAACGTAAATAGATAATAACAAATAGGTAACTCTCTGGGATGTTCTCAAAGCCTATCCCCTCTTATCCTACCTAGCATACACAAGTAACCCTCTAGGAATTACACATTGTCTAACAACTCAGTTTCGTCTTTAGAATGGACTATCTAGGAAATCACTCACCGTCAATTCCCCCTATTTTCATGGTATCAGTAACTAAAAGGTGCTCTAGGGAATCACTTCCATCAAATTCTTCCTATGGCCCGTGTCGTGGAACTATAAACACTCTTAAAAGATCTTATGTAGATTCCCCTTATAGTATTGTATCATAAAAAATATAACAGACACTCTTGAGAACCCCATATGTTTATTCTTCCTATGGTCCACAACACTAGGTTTTCTAAGCCATGTGTAATTTAAACAAGCATTAAAATGTGATAAACCCAAAGTAAACCTCAATAACATCTTGGATAACCTATCTCTAACATAATAGCATGTCAGATAAACACTCCATACTATAAATCTAGGCATGGAAAGTAAACAACATCCTAACAGATAAAATAGAACAAATGGTCAAAACAAGAAAACATGCATGTGTAAAAACATCCAAAGCATAGAAATTAAACCTATTCACATTCAATTAACCTATATTCTAGCATATAAACATAGAAGGAAATTAACGTGTCTAATATAGAAAACACACAATCCCCATTTCTAGGGTATTGGTCAATTTTGCATATATAACTCAATGAAATTCCACGGAAAGGCACAAACCACCTACCTCGGTGTTGTAGGATCGTTATACATGATCCTAAAGCCTTGAATCACCCAAGAAAACTGTAGATATAAAAAAATTCTCAAAAAACTCAACCGAGTATAACTCTTAAAAGAAGATGAATCCATAAACGAAGCTCTAGTAGAAGAATGAGCTTACTGAGGCAATCCCAATGCAATCAATGATGATAGAATCCGAGAACATGTACTTGATTGGGATCTTAGAGAAGGATCGTAGTCGTACCCTCGCTCGGGGATGAACCAGACCTAGAAGAAGGTATTTCTACCAATTAGACGCGTCCTTAGTGTTCTTAGTGAACAAAATACCCAGCGTGTACTTTATATGTACACGACATGTACATTACCTCACTGGAACCTACATTAAGTGGTCTTCAGGTCACCACACATGGTCGTGTTCTTGACCTCTACACGACTAGCACCCAGCTACCCGCGGTAACTAAGTACAGGGTGTGTACTTATAAAGTAAATGACATGTACATCAAAAATTTTCAAATACTCTTATTTTTATCAAAAACACAAGAAAAAGAAAAACATACCTGAAAAGAAGATTTGGGTTCTTAAAAAGATCCACCCTTAATGATATTTTCATTGAATTTCCCTTGCAAGGCGGCGTAGAAGAAGAATTATCAAACAGCTCTAGCCACTATGATCATACACCGGCCTCACACTCCTAGGTCTTGTCATGTACCCACCTGTGATTCCATAGCACTCTTACCAGAGGAATAGACTGGCCATGGAGTACCTTTGTAATGTGATAAAAAATTTCGATAGGATGCTCCTCGAATGAGGCCTCCATATCTAACTCAAAATCCTCGAGATTAAAAACATTAGATGGGTCTGAGAAGTAACGTCGGAGTTGAGAATCTTATAAGTCATTATGCATAACCCGATACCTATGAGGTAACTAAAACATATTGGAAACTGGCCCAACTCTCTCCAATACCTCAAACAGCCCGACATACCTTGACAAAAACTTACTGTATCTCACAATCCTCTTATTCCCCAATGTCGGTGTGACATTTAGGAAATCCCAATCCCTATCCTCAAACTCCATAGGTTATTTTCATTGATCAACATAAGACTTCTTTCGACACTGTGCAGTAAACATCCACATCTGAATCAACTCTATCTGCTCGACAATCTCCGGGACAAGACGAGGTCCCAAAAAAACTGAAACTTTTTCCTCCATCCAACATAATTGTGATCATCACAGCATACCGTACAAAGCCTCATAAGGTGCAATCTGAATAGTTGTATGAAAACCATTGTTTTAGGTAAACTCTAAAAGATGTATGTGCTTCTCCGAAGAACCTCCAAAATCCACGATGCATGCATGAAGCATGTACTAAATCACCTAAATCGTATGCTCAGACTGGCCATCAATCTGGGGGTAGTAAGATGTACTCAGAAGAACCTATGTACCTCAGGCCTTCTACAATCCCTTCGAGACCGATGAAGTATAACTTCAATCCCTGTCTAAATCAATGTAATGTGGAACCCCATGTAGATGTACAATATCACAAATGTACAACTGTCCCATCTCATGAACACTGAAAGTCTCCTCGATCAGTAAAAAGTTATCAACCACCATGAGTTAGCCAATGAAAACCCAAACAAAATCATTATATCAAGGCGACATCGGCCGACCTATAACGAAATACATCATGACATCATTCCATTTTTAATTAGAAATGGGTAACTGCTGCAAATGCATGGTAGGTCGCTGATGCTCCGCCTTCACCTACCCAAAGGTGGAACACCTCATCACAAAACCAGCTACATATCTCTTCATACCTGGACACCAATACTGATGGTTTGGATCACGATACATCTTAGTGACAACTTGATGAACATACCCAACCGAGGAATGAATATCCCGCATCAACTCCTCATGTATGTCTACTGACAACCATACACACTTATGGAAATTCATGATCTCATCCTCACCTATGGTCCATCCATGAATATGGTCCTACCCTAGCACACATTCCCATAGGAATAGGCCTTTATAATATGATAGCTTCTTCATTATCACTTGACCAATAAAAGTAGAGTTAATATCTATAGAAGAAAGAAATGTTTGCCCCTGTTGATCATGCACCACCAAATGAATCTCAGAGAAAAGAGACATATGATGCCACACACTGATGGCCTCCTAAACAACCGGTATCTAATTCCTCTTGCTCTACACATCAGCTAATGAGTTTCATTTTTTAGGCATATAGGCAATCTCAATTTCTAAGAACTGAAGGTACTCAACCCACCTTCATTGTCTCATATTTAGGTCATGCTGAGTGAATATATACTTTCGACTTTTGAGGACAGTGAGAAATAAAAAATGATCTTTGAGCAGATAATGTCTCTAACAGAGTATGGCATGAACAACTGCAACCAGCTCGTGATCGTGCATTGGGTAATTTCTCTAATGTGGCCTAAACTGCGGACACCCGTACACAATGACTTTTTCTTCCAGCATAAGCACAACTCCTTTCCTGATACCTGATTCATCATTGTACATAGTATATCTCTTTTCCTCCTCTAGAAAAACTAGTATCGGTGATAAATACAACCTCCCTTTTAGCTCCTGAAAGGCTGAATCACAAGAAACCATCCACAAGAACATCTCGCCTTTTTTTCAGACCCGTCAGTGGAATTGCTAAGTGTGAATAGTCCTGTATGAAATGTTTGTAGTATCTATCCAGCCCTAGAAAAATCTGTACCTTATATAAGTTCTTCTTCTACTACCAGGAAACTACTACTCTCACTTTCATTGGGTCTACTGATACTCCTATATCCAAGATAACAAGACCCTAGAAGTGAATATGATCCATCGAAAAGTGGCATTTGGAGAGCATAGAATAAATCTGATGCTCTCTCAGTGTATTCAGAATGATTTAAAGATGGGAATCAAGGTTGTGTCTAGTGTGAGAGTACACTAAGATATCATCTATGAAAACCACCACGAATGAATCCATGTATGTATGGAACACTCAGTTCATCAGGGCCATAAAAAATGCAGCCCCGTTCATTAGATCGAACGGCATAACCACATACTCATGTAGACAATACCTGCTCTAGAAGGTTTTAAGAGGTATATGAGATGGTATAATGTGAAAATGAGGAAAAATGGACCTCATGGCAATCTTCGAAAACACATGGGCTCCTAGAAGCTGGTTAAAGAGACCATTAATCCCAGTCAATGGATATCAGTTCTTGACTGTCAACTGGTTCATCATCTGATAATCCACAAAATTCTTGAGGGTAACATCCACCTTTATCATGATAGGAATGGTGAACCCCAAGGATAAGTACATGGTCGGATAAAACCCATTTCCTGAAACTCTTCCAATTTCCTCTTGAGCTCCAGTAACTCTGGTGTAGCCATCATGTAAGGAGTAATAGACACCATCACAACTCCTGGCATGTGCTCAATAAAAAATTCTACATCTCGCTCTGGAGGAAATCCTGAAATTTCCTCTAGAAAGACATCCTTGAAATGATCAAACACCAGAGGAATGTCCATCTGAGAAGTCCCTTGGTCATCCAGATAAAGACCAGAAATTTAGTCTATAACTCCTCATAACCCATGATGCTTGGGTCCTTCTTTACTTGCCCAAACATACCATTCACCCTTATAAAGAAATGATCATCCCTCTGGTGATTTGAAACTCACCCTATGATGATAGAAATCGACAATAGCCTCGAAGTGAAATAACCAGTCCATTCCATGAATGACATCATATCATGTCATCTCATAGACAAAAAGGTCCCATAAAAATTGACACCCACCAACCACAAGAGGGCACTCCTTGCACTGTCCTACACTATCTGTTCTTATCACCAGCAGTGTGTCCAATGTCAATACAACTGCAGGAGTAAAGATATAGATCCCAAGGCTCTCCATAACAATGACAGATATAAAACTATGGGAACACCCTGTATCGAATATAGTATAAGCTAAAAATGAGGAAACTATGATTGTACCTAAAATTGTAGAGGGTCCTGGATCCTTCTCTAGTGGGGTCTTCTCCACAATAAAAATCTGACCTGCACCTCGATCCTATGACCTTACCTGACCACCCTAAGCTGATCCACCATATATTTTCTGAAATCTTGGTGATTAACTACCACATTCGCGACCTCAACCTAGGCCTGCATGGCCGAACGTATTCTAGTTCAATGAATGATGAGAAAATGGTGGTGCTGCTACTAAACAAGGAGTCATAGAAGTCCACTTGTCACTAGCTGTAGGTGAGATGGTCTAACAGGAAAGCTGCAGATTACCCATCTTTCCGCAAGATCAACACTCCACTAGATCTCTCGAGCAATGTGGCCTCGTATGCATGCTCTTCCCACATTAGAATCAAACCACTGGCTACCTAAAGAAATATCTCTCCTTTTTGGGTCACCACGTGAATACCCCTTGTGGACCTTCCTACTATTAGTAGGAGGGATACTAACTCCGGATGTCGAACTTCCCTAGCTCACAACTCCAAAATCCCTTATATCGTGCTCTGTGATCTGTGCCTGGTAGATGATAGAAGTGATGGAAGTCAACCTCAAAATGTTCCCCTCCGATCGGATGTTGTGCCTCTGGCCATCCTCAATCATCCTTGCCTAGAATAACTCATCACCTCCTAAAATAGGTGTGAATCACTACAGCTCTGTGAAATGAGACGACTACTCCATGAATGAGGGATTACCCTACTCTAAAATCAAGAACTCTCGGGCATGATATAACCTCAAAGTCTCCAGATTGCAGTAGTCATTAAAGGTATAGTGAAACTCATCCGAAGTCATAACCTACTGGCTTCCTTCCCGTTGGATCACATTCCACCATGTCTTGGTGGAATCCCAAAGAATACACATAGAGTGCTTGACCCTCCTCTCTGGAGGCGTCTCCAAATGCTTGAATATGGAAATCATGGATTCTAACAATGACTATGTAGCTTGTTGTTCTCCATCCCCGATGAATGTGGGAGAATGATGCAGTTGGAAAACCTTAATCAGTTCTGCCATATAAGGGGCAGGATGTGGTACTCCTCAAAAGTTCGGCATGATCCTAAAGAATTTCTCTCAGAACTGTGCATCGGTACCTATGTCTGAATGATATATGATGCCATAACTTGCACAATTAGAGGATCTACTGGTATTCCTTGATTAGTCATATCCGGTGTCAGATCGTTGCACTATAACTGGCGTACAACCAGAGGATGTATTGGTGGAATTCCACTGCAAGGTGAAGAACACACATTATATCAAATACATCTAGGACTGAAAACTAGAAGAGTAAGAATGGAACATGAGAAAGAAAACATTCATGTTTTTTAAAACATGGATACACGGTGTGTATATTTAACTAAAAGGGATGTCACTTTAATCCACTAACATGGGCGTGTACTTCTATGAAAACTGGCCATGTTACACCCCATACACGGTGTGTTGTCCTTACACACATCATGTACTTTAATCCTCTAACCCTGTCTGAGTTCCCTTACACGGCTAAGCCATGTAGTTATCTTAAAACAAGACTACATGGTGTGTTCGTTCCAGATATGTCATGTACTAGAGGAGGTTTACAGACTCAAGTTGTTGGTGACAAGACCATATACACGGATCACACTACACGACGTGTTCGAGATGGACATGACGTTTTATAAGAAGATTATGTCGACCCGTGTTGTTAGTGACATGGATGGATTCTTGGGATTACACTACAAGGCATGTTCATGACTAAAATTACATGAATTAGAGAAGACTCAACATACCTATGTTTCTAGTGACACAGCCGGTTATGCGGTTCTATAACATAGTGTGTGCATCCGGTACATGGGGTGTCCTATAAAATATTTCCAAACCCTGTGCCTCTACCCACATAGGCTGAGACAATTTTAGAGTCTAAACTACATGTACATATGGTACACGACATGTACATAATAAAAATAGTTTCTTCCCGAACAGAAGAATACGTGGTATGTATTCTATATTACACGATGTGTATTTTGGGTTTTCCCGGGATGTAAACCTCAGAAACTACTCTGGAGCCCAAAAAAACACTTAAAGAAACACTAATGTGCCTAATTTTGATCTATGAGGGCCCGTACCCCTAACGAGTCAAAGCTTTAAATCTAATACAAGTCATAAACATGGAAAACAAGGTAATAATTTACCAAATTCTGGTTCATGAGGGCCTATAACACCTCAATGACCAAATATTGGAATTTATTCAAACAAAATATTACACAAACAATGCCCTATAAAACAATAGGTATTTTTTATCAAGGAATCTATCACAACATCATGAATATTTAGCACAACAAGTATCACAACAACATGAAATCGCTAATGCACTCTATATGGCATGGCCAGAATGCATGACATGTGATCCCTAGAATGTACCTATTAGATGAATGATATGGAATACCCTCATCTCATTGTATTTCAATAGAAATATAACCACAATATCTTCAACAATAATAGCAGAAAACATGTGAATCAATCAAGGTGAAATGAAATCAACTGTAAAATTACATAACCATAAACATGCAATAAATGAAATAGATTGGCTTTTCCTTGTACGCTGTTTAGAAACTCCCGGGAAGAGCTTATTACAATGTACCAATTCCTTTATATCCATGCCAATAGGCTCCAAATAGTCAGCCATGAGAAACGAGTTTATATGATACCACATTGTAACATCCTTGTTCCGGAAGCCGCCAAGAGATTCCTCGTAATCGGTTGGTCATAAGGCCTCATGTGCAGTTATCAAAATGCCATATGCTACTGACTAGCCACGGGGGCCACGGTTGTGATAGTGGGGAAAGTATTGCCTCATCGGTATAGTAACATAGTGGAAGAGAAATAGAAATACAATAGTGAAAGCTGTAATAATTTCAAACAATAAGAAACGTGAAAGACTAATGAAATAAATAGGTGGAGCATATATATAGTTATGCATGATACATATTACTAGGAAAGCATCCAAACATGTCACAATACTTAAAATACAGTGAGAAACCAATGTACAAGAATAATAGTAAAAAACTCCACAGCATCGCAAGACAAAGCTTTGTCCCATTCTCTCAAGCTCCAAAGCAATAAAGTACCACAAGTAGAAGTGAGCTTTCCCTTATCTATACCAACAACAATATAAATAGTTTGGGTCCAAAAGCCTGACCCAAATAGTGTGTGGGACTAAATCATAGTAAGAATCCACAAATAGATCTTTCCTAACAGTAGTGAATATATATGGCTGGAAAAAAACAAAAGAAACAGTAAACAAGGAAGTACTCAATAGAAACAATTCCATAGTTTTAGAGAATTCAGCTCCACATACTAAGTAAACTGTTAATCACAGACAAGTAACCCCCTAGGATATCCCCACATCCTATCCCATTTTGTCCTTCCAAGAAAACACAAGAAACCCTCTGGGAAGTACACACAGTCTAACCCCTCTGTCTTACCTTTAGTATAGACTCTTTGGGGATGGACTCGCTATTAATTCCCTATATAGTATTGTATCAGCAACTAATAGTCACTCTAGGGAAGAAAACACACCATATTCCTCATGTGTCCTACATTGACGATATATATACATTCTAAGAAATCACTTAAATCAATTCCCCCCATGGTCTCTCATCGTAACAAATATAACAGACACTGTAGAGAAGCCCTTATGTCTATTCACACAATGGTCCACTGAACCAAGTTCTCACGTCCCTTTGTAAGTCCAACAATCATAGAAATTCAAAGCATACAATGTAAACGTAAAAACTAATTGGATAACCAGTCTACATCATAACAACATGTTAGAGAAACACTCCATCTAACAATACGTGTCATGGAATGTAAACAATAGCCTAACAGGAAAACTAGACCAAACAGTCAAAACAAGAAAACATGCTTCTTCAAAAACATCCAAAGCAAAACAATTGACCCTATTCACATTCAATTCATCTCTATTCAAGAATACATGCATACCCAAAAATTAACAGGGCTAACATAGTAAACATGCAATTCCCCGTTTAAGGGTATTGGGTACTTTTTCACATATAACTAAAAGACTTTCAATGGAAAGGCACAAACCACCTACCTTGGTGTTTTTGTATCATTATACGTGAACCACTAGCCTTGAATCACCTAGTAACACTGTATATCCAGAAAGATATCATAATTCTAATCCATGGAATACTCTTGATAGTGGAAGAATCAGGAAATGATGTTCTTGCAGAAGGAAGAGCTTACCGAGGCGATCCCAACACAATTGACGACTGTTGAATCGAAGAAGAGATGCTCAATCGGGATCTTAGAGAAAGATCACGGTCGTACCATCGCTCTCAAACTAACTAGACCAAGAAAGTGTGTTTTATCCAATTATATGTGACCCCAATGTATTTAATGAAAAATGTAGAACACATGTCATGTACATGCCTTCACTAGCACCTGCATTATGTAGTCTCTAGGTCACCACACATTGTCGTGTGCATGACCACGACATGGCCCGAACCCAGCTACCCGCGGTAACCAAGTACATGGTGTGTACTGCAAAAATTTCTAGAAACTCCACTTTTTCTTAAAAACAAAAGAAAAATAAAAATAAACCTGAAAAAAAGATCCAGGTACTTACAATATAGGTCCTAAATATGAAATATTTATATATATAAATATTTAAAATAACAATGACATTATATAATAAATGTTTGATAATATTTTCATGATGGGTAAAAAGAAAAAAAATAAAAACACTCCATTTAGAATGTTAGGTCTTCTTCACACTACTTTTTTAAGTTTACACCAAAATCCATTCGTGGATGGATTTATTTTAACAAAAGGCTCCTATTATTTTTTTCAGGTGTAATTAAGTTATATGGTTTGGGATTGGTAGATCTATATGGCCTTGTATTTGTGAATATGGGAAGAGAGGACATGGTATTATATAAGTGTGGAAGATGACACAAATGGTATTTTTGAAAAACATCAACAACCACAACATTTTGGAAATTTAAAAAGCCTCCAAAATAGGCTATTCTTTAATGTTAAAGGCATTACATAAAATATGATTTAGTAAAATTGGTTTTGTATATGTTTTCTGTAATTTGTAACATTTATCTTCTCAGTTTAACTCACAGTAAACACATTTTACCTTAACTACAATAATTAACTATGATTATTCAAAATTGTCAAAATAATAAGTTGAACATATTAGATATTATAAATTATTCAGATTCAAAATATAGAATCCATTATTATAAATCCCACACAAATAATTTTAATAATACAATTTAAAATTATACCTACAAACGCGACGGAAATGTGGTTTTTGAGAGGGAAAAATATCAAAAGTATAGAAGGTTTTTATTTCAAATTTAAAACTGAAATTGATTTAAATTACTTAAATAAAATAAAATTTAATTTAATTTTAAATCATATTAATTAAAATAGAATTCAATATATAAAATAACTTTTTAAATTATTTTAACAAATATATTTTTTTCACTATAAATCAGTAATTTTCACTTCACATCGATAAATAAAACATTCACTAGAAATATCAAAAACTCACCGAAAGATAATTTTGACAGAATTGTATAAAATTTAATTTAATTTTAAGAAAACAATTTATACAATTATGAAAATTTATTTTTAAATTATGTTTTCAAATCACAGCAAAATCGTCTTTTTATGAAATAATACTCTTCAAAAAACATTTATTTTTATTTTAAATGAATTTATATTATTTGTAATCCTTAGAAAACCATATATATCATATTTTTTTATTAATGTTCCAAAATTACAATTTAATTACTATGTTATAATGGTCACTATATCACATGTCATTTATATTTAGGGTTTCGTGTTCTATAAGATATCGAAGAGATATAATTTATTTTAAATAAAATTTATCACAATATCTCAAGGTGTTAAATTATCATAAAAGATTGGTGCTACATATCATTTATACTATATAACACTTATTTTTTCATTAAATATCCCATTGTGTTACAACTCATATAATATTAATATTTTTATTTAAAATTAAAACTACAGATGTGATAATAAATTATTTTTCCAAAAAACACACTTTGAAAAGTATACAGTGCTTTTATATCATTAAAAAGACATGTAATTGATTAAAATGGACCCAATTAAAATAATCATAACATAATTGAAATTAATATTATTTTAAAAAATATTAAAATAAATTTATCATTGTAAATAATTTAAATGAAAAGGAAATTTTTAAAAAATATTATAATTTTCTACAATTCGTTGAAGAATTAATATTCTTAGAAAATTCAAAAAGGGTCTCTCTATGAAAATTTTTACTTTTTTATCAAAAAATAATTAATTTAATTTTTTTATGTATTATTTATAAACGTTAAAATATTTATTTTTATTATTTGTCAGAAAAAATGCAATGAAAATCATTTTTAAGTAGAAATGTATTTTCAAAGTATATCATATATTTAGAAATAATTATGTACATTTTTAATAATATATTTTTTATATACATAACCATTTTTATTTATTTTATTTTTTTATTCATAATCATTACAGAAATTTCAATCTATATGTTATAATAATCATTTTTAAAAAATAATATATATAGTATATTGTGGTTCATTAAAACCTTGTGTTTTCATGTAATGAAGCCTATCAAATTACATGAATTTATTTGAATATAATATTTCATAAACTATCATGGTGTTACTTTATATCCCATTTAAATAAAATTTTTCCTCTAAATTTTTTACTTTATTTATTAAATATAGGGATTGACAATTGTAAATTATTTTTTGCAAAACCCATATTAATTGAACAGTTGATAAAACCTAATCATAATAATATTGAAATGAAAAATATGAAGGTAATGTTCAAAATATTAGTACTTGGATTCGAAATTTGATAACACTGGAAGTACGTGAAAATAAGGGAATGGAAGTGAAAAATTAAACCTTATTACTAATAGAAAGTAATAGAGAATATGTTATTGAAATTTTTAAGACCATAAATACATAAATATATGATAAGTGGAAAGACCAATCAGTCTATAGAAATTATTGAAAATGAAAAAAAATCACAATAATTTTACAAAATATGCAGCATTTTCTTGAGAATATATTCCTACTTTATTTCATTCCATTTAATAAGAACAATCTCATCCATATATTCTACTTCAATCAATTATCCCTTACTGTTTTTCACCATGAAATGAATATTCTAGAAGAATTTTTCATGCACAAATTACTAAAATTATCGTTACGTGTTTAATATAATTTATAAAAGTATGGAATTTTATTCCTCATATATCTATATATTCACCAAAACCAAAATGTAGAGCACGATCTAACCAAAATGGATAAATACGAAGAATCATGTTCTAAAACATTAGCAATAATTCCCAAATTTCTTCAAAACCCATTCTATAAATTTTTAACTATAAGGAACCTCCAAAATATATCCATCCAAATTTGAATCCCACTGATTGGAATGATTTGATCTAACATATTTCCTTTATCAACATAAAAATTATATAGAATTAAATTTAATCACTCATAATGTTTAATAAATAATGTACAATCCCGAAAAATTATTGTATTAAATGTCAGTATAAAATAAAATATTCATCCAAAATATAATTAAACATTTATTCAAAAAATATGATATTATCATAGACAAAATCAATTTCCATAAGAATTTCGGGTTTATCCATACATCCCAATATGATCATTAAATAATTCAAAATATAAAATATCATTTTAAAATTCCAAAATATATATATGTAAATAGGTGTTCGATGATCAAAATAACATAAAAATCACTGAAGGATAAAAAAGAATATTTTTGTATATGATTTATTCATAATAAATCCATCACGAAATTGAATACATATGAGTAGAGGATATATTTATCAAGATTATCATATTTTAACATAACTATCATGAGTGCTTAAGATTTATCTTAGTCGGTTTTATTTAGATATTGATGTGTATTTTAATCCTTATTAACTCTATTATTTGGAAATTCATTCGAATAGTTCATAAATTAATTGAATCTATATAAATGAATTGTTGGTTATGTATTTTATTGAACCCTATATACTTTCAATTTATTGATCAGATTATTCATCTTACTTGAACAATATTTTGACTGATGGACAGGATACCTAAAATTGAAACTTTTCTATTCAGCTCTAATTCATTCACTTGAGTTCCCCTTCCATCATTTTTATGAAGTAAAAGGTTTGAAAATTGTCTTCCTTCAATGTGATATTCTACTAGAGATTAAAAGAATCATCATCATCTTATTCTTATATCCAAGACAATGAGGTTTTCCACTTTCAAATTCCTATTTGTGTCCACATCAAATGATTTCTTCAGATATACCAGTGTCCCTTGTAGCTAGTTACTTTAGATGAATTGGTTTTAATCATCTGTATAATTTAACTTTTTTTAGTAAGGATGATTAAAATAGTATTATACCTTTCTATCCCTATAAAATATTCCTCATATCTACCAATTGATTCATCATAATTCTAATTATGAACAAGGATGTCTTTTACAATTTTATACATAAACTAATAATGAATTAGTTATAGATAAATAACCCCTTATAATTATTCAATTCTATAGTCATTTTGATGGAATTATTCTATATGGAAATAATATCTCTCCATCTTAGAGAAAGAATATAAAATTAATCCGCGACTGAGTCTAAACTGTCAAAACTCTAAAAAATAAAGTGTTTTGTTTATTTTATGGTATGGGTTGAACAGAAAAGTTTCAGCCTCAATTGAAAGAATATAGATTTTCTTATTCTTCATAAAAAATTAATATCTTCTTGAAAGAATAGCTATGAATACATCCAGGTTGTGAATTTCATCAATAATAAAATAAACAAATAAACAGTAGTAGTTTCAACAGTACAATGGTGAAATGTATATCCTCACTGTGTAGACTCTATAGTAAATAAACTAGTTATTTGTATTTTGTTGTATTTTTGTTAAATCATTTAACAAAATTGCAGTTGTATGTATTGTATGTATCTCAAACATATATCATCTATTGAAATAAAAAATATTCGATACAAATATATAAATACACAGCATTCCATCTACCGAGAAATCCAAAAATGTCTCCTTGTAAAGAGAATATATTCTAACTAAAATCATTTCTGATAGTCAAAAAATTTCATTGAAATATTAGTTATTCATTGTATTGAATATTATTAATTAATTTGATCAAAAATATCCTTAGAATCAGTCATAAAACCCTTTGGAATGTATATTTTCTTCTATCAAGGACAAAGTATAGATATCAGATAAAATCACGTATTTAATAACTCCATAATTGAATAGAAAAATGTTGGGTTACTTCAAGTAAAAAAACTCCAAATGTAGGGTTGAAAATATAGGGTTTATCATAAAAGTAGGATTAGTATACCAGATGTTTGTTCCCACAGACATATGCTTTATTCCGAAAGTATGTTCTTGATCCATACATTCTGTTTTGTCAGATGTATGGTTCTATCCAATCATAAGGTTCTTCACCCAAAATATCCCAATATTATAGGGTTTATGATCTATATGTGCTTTTCCAAATGTTGGTTTCAATCTTTACAGTACAGTTACATAGGTAGGGTAAGAAGAGTATTTCCATAATACAATAAACACGGTCAAAATACATTATTGAATATTACCCATAGATCAAGGACATTAAATGTACTTATAGATTAAATATTTGAATGAATATTAATTTCCTGAAATTCACATAAATTAATATAATCTAGAATATAAATAAGGGTATTTTTTTGAATAAAAATCAATATGATTAATTATAGTATATTTAGACAATACATGACCAATATTTTCCTTCTTTTTAATGATCACCAAAATAATAAAATATATTAAAAAATATATAGGATTTGTAATATGTAATGAAATAATATTTTTAAATAAATAATGATTTTTTCAAAACTATTTTTTTTAGAATATTATTTTGATGAAATAAAAATACATGCTTTCAATTCAAAAATATTATTGTTTAAAATATTTGTCCCTGTTTTTGTGAGATAAAAAAATTAAACAAATGGAAAACAAATAAAACCCATTAAATTTGTCACATAACATTAAATGTATGTTATATTAGATTGTATAGAAAAATAATACATATTTTATGGCAGTATAACTGAACAGAAATAAAAATAAACATGTAGAAAATAATAAATTTAAATATTAATTATAAATAATGATATTTTTATTGAAAAATATTTTCCATGATTACAAGAGTAATGATGGTTAATAAATATTTAAATTAAGGGCTGGTTGTCTTTGAATTGTTGGTTTCAGAAGGGGTTTCTAGTTCTGGTGAATCCTGAGCTTCCTAAATACATCTAGTAAAAATTCCATCTATCTATGTAATTTTTTTAATATTTTCATGAAGAATTCATATCAAATATATTGATCCTTGTCATACATTTAGAAACAAAATCAGATTTACTTTCAAAAATTCATTCAAGGATTCCCTAGTTTGTATAAATTTTGAAATCTTATTACTGAATTGATTGATAAGTAATATGATCCCTGGTTTACATGATGTGAGATTATCAAAAATATCTCTCTAGTTATCTAATAATACAGATAATGTTGCACTGTTAAACTATAGTGATTTATGCATATCATAAAATCTAGTGTCACTAAATAATTACGTGAAATATTCTACTTAATACTTGAGACGTTGGCAGTTTACAAGTAGATTCTCAAGGTTTATTTATAAATCAAATAATTTATTAATGTTGGTTTATAAAATATCATTTTTAATAAAAATAAACTATTTCAGAAATAGATTCTGATTTTAGTTTCTAAAACTGATCAAACATGTCTATTTTAAAAGCATCAAAATATCATATGGAAGTAAATGTTTCTCAATGAATGGCCCTCTAGGACTATACTGCTTCAAAATATCCTATTGATGAATTTGAATTTCTCTATTCTTCTACTTTTATAATTACTGTTTCTAGCTCATTAATTATGATTTTATTCTTATACTTCATTCAATAATTATAAATTACTAGATCATGAATCTTATTACTCTGGTTATCTAATGGAGATTATTCTTGAAGTTCCAATTGAGGATATTCTACTTCTATAGGTAGTGATTTTTCCATATTTTTATCACTATAAGAGAAATAAATATTAATAATAACATCTATTATATTTCCATATACAGAAGCTATTATTAATAAAGGTTATGAAATAATAGAGACTGTTTGAATTATAACTACTTTTGTGGTTTCTACAACAATTTTTTGATCTTGGTCACCTCTTTTGAGCTATTTCACTGACTTGATTTGTTCTAGGTTCATATTTCATATCATGAACATGACTTTATACTTGATATTTATCTAGAAATAATATTACTCAAAATAACATTAACGCAGTATCTTCTCTAGGTCTAGTAGTATCAAATTCTGGGTTCTCAATTGGAGGAACTTCACAATTCTTGCGTCATGTGACAAGAACTTCTATAGTAGATTCATCATTTTCATTCTCATGTGGAGAAACATTATCATTTCTAACTCTTCTCTTTGTTTGTTGAGCATATGTTTTTATTCGACATTATACAAATTCTTCATGAGTTATATGTACTGATCCAATAGATTTTACTTGTAACCCCAAAAAATAACATTGGATTCAGCTCTATTATTTGCACAAAAAAGATATAGTTTACCTTTAACTGTACTATAAATGAAACATAATTTTATTAAAGTACAAACATTTATAATATTTTATAGATTAAATTTAGCTCTATAATCAATAATTCAAATATTATTACTTCTATATAGAAGATGATAAGTAATCTGACAACAAGGATAAGAATACATCCATTCCTCGGATGGTATAAGTGATTCAGATATCTAATCATATAATTTAGGAAATTTAATAGAATATAACTGATGAATAAAATCAAGATATACATGTGAGGATAAATAATATTCTTTAAATCCCTGACATTAAGGATGATGACTGACTGAATAATCATCACATTTACAATATGATCATCCTAAATATCCTTAACAAACATTATTGGAATTTGGGTCGACCAACACTGAAACAACATAATATCTTATGACATAATATCCTTATTTCCAATTGACTAAATGTCAATGTGGAATAATCCTTTATGGGGGTATTTCAAAATCTATTCAATTTTGATAGAGGAAATTTAAAATTCAATATCATCTACATTTTAATTAATTATTTCCTCTGTTTCACCAAAATAGAACTTAATATTCTCATAGATCTTCTTTAATTTTGTCTCAAAATAAAATTCTTTATTTTCTTCAGTAAATAAACATTACAAACCGTGAAAAGCAAGATCTTGTTTCTGCAGAAAATTCATCTGATACATCCATTCAAAATCAATAACCATAATAGAAGAATCTTCTTTAGAGGGGACACATTGATTTTTTAGATCTCCTTATTCCCATTCATTTTTTCACTTTATTTTCATCATTTCTAAGAATATTATGGTTTATGGTTTTTAGATTTTTTGTTTTAGAGAGAAGACAATGTATAAGGAAGTCGAATAGTTTTGAAATTGATGGGTAAGAAGAGATGAAGTGGTTTTCTGATAGTTTAGTAACCATTCTAGTTTTTCGTGTAGTTTACATTGGATAATCTCTAAATTTTAATTTTTAAAATAATCAATTTAAAAAATGGAAACAAATAAATTTTACATAGAAAAGAAATAGATAATTAAAAATATAATAAAAAATAAATTAAATATGAATAAAATTAATAAATTTCATTTAAATATAAATATTTTTAACTCCCATTAATAAAATCATAACATGTAGTGGGAAGTGTTTTTGTATAAATATCATGTAGTTGATATTCTGTATTAACAAATTCAAAAGATATATCCTTTTTAAGAACATGATCTATTTGAAAATGATTTCATATATCAATATTATTGGTTCTAGAATTTCTTATAATATTTTTGAAAATATTCATTACATTTTCATTACCACATTAAATATGTATATTCAAATAATTAACTCCCAATTATAGTAAGGTGTGTTTAATAAAAAAAATGAACAACAATTGCATGTAGAAATATATTCAACATCATCTAATAATATGGTAACTTAGGGTTGTTTCATACATGACAATGATACTAAATATTTCTCTAAAAAGTGAAATGTTCCAAATATAATTTTCCATCTAATTTTTTTTTACTAAATTCAACATCTGAATATGAAATTAAATTAAAATCAGATGCTTTTGGGTACAGTAGAAATGGAAAAATTTTAGATTTTAAATATCTTAAAATTCTTTGCAAGATAAGATTCAATGAGATATGAGTAAAATCAAGAACATTGAAATAATTAAAACATTATGTCTAGTCTACTTGCTTTATGATATTGTATTATACTAAACATACCAATGTATAACTTATTGTCTAATAGTTTTATAATTTCATTCAAATCAAATTTTACAATAGTACACATCGGTGTTGTATAAGTTTTAGTATTTTCTAGAAATTTTTTCTAGAAATTAATAAAAAAAAATTTGATTTAAATCATTTACATTATATTTTTGATAAATTTGAAAACCAAAAAAAATACAATTCACTCGTTATACTCCTTACAAATTATTTTAAAATTAGATGTGAAGAATCATAATAATTATATTTATTAGTTGATCCAAAAATAACATCATAAATATAGATTTTTACAAAAAAAATATTAGAGAAAATATTTTTCCTAAAATTTTTTGGATCAACCAATCCCACCGAAAATCCATTTTATTATAAAAATGAGTTTAATCTCTAATTCCAAGATATTTGTTATTGTTTAAGTCCACAAAGAGCTTTGTTAAGATTAATAACAAAATCTTTCTACGATGCTTTTTAATACCTTATAATTTTTTCAAAATTAACATCCTCCATTATATATTAATTAAAAAAGTAATATTTTACATCCATAAAATATAATGTGAAATTCCGGTGATATGTACGGGATAAATGGATTCTTATTGCATCTAATATAGAAAATGGTGAATATCATTTGTCCTAATCTGTCATTTCTGCCTGGTTGTTTCCTTTTTCTACTAATTTATCTTTGTTTCATATATTGATCCATTGATTATTGAACTTCTTTCTAAAGAAGAATTTGGTTATTAAAAGTAGATAATTGGTTTTTATATCCACTAATTCAGAAATTTTATTTCAATTGTTTTAATTAAACCCTTCTCACATAGCTAATAACAAATTTGCATCATTTAAAATGTATTCAATTGAATTATGTCCAAACTATGACAGTAAGGAAAAAAATTCAACTATGCTTCATACATTTCTTCTAGTCCTAACATCATTATCTATATTTCTTATAATAGCATCTATGGGATTATCCTTTATGGATCGAGAATGTCTTGGAAAAAAAATTAGGTTCTTCTTTTTCATGATCTTCTCGACTGGATTGAATATATTCTAATTTTTTTTCCAAATCATCTTTTAGTGTTTCATGGGACACATTGTTAAAAGGGACATTTTTATCATATCTTTGAACATCCATTATGTTGAATGGGAGGATTTCAACAAAATTCACATGAACTATTTCTTCCAAAATTTTTAGACTTTTTATTTTTGAGTATTTATGCTTTAAATGTATAAGAATATCCTTGAAGGATTATTTCCTCGTTATAGATCTAATTTACCATGGTTTAACTTATTATTAATGATATATATATTACATAAAAAACATTAATGTACAATACTTTAGATTTTATATTATTATAAATATTATAGGATATTATTTATAAGTTGTCATATTAAATCTCTATTCATGAAAGGGAAGGACATTCTTACCACTTCTTCCCAAAAATTCGTTGGATGGATATATTCAATTTTCCTAATCCTTTCTATTTTCGGAATAGTTCTTTTTCTTTTTTCTACAATTACATTTTTTGAGGTGTTCATGTTGCAGATAATTTTTATTTAATACCTATATTTGTGAAAAAATTAATTAAATTATTTATTCTGAAATTATCCTCCATGATCAATTATTAATTATATTATTTTAAAAACTTTTTCGTTTGGAATAATTTTTTAAAAAATCAAAGACAATGAATACTTGATTAATATTTTATTGAAAATAAATCCAATTATATTTTGAAAAATCATCAACCAAAATATACACATAATTTTTCATAAAAATATTCTACTCTAGATGGTCTAAAAAATCCATGTTAGTTTGTTCTAATAGAATAGATTTAATAACATGGTTGAATTATTTAGTAGAATATTTATGTTGTTATCCAATTTTACATACACCACAAAATGTGTCATTATAAAACTTATGGACATGAAAATATGAAATTGATTGTTTCTTAGATGATTTATACAAATTAAATATACTACAATGTCCAGTAATTTATGCCTGATCAATGACTAATTTGTCTTTTTAATTAGAAAATTCAATTTTCAATCACACAAGGAATTAATATCCAATGTATAATAATTTTTAGTTCTATGTTCTCTTAAATTTATCAATTTATCTTCAAAATCTGAGTAATAATTGTGAGAGAAAATAACATAAAATCCATCATCGAAAATTTGTGAAATACTTATCATGTTGTGTTTTAATTCCTTCACATAGAGTACCTTGTTTATTTGGATTGAAAATGGATCTACATAATATCCAACTCCAACCATATTTTATTTTATATTGTCACAAGAGGTGACTAGACCTCCATTAATTTGAGTCTTTGTTTTGAAATTGGTAGAGTCTCCACTCAAGTGTCTAGAGAATCCACTATCCATATTTCATATTGAATTTCTGTTTTGTATGATTTTTACCTTAAAAAGTTTTTTAAAACATGTTTTTTTGGTACCCATATTATCTTGGGTCCAACTGTATCATCATGCAATTATCTGAGAATGAATATTTTTATTAATTTTCTAAAATTCATATTACATACTTATTAACGTTTAACAAAAAGGGAAGACCATTTTATTCTACATATTTCATGATTTCTTAAGTAACAATTTTTATAATAATATCGCTTTAATTTATTGTATTATCTGGTAGTAATTTTAGAATTAAGAATTTTTTTCGTATATTGTTGATTTTACACTCGTGCTTCATATTCAATTATTTTATCTTGAAATAAAACACTATCGAAGAATATCATTAGATATTTTTATGTGATATTCGAAATTCATGCCATGGTTTTACAATATTTTTCCTTATCTTGTAATTATGTTAACTTGTATTCATTAATAATATTTTTTGATGTAGATGAATTGAATTACTCAATTAGTTCATGTAGTTATATTTGATTTATTTATCTTTCACCTAAAAAAATTGTGAATATTTTTAATGATGTTTGATTCATTATTATAGATTAATATTACTCTTTGAGCATCAAGAAGTAAAGATTCAGTTTTTTTATTTTAGAAACTATCAGTGAATGATGCGGAAGAGTAATAACAGTGTACCTATTCTTATTCCTTATCAATAAAGAACATTTTGGATTTGAATTATTAGGGAATTTTTTTATCTGATTTGGAAGAGTTGATGGAGTATTCAGATACACTCCACATATCATTCATAATATATTTTCCTTTATGCTCAATGACCACTTTTCATTGATTTTTCATTTGCATTTTTTATTTCTTCCTTTAGTTAGGGGAAATGATTTCTGATATGACCCATATTATTTAATTTATAGGATCTAAAGATTTAGGTTTTTTTCTCATCATTCTTGATGTATTTTAGGAATACTTATTTCTAATTGTAATTTTTTCAAAATTTTATGGCTTGTTGAGATAGTTCCATATTAAAATATTAGATATCTGAATCTTCTACGATATTTATATCTCCCTTTTATTTTCTCTCAGGATTCATCGATATCACTTTAAGGGTATTATTATCTATTTTACATATATAATGTGATATTCAGCTTTATCTTCTATCTGTACATCTTACATCATTAATATTCCAATTAATTTATTTATAGGAAATTTTTTGGCCAGTGAAGATTGTTGAATAATAGTCGATATTCCATTCAACATTGTAGGTAGCACTCTCAGTATTATTCACATTTAATCTGATTTTGATATTATATCTCCCTTTCTTATAAAATTGTTGACAATTTATGTTAATCATCCCTTCAATTTTGTGATTCACTATCCATCATACATTTTAATGGGGTCAAACATTAATATTGTAACAATACAAAATATGATCATATGACGAGTCTCCAGATTCTTATCAATTCGGGGCATAATGATCCGTTATTCCACTCCACCAATGCTATGTCATTGGAACAAATACCCTCAATTTTTATTATTTTTTATAATACCCCTTTTAAAGGGTGAGGTGGAGCCCTACATGTCTTGAAGGCTTAGAGATAATTACATGAACCCTATTTATTAGAGGGAATAAACCATACAAGATAACATGGAATGGCTCCTCCCCAACATATGTCATTAAATCAGCATTCCATCTTCATAGGGTTAGTCAACAAGTTGTCCTGTTTAGATCTTCATAGGCCTCACACTGATGGTAATTCCATAACCATCTATTCTCCTATTTTTGGTTAGCTCTTCTCTTGGTAATGCGATCGACATGAATTGTAAGATCTCGGATCATTGTTTCAGGCATGTTTTTCCATTTCTAGTCCTTTTTGATAAAAGGGGAAAATCTGGAAATTATCTAAGTACACGCATTGTACTTTATGAGTACATGTTGTGTACTATTCTCCCGCATAAAGCTGTGTGCTGGCCGTGTCAGGGCCACACACACGGTGTGTAGTGGTTATGTGGAGGCCTCTTAATGCGGTGTATGGAAAGGGCGAGTACACGCCCTGTACTCATGAAGTACACGCCATGTACATTTCTTTTTATTTCATTAATCTGATCGGGGTCGCGACTTAACCCTTTTTTCATCTTCATCTCCGCCTAATTCAACCCAGAGCGTCTGAGGATGCTGAATATTATCCCATCCACCAATCCATCACTGGCTATCCAAATTGAACATCGTCGGTTGAAATAGAATCACAGAGGTGATTTCTTGGTACTTCTTTGGCCTCATTTCCTGATTCTTCCTCTCGTGTTAGTTATCTGAGGTTGAATGTTTTAGACGTTTTTGTAGATCTACTCTGTTCTAGGCTGATTAGTAGGATGCGGTTCAAGTATATCAATATACAAGGATCGAGGTAGGTGGTTTATTGCCCTATGTTGAATGACTGTGAGTTTTTTGCGCAAAAGTATTGGGTACCCATGTATTGTGTATCTCTGGTTATGGTTTTGATCCTGTATTGTTATCTACCTTAGATTTCATGTATGATTGAGGTTATTATATGGTTAATAATTACTTGTTAGCATATTTGAGGATCACCCCATGGGTGTTTCCCTTGTTTTTCCTATTTATCGCCATTTGGATGAGGTTTCCTGTGAGGCAGACCTTGTTGCATTGCTTGATTACCTTGATATAGTTGATTGCATCTTTTACCTACTGTGTATATGATTGGATGCATTGTATCAATTATCCATGTAGTTTTCTGAACATATATAGGGCTACTACGTATCGTTTAAGTGTGATTTATTTTACTCAGGGCAGCAGGAACCTGGTGTAGTTCGATTATAGGGGGAATTGACGTTCACTGCTTCCTCAGAGGGCATATTTAATTATTACCATTACGAGACCATAAGGGGGATTGACTATTATCACTCTCAGAGTGTTTGATAATTATGGAATCGATACTAAAGGGGGAATTAGACGTAAGTGCTTCCTTGGAGAGTCTATAGTACAACTGCATGACCAAAGGGGGAATTGATGCTGAGTGCTTTCTCAAAGTATCTTTCCCTTTGTTCGAATGCTTAACCATAAGGGCATGACCATGTGATCCACCCAGAGGGTCATTGTAATAAATATTGTTGGTTGGTTGTGACGATTTCACCAAGCCAAAGGACATGCTTGGGTTTGTACTTCTTTTAGTTTAGGTGGTCTGCTAAGATTCATGTTGAGTTACTTGTTATGTCTTTGAGCTATAGAGATATTTCTAGATTATTTGGTTGTTTATTAAATGATTTAAATAAATTAATAAATAAATTTTAATTGAGAATTTTAGGATAGTTTACTTTAGTATACCCATGTTTCTCTGCTGCATTTATTTCCATTAATTTTGCTATATTACTTACTAACAGTAGGGCACATATCTTTTGGTGGTTGCCAACTGGGATTAGTCTCACACCCTGTTTGGGTCTTTCTTTTAATCCCAAACAGGTTATATTGTTGCAGGTGTGGATAAGGATTGTGGCCCTTCTTCCTCAGGTGTTTTATTACTGGTTAGGGTTGGATTGCATGGGACCGATCATAGGCTCACAATGATGCTGGAGTTTACTTTTTATTTTTCAATTTGGGTTTCAGTTGTATTTCAGAATGATGATTTGTTTACTGATTTCCATAGACACATGTGCCATGCTGCATCATTATTATATTATTCATTTCTTCTGCTGTTCGGTTTCAGTTGTCGTGTGATGTTTACTGCTTCTGCTATTGTTTATGTTATTTTACTTCCAACGCATATTTTACCAAATAAGGTCATGGTTTCCCCACTGACTCACCAAGACCCTCTCTTCTAGTCGGCAGCCTCTGGAATTTGGGGAAACACACTTGAGGTCATGTGGTAAACTGGGTACGGGGCTCCAGTTGACTGGCTCTGGATTCGGGTCATTACAAAGTTGTATCAGAGTATTTTTTCCTTCTTTTCTATTTTATTACTGTTTTGGGACAATAGATATGGATAAGAAGAGATGGGTAGTTGGTACTTAACTGTACCTAGGAGAAATTAACCCATGTACAGGGAAAATCTATATTACCCAATAGTTTCAATTTTTAGTTTTTTTAAGTTTTATAGTTGATTATATTTCAACATTGGGTGATTCAATTGTATTGTGATGTTAATGTTTATATGATTGAGGTTTTATTTTGTTTCAACCCGATGAGATGTGGGTATTCCATCTCCTGCATCATATAGTCCTGGGTTAGGATAATCACATGTTATGCATTTTACCATGCCATCTAGGGTGCATTAGAAATTTCATTCTGTTATGATAGATTTTGTGATAGATTATGCATGTTGTTGTGATAGTTATTGTGATAGAAATACCTACTATGTTGGTAGGGTGTTGTTTATCTTACATCTTATTTAGCATGGACGACATGCTTTGATCTTAGAGGTGTTATGTGCCCTCGAGGGTAGGAATTTTCAAGATCATGGAATTATCATACTGTTTACTTGTAATATGCATTATTATGATGTCAAGCATTGATTCGCGGGGAGTATGGGCCCCCACAGATTGAAATTTTACACATAGGTGATGGTTTTCAGTTTTTTTCAGTGGTTTTGGGGATTTTAGTATGCCTACTGCCCAGAAACCCAGACAACACGGCGTGTGGCCTTATGAACTCATGCCAGGTGTTCTTCTGTTCGTGAAGAACTTCTTTTCATGGTTACACATCGTGTAATTTGAAGTTCACACCGTGTACTCTTCTTCCGTGTGATCCAGCCGTGTATTTGAATACATGGGCTGGAAAATCTCGGGAACAACATGTCGTGTACCACGTTGAAATTCCGGGTAGTAATGGTCCATATGACCCAGTCGTGTAGTTGCATACATGGGTTGGAAAATCTTAGGGACAACACGCTGTGTACGTTGTTGACACGCAGTGTAGTTTTGGTCTGTGTACCAGTCCGTGTGACTAACATCACATAAAAAGGAAAACCTTAGGGACACGCCGTGTAGTGGATAGACACATCGTGTAGTCCTTGGCTAGGACAGTCCGTGTGACTTAGTCATGTAGGAGTAACCGGGGAGGAGGAAAAATAACGGCACACGCCGTGTATGTTAAAAGAACACGCAGTATAGTTGGGGTTTACACAGTCAGGTTGGTCGGTGTACATGCCCAAGTAAAATCTTTCTGGAACACGTTGTGTGTGGGAACTACACACCGTGTAACCATGTTTTTTCAGTTTTAAATGTTTTCCTCTTCTGTTCTATTTTCTCCCTTTTGAGTTTGCAATTGTGCTCGTTGTTAATGAAGTTGTGGTTTTGACCTTGTAGAGTGATGCTGCCAAGACATCCTCACATTGCACGTTTGGGATATGATGATGATTGTATGCCAAATATGGCACATGCAGTTATCCCGTATACTGCTGCAGATGCACAATTCCATGAGTGATTCAAGAGGTTCATACAGTCCTTTCAGGGAGCTCAGCAACCTGCCCAGTCTATGGTAGAGCTTACGCGAGTCTTCCAGCAGCAGCATCATCCCATGTTCTCAGGGGATGGAGGACCTCAGGCTATTGAATCATGGTTTGAAGAGATCGTTTCTATCATTGATCATATCGAGACACCCCAGACCGAATTTTTAATCTCACTACTTACATGCTACAAGATTCTGCCAATAGATTGTGGGATGTAGTTTCTCATGCAGGGAACCAGCAGATAGTTTCTTGGGAGAAGCTTCAGCATACGTTCTTTGACTACTTCTACCCAGTAACATTGAGGGATGATAGAGCTAGAGAGTTCATGAACCTACAGAAGGGTACTCTATCAGTTATAGATTATTCCTCCCGTTTTACTGAGTTATAGCATTTAACTCCCGTTCTGGGGAATGACAAGATATTCTTAGGGAGGAAGTTTGAGGAGGGCCTGAAAACAGAGATCAGATCACAGGTGAATGACTTCCAGTTGACTTCTATTTCTTTGATAGTTAACCATGAATTGATCATGGAGAAGAATCTGAGGTATATAAGAGTAGTGAACTAGGGCAATTCAGCATCCAGAGTTAGTACCCTTCTTTCTGACAGCAAGAAGCGCCACCGGGAGTCCACACGAGGTGACTCGAGGAAGCGAGATGTTCCTTCAGGTAGCAAAGTTGTTTGCAACCAGTGCAGGAAGGATGGACATAAGAAGCCACAGTGCCCGAGGGACCAAGTTGAGTGATGATCTTGCGGAAAGATGGGTCACCTGCAGCGGTTTTGCAAGGTTCTTCTTCCAGTCGCTAGTGAAGGAGGATCTGTTTCAACTCCGCGTACAAGAGCAGGTTTACTAGTTCTGTAGTAGACTGAGTTCTGGAGTTCTACAGGTCGTTCAGGACATGGTAGAGGCCATGGACACAGTGTTCAGGCTTAGGGAGGATCAGTCCAGGGATCTCAGGCTGCTACACAGGGTCGTGGTACTGGCAAGACGTTTGCGGTAGAGAAGATTCATTAAGAGAAGGATCCTGGACCTTCCACAGTGCGAGGTACGATCTTACTGGCCTCAGTTTAATCTTTTGCACTTTTCAAATCAAGAGCTTCTCATAGATTTATATTTTCCCACACTGTGAAGAGCCTTACACTTACAATCTATACTTCTGAGGACATGATGACACTAGACACTCACTTGGTACGTAGAACTGCTAGTGTTTGTCAGTGCAAGGAGTTCCACCTTGAGGTTGTTGTGTGTCACTTCTTGTGGGATATTTATGTCCTAGAAATGATAGGTTATGATGTCATTCTCATAATGTACTGGATAGTTCATTTTCAGGCCCTCGTCGATTGCTATTGCCGCAGGGTGAGTTTCATATCACCAGAGCGAAGATCATTTCTTCACAAGAGAGAATCAGATGTCTAGGATAGAAGATCTAGAGTAGATCATAATGGGTTTGAGGGTGTTACAGCTCAGATTCCTAGTTTATATCTTGACAATTAGGGGACTTCTCAGATGTACTTTCCTACAATAGTTGATCGTTTTATAGATTTTTTTATAGAAGTCTTTTCAGGGATTCCTCCGGAGTGTGAGGTAGACTTATCAATTGATCTTGTGCTAGGAGCAGCACCGGTATCCATACCTCCTTATAGGATGGATATGCCTGAGTTTCAAAGGCCCAAGAAGTAGTTATAGGAGTAGCCGGAAAATAGTTTTATCTGACCCAGTACTTCCCCTTGGGGTTCACCATTTTTGTTTGCGAAGAAGGTGGATGGTACTTTACGGATTTGTGTGGATTATCGGAAGCTAAACTAATTAATGGTCAAGAACCAGTATCCATTTCCCAGGATTTCTGATCTTTTTGATTTTATTTGAGGATCTAGGGTGTTCTCGAAGATCGACTTGAGATCTGGCTCTCATCAGTTGCGTGTCAAACCATCGGATATACCTCTTACAGCTTTCCGGAGCAGGTATGGTCAGTATGAGTATTTGGTTATACCATTCGGTCTCAAGAACATTCCAGCAGTCTTCATGGAACTAATTAATAGAGTTTTCCATCCTTACTTGGATTCCTTCATGGTGGTTTTTGGGGATGATATCTTGGAGTACTCTCATACTCGACACAACCATGCTATCCATCTTGAGATCGTATTGATTACACTGATAGAGAATCAGTTTTACGCCAAGATATCTAAGTGCCACATCTAGATGGATGAGACTCACTTATTGGGTCATGTAATCGTAGGGATAGAAGTATCAGTAGAACCATAGAAGGTGAGAGCAGTAGTCACCTGGGATAAACTGAAGAATGTGTTTGAGGTACGAAGTTTCTTATGGATGGCTGGTTACTACAGGTGGTTTATACAGGACTTATGACGCTTGGCAGTTCCGTTTACTGGCTTGACTAAGAAAGGTGTGAAGTAAGTTTGGTCAGAATCCTATGATTCAGCCTTTCAAGAGGTGAAGGGGAGATTTACATTACCACCGATTCTAGTTTTACCAGAGTTAGGCAAGAGTTATGCAATTTTATGTGATGAATCTGGCATCGGGCTTAGAGCAGCGATCATGCAGGAGGATAATTTTGTTGCTTATGGATCTCGGTAGTTGAGGCCTCATGAGAAGAACTATCCTACACACGACCTAGTGTTGGCTTCTTTTGTTCATGCATTACATTGTAGGAGACACTATATTCTGGGAGAGCATTTTGTGGTATATACGGACCACAAGAGCCTCATGTATATCTTCACACAACGTGACATAAATCTGAGACAGCGGAGGTTGGTCGAGTACCTACAGTCTTTTGACTTCGAGCATGCTTATACGCCTGGGAAAGGAAATGTTCTGGTAGAGGCACTGAGAAGGAGAACTCAGTTACATGCACTTCAAGAGGCCAGCAGCGAGTCGTAGCTTATGGCATTATTATTTTTCTTCTATAGCTGCTACATCAACAATTATGGATCTTGTTCGAATGAGGGAGCTATCACACCCTAAAGGCCTAGTCCTATAGGAGGGTGTGTCAGATAGAGACCCTACTCCGGGGTGGACAGTGGGCGATGATGAAGTGTTACGTTTTCATGGTCGCGTATGGGTTTCAGTAGACATAAGTTAGGATTTGATGTTGGAGTTTCATGCTTCATCTTGGGAAGTTCATCCTTGTGTCACAAATATGTATCAATACTTACGTCGTCATTAATGGTTTCCAGGTATGAAGAAAGATGTGGATAGTTTTGATTTTCGGTGCTCCACCTGTCAGTAGGTGAAGGCAGAGCATCAGCGACCAACAGGGCTTCTACAGCAGTTACCCATTCCTGAGTGGAAATGGTATGATGTCATGATGGACTTCGTGATAGGGTTTCCGAGATCTCTTCAAGAGAATGATGCGGTTAGGGATGTAGTGGAAAAGATCATGAAGGTTGCAATTTTCTTACCTATCAAGGAGACCTTCGTTGTGGATGAGATTTGGAGGTTGTACATCTAGGAGGTTATACGCTTGCATGGGGTTCCGAGTTCAATCGTTTCTGATAGGGATGCCCTCTTTACTCCACATTTCTGGTAGGGGCTACAGAGGGGTTTTGTACATAGGTACTTCTGATTACATCTTACCATCCCCAGATAGATGGCCGGTCAGAGCACACGATTCAGGTGCTGGAGGACATGATACGAGCTTGCGTCCTTGGTTTTGGAGGTTCATGGTATAAACATATACCTATAGTGGATTTTTACTATAATAATAGTTTCCAAGAGACTATTCACATGGAATCTTATGAGGATTTGTACGGTAGGTCATGCTGATCACCCTTGTGTT
This sequence comes from Viscum album, assembly GCA_963277665.1. NCBI lineage: Eukaryota > Viridiplantae > Streptophyta > Magnoliopsida > Santalales > Viscaceae > Viscum > Viscum album. The sequence continues at coordinate 1,463,001,150 of OY728125.1, read as the reverse complement.
GGCTAGAGGCGGGAGAGGCAGCTGTATTGGGACCTCGTCTTGTTCAGGGGACCTCAGAGTAGGTGCAGCTGATTCAGAAGAGGATGGCTACTGCACAGTCTCGGAAAAAATCTTATGATGATCCGCGGAGATGACCTTTGGAGTTTGAGGTCGATGATCAGGGTTTCTAACGTGTACCCCGAGGTTGGGACACAAGAGGAATATGATAGAGTGAAATCTTTCACTGAGATACGTCATACCATTTGAGGTTCTGGAGAGAGTCAGGCTGCATGCTTATAGGTTGCAGTTACCTCAGAGGTACTAGCCTATGCACAACATCTTCCACGTTTCTCAGCGTCGATAGTATTTCTGACACTCGTCTCATGTTTTTCTACATGAGGAGTTTGAGCTGGAGTTGGATTCATCGTTCGAGTTTCATCCTATCAGGATTTTTGATCGTATTCAAAAGGTAATATGTGGCCGGTCTATTCCTTTGGTATGGGTGCTTTGGTAGCACGACCGTGTACAGGACAATACCTGGGAAAGGGAGGCCGACATGTGATCATAATGGTCGGAGTTGTTCGAGGGTTCTTCTTTTATGCCTCATTAGGAATTTCAGGGACAAATATTTTTAAGGGGGGAAGTTTGTAAGAACCGGGATCTTCATTTTAGGTATGTTTTTCTGTTTCTGATCGTTTCTAAGAAAAGGGGAAAATCTGGAAATTTTCAAAGTACATGTCGTGTACTTTATGAGTACACGCCATGTAATTTTCTCCCGCATGAGGCCGTGTGCTGGCCATGTCCGGGCAACACACACGGTTTGTAGCTATGATGTGGAGGCTACTTATTGTGGTGTACAGATTGAGCGAGTACACGCTGTGTACTCATGAAGTACACGTCATGTAATTTGCTTTTTATTTCATTAATCGGATAGGGGTCGTGACATAACCCTGTTTTCATCTTCTTCTTCGCCTAATTCCGCCCAGATCATCTGAGGAGGCCAAAACATTTCCAAGCCACAGATCCATCACTAGCTATCTTAATCGAACAACATCTGTTGTAATAGAATCGCAGTGGTGAGTTCTTGGTTCTTCTTTGGCCTTGTTTCCCGATTCTTTCTCTCACGTGAGTTATCTGAGGATGAATGTTTTAGATGTTTTTATAGATCTAATACATTCTAGGATGATTCACAGGCTGAGTTTCATGTATATAAAACTACAAGGATCAAGGTAGGTGGTTTGTTTCCCTACATTGAACGTCTTTGAGTTTTTCGCGCAAAAGATACAGGTACCCAAGTATCGGGTATCTCGGGTAAAGGGATTTGATCCTGTATTGTTATCTGCCTTACATTGCATGTACGATTGATGTTATTAGATGGTTAATAATTACTGGTTAGTATGTTTTTGGATCACCCCATGGCTGTTTCCCTTGTTTTGGATGTTTATCCCAATTTGGCTTAGGTTTCATGTGAGGCAGACATTGTGGCATTGCTTTCTTGCATTGATATTATTAATTGCATGTTTGTCCTATTGTGTATATGATTTGATGCATTGTAGCTATTATCCAAGTAGTTTTCTGAACATTCTTATGGCTGCTACGAATCGTTTATGTATGATTTCTTTTACTCAGGGATGCGGGAACCTTGTGTAGTTAGACTATAGGGGTAATTTACGTTGAGTGCTTCCTGAGAGGGCCTTTTTAATTATTACCATTACGATAACATAAGGGGTATTAATTTTTTTCTCTCTTAGAGGGTCGTATATTTATCGAATCGAGACTAAAGGGGGAATTAGACATAAGTGCTTCCTTAGAGAGTCTTTAGTATCGCTGCAAGACCGTAGGGGGTAATTGACATTTAGTGCAACCTCAGAGTGTGTTTTCCTTTGTTCGAATGCTTGACCATATGTGTTTGCCCACGTGAGCCACCCAAAGGGTCAGTGTCATAAATATTGGTGGTTGGTTGTGACGAGTCCACCAAGACAATGAACAAGCATGGGTTTGTATTGCTTGTAGTTAAGTTAGTCTGCTAAGATACATGTTGTGAAGACTGATATGTCTTTGAACTATATAGCTATTACTAGATTCATTGGTTGTTGATTAAATGATCGAATTAAATTAATAGATAAATGTGAATGGAGAATTGTAGGATTATTTACTTTAGTGTACCCCTATTTCACTGTTGTATTTATTTCAATTACTTTTGTTATATTAGTCACTGATAGTAGGGCAGAGATATTTTGGTGGTTGACTACTGGGATTAGCCTCAGACCCTGTTTGGGTCATGCTTTTCGGTCCAAATAAGTTATATGGTTGTAGGTGTGTATAGGGTTTGTGTCCCTTCTTCCTTAGGTGACTCATTTCTATTTAGAGTTGGAGAGCATGTGACCGAGCATAGGTTCGTGATGCTGCTGGAGTTTACTGTTTACTTTTGCTACTTGGGTTTCAGTTGTATTTAAGCACTTTGTTTTTTAATATTTGCCATAGACACATGTGCCATGCTACATCCTTATTATATTATACATTTCTTCTGCTGTTCGGTTTTAGTTGTCGTGTGTTGTTTACTACTTCCACTATTGTTTATGTTATTTTCTTCCAGTGCCTGTTTTACCAAATGAGGGCATAGTTTCCCCAATGACTCAACAAGGCCTTTGCTCCTTGTCGACAGCCTTTGGAATTTGGGGAAATGTGCTTGAGGTCATGTGGAGAACCAGGTACGGGGCTCCTGTTGAGTGGCTCTAGATTCGGGTCGTGACATGAATCCTCATCTAGAGCTTTTACAAATATAGTCTAACTAGAACATCTTCCATTTAATGTGGCCCAAAGGTCGTAGGGTTCCCGAAGGCCTTGGGTGACCTGAAAGCCTTGCAGGACCTGAGGACCAAACCGGTGGCCTAGAGGCCTAAATAGATGAATAGTTCATGTAGCTACAATGTAAAACAATGCCTTCTATAGTGTTACTACAGTACTACTACAGTACCCAAAAATTTTTCCCCACTTGGATTTGATCTCGTGTCTCTTGGATGCATTTTCTGAGTTATCACAAACTGAGATGAGGCTTATGTGTCAATTCTATCTTTATGAGCATGATGACTTTTAGTAGACAAATAACTCTTTTCAAAAGACTATTAAATCCAAAACTGAGTACATGATTTTAAATCCTTTACAATAATAACAAAAAGATTCATCTTCTTTTTTTACATGGAACTAGTTTTTCCAAAATATAGAGTCAGTATTGAAAAATTAATTTACTATTGATTCACAACTTTTACTACTCAAAAAAATTAAAATATTTTGGTTTTTTGATGGTACGGGTTGAACTTCAGAGTTTCTGCAAAAAATTGGCAGAATACAGATCTTCTTCATTAAACATGAATGTTTTAATGAAATAATATATCTGAATAGATCCTCAATTACAATGATCTTTAATACAAATAGAAACTATAAAAAAAAATTATTTACAACTTTATGAGGTAGAAATGTATATTTTCAAACTACAACCTCATTATTAAACTACTGATTCATTCATTATTTTTAGTAGTATTCTGAAAATTCATTAAAAACATTCAGTTGTATGTATCATATGTATCAAAATAATATATGATCTTATGAAATATAAAATATTATATATATATATATATATATATATATATATATAATAAAGAGCATACCATCGGTCGCACAGATCCAAAAATATTACATGATAGATCATAGATATTAAAATTTAAATCATTTAGGAGATTCGTTTCATTGCTTAGAAAAACAACTGTTTTTATTTTATTGATTATTAATCATTATGTTGATCATAAATATCCTTTGAATCAATCATAAAATTGTTTTTAACATTTATTTACATCCATCGGGATTGTTTAATAAATTTTATATAAAATCATAGATTTTATAACACCATATTTGAATATACTATAGTCGTTTTCCTTCATGTAATGAAAGAAATATAAAATACAGGGTTGACAATGTATGACTGATCGTAATAGTACAGATGATATTATAAATATATGTTTCCTAAAATATAGTGGTATAACTTGACCCCTGAATCCTAGAGCTAGTGCAATAATTTAATGCATTAGCTTGATTACAATGAATCAAATCCCTAAGGGCCGATCAATTTAGTAGTTTTGGAAAATAGATTGCATATAATAAGTATACACTATAATTAAAAACATAAAATATATCATAGTTAATTATTTTAGAATTGCATTATTCTCATAGTTTTAACCCTGCATATGAAACATAATACACTTCTTAGAATAAAATAAAAAATTGACATAGGATAGGGGTGATCTCTAATGATCGGTATGGATAAACAATAAGGTAGAAGTTATCATAAATAAGCATAAACTCTTAAAGAAAGCTATAAAACTAAAATAATTTGTTTAAAACATTATCTTCAGCATAATATGGCATGAAATAATCAAATAATGTAATTAAAACGTTCACATAGATATTCAATAAGTTAAATAATCAAATGTATTATAAATAACTAATCCTATAATAAAGAAATGTATAAGGCCAGACATCATAACCAATTTTTCAAGGCCTCGCTCCAAGACCATTACAATACCATCATAGCCTTTTTCCAGGACAATATTTTTTATCATGACATTTAGTGATGCATCGAGGGGATTTAATGGCCCCCACCAGTCACTTACTAACTCCAATGCATTCCTCACATAAAAAGAGAGACACATAATAAAACCATTCATATTAAAACTAGAATGTGAAATGTTAATACATTATCAATAAACCACGAATGGTATTAAAATAGCACATCCACGGTAAAAAATACCATAAATCCTCCAATAAAATATGGAATATTGTATCATATTAATCATCCTAAATTAAGAATGAAATCCTACAAATGAAATTGACATAGATGAAAATAATCTAATAAATTCATTAATGTTCATTGAGATAAATATCATTTTTTTAGATTAATTCATTTAAAAGTCCTGAAATTATAAAAATAAACATTTATTTTGAAAATAACTATGGATTCCTCAAAGGGATTCTTCAAAACAGTTAGGTGACATAATGATAGAAAATAATCGATCATGTTGTATAAGTTAAATAAACATTCATTCCATAATCTATTGAAAATTTCCTAAGTTAACTTGATTGGAAAATGACTTAATGATTCATTCCTAAAGGATTTATTAAAAATAAATCATGGGTAAATATGGTTTTAAATTTTTTTAGATAAATAGTAAAAATACTTTAATTTTTTTTACGAAACATGGATGTGGTTGATAAATATGCCTTGGTAGATAATTACGTATAAACCATCCCTAATAAAAATGAGATTGTTGAATTATCCCTTAAATTATAATTTCTTTTGTTATTGGGTCTATTAAACTCCTCTATAATGGTTAATTTATGATATTTAATTATACTATAACCATATACATGTCTATCATGTCATATATTATCCTATTATATCAAATTGTTTCACTATTAAAATTATTCCGGGTGTTCACTACATTGTTTTACCATCTATTTTTATTGTGTATGTACTGCTTTTTATTTATATGATATATATTACACATTTACAGACATAAATTGTGTTCATAATAATTATTTTTACTCATCTTATATATTATATTATCATTTTTTAATTGTTAACGTGGAGAATGAATCTCAACGCGTCATGGAGACCGTAGGTCATATATATGCATGAGAGATGAGGTCATTCCCTATATGGTATATTAATAATAAAAAATAATTATCACCTTTTATTAATTATTTATATTTAGTATACTTTTCATTATATCAATCAATTTAATGTTGTGATTAATAACAAAGTATAAATGATGTCGAGACCGTAAGACATACGTAAGCATATATGGTGATATTATTATACGTATGATGTATAAACTGTGGAATAAGGTTGTCCCAAGTTTATAATAACATATTAAGAAGTACAACATACTGGACATGTTAATCTAAATTGGAATAAATAGTGAAATAAGATGTAGATTAATAAATTAAATTTTAACGAGGTGATAAAAGAATCACCTCTTCTTCGTTGGACAACCTTTTGTTCTCCACTTAGGGATAATAGGGATGGTATTTTTTAGAAACCAGGACCTCCAAAAGTTAAAAATGTCTGTTTATAGGGGAAATGGGCTTGGGTTAGTTATGTTAGATGTCTCAAGGAGGTTTTAGGATGTCTGGGATGAGGTTAATTTTTATAATAGAGGAGAGGGGCACTTTAAAAAACTCTCAAAATATTAAAACATAATAAGAAGGTTTTAGATATAAATAATTAAAAATAGACTGTAAATAAAAATTATTATAGACTTTAGACCATATATTATCCCTTTTTTATTATTTAACATTTGGTTTATTGTTAAATAATTTTATAATTAATTATTTAAATAAGATATAATTATTTCCAGATTTAGTATTATTCATCTGATTTGACTTAAAATACAATAATAAATAGTGGTAATTCTATTTTAATTCTGTAACAAACCTATAATATATCATATAGATCAATGAAATGTTTTAGACACATTAAATAAATAAAAAATAAAAAACTAATTTTATTAAAATCATTTATTATATTTTTATGTTAATTAAATTAAAATTGTTTTAGAATATAGGAGACTTTTAATGAAATTATATAACTTAAAAAAACTCAAAATAAAATTAATTAACAAAGAAAATAATTTATATCAAAATTGATATTTATATTCTTTCATAGTGTGACTTTGGAACTATTTATACACATAAAAGATATTAAAATAAATGATTGTGACATTTTGTAACTATCTTTCATTTAAATAATATATAATTTATGTTCATGTAAAAGTCTCAATTAAAATCGATCATAATGTGATAATTATTGAATTTTCTTCATCCAATAATTTTTTTTGACAATTTTTTGTCTTATCTTATTCCTTTTAATTTTGATTTACACTTAATTAATTTCATTTACTCTTACCATGACAATATATCTTTTTAGTACTAAGGGTTAATATAGTCACTCTAAATGTAAAAGGATCCATAAATGGAACATTTTTGAAATATATAACTTCATACCAATTAGTTTTATGAATTTTAAATAATTTTATAAAATATTATTTAGTTTAAAATATCAGAATTGACTATTTTTACAGTATTCATTAGTTTACATTTCACAAATATTGTAACATAATTATTTGTTCAAACCAACACCTTAAAACCATAAATAAAATTTCATATTCTACTAAAATTATTGGATGACATTAATTCTATCAAATTATAATATTTTTAATATTTTTAATATCATTTATTTGACTTTTTTATTAACAAAATAATTTCTCTAACACTATAGAGTCATCATTAAGTGAAATTATTTAATCTCTAAAAAAATATAAATCTGTTTCTATGATTTATGTAATTCTATTAAATTTATAGAGATAACCAATAGTATATTTTTTCTCCTCGTAATCCTAATATTTAAATTAAAATACTTATATAAATTGAGAGTGCGACATTTGTTCATATTGATTATTTTTTATTTTATTCATTTCTTATTTATGGGAAATTGTCTATTAAGTGATTCAATTTCCAACCATATATGATAAGGGTTGAATTTATTTATGAAAAAAAATTATAGGCGTTAAGTTAACTTTATAATATTTTTTTAAGCTTTAATTACATGATTTACCTATAACAAAAGTAATAACAATAATTACAAAAGTTATTATTCATAATGTCTAAAAATAAAAGTAGCTTATTAACATAATTTTTACCCACTGATTCCAAATATGGAACCCATTTTTTACAATTTTAATCATTGAATTTACAGTTTCAATTTAAAATTAATTCTCATTGATAAAATGAGATAATATTTTTTAAAAAATTCATCAAAATATTGACATCTGTTTATATATAATTTTAATGTGAAAATAATTGCAATGAACTGAATTATATTAAATGAAAAAAATATAATTATACATTAAAACTAACTAAATATATTACCTAACAATATAAATAAATTGTATTAAAAATGTTTGGAAATAAAATGCAACATTTTTCACTAGTCGTTAAAATATGAAAGTTATCAGAAAAATCGAAAAAAATTATACAAACTAAATTTTTTTGTCCCTATTATAAATATGAAGTTTATTCTTCAAAAGCTAACAAATATAATTTTCAAATATATGATTGAAAAAGGGTTTAACATTAAAAGGCGTTGAAAATGCATTTTTTTTAAAAAATAATTCTTTTATCTGAAAAATTGAACTAATTTTTATATCATGTCGATAAATTAAGTAATATGGATATTAAAATTATATTAAATATATAAAATTAAAAATTTTAGAAATAATATTCATACCCTCTAATTTAATGACTAGGTTATAAAATAAAATTTCATTTTATTAAAATATTAATGTTCATTATGAATGGGCTTTGCACATAATATAAGCCAACTCGTTATTGTTTGTAGGGTAATCATAAAATTGTGTTGCCAAAAAGAAAAGAAAGTAGAAAAATTAAATTTATATAGAAATGAAAATATTATAAATTCATGGGTTGTTTAAATCACCCCTCCTTCAATAAATTCATTCCTTGCAATTTGAAATGTGAATGTAAATCATTGGCTTGGGCTTTTAAAAATATCATTTTTCAAATCCCACATCGGAAAAATGATTAATGGAACCACCATTTTAAAATAATGATATGGAATTATAGAGGTAACCAGATATAACCCATAATAAGGTTCAATTAATGAAAACAAGGACTTGAAATAAAATGTAACCATCATGGTCTGATGTTGAGTGATAGAGAACATAATTAAGTGAATGTTAACAAACAAAAATATATAAACCTACGATTATCCAATGGACCGTTTGATTCATCGCTAAAGAAATTACTGTGAAAACAAATTTGTTTTTATGATTTTTCCCTAGATTATTTGAAGAAATATAATTTACAGATAAAGAAATTAATGAAACATACATACTTACATTGCAAGTATATTTTCCCCCTTTAATAAATTTTTACCACAAACTCAAATTTCTCTCCAAAAGACAATAAAATTTGATTTATCATAATTGATTGGGGTTCCATAAATTAACATATAATACATCTATTATAACATTTGAATTACATAAAACAATATTATAATAACAAAGACACAACATATGATAGTGGTAGGTGATGCACCCTTGTATCCCTTCAGTAGTGGGTTCAAGTCTCACTAACTTTTCAGACATAATGCATTGCCCCAACCTGTGGGTTGTCATTTAGTTTTCTAATACTATATTATTTTATCATATAGAAAAATAAAATAGTTATATTCAAAATTAAAGAAATTTTTTAACATAAACCATATTATCAAATGATCAACTTAAAAAATTCCAACCTTTATACTAATCCAAAATTATTCTATCTAAACCCACAGTCCAAAATATATTCAACGAAGGTCATAAATCATAGTGTTGATCTTTTTTGTAATAATATCTTTATCATGTATTCACTTAAAAAAAGGTAATACCCTGGATTTCCATAAAACCATTCAAAACATAGAATAATAAATTCAAGAAAAATTTAACAATCAATAATGATTGAATAAACAATCCTTTATTCAGTTCCTAAGTTCTTAATAATATCCAATATAATTTATCCAAAACAATCACCTTTTTCTTATAGAATCGTTATATAATTATCAAAAACATATTATGTGTTATCTTTAACACAACCATATATTTTCCAAAAATGCTGAACTGGAATATTTTTTAGATTACATGGTACCATTTAGTATGAAATACACAATGAAATCGTACAACAATAGCATCTTTATTTATTTTCTTAATTATTATAACTAGTAAATTATTGATACAATACTAAAATTAAAAAATTATTCAATAACAAAATAATCAAATGATTCATTAATCTTCATATGGGATAGTATCATAACATTATTATTATCCAATAACATCATTTGGGGTATACATTGATGATTTAGACATTGATTTTCATAGTGTCCCATATTTTTGTAGATGAATCATTGTACATTGGAAACCTTTTTGTTATACTTACAATCACAATCATGGTGTCCTTTTTATATACAAATATATCAATCTCTCATTAATTTCAATCATTTAATAGTGCGATTATTTCAACAGTTATCACATGTGAAAACATCCTTATCTTTCATCTTCCCTTTAAACATCTTTTTCCCTACCATCATATTCTTCTATTGAATCACATCAATTAAACATGACTCAAAAAAAAAATTAGATATCTTATTAACACATTATACTATTTATTCTTATGGTGAAAATACATGGGAAACTATTTCCCCTCAAAATATTAACTTACGACCAAGAAAGATATGGTCCTTCTTACTCTCTGGATCACGTGTATTGTTTTTTTTGTTGTTCCTTCTACTATGAACCATTTCTAATTGACAACATACAACAAGTTATATAATATAATATTGTCATATCAATAAAATTAGAATAATTGTCGGTATTTATTGAATATTTACAATTATCTAGTCCCATAATCATAAAAATGGCCTCTTTGGGAACATATTTTCTGATGAATCCTTCTTTACAGTTTATAAAGATAATGTGAATTATCCTGAGAATTTTCCCTAGGAGTGACAAACATGGTGCATAGTATGGCCCATTGTCTTGTACCAGTTTATATCAAGTCAAGCCTAAATCACCTTGTAAGAGTTATTACTCCTAGGTACATCAGTTCTAGAACCACATCCACCAATAGTTTAATGACAAAGATTTATATTCTAGAAATACCCACACAATCTCCAAATTACAAAAATTTTAAGATATTATTAAATACATATCCTCAATGTATACCTTAGGATTAGTATACCGAATATATTTTTTATAAATCTATTTCAAGGGATATTTCTAAAAATCCTTTGGCACCAACTCTAATGACCCATCCCGAGAAGCCTAGAGTTGGAGAATTATTTTAAAACATTGGAATGAATATAAGGAATAAAATCCTAAATGACTAATCAATTTAGTAGTCTTATAAAATAGATTACAAAAATGAAATTTACATTACAATTGAAAAAAAATGAAACAAAGATATTTCTTTGAGTACTCCATTTTTATATTATCATAAACCTAATTATAAAAAATTATTCACTTCATGGAACCATAGAAAAATAAAACATAATAAAGGAGTGATCTCAGATGCTGAGTAAAGATAAACAATATAGAGGAAGCTATATAATTAAACATAAAATCTTAAGGAAATGTATAAAACTAGAAACCCAAGCCTTTTAAAACATTACATTCACCATAACATAGAAATATTAAAACTAATAATTCCATTTAAACATTTAAATGGATATTCTACTAGTATAATAATCACACGTAATATCAATAACTAATCACATAATAACAAAATGAATAATTCCAAACATCATTACCATTTCGTCAAGGCCTCGTGCCAAGAACATTACCATACCATCAGTGCCCTGTGCCTAGACACTAGTTCTTCTAATAAAACCTTATCATGTATCGAGGTGTAATTGAAGGCCCCATCATCTACTAATTAATCCCAATGCATTCCTCATATGAACAGGTCGACGAACAACATAAACATTTGAATTAAATCTGGCGTAGAAAATGTTAATACATTATACATAAATCAAGAATCGTATAAAAATAGCACATCCTCATTGAAACGTATCATAAAATGCTAAATAAAATTTATTAGATTTCATTATAATAAATTAACATTAATTATCAATAAAATCCAATAAAATATATTTACCTAGATTAAAATAATCTAATAATTTCATTAAAACCCTTTAAGAAAAATATCCATTCTTTTCATTAAATCATTTAAAATCCATAGTATTATAAAATAAAATATTTATTGGGAAAAAACATGTATGTTTATAAGGGAAGCATCAAAATGGTAAGTCAACATAGTAGTCGAAAATATCCCATCAGATTGTATAACATAAAAAACATTCTTTCAATAATAATTCAAAAGGTTCATAATGTAACTCATTTGGAAAACAGATCAAAAATTCCTTTAAAATCATTTTATAAAAAATGAAACAAGGATATAAATTATAATAAAAAATTGTACAATAATTTTTAAAATACATTAAAATGTATTTTTTAATGAACCATGGAAGAGGATGATAAATATTCCCAGTAGATACTTATGTATAAACATTATTGGATACACATGGGATTTTTTAATTAACCCTTACCTTATTCTTTTTGATAGTCAGTTGTGTGTTAACCTCTTATATGATGGTTAATTTATGTTATTAAATTATTCAATAACCATATAAATATTTATGATTTAATTAATTATTCTATTATACCGTAGTGTTTCAATAGTAACTTCATTTGAGGAATTAACTACTTAATGTTCCCAATACTATATTTCCATGTAAGTGATGTTTATTATTCATTTTTTTTCTCATGTAAATAATTTAATTATGTTCATAATTATTATTTTTCACTCCTCTTATTTATTTTATGATCATTCTTGAATTTTTAACATGTATAATGAATATCACAGTTTCATTGAGACAGTAGGTCGTAAGTTTACACGAACGACGATATCATTCTCTTGATGCTTTAATGGTATGGAATTAGTTGGTATATTAATTATACAGAGCAATTATAATCTTACATTAATTAAATATATCCATTATATTGATCATTTTATCCCTCAAATTAATGTAGTGATTAATAACAAATTTAAAAACTGTGGGGAGATGATAAGTCATATGTACCCATGCATGGTGATATTGTTATTAATATTATGGATAAATGAGTAATAAGGGTTTCCCAAAATTATAATAACATCATATCATGTAGGATATACTAGATATAATATTCTAGTATGAAATCCACAAAGAAAGATGATTTAGAATAAGAAATTGACTTTAAATGAGGTGATAAAATAATTACATATTCTCATTGGACTTACATTGGATCTCCTCTTTGGGACACCAGAGTCAGTATTGTTGGAAAACCAGGACCACATAAAGTTAACTAAGAATGTTAATAGGAGAATTTGGTGGGGTTTCTTTGAGTTAAAAGGCACAAGGATGTGTGAGGATGGTATGGAGGAGAAGCTTTTTTATAATTTAAGATATGGGAATTTTAGGAAACTCTAAAAATATTAAACCATAATAAGACTATTCTAGATATAAATAATTACAAAGGGTTAGGTGGATTGGGAAAAAACTAGAACCTCTTATTGTTAAAATAGAACCAGATAAATTTGGTCTCCCTTATTACATCATAGCAGTGAACCTTTTTTCTAATAATATAGAAGAGAGTTTTCAAACAAACCAGGAATTGAATGTGTCTGTCCTCTAGTGGAAATATACGAAATGCATTGATGTTTTTGATTCACTTCTGGTTGATTATCATATGACCCCTAAAGAGCCCAAATGATAAATGCATGGCGATATCCTCAGAGCATATGTAGGTTTTCGAGAAACATGGGATTCAATATGACCCAAAATGGTTCTTCATTTTATACACATGGTCCTTAAATTTATGTTCTCACCAACATTCTTATACATGTTCATACATTTTTCTAAATAAATTTTGAGACCATGCCCCATCCTTTTAAAAAAAATTAAAAATATGCTATAAATTTAAATTATAACCCATGATCTACTATATATTATCCCTTTTTATTATTTATCATTTTGGGTATTTTAAATAATTTAATAATAAATTAATTCAACAAGATATTATTATTTCCAAATTTGTTACTATTAATTTAATTTGAATTGAAATACTATAGAAAAGTCTGTTAATTAGAAAATAATTCTTTCAAACATATATTAAATATAATATAGATCAATGAAATTTTTTAGTCACATTAACTTATCCAAAGTTTTCCAAAGTTTTTATTTTTTAAAACCATTTATTCTATTTGTATGTTAATTGAATAAATAAGTTTTTATAATTAAAGAGATAATTAATGTAATTATACAACTTGTAAATATTCTATGTATGTTTATATAAATAGAATAATTTATTTTCAATCAGAATAAAAATTTATATTCATTCATATCTGGATTTTGGCCTTATGTGGACACATACAAGATATTATAAAAAAAGATAGCGATATTTTGTAACTATCTTTCATTCTAATGATATATAATTTATTTTCTTGTACAATTGTAAATTAAAAATCAAAAAATGGATCATAATGTTATAAATAATTAATCATAGTCATCCAATATTTTTATGAGAGATGTTTTGGTTTTATTTTGAACCTTTTGTTTTGATTTACATGTAATTAATTCCATTAACACTTACCATTCCATCATGTCTTTTAATTACTAAGGTTTAATATGGTCTCCCTAAATTACAATGGTGAAATAATTGAACCATCGGTGACATAATTAACATCATCCAAATTATTTGGCTGAATTTTATATTTTTATGATATTTATATAATTTAATAAAATATTATTTATTTTAAAAAATCAATAGTGACAATTATGACACTATTCATTAGTTGTGTTGTTAGATATATCATAAAATTAGGATATGTCTGAGAAATATTATTTAAAACATCAATAAAATATCGAAATCATCCATAAAATAAGTGAACAACAATAATTCACTCAAATTATATTTACTTTAATATTGATAATATCATTTATTTTACATTTTTATTAATAAAATTATTTTTGTGTCACTATTGATTCATCATTAATGAGAAATATTTTAAATTTAAATATTATAAATAAATTTATATTATATATGAAATTAAATTATATTTCCAAATACTACCTATACTTTATTTTTACTCATGGTAATCCCTATATAAAAATTAAACTTATATAATATGAGAGTGTGACGTTTCATCACATTTATTTACAGTTATTATATTCATGTCATATACATGGGTATGCAGCCATTAAGTGATTAAATTATATGAATTGATGATAAGGGTTGAATATAGTAATCTAAGTGGATTTTAACAGGTGTTAGGGTAACATTAAAATATTATTTATACCGTTAATTACCTTGTTTACTTTTAACCATGTTAATAAAAATAAATTCTAAAATTAATATTCCTAATGCCCGAAAATAAAAGTATTATTTTCACATAATTTGGACCCAATAATTCCAAATATAGAACCCATTTTTCAATATTTAATACATAGAAGTTGTAGTAATTAATTTAAAATTAATTCTCGTTAAAAAAATAAGGAAAACAAGATTTTTTAAATTAAAAATCATTAAAATATTGACATGCGTTTATATCCAATTTTAATGTTAAAACTATTCTAATTAATTAAATTATATTAAATAATTGAAACATAATATAAATATACTATAAAACCAATTAAAAAAATAATCTAACTATATAAATGAATTAAATGAAATGATTTTTTGAATCAAAAGTAGTATTTCTCAGTAATCATTAAAATAGTAATGTCATTAGAAAAACACAAAAATTTCCATACTACATTTTTAGGTCATTATTTTAAATAATATGTTTAATTTTTTAAATTTACCATATAATAGTGTCAAATATTTGATTTAGAGAGGTTTCTCTTATAAAAGGAGGAAATTTTCGATTTTTTGAATAATACTTCTTTTATCTGAAAAATATTATTTTTTATTAAATCATGTCAAGAAATTACATTAGATGAATGTGAAAATTTAATAAAGTATATATAATTAAAAATATGGTAAATACTATTCAGAACCGCTAATTTAATGGCTGGGTTCTATATTATAATAATATTTTCTATTCATATATTATTTTTCATTAAAAATAGTCCCTGCATGTGACATAATCCTAGTTATTGTTGTTTGTAGAGTATTCTTAACATGGTGTTTCATAAAAAGAATAAAAGAACCAAAACGAACTTTATTTACCAATCCAAATATAATAATTTCTAGTAGTATTACATCTAGAGTTGATTCGAACATAGATTTTCTAATCCATACATTATTTTTTATAAAATATATGGTTCCATACAAATGTATGGTTCTTTATCAACACTTTCCGAAAAACAAATTGTTCATGATACATACATGATGTTCCTAACATATTGTTCATTATTATCACTATTCTTACACACATAGGGTGTGTAAAAAAATTATATAATAAGACAAAATATATTTTGAATACTATAAAAAATATTTTTCATGGATTAATGACATTAGATATAATTCTTTCATAAATATTTAAATGAATATTAATTTGAAAAATTCATTTAAATAAATAACTCCAGTAAACAAATATGGTTATTTTTTTCCATCAAGATCAATAAGATTCATTGTATATTGTTGAGAAAATATATGCCCTACAGAGGGATATACTTGAGTTGATATATTTTATTGAGAAATTAAGAAACATTTTTCCAATTTTGATATGTAATTTGTTCTCTAATCGGAATTACCTTAGGCGTTGTATTAAATGTGTTTGAGAATGGGTTTTGATTTTATAGAAGGATATATTTCTAGCATTTTTTCATATTAGCTCTCATTATTTAAATTTCATTTAAGAATATGTTTATATGTGGTATGTACAAAAAATCACGATATTTTTATCTGAAAAGTCTTAATTTATTTTTTAAATTCTTATTTAAAAGTCCTTTAAATGTTTTGGAAGTTTAAATTTAAAATAGTGAATGACCTTGAAAATAATTTAAGAATATTCCATAGATGTTTGGATATAGAAATAATATGTCTATAAAATTTTGGTTGAATTAAAAGATAGATGGATATTAAGTGACATTTAATTATAATAAAATAAAAATTTAGGTGGAAGATTTTAATGAAAAAATCTAAATAAAAACATTTTGAATAGAAATTTTATTAAAACAATTATGTTTTGATTAAGGTGTTTTAACATGCCATTGGATCAAATTTATGATGAGTCTTTAATATTTATAAAAGGATATTTTTGGTCATAAAATAAAAAAATGATGTCTTAATAGTTATACTATAAATACTACTTTATTTTATGTTTCTTATGGATCGATACTGGGGAAACAAAAACTAATAGTGGAATTGGTTTATAGGTTTCTTACATAGTGTATTTATTATGATGATTGTTAGATTAGGTTTTGGTGAATATTGAATTAAATATTTGGTCTGAATTCAATGAGGTAGAATATATATTCATTATCTTGTGTAATTTATTAGGTAATGAAAATCAATTACACTATAATTCAAGTCATAAAAAATTCGATGTAAATTTTCGGATAAAATATAATTTAATTTAATTTTTTTGCACATTAATTGTTTAATAAATTAAATTGTAATTGTTTATTTTAAATTTTTATATTCCATTTAAATATAAATTAGACTATCATATTATTTGGGTATCATGTGAAAGGTAAAACCCATTGAATTATTATTATGATTATAGACATTAGTGGTAGATTGGAGGCCTATTTGAGAGATATGAAATGTGAATAAAAAAACATATTCATGTTATATAATTATTTTACAACTGATGTGTGATGAAATATAAAGTATGATAAATTATTTTACACTACAATTCATCACATTAACTCCATTTGACCTTTATTCCAACAATGTAGATTTGTTGTTATCCCTCATCCCAGCTGGTGTATAAATAATTAGTGACTAAATTAATAAAATGAAGACATTTTTAATTAAGAATACAATTCAACTAAAGAAAAAAACCACAATTAGGATTATTGAATGATGGCCGAATGAGGTTTATGAAGGATAATAAATGTATAGAAATAATTGAAATACATGAGGGATTCTAGTTTTAATGAACTATAAATTTTTATTCTTGAACAAGATATTAAATTATCCAAATTACTAAAAGTAGGCTGGCCCAAACTAAAATTACTAGTAATACAAAAAAAATATACTCACTAAAATAAAAATAATGTAAAATATGAAGTATCAATATTTTGAATTTGTAATCAAATTATCATTAATTTTGGAATCAAACTATATATAATTATTACAAACTAAAAATGAAATACTTAGTGCAATTGAAATGAAAATAGTACACATTAGAGAAACTGATGTAAGAATTTTCTAATTTGAAATTTAGAATTAAGAATCATGTACAGAATTAGAGCTAATAAAATCCTCTGATTCTTTAAAAGTTTGTTAAAATAAATTAAATTTATTCCAATGGTAACTATATATTTATATAGCTAATATGAGATATCCTTGAAGGTAAACATATTTTATTGTTTTCCATTCAATATTTTAGAAGCCAGACCCTTTTTTCATTATTATAAATTCCCATAAAAATCATAATTGGATGTTCCACTACTCCTACAAATGGTAGCTCAGTTAACCATGATACATAAGTAGTTACTCAATATATCCCACTATAGAGATAGGTAACTCGATATTTGTACTACTTTTTCTAGTATCTTGTAACTTGTTATACTAAAACTAGTAGATTTTTTCTCATTACTAATCAATTACATTGTTATTCATGTAATTTACATGTAGATGTATTAGTAAATAATAATAATAATTGATGTATTTTTTTGTAATAAAAACCACACAAGTATAAGATCTTGAAAAAACACATAGAAAGATAAAAAATTAGAAGTACATTAATCCAATAATAAATTTTAGTATTTATGAAAATACGGTCTACATAGTTTTATTATGAATTTTTTGTATCTTATGATCTAGTAGGTGTATCTTTATTTATTATAAATACTTTAGTTGTTTTATTCCCCAAATATTTGGGTCAGTTGAAATGGTTTTAGAAGTATAACACTATTTATCTTTTGATGGAGATGTCTTATATATATATATATTGATAGGTTGATTCATAAAAACTATATTATTTATGATTAAAACCTTATACTTTTATGTAGATTTAAATTTTATAGGTAATATAATTTTTTTAGTGAACATTTTTAGTATTTTATTCAACCTCATGTTATCAGTTATTCATTAAATGAATATATATATATATATTACACATGAAATATATACCAAAATCCATATGCTAGAAAAATTATTTAATGAATTGTTTCTTGGGTTTCAAAATAAAATAAGTGATGTGAGTTAAAGAATCACTATGTTTAATACTGATTTTTGAGAGGTGTGTTATGAAGGATAACTATAGAAAATGTAATAGATAATGGTAATGGAAGTAGCATCGGGTGAGGCATTTATTGGAAGATAGTTCGAGGGATTAAAAATAATATACACACAAATATAAAAATAAAATGACGCATCAACAATGTAAGGTTATCACTTTAATGGAAATGAAATCCATTGGAGTAGTTTTGTTAGTTATGGGTTTCATCAGCAATATAATGTGACATGATTTATGGTCGGAAAAAGATGTGGTGATTGAAATACGAAAAAATAGTAATATCATAATTATTGTATTCGTGTGGCATATTCTATAAGGTCTGGACCAATTTATGTCACAATCCGTGGTAGGTGTTAGTTTAGTTGATTATAAATACTTCATTAGGAATGACTCATATTAACACACAAAACATTTCAATCCATATAACATTGTTATGTACCTTATGTATATAGTGACTGAAGGGTTATCCTCACATAATATGTTTGTCAAAAACCTGATATTTTTTGTATATATTTCAATTGAATACAATGTTTAATAGCATATTATGAACTCAATATTAAACAAAAAAATATAAATTTTGTTAAGATAACATTATAAGTGTTAAATGTAAAAAAATGAATTTCTTAGTTATGTTGGTTTTTATAAATTGTGGTTTCCACATTCTTAAATATATAAATGAAATTTAAAATACTAATCCAAAAAAATCAATTATTGATTCCAAATAAATAATATCGATTTTCAAAAAAATATTTTTTCCTCAAAATTTCCGTTTTGTGAGTGATGCATTTCAAAATTGAGAAACTTAATATATTTCCGTAAAATGATTATAATTTTTTTCTATATGAATATTATATTGGCACTATTTTAATTATATATTGATCGACAAAGAGAATAAAAATAATTTAAATTTAATATGTCATTTTTTCCTACAATTTTTTTAGAATTTTATATTTGTATTTAAAATTTAATATAATATTACATAATATAATTTTTATTAAACAATCATCATCATTTAATTAATCATGAAATTATAATCTTATTAAGAATAATTGGTATTTTTCAGAAAAAATTGATTTTTAGGTTAATAATAAAACAATTATGTTTTTACAAGTAATCTTTAATTTATAAAATCATCATAATATAAAAATACATAAAAATATAAAAAACATATTTCACAATTATTGATGTACTTAGGGAGTGAAATTATGAATGAAAAAATTATTATATTTATTTTATAAAACCTAGGATTAACATTTTCGAACACATTTAATATTTTATTCCAATAGTACTATTTTACTTATCATATTTTAAAATAGTATTCACTTGGTGGATTTAGGTGTAATAGTTGTCTCAAATCAACCAAACTATTATTTTTATTATAAATAGTCCAATTAAATTTATAAAAATTAAAAAGAATGATTGTTTTACCCTAAACATAATTTTTTTACTTATACGCACATAGTTTATAAAAATGATTTTTCAATTTTATGATGAATAATATTATGTTCCTTTTATAATATTTGAAAATTTTATTTTATAAAAACAGATTCTTATTTCACATAAATATACCCAAATTATTCAATAGGGACATTTTTTAGTCATAAGAATGTGTTTTTGTGGTATATTAGAGTTACTATTATAGAATTAAATTTTTTTAAATTGTAAAACATAGAAGTAAATGTTCATATTTCCTAAAAACATATATATAAGTTTTTAGTTTATGTATTTATCATCTAATAATCAAAAAACAACAAATTATTACCAATTATGGAGTTATTCTCTAAGTGTAATGAATAGCTTATTTAAAAAATGGAACAACCGATAATTATAAAAGGATATTTAGAACAACCCACATTTCTATATAGCTAAATCCATTTAGATCTAGTAAACTCATCCCAAATAAAATACTAAAACTCATACACATATCCTATAGTCTTTGGTCTACTTGAATTTTAACCCTAAAAATTACATCATGTAATTTGGAAAGGAGTTATTTCAAATGTCATGGTAAAAATTTAAAAAATCACTCCACTTAATTAATAATACATTATGTCTTATTCTTTTAAAACTTTGTCTATTATACACAATTAAAACAAATAACTTCTTATAATTAGTATACATATGTTTTATTAGGTTTAGGGAATGTTCATTATATAATACTCCTCCTTTATCCTAAGAAGAATGAAAACATCATCCCCCTTAGATGGAGATTATCACCTCCATTAATGACATCTTTAATTATTCATCATCGACGGACGTCAATAATTATAAATTTGTTTTAAATAAATTGTTTTTTTATTTATATAATTATTATAACAAAAGTAAACCATTTTATGCCTTCCTCACATTCTATGGATAAATAAATTGTCATCCATGTTTGTCCACATACTAACTCCCTCAAAGAATATTTTATCTTTTCATCACCACTGTAAATGGATTGTTATAAAAAAATTAATGGAATTATATGACATAATTATTTCTATGAAAACATTAATATTTTCCCTATTGTATGAATAAAATTACAATCATTATGATATAATCCTTTGTTATAGGGATGTTAATTTAAATAAGCTCATCATGGATCTTGTTTTCATCAACCACGACCATAGTTCCCGTAAAATGGAATTGGGGGTGTAGAAATCATCGAATTATAACTATTTATGTATATTTTATAATATAGGAATGATATAATTGGTACATAATAATTGGATATGACATCTCCATTACCAAAAATGTGTCGAATAATCTAAACTATAATAACCAAACATAAAAATAAGAGATGTATATCAAATAAACTTATAATAAATTATTAAAACCAAAGAAAAAAATGTTATATATATGAATAAAGATATAAAATGGGTTATTAAGATAATTATTTTTATTATAATTTAGGTTAAAATTGATTTGTGGAAGCCTTTATTTAAGGTATTTGTGTTTCATCTCAGACATCCTTATTTGATACATGATTCATAATTTTCAAAAAAAATATTTATATGTAGAATGTAACTCATATATTGAGAAATTATTCACAATATTCCATATATTCATGATAATTAGTATTCCATTTAATGTTTCAGTTTTCAAATAGTTTTTTATATGGATAAAATTTTAATAATGTTTTCTCATCTCACATGTCTTTTTTTAGAAATATTTCGTATTCTATACTAATTTAATATTGTGTGGCATATATAGTACCCAATGAATTTAATTATGATACTTTTAGGAAATTAAAGGGACTTAAATTTTTTTATCATTTTTTGTCACTCATGGGATTTCGACTCAAGAGATACCAATGTTGCGGGAGATTCAGTTCCCTCAAATCCTTTTCTATTGTGTTATAATGCTTCTTCTTGAACATCTTCCTTCTATGTTTATTTTTTAACCATATTATATTGTTATATGATTCATATAAATTATATATTTGGAAGGTTTAATTTTTAAATAAAAGATAATATCTTTAGTAATATATTTCCCAAAAAAGTATAATACATTTTAGAATAATTCTCATCCTCTCCAATAATCACTTTCTCTACTATATCCATATTCTTTCTTCTCACCAATTTTAATGTTTCATATTTTTAATTTCATATATCATATATATAAATATATCCCATCATCATTATTAATCATACATATTTGAAAATGGAATATTTATTAATATTTGATTTAATATTGGTGTTAATATTGTTATTTTAAAATAAATATTTATTTTTATTTCAAGATTAAATATCTTATCTTCCACTCAAAATTTCATGTAACATTCCCAAATGATAAAGGGTTAATATTATTAATGATTAGACTCATGTGAACATGGTTCACATTCCTTTTCGAAATCCTATCTGATTAGAATTCCACAGTTAAGCGTGCTTGGCCTGGAGTAGTGATCATGAAAGATGACCTACTGGAAAGTTTACCAGGGTGTGTGCGAGTGAAAACAAAGAACACTAGAAAGGACATGTGTTTGCTTGTGGGCACTATCATTAGTCAGATGAAACGTTCAGGAACATGGGTGGACCTTGGGGTGGGTCCCATGTGTCTGCGTGGCAATATGTGTTACCTGGTGGGCCAGGACCCGATGGATATATTAAGGGTTGGTGGTTGTGCTGTCACAGGGACTTTTTTGTCACATTTGGTATTAGAAGTGTTACCTTGCTTTAAGTTTGGTGCACTTCCTGGGTTGAGATGTAGGGCCCACAACAAGGAAAGTGTGCTCTAATGGGGAGGGGTGATTGTAACACCTCCAAATGATAAAGTGTTAAATGGATTAATGATAAGACTCATGTTAACAAGGTGCACCTTCAATTTCAGGAACCTGCCTGATTTGAACTCCATAGTTAAGCATTCTTGGCCTGGAGTAGTGATCGAGATGGGTGACCTTTGGGGAATTTTCCTAGGATGTGTGAGAGTGAGGACAAAGCATACTGGAAAGGACATGTTTGGCCTGTGGGGACTGTCATTAGTCATATGACCCTTTCAGGAACATTGGTGGTCCCTAGGTTGGGCCCCACGTCTCTGCATGGAAACTTGTGGTACATGGTGGGCCCGGACCCGATGCCATGTTAATGCGGGGTGTTTGTGTAGTAACCGGAACCTGGATGTCACAAATAGAAGAACGAGGGTTGTTGTGCTTCATACTTGCGAGCCTCTGATACCAATTTGTCACGACCCGTCCTTGGGACCCGTGTCGTGACTACCCCAAGCCTGCCTTCCATAGGCCAGGGGCTTGTGACTAGCACCAAAGGCATAAATCCCTAATCTAGGAAAGAATTTTCTTTATAAAAAGTAAGCACACAATTCTTCTGTATACAGTTTTGTTTAGTCTTTTGCTTCATGTTGTGTACACTGATTGTGTGTGTTTACTTTTTATAAAGTAAATACCTCCCAGCATAGGGATTTACACCTATGGTGATAGTCCCCAGCACATGGCCTATAGAAGGCGAGCTTGGGGTAGTCACGGCATAGGCCAGGACCCATTCAGGCATGTGGGTGGACCCTGGGGTGGGCCCCACATGTCTGTGGGGAAACTGGTGGTACCTGGTTGGCCAGGACCCAACGACCATGTTATGGCAGGGTGGTAGTGCTGTGACAGGGACCCGGTGGTCACATTTGGTATCAGAAGTGGTACCCATCCTTAAGTTCTTTGGACTTCCTGGGATGAGATGTAGGGCCCACAAGGAGGAAGTTTTGCACTAATGGGGGTGATTGTAACACCTCCAAATTATAAAACCATAAATGAATTAATGATAAGACTCATGTCAACAAGATGCACCTCCATTTTTGTGAACCTGTCTGATTAGAAATCCACATTAAGCATGCTTGGCCTGGATTAGTGATCAGGATGGGTGACCTTTTGGGACGTTTCCCAGGGTGTGTGAGAGTGAAGAAAAAGCATAGTGGAAAGAACATGTGTTGGCTTGTTAGAACTTTCATTAGTCAGATGACTCATTCAGGCAAGTGGGTGGACCCTGAGTTGGGCCTCACGTGTCTGTGGGGAAACTGGTTATACCTGGTGGGCAAGGACCCGACGACCATGTTATGGCAGGGTAGTTGTGTTGTCACAGGGACCCAGATGTCACAAAATGATGAATAAGGGTTTTTGTGCTTCATACTTGCGAGCCTCTGATACCAATTTGTCACAACCCCTCCTTGGTACCCGTGTCGTGACTACCCCAATCCAGCCTTCCATAGGCCAGGGGCTGGTGACTAGCACAAAATGTGTAAATCCCTAAGTTGGGAAGGCATTGCCTTTATAAAAAAGAAACATTCAATTATTTAATATATAGTTTTGTTTAGTTTTTTGCTTCCAGTTGTGTAAACTGATTGTGTGTGTTTACTTTTTATAAAGGAAATGTCTTCCCATCTTAGGGATTTACGCCATTGGTGTAAGTCCCCAGCCCCTAGCCTTTGGATGGAGGGCTTGGTGTAGTCACATCATGGGTCCCGCGAATGGGTTGTGACAAATCAATTTGTCCCGACCTCTCCCCCGGGGCCCGTGACGTCACTACCCCAACCCGCCTTCCACAGGCCAGGGGCTGGCGACTGGCAAAAAAGGCGTAAATCCCTATGCCTGGGAACACATTGCCTTTATAACAGAAAACAAACACAAACAAGGAACAAGTGGATGAAAAAACTAAGTAAAAACTGTATAAAGAAGAAGTGCTGGAAAGTACAAGGGGCCAGAAATACAACCCCAACCGGAAAGTACAACTGAAAAAGAAGTACAACTAAAAAGGGACAAACAACTGAAAGGTAGAAGTAGCTCCAAGATTGCCATCTGGGGTTCCTACCTGAAGGGTAGGTACAGATGTCATCTTCTACACTCATTGTCTATCAGTCCGCATTGTGTACCGTCACACCATGTGGTCCACCCCCAGGTACCATCCAGTCCTGGCTCACTCTCGGCCTCCATCAGCGTTGTCCATCATCTGCATCCAACACAACGAGGTTCATCCATATCCCATGTAGTGGTGAGCATAAAGATACTCAGTAGGGACCCCAAGACCCTCATGTTCTCACAAAATAGAATTATGATTAACCAAAAATTATGATTTCAACGGATAACCATTACATAGGTATATGCCCATACATATACCTAAGTTATCAAGTAACCCATCTCAGTCATGAGGAAAACAAAAAGGACATTGATTCAGCTCAAAACATGATTTTTTATTATCGAAACCATGGCTGCTGGAGAAGTCCTCCTCTGTCGAGTACAGTGGAACTGTCGTGACTCCGAGGCTCTACTCACTATCCATGGACTGCTGAGCTACTGCTCTTATCGAGTACTGCGGGTCTGCTGCCAAACCGGGCGCTCAGTCCGCTGTGGGTCTACCGTCAAACTAGGCACTCCCTCTAATAGCCTACAGATGTAATCCTCCTGTCAAGTATCGCAGGTCTACTGCCATCTACATGGTGCTCCGTCCATCGTAGTTATTCCGCCAAACCGGGTGCTCCTTCTACTGGGCTAGTCGAATCACTCCGAGTCAAATCGGTCAAGCAGTCTTCAGGTCGACAGCTACTAGATCTCCACACTCTATCTGCTCATCTCCTATAGGATCCTCTCCATGAGCTACTGGTCAATATTCCTAGTGTCACAAGGTCTCACGTGGAAGTATCTCGATGGAAGGAAACGTCATAGGGGTCTCAATGCAACAGACAACGCGTCAATCGAAAGCATGGTCTGTGAGTTATTAGCATTTTAGTCCCGAGGACCTGGTTGGGTTCTTGTAAGAACCAACCTGACTGTATATCAACTATACCCTGAACTCCAATGGGGTATTCTCAAAGGGATGTCTGTGCTCCATGAATACCAACGCTGCTGATGGTTCGTCAAACTACCATCTGGTACCAAAGATATGGCCCAAAGAGATAAAGGTTTCATTAATGGGCTCGGTTCTGGTACGACTCAGTCGGACACACTCGGCCCAACCCAGTCTGGGCTGACGTGGTCTTGGTTTACCCGACCCATTGGGCGGGTCATCCCGCAATGTTTTGAACCGGTCCGCTGGGCCCGGCCCAACGGACCGTAAGGGTGGTTCGGCCCGATAGTCGCCACGTAGGCGGCTCGGTAACTCGGCCCTGGAGACTGGTCCAGTTCGGAAAACTAAACCACGGGGGACGCCGTGGGTTGCCTCTGGAGGTCGGTGGCCAGGAGGCTAGCTGGTAGGCCATGCGGGGCGCAGGCAGGCCGGATGGTCTCCAATAGGCCGTTGGTGCACCAGACATTCTAGGAAATTTTCCGGGGTGTGTGTGAGTGAGGAAAATGCACACTGGAAAGGACGTGAGTTTTCCTATGGGGAGTTTCATTAGTCAGATGACCCGTTCATGCTTTTGGGTGGACCCTTGGGTGGGGACCACGTGTCTGCAAGGCAACTGGGGGTTACTGGCGGGCATGGACGCGACAACCATGTTAAGGCGGGGTGTTTATGTTTGTTTACTGTTATAAAGGCAATGAATTCCTAGTTTAGGGTTTTATGCCTTTGGTTCTAGTATTCTGCCCTTGGCTTATGGAAGATGGTCTTGGGGTAGTTACAATATGGGCCCCAAGGGACGGGTCGTCACAAATTGGTATCAGAAGATTTGGTTATACTGCCGAACCTAGAACTCTGATCTTTCTTTTTAGGGAAGAAATATTGTTAAGTGTACAGAGTGTGGTTTTCAGTTTAGAGAGTATAGTGTTGGTGTGGTGGCAGATGTATCCATACACCAGGACCCTGAATTCTGATTTCTTACTCAGTGCACGAAAACACAGATTTCATATTTCTTTTCAAGAGTTTTCTTTATGTCAGCTCAACCAAGTCAACTCGCCAGGTATAAATTTTGACTGTCGTGCACCTGTTCCTTATCATGATTCCTCCAAGAAGACATCCATATAGGGTTCCTGAGATTGTACTTAATAAGGTCCCCCCGAGCAACGAGGTCCCAGTGCAAGGCCCTCTTACTATATTGGCACATTTGTGTGGTGTACCAGCAGCACCACCACCCGTTGGGCAGCAGATGCCACCAGCCGCATTGGAGGATGGTGCATGCCGACTGAGCGCATTGCACTAGTTCCAGCGGCCGAGGCCTCTGAGGTTTCAAGGCGAGAAAGATTCCCAGGAAGCAGAAGATTGGATGGAGGTGATTACTGAAGTTTTATGCATAGTTGAGACATTAGTAGAGCAGATTTTGATCTTAGCTACTAGTCTATTTCATTGAGTGACTAGGAAGATGATCCACATAATGATGAGGTTTCGGTACATGGATAGTTTTTCGAGATGGCACCATTGGGAAGTGTTCCAACTATATCAATCCCCATTGGTGAGCAGACACTAAAGGCAGAACCGGTAGAGGACACTTGTAGGCTTAGTGCCTTACATGGGTTTCATCATTAGATACCCCTCATGTTTCGAGGCGATCCCAACTCATAGGCGGCTTGGGACTATTTTGAGGAGGTGGTTGAGAGTTCCTCTCAGCTTCAACAGTTTCAGTAGGACGACATGTTAGTAGTTGAGTATTCATTGAGGAGTACCGACCATTCCTGGTACACGATGGATATGATTTGAATAGTGTTTCAGGGCTCGAACTTTGGAGCGAGGTGTGTTTATGAACAACTGAGCTTGCACTTTTCCTCTATGAATTCGTACTAATTTAAGGGTTCTCGAGATAACCTTTTTGGTTGAATGTTCATTGGCTGATCAGATACATCTACTGAATGTTAGTAGTGGAAAAGCAAGAAACTGGTTCCAGTCTTAGATACATGGGCGTGCATGATGTTTTCGGGAAGATGATGTGACATGGACAAATAAATTTGTAGGGAACGAGACTTGGAAGCAGAGCTAGGAGATCAGCATCAGGTGTTGTACCTTTCGACATGTTACAACCACCCCCCTTTTTAGTCCCCACTACGCTCAAGGAGCTGGAGGGAAGGGGAAGAGAGTATCTACACGCGGTCAAGTAGTGTGACCCAAGGGCTCTAAGAATGATTCGAGTTACGTACGGTGTCTACTACTAGTTGCCGTATCAATAGACATAGGTACTAATCATTCCTTTCTTCCAAGAATTTTATACTAGACCTAGAGTTTCTTGTTAAACCGTTGTATTGAACCTGGCATATAGAGATACATCAAACTTACGCCAACGATGTGATCTGACCCTCAAGGTGAGAGTTTTGGTTGGAACCTCTTAATGGTAGCATCGAGGCCTTACGACGTTAGTTTGTATATGGACTAGACAACCATAGTTCATACATAGATTGAATGTATTGGTAAAAATGGTTGTAGTCAATCTACAACATTAGAATAGGTGTTTCCTTGGTCGGCCAAAAAAGGAAACCCATGAAGCACATGATAAACTCATGCATAGGTGGGTGGATCTGATCACTCTTGTGTCTACCATCCTCACCATCGTGGTTTCAAAAGTTCTGAGTTTTCAGTTCCCAATAAGAGTGGCTAGAGTTCCTCTAGGACTAAGAATTTGGGAAAGTACAAAATCCTGGGAAGGGGAACATAGTATCAGACACACTTAGTAGGAGGTCTGGCATGCATCTGCTGAGTGAGGTGGTGGGGAAGCTAGCTATTTTAGAGATATCTTTTGTGGATAAAGAAGGAGCAGACTGTCTTTAGTTTCTTACAGTCACTCCCCCACTTCTTCAGTGAGTCAGGGAGGTGTAGTGTGGGGACGTTGACTATGAGACACGACTTTCTCATATATCCACAGGACAAGCACATAATGGATTTTCTGAACATGGGGAGCACAAAATCTCTTTCAGAGTTCATACTATGGTACCTGTATCACTTCATGAGGAAGCGATAAGGTCGTTCCGCACTTCCCCTATAGTGGAAAATCCAGGAGTGACGAAGATGTACCAGGACCTTCGACGACAACACTATTGTCCTTGTATGAAGAAGGCTGTAGGGACTTTGTCTATCGATGCCCCACTTGTAAGCAAGAGAAGGTAGAGCACCAGGTACCAGCAGTCTTGGATCAGCCTTTAGAAGACCCAGAGTCGATATGGGATAGGATATCAATGGAATTTGTGACGGGTCTTTCACATACATCCAGAATTCACGACTCGATTTGGGTGAGTGTCGATCGACTCACCAAGCCAGCCCACTTCCTATCAATTAGAGAAAATGACCCAGTAGACTGCTCATGACTCCTCTATGTGCAACCGATTGTGCGTTTTCATGGAGTACCTTCTTTTTTTGACTCTGGCCATGACACATTATTTACTTCACAACTATGGAAAGGGTTGTAGGAATATTTTGAGATGAATCTTTTTTTGAGCACCGTGTTCCATCCTTAAAAGGATGGACAGATAGGGTAGACCATTAAGACCATTGAGGGCATGCTGTGATTTTGTGTCCATGACTTTGATCATAGCTGGGAGGACCGCCTACTATTGGTGGAGTTTACCTAGAAAAAAAGCTATCACTCCACCATAGTGATGACACCATTTGAGGTGTTGTATTAGAGACCTTGTAGATCACCCTTGTGCTGGACATACCCTGGGGAGTCAGCACTAGTGGGACCAAAGATGGTACGAGGTACCACAGAGAAGGTGCAGATCATCCAGGAGTGGATGAAGACTGCACAGAGCAGCCAGAAGTCATATGATGAAAGGAGGTGGATACCTCTTGAGTTCGAGGATGGTGACCACGTCTTCCTATAGGTCTCACCTCAATGAGGTTTACAGAGATTTGGTAGACGCAAAAAGTTATCTATGAGATTCATCTGACCTTTCCAGGTCATCAGCAGAGTAGGCGAGGTGGATCACTGCCTGGATCTTCCACCTCTGTTACACCGGGTGCACAATGTCTTCCACGTATCTCAACTGAGGAGATACGTGCATGATCTTTCTCAAATCATCGACCATGGGGAGTTGGACATTGATGATGAGGTTTATTTCATTGAGGTTCCATTGGATATTGAATATTGATTGGATTAGGTCCTGCGTCGTGGGTTGGAACCTCTTGTGCATGTTCACTGTCATCACAAGAACCTCCAGGGGAGTACATTGGATTGGGAGGCTCATATGCGTGTTCAGTACCTACACTTGTTTCCATAGTTCAAGATGTATTTTATAGGGACGTAAAGCCCTGACGTGGGGAGAATGTAATGACCTAGAAATTCCATGGAATTTGTTTTTGTTAAAAACATGGTAATTTTACGAGTCCATGAGATCTAATGGCACATGATTCTGGGGCCCGGAGTGCTAGAAATGATCCGTCAAAGTTTGGTTAAGCTTAAATTAATGCGCGTAAGCAGTTTTCCTGAAAAAGTGGAATAACTTTTAAACTATTACTTAGATCAAAAATCTGAGGCCACCATTGCACTCAGGATGGCAGGTTATCCCTAGACATGACTTAATTTTAGTCGGTGCGAGCCTCCTGTCAAAAAACCCAAAAATGGAATAACCTTAAATAAAATAATTAAATAATGTTATTTTATTTTTTAAATGATTATATCTCTCAATAGCTAACTCAGATTAAAAATCCGAGACCACTGATTAACTCATGAGGGTAGGATTTCTTTAAGCAGATACTAACGTGGGTATGCGAGGGCCTCTAGAGAAAGTTAGTTTTTGGCCGCAAATAAAATAATTAAGTGACAATTATTTTATTATAAAATTCATAATGTTTAAATGGTTACCCATATTGGTAATCCAAGGGTACCATTGTGTTATTTGGAGAGTGACTCACCTAGGCGGATCCTAAACACGACTAACGCAGGTCGAGGGTGACTGATAATAATTTTCCAATCTATTTTTCGGGTACGTTCTGTAAACGTGCGAGCAGTGTTTTATAACTTTTGAACCGGTGCTCAGAATTGAAATATGAGGGCACCATTGAGCTCGCAACATCAATTATTACTTAGTGAGACCATTACCGAAGTTGTGTTCGGACAAGAATGGATGTTTGATTTTGGGGTTTTAATAAGTTAAATAAAAATATGGATGAAACTAATTTTTATTATAATGGTGGATAAAATCTCCAAGTGGTTGTTGGGGTGGGGGCCACCACACCCTAACCACCCATGGGAGGTTATGGTGGTGGGGCCCACCTGTGCATAACCTCCCTTTGGAGGATAATTATGGTGGGGGACACCCGGGCTTTAAACATCCCTATAACCCCCCATTTATGTGGGATGAAAACTCTTCACATTCCCCCGAAATTTTTAATGAGCCAACACCCTCACTTAATTAATTTAAGCCTTGAAATTAATTAATTGAATCTATTTGAATTCATACCAACCATTATAATAATGGATATGCAATTATTCTATTTTGGGTTGGCATAATCTTTTAGGTAGAGCTTGGGGAAAGAGGAGAACTCTTCAATGAAGAACGCAAAGAACGCCATATTCGACTTCGTCACCTCTGAACACCATCCAACTATCAAGCGTGAGATTTGATAGTGTGTGACGCACGCGGAGGATGAAGAATCGATGTTCTATTTTCCTCTCCATCCACTGTCAATGATCGAAAAATACAAGGTAGGGGGTTTTGAGTTATTTTATATATGAGTATAAAGCTCCTTTGTTCGTCGTTCAAATTTCTGGATTATAGTATGCCAAATGTTATAGCCATGACGAGGAGGGATCGTACCGCACAAACATGGCCCAACCATGCCCCTTTGGATCTTCATATTTGTTGAAGACAGAGGCGGACCACGAAGAAGTCGGTGGGCAATGTCGCCGGGTCACCATAAGGGGTGACACCGTCGTGCCGCGTAGAGAACCGAGGCGTGGCCAGGCGGGCCACGGTGGTGCCGGAGCGGCGCGGTTCCGTTGCACCGCACCGGAAGGAATTTCCAAATCCAGGAGGGTCGCAGTGGTTGGACGATGAGGGTTGCGCTGTCCTGCCTCACGGAGGAGCTGGATGTCATGTCCAGACCGGGCCGCAGCGAAGGAGGTGCGGCACCGTCACGGCGCGCGGAGGCCAGCAGAACCGCGGTGTCGTCGTGCCGTGGTGGAGGAGCCAGGGGCGGCCAGCTGAGCTGCCCACCTATACGCACTACAGGCAGGACCCCTCGGGTCCTACGGGTTACCGAACCAGATCGTAGTGCCAGTTCCTTCAGAAGCAAGGGGGCGTCGCACCCCCCCTAATGTGCGGCCAGCCGGGCCGCAATGGATAGGGCCGCCATCGGGCCGGGCCGCCCACTTGGGCTAGGTCGTCCAATCGGGCCGGGCCGATCCCTCGGGTCGGGATGGACTCGCGGATTGGGTCAGACAGTAGTCCCGTCCCTGGACAACTCGGGTAGGTCCGACTGGGTTAGATCGGACCCAAACCTGTTGGACCCGCACACACCTTTTTTCCCGTAACATGGGCTATGTGTGTCTGATTGATGAATCACTTGCGGTGATAGAAGGCTTGGAGTAAGATGGTTCTTTTGGAATACCCAATTGAGGTTTGGGCATAGTTGGAGTATGGTCAGGTGTGTTTCAACATAAAACCCAACCAGGCCCCTGGGACAGAAATGCCAATAACTCACAGACCAGGTCTCTGATTGACTCGCCGTATGTCACATCGAAACCCTTGAGACATGGTGGTCCTTTGGGTTACTCCTTTATTGATTTTAGTAGCGGTCGAGGTAAAACCGATATCTCAAGGGCAGATTCTGTGGAACTCGTGCGCACCAGGTGCAAGGAATCCAGTGGCTGCTAGTGAGGCATAGGTTGGAGAATGATCATATGGAGGTCAGAACTCAGTGATCATGTGTAGCTCAGTGCATAACGATATTATGTGGGTCAGATCCTATGTGGGCCATCATTCAGCGATCTTTTGTGGTTCAGCGCATACCGATCCTATGTGGGTCAGATCCTGTGTGGGTCATTGTGGGGGTTAGTACCAATCGATCACGTCTGGGTTAGACTCCGTATTGTCAGAAGCAGTTCCTCTTGATAGAATAATGTGATCTTGCATCGCGACTAATCATCTGTACATATACACTTCATTGAAATCCTAGTTTGAGCTGATTCAATGAATTTTGTTTTTTCCTCATGATTGAGATGGGTTACTAAATAACTAAAGTATATGTATGGGCATATATGTAAGTAAGGGTTATCCATTGACTCTGTACTTTGTGGATATCCTTGTTGGATTTTATGAGACCTTGAGGGTCTACGGGTCCCTACTGAGTATCGTTATACTCACCCCTACACGGGTTATGCCTACACCACGTTGTGTTGGTTGCAGACGACGAACAACGCTGATCGGAGCAAGAGTAGTAGAATTGGACAGTACCCGTAGGTGGACCACTTTTCGAGACATACATGGAGCAGACAGACAGACATGGGGTGTTGACGAGGCCATATGTACCCACCCTTTAGGTGGGAATGCTGGAGGACGACCCAGTAGCTTCTTTACTTGCTTTTTGGTTGTTTTGTAATTT
Source organism: Viscum album (assembly GCA_963277665.1). Taxonomy (NCBI): domain Eukaryota; kingdom Viridiplantae; phylum Streptophyta; class Magnoliopsida; order Santalales; family Viscaceae; genus Viscum; species Viscum album. The sequence goes on along the minus strand of OY728125.1, from coordinate 1,462,967,239 downwards.
ACTATTGGGCTTGTTTTTCTGGGCCCATTACATTCAGCACACTCTTTTGTATTTTGTTTGACATAATTTTTTACTTAATGTTGCGTACTCTGTTGTGTTTGTTTACTGTTATAAATGCAACGCCTTCCTATTTTAGGGTTTTACGTCTTTGGTGCTAGTCGCTAACCCCTAGCTTATTGAAGGTGGGCTTGGGGTATTCATGATACGGGACCCAGGGGACGGGTCATGAAATTTCGGTTGGGAAACCATGATGACATTTTAATGACTCCATTAATTATATTTATTATATCACAGGGATAAATAAAGGGTTTCTTATTATTTTTTTCGGAATGTGATTGATAACATCATCATTTATAGATAATTTTTAAATTATTTTATTAAAAATATATTTGATTGATTCATTTACATTTTTTATTTTTATCACCTTTAGGTTTTTATCACTTTGATATATGTTTTATTTATCACCCTATAAATTTCCGTATCAAATAATCCCTTTAGGTAATTAAATTTTGAAATAATGCAATCATAATATTGATAACATTTTCATGTGATACCATTTTAATCAATGCTGAATCCATTTTCATTGAATGGGTTCTTTGTGATAGGATTTATTTTTCTGTATAATACATATTTATGGAAGATTACTATGTGATATGTGGGGTAATTTATCTTCTTCCAATTCATTGGTTAAGAATTTTTAACACAGTAGATAATGAAAATGTATGTGATTATATTTATAGTTGGATATGATCACAAATACTGTGTACATGTGAATTTTTATTTATCAGTTCACACATATACTATGTGTCAGTGTATTAATATATTGATATGATCATAAATAAAATGATATAGTTTAGTTACATTAAGCTATTTTATAAAAAACTATATTTCAGTGTTGTTACAATTCTCACTGATCAAAAATAGAGTAAATGAATGTATTGGTTTCAATCTATTCCATTAGATATAGTTCATGAATATATATGATGTTAATATACTTAAATAAAATACATGTTGTCAAAATTATGAATGAATATGGTCACATTGTTATTTTTTCCTATAAATATTCTTATTACATATATCTATGTGATGTACATATATTACGAAAAATAGCTTATCATTAGCATCTAATGATTCAGTAATATTATTCTAGGGAAAATGTTGGATCATTTTAGCTTACATTTCCTTCTATAATACATTAATCTACAGTCATACTATTCCATGTTCATTGTAAAATAATATTTTCCCGTAATTCTATTTTCTATTATGCTTATAATATTAACCTTGATGGAATATTGAAAATATTTTCTTTTATTGATCATATGAGCTATCCTTTTTCATATGTTTATGATCCTCAAGTTATGAAGATATGTGTATCCAAAGAAATATCTAGAAGTGGATATAGTGTAGTAAAATAATAGAGATATCTAAAAAACAGTATGTTTGTGTAGCCAATCCTTAAAGACACTATACTTCTGTATTTATCATGATTGTGATAGATTATTATCAGATGTAATTTTAATGTTAAATATATGTGTGGTTATCTTGGGGAATCAAATATTATTTCAAATATTGTGTTTGAAGAATCTTTTTTAATCACCATACATTAGATTTTTTGTATTGGGGTTTTTCAGTTGCAATTAGAAAAGGACATGGTTATTGTTGGGGACTAGATTAGTTTTTTGGGGATTATTCATGTTTAAAAATCATGAAAAACCTAAGTGCAATACCTAAATATAAAATGCCATCATAAAATTTTGGATATGTTAAAAGGTCAGGGTTTTATTGAAATGAATACACTAGCTAGATTTAAATAAGTGGATGTATGATCGTGAACATATGAACCTAGGGGGAATAACATTAAAAATTGAAATTGTGAATTTACTCAACCTTCCAGTGGTACACAAAAAAGATTCCTAAAAACACACATGATTTGATAGCACCATGTTATATTCATTTTATTATTAACACTTAAAAATAGAAAATTATATAAGAACTAAATTCATGTTGACATTGTATTATTTGACTAATTTTTAGAGAACCTATTAGGAATATGACCATGGACAAAATTGGTTAACAATAAAAAGTTATATTTTTTATCAATCTATATTATAGTTGAACCAAATATATAATATGATGAAATGATGGTACCACCAGAGAATACATATTATAATTGGGATTGATATTCATAAGATTTATATAATTCTTCTATTGAATTTTATTATAAGAACTTTTTAGTATATGGTTCTGTACATGATTTGGAAAATGAAGGTACAAAATTTTTGTCTCTAGAAAATCATACTTATTATAACCAATAAAGAAGGTATATTTGGAAAAAATTATTATGAGAGATTAATGTTTAAAAAAATTCATATTACCAGGGATAAGTTGGTTTCCAAGTCTTACCATGTATTGTGAGTTCGATATACAATTTTAAATTATATATTTAATCATTTTTTTATACCCAACCTTTAAAATTATTAATAGTGATTGATAATTAAATGTTTTATGATGAAATTTATTTTGGGGAAAAAGTCATTCTCCAATAATTTTTTATTTACAATTCAATAATTATAGATTATTTTTAGTTTCTTATTCCTAACAAAACACCTAACTAAAATGAAAATATATTTTAGTATAATAAACATACAAGTATTAAAAATAATATTTATAATATAGCCAATATGTTAGTTGGTATAAGTAGAAGTAACCAAAATATGAAATATTTAATGATCATTTTTAATACTAATTCATAGATTATATTATGGTAAATAATGTTTAAGATAATTTAATTCATATCATTGTATTTTCATAGAAAAAAAGTTTTTTGGTGTCTATTAATATTTATTTGAAGAATATATATATTATTTTATAATTAATATAAAATAATTTTTTATATTACTAATATATTAATATTAATTTAATTTTTAATAAATATTATGTAATAATACACACATGTAATATTTAATTAGTCATTATTTCTAATAAATATGGGTTTTCATTGTCTTTTAGTTTTTAATTTATAAATTTATTTCACAAATTTTTAAATTTTAATTTCGAAAAATTGTATTCGTATTGATAAATTAAATAATAGTTTAAGATGTTTTTTTATTTTTCTAAGAGATAAAATTTTTTTGGTAAAAAATAAAAAAATATATTTTTACCAATAAAATAGATTTTTGGACTATCGTAATATGTAAATGAATTAAAAATTTATAAAATAAATTTCTCAACCAAATGATTTTGTAAGAAGTTTTATTAAGCATTCAAAAATATTATATCATGTTTTCAAATCCTATGTTTAACTTTTTCTAACTGATGTAATACTATATTTCAATAAAACTCATTTTTGATCTTTTATTTTAATTAAATAATCACATGGAATTATTTTGTTCTATATTTCTATAATCTACCAAAATTGAATTTTTATTCATTAACAAACTAATTAATTTTATATAAATCATGATCATTGTTAAATTTACACTGAATATAATTTTTATCCATACAAATAGACTTTATTATAAAATTTACCTTATTTAAGGGAAAATTTTAAAATTTATTTCATCCCAACCTTAAAAAGGAATTAATATAATTTTTTTTTATTTTTAATTCAAATAAAAAAATTGTTTAATAAAGATACTTTTATTTTCATTTATAAAAATAAGTTACTGAGGGAGAAAAAATACTAATCCTTGTAAAAGTAAATTTTCAAGGATGTTTAAAATTATGGAAATTTTTTTAAAATAATTAAAAACTATATCCATCTATTAAATAAAGAGAATTATAAAATAAAACTCAAAATATATAAATTATGGCCCACTTTTTGGTAACATTTCATTGAATTTTAGCAATCTTATTACCTAAAATAATGTAACATAACCTATAAGTGGACACATCAACCGCACCACTTATCCACACACCACAATCCAATTAGTTAAACCATATTCTAATCAAATAAATCCTTAAATATTGTAGAAAAATTATAGTGTTTCAAGTATCCTATAATTTCTACACCGAAAATACTTAATCTAATCTCCAAGTGAGTTATTCTAATGAGTAAGGACAAAATTCCCAAATCACTCCAATTAATTTAATTTTTTTAATATTTACCATTTACCGTAATGTTTATAATAAAATTTAAAATTAATAACATTAGAAAATTTTGTATATTTAATGTTTTTTTGAATGAATAGATAATATTATTCATCATCCAATATCCGTATAAGAATGAAAATGTCATCCAGGTGCCTGTGAAGATTACCACCTCCATGAATAATTTGTTTAATTTTTCATGACCCCTTTAACATGATAGTTCAAAAAATGTTTTTAATTTATAATATGTAATTTATAACAATATTAATATTATAAAATGATTAACCATGCCATGAATTAATATTATTCTTTGTGGAATGATGGTGTTAGTCTTGTGAATGATTGGATAACATCTTCATGGAACAACATATTTTATTTTTCATCACCATATCACATAGTTTATTCTGAAATATATTTGCTTATCATAAGAATTTTCATAAATTTATATATATATATGATGAATATGGGTCTGAAGATATGAAACAAGAAATGGAAATCATTTTGATGTAATATGTTGTTATTAAAAGATTACCCAAAACAATCTCACCACTGATCTTATAACCTCAAAACATGCATATTGGTTACCTAAAATAAATTTAGGTATATAAAAATAATTGAATAATAATGATTTAAATATAAATCATAATATTATAATTATTAATTTCATCTCAAATAATGATGTTTACACCTTAGTTATAAAATATGAAAGAAATAGTTAGAATCCCAACATTTGATAATGAAAATTAGTGACAAATAACTAATTATTCTATAAAAAATAATTGTAAACATTGATTAAAATGATTAAAGATATTAATAATATTATAAAATACGTTATTAATATATATATATATTATACAGTAGATCAAATAACATTCACGAAACTTGAAAATTATGTCATGGGATTTTTCATCTGAAACTTCAATATCTGTGACATGTTTCATATTATTCACCTATTTTTGTTTATTTTGTTTTATTATTGAAAAGTAGAAATATTTTATCCCTTTTCGTTTTTTTGTTCTTGGTAATTTAGATTCAATATTATTTATCATCATTCGAAGTGTTTTAATTCATAAGATAACAATTCTATAGGGGTCACTCATATCACTTTTCTGTTTAAGAGACATATGACTTATTCATTATTTTTTTATTTTTTTTATTTTTATACTAGTCTATGTATGTTTTTATCACAATTTATTGAAATTAAATGTATTTAAAAATATATCTCAATTTCAATTTTTCATGGGATTTATATTCAATAGATACAAATTTTATTAGCAATTTTTTAAAATCAAATATCATTTATTTTATATATATTGTTTTTTAAAATTATTTATTCTAGTTTTTGTTTATTTATTGATATTATATCATATTATTATAATTTCTATTCAACTCTATGGAAGATTATATTTATAATTCGAGTATTTTTTTCTTTTGGAATTTTATTCTCCTAAACATATAACATTGTTAATAATAATCCCATCATCTCCAATAAGATCTTTCTCTTCCATTTCCATATTTCAACATCCCACCAATATTATATTTTGTTATTTCTAAATACAAATATATATTACTTTTAGTGTTGTGCATATTTCAATTTTTTCCCTTTCAAAATAAATATTTAATACTCTTTTAATAAATTATGGTTTTAATAAATTTAATTTAAAATACTAAGGTGGATTTTATCATGATCAAATATTTTTTCATCCATACAAAATTTCATTCGAAAATCTTTTATATCCTTTTCAATAATCCATTAATTGTTTGTAGTTTTTTTTGTACTTTTTTTTTCATGTTACATTTTAGAAAAATATTTTTTAATCTAATTTTTATTTTTATCTATTTATGAATGTTAGTTATATTATAGAAACACTTTTCAATTTTTTTTTATTTCAATTTTACACTAAATAATAAAAAGGATTATATCTCCTGATGTTATTATACATTAATCAGCCTTTGAATTTCCATATGAAATACTCCTTTTAATTACATATTTTTTTTTGAGTCATATGATTGAATTTATGGTTTCAATTTTATTTGATACCACTTGGAACAATACAAAACCATTTTTTACATGTATTGATTTTGATATTATAGAATTTGTGTGAAACTCATATTAATAGATGGTTATTTGGATATTTATATTTTATTTTAACACTCCATAATTCTTTCATTTTGTATTTTTATCACATTAGACAATGAATTTTTGGTCAAGTGTATTTGTAGGAAGATATTCTCACAAAGACTTTAGATGAGTGTATTTGTGGATAAATATGCTCACATGGATTTTTTGTGAGAATATTTGTGGCCACCTATGAAAATAGAGACTACGTGTGTGTTCATTTTTGAGAATATATTCATACAAATACTCTGTGTTAGCGTATTTGTGGTCTAATTTTCTCATAGGGAATATGGATGAGTATATTTTTAGTAGTTATACTCAAAAAATATAGTTCATAGTTAAAATTATGAATGGTTTTGTTCACAATTTTTTTCATTGATTTTCCGTTTCCCCATTGCTATGCGAAATGAATATATTATTCTACTTAGTAAATGTTTATCATCTCATGATTCCATACACATATGCTATGGTATATATCTAATAATTTTATATTAAATATTATTATATCACCCCTTATTCACAATAATTTTTTTTTCAATATTATTTTTAATAATATATTTATCCCATGCTCATGTATTGTCATATTATTGTGATTATAAACTTGATGAAATGTTGATATGTTTTCCCATTTTGAGAATTTATGCTCAACCCATTATTAAGCTTCTATTCCTCAATTAATAAATATGATTATATCGTAGATGATGTGTAGAAGGGGATATAGTGCGATATAATTGTGGATAATGTTTTACACAAAAACATTAATTTATCTAATCTCTAAAGAAAATTGTCTTTCATTGTTATTAATATTATGTATAATTTTTGGGATATGAATTATTAATGTCAAATATATGATGTGTTAGAGTTTTCACCTTTCTTGATATACAATGATATGCTTAAAGAATGTATTTTTATCACCAGACCAAGGTGGTGATGTCTATGGTTCCTTAGTGTGGTCCATATTATATTCTATGTACTATACACAAAGATATTTGTGTATGTAGGTCCCACAAGATGGTTCAATATATTTATATAATCATTAAAATATAAATAATTATCATCTACCCAGACATGTATTCCTGTTGTGTATATGTATTACAATAATAGAAGATAAAAAAACCATATATTCCATGTACTATACTAGTAAATGTATATAATTTAACTTCTTAGGATCGTCGTCCCCAGAGTGTATCCCTCCCAAGATAAAAATGTGAGAAGGGAGATGGTGAATATATGAGTCCCACGTCCAGCAGGCCTTGGGTTGGTGACTCACTCTTAGGGTATAATAAGAATAAATATTGTATGCAATACCCTCTAATAGAAAATATATAAGGGATAGAGAGAGAGGGTGTGTGTGTGTGATAATGTAGGGGATCATATCTATTTACATATGCCCATTGGATTTTTTAATGACAGAGACACTAAAAGATGGCATAACAGAGCTATATAAGAGTTAGAAAACTAAAAGTTGTAAGCATGGAGATTTATCACTATGAAAAATAACTTACATGATGTTAAAGTGGGTTTTATATCTTTAGATGATCAGATCACGACATTTAATAAATCAATGATCATGAATAAATACCGAAAAGTGTTTTAGAATGAACCGAACTATAAGAATTACATGTAATGAAAGGGAATTACTTCTCATGTAAATCCCCAATGATGTATATTTTAAACATTTTCAGCCACCCAGGTTTTCAAAATCTACATCTGATGTGCCTCTCTCCTAATTCTAGGTGATCCAGAAACCCCACTTTGACATTGTTGGAATTCAAATTCCATGGATCGATCCCTACATTCCTCCATTAATCCATATTCGATCTAAGGTATGTTCTAAGTTCATTCATGAGATTTATTCAAACTGTTTCATCCCGTTCATCCTTTCCATGTGATAAAATGTGATTTCCATGATTGTAGTAGTGTTTATTTGGTTTTTTGTTGGCATGGTTTTGGAAGTACGTCCTCATGTGGTTGAATCTATTATAGGGAAGGAAATACGTATTTGAATATGATGTTATGTTCTTTTGTGAACTCTGTTGTTATACTTTTGATGTAGGGAAATCATTCTATGCCATTGATTTTATGGGAAATTGTAAATTAATCCTAATTAATCCTCTTTTATACCAATTAAATTATATAAATAATTACTTAAACCATATTAATAAATTGATATCTATTTAATGTAGATTTTATAGTTCATACCATGATAATGAGATTCCTTTTTATTTTCTTTATAGAGGGGGATTTATACAGTTCTAGTTATTTGGGGATTAACATGTGGAATTTGGTAAATAATCTGATTCAGAACTTATTAATAATTAATTGGATAAAATATTAAATAGGTATGTTTAATGAATCTAGAATGTAGTAATATTGAGATGTTAATCATGTTGATTGTTTTTAATAAAACAATTAAAGTTGTGTAAAATTAATTGTAATATTAATTTGTGGTGGTTTACGCTAGCTTTCTTCGTAGGATTCCCATAGTTGGAACCTATAAAAATTGAATCATTTAAATTAACATGTAATAATAATTGTGGGTGTCATAAATGATAATTTCGGGTAGGTCCTGAGTTTCCCATTGATTTTATAGGCCGATTTTTTTTTATTTGGAGTTATGGGGACTCGATGTGGGTAAAGGTTGGATGCCTTGATTTAGAGCCAAAATCCAAGTTCTTATGTTTGTCTCCTAATGCTTTTGGGTTGAGGCGTGGAGGCCTGAATGTGACCTGTACCTAGAAAGGCTGATTCTGGATTGATGTTGTGGTATATGGGGTCCTGGAGGACCAGTTTTGGTAGAAGTCGAAGATTTTTTTCTAGAGGGATGCATCAAGATACTAATGTGGTCGTCAGGGAGGAAACCGAAGATGTTATAATGGGTTGTAGTTGGTATTAACTATTCCTATTAAAGAATTATTCTGGTTTGAAACTGTTGAATGGGTGATGGGGACATTTTCTCGTTATCTGTTTTTCTTTTCCCATTGCTTGAGGTTGATGGAAGTACCTAGTAGTATTCCTTCATTGGGAGGTTGGGAACTTTTTCTAGAAAACCTTCTAATATAGAAAGTGATAATGATATAAATAATAAAATAAATGTTAAACCGATGGGGCTGAAGTTTATTGTGATATAATGATGAGGTTATTATTATGAGAAGCCATGGACTAAGTTTGGTTATGCATGGAGGGCATGAAATATTGTTTTTTTTCTAATGTGATAAATGTGTAAAATCATTATGGTTAAATAATGGTTAATGAATTAATAAATTTAATATTAAATATAATAATTGGAATAAAATTATTCAATATAGATATTTAAATGATTGTGTGCTTATAGGGTGTCGGGTCTTAGAAGTGGCACCTGGGAGTCCGGTAGATGTTAGTTGTTGTTGGGTCTAAGACTAGGTTATTACTATAGTGTGGTTATTAGATATATTATATCATACAGTTTATATGTTTCTTATGCTAATCCACCTTCTATGCTAGGGTGACAAAACCCCCAAGGATTCAATGCTCGGGGGGGGGGGGGGGGGGGGGTTGTTTCCTCTATCATCCTACTGGGAGGATGGATGGATGAATACCCCTTTTGGACCCACTATCATCTATTTATATTTATATGTAATAGTATGAAGAATAGTTATTTTACATATATGTGTGTGTAGAAGTCTGTAATGGTGATGTTTATATCATTTACATGTTTTCTGTATATTGTTTCATAATGTATAGTATCAGTGTTACATGAATTGGTTGCAATGGAATGAGGATCCTTGCTCAGTGTATTGGTTGTGTTGACATGAGGTATAAAACCCATGTTTGATACTCATTATATAGGTTGTGGTGGATCCTTTAAACTACCTAGTAACATTTTTTATGTGGTTGTGGTGGTGTGTTTCACGAGGTGCATGTTGTGGACCTTCACCTAGGTTTTTGAGGGATATGATTTTTGGGGATATATTCTTCAGACGTTTGACATTGGGGAAGAGTAGAAAAAAAGAGAGGAAGTGGTAGTGGGGTACCAAGGATATGTGTTATTATATTATATTCTCTTATATGAAATGATTGATGTGATTATCCATGGTGAGGCTAGGAACTTAGTATAACTATTTACATGAAATGTTAGTTTTACTTTTTGTTCATTGTGTTTTTATGTGACTTAATTATCATTTACTAGAGAGGCTACGTGGAGGATCCTATTGTATATACTACCATACTGTAAATATAAATATATATAAATTTTTTTAGGTAAATTGGAAGAGGTTGAAGATTAGGCTGGTTTTTATTGGCTTCTGGTTGTTGACAATAGATATTCGGGCTTTGTGGTCGATGTCATCTTCACCTTTATTTTGGTGCATTCATTTTTTATTTAATTTTTATTAGTTCTTTCATGTAATTAAATTTGTGTTTATGGGTTTTAAATTATATTGGAGTCTGATCAGGGGCTAATTAGTGTATGTATTACCTACATCATCTAAATATGTTTTTTATAGAAGGTTATTTCTCCCATCTGTGTGATTACTCTACCCTAGGTGCTAGTCATCAACTCTAGGCCCAATAGAGGGAGAATTGGGTTTCACCATATATCTTCTAATATTGAAAAAATATTAGTGGTACACATTATGGGGGGTGATATAGTGGTATTAGAGTCTTTGGATTAAAGATATGTCAGAGTTTGGAGTTAGTAACTTTTGAGGTAGTGAGGGTTGGTAGGTAAATTGTGTCAAAAAACATTATCAAGCATTGTAAACACTTGAAACCCAATTATAATTGTGTATCTATGGCACCCAATGAAATTATTCACAAAATTTTATGCTTATGGTAAAAGCAAAATGAGATTATACTAGTTGTAGGGTAGATACCTAGGAAACAATCAAGCCTCATTTTTCATTACACTAGTGGTTGTATGGGTAGACTCTAGGATTGGTTAACCTGAAGAAAAATAAAATAAAATATTTAATTAATTTTACAGTCTTACATATTCTAGGGGTAAGAGATTGAACTATTTTGTAGGCATGCATCCAGTTTGACATCTTCATCAGGTTTGGGAATAAGATATTCAAAAGGTTGTTCCAGTAGATCACCATTGTGTGATGGTTGATGATGACACATGGAGGGTGATACTATGAGAGTTTCAATACAAATTTATGAAGTGGTATAAGGAACCCATTTCAGATACAATCATATATGATTTTTTGGAAGAGGTTGAGATAGAATTCAATATGATCCTTTCTTGGATGGAGCACTGATTATCGTTGGCTGTGAAAATGATGTGTTGGGGTTTATTATTACTATAAGATTGTATGAAGATGGTAGTCTCATGGGATGTGTTCTGAGACCAATTCAGATCAGATTTCATTTATTTAATCCTTAAAATTGTTAGTAAATATGAGGTTTACACCCTTCATAAGGGGATCTCAAATATGTGAGAGTTCAGGATCCATTTTCAAAAACTTATTTGATATTTTTTAGACCAATTTTCAGCTGTAGATGCCAGGGCAAGGATTTTTTAGGAGGCTTTTCCTATAGACATCCAAATCATAGTTACCCAATTAATACGAAATTTATATCATGAGGTTATAGAAATAAAATTGTCTATTGATTGAATTTTTGCTAGAACCAGATCTTCACCAGAGGGGAGTCATCAGGAGTCCTCACAAAGTATATATGTGGTCTAGGGTTCCCATTTTATAGTAAAAACGAGTTTTTGATCATCTGAATTTATGTCTCATCACTCAATGTGTCATTTCACTATGGGTGGTGGCTATTATTATTTATTCTATGGGAACACACACATGTTTTTATTATGAAAGATGAGGTTTTCCATAGAGAATGTTTAGGACCTTTCTAATAAATCAATGTGCACTCGTTGTTCCATTGTAGGTTGCTCAACTAAGGAAGTTCAATCCAATGACATTGTAGTAGTTTTTTGAATGTTTGGTATCATCAAAGAGTAGTTGGGGATGACCTATTACAACCCCGAGATGATCCAAGTCATTATATATAAGAGTATGGAAATAGATGTGGTCATTAGAAGGGTCAGAGAGGCTATGAAGTAGGCCGTAGTTGGATTTGTGTTTTTGTATTTCTATCATTGGGTGATCCATATACCAATAGAGGTGCAATTTTCATTTTTTCTAATTAGATGCATGATGTGTTTCATCTAGGACCAACACACTGCTTCCACTACCACAAAACTGGGCAAGTCCAGCGCCACCCCTTTTTCAGTGCTAACGAAAAAGTGCTGATAAAGGGAGGGGGGGCTTTATCAGCGCTCAAGAAAGTGCTGATAAAGGTACCCCTTTATCAGCGCTTTTTTTAGCACTTATAAAGGCCCTCCCGTTATCAGCGCTTTTTTTATGCATTGATAAAGGGACCCCCTTTATCAGTGCTTGTTTAGTAGCGCTGATAAAGGGGGGGGCCTTTATCAGCGCTTTTTTTAAAAGCACTGATAAGGGGTCGACTTCAAAAAAAATTAAAAAAATATATTAATATATAAATATATTAATATAGTTATATTGATATAAATATAATATATAAATTTTAAATATATTTTAGACAAGTATAAATGTACATTTAGACTTATTTTACTTAATATACAATATATTTAGTGAAAATGGCATATAAAAAAATTAAAAAAATATTTTTAATTAATAATTTTCTAATTACTATGGAGGAATAATATTTTAATAACAATTTGATGTCTAAAAAATAAAAAAAATAAAAAAAATCCAAAATATGTTGAAAACGCTACTCGAACTTCAAACGGCCATAACTTTTGATCCGGGTGTCCGTTTGAGCTATACCACATATCAAATAGAAGCCTAAGACGAGACCTACGTCGCAATGACTAGAGGGGACCATGGTCAAGCGTTTTCGAGGACAAAAGGGGCTCAAATGCCTCTAAAACTGAGTTTTTAGTCGGGGTACCCATATTTTTTAACAATTTGTGGATTTTCAGCCTCGTTTAAGGGGGTATTATTGGCTTCTTTTGGTGGGAAATAAATTTATTCCAAGGTAATACATTCATATAGATATTATTCCTTTGAAATTTCATCCTTTTTTATAATGAACTGCTATTTATAATCAATTATATAACTATATGTACATATTTTTTATATATTCACCCTTAAAAATTAACTTTTTTAAAAAAAAATTAAACATATTTACATATAAAATATATTACCTTTAACTAAATAATAACTAATATCCATTTTATTTAAAATACCAATATATGAATATTTATATAACTACTATATGTTAATATAACTATACATATATTAATATAACTATATATATATATTAATATAACTATATGTATATATTAATATAATTATATATATATATTAATATAACTGTATATATTAATATAAATATATATTACTATACGAATAAATATCTATATATATATATAATTAAATAGATATATCATGAATAAGAGAACACATCAATATAGGGTAGTGTCAAAGGCTTTAGGTGCGCAGCGGGGAGGTCTCGAGATCAACTCCAGGTGGAGGCACGGGTGCACGTGCATGGGTGATTTAAAGGGCTAGTGCTGATAAAGGGTGTAGGTGGTGCGGGAAGGCGCTATAGGTGCAGGAAAGTGTTGATAAAGGGGGGATCAAGCGCTGTAAAAAGCCCCCCCCCCCCCCGAGATTGGAAATAATTTTTTATTTTATTTTAATTTTTTTTATCATTATCAGTGCTAAAAAATGATGATAAAAGTTCTCTTTTATCAGCGCTAAAAAGAAAGTGCTGATAAAATACCCTTTTATCAATGCTTCTTTTTAGCGCTGATAAAAGGCCCCCCTATCTTTGCTGGCATAAAAGCGTTTTTTCTAGCACTGTTAATGGCCATTTTTAGCGCTGATAAAAGCAATATTTGTAGTAGTGTTCATATAACCAACCATTTTCCTTGTTTTGGGATCTTATGGGGAAAGGATTCCATTTTCCCTAGCAGTGGCTACCCATCTTAGAGGTTGAGATGACATGTTTTATGTTTGTAGAGATTATGAGATAGTTAGGGAGAAGCACTACACCGGGGGATATTTAATATGGTTACGAATAAAACCATATGAAATCATAATTGACATGGATAGGTTGAATTCAGTGTAGGATATCATTGATTGATTAAGGAGGCTGGTTTTTTTCATCGATGATGATTGAGATACATGATATATACCCTTAGATGGGTCAAAAAAATATCACATCCATGTTATCCTTGATAGATGAGATGTTGTTGAGTTCATCAGAGGTTTTGTAGATGGAGTTTATCGTGTTCATAAAAGAGTACCATGTTTTCATTCTAGACTAGGTTATAGCATTTCCCCCTTCACATTTGATCAACTATGTGGTAAAACAACAACCATGCGTTTCTACTATCAAATAGTCACCATTTAGGATGACGCCTTCAGAGTTACAAGGGTTGGGTATACATATTGATGGTTTGTTGTGTGTGGTTTTGTTTAGCCAATTGTGGCACTGTGGGGAACACCAAATTTGTTTCTTATATGGTTAATGGAATTTTGTGGTTGTTTATCAATTATCATCACTTGAACCAAGTGAAAGTGAATATACATTATCCTATTGATGATTTATTCAATCCTTAGAAGAGTGGAAGTTGGTTATAAAATATAGATTTGTGGTCAAGGTTTCAACATATGAATTTTATGAAAGAGGATATCATGAAGGATGACTTCCATTGTCATCATGGGAATTATCAGTTTGTTGAAATTCTGTTCACTGTGAAAAATGATCAAGATATTTACATGGGGTAAATGAATGTTTCACTCCATGAGTTTCTAGATAAGTTATTGGTGATTTTTTTCAATGACTTCCTGGTGTACTCCATGTTAGAGGAGGAGGGTATAGATCAACTCTATGAAATTTTTGGATTCCATCATCACTAGTAGCTATTTGGTATGTTTACACAGTGAGAGATTTGGCATTGAGAAGTCTTTTCCTTGAGGCATGTTGTATCTCAGTAGGGAGTAGTTGTGGATATTTTGAAGGTTGAGAAGGATGAATATTCGTTAGACACGAAGATAGAGGCATATGTGCGATGCTTCCTTGGTCCTGTTGGATATTATAGGGGGTCCACAGATGATTTCACTCGGGTCTCAACTCCTCTGAAAGTGTTAATGAGAAAGGATCAAGGGTTCTTAAGGAATGATCAATGTTAGATAAATTGAGAGTACCTAATGGAGTTGTTGATCGGTACTCCAGTTCTTTCTCTTCCAATAAAAGTAGTTCAGTTTGTGGTTTTTTGTGATGATTCATGTATTAGGTTGATCTATTTAACTAAATGATGTATTTTTAATAAAAATATTAAAAATAATTTTATTTTTTTGATATTTTTAATTTCACCCATGGATGAAAACAATTGTGTTATATTAAAAATCTATGAATGTATTGGATTATATGAAACACCAAGTTATCATTCACTAACTGAATTGTCATTTTTATTATGCCCTACATGTAACTCTGAGGTCAGCATACATTACATGCAAGACTGAATTTCTTTGATGGATTGCGTACCACGCTAGATCGAGTGTTACAAAAAATATAACAAAATAATAAATTACTATTATGTAACATAATAAAATATAACATAGCCATTTAATTGATGATTTTGAATACGATTCACTAACTTTCATAAACACAATATTGAAATAATTATTTATAAATAAAATATAAATTAATATAAGAACCAACAAAATTTAAATGGAATGTTTTTATAGAAAAATATTTTTATGAACACAAAGATATTTCATTATAATAAATTAAAATAATTAAATTTAGTGAGTTTTATTCATTCAATATATATAGATATATTAGATTCAATAAAATGTTTTTTGAATTTAATAAAATTTATTTTCTAATCCTAATATGAGAAGTGACACAATTTTTCACATAAAAATATTTATTTTTATAAAATCATTTTTAAAACATTTTAATGTGTAGCCTACTTAAAATCATAATTTTTGAAATTTTATAAATTTTTTTTCAAAATAAAATATATTTTTTAAATGGATACATAAAAATTAGTTTATGGATATTTTAGGGGTTTTTATATGAATTGTCATTCTTTAATGAATGGAGAAAAATATTTGAAATTAAACTAAAAATGTGAATATTCATCTAATTTATTTATAGGATTATTTTTTAAATTTTTTAAAGTCACATTATATAATTTATTTGTAAATTGTTACTCTTTAGGCCTTTTAATCAATTTTAAATTAGTAATTAATATAAATAACATAACTATCTTTTGAATAGTTTTACATTAAATCCCAATATTGTTGGCATGTATGCTGGATTAACATTAAATTAATTTATAAATATTATATCATTTAAATTTGTAAAAATGGATTCCATATTTTGAATCATCAAAATGTATAATTACTAATATAATAAAACAAGTTTTTGAACAAAAATAGTGAATGTTAGTAAAATTAATTAGATTGATCAGGAGATAAATTAGGTTAAAAATTTTAAAAACCATACCTTATGACCCAAAATGACATATAAAATTGTCCAAAATCTTTTGTAAGACCATATTTTGACCCTAAAATTCATTGGATCTACATTGGACCATTATTTGTTAAATTTTTAATTTTAAAAAATTATGTGGAATTTGTTTTTCAAAACATTACAAGTCTGTCCCTGTTCCTCCTTTATAAAAAGTCCCCCTCCATTACAACATTCTCACACCTCTAATGCAACATTATCTCAAACCAAATTTACCCAAAAATATATTTAAATTACCTACACTCATCTAATAATCCTCCCCTTCGACAGAAATAAATCTAACGAATCCCTTTGGTTCATACCAAAAAAGGTACCTGAACAATAGTTAACATTCTTTCTCAACTTATTTTATGTTATTTCTATTCTACACCAACTCAAATATTCTTATTTGAATGAGTTTATAAAAAAAGTAAATTAAATATACTAGGATGTTTTTATTCTATGGTTTATACCCACACATACACACACATTCATCTAATGTGTAACAAGCATACTGTTTATGTGTACGGCGAACTACAATCTCACGAAATGATGATCATTAATTTTTACATTACTATCTCTCTGGGTGGATTTTGAAAATATGCTTATATTTTTTATTAATTATATTTAATATGTCTGAGAAAATATTCAATACTTTTACAATACATATCTTTATACATTACATTTGGTGTATATTCAATAATTTTGTTTTAGGAAGTGTGGACTACCGTAGCCCTAAAGCGATGTGATTTGGTCACACACTAAATTGAAAGTACTATGGATGGGTTTAGTGATGTTATATTAAATATATGAAATAACAATGGAAATTTAAAGATATTATATACATATATACATATATATAATTTTCTTTCGTACTTTTAATATGGCTATACAACAGAAACAACGTTCTTGTGTATGTTCGACCTACCGTCTCCATAAATCTTGTGTCCCATTTCATAATTCTATATTCAATAGATTATTATAAAAAAATAAACTGAATATAAATTATATAGATTTCATGTTTTAAATTATCTTAAATTATTATATAAGTAACATAACCAATGATATAACAAATTCAGAAACATGCGAAGAATAAAGCGGATGTTACCTGAACATAATCATTAATATAGAAATGTTAAAAAGTGGGTAATATAATTTTATAATCAAAACATATATTCTATTAGGTATAATAATATGGTTCTATTATATATTTGAAAAAATTATATTTATTCTACTAGAATTTTTATGAGTATAATGAGAGTCAATAAACAAGGAAAGAAAAAATCATCTCAATTTTAATTTTGGTGAGATACATGCATAATTCCAAACTCATTCATTTTTGGTGGTGTGTTCAATTGACAATGAGGAATTATATTATTTCAAGGTATTTATGTTTCAAAATTTATCCTTATAATTTTGTATCAAATTTCCTTCTTTGAGACACATGCCAGGTTATGCTGTTATATTATTCCATGAGGTGTATATAATGATTCTTAAATTTTATATCATAGATCTAATGGTTTTAATTTTATTTCAAGATTCTTTTAATTCCATTTTCTTAAATAGGGAGTATGGTTCAATGTTACCAAAGGGTAATAGATTATTGAAACAATCTCATCACTTTAAATGATTTTTTGTGATTATGAAACATTCGAATAAATATTACTATCCACATCTAGTAAACTCATTTTTTTATTATTACAGAGATATTTAGGATATATTCATATATTAGTACCATTTTCTCACAATTTGTTACATAATATTGTTAATAAATTGTTTGTAAGAAACCCTAACATTACCCTCTATTCTGTCGGAAATCTTTGTTCCTTCCCAAACATGATTTACAAAAAGGTTTCCAAAAATACTATACTATTCACATATGAAATTAAAATAAATTTTTAACAATTTTCCTCATTCAATGAAAACTATTTCTAAAATATAAATTATCTGGACAATTTCTAATCATGACAATTTTCTAAAAATTTACAGTGCAGAAAGAATATTTTGAGTATATGGATTTACCGACCATCCAGAAAGTCATTCACATGGAGATTATATTACAGGATTAAAATTTTATTTCTAAAAAAAATTCATAATATTCTGGAAATAATTTTTTCAAAGTGTGTTTAAATGAAAAATGTTTTGAAAAATGATTAATTGTTTTTTATGATATTCAAATATTCTATTATTTGTTTATGGTATTTTTAATTAAATGGTTTTCAAAACATTTCAAAACCTTATTTATAAATTTTCAATATATTTTAAATAAATGTTTTTAAAAATATTTTTATAAATATTTATAAAATTTTAACGTGTTTTCCAAAAAACATTTTTTAAAATATTTTGATCCTAATTTTAAAAGTTTTCATTGAAAATGGATTTCTAAATTGATTTAAAGACTTATATATATGATTTGAATGAATTTGAAATGAAAATGGTTTTATGAAGATTTTATGTCTAAAAAATCAATTTTAATGATGAAAGGATATTTTCCCCCAGAAATGTTTTGAAAATATCATTCTGATTTATTTTCAATCTATGATGAAATTAGTTGATGTTACCAATTTTAGTCTATGAAATGATAGAACGGATCTATTCATGTTAATTCTTGAATGGTATATGTTTTTATAAAATTATTCTTATGAAATCCATCTAAATTTCATAGTTTGTATGATTTTTAAACCATTTATATTCACTGGTTATTATAGGATGAAATGAATTTGAAACATATAATATTTCCCAAATTTATGACACGATTTAATGATTATGATATTGATTTCATTTCATAGGTTAAGATATGATCTCTTTTTATGGGTCATGATATTATGTATGCCTTATTATCTTGTGGAACATATATGCTTTAGGTAAATTATATTACATGTGGAACCAATATCTCCCTCCAATACATTAACAAATTTTGGATGACTCTTCTATATAATTTTTTGTGTGAATATAATTACATATACACATTATTATGCACTGACCTAGTTTCATGTCCATTGGTTTATGGATAAACCGGATTACATGTTCAAAATGTTACCTGTGAAACTTATTACTTGTATATAATGTTATTTGTGAACCTAATTACATGTTCAAAATGTTATGGATTGAGTTGATTTTATGTTCATAAGTTTACGGTTGAATCTACTTACCTGTTCAAAATTTTACGACTGAAAATCATTATGTGTTAATAATGTTATGAGTGAAACTCATTAGATGTTCAAGATGTTATTCATGAACCTAATTACACGTTCATAATGTTATTCATATCCCTAATGGAATTTTTATATGTTTAGGAGTGAACTTGATTACATGTTCCCAATTTTGTGTGTAAACATGATTGCATGTTTACAACATTTTGTATGGACTTAGTAACGTGTACATACCTTAAGGCGAGGGAGTAACTTCATGTCCTTTACATAATGAGCTAACATGTTTCAACTTATACTTTTTCATGATGTTATATTCTGGTGTGTATGACACAATTCCATGTCTTTTTCATATTATATCCTTTCATGGATTATGTTTATGATTATGTTTGGATTTATGTCTTATGAACTACTAATAATTATTCTATGATTCATGATTAGGATCTCTGATATGCATGGTGTGGTATTTAAGGATTAAATCATGTTCTCATACCCCACTGTTCATGTTATGCTTATGTATTTTCTTTATTTACCATTACTGAGCATTCGAGCTCACCCCTCTCAAATTTTTTCTTTCTTAATGTTATGAAGAAGGATTTTTATGTATAAATAGTTTCAAGAAGATATTTTTGGGACACATTCAAGAACATTAATTGATTTAGAAGATTTATTTTAATGGTTTCTAAAGGAACTATACTAATATTGTTGTTGGGTGTCTGTTTTATTAATTTATTATGTATTTTTCCAAAGTTATTTAATTTCTATGTATGTTAAGATTAGCTTCTTATTTTGGGTATCATAGAAAGGGTGTATTGAAATATTGGACACTGGGTTGAGAAAAAATTAGTGAGTCCCCAAAGTATATTTTTAGGGATACCTCTAGTGTTGTCTCCAATGATAAGTATTAGGATGAGTTAACATTTAAAAAAATGACCTTAAATTTTGGTAAATGGTAGACATAGTGGTTTCCTAAAAATACATCTCTGTATGTAAAATACAAGGGTAAGTTTATTTTAATAGATGTACCTAAGTGTAAAAATAATAACAATTTGTGTTGATCACTACACGACATAAAACAATACATGAAAACGGGTCATGCTGAACACCTGGATTGACACTCCTAAGGGATATGATTTGGGAATTCACAAAAATATTCACAAACCATGTTGAAGTATTGGAATATAATATGATTATGAATAACTTTGGATAAAACTATTTTAGAGACCCGAAGCTTGACATACATAGACATTACATTACTTTTTCGGAATACTTAGTATATAACAAAAAAACACACACAAGGACCGTAATAGTTTAGTGTCTTTGGAAACTCGGAATATAATCATCCAATCCTGGTGAAAGATCTTCAACATCTTCCATAAAGTTCTTCTTTTTCTTAAACCTAAATCCTTTCTTTAAATCCTGGGGAAAATAAAACATAAAAGGGTGATCTCAAATTCTGAGTAAGGGTAAACAAAAGAAATATCAATCACGTCATATTTATAAGAACATATCTTTTGGAAATCTTGACCTGCAAAAGAGATCATAATTTCATAACATGGGATAAATAATAGTAGTGAAATGGAATCCCAATAATAATAACATAAAACATGAAACTTTGTGGCATACACACATAATCATAGAGAATCATATCTTGTTAGTCAAGACTCATTTCCAAGACTATCTTAGCAGACAAAGTCCAGTTCTGAACCGAGTTCATTCCCCGTTTCAGTCCTCTTCCACTGAACCGATATAACCTACCATTCCAGCCATGTCTATCTCATGAGATATAAAATCTATACCCAATGCATTGAGGGAGATATAGGTCCCACCCATCTCATAATGATACCATTCTTATGTGTCCCACAAAATCTTAAATCATACATCATTGCATAACCCATGTAATAAAAATGGGAATCTTAAACATCATGACATCATAAAACAATTAATATATGATAAAGGAATTCATAAAAATAACTCCCTCAAAAAATAATCAAATCAATGTAATAATAGGGATAGAAACATAACCCTATATTATCTTAGATGGAAAATAATTTTGATAAAACACTTAAACTCCATTCTTGAGGAAAATATCCTTTCAACTTCAAGAACACTTTTCCTTTCTTAACATGTTATAAAATTCTAACTAAAAGAAGTTGATTAATAATAAACATGAAAACTTGTAAAGGAAGCTTCTTGGAAATAATTTTTTAAAAATCCATTCATGCCGTATAAGTTAAAAAAACATTCTTTGTACTTTTGTCGGAAAAGTCAAAAAGTACCTCATACGAAAAACATCAAAAGATTCCTTTTATATCCTTTACTAAAAACTCACCGAAGGTTAAAATTGGATTTAAAAAATTTTAGGTGGATGGAAATTGTATTACATATTGAGGAAACATGGATTTGGATGATAAAATACACCCTAGTAAATACTAAAGTATAAACAATCTGGGATAAAAGTGAGATTGTGATATTTCTCTTACCATAGGTATGATTTGCTTCATATGTGTCCGAAAATCCTGTATAATGATTTAAATAATGTCATTTACTTATTCCAGAATCATACTCATTGTTATGATATCATATATGGTTCACTTATGGCTTTATATTACCCGTTATTTTGTAAATTCCATGTTAAAGAGCGTTTTGGGTAAAATCGTTTCATTTTTCGTCCGTGTTTTGACTTATAATTATTCATATGATTACTTAGATAATGATTAATTAATTCAATAATATAAAAAATGATTTATATATAATACATATTCAGAATATATATATATATAATAGATCAGTAAATGGAAAGAAATACACCGTTCATGGAGACGGTAGACCGTTCGTACGCATGAATGTTGTTTTCTTTTCCTTATTGAGTTGAATGGAATTAAGTAGATGACATACATATATAAACATAAATCCCGAATCATTATTATGTAATATATTTCATTATTACTTATTATATATACATTATAATCATTCATGAATGGTTAACGTGGAGAATGAATCTCATCGCGTTGTGGAGACGGTAGTCCGTACGTACACACAAGCGATGATATCATTCTCATGATCATGGAATTATATTGGAGTGTATGTATACTATTTCAGAATCAATATCACTTTACAATAATCATATATAGTTATTATTTACACCATTATACCTATCCATGTATGGTGGTGGTGGAAAATAGATTACACCACGGCGTGGAGACGGTATTCCGTACGTACGCACACGCGGTGATTTCTTTTTCCGTAGGATGGATAGATGGTGAAATAGTGTTGTTTCATACATATAATAAAATATCATTATATGAGTGATAATTATGTTATTACTTCATAATGAAACAACTAAAGAAGAAAAAGTGGAAGAAGAAATAAAGGTGAAATAATCAGTAACGGACATTACCTCTTCTTTGAAGCGCCTCTTTGAGATCTCCTTTTAGGGCACTAAAATTGGTCTTTGAAGAAGACAAGGACCTCTAGGATGTATCTATGGAAGTGTACAGGAGAATGTGTCAGGGTTTGGAGGAGCTTGAAGGCTCAAAGTGGTGTGAGGAAGAGAGGGAGGAGGTTCCCTTTTATAAGGGAGGAGAGGGGCACTTTTGGAATAACTAAAACTATTTTTTTATTATAGAGTCAAATTCGGTTTTAAATAGCTCCAAATTGATTCATATCAAATAAAATGTGGGGATGGGTCTAAATCACTTCATCCAATAGAATTTATACAATTTTAGGTTCCTATTTTAACCTTATCATTTAGATTTAACATCAAGTAAAATAATTTTACTTTTATCGTGTCTTCTTGTGTTCTTATACTATAAGGTTAATAAACATACTATAAGAAGCCAAACGAAACCCAAGTTTTTATTATTAATATATAAAACCTTATCTAAGTCATTTGTCTGAACCTTATATTTTTATAAATAAAATAACAATTAATAATATAATATTTGTTTTAAAAACTATTTTATGTCAATTTGGACACTATTTTGTAATTGATTTTTGTGAAACTCATAACAGAATGATTAGTTCGAAAAAATTAAATTAAAACAATAATAATATGTAATATTAACCTATTAAATTAGTTTATTTCATAAAAAGTCTGAAATTACATTTATTTGGGTATTTATAACATCAATTATGTCAATATTTCATTAATAAGATAATTACCGCATCATCGTTGTGTCATAAATAAATTAAATTATATAATGTCTACAAATTACAAATAAAATACCATTATGTATTAAATCTTTTAAGCTTTCTAATTAATATTTATAGTCGAATTTATCTTATGTATAACCCTATATTAAAAATGATTTACTTATTAAACTTTTATTTTAACTATTTTAACTCTTCTTTAAATAAATTAATAATAAATGTCCTAATCTAATCCAAGTGGGCCTAAATGGTCATATTTTATTCCTAAGGTTGTTTTTGGTCGAATTACACTTATCCATTAGAATTGTGACATGTGTTAGGATAATAATAATATCATTTTTACTCTTAATTACCATATTTACGTTTAACCGTGGTTAAAAAAAATTAAAAAGTTACTATTCACCAAAAATTATTTTCATCTCATTGAACCACATTTTACTTACTAACATCAACCGGGTCTCTCGAATTTTAGAAATTCCACTCACAGAAGCGGTAAAATTAACTTTTATGAAAAATTCATTTTTCTTAACTACCACTTAGTGGTTTCACTATTCATCAAAAAATGATAGTTTTTTAGAAAAATACCAAAAATTAGGCCTAAGATATATTTGATATTATGAACTCAAAAATGATGTCTATTTTACCAAATTCAAAACATATCAGTTGCATTAATTAATTTAAAAATTAATTCCCGTCGTCAAAACAAATAGCGTGTTCTTAAGAGATAATAACTATCAAAAGATTGACACTTGTTTATGTCTGGTTTTAATGTGAAATTACATCCAATGAACAACATTGTATTAAATTGTAAAAATAAATTCTAAATATACTTTAAAACCACTCCAACTAATAATTTATCACTATTAATTATTTCGATTAAAAAGGTTGTTTTTAATTACAATTTAGTAATTTTCACTATTCATCAAAAAATGAAAGTTATCCGAAAAGTACCAAAATTTCACCCTAAGCTAATTTCTATATTATGAATCCAAAAATGAATTCCATTTTGAAAAATAAAATTTACAAAATTGTAAAAAGTGGTTATTACTATTTATAACTTCTAGTTTAAATAATATTTTAATAGCATATTGTTGTTTAGTGAAACTTGTTATTGTGTACTACACACGCTATCGAGGAAGGTTGTGATTGCGTGTAATGCCAGGCAAGTCAAGGATGCATGTTGTGCAAGCTCCTTTTGGTGTAGCGTACAACACAAGACATTAATGAAATTAAAAAAAATATTTTTATAAAATCTCGGGCTATTACATTCTACCCCCCTTAAAATTAATTTCGCCCTCGAAATTCGTCGGGGTTATAAATGGTTTACTATTAAAAAATTTCTTTAATAGAACCCCACATCATAAAAAGGGATACCAAAACCAATAGTTAAAAACAAAAGTATGAAACGTACCGATTACCCAAATAAACTAATCACTGGGTTTCGACATAGGTGAAAATATGGATATGGAAGAGAAATCTAACCATCGTGTTCTGATGGAGAGTGGTAGAGAACATGGCTATGGAAAATCCAGCAATCACAAAGCCATAAATTTGTGACGACCTAAGGTACCATCTGATTAATCAGATATAAGAGCACTAGGACAACATTTTTTGTTTTCAAGATCATTTCCCTAAAGTTGATGAAATTGGAATTAGAAGAAATACTTTCGTGATTTTGGTATAGTCTCACCATTTTTCGTTCTTTGGACAATTTCCACTTCATCTCTTAAAGAAATGATGTTGAATTTGTCATTTGTGATGTCTTAGCAGATCATGTGATAGAATGATGGGTCATTCCATCTGTCTCAAACAAAAGGTTAGAAAAGTTATAAAAAAAACATAAGTCCATCTATAGTGAGATTAATCCTATATGGTTAATAAAATGAACTTATACTTCATATATAATTCTGTTTAATATAATAAAACTAGTTTCTACTAAACAGGGACTTCCTATAGGCCAGTGCTAGGCGATAAAGGCCAGTCGCACTTCGGTTGTGGGTTCGATTCCCACAGCCTTGTCCGACGCGATGGGCTGTCGCCCGTTCTGCAGGTTGTCCTTTTTCTAAAGCTATATTACTATAACATCCCATCAACAATATCAAAAATTTTTTATCCTTAAAAAATAAAACTTATGTCCAACATAATCCATTCCAATATTTAGGCTTATCTAAAATACTTAGGTTCAAGCTCAAACTATAAAGAAAATGATCACGTGAATGCCATCATTTATCCCCCATATATCATAAGATATATCTTGTTGGTCAAATTACAAATATGTGAATACCTTAATCATGTATTCTCTTGAAGAATGAATATCCATTGAACCTTAGTGAATACATGAATGAAGTTAAAGGTTAACACTTTCCACATACCAAAATCCTCAAAATTCTATATCCTCAAACCAGGATATCACTTAGTCCTTATATCAATCATGATCTCATTAATACTATCAAACATATTAGATTCTCTTTATCCCTTCATTATGTGCATATCATCATCTTTCCAAAAATATTTTAATCACTTTTCATGGTTACTGATGCCATAAAATTATTGAAAACCACAATAGACCAAAACATAAATATTCCAATATTCCACGATACTATATACAACATTATTCTGGAATCCCATTACATAAACACTTAATAATTCCACCACATCATTTTCATATTCAACATCGCCAATGGTGATCGCATGTGACTTACCTTCGTCCTTTGCCTTAAGTGGTTGCTCACATCGATCATCACTAACACTTGGATTAGGGAATTTATTTTCATAATGCCCCATTTCCTTGCACTTGAAGCATTGAAGTGTTATTGGTGCGTTCTTTGCAGTCTTTTCTTTATTCACGTCATTAGAAACCCTTTTTCCATTACTTCGACACTCACCTGCTCGATGACCTTATTTTCTACACTGAAAACATTTTCTAGTCCCTTTAAGGCAATATCCACCATGCTTTATTCCACACTTTGAGCATAAGGAAACATTCAACTTCTTTTCACCATTATTCTGATATTTATCCTTGAACTCCATCTTTCGTTTCTTGTCAAAACTATGAGATGGATAAGTAACACGAACTTCCATTTCTACCTTGATAGCACAACGCACAATTTCTTCATAGCTACTGAAGTCTCTTATAGCTAATTCCCTTCGAATATTTGGATTTAAGCCACTGAAGAATCGATCAACATTACTTTCATGTTGGATGATAAATCCAGATGCATACCTTGCAAGCCTTGTAAAATTCTCTTCGTATATACCAACAGATTCATCATCCTTTTGCTTTAGTTCAAGAAACTCCTTATCCATCTTTGTTCAAAGAATACGAGGGAAGTACTTATTGAAAAATAAGTTCTTGAACTCGTCCCATTCCAGGGACTCAATTTCATCTCTTTGCCTCGTATTCTTGATAAGATTCCACCATTGATCTGCTTCACCTTCAAAACGATATACTACTAAGATGACTTTATTATGTTCAAGACATTGAAAAATTGAAAATATTTTTTCAGTAGTATTGATCCATTGTTCATCAACAAGTGGATCAGAAGACCCACTGAAATAAGGTGGACGTTGCCTCATGAAGGACTCAATATAATATTGTTCCCTTCTCGGCTCATTTGGAAGTCCAGAATGATTCATATCTTGTGTAATTATAGCAATAAGATTTTTCACTCCATCTCCCATAACATTTGTTTGTTCAAGAGGACAATCATTGCATTTTCCATCGCATTTATCAACACGGTTCCTTCGGGTTCCAGCCATCGTCTAAAACCCAAAAAGAATAGTGTGAGAGGCAAAAATAAAGCTAGGGAAAACAACAAAATAAAGGGGGATTATCCTAAATATCTAACATCTTAGGTCAAATTCTATGATCGTTACCGTAGTTCTAGGACTGTATCCTATACGTATACTTATCCTTAGGGACATCCCTAGACATACCTTAGAAATATCTCTAGGGATCTCACCAACGTTTTCGCATCCTAGTTTTCAAAGGTTGACTAAACCGTTCCTCTAATACCAACTGTAGAGACCCGAAACATGACGTACATAGACATTACATTACTTTTGCGGAATACTTAGTACATAAAAAAACACACACATAAGGACCATAATAGTTTAGTGTCTTTGGAAACTCAGAATATAATCATCTAATCGTGGTGAAAGATATTAAAAATATTCCATAAAGATCTTCTTTTTTTAAAAACCTAAATCCTTTCATTACATCCTGGTTAAAATAAAACATAAAAGGGTGAGCTCAAATGCTCAGTAAGGGTAAACAAAAGAAATATCAATCACGTCATATTCATAAGAACATATCTTTTGGAAATATTAACCTGGAAAATAGATCATAATTTCATAACATCGGATAAATCATAGCAGTGAAATGGAATCCCAATAATCATAACATAAAACATGAAACATTGTGGCATACACACATAATCATAGAGAATCATATCTTGTTAGTCAAGACTCATTTCCAAGACTGTCTTAGTGGACAAAGTCTATTTCTGAACTGAGTTCATTCCATGTTTCAGTCCTATTTCACTGAACCGGTATAACCTACCGTTCCAGCCATGTCTATCTCATGAGATATAAAATCTTTACCCAATGCATTGGTGGGAGATATAGGTCCCACCCATATCATAATGATACCATTCTTATGTGTGCCACAAAATCTTAAATCATATATCATTGCATAAACCATGTAATAAAAATGGGAATCTTAAACATCGTGACATCATAAAATAATTCATATAAGATAAAGGAATTCATAAAAATAATTCCATAACAACGTAATCTAATCAATGTAATAATAGGGATAGAAACAGAACCCTTTGTTATCTTAGATGGAAAATAATTTTGATAAAACACTTGAACTCCATTCTTGAGGAAAATATCCTTTCAACTTCAAAAACACATTTCCTTTCTTAACATGTTATAAAATTCTTACTAAAAGAAGTTGATTAAAAATAAACTTGAAAACTTGTAAAGTAAGCTTCTTGGAAATAATGTTTTAAAAATCCATTCATGCCGTATAAGTTAAAAAAAACATTCTTCGTACTTTTGTCGGAAAAGTCAAAAAGTACCTCGTACGAAAAACGACAAAAGATTCCATTCATATCCTTTACTAAAAACTCACCGAAGGGTAAAATTGGATTTAAACAATTTTAGTTGGATGGAAATAATATTACATATTGAGGAAACATGGATTTGGATGATAAAATACACCCCAGTAAATACTAAAGTATAAACAATCTCGGATAAAAATGAGATTGTGATATTTCCCATACCTTAAGTCCGATTTTCTTTGTATGTGTCCGAACCTCCTGTATAATGATTTAAATAATGTCATTTACTTATTCCAGAATCATACTCATTGTTATGATATCATATATGGTTCACTTATGGCTTTATATTACCCGTTCTTTTGTAAATTCCATGTTAAAGAGCATTTTGGGTAAAATTGATTCATTTGTCGTCCGTGTTTTGACTTGTAATTATTCATATGATTACTTAGATCATGATTACTTAATTCTAGAATATAAATCACGATTTATATATAATATATATTCAGAATATATATATATATATATAATAGATTAGTAAATGGAATGAAATACACCGTTCATGGAGACGGTAGACCGTTCGTACGCATTAACGTTGTTTTCTTTTCCTTATTGAGTTAAATAGAATTAAGTAGATGAAATACATATATATACATTTAAATCCAGAATCATTATTATGTCATATATTTCATTATTACTTATTATATATACTTTATAATCATTCGTGAATGGTTAACGTGGATAATGAATCTCATCGCGTCATGGAGACGGTAGTCCGTACGTACGCACGAGTGATGATATCGTTCTCATGATCGTGGAATTTTATTGGAGTGTATGTATAATATTTCAGAATCAATATCACTTTACAATAAACATATATAGTTATTATTTACACCATTATAGCAATCCAACTAAGGTGGTGGTGGAAAATAGATTACACCACGGCGTGGAAACGATATTCCGTACGTACGCATGCTCGGTGATTACTTTTTCCGTAGGATGGATAGATGGTGAAATAGGGTTGTTTAATACTTATAATAACATATCAATATATGAGTGATACTGATTTTATTACTTCATAATGAAACAACTAAAGAAGAAGAAGTGGAAGAAGAAATAAAGATGAAATAATTGGTAACGGGCATTACCTCTTCTTTGAAGCACCTCTTTCAGATCTCCTTTTAGGGTACTAAAATTGGTCTTTGAAGAAGACCAGGACATAAACGATGTCTCTAGGGAAGTGGAGAGGAGAAAGTGGCAGGGTTTGGCCAAGCTTGAAGGCTCAAAGTGGTGTGAGGAAGAGAGGGAGGGGGTTCCCTTTTATAAGAGAGGAGAGGGGCACTTTTGGAATAACAAAAACTGTTATTTTATTATAAAGTCAAATTCGGTTTTAAATAGCTCCAAATTGATTAATTTTGAAGCTAGGGTGGGGATGGGTCGCAATCCTCTCATCCAATAGAATTTAGATAAGTTTAGGTTCCTATTTTAACCTTATCATTTAGATTTAACATTAAGTAAAATAATTTTACTTTTACCGTGTCTTCTTGTGTTCTTATACTATAAGGTTAATAAACATACTATAAGAAGCCAAACGAACCCCAATATGTTTATTATTAATATATATATCCTTATCTAATTCATTTGGAAGAACCTTATTTTTTTAGAAATAAAATAACAATTAATAATATAATATTTGTTTTAAAAACTATTTTCTGACAATTTTGACACTATTTTGTAATTGATTTTTGTGAAATTCATAACAGAATGATTAGTTCGAACAAAGTAAATTAAATCGATAATAATATGTCATATTAACCTAGAAAATTATTTTATTTAATAAAAAGTCTGAAGTTACATTTATTTGGGTATTTATAACATCAATTATGTCAATATGTCATTAATAAGATAATTACTGCATCATCATTGTGTCATAAATAAATTAAATTATTTAATGACTAAAAACTACTAATAAAATACCATTATGTAGGAAATATTTTTAGAATTCTAATTACTATTTATAGTCTAATTTATCTTATGTATAACCCTATATTAAAAATGATTTACTTATTAAACTTTGATTTTAACTATTTTAACTCTTCTTTAAATAAATTAACAATAAATGTCCTAATCGAATCCAAGTGGGCCTAAATGGACATATTTTTTATCTAAGATTTTCTTTGGTCGAATTACACTTATCCAATAGAATTAGGACATGTGTTAGGGTAATAATAATATCATTTTTACCCTTAATTACCCTATTTACTTTTAACCGTGGTAAAAAAAAGTAAAAAGTTACTATTCACCAAAAATTATTTTCATCTCATTGAACCACATTTTACTTACTGACATCAACCGTGTCTCTCGAATTTTTGAAATTCCACTCACAGAAGCGGTAAAATTAAGTTTTATGAAAAATTCATTTTTCTTAACAACGACTTAGTGGTTTCACTATTCATCGAAAAAAGAAAGTTTCCAGAAAAATACCAAAAATTAGGCCTAAGATATATTTGATATTATGAACTCAAAAATGATTTCTATTTTACCAAATTCAAAACATATTAGTTTCATTAATTAATTTAAAAATTAATTCCCGTCGTCAAAACAAATAGTGTGTTCTTTAGAGATAATAACTATCAAAAGATTGACACTTGTTTATGTCTGGTTTAAACGTGAAATTTCATCTAATGAACAACATTGTATTAAATTGTAAAAATATATTTTAAATATACTTTAAAACCAATCAAATTAATAATTTATCACTATTAATTATTTCGATTAAAAAGTTTGTTTTTAATTAAAATTATTAATTATCACTATTCATCAGAAAATGAAAGTTATCCGAAAAGTACCAAAATTTCACCCTAAGCTAATTTC
Source organism: Viscum album (assembly GCA_963277665.1). Classification (NCBI taxonomy): domain Eukaryota; kingdom Viridiplantae; phylum Streptophyta; class Magnoliopsida; order Santalales; family Viscaceae; genus Viscum; species Viscum album. The sequence continues at coordinate 1,462,935,293 of OY728125.1, read as the reverse complement.
GATATTACAAATCCAAAAAGGAATTCCATTTTGAAAAATAAAATTTACGAAATTTCAAAAATTGGTTATTACTATTCATAACGTCTAGTTTTAATAATATTTTAATAGCATATTGTTTTTTAGTGAAACTCATTATTCCGTACTACACACACTATCGAGGAAGGTCGCGATTGCGTGTAATGCAAGGCTAGTCAAGGATGCGTGTTGTTCAAGCTCCTTTTGGTGTAGCGTACAACACAAGACATTAATGAAATTAAAAAGAATATTTTTCATAAAATCTCGGGCTCTTACAACTATCGTCGATTAAAAATTTTATTCATGAATTAGATATCCTAAAAGAAATTTTTAATGATATGTGTTTCTCAATTCATTATTTTTTGGTTTTAATCAATCATGAAAATTGGAAGAAACATGGTTAACAATGCATGTATTAGATATGGAATGTATGAAAATTATGAAAATTTATTTCCAAAGTGGAAATCTCATAAATATTATATTGAATGTGGTATGAGTGTTAGTTATATTTAATAAGTTAAAGAGACTACAAATGACTTGTGAAAGGTATGAAATGTTCTTCCAGTATTATTTCGATTAAACATAAGAAAAAGGATTATATTGAGGTTTAGGAACCTTAATACATGATTCATATTTCTAATTATGGAAATTTGTATTATGGAATTAGTTGATGTAGCCATATTAATGGATTAAGTATATAGTTGGATGAATGATGTACTTATTGTTTGAAATTCAGGTATTATGTTATATGAATCACGAAATATATATGTTTATTCGGTATTATTTTTTATTACTTAATGAATACGTTATGTTGAATGGTGATGAATAATTAGAAAATTTATATTTTGATTAAGGAGAGATAACCCTTAACATGATCAATATGAAAAGAAAATTGTGTTGAGATTGTATAAAGAGACGACTGATTTGGAAAATGTAAAATGTATAACATTGATTACCATGGATATAATTAATAATTTGTTGAAAATGTTGTATATTTAATCATGGATAATGTTTAAAACATCTTGTATTTAAGTAATATATCATGTATCCTTTTGAATAAGGAACCACTCTTGTTTTCCAAAGTAATTTATTGTAATTCAGGTTATTACAATATTTCAAGAGGATATACGATTAGGATTTTCACATATTTGAAATATGACAACCAAGTGATACATTGTGATATATGGGGGATCATTTTTTATCAAAATTAGATTCACACATTCTAAAGGATTGATTTTTCATCATTAAGAAGGTTTATATGGTTATCCATTTATGAGATGTTTAAATTGAACATCATATGATGTTTTGTCTTAGCACATGAGTATTTAAACATATTGGATAACCTCCTCTAACAACTTTGTGTTGATGTTAATTTTAGATATATGAGAGTATTTATCATGGATATCCTAATATGTTAGTGCTTTAAGACTGAATAATTCAATACCCTTTTTTGTTAAATATGTGAAATATAAATTTGTTGAGAAATGACCAAAGGTTGAGATCTTACTTATGAAAGGGAATGAAACACAAAAAGTATATGTTATCTTAATTATTTTCAACTCGAGGGAAACTATTTGGAAATGGAAATGGTTATCCTAGTATTTTATTTTCTAATGAATCAAATGGTCCCTTAGATAATCACAGATTTATGGCTTTGTGATTGTTAACATTATCCTAACCATGTTCTCTATCACACTACATTAGAATATGATAGTGAGATTTTTATTTCATGTCTATGTTTTCACATGCCATAATATTCTACTGCATCAAAACCCGTCTATTTGTTACTCTTGGTAACCACTATGGTTCCATCTTTCTTTTTTAGATGATGTTTTAATGTGAATTTCTTTTTATATGAGTTTCTATTAAATGAAAATTAATGTATTATATCTTTGAGAACCTAGAAAAATTTTATGAGATAAATTCAAGTTAAGGTGGGTATAATGTAATACCCTTAGAATTTGTGAATTAATTTTTTTGGGAATTAATTTACTATTTTTAATATTTTTCATTTCCCTGAAAAATGAATATAGTTTTTTTTATACTGAAGTACCATGTCTGGATTGTGTTACAAAAAACACTAAGTAATCATTCACGACACATATTGTAATTTTGGAAATTCTCTACATAAACACTGATATTATGATACATTACACATAATGTTGACCTTCCTCAATAGTTTATGTGACACACAATACTGAGTGTTACAAAAAAATAATATATTATTAAAAATATTTTATTTAATATAACAAGATATAACATTTAGATTAATTCAATTTTATGAATAATAATAACTAACTTATAAAAAAATATGTCTGAATTCATTAGTTATAGATAAATTTGATATGGATATAAGAACAAATTAAATATAATAAGAATGTTTTTATAGAAAACTATTTTTATGATCAAAAGGATCATTAATCCAAATAAATTAAATAAATTAAAATTTATTAGTGGTATTATATTAATATATATTATATATTGAATTAAATAATTTTCATTTTCATCAAATAGATTTGATAAACATAAATTGAGAAAATACCAAATTTTACACATAAAAACCAATATTTTTATAATAGTAGTTCTACCACGTCTTAGTGGAGATTATTTAAAATATAAATTTTTTAAATTTTTTAAAATTTATATGTCAATATAAACTTCATTTTTGAAGGAGAAACCTAAATATGTTGGCATTAATGAATTTTTGGTATTAATCTCTGATGTTTCATTTTTTTACTGAAAAGTGAAAAATACCGAATTTTTAGTTAAAATATATTTTTGCCTAATTATTTATACCATAAAATTATATTTAAATTTGTTTTAATTAAAATTATATAATTTATTTAAAAACTAATCTATTACAGTTATTTAGAATCAATTTTACATCGAAATTGAATTTAAAAACATAAGAAACTTTTGAATGTTTTTAGTTCTAAAACAATATTCTCATCCCATTAGGGGGATTGATATTAAATTAATTTCTAATACTTATAGGGTTGGATTTTTAAAAAATGGAATCCATATTTATAATAATATTAATATAAATATTCTAACATGTTCAACTTTGTTTTATCAAAAATATTAGTTAAATTTATTAAAATTAATTAAAACGATTTAGAGAAAAGTTAGCTTAACAAAGTACTAAACAATAAATACAAGACCCAAAATGACCTATAAACCTGTAAAAAAAACATTATGACCAAATTTCGACACAATACACTATTTCAATGACTTGGAACTCTTACTGGGTCCACTATAAATTGAAAAAACTTTGGCGGAATTCCATTTCCAAAAATCTACATGAGTGCCACTTGTCCTCCACTATAAAAGGCCTCCTCCCCTACCAATTCCTTACACCTCTCAAGCCACTTTCACTCAACCATGACTTTTCGAAATATTTAATCAAAATATCTCCCAATATCATATAATCCTATAATTATCTAGAATGATATTCAAGGAAACACTTATGTGAAAACCAAAAGAAGTTACTCGAATAATAGGTAACATTTTTCCTCAAGTTCTGTAATGTTATTTACATTATTTACCACATAGAATATTATTATTAATTACTTTAAAAAAATAAATGTAACTTAAATATAATTAGATATTTTAGGATTATTTTTCAAACAATATTTACACATATTTCCATCTAATGTGAAACAAATATACTGTTTACGTGTATGATGAACTACCACCTCCCTAAATGATGGATGTTCATTCTTACATCAACACATATAATGGTGAATATTATGATGTAATCTATATTTATAGATGTTTGGAAAATATATTTATTATGTCTTTAACATTATGTAATCTTATAATAACACATATCATCATACTTTCAATGGTTTAAATACCAAATTTCTTTTGAGAAAGTGTGGACTACTTCCCCTCAAAGCGATGTGATTCATTCACAAACTAAATTGAATGTATTAATAATATGTTAAATGAAATTATAGGATATATATGAAATAATAAATTTATTTTAAGTATATTATATACATATATACATATATTTCATTTAATTATTTATTTCAATTTGACAATAAAATAGAGACCATGTTTATTCGTACGTACGACCTACTATTCCCTTGAACGGTCAATTCCTCTTCATACTTCTATATTATAAAGATTATTATAATACAAATATAATAAATATAAATTATATTTATATAATGGATTATATTCAAAAAATAATTATTTGTATAATGAGAAAATATATCATAATTAAGACACATGCATAAAACAAAGCAGATATTACTGGAAGTGAAACCATAACAAAGAATTGCTAAAACGCAGATAATATAATTTCAACAATTAACAATATATGTTATTATATATATGAAAATGGTTTTTTTGTGGTTTTATAATAATATTATATTTATTATTCATGATTTTTTTATGTGTACGATGAGAGTTTAAAAATGAGTTAAGGGGACTTCATCTCACTATTAATTTCTGTGAGATACTTTCTTAATGCAACACTCATTTCTTCTGTCTGTTATGTATTCTAGAAATGAATGAATTATATGATTATTATAATAAAATTAATGGTCATTTATGTATAAATTTTATGATCTCTATTTTATGTGTTTTATGTTTTAAATGTTACCAAATCAGTAAAATATTTTTTACCTAAATTTTCTTTCTTTGATATGTATTCTATGTTATGAACCTATATTTTTTCAGGAGGTTTATATAATGACTTTAAAATGTTGTATTATGAATATAAATCTATTTATTATAATTTAATCCTTATTTAATCTCATTTTTTAAAAGGGGTGTGTGGTTTATTGTTACCATGTTGTAAGCGTTTATTCATACAATCTCATCACTTTTTGATACTGTTTATGATTATAATTATTTTTGTGAAATATTTTGATCCATATATCAAGAAAAACCAATTATTTTATTCGACCATATTTATTCATTATGTATTCATGTATTGGAACAAGTTTTACACTCTTAGTTACAAATTATTATTATGAAATTTTTTTTTATTAAACATAAATTTACCCTCTCTTCGATCATATATCCATGTTCCTTTAAAACTATTATTTCAAAAAATTCTTCAAAATATAATATAATATTAACCTATGATATTTGAAGTTAATTTTTACCCATGATTACATTAAAAAGGATTCTTAAAAAGTAATCTTCTAGTTGTTTTCTAGTCATGAAACGTTTCTAAATAGTTATGTTGTAAATGGAATGTTCAGTATGTATGGATTTACCCACATTCATGAATTTCATTTCATTGATGCTTCCATTAAAAAATTAAAACTTTTTTTTAAAAGGATAATTTCAAAATTACTATTTAAATTATTTGTTTTCAATTAATTTTCAATTAAAAATGATTACAAAATAGTTTTGTTATTCTAAATTATTTTCAATGGTTATTTTATATGTTTTTAATGTATTTTTGAAGATATCATTATCAAATATTTTTCATGGATTCTAATAAAATTGTCAATGTATTTTAAAATAAATTTTTTTAATATCTTTTAAATATTTATTAATAAGTTTTTAATTTATTTAGAAAGAAAACATTTTTAATATGTTTTTAATCTTATTTTTTACGTTTTCAACAAAAATGTATTTTCAATATTATTTCAATCCATCTTTATATTTTTTAAATTAAATTTGAAATAAAATTGAGATTATATGGATGTATGTTTTAGAACCCCTTTTAACATAAGAAAGGAAATATTTCTAAAACCCTGTTTTCAAAATATATTTTGAAACTATTTTCTATATAATATGACATCTATTTATTTTACACATTGCCTTCTATGAAATGATAACATGGTTCCGTTAATAATATTTTTGAATAGGTTATGGTTTTTTAGGATGATTTTTTTGAAACCATTTATCTTTCATGGGTTATATGCTTTTTAAACACTATTACTTTCATGGGTTAATCTAGCATGAAATGAATATAAAAAATAAATATATTCAGTAAATTATAATATTATTAAATTTTTATGAAATTCCATTTAATTTCATGGGTTATGATATAATATTTTTTTATAGGCCATGATATTATTAATGTTTTATTTTCATGTTTATCATATATGTGTGAGTTTAATTACATGAGTAGTGGGACCTATATCTCCCACCAATGCATTTGGTTATGATCTATTAGTCATGAGTAAAAATTTTATGTGTGAACCTAATTAGGTGTTCAAAATCTTATTACTGAACCTTATTATGTGATCATAATGTTATCACAAACTAGATTAACTATTAAAAATGATATGAATATACCTAGATTCAAGTCGTTAATTTTTTGAATTACCCTAATTACATCTTCAAAATGTTATAAGAGAACCATATTATGTGTTCACAATTTTATGCATGAACATGATTACTTTTTCACAATGTTATACATGGACCGTATTGGAAGTCGATAAGTCTATGAGTGAAGAAGATTATATGTTCATAATGTAATGTGAGAACCTTATTACATGTTCAGAAAGTAATGGGTGGACCAGGTTGTTTTTCCAAAAGTTAATGCAAGGGCATAACTATATTTCCTTACCTTAAAGAGTTAAATTAATTCTCCTTATACATGTTCACAATGTTATATGACGGCATTTATGCCACAATTCAATATCTTATTCATATGTTATGTGTTCACAGATTTTGTTCTTTATTATCTTAAGATTAATTTATTAAGAACTACTATTCATTATTTCATGATCCATGTTTTCGATATTTGATATATGGGGTATGATCTTCTATTTATAAAATCATGTTCACATACCCATATTTTCATTTAAGGCTTACATAATTTATTTATATACCCTTACAAAAAGTTTCTTCTTACCCCTTTCTATTTTTTTCTTTCCCTGGGTTATGAAGAATGGTTTTTTAGTATAATTACTAAGGATATGAACTTTATGGGAAACATCAATGACCTTTCACTAAGATAGAATATTTTTATCTAGTTTTCTAATGTAACTATACTAATACAGTTTTCGAGAGTTGGTTTGTGTAATGAATTAAGTATTCCTCAAAAGTTATATAATATCAGTATATGTTAAGACTGGTTTGTTATTGTATATGTTTCTATGAAGTATATATCAATAATTTATTATGAGTATAGGGATTTATGTCCCCCCAGAGAATAACTATACCACCCACGACCTCGAGTTGGTGGTGGTAGTTTTTCCCAGATATTGTTGAGACATTAACTCATCGGTGAGAATTTTGTGGTCTTCACCAATCAGAATAGTCTATGGTATGGTTTATCTAAATAGTACTTGATCTTTCCTTAGTGTCTGTGGATGGATTTCTTAGAGGATTACAACTTTATGATTTCTTATACACCTAGAAAGGGCAATGTTGTAGCCGACACGTTGAGAAAAAAGTATCACATTGATATAGTTTGTGAATCTAGTGAATCTTAGATAGTGATGAGGGAACATTTAGTATTGCATCTAGATATGGAGAAGGTTGATATAGTGTAATAGAGAGAGTATGTTTGTTTTATAGAGTGTCCCCTTATGGTTGGTATGCGGATAAATTACACCGTGTTTTATTTCATGGAAGGATTTTCATTCCTCTGTTGATGTGTGATATGGTTCTCATACAGTTAGATAGTTCACCATTAGAGGTACATTCTAGAGTGAAAAAAATTTAATGAGCGTTGAGTGTATAGTTTTTGTGTCCTGGGATAGAGATTACCGTTGTAGTGTTTGGGTCTTGATGTTTCGTCTTTTAGAAGTTGAAGGCTGAGCAGAATGTCAAAGTTGTATTCTCTACCCAATAGATGTTCTAGAATAAAAGTGGTGGAAATATCTATGGAATTTTTTACTAGTTTAACATGAGAACATAAATGTTATAACTATATATGGGAGGTATTAGATAATTTGAAAATGTCAACCCACATTATTGTGATTAAGGAGTCGAGCTCAGTGACGTTTTTGTCGAGGCTATATTTGGATGAGGTGGTGAGAATCAATGGTGTCCCAGGTGTGATCGATTCCGATCGAGATCCTCATTTGACCTCCATGTTCAGAAAATGAATGCAACAAGATTTTTGTTCTCATATGTGTATTAATACTAGTTTTTATCCATAGACAGGCAGTCAGAGAGAGCGGACCATCGAAGCTCTTGAGGATATGTAATTCACTTGTGTCCTAGATTTTGGAGGTCTTTGGATTACACACCTAACATTGGTAGAGTTCTCTTAAAGCCATATTTTTTCATTCTCCTTCAGTATGGATCCATTTTAATCATTATATATCCAACCATTCCATTTTCAATAATTCTAGAATGGGGTCAGAGTGTCCAAAATTATCAGGCCCGAATAAGGACATAATATTATATAAATGTTTCATGAGATTTATAAGAGGATGAATGCTGCAATGGATTATCAGAAATCATATATCAGTCATATAAGGATACCTCTAGAGTTTAGTGTTGGAGATTATGTGTTCATTGAGGTAATTACCCCTCATTGGCAGCAGTGGGTTTTTCTTAGGAGTAAGATATCTACTTTTTTATTAGTCCGTTCGAGGTGTTTTATTATGTTGGACCCATGATGTATTAGAGTACTCTTCCTTGATAGATGAGAAATAAACACAATTATTTGCACATGTCTCCACTCCATTTTTATTTCATGATTACTATAACATCATTGATTGGGATGAGATTGAGGTTGATTATGATACAACCTTGGAGGAGTGGTCTGTTGAGATATAGGACCTCCAGGAGAAGGAGTTTTGTTGGTATGCTATGGCCTCAGTTCGTGTCTTGTAGAGGCCCGATGTCATGGTAGAGATTACCTATGAATGTGAGTCACATATAATCACTCAGTATCTAGAGTTGCTAAATATTGATCTCTTCTTTTGTAACATTGTTTTTTTTGTGGTTTTATCATTTTTTGGACTAGGATAAGGATTTCTATTGTTTTTATATTGTATCTTACTCTCTTTTGCGAGATATATACATTGGAAGAGTGTTTAGGAGTTGGTTTTCATTGTTTCGGTGTTTAGATTTGTTCCTCTAATGACGTGTTTGAGCTCCTATGGTGGTGAGAGACCTATGAGGAATCTCACAAGGTGGATATTCAGATGACCCCATATTGTATTTCCTTTCCTGGTTGGTGTTGGATTATTAAGGAGGAGAATGTTTTGAGAGTTTTCTAATGTAAGGTACTAGATCCTTATAAATACACCCTTTGTGAGTTTTCAAATATGGAAGTGGTTATATGAGTCTTGGAGGAGGTCTGGATGGTGTTTTTTGACAAAATAATGGAAGTAGTGATATTTCATGTGGGGAAAATTACTTATACTCCATGAAAGTGGGATTCAAAGAATGTGGTGATAAGATCATGATGTGTAATAAATCTGATTTTAATAATAAACAGGTGGTGTTTTTATATATGGGAACCAAACCCATGGGGTAACCCGATTTTAGCTATGAATATAGCTCTTGTAAATCCCCAATTCTGTATATGTTAAACATTTTTTGGCCCTCTAGTTGTCAAACCATATGGATGCACTGCCTCAGTTTTGATTCTAATAGATCAAGAAAGACCATTTTCTTGTTTTTGGGATTCTTTTTCCAATTATAATTTTATACCATATTCATTTTATCATCCATTTATATAAGGTATGACATACCTATACTCCGGTATTTTCTCAGATACATTTCCTCTCATTCCACAATTCTATGTCATGGTGTTTTATCTCAATTTTTATAACGGAGTTCTGTTTTTTTTATTTAGTTGTTGTGTGGAGTCCTCGAGTGTGTTAGTTCTCACAAGAAAGGTGTTTAGGATCTACAACATTGCTTAGTTCTTGTGTGAAATAACATTGAAATATTTTTTAGGCAGGGGATTCATTTCTTCTAATTTATTTTACATGTAATCATAAATTGTGCATGATTTTTCCACATAGATGCCATTGAAATAAACCAGGTAATTACATGAACCATATTTAATAATTGGTATTGGTCACTATGTGTTTTTGTTTTCTGTATAATGATTATAGGTATCCTCATGATTTAATAGATAGTGTGGTATCTAAGTTTTGATTGTTAGGCTTGGATTAGCATGTGTAATTTTTTATCAAATGAAAATAGAAAATTAATTGATAATCAATTGGCTAAAATATTAAAGAGTAATGTTTAATGAACTTGGTATTTTGTACTATTAACGATATGAAGACTGTGGATTCATTTTTATTAAAAAATTGAATAAATTCTAAATTAATAGTATAATTAATTTTTTTACTTCATCTGTAATATTGCAGTTTAGTTTCACAATGTTTTCACCTTTAGTAAATGAACTAGTTAATTCAAGAATGAAATATAATTGGTTGTGTGATAAAATATAATTCCTTGTGGGGATAAGTATCCCCCTTTATTATAAAAGAAGAGTGACATGTGATTTGGAGCCATGAGGGATCATTGTGTGTAAAGGATGGATTCATTGATCTAGGTAAAATATCTCAGTTTTTGTGCCTCATTAATTCTACTTGGGGTGTGGGGAGGGGAGTCTTAAATGTGATGTGATCCTGTGATGGCTGATCCTGGAGGGCTATTGTGGTATGTGGTGGTAGGGAGACTTGGTTGTGGTAGAAGTAGATGATGCTTGTGTTGGAGGGATGCATCAGGATATGAAAGTGGGTATCAGGGAGGAAACCACAGATGATATAATGTGTTCATGTTGGGCTTACCCATTGATATAAAAGATTTATGATTTTTTGAATGTATTGATTGGCTGATGACCATGCTCTTTTTTATTTATTTTTCCTTCCCCGCATTTTGAGGAATATGGGTGTTCTTTGTTGTCTTCCATGTTTGGTAGCTTACAATTGTTTACTAAATTACCTAGTAATATGGAATGTGATCGTGATATAAATAAGTAAATAATGTTTTAACACATCTGTATATATATTTCATGGATGAAATGTTGAGGTTATAGATATAAGAAGTCATGAAATCAGTTTTCTTAAAATTTGAGGTCATATAACTTAGATTTGCTTCTAAATTAAAGTAACGTGAAAAATGCTAATTCTTAATTAATATTTATTGAATTAATTAACAAAAAATTCAATTGATGAAATGGAATAAAATTATTTAATATACCAATTTAAATGGTTGTGTGCTTATAGGATATCTGGTATTAACTATGGAAGCTGGGAGTCTGAGATACATTATTTATAGTTGAGTCCGAGATTTGGTAATGGATATAGTGTGGTTTTGAGATATATTATATCATTTAATTTTAACATTTGATAAGCTAATCCATCCTTTCTATTATGGATACTAACACTAAAATATTCTAATCCCTGAGGGTGGTGTTTTCCCCAACATCCCAATGAGAGGAATGATGGATGACTACCCATTTATGCCCCAACATATTCTCATGATTGTTCATTATACTGGTATGCATGTTTATTAGTTTTCCCCATATATTTGTGTAGTGCGATATAATGTCTTGTATTTATTTCACGCACATGTATTCTGGATAATGTTTCCCAAGAAGAACTAATGGTTTAACATATATATTTCATGATGGCTAGAGGATCCATACTCAGCGTATGGGCTATCATGGCTTATGGTGTTGTAATAGATGTGTGATACATGAAATATGGGTTGTGGGGGATTCTTAAAACTACCTTATTACTTATGGTTATGTGGATGTGTTGGTGTGTTTCATAAGGTTTACGTTGTGGTTCTTCACCCAGGTGTCTATGGGATAGCCATTTTGAAGAGAGACACATAGGACGTCCGTCATTGGGTAACTGTAGAAAACTACTAGGGAAGTGGTAGTGAGGTACCCTTGTTATTATTTATTATTGAATGTGATAATTGGTGAGAGTATACATAGAGAGGTAGAAAACATAGTATAACTGTTTTGGTGACATGTTAGTTTCATTTATTGATCACAATGAATAGAATGATTTGTTTATATTTTACATGAGAGGCTCCTGGGAGGCTCCTAACATGTATACAGTTATACTCAACCTATGTATATATATACTATTTTCCAGGTTAGTTAGAGTAGGATGAAGAGACAGATGGTTGATATTATATTGTGGGTGTTTTCAAGATCTACTTGTGCATCGCAATCCATTATTTATTTACTATTCATTTAGTACATTATGTTTTCATTTCAGTTGTATTAGTTGTTGCATTTCATTTCATGTGTGTACTTTTATTTTATATTTTATTGAAGTCTGATTAGGGGTTGATTGTTTTCCATCATTTCTATCTCTTCAACAAGTGTTTCTATTAGTGGGTAATGACTCCTATGTTCATGTTTACTATACCCTCAATGCTATTCATCATCTTGGGGACTACTGGAGGTGAGATTTAGGTTTCACTTTCTATATTCTCAGATTATTGACCTAGGAGGGTTTCACATTATCAGGAGGGGTAATTAACGATAATATTGTCACGACCCAACCCTACTCGGGCTCAAGCCGCATCTACCCCAAGCCCGCCTCCACAGGCCAGGGGCTGGCGACCAGCGCCGAAGGCACAATAACTCGGGGAGGCCTTTGCCTAAGCACATGTACACACACACGCAACAAACTCAATGCAACCGTGCAGAGTAAAAGTAAACGAAAGCAAAGAAAAGGAAAGGGAAACTGCAATATATATATACCACAAAGTGCATCGACCTCTAAAAGTACAAAGAAAGCTGAAATTACACTGAAAAGAAAAGGGGAAAAACACGCACCCAACCAAAAAAGTGCCCACAACCCGGCAACAGGTAAAAAAAACAAACAGCTGACAGGTCTCCCAACTGGAACCCGGCTACGACCACTGCACGCGGTCCAAGCTCCCATCCTCTTACGCTCTACTGAGGTCACGACCAAACTGTCCGCCGTCTGCAAGGGCACACCAAGTGCGGGCAAAGCCCAAGCAGGGGTGAGTATAAAAATACTCAGCAGGATACCCTGAAGGCCCGAGGGAGCAACAAAGGAGGTACTGAAGGGTGAGCAATAGAGCGAACAGGAAAAGTAAAGGAGCACAACAGAGAGGGCAGTAAGGAGTACAGTAAAGAGTCCAGCTCAACCCAACAAGAGGAAAGAAGGTAGACTCGTCCAGACACAAGGAGCTGGAAACGGTGGGAAGATGAACTTCCCGTCAAGTATTCTCTACCTATAGCAGGAGAGTAGACTCATCCAACAACGAGAAGCTAGACACGGAAAGCACGTGGCATACCCCGCGCATCTTCACCTCCCCTGGAAGGTGAGTAACCAAACCAAAGAAGTGGGTACTAGAACAAGGTATATACCAGTCCATATGCTCAATTAAGAAGCCCAAACAAGATTGTACGGGGATCTCCATCCCGTAGCTCATGCCAAGATAGAGTAGCCAATAGTCCTAGAAGTAACACCATCGATGTCCAGCATCCCGCACATCTGCCCCTAACTGCAAACCAAGGGGCTCAATCACCACACCTCGACACTATCCGCTTTGGGTGGCACTGACTCGCCCGCACAGTTTTAGATCGCGTCACAAGAATGCGTCTCGGTGGGGAAAGCACCCCTCGAACTTGAGAGTTCTAGGGAAAGTCAAACCACACCTCATCACTGCCCTGCAGTCGAGAGGTCTCCTCAAAGTCAATTCATCACAACACTGGCCTGTATAACCAAGGGTCCCGCTCCGGTAAACACGGAGGAAAGCCACAGACTAGCCTAGTCGAGAGGACTGAGTCTAGAATGCTGACAGCTGTCCTACTGCCCAGCCCTGCTGGAGGGTAAACTATAAGACATCATCAGGCGACCCACTACCCAGCCCTGCTGGAGGGTAAACCATAACACATCATCATGCGACCCACTGCCTAGCCATGCGGGAGGCTAGACCTAGAATAAGTCGATAGACGACCCACTACCTAGCCTTGCTGGAGGGTAGAACTGTAACTAGATGATGGGCGACCCACTGCCTAGCCCTGTTGGAGGGTAGACCCTAAGAGGCCTTCGGGTGACCCACTGCCCAGCCTCTGCTAGAGGGTAGACCCTACTAGCGTTGGGTGACCCAATTCCCAGTCTCTGCTGGAGGGTAGACCCTAAGAGGCCGTCGGGAGACCCACTGCCCAGCCTCTGCGGGAGGGTAGACCCTACTAGCGTCGGGTGACCCACTGCCCAGTCTCTGCTGGAGGGTAGAACCTAATAGCATCGGGTGACCCACTGCCCAGTCTCTACTAGAGGGTAAACCCTATATGTTAGTGGGAAACCCACTGCCCAGCCCTGCTGGAGGGTAAACCCGAAGTGGTCGATGAGTAACCCACTGCCCAGCCCCACTGGAGGGTAGAACTCAGACTTGCCCTGGCCATCTCAACTGGAGGGTAAAACACTGGCCAACCGAACACAGAGTGGGCACCGCGCAACTACCCAACTCTTGCACAACTCACCCGAAGGGGTTCAGCGCCTGTTCCATCACTAGGTGTCACTATCACCACTACTAGCTGATCCATCGAGAGCGAAACCAGTGGGAGACCACTCAACCCTGCTGGTTAACCAACGAGCACAGAGCCAGGGGAAAACTCCACCCTGCTGGTCAAAAAAACACACAGAGGGACCCTCTATGCCGCGAGAGGTCCAAGTACGCAATGATGATCACAGCACGCACATGGGGCCCACACGACGTGTGGCCCCATCTTAGCCCCAACCAAGCACCCAAACGTTCTCAGGTACGCACAACCACATGTACCTTCAAGCATTCCCTTATACTCCCAAAGTATACCTCACTTCCAGCCCAAGGGTTATCGTGCACACGGCACCCATCGTCAACGCAAAGGTGTGACGTAACATCTCCAACTCAAAGGCCCAGGGACGGCCAACCACATCTCGTGAACCACTGACATCACTCTCCTAATAGTGCACGATCAAACGCCAAGGGTCCGCTACAAACAATGTAGGGCGAACCACCGCTAGAGCACCTTCCATGCTTACACATTTAACAAGATCGCGTATAAGGCTCCACACGACCAAATGGATCACACCGTTGTAATCCTCATGGAAAAACATGTGAGATCGACTACTTACTCACCTTCAACGGATATCTGATGGAAAAGTCGCCAACACCGCCTCACGCCCGAACGGCGTCCCGTGATCCCAAGCCTCGGCTCCGAAAACAGTCGGGCGCATCGCACCATTGCAATCCCCCCAGGAAAACACGTCAAAATCTCTATTCACTTGAGTGAAACGGATATCCGGAGAAAAAGATGCCTCCCGGGGCACCCCACACGAGCGGTGCCACATGGGACCCACATCCTGGTCCCGAAACACAATGAACGGATCGTACCGCTGTGATCCTGTCGAAAAAGTACACGAAATAGACTATTCACTTGTCCAAAACGGTTGCCCGGTGATAATACTGGAAATCACCGTCAACTCCCGAAACAGCCCTCGCGGGGCCCGCACCATCGTGAAAAATTACAGTGGGCAGACTCCGCCAACGCGATGCCCTCGGAAAAAAACCCAACATCGACTGCTCGTACGCCCCGAACGGACGCCCGAGGAAAGAGTCGCTAAAAGCTGCACGCAGCTCAAAAGACGGGCCGTGGGGCCCACACCTCAACTCCGGCATCAACACCTGGAACCACCCTGGAAACCTCTGCCTCGACTCCAGGGTTCAAACGCTACTAACAGTGCTTAAATCGGACGTCGGACGCATCCGCGCCGTCCAATACAAGAATCTCGGGAAAAACGCTCGTCCACTTAAAGACACGACGCGCCTCCGCGGCCCCTCTTTTTGGGAATTAAAAATTTCCAAAACCATCTCAAAACATTCCCCTCGACGCAAGGTCCATGCTGCCGCTGACGGCGCGCAAAAAGGATGCCCGTAGCTTTCGCTACGTGCGTAAGAAAATCCAAAGGGGACATTTCCCTTGGGCCGGACCGGCCCGGTCCGGCCGGTCCGCCCCCAGCCGGCCCGCGGTCCGGCCACGGGTCCGGTTTGGTCCGCCCCGGCCAGCTGGCCGCGGCCTATCTCCACCGACTGTCCTTGACGGTCGGTCTCCTCTCCCCGCAGCGACGTGCGACATGCTGGTCGCAGTCGCGCCGCACGCGGGGTCACGCACCCCGCGACCCCCTTCTCCACCTCGCGCTCCGCCGGCGCCGCCCGAGACTCCGCTGACCGCCGCCATCCAGAAGCCGGCTGCCTCTGCTGGCCGATCGCCCGACTGAAGCGCCCACCTTCGCCGCCTGGAGCCAGGGCTCGCCGCCGCCAGCCGCTTGAAGCCAGGACCACCGCTGGGATGTCGCGCCGCCCCGCTGGATCGCCAGACCGCCGTGATCCCTCGCCGGAATTCCCAAAACCCACCGCAAAATAGCCTTAAACCCGCAATCTACAGCAGATGATTGCGGGTTCCCTGAAACTTGGATTTACCAACCGAAACAATCGATGGAAGGAGTATAAACACTACTACGCAATTATGTAGTTCGTTCAAAAATCCAACAGCAATTCGACGCTAAACTTTGGATTCAAAGGAGGTTCGGGAATAAAAATGCAACAAATGAAACCTCCTACCTCGTTGGGATTCGACCGGAGCTTCCCAATGATCTGCCTGCCACCACGCCTCACCAGAGCTGTCTTGCTGGAGTGGAGAAGGAGGGGGAGAGCTCCTCCTTGTTGCTATCCAGATGAGGAAGAGGAAGAGCGAGGGGGTGACTTGAGCGTTTAAATAGAAAACGCTTAACAACCCGGCCATCGGCCCGAACCCGAACCCTCAGCAGGGTCGAGGTTAAGCCTCCCCTGGGGTAAACACGACCTCCCAAGCACAACGGTGGTCTCAGAATTTTAATCTGAGACCCCGTTCAAAAGTTATTATACTTAGCGCCTGAGGCCACCAAATTACCAAAACTCCCCTAGGGCCCTTTTTTCACTGACAGGCCGCGCCTGTAAAACTGACACCCCTCCTAGGGTAAACGACATGCTCCGAACTCAACGGTGCCCTCAGTTTTCCAATCCGAGACACCATTTAAAAGATACTATCATTTCGCCTTTAAGAGAACAAATTAATTAATTAATTTATCCGTTTAACCATCCGAAAGATAGAGAGATGTCCAAACATCCCATGCCGACAAGTTTTATGCCGTACCTATTATAAAAACCCCATTAAGAACCCATCCGTACACTCGGATCCCTGATCCGGAACTCCATTTAGGAGTCATCCCATTTATTTAGCGTTTCCAGTGTGAATGCACTGAAAATTTAATTTTGGCCACTTCGGGGCTCGGAATCGCACGCCGTCTGAAGGCGCTGCTCTGGAATATCATCAAGAATGTTCCAAAGTCTTTTGTAGAAAAAACTGGGTTCTTACATCATTCCTTCCTTCAAGCTTTTCATCCCCGAAAAGCAAAATTAGGGAGCAACACAGGGTACTAAGCCCACACCTGGCTTTCCCTTACCAAGAAGAACCCATGCACAGCTCTATGTCACCGCACACATACCAAAGGATTGATCTGTTCACGCTAGGTCGGCCCTTGCCGATGTCGTGCACTCACTCCAGTCTTTCGGTTTAGGGCAAGGCGGTAAAGAGCCTCGCCATTCCTCTACACGATCTCAAACGGCCCGAAGGCTCTCGAGGGTATCTCACCTCCCCGGTCAAACCTCTATGTTGCACGTCGCGACTGGAATCACTGCCTGCCCTTGAAACAAGGCCCGGTGATTCCCACCTTCATAATATCCATATGGTGAATCACCCAAGGATATCTGGTCATGCAAGATCCCATAATCGATGTATCTCAACCAAGACTCTCTTACACGCTCGGAAGCGAAGGAGCCAAAACCATCGACTTAAGGAAAAGGTCTCACGCCTTTCCCTTACTAACACAGGGTTACACCCGACACCCTGCGCCACCCGGGTAACAACTCAAACAAGGAGCAGGGAGAAAATCCGTTCATACGCAGAGCCTAACAATTCTACTAAAAAAGTAGAAGAGTCGCAAGGGGTACCTCTCACCATCCCATGCTCTGCAGGATCGTAGACATCCAAAGTTCACGGCTGTCCGCGATGCCAACTGTCAGCTCCCGGAGCCTGACGTGGACCACCTAGTGGTGATGGGAATACCTCGTAACATTGTCCCCCACCTCCAGCTCCTCCCGCTCCTCTGCTAGCACCACCTCTCTGGCCAATACTCTGATCGCGGCGCTGCCTCTTCCGTGGTGGTGCGCCTGCTGCCTGCCCGAAACTCTAAGAAACTCGGGTCGGGCAGTCTCGTACCATGTGACCTCACCCATCACAAGCATAGCATCGAAGATCTCTAGGCTACCCTGGTGCCCTCCGGCGCCACTATGGTGTACGACTACGGCCCCTGATCCACTCACAGGAGGGCATCCTCGGCTGAGGCTCTGCGCCTTTTCGCCACAGTGGTATACGACCATGTCTCCGAAACCGTCACTGGGAAGGCCACCTACATAGAGGTTATGTCCTCCGGCGCCTGCTAGCTACGGCAGACATCCCAGCTTTGTCACGCCCGCTGCCACTACCAACCACAAAACATGACAGGAAGCCCCCTGTCACCAGCGTCTTCTCTAGAATCTCGGCATATGTGGAAATTCCCAAGGGTACCATGACAGTACGAATCTCTCAGCGGAGACCCCGCTCAAACTTCTGCGCTCAGAGGTTGTCGTCATGGACCAAGTCCGGGTATAAGTGTGCATGGTCTGCAAAACTAGTCGCGTACTCGGCCACCGACATCCCTCCCTGCTGAAACTGCAGGAGCTCCGGAAACCGAATGGAGTGCAAGAAAGAGGGGAAAAACTCCTCACGAAACAACAACTGAATGTCATCCAAAGAAAGTGACGACTCGTCAAGAAACTGAGTCACCAGACTCCACCAACGCCAAGCTATTCCACAAAAAGGGGTGGATGCCAAAGCCACTCTCTGATCTGTCGGTGACTACACAAGCCTGAAAATCCGAACCACTGCCTCGAGCCAATCCTCTACTGCCTGAGGGTCTGGATCACCACTGAACCTTATCAGTCTCTGCCACTGGAACTCACAGAGCGCACTCAAACTCAGCCTGCTCTGCTGAAACTGCCTGCTGCTCAACAGGTGGGGGGGGGTGCTGCTACCAGCCCACCCAGAGAAAGGGGCTCGCATGATGGGTTCTGGACTGTGGCTTCGTAGCTCACAGGTTCGTCGTCACGAACCAGAGCTGCTATCATGGTTGCCTGTCTTCGCGGAGACATCCTAAAAAGTTTCAAGGAGTGTTGTGGTCAGATGGGCATATATGTATATACCACAACAACAACGATGGGGAGCTGACTCAAGAAGGACCGTCGAAGACTCGATCATATGAGACGCACAAACCAAATTTTTCCTGCAACAAGTGTCTCAGCATGCCGAGTCGACAAGCGTGTTATCAAGGTCCTGGTGAATAGATACGTCGGTCGTCTCACCATCACTGGACTCCCTGACCTGAGAGCTGCTCTCAAGACACATCAACACTGTTTCCCTATATCCCAACCAATTCCTCTTTTAGGGAAGTCCGCACAACGTCCCAAGGAACGAACCACCTCTGATACCACTTTGTCACGACCCGACCCTACTCGGGCTCGAGCCGCAACTACCCCAAGCCCGGCTCCATAGGCCAGGGGCTGGCGACTAGCACCGAAGGCACAATAACATGGGGAGGCCTTTTCCTAAGCACCTGTACACACACACGCAGAAAACTCAATGCAACAGTGCAGAGTAAAAGTAAAGGAAAGAAAAGTAAAGGAAAGGGCAACTGCAATATATATATTCCACAAAGTACATCGACCTCTACAAGTACAATGAAAGCTGAAAGTACACTAAAAAGAAAAGGGAAAAAACACGTGCCCAACCAGAAAAGCGCCACAACTTGGCAACAGGTAAACAAAATAAACAGCTGACGTGTCTCCCACCTGGAACCTGGCTGCGACCACCGCACGCATTCCAAGCTCCCAAGATCCTACGCTCTACTGAGGTCACGACCAACCTGTCCGTCGTCTGCAAGGGCACACCAAGTGCGGGCATAGCCCAAGCAGGGGTGAGTATAAAAATACTCAGTAGGATACCCCGAAGGCTCGAGGGACAAACAAAGGAGGTACCGAAGGGTGAGCAGTAGAGCGAACATGAAAAGTAAAGGAGCACAATAGAGAGGGAAAAAGGAGTACAATAAAGAGTCCAGCTCAACCCAATAAGAGGAAAGAAGGTAGACTCGTCAAGACACAAGGAGATGGAAACGGTGGGAAGATGAACTTCCCGTCGATTCTTCGCTACCTATAACAGGAGAGTAGACTCATCTAACCATGAGAAGCTAGACACGGAAAGCACATGGCATACCCCGCGCGTCTTTTCCTCCCCTGGAAGGAGAGTAACCAAACCCTAGAAGTGGGTACTAGAACAAGGTATATACCAGTCCATATGCTCAATCATGAAGCCCAAACATGATTTTAAGGGGATCTCCATCTCGTAGCTCAGCCCATGAAAGTGTAGCCAATAGTCCCAGAAGTAACACCATCGATTCCCAGCATCCCACACGTCTACCCCAAACTGCAAGCCAAGGGGCTCAATCACTACACCTCGACACTATCCTCTTTGTGCGGAACTGGCTTGCCCACACGGTTTTAGATCGCGTCAGAAGAACGCGTCTCGGTGGGGAAAGCGCCCCTCGAACTTGAGAGTTCTAGGGAATGTCAAGCCACACCTCGTCACTGCCCTACAGTCGAGAGGTCTCCTCAAAGTCATCTCATCACAACACTGGACCGTAAAACCAACGGTCCCGCTCCGGTAAACACAGAGGAAATCCACAGACTAGACTATTCGAGAGGACTGATTCTGGAATGCCGACAAGTGTCCCACTGCCCAGCCCTGCTGGAGGGTAACCCATAATACATCATCAGGCGACCCACTGCCCAGCCCTGCTGGAGGGTAAACCATAACACTTCATCGGGAGACCCACTGCCCAGCCATGCGAGAGGGTAGACCTGGAATAAGTCGACTGGCGACCCACTGCCCAGCCTTGCTGGAGGGTAGACATGGAACTAGAGGACAGGCGACCCACTGCCAAGCCTTGCTGGAGGGTAGACCCTAAGAGGTCGTCGGGTGACCCACTGCCCAGCCTCTGCTGGAGGGTAGACCCTACTAGCATCGGGTGACCCACTGCCCAGTATATGCTGGAGGGTAGACCCTAAGAGGCCGTCAGGTGACCCACTTCCCAGCCTCTGCTGGAGGGTAGACCCTACTAGCATCGGGTGACCCACTGCCCAGTCTCTGCTGGAGGGTAGACCCTAATTGCATCGGGTGACCCACTGCCCAGTCTCTACTGGAGGGTAAACCCTAAATGATAGTGAGCAACCCACTGCCCAGCACTGCTGGAGGGTAAAACTGAAGAGGTCGATTAGTAACCCACTCCCCAGCTCTGCTGGAGGGTAGAACTCAGAATTGCCCTGGCCTTCTCCATTGGAGGGTACAACACTGGCCAACCGAACACGGAGTGGGCACCGCGCAACCACCCAACTCCTGCACAACTCACCCAAAGGTTTTCAGTGCCTGTTCTGCCACTAGGTGTCACTAACACCGCTACCAGCCGATCCATCGAGAGCGAAACCAGGGGGAGACCACTCAACCATGCTGGTCAACCATCGAGCACAAAGCTAGGGGAAAACTCCACCCTGCTGGTCAAACAAACACATAGAGGGACCCTCTACGCACCGAGAGTTCCAAGTACGCAAAGCAGATCATGGAACGCATGTGGGGCCCACACGACATGTGGCCCCATCTCAACCCCAACCTAGCGCCCAAATGTTCTCAGGTACGAACAACCACATGTACCTTCAAGAATTCTCGTATACTACCAGAGTATACCTCACTTCCATCCCAAGGGCTATCGTGCACACGGCACCCATCGTCAACACAAAGGCGTAACGTAACATCTCCAACTCAAAGGCCCAGGGATAGCCAACCACATCTCGTGAACCACTGACATTACTCTCCCAAGAGTGCGCGATCACACCCAAGGGTCCGCTGCAAACAAGGTAGGGTGAACCACCGCTGGAGCACCTTCCATGCGTGCAGATTTAACAAGATCACGTATAAGGCTCCGCATGGCCAAACGGATCACACCGTTGTAATCCTCACAGAAAAACACGCAAGATCGACTACTTGCTCGCCTTCAATGGATATCCGACGGAAAAGTTGCCAACACCGCCTCATACCCGAACGGCGTCCCGTGATCCCAAGCCTCGTTCCCGAAAACAGTTGGGCGCATCGCACCATTGCGGTCCCCTCTGGAAAACACGTCAAAAGCTCTACTATCTTGAGTGAAACGGATATCCGGAGAAAAAGATGCATCCCGGCACACCGCACACGAGCGGTGCCACATGGGACCCGAATCTTGGTCCTGAAACTCAATAAACGGATCACACCATTGTGATCCTCTCGAAAAAGTACACGAAATGGACTATTCACTTGTCCAAAACGGTCGCCCAATGATAAAGCTGGAAATCACCATCAACTCCCGAAACGGACCTCGCGGGGCCCGCACCATCGTGCGGAATTACAGTGGGCAGACTGCGCCAACGCGATTCCCTCGGAAAAACACCCAACATCGACTGCTCGTATGCCCCGAACGGACGTCTGAGGAAAGAGTCGCTAAGAGCTGCACGCAGCTCAAAAGACGGGTCTTGGGGCCCACGTGTCAACTCTGGCTTCAACACTTGGAACCAACCTGGAAACCTCTGCCTCGACGCCAGGGTTCCAACTCTACTGACGGCACTTAAATCGGACGTCGGACGCATCCGTGCCATCCAATACAAGAATCTCAGGAAAAACGCTCGTCCACATAAAGACATGTCGCGCCTCCGCAGACCATCCTTTCAAGAATTAAAAATTCACGAAACCATCTCAAAACATTCCCCGTGACGCAAGGTCCATGTTGCCGCTGACGGCGTGCAAAACGGACGCCCGTAGCGAATGCTACGGGCGTCAGAAATTCTAAAGGGGAGAATTCCATTGGGCCGGACTGGCCCGGTCCGGCCGGTCCGCCGCGGCCAGCTGGCCGCAGCCTGTCTCCACCGACACCGACTAGCCTTGATGACCGGTCTCCTCTCCTCGCAACAACCCGCGACATTCGGGTCGCGGTCGCACCACACGCGGGGTCGCGCACCCCGCGACCCCCTTATCCTCCTCGCGCTCCGCCGGCGCCGACCGAGACTCCGCCGACCGCCGCCATCCGGAAGTTCACCGCCTCCGCTGGCCGATCGCCCGACCGAAGCACCGACCATCGCCGCCTGGAGATAGGGCTCGCCGCCGCCAGCCTCTTGAAACTAGGACAACCGCCGGGATGTCGCGCCGCCGCGCTGGATCGCCGGACCATCGTGATCCCTCGCCGGAACGCCCAAAAACTACCCGAAAACAGCCTTAAACCCGTAATCTTTGGCGAATGATTGAGGGGTCCCTGAAACTCGGATATACCAACCGAAAAAAGCGGTGGAAGGAGAAAAAACACTAATATGCAATTATGTATTTCGTTCGAAAATCCAACAACAATTCGATGCTAAAATTTGGATTCAAAGGAGGTTCGGGAATAAAAACGCAACAAATTAAACCTCCTACATCGTTGGGTTTCACCCAGAGCTTCACGACGATCCGCCAGCCACCACGCCTCGCTGGAGCTGTCTCGCCACAGTGGAGAAGGAGGGGGAGAGCTCCTCCTTTCGGCTCTCCAGATGAGGAAGAGGAAGAGCGAGGGGGGTGACTTGAGCGTTTAAATAGAAAACGCTTAACCACCCGCCCGTCGGCCCGCACCCGAACCCTCAGTACGGTCGAGGTTAATCCTCCCATGTGGTAAACACGACCTCCCAAGCACAATGATGGTCTCAGAATTTTAATCCGAGACCCCATTCAAATGTTATTAAACTTAGCGCCCGAGGCCACCAAATTACGAAAACGCCCCTGGGGCCTTTTTTTCACAGACGAGCCGTGCCCACAAAACTTACACCCCTCCTAGGGTAAAAGACACACTCTGAACTCAACAGTGCCCTCGGTTTTCCAAACTGAGCCACCATATAAATGATACTATCATTTCGCCTTTAAACGAATAAATAAATTTATTAATTTATCTGTTTAACCTTCCAAAAGCGAGCGAGGGGTCCAAACATCCTGTGCCGACAAGTTTTATGTCGTTCCTAGGGTAAACACCCAATTCCGAACCCATCCGTACACTCGGATCCCTGATCCGGAACTCCGTTTAGGAGTTATCCCATTTATTTAGCATTTCCAGTGTGAATGCACTGAAAATTTAATTCCGGCCACTCCGGGGCTCGGAATCGCACGCCGTCTGAAGGCGCTGCTCTGGAATATCATCAAGAATATTCCAAAGTCTTTCGTAGCAAAAACCAGGTTCTTAAAAATATAGAAACTAAAATAAACATCTACAAAAACATATATACAAATTCAATGTGATAACATGAAATTTCATTCATTATAGAAAAAATTAATTGGAATCTTTTTTTACCAAAAGTTTAATACGACAATGACCATAAAGCCCAAACAGCTCTAGAAAAACCATGATCTAGTAATATCCAGCCCAATCTCTTTCTTTCTCTAGATGACCAGAAAAATAGTTTATATATACATCAGGTGACCATAAAAATATACTTATTTGGATACTCCATAAATTGGTTCATACAAGATATAAATTAATCATGAAATAGAATATTGAAAAAAAAATTATACTAACTCATCACCAAAAAAGGTATACAATGTTCCCTACCTCACTGTGTAAAACCCTTACCAGGTATTGCATACAAGATAGAATATAATATTTTAATAAAATATCAATGGTACCTTTATCATACATCCCTATTGGTTTTCCACTCGTCACCAATATCAAATGCTCATATCCATAACTCTAAAAAATAAACCTACTTGACTACACCTGGGCAAGGCATTATAACACACACCTCATGCACCACATCATCATATATTCCCATATCACATCACCATATATTGTAACCATGAGGTTTCAAAGAGCCACAAAATCTCATATGACATTTATTATACAATTGGGATTATAAATAATTCCCCCACAACACATATATTGAGTAAGTACCATAATCCATAACATCATTTACACTTTATGCATATAATAATAATTTGGATACTATATCCAAGGATTCATGTGAGTGAATAACCAAAATGCACCACAACCACTTACACACATATATGAGTAAACTAACCACTATGCATACCATAAAAATTAACTACTATGTGAAGAGATCAGGGACACAGGGTGTAGTCGACCATCCATCCTCCCACCAGGATGTTGAGGAAAACACACTCCCAAAGTTCCTTAGTTTCCACTCACCCTAACCAACATGGGTGGAGAAGCATGTGAAGTTATTGAACATACATTATATAATATATCTTACAACCACAATATGGGAATAACCTTGTCTGTTGCTCAAATAATTCAATAATTTCATAAACACCCATCCACCATTTTTATAGACAATGTATCGTATAAGAAAAATAAAATTAAAAGATATACATTAATTAATTATCTTATTTTTATCATTTTCATTTGTTAGTTAATTTATTATCCATTGTTTTAACTTTTAATATTATTTCTAGATACATTATTTAATCACTATAATAAAGACCATATCCTCTAGACACAATATAATGTGAGACAATTGTTTATCCATATTAACATCTTATTAGAATTGGCATCCAGAAAACACCAACCCCTTTGTGGAAAAATTAATTATTTATTGTTAGCTACATTATATAAGCTAGGAACTCATGAAAAATTATTTTAAGGTACAACCATAGGATACATGTGACCACATAAATCCATCTAACTCAAGAAATGGGGAATGGAAAGATGATAATATACAAAATTAAACCATTTTAAATTAAATAGATTGATAATATAAGATCCCATATATCAACACAACAACAATATGTATGCCAATATTCAACCCGATCCATAATCTTCCAGGATATTCCTAATACCTCGATGAATATATTGTTTCATCTTACCATAATGGGTGTTAACTAATGCCTCATCATATAGGAATACCCGACCACATATCATCATCTATACTTTCATTAGCCATCCTGTTATCAAATCACATATAAGCCTCCCCTCCCCATATCACATTACATAGTGAAGTTCCCATACAATGCACATCACATGGAAGTAATAAAAATTAGTCAAAGTGAAATATAGGATATAAAATACGGTATACTTGTTTTTTCGTAAACGATCTATCATGAATCCAACACAAGGAACATGGCATTCTCCAGAACATTATAAATTTTGGCCCTAGAAATTATCATTTCCAAAAAATGTGGTTTACCTTCATTAATTAACCAATTCATTATTCATATATTCCTTCTGTAGTAAAACTTTTGAATTAATCGATAAAAATCAATAAAAAATTAAAAAACAATGTTAGCATTTAAACTTGTTTCAACACAAATATATAAGTGAATTTATCACTAACATGCCATTTTAATATCTATAGTTTCATTAACAATTATCATTCTCCAAATTCACTAACAATTCCATTAATTCATGGAAGAACATTTTCAATTAAACTAGTGCATTTCATAAATTTTATTTGAATCAAATTACAGAAAACACCACATTCTTTTGAAAAATAAAATTATTTAATGCCTAAAAAATTAATTAAATAATTCCAACATGAAGTTAATTATCAATTTTCATCAAGAACAAAATTCTAATACATAAAATAATAAAAGATGATAATAATCATAATATAGATAACACAATCTAGAATATAAACAACAAAACTTTTATCACTGTAGAAAAAACAACTTGTGATCCCTACAAAAAATTCATTGTTAATACAATTAAATATTTACTAGTTTAATTAAAATCCCATAAAGATAGATAAATTTGGTCATCATTTTTATTTCAAAAAATTTAATAAGAGAAGAAAATAATCCCATACCTCAAAGGAATCATCATTCTACACATAATAATGGACCATCCATGTATAACACAATCAGTTGTACCACAAGATGAAGAATTCTTCCAAGGACATATTTGAACAACCCCACCATAAAACAACCAGGAAAACTCCATTAGAAACAAGGAGACGAACCACTATCTCATTGAAATATGAAGCGGCAGAATCTAAATCAAAGAACCATAAAGGAAGAGGTAAAACTTACCTCTGATCACAGTGGATAATAGTTGGTAAACCATGGATCAGTCCACATCAAATGAGTAAAAATGATCATGAAGTGGGAAACATTGGCCGCTTGGGAAATGAGAGAGGCTTGTTTGATTAAGAGAAATATGAGGTAAATTATAATCTAAAGTCACACTACATGGATAATTTTCATGGTGTAAAAACTCATTATTATCATCTAAATATCATGTTTTAGATCCCACTGATAAATTTTTCACTCAAAATAATTAATCCTTAATATTTAAACATCATGTAGAACCCCATGAACCAACATCAATAAATCCGTGAACAAATTTATATCTATGAATGCGCTTTCACATAGACCATGAAAAAATAATTAATTAATTGAAACACTAAAACTTTTTTAATTCCATTTTCTCCCATATTTTATCTGTTTATCACCTCTAGAACCACTCTATGCCTCCTAGAAGCACAATGATCATTAAAAAAATTGAAAAGTGATAGACTACACTACTATGTTCCCATACATTGATTACCTCTCTAAAAATTATCATCCTCATGAATCCAAATCCTATACCAAATAAAAAATGAAATGAGGTAATATGATCATCCAACCCAAGAGAAACCACTCTAGAATCGCACCATCAGATCAGCTAGTCCACCTTATTGATAGAACAATGAAAATCCATGAAACAACAAAAACAATATCTTAAATGATATCTTTGAGGTGATACCTATGTAAAAAGTGTAAATAAACAATATAAAAAAAAGAGGAAACCATTAAATAAACCATAATATTTTGCATCCACAGGAGGGACTTCATTACAAGAGAAGACCAAAATATCAAACAGTTCAGGGTCCGGTGTTCAAATCTGCTACACACACTCCTTGGTACTCTATAATATGAAATTATTCCAAAAAAAGAAATGAACAATAGATATATCCTACACTCAAAACACCTTCTCTCGAGGGTCTTGAATCTCTAAAAGATGACCCTCAAATGTTCCATCATTGTAAATAACAAACTCACAACAATTGATGATAAGAGAGTCATCATGAAGCTAACAACGAAGTTGTTGTATTAGAAAATAATCATGCACATTGATCACCTATGGTGGACATTCTATCTAATACTCTATGTCTCCAACATGAGAAACCACCTCTAATAGACCAAAAAACATGGGAGAGTGATTCCCCTAACCTTGAAACCTTTAACTCCAACTACAAGGAGTCAACTTTAGGAGAAATTATCTTCAATATTGATCTCCAAAGGTATCCTCCTTTATTTATAATTGGATTTAGGATGGTCTTGTGCTGCCATAATCCTCCCACTAATTTCCTAAAATATTTATGTCATATTCTTTAATAATTCCATCATATGTATTTCCACCCATCTGACCCTAGTCCAGCACAAATGCAAATAGTATTTTGGGTTGTTCAATGTTTAAACTAATTCTATAACAATGGTGGAGCGGGAACAATTATTGTAATAAAACCCAACTAATGGAAGGTACCTTATCCCTGAACCTCAAAAATCCTGTATGCATGAGAGAAACATGATCTCCACAGATTCGATTGAATGCTATGTTAGACCATCAATCAGAAGAAAAAAGAAAATCAAAGGCATAACTAAAACCTAGAATCATGACGGAGACCTCTAACCACTGTAGTGGTAAAACAAGGATCTCGATTGGATATGATCATCATTCGGACTCTATATAATTCCACCAACAAATCCACATCTTTCACCAACAAAACATTTTCTGAGATCGTCTCTGTAATCACAATAATGTGGGGTGAATTCATCAAATGATCCAATATCACCCATATAGTATCATATTATATGTGTTAATAAGGGAAATCAGTAACAAATTCTATCGATAGATCCTTACACTTCCGTTAGGGAACATCTAATAGATGGATAAAACCATTGGGAACATGGTTCTTGGCCTCCACAATCTTGAAAACAAAACATGAAGAAGAAAACTCAAAAACTGCATGCTTTATACCATGCCACCAAAACAGACCCCAAACGGAAGAACACATCATTTTCATGTTAAGATGTAGCACAACTGGTGAGATATGGAACTCATGAAAAGCCATATCATGTATCACCAAGGTAATGAAAATCCTTCTGCAGAACAACATCTAGTATTTTCCATCCTCAAAAAAACCATCTAGGGTATCAGTAATACTATTTCAGTCACTCGAGACCACTACATAAGAAATCATTATATTTGAATCATTCACTTGTTGTACAAATGTTGGACTCACATTCATATTGAAATAGATGCCTCTATATTAATCCTATCCCATATATAGATTCATCATTGAGGGTTCTTGCATCAGTCGTTAGGAATCTCTAGATTCATTCACAACATCACTATGTGGCTTCCATATCAGTATGTCCACGACAAAATTTTTCTTTTCAAACGTATATGAAATATCATAGTTATAATCCAGAAATAATTCAATCCATCAATACTAAAAAAAATTCAAGTCAACATATGATAAGACAAACCTATAGATCTAATGTTTTTTAAAATAATTAAACGAACATCGATGAGGTAATGTTACAAAAAATTTAATGAAACCACAACTACATTCAACTCAAGATCATGGGAGGCATATTTATTATCATGGGGATATTATTGCTAAGACTTATAAGAAACAAATGATTTCTATAGAATCTGAACATAGTCAATTCCAAGATGGAAATAATCACAATAAAACTAATGTCCAAACATTGGAAATAAAAGGACCAGAGAACAGACCATCTAATTATCTTGTTACTAGAAAGCTACCAAAAACATGTCTATCCATAAGAATTACTGATACTTTAAATTCAAATATATCGGAAAATTTTAATCTGAGAGAAATTCCACACATAACTAATATAATATCCTAGAATACTGAGGAAACTCTTCACTAATTACACTACATTGGGGGATCGATAGAAAAAAAAGATCTATCTTTAAGGGATATATATCCACTTCGTCGTGTAACATGACAAGCCCAAAGAAAAGGACATCATGATCCCAAAAATAATACTTCGATAACCTCATGAAAAACTTCTAATGTTGATGAACTCAAAAAAACGAAATGTGGCTGCTCTACCTGCTCATCAACATATGAAAATTATAGAGGGATTTTGTTGATGAAAACCATCATGAACATTTTTCGGAATTCTATAAGCACAATGTTCATCAACCCCATGAACATATATGGATCAATTTTTAAGATCCAACTTGATCCTCTAAACTATTTAAATAAATTATCAATCCAAGGAAGTGGATTGTGATTCATCACTATTACTTGGTTTATGTAATTATAATTGACACAAAACTGAAAACCACTATCATAATTCCATATGTACAAAATTGGTCGACCCTATAGTGACACACATGGCTGATAAAACCTCAATAGAATATTTCATCAAGCTATAAATTCATCCCCCCGACTCATAAGGTGACATCCTATATAAAGACAATGAGAATGGACACATTCTAGTTGTAGTTCAATCCCAAAATAGTTCTCTAATCAAGTGGGATACTCTACATATTTCTACTAAAATAAATCAATGTAATCTTCTAAAACCCTTAGAAATAGTAACATTTGAACATATAATGACCTAAATATCAAATAATACATCATGGAATACAAGGATGGAAAATTACCTCCAAAATGTCTGAGGTACATTCTCAAAATGAAAAACAATTGGATTTCCATCATCATTATAGGACACGACCTGCAACATGAAGCAATCCTGGATATTTTACACTGAATATATCCAATTTATATCAATGATGTGTTCAAATAGATATATCCTTAAACATTGGATATAAACCTAGGAAATTTTTTTCTTAATCAACATCATAAGGTCTTTATATAATCAATCTAATGGAATAGTAAATGCCTATGAAACTGGAAGCCTCTCAACATCAAGTCCCAAAGCCTGGATAGAGGCTGCTGATATAAACGAGGGTGTCTCTCCTAAATGAGATAATGCATTATACCATGTAAAAAATAATCATATGGTACCTTTAATGACATATTTATCTCCCAATCTTTGAAATAGTAAAACATGAAGCTGAGCTAGACTTACTCCACAACCTTTACAACACTGCTGATGAACACCTACACCACACCAATCTGCACCCAAAGGATGAGGAGTATATTGGGGTTATACTCTTCCTTCCACATCTGTTAATTTATTATAACAAAACTATATCACTAAATTAAAACTCTCTTGTTTGAAATTAACTATATTGAAGAACCTAAAAGAGATCACCTATCACAGGCTAACTTCATGGAATGGTTGAAAACACTCTCTACTGATGCCATTGGTCTATAAAAGATAAATACAAGTGTAATCAGGTGGAATAGGGATAAGAGATTTCACCCCAATATAACCTTGATGATGTAGGATTTCACCCACCCTCAACTTACAAAAAAACATTTATTGTAAAGTGGGATACAATTTAACTGCTTCAATATGAATCTTAAAAACTCCCATCTCATGATCATATGGTTCAAGAAAACATCCTCTCAAAAACCACATCACCCTCCAGAACCTCATGATAAATCATTAGCACAACACGGTAGACCTGGAAAAGGAAATCAAGATGTAATGTATTGTAAAAATTCCTCACCATACCGTCCTCATTTGGAAATTGGTCATAAGAATATCAAAGAAGAGTCCTGAAATGGATCCCAAACTCTTGCATGTCTGAACACCACTACGAAAGGGTAAAAAACACCTAGAAGCTGACCACCTTCTTTTTTGAAGAGAGGATATATTCTAATAACTAGTCCCATAACATCACATATGGTAATGTGAACTCCAAACAATCTTCAAGGTTTATGAACTACCATTTCCCCACTACACCATAATGAATTATCATAGTCTACAAAACCTAGTGATCCTTTCAAGCAGGGAGGGAAATGAATGTTATTTCAACATCTTCAAACTAGTTTCTTATCAATAAATAACAAAAAGAACCATTATATGTCTATATATATTGCAATTAAAACCCTCATTGTGTTCTCCTCTATGTATAATCATCAATGAAATCCACTCAATGGTGATCTGGTGAAACATCCTACTGAACATCCTTAATCTGAACATGAAAAAGACATTAAACAGGATCCATTAATCTAAAAATAAAAAATTATTTTCCTCATAAACCAAAAATATTGAATAATTAACTTTAATTAATTAATTATTTTTTTATCTTGTTAAAATTTTAACCTATCCCAATGTCTATAAACATCATGAATAGAAAAAAGAAGAACGATTCATGATCATCTCCAAGATCTTTACCATGAATCCAATATCACTTCATTTTGTATGGTCAATAGAAACAATGCTCTATTAATCATATTATAGGGGGGATACCAGTTTCTAAGTTGTTATCTCATGTTTACCTAAGTCTCTACATATTCCAGACACTATTTCCCTACCACCCCATGCAACTTGACATATTACTAACTCCAAACTCCATTATATCCCTTAACTTGAAACTATGATAAAACAATCTCTTAACGCTCCCACAAAAATCACACCCCTCCAGAGATTGTAATGAGAGAAGAGATGTAGTGAATATCTGATTCTAACCTCTAGTAGGCCCCCACTAGGTGACTAACATCAAGGGTTTAATCAGAATACATTCATTAGGCATTACCCACTAATATAATTTGAAAAAGAGAGTGATAAGATATATAACCCAATATAAAGTACTCTTAAATATATATAATGAAATCCCAAGTGAAGACATGAAATGTAATACAATACTATAACAATAATAAGGTAACTAGAAGTACTAAAAGTAATCCATTGAGCTACCACGAATCCCAGTGGTCTCTTATAAAATGATAAGCTATTAAATTCCAACCATATCTCCAACCAAGTCCGACTTCCAAAAATTAGTTTATATATACATACGGTTTTCATAAAAGTATACATTGTAGAATCCTCACCATATCATATCATGAAAAACATAGAGAAATCATGATAAATCAGAATGAACTATTTTAAAATAAAACCATCACCTAAAAAAGAATTCTAGTTTCCTTGACTCATAATGGATAACCCTCAACATTTATTAAATTTAATAGAGAATGTAATATATTATTGAAACATCATGGGTTCCCCACTACCACTTACCCAATAGTTTTCTTCTCTTCCTAAATGTCAAACGTCCTGAGCTATCTCTCTCAATGTTAAGGCTACCCGATTACACCATGGAAATGAATCTCAACATGCACCTTATACATCACACAATCACATCATCGCATATCACATCACCATATATTTTAACCTAGTAGTTTCCCGAATCCACACAATCTCATATGATTTTTATCATACATAACGTATTATACCTCGAACCATCAAATCCCATATATCGAGTAGGTACCTCAATCCATCACAACCGATACAATCCATACCTATAATAATGCTTTGGAATCTATATCGTGGGAAACATGTTTGTATATAACCACAAGAAAACATATCCCTCTATACAAAATATGGTGAAACTAAAAACCCTGAATACCATCTCATATAACAACCAAGTTAAGAGAGTGATTCTAGAGGGGGTAGGCGTCCATCCGTCCTCCCAGAGAGATGTTGGAGAAAACACCCTCTTAGACCCCATTTTATAACAATTTCCCTCACCAAAATCAATGGGTAGTGTATGAGATACTATAATATACAAGATATATTATATCTCACATACGAGAAATGGTTATAACATTCTCATAGACTCAACTACATATTATTTTTCTCTAATTCCCACAATCCATTTCTAAGATTAAATATTCAACAAGAAACATAAAATTTAAAAAATCAACATTAATTTCATATTTAATTTTTTAGATATTATAGTAATTAACCAAATTGTTATAAAATACGTTAATGATTAATATTATTTCATTATACATTCATTAAAAATTAATGGGTTAGCCTAGGATCAAATTATTCTATAATAAAAATGGACATACCTAATACCCACATGATTATATGAATTCTTATATCTATAACGGGAAAAAACTTTTTCTAAATCATCGAGGCCTCCCTGTCCACATCACCTCATCCATCTTAGGTTCTACCGTCCTAAGCTCATATCTCATCCAAGAATCACTACCCCATATCACATCACATAGAATAGATCACATATTTATTAAATCCAAAGAAAGAAAGAAAAAAACACTACACAGAATAGAGGACCTCAAACACGGCATCCATCCTTTACACCAAAACTGGCTCTCAAATATCCAACACAAGGCACTCGACCTTCTCTAGAAAATGAGAAAATTTGTACCTTGCCATTATCATTACCATAACAATGTATTTAATTAAATTTTTATTGACCTATACATTATTCAATGGTTCGAACTGTGGGACACCTATGACATTAAGCAAAAACTAGCCATAAAAATCATAACGTTCTTTAAAATTTGATTCTATTTTAAAAAATATACATAAGGGCCATTTCTATTAAAATTAACTTTTCAGTTCAACATTATGAATAAGAATTATCACTGTTATAATTTTTTAAAATTAAAACAATACATATTAAATCATTTTAAAACAATAATGCACATTACAACAATTTGATAACCGTTAAATTACGAGAAAAAATAGATTCATGACCACATACCACTTTTTCATTATTAATACAATAATTCAATAAATTCCATGTTTAATTTATTTATGAATTTCCATTAGGAAAGAAATTTTAATACATATAATTAAAATACATGATAACAATTATAACATAGATGACACACTATATAGAAAATCTAGATATGAACCATTATTTGGGTAAAAACAAACAACATGTGGTTTCTACAACTAATTCTTTGTTAATCTAGTTTAATAATTATTATGTTAATTTAATTACCATATAGTGGGGTAACTCGTGATAAATTTATGATTTCATGTCAATAATATGATAGAATAAATTAATAACCTACCTCAATAGCTAAAAAAAATTTAATAGGGGAATAAACTGACATATTATATCATGATACCTTTTCCATAAGAAGCTACATCCATCCAAGGACACCAAGAAAAACAACCCCAATCAATAAACAAGAAAACGCTATTTAAAACATGGTTTGAACCACCATTACATGTAAATAATAAATGATATAATATATAACATAAAACCATTTTATAATACCTAGAACATACCTGAGATAAACACAAATTGAAGACAAAAATACAAGGATAAATCTCCAACAATGGAATCCAAATATTCATGAAGAGATGGTCTATAAACCCTTAGGAAATGAGATATGGTCATAGGATTGAAAAAATCCTATATAACTATTGAATTTAATGGTACATAACAAATTGAATTTTAAATTTTATGAAACCCTTCATCATAATGTAAATGATGTGTTTTAGATCTGACCAAAAAATGTGTCTCTAAAAAATAATTAATCCAAATTAATTAAACATTATGTAGCTCCCTAAGAAATGGCTTCAAACAAGACATAAAGGGATTTCAATCGATGTATGGGATCTCACCTGGTCCTTGATGTGAAAATTAATAACATGAATCATTTATATTTCATTTATTCCCCTTTCTCGCATGTTTTAGCAGCAGATCATGTCTATAACCACTCTAGAACTCCTTCAAGCACCATAGTGATTTAGAAAGACTCAAATGATTAGACTACTTATATAATGGAATATAAATTACATAACATGATTTGAATCATGGAAACCTACAATAATCAATTACGAATTAATACACACATTGTTAATAAAAGTATATTTCATGTACTTTACCATCCATGGTGGTTTTAATATCCTTTTTCTCTATATTATGAATGATATAACTTAATAGTCTATTCAAATAATTTTACAACATACAATGTATTTGTGAAAATCAGATAATCATAATGGGGTTTCAGCGGCATTTTAATTATTTAGGGTTCTTGATCACAAAGAGATTATTATGGATAGAGAGGGAGAGATAATTGTTGTAAACACAATATTATTAACCGCAAGATAGTATATTGGATTATGGGAATAGTTCCCTCATA
This sequence comes from Viscum album, assembly GCA_963277665.1. NCBI lineage: Eukaryota > Viridiplantae > Streptophyta > Magnoliopsida > Santalales > Viscaceae > Viscum > Viscum album. Next base: position 1,462,899,092 of record OY728125.1, on the reverse strand, counting down.
CACATATTAGAGTCGGTAAAACACTGGTATCATGGGGAATATATAATCTAAATATTGATTTAGTGCCACCCATGGGTGATTTATACCTCGCATGAGAAGGATTTGATCCTTAATAGGGGTTACTAACCCCTTAAATAACATGAATACATTTTCAATGTGTGTTTTTATCAATATTATTATAGTGAGAAAGCCTTACGTTTATGAGTACTATGTAGTTGTGATGTTGACTGGAATAGATTTTATCAGTATAGTGATACAATTTCATTTTTATTTGATTTAAATTTTAGAAATTTCTTTAGGGTATCAACTTTTTGGATTTTGAGGTTTTATATATAATTTTTATCTCCTCTTTCTCATGAAATAATAATATTTTTATATGAGATATAAATATTTTATTTCTATCTTCAATTGTTTGTAAAACATTAAGAATATATGTTACCATTATGTAAATCCAAAAGTACCCCAAGTTGCACGATTGAGGTAACATGTCGTTTAATCATATTTTGTGTTACTGTTTGATATAGTTGATGGTATTCCTTGAGTATTATGCATTCTTTGTGTTTGGATATATCCCCTGACCTTGTTTAGGTTGGCTTGGGGTGGAACAATCTGCATACCAATGGCCTCAGTGGGTTATCGATGCATCCAATCAGGTGAAAGCCTATAGGGAAGATATATCTATCTATTATCAACATCATTATCATTTGAATAATAAATAATTTAAATATATTGAAAATAAATTTAAATATTAAAATCCATTTAAACACATCAATGATAAAATTAGTTTATATAATAATTATAAAATATATAAAAAATATTTTAGAGAATAATTATTAAAAAATATAAATCATCCCAGTAACAAATTTATTTTAGTTTTCATAATAATCAATGACATGTTATTATTATAGAATAAATTATATTATACATATTCCTTTAGTTAAACGTAAATTAAAATGAGCCCCAACCATAATACTATGATATCAACTATAGAAGAGAATTATTTTGATAAAATAATAATGAAACAACATAATAAATAAAGAAAATAAAAATTATGTTTAGTCAACATAATAAAACTATTAAAAAAATTAAATATATTTTAATGGGTAGACTAAATATGTTTTTAATTATATATATTTTACTAAATTATATTATATTTTACTAATGTAAAACTAATGTAATATATTTATACATATTAATAAGTTATATATATATATATAACAAAAAAACACAAAAAACAAACACAAACAAAAATATAACACAAATTTTTATTGTGAATGAATATATATAACATTGATAAATGAAAATAATAAGTTTATTTCACTTTGAATAAAACATAACTATATATATATAATGATTATTATAGTTTATTTATTATCATATATTTAATACTTATATATATTTAACTAATATGTTTCTTAAAAATAAAATTTTAATATACAATTTTATATTTTTTATATATACAATCAATGTGAATTTAAATAATAATTTAATGGTAACATGAAAAACTAATAAAACTAATTATAAATTCAATGTAAGAAAAAAATTTATTGCATAATAATCTACAGAAACCATAATAAGTACAAAGTTAATCACTTTTAAATTAAAAACATTTTTATTTTTCAAATATATAGAAACATCAAACATAATTACTCTTCATTTATTTAGTAATACATTTTTGATTCATTTAATAAACAATATTTACCTAATATATTATTTATACAAAAAATATAAGTTATTTTTTCAAATAAATAATGATTGACCCCCATTGATATTAAAATTTAATATCTAATAATGTGTTAAAATATAATTACCACTTTTGACAAATAAAATGTTGAAAATTATATATAAAATGAGATAGAATAATGTAAGGGGATTATTTTTGAGGGATTACAAATATTCTAAACACCATATATCCAAAATTAAACAATGAACCCATATTTATAGAACTAAAAGTGTAATATTTTTTATATGCATACAAATAATTCATGAGAAGGTTTCATATATTGAAATTAAAAAAATAATTTCCCAAAAGATCCATGGGAAAATTCAGCAACATGGAAATTTGTTATGCTGTCATGATGAAAAGGAAAAGAGTCACAATGATGGACATGGTAAGCTACTAGTTTTTTAATGGAGAGTAGTGATATGTGAGGATTAATTCTCTTGGGGAAGTGGGGGTGCAAGTACAGGGAGGATATTTATTTAATAATATCATTATTGTAGAAGGAAGAATATAAGAAACGGAGTAATATGTAATTTTATGGCATTTAGTAATGGGACTAGATAATTCAATTTTTTTGGTAACTATTGATATTATCAAAAATTGAAAAATATTGAGCTCCTAATTCTAGGAGAATAAATGTATCTTTTCTAGTGGTGCTGTTAAAAATTTATTTCATTTCCCAAATGATAACACTTATTGGTTCTAATTAGAATGTGGGGGGAGGATTAATTTTTTGTCGTGCCTCCGAGCTCGAGGAAACCCTTTATCCTCATTTCCAATCATAGATTTCTCTTAGATTTCCCAAAGATTTCAATAAGCCCGATGGTTTTTAATCTGAAACATGTTGGCCCGTAGCTACCGATTACACTGTCGGAATTCTACGAAGCATCGTGCCTTTTGAAATTGACATTGGTATCCTACTTCAACCATCGAAGACCCACTGTTGATGATTTTCATTTGTATGTTTTTGGAAAATGGGACCTGCAAGACAACATGATTGTTGTAATCCTTAATAAGAGGAATCTCACGATCCAGTTTTCATCAGAGGAGGATATATTCTGGGCCTACTCTAACACTCCTTATCATTGAAATGGTTTCAAATTCTTCCTTCTTTGATGGTCGTTTGATCTCTGCATGAATAGCGACCAATCCTCATTCGAGACATGGGTAATATTACCTCAACTCCCTTTACCCTTTCAAAATCTGCCAATTTTTCGTATGTTTGTTAAAATTGTGTGATGTTTCTTCTGTTCTGATATCTTCACATCTACTATGAGTCATATAATCAAACTATGTAATTGTGTTGAGGTGGTTGTGTCGAAGAATCCAGTGGAGTGGATTTGGATCATAATTGGTGTAGAGTTTAGATGAAAACAAGACATTGTTTTTAAATCCATGGTTAACTACTATTTGAAATGTTGTTGTCCAGGTAATTTGGTGTCGAACTATCAAACTGAAGGTCAGAGATGAAGGTATTGTGATCCAAAGGTGGGGACATGTGAGGGACAAAGGAATATTCTTGATGTGGTTCATGGAAAGGCTTCTGGTGCTGAGAACCAGGATGCACTGACAGTGGGAAAAGATGCAATGACCTCTTCCATTCTAATTGTCACAATAGTGTTTGATCAGAATAAAAATGATCTAATGGTGAGGGATAGAGTGATTCAGGTTGCTTCTATGGGTGTATCTGGGAAGAGTGTACCTAGTTCTGAAGGCATTTTGATAAGAAGCAGAAGATATGGTGTCCGGATCGAGGGGAATAAGCCTGTGGCAGTGGAAAATTTGGATTCTGTTGAATGTCATGATAGTCAAATTTTTAGAGTTCTAGAGGTCTGTGTTTATGTATCTAATGTTCTGGGTGATGAGGATGGTGGTGTGATGATCACAATTTCCATGAGGAGTCGATTTCAAGGGTTGGAGCATGATGGAGTGGAATAGGTTATCCCAGTTCATGATGGTTCCAACATGAAGACTGAACTCCCTTCTCATGAGAATGATTCATAGAATAATGTAATGAACAAGGGGATATGTAAAAGTCAGGAATGGGTTGAACAAACTCATTACATAGCTATGTTTTATAATAACTATCTATATCACAAGATTCAATTAACGATTTTTCAAGATACACAGATACCTCGAAAAGGGAGGGAAATCTCTAATTGCGACAACAAAAATGATTGTGCCATGGTCAGGACCTCATATAGTGACATTATCCTAGGATGGAAGAAGATGTTATCTGGGAACAAGGAGGATATTATTATTTCTCCGTGAATAAGGCCGAGGAATAATTACTTCTAACTACCAGAACTGATGACCACTAGGTCTTCAATCAAAAAGGATGGTAGTCAGTATTCGGATTCAATAATGGTATGAAAATTAATAATTAGTTTATTTCATTGGATAGGTTGAATTTTAGAAAACATTATTCCAATTTAATGAAGCATTATGAAAGCTCAGAGTGGGAGTAAGTGACTAGAGAGGAATATTTTTACTATGGAGGTGGTGACAGGGTTGGTTTTAATGATCTGTATTTTTTGTTTTGGGCTTATTATGCTGGTTGGGTGAACATTCCTTTTATTCTAATAAATGATCAGAGGGTTTCATCTTACTAAGCATTTATGCTAAAATTAAAATCATATTAATGAAATTATTTTAATTATATATATTTAAAATTGTCTAAATTAGAAATAATTTAATCCGTATGAAAACTAAGGATCTTTTCTTGAGAATATCATAATCTATGGAAAGAAAAACATCCTACATTAAATATAGTAATTGATGAAAATTTACATTAAATTAATGGTCGTTTATATTAATTAAATAAAAAACATTTAATGTAGTAGAATATATTATGAAAAAACAAATTTCGATGATCACCATGTAAGAAACCTGAATCTATAAAGTAAAAAACCAATGAAAATGTTGAATAACTTACATTGATTATATCCATTACTACTGTCTTCCATCAGGTTCAAAATGAAGTTATTTAAGAGTTTTCCTATTGACTACCTCCACCATGATGTATCCATTAGTTAATAAAAATCACTACATGCTCATGTGAGGCCATTCTTCAGACATTGATATCCAACTAAATCACGATATAAATAATTAAAAATAAAAAATCATTTGTTTATGGGGAAATTTTAATGAATGTATGAATATTCATTAACCAATACTATTACATGGTGACTGTCTATATCATAACAAAACAATCTTATGGTATGATCATTTTTTTAACATATTCTTCTTGATTTTTGTTTTATTTATCTATGTTTCATATTTTATAGTATTCTGTAAAGGGTTGGGAGTGTGCTTAGGATTATAATATTAGTTGATGGGAGGGGATTATATTATTATAATAATAGTGGACATGGACCTATATGATTAAATGATATAGGTAGACCACGGGCTAGTGGCATGAGGATAGTGGGATATTCATACATGAACTCCAATAACTTTTCTGTAGTTATTATAGTTGTTATGGAACTCAGTTAGGAACCGTCAACTAGCTAGTGGGTTATCTAGAATCCATTTTTTTAGTTCCACATGCTAGTCAATGGAATCTTGTAGAAAATAGATGTCTTATTTATTTGTGATGAAATTAATGGTACTCTCATAATTTCATTTCTTTAATCACCCATAAAACATATAATCTATCCACCTTTTAAGTCCAATCCACCCATTAATCATTGTTATCTCTCTTGAGGATATTTTATCACATCTAAAATTGAATCATTATTGATAAAAGAAAAAATTGAGGTATATAATACCTTTCATTCAGTGTAACCATGATTTGTTTCAAAATTACTCTTTCCTCATGTCTATTATTCTTCAAGGCATGTTTATTATTATGGAGTTCATGGCTCCAAATATTTTTTTTATAAATTCTAACTCTTGAATTGCCTATTTATTTATTTATTCCCTTCATCTCTCCTGAAATTTGGATCATGTTTAGGGTGATTGATTATAGAATGATTATGGTGGGTATTTTATTATATATTCATTTGAAAAACTTATTACATTTTTTGTTCTGAAATTTATTTTTTCCTGATTCCGAACTCATGATTTGAGAATATTAAAAAAAATAATTCAAATGGAATGATGTGTGATACTACATCCATGTTCAACTACTATGAAATATAGTTTTTGTTTCCATAAAACAAATTTTTTTATTGAAATGAATGCTATAGTGGATTATATTAAATATTATTCATGAGAAAATATGGCAATAAATGTTATATGGTTTTTAAATGTACTTATTTTTTTTGAAAGGAATGAGTTTTTGTGGAATTAAATGATGTTGTTTTTTAGATGAAAATCATGTTTGGAAACTAGATTATTGATTTCCTAAACAAGGAGTTATGAAACTCATTGGAGATGAAATATTTTCCATTGATCTATGTATTTGAATAACATGGTAGAATGGGAAGTCAAGTGGGTAGTCCCACACAAGAACACTAGAAATTGATTTTCACTACCTATAAATGGTTTGATTATTACAATATCACTAAACATTCAAATGGGTATGAATATTTATTTATTGAGGTGGAATTTTATTCCCCCAATCCATGAGAACCATGGAATTGTAAACACATAGATCAGTATTTTTGAAACTTTATTGAGGATCCGTGATCCTTAAACAATATAATTGTGATGCAAATAACCATGGTTCTATAAATGAAAATTATTTATATAAGAAAATGTTTGAATAAATGATTTATTGAGTCCAATTTCTTTTAGGAAAACTGTTTATATATGTTAGAATAGAAATGATTATTATTAAATAAATCCACCATTCCATTTTTTTAAAATAATGATTTATTATGAATTGAGAAATGTTTTATGATTCCATGTTTTATTTTATGTTTAGTGTATTATGTTTATTTTATATTGAATAATTATGAAATATTTTCTTGGGATCCTACTAGACTAGTTTTGGTCAAATACTACTTTTATTGCGTGGTGGATATATAATTTCTTTTTCCATTACTAGAAAAATGGAAATCCCTTCCTGAACAATGTGATTATTGTTGATTAGAGTACCATGTGACATGGTACTGTTAGGGAGTGACATTATATTTGGATGATGTTATGTTTAGGATTATTTTAAATTTAATGTTATATACATTTATACATTGTGACCCTTTAATATTTTCAATTGTTTAGTAATACCAACTATTTATGGAATCTTATTCACTAATTTTTTATTTCCTAGTTATTATTATAGTGTAATAATTTTCATTGACCACTATTTAATCCTAGGTGATAGTATCCCACTTATAGGAATCAAGAACATATTTTGGGTCATGTCAAGACCGATCATTGTACTTGTTTATCATGTTATCAAGGTTGGTTCACCAAGAGTTTATATCAAAGGAATTTTATTATCCTCAATGATATCATAATGTAATTCGGTAAGTCTCAGTGGAATGGAAATAAGTGGTTTATAATTTTTTGGGTTTTTATAAAGGGAGTGATTTCCTAGATATAATCATAAATATCCTTAAATTATCATGGGTGGTTTGAAAATAATTCATTTAAAGAGTTATATTGATTTATGTATAGAATTTTCATAAGTTTTATCTTATATTTATATTCTCACATTAAGTTATAAATGTTAAATTTGATCTGAATCTATTTTTTTGGCTATTTATTTCTTATTAGATATTGATATTTTAATTTTTTATGCCCCCAAGAATATTTTTGAAAATAATTTAGGTGGGATATTATAATGATACATAATAATAAAAATCTCTATTTCACTAGAACCTCATAGTTGTTTTAGATTATATAGATTATACTCTCAATCATGGGTCAAAACTATCCATTTTCAGTATACCACGATGGAACCTTGATGGGTTGACGACAAATATAATTCTCCATAACTGTTTTCATAGAATCCATTATATTTCTAGTGAATAAAATATTATCAGGATGTTTATGATTGGTTGGAGAATAATTAATTACATTTTGAGTTTATAGAGGGACCATATTCCATTATGGTGATGTTATATAACTTTATGCTTTTAAGATCATGAATAATATTATGAAATGCTATAGTTATGGGGAAGCGAAATGAGTGCATTGATTAGAACAACATATATTACCACTTGATGGAGCAGTTTTTTCTTATGTCAATGTGGTTGACTATTTCCATGTAGTTCAGTTACCTTCATCGTTCTGATTTAACAGTGACATAATACACAAATAATTTTGAATCATTCTGAATTTTCATCAGAGTTAGTACTGACAAATAAGTTGAAGTTCCTATGGTTTTATATTGATATTTTTCTTGATATATGATCCCATGTATTTATTATGGTGGTTTACTTTTATGTTAATGTCTTGATAATGAATTTTATTGAATAAATTTACCTCGTTTGTAAGTCAGGGTTTACTCAAGTATCTCATACTTATAGTGTTAGATTTATTGGTTTCATTAATTTTAATTTGAAGAAAAAATTACAATTATAAAAATAGTAGTGATGGTCCTCAATATTAGTCTTCATCTCGACCATCTGTATTGTCTTGTAAAGGCCTAAAAACCTTATTTTAAATGTGTCGATATTAGAGGATAATAAAATATTTAATGATAGAAACATAGGATTATATCCCATACCAATTATTAGGACACATATAAAGGGTTTTCATTGTTTTTACATCCCTAAAGTGTGACATGATCTCATTCATACTGAGAATAAATTCAGTGAAATTAAATTATTTGGGAACAATGATGTGTTATCCACTGGAATCAGGAATAAAGAAACATCATGTACTGGATGAGTCTCCTATGATAATTTATGAGGGAACTATGATAGTGACATATACCAATTATATTTAATTAACTTTAGTTATTAATTGTTTTAATATTGGAAACTCTCATTAATTCACATTATCCCACACTATGTAAATTTTGGATTTCCTTTGGTGAATAGAAAGTTAGTGATAGAAATTGTTACTCCTCCCACAATTTTGAGAGAACATGGTCAACAATTCATTTTTTATTATTTATTATTTTCAAATATCTATATAATCTAAGGATTTTATTATTTTGAAGTAAAATATATAATTACTTTTCTTATAATTGAATTATATTTTTCTCATTCAGAAATAAATTTTAATTTTCATTGGAGAGATTCCATTTCTATCACTAAAGATAAGTTTCATATTTTCCCTATGGAATATGCCTCGTGGTATGTCAATATGATATAAGGCATTATGGATGTGTTTTATTGTTTATATTTTTGTTCGAATATTTTAACTATGACTATTGGAATGTTTATCTAATGTTTGATGATATTCAAGTGTTTTATGGTGGTTTGGGATATGAATGAAAATGAAATGTTGGCCTTTCGATGCATGTTCCATTGTTTCTACACAATTATTTAATTACCACGCACACAAACCATGCTATCTAAGTGGAGGGGTGCAGAGTTAGTGTAACCCTTATGAGGGGGAAATCCAAACTGTAAATCTGTTGATAATGGCATTCCGCATGGATGGTTCATTATTTACCAAACTGTGAGGGACTCCCCAGTAAAACATGTAACTAAACTCCTCTTATACATTATATGGTGCATCGTTTTCACAGGGTTTGGTAATCAATGTATATAAACCGTTCGCCCTATTAAAAAGTTTGAAATTCCCAATATAAACCCTATATATTTTAAGATATCATCCTATTTTCTTCCTCATTCTTCCTATATAAACCCTAGTGTAAAATCTAAACCCTTAATATCCTCCCAAAGATGGGGATACTTTATAACAAGGTTGTTTAGAGTGGTGTTGGTTGTGAATCGAATATATGGGTATGCGTAATGCTCATTTTACTTCTATTTTCAATATTATGCTTTGTAGATTTACTCATTTTATTCTTAATCCATAAAACCCACTTATTTTCTTGTATCATTACATGGGGATTCAAGGGGTTTTTGATTTCGAATATAGTAATAAGATTAAGGGTTAGTTCATCTTTATATTTGAGGTAGGTGGTGTATATGACATATCCCATTATTATTTTTAGATTTGTGCATGTGGGATGTGATATTGTTTCCCTATTTTTCTTATATAGATTCCATGAAAAATATTTGGTTAAAATGGTTAGAATATGAATAATTTAGACCCCTCATAATACCATTGGAGTGCTTTGAGGTTGACTTGACCAATTTTTGGCATCCCTGGGGTTCGTTGATTTTCTCGATCACGGAAAGTTGTAATGTAACTCAAGAAATTGATTTGTAAATAAGTATATCCCATAAAAATTGTGTTTAATTGATCATATGATTTTTCAAAAGTTATTAATGGTAGTCATTACTAGATAATTATATTTTTATAAGGGACTCTTTGGTATAATGTTGAAAATTGATTTATATGGATTAATGTTAATGGTCAATTGGATTATGAAATTGTAATGGAAATATGTTAGTGGGGTTATAGTATATGAAATGACTAATATGTAATCGTATTGGTACATGGGGATTTTGGAATAAGGTAAAGTGAATAATGTATGAAAATTGTGGATTATTCTAAACATGTTAGAGTTTGTAAATGGGGTATGGGTTAATTGTGCAATTATTAGTAAGTTGTAAACATGTTCATGGGATAATTCATAAAGATTATTTATTTGTTAAATGAAAAATGATTTTTTTTGTTATATGTATTGATTATGAATAATTTTTGATATGGTATATAAGTTAAATAGATAATTAATCATGTGCACATATTATGGTATTATTTGGTGTATTGACTTGGGGTTCATCGCCCATAGGATGGGTTTAAATGAGGTTCTAAAACCCACCACCATAATGTGTGCGTTAAGGAGTTAGGCTCATCCTTTTTCCCCCTAATAATTTCATTTGTCATGAATACCTCAACTGAGGATCCATTTTTTATGTGATGACATTTATTATGAAATGTTTTTATAAGTGTTATAGGAAATTTCGCTTATCCCCTCATGCTTCAGTTTTTGACCGACCTGGGACATTGTATAAATAATATATTTGCATAACCTATAGAACATTGATTTAAAATGATGCTTTAATGAAGATAGTTCAATTGATAAAATGGAAATGATGATGGAAATCATTAAATTATATATTTTTAACTAATGACACGTGAGTTTTCTTTTAATCATGTTTTAATTTATTTCTTATTTTCTTGCACTATCAATTTAGACTAGATATTTCATAGACAACACTTGTGGTGGCCCAAAGATTTGTACTCACAACATGCTCATGTTTCCTTGGGGTAACTGATAAGATTTCATGGTTGCATGTGAGGACAACGTAAAGGGACCTATGTTAGGGAGTGGAGTTGGGATTGGTGTTTTATTAGTTTAGGATCTAAACATGATCCTAGGACCAATTTCAGAAATATGTTTTTTGTATTCGATTTGGGTTTTTAATCACTTTGGAATAGGTTGCATGAAATGGGATATTTATTGTTTGGTTATGTTTTCTTCCTTTTTGGAAAATGGTTTGGTAATGAAAGTTTATAGTTATTTCTCATTGTTTACATTATTTATTATGTTTTATTCTATGGAATACTCTAATAAAAAGGGTATAGTCTTTCCACGTGATGTATCAGTACCTCACTTCTTGTTAGAAGCCTCTGTCCTCCATGGATTTGTTCTTGAGGTCATGTAGAGATTTGTCTTTGGGAAATGCTATTGTGGATTCCATGTCATGGATGTTACAATAGTAGATATGAAGCTCCTTTATTAGAGATAGATAGAATGGAATACTTGCATACTATTGAAGTTGAGTGGGTAGCCTCATGTAGTGGACATCCCATATTAGATGCTAAATTAATATATGTGTTTCCTCAAAAATTTTATGGTCAACCACACGAGAGGGATTTTCAGTTTTATATGAAGTTTGTATCAGTTATGCCACTAGTATATATTCACTCATATTGTACATCACTAGTTGAACTAAATTTCAAAAAAAATTGTTGGGTGACTTTTGTATAATTACATAATTAAACTCAATGGTACACCTTCGGTGACACCATTACTTTTTAAAAAATTGATGATTTAATCCTTGTTATGTATGTTTGTTATAGGAGGCTCAATAAGATTATGGTCTAAAATATGTATTTTTTTCCAAAAGAAAATATATATTTGATTAGATGAATAGAGAGACATATTTTTATAGGTTTGATCTCTAATATAGATTCCACATGATTAGAATCACTATTGTTGATGGCCCTAAAATGATTTTAATGAGAATGTATATCCCTTCTTAGTATCATGTTATGACATTATGCAAGACCAATAATCCTATTATGTTTATGGTGATGATGAACCTGATTTTTCACCAGTATCCCAGTTCATTTTAATGGTATTCATGAATGAAATATATTTTTATTCAAATATTGAGAATGATCATGATCCTTAATTGAGAGTAGTTATGGACATATTGATGAATCAATATATTTATTCCTTGTTTTCAAATATCCAATAATGGTTTTGGGAAGTGGATTTCATTGTTGACATGGTGTCAAAACATGGTATATTTTGTTGATCAAGGATTCGTAAATGGTGTAAATCATTGGAGGGAAAATGAAATGTCTTTGATACTCTGAAATGTTTTGGGTTTGGTAGGATATTACCACCATTTTGTAAAATATTTCTTCAGGATGGATTCCCCATTGATTACTTTAATTAAAAATGGGTTAAATTTGATCTTTCAACTGAAATGTTATGATTCGTTTTTTGGATTGAAGATCTATTTATTTTATAGTACTTGTTCTTTTATAGGATGGATGATGATATTCAATATATTGCGATGCATTAGGATATGAACTGGGAATCATTCTCATGTAGGGTGGTTAGATGGTGGTATGTGGTGTTAATTATATTTTTCCAAATGAGAATATCTATCTTACGAATGATCTATACCTCTAATATATGATAAATAATTTTGGTATGTGGTGAATCTCCCTTTTTTATGATATTTTTATCATTATCTCTGATAACAGTATCTTTAGTTACATATATTCATAAAAATATTTGAATTGATAATAGATTTTATGGGTGGAGTAACCATAACATATTGACCATGATATTTCTTACACCCCTATAATGGGGAACATTTTTACTGATTATTATAGCAAGAATATTCTATTTGAGGATGTGAATTAATCATTAATAGAATGAAATATCATTTCCCTCAATTTTCATATGAATTTGGAAGTATAATATGAATAAAATGGTTTTGTTATAGGGTGTATTTAATTTATATTCTCAATTATTATGTTTTTCTTCTAGGAGTAACATCTTGATATTGAAAATATTTTGATAGTAAATGTTTATATGGTGGGGCAGACATCGATAAATGGTATCTACACCAAGAGGGATTTCTTATTTTGGAACTATTATGTCATTATGATGATAATGTGAAAGGATTTGATGAGGTATTATCACTACTCTTAGTGGAAACTTCACCTATGTTTATATAAGATACATTATTATATAAGGTAATGATCATGGAGGATGAATATCAAAAGGAACATCTAAAAATGTGTATCCAATTATTATACATTATAGTAGATTTGGGCAGAGCATCAGAATAAATCTAGTTTAATTCAACCACAACCTAGGCGAATGTGTAACTGGGATATCAGATCGATGGATTATTTTTTGGTTTAAAATACCCCTTGAGTAAAATAATGATATTTATTTAGTGTCTAACTAATTTAATGAATCATATCCCTTTATTATAATACATTATTCCATGAATGTGAAGGAATGAAAAGATATATAAGTGAAAGAGATGTTCATATTACATTGAGTTATTTATTTCCATGTACCTCATATGGAACACTGGTTTGGTTAACATTTTTAGAGAGGCCCTAGGAGCTGATGGGATCCTATGTCAATATGAGAACAACAGTCTATCATTAGAATGATGATAAAACAAAATTTGAAATATTGATTCATAAATAAATTTATCATTATTTTCTCCTTGAATTTAAAGAATCATGTGATTTCTAATTGGGCATGTTTATATTTTACTAAAATTATAGTTACCAATCATTCGTTAAAATGCTAACCTTTGAGGTGTTGTATAACTATCAATGCAAATTTTGGCCATTTTGGTCAGATATTAGTGAAGCATCCATTATTGGATTTATCTTGTTCTTGGATATGATTAATATGATCAAAATGACTCATAAGAGGTTTGAAATATATCTTAGATTGTAAAAGTCATATGATTATCTTTTTAGAGGTCCTTGGGTATTTGTTTCATAGTGATTGGGTAATCATGGTCATATTTCCTTATATAGATCATATAAATAATTTAAAATATGGGAGTTTATCATTGAGATATATGTAATAGTTTAAATGTTTTGAGAAGATGGGATATTTTGGATACCATTTAGCCTTTCCACTATAAATGACTTTAATCGAAAATGTGGTTCACATGTAACATATCATTAAAAATCTTATAGACCCACCACATGTTCATAATTTTGATGATCGTGATGTTGAAACTGATATGATCATGTCTGAATATCATGTTTAGATTGTTCATTCTCCCTTGATGATAATATGATGAATGTATATTCAATTAATATGTGTTATATATATTCATTGTTCAGACACTAATGGGATGTGGGAGAATGAGGGTATGATGGGTGATTAGGGGACACATATTAGTGTGGACTAGTATTCTTGATGTGGATTTTGGAGGGAAGAATGTGTACTGATTGGGATAACATTAACACAACAACATAATCATTTTGGTATGATCATTAGTTTTCCATGATGTTCATGAGTTTCATGTCGATTCGTGGGTTTTTACATTTTTCTAAACTCTAAATGTGGTGAAGTGTAGTTTATACTCTTTTTTGAGATGTTATATGTTATTTTTTTTGGAATAAATCTGGACAAGGTCATGTAGCTAGAAAATAGATATTTATACAACTTTGTTTTTTGTGAGACCCGCCGACCCTCCAGTGGCCCGACTCTAGTTGGAATCTTCTAATGGAACTCCATCGGATTGAAGATATCAGAATATTGGTCAGTCGATAGTGCTATCAGTGGTGAAGGTACACATCACAGAACCGATTTCTTATTAGTGGATGCTAAAAAAACTATTGTGTTCTCTTGAATCCCAATAATTCTACCTTATACCCCTACAACCTAGTGATTATATTCTTGGAAAGTATTTCAATGGTAGTATATTACTTATCATTCCTAAAATAGAATTAATAAATCTAATAGATCCTTCCATGACCATCATTTTACTTATTAAATACAAGAGGCTATCTTTTTGTGATTTTCTCCCTTACACCATTTAATTTTTATATTTTTAATTGTTAATAAAAGGATTAAATAACCATCAAAATGTGTAACCTAGATTCGAGTTTGGATTCTTCTTTCTATGTTTCCCTCTTAAATAGTGTGAGGTGTATTATTATGTCATTGATGAATTTGGATCTAGATTCATGATTTATATTTATATAATTACCTATTGGTTCAATTTACCACTTTTATATATTTGTGATTTTGGATCCTGTGATGGCTGATTGAAGATACAGTTATTGAGGTGGGTGGTTTCACAATCTATCCCATGTCTCATGAAACAATTGTTTCTTTTTATAATTGAAATAAAATTATAATTAATTCCAAAATCAGGATTGGTGATTTCTTATAAATGTTTTCATATGGAATGGTGTATGCTACAACTAGTTTTTCAATCGATGTTTAAAAAACGTTACTTAAAAATGGATTTTAAATTTAAATTTATTATTTTAATGATGATTTTGATGATGATTTTTTAGAAAGGAAGGTTATTATATATATATATATTAAATAAAAAGAATTTTTTTCAAAGTATTGAGTTTTTATGAAAAATAATGGATAGTTTTTTGAATTAAATTTCATGTTTGAAATTTTTATTTTTGTCTTCTTGAATTATGATTGATAAATCATATATTAAATGACTTATATTTCACTCGATTGATTTTTTTTCAAAAGTATGGAATCATGGGTAGTTTTTTTAATATAGGATAAAAACTCTATGATTTTATTAGATATACCTATAAATGATTTATGGATAGAAACACAAATACCAATTGATGAGGGAACAATGTTTATTATTTTTGGGGGATAGCCATTACCCCTTTGCTTGAGATCTAGGAATGTTTTCACACCCTAGCAGTATTTCACTATGATTTGTGAGGATCATATATCTGTCAAACAAATAAACCATAGGATTATAACTTTAGATATAGAATCTATAATTACATGTACATTCCTATTTTTATTGAAATTATTTATTCATTTTAGTTTTGTTCTAGAATTTGTTTCATGGATGTTCTAATGGAAATTCATTTTCACTCTTACATTATTATTTAATTTGATTTTTTTAGATGAATTTTTTACTGTTAATTGAGAAAATATTTCCACTCAATGTTTTAGTTAAACAGAATCATGTCATGTATATATTTTTATAGTCTACTTAAGAATGTTTATGGTGTGATCCTTCTATGTAAGAGTTTCCCACACCCTACTTTTTTATATATGCATATGATGTCAATATTTTTATATAAGAATGAAAAGTGAATTTACCTCCATGAGGCAGCATGTTTTATTGATTGTGGGGATTTGATACATAGTAGAGGAAGGTTGTGTTGTCTTCTTTGGATTGTGTGATGTTTTTGATTATTTTATATTTCATGTTTTTACTTGTTTGTGTTGTGATTATTTTATTTTAAAAAATGTTTTTGAATAATGAGTTTGTATGAATGAAAATCATATTTCATAATTTTTTCTAGTTTTTATATAAAAAATAATTCCCTTGATCATTGTTTATAACAATGTTCTAGTCACCATCCCATGGGGATTGGGAATTCCCTTCATGCCATGTGAATACTGGTTTGGGTACTGGTTTAGCATTTTACCAGGGTTGGTTTATGAAACTACCTTATTTAATATCCCTTACAAATCCTCCTTGAGTACTCTATATTTTACTTGTTTGATATAATTAATTGTATTCTTTTTGAACATGTTATAACCCATAGATATTTCATACTTCTTAAATCACATATTTAGAAATAATTCAATTAATGATATATTATTTGAACAATCATTCACGTAGGAATATTTGTTTCATGCCGTAAATTCTCATCTATATGTATCATCATGAATCATACAATATAATTAAATAATCACAAAACTAATGATATAGTTATATAAAACCTCCATTCCATACACTATGACTATTAAAGGAAAAAATCATGATATATTTTCATTTATTGTGATATATCTATATCATAACATACAATATAATATGGTACACAACACGTTTTTTAGGTATTTTGGAATATCTCAATAAATATCCCACTTGTACTAAAGACCCATAAAATTTTTCCATTTCCTATCATATTAAATCATATATATAAACTTGTGAAATCAAATCCACAACTAGTTTCTAATTTTTAAAAAAGACTTATTGAATGCTATAATAAAATTCATCAAGTATTACAATACATGCAGTAACATGAATATATCATTCCATAACTCATTTTAGAAAAAACAAAATATATTTTAGAGAACTAATTCTTATTAATAAAACTAAATACCCATTCTTTAAACCAAAAATTAAAACCCCATGTGACATTATAGCTTTTGAAACAAATATGATTTTCAAAATTAATATATTTAAGAATGGAACAAATTATAGAAAATAATAATTCGTACTCAAAATATTTATTGATTTAATATGATCTCAATGAAATAATATTATCTCCATATATTTGTCCACCATATCAATCAAAATCATGAATATAATTTTATTTGATCCTTTTTTTCAACACATCAAGTTGACATGGAACATTATTGATTTAAATCCCAAATATTATACTATTATGTTCTTTATCCTATGAATATATTATGACTTGGATGATGAATTCATCATAATACATTCACCAGTATGGATAACAACATTATCCTAACCTCACCATAACTGATGAGAATGTCATATTAAGTATCATTGTATGACTATACACTTGTTTGGCCTCAACCAACTATGGACCTAGATGGATTTCTCATTGTATGAGAGGTAAAATACAATCTTTATCAATATCTAACCGATGAAATGATCATAAATATACCCAACCACCCATTATTAACTAACCCAAAATAAATTTTTGGAATGATATTAGATTTTGAAGATTATACTATTAGTAAATTCTCCAACATTACCAATAAACAAATCTAAATACGAATCATGAACTCAAAGTACTCAACAAACCCAATGTTTTTAGTCAATGTGGTATATTTTTTTGGGTCATCAAGAAACCATAACTAAATTTTTTCCTCATGATAATATTCTCTGTGATACACCACTAATAAAATTTTTTGTTTGATGTACTTTTAGGATTGACTATTAAACTCAGTACATCTTTGTGTAATTCATACCACAACTGTTTGTGACCATCTAACAAAACTCTCTAACTAACCTCATTTAGTGATAAATATATTCACTGTAATATTTTTTGAATAATTGTGATGCATACAAATCATGTTTCTAATATTAAAAATTTTAACATAATATTCACAATTCTTAACTTCCCAAAATCAAATTTCTGAATGTTAGAATATTTTTTACATAATTCATTTTCTATGTAGATCATCATTATATATTCTAGGACCATTATAATTAAACAACTCATTCAGATCAGTTTTGGTAATTGATGAAAATATTATTATTTTTCATTACCAACACATGTTAAACTACTATTAAGATAAAAGGTTCCATTCATTTTTTAGGGTTACAAAATGTAAATATCTATATTTCACTTTAATGATATATCCTAAAATATTTTAAGATATTATAAAATTTTAAATTTAAATATTTAATGATATGGTAGTATATGAATATGATTTTTTATGAGAAAACATACTTCCATGATACTCTTGGATACATTATTCACATTATAATATTATAATAAGATACAACAACTCATTTCTATTATGAAATAAATCATAATTATTAATATTTGAAATAAAAAATAAATAAGTTGTTTATCAATATAAAATTAGGTATTCAATGTGTTGGGATTAATATTCTTAGAAAATGATTTATTATTTATAATATCCCACTAAGAATGGTAAGATCTAATGAACACTATGATCATTAAATTAACACTATGATCATGGATATAACAGTTTTATCATTATCTTCTTATCAAATCATACTGTAGAATCTAATGAATCAAAAACCATGGGTTCTGAATCCATTGTCTCAATGTATTCATAAAAATCCACGTTAGGAATCAAATGTTTTATCCTATAATAGAAAAACAATCAAAATATTGATCCTTTAAACGAATACATTTGAGCATTATATATTAAAATATATTAGAACCCATGAATCATCTACCCATTTCTTCAAAATCTGAATGAAGAAATACCCATAAATTAATTCCATGATTTTCTCGTATATTCTTAAAATAACTATAGAATAAACATATTGTATCATATGACATTAAAAATAAAAGATTTATCTTCTACAACACCTATACCTTACATTAAATTTTTTTAATGTTTCGAAAAATCCTTCTCGTACCTCCATGAATTCCATAATGAGAGAACAAATCCCCTCCAACATGCCACCACCCTAGGATTCTATGATTGTTTCTAGCTCTATAGAAAAATAATTTATAAAAAATTCTATGAAAATTTCCCATCATTCAATTTAAACATTTAATCCATTACACTCTCAATCCAATAATAGATCGTGAATTTCACATACAATGGTTTATATATCATAAAAATTATGATAAAATAAGTATCTATGAATTAAAAACATTCATATTTTAAAAAAAATTCCAACAAAGAAAAATGAACAAGTTCTATAACCAAAATAATATTTTAATGATATATTTGGACTCTCCATGTCAATAACAATCTCAGTCATTTTGGTGTATATGGGTGGAGACTAATGTTCTATAGGTAATTTTTTTAATGTTATGCCAATTAGATTTCAAGAGATTCACTTTATTCTTCCAATAAGTATTTTTATTCAAGGTTAGATTAATCTCAATAATTAGTTACATAAGAATGTACTAATTAAACACAAAAAAAAAATTGAATATGTTTTACACCATGCTGTGAAGGTTTTTTTTGTCCTATAGTTTTCTTATAATGATCTCAAATTAAAATATAAACGTGATGATTAAGTTGTTATATCTATATAAAAAATCTTTTATCAAATTTGTATCATGTTTTAAAACATTCTCTATGACTTCACCGTCATTTATTGAGATAGTTAAGGACAAAGGGGTTGTCTATGGCGAGTTGATCATGGGACATTGTACTTATAATGTTGATAGTATTCAAGATGAGTAAAGGGTTTTTGAAGATATACAAAAAATTTCCATGAATTTGGTAGTGTATCTATGCTGATGGGTTCTTGATCAATGCAAAGAATCAATTCCAATATTGATTCCTAACTGATTTTCAACAATGAATAAAGATGAAAAGGAAAATGAGGATCTAGAAGAATGGAAAAATATCATTCCAGGATGGAAACATTAAATGTTTGGAGTTATACATTTGTAATATAATGATCCTTATAAAAAATATGGGGACTCCTAGCCATATACGGACTATATGCAGGATTCATTAGTTGGTACTAGTTCAAGGGTAGGGAAACAAAATAACATCATTACAAGAAATTTACCTATTCTAAGGTGTGGGGAAAATATTCCACAAATAAGACTCAAACACCGCAAAAAATAGTAAATAGATCATCATACAAGAAATGGTGTAATGGTGTATAAGTTGAACCTAGGTAATCATCATTAACTAAAGGCGTGGAATCAGTTTCATGTAGGACATGCAAGTAGTAGCATTCTGAGGATAGAAATACTACTGTGGGTGAAGCTGGAGTGAAGGGGTTCACATTTATGGATGAAGGCAATGAATAGGAGTGATGATAATTGGGATAGGGGATGGAGGAACTCTTTTAACTAGTTCAAAATTTAAAGGAGGAAATCTTATAAGAACTCCTCTTTATCAATGATCGAAAATAGGTAGTTAACAATATGTATGATAGAATGATTCAGGTTCTCATAAAAGAGGTGATAATTAATTGTGTTGAAATGATATATCGTATTTTGGTTCGAGACTTCAATGAAAGTAAGATTTATTTAGAAGAATATAAATAAACATAAAACAAAATGGTAGATTTTATTGAACCTCACTTAAAGGTAGATCCAAAAATTATGGAAAACATTTATAATTGGTGGATATATATATTAGTATGATATAATATCCATATCATTATTTTTGATGAAATTATATTCCCTTTTGTGGTTAGTTTTTTGGATTGATCATTTCGGTTTCTCACTTTCCCTTCAAGTGTTTTCTGAAATAAAAATAAAAAATTCGATTTAATACAAGAAAAATATCAGGTGAGAATAAAACAAAACCATTTATGATTCCTTGCATTTAGGCACTTATGAACAAGTATGAAAATTAATTTATGAAGTTTATAAATTAAGATCATGAAATATATTCCTTCATATTATAATAATTTTATATATTAATTTAGTAATAAATTAACAGAATAAATAAAAAATTCATATAGATAAATAAAATGAAAAATATTTATGAAAAATTCATAAATTTCTTATGTATAAATAATTTACAATTTAACATTATACTATGTACATTAAATTTATAGATAAAAATAACAATGTTATATTTATCTCAAATATAAACTATTTAAATTATTCTTTTATAATGAATTTACATAAAATATAAATCATTAAATGAAATATAAAAATTTTATATTCCAAATCAAACATGTAATCAATTTACCAAAAAATGCCAAATATTAAATTATATTTAAAACATTATAATTGATATTTTCAAAAAACGTTTTATATGATTTAAATATTTTTCCAAATAAGATATTTTAATATAAAAATTTTAAAATGTAATAATTATGTATATTCTATAAATAAACATATAAAAGCCATTATATTTTGCCTTATTTTTTTATTTAAAAACATTTTACAAACAAACCATATAATTTCAATGTCTACACATTATTTAATAATTTTATTTTGTTCTATTTACCATAAAATGTTATTTTAATATTAATAATTAATGTTTAAAAAAGGTATTTAATAAATGATTCATAAAAATTTAATGGATTACATTTTAAAACATTATAAAAAAATTATCTATATTATATTTTATACAATTAACATTTATCTTTTTTTACTAACATTATCAAAATTACTAAACTATATATAAATTATATAAATGAAATCTTAGTTGAATTTTTTGAAAATAATATATCTTAATATATTATTAAAAAAATATGATCTATATTTTTTTAAGGTTCAATATGATACAATGATTCTCCTGGTGATAATAATAGTATTTTATCACTGATAATCATGATACAAAAAATAAAACTACCACAATTATATCAGGTTTTACTATTGGAATAAAAACAATTAACTTAAAACATGTAGTCTAAATAAAAAGAACAATGTAGCATATGTTTTTACACATAACATTGAGCATGTAGAATGAAATCCTATTTTAGAGTAACTAATAAAATTATCAAATATTATTTATTGGAATTCATTAAAACGATTGAGAGATTATCCCATATGGAAAAAATACCTATCATGTTATATGTTTGTTTTTTTATCATATTTGTAATAAAATACTATTTTTTGAGGGTTTACTATGATGAAATTAGAAGAACCATATATATTTATAGACTGGATTGTTAAAGCTTGAAGATCACATGGTTCTAACTTATTTTTTGTTGTTTTTTTACTTGAAAAACATTCATGAGGATTTTATTAAATCATATATTTCTTGATCATGTTTCTATATATTCATATATCATGGATGACAGTTTCTTGATGTGAGAAAGCATTTTGGATAATGGATTTTGGTTGTATGAAGTGGTACTAATTGAAAGTGATTGAATACTTAAAATTCCCAAATACACAATGTTGAAATTTGTAATGTGTGAATTCACATATACAATTTATGTTTTTATTTCTTATATCTAGAAATATCACATATCTTAATAAACAACAAATGAAAATATGTAATTTCATGTATCTAAATGATATACATATCTGATTTTACCATGAAATAAATTTCAAATATTGTAATCATTTTATATATCTAAATAATCCACGTAATATAATGTGTGATGAATCCAAATTGATTAATTTATCCAATTGTGCAATGTAGATGATTTGGGAAGTCAAATTAATGATTATTCTACAAAGACAATCTTGAAAATAATAAATCCTATTTTTTTGTATGTATGTATTAATATTCTATTGGATTCTAGAATTAATGTGTTTAGAGGAGAAATAAATTATAACAATTATTGGATGGTTTTTAATTCCTCAGTAATGATAGGCATTGTTTTTTAGCCACGATTATATAATGTTGGGACATAGTGAAATTATTGTTTTTTGTAAATTATTTATGGAGATCATAGAGTGATTTTGAATACATGTTTTTTAATATAAGGATATTGGGAGATAGATGTGTGGTCAAGTTTTGTGATAATGATTTATGATTTTTTGTTAAATAAGTTAGAGGAAAAAGAAGAGTATATTAAATCCATGTTTTGATATTCAATGATCAGCATCAAATGAATATCATTATTTTAGGAATTTTTATTCTTGTTAGATTTTATTTTATCATCAAAAATCATGTCTAGAATGTCAAAAATTATTTCATTCAGTTTTTGGTGCCCATGGAGGCTGGACATTACCCATTTTAAAGGACGAAATGTTGTTAATTTGGTGATCTTCAATATATTGTAATCTTTTCATTGTACCGAAGTTTAAATATATTATGTTTGGTGTGATTCCAAAATTATCTAGAGTTATGACCCATGAATTATTTTCTGTGAAGATCACATTTCATATATTGAGGAGAGTTTATATTTGGTGGGGATTACCAACTAGGATAACGAATTTAGTTCCACCTTAGATCCGAACATTGTAAAAATTTTATGTTATTTATTCTATCATTTTATCTGATTATTTTAGGATGTGATATATTTATTTTATTGGATAATACTCTAATAAGTTACATTAGTTAATTTCTATTCAATGAAAATTATAAAAAAATCCATCTATTGATTCAACATATTTTCAAGGGAGGAAACTGATCATTCCATACATACTAATTGATATCAAAATGAGGTTTCCTAGATAAGATTTCAAAAAAAAAAAATTTCATAATTGATTACAGTAATGAAATGATTAAATGTTTTGATGAACATTTGATAAAAAATTATCACAGTTTGATGAATCAAATGTTGTTATATCATTTATTTATAGACTGATTTTTTTTGATACATATCATGGGATTTCCAAACTTTATAGATTATAGATAGTTAATGATTTTAGATTATTGGAACATTAATTTATATATAAAATAACAAAATTATATTATCATCTCATTTTTAGATAAATCATACACCAATTTTAGTTATGTGAAACTGAATAATTAAATCATGGGAATGTTACAGAGAAGTTACAAAGGAAATTTGAATGTAAAGGATGCCTTGATAATGAACTGGAGATGAAAATTTGAATATGATGAAATGGAATAGAATGAATCCACTGTGTTATTTATTACTCTATTAAGTGAAATTTTGACTAATATTATATAATTTTGGTGATAAAATTTATGATTCAACAATTGCTATCAAGTTGATGAGTAATTTTATAGATATATATTTTTATAAAACATAATATCTTAAATTTATATAAGATAATTTTCTTGAAGATTTAAATAATATTCTAAAATTATAATAAATGAAAAATATTATATCCTTAAGAGAGAATGTGAAAAATGATAATGACAATGAATCTATAAAGAATATTAAAATTTGTGTTGATATTTATGTTTAAGAATCTAGTGACTCTTTTAATTTAAATAATACCATAGACGATATTTTAATTATTTCTAAAATATTTTAGAAGTAATTAATCGTGAAAAAAATGAATTCATTATTATATATTATAATTATTATTTTCATGGGAACTATTAAATTAATTTTGAAATAAATTTTGGATCATATTAACAGTACAAAAATTAAGATAATACTCAAGTGAAATAGTGGATAAATAATTTCTAATGAATCCTTAAAGAATATTGAAGAACGAAGGGGTTTTAAATAAAAAAGGGTAAAATTATTATGAAAATATTGTTAAAATAATCTCATATCATGAAGTGAGTTTGATGAAGAAACACATGAAAAAGTAAATTTCTTTACGGAAAATGTTCACAAAATAATTAACTCATCTACATGTGATAAATATAATCTTGAAAAAATTGAATATGAATGAATTATAAAAGATGAAAATGACGAATGTAACAACCTGGGACCTGTAATCTTTAATTCAGTGGTAAAAATAAAATGTATAATTTTGTATTAAAAAGCAAGAAGAGAAAATTAATTTTAGTTTAGGGTTTGGATGATAATAAAAAACCTTAAAACCAAATATTGTTATAAAAATTCTATAAACAAAAAATTTAATTCATTTGATATTTCTCCTTAAACAAAATCAAACAACATAATAACTTCTAATAATCTAATGAAAATAATTTTAAAATGTATGTTGAGAACTAAATTCATTAGTATGTGGTTTTAAACAAGAAATAATTTCCTTTTATAAATACTGAAAATGTAATAATATTTTTAGAACAACAATTTTCATATCGAGTAAAGAATATTGATGTAATAAATAATCATTCCAAATATGAATCTAGTGCTTTCAAAAAATTATCTATAATAAAATACCATGAATAACCCTTAAAAATATATATTACATTAAAAACCCATATGATTACAAAATATTAAACAACTTTTTAAAATAAATTAGGATATCACCATTATAAAATAAAAACAGCACATTGAAAATAATTATATTCTTATAGAATTTAATGAGACATTGAAAACATTAAGAAATTTGAGATAACACTAGTAGTTTCACTTTTAAGAGAACATCCCATTGAGCCCTTATTTTGAAATTACATTCCTCATCATCACATTCAATACACATGTAGTGAATTTTTAAACAAAACATTTTGAAAATCATGACTTTCTCATTACAGTTCTATTAAAACTACATTTCAAAAACACCTCCTGAAATTCTACATCAAAAATAAAATTAATACACTTTATTATAAGTTAACATAAAGAGAATATATAATTTTCATTCAAATACATAAAATTAAATGAAATATTTCTAACCAGATAATGAAAATTCAATCATTATTTTGTTAATATCATATATTGAATGTTAAAGAAAACTATATTGTATGGAAAACAATAAATCATTATTGAAATCAATAAAACATTATACATAAAATTATATATATGATGACAATAAATTCTACATATAAATATTCATTGAAATTGAACATTTATAGATAAGAAAAATTTAAAAATACTAACAAATATATGCAAGAGGGGATTATATAATTTAATTTCCCTTTTTATATATGTCTTTTTTATTAAAATTGTTATTATTCTATAAATAATAATATAAATATAATGAATATAATCTTCTCTCACATAAGGGGTTTTAATTAAAATAATATATTTATAAAAATAAAGTCATCCTTACTGATATTCTTCTACAAACAAATACCAAAACAACATTTAACTACTAAAAATTCCATGATAGGGAAAAAAAGGATGTAAAGGGTGAAATAAAAAAAATATGAGACCTGGGATATGGGGGATGAAGTGAAGAGAATCTCTAGAGAATTTATATTGATAAACTGGATATACAAAAAATATTTTAAATTTTTATATTATATAACTTAGTAATAATAAATTAGGTTATGCTGTTAATAATGTAAAATTGATAAATTCTACCTATCGTAAACCAAAATTTTAGAATATTATATTATTGTTTAATTTGGAAATGTTGGTTACTGATGATATGAAAAAGAAATTGAATTATTTTAAATATAATGTATTATATATATATAGAAGATGAATAATAAAATCATGTATATATATATATATTCTATTTCATCATTAGAAAATGTATATATTGAAGATAAAAAATCAAGGAAGTCAGAATAGATATACCTAGATAATCTTGAATTTCACATATTCCCAATAAATATTAATAGAGAATATATATATACAACTCATCGTTGATACTGGTGTTTCCCAAGGGAAAGAAAAATGATGAATATGGGATATCTCCCATGATCTATAGATGATCTCTAGATTTGAATATGATTGATAAAAGTTTTTATATATATTTATATAACTAATTCAATAGGGTTCTATCAGGTGACCTTAATTTAAACCCAGAAATAAACACTGGTATTTCATACAATTTCAACTATTTTTGTGAATATGATTTCAGTGTCTTGAAAGGACATAGCTTGGTATGGTGTGATGTTTATTTGAATTATGTGATGGTGCAATCATTGTTGATTAAATAAAATTATGAAATGGAGAAGTTATCATCATTTAATTTATTTTTGGTCAATTATCCGATGAAAATTAAGGTTAAAGGGTAAATATTGAAATTTGAAATGTTGAAAACAAATTTGTTCAAAGGATAAAATGACTTTATAAGGAAAAATTCCAATAATTTAGCATGTTTGAAAGATACTTTATGGATTAGTATTTAGTGTTAGGATATTAATGGTTTTCCTATAGGTTGTCTTTGATATATAGGACTGTTATATTATTTGGATATATGAGATAAAATGGTATATGTTATTTTTATATTTTTTTATTGTCAAAACAATGTCCACATCCAGCAATCCAACATTAATGATCTACTCATCTATACACACCAATATAAGTTATATATTTATATTACTATCATATATTTGTGTACAAAGAGATTTTCTCTCATACCCCCACTTTATGTACACTAAGACAAGGGTCCAAACACACCCACTATGACCCACCTTTCCCAAGATACATTCATGCTCACCTAGGAATACTAGTGGGCGATATGTTATCCCATGTATGTGATCTGACCCCCTAAATATGTTTGAACTATTTTTTATATAGGCATATTGATTCTTCATTATTTCTATCATTTGTAGTGGTTGAATATGTCATTGGGTAGCCTAGGGGTTGGGATTTTTTTACACTAATTAAAATTAAAATTATTTACATTGCAATATTCTAAATTATAATAGTTTACTATTTGTATCACATATATATATACATTCCAACCTTTAAATAATTTTTCTTTCATTTTAAGTAAGATAAATTAAGATTATTTATATAAATGTTGATATAAATTATTAATACAAATTGTATGCATATTAAATATAATCCCAATAGTGTAATAAAATTATAATTTGTAAAAGACACATCAGAATATAAATTTTTTATTAAATCCTGAAAATATTTTTAATGGATTAATAGTTATTAAAAATTTTATAAAGGTTGTTTTCAAATAACTTATATATTTTTATTTAATAAATACCCCACTTAAGATATATTTTATTTAACTGAATACTACATATACTAGTTTTCTCACTCATAAGACTGGTTCATATTCTTTCACTACTATGCACCATCACTCTCATCCTCAATGGAGGATACATACTTTTGGGTGATCTGAATAATGTGGTCTATAATATTGCTGTTATTATATTTGTCTGATGTTTTCCACTTTCATTACTAACCATTGATGTAATTTTAGTATTTAATTATCCTTTATTTGAAATAGATGTCCTTATACTAAAAAAATTCATTTTTTTAATAAATTTACATTATATTATATTAAATTTAGCATAATTATGAATAGTAAATCGTATAATTATTTGGTTATTATATGGTTATAAGATAATGGTATCTTGATTAACTATTCAATAGGATATAAAATGACTTTTAGTATTAAAATTGTTATTTTTGGAAGAAATATTTATATTATTCTAAAGTAAATTGTCTCATATTTAGATTTATTTAAAATGTTTTTCTTTTTTTAATTATATATATTTAAAAATGGAAAGGGTGAATTTTTTGGATTTTTCAGAAATACTAGAAATTTTTATGAATAGTGAAATGTGGTAAATTAGCATATATATATATATATTATTATATGTTCGATACACTATTTCATGTATCATGGATGATGTAATGAAACTAGGTTAGAATTCACATGCTCTCTTTACTTTTTTGGTCACATGAATCAAAACTATTCATAATCATGAGAACAAATATCAAACTAATGATTAAAATATTTAAAATCTCCTCCTCTCCTCCACAATAAATTCCACCCTTACACCCCTCCTCCTATCAAACCACAAAAACATTGATAATCTTCAAAAATCATTCATATACACTTCACAAGGCACTTCCCTAAATCCAATAACTATTGGTCTCTTCCAAAGGCCAAAACAAATGGATTTTAGGAGAATCTCAAGGAGAAGTGATCAATAGGTAAAAATCATTTTCCATTTACATGTGTTTTTGTTTGAATTTTGTTCTTTTGTTATAATCTCTCCACCTAACCTTATCCACATGGAATGAAATCTAAAGTATCATATTTGGTCTAGATTTTTATCATGTTTATAGAAAAAAATAATCATCATTCTTCCTCTAACTGTTAAAATAAAAACATCATTCATGATTTTTTGATTTACCAACATCCTTGTTAATGTGTCTTCAATTTCGATTATATCATTAAAACCTTATTTTAAAACCATTATAATATAGGGAAAATATTTTAAAATGTATTATGTGACCTCTATTTTGTTTGGTAATTTAATTATATGGATAATCTTAATGGTATATGATTAAACAAGTTCATGATTATTGACGAACAACCAAAATGATCCAAACAAATACAACTAATGAATTATCTAACAACTCATCCTCATAACATATATAAAAACGGTGTATGTAATATTTTAAAATTTTTGAAAACATAATTAAAACCATTTGGTTACACTTATGATGTTTCACTACCATTCGACATGAAAATCCTTTATGAAGTGACCATGAAAATCATGTAAAGAATGCACCATAATCAAAGGAAATAACTAAATATTATTAATAAATGGGATGAATGATGATCAAAATTGATCATATAATGTGTTTGAACATAATTGCTCTACTTTTATATGTTAATTACACTCATTTAACAAATATAATTTAGTTTTAATAATGATTGAGGTAATACAAACCCAAGGTAAGATAATTCTTAACCTAATTTTCATTCTCTGGGTTAACCTTATACATCATTGATTATGTGGTAATAAGACTATTTAATTAATTAATTTTTTTATATTTCATATTAATATTCTTATATATAATTTATACACATATTAAATTCAATATAATAATTTTAACATCAATTATATGCTATTGGAAAAGGACTTTCCTTTAAAAATATTTTTTTTAATGTTCTAATTTTTAAAATTTCAAATAAATGTTTTTAAACAATTATTCATGTTCAGTGATTATGTACATGTTATTGGACATTTTTTATTATGAAGGGTGAGACATATAACTTATTCCAATGCATTTGGTATGCATAAGTGAGAGGTCGGCCATATAGATACTCTAAGTGTAACTGTGATGCATACACCTTAAGGTTTCAATGAGGGTTACATTGTAAGGTAGGTGTGAGGGTTACAAATCATAAGGTATCTAAAAGGGTTACAATATGTGAATTTAATTTTATAATATACCCTTATGGTTTATATATTTTCTTTTAATATTTTTTGGAAATCTCATGTTTCACAATGTAAGTTTATATGGAGGAGAAGTCTGCCTTTGTGAAAATGATTTCATAAGTTTATATGTATTAATGGACAAACAGTTTCATTCCATATTATTATATCCCTTACTGTGATTTTTAGGCTCACCCCATATTTTCAGTTGTTTTTCATAGTTTAAAAGTTTGTGTAAGAGAATGATGGATGTTAAGTTAAATGGTATGAATCTTTTTCAAAGATATATTGTTGTGGTTTCTTTTTAAAAAATTAATGTTTTAGAGAAATAAATATCGTTTTAATAGTACCCACTTTGTATGTTTATAGGTTGATATGTATAATATATGTCCAAACATTATGAAACATTGAACTGAAATGATCTTTTGGAATGTAGAGATGTTTAATATAAATGAGATAGCTAGACTATGAAATGTTTAATGTCAGGTCCTTATAGTTAGTATCAGATCATGGTTTACATAAATTTAGGAGTTAATATGATGTTAAATGAATACACAAAATGATTTATATATTTTTTTTGTTGAAATGTTGTAGAATTTAAATATTACCATTTTTCATCATCTATGATATGTATATTCAAAATGGTTTATATTGAAGAAAAAGGGAAGCTGAAGTTGGAAGGATCGGAGAGGTTGATATCTTTCTGAATCCACAATTTGGATTGGTGGTAATTGGAACTAAGTCGTTTGTGATAGTAATGGTTTGACTAAAGAATGTAATAAATGGTGGCGGAATCCAAGAAATAGAACAACCAAATCTGCCAAATGGAACAATATTATAGTGGTAATTTTTATTAGGAAAATACCTTCTACTTTTAGAGGATCTTCTAACCTAGTCACAAATTGAGGATTGATTAAAACCCTAGAAAAGTTATTTGATGTTATGGGATGTTAAGATAATCAAAAGTTAAGTCTTTCAAGTTATTGTTTTGAAGGTGAAGATAATTAGTGGGGTTCAATGTTAAAGAATATCAGGGATAGATAGGATATATAATCCCTAGAGTGGGATGCATTTAAAATTATTTTCCATGAAAAATATGTTCCTATAGTGGTTTGACATAGGATGGGAAAGAAATTATTATAATTGAGGAAAAATGAGAAAGATTTAGTGGTAATGTATGAAGAAAAAATCACCCAAAAATCAAGGTACTCTCTAAATATTACTCGGGATCTTGAATGAAAAATCAATCATGTAACTCAGTATTGAATCCATGATACAAAAAGAAATTGTCCTGTACAGAAATCAAAAGATAAGAGAAACTTGTATGATGTTCTCAGATGGAAGAGATGAAGTCTTATACAGATCATGTGTACTCTGATGAAAAGCGTAAGATGTTGTAAAAATAGAAAATTATGGGTAATAATCCATTTAACAAATATGACGGTACGAAAATCTAATTTCCAGTTTCAGAAAAGTTTTCTAATAATCACCCGAGAGAATTTAATAACAAAATCACGATGTTTTTTGATGTGGTATGTTTGGACATATGGACCAATATTTTAGTAAAAATAATCTTAAGATCAATTATGATAAGAAATCTGTGAAGTTTTTCAAATGTTCTTTGATTGTTCATTATGAAATTTCATGCCTAAAAAAGATCTTATTGATGGAAAATAGTTACACTGTAAACAAAAAGTTGTGCTGAGATCCTTTTCGACTTTGTTAGTAGATATTGGGCCATCCAATTAAGTGGAATCAACTACTCTATCTATTTACTCGTACTTTTCTATTGTCTTTATTGAAATGAGTTCTACACATTCCATTTTTTCTGAGAAAACTTTTTTGTAAATTTGAAATATAACCTCAAAAAATGAGACTAGTTCTTATTGTTAAAACATTAGTGCGAAATGTTACAAAAAAGGGATTTTAAGAATCTTTCTATTTATATTAGTGGAAATAAATGTCTCAAAATCCATGTTATTTCACCCTATGTAGATTTTAATGACATTCTAGTGTATTTTATAATTAAAGAGGATCAAAAAAACATATAAGTGTTCTAATGAAAACATTAAAAGAAAAGAAACTATATGAAAATTCTAGGTTGTGTGAATTTTTGTTGTAAAAATTTATTTCTTCGGTTGAATAATATCTAAATATTGTATAACTATTGATCCAACTAAAATTAATGTTGTTGATTAATGTCAAAGACCCCAAAATATAACTGAAATTTGTAGTTTTCTTTTTCTTCCAGGATATTACTAGTGGTTTATTGATAAAATTTCATAGATGTCTAGTCCACTGATTATGTTAACTAAGAAATGATTAAAAATCACCTGGACAGTAGATTATGATGACTATTTTCTGTAATATAACATAAGATTGGGGAATGTTCTAGTTTTGACGCTACCATCTTGAAAAAGAGTTCTTTTTATCTATAGTGAGGCTTTATTAAAGGGATTTGGTTTTGTTTTGATGCAGAATGATCAGATAAATGATTATTCTTAAAGACAACTAAAACCTGACGAGTTGAATTATACCACACATGATATGTAATTTAAAGCTGTGCTTTTCCCTTTAAAAATTTTGTTTCATCATTTATACCGATCCAATTGTGAAATAAATACCGACCAATAATGTTTGATGTATATATTTTCTCTTACCAAATTAAAAATGATGCAAAGAAGATTGATTAAATTAATAAATGACATAATTTCCTGTTCAATTACTATATAGGAAAAATAAAGAATGTGGGATATGCCCTGAGTTGAAAACATCATGCATCATTAACAATGTAATATTAGGAAAATTTACCCATGATTAATTATTTAATGAATTTTATCTTGGAATTTTTTGGTTCATGAAATCCCATTATTTTATTTCTCGATTCAGTGAATTCATATTTTTTCAAACTGAGTTACGAATGCCCATAACAAAGATAGGGAGTTAATGAAAATAGTTAAATTGGTTAAGATGGTTAATTTATCATAATTTAACATTGATAAATATTTTTTTCTATGATTTAGCAAGAAATTATTTTTTCCATGCTATTATGAACTAAATAAATAATTGTTGTGCTAATATCATAGTTCTCTATTTTTAGGTCATCCTTATAAGAGAAAGATACAGAGATACCATTCGTGATTAATAATGGTTGTATGAAATGAAGAGAGATATTGCATATTTTTCCATGAAATGTTTAACATGACAATAAATTACAGTAGAGTGACATTTACCTAATGAGATACTTATTCTCTTCCTAGTTCAAGATTTTAAATGAGAAAATATATCTTTGGACATTTTTGTGGAACTAATAAAGACTTTTCTATGTAATATTTCAATCTAAGTTTATGTTAATCGAATGAAAAAATCTTCTTGTTTCTATCCTATTCGTGATACTATGTCTTTGGATGAGATTTCTCAGTTGTAACTCACTGATATTTTTAGTTTACATTCAGTTCCTCTTTCCATTGTATTTTTCCATGATCCTAGGAAAACATTTAAATATTGGAATTGCCTTCAGAAGTCATTCGTGAAAAAAATTAAATTTCATTACATATTTTCAACATCAATAAAATTGGAATTCAAAATAGAAGATTTCGAATTTGGAGGATATTCTTAGAATTTGTTCAATGGATTACCAGGGAAGTCGGGATCAGCAAATTTCTTTAGTTAAATTTTCATATTGTAATAGTTTTCATTCTAGTAAAAAGGTGGCTCTTTTTGAGGAATTATATGGGAAGTGGTGGCGAACTCCAGCTTTTTTGAATAAATTCAGGGAAAGAAGTTGATCAGACCAAAATTAGTAGAAGAAGTGTCCGATAAATTAGAAAATATCTCGCAACACATGAGAACAAAAAAGTGGAGGAAAAAAGTTATACTGATAATAGGAGTAAAGTATTTTTTTTAGGTAGTCTGCAAATACCCAAGCTTGAAATCATTTAAAATTTAATTACTTTTGTGTAATATATAATACATGACACAAATAGACACTGAAATATAGTACTATTTTGGTACCTTTACAAACTAGAATACAAAAAAACATGTTCATAAATCACCTACATCATCTCCTATTTTATCTTTCATGACTAGAACCCAATTTTGACACATTGTACTTAATAACCATATTCAAATACTGGGGGAAATGAAACATGAAAATGGGTGAGCTCCAATTATTAGTAACGGTAATCATGGAAAACATCTTTGAAAAAAATAATAATGTAAAAATCAGAACATAACTTTTGAAAAAGAAATATACTAGATTTTACATACAGTAAAAACATGATTCATGAAATGAATTATGGTATTTCATAAGGTATAACTTATAATGGAATCATGATGCGTGAGAAAATAGTATTGGAATTAAATGTGGAATTTTAAAAAACATTAAGCACATAATTTTATATCCATATCATCCAATGAATCTCTAACAATACCAACATAGTGGAAAAAGTCCATTACTAGACCAGGATTATTTTCCATTACAGCCATATATTAATGAACAAGATATACTTTCTGTTCTAGCTCTGTATTATTGAACCTGATTTACTTTTCAATCTTGTCACATTTATGTCATGATTTATAATTTTCTACCTAATGCATTAGAAGGAGATATATGTCCCACCCATTTCACAATTAAAACATTCTTACATGTGCCACAAAAACATAAATCATTCATCAAAGTATAACCGATGAAATAAAACGGGACTCTTAAACATCATTAAATCATACAATAATCAATATAATAATTATATTTTATAAAAACTATTCCATAATTAACACAATAAAATCATATTAATAATATGAAGAGAAACAGAACCATATTTAAATAGTGTCATAATAGATGGAAAATAATTTTGATAAAACACTTGAACATAATTCTTGAGGAAAATTTATTTTATTATTAAAAACCATTTTATTTTCTCAAAATATCACAAAATATTAAAATAAAATAATTAAGTTTAAAATAAACATGAAATAGTGTAGATAATGATTCCTATAGATCTAGTATTATGAAGATATACAATTCTGTTCATGCCATATAAGTTAAAAAACATTCTCCTTGTACTCGTGTTGGAAAAGTCAAAAAGTACCTTGTATGGAAAACAAAAGAATGATTCATAACATACAAATTAATTAAACTTCACCAATTGGTAAAATTCAATTTAAAAAATAAAAGAATAATATAAATAATATTATTTATTTTTCAAATAAGGATTTCTATAATTAATATATCCCAATAAATAGTTAGGATAAAAATATCAGAAAATAATGAGATTATAAAAGTATCCCCTACCATAGAGATAATTTCCCCCATATGTGTGTGAAAATCATGTATAGTGTCTTTAAACATATTAATAACCTGTAATAGAACCATAATAATATTTATTATCTCATATATGATTCAGTTATGACTTTATATTACCTGTTTATTTATCAATTCCATGCTAAAGCATTGTTTTGGGAAATAATTGTGTTATTTATCATACATGTTTTCTCTAGTTATTCATGACATCATTAAATAGATCATAATATAATTACATAGATAATGAAAAAAATTTATATATCATAAATATTCTGTATATAAATATATATATATAATAGATTTATAAATGAAATTAAATACATCGTTCATGTAGACGGTAGGCGGTGCAAATGGATGAACTCAATTTAGGCTTCCTTATTGAATTGAATGGAATCATGTAAATGAAATAATATATATTTTTAAATAAATACAGTATCATTATTATGAAATATATTTCATTATTCTTAATTATATATACTTTATAATCATTCTTGAATGGTTAACGTGGAGAGTGAATCTTATCATGTCGTGGAGATAGTAGGTCATATGTACGCACAATTGACGATATAATTCACTTATTGGTTAACTAGTATAGAATTTTACGGTATTTTAATTATATAGAATCATTATCATGTTATATTAATTATTTTAATCCATTATAAGCCTCATTATACCCATCATAACTTTGTATTGTTGAATAAAAAATTACACTACAACATGGAGATGATAAGCTGTACACACGCACACATGGTGATATTGTTATTTGTAGTATAGTTAAATATATTATAATGTTTTCCTATAATTATAATAACATATCCGCATATATAAGATAATATATTTATTACCTTAGTATTGAATAAACATAAGAATAAGAAGTATAAGAAGAAAATAATTTTGAAAGAGGTGATAAAACAATTACATCTTTTACAAATATCTCATTTTGATTGGCAAAAAATGTGTACCTAGAACAAAATTATACAAAATTTGTGGCCCCTAATATTATATATGGTTTGTTGGGAGTATATTTGGGTGTTTTTTCGTAGATCAAAAGTGATTTTGAGTAGTGAATAAAAGAGAATGAGAAGTTCCCTTTTATAAGAGAGGTGACAGACACTTTAGGAATGTCATTAAATATTTTTTTTGTTATAAAGATATTTTCCATTTATAATGGTACAAAAATCATTTTTTTTAATATAAGATTATTATGGGTATAATTACTCTCAACCAATAGGTTTTAGACATGTTTTTATCCCATGATTAACCTTTTATTTTAGATATAACCCTTAATTAAAAACAATAACTATTACTACATATTCTTATATTTTAATAATATATGGTCACTATAGTTACTATAAAATGTGAAGAGAACAAAAAATTGATAATTAATTACAATTTTAACATTATATAAGCCATATTTATGAATAGTTTATTTTCAGGTCTATTATGTCATTTAATAAAACCATATTTTTTTAAAAACTATTTTATATCTATTTGGACACTATTTAGTAATTGATTTTTGTTAAAGTTAGAGAAAAATTTATTCCTTCAATCAAAGAGAAATAAATCATCCCTCAAGTGTAAATTGCATCCCAAAATGTTGTTTATGGCATAAAAATATTCAAATTACATTTATTCTAATATTTTTAAAATCATTCATTTAAATATTTCATTAATAATATAATCATGACATCATCAGTGCGTCATAAATAAAATTTTTTAATGTCTATAAAAAAAATAACATGATTTAAGAAATTTTTTTATCTTCATAATTTGTTTTTATACGCTAATATATCAATTATATAAACCAAAATAATATTGTTTTACAGAAAATTACATGTTTATGTTTTATTTGTCTTTACATTAAATTAATTATTATAAAAGGTCATTATCACACCCATGTGGCTCCATTAGTTCCTTAAATCGACCTAAAGATGCTCTTGGTCATTCATATATCATCCAATAGGATTAGTAAATGAGATAGTGTAGTTTTATATTATTATAATATTTTTTTACACTTATTTACCAAATTTACCCTTAAACCTTGGTAAATAAAAATAATTATTGATGTTTCTATTCATAATTTAAAAAAAATAAATGTAACTATTTAAACAATTTTGACCTTAAGATTCCAAATATTGAGTTATTTTTTCCAAATTCAGAAAACATAATAGACAGAATTAACATAATATTAATTTCCATTGTCAAATCTCGAAGGTGGGTTTTTAAGAAGTTAGAACTATCAGAAGATTGAAATGTGTTAATGTACAATTTAAATATAAAATTAAATCACATGAATAAAATTGTTTTAAATGATAAAAACATGTTCCAATGACACTTTAAAACAAATTAAAAAGGTAATATAACTGTATAAATAAATGAGACGAAATTCCAGTTTTAAATAAAAATGTAGTATTTTTCACTCTTCATTAAAATGTGAATTTCATCAGAAAAATACCATGATTTTTTAAAGACAAATTTTAATTTCCTAATTATAGATAAAAATCATATTTTGTGAAATATTAAATATTAAATTTTCAAATACTAGATTTAGTGAGGGTTCTCCATCCAAAGGTGGTAAAACAATATTTTTCTGAAAAATACATCTTTTATCCGAAAATTTGAATATATACTTATATTATGTCCAAAACATATGTAAGTTGAATGTTAATGTTATATAAAATTTAAATTAAGGTTTGAAATTTTCTTAAATTATAGTTTATATCCCATTAAAGAATAATATTTTCATAATATAACATTATTTAGTTAAACTTGGTATTGTTTACAATGCAAGATATCAAGGAAGGTCTATCTTGCGTGTGATACAATCAAAGTTAGTGTTACATTTAGTGAAATATTCTTTTTGTGTTTTGTTGAACATAATCAAAACATAGTCATTTTATACAATAAATAGAATCTATTATGTCATGACCCCCTCCCCACAAAGTGTACCCCTCCTAGGCCGGCAATGTGAGAAGAGAGATAATGACCCCCGAGTCCCGCCTCCAGTAGGCCCCGGGATGGCGACTAGCACCGAGGGTATAATAAACATACAAATGGGAAGCTTTACCCTCTAAGGGAACACATGCAGAATAGAGAGATAGAATAGACTCCAATCAACTCCAACATAGAACTGAAATATAAAAGAAACCCAAGTACATATATGAAATGTCATGCAAAAGTACTACAACTGAAAGGGGAAACTAAAAGTACCCAAAAGAAAGTAAAATGGCAAGGACCACAAACCCGAACAGCTCCTCCTCCAAACAAAAGCTAGTAGTAACCCGCTTGATCTCCAACCTGATCCAAGTGACCTGAAAAACAGTTTATAAATATATAGGGTGAGTTTAATATTATACCCAGTAGGATCCTCCCCAAGCCTCTCGTGCAAAAGTAAACAAAGCATGCTAAAGCCCAGTGAACAACAAGTGAAACTAACTCATCACCTAAAGAGTAATACTAAGTTCCCAACCTCACTATGGAAACTCTCACCAAGTAACGCATACAAGAATATAGCATATAATAAAGAATATCAAGGGTACCCAACTACTACTTCCCCACTGGTTTGCCGCTTTGCCCCAACGACATACGTCATGTGCATCTTTCTCCAAAGGCTTGCCCGCAGACACCTGGGATAAGCTCCAAAATATGCACCTCGTGCAACACAAAGGCATGCCCGTAGACACCTGGGTGAAGCACCACACCATCCTCACAACCAAAAGCAACCGGGTAAGTTCTGGGAGCCACCACAGCCCGCATAACGTGTATCATACATCGGGTATTATACCTCAAGCCATTATAGCCCATACACCGAATAGGGATCCTCAAGCCATCATAGTGTAACATACCAAGTAATTAATGATTAATATATATTTTTATCTATGTCTATTAATGATTAATATAGTGTTTTAGAGGCTTAAAATGAAAATAAATACAATCTTATGAATTGAATACACTAATATTCTTAAAAGATTGTTCTACTGCCTTTTGATGGAAAACCCTTTTTAAATCAAACATTTGACAATTTTATAATATATATTTGTCGAAATAAACATATTCATTATTATTGGAACATTGAAATTTACATTGGATAAATTTTTGGTATTTTTCTGACAATGTTCATTTTTTAATGAATAGTGAAAAATACTGCATTTTACATCAAAACTACTTTTTAATTTAATTTAATTATATGGTTAGATTATATTTTTAATTGGTCTTAAAGTGTAATATGAATATATTTTTACCATTTAATCCAATTTTGGTCATTAGGATTAATTTCACTTTGGAATTGGTCATAAACTAATGCCAAACTTTTCATAGATATTGTTTCAAAAAACCCGGTAATTGTTTTGACAATGGGAATTATTTTTAATTAAATTATTGGAATTTATGTGTTTGGAATTTGGTAAAATTTATTACATATTTGGAATCATAATGTCCAAATTATGTAATTAAGAATCTTTTATTTTTGGACATTATGAATAGTAACGATGGTAATTATCTCTAATTATCTTGATTAATGAGTAATCAGGTAGTTAAAGATAATAAAATGATATCATAACAATAGAAAAAGACCACAACATGTGTTCTTAGGATACTGGTTGTCTCAGGGCCGACCATGGGATCCCTTGTGCCAAACTTGGGGGCCCCATGGAATCACTTTTGTGAGAAAGTGACTTTTTATCTTTTTATTTTTAAAGAATGTTAAATGTGACAAAGAATGTATCACCTAAGTAAAATATTTTTAATTTTGTCCATATAAATGATCTTTTGGACTATAAATATTCAATAGAAAACTAATACGATTTTCTACATCATGATAATTGTTTTTATAATTTTTAGACATTAAATTTATTAAATTATATATGACATCATGATGATGCAGTGATTACCTCATTAATAAAGGATTTAAATAAAATGGAAAGATAATGTAAAATCTAAGACCTACACAAGTCAAAAACCTATTGGGTGGGTATATTTCGAACCCTTATCACCTTATCCTCAAATTATATCAACGTGGGTCCTTTAAAATCCGAAACCCATTTGAAAATAAAGTAACATTTCTTTACTTTCAAAGAGTGCCCCTCCTCTCCTCTTATAAAAGGCCCCAACCTCTACCTCCATACCCAAACTTACACAGCCTTTGACTCGGCCAAACCCTGCTCATTTTGTCTC
This sequence comes from Viscum album, assembly GCA_963277665.1. Classification (NCBI taxonomy): domain Eukaryota; kingdom Viridiplantae; phylum Streptophyta; class Magnoliopsida; order Santalales; family Viscaceae; genus Viscum; species Viscum album. The sequence continues at coordinate 1,462,858,205 of OY728125.1, read as the reverse complement.
TCCACTTCCCTCTCTTACTCCTTGAAGCCTCACTTTGGGCAGAAGTCTTCCCATGGAAGCCTTTGAGCTCAAACCAAAGGGAGTTACCCGATTTTAAGGTAATGTCTTCACTTGAGTCCTTTTGTTTTATTTTGCTTCTCCAACCCCCAAAACACTTTTTATTCATTTATTTTGTAACAACTCCAGTATCTTCAATATACTAGTATGTTTTTATAAGATGTATTCGAGCTACACTTACACACAACTATATCTAATTGTTAAAGAACATACCGTTTCCGTGGATGGTGAATTGCTGCCTCCCGAAACGATCATTGTTCAACATTCTTTTAACACCTTAAAAGGTGGAAATTAAGATGAATCTAAATTTATATATGATATATAATATGCTTATGTTTTCCTTAAGCTTCTGTATTTTTTATTTTGGGCATACCTTTATGGTTTCCATTATGGGTAAATGTGATATCTTCATTTAAGGAAGTGCGGACTACCACCCCCTCAAAGTGATTTGATTCGTTAATACCATATGTGAGACATATAAAGGATGGAGTTATGATATTATATATGATATTACACTATAATTATAATATACCTTTATATCATTATGGTTACATTCTATAAAATACAAAATAGAAATGAAAGTAGCGTTCATGCATACGTACGGCTTACCGTCTCCATGAACGGTGCATTTTGATTCATACCTCTAAATGATTATGTAATATTATAAATGCTTTCATGTACTGGATATATATGACATATATGATATCTACATCATTAATACCATTATGGATATAATGGATACATGAACAACATGTAATTATAAAGGGTTTATTTTTGACTCAAGTACCAATGATCGCTAAAACGACCATTATTAACTTAAATAATTACATAGTGTTCATGACATGGCAATAAGTGATATAAAAGGAATACTGAACTAGAAAAAGGTTCTTAAACAAGTATAAATTAACTCAATTTTATTATTCAGGAGATTAAAGAATGACAGAGTCAAGTCGGACCCGAGGTATGGGACTTCGTCTCAATCTCTTTTCGTTGAGGCATATTTTGTTTTATACACAACTTTATTTTATACGGTGTATAATCCCCTTTGACTTTTATGTTTATTCAAAAGGAATATTTTTTATACGAAGTGTTTACTAAACGACAAAAGGGAATGTTTTTGTCATACATATGCGGTGACAATGAATTCTCCACCGCCGTGACCATTATTTGAGTTTCGGCTTCCTCTACAAGCCATACCCTTTTTTTAAATACAATGTTTTACTTTTCTTTTATTTTGGTGTTGAAAATGGTTTTCATTATATTTTTATATCAATGTGTGGTATTGATATCTTGTGATTGAAAGGTGGAAATTTTATGTTTCCTTTATGCATGTTTTATGTGATTAGATTATGTTGAGGTTCTTGGGCATTATTATGAATACGGGTGGTTCCGTGATAGACTAACCGTGGGTGGGCCCGATATAGCTCTCTAATGCATTGGGTAACGCGAAGGAGTGAAACGTTAAGGATTCTCTGAAGAGATTTACGGAATATACTATTGTGGGTATTCCAAACATAACCAAGAGGGTTACTCCCTACGTAAGAATGTTTTGAATGCCTCAAGTTACCTTTATATCTTATGATTTCTATGATTTATTCATGATTTTATGAGGTATGTTAAAGTAGTTATGTTTTATGGGTAAAGTATGATTTCATTCTTATGTATATATGAACTTCTGTTTCCTTTCCATATTTTTTATAACCCATACTGAGCTTTTTATGCTCATCCCAAGTTTTTTTGAAATGTTTTTCACATGCTAAGGGAAAGGTACATGATATGATGATAGTTTCAAGGAAGTGTCAAGAATTAATCCATGTTTTATTTTAAATATGTTTCCATTGTTGGGAAAAATAATACTATCTTTATGTAACCACTTTGTTTATATGTGGAATGTAATGCAAGTTTTATGATCTAATTCTCTAAAACTCTAAACCCGAAAAGATCCTCAATGTGTAATCTTGTAATAACTAAAGATTAAGTAAGGCTTAAGGCGGGGGCCTTATAGTTGGTATCATAGGTCGGTTTAGATAACATTAAGAGGTAGAATTCTATTAAATTATTATCCAAAAATATATATTTTTTGAAATCATATAGCATTTGAAGATTACCATGTTGGTTCATCTAAGACATGTTTGTTCAGAATGGTTTTCCGCAGAGGAAACAGGGAAGCAGTTCTAGGAAGGCATACATGAAGGAAATAACCTTCCGAATCAACATCCTGAGATTGTCGGAATTGGAACTGAACAGTTTGTTACAGTAATGGCGTAGTTGACTCAAGAAATAAATGGTGGTGGTATCCGTGCACGAGATCAGCCAGATCAACCACAGAGGAACATGTCAGTGGTTGATCATTTCATGAGGCAACATCCCCCATCATTCAGAGGATCATCTGACCATGTGCTAGCTGAAGGGTGGATTAAAGCACTGGAGAAGATTTTCGATGTCATGGGGTGTTCAGACAATAAAAAGGATAGTCTTGCTATTTACCGTTTGGAGGGTGAGGCAGATCAGTGGTGGTCTATGGTTAAAAATATCAGGGACACCGATGAGATTGATGCTCTTGACTGGGATGAATTCAAAGGTATGTTTGATGAGAAGTATTTTCATATGGTTGTTCGACATAGGATGGAAAAAAAATTCTTGGAATTGAGGCAAGAGGAGGACTCAGTGGATGCCTATGAAGAAAGGTTCACTCGATTGGCAAGGTATGCTCCAAATTTTATCCGAGACCTTGATAGTAAAATCAATCGTTTTTACTCGAGATTAAAGCCAATATATCGAAGGGAATTAGCTTCTTGTGAATTTAAAAGTTATGAAAATCTTGTTCGATGTGCTGAGAAGGTGGAAATGTAGTTTTCCGATGATCAAGTGTTCTATAACAACCAACAGAAGAAGAGGCCGAGGTGGTAGGAGAAAGGAAATAATTCTTCCAAAAAGTCTGATGGTAACAAAACTATGTTTCAGTTTGTGATAAATGTGGAAAAAGGCATGCTGGGGAATGTCTTCTGAATTCTGGAAAGTGCAACTGATGCGATAAGATGGGACATAAGGCTCGTGATTGCACTGAAAAAGAGTAGGGTGATGGTAAGACCAAATTTGATTTACAGTTACTGTAATGTTTTAAGTGAAATTAGATGGGTCACTATGCAAACGAGTGTCTGGAAAAGAGCATGAGTGACGGGAAGCAGTTAGACTACAAGCAGAAAGGGGTGGTGAAATCCTTTGAAACTACTTCAGCAGATGTCGGGCCATCAAATGAAGTTGTATCAGATACTTTGTTTTTTTTTCAGCTTATGTCAGTGTGTTGTTTGATTCGGGGTCTACACATTCCTTCATCTCTGAAAACGTTTCTAGTAAAATGGGAATACCATATTAAGAAATGACTCCAGGACTTTTGGTAAAAACACCTGGGGGAAATGTTGAGGAAAAAAGAATTTATAAGAATCTTCTTATCCTTATCTGTGGAAAGAACCTACTTTCAAACCATATTGTTCTACCTCTAGTAGAGTTTTATGTTATCCTGGGTATGGATTCACTCTCTATTTACCATGCTATGATTGAATATAGAGATAAAGAATTTTCTTTTCAAAAAGTCTTTTAGTTTGTGTACAAGAATGAACCCTTACTCTTGATAACAAATCAAGAGGCCGAGAAACTTGTAAAAGATGGAAATGAATGTTACCTTTCACACATCGTTGAAAATAAAGGAACTATTCTGATTAATGATGTGCCAGTGGTAAATGAGTATCCTGATGTTTTTCCTGATGAGTTTCCTGGAATAATACCAGATCGGGAAGTTGAGTTTACTGTTGACTTAGTTCCTTATAATAAGCCAATTTCAAAACCCCCTTATCGAATGACTCAAATTGAACTTTTAGAGTTGAAGGAGCAATTGCATGATTTATTAGAGAAAGGTTTCATTCGACCAAGCATGTCACCATGGGGTGCTCCTGTTTTATTTTTTAAAAAGAAAGATGGTTTTATGAGACTTTGCATTGATTACAGAGCCTTGAATAACATCACTGTAAAGAACAAATATCCTTTGCCTCATATAGATGATTTGTTTGATCAGCTCTAGGGAGATCAATTTTTTCCAAAGATTGACCTGAGATCAGGTTACCATCAGCTGAAGGTAAAGGAAGCAGATGTTCTGAAGACTGTGTTTCGTACAATATATGGCCATTATGAATTTGTAGTAATGCCTTTCGGGCTAACCAATGCACCTGCTGTATTCAAGGACTTAATGAATAGAATTTTCCATGTGTTCTTGGATACGTTTGTGGTGGTTTTCATTGATGATATTTTGGTGTTTTCTAAAAGTAAAGAAGAACATGAAATACATTTAAGGGTCAATTTTCAAACCTTGAAAGAAAAGAAATTGTATGGTAAATTCAACAAGTGTGAGTTTTGGTTGCAACAAATTTCATTCCTTGGTCATATTTTTTCTTAAGATGGGATAACTGTTGATCCTGAAAAAACAAAGGTTGTTGAAGAATGGCCAAGACCCACAAATGTTACAGAGATTCGTAGTTTCCTTGGTTTGGGATGCTATTACTGAAGGTTTGTTAGAAATTTTTCACGGTTATCTAGTCCAATGACTAAGCTAACTCGGAAGGGTGTTAAGTTTATCTGGATAAAAGAATGGGATGATTGTTTTCAGGAACTGAAAAGAAGATTGGTGAATGCTCCAGTTTTGGAACTACCTTCCTAGAATGGTGAGTTTGTTACATACAGTAATGATTCATTGAAAGGACTTGGTTGTGTCCTAATGCAGAATGATCAGGTAATTTCTTAAGCTTCACGACAGTTGAAAACTCATGAGGTAAATTACCCTACACATGATTTGGAATTAGTTTCTATTGTTTTTGCTTTAAAAATTTGGAGGCATCATTTTTATGGAGTAAAGTGTGAAATATATAATGATCAAAAAAGTTTAAAGTATATATTCACTCAGAAAGAGTTGAAAATGAGACAAAGGAGATGGCTAGAATTAATCAAGGATTATGATTGTACAATTCATTACCATCCGGGAAAAGCAAATAAAGTGGCTGATGCTTTGAGTCGAAAAAGTAATGCTTCATTAACCATGTTGCACTTGGAACGTGATCATTTGGTTAGGGATTTGATGAAATTTGGCATAGAAGTTGTTGGTGTAGGATGTTCTTCTGTTTTGTTTCAGGTATCAGTGAAATCTTCTCTATCAGACAGAATCAAGCAAGCACAGAAGCAAGACAGTGAGTTGTAGAAAAAGGTAGAGCTGGTTCAGAAGGGTAAGTTTCCTAAATTAAACATTGATAAAGATTGTGGTTTGAGATTTGGGAGGAGATTGTGTGTGCCTTGTGATTCACAATTGAAGAGAGAGTTGTTATGTGAAGCTCATAATTCTCCGTTTTCAGTTCATCCTGGTAGTACCATGATGTACAGATATATGTGAGAGTGTTACTAGTGGGATGGAATGAAAAGAGATATTGTTGATTTTACTGTGAAGTGTTTGACTTGTCAATAGGTTAAAGCAGAGCGGCAGTTACCGAAAGGGACTCTTCAGCCTTTACTAGTGCCAGAGTGGAAATGGGAGAATATATCCATGGACTTTGTGGTGGGATTGTCGAAGACCCCTCGAGGTAACGATGCAATCTGGGTTATTGTTTATCGCTTGACCATGTCTACTCATTTCCTTGCTATATGAGAAACTTTTTCCCTAGATCAACTTTCCCATTTGTATCTTAAAGAGATAGTCAGGTTACATGGAGTTCCCCTCTCCATTGTATACGATCGTGATCTCTGGATTACTTCTAACTTTTGTAAGGGCCTTCAGAAGTTGTTGGGTACTGAATTAAATTTTAGTACAGCTTTTCATCCTCAATCAGATGGGCATTCAGAACGAACAATTCAGACCTTGTAGGAAATTCTACGAGCTTGTTCGTTGGATTATTAGGGGAGTTTGGACCAACATCTTTCATTGGTTGAGTTTTCATATAATAACAGTTTTTATTCCAGTATACAGATGACACCATTTGAGGCGTTATATGGGAAGCGGTGTCGAACTCCAGCTTTCTGGGATGAAGTGGGTGAAAGGAAGTTGATGGGACCATAATTGGTAGATGAGTTGGCAGAAAAAGTTCAGCTGATACAGAAACACATGAGAACAGCTCAGAGCAGGCAGAAGAATTATGCGAACAACAGGAGGAAGGATCTATCTTTTGAGGTAGGTGATCAGGTTTTTCTCAAAGTCTCACCATGGAAAAGTGTGATGAGATTTGGTAAGAAAGGAAAACTGAGTTCTAGGTTCATTGGACCATATAAAATTATGGAGAGAGTTGGATAATTTGCTTACCGAGTGTCTTTACCTCCGAGTTTTTCTCAGGTACACAATGTTTTTCATGTTTCGATGTTGAGAAAGTATATGCCAGATCCATCTCATGTTTTGAGTCCAGAGGTAGTTCAGCTGGAAGAGAACATATCATATGAGGAACAACCGGTCAAGATTATTGACCACAGGGAGCAAGTGTTACGAAATAAGGTGATTAATCAGGTAAAGGTTTTGTGGAAAAACCACATGATGGAAGAGGAAACATTGGAATCTGAAAATGAAATGAGGGATAAGTACCCCCTATTTATTTGATAAGTAAATAAATTGTGGGGACGCAATTTTCTAAAGTGGGGAAGGATGTAACATGCCATGTAAGTAATGAATAATATATATTTTTATCTATGTCTATTAATGATTAAGATAGTGTTTTAGAGGCTTAAAATGAAAATAAATACAATCTTATGCATTGAATACACTAATATTCTTAAAATATTGTTTTACTGCCTTTTGATGGCAAACCCTTTTTAAATCAAACTTTTGACAATTTTATAATAAATATTTGTCAAAATAAACATATTCATTATGATTGGGACAATGAAATTTACATTGGATAAATTTTTGGTTATTTTTCTAACAATGTTCATTTTTTAATGAATAGTGAAAAATACTGCAGTTTACATCAAAACTGCTTTTTCATTTAATTTAATTATATGGTTATATTATCTTCTTAATTGGTCTTAAAGTGTAATATGAATATATTTTTACCATTTAATTCAATGGTGGTCATTAGGATTAATTTCACTTTGAAATTGGTCATAAACTAATGCCAAACTTTTCATAGATATTGTTTCAAAAAAACCCGCTATTTGTTTTGACAACAGGAATTATTTTTAAATAAATTATTGCAATTTATGTGTTTGTAATTTGGTAAAATGGATTACATATTTGGAATTAGAAGGTCCAAATTATGTAATTAAGACTCTTTTATTTTTGGACATTATGAATAGTAACGATGGTAATTATCTCTAATTATCTTGATTAATGAGTAATCAAGTAGTTAATGATAATAAAATGATATCATAATAATACAAAAGACCACAACAAGTGTCCTAAGGCTAATGGTTGTCTCATGGCCTAAAATGGGATTCCTTGTGCCAAACTTGGGGGCCCCATGGAATCACTTTTGTGAGAAAGTGACTTTTTATCTTTTTATTTTTAAAGAATGTTAAATGTGATAAAGAATGTATCACCTAAGTAAAATATTTTTAATTTAGTCCATATAAATGATATTTTGGACTATAATTTTTCATTAGAAAACTAAAACGATTTCCTACATCATGATATTTTTTTTATAATTTTTAGACATTAAATTTATTAAATTATTTATGACATCATGATGATGCAGCGATTACCTCATTAATAAAGGATTTAAATAAAATGGAATGATAATGTAAAATCTAAGCCCTAAACATGTCGAAAACATATTGGGTGGGTATATTTCGAACCCTTATCACCTTATCCATGAATTATATCAATGTGGGACCTTTACAATCAGAAACCCATTGGAAAATAAAGTAACATTTCTTTACTTTCCAAGAGTGCCCCTCCTCTCCTCTTATTAAAGGCCCCACCTCTACCTCATTACCCACACTTCCAAAGCCTTTGTCTCGGCCAACCCATGCTCATTTTGTCTCTCCACTCCCCTATCTTACTCCTTGAAGCCTCACTTTGGGCATAAGTCTTTCCAAGGAAGCCTTTGAGCTCAAACCAAAGGGAGTTACCCGATTTTATGGTAATGTCTTCACTTGAGTCCTTTTGTTTTATTTTGATTCTCCAACCCCCTAAACACTTTTTATTCATTTATTTTGTAACAAATAAGGTATCTTAAATATACTAGGATGTTTATATAATAAGGATTTGAGCTACACTTACACACAACTACATCTAATGGTTAAAGAACATACTGTTTCCGTGGATGGAGAATTTCTACTTCCCGAAACGATGCTTGTTCAACATTCTTTTAACACCGTCAAAGGTGGCCATTAAGATGACACTATATTTATATATGATATATAATATGTTTATGTTTTCCTTAAGCTTCTTTATTTTTAATTTTGGTCATCCCTTTATGGTTTCCATTATGGGTAAACGCGATATCTTCATTTAAGGAAGTGCGGACTGTCGCCCCCTCAAAGTGATTTGATTTGTTAATACCATATGTGGGAAGTATAAAGGATGGATTTTTGATATTATATATGATATTACACTGGAATTATAATATAACATTATATCATTATGTTTCCATTCTATAAAATACGAAATAGAAATGAAAGTAGCGTTCATGCGTACGTACGGCTTACCGTCTCCATGAACGGTGCATTTCATTTCTTACCTCTAAATGATTATGTAATATTATAAATGCATGAATGTACTAGATATATATGAAATATATGATATCTACATCATTAATACCATTCTGGATATAATGGATACATAAAACAACTTTCAATTATAAAGGGTTTATTTTTTACTCAAGTACCAATGATCGTTAAAACGACCGTTATTAACTTAAATAATTACATAGTGTTCATGAAATGGAAATAAGTTATATAAAAGGAATAATGAACTTGAAAAGGGTTCTTAAACTAGTAGAAATTAACTCATGTTTATTATTCAGGAGATTAAAGAACGACCGAGTAAATTCGGACCCGAGGTATGGGACTTCGTCTCAATCTCCTTTCATTGAGGCATATTTTGTTTTATACACAACTTTATTTTATACGGTGTATAAACCCCTTTGACTTTTACGTTTATTCAAAATGAATCTATTTTATATGAATCATTTACTAAACGACAAAAGGGAATGTTTTTGTCGTACGTATGCGGCAACAACGACTTCTCTACCGTCGTGACCATTATTTGAGTTTCACCTTCCCCAACAAGCCATACCTTTTTTTAAATACCATGTTTTACTTTTCTTTTATTTTGGTTTTGAAAATGGTTTTCATAATATTTTTTTATCAATGTGTGGTATTGATATCTTGTGATTGAAAGGTGGAAATGTTATGTTTCCTTTATGCATGTTTTATGTGAAACAATTTTTTTGAGGTTCTTGGGCATTATTATGAAGACGGGTGGTTCCGTGACAGACTAAGGGCGAGTGATCCCGATATAGCTCTCCAATGCATTGGGTAACGTGATGGAGTGAAACGTTAAGGTTTCTCTAAAGAGATTTAGGGAATATACTGTGGTGGGTATTCCAAACGTAACCAAGAGGGTTACTCCCTACGTATGAATGTTATGAATGCCTAAAGTTACCTTTAAGTCTTATGATTTCTATGATTTATTCATGATTTGATGAGTTATGTTAAAGTAGTTATGTTTTATGGGTAAAGTATGATTTCATTCTTATGTATATATGAACTTATGTTTCCTTTCCATATTTTTTATAACCTATACTGAGCTTTTTATGCTCATCCCATGTTTTTTTTTGAAATGTTTTTCACAGGTCAAGGGAAAGGTACATGATATGATGATACTGTCAAGGAAGTGTCAAGAATGAATCCATGTTTTATTTTAAATATGTTTCCATTGATGGGAAAATGAATACTATCTTTTTGTAACCACTTTGTTTATATGTGGAACGTAATGCAAGATTTAAGATCTAATTCTCTAAAACTCTAAACCCGGAAAGATCCTCAATGTGTAATCATGTAATAACTCAAGATTACGTAAGGTTTAAGGCTGGGGCCTTATACACAACCTATACACGTTACACCTATAGTAGTCCATATGATACTATATCCAGAATATATGTGTGTGAAATAACCACAAGCCATTATAGCCCTCTACACACATATATGGGTAAAACTAACCAGTGTGCCTACCAGCACAACGATCTACTGAGAGAATAGACCGGGGTCAAAGGGGGTAGTCGGCCATTCAACCTCCCATCAGAATGTTGGGGAAAACACCCCCCTGGGCTCAAAATCCCCGGGGTGTCAGTTTCCCTTTCTATAAGGGTGTAGTAATGTATAGAAACAAAAAAAGTACAGAATATATATGTAACTCACCTCCACACTATGGGAATTACCAAGTCTTAGATACAACTGCAGCTAATGGCTCTCAGACTCTAGGCTGCTACATCTAAGACTAGGTATCCTATAAGCACACAATCATTTGATGAGATTTATTAGATTACTCCATTCTCATTTTATCAGTTCCATTGTACATTAATTAATTCTTTGAACATTAATTAATAATGAACAATTCCACATTAAACTGAATTGGGATGACATTAAAAAACAACTGCTCCTTTTTAAGATTCACATCACCTTTAAATTCTAGTATCTCCATCCCCGTGGATTTTCACCATTTAATCAAACATTCATTACATAATTACTTTTCCATATTCCCAGGCATTATTTAAAAGAATCCTATGCTTATAAACACAAAGGAGGCTCCATACGGTAAGTAGATATACTACTCGTCGAGTCTTTTCCGCCTATAGAAAGAGCATAGACCCATTCTCCCTCGAGAGGCTAAAGATGGAAAGCACGTGGCATACCCCGCGCGTCATTGCCTCCTTCGAAAGAAGGGTAGCAAGACCAGCTTCCTTGAGAAGTGGGGAAAAGAAAAGCATATTAACATTCAAGAAAAACACAAGCCTCCAATAACCACATCCATCCCATTCCATCACCCCTGGTGTCCTCCCCAACACACACATGCATAAACTGATGCATCTGGCCACTCTAGGCCTCATCTGCTGCCACAACCACAAGGCCTCCATGCCTCCACATATCACGACACCCCACCAGGGTCACATCATAGCACAAGCTGCAGAAAAACAACAATCATAACCATGAGCTCTTGACCATTTAACAAACAAGAGGGTAACTTAGAACCCTTTTAGAAATTACCACATAATCTGTTCATTAATCCATATTGAATTAGCAGATATGTTATTGATAGGTTCCAATTACGGGATACCTAATCAGTAAGCTATCATAATTAAATAACCATGCTTATATCCCTAATTTGATTATCGTCAAATTAGAACAACTACAACAACGACAATAACCAGACTAATTTACATGCCTCTTTATCTTTAGCCAATTAATTAACAATTAATTCTGGCTTTACATTCATTATCAATTTCTATCATGAATGAACAAAAAATCAAAGAAATCATATATATCACTCTATGTAGCAAAACATGAGGCAACCATTATCACGATATAAAGAAACAACATGCGATCAACCAATTCTCTTAATCCAGTTCAAGTATTTAATTAGGTCAATTTCATTGTGATCAAAAGGGATAAATCATGCTATTTCTATGATTGGACATATACAATTTGAGAAGCCATGAATCCCCTACCTCGAAGAGTTCCTGATGTCCTTTATCCACACAACGGGTCACAATCCTTCTCTCACGACAACTGCATCCACCGGAGGATGCCACGGTACGACAGTACCAACCAACCCCAAGAAAAACACCTTAGAATCATGGAAATTACATGGTAAAATATGGAAGGGAGAAACAACAGAAGATGATCCCAAAAGTAACGACGATAAAACATACCTTATTGGGAAGATTGACCGACAGAGTTCGGTTGCATCAAAAACAGACCAGAACCAATCCTAGGAGTAAAGATTGATTGTGAAACTCCTACGGGAATGATTGAAAGGTTCTAGAATCTCGTAGCTGAGAACAGAGGGAAATAACAAGGGAGAATATCTCGTCCCTTTTTAAGATTTAATGGGGCGAAGGTCTAAGATCCGGTTAATTCTCCATTAAAAATGGATCATACTATCCCACGCGGTTTGACCAAGTAAATACATCCTGGCCTTAGGAATAATTAATATAGATTTATGGAATTTTAATCGACCTTAAGAGTCCTTAAAATAAGGATTTAAATGTATTTTACGTCAAAGGAAACATCAAAAGGGGCAAAAATGTAGGAATATGGAATAAATGTTCACCCACTGTTACTGTACATGAAACAGATCTGTCAGACCGATCTGTGAGACCGATCTGTGAGATTGGTCTGTGAAACTGATCTGTCATACCGATCTCTGAGATTGGTCTGTGAGGCCGATCTGTCAGACCGATCTATGAAACTGATCTGTGAGACCAATCTGTGAGACTGGTTTGTGAGACCGATCTGTGAAACTGATCTACGAGACCGATCTGTGAGACAGGTCTATGAAACTGATTTGTCAGACCGATCTGTGAAACCGATCTGTGAGACCGATCTGTGAGACCGATCTGTGAGATTGGTCTGTGAGACCGATCTGTGAGACTGGTCTGTGAAACTGATCTATCAGACCAATCTGTGAGACTGTTCTGTGAGACCGATCTGTGAAACTGATCTGCGAGACTGATCTGTGAGACTGGTCTGTGAAACTGATCTGTAAGACCAATCTCTGAAACCGATCTGTGAGATCGATCTGTGAGACTGGTCAGTGAGACTGATCTATGAGACTGGTTTGTGAAACTGATCTACCAGACCGATCTGTGAAACCGATCTGTGAGAATGGTCTGTGAGACCGATCTGTGAGACTAGTCTATGAAACCGATCTGTCAGACCGATCTGTGAAACCGATCTGTGAGACCGATCTGTGAGACTGGTCTGTGAGACCGATCTGTCAGGCCTATCTGTGAAACTGATATCTGAGACCGATCTGTGAGACTGGTCTGTGAGACCGATCTGTCAGACCGATCGGTGAGACCGATCTGTTACTGTTCATAAAACTAGAAACACTGTTCACAAAACTGGAAAATTGGCAAAGTGATGGGTATAAGTCCCCTTGATCTCCCGAAACACCTCCAACACCGCATTTTCACAAAGTAATGGACCAGAGAGGTCTGGGCCATTACATTAGATACCTCTCAAAACATTCTCGTCCTTGAGAATTAAAAACCAACCCCGATGAAAAGAGAGGTCCGAACAACCACCCCAAAAGATACCTCTCAGGGGAAAACCACTATGATTTGTTCAAAAGCTGGAAAAAAACTACGATATCCGAGAGTATGGAAAAAAACAATCCATATCCAATCAATTCAATCATAACATCACATAAAAGGTACATAAATAAAACATGAATGGTCTAACCATAAGGGAAACAACATTACATGAAAGGAGTTAAAAATTAAACAACTATGGGTACTGAGCACGTATCTGGAACTCACGCTCCCATGTACTCTCCTCCATGCCACCGTGTCGCCACAAGACACGAACAAAGGGGATAGAATGCCCACGCAACACCTTCTCCTTGCGGTCTTGGATCTCCAAAGGTTGCTCCTCGAAGGTTTCATAATCATCAATATTGATCTCTCCCCAATCGATAACATGAGATTCATCATGAAGATAATGACGAAGCTATGATACATGGAAAACATCATGTATACGACTCATCTGAGGAGGATGTTCTACTCGATACGCCACAGCTCCAACACGAGCTAACGCCTCGAAAGGCCCAAAAAACCGGGGAGAAAGCTTACTTCCATAACCAAACCTTCGCTGCCCACGATGGGGAGTCACCTTCAGAAACACATGTTCCCCAAAATTAAACTATAAGGGTATCCTTCTTTGATCAGCATATGATTTTTGATGATCTTGCACTGTCTTCATCCTCTCACAAATCACCTGAACAATATCTGTTGTATTCTGCACTAGTTTTGGTCCGAGAAATGTTGACTCTCCGACCCCGGTCTAGCACAACGGAGAACGGCATGTCCAGCCATACAAGGCTTCAAACGGCGCCATACCGATGGTAGAGTGAAAACTATTATTGTAAGCGAACTCTACCAAGGGTAACTGCTTCATCCATGAACCTCCAAAATCAATAACACAAGAGCTCAACATGTCTTCAAGAGTCTGGATGGTTCGCTCTGTCTGACCATCCGTTTGAGAATGAAAAGTAGTGCTAAGGCACAATTGGGAGCCAAAAGCTTGCTGGAGACCTCTCCACACCCTAGAGGTAAAATGTGTATCTCGATCAGAAATGATCGTCCTAGGTACTCCATGAAGTCTCACCTCCCCCACTAGATATTTCCTCGACAAAACCTCTACTGATCTCGACACCTTGATCGCTATAAAGTGGGACAATTTTGTAAAATGATCCACTACCACCCATATAGCATCATGTCCTCCCGGAGCTCGAGGTAAACCTGTAACAAAGTCCATTGAGATGTCCTACCACTTCAACTGAGGAATCTCTAATTGCTGGAGATGACCACCAGGAACACGGTGTTCGGCCTTCACCATCTGGCAGACTAAACATTGAGACACACACTCTGCAACCATACATTTCAGCCCAGGCCACCAAAACTGACTTCTTAAGGATCAGTACATCTCTGTCACACCCGGATGTACTGCCAAGGGTGAACTATGGAACTCTCGGAGAACCGTCTCGTGCATCGCTAAGGGAAAAAAGCCTGCCATGATACAACACTCGGTGTTGTTCATCCTCCGACCAACCATCCGGGCCTCACCACAAACAACTTTGTCTCTCCAGACATCCACCTCTAGATCACCCAATTGAGACTCTTCCACCTTCTGCATCAGGTATGACTGCACCGTCATCTGGAAAAGACAACCTCTACCGCCAACTTCTCCCATATCAAGATGTAAAGCTGATAGATCTTCCATCACTCTCCATAAATCACCAGATTCACGCACAACATCATTACGTGACTTTCGGCTTAGTGCATCAGCTACAACATTCCCTTTTCCAGGTGTATATGATATTTCAAAGTCGTACTCCTGCAAGAACTCCATCCCCCAACACTGCCTCAAGTTCAAGTCACGTTGGGAGAAAACATACCTCAAACTCTTATGATCGGTGAAAACCAAAAAGTGCTCACCAATGAGGTAATGTCTCCACAACTTCAGAGAAAACACCACGGCTTCCAACTCAAGATCATGGGGGGCAGAGTTGCATTCATGGGGACGCAACTGCCGAGACCCATAAGAAACAACTGACCTCTGGTGCATGAGAACACAACCTACACCCAGATGTGAAGCATCACAGAAAACATCAAACTGGACTCCCTCCACTGGAAGAAAAAGGACAAGAGAACTTACCAACTTTGCCTTTAGATACTCGAAAGCTTCCGGACACTGATCAGTCCATATGAACGCTTGATCCTTCCTAGTCAAAGCTATTAGAGGAGTCGCAACTCAGGATAAATTGGCTACAAACCTCCTATAATAGCTTGCATGACCAAGGAAACTTCGCACCTCTGACACGGTATTGGGGGATGCCCAAGACACCAGTACTTCTATCTTCGACGGATCCACAACTACTCCCTGTTGGGACAAAACATGCCCTAAGAAACGAACTTCTCGATCCCAAAACTCACACTTGGACAACTTCCCAAACAACTAATGTTGGAAAAGAACTCCCAAAATGGCATGTAGATGCACTGCATGCTCCACTTCATATTTGGAGTACATAAGGATGTCGTCGATGAAAACCACAACAAACTTGTCCAGGAATTCATGGAACACAGCATTCATCAAGCCCATGAAAACAGCTGGAGCATTCTTCATGCCGAATTTCATTACAACAAACTCATAATGCCCATGACGACAACGAAAAGCAGTCTTCGGGATATCCTCATCATTTACATGCATCTGATGATATCCTAACCACAAGTCGATCTTTGAGAACCAACTTTCACCCTTCAGTTGATCGAATAGGTCATCAATCCATGGAACAGGATAGCGGTTCTTTATTGTCACTTTGTTTAATTGATGATAATAGACTCACAACCGCAAACTCCCGTTAGCCTTTTTCACAAACAAAACTGGTGTACCCCACGGTGACACACTTGGCCGAACAAAACCACACTACAACAGACCATCGAGCTGAATACGTAGCTCTCGTAACTCAGAAGGGGCCATCCTATACGGAGACATTGAGATAGGAGACGCTACCGGCTGTAGCTCCATCCTAAACTCGATCTCTCGTCGAGGGGGTAAGGATACAACCTCTTTTGAAAAGACGCCAGGGTACTCCTCTAAGACCCTAGGAAACACCAACTGTTGAACCTCTGAAGAACTCAGCATTATCCCAGCCATCATGGATGATAAGGATGGAACTCGTCTATGACTCATCTGAGGATCTCTCTCAACAACAAACACGAATTTCTCTCCATCCGCATCAAAGAAAACGACCTTCTTCCTGTATCAATCCACAATAGCATGCACCAAATACAACCAATCCATGCCGTGTATGAAATAATATGGTTGTATTCGTAAACATAGGAAATATCCCTAAGAGTGGTGTTTCCCCAATAGTAGCTCACATTCTCTACATACTTCAAACAAGTAGGCTCGACCTCCAACTAGCGTAGTGACCGCCAAGGGCACTGGAAGCCTCTCTACCTCAAGTCCCAAAGTATGGACAAGGGTAGGTGATATGAAAGAGTGTGTTTCTCCAGAATCAAACAAGGCATAAACCCAGGTAGAAAACAAGTAAAGGGTACCTCGAACAACATATGGCTCGCCTAGGGCAGGAAATGCTAGGGCATGAAGCTAACCACGACCTCCTCCACGGCCTCTTTGACCCAGATGACGACCACCACCATGGTCGCGCTCTGCTCTCTGAGGACGGGGAGCTTCATGGGGTTGTCCTCTGCCTGCTCCATCTACCCTCTGGTGATCTAATGCTGGTGCAACCTACTACTACTGCCTCAGCTGGAACTGCCTCAACGGAGGAACCTGGAGTGGAGCGCCCGGTGGACGATGACAGCTCTAAAATTTCAGGCACTCCCGCTGCTGATGACCATGACCACCACAAGAAAAACAAGCGCCTGATCCCTTGGCATAGGCTTGAGAGTTTCTGCCTCTAGAGAAATGAGATGGAAAGGGCTGGGACCTACCCCCAGGTGAATGGAAACTCTTCTTCCCTGAAAACCGGGAACCCCGGACAACAGCTCTGCTTCATGAGGAATGATGATGATTCCCCTCTCATGACGATCCGGTCCTAGCCAAATTCTTCTCAACAACCTCTGCCCTCGCCAGCACCTCAAGATATGTCTTTAGCATAAATGGGGTGACCTTGCGCTAGATCTCTGAACGCAAAGCCTCCTCGAAAGGCCTCGCCCTGGCCTCCACATCTGGTAACAGGTCTGAAGCATATCGTAGAAGGTTCCTGAAACAGATTCCAAACTCTCAAACACTGGAGCTCCCCTGTCGAAGGGTAAGAAGCTCCTGGAGACTGGATGCCTTCGCATTGAAGAAATAAACTCGACTCTAAACCTGTCTCGAAACTATTCCAATGAGATCACTGACTCCTCACGATCCCCACGGAACAAGAACCACCACTACCTCACTGCTCCACGTAGCATCATCACAACCAAGGACACCCAGTGTTCCTTCCGAGCACGAATCGAACTAAAGCCTATCTTGACCTCCTCCAACCAGTATTATGTGAATGCATCTGAAACGGAGCCCTCATACTTCTGTAGACTCTAGCACTGAAATTCTCAGAGTGTCTTCCTCCAAGTGTCATCGTTGTCAACCTCTACCCAGTGTCGATCTGCTAGAATAGCCTGCTGGGCATCTTCTGCGCAAACCTAATGAGGTTGTCAACCTGGAGCCATACCTGTAAAATAACAACTGTTAGTGCTCCTACACCTGAAATATGGAAGACACAACATTAATTAATTAATTATTTTGTTTTTTTAATTTTAGGTTACCTATCCCAAGGTCTACCCATTCAAACACAGGCGCAAAGAATAATTATGCATGATTCATTCCTAGGTCTCTACCCTGCAACCAGCATCACTTTGTTTAGTAGCCATCGCAAACATAAAGGTTTGTGCAACAGATCATATGGGGCCCTACACGCCTATGTCTCTGCCAGTCTCCAGTGTTTACCCCACTTGCTAAACATGAATGACACGGTTTCCATACAATCCCATGCATCCTCACCTATGCCTAACTCCAAACTCCATCCTATCCCCCAACCAGACCGTTGATACCACTCTGTCACGACCCCCTCCCCACAAAGTGTACCCCTCCAGGGCCGGCAATGTGAGAAGAGAGATAATGACCCCCGAGTCCCGCCTCCAATAGGCCCCGGGTTGGCGACTAGAACCGAGGGTATAATAAACATACAAATGGGAGGCATTGCCCTCTAAGGGAACACATGCAGAAGAGAGAGATAGAATAGTCTCCAATCAACTCCAACTCAGAACAGAAATATAAAAGAAACCCAATTACATAAATGAAATGTCATGAAAATGTACTACAACTGAAAGTGGAAACTAAAAGTACCCAAAAGAAAGTAAAATGGCAGGGACCACAAGCCTAAATAGCTCCTCCTCCAACCACAAGCTAGTACTAACCCGCTTGATCTCCAACCTGCTCCAAGTGACCTGAAAAACAGATTAAATATATATAGTGTGAGTATAATAGTATACTCATTAGGATCCTCCCCAAGCCTCTCGTGCAAAAGTAAAGAAAGCATGCTAAAGCCTAGTGAACAACAAGTGAAACTGACTCGTCAGCTAAACAGGTATACTATGTTCCCAACCTCACCATGGCTACTCTCACCAAGTAACGCATACAAGAATATAGCATATAATAATGAATATCAAGGGTACCCCGCTACTACATCCCCACTGGTTTGCCTCTTTGGCCCAACAACATACGTCCGGTGCATCCCTCTCCAAAGGCTTGCCCGCAGACACCTGGCCTAAGCTCCACAATCTGAACCTCGTGCACCACAAAGGCTTGCCTGCAGACACTTAGGGGAAGCACCACACCCTCCTCACAACCAAAAGCAACCGGGTATTTTCTGGGAGCCACCAGAGCCCGCATAACGTGTATCATACATCGGGTATTATACCTCAAGCCATTATAGCCCATACACCGAATAGGGATCCTCAAGCCATCACAGCCTATACACGTTACACCTATAGTAGTCCATAGGATACTATATCCAGAATATATGTGTGTGAAATAACAACAATCCATTACATCCCTCCACGCACATATATGGGTAAAACTAACCAGTGTGCCTACCAGCACAATGATCTACCAAGAGAAGAGAGCGGGGTCAATGGGGGTAGTTAGCCATTCAACCTCCCATCAGAATTTTGGGAAAAACACCCCCAGGGCTCAAAATCACAGGGGTATCATTTTCCCTTACCAACAGGGTGGAGTAGCGTATAGAAAAACAAAAAGTACAGAATATATATGTAACTCACATCCACACTGTGGGAATTACCTGGTCTTAGATACAACTGTAGCTAACGTCTCTCAGACTCCAGGCTTCTACATCTAAGACTTGGTATCCTATACGCACACAAACTGTTGAAGAGATTTATTAGATTACTCTGTTCTCATTTTATCAGTTCCACTGTACATTAATTAATTCTTTAAACATTAATTAAGAATGAAAAATTTCCACATTAAACTGAATTTTCATCACATTCAAAAACAACTTCTCCTTTTTAAGATTCACATCACCTTTAAATTTTAGTATCTCCATCCCCATGGATTTTCACCATTTAATCAAACATTCATTATAGAATTACTTTTCCATATTCCCAGGCATTCTAGAAAAGCATCATAGGCTTCTAAACACAAAGGAGGCTTAACACGGTGAGTAGATATAGTACCCGTCAAGTCGTTGCCGCCTATAGAAAGAGCATAGACCCATTCTCCCTCGAGAGGCTAAAAATAGAAAGCATGTGGAAAACCCCGCGCGTCTTCACCTCCTTCAGAAGAAGGGTAGCAAGACCAGGTACCTTGAGTAGTGGGGAAAAGCAAAGAAGATTAACATTCAAGAATACAACAAGCATCCAACAACCACATCCATCCCATTACATCACCCCTGGTGTCCTCCCCGACACCCACATGTATAAACTGATGCATCTCCCCACTCTAGGAATCATCTGATGCCACAACCACAAGGCCTCCATGCCTCCACATATCACAAAACCCCTCCAGGGTCACATCATAGCACAAGCAGCAGAAAAAAAAAACAATCATAACCATGGGATCTTGACCCTTTAACAAACAAGAGGGTAACTCAGAACCCTTTTACAAATTCCCACATAATATGTTCTTTAATCCATATTGAATTAGCAGATATGTTATTCATAGGTTCCAATTACGGGATACCTAATCAGTAATCTATCAAAATTAAATAACTATGCTTACTTCCCTTATTTGATTATCCTGAAATTATAACAACTACAACAACGGCAATAACCAGACTAATTTACATGCCTCTTTATATTTAGCCAGTTAATTAACAATTAATTCTGGCTTTACATTCATTATCAATTTCTATCATGAACGAACAAAAAATCAATGAAAACATAGATATCACTCTATCTAGAAAAATATGAGCAAACTGTTATCACGGTATAAAGAAAAAACATGCGATCATCCTATTCTCTTAATCCGGTTCAAGTATTTAATTAGGACAATTTCATTGTGATTCAAAGGGATAAATCATGCTAATTCTATGATAGAACATAAAAGATTAGATAAGTCCTGAATCCCCTACCTCGAAGAGTTCTTGACGTCCTCTATCCACACAACGGTTCACAATCCTCCTCTCATGACAACTGCATCCACCGAAGGATGCCACTGTACGACAGTACCAACCAACCCCAAGAAAACCCATTAGAATCATGGAAATTACATGGAATAATATGGAAGGGAGAAACATGAGAAGATGATCCCCAAAAGAATGATGATAAGACATAACTTATTGGGAAGATTGACCGACAAAGTTCGGTTGCAACCAAAATAGAGCAGAACCAATCCTAGGAGTAAAGATTTATTGTGAAAATCCTACGGGAATGATTGAAAGGATATAGTGTCTGTTAGCTGAGAACAGAGGGAAAGAACAAGGGAGAATATCTCACCCCTTTTTAAAATTTAATGGGGCGAAGGTCTAAGATCCGGTTAATTCTCCATTAAAAACAGATCGTATTAACCCACGTGGTTTGACCAAGTAAATACATCCCGACCTTAGGAATAATTAATATAGGATTTATGGAATTTGAATCGGCCTTAAGTGTTCTTAAAATAAGGCTTTAAATGTATTTTACGTCAAAGGAAGTGTCAAAAGGGGAAAATCTGTAGGAATCTGCAAACACTGTTCACCTACTATTACTGTACGTGAAACTGATCTGTGAAACTGATCTGTCAGACCGATCTGTGAAACTGATCTGTGAGACCGATATGCGAGACTGGTCTACGAAACTGATCTATCAGACCGATCTATGAGACTGGTCTGTGAGACCGATCTATCAGACCGATCTGCGAAACTGATCTGTGAGACCGATCTGTGAGACTCATCTGTGAGACCGATCTGGGAAACTGATCTGCGAGACCGATCTGTTAGACCGGTCTATGAAACTGATCTGTTAGACCAATCTGTGAAACCGATCTGTGAGACCGATCTGTGAGACCGGTCTGTGAGACCGATCTATGATACTGGTCTGTGAAACTGATCTGTCAGACCGATCTGTGAGACTGGTCTGTGAGACTGGTCTGTGAGACCGATCAGTGAAACTGATCTGCGAAACCGATCTGTGAGACTGGTCTGTGAAACTGATCTGTCAGACTGATCTGTTAAACCGATCTGTTAGACCGATCTGTGAGACTGGTCTGTGAGACCGATCTGTGAGACCGGTCTATTAAACTGATCTGTCAGGCCGATCTGTGAAACCAATCTGTGAGACTGGTCTGTGTGACCGATCTGTGAGACTGGTCTATGAAACTGATCTGTCAGACCGATGTGTGAAACTGATCTGTGAGACCGATCTGTGAGACTAGTCTGTGAGACTGATCTGTCAGACCGATCTGTGAAACTGATTTGTTAGACCGATCTGTGAGACTGGTCTGTGAGATCGATCTGTCAGACCGATCGGTGAGACCGATCTGTTACTTTTCATAAACTGGAAACACTGTTCACAGAACTGGAAAATTGGCAAAGTGTTGGGGATAAGTCCCCATGACCTCCCGGAACACCTCCAACACCACATTTTCAATGTAATGGACCGGAGAGGTCTGGGCCATTACCTATTCTCAGTGTTATTTGAATTGAATTATATAATAACAAAATGAAATTGGGTGTAATTGATGCCACATATAGTGCTCCGTGAACTACAAGAAAAGAAGGTGTTGAATATAGTGCTAACTAGTCATGCAGTAAATTAAAATGGAAGAAATAAAATAAATTAAAACTAATTTAACACATAAAATCACCCAGTGTTACATAATACCCCTGTTTAAATGAATTTCACCCTCGAAATTCATCATGGTTATAAAAGATTTACTACATGATAGTTTCTTATATAGAAACCCACTTCGTTAAAAGGAAAACAACAACATGATTTTAAAAAAGAAATATTAAAAACATAATGGTTACCCAATGTAACTCATCACTAGGTTTCTACATAGGATAACATAGGTGGGAAGTGAAAACATGGATATGGAAGAAAATCTATCAATCACGTTCTGATGGATAGTTATTGAGAAAATTGTTTGGAGAAAGTTTAATACCCTAAATCCATAAATCTATGATAATTTAATGGACCATTTGATTAATATGATATAGAGTTACTAAAATATATATATTTTTTTTAAAGATCCTTCCCCTAAATTTTAAGAGTTTTTTATGTGAATAAATACTTACATGATTTTGGTACAATATCACCATGGTTCGTGCCTTGAACAATTTCTACTTCATCACTTATATAATGAAATGAAGGAGAATTGTTTATTCATGATGTGTTACAAGATCATGTGATTAAATAATAGGTCATTCCATCTATCTCAACAAAAATGATGGCATATGTAATAAAATATGCATATATTCACTTACTGTGAGATAAAACATTAATCTAACAAAATTTAATCAGAATATTATTTATACTATTCACAAATGGATGACATTACAGTCCTTCAAAAAACTAAAAATATAAAACATTAGAATGAGGGGCCTTAAATTTTCTTAAAATTTATCTCCCAAATCTCATAGGGCAGTTCTTATTTTTCACATTCAATCATGGTAATAACTTTATCTTGTATTCTCTTAAAACATGATAATAACATGAATTACCATATAACCTTAATGAAAAAAATAATTTTGTCAAAATTAATTCCTTCCATACACAGAAAATTAATTAAATTCTATATACTCAAACCATGATATCACTTTTTCCCTATATCAATCATGAGGTCTTTAATATTATTGAAAATCTCGTTATCTCTTTATCCTTTCTTTATGAACATGTCATGTTCTTTCCTAAAATTTTTCAATCACTTTTCATGGTGATTTATACCATATACTTAGGCAAAACCACAATGGACAAATACATTGATATTCTAATTATTCAAAATACTATAAAAGTGATTCTACAACACAATTTTGGTATCCCATTACATAAACACCAAATAATTCCACAACTTCATGATTATACTCAATAATTACAATAGTGTTTTCATGTGATCATCATTGACCTTCCACTATAAATCGATGGTACTATCGATCATCATTAACCCTTGGATTAGGGCATTGGTTTTCATAATGTCCCATTTCTGTACACTTGCAACATTGAAGTTTGAGTGGTGAGTTCTCCGTAGTTTTTTCACTATTCACAACATTAGTAACCTTGTTCCCATTAAATCAGCAATCAAGTGCTTGATAAATTTTTTTTCCACACATAAAAAATTTTATAGTCCCTTTAAGACAATCTACACTATGTTTCTTTCTATACATTGTGAATATGGATCCCTTCATATTCTTTTCTCTCGTGTTTTGATATTTTTCCTTAATCTCCATCTTTATTTTCTTGTCAAGACCATGTTATTGATATCTAACACTAACTTCAATTTCTACCTTGATAGCTCAAAACACAATCTCTTCATAGATACTCATTTATATTATAACTAATTCCCTTTGAAAAATTTGTTTATGTGGGGACCCGGTCCCTGAACACCAGGAGTCAGTGAATTCTGAACATGATGTGTACATTTTAACAAAAACATGAATCAGTAAATTACACATCATGTCTTATCTATAGAGGATCTAATATGGTTCAGGTTTTGGGAAACCAACCACCGCTATCATACATCTTTAACACAAACTGAAAATCTAAAAACAAATTTAATCAAAAATGTAGGGTGAGCGAACGAATTCCCAATAAGGGGTTTAAATATAAGCCATCATAACTTTTGAAGAAAATATTTAAAACATTCCATAATAAAATTCTAATCCGGTATGAAATATGAATGTTTAAGGAACAATTAAAATGAATAATCTCAGTTTTATATAATGTTAATAACTTCAATTTCATATATTGAATAATAATTCACTAAGTGTTAAACATATTTCATGCCAAACACTTTTACTTTCATGATACTCATAAGTACTGGCTCTTAACAATTGATATTATTCTAGTAAAATATTCATTTGGTTACATAATTATCATACAAATAATGAGGGAATGTATAATGTTGTACTTATGTGTCTTGGACTTGTGTGAAGACCTAAGGGCTAACGGTGACTTCACCCCAACTCAGAGAGAATATATAACCGGACTCCAACCCAGAGAAAATATGTAACCAAACTCCAACCCATAGGGCTTACATTTACCGTTCCACAACCCAGAGGTCTTACTTTTACCAGTCCTTAACCCAGAACAAACTAGTCCAATACATTCCTCAAATGTTAGATCGTGTCGTGTATTTAATGTGTCCCATACCACCATGAATAATTAAATTCTATTTCATATTACTCACTGTGTCTCATCCCAGTTTGAGAAGTGTAATTTCCAATCTTATTATCATGTTATGCAACATGAATGTATTAGTGAGTGAAACTTTAGAATGGAAAAAAGAAACCATTAAATCCATAAACACATAATATGATAGATAACATATAAATATAGGTAGAAAGAGTTTATAGAAGGCATACATGGTTCATTACACGTTATTTTCACAAGAGACATTTACTAAAGCACATAAGATAGTGGGTGAGAAGGGATTATCCATACGAGATTCTATAATGAAAACTCTTTGATTTATAAAAACCATATTCCTTGAATGAAAATACATGTTACTTAATATGCTACCAAGCAGTGTTAGTGATCAAACAATTAAATTACATTACGACTTAACAACAATAATCCTCGTGGTTGACACAACAATATGTGAACATAACACGATCACATGGTATAACACAACCTTTGATCCTTTAATTATATTTTAGTAAAAAATAATTGGTTTATTATTTTTAATCATAAAACACAACAAGGTCCATCATACATTGACTTTGGAACATAGAATTATAACAAGTCTTGTATTATTAATAATTATTTAACCAAAACATGTATGAAAAGATTTAGAAGAAACACAATTACATAAATACCTCTTGGTTTTTACTACATGGAGACTGAAAATATTTAAGCATTTACTTAATTAATTAATTCCTAATTATCCATTCATAAAAATAAGGTGTTGGAAACTATACCCATATATACTTTCTATGTATATATAAGACTTTCCCATTTTTAAAATATGTTTAATAATTTTACATTGGTAATATTTACTTAAATCATATTTATTACACCTTAATTATAACCCAACCATGTTAGGTTATGATATATGTGACTGTATATACCTATATAACTATTAAATGTTTTCACATATATATGTTTCATGAGGAAAGCAATTAGTCCTTCATGTTTTCATAAACCGAAAGTCTGAAGGACCTAGAATCAGGATTTGAGAATTTCCACCCAATTAATAAGAGAAAACATGAATTCAAATATTCATAAATTAAATTTACAATAAACCCATGAATTTATATATATAAAGAACATAAATTATGATTTTCTTATATTAAAGTACTCTTCTATGTTAGTAAACCTGCTTGCACTCAACCAAAATATTTAGATTTGATTTATGGAAAGGATTGTTAACTAAACTATAGGATTATATGTATATATACTTATGAATATATGTGTGTATTTACTTCAAAATAAATGAGATAAAACAAAAAATCTAAAAACCTTACAAGAACCTTATCATGAGTATATGTTAATTAGAAGAAGATGATCCCTTACAAGACATAAGATTGTAAAAATAAATAACCATTCGGGAAAAACATTTATCCCATACATTTAACAAATACCCCATAACAAGATTTAGTCATTAAGATCATCAAATTGAAAACCAAAACTCGTTCTTTGTTTGGAGTAGATAAATTCATTGACATATATACATAAAAACTAAGAATTTGCGTAATAATTTAAATCCATTCGAACCCAAAACATCATTTTCATCCATGTCTTTATTTATATATTTTAAATGAGGACTTAATAACATAAAATATGAATGATTTGATATATTTGTATATGTTCAAATATACACTAGTGTATTTTTTGTTTTTCATACATAAAACCATATTAAACGACCCAAAAATATTGTCATCGCCCATATAAATATTAGTCAGGATAATATTTTAACCATAAAAAAAACTAGATTCACCATAGAGATGATATATATATATAGGTGTGAATATATGAAAATATACATACTCGTATATATATATATATAAATCGTGTATATATATATAATTTTTCACGAAAAATAAAAAGCATAAAACCCCTTACAATGGTCATAGGATAAGGATATCTCGAGGAAGACTTGGCTGCAGCTTGTTAGAGTTTCAAGAGCCGAAGACCCGTGAGATTCCAAGATGTGACCAGTTTATAAAATATATAAATTATACTAATATTTTATTATAACCGTTGGGAAGAACCGAGTCCAACTGGTTAACTAATTGGCCGAGGAAGGCTTATGGAAATAGGGGGACAAGGAGGGTCCACCCGACTGTCAAGGTGGAAGAAGGAACAAAAGTAAATGATGAAAAGCGGTGTAGGGTTCGGTGCAGCGCAGGGCGGAGGGAAGAAGTAGATGACATAGTGGGGTGATACTAGGATAGAAAAATAGACGGTCAGGATTTGGTATGGGCTTGATCTGACGGTCGACAGACATCAGCATTTTATAAAGGTGATGGACGGCTCGTATCAACATGTGGCAAGATCAGGAAGTTCACGATCATTACAACATTTTTTATAAGTAGATCATGTCGCAGTTTCTGATGGTCAATCACTGGGTCGAGATCGATATCATAGATCGCAAATGATGTGATCAAGCAGCCCTGATCTCATTTCACCCGAAAATCCTTGCCCTATATTGAAATTACAAGGGTTTCAGCAGCACATTATAATCATAAGACTCCCACAACGCCACCAATAACACAGTGCACACCAAGGAGCCATATACATGGGTTCCTACCTTCCCCTATAGGCTTCGGAATACCCCTTCCTCTTCGGGACCCTATGACCACAGTGGCACACCCATGCACTCCTACTCATGTGCACCCTTCGTGGAAACTATGCCAGAGCTTGGGGTGGCCTTGGCTTGGGATGGGGGTTAGGCTCAGCCACTACATGTGAGCTGCCTCCCTGGGCCCAGTCATAAAGGGCGGATCCTAACTAGAACATTTATTTTTTATAAAACAAACATACAATATTTATAAGGTTTTATGGAAAGAAAAATCTATTCATTAAAAAAATATAAAAACTATATCTTTTAAACATGGCTTTTATTTAAACATTAAAAGTTTAGATAATACCGATTAGACTTTGTCTTTATTAAAACTATTTCAAAAATAATTAATAGATACTAACCTTTTTTACATAAGAGTTATAAATTGTGATTTAATAAACATGCATAATAATTCCTATACTAGTATTATAGAAAACATATTTTAATGAAAAACATAATTAATTTTATGATATTAAACATAACATATTACAATTATTATGAAAGAGAAATCTTAATGATTTAATTGAAATATTAAGTGATTCAAAATCATTATTATATTTGAAATCACTTAAGATTAATTTAGAACATTAAACCATAGTTAATTTTTATCTTATAATTCCCAATTCATAACATAACACTTGGAAAACTATGTTGTACATATTTTTTTCTTAGTTTTAACACCACATGTTCAACTGTTATAATTATAGCCATTGGATTTACCAGTCACCCAAGGTAACAGTCAAGTTAATGTCATATAAAACCTTGCCTTAGGGTGTCCTAAGCATATGAAAATAATAAGTAGAAGTAGAAGATTGTTCTTTACATACCGTTGATGCTCAACACTATCTACATGATCATTGGGGTGTTGTTATTTATTTTCACAGACCAAAAGGATCTCTATTTTTACTGTGTCTTTTTTTCTTTGTAGGGGGGATAATTTAGTTCTAATAAGGTTTTTATTAGTCATTTTTGTGTAGGATTTTTCCTTGTGTTATCACCACATTGTAAATACTATATTGTTCTTTTTATTATAAAAAGGTGCGTGTCCATTTGTGTGTTTTACTTTGTTACATTCTAATATAAATTAAAACCATATTAT
Source organism: Viscum album (assembly GCA_963277665.1). Classification (NCBI taxonomy): domain Eukaryota; kingdom Viridiplantae; phylum Streptophyta; class Magnoliopsida; order Santalales; family Viscaceae; genus Viscum; species Viscum album. The sequence continues at coordinate 1,462,829,356 of OY728125.1, read as the reverse complement.
TACTCTCTTATGAAAAAAAGTTTTATTTAGTTGTTTTGACATTCAAAAAACTGTAACCATGAACCTATCAAAACTTGAGGTTTGAGTTTCGGGGGTGTTATATTTTCTCCCCCTTCAAATTAATGCATCAACACAATTCCTTCCACACATCCTCACTATAATACTTACTTATAATTTCACCACAAAAACCATCAGGGATGATCCTTAGGTATGGCCAGATAAATACCCATGTTGGTGTTTAGTTATTCTATTTATCTGGCCAAAACACACTTTAGAAATTATGGGTTAAACTCATGTTGTGTGCACTTAGGCTTCCAAAGAGTGGCTCGAAAGGGGAGTGTTCGGAAATTTCTGAATGGACTATTTCTATGAGAACTCATTCGGTTGACACCTGTTAGTAAATTTTAATGACATTGACATAGTTATACATAATTATTCTCATGATCTCGTATATATTGGATGCACGTAGTTCCCCTTCCAAGACAGCATCTCTGATCCTCATCTTGGCCATGAAGTTTTGGGATTGGGTGTAATATAGAAAAATACCTTCATGGTACATTCCTCTTAATTTATACATTGCAAGCTGATAATTAGCTACACCATATTAAATATAGTGATTCTTTTGGTAGTAACAGAGAATTCCTAGTTTGTTTGTCACTTTGTAAAATTGGTTGAATGTTTCTCATAAATTTTCAAAAGTTTGATACTCTCTCTCACATGCTTTGACCAAGATAGTCTCTAGTATCTCGGTATGGAGTGATAATATGTGAGTCCATCCATCCATCTGAGAATTAGGAAAATCCCACTATTTAGTAATACCTATGTAAATTTATCTTTATTTGTGTTCTGGTATTCAAAAGCTATCTAAACCGAATCCTCTGATACCATCTATGAGGACCCCGCCCGAGAACACCCAGAGTCGGTTCCTTTTGAACATGATGTGTACATTTTAACAAAAGCCTGAACTGATATATTACTCATCATGTCTCATCTAGATAGGATCGAATACAATTTAGGTTCTGGGAAACTATCCAACACTGTCATACTCTTATAACTCAAACAAAAAATCTAATTTTTTTAATAAAAAACACAGTGTGAGCGTACAAATTCCCAGTAAGGGGTTTAAAAATAAACCAACATAACTTTTGAAAAAATTATTTTAAAAAATCCATAAAACATTGTTTTTAAAGATGAAATGAAACACATGTAACATAGTTTAAAAAGTTCAATTAAAACAACATGCAAACAAGATTACATGGATATAAGATTCAAACATAGGTATTGTCAATTGGAGTAATAAATAAAATACATTCTAAGACTGTATGACATATGAATGTGTAAGCATCTATTAAAATTATTAATTAAAGTTGTTCATAAAGGTAATAACTTTAAATTCATATACTAAATACTAATTCACAGAGTGTTAAACATATTTCATGCCACAAGATTTTACATTCCTCATAATCATAAGAATTGGCTTTTAACCACGGATATTCAACTAGTTGAATATCCCTTTGGTTAGATAATTTTCATACACATAATGGGGGAATGTGTAATGCCAGACTTCTATGTTGTGGCCTTGTTCCAAGACCAAAGGGATAAATGTGACTAGACCCCAACCCATAGAGCATCTATAACTGAACTCTATCCCGGGGAGCATCTCTAACTGAACTCCAACCCGGAGGGCTTACTTTTACCAGTCCCCAACCCGGAGGGCTTACTTTTACTGGTCCCTAACCCGGAACATACTAGTCCAATACATTACTTATATGTAAGATCTCTTCGTGTATTCAAGGTGTCCTATATCACCTTCAATAATTAAAGTCTCTTTCAGATTACTCAAGGTGTCCCATCCCACTTTGAGTAGTTCAATTTCTTATCTTATTATCATGTTATGCCACATGATTTCATTATTGAGTGCAACATTAGATTGAAAAATGAAACCATTTAATCCATAAACACATAATATGACATATAACAGTGAAATTACAGCCGTAAGAGTTTATCGATTGAATACATGGTTCATTACACATTCTTTTCACATGTGATGTTTACAAAAGCACATAAGATAGTGGCTAAGAAGGGATTTTATATATGAGATGTTAAAATGATAAATCATTGATTTTAAAAACCTTATTCCATGAATGAAAATACATGTTACTTAATATGATTCCAGACAATGTTAGTGATCAAATAATTAAATTACATTATGACTTAACAATAATAATCACTGCAGTTGACACAACATTAGGTGAACTTAACAAGATACCATGGTTTTACACAACCTTTGATCCTTTAAGTATATTTTAATCAAAAAAATATAGTTTATATTATTCTTAATCGTAAAACACAACAAGGGACATCATACAATTCCTTATGAACATTGAATTATAAAAACGAACATATTATTATGAATTCTTGAAGAAAAACAAGTCTGAAAAGATTTTGAACATAAAATTTTTCATAAATACCTCTTGGTTTGGCCTACAAGGAGATATAAATTATTTAATGTTTTAATTAATTAAATAAATCCTAATGATCCATTTAAAAATTGAGGTGTTGGAAACTATAACCGTATAGACTTTCTATATATATATGTGTGTGTGTTTTCAGTTTTTAAACTAAGTTTAATAATTTCACATTAGTAATAGATTCTTAAAACATATTTATTACACCTTCATTAAAACCCAACAATGTTAGGTTATGATATATCTAACTGTATATAACTATATAACTATAAAAGGTATTCACATATATATGTTTCATGAGAAAAGGAATTAGTCCTTCAGGTTTTCATTACCCGAAGTTTAGAAGGAGGAAGAATCATGTATTTGTTGATTTCCAGAAAATCTATATGACTAAACATGAATTCATACATTCATAAATTTAATTTAAAACAAACGGATGTTTGTATATATATATAAATCACATAAATTATGCTTTTCTTGTATTAAAATACTCCCCTATGTTTTTTCAACCTCTTGTACTCAACCAAAATATTTAGATTTGGAGTAAGGAAAGGTTTGTTAACTAAACCATAGGATTATATGTATATATACTTATGATAGTATATGTGTATATACTTCCAATGAACTAGACAAAACAAAAAAATTAAAACCCTTACAGGAAAATTTTCTTGAGTATAAGTTAATAAGAAGAATATGATCCCTTACAAGACATAAGATTATAAAAATAAATAACCATTCGGGAGAAACATTTGACACTTACATTTAACTAATACTCCATAACATGTTTTAGTCATTAACATCATAGGATTGAAAACCAAAACTAATGCTTGGTTTAGAGTACATAAATGCATAGACATATCTACATACAAATAATATTTTTCAGAATAATATAAATCCATTCAAACTCAAAACATCATTCACATCCATGTTGTTATATAAATATTGTAAATGAAATCCTCAAAACACAAAATATGAATGGTTTGATTTGGGTGTATTCTTTAATAAAAACACTAATTTTATTTTCAGTTTTTCATACATAAATCCATATTAAATGACCCATAAATATAGTCATCTACCATAGAAATATTAGTGCAGATAAACATTTAAATATTTTCTAAAAAAAACTACATTGACATTTAAGATGATATATATATATAGGTGTGCATATATGAACCTATACATACTCATATAAATGTATAAACCATGTATATAAAATATTTTTCATGAGAAAGAAAAAGCATAAAAACCCTTAAAATGGTCCAAGGAAATGGAGAACTCGAGGAAGAGTTGGTCGAAGCTTGGTAGTGGTTCGAAAGTAGAAGACCCATGAGGTTCCTAAGTGCAACTGGTTTATAAAATGTATAAAATATAATAATATTTTATTATAACATTTTAGAAGAACCGAGTCCAACCGGTTCATTAATTGGTAGAGGAAGACTTGTGGAAAAAGGTGGACACAGAGGATCCACACGGCTGTCAAGGTGAAAGAAGGAACAAAATAAATGGTGCAATGGGGTGTAGTGTTCGGTGTAATGTAGGCCATGTGGATGAAGAATACGAAACAATGAGGCGAGACCAAGAGAAAAAACAGATGGTCAGGATTTAGTTTGGGCTTGATCTGACGGTCGGGAGACATCCGTAGTTTATAATATTGATGGACTGCTCAGATCAATATGTGGAAAGATCGGGTCACTCACGATCATCCTAGAATTTTTTTTAAAAATGTATAGATATTTATGGCTACTGAGGGTTGATCATGGGGTCGAGATCAACGGCCTAGATCACGCATAATGTGATCCAACAGACCAGATCTTGTTTTTCATGAAAATCCTTATCCCACGTCAAAACAACAAGGGTTTCGGTGGCACATTATATGCCAAAGCCTCCCGCAACACCGCCAAAAACAAAACACACACTAAAGAGACTTATTCATGAGCTCCCTCCTTCCCTGCAGGCTTCATCCTACCCGTTCCTCACTGTGACCATGTTCCCACAGTGCATGCCCATTAGCTCATACTCTCATGTGCCAATCGGGGAACCTAGGCAAGAGCTTGGGCCAACCATGGCTTGGGCTGAGGGCTAAGCTCAGCCAATAAATGTGAGCTGCCTCCTTTGGCCCAGTCATGAAGAGCTGGCCCTAGCTGGCCCTTTTTTCTGTAAAACTAAATTATAAAATTTATAAGGTCAAAAGGAAAGAAAATTATATTCATTAAAACCATATTCAAATTATCTATTTTAAACATGGATTTCATTTAAACATTAATAGGTCAAAGAATAAAAATTAGACTTTGTCTTAATTAAAAGTACTTCTAAAATAATTAACAAAAACTAAACATTTTAACATTAGATTTATAAATTGAAATTTAATAGACATACATGATAATTACTATACTAGTATTATTGAAAACTTAGTTTAATAAAAAACAAAATTACTTTGAAGAAATTAAACATAACTTATAACATTTCTTATGAAATAGAAATCTTCACAATATAATTGAAATATATGTACATTGTTTTGAAATCTTTATTATATTTCATATCACATAATTAAAAATACAAACATTAAACCATAGTTAAAGGTTGTCTTATAATTCCCAATTCATAACATAAATTTTGGAAAGCTACGTTGTACTTAATTGTTCTTTAGTTTTAACACCACTAGGCCAACGATTATAATTATCGCCATTGGATTTCCAATGTCCACCCAAGGTAGCAGTTGAGATAATGTCATATAAAACATTGTCTTAGTGTGTCCTAAACTTAGGAGAAGAATTAGGAGAATGAGAAGATAGTGTTTTCCATATCGTTGATTCTCTTCACCATTTACATGACCATGGTGGTGTTTTTCTTGGTATTCACTGACCCGAATGATCTCTTTTATTTACAGTGTCTTGTGGTCTTTTTAGGGGGTGTTTCCGTAGTTATGATATGGTTTTTAGTAGGCATTTTTGGGTAGGATGTTTCCTTGTGATCTCAACACATTGTAAAAACTACTATATTCTTTTTTATTGTAAAAATCCTTGATTCCATTTGTTTGTTTTACTCAGTTACATTCAAAAATAAACTAAAACCATATTATTAAATTATCATGAAAAACAAGTTATATTTATTTGTTATGAAATAAAAAAAATGTAATCATGAACCTATCAAAACATGAGGTTTGAGTTTCGGGGGTGTTATAGTTTAATACACTGATGAATTGATCATTTTTACTCTTTGGTTTGATGAAAAATGTATAATCATACCTTAAAAGACTTGTAAAATTTAACTAGTCGGTACCAATGGATTCATCATCATTTTTCGTAAGCTCCAAGAACTTCTTTCATATATTTGTTCAAAGATTATGAGGGATGTAATTTTTGAAAAATATGTTCTTAAACTTATACAATTCTATGGATTCAATTTCATCATGTTGCATATCATTCTCGATTAGAGTCCTCCATTGGACTGCTTCAACTTCTAAATAAAAAACTACCAAAAGGAATTTTAAATGTTTTGAATAGTGAAGGGTGGAAATATATATTTTCAATGGTACTAATCCATTATTCATAAAAAAGTGGATTAGAAGGCCCACTAAAAGAAGGTGGACGTTTCCTTAAGAATTAATAAATATAATATAATTCCCTTCTATACTCATTTAGATGTCCCAAATGATTCATAACTAGTATATTTAAAGGAATAATATATTTCATTCCATCTCCCATTACAGTTTGTTATTCAAGAGTGATATCATTGCATTGACCAGTTCATTGATCATTAAAATGGTTCTATCGAGTTCTATCCATTTCCTAAAACCCAAAAAGAAAAGTGTGAGTGGATAAAATCATACAAAGAAAAAAACATAATCAAGGTGGATTACATTCAATCTCTAAAATCAAAGGGTTGAACCTAGACTATTAATTATCATTACCATAATTCTACGTCTGTGATTTATAGATAGAATTACCCATTGTGATATACCTAGACACACCAGAGAAATATATCTATAGATCTCACTGTGGTATTCACAACCAATTTCCCAAAGGTTAACTAATTATTTTCTCTGATTCGATAATGTAATTACTCATTCATGAAGTAGTTGAAAATTTCATTACTTTTGGAGAATACTTAATAAATGACACAAACAGACACCTAAAGACCATATTAGTTTAGTTCCTTTGGAAACTAGTAAACAGAAACAATTGATTCATAAAACATATAAATTATATTCTTCTCTTTCCATCATAACTAGATCCCCTTTTTGAAACAATGTACATAATACCCTTCTTTAAATCCTAGGGAAAAAGGAAAATGAAAAGGGTTGAGCTCAAATGATCAGTATGGGTAAGCATGGAAATAATCTTACAAAACATAAACATGAGAATTTATTCACAAGAACATAAATTTTGGAAACAATCATACCACATTTAACAAATACCAAAATCAAGAGTCAGGAAATGAATCTTGGTAGTCCATTTGGAATACATTATAATGGAATAATGAACCGTGGGATGATAGCATTGGAATAAAACATGGAATTGTTGGAAAAATATAAAAATATAAAATTATTTCCATAGTAGCCCAGGAATTTCGTCCATGACCAATATAGTAGACAATTTTAATTATTGAACTGTTTTTATATGCGGTTTTAGCCATGTATTAATAAACCATATTTACTTTTCATTCCATTCAATTATTACTAAACCCGATTTACTTACCATTCCAGTAATATCTATCTCATGAAATATTAATAATTACCGAATGAATTAGAGGGAGAATTAAGTCCCACCCATATCATAATAAAATAATTATTACAAGTTCCACAAAAGAAAAAATCATTTATCATAGCATAACCCATGAAATAAAATTGGTTTCTTATACATTATGCCATCATAACATAATATATAAATAATTAATGTATTTCATAAAATTAATTACATCATTAATAAAATCCAATTATTTTAATAATAAGGATAGAATCATAACTCTTTTTGAGGAGGGTAATTATAGACGGATACAAATGTTGATAAAACACTTTAACCAAATTATTGAGGAAAAAATCGAATTTTCTTTATAACCTTTTCTTTTCTAAAAATTCTGCGCCACTTTAAATGAAATGAAATTCATTGAAATGAAATGTAAAAGTGTGTATCCAAAGATTAATAGAAATAAGGAATTATGAAGATGTAAAAATCAATTCATGCTATATAATATAAATAAAATATTTTTTTGTACTCTTGTTGGGAAATTCCAAAGGTATCTTATACCGAAAATGAAAGTTAGAATCCATCCAAATCATTAAATAAAGCCTGAAAAATGGGAAATTTTGAATTTAAATAATTATAGAATAATAGATTTTATATTATATGTTTTCAAAAAATGGATGTTGATTTTAAATATACCCTAGTAAATACTTATAGAAAAATAATCATATAAAATAACAATATTGAAAAACTATCCCTTACATTAGGTCCAATTTATTCTGTATGTGTATGAAACTCTTGTATTGTGTATTTCAAAATATTATTAACATGTAAAAGATCTATATTATTATTTATGATATCACATAAGGTTCACATATGACTTCATATTACCCATTTATTTATCAACTCCATGTCAAAGAAACATTTTGGGTAATAATCCTTTTATTTATCATTTGTGTTTTGACTTGTTATTCTTGATTTATTAAATAGATCATGATTTAATTATTTCAATAATGTTTAACATGATTTATATATCAAAGATATTTTATATATAAATATATATAATAGATAGATAAATAAAATGGAAGACACCGTTCAATGACACAGTAGGTCGTACGTAAGCATGAATGCTATTTCTGTTTCATCATTAAATTGAATGGAAACAAGTAAATGAAATATATATATATATATATAAATAAATTCTATATAATTATTATGTAATATATTTCATTCATAATTATTATATATAAGTTATAATAATTCTTGAATGGTTAATATGGATAATCAATCTCATTGTGTCATGGAGATATTAGGTCATAAGTACACATGAGGAACAAATTTTATTTAAAAACAATTTCATTAAGTAGATGATATTATTTCATGATGTCATTCCACATCATACGAACAATATAATAAAGTTTTCATCTTAAACCATTCCATAAGTGGTAAACCTTATAACCCATCCAAAACAATAATATCCAAACAGTGGGATGAATGTCACTAAATTTAAAAGATATAATTATAAAATTATGATGTACCCTCAATTCTAATAGACCATAAATTTGAATATATTCATCATGTATTTGGATGAAACAAGGTAAGAAACTAAATTAACAAAAACCAACATTTAAAAATACTTACATCTCTATTACTAACATAAAATACAGATTGTTGGATATATTCCTTTTATCCAAATTGTTATAAACACAATCAATTATAGCAATTAAAACGTTTTCCAAAAAATAATTTTTCAGTTCCATGGTAATCACTACTATCCAATTTAAATTATTAATATCTAAAATATATTTATCTAAACATCATTATATGATAATTAGAAACACATGAAAGGTTATCCTCGCTTAATTAATATATCAATTTTATTATTTATTAGCATCATTACCCACATTCATAAAAATACATAATTGTATACTTATTAAAACATCCTTATATATATTGTTATTTATATATCATAATTCTAAAATTGTAATACCAATAAAACCAATAATAACAGATAATTATTTGGATTCATCATATTATTCTTTAATAACATTATTCAAAAATTTGAAGTATGTATCATGTGTTAATATTCATTATCCTCAATTTAATTATTCCATAAAAAACAATATTAGAACATCCCAAAGATTTAATATGGTTTACATAGTCACTTTCTAACAAGAAATATTACCATTAAATGTTCCACCTCACTAACACTCATCACAAGATTTTTCCTTAAGAAAACATTTTTCATAATTCCCATAACTTACACATTGAATACATTCATCCTTTTTTGTTTTTTAGAGTGAACAATATTTCTATATGATGTTTTAACTAAAATTTTCCTTTTTCCATGAAAATAACTAAAAAATTTTCCTTCCTTTACACATTCAGATCCTTTACCTATTCATGTGGGATATGAACTCGGTTTATTATTCCCACATTCAGGACATATTGAAAACTAAATACTCATTATATATAATGTCTCTGATACCCAAACTAATATGTAAATCAATCCTTTTCTTTTTTTGAGTCTAAGATTTGGTTATGGTGACTGTTTTTAGACATGATTTATGATAACAAATTTGGATTTATCAAAATATCCTTTATAGTAGTTGTAATCACTGATGAATTATCATTTGAAAATCATTCAACATTTACATTATTAACCTAGTTTCATCTAATTCTAGTCATTGATTAAAACCAAAAAACATAGTTATGTAACAATAATCATAGTGTGAGACTACATAATCCAAAAAACAAATAACATCTATGAAGTATAAAACATGAAACATTATTTCTAATATATGACACCTTCTGATTATGAGAGGTTTTTCATAGTCATCATCTATTTAAATTCTTCATGGTTGTTCATAATGTGTTTTTGTATTTCCAAATAATATCCCCAAGGAGTGTCAAACATGTTGTGTGATAAGGACCCATTTATATGTACCGGTTCCATATCGAGTCTTGATCAATATATTGTTTTTTTGGGTTCTCACCCATAGGTACTTATAATACCCATCCACATCCACTTTAATATCAATATAGGGATGTAATTTATTTGAAACCAGTTATTGAATCCATTATCAATATTCTTGGATATCATCATATACCCTATCTCCCCTTAGACAGATCCATAGTTACATCCGCATACATATCCATAATAATATCCCAATAGATATAAATAATTTGTTCTCATTATATTTTCCAATTTTTAACTAAAACTATAAAATTATCCCAACAATATAAACCTAGTATTTTTACACATTGATACTACCTATTTTTAGATTAATATTAATTAAATTGCATAAACCCACTCCAGATGACCGTAAAAGCTTTGTTATGATTGAAAATTCAAACACAATATTTTAATATAGAGAACAATTTTCAATTTTCCCCACGATGAACTTCAAATTTACTGTTATTTGTTGAAAAATACAATATTAAACTATTTTCATTACCTAATAAATGAATAATAAGAAATGGTGATATTCGATTCTCCAAAAGGGAAAACATAATATATATAACTCTATGAAAAAAATGAAATCATAAGATATCAATTTGGGTATGTGACAATGATAATAATATATGATGTTCAGAGACAACCTATCATCGATTATAGTTATGAGTCATGGAATAATGATTGGATGATCATAATAGAATAATCGTAAGTGAATTAAATAACAACACCCATGAGGAGATAAAGTTTCCCTAAAATAATGTTTTTTTGGTATACACATCATATTATAACATCATGAATATGTATAAATATAAACTTCCTCACACAATAATTTATGACACTGAAATCAGAGCCTCACATAATCATATAGTCACACAACTAGGTCCACACATAAGCTTATGGTCATAAATTGTAGGTCCAAAAATAAAATTTTGAGCTTTTAATCTATTTAGCACATAAAATTTTGATCATGTATGAAGGTTCACATATAAAACAATATAAATTAAGTTCATGTCAATGCGTAAGATCATAGTAGTCATGTTTTACTCACTATACCATCATAGCGAACAAATTCCATTAATTGGGTTCACTCTCCATTATAGTCTTATTTATATCATGTGATATAAATGTCTACCCAATTCAATGGAGGGAGATATAGGTACCACCCATATTCTGTTACAACATAAAAAATTTAATTGGTTATTACATAACCTCCATCACATAAGGAAAATCATATATATATGTACCAAAAGAATAGAAAAGAGTCAGCATATCAAAACACATGATATATATGAGTTTCATATGTATTTCATTATAACATAACCTTATTTTAAAATCATTTATTCGTTAAATAAAATAATAACCCATGGAAAAAGATTTCGGTGTCGTAAATAAATTATCATGGTATAGAATATGTAAGTGAAACGGGTCTCAAAAACTTTTTTTCACCAGAGACATAAAACATTAAGAAAAAGATTTAGAATGGTATCCTCAGATCATATTCATGATAAATTATATATAACAACAAAATATGTTTTATTATATAGAAAATAATTTTAAATATTTTTTAAAAAATTTATTGAGGAAAACAACCCTTCCACATTGAAAAACACTTTTATTTAAACAGTAAACATTCTAAATCAAATTTTCATTAGAAATAACCTTTCAAAAAAAGATTATAAAAATAATTTAAAACAATATTGGAAAATTTTATCATTTCCACATAAAAAAATTAAAATATTTTTAAATTATTTTTATATACATGGTTTGGAATTAATAGAGTCTTTGACTGAAAAGATGATTTTCCATAAAAACATTCTTTTGAGAACTAGAGTATAGTAAATTAAAAAACAGGTTGAAAAGGTTACAATCCTAAAAGAGCCATAGGAGAATAAAATTCATTAAAATTCTTGATATTTATATCATGAGATTTTAATATTTCACAATTAATAAAAAACCCCTTGAAATGATGAGATTATAAAATAAAATCACTGCGTTTATGGACACATTGATTTAAAATCCATATGAAGAATTAACATAAAACGATACATAAAATATCATGAGTATTAATAAATACCAGATAATAAATTTAAAATGTGATGTATATAAACATCATGAGAGAATATATGTTTAAAAACATACTAGACATTTCAAAGAATGAAAATTGACAGAAAATCACTTAACGATTTGGTAACTTTTGAATAGTAAACACCCTAAAATATTGTTTATTAAATTGAGTGGAAAATAATAATAATTTTAACAATATTAATCATAAAATTAATTCATGGAGATTATATAAAACATATTATATACTTATATGTTGAATGTGGCATGTGTCTCACAGAGGTAAAAAGTGAAACATAAATCCTATACATAAAATATCGAATTCTTTAATAAAAATTAAAAAATATAGGATAATAAATATTTTATGTTTATTAATTTCTTAATGAACCATATTCATAAATGTCATACAATATATTATTATCTTATAAACTTTTATTACTCGTTTATTAACAATTTCATGTTTATGTCACACTTTTGGCAATAACTTATTTGTTTTTCATGTATGTTTTGACATGTTATTTATGGTCTTAATAAATTGTTACTAGGTTTATAATATATTTAATATAATCCACAATAAAAATATCATTATTATTCATTATATATTTATTTATACTAATCCATAAAATATATTGATATAAATTGAAACATATCATTATGGAGACCGTACGTCATATATTTTCTTAAAAATAGTTTTCCTTTTATTGTTGGATTTAATGAAAAAATAAACTATAAATTTTTATTAATGAATCATTATTCAGTCCTATATATCACAAATTTTCATTTAATCCATTTTTAATTCATTCCTTGTAAATCTTGATTTGATCACATCAATTCTTGAGGCGGTAGTTCACCATACACACGAACGACATTATCACATTCCTACAAAATAGAGATAATGAAGGTATATGAGATATAATAATTATAGAATAATTATAGAATAATAAATCTCATTAATATCATATTTCATCTATAAATTCATCATTATGTACAACTGTAATAGGTTTTAATAGCAATATGTATGACATTGGTTCGAGAGGTGGTAATATGCTGTAATCACGAACGATGATATCATAACCCATTTGGTGGAAGTGTTTGTAGTTATAGGTAAAAAGATTAAATATATAAGTATATGAAATATTTTTATCTTAATATATAATCATTATATATTAAAAATTTATGGGGTTCAGGAAGAAATAAAAAAAGACACTCGTCGATTAAAGTGTACTCTTCTTCTTGTATCCTCCATATGTTTGTAATAAAAGCCTTACTAAGATATATTTATGCTTAAAATAAGTATTAAATGATGATTTAGTGATTTTGGGAAGTTATCTGGGATGGTAAGGTCGAAAAAAAAGGTTTTCAGGTTTTGAATAAGTGTAGGGGTGGGTGACCTTTTATAGTTAATGAGTGAAATTTTTGTAAATCCATTACAGTATTTACTGTTAGGCGGTATCTGTTACATCATGTTCCTTAAAAATTAAATAATAAATAAATGAATGGTTTATTTTGTCTTAAAAAACTAGAAAAATAAAAAAAAATGTCCATATTTTAGTCTTTTCATTCCTTAGTATATAAGTTTACACAATATTGCCATTTTTGTTTTTACCATGTTAACATGTGTCTTTTTTATAATATGATTAGTTATAAATTAAGAATTCAATTAAAACATTTGTTATGGATAACTTATACAAACTTATTATAATTATAAAGTAAATTTTTTTAATTAAATTCCTATTCTGTGTAAAATTAAATTTGAAATAACGTCATTATTATCACAAATCATTAGCTTTATAATGATAAGATAAACATAATAGATATTATAAAATATTATAAGTATAAATATAGAATCCATTTTTTTAAATTTCAGTCAATGTAGTGGACAAATTTAGTATAAAACTAATCCATCAGCCACATCAGGAAAGTTGAGTATTAATGTGAAAATGTTCAAATATTTAAGAAGTCATTTAAAACAAATTTCAGAATAAAAAAAGGATTCCAATGACCTAAATTGGTGTAATGTATATAAAATTGAATTAATTTTATTTTATTACAAATTCCAAATATCATTAAACATTAAAAATAATGTAAACAAAAATTGTTGTTTTCAATTAAAATAAAGTATTTTTAACTATTCATTAATAAAATGAAACCTTTCATGAAAATACCACAAATTTAAGCTAAAATAATTTTTATATGATGATTTAGAAAATGAAAATTATTTTATGAAACAAAAATAAGAAAATTTTCAATAATAATTCAGAAAATAAATTCCCCACAAAAAGAAGAAAAACCATCTTCATAGAAAAATATAGTTTTAAGCGTATAGTTGGATTTTTTTATCTTGTCTTGAAAACACCTAATATGAATGTTATCCATTATATTGAATATTTAATATATATATTTCATTAGCATAATTTATTAAATTTATTTTTTAAATTTATCAATGAAATAATTTAATGGTGTGTATAAATATATCATTTCTGAAAAAAGATTTAAAATTATTTTTAAATTGATTTTATATGAATTTTTATTTAATTAGAAACAAAAAACTGTATAGTATATATGTATTAATACAATATATTTTTAAATACCTTTTAATTTAATTAATTCTTACCATTATATAAACTTGTTGATAATTATAATATAATATTTTAATAGTATGTATCCTTGTGTTTAAACTCAATGTTGTGTGTAAAGTATGCTAAGGTGTGTATTCTGTGTAGCATAATAAAAAATATTTGTTACACGTAATGAAAAATACATTTTTTATAACACAAGGAAATAATAATTGTGTGTGAAGTTATATCTAGATATAGTTCCATGTTAAATATCGAAAACATTAAATATTTTGGAAGAAAACTATTTCACAAAATATTTGGCTGTTACAATATTGACTCGATGCCCAATGAGTGGGCCTATGATCTCACAGCTAGATAGTGACTCTAAAGGGATATGGATTGGTAAATCACATTCTATTTACAAAGTACTATAATATTTTTTTATGTTATTGAATAATGTAATGGAGTGTGAAAAATCACAACATAATAATTAATAGTTTGAGCCAATAGTGATTTTGGTTGAGCTGAAAGCTAATGGGATAGTTTGAAAATGTTATACATACCATTATATGTTTTTTAGTAGATAATTTATAATAATTATAATATTATTTTAATTTTTCATCAATCAAATTAACACATATTGAGTTTAGATATTGATATACCGTTCATGGACAAAAATAATAGTGGAAGTGATGGAATTTTCAGAAAGTATCCTAGTAACCCCCAAAAATGGTATATAATTTCGTTTTAAAATTCATATGG
Source organism: Viscum album (assembly GCA_963277665.1). Lineage (NCBI taxonomy): Eukaryota > Viridiplantae > Streptophyta > Magnoliopsida > Santalales > Viscaceae > Viscum > Viscum album. The sequence goes on along the minus strand of OY728125.1, from coordinate 1,462,813,866 downwards.
TTATGGTAAACATATCACTAGTTATGAATAATAATTTGATTCATACATAAAATAATACCACTCTAATGAAGAGAAATCTAGAGTTTTATAGAATACCATGCAATGAAGAAGAAGAAGACGAAGAAAAGGTGATTCAACATTATTCATGTCAAAATGGTTGTTAGAAGAATCCATGCTAGTGACTAATGGGAAAATTAATAAATTTCATGTTTGGAAGGATTGGATACAAAAAAATGACTTCTAAGCTGGTGTATTCAAGAAGATCAATGAAATGAATGGTAAGAAAAACATATGCCTTAAATGTAAAAGGGATCAGTCATTACGAAAATTGAGTATATAATACCAGATTAAAAGTGAAAAATAGATCACAATAACCCCACAGATTTAGATAATAATAGAATTTATATTAAATTTTTACAATTAATGTGGACAGTGAAAATCTAGTGGTGTATGGTACACTAATCCACCAACCCATCATTATAAATACATTTTTTGATTCATGTCAAGCCACATTACAATACCCTGGGAGTTTATAAAGAGTGTCAGATCACAAAAAAATAATTTGATATTAATATTAAAAACTTATATAATTATAACTAAAAAGTCTTAACATACATATAAATTACATCATTTTTCAATAATATTTAAAACATTACCAAAACCAAAACCAAAACCAAGAGACCATATTTTTTTAGTATCTTTGGAAACATGGAAACATAAATACATGGGAATGAGTGTGTTATATTATCTCCCATTTGGTTCTACAAGACTACAACGCCATTTTTAAATACAATAAATGAAATATAAATTCATAATCGGGGGAAGGAAACAAAAAATGTAGTGATCTCAAATGCTCAGTAATTGTAAAAAATTGAGACATGCAAGACTAAACATGAAAAAAAAAATGAATGATAAAGGGATTATAACATTAGATGATAATAAAATTCATATCAATGATCATTAATATGAATCATGGAATATGTATTATTAGTTCACAAAACATGAATAATAATAGAAACATGTGAATAATCTATAAAATCATAACATAGGAACACAACATTGAATTGTGTCATACAAAAAAACATTTATTGTCATTACCTATAATTCAAGACACATTACTAGAACTGATCAGGTAATATCATTAGAACTATGATTATGTGGAATCACAAATGACCATCCCTAGTTATTGTTGTTTCCTTTTAAGGTATAGGTTTTAGTCATCTTGTAATTATGGATAAGGTTTCACAATCTTCTCAACTTCACGAGGAATACTCTTTTTGGGTGGGACACACCACCATCACCAGTTGAAGTACATTACTTGTAATGGATTAGGTTTACCCATATTCTTATAGTGGATCAAGGACATAAAATTTATCCACATAATTAAATCATTATATATATATATGTTTACATAATGAATTTGAGTTATATATAGCTCTCAACTATCTCATAATGAGATCATACATACATGTTTAACAAGATCTCAAATATTCATATGATAACCCATGAAATGAAAAGGGTCTTATAAATCTGTAACCATACCATAACCTATGGAAGAAGAGATATTCATAAAAATAATTTCATGAAAGCATCACCCGTGAAATGAAGTAGGTTTTCTAAGAATATAACCCATCAAAGAGAAATTAGTTTCCTTAATATATAACCTGCGAAATGGAAATGGGTTTCAAACAATCAACATACAAACCATTCAGAGAAATAATATGAATGGAACTTTTGGGTAATTTCTGTTCAAATACATGATTAACCACAATACATCTTGTCACAAGTGGGAAATAATTGGTAAAGATATTTTAAAAACATATCATGAGGAAATTATCCATTCATATTTCAAATTATATTTTATGGAACATGAAGTGCCCAGATCAGTGTTAATCACTGAGAGGGGGAGGGGGTGAATCAGTGATCCCTTAAAACTTTTTACTAATTGATTCTTAATCAATTAAACCTCCATGGCTGGTTAAAGCCTCGATCCACTCTTCTTGTATCTCTCAGCCTTTCCTCGAGTAATGCAGTAAATGTAAAGGCACATGACACAAGGATTTACAAGGTTTAGCACCAAAGGCCTACGTCCTTGGCATGTTGGTTATACACCCCAACATGGTTTCTCCATTATAATCGGTTAGTATTACAATGGTCGATACAGCATCCCACTGTATCTCTCCTGAGTCCCACAGGAGGGTCTTTATACTGCGTCCCACAGTGTTACCAAAGTCCCACTGGCCTGCTCCAGAATCCCACTGAAGACTTCTTCCGCCCTGAGTCTCACAGGGCGCTTCTCCTGGCTCCTCGAGTCACACGAGTAGCTCTTCTTCACTTTATGTTCTTCAAGTATCCTCAGCAGCCTGGGATAAAGACTGCTGGCCTTGCTTTGTACCTCTGATCTCTTGAGTTGATCAGGTCTTCTCGTCTTGCTCAGGATTTATCTCCTTCTTCTCAGGATGACCTGGCTTCTCTCCAACTACTGAATACTCAGACAACTGATATCTTTAACTTCAGTCTGGTCCAGTCTCACAGCAATTCAACTTCATGCACTTAATGCATGGAAACTCTGATTCTTCAAGATCTTCTGGTCTTGGACTCCTCAAATGCACACAAGCAGATTCAGACTTGTTCATGTGTGCACGTGCATGCATGCAAGCATGCACTCCCCTTCTCTTGGTGCAATAAACCCACTAAGGGTGTAGTCAATTTTAATCACACACCTTCTCCACAATCGTCACACACTATATTCAATTTTCTTACACACTTGAATGTGTGTTATACTTTAGTGTGGATTTCCTCCCTTTTCTTCTTCTATGTGTATACACACTTCTTAGTGCACACACCTAGGTTCGGCCCACTTCTTGTTTTGTTTGCACACATATTTTCTCAATTACTTTGCAAACACAAGGTGCAAGCCTTGTTCCACTTCTTTCACACACATGTCCTTCCTTTATTCTTGCACACAAGGCACAAATGCTCGGGTCTTCTTCGGTGCATACACAAGTCTTGGCCTCAGGTCTTCTCCTGCCTCAAAGGAGGCGCGCAAGTCCTCAAGGTGCAAGTCAGGTGGCACACAAGGGTCAAACGTCCTCTTCTCCTTTTCTTCATACGCACAAGTGCACAAGGCACAAACGGCGCACAAACTCCTCGGGTGCAAGGCACCTCAACCACGGGGCGCACAAGTGCTACTGCCCCGGGTTCTTCCTGCTGCGCAAAGGGAAGGCACGCAGGGGTCTCCTCCTCCTCCTTCTTCTTGTCGCGCAAAGAGGTAGCGCGCAAGGGACTCAGCCACGCAAGTGGTATTTGCGTGGTGGCTTCAAAACTTTGCGAGGCACATATGGCACTCACGGGACATCGAGTTTTCAACAGATCAGCAAACTCAATGAGAGCCTCGAGCTCTCCTTATATAGGCAGAGGGATGCCTCTGTCCATCCGCGTGATAAATCTCGAATCACCGAAGATTTCGGATCTTCAAGATTTTCTCCAAATCTTGTTTTCCTTCGCTGTTTCATCGCGGGTTTCCTATTTATTTTCCTCCTTCACGTGCATGCATTTTCGAACGAATGCATGGCCTCTTTAATACTTGTCTATGCATACCACGAACACACGTGGCCTCGGCACCTTTGGTTTGCATCGGCCGAACTTCGAATTCTTTCTCGATGCATGCATGCAACATTTTAATGCATGCATGAGTTCGTTATGGCCTAACTATCACAAAGGAGGTCTCGATTTTCTCGGAGGTGGCTGGGAACTCAAAAACTGTCGTCGGGATGCCTCTGGTTCGAACGGAGCTCACGGGGAGGCCTCGGCATGGCTCGAGCAAGGAGACGCACTGGGAGCCATTGGATCGGGCGATTGAAAGACATCGGACGGCCGTGATATGATCATCGCGTGCGGGATGCGATGAGCGGTCCAGATCTGGCGCGTGATCGATCGAGCGACCAGGATTCGCTCCGCGGAAAAATCCCGCGTCCCACATCGAAACGGATCCCGGTTTTTCTGCGGTTTATCAACCTCGCGCTGCCGGCTTTCCTTCAGTTGCACTTCTCCCCTCCCGGTGCCGCCCCACACCGGGTTCTCTCTGTGGGCGCGCTCTTGCGCCCACCCCTGCCACTCGGGCGCGCGCTATGCGCCCTCTATGCACGCTGACACTCTTGGGGGCGCGCTCCTACGCCCCTGCCGCGCTCCTTCGGGCGTGCCCCAGGCGCCCATGCGGTGTCTTAGGTGCGCCCTGCCGCCCTGGCTCGCCCCACGGGTTCCCCCATGGGCGTGGTGCCCTAGCGCCCATGCCTTGGGGATTGAACCCTCAAGGTGCCTTGGCTGGCCATATTTTTTGGTAAAGGATAGAGAGTAATTTGTATAAAAACAAAGTAACCACATACATAATGTGAAATGCCAAATGCCACTTCAAGTCATCTTCCTCTTCATTTACTCTTCTTTATTTATTCTTCTTCATTAGAATTCCTCCAATTATCTTCAACATTTATTCATCACTTAGGAATGGAATTCCCTAAGGTTCATCATCAACCAAGCTCCTGAATCACATAGATCTTCAATGTTCTTCATTGATCCAATTAGAGATCAAGTTAGATCATCTTCACATTCACATGCACTAAGTGTTAGTGCAAGGACTTCTTCAATACACTTCATCCACTTAGTGATTGTGGATGGATCACTTCATCACATCATGCATTGTCAATACAATGCATGGTCTTCAAACATTGTTGTGACATTGTATCCAATTGATACAAGTTCATGGAACTTTAAGAATAGCTCAACAATCGTCTGATTTAATGATGCTCCATCATCATTCATTCATCAAGTGTTGTCACTTAGTATCACCTTGATACCAGTATTGAAACATTAAGATCAGTTCTACAATCGTCTGATATACATAGAGAATGTTTCAACCACAACATCCTATGTCACTTAGTGAATCTCCTAAGTGACATGCATCTTAGTACCATGGCCATTCTCCATTCATCACCATCACCATCACATCCTTTGTCATTCACATATTGAAACGCCTTGACATCCATCCATTCATTCCTTGACAACAACATACCTCATTGACAACAAATGCAACACAGTGCACTTCAATCTCCCCCTTTGTATTTGTTGTCAATACACTTCTTCAGCACATATGAATGGGTCAATATGTGTGCCAATATTTCTCCCCCTTATTGGCAATCAAATGCAAAGGTGTGGTGTGGTTTTCTTCAAAAAAAATCACTTCCTCCCTTCGAATACCATCTTCTTGAAAAGCACCAAGAGAGGGATGATGTCACATGTTCTCTTTAGCAAAGAACCTTTAGTAAATCATCTATAAGTCTACTTGGGCTAACCCGATGTAGAAAACAAGATTGATATAACCAAGGAACTCAATGTTGTCCAAAATTCACTGTACATGTGAGATCATGCTTCAAGGGGTTTGAAATTTTTCAGATATAACAATGAATTGCTAAATCCTGCACATACTTCACAAAAATCATTAGAAAGTTCGGTGCAAAGATAAAGCTTCCCCTTTCAACCATTTGTCTTCAATCAATACTCCCCCTTAATTTTCATGATGAATACAATTAAGAAACAAGGGATGAAAGTATGATTGGAATACCTTCACTTTTCTCAAGATGATATTAAATCCCAAAATATCATCTTCTCCAGATTGGCTCCCCCTCAAGGGGTGCACTCCATTCTGTCCAAACCACTCTCCAAATGAGAATGATCATCATCTTCAATTCCCTGCAGTATTAGCACATGTAAATACAAGTGATTAGGGAATAAGATGGAAACTCCTTGGTTCACTAATGTGAACAACAAGGTTGAGAAGATTCCTTCAACCGAGATGTCCCATTTTCACCATTCTTCACACTTGCACATTTGATCTTTAATGATGTTTGTGCTGGTGTGGATCTCAACACATCTTCATGTGAAATCTTCTTCTTCCCTTTTGCCTTAGCAATTTCTAGAACTTCATCTTCAGCTCTCTGCAGATCTTTGGCAAGTTGCAACTGATTTGGCCATATGACTAAAAAATCGTTTGGAAGTGTGGCCTCAGTTCTGGAAGTTCCACATGGTTCTTTTGATGCTGTCAAGCTACCTTTCTTAGGAAACTTGTTTTCAATCAATCCCTTCTGCTTCTTCTGGATTGATTGTCTGTTTGAGTCCAGTCTGCCTCTATTGAATTTCATGGCATCTTTACAAAGATCCATGATATGTCCTTTATTTCCACATTAGAAGCATTTCTTCTTGGTGGTCCTTCTGGATGCATCACCCTTCTTGGATTTAGACTCCAAGGTCTTCTCTTCCTTTTTCAAAATCTTCTTGGGAGCATCTTCCAATTTCTTATGCTTGCTTCCGAAGGATTCTTTCTAAGCCAAGTTCTGTGATCTTTTCTTCTTTCCATCTTTGGATACAGTTGGAGATTGACATGTATCATTATTTTGACCACTTTTGCAACCATCCCAGATGTTGTCAAGAAATTCAAATCTGTTAGCAGTAAACAGATGTCTCTGGACCTGTGGATGTTGCTTATTTCCTTCTGGCTTGCTCCCCCTTGGCATGGGCTTCCTTTGTGCATTGACATTTAGTGGATTGTACCAACAATCCTTTGCACAGTGCCCATACTTATTACAACACCAACATTGACCCACAAATCTTGACTTCTTCAGTCCTGATTTTAGGGTACTTTTATGGAGCTGCTGTGTTGTTTCAGGAGAGCTCTGCTTCTTCATTTTCTTCATCCATACTTGTTTGGAATTATTTTTCCATCCTGCACTTTTTCTGGAAACACAATTAGAAGCATCAGTACAAGATGGTATGGATGGTACCTTCTTTCTAGAAGATGTTTCCCTTTTATTAGAGGATGTCTTTCTTTTAGAATCATCCTTCTCAAAGCTCACTTGAGTGGCAACATTTCTTCTTTTAGCTGAATGGGAGGATTCAGCTTTGGGTGATTGCAGATTTTTCAATATCACCTCTAGTTCTAAGTATTTCATGTTGAGGGAGTTCTTCTCATCCTCAACAGTTCTTAGCTTTCCTTCCCAATTCTCCACCAGTTGTTTCATCTGGTCTTCATGCACCTTCTTCAATTCTTGTAATGAATTGTCCAACTCCTTCACCAATTTGACTTTTTCTTCGAGTTGAGCATCTCTGACATTCATTGACACTTTGTGCCTCTTTTCCAGTGCATGGAAAACATCTCTGACCATTATTTTAAAGAAATATTTCTCAAAAAGGTTCCTTTGCAATTCTTCAGCAGTGTCTTCATATCTATCATTGCAAAGAGAAACTGTTTCATCCTTAGCCTTCACCAGCTTTCTGAGAGTGTTGGTTATGCCATCCCTTTTAGCCAATTGGACTTCCAGGGAATTGGCTTCATCTTCTAGCTGTAATTTTTCTTCTTGAAGATCAAGGAGGCCTGTAGCTATACACATTGCCACTTCATTAGGGACTGTCTTCTGAAGATATTTGATTACATTTAGAAGATCATTGTTTCTTCCATCATCATCACAGTTAGAGCAGGCTTCATCAGAAGAATGATAAAATGAATTGTCATCTGATGTGACTTTCACATTTCTTTCCATAGAAGGAGTTTCTCTGATTGCAACAACCTTCTTCCTCATCTTCTTTGCCTGTTTCTTCATTCTGTTTTTCAGAGTCTTGGCAGATATCTCCATTTGAGGTTGTTCTTTCATTTCCTCAAATCTGCACTCCATATAGACTCTCTTGGATCTTTTAGAGGTAACCTCCCTCTGATACCAATTGAAGTGCCCAGATCAGTGTGAATCACTGAGAGGGGGAGGGGGTGAATCAGTGATCCCTTAAAACTTTTTACTAATTGATTCTTAATCAATTAAACCTCTATGGCTGGTTAAAGCCTCGATCCACTCTTCTTGTATCTCTCAGCCTTTTCTTGAGTAATGCAGTAAATGTAAAGGCACATGACACAAGGATTTACAAGGTTCGGCACCAAAGGCCTACGTCCTTGCCATGTTGGTTATACACCCCAACATGGTTTCTCCATTATAATCGTTTAGTATTACAATGGTCGATACCGCATCCCACTGTATCTCTCCTGAGTCCCACAGGAGGGTCATTATACTGCGTCCCACAGTGTTACCAGAGTCCCACTGGCCTGCTCCAGAATCCCACTGAAGACTTCTTCCTCCCTGAGTCTCACAGGGGGCTTCTCCTGGATCCTCGAGTCACACGAGTAGCTCTTCTTCAATTTAAGTTCTTCAAGTATCCTCAGCAGCCTGGGATAAAGACTGCTGGCCTTTCTCTGTACCTCTGATTTCTTGAGTTGATCAGGTCTTCTCGTCTTGCTCAGGATTTATCTCCTTCTTCTCAGGATGACCTGGCTTCTCTCCAACTTCTGAATACTCAGACAACTGGTATCTTTAACTTCAGTCTGGTCCAGTCTCACAGCAATTCAACTTCATGCACTGAATGCATGGAAACTCTGATTCTTCAAGATCTTCTGGTCTTGGACTCCTCAAATGCACACAAGCAGATTCAGACTTGTTCACGTGTACACGTGCATGCATGCAAGCATGCACTCCCCTTCTCTTGGTGCAATAAACCCACTAAGGGTGTAGTCAATTTTAATCACACACCTTCTCCACAATCGTCACACACTATATTCAATTTGCTTACACACTTGAATGTGTGTTATACTTTAGTGTGGATGTCCTCCCTTTTCTTCTTCTAAGTGTATACACACTTCTTAGTGCACACACCTGGGTTCGGCCCACTTCTTCTTTTTTTTTCACACATATTTTCTCAATTACTTTGCAAACACAAGGTGCAAGCCTTGTTCCACTTCTTGCACACACTTGTCCATCCTTTATTCTTGCACACAAGGCACAAATTCTCGGGTCTTCTTCGGTGCATACACAATTCTTGGCCTCGGGTCTTCTCCTTCCTCAAAGGAGGCGCGCAAGTCCTCAAGGTGCAAGTCAGGTGGCACGCAAGGGTCAAACGGCCTCTTCTACTTTTCTTCAGACACACAAGTGCACAAGGCACAAACAGCGCGCAAACTCCTCGGGTGCAAGGCACCTCAACCACGGGGCGCACAAGTGCTACTGCCCCGGGTTCTTCCTGCCGCGCAAAGGGAAGGCACGCAGGGATCTCCTCCTCCTCCTTCTTCTTGTCGCGCAAAGAGGTAGCGCACAAGGGACTCAGCCACGCAAGTGGTATTTGCGCGGTGGCTTCAAAACTTCGCGAGGCACATACGGCACTCACGGGACATCGAGTTTTCAACAGATCAGCAAACTCAATGAGAGCCTCGAGCTCTCCTTATATAGGCAGAGGGATGCCTCTGTCCATCCGCGTGATAAATCTTGAATCACCGAAGATTTCGGAACTTCAATATTTTCTCCAAATCTTGTTTTCCGTCGCTGTTTCATCGCGGGTTTCCTATTTATTTTCCTCCTTCACATGCATGCATTTTCGAACGAATGCATGGCCTCTTTAATACTTGTCTATGCATACCACGAACACACGTGGCCTCGGCACCTTTGGTTTGCCTCGGCTGAACTTTGAATTCTTTCTCGATGCATGCATGCAACATTTTAATGCATTCATGAGTTCTTTATGGCCTAACGATCACAAAGGAGGTCTCGGTTTGCTCAGAGGTGGCCGGTAACTCAAAAACTGTCGTCGGGATGCCTCTGGTTCGAACGGAGCTCACGGGGAGGCCGCGGCATGGCTCGAGCAAGGAGACGCACTGGGAGCCATTGGATCGGGCGATTGAAAGACATCGGACGGCCATGATATGATCATCGCATGCAGGATGCGATGAGCGGTCCAGATTTGGCGCGCGATCGATCGAGCGGCCAGGATTCGCTCCGCGGAAAAATCCCGCGTCCCACATCGAAACGGATCCCGGTTTTTCTGCGGTTTATCACCCTCACGCTGCCGGCTTCCCTTCAGTTGCACTTCTCCCCTCCCGGTGCCTCCCCGCACCGGGTTCTCTCTGCGGGCGCGCTCTTGCGCCCACCCCTTCCACTCGGGCGCGCGCTATGTGCCCTCTATGCACGCTGACACTCTTGGGGGCGCGCTCCAACGCCCCTGCCGCGCTCCTTCGGGCGTGCCCCAGGCGCCCATGTGGTGTCTTAGGTGCGCCCTGCCGCCCTGGCTCGCCCCACGGGTTCCCCCATGGGCGTGGTGCCCTAGCGCCCATGCCTTGGGGTTGAACCCTCAAGGTGCCTTGGCTGGCCATATTTTTTGGCAAAGGATAGAGAGTACTTTGTATAAAAACAAAGTAACCACATACATAATGTGAAATGCCAAATGCCACTTCAAGCCATCTTCCTCTTCATTTACTCTTCTTTATTTCTTCTTCTTCATTAGAATTCCTCCAATTCTCTTCAACATTTATTCATCACTTAGGAATGGAATTCCCGAAGGTTCTTCATCAACTGAGCTCCTGAATCACATAGATCTTCAATGTTCTTCATTGATCCAATTAGAGATCAAGTTGGATCATCTTCACATTCACATGCACTAAGTGTTAGTGCAAGGACATCTTCAATACAATTCATCCACTTAGTGATTGTGGATGGATCACTTCATCACATCATGAATTGTCAATACAATGCATGGTCTTCAAACATTGTTGTGACATTGTATCCAATTGATACAAGTTCTTGGAAATTTAAGAACAGCTCAACAATTGTCTGATTTAATGATGCTCCATCATCATTCATTCTTCAAGTTTTGTCACTTAGTATCACCTTGATACCAGTATTGAAACATTAAGATCAGTTATACAATCGTCTGATATACATAGAGAATGTTTCAACCAAAACATCCTATGTCACTTAGTGAATCTCCTAAGTGACATGCATCTTAGTACCATGGCCATTCTCCATTCATCACCATCACCATCACATCCATTGTCATTCACATATTGAAACGCCTTGACATCCATCCATTCATTCCTTGACAACAACATACCTCATTGACAACAAATGCAACACAGTGCACTTCAAAACATAAAACCTTATTGAATGGATTTCTACAGAAATTGTAGAGACCCAAAGCTTTATGTACATGTACTTTACATTACTTTTTTGTAATACTTAATACATAACAAAAATAGACACACAAGAACCGTAATAGTTTAGTGTCTTTGGAAACTCGGAAAATAATCTTCTAATCGTGGTGAAATATCTTCAACATCTCCCATAAAGATCTTCCACTTTTTGTTTTCATACATAAAACCTTTCGTTAAATCCTATGGAAAAGAAAACAAATAAAGGGTGAGCTCAAATACTCAGTAAGGGTAAGCATAGAGAACATAAAACAATCCATAAGCATTTGAATGCAAAAACTTGACCATAAAATCTAAACATTAAAATCATGAGCAATGACATAAATATTGGAATTAAAAAAGGTATAGATCATAATGGAATTTTAGTAATGATAAAATAGCATGGTAAAAAAACATGTAATTGTGGAATCCAATAAGCATATGTTATGATTTCCATAGTAGCCAAGGCATTGCTGCAAAGACCATCTTAGTGGACAAAGTCCCATTTTGAATCGAGTTCACTCCTCGTTCTAGTCCTATAACACTGGACCAGATTAACATACAATTATAGCCATGTCTATCTCATGAAATATAAATCATTAACCAATTAATTTTAGGGAGATATAGGTCCCACTCATCTCATAATGAAATACATTTTACTTGTGCCACAAAATAAACTTAAAACATTCATTATAACCCAAACAATAAAATGGGTTTCATAAACATCATCCCATCATTACATAATCCATATAAATAAAATGGATATAATTTCATAATAAGAAAAATTAAACCATGTATATAATAGAGAAATTATACTTGAAGGATACACATATGAAATAATGTCATCTTAGATGGAAAATAGTTTTGATAAAACACTTGAAATGAATTCTTGAGGGAAATATCCTTTCTTCTTCAAAATAATTTCTTTTCACAAAATTCCACGCAATTTTAAAAGAAAATTATTTTTTTGAAAATAGTCATGAAATATTGAAGAGTAAGAATAATAAAAATGAGGTGTTATGAAACTGTAAAAATCAGTTCACTCTATATAAGTTAAAGATAACATTCTTCTCGTACTTTTTTCAGAAAAGTCAAAAAGTACCTCGTATGGTAAAAAAAGAATGATTCCTTCCATACAATGTGGTAAAAGAAGAAAAAGGTAAGAATGACTTTAATTATACATGGAAGAAAAGTAATCATTTTATGAAAACATTTTGAGAAAATATGGACATGGATAATAAACATAACCCCTGTAAATACTTACGAATAATCAATCTCAGATAAGAATGAGATTTGAATAATTATCCATTACCTTATGTCCGATATGCTTCGTATGTATCATAACCTCTTGTATAATGATTTAAATAAGGACATTGAATTATTACAGAATCATATTCATTGTTATTATATCATATATGGTTCACTTATATATCTATATTACCCGTTCATTTGACAATTCCATGTTGAAGTAGCGTTTTGGGTAAAATTGTTTCATTTATCGTACATGTTTGGACTTGTTTTTCTTGATATTATTATTAAATATATCCTACTTTAATTACTTCCAGAATGTAAAAAATGATTTATATATCATATATATTCAGTATATATATATATATAATAGATAGATAAATGAAATGAAACACACTGTTCATGGATACGGTAGGTCGTACGTAAGCATGAACGTTGTTTCCATTCTTTATTGATTTGAATGGAAGTAAGTTGATGACATATATAAGAATATTTATATACACATAATTACAGTAGATTCAGTATGTCATATATTTCATTATTATTCATTATATATACTTTATAATCATTCTTGAATGGTTAATCATGGAAAATGAATCTCCTCGCATTCGTGGAGACGGTAGTCCGTACGTACGCACGAGGGATGATATCATTCTCATGATCGAATAATTGTATTGAAGTCTATTTATAAAATTAAGGAATTAATATCAATTTAAAATAACCATATATAGTTATTTATTTACACCATTATACCCATCCATGTAAGGTGGTGGTGGAAAAACTGATTACACCACGGCGTGGAGACGGTATTTCGTACGTACGCACACGTGGTGATTTCGTTTTCCGTAGGATGGATAGAAGGTGAATTAGGGTTGTTTCATATTAATAATAACTTATTATTATACGAGTGATATTGATGTTATTACTTTATAATGAAATAACTAAATATGAAGAAGTTGAAGAAGAATGAAATTTGAGAGAATCAAAAGAAGGGCTTACCTCTTCTTCGATGCACCTCCTTTAAGACTTCTCTTAAGGAAGTAGAGTTGGACTTTAATGAAAACCAGAACCTACAGAATGTTTCTAGGTAAGCGGGGAAGTGAAATGATCAGGGGTTGGATGAGATTCAAGGCTCAAAATGGTGTGAAGAGAAGAGGGAAGGGGTGTCCTTTTTATAAGGGAGGAGAGGGACTCCTTTGGAAAAACATAAAATATTATTTCATAATAACGTCATATTCGGTTTATAATAGCTCCAAATTGATTTATTTAGAAACTAAAGTGGGGATGGGTAAAAATACTCTCAACCAATAGATTTTAGACAAGTTTAGGTTACAATTGTAAACTTATCATTTAGATTTAACTCTAAGTTAAATAATTTAACTTTTACCATGTCTTCTTGTTTCATTACACTATATGGTTAATAAACATACTATAACAAGCCAAACGAACCCCAAGTAGTTCATTATTAATATATATATATATCCTTATATAATTCATTTTTATGAACTGTAGATTTGTAAGAATAAAATAAAAATTAATAATATAATATTTGTTTTAAAAACTATTTTATTTCAATTTTGACACTATTTGGTAATTGATTTTTGTGAAAATTAGAAAATCATGATTAGTTCGATAAAAGTTAATTAAGTCAATACTAACATGTCATATTAACAATGAAAATTATTGTAATTCATAAAAAGTATAAAATTACATTTATTTGGGTATTTATAATATCAATTATTTTAATATTTCATTATTTAGGTAATTACGGTATCACCATTGTGTCATAAATAACATAAATTATTTAATGTCTAAAAATTATAAATAAAATACCATTAGGTACAAAATCTTTATTAGTGCTCTAATAAATATTTATAGTCAAATTTATCTTATGTATAACCCTATATTAAAAATGAATTACTTATTAAACATTGATTTTAACTATTTTAACCCTTCATTAAATAAATTAATAATAAATGTCCTAATATAATCCATTTGGACCTAAATGGTCAGATTTTATTTGTAAGGTTCTTTTTGGTCTAATTAAACTTATCCAAAAGAAGTAGGACATGTGTTATGGTATTAATAATATCATTTTTACCCTTAATTACATTATTTACATTTAACTGTGATAAATAAAAGTAAAATGTTACTATTCACAAAAAATTATTTTCATCTCATTGAACCACATTTTCATCCTTGATATCAACTGTGTCTCTTGGATTTTCAAAACTACACTCACAGAAGTGGTAAAATTTTGTTTTATGTGAATTTCCAAATTCTCCTTGGAGGTGGTTAAAAGACGGTGAAAAGTTCAATAAATGTTTTATATATCTGAAATTTTTATAAAATGACTCCAATGAATTACATTGAACTTATATAGGTTTTATTTATCAATTTTTACCTAAAATAAATTTAAATAAAATAAATATTTATTTAAATAAAAATTCAGTTTTTAAATAGTAACCTAGTGTTTTCACAAGTCATCAAAAAGTGAATGTTTTCAGAAAAATACCAAAAATTCACCCTAGGCTAATTTCAAAATTACGAATCTAAAAATGAAGTCCATTTAAAAAGTTAAAATTTGTAAAATTTTAAAAAGTGGGTATTACCATTCATAACAGCTAGTTTATATAACATATCGTTATTTAGTGAAACTTGGTATTGCGTACAACACACGCTATCGTGGTAGGTCGTGATTGCGTGTAATGAAATCCAAGCCATGGATTCATCTATTGAAATCTCCTTTTGGAGTAGAGTACAACACAAGACATCAATAAACTAAAAAAAGAATATTTTTCATAAAATCTCAGGGTGTTACATTCTACCCCCCTTAAAATGATTTTTTCCCTCAAAATTCGTCGGGGCCATAAATGGATTACTACTTGTGAGTTTTTTTAATATAAACCCACATCATAAAATGGAATACCAAAAATTATCTTCAAAAACTATTGTATGAAACATAACGGTTTCCCAAATTAACTAATCCCTGGGTTTCCACATAGGAGAACATAGGTGAAAATATGGATATGGAACAGAAATCTGACCATAATGTTCTGATGGAGTGTGGTAGAGAACATGGCTATGAAAAAGACAATAATAACAAAGACATAAATTTTTTATGATTTAAGGTATCATCTGATTCATCGGATATAATGGAATTAGGACAAAATTTTTGGTTTTCAAGATCATTTCTCTAATGTTGAATAAATTTCGAATCAAAAGAAATACTTATTTGATTTTGATACAATCTCACAGTTGTTTGTGCCTTGAATAATTTACACTTAATCTCTTAAAGAAATGAAGTTGAATTTTTCATTCATGAAGTGTTAGCAGATCATGTGATAGAATTATGGGTCATTCCATATGTCTCAAAAAAAGGTTATAAAAATTTATCAAATATACATATGTCCATCTATGGTGAGGTTAATCGTATATGATTCCAAAAATAGACTTATACTTCATATATCATAATGCATAATATAATAAAACTATTTTCTACTAACCAGGGACTTCCTGTAGGATAGTGGTAGGAAATAAAGGCATGTCGCACTTCGGTTGTGGGTTCGATTCCCACAGCCTTGTCCAACGTGGCGAGTTGTCGCCCATCCTGCAGGTTGTCCTTTTTCTAAAACTACTTTATTATAACATTCCATCCAAAATATCGAAAAATTTATAGCCATAAACAATAGTAACTTATGTCCAACATAATCCATTACAATATTTAAGTTTATCCAAAATACTGTCGTCTAATCTCATATTATAGTGAAAAATAATACATGAGAGTTCATATAACAAGCATGTGAATACCATCATTGATCCCCATATATCATAAGATATGACTTTTTGGTCACATTCCAAACATTCGTAGTCCTTAATCATGTATTCTCTTGAAAAATGAATACCCTTTGAACCTTAGTGAAAACATGAATGATGTAAAAAGTGAATTATTTCCACATACCAAAATCCCAAAAATTCTATATACTCAAACCATGATATCATTTAGTCCTTATATCAATCATGAACTCATTTCATATTTTCATTATACATTCATTATTCGCATATCATCTTTTTTCCAAAAATATTTCAATAACTTTTCATGGTTACGAGTACCATATAATTATTGAAAACCAATACATAGATATTCCAAAATTCCACAATACCATAAATGATATTCCATGATACTATTTTGAAATCCCATTACATAAACACCTAATCATTACACAACATCATTGTCATACTCAACATCACAAGTATTGATTGAATTAGACTTCCCTTTATCCTTTTCCATAAGAGGTTGCGCACGTTGATCATCATTAACCCGTGGATTAGGGCATTTATTAGAATAATGCCCCATTTCATTTCACTTGAAGCATTGAAGTGTTGGTGGAGCGTTCTCTGTAGTCATTTCTCTATTCACATCATTAGAAACCTATTTCCCATTACTTTGACAATAAACTACTCGATGACCTTCTTTTCCACACTTAAAACATTTTCTAGCACCTTTTATGAAAACTCCACCAAGATTCCTTCCACACTTTGAACATAAAGAATCATTCATCTTCTTTTCACCATTGTTCTGAGATTTCTCCTTGAATTCCATCTTTCGTTTCATGTCTAAACCATGAGATGGATATGTAACACCAAATTCCATTTCTACCATCATAGTACAATGCGCAATTTATTCATAGCTACTGAAGTCTATTATAGCTAATTCTCTTCGAAGACTTGGTTTTAAGCCACTGAAGAATCGATCAACTTTACATTCAGGTTGGATGATAAATCCAGATTCATACCTTCATGTCTTGTAAAATTCACATCATATATACCAACAGATTCATCATCCTTTTTCTTAAGCTCAAGGAACTCCTTTTCTGTCTTTGTTCGAAGAATACGAGGGAAGTAATTACTAAAAAACAAGTTCTTGAACTCATCCCATTCCATAGATTCAATTTCATCTTGGGGCCTTGTATTCTTAATTAGATTCCACCACTGGTCAGCTTCACCTTCTAAACGATAAACAACTAAAATGTCTTTTTCTTGTTCTGAACATCAAAGAATGGAAAATATCTTTTCAATGGTACTGATCCATTATTCAGCAACAAGTGGATCAGAAGACCCATTTAAAGACGGTGGATGTTTCCTCATGAAAGACTCAATAGAATATTGTTCCCTTCTCTGATCATTTGGAAATCTAGAATGATTCATAGCTTCTGTAAGTATAGAAATATTATTTTTCACTCCATCTCACATCACATCGGGTTGCTCAGGAGGACAATCATTGCATTTTCCATTACATTGATCAACACGGTTCCTTCGGGTTCTATCCATCGTCTAAAACCCAAAAATAACTGTGTGAGAGGCAAAAATCATGCAAGGAAAACAACATAATAAAGGGGGAGTACCTTCAATATCTAGCATCATAGGTTTAATTCTAATATCATTACCATAATTCTAGGACTATAACCTATACTTATACTTAACCTTAGGGACATCCCTAGACATTCCTTAGAAATATCACTAGGGATCTCACTAAAGTTTTTGCATCCTTGTTTCCAAAGGTTAACTAAACCTTTCCTCTAATAATAACTATAGAGACCCAATAAATGACTTACATAGACATTAAATTACTTTTTTGGAATACTTAATACATAACGAAAATCGACACACAAGGACCATAAAAGTTTCGTGTCTTTGGAAACTCGGAAAATAATCTTCTAATCGTGGTGAAAGATCTTCAACATCTCCCATAAAGATCTTACCCTTTCTGTTTTCATACATAATACCTTTCATTAAATCCTGGGGAAAAGAAAACATATAAAGGGTGAGCTCAAATTCTCAGTAATGGTATGCATAGAGAACATAAAACAATCTATAAGAATTTTAATGGAAAAACATGAACAGAAAATCTAAACATCAAAATCATGAGCATTGACATAAATCTTGGATGTACACAAGGCATAGTTCAGAAAGAAAATTAGTCATGATAAAATAACATGGTAATAAAACATGTAATTTTGGAATCCATTAAAAAAATGTTAAGATTTCTATAGTAGCCAAGGCATTGCTGCCAATACCATCTTAGTGGACAAATTCCCATTCTGAATCAAGTTTACTCCTCGTTCCAGTCCTGTAACACTGAACCATATTAAATTACCATTCCAGCCATGTCTATATCATGAGATATAAATAATTACCTAATTCATTGGAGGTAGAAATAGGTCCCACCCATCTCATAATGAAATCATTTTTACTTGTACCTCAAAATAAACTTAAAACATTAATTATAACGCATAGAATAAAATGGGTTTCATAAACATCATCACATCATAACAAAATCCATATAAATCAAATGGATATCATTTTATCATAAGAAAAGTGAAACCATGTAAATCATAGAGGCATTATACTTCAATGATACAATATGAAATAATGTCATCTTAGATGGAAAATGGTTTTGATAAAACAATTGAAATGAATTCTTGATGAAAATATCCTTTCTTCTTCAAAATCATTTTCTTTTCACAAAATTCCATGCAATTTTAAAAGAAATTTATTTTGATGAAAATAGTCATAAAATCATGTAGTGTATGATTCATGAAAATGAGGGATTATGAAACCGTAAAAATTTGTTCACTTCGTATAAGTTAAAAATAACATTCTTATCATACTTTTTTCTGAAAAGTGGAAAAGTACCTCATAATGTAATCAAAAGAAAGATTCCTTCCATATGATGTGGTAAAAGTTAAAAAAGGGTAAGAATGACTTTAAACATACATGTAAAAAAACTAAACATTTTATGAAAACATTTTGAGAACATATGGACATGGATAATAAACATAACCCCATTAAATACTTACGAATAAACAATATCGGATAAGAATTAGATTAGAAAAATTATCCCTTACCATATGTCTGATATGCTTCGTATGTATCCTAACCTCCTGTATAATGATTTAAATAATGACATTGACTTATTACAGAATCATATTCATTGTTATTATATCATATATGGTTCTCTTATGTATTTATATTACCCGTTCATTTGATAATTCCATGTTAAAGAAGCATTTTGGGTAAAATTGTTTCATTTATAGTACGTGTTTGGACTTGTTATTCTTGATATTATTATTACTTATATCCTGATTTAATTACTTAAAGAATGTATAAAATGATTTATATATCATATATATTCAGTATATATATATATATAATATATAGATAAATGAATTGAAACACACCGTTCATAGAGATGGCAGGCTGTACGTAAGCATGAACGTTGTTTTCCTTTCATTATTGACTTGAATGGAAGTAAGTTGATGACATATATATATATATATATATATATATAAACATAAATCCAGTAGCTTAAGTATTTCATATATTTCATTATTATTCATTATATATACATTATAATCATTCTTGAATGGTTAATCATGGAAAATGAATCTAATCGTACTTGTGGAGACGGTAGTCCATACGTACGCACGAGGGATGATATCATTCCCATGATCGAAGAGTTGTATTGATGTTTATTTATAATATTAAGTAATTAATATCACTTTAAAATAAACATATATAGTTATTTATTTACACCATTATACCCATCCATGTAAGGTGGTGGTGGAAAACTGATTACACCACGACGTGGAGAGGGTATTCTGTACGTACGCACATGTGGTGATTTTGTTTTACATAGGATGGATAGAAGGTGAAAAGGGGTTGTTTCATATTAATAAAAACTTATCAGTATACGAGTGATACTGAAGTAATTACTTTATAATGAAACAACTAAATAAGAAGAAGTTGAAGAAGAATGAAATTTGAGAGAATCAAAAGAAGAGATTACCTCTTCTTCGATGCACCTCCTTTAAGACTTCTCTTAAAGAAGTATAGTTGGTCTTTTGAAAAAATCATTAACCTCCAGAATGTTTCTAGGTAAGCGGAGAAGTGAAATGAGTAGGGGTTGGACGACCTTCAAGGCTCAAATGGGTGTGAAGAGAAGAGGGAAGGGGTGCCCTTTTTATAAGGGAGGAGAGGGGCTCCTTTGGAAAAACATAAAATATTATTTCATAATAACGTCATGGTTGGTTTATAATAGCTAAAAATTGATTTATTTCAAAGATAATGTAAGGATGGGTCTAAATACTCTCAACCAATATATTTTAGACAAGTTTAGTTTACAATTTTAACCTTATCATTAATATTTAACTCTAAGTTAAATAATTTAACTTTTACTGTGTCTTCTTGTTTCCTTACACTATATGGTTAATAAACATACTATAACAAGAAAAAATATCCCCAAGTGGTTCATTATTAATATATATATCATTATCTAAGTAATTTGGCCGAACTGTAGATTTTTAGGAATAAAATTACAACTAATAATATAATATTTGTTTTAAAAACTAGTTTATTTCAATTTTGACACTATTTGGTAATTGATTTTTGTGAAAATCATAACAGCATGATTAGTTCGAAAAAAGTATATTAAATCAATACTAACATGTCATATTAACCTAGAAGATTAGAGGAATTCATAAAAAGTCTCAAATTAAATTTATTTGGGTATTTATAATATGAATTATTTTATTATTTCATTATTTAGGTAATTACTGCATCCCCATTTACTCATAAATAACATAAATTATTTAATGCCTAAAAATTATAAATAAAATACCATTAAGTAGGAAACATTTTTATCTTTCTAATTAATATTTATTGTCGAATTTATCTAATGTATACCCTTATTTTAAAAATTAATTAGTCATTAAACATTGATTTTAACTATTTTAACACTTCTTTAAATAAATTAATAATAAATGTCCTAATCTAATCCATGTTGACCTAAATGGTATTATTTTATTTATAAAGTTGTTTTTGGTCGAATTACACTTATCCAATATAATTAGGACACATGTTAGGGTAATTATAATATCATTTTTCCCTTAATTACCATATTTACTTTTAATCGTGGTAAATAAAAGTAAAAAGATATTATTCACCAGAAATTATTTTCATCTCATTGAACCACATTTTAGTACTTGATATTAACTGTGTCTCTCAGATTTTTGAATTCCACTCATAGAAGTGGTAAAATTATGTTTTATGTGAATTTCCAAATCTTCCTAGGAGGTGGGTAAAAGACGGCTAAAAGTTCAATAAAAATTTTTTATATCTAAAATTATTATAAAATAACTCCAATGAATTACATTGAACATATATAGCTATTATGTATCAATTTTTACATAAAATAAATTTAAATAAAATAAATAAATATTTAAATAAAAAGTCAGTTTTTAAATAGTAACCCAGTGTTTTCACTATTCATCAAAAATTGAAAGTTTTCAGAAAAATACTGAAAATACACCCTAGGCTAATTTCGATATTCCGAATCCAAAAATGAAGTCCATTTTGAAAGATAAAATTTATAAAATTTTAAAAATTGGGTATTACTATTCATAACGGCTAGTTTATATAACATATTGTTGTTTAGTGAAACCCGGTATTACGTACAACACACGCTATCGTGGAAGGTCGCGATTGCGTGTAATGCAAGCCAAGTCAGGTATGTGTGTAGTGAAAGCTCATTTTTGTGTAGCATACAACACAAGACATCAATAAAATTAAAAAGAATAATTTTCATAAAATCTCAGGGTGTTACAGAAATAAACTTCAATAGTTATAAAATAATACTTGAAATAATTTGGTAAATATTTTCCTTTGAGAGAATTTTAAAAACATATAAAGAAATCATGAAACACTATGAAAATAAATTCCTAGAAAACACATTGGAAAAATATAAATAAAATTTTAAAATGATTTCAAAACAATTTCATTAAAATCACTTTGAAATCTAAAAATTATTGGTTGGAATATTTTTGAAATGCATTCCATTGAATGCTCTTTGATAAATTGTAATGAATGATTTTAATCATTTTGAAAACCATTTTACCAGAAAATAATTGAATAATATGAAAATAGTTTTGAAAAAATTTTATTTAGAAAATCATTTAAAACATATAAATAAATCATGAAAACCCTTTTAGAAAACATGGATTTGAAAGTACATTGATTTCCAACCGAAGAGAGAGATATAGTCAGACATCCTCAAAAACAGTTTCATCGTCATATTATGTACCAAAGAATAGTAAAATAGTAAAAATTATGGAACATAACATTAATAAATTGACTATAATAACATTCATGTGATTTATTGAGTTATGGATCATATGATTTATCAATGGATGAATAATTATAAACAATCTCGATAAATTATGAGAGTGTATCATTAATCTTTTAACACAAGGTAACATTTAATTATAATACCCAAGTATGAAAATGAAATTTAATGAAGAAGAAATATTATGAAAATAATTATTTTCAAAATATAAAATTCAAATGGAATTATATATACCTCAGAAATTAATATAGGTGAATGAATTGACACGTGCCTCCAAGAAGGAACATTAAGATAAAATTACTTTACAGATTTGGTATCTTTTGAAACATAAATCCCATGAATGAATGATCATAAAATGGATTTATAAATACCAATAATTTTATGTATACTAATCAAAGAATACATATATTGGAAATAATCCAACTACATATAAGAAATAAGTGGTGAGAATGTCTCTTGTCTAATGAAAAATAAAGCATAGATGACAAAACCCTTAATACTTGAGTATCTGTAGTATCATCAACCCCATGAGATAGTTACCTCATTTAAATATTTTAATATAATTATATAAAGTAAATTAATTATATTATGTATCATGGTGATGTATATGCACTACAAAAAGGAAGCTAGTGGTTAATATGGAATGTATATAACAAAAATAAAAAGTTAGATGAAATCCCCTTACCTTATGTCATGACTCTCTTGTTACTCATACAAAACACTAGTATAATAAATATAAGATTATTATAACTGTTATAAAGAACCATATTCATATATATTATTCCATATACATTTTTGTTATGACTTTATCTTACCCTCTAATTAAATATTCCATATTTTGGTTTTTCTTCGGAAAATATCATCTTGGCTCTTCGTACATTTTTTGATTTATTATTCTTGATCGCCCTGCTTAAATAAAGATATATTTATATAGAGAATGTAAAAATAGGAAAAAATAAAATATATATCCACTATATATATATTTATTTATTATAGTCTATAAAATATAGAAATAGGAAATTGAAAACACTGTTTAGAGATACAGTTGGCCAAATATATGCAAGGACATTATTTCCGTTTTATTATCGTATTAAAAGAGATAGAGTAAATAAGATATTTTTATATATATAATATCATTTAATTATCATTATTATTTTATATATATCAGAAAATTTTACCAAACATGTCATTAATATATTCTATATAGAGTGTGAATGAATCACATCACATTGAGGTGGCGGCAGTCCACACTTCTCCTAATTTAATTATTTTATTTAATAAAAATAGAAAACATGTCAGTTTTTTATTTAATAATTTAAAATTAATAAATAAATAATAATTATAATATTGTAATATATTTTCCATCATAATTCTCAACAATGAGAGGTGGTATTGGAAAAATTAACAACATCATTTTGTGAGGCTGTAGTTCACCGTACACATGTACGGTATGGTTGAAACACATTAGATGGATGTATTTGTGTGTGTGTATGCAGAAACCATTGAATATAAAAATATCATAATATTTTTTATTATTATGTTATTATATAATAATCTAATAATAAAAGGGTAGGGAGTGGATAATGAAAATAAATCAATAATGCTTAATGAAGGATGTTACAACTTATTCACGGGACTCCTTTTGGTCTGCAACAAAGGGATTCCTTGGAGGAATTTATCCCAATGTGAGGCATCTAGATTGATTATAGGTATTTTTATAATATATTTGGTATGATATTTATCAATCCAAATTAGCTTGAGATATGTGAGGATGTAAGAGGGGTGGTTGAATTTTTATATTGGAGGAGACGTGATATTTTTGTAAATTTTGGGAAAGGGAAATGCTCCAATGTTTTTTATATGGAAGGTGGAAATATATAATCCTAAAAAGTATATAAGAGAGAGTATTTTTATGAAATATCTTATGAAAATTGATATTTTAATAGTTTCAATGTAATTTTGGTTGTTACGTATAAGGTTAAATTTGTTGTTATGCTAAATTACCACGTAATTATTTTGATTAATTTTAATCATATTCGAAAATATTTTTTTTTCAGGAACATAGTTGAAAGTATTATAAATAAAATATTATTTATATTTTGAATATAGAATTAATTTTTTCATGATTCTAATCATATACATTGTAGAAGTTAATTAATAAATTAATCCCACTGACAAGACAACAATACAAGTTTTTATTGTAAAAATGTACACAAGTTTGTGAAAATTTTTATTAACAGTTTAAAAGATAAATTGATTAAAATAAACTAAATTGAATGAATTTCAACAAAAATAATAGAATTAAACATTAAATTCAACAAACATATCATTTATATTTATAAATAAATAAGGAAAAAATATACTTTGAATTAAAATTTTGTATATATGACTATTAATAAGAATTAAAATATCATATGAAATAAAAAAATTCACTCGAACAAAATGTATATGTTTGCCATTAAAAAATAAATTATATTTTGAAATATAAAATTTCTAAATGTTCTAAAATTTAGATTAAAAATTGGTTCTCCATTAAAAGGAGATTAAACATTTTTTATAATAATATAGTATTTTCATTTGTAATATTGGGTTTGTATCTAGATTAAGAATATCAAAGAAATATTATGTATGTAAAAATATTATATTGAATATATAATATCTATATTTAATTAAACTGATTCCAAAATGGTAAATATTTTAATTTACTAGTAAAAAATTCCCATTATGAGAATAAAATATGTTTTTATAATACCATTCTATTTATATTCAATTAGATATTATATTTATTTATAATTAATCTGTATTCAATTAATTCAACCATGTTTTTTTATATATGTAAATCCTATTCATAATTACTAAATAACAACTAGGATATATATTATTATATTAAATTATAATATTTTAATAATATAATTTATTTTTTCAGAAAAACTCAGTCTTGTGTAATATGAAAAGCATTGAGGAAATTCAGTCATGAAGGTAATATTATATAACCATGGTGTTTCATGTCAGGAAAAAAATAATCTTTATGTTATGTGTATTGAACAATTAACTTGGTGTTGAGTATAACTAAATATATGATTTTTACATTATAACAAAATACTTTTAGTATTGTTTGAAATTATAAATATCAAAAATATTAGATTTATTTGATGAAAAAGTTCAAAAAATCATAGGGTGTTAGATTATTCCGCCTTAAAATTAATTTCACCAAAGAATTTTGTTTGGTTATCAATGTTTCAATAATTGGAAGTTAAACCCATTGAGATTGAGATCATAAAAATGAATTTTAACATCCCAAACCGGGATGCCACCCAACAGACCTCCGAGCTCAGTTGGCTACATGGCCTTAAATACATATCCCCAAATACCAAAGGTTTCCAACTAATAGTGTGGGACTAGGTGTGAATTTTAGGAGATTATACCCTCATTATAATTGGGTTACACAAATGAATAAAATAATAACTCAATAGCAGAAGCAGTAAAACCATGAAGCAGAAACATATACCAGGAAATCGTTAGTATAAAAATCTTGAATCCATATTATATAATATATGATTCCATCATATAAATTTTGAATTTAAATCATTAGTAATATGTTTTGAATAAATAACATCAATTCACGAGGCTAGGAGTACTAATAAAAATCCCAATGTACAAAAGGATGAATGTATTCGTGCAGTACTGTAAGCCTCAACTTGGTCCCTTGCTCTCCTAATATTAAACAATATATCATGTACCTTTATGTGAGATCCTTCCATTATCAACACTTGTAACCATATAATTGTTTTGTGCCTAAATAAGGACCCAAATAGGATGTGATACCAATCCCAGTTGGAAAACACCCATGTTTTGTGCCCATTAGTCAGTTAATATATATAACTGTAAGTGTAAAATAGTGAAGCACTAAGATCAGAATTACTCAACATAATCTATCATGAAAGAACTACTTTTCATTTATTTTTCAATTACCCATTTAATTTATAGTTTAATTACATTTATTTTTATACATTTTTATATTCTTCTTAGGCCTAATTATCTATCGTAGAGCCGTATGCAACAAAAATGTCTCAAAAGTCCATCTAGGCATGCATAGGTAATGACCGAAATCAAGATTGTGCTTCACCTTGGAAGACGTATCATATACCATTCAATATCCAAATAACCCCAAGACCTTCATTCAAATTCCTACAGTGGAATTAGAATTTCACTACATGTGAGAATCCTCCATGAACCTACATGACCATCTCTGACGACCCTCATAATGGAACCTTGTATTACTGAATGTGTGGTATAAACAATCTCATTGAGCCCATCCTTGGTGGTCCTATTGGTACCCCAATTATCACTCATGAAATAAACCCCACCTATTGTGCCTATCCATGGAATTATATAAGGATCCATGATGTTCACATTATTTATATAGGCTGTGTGAGCCTATCGAGGGTGTTAATGGTTCAATCATAGCTTAATATTAATTAACAAACACATTGAGCACATCCAAGGAATTATAGAGAACCCAAGGTTAACACATGGGACAAAGGTACAATATACATATAATATAATTCTTGTAATTCTTATATGTTTTTGTGTTTCACTCTATTATATTTAATTTTTAACCAATATAGGATCATTTTACAAATTCATTAGACATGATAGGGTCAACACCAAAATCATCTAATATTTATTTTACTCATAAGGGTATCTTAATTAGAACCAACATAAAAGGCTTATCCTATCATTACCCATATGGAAAAAATTTATATCAGTATCCTATAATGTAATATATAGCATTACAAGGCATTAATATAACCTAACTCATGTTTCTAGGTTAATTGTTGGAGATAAATCGTCCAAAAATGCTTTATAAAGTATATGTATAAACATGTGTCAATGGGAAAAACAATCATCACCCAACCAAGACATAAATAAAAACTATCCAACAACATGGAAAATTCCATTTTAAATACCAATTCAATTTAAAACAAACTATAATTGGGATTCAAGGCATTCCAAAATGGTATCCTAGGACAAATATCCATAAAGTGTCAAAACAGGCTCTATCCCATGGGGTAGACCTTAATAAAGTTAAAAAAACTTAGACATGCTTTGAAAAACATATTTAATTACATAAATGAAAATTGGTAATTGTATGAATGACTCAAATACCAAGGAGACACCCATGGATTGTTTTACAACACTCCGAAATATATTCACAACACGACATTCAACTAGAATATTGAGACCACCTACCTTAGACCCGTTCTAGATAGCTCCTACATTACAAGGAACTTATTCACTATATTTTGGGGGAATTAAAATTAACTTATAAAAAATTTGATATTAGGGTAATTGAGCATGAACCCAAATTAAAAATTGATCAATAGAATAATATAATATGGTTAAAATGAAAATGGGGCATTGTGGGTGTGGATCCATGGAGATGAATGGCAGTCGAAATAGAAAAAGATCTAAGAAAGGATCTCGAAATAGATAATAGGCCCCAATGAGTCATTCCCTTGGTTCCCATCTGCTATGAAATTACGGAGGATAAGAAAATTTATGTAAGAAACATTTCGGGGTAAAAACGGACAATTTACCCAATATATAAGGGTTGCACGGATAAGGCACATGGTTTTTCTAACAGCGCCTGGTTTCACATGGTCTCTGCAAGATGCTTAGGGAGATCACATAGTTATACCTCATAATATGGCTAACCCTCCTATGACTGTGCAATACCATCTGTCTACAGTTTTCAGCTTTTTTAGACCTTCTACATGGTCGTGCCACTACTACAATATAGTTTCTTAAAACTATGCGGAAGCTACTACCCTCACTACCTCCTACCACATGGATAAATTATATATGTGGCCTCTCACACAAAAATTCTCTTAACCATGTAGTTGGCCCTATAATCTCAAAAATATGTATTTCGTGTTTCCAATGCCCTCTGAACACCCTCAAGCCTCCCATGACCTCAATGGGAATCCTCATTGGGTCATAATTAATCAAGTAAATATGAAATTTATAGAAAATTGATGATCTATACCTCAAAGTAAAATCAGTTCCATACATGAATAATAACATTTCTCAAAAAAATTATAGATTGAAACCTTATTATTATCCTAATTGACATGTAACTAGGTTTCTATATAGGATACAATTTTGGGAATGAACAAAGATGGAGTTAGAGTAAAATCTAAACTATTTATAAGTATTGATTTTTGTCATCAATCACAAAAAAGTGAATGATTAATGGAATTTTGATGGCTACATATTCATAAAACATAGTGATTTGAAAGAAAACTAGTTCAATAAAATTAATTTATTAGTGTAACAATTTTTGGAGTCATTTTTATAATGTTTTGTAATTATTTTATTGAACATGAATATAAGTAAATATACCTTTCTATTACTTACATGTAAAAATAATGACATACTTTATTTGTCCTTTGATCAATTTTTAATTCATCCATTACATCAAGAAATGGATATCCAAAAATTAACATTGAATTCTAAATAACTAATATAAACATATAATGGATCTTAAGGACCAAAAAATAAGTAAAGGAATAACTATTGGTCTCCAAAACTAATCTGATGCCAAATTGGTTATTACAATAATCTATAAACCTAATAAGTAACATTACTTGTTAGTCATTATTATTTATTCATCATATTGTTTAGATAAAAAATACACCTTAACCTAGAGACCTTATAGGACAATGGTAGGAATGAAACCATTATCATCAGTTAGACATCATTTCAAGAGCCACGTACGTATAAGATATGATGGGGTTCTACCAGATATACATGATGTCTTTTACTAAAATCACATTGATATAATTTACAGTAATAAATATGATGGACATTCTTCAAATAATATTAATCATTAAATAAAATTTTAAATTATTTTTTCAATATAATCACAATACATAAATACTTCATTTGATGTTTAGCAAAATCTTTCAATAAAATTATATTATTATATTCCTTCTGAAAGATGAAAATAAATAACATTAGATAAAAAGAAATGAAATCAGATTTACATTGATCCCAATATATATCCAAAATCACAACATTGTGGTTACATTCCAAACACTTGAATATTCAAATCGTATGTTATCTTGAAACATTTTAATAACACGAATCAACATAAATAATTTTAGAAAACATACATACATCCTTATTCAAAATATTTCGGGATATATTCCATAAATCCAATAAGTCTTAAACTTCATCCATGATAACATAGACTACATTTTTTTAAAACAGCTTTTTTAGTATTGAGGTAATATGTACCTTCTAATCTAGGTATTTATATAAAAAATATTTTTATCCAAACATCATTATACCAAAGTCTAGAATAGTTTAATTTTTACCTTCCCATAATCAAAATATAAATTTTCTATGAAAGCATTTTTCTTCCTCCCCAATACCATTCAATATATCCTTTTCAATACTTTATAGAAAACATATACTGAAAATAATGATATATTTTATGATTCTTATAAAATAATCTTGGAATTCTAAAAACATATAAAATTCGTTCATCCAACATTATTCTCAAAAACCTTACAAATATTCTCCATCATATTCTAAAATACCCTTTTCATAAAATATGTAATACGATTCATTTCATAAAATTTATATAAATAAATTTAATCATTATGGTAAACAATATTATTATAACAACACATAAAATTGATATATAGTTCATGGCCTCTACATCATGATCAAAAAATCTAATTCTTATAACACCTTTTGGATTATCTTCACGATACCTGCACACAGGACATCCATTTTAAAAAATCTAATACATTCTACATTTGAATCAGTCATTAGCTGTGAATACCATAGGGTGTCAAATATTCCCATCCATTGGTTTAACTAAACTTTCATTTTTTATTTGTTGTTACTTATATTGGTTCATTATTTCTACAGTCAAAACATATTCTTATTCCACTGATGCATTCCCTTGGCTTATTATTCCCAATTTCTCTACATTTAGAAAATTGAGTCTACATTCCTCTCTAGGCTCTATTACCTTAAATATCATGGATTTATTTCCTTCACTTATTTGGAAATCTTGTGAGATTTTTAATTTACAAATTATTAATCATTTTCATTAAAATAGATTATTTATAATTACAATATCCTTCAATGTAGTGATCATCCAATTTTTGCTCTCATTTTAATGTTTTCTGCCATATTCATCGTTATCCCTATTCCTTATGGTTTATTCTATTAAAGTAAACCAAAAATCATAGAGTAAGAATAAATCATCACAACAATGAACCACATAATCAATAAAATCTACATAATAGATTAATAAATTATGAAAAATTCATTAAGATATGAGACTATAGGATTATCTGAGCTTATTTATAGGTAAATTATTTTTAAATCCTTTATGATGGTCTGTAAAGTGTTTGTGAATCCCCAAAGAATATCCACAAAGAGTGATAAACCAAGTGCATAGTTAGGCTCGTTGTCGTGTATGAGGTTAGGATTGAGATAGGACTGATACACATTGTTAGATTTGTAACTTATATGTACAATTTTTTGATAACATCAAAAACTTGTAGTATCAAGGATTGTACGTATTTATAGGTATCCACTTTCTAAATATTTTACCAAAATTACTTGAACATTATTATACATTTCCTTATCCTTAGACTAATCCTTAGACATGTCCTTAGAGTTCCAAATAAGGTTTTATTTTTGTAGTTTAAAATGGATGACTAAACCCTTAATCTAATAAGAATTATAACATCCCAAACACAACATATATATAAATTACATAATTTTGGGAAATAATTAAAACATTGAAAAAATAAACATGACAATATCATATTAGTTTATTTTATTTGGAAACATGAAAACGTAAATATTGGACCATGATTAAGATATGTTATCTCCCATTAGGTTCTCCAAGGTAATCACCCCTTTTAGAAATATCATAAATTAAATATATATTAATAAAATAGGAAATGAATTAATAAAAGTGGAGAGAATATATGCTCTATAAGGGTAATCAATGGATACCTGTATGCATAAAAATGAGCATAATGGTAGGAAAATGTGATCATAAAATTAGATGTTCATACCCATCCTATCAAATATTAAAAACATGAAAATTTATAAATCATTGAAGTTCATTAGACGTACACCATAAGAGAAATAAGAAAATTATCAATGAAAAAATGAAATATTAACTAGAAATTGAATTGTGTAATACACATAAACACGTAATATCATTCCGTATAAGTATTGACCCTGAATTATAATAGTTCAAGGAACTTCATGAGGACTCTATCTACTGGGAGGGACATTTCATTTTCCTCATTCATAGTCAATTCCATGTAATTGATCTTGTTTCCCCATATTACTATAGTAGAATCGGTTCATCTATCTTCTTATACTGTATCAGATTTCCCTATATTCCAATCATCATGGGGACCACACATACTAAGCTGGTCACACAATAATCCCCAGTCATAATCATTTTCTTGGAAGGGAACCTGTTTCCCAAAATTCCCAATTTGGATCAAGCCCATCAACATGATTCCCATCATTATATCATGAGATATAAATCCATACTCAATGTATTGGAGGGAGATATAGGTCCCACCAATCTCATTATGATTTCATACATACATGTTGCAGAATAACACAAATAGTCACAGCATAACCCCTGAAATGAAATAGGTTTCATAAACATGTAATCATACCTTAACCTATGTAAAAATATGCAACTTTTATAATACTTTCATCATAGTATACCATATGATATGATCCGGTTTTCATAATCTTATAACTGCAAAATTATATTTTGTTTTCATAAACATATAACCCATGAAAGATAAATATGATTCATAACATCTATAAATAAACCATTCAGATAATTATATAAATTGATCATTTTTATTATTTCCCTAGAAATTAATTAGTGAAAAATAAATATTTCAAATTAGGAGGGAAATAATTTGGAATGATATTTTAAAAAGATTTCCTGAAAATTTTATCTTTTCTTCATTTAAAATTTATTTTTAAAATAAAAACCCTTTTAGAAATAATTTTCATGAAAATAAACCTGAATCTTATAATGGATGATGTGAAAAAAATTAAAAATGTTTCCATTTTTTGTATTATATTATGTTTTCTTAAAAAAACCATATAAAACACCATTAAAAAATAAAGAAAAAATTAAAATTATTTTAAAAATCATGATTTGAAGGAACACAAATTTTTGATTGAAGAGAGAGCTAAAGTCATAATTTCTTTAAAACAATTTATTAATGATATAATGTAAAAAAGTGTGGGATAATGGATCCAATACATTAATATGTCATTAATAATTATAGTAGAAGAATCATAATGTTATTTAATTAGATATGGATAATAATATTTCATTTAGAGTAGAATGTTTTTAAATAATATCGATAAATTAGGAAATCTTTTCAAAAAATTATTACTACATGGTTACATGGAATTTTAATCACCATTTAAGAAAATGAGATTACTTGAATCATAAATTATAATTAAAATAATTAGTTTAATGATTTAATAGTTAAAATGGATGTATATACACCTTGAAAAATAATATAGGTGTATAATATGGCTTGAGCCTCAAAGAATGAAAATTGATGAACAATTACTATACTGATTTCGTATCTATTGAAACCTAAACCCCCAAAAAGAAAAAAAATCAAACATATATTTAAATACCCAAAAATATTTTTATAATATTCAAGTAATAAATCAAAAGGATTTAAAAACACCGTATATAATAAATATGTGGTGAACATGGAACTTCTCTCTTGAAAGAAAAGTGGGATGAGAATACACTTACTACATGAGTAGATTTAGAATGACGATCCCCATGAGAGAATAACATCATTTAAAATTTTTATATAACTGAATAAAATATATTAATAAAAAAACATGTAATAGGAATGTATATATAGAACCAAAAATAATCAAGTGGTGAATATTTCATGTATCTCACCGAAATAAATAGAGAGATGAAATCACTTTATGTTATGTCATGAATATCATCGTACTCATACAAAAAAAACTTTGTTATAAATATATTACTATTATTAAAGTTTTAAATAATAATATTAATATATATAATAATGCATATGGTTATATTATGACTTTATATTACCTACTTATTAATAACTCCATGTGAAGGTTTCGCATCAGATAATATCCGCATTGTTTTTCCTATATGTTTTGACTTATTAGAAATGATCGTTTTACATGGATCATGATTTACATATTTAAATAATGTTAAAATGATATAAATATTTTATATATTCAGTAAATATAATTATATTATAATCTATAAAATATATAAAAATGAAATGGAATACATTGTACATGGTGACGAGAATCCATACGTATACATGCAAATAATTCCTGTTTAATTTTCAAATTGAAGAACATGAAGTAAATAAAATTAATGTATATATATAATATCATTAAACAATAATTTTTTTTATATTTATCTAAAACTTTCCTTAAACCAATATTTAATACACTCTATGTTGATTGTGAATGAAATGCATCACTTTTAGGAGACGGGAGCCCGAATTTCCCAAAATGAAATTATCATATTTACCCAAAATGTAAATAATGATGTTCTATTTTATAAAAATATTCAATAATAATAATAAAAACAAAAAAAATTATATAATAGAAAAGTAGGGTTCCCAACACAATTCCCAGCCTTTGGGAGGAGCTAAAGGAAAAAATGAACAATATCATTTCATGAGGTAATAAAATATCATAAAAAATAATGGTATGTTCATTATGCATTAGATGAAAGTGTCTTTATGTGTTGAGAAAAAAAATTTATAAACAAAATATTAGAATAATCAATATTTTTAGGTTATTATATAATTATTGAAATAATAAAATATGATTGGGGTGGAGAATGAAAATAAAACAATAGAGATTGAGGAAGGATGTTATCTATTATTTGGGTACCTCATTTTGGTTTGCACCATAGAGAATCCTTAAATTGTTTTATTCGGAATTTGAGGATTCGAGTTAATGGGAGATATATTAAAGAGAAATTTGTTTGTATATTGTTCTATGAAAATTTTCTTCAATGGTGTGATGAAGTTGGATGTTTTTATGTCTTTTTATAGTAGAGGAGGAGTGAAATTTTTGTAATTTTATGCATAAGAAATTCCACCCACATTTTTCGTAAGAATATTGGATCTAATAGTTTCAAAAATTAGATAAAAGATAGTATAAGGTTGGGAAATTTCCATACAATGTATTTTTCACAAGTTTATAGGTCATTATGGAAATTAGGTTTAAGCTTTAGTCCTGTATTATGCTAATTTTTCTCTTAATAATTGTGATTAATCTTAATCACATCAACTAATATATTTGGACAAAAACTATGTTTAAATTATTAGTCATTATAAATTATTCATATTAAAAATATACAGACAAAATTTTCCAAATTTTAATCCTAAAATTGGTATAATTTAATTAAAAAATTAATCCAACAGTTATGACGACAATATAGGTTTTTAATGTAATAATTTTCAAAATATTTCTTAGTTTTTAGATCTAATTTCAAATTTAAATTAATTACAATGAATTAAATTAGATTAATTAATTTCCTATTTAAATAATTTAACTTTCGAACCAATAAAAATATAAAGACATTTTATAAAAAATTTAGATGAAAAAGAAGTCTTAAATTTGAATTCTAAATTTATCAGTAGTCATCAAAGAATGAAACTTTATATAAAATTACCAGAAATTTACGCCATAAAATTTTTTATGTTCTCTTTTAAAAAAATAATTTTTTTTTTTGAAATTTAAAATTTATAAAAGATCCCTAATTTATATTTAATATATATTCTCCATTAAGTGGTTTTAAATCTCCTTCTATAAAAATATATGTTTTTTTGTATAATATTTGATTTCTTCTAATCTTATGTCTATAAAATTTATTTGATTAATGTAAAAATATTTTATTGATAATATATAATATATATTTCATTAATATGATTAACTAATAGAATTTAATTTAATTTATCAGGATAAAATTAATTTGTGAGTTGAAAATAAATTTTTATATAAACATTGACTTTATATTCAATTATTTATTATATCCATTTATAATTAATTTATAACTACTAAAGTAAAATATTTATCTTCATAATTTAGTTAATATTATTCTTATGTACTAACTTAGTTGTTTGGTTACGTATTATTATATTAAATTATTTTATTAACAAGATATTAATGTTTGTTAAAACTCAGTTGTGTGCCATATACAAGCCATTGATCCAAGTTCATCTTTCCTGTAATGTAACCTAACAGCAAAGTTCTTTATATAGAAATATAAAATTTAATTTTTATTTAGTTCACAGTTAACTTGGTTTTTTGTATCTTGTAATAAAAAACAATGTTCTTTAATGAAAATAACATTTTTAATGTTGCATAAAAATTCTAAATATAAAAAATGTAATAATAAATCAAATAAATAATTCATAAAACCACAGGGACGTACAATTATAATTGTATCCAAATTTTTATTTTTTTGGAATTTTATTTATCAATGTATTATTAACATTACATTAGATGAATTTTTTGTTATTTTGAAATCATATTTTATATCTTCATGTAGAAAATATATTAATTACCATAATAGGGAAATAACATTTAAAAACCCTATAATCATATATTATTTTGGGGATAATATTGTGATTTATTGAAAAACTAATATGATTAATTGAGTTATGATTCCTATTCATGGGGGTTGGATAAGTCATTTATTTTATTTCAAAAAACACAATATTAGGATTGACATATTTTTATGGAAAATGAAACATTTCTAATAATTTGAAAGATGATATTACTGGGGAAATTAAATATAATAATGTGTCTATATTTGGATATCCTTAGTTATTTTTATTATCAAGTGATAAAGAAAAATTAAAGGACACAATTTATTTAAAAGGGGGAGGGATGTAAGACTTAATGATTTTGTATTATATGTTTTTGTTAATTAAATAAATGCATGATTGAAAGATTCCCACAAGACACTAAAAAAAAATATAATATATGATAAAGAAATTATTAAGAAATTTATAGGAATAATAAATCCTATATAAATGAAAGGATATTATTCATGTATAATTACTTATATTTCGAGGATAAGAAATTATTATTATTTAAAATTAAAAAGGAGTATTCTCATTAAAATAATTATTTTTAATCTATTCTATATTTAATACACTAAATTAAATTATAATATTTTAAAATATTTTTATATATTTAATAATTTTAAATATTAATTAAATTGTGAATTGATATTAAATAATATAAATAACACATATAAACAACATTTTTCATTAAAATTATGTTTCCTTATATTTTATAATATATTTTAAAAAATAGACTTATAAATTATAAAATTAAAATATATTTTTCAATTTGATATATCAAAATTAGTTTCAGATGATTTTTTAGTTTTTTATAAAATTATTGAGTTTTTGAAAAATAGTGAATAATAACGATTTTCCAAATACAATCACTTTTTTCCCATCGAGATAGGAAAAGAATTATTTGAATTCTTGTAAACAAATTACTATATAAAATATAAATATTTATATATTAAATTTAAAAATAATATTTTTATGTTAAAAACCCATGCTTATCATTTTATAATAAAAAGTAAAATTTTAATTCAATAATTTTTTTAACAATGTAATTAAGAGGGGGAATTTTTTTTTTCTTATTTTGAAATCCAAATAAAAAGATTTTTTTAAATATAACCCAATGTATGCCATATAGACCAATAATGATAACAAATCATTCTTATTCATAAATATTAAACCCAAAAAGAATTTTTCAAAAATTCTTATTATACGTTATGTGTATTAATATAAAAAAATTATTTACTTTTCCTACGAAATATTATTTTGAAAAGTTGACTTCTTATTTACAACCATCATGTTTAAATTTTTTATAATTCCCTATTTAATGAATGCAAATTTTTTAGGTGATAATTATATGCGACATCTAGAAACCAATTATATAAAAAATGTGTTGTCAAAAGTGAAAATCATAAAAAACAAGATTATACTTGTGTGAAAATGTATTAACAAGGATTACCATATTTTAATCATTCCCACTCCATTAACTCCCACTATTATATCCAATTGAATTTTGTATAACGACATAGATTTTGGATTATTAAAATAATTCCCCTCAATTTCATTTTTATAATGATCCATCCACACCAAACTTGTTATCACAACCCATGCCACCATGATATTACCAAACACTTTCCAGAGGAATCCCCAAAAATTCTAATGAAATATTAGAGGCTTTGGTCTTCTATAATTTACTCCTGTTAAGTCGGTATTCTATTTTTGATAGGATATCATCAAAGGTAATAGGAGGTTGGAGAACATTGAGCTATGATTGAAAAAAGATATCGGTTAATCATATCAGTTATCTTCATTTCAATCATATAATATATATTATACATTTAATATTTTGTTTTGTGTATATAATTCCCGTATATTCCTTTCTATCATGATCATCATGAAATTCATGGTTGTTTAAAATCCAACACTTGTTATAACTTTCATGGTTTTATAAATCTAATGATAAATAATGTTTTAAGGGTTTAATATGGACTCAACTTCTTTTTTTGGAAATATTTTTTCTTAATTGGTTATACTTTTATAAAATATTCTCACCTATTCTATGACGATAGTTTTATTTAATTATTTCTTATTTTTAATGGATTTATTTTTGAAGGATTTATTTCTCCCTAAATGTTTTTATGTTAATAATAATTCATATCCACTTCAAATAAGATATTTTTCTTCCAGGTCTATAATTTCCCTTTCTTCAAATTTTCAAATTTATATATGGATACTCAGTTATGTATTATGTAAATTGACATTAATATTACCTTATCATTTTATGAACATATTTTTTATTACTCATTTTATGATGTATTATTTCAATAAATTTATTTTATAATATTAAAATAGTCATCCTTAGAATATAATCGATTTTTTATCCACTTTACATTTTATCAAGATAGTATATATCTCATTTTCAAGGATCCTATATAAAATGATAATTTAGTAAAAAATAAAATTTTCAAAATGTGTTCACTTATCCTTTTTATATTTTTCTAAGTTCAATTGTTGAATATTATTTTTAAATTAAATGTTTTAAAAAATTCACCAATCATTTTTTAAGCCATTATTTATTTTTCTTCTAATCATTTATTGAAGATTATTTTAAAATGTAACGTTATAATAAAATATCTTAACCATTATGCATTTTTTATATAATTTATCACTTCATTTTGTATATTTATTTATAAAATATTGATATTGAAAATAATTTTTTTTTATTTCTTCAACTGATACCTTTTTGAAAGTGATGAATACATTATTAATTTTTTAAAAATGTTATTATTTGTTTCAAAACTTTTATTGTTATTTTTTATTTGGCATTACTATTTAATTCAATGTTATTTATATCCTAAGGAGTTTTTGTTCAGTAATATCCATCAACGTTTCATTATGAAATATTCTTTTATGTGATTATGTTTTGGGTATCAAGCGATTAAATCGTTGATATAAATCTTGATGATACTACTTTGAATGATTGTGAATGCCATTTGTTTAATCCACTTTTTATATATGTTGAAATATTTAATTTATATGGTCCATAGTACACCTTACATATCACATTTCTTATTTTCCTTAGATACCATCCACCTTCATTATCTAGATGGACTATTATATTTTTGTTTCATTTTTTAATGAAATAAATCTAATTTCCATGTCATAACATAGTTATATAAATGTATTATTGGGAATATATAT
This sequence comes from Viscum album, assembly GCA_963277665.1. Taxonomy (NCBI): domain Eukaryota; kingdom Viridiplantae; phylum Streptophyta; class Magnoliopsida; order Santalales; family Viscaceae; genus Viscum; species Viscum album. The sequence continues at coordinate 1,462,774,499 of OY728125.1, read as the reverse complement.
ATATATTGTATTTTTAATTTAGTTATCTTTTGGCCCTATATATCTCTCCATTGAATTGGTTGATTTTTTATATCCAATGACATCAATTAGGATATTTTGGTAGTAACCCAATACCAGGAGTGTACATGGGTTGTTTGACCAATAGCATGTTGGTTCATGGGTTTGTATACCATGCTCAAGTGGGTAATATGGGTTTTATCTGAAGGGAAAGTGGGTAAAAGGGTTGTAACCCATGAATAATATGGTTCAAGGGTTTTAACCCCAATCTAAGAGGTTAAATGAATTTATATCCTTAGACATCGAGGGTACATAATTTGTCATACCAATCCCATTATGTGATGGAAATATGATAACGATGTTTGATTAATTATGTTATGGAAACCTATTTTATCACTTAGTTAATATGTTAATGATTTTATATAATTAATCTTGTTTACTGTCTCATTTTTCTATAATCACATGATATGATATTTATTTGATCATTTGAGACTACATGTCCCATTATTATGAGTTATCTACAACTTTTATTATTCATGTTCTTTTTGATAACTTATTTTTCACATGATCTAATATTATCATATGGATATAATCTGACTATTGATGATATATTTATGAGTTTTTTCATAATAACCATTTGAGATCATCCGATTATTATATATCCATTACCTATTTTATGAATATGTGTATAACATATGAGGAATATGGAAGGAAATAATGTGGCACTCATTTTTACAGATACATTCACCAGTATTGTAAATAGTTTTCTTATTTATCGGATCCTCAAAGATATTTAACCTTATATTCATTTAATTATATGACTATTGTGATATTTAATGTTCAACTTATGAAAATGATGTAAAATAATGATTGTTTTGTCCCATATTTTTTAAATAATATTTTTTAGCAATATACCTCGGAGTGTGGGTCTGGAGAACTATTCCAAAAGACTATATTCTATACGATATGGGTTTGTGACTAACACTAAGAGGATAAAAAAATATAAAACATTCATTACACTAATAAATCTAGTAAACAAAATAAAAAATAAAACAATATTATCTCTATAAAATTGATAAATGAAATCCCATCATCATTGTAATGCTATAAACAAAATAATATCTTTATGAGAACTAATAATGAAACTCCTATAATAGTGAAATGTCTATTGATCACCAAGAGGTAGTATTATCGAGCCCAATCATAACTCCCTTTACAAAAAAATATAATATTGTTTTGAGAAAAAAGTTTACTCATTATGATTCTACCCTAAATCAATCAGGAAAATATTGAAGAACTAGTGAAAAAACTCTATTAATAAATAGTTAATATTACTCCTTATCAATACAATGTAACTGAATTCCCAATCCTTACATATTATCAGTAACAAAAAACATGGAATTTGTAATTTAAGATAATTTCTTGAAGGTATTCAATAAGATATCCCACGTCAACTTCCCTATATAACAAGGTTATATCACACCATAAAACATACATCCTAATACAACCATCACCTAGATATCAAAATAAGGATAAATAATATAAACCAACATCTATAGACACATATCATTTATAGTAACCAAATAAATAGTAATCAATATCAAACCAACTATAACAGTATGTAATCATAAAGGACATCAACCACATTCCCTCACCCTAAAATGTACACCCCCACTATGAACCTATATAATAATTATACAACCATGGATAATCACATCCCATACTACATTTAGAAGAGAGAGCATGGAAGTTTGAGTAGCCACCCATTTATATAATCCCCATCATCGTCATTGTGGAAAGGTCATAAAACAAAAAACATTCTATAGGCTTTAACTACATTACCTAACATGGTTGGTGGATTATAACTAATAAATAATGTTTAATGCATATATAATAAAAGACTTACATAGACTAAGTAAATCTATATATCATATAAAATTATGATGACTTATATCACCAATTCACAACAACATCCCTTTAATATCTGACCACCACACTATAAAAATATGTCATCACTACAAAATAGTAACACTACACCCCAATAATATATCATTTATCTTCTCAGAATAAATTTCAATCAATCAATTATGAATAAATTTTTTTACGTAATGTGAATTTCAATGAGATTCACCTCATGAATTAAAATATTTAAACTTAAATTTCATGTTAATTATCATTTACCATATTTTCAATAAGGCTTACTGATAATTATAACTAAAAAGGATTTGTTGTCCATTTACATCTCAATTATTTCATTGACATTTAAATACTAGAAATAATGTCATTACCCCATAATGGCCGGTTTATAGAATTTATTATTGAAGATATAAATTCATCTCCACATATTAATTATTAAAATTTGTTTAATAGTTATTTTGATATATAATATAAAAAATTAATATAAATTTTTTCCAATTACACTTATAATAAAAAATCACTATTTTCCATTCCAAATTTTAAGTTATATTATTTTTGTTATAATTTATTTTTTTCACCTACTAGGTTATTATCAAGCATACAAAAATAGTCACATCAAACTCCTACCTCTAAATCCATAACAATATTCCACTACATTACCTCCATATATTTTATAATAATTACCACACTATCCATATAAGCACAATCAAGTAACACTACAAAAAACACTCCCTCACATCATTACCAAAAAAGACTTCAATAACCATTGAATATCACTATTTCAACAATAATACCTCATAAACATAGTAAAAAGCACTCTTTTTTCTACACCTTCATTATATAATGACCAATTTATGACCACCGAAATAATTATTTCATTATCTTTTTTTAATTATATATTCAGTTATAGAATGATTAATTAAAAACCCATAAAAAGAATATTATTAATATCATATTCAATATAATAATAAAACGAGATAATCATAATAAAAATAAAAATTAATCTAACACTACATTTGAATAATACTATTACAATAATACTGAAAATATAATAACAATAGGAGTAATAAACCCTTTAATATTCCGTTAGTCATAATTTTCATGATTTTTTTGTAAAACTAATTATGATTTACATTTTCTTTATTTCATTACCATTTTGAGTTTACTAAATTTATTAAACATGCCCTATTTTTATTATAATATCAAAATATATTGGTTTATGATCAGTACACCTTACGAAACATGTGATCAATATTATGGAAAAGTTTTAAAATATCTTTGATTCACTTCGAACATTCAAAATTATTTTTTCCATTTAGTTATTTTTATTAGGTTAATTCGAAAAATTTAATCAAAAAAATGCATGATAAATATATTTAACATATAATAGTCATGAGATATAGATAATTTTCTACCTAAAATATATATTCAATAGTACCTATGAAAAAATAAGATCAATGATGATAAAATACTTCCAAGATTCCAATAAAAATCATAATATTTTTTGATTCTTCAATATTAATAATAATTGTTTATACTATGAAAACAATATAATTATCATTTACACATCCTTTGATATGTAAAATAGCATGAATGATAGAATATAAATTGAAAATAGCACATTGGATTGTCATTGGATATAAAAAAAGTTCATGAGGGATAATATCTTAATCCAAATTCATAAGATCACTATTAGAGAAACCATGATAATATATGGATTGAAAAAGGTTGTATGAATGGAAGTGAAAACAATAATCCACCCAATTTTTCGTATTAAAATTATGGTACAAGAATATAATGTCATGATACAAAAACAGATGACATAACCCAATCCATACTCATGATTTGTTGTGCGATATCCCACTATCTCCTTCGTTAAAAAATTCAAATAACCATTAAAAATTGATACGATCAAGAAATATCGTTAAATAATTTAAACTTTTATACTTTATTTGTCAATCATCTAAAATTCATGGAGTCTTCATATTCCTCCTCTCCCAGCCTTGTTTATTTCCATGGAAAACCATGATACCGATACGGACCATCACATCACAACACTCATTTAATATTCAATTTATTCTATATTGTATAATATCATATTAAAAAAATATTAATTTATATGATACTACATATAAAAATATGAAATAATTTGATTTCCAACTGTTACGCCCTAAAATCTCTAAATATGATCATCTTATTTGATAGTGTGTGTGACATGCATCAACAAACATAGATAAAAATATATAGTCATGATAACTTAAGATATATTTAATATTTAAAAGAAAATAAATAAACTCTATTACCTTAAATTCACACAGTAGTGTGTTATCATGGATTACACATAACTACATGTTTTTTCAATTGATTTCACTACAGATAGGACTAGGTTTTACCGAATAATAATATACTACAAATATTATTATTTAATATGATTGTCATATCCCAGAAATAAAATTAGTGGTTATAAATTGGAATAATTAAATTAATAAAATATATGGTTGAGTTAATTGTATTAAAATTAATTATAAATTAATAAAAACCCAAGTTTATGATAAAGGAATTTATTTTATAAAAAATTATTTGTATGCACCAATGGAGTTTTATCCTTATTAATTCAATTAATTACTATTAGTGTGTGATATTAATGAAATTTATATATTACATATTCTATAGAATGTTCTAGAAATAATCCAAAAATTTTTACGGGTATAATATATGAACACATCCAATTTTACATATAAAGAAGCATTATTTTCTAAAGGCTATGTTACCGCATTTTAATGGTTCACTTGTTTTTAAACAATTTCATTTCACTTTTTAAAATTATATTTTAAATATTAAAAATTATTTTTTAATTAATACATTAAATATTATCCTTGAATGAATTATTGGTGTTTTTATGAAATGAATCATTTTTAATGAATAATAAAAAATGTAGGTTTCTAATTATGAATTGACTTTACATATAAATAAATTATAATGAAACATTATATTATAAATTCATTTGAAATAAAAATTAGATAAAATTTACATCTATTAGTTAAATAAATTTCATTATAATTATTTCTTCTTTTAATTTTGATATAATAACTTCATAAACATTAGAACATTTCAAATTCAAAAACACACATTCTCATCCATTCTTCCGAATTAACATTAAATTTCTTTATCACATATGTGGTTTTAATTAAAAAATTTATTCCATATTTTTAATAATAATAACTTATGGTTTCAAATGATTTCACCTTAATTTTTCCCTTTTTTAAAGAATGTTAATACGAATTACAATAAATAACAGAAAAATATGATTAATAACGGAAAAAAACTAATCTAAAGTTCAAAATTACCTATATATTCATACAACAACTACTAAATGGAAATATTTTGAATCTTATGAATGTAGGATCAAATTTTTGAGTTATTAAGACTGTTTTTCATCAATGTGAATCATATAATAATCTATATTAATAGAATGAAAAAAAAAGATAATTTTCTTTATTTTAATATATATAATTCTTTGGGAATGTGAGTAAAACTACATAAGTTTGATTGTAAAAATTATTTCAAATATAAATATATTTTTTAAATCATAATAATTTTTTTCCATTTTATAGATTATTTTATTTCTATTTCTAAATAAATAACAGTTCATTAATATTTTGTTATCTAATAACTAAAATAAATGATACTCAAAATATTAAAAATTAACTAAATTAAATGAATTATTTTCATAAATTAATTTCTATGAAGGAGATAAAATTTTACAGTTATTTGAAATTAACATATTCATTATAATTAACTATCATGATATTTTTAAATTCAAAATAATTTAATAATTTTAAAATTGATTTCAATGTTATTTTATGATAAATTATTTTCATTAAGTCATAAAATATTACTAACAGTAATATATTTATACATAATATATGTAATCATTAATAAATATATAATATTTTCTTTTATTGGAAAATTTTAAATTTCATACAGAAAATATTTATTCCAAAATAGAAATAACTTTATTAGCACAATTAGGGTCAAAGTAGTTTTTATATGTTACATGTACTCCTATTACAGTTAATTTCCAATACCCATGGGATTTTTATTTTAAAAATATACAAAATATATTGAAAAAATGGGTTAATGTTTTGAAATATTTCTCACTTTAATTAATTCTTAATGAATAAATTACCTAGAATATAAACTATTTACTTTAATAAAACGTTAAATGGTAAAAGTAGGAAAACATAGATGTTAGAGAACACCGTGAGAAACATATGTTTATTATTGTGTGGTGGAGGTTTGTATCAACCCAAATTATCCTAAAATATTTAATTTTATTATTTTTGGAGAATATGAGGTTATGGAGTACTCCCAATACTGAATACTTTTTTCTACTTACAAGAATTCCACTCGACATCATCTATAAAAAGTAACCCATTCCCCAAATCATTAACACACATCAAGCTATTTGGATAAACCAATATCAACTAAAATCACTACCAAAATAATTTATCTAAATCATTTAATCCATATATTTTATATAAATCAAACAATTAGTGGTTCTATTAAAAACTAATGTGGAAACATAAAGAAGAGGTTATTTCTTCTAAAAGCATTTTTATGTTATTTTCTTCTCCACCCCTTAATTTATTTTCAAATAGGGATTATAGATAATCATAAGTATATTCAATATATTGAGCTATTTTATGTTTTGGGTATTATTTAAAACATCACACACTTCCATCAAATGGGATACACAATCATCGTTCGTGTGTATGGAGGACAACCTCTTCGTGATCTAATGTAATTCAGTATTACGCTACCGACATTTATAAATGGAAATTTTTATGAATTTATAGTTTCTATATGATTTATATGATATGTATGAATTCTTAATACTTTAATAATTATTATATAACTAACACATTCATGATTTCTATTTTTTTGGAATATGACAACATCGTTTGTGTGTACGAAAGACTACTGCATTTTAAGGTGATGTGATTCGTTCACACATCACATGAAATTCCGTAAGGATGATTTTAATAAGAATATGTTATATATATAACATAAAATGATGATATAATGAAATATATATATATATATATATATCAATAACTTTTCATTCCTTCAATACGACTTGAAAATGGAAATTACATTCATGTGTATGTAAGGTCTACCATCTGCATGAATTGTGTATTTCATTTCCTATAAAAAAATCAGGATTAATATACATAAATATTTACACAATAAATATAAGATACTTATATCATAGTTTCAATTCTTGGGATCATAAAGCCGTTATCTATGTAAGATGAAAAAACAAGTAAAAACATACTCGAAAAACAAGGTAATTAACACTAGAAACAATCATAATAACAAATTATTATTAACAAAAGTATTATAAGATTGTATAAAAGTTTAAAATATTCCATTATAATTGTTAATATAGTTCATAAATACATTAATAAAATTTTTAAAACTATTTTACATGATGTTAATATATATTCAATGAAAGTGGAGCGTAAGTTATAGGATTTCATATCAATTTACATTACATTGTGACTTATTTATTTTTTTGGTGAAATATAAGTCATTTACCAAGAAAAATGATATTTTATGAACAATGAGACACATGGTTACATGAGTCTAATGATATAAATTTTATACTAGATTGTCAAAAAAAAGTGAATGAGATAATCAGGAATCTGATCGGATCACATATGGTTATTTCCACTATTACCATTGTGGAAATGGATATATACACAAGAATTAGTCTACCTATAGACTTGAATGAAAATTTAGTCAATTTATGATATAAAATCAAATAAATTGATCCATATATTAGTCAAATTCAAGGAAATATGAGAAGATGTTTCCCAGAAGGCTTAAAAATGTTGGTGGATTCAAAGTATATCCAATGATTATTCCATAACTATTGTTTTTTTCTAAGAAATAAAGGTTAAATTAAAAATTTGTGATTCATATAATGAATCTAGACCATAGGAGATATATTTATATTCTATGAGAATCTTGTGATGATCCCTGAAGATATATCAATAATCTAATGGACCAAGATTACATCATAATGACCCATTTGTGTTAGCATAGATACAACCATCAAAAGGAAACTGCAAGAATAATTTAATTGTTCCAAAGGGAGGGGGGAAATTTATTTGAAACCAACTATCTATAGGGCATAAACAACAGGAAAATTATAGTCTTAAAATTACCTTTAGTATGTAATTACATCTCCTTCATCCACCAGCAGTTGAGCTAATGCGGCATGAAGCATGAAAGTGGAAAGATGATAGATCCACATATTACGTGGTGAAAACATGATGAAAATTACTTTCTCCATAGAAAAATAAAATAAGTTAGACAAATGGGGATAAAGAGAATGATTTATGTTGACATATAAAAATTCCCAAATATAGGTAGTCTAATTGAATTGAATTTTTAATAAACAATCATACCGTATCACACTAGTCAGGCAATCAAAAAGCATAAGAACATGTTATGTTGATATTCTTTTTTCTGGTAACATATTTCACATGAAGAGAAAACTCATATGAAAAAATTCACAAATACACTAGTAATTCCCTTTTTACAAACTTCCACATGACCATATACATGGAAGGTCTTATGAGACACATGTCTACCAATTCTATCTGTTGAATATTTACATCAGGACCAACGGAATTACTATTGAAGAGTTTATAGGTCAAGAGACAATTTACTATATATTCCCAATCCTTGAAATCTCCAATCAATTCTAATTTTTTGCTACATTCATTAGTTTTTTTAAGATCTTGTATAAAATCCATTTGATTTAATTGATCATTGTTTTATATCCGCAAATCCAATTTAGCGACATAATACTTGAGAGTTTCAACAAGATAAACTCCTTCCAAATTAGTTTTCAAAAAATTGAGAGATGATTCTCAGGATTCAAAACATATAACGTGCGAATAAATTTTAGGTAAATGGATTTAAAGGAAATATAAATATATTAACCAATAAAGTTATAATTCATAGTATCTTGATTGATCATAAATCATTCATGAATGAATATAAGGCATTAAAAATATCCACTTATGACCCTCCCTTTAAAAATATCTTGAAGATGTTTATTTAATCATTGAAGACCCTGAATTCCAATCCCCTGATATCATAGGGCATGCACTAAGCCTTCTAGGAGATTGTGGATAAACATATTTTCATGATTATTCCACTCATAATAATTTCTTTTCTAGAAGAATTGATAATTTTTTGAGACAATAAGGCCATTAATATACTTTGAAGGGATAGAAAATATGGAAATAAAAACATTACACCAAACAATCCCATCCAACCATTGATAGAGATTTCCCTTTCCAGGAAAAAAGTATCTTTTGGGTCTAGCTAATAATACCTGAAAAATAACAAGTATTATTTACCCCTAAATCATAAAAACTCAATGGTTTATGAAGGGAATAACACACTCTCTAATTTACAATTCTTTGATATAACGAATTTTCATAGAGACAAGAATGCCCTTACCTATGGAGATAATTAATAATTATAAAAGACCTCCTAGCCAGAGACAACTTCATAGTGGTAAAAGGATTTCATTATTTTTTGGGAAATTTTCTTTATACCATAGGGTGAAAATAATGATGTCATCCTCATAATGAATTTGGTTATATGATGAGATCCCTCTTTCTGAAAATATTGGATTTAATTTTCCTATTAGTATATATAATAGAGGTATGTTTGTGGGGAGAATAACATGAAATGGAAAAAATAACTATAGAAAGGGATTAACCTTGAATAAAACCCCCAAAAGGAATAATTGTATCCTTTATGGGAGACAATAATACTAAAAAAACATGGGAATACCCCAAAATTTGTTTAACCTAATTACTGAAGTCATTCTCAAAACCAAACATTATAATAATGCTAGAAGTTATTTACAGTCCATAATTTCAATAGATTTTTTTATTTCACTTTTTATCGAAATGTTTCATCCTCAGATTGGATTATGGATAAGGTTGAAAACATTCTAGGTAGTAATGAGGTAGTATTTATTTTTTCACAATTTAATGGATCCAAGCTAATTAAAAGAATCAATCTTAATTGATATAGGTACAAACTTGTTGGGAATTATTTTTTTATAATTTTATAATTGGTACTAACCCAATATCATCTATTAAGGACAATGTCAGGCAAACTCAATATCATAATATATCCATTGATTTTTCATATGGAATTATGAATGATCTATATATGGAAGGAATGATATATAAACTTCTTAATATTAAATATTCCATGGAAAGATATTAATTCAAATCCATGTTTCTAAAAGGGGGAGAAAAATATATAAGGTCTTAAATTCTATTTAAATAAATATAATGGTCTCCAATACATTATTCTGGCATAAAATCTTGATTATATTATAGATTATAGGGAGGACCTCTTCAATCATGATCTCTGGTTGAATACCCCTTTTCCTTCCCCCTACCTTTTTTCTATTAGATTTTAGAGGTCTTCTTCATTTCATATTAGATGTAGCAGAAACATGAAAAATATTACATGTATCATTGGTAAAAATAACATTATCTTAGATTTCTCACATTGTGTGTACCTTTCATTATTCTTCCTAGGGAATAAAAAACTTTTGGAACCAATTTGAGTGCTCTCCATGATGTGAGAATCCCCATAATTAGGTGAAACACCACTATGATCAAGATATTACATATCCATGAATGCCGTAATAAGTGTTCCATTACATTCATTGGGATTCCTTGTTGAATCCAATGAAATTCAGCTGATTGTAATTGGAATATAATCATGTTGAGTATAATCTCAGATGGGTTCTATAGATACAACTTCCCCTTAAAATAAATGTTAAAACTCCTTGATTTCTTGTGAAGTTTTAAATTCAACATCACTATCATCCACTTCCTTTTGTAATATCTCTACAATATCATATATTTCCTTTGGGATATCCAATGTTATAGAGACTTCATCCATGCATTAAATTACTCTCATATTAGTGTCCCCAGATCCCACCTAGTCGGTGATCAATGATTAGTAGAATACTTTCACCCCTAATATTTTTCGTATATGATGTCATATGAGATTTTATTCACATAAACCATTGAAGCAGAATATATTTCTTGTTTCCCATTAGGCTTCACATCCTTGGTAGACACCCCATTTCTCATTAATCAAACTTTTTGTTCTTTTAGTTTCTATATATCTCATTCTAGTCCCTTGCAATAGAAACATATTTCAACTTTCTTTGAATAACTATATAGTTGGAAACCATGTTTTGCAATTTTTTATTAACTTAAAAAAGGAGGTACACGTTCATACTCATCATTTCCATTAATATTATCTCATTATTCAAGTGATTTCAATACCATGTTTTCAGTTATTTATCTTTCCATGTTATTTCCACACTTCTGTATTAGGTTATTAATTAAATTTCATATCTGTTCAGATATTTACCTTGACATATGGATTATTCTCATTGATATGTTATTTATTCTATTATAACTAACCATTAATAGGATTTTGAGCTCATCCTTATTATTTTCTATTCCCCAAAAATCAATAAAGTTAACTACTGATTGAAATATATAGATATTCATTATGGATGAAATTTAATAATTAAATAAAAAACAATATTTTAGTTTGTGTATTAATATGTAACATAAGACTCATTTATGAATAATTTCTACCAAGACTGCTAATATGATCAATCTTTGAAATTATTTTCCTTGTAAATTAATCCAATGTAATGGTAATAGGCATAATCTCGGGGTTTTGAGGGTTGGCCACTCCAATTGTAATCATGGTAAATATATTATATATCTTAGGAATTAGATTTATGATTATATTAATCTAGGAACATAACCTTATGTTATAATTTTTTGATACATATAGAAGAAGATCCAAAAGAAACCATGTTTTTGATTATGATATTATCTATGGATATGTTTTTCCATTTAGGTTAATTTGTTAATTATTTTTAGGATTATAGATTTTGTTTTATAATAATATGATTTAATCCAGTGTATTTCATCATTTATAAATTGTTCCAATAAGAATGAATGTAACCCTCAGCAATGCAAGTTATATAATGAGTAAGAATGACCATGTCATTAATGGTATTAATAAAATATTTCGAAGAAAACTATTATTCAAAATGTTATAATTTCAAGAATACACAATCCCATGTTATATAGGGAGACAGAAATAGTTATCAAAAAATAATGGATTTAGGGGGAACCACGAGAAGAAGAAGGAAGTTGGAAATAATATGGCTAATGGGACAAAGGAAATTATGTATTTTCCAATATAAGGTAATTTTTGAATGAAACACCATGATACTCATTTAAAAAGATTGTATGATTTCTAAATTTATTGATAGTTAAGAAGGTCATTATTTTTATTAAAAGTGAATAAAAAATAATTCCAATATATTCAGTTTCAACTATAAATATATGGAGCACTAAACAAATAAATTCCCTAAGAATCATGGGAATATATCCCAGAAGAAGCTGTTGGATAATGGTCAATATTTTGTAAATACCACAAATGAAATCGGAATAATCAATATGATTGTATTTAAGGATTATTTTACTAGTGTATTTTATTAGTGATGTAATTCTTATAAGAATTATGAAATGTATAAGGATTCATCTACAATGCTATTTTAGTAGATATTTTAGAGCACATGTGGAACAGTAACTACAACCAAGGATAATGATTCATTGACATGTTTAACTAATTGTAAAACATATGACTAAGGAAAAAACCACTATTATGGTTTTGTTGTTGAGATAATGTTTTTCAGGAAAATAGATGATTGGTGTAGATAATGAAAAATGAATATTTCAAACTACCTAGGAATAGATTAGTTTTTTTAAAAAATTGGTTTATACAATGAATGATTGAATTTACAACATTTTAAATTTTAATTAATATATTCATTAACCGATGTTTTACATAAAGATAAAATAATGAATAAATGTTTTTTGAAACATTTTATAGTAATTCATGTTATTATCATGTTTAAATAGAATACAAGATTAAGGTATTACTATGATTGGTATGGGATGATTATAAGCAACATTATATTTATTTAGAAGACTAACTTTTAAATTTTGGTCTAACATATTTTGGATGAGTATTATGGTTATATATGCATGGAATGGTTTATGTTATCCTTTGTACAATTCATAAACATTTTGTTATTAGTAATCTCTTGAGGGATATTTTTTTAAACTTTTCGAGATCATATAATATGGAAATGGTTAATTGTGAATGAAATTAATTTTTTAGAAATCCATTTAATTGAGTAAGGGATGAATTTTCTTTTGATAGAAGATCAAACAAATATTATATCTGCCTTATGAAATAAAAACATATCAACTGTTTATGTTAAAAAAATTTATAAATAGTTAAAGAATTTATCAAATCTAGGAAAAAGTGTCTCAAAATTGTTTTTAAATAATCCCTTTCATTTTTTTAGCTGATGACCTATTAAATAATAAATTTTTATGGATTTGAGGCCCCCATCATTCCACTAATAATTTAATTTATTTTGATCAATTACATCAATTACTCTCTATAAATATTTATATTTTTCCTCTATGATCATATCATCACATGGAAATAATGTTCTTCTACAATGAAACCTAGTTATATTTTATTACACGTTACATTTATACGTCCAATTATCAATTAATAAGGGGTTGTTTTCTTAACTCTTTTATTATATTTGATTCAAAAAATGGTATTTCCAAATTTAAAACCCTTTATTACCATGATCTTGTTTAAATTGTGAATGCATAATATATTTATGGGGGGGAAATTTAGTACCCAAAAAATTTAAAATAGGAAAATCTTCTAAGATAACATGTACTACAAAAAACCCCAAGAATTGAAAGGAATATAAATTCTTCATAAATTATGATAAATTTACTATTTGAAATAAATATAATATATTCTATAGCTTTCAATAGCAATAATACTGATTTACCTTGGGACACATTCAACCACATGTTTTTTTGATAGCGTGTACAACATGAATGACTCAGTTTTACAAAACCACCATATACCATTAATATTATTATTTAATATTAAATTTTTCTCATAACCATCAAATTATATATTATAAATATGAATAAATAAATTAGGAAAATATTTTTTACAATTCATTATCAAGAAATTAGTTATAAATTAATTTAAAAACCTATATATACAAAGAAAATGTTTTTTTTATGAATAATATTTTTTGTGCCAAAGGGGTTTCACAATAATAAATTAAATAATGAACTATTATAGATGGATATTACTGGAATTTATATATTATATATTGATAAAATTTTCTACATTAATCTAATAGATTGTGTAGTCATAAGACATGAACATTTTTAATTTAATGTATATAAAGTTATATATTCTAAAATCAGTTTTTCCACATTTTATTAGAGCACATGATTTATAGCTAAATTAGAAAATTTTGAAAAATATTATTTGAGAAAAAAAGCTAAAATAAGAGTATCACAATTTTATTTTGGTGGTCTTTTTTTATTTTTTTGGGATGTTTTGATTTTTTTTAATAGTAAAAATAATAGATTTTAATTGAAAACATTCGTTATAAATAAATAACATATAATAATATATTATATTTTTAATTTAGTTTAAATGTGATAATACAATAATTGAACATCATATAGTCTAATTTATTACAAGGAAATAAATTTTTTACCTTGAATTTAGATATTAAAACATTGTAAATTTTTGAGTATTATCACTTCAAAAACTATTTTCTCATCCTCTATAATGAATTAATTTAAATTTATTTTTTCCACTTTAGTTGATTGAATTCGGAAAAATGGATTCTATATAAAAATAGTTATATTTTATAATTTCCAATAAGGTCATGTTAATTTTTTCGAAAAATATTAGTCTATATAGTTAATATTAATTTTGGAATTTTATAGACAAATGTGTCTACTAAGGGACTAAACATTAACCTTAGGGGTCCAAATTAACTAACCATTTCCAAAACAAATTATGGATATACGTCAAGATTTATGATATTATAATAGGATATTAATATTTTTAGGGACACTTTTCATGGAATGTGACTCATATTATATGATATATAAATAAAAAAATCAAAAAAGATAGTTTTATTCCTTGTAAGTTATATTTTATAATTTTCAATAAGGTCATGTTAATTTTTTTAAAAAATATTAGTCTATATAGTTAATATTAATGTTGGAATTTTAGATACAAATTTGTCTATTAAGGGACTAAACCTTAACCTTAGGGGTCCAAATAAACTAACCATTTCCAAAAAAAATTATGGATATAGGTCAAACCTTATGACATTATAATAGAATATTAATAGTTTTTGGGACACTTTTCAAGGAATGTGACTCATATTATATGATATATAAATAAAAAAATCAAAAAAGATAGTTTTATTCCTTTTAATATCTCCAAAGATTTATGAATGTTAGAAAAACTACATTTTTTCATTTATAATTTTTTTTTTAAATATAGTTCTTTACCAATATAATAATATATAATTAATTATAGAGACGAATTAGTTACTTAAAATTCTTAAGACACTCTAGTAGATTAATTATTTTCGTAATATTAAAATAAAATAAATTATAGTAAAATTATTACAATTTAGTAAATTGAATGAATTATTATCTTCCACTAATTTTTTTAGATTAATATGCATTGTTACACAGCTAAAAAATTATAATATTCAAATTAAATCATTTTATTGGTATTTATACATTCAAATTAAAAAATTAATAATGATAAAATTGAAATTAATTTTATTTTATAATAAATTTTATTTTGTTAAAATCTTAAAAATGAGTGAAAGAATAAACATATACCAAGTAATTTGAAAATGTTTATAATTATCACATATGGTCAACTTGTGGATTAATTGTAATTTTATAATCAGCATATAGATCCCTAAATATTAAAAACCTTGTTAGCACTATTGGGTTAAAGTAGTGTTTTTTCATGTTACATGTTATTTGGTTAAAATAAATTTCAAACAAACATGGTTTTTTTATTTTATATGTTAGATATCATATCTAGTAATACATGTGAATACGTTTTCAAAAACGTCTCACTATAATTTGGTATTATAGTTTCAATTTCCATGTTTATGAAATTTGTAACCTTATAAATAACCAAAATAATTTATGTATGAAAAAATTTATGTTATAGAAAAAATAATAAAATTGTTTTTTTGTTTGGTGGAGGTGTTTCTCAACCATAATTCTCCAGAAATACATTAGTTTTTAATTTTTAAGGAACACACGGTAGAGGGTACCACCCAATAGTTAATATATATGAATAATCACAAGAATTCCACTCCCCCTCATCCATAAAAATGAAACTCACTCACCCAAATTCTTCAAACCATTTAATAGATTTGAATCGAAAATTTTCTGAACAAATAATTACCCCATATCAGTATCCCATACTAGAAGCAATTTTTGGGTATAAAGTAAACCTATCATTATTTTAGTGGAAACCTATAGAGGAATATTTATGAAGAGGTAATGTTCTTCTAAAAGCGTTATTATTTTTTCCCTTCTTAGACTCCATCAATTATTTTCAAATAATTCTTATAAAATTACCTATGTATCTAAAATATATTTTTGTTTTCATGTAAATGGTATTACATACAACATTACACACTTCTTTAATATGGCATACACATACTTCATTCGGGTGTATGGCAGACTACTACCTCATGGACAGATGTCATTCGTTAATCCATTACCACATTTCATGGATTAGAATAATGATGCATTTATTGTTTATATATGATATTTATGATGTTTTTAAACATATTAAATTTTTATATAACACAATTCTTCATGGTTTTTATATTTGGGGAATATGATAACAACGTTCGTGTGTATGAAAATGTATCATCTCATAAAGCGATGTGATTCATTCACACTTTAAATGGATTTTGTTAAGGATGTGTTTAAAAAATAATTTCATATATTTTACATAATAATGATACAATTAAGATTATATTTATATAATTTACAATTATTTATTTTAATATAATAATAAAATTGAAACAAAATTCATGTATACATATTACTTACAATCTCTATAATGTGTGTAGTTTATTTACTATCACCAAATTTTATGGATTATTATAAATAAATATTTAAAAAACATATATTAAATTTATATAATGGTTGAAATTTTGATGGAGATGAAATCATGTTCTAATAATGTGCCATAAAAAATAACAAGTAAAAGCATACATGAAAAACAAGGAAATTAATACACAAAATAATGAAAATAATGAAATATTATCCAAATATCAATAATGAAATGAAATAAAAGGATAATATATGATTTTATAAATTTTTATACACATACTGTAAGAGTTAATACAATTATTAAATCAAATGTGAAAAAGATTAAATTGCATTTGAACAAAAATGAATATAAGGTAAACGATTTTGTCTCAATTTACATTCTATAATATATATTTTTAAAATTTTGCACCAGTTCTCTTTTATGTTCTATAAATAACAATATAATTAAATATAATATAATTAATAATTTATTATTCATTTCATATTATGTTTAAATTTAATTTATCTAACCCAATGGATTCTACTTGAAAATTACCAAGTGATAAATGTTATTCTATAATCCCACTTTCTTTTGTGCGTATTAACTCTTTCTTGAAACAATCATTTTGAGGAAATAGTTATTCATTGTAAATTTTATTTATCATAAATATACATATTCTTATGTAATTTATAATATTATTTCATAAACCATATTCCATTTTTAGACACAATATTTAATTGTAATTTTATTTTTTTACGGGGAAAAATTAGTAAATCTATATCCTTAATTCAATGCATATATTTTTAAGGCACATTGTTTATTAGGTAAATAGATTTTATGATATATTTGGAATTATTTAGACATGTATTTTACGGGTTGGGTACCTTTTAAAATAAACCCCTCGATGTATCAGTAGTCTCGTGAAATGAAATAGTTGAAAAAACAAATAATGTTTGTAACCATTCATGGTCTAAACTATCTTTTGAAAGGTATTGATAATAGTTTGTTTTAAATTTCCTTGCGAAAGTTATATATTTTAATTCTTTCATGTTCCTAGGAAATATGATTTCTATTATTTAATCATTTCATTGATTGAAATTTTTATTATTATTTATCCATGATTATTCTACTACTAAAAAATCTATGGATGCATTTTATTCTCATTTTTTTATTAAATGGAATTTGTTTTTAGTTATTTACCTTTACATATGGATACATACATACTTATATTATTAGTAATTTTATTTAAATTTAATCAATTTTAGTTATTTACCATTATATTTTATTTATACACTTGAATCTAATTTTACTAATTACATGGAATGGGTATTCAATTATTTACCCTTTCATATTGATTCTTCACCTAGATTTATTTTCATTCCATTGTATTTAACCATTACTATAAATTTAATCTCATTGTTATATTGTATCATTTAAATAATTTTTCCTGAATTCTATAATGATTAATATTTAAGGATAATATCGATAAAATAAATTTATTATTGAATGAAATATATTATGTTTTAATTTATATATTAAAATGTAATGTATGAATTGTGTACTTATCTAGTTTACTAATAATAATAAACTTATCAGTCTTTATTGATTTCATTCCATATATATAATGACAATGTAATGGTTGTAGTAATCAACTCTGGTTTTTCGATGGTCTAGTGGCTTTATTAAATATGAAAAATAAAAATGAAATTATCAGAACTTATTCTTCACAATGCAAAGTCAACCTAACATAATTAACCATTACACAACCAATTTACCCACACTACACTATATCAATCAAATTATATATCCTGACACAATGAACTGGGTATTACTTTCATAAATTACAAAACTAATATATTTGTAAGATTTCATCAACACTCCCATTATATTACTCAAAAAATCCAAAAAAACATCAACACCCTAAAATGAAAAATATTTTGAATAGAAAAATTATTCCCCCAATATTAGATACCATTGAAAACATACTCATCATTGAGAATATTAATGTAAAAAATTTATATTATAAAATAAAAATCTTTGAATGAAACCTATAATATTTGATATATAATATCTTAAAAAAGTAAACTTTAAATCCCAACAAGGATTACACCCCTCATATATTGTATCATGCTAAACCATTAGGTAAAAATAAATCAAATAAAATATATACTAACTAAAAACCTCACATCATTATCATATTAACTACAACATATGGGGAACAAATTTTCTCATTAAGGTGGAATTTTATTATTTTTTACACATAGATCCTTATACAACTAAAATGTAAAAATATTAAATTAAACCAAGTGAATGAGCTATGAAATATCATCTAAAATATTTAATTATCTTGAGTAATATTTTTCAAAATTTATAGAATTTTCGATAGATTTCATGTTTTTTCATCTTTAAGAATATATTTAATTTTAATTAAACAAATTAATAAAAATATTTTGATTGATATTATTAAAATATACGAAATTGAGACTCATATTGATTCTATGAGACAATCTTTATATCTAATTTTTTTCATTATCCAAGGAAATGTATAATCATTCATGTTCATTCTTCAATACCTCAACATATTAGTCATTGAGTTTGTTTAATTTAAAACAATTTTTTTCTTTGTTGTCGAAACATTTTACCAGATAATACTCTATTTTTTAGATTAGTCATTGAAAATGAGGATATGAATGAGTAGTTTTGGAGACCCATATATTTTTGGAGCTATTAGGCAATTGAAATAGATGTATATTTACAAGATAAAAATAGAAAACCTATGAAGAATTTGATTTCACAATCGAGTTTTTGAATCATACATAAATTTTAATTCCATAATCTTTATAATATTTTATGAGGAATTCATATTATTAAATTAATTTATATTGTTTTATCATGATTATATTCAAAACAATTCTTACACTTTTATGGTGTATTTTATATTTATTATTAAAATTACTGTATGATTATGATACAACCTATTAGTGAAAATATTCATGATTTATTATTATTATGAATACATTAATGTTCATGTTAGGTTCATAGGTCTTAGGTGGTCGTCATCTCATTTCCCAGTGATTCCTTCAATATCAAAAAATATTCAATATGAAAAATTTGACCACTAACCCAATTAATTGTTAATGGTTTTATTGTAGAGGGTTAGAATATAGAATTAATTAGTGATTGGTGATAATGGTATTAGTTTAGGTGAGGATGATATTTATGGGTATCACAACTATGGTGAAGTGGTGGTTGAAGCATAATCGAATACATCCTAGAATGCTTCTACTGGGACTTGTACTGGAAATTGTTTGTATTCAATGTCTTTTATCCGTTATTATATTGATATTGGGAAGTGTAATAGTCATCCAATTGTAATTAGAAGGTATAATTGGGTATTTAAAATCACAAAATCACATATGTATGTCAATTAATAAGGAATTTATTATTAAAAAAATAAGATAGATGACTTGGTGATAAACACACTATCACATAATGTGTAGTTATCAAGGACACATTATGTTCCACTTCATTTATATAAAAGTGTATTCATAGGAGGAGTAAAATATTACATAGTGGGTCATCTCTTAATTCATGTTTTTTCCAATTTTACTAGTGATATGATTTCAATGAAGCATTAAATATTACTTAGATTCTAGAATCAGAGAATAATTATTTTATGGTTTTGTTATTTGACATGATGTCAAATCATACATGCTCAATTTTAATTCATTCAACATGATGTATATCTATTGTACATTCTATTTATTTGGAGATACATGAACCTAAATTTGAAAATTTATATGCAGGATTTATCGTATATGTTCCATACACCTTGTGTCAAGAGGGATAAGGAATATTATATAGAACTACATGACTTGGAATCATTGGATATATATATTGAAAATTTATTACATATATACACCATATTCCACCATAGCCAATTCACATAGGATATTCTAACTTATAAGACTGATGGATATACATTATATTGTTCAATATAATTCCCACATGTCGTGTCCATTTTAGTTTATATTTTGTACTATTTGACCTTTGGTGTTTTTCACATCTTCCACCCATGTGTCAGAATTTCACAAATGAATAGCCTATTCTACGTGTATTAAAAAAATAAAATGACTGTAAAATCATTGTTTTCAATAAAGACAATTAAAATCCAATTTTGAGTAGTATTAGGACATGATAATTTTAGATAGGATGATAAGGTTTTGGAATGGAGTTTGGTTTAGTAATAGGGTTAGTAACCCCCCAATAAGTATACTAACTAAATATAATGGGTCCCCAACTTGTGTTACAAGGAATTCAAGTTTCTAACCACCCAATATGATAATATATGATTGGGTGAGTTACCTATATAATAAATCATGGACATGGTACCTATTTTTATATTAATGGTTGGGTTTATCTATTACGATATTATTTATATATTAGAAGTACAGTTAGTATTCCTATATTCCTTAAAAAATTGATCGTTTATATTGGTTTGAAACACCATTAATTTACATAAATTTTTTAAAAGTAAAAGAGTCTACTATGATTTTTTATATTTTTAATATGTTATTTGGTCTATATTTCTTACGTGTTATGATTATTAAATATATGGATTTTCATGTTTTACATTGAGATGCAACTGATGAATTGGTTATGAACATGGGTTTTTTATGATATTAGTTTCCAATTCCATAATCATACCTTAATTCATTTTTTGGTAATCTTTAATTATTCCTCAGTAATGGGTTTTAAAATGACTCATTGTTTATTATAATCCCTTAAGATTATAATGAATCCATCTATGTATTTTTTACTCACTCCCGCTTGGTATTTTTATACAAACTCCTTCTCTAAATTTCAAACCATAATTGTTTTATCTGTATTGAAAAGAAATAGTTTTAACGAGTCTATGGGGAAATTAGGGTTGGTGGAGTTGGTGGAGAATGTTCTTGGAGGTGGTCAATGGTATTTTCATAAATGTGGATTCTATTGGTTATTTTTCTAGGAATCATTATGATTAATATGTGCTTTTCTTATCCTAGGACCATTTTACATTATGATTTCAGGCCCCTATTTTTCTTTTTTATTAGATAATATAATTTTTCTTTTATTCTATATAGATTATATCCCTTATATGTATATTAATTTTCCAATTATTTTTTATATTAAAATTGGTTAATAATTATATACCATTATAGATTAGTGGTATATAGTAGGTATCCATTACGACCAGACAAAAATGTTTATTATACCTTCATTGTGCCAACTACCAACCTCTGGGATTTTTAAGGTGGAATTATGTGTCCTAATATGTATAACTGCATGTTTAAGTGGGAGTTTGGTGGGTCAATGTTTGTTATAGTGGTATAATAGTGGGTCTATAATAATTATACAGTTTGGAGATGGAATTTTTTTCTAAATGTATTTAATATTTTTTGGAAAATATATTTGGAGGGTCTTGAGTTTGGTTAATAATCCATGTAACCAATTATATGTTATAATTCAATTAAATTCTTTCACAAGGACTCTGATAATATTTTATCTAATAAAAATCCTATGGTATTATTTATAGAGAAAAAAATATTATTTACATTAATCTTATAACATTTTCATAATTATTTCATATAACATAATTCTTATGTCAGGTTACTAAAATATACTATAGTTTCTTTTTTTTTCTACCCATAATTCCACCCAAAAAAATAGCCAAATAGTTTTTAATGGATGTGTGGTACAGAGTTAGAGAATCAATTTATTGATTAGTTAAATGGAAAGGAAAAATGTTTGGAAAATTATTGGGAGGAATATTTTTAGAAAAATTATAATTTATATCTTCTACCTGTTATATATATATGTACAATCTCTTTTCTAGATAACAATAATTATTACCTTGAATAATGATACTAATTATTAGATAATCACACAATGTGAGTTCTAATGACAGGGCACCTAGTTTTTTTAGAAAATATCTTATATTCCTTATTGGATTGGATGATATTATAGGGTCATGTATAATATCTGGTTACGAAATCCCTTAACAATATTATGTCTCTTACATGGAGACTTCATTAAGATATGACTATTCATTCATTGATGTTGACAACATAGACACGTGATGAATTTATTTTACCTAGGATCATGTCTATTTTTTTATTTATGAAGGAGTAACGTCTTGGAACATTCATGATTTTATGATTCATGGATATATTGAGCCATTAATAGGTTATCATGGTTTTCACATAGTACATATCAAGGTTTAAAGTCCTCAAAATTAACCCCTTACCAAAATGCGTGATATATTTCTTAAAAGATTCATTTTTTTGTTGTAGTATATTGGTTGATATTTAATATAAAATCATGTATCAGTATATCATTTTGTGTGATGGAGTTTTGGGGATGAGATGGTGGGTTAGAGTATTAACATAGTTATGTTATGGAGGATTCGACCTTGTTACACCCATTATAGATATATGTATTATCTATGAACTTTCCACACTATCACCCATACTCATTGATACTAAGGTGATCTATTATTTTATTTTATTACTTATATTGTAGAAGTTAGATATATCATTTGAACATTTTGTAAGTCTATTCATATAAGAGGTTTATAATATATGATATCATTAGCACACCCCAATAAATATTATTTTTGAGATGACATTAGTTAGAGTTATTTTTATTATCACACCATTAAGGATGATATGTGATATTTTAGGTAGAATATTTAGTATTTGATGGTTATGAATATTATAATACTGAGTTAATTGGTATTTTCACATAGTGATATGTTAGGGAAATGATGTGTTCATATTTTTCCTTTACTGTTGACTATGAACTTTTGGTGGAATGATCAGGTTCAACCCTTGTAATGTTGAAACCAATTTTCCCCATTATGAGATTTGGATTAATGTACGATGACTGTTTTCGAGAATCTATTTCATTATATTTTAGATGAATTCATAAAAAAATATATAATGAAAATTCAAATATTTCCCCTCAAATATAGGATATAATATTGTATTTTCTTTTATATTGGGACCACAAAAATATTTTCTATAATATATCAGATGACTTAAAAAGAGCTCATATGAATGAAGGTGTGTTAGGAAGACCGAAATGAGGATGGTTTTTATTTATACTAGTGTATTACCACAATAATCATGACTTTTTATAACCATAAATTGTATGGGAGTTTAATTATTTATATGAAAATATTATCTTAAATTAATATATCATACACTATGGGTTTTTTGTAA
Source organism: Viscum album (assembly GCA_963277665.1). NCBI lineage: Eukaryota > Viridiplantae > Streptophyta > Magnoliopsida > Santalales > Viscaceae > Viscum > Viscum album. Next base: position 1,462,750,176 of record OY728125.1, on the reverse strand, counting down.
TGGATCTCATAATGATTTTGATCTCGAGTCACTATAAAACATATGAGGTAATAGTGTTTTTTCATGGAGTAAAGAAATCCCCTATTGTGTTAATGAGGTTAAAGGGAAAGATATTAAATCATTTCATATATTTCATCATAGTAATAATGATTAATTCAAATCACCTCTCTATGGTGATAACGAATATAATGTTTTTCATTCAATAATTGATCTATCATAACCTATAGAGTACAAGATGATTATTGGATTCATAGAGTGGTTTTTTGAGTTTTTTGATGTCATTATATTTGAGGGTTGTCACCATTGAGGGTGGAGTAGCATCTGGAGCCCAAGATTTATGGGTATAAGGATTAAATCTAGATAGAGTAGATAAATTATAAAAGAGTAATTGTTTTCATGAATTATATTATGTTCTAATCTTGTAGAGGAGGTGTTAATGTTTCTAGATACCCCAGATTTGGTAATATAGTATATTGAGGAATCTCTTACCTTTTATTGAATATGGTATCCATATAATATTTAGAATGTGAGGGAATATAAAATTTGTAAAACAACTACTACAATATGTATGGTCAAATTTTTCCAAGAGTTGTACTAGATAAAATTTATACATGTAGGGGACTTGTCCTCCTCTACTGGATTATTGTAGTTTTATTCCTATTATTATTCAATTGGTTTAATGATGGTCAATATTGATTGGGGGAATTTCTGGTGGATTATAGATATTTTTTGGTCGAATATTGAGTAATCAATAATTATTCAATAATGTATAGTAATTGTTTCAGTGTAATGGATAGTGTTCCACAAAAAATTTGCATTTAGTAAGTTTATTTATAGATAGTATCATTATGGAGTCCAGAAAATATCAGTAAAATTAAAATAAATGGCTAGGAATATCCATATAGTATTTTTATATAATGGGTAACTGATGGGGAAATGTAAGTTGTTTAGAAGATTTAGGAGACCTATTTTGTTTCATGATATCCTCATTAATAGAATTTATAAAGTATAAATGTGAACACAATCATTCAATATTAAATGGTTGATGTGATCTTTTATGCATGTAGAGAATTAGAGGCATGGAATTGGATATTGTTAGATGAAATACTTATATAGAGGATGGAATTATTTGTTCAACAGATATGTAATAAATGGATACCAAAGACTTGTAGCCCCAAATATGTTTCTATAAATATAATCAATATATTTTCTTATTTTATAGCTTCTAACAAGAAAAAATATTAAAACAATCCTATTTAATATATCAACATCCATGATAGAATCACAAACATATGCAAGAATGCTTTTTTTAGAGTATTTTAGAATTAACAAAAACCATTCATGTAATAAAACCCATGTTTTTCACATAAAAATGAAATTTGTTCCTTATTTTCAAGATTTAATTGTTCCAAAAGAACTTTTTAATATTCCCCATATGATAATTTTGAAATTATACCAATTTATATTAATGTTACATAATGAATTATTAAAAGCTATGGAAATAAAAACATAATATGGGATGATCTTAAATGCTTAGTATGATTAAATATGAGATATATTAATAAAAGATCATTTGTAAGAATATTTTAAATATAATGGTAAGAGTTATTTACTACAAATTATAAATTTCATACCGACTCAATAATAGATATTATTTCATGATTCATTAAATAAAAAATTCATATAACCTGATATGTGAGTCATAAAATATCAGAATCATTAATAATCTATCATAATCAATGGAAGAATATCATAATCAAAAAACATATATTTATGTAATAATCACTAGAATAAAAATAATATGTTATGGCTATCCACCAAGACATTCACAATATTAAGGGATTTTGAAAACAACTTGTATACCTTCTCTATCTTGGGATAATAACCAGTAGAACTTCTTGGACTTATGTAAACTAACTATGTACCCTTGATCTCATGAGATATCTATCAATACCTAATACACTATAAGGATATATAATTTCTATCACAACCTTCCCATAATGAAGTAAAAAAAAATTATTAAAATAGATCATCATAAAATTCTATCATTATATCATTGCATAACCCATTGAAATGTAATGCCTTTCCTTGATCTTTTTTTATCTCATAGTCATAAGATATCAAGAAAAATATTGTGGATAATATAATTAAAATATTTATTATTTCATCATATGATTTTTGACTCATGAAAAAAATCTAGATTCAAAAAAAAGTTCCCAAAACATCATCGTAAAAAAACATATATAAACATAATTGGCATTGAATAATAAGTTCATATTCTCAATGAATGATAACATTCATTATGGATGTATAAATTGATGGTAATTAATATTGTAGAATCACTTAAATTGGGATTTAATAATTAATGGAATATATCACACATTATGTGATAAAATTTATAAAATTATCATTTATATAAGTATTTGAATAGAATATTCCAGGTAATAGATTCAAAAACAATAAAGGAACTCTCATGATGAATAAAAGGATTGATGGTGGGAAAATATTTTTTCACTGTATTAATTTATAAGAAATAATTATTTTCTTGAATTTGTAAATATTTATGAGTGATTCATGTGGAAAAAAGATAAAATATTAATTTTCATAATTTATAAATAAAGTCAAAGGTTATATAAAATAACTCTATAAAATTTAGAGTGATGATTAAAATTTAAAGAAAACAATTTTAAAGAGCATATATTTTATGGATAATTGAGTGTGAATAAAATGATGAATTGATGTCTCATTTCTAAAAAATAGTATTTTAATATTTCTGAGTACCTACAATAAAAATTGGGTTAACAATAATTAAAACCCACAAAAATTTATTTTTTATAAAAAAAATATATGTGGTTTAAAATATTTTTATCATTTAATTTCAAAAAAATTAATATCAATGTAAACATTCATAAATGTGTTTAGAATTTTACATAAACACTTATCGTTTTAGTAATATATGAATTAAAAACACCTTAGAGAAAGATATAAAGAGATAATTTCAATCCCTAAAATATTAACTAAATCCATTATATCAAATATTAATGAGAATTATATAAACCACACAAAATAAAGTGGTAAATGTGGAATATACCATAAGAAGTAAAATGTTGGACGAATAAATCATTCCTTAAGTCCTAAATTTCATCATATGTTTCCAAACCCCATGTATAATAAATTTATATAAAAAATATATTTTTAATTATAATAATATATATATAATAATTTTATAATTTTAAATTACCCCTTTACAAACAATTCTTCATTATAATTTTTATTTGGGTGGGAACTATTATGTTTTCAATGCATGTTTATGTTTAACAGTTGTAGTTATTTCACATTGTTCAAAATTTAATATTTTTTATTTATTTCAAAAACACAATATATACATATATATATATATATATTATTCATTCCATTAGACTATTCCATTTAATGAAATTTTGGAAAATGAAATATATCCCTTTGTGGAGATGGTAGTTCGAACATACTCATGAGCGATGTTTCCATATTTTAGTGACTAGAATGATAGAAATGGAAGATGTAATATATATTTATAGAATCATAAATATATCATATATATTAAATATCATTTTTTAATTTGTCTATATTTTCATTCATGTATGTCATATTTTAAAAAACAACACACCGCTTTGTGGAGGTAGTAGTCCCTACGTACAAATAAACAACATTTTCATTTCACAATTGATGAGGGGGTAAATAGGAATATAATATTTTGTGTTTATAAAATAATAATATTATAGATAATATAATATATATTTTTATATAATTTTTTATAAATATTCGTGTGCGGTGATGATGAAAAATGATACACATTGCATTATGAATGTTATATTCCATAAGTTCCAATGAGTAATTTTTTCATTTTTCCTAGGATGGAAAAAAGGTAGAAAAAAATTATAACACTAACAAATTTTTTATTATTATATATATAATAGTTTAATTATAATAATATGGTTATTGATTATTTTGAGGAGGTTATTTTACTAGTAAATGTGAATATGCTTTGTTAAGATGGTTACATCTTCCTCGGGAATTTTCTATTAAGTTACAGCCTAAGCCTTATTGGTTCGGCCTTTTAAATAGAACATAGAATACATGAAATTTGTAGTATGTTCGGAATAGTATTTTGGTATGTATTGGTCATTATATTTTGAATGGGACATTTTTTCCCTGAAAAATCATTAGGGTGTATTTATAGGTGATTAAGAGGTGTTGAAATGTTATACTATTGATATTTTGTCATTTAAAACTTATACTATTGTGGAATGATGACAAATATGAATTTTCTTTTTTATTATTTGAAATAATATTATTATTTGATATTATAACCAGGAAAAAATGAATGTAATCATTGAACTTCCTCATTAAATTTAAAGAAACAAAAAATATTATTAAAAATAAAATATACCTTAACCATTAAAATTTCCAACATTTATTTATAAATTTAATTTAACACATTTATGTAAATTATTTGACAATTTAAAAAAGTATTTTTTTAAATGGGTGTTATAAATTTTTATGTCATTATTATATCATAATGATTTAATAAAATTTGCGGTATACATAAAAACAACATTGTAAATATTCATAAAAAATATACTTTTTCTGGAAAAAAAAACCCGAAAAACCAACCTAATATAATTTTTATATGATATATTTTAAAAATTAATTTTATTTTTTATATTTAAAAAAAAGATTAATAATTTAATTTCATTTTCTATAAAAAAGTACATAAAAAGAAAATTTATGGAGAAAACTGTATTTTTTATGATTAAAATGAATTTATTCTTTTTATTTTCCCCGTAAAAACCAGTATATATATGTTAATTTTATTGATTAAATATATTATAATTACATTTGATCAAAATATTTTAACATATTTTTTTTAATTTAATTAATAAGATAAATAATAATTTTCATCATTAATAATAGATATCTGAAAAATATCTATTTTTCCATTAAATAAATTTTTTATTATTACTATGAAATTGATTATAGACTTTTGAATCACTATTCCTTAAAATATATTTATACATAATAAATTTTCAATATATTTAATAATCAATCATAATAAAAAATTATTTTAAATAAGCATATAAAATATAATAAAAACAATTTTTGTAATCAATGTATTTTTTTCTAGAAATGAATAATTAAAGTTGTACTAATTCATATAGTTTATTGATTTTATTAATAAATTTTCATTTTAATTTTATTTCTATTTATTTCATTTTTTATTGCAATAAATTACTATTTAGATATGTTTTGTTTTGGATGCATCGTAATCTATCGAGAATAATGTATTCAATAAAAGAAAAATATACAAAACAATCTAAGGGTGTTACATCCCCCCCCCCCACAATAAATTTCACGCATGTAATTATATTTCTAGTTAAAAGAAAAAATTAATAAAAACATAGATTATATTCAATGTAATTTTAGATAAATTTACAATATTGGCAGGATATAACATATAATCAATATGAATTACATTTCCTTTTTAAAACAACATAAATATATTTTTTATGAAAAGAAATAATATATTATTTCCTAAATATTTCATATAGCATATGTTAATTATAAAAGGCATACATTTTAATAGGTTTATAAAATAATAACTTGATAGATAAATGATATTATCCATATAAGACATGATATGTTTATCTTCCTCTTGTAATAATTTAAGGAATTATTTTGACTTTGAGATAGAGTTACTGGGGGAATATATTTACATAATTTCATCCTATAATTTCATCCAATGATGGTTTTTTTACCAGTTTTCCACCGTTATTTTTTGTTATATGTAAAAATTGATAAAAATTTCAACTCTGAAGAACTAAAATTTTCTTTTAATGGATCATAAGATCCTAAATTATGAAATATTATTCATTATATTTCTATCCATTTAAATAAATCAACATGGAAGAAAAATGTTAATATAATTTCTAATAAGAATAATGAAATATATTTCAACCTATAAAAACACAACAATGTCACATAAGATCAACATAAATTATTCCATAAATTATTACCCTTTAAACTCTACAAAATATACTTGATCAAAATTTAAATCCAATGATTTTAATGATTTGATAACATTTTCATACAAAATAAAAACGAAATTTATCTCCAAACAAAATCAATTACACATAAATTCATATATCAAAAACATATATTACATAATAATATAATATCAAAAAAAATATACTAATTTACAGAATAAAATCATAAATTATGAACCACTTATCTCAATATTATCTCCTCAAATAATATCAACTAGTTGATAATAAATCTCATAATTTCTAATAATTTCCCATTTACATTAATCATATAATGTTCCTAATAAAGTAAAATTCCTTAAAAACATTATTCACTTAGTCACCAAATAAATTCTCAATCTCAAGGTTGTCCAATCATATTTTCACAAAATATGATAACCCCAACATTCCCATTGGCAATAAATTCCCCATCATTAAAAAATGTATTAACCTTAATGGTCATGTGTTTTTTTCAATTTATATTCCAAATAACATTCTTCATGAATAACTTCACATTAGATTACATCTTAAACATAAGGGTTTTATATACCACAATGATATAACGAAAATCCATTAGATATTTCCTAAAATGTCCTTATTCCCCTTAAAATCCTATAACATAAAACCCTGAAAGAATATCATTATCATTAAGTGTATGATCATATTTAAACATATCAACCCATTATGGTATAATTAACTCTTAAATTACCCACATATACTATATTTCTAACCTCTAATGATTTCTAAATCGTGATATGAAACTAACTGAGGCATCCAAATGACCATATACCAAGATCTAGTGCCAAAAACATTATATGTGCATATTATCATCGACTCCAACTAGTGAGTACTAATTTCATTAGTATATAGTTTTAACATTAATATAATTAACTGATTCACTTTTATTCCAAATATATTTTAGTTTTTTAGTTTTATATAATTTGGAAAACCCTTTACCATAAAAAGTTCATGTCTTTCTTATAAAATAGGATTTTGCCAAATATATCCCTTCCTTCTTATATGATAATTATATTTAATAATATCCAATATAATTATCAACATATGATACCATTATAGATATATAATACATAATATTTTACATCATTACTTGGGGACATTGATGCATAAGAAAATGTGAGCTCTAATGGTTTGTAAGGGTTAACATGGTAGATATCATTCAATTATCACATTTAAGAACATGATAATCCTAATGGAATTTATGCATGATCATAACTTATGAGATACATAAAAAAATATTCAAATTTCAAAAACCATGAGTAATTGGATCCAAGTTGGTCATAACAAGAGACACGATTCATAAGAGTAGTTAATTATCTATAATGAATCATGATCCATGATATCATATCATAATACTATTACTATTTTTGTTTAATAAATATAAGAAGTTATATAAAATGACATAGATACGCACTAAGGAATTCATCAAATATTTTTTCTGGTATAACAACCTATGTTCTTTATTATTATTGGGCTAAACACCTATATTTTCACAATGGATTATGGTAACATCGTCTGTAACTTCTTGGGAATGAGAAAATGACCCATAAACCTTTTTGGTCTTAGGATAACTACCTATGTTCTCCTAATCTTATGATATATCAAACACTGTGCAATATATTGGAGTAATATATAATTCTCGGACTACACATAATATGATGAAAAACATATATAAGTGTTCCAAAGTGTATAAAATAGTCATTCATCATTTATTCGTAGATTAACCCATGGAAAATAAAATGATTTTATAAAGATTTCAACATTTTATAATTAAAATAGATCTAGATAAATTTTGATTATTGTAACATAAAAATAATGACTATTTCAACATAGTAAAATTTTTCCATATAATGAATCATGTTCTATAAAATAATTTTTTCACCTCAGAATCTTAAGCCTTTAAATAAAGAATGAGGATTTTATCATATGATTATATCTATAGTTAACTTTTAAAAAATTTATGGGTAATGAAAAATATGACAATTTATTTTATATACATAGTTTAAAATATTTTGCCAAAATCATAATAAAATATATATTTTCATAGGGTAACTTTTAAATAATAAAATTCAAATATATATAAATATAAATTTTCATTAAAGTACATTTGAAATAGGAAACATATAATCCCCGATGATAAATGGTCATAATTGTTTAATATTCCATTCATTTTATATATATTAAATGTATAATAATTTTTCTACACTTTTGTAAAATGATAAAATTGATTCATGTTGAATTGTTTGGAAAATAATTATATTAACATTTTTTAATGAAATTCATGTGCTTAAAAAATAATTTTATCAAAAAAATTAGCGAAGTTAAAGAAAATATGTTCCATTTTTATAAAAATTTATATTTAAGACAACAATTCAATGAAAAATTTGAGATAAATGTTATACTTTCTTAAAAATATTGTTATGTCTTTTTAACTAACAAAGAGAGGAAAAATTGAACTAATACTTGAATAACCATGATATATTCAAATGAGAATAAAATAATTGAATTATAAAATATTAATATAGTATATTTTTAATAATTATTAACATAATATAAATATTATATAATTTCTCTCGTTTGAAATATAACATGAAAGTCGCTAAAAAATGATATTGTAATATAAACTCATACATTTTTGGCAATGTATCTATTAAATGCTCATAGAATATAGAACCACTGAAAATTTTTTAAATACCCGTTAATTTTATGAAAAAAAATCATATACTAAATAAATGGGTATGATATACACCACATAATATAAAAAAGTGTGGTATTTTGAATACGCCACAATGAGATAATACGTATTTGAGAAACCCTTACCTCAATTTTTGACCATTATCATACTTATTCAAACATTATTTATAATAAATTTATAATTAATATATATTTATATAGAAACCATATTAATATATATATATATATATAACATTATGTTAAAATTTTTAATTAACTATTTTTTGAAATACTTCACTAAAATCAATTCTTGGGTGTTTACAAGTTTGATTCCATACTTGTTTCTCTTTTATTTTTCCATTCATTCAAACTTATCTATTTTTATATAATGTTAATAATTTCATAAATACAATATGTATTTATAATATAAATTTTTTCCAATTTTATGTAATATATTGATGAAAAATAAATTATATCACTTCCTGAATATAGAAGTCATTAAATAAACATGAGAACATTTTTCATTGTTTGAAAATTTCAATTAGGGAAAGGTTCATAAAAATACATATTTCCAAAATAATAATAATAACATAAATATATAATATATTCTTAAAATCCATACATATGACCATCCTTGTAAGGAGACATGAAAAATGAATCACATATGATCGTGGAGTTGGTAGTTTACACATATGCACAAAGGATAAAATCATTTTCTAATATAAAAGAATTAAATAAATTATATAATATTTTATATTTAGAAAAAAAAAATTCATAAAAATATTATATATCCATCATATCCATTTTAATAACCTGTGATGTGAGGTGCTAATCAATAAAGAAACACATCACGTCATGATATTGGTATATTCTATATTAACATGAGCATAATTTTTATTTCTTTGAAAAGAGGTAGAAAATAATAATACAATTTACATAATAATTTCATTTTATTAATGATAATTATGTAATTATGTTCATAAAATAATATATGATTCAGTGAATGTAGAAGAAATAATAAACTTCTAAGATCTCATTTAACAAGATTACCTCTTAACTATTGATAGGTATGTATTCAGATCATATGGTATGCAGAACTGAATGGTGGTGGTAATTCTTGAAAAAATAATGTATGATTATTTTATTTTATTAGGGAATTATTTCATTCATTCCTAGTATAGAGCTCCATGAATTTTCAATGAGAGCACATTTTATGTATTTCTATGGTCTAATTCTTTTTATATGAATCATGATACTACTATATTTATGTTTTGGGTATCGTTTCAATAACATATTATCCCATTTAAAAACACTTCTATATAACATATGATCGAGAACCAAGTTGTACTATTTCACTAACCAGACATTGGGACTGATTATATTTTTCAACCAATTTCTCCATATATATGCCCGGAAGTTAATATATTAAGACCACCTGTGATGTGGATTTGGATCACTTTTGTTGAATAATTTCACTGTAAATATAAAGTGATATTTGAATATTGGACTTATTTTTACTCATATAATAAATAATAATGTAACCCTTTCCCCTTATACTAATTGGTAAATAGGGACCGACATAGAGTTCTTGATCTGTTGTCTTGATTGAAGTTTTGGGAAGAGGCTTTGGGTGCCCTTACTATGGATCAGTTAAGGATCAAGGATGGAACATGTGATGTTCCCAACCACAAAGATCTAAGGCAATAAAAATCAAATCTAAAGGTGGATTAAATGTTCAATAGTCTGATAATATACTCGGATGACCGTAATCCAATAGTGTAGGGACTTCCGGTGTTGTGGGAAATTGGTACAACTAATCATCATCAAATAGGATCCATTTTTACAACATCTTGTTCCTATAAAAAAAGAATCTCATCTTTTAAATTGATCTTCTGTGTAAGTCATTTCCAACAAGAGATATAATAATCTAACACATGACACTCTATATGTGTCTATTGGTTCGAGTAATAGAGTGAGAACAATAAATCCAAGAAGAAACATGTAATCTATTAATCTTAGTAATCGTTTGGAAGGTATATGAACTAATAGACTTTTCCAAGATCAAATTGATATAGTGTGATTCTCAGAGGAACATGAAGGGTGTATCAATGGTAAAATGTCATATTATAGTTCAAATTTAGTTCTTGGTAGTGGTAATCGAAGTGCAAGGAGGAAGAAGGTAATAAAAAAAATATGGACCCGAGTTGTTGAATAGTGAGATATAGGGGGAAATCCAATTGGATTGAGGATTAATCATGACTACCAAAATCAATGGATACATAGTCATAGAAAAATGTTTGGTTCATGTTTAGGAAGTTTGAGACCTTTAATAATGACCACGTGAAGGAGGTTATATTGAACCTATTTAGTAGACGTGCAATGGTAGAAGGTGGGGATTCTATGGAACAAGATATTGTTCAGATGTGGGTTATGGTGGAAGATCAGTATAAGGTAAAGGGAGGACATGTGATTATTTTGGATTCCCTTTCCATTTCTCATGAGTGGTTAGACATGTATTCTGAAAATGTAGATGCACTACTAGAGATTATAGATGGAACAATGTGGGATGAATTTGTAGAGGTTAAGGAAAAGTATTGGGAAGCTCTCATGCACTCTGAGGAATTATTGTTTGGGGAGGGTTTGATTATTGTTAATTCTCATATGGATTCAGATATGATGGAAGATAAAATAATTACATAAGTTAAAAAAAGTTGTTATGTGATTTGATCAAAAATAAATATTTCTTTCTGATTAGAAGCTTCAACAAAAGTATAGTAACTGTGGAGGAGTTCATCCAAGATGGAAAAAATGGATTCTTAACATGAAGACATTATCAGATATAAACATGATAAAAACAAAAATTATAATTTTTATAAAAAATATATGGATATTTATTCTAATATGTTAATGTTTTCTTTTAATAATATAGTAATCACCTATAGTGTTTGCTGTTTATTAATGGTACTTAGAGGCTTCCAACTTTTCCCATAATTTTGGTTTTAGATTAAAATTTTAATTCTCTGTCTAAAACCATTATATTATTGTTGATTTGTTTTGTTTAATATATAAAAAATTCATCAATATATGTATCATAGATATTAATTTAATTTAATAAGATCAAAATAAATGCATGCTTAGAATACAATTTCTAAAATATATCAATATTTACCACAAAATAATTTAATTTTTAATGATAATAATTTGAGAATAACTATATGAATGATTAGTCGTTACATAAAAGTTATTGAAAAATAAAATTTAAAAAAAATTAATACTCTAAAAACAGAAATTATTTATATAATTAAAACAAATAATATATAATAAATATTTTTTTTTAAATAATTTGATTTTTTTATCCACAAGAAATTATTATTACATATAGTTACATGGCTGATTTTATTAAATACTCTTAATTTCTGTTCCATGAAATAGATATTACTTTTATTTTTAATAAATGGTTTTCTATTTATTTATATAGTTATTTCACATAATATATTGAATGCGTCTAATTTTTTGAAGTAAAATATAATATAATATATCATGTTATTACATAAAATCCATAACACCACCCCACTAGTCTAGAGGTTAGAGTCAAGTGATATGGTATCAACGCATCATGGGATACCATACTACAAATTTAATTATCACTTTCCCTCATATATCTACTGTCATCTACACATGCATGAAATGTAAATAAAATCATATTAAAAATTCACACACATATATATATATATATAACCAAATATTTTGGGTGAAAAATAAATAAGGAAAATTAATGAATAGTTACATTTATAAAATATTCTAATGATTCCAATTAAATTAACAGTGAAATGTGATGGTTTTTTATCATAAAAATATTCTCTCAATATATCATCCACATCATAAATCAATCTTCTGCCATGATGAAAATTTATCATCTATGTCCATTTATCGACAAGATCATAAGCCAAACAACACACAACTAGTATTATTTGTGTGATTATAATGAAACATATTATGGCCACCTTATGTAGTGACTTGAACACATAAAAATATAGTTTTTATGTGCATCATTATAAATTAATGTTTTGTGAATATGATGTTATATGACGTATTTAGTATACAAACCCATGAACAATCCTGATCAATCTACCCAGATATCATATTTATAATGCTCACCTAATTTCTATAAAATTGAAAAATTAAATAGATTCCAATGATCAAAAAATATAATAGATTTACGTCACAATAATTTACCTTGGATGCAGTTGTCATGATTTTTGCAGACAACTACTTGTCCATGAATTTTTAATTATAGATGGAATAAATAATAAATCAACCACTGGTAATACACACAATCACAACTAGAAAAGTTTACATGTATGAATACTGTAGGAAATAAAAAATTATTGGGATAATGATATATATTGGTAAATGACAAAAAATTCCCATGTCTAGGGCTTACAATGAATATTTTCTAATCAAAATCTAAATATAAGTCATTGAAGTGTAAATATAGCATCACATACATCATTTTCCACCATGATCCTAGACCTATTAGACAGAAGGGGTTTCTCCAAATAATTAAATTATCATAATCCCATTCAAATACCAATTATATTATAAGGATACACATCTCCACCCATCCCATCTACTATGTATGCACAACAGAGATACCTTAGAAATTACCCAAAAACATTTTTACTAATGAAAAGAAGAGAGATAAATTAATTATCTTTATTAATAAAATATTAATATCTTACCCATTACATACCATAACAGTGGTTGTGTAGTGGTATATATATTTTTATGACTTCTTTGGTATCTATATTTCATGGTTGGTGAGACTGGGTACATTCGTTACTATCTCATGCTAAACCAAGGTAGTATGTGTGTGTGTTTAAGGGGGATCCACCAATGTAACTATAAATATCATTATCTACCCTATATGAGCTACATTATAAAATATGTAATTCTTGTACATACAACAATAAACTATGTCTAAGTCACCTAACCTATCTATATATATTTCTAGACACTTGTCTATCAATATAATAATATAATATATCATCCCTATAAAACCACCATTAACCAAGAGCATATAAATCCTATGATAGTTTCCTGATATTTGAATTTAACTATTAATTATCATTTTAGACATATAATATATCAATCAATATTAAATTCTACCCATTATCTTTTATATTCCATATCATCAACACTAGAATTCCATATACAGGTTTCATCACATGATAGGGCCCATAAGTCAATAATGAAAGGGTTTTAATTGAATTATTCAAGTATAAACATAAGAAACCGGATGATTCGACATTATTTAGTTAGAGTTGCATCCATGTACTTCCATGAAACAATATTCCACTATGTGTTATCAACTCAATAGTCTTATATTTACTTACTAGAGGCCATAATTCCCAAATCATTTTTATTTAAAAAATATACCATTTTTTATATTTAATAATAAACATTTTCAACAATAATTTTATCATAAAAAACAATACAATTTATTTAATAATCTCTAAAGGTATCTAAAAAGTTTCATTTCAATACAAAATGAAAATTAGACCCCACTACAAGTCTAAGGGTCCAATGTGGATCCCAATCCAACCCTCATAATCCATATATGATATTGAGTACCATTTGGCCATTTTGATCCCCAAAATTTTCTCCACATTTGTTTCAATAATTACCTCTAATAGATATCCTCTTTTATTTTATTACCATTTCATATAGATAATATGGTTTTTGAAGTGCACCACATCACTTATTACTCTCCCCATTGATCTTTATGGTCAAATGACTCTATACACATCTCAATTTCCACTTTTATTATAATATGGAATAAACACTCATGTCATCATATAACTATAATGGGATACCATAATCCTCGTAACACATGTTAAGGTATGATTACTAATATCTTTTATGTTGCTACATGGTCAAAAATTTGATTTATATGATCTATCTACAGTCGTATTACCTTTTCATAAACATGACACTCTCCATTTAATGAGTATGTATCTCAAATATTATTTTAAAAACATACATTGGAAGGATCACAAAACCTTTATTCCACCTCCATAGACACACATCACAGAACAATTGAACACCACATCCCCATATGATTGATCTAGGTTTACTACCTCTAAATTTCTTAAAACATAATACCTAATTATAGATGGGGAATTCGGGATCTATATAATGCAAGGGGAGGGTGAATCATCTACATTACTTTTTGATGTATTCTACATTATGATATGATTTTTTTAAATTAGAGATAATTGACTCAATTCGATGACAATACACAAGCACACCCACAACAATAAAATAATTTTAAAGGATCACTACTCAATATATGTAGCACCTCTGTGGATTGATCTCAAAAATTTAAATATCATAGATACACTGGAAATTAATCTAGTTTTATATATACATATGAGTAAATACATCACCAATATGGAACTATCATCATTATATAGTAACATGTTCTTCTAACAAAAATAATATGATAATAATGTTTTTTGGAAAAAATGATTTGTCTCTTCACCAATAGGCATCAACACAAATTCACTATAATGTTTGAAATATTCACATAGGTCTTTCTATAATATAGATCTTAATCTTATATTCTATACACAATATAATTCAATATTTTATTCATAGATTAACAGTTAAATATTTTTTTATCTAAAGCATATTCATAATATATTTATTATCTATAACTTATATATCTAGTATGTGTTTTTTAACTCTGGGTTCACTAATTGTTTCTTTGGAACCACTCATTCTAGTTCTTATCCAACCAGAGCCTATCTAGTTTGCACAATTTTTTTGTTTCTTCAACAAAAATGATTTGACAATTTTATGGTTTGGGACCTAACCTCTTCACGAATAACATCACAATGCACCCTCTAACCTTTATAAAAATTTAGTTTCTCCGAAAAATAAAAAAAAAATATGACCTTAAAATAATTGTATCAAGCATTAAATTTAAATTCTATTTTTAATCTTTATTTTACTCTACTCATTAAAACCAATGAATCAATTTGAGTCAATAAAATTATTTTGTTATTCACTTTAATACTAGATAACAAATCTTTATAACTGCATAAATCTATGCAGGAATAATTCTTTTTAATTTTTTTAATATTAATATGTTGAAAATCCATCTCAACATCCTCAAAATAATTTAAATTTAAAATTTTATATAACGATCCCTAAAAATATATCTAATACTCCTTCATAGAAAATTATCAATCTAATTTTTCTCTATCTGGTACACCTTTTCAAGGATATTCTTTATCTGGTACTTCTATAATTGATGAACTCCTAGTGGTTAATCCAGTAAGTTCATTCTTATGGAATCACAAAACATTTTCATCCAATAGACTCTTTATAATGGTTATTTCTGATGAAATCATGTAGAATATTATATTTGATCATTCATAAACCACTATCTAAATACATCATTTGGAATCCTCAATTTGATGACAATATGTGGAAACATATATCTGATGACTTTATAAAGTACCCTCTCTCTGATGACTTCATTAAAAAAAATCTCTCTGACAAATTCCACCGGAAAACATTGTCCAATTACTTTGTTCTATTGACTTAAAAAGTTTGTCAATTATAGACATCATATTTCACCCAATATTATTAAACATTTTCTAATTGGATAGGTCCATTAAAAAAATTCTGTTAACTTCTTGAATAAACTCAACATGAATGACGAAAAATTCCATTAATTATGGTATTTGGTGCATTTATGAATAAAAAATAATTGACTAATCTAATTTAACGATAACACTTATTAAGATGTATCTATGAAAAAATTAATCTAAACACTCTATCCTATATTCTGTCCGATCAAATTATTGTATTAGAATACTTATCTTCCCCTTACATCATCAAGAACACTCTTCCTAGAAAAATTTTATTGGATACATTTAATTTTCTGGTCATTTAAATACTAAAATTAATTGAAAACACCACAAATAAAGATTATTTCTATTTACAATATTTTTTTTCAATTCCTTAAATACTCAACATCACATTGTCTTTAAAATCATGCCATATGTATTTTTCTTTCAAACTAGTACCATAAATAATGTAATCCTGTAATCTCAAAAAATGGATCACTATCTTAAAATTTGAAGCCAACGTGATTGAAATTGGATTGGTAAAAATGAATTATTGAACGATGGTATCGTGAAATATACAATGAATTGATTAGAAAATGTTTTGAATATCTTCATGACATCAATAATTCATCATCCCAATCCCCAAAAATCTTTATCCTATAATAAATAATTTTTTTTCACTAACATAAAAAAAATTAAATCATTTATAACAGATTAAAATCATAGCTAACCCTTTCAAACAAATTCCATTAATAAATATTCTCTCCCTAGAATGGTAACTCACATATAATTGGATAGATTTTTGTTTTCATATTTTATACCACATTCACAATAATATTTAATTACAATATGTAAGACTGGAAATATATCACAAACCATTTTATTATAGGGGGTGAGGTCAAACACCCATAATATACCTCATCTTCTGAAATTTTTCTTTCAAAATGGTTTACTAAAGACACTAGCTTCATGTTTTTATTTAGGAACAAAATAAATCTTTAGTTCATTTCATTCGAAATTTTCTATAAATAAGTTATACCTAAAATCAATGTTAGTTCTCTTGAAATGTAGAATGGGATTCATTGATATATTGATAACACTCTAATTATCACAACCATGGAGAATATGGAACATCACTATAACTTTTATGTTTTATAATATTTATTCATTCATGTTAATGTAATCATGGAATGAGTCTAACAATCATAGTCATCATTAGTAATTATTAAAGTCACGAAACATTTCTTTTTAGTGTGCCAACATGTAACATACCAGACCCAAATGACATTCTATAGTGCACCAAGCCGAGTAGGCAACATTTCCACAAGCACATCACCCAAAATTCCAGAGGCTAATGACTAGTAGTGGGGGTCTAGAGGAGTGAGTGGGGAGACTATGCCCTCATTACCAATGTATCACAGTTGAATAAAAACATATAGAAAATAATAAAAGTGAATAAATACATAATCAACTAGATGAAAGGAAATTAGGAAAAAAATATCAATATCAAGATGTATCTCATATACAAAAGTGACGAAGATAGAACACATATAAAGAAGGAATCCAAAGAATATAAAATGCAATTCAATATAATAAATGTATCCAAAAAAATACCCAAAAGGAATCCCACCATCGCAAGCCTCATCATGGTCCAATTCTCCCCTGCTCTAAGGCACAATCAACAACCTGTACTAGGGCTCCTGCCCCTACCATCACATGCGATAATATAATTTTTTGGGTCCCCAAGGAGTCCCAAATAGGGTGTCAGATAAACATCCCAATAGGCCACCACCTAGGTCTATACAGTTCTAAAAGTTTTTTATAAAGGTGCTTGCATGTGTAAATTACATGTAAATAAGAGAATATGCCCATGGAATTAGACTATTGTAATGTTAAACCAAAATGCCATCAAGGCTACATACAGAAGAGAGTCAACTCCTAACAAAGATGCTATAACAAGTAAAAAAGACACACAACCACATCGTACATCCATATGTATCTTGTAACCCATAGCCATATTGTATAAAGCAAACTAGTATCCAATATCTATGTCATAGAGTGAAATAAAATATCCACAGCCATGCCGTATAATGAAGTGTAGACTGAATGGGCTAGATCCAAGGTGTTAGCAGACCAAGTCATCCAAGTAATAAATATTTAGAATATGAAGGGATGGATCCATGGAGCATGTCCAAGGCATCCCATCGAGTCCCATGGGAATTCCGGGTAAAAAACCAGTTAGGAACTTATTGGGGGTCTTAGGAGTATGGAAATAGCATGTCATATGCCAGGACAAGCAATCCAAATCCAAACGGTAGCAAGGCCCAAGGCAACCCATATAATCAAGACCCAAGGGGAAAATTCAACCCAATCACTATGGGAAAAATCACTATTTGTGACGGGTTATCTACGATGGGGAAAGTTTCCCATCATAAATAACCAATTATTTGCGATGGGATTTCATCTCCCGTTGCAAATAGTTTGGCGCGACTTGTACGCAAAACCGCGCGGCTTACGCGCCAAACCGCGCGACTTTCACGCCAAACCGTGCAGGGGTATTTGTGACGGGTCCCGTCGTAAATAACCTTTTAACTTCCGATAATAATTAATGTGGGTGAGGGTAATTGCGACGGACCCCGTCGCAAATACCCCCATCTGCGATGGGAAGCCCGTCGCTAATAATCTCATCAAAACTAATCTAACCTATATATACGCCCATCCGTTTTTTTAAAATCATTCAAATCTTGCTCTCTCTCTCTCTCTCTCTTCATTTTTGGTTTCAAAGAGAAATTTTCTTTTAGTTGAAATTTTTTATACGAGAGCAATCGGAGGGCGTCAATATCTTCAGAATATCAATGTTTAAGGTACTTATATATTAATTTTTATATATTTTTTTATTTATTTGTTAATTTTATGTTTTGTATATTAGTTCTAATTTAATTATATTTCAATTGATTTCTATTTATATTTAGTTTTACTAAGAAATTGATTGTGTTAGTTATAATTATAAATAATTAGTTATAGTTAATAATAATTAGATATAATTAGGAATAAATAGATATAATTATCCATAAATAGTTATAATTAGCAATAAATAGATATAATTAGCAATAAGTAAATATAATTAGAAATAAATAGATATAATTAGGAATAAATAGATATAATTAGAAATAAATAGTTATTATTAGGCATAATTAAATATAATTAGGAATATTTAGTAATTATTATATATAATTAGTAATAATTAGATATAATTAGTAATAATTAGATATAAATAGATATAATTTGTAAAAATGAGATATAATTAGTAATAATTAGATATAATTAGTAATAATAAGATATAGTTAGTAATAATTAGATATAATTAAGAATAATTAGATATAATTAGTAATAATTAGAAATAATTATTATTAATTAGATATAATTAGTAATAATTTGATATAATTAGTAATAATTATATATAATTAGTAATAATTAGATATAATTAGTAACAATTAGATATAATTAGTAATAATTAACTATAATTAGAAATAAATAGGTATAATTAGTAATTAGTAGTTATAATTAGCTATAATTAGTTATAATTAGCTATAATTAGCTATAATTGGCTTTAATTAGCTATAATTTGGAATAATTAACTATAATTAGCTATAATTATATATAATTAGATATAATTAGTAAAAATTTGTAGTAATTAGTAATAATTAGTAATAATTAGTAATAATTAGTTATAATTAGTAATAATTAGTAATAATTAGTATTAATTAGTAATAATTAGTAATAATTAGTAATAATTAGTAATAATTAGTAATAATTAGTAATAATTAGGAATAATTAGTAATAATTAGTAATAATTAGTAATAAATAGTTATAATTAGTAATAATTAGTAATAATTTTAATAATTAGTAATAATTAGTAATAATTAGTAACAACTAATAATAATTAGGAATAATTAGGAATAATTAGCAATAATTAGAAATAATTAGCAATAATTAGGAATAATTTGGAATAATTAGCAATAATTAGGAATATTTAGCAATAATTAGCAATAATTAGCAATAATTAGCAATAATTAGCTATTATTAGGAATAATTAGAAATAATTAGCAATAATTAGCATTAATTAGCAATAATTATCAATAATGAACAATAATTAGTAATAAATAGACATAATTATCAATAATTAACAATATTTAGCAATAATTTGTTATAATTAGCAATAAATAAAAATAAATAGATATAATTAGCTATAATTAGATATAATTAGTTATAATTAGTAATAATGAAGAATAATTAGGAATAATTATGAATATTTAGGAATAATTATGAATAATAAGTAATAATTAGGAATAATTAGTTATAATTAGATATAATTAGTTATAATTAGCTATAATTAGTAATAATTTGGAATAATTTGTAATAATTAAGAATAATTAGGAATAATTTGGAATAATTAGGAATAACTAGAAAAATTTAGGATTAATTAGCAATAATTAGCAATAAATAGCAATAATTAGCAATAAATAGCAATAATTAGAAATAATTAGTTATAATTAGCAATAATTAGCTATAATTAGCTATAAATAGGTATAATTATAAATAATGCGTAATAATTAGAAATAATTCTTAATATTTAGAAATAATATGTCACAATTAGAAATAATTAGGAATAATTACAAATAATTTGAAATAATTAGTAATAATTAGCTATAATTTGTAATAATTAGCTATAATTAGTAATAATTACCTATAATTAGGAATAAATAGATATAATTAGGAATAAATAGCTATAATTAGGCATAATTATCTATAATTAGCCATATTTAGCAACAATTAGCCATAGTTTTCTATAATTAGCCATATTTAGCTATAATTAGCTATAATTAGCTATAATTAGCCATAATTAGCTATAATTAGAAATAATTAAATATAATTTTAATAATTAGATATAATTAGAAATAATTAGCAATAATTTGGAATAATTAGTTATAATTATGAATAATTTGGTATAATTAGGAATAATTAGATATAATTAGGAATAAATAGCTTTAATTAGCTATAATTAGCTATAATTAGCTATACTTATCTAGAATTAGCATTAATTAGTAATAATTAGCTATAATTAGTAATAATTAGATATAATTAGAATAGTTAGCTATAATTGGTAATAATTAGTGTTGGAATCCTCATGTGTTAATCATGTTTTATTGATCACAAATCCTATTACTGTTAACTAATCTCAATCTTCATTTCATATCTTGATAATACTCTTAAATATCATTAATAACTACACATCATGTTTTAATGATAACAAATCTTATGGATGTTAATTACTCTCTTTATTATTTACAAGTCTTATGCATGATCACAAATATCACATATATTATCAAGCCTTTATATTTATGATTCAAGATCTTTTACTCTCTAATGATTAAACTTAATCCATATTCTGCATATTACTATCTATGTCCAAATAAAGATATTTTTCTAATTATGGACACACTTTGAAGGACTCACCATGACCCAGACACCGTGAAACAGACATCGTGAGCGAGACAGCATGAACCAGACACCGTGAAGGACTCACCGTGACCCAGACACCGTGACCTCAACACCGTGAGCTAGACACCGTGACATGGACATACCATGACCACATTCCGTGAAGACTATACCAAGAAGAAGACACCGTTTACATAATCACTGTGACACTGTTTCTTAACTTTTTTTCAATATTATGTAAATAATGCTAACAGTCATATTTGATGTTTTTAATGCAATTAATGTTATTTAATGATAGTTGTTGGCATGTTAGGAAACGGTATCTTGTACCTATGAAAAGGGAATAATTCCTACTGCTAAAACTTGAGGAATATAAGGAATATTGAGATGTCGTACACGAAAAAAAAAGGAGAAGAGAAGCAAGAAGTGAAGCGAGTAAAGGGTGACGATACAACAAGAAGAACATATATACACCTGAGAGCACTCTCTTGAATAAGAAGAACAATCCTAAACATGAAGGAGATTGTAAGCCATTCAAATAATTCTCATGAATGGAATAAAACACCACTGAAGAACACATGACAAATCAAGAGATCATTCGCACTCTTGTAAAACACATGCTTAACTACGACACTCTGTTTTTCAACAGAAAACCCAATGAAAGACTCAAAAGCATTCCTGCTGAATCCAACGGGTCCAGAGTGGCATTGATAATCACTAGAGATTTATAAACTCTTATATGTTCTCTCTAAGTCATTTAATTATTAACTTTCGAGCAGTGTGGTGTACTCTGTATATCTTATACACACACTGTCTCATGTAATGAACTAGAGGATATCAAATCCTCACTCCAAAACTCTTAACACTTGTTTACCCACATCAACTATGGAAGAGATCCTTGTGTGGCCTGGTATTTGTTTTTTTTCACGTAGAATAGTGGTATAGGTCCCTACGTTGCCTGGATAGTTTTTTAAACTGTTGTTAACCCCGAACCAGGGTGTGGATCAAATTTATATAAATTTGAGAGGTCTAAGTCTCAGCTTGAGACTGAACCTCTTGTTATATCTATTGTGCATCTTTACTTTATGTCCAAAGTATACAACATATTTCTTATTTATTATGCTTCTGTTACATTGAAATAAAAAACTATTTTCAAACTACATTAATAGTTAAATTAACATGTGTTTACACTTATTGTAAATCAGTAGGTTAGTTTCAAAAGTTAGTATGATCTTGTGGTTAAATTAGCTGAGACCAATCAATCTTTGAGAAGCTAAGTGAAAAATTACAATCTGTATAAATTCACTACATTTTAACTTATTTTATAAATTGAGGGATTTTAAATAGACAATATTTTAACAGAAATTTTAATTGGAACTCAAATCACCCCCTCATTAGTATCCACTCTGACCAACATTTGGTATCAGAGGATTTGTTTTTGTTTATGGATGTCTGAAATACTCTATTTTTCAACTGTGATTTTAGTTGCATCTTTTAAGATCTTAAATTTCTGTTAGTTCTAAATTTTATCTCATTAAATTATCTTTCTAAAATCTAGCTATGGATAATATACTATAGGGTTCTGCTACTAACAAGACACCTTTCTTTAATGGTATAAACTATGCTCAGTGGAATCTTAAATTGAAAATTAATTTAGAAGGCATGGTCTTGATATCTGGACTGCTATAGAGTCACAATATAAAATTTATGAAACTGAAAGAATAACATGGGATGAACCTACAAAGATTGACTACAATAATAATTGTAAATCCATGAATGCCCTGTACTATGCTTTAGGAGATGAAGAGTTTAATAGAATTTCTTCTTGTAAATCTGCTTTTGAAATTTGGGATACTTTGGGTGTTTCTCATGAAGGAACAACCAATGTTAAAGAAATGAGATTAAATACATATACTATTAAATATTATAATTTTAAAATGATGAATGATGAACCTATTTCTGATTTGTATCTCATGTTTAATGAGATAGTCAATACAATTAATTCACTCGGAAAGTTTGTTCCTGGAAAACAAAAAATTATAATAATCTTGCGTAGTTTACCAGACCGATGGAGAGGCACATCTGTTTCAATCAGAGAGTCATGTGACATTTCTGCTCTACCTGTCAAATAACTCATTGGTAAGCTTATGATGTATGAGGAAGAACTCAAGGTGAATAAAGAGGAAGATGATGTACCTAAAAGAAAATCGGTGGCTTTCAAGACTACTACTTCAAAGTGTAAGGACAATGATAAAGCTCAAATACAAACTAATAGTTCATAAAGTGAAAATTCAGACTCTGATAGTGATGCTGAAATGCCTCAGATATCCTAAAGGTTTAGGAAAGTATGACAATAAGGGACATTGGAAGAAATATTGAAAAAATCCAGATAAAAGTGATGAAGTTGTTTGCTATGAGTGAAAAAGGAAAGGACATATTACAGTAGACTGCCCAAAGCTAAAATTCAATATGAAGTATTATTACGAGGATAGTAAGTAAAAAAAAGCAATGAAGGCTACCTGGAGTGCTTATGAAGATAGCAAAAGTGAATCTGAAATGTCAGATTCTGAAAAGAATCATGCCAACATGTGTTTCATGACAAACACATCTGAGGTTACCTCAGATACTCCTTTTTTTAATTCTTATTATTCTTGAGATGATGCAGAATTTGATTCAGATTCAGAAAAATGACTAGTGAGGAATTATTTGAATAATGTAATATACTGGAAGAGACATGCAATAAACTTAAGGATAAATACAAATCATTAAAGAAACAACATGATCTCACTACTACTGTTAAAACCGAACATACTATTGAAAAAGAGAAAATTGATCAAATGTTAAAGGAGAAAACTGAACTGAAAATGTCAAATGAGCAACTTAGAAAAGACATAGAGAAGTTCACAAATGGAAAGGATACACTAACTCAAATTCTAGGAAAGCAAGTTGCGCCAAAATACACTAATGGAAAAGGCTACAATCCTGGATAGAGACAGATTACCAAGAAGAGATTTATTCCTAAATCTAGATAGAATACTACTATTTCTAGTTCTAGACATTTATATGCTTCAAATAGTTATTCACGTAGTTATAAATCAAATAGAGTTTAACTTTCAAATTATTTTGATTCTGTAAATTATATGAGACCCATAAAAAAATTTGGGTACCAAAAGCTTGGATTGCTAACCTGTCTGGACCTAAGATGATCTGGGTACCAAAATCATTTCCTATCTAAATCTGTTTTGTAGGAAACATTCTTGAAGAGTTCCCATAAGAAGACAGGGTATTTGGACAGTGGATGTTCAAGACATAAGTCTGGGGATTACTCATGTTTCAAATGTTTAATAATGGTTGATTGAGGTCATGTCACCTTTGGTGATAATTTTAAAGAAATGATCATCAGCCTAGGCCAAATTGGTAACACAATGTTTTATTTGATAATGGACATAAATATAATCTGTTAGGTATTTATAAATTATGTGATGATGTTTTTAATGTCAAATTTGAAAATGATTCTTGTAAAATTTTTAATTCTAAAAATGTTTTAGTCCTTTCATCTTGAAGAAATGAAAATGTTTATGCTGTTGATTTAAATTCCTTAGCCAAGAAAAATGTTACCTGTTTAAATGCTTTTCATAAAGAGTCTTGGTTATGGCATAGATGATTAAGAATTTTCAATATACACTCACATAGAAAAATAACTAGGAAGAACATAGTCAGAGACCTACCTAAACTTGAGATTCCAAATGACAAAGTTTTTAATCTCTATCAAAGGGAATGCAACATACAGTTTATTTTAAATCAATGAAATAAGTTTCAACTTCTCAACCTCTTGAGTTGGTTCACATGGATTTGTTTAGACCATCTAGATTTTCTAGCTTAAATGGGAAGCACTATGTCTAAGTCCTAGTAGATGACTTTTCTAGATATACTTGGGTATACTTCTTAGCTCACAAAAGTGAAGCTTATTCTTTGTTAAATACTCCAAGTCTGTAGAAAATATTAGTGGAGTTAAGATTAAAACTCTATGAATTGATCAGGGCTGTGAGTTTGAAAATAATTAATTTGAATCCTATTTCTCACACAATGGCTATAGTCATAACTTTTTTTCTCCTAGGACACCTTACCCAAATGGTGTAGTAGAAAGAAGAAATAGAACCCTTCAAGAAATTTCTAGGATTATGCTTAATGAATATGACCTGCCTATATACTTTTGGGCTGAAGTTGTGAATAAAACTTGTTATATTATTAATAGAGTCTTAATTGGACCTGTTCTTAAGAAGACCCCATATGAGTTGTGGAACAATAGAAATCCTAAAGTTAGTTACTTTAGTTTCTTTGGCTGCAAAGTCTTTATTCTTAATACCAAAGATAATATAGATAAGTTTTCATCTAAGAGTGATGACGGAATCTTTTTATAATATTATTTAACCAGCAAGGCTTATAGAGTTTTCGACAAAAGAACCAAGTGTGTGGAAAAATCTATTCACATCATATTTGATGAAACTGATCCACATGAGCCTAAAACCTCTCTTGAAAATCTTGATGATGATTTATCTGTTTGGGACCTTAATGATAAAATCAATGAACCTGCTATAAAGACAACTAGTTCGGGGATTATTCCAGAATCTACTCCTAATGAACCAGAACCTAGAGAAGAACCTGAAGTTTCTTGCCCTACTATTACTAGATCAATTAGAATTCTAAAGAATCATCCTTTAGATGCTACTGTATGAAATCTTGATAGAGGGACACAGACTAGAGATTCTCTTAGAAATCAGGTTGAAAAACAAGCCTTCTTGTCACATATTGAACCTGAAAACATTGATGATGATATTAATGATGAATTTTGGGTAATTTCGATGCAAGAAGAAATCAATCAATTTGAAATATATAAAGTTTAAAATCTTGTTGAAAGACCTAATGACACATTCACAATAGGGACTAAATGGGTGTTTAGAAATGAAGTAGATGAATATGGAAACATAGATAGAAATAAATCTAGGATAGTTGCACAAGGATATAGTCAAGAATAAGGTATTGACTATGAGGAGAATTTTGCTCCAATAGCTAGATTAGAAGCTATTAGGATTTTACTTTCTTCTACTCCACATCTAAATTTCAAACTTTATCAAATGGATTTCAAGAGTCCATTATTGAATGGATATATTCTTGAGGATGTTTTTGTTGAACAACCACTTAGATTTTCAAACCCTCATTTTCCAAATCATATTTTAAAATTATCAAAATCTTTATATGTTTTAATGCAATCTCCAAGAGCTTGGTTTGATAGATTAAGTACTTTTCTAATTTCTAAAAGTTTTACAAAAGGAATAGCTGATCCTACTCTGTTTATAAAACGAATTTCTAAAGATGTATTAGTTGTACAAATTTATGTAGATGATATTATTTTTGGATCTTCAAAAACTGCATTATGTACTGATTTTTCTATAATGATGCAAAATTAATTTGAAATAAGTTTAATGGGTGAACATAAATTCTTTCTTGGATTTCAAATATTTCAAAATGATGATGGAATTATTTTAAGTCAATTTAAATATACTAAATATCTTTTAAAACGTTTTGGATTGGATAGCACAAAATGTAGTGACACTCCCAAGAGTACCACCTGTAAGATAGATCTTGAAGAAGACGATAAATCTGTTGATCAAACCACTTATAGAGGAATGATTGGAAGTCTACTCTACTTGACTGCTAGTCGTCCTAATATTATGTTTAGTGTGTGTATGTGTGCTCATTTTCAATAAAACCCTAAAGAGTGACATTTAAATGTTGTAAATAGAATTTTCAAATACCTCAAGCATACTCCCAATTTATGACTATTCTATCCCAAAGGAAAATCATTTGAATTAGTTAGTTATTCTGATGCTGATTTTGCTGGATGTAAGTTAGATAGAAAAAGAACCTCTGGAACATGTCACCTTTTAGGAAACTCACTAGTATCATGGTGTATTATGAAATTAAATGTAGTTGCATTATCTACTACAGTAGATGAATACATAGCTGCTGGAAGTTGTTGTGCACAAATTTTGTGGATGAAACACAAATTACTAGACTAAGGATATCAATTTAGACATGTCCCAATAAACTGTGACTACACAAGTGCTATTAATATTTCTAATAATCATGTTTCTCATTCTAGGAAAAAACATATTGATGTATGTCATCACTTTTTGAGGGATCATTATAAAAAAAGTGATATCACTTTGGAATTCATTGGTACTGAATATCAACTTGCTGATATATTCACTAAACCATTAAATTACGAAAGATTAGACTACATCATACAAGATCTTGGTATAATTAATCATAAATAGAAATCTTACTGATCATAATGTTTAATAATTTCCTGTATTTTACTTTACGGTTTCATGGTCACTGTTTCTAAGATACTGGTTTATGATCACGGTCTCACTGTCAAGATATTATGCTCACAGTCCGTCAACTCACTGTCTCACCGTGACTACACATGATGCTCACTGTCTCACCGTGACTACTATCAACTATCTCACTGTGATGACTAGTTTTCATCACACCGTAATGCCTACTCGCGGTCTCACCTAGAAAATTATTTTTATTCTTATTTTAACCCGTATCACGGTAATTTTTATTTTTACCGCTATTTGTTTTCCCGCGTTTTTTTATGAAGTTTGACATTCCCAAATGATAAATCTTAAGGGTTTCATTTGATTCTTTATCTGAAATCTCTCCTGAACCTTCTCTTCCCTCTCGCCCGAACATTTAGTGAATGCCAAGGATGAAGCGTCCATCTTCACCCTCGTCTGAGAAGCGCCGCTCTAAGAAACAAAAGAAGATACCAAGGATAGCACCCGACGGACCTCTAAACCATACCTGGTAAGCCGTACTGTTGTACATGAAAAAGAAGTATGCCCTGAGTGGCTGCTTTCTATCAAATCTTTAGTTTTGAATGTTTTAAGTGAACAAGGATGGCTTGAATGGTTCTCTAGAAAAAATAGACCGATATACCCGAGATTAGTATCTCAATTCTACCAATATGTGATGTTTTTCTTTGATTTTGGAGAAAGCATTATGGTAACCAGCTGGATAAATAAACAAAAGTGCTATTTCCCTTCGAGGATGTGGGATGCATGGCTATTGATTCAACATGAAGGAGTTTGTGAGGATTACCAGAGAGACCCTCCACCAACAACCGACATCTTTGACCTGGAAAATGCTTTGGAAATCCTCACTGGAAATGGCACCAAGCGAAGGGCCATAATTGCTGAATTAAATGGGGAGACAAGACTACTGTTCAAGTTTGTTCATAATTTTATTAGTCCGAGTAAAGGATATTTTTCTGTGATGAAGTATCAGGATGTGTTCCTGATTCACCTGTTGAAGAATGGCCATACGATCAACCTATGAAATTATGTTATTAACCATATCTGTGAGCTGATTAAAGTCACTTCCAAATCCACCTCATTGTTTTACTCAAGGATGATTTCAGGTATGTTAGATTCCAAAGGGATGGTTGGACCGAATGAAGAAAAGTTATAGGACTTTGATTTCTGCATATCAATGCCTATCATCTGAAGGATGAAGATTAGATGGAAACCCGGGAAGAAGCAGTGGGTTGAGGATAATGATCAATTGTATAAAAAGTTTAATCATGTTGACAATCCAAGAAGGCCTAAATTTTTATCTAATCCTAGTTTGGAACCAGATGAAGTGGATGAGTATTTAGAAGAAGAAGATGAGGAAGTAACAGCTAAATTATCTCGTAGAGAAGAAGCTGGAAGACCTCCAATGGAAACAGCTCCTGTTGAAAAAGAAAGGACTGTTGTCCCTGCTGTTATCCCTGCTGAAATACCTCAAGGAGAGAAAGTTGTTCTTAGTTTGAGAGAAGAGGAAGCTCTTACTTCTAGTGCGGATGTGAATCCTAAAGCTCATCCTAATGCTGCAAGAAAATTGGGTTTTCCTGATTCAGAACAACAAGAAACTTTAGAGGCAGATCTTGTTGAAGAGGATCTTTCTGTTGAGAAAGAAGTAAGTTTGGAAGCTCAACTAGTGGAACAATCAGTTCCTGAGATAATTCCCTCTGCTGAAGATAGGATTTAAATACCTTTCAGCTGTCAAGGAAAGAGTTTACTGAAGAGATTAGGGATGTTCATGTGGATATTGATCATGCTGAGGCTATAGTCTCTAAAATGGTAGCACAATTTGTGGCGGAGGAACTTCAAATACTTGAGATTATAGAAGCTGGATCTGCTGAACTTCTCAACCTCTTGTCTCATACTCTGTGTACAATCGGTATGAATTCCCAAGATTTTATAATGTAAATTAGTCACAGCAAGTGACTACAACTGGAATAGTTCTTTTTCTTCTGTTTCAACTGAAGTCTATAGATCATCCAGAACCAAAACCAGATCCCCATCCTCAATCTGAATCAGAATCTGATTCTGAAGTTGACTCTAAACCTCAACCAGAATCTGAACCACTACCTTTACATACACCCTTACCTGAGAATCACTCCTTTGTGACTAAAGATGATCTCAATGTTTTTGGAGAGACTATGTTAGATGCAGTTGAGAAGATCATATCCACTCAACATCGTCCAGTGACTCAGTTAAGTCAAGAAGATGCATCAATTATCTTGGAAAATATTATCTTGCATATTCATCCAAGGATGATCCAAGAAATTCATGAATTCAGAGTAGAAAATATGCTGCTGAGTTATGATGTTTCAAACCTGAAAAATATGGTATCCAATTTGCAGAATGAGTTGTCTTTGAGATCAGTGCATGCTCGTGTTTCTTCCCCTACACCAGTTACAACTTCTCATGAGACATCTGATTCAATCCTTACAAGGGATATTGTGTTTAAATTTCATCCATATCTACTTTCTTTTGATGAAATGATTGGTAAAATACGCACAAAAATGATGGAACGCATGAGGGAGCATGTAGAAAATCTGAATAAACATACAGATGAATACACTGGATTCCTGCAAAAAGTTCCAAAATAGCTCAAAGTTCTAACCTAAGCTGTCAAGGCTTCCCCTGCATCTGATCAGATCTCCACACCTTCTTTGGATGATTCTTTGCTGAGATCCATAATCAAGGAATAACTTCAGATTGAATTCAGTGGCTTGGATCTATCTTCATTTTCAGAAGTGGTTATGAATAGTGATAGGGCATTGGACTTGGTTAGGATTCATTCTATGATAGCCAATAATGCTCAAGAAGAGATCACCAAGAAAATAGATTTGGATCTCTATCGGATTTTCTCTAATAGTGATATAATAGATCACTTTAGATATCTTGTAGAAAATTTGAGAAACCCTCAGGTGACTCAAGATTTTAAATCTCATGTTCAGAAGCTGACATAGTTCACTAGATTTTTGGACAGATTTATGGAGAATAAGGATGATTTTAAAAAGGCTATGCAATATGGTGGTGAAATAATTACTCATTTCATCAATCTTTTGAAGCCTTATATTCATGTTCATAGTACTGCTATAGTTGCTCCAGCTGCTGCACCCCTTAGACCTGGTCTACATACCTTAGCCTCAACTTCCATGATAGTTAGCCAAGCTCTTTCTCAGATCCGCCCAGTCATTTTTGACCAACCACATCCTAGATCTTGTACTGCTCCCACTTTGGCTCCATCTATTTTTGAAGGTCTACCCTTACCATCTTTGTCTACCGCATCTATGCCTTCTTCTACTTCCACACCATCTCATGCTACTGATAAAGGCAAGGAAAAGATGGATCCATGAAGAGTCCAGGGACTGTTTACTTTTTGATGGGATGTCATTTCTTGTATCCTATTTGTATTTCTCCTATATGATCTATTCTAAACCTCGTTTTTAATGAAGACTGCATTTTTTCATTTCATTTTTTCTACATTTTGATAATACCAAAAGGGGGAGAAAACTACAAGTATAAAAGGGGGAGAAAAACTACCAGTGTCAGTACTATAATTATTTTTGCTATTCTAATATGCTAGTTTCTTTAATGTAAGATTTCAATTATATTTTGACATTATATGATTTTTGATCATCAAAAAGGGGGAGATTGTTGGACTCCTCATTTGTTAATCATGTTATAATGATCAAAACACCTATTACTGTTAATTAATCTCAATCTTTATTGTACATATTTCTAATGCTCTTCAATCTCAATAATAACTACACATCATGTTTTAATGATAAAAAATCTTATGGATGATAATTACTCTCTTTATTATTTATAAGTCTTATGCACGATCACAAATCTGACATATATTATCAAGAATTTATATTTATGATTCAATCTCTTTTACACTCTAATGATTAAAAAAAATCCATATTTTGCATATTACTATCTAAGTCCAAATACATATATTTTTCTAAGTATATACACACCGTGAAGGACTCACAATGACCCAGACAACGTGAACCAGACACCGTGACCCAGACACCGTGACCTCGACACCGTGATCTAGACACCGTGACATGGACATACCATGACCACATACTGTGATGACTATACCGTGAAGAAGACACAATTTACATAATCACTGTGACCCAGTTTCTTAACTTTTTTTCATTATTATTTAAATAATGATAATGGTCATATTTGATATTTTTAATGCAATTAATGTTATTTAATGATAGTCTTTGGCATGTCAGGAAACTGTATCTCGTACCTATGAAAATGGAATCATTCCTACTACCAGAACATGAGTAATATAAGGAAGATTGAGATGCAGTACAAGGAAAAAAGGACAAGATAAGAAAGCAGTGAAGCGAGAAAAGTGTGACGATACAACAAGAAGAACTTACATACACCTAAGAGAACTGTGCTGAACAAGAAGAACAATCCTGAACAAGAAGGAGATTGCAAGAATTTCAAAGAACTCTCATGAATGAAATCCAAAACCACTGAAGAACACACGACGAATCAAGAGATCATTCTCACTCCTGTAGAACACAATCTTAACTACAACACTCTGTTTTTCAACAGAAAAACCAGAGAAAGACTCAGAAGTATTCCTGCTGAATTAAACAAGTCTAGAGCTGTATTGATAATCACTAGATCTTTCTAAACTCTTATCTGTTCTCTCTAAGTGATTTATTTATTAACATTCAAGAAGTGTGGTAAACTATGTATATCTTATACACAAACTGTCTCATGTACTGAACTGGAGGATATGAAATCCTCACCCCAACACTCATAACTCTTGTTTACCCACGTCAATTGTGGAAGAGGTCCTTGTGTGGCCTTGTCATTGTTTTGTTTCCCACGTAGAATAGTGGTAGAGGTCCCTGCGTGGCCTGGACAGTTTTGTAAACTATTGTTAACCCCGATCCAGGGTGTGGATCAAATTTATATAAGTTTGAGAGGACTATGTCTCGACTTGAGACTAAACCTCTTGTTATATCTGCTGTGCATCTTTAGTTTATGTTCAAAGTATACTACATATATTTTATTTATTCAGCTGCTATTACAATGAAATAAAAAACTATTTTAAAGAAACTTTGATAGTTAAATTATCATGTGTTAACACTTATTGTAAATCAGGAGGTTAGTTTCAAAAGATAGTTTGATCATGTGGTTAAATTAACTGAGACCAAATCAATCTTTGAGAATCTAAGTGAACATTTAAAATCTGTATAAATTCACTACAGTTTAACTTATTTTATAAATTAGGGGATTTTAAATAGACAATATTTTAATAGAAATTTTAATTGGAACTCAATTCACCCCCTCTTGAGTATCCACTCTGACCTAAAATTAGGAATAATTAGTAATTATTAGAAATAATGAATAATAATTAGAAATAATTAGGTATAATTAGTAATAAATAGATATAATTATTAATAATTAGATATAATTAGCAATAATTAGAAATAATTAGTAATAAAAAAATTATATTATAAATAATTACAGAAAACAATATTAATATTATTAAAATAATAAAAATATTATAAAATATTAAAATTATCAATATTCACAAAAGGCTTTGCTCTATTCATAACATGTTGAAATCTCAAAGGTTCGCCAATTGTCAGGTCATGCGCAATAAAAAGTTTGTGTCAGCCATATACAATGTAAACTCTATAATTACTAGCACGGTTGATCACCTCCCAAGTAGTTTTGCAATCGGACAAACCAAGTCATGCCCTTATTTTCTATAAGAATTATCTCACATGAACCATTAAATAGACCATTATTCATTGAAAATTTAATGGAAAGAAAATGATATCCCCTCAAATTTTGAAGGAAGAATGATCTTTGTAAAATTTTATGTGAGATGATTCTTAGAGAAGAGAACATCATTACTTTGGCCATCATATAGCAACACTACTTGCGAGGTGATCAACAATGCAAGTACAATTATAGATTTTATATTATACATGACTAACAAAAACATTTTATTGTGCATGAATTTTCAATTAACGACCCTTTGAGATTTGAACATGTTAAGAATTGAACAATATCTGGTGTGAATATTGATTATTCTAATATTTTATAAATTTTTTATTATTTTAATAATATTAATATTGGTTTTCGTAAATATTGATAATATAATTTTTTTTATTACTATTAATTGGTAAACGAAATCTGCTTGGATAATGAAGGGAAAATTTGTAATCATCTCCACAAAGATAATTACCATATTTCCTTTCATTATTCAAGCAGTTTTCCTTTTTTCGAAGTATTTCTAAGTATTGCTAAATTAGTAATAAATAGTAATAATTAGTAATGATTAGTAATAAAATGCAATAATCAGTAATATTTTGTAATAAATAGTAAAAATTAATAATAATTAGTATTAATTTTTTATAATTAGAAATAATGAGGAATAATTAGTAATAATTCGCTATAATAAGTGTGAGAGAGATGCAATTAAATGAGTTGTCAGACAAAAGAGTAGCCGTCAATCCACTAGAAATTGTGTCTCCCTTAATTAATGATAATTATTATGTATTTATAATTATTTATCTTGTTTCTTAGATGGAGTTTTTATAATTTCAAACTATTCAATAACAGTGATGATTTTTTTATTTTATGTAGAAAAATATGGATCAATAAAGTCGACATCAGTCATTATTAGATGATCGAGCATGGAAAAATCAGTGCAGAAATCCAAACGGTTTTGGTTTAAATATTGTATATATTGACAGTGTTGAAGCATTCTTAGCATTTACATCATAAAAACTAGAATATGTTTCAGAAGGCACAAATATGTGTCCTTGTAAAAAATGTTCTCTGAGAATGATTGACACATTTGACAAGGTTCGGGGACATCTCTTGCGGTTTGGTTTTCAACCAAATTATGCTTTTTGGTATCAACACGGTGAACGCAATTCCATATAAGATCCTAATAACTTGATTTCGGATCCAACATAGTTTCAAAATTTAGTACATGATGCTGCAGGTCCATCTTTGGAACAAACTGAAACTGACGATTATATTGATTTAACTCCTGAGTTTGCACCATCCGAATTTTATGAGTTGTTGAGGTTGCTGAGGATGCATTATATCCTGGTTGTAAGATAAGAAAATTATAAGTGGTTGTAATATTTATGGAAATTAAATCAGATAATGCAATGTCAAAAAATTGTTTTGATCAGATATTTTTTTTGGTTAAAACACTGTTACATAATGGAAATTTGTTGCATGAAAATTACTATGAGAGCAAGAGGTTGATTCGTAAGCTGGGCCTTAGTTATCAGAAGATTCATGCATGTCCAAATGACTGCATCTTATATTCTGGCGAAAATGATTCATGGGATTGTTGCACAACATGTGGACAATCGAGGTATAAATAAGTTCAATCAGGGAAGTCTAGATCGATTCTCGTAAAAGGGTTGAGATATTTCCCCCTTCACCCAGGTTGCAATTTTTATTTATGTCTTAGAACACAGCTTCAATGATGTCATGGAACTAAACCAATATTTCAACTGATAAAAGCTGGAATCATCCATCTGATGGTGATTCATAGATACATTTTGACCGTCTACATCCGTCTTTTGCAATATAATCCTGAAACGTGTGATTGGGTCTTTCTACTGACAGTTTTTGTCTGTTTGGTTCTTATGGTAGTCTGTATTCATTTTGGCATGTCTTTATAACTCCGCATAATTTGCCTCCATGGATTTTTATGAAGGAACCTTATATCTTTTTGACTCTATTAATCCCATAATATCCAAAAAAACAATATTGATGTTTATTTCAATCCATTGATTGCTGAGTTAAATTCATTATGGAGTGATGAGGTTAATACATATGATGTTTCTGCGAAACAAAATTTCATATTAAAAGATGCATTGATGTGGATGATTAGTTACATTCCGGCATATGGAATGATATCTGGTTGGAGTACACGTGGTCCGAAATCATATCCTTACTATATGAAAGAAAACAAATCCTTTATGTTGGTCAATGGAAAAAAAACCTTTCTATTTTGATTGTCACCAAAGATTTATTCCAACCGATCATCCTCTTTAGAGGAACAAATCTCATTTTAGAAAAGGTACAATTGAAAGGGATGAACATCCAAATATGATCTCAGGTACAGAGTTAAAATAAGATGTATTTTAATTACCCCCATCACATTTGGACCAACAGTAAACCAACAAAAAATTCATGTCTTTGGGAAAAAATATAATTGGATAAAATAGAGAATTTTTTGGGAACTTCTGTATTGGTCTGATTTGTTGGTCCGCCACATGTTGGAAGTTATGCATATTGAGAAGAGTTGTTTTGATAATTTATTTCATACAGTTTTGGATACACTAGGTAAGACCAAAGAAATTGTAAAGGCACGCCTAGATCTTTCCCAAATTTGTAGGTGACTAGAACTTGAATTATTTCAAAATGTTAGATAATAGAGGTTAATGAAGCAAAAATCATCTTATACACTATCCAAAGAGAGTCGCTTATTATTTTTTCAGTGGATTGCAGATTTGAATCTTTCAGATGGCTATGCTTCCAATTTGGGCATATGTGTTAAAAATGGTTATATTACTGGATGAAAAGTCATGATTGTCATGTAATAATGGAAAGAATTATACCGATTGGATTTATAGGTTCGTTGAATTCTATAATTTGGGATTCGATAATAGACATATAATATTTTTTTCGAGACATTTAAGCAGTGACAACAGACTACGATGCGCTACGAAAACCAAAAGAAGATGTTTCTGTAATTAAATGTAAACTGGAAAAAAGTGTTTCGGCAGATTTATTTGAGTCAATGAAACATATGATATTACATTTTCCACATGAAGCTAAATGTGGAGGTATAGTACAGTTTCGATGGATGTACCCATTCGAGAGTTGCATGAAAGAATTGAAGAAAATAATACGTAACAAAAAATCAGTTGAAGGCTCAATTGCTTAATCTTATTTTCAAGAAGAATTTTTTTTTCTCTCATTATTTTGAATCTAAATTTCCCTAAAAACCAAATTTTATGGGAAGAAATGAGGGGAATGTTAGTGAAGAAATTGAAAATAAATTAACTGTTTTTAATCAGCAAAATCATGGTTTTGGTGGAATTCATGAATGATGGCATTCATATGATGAACATCACAGAGCTCATACATACGTTCTTCTCAACTGTTAAGAAATTACATCATTTTTCCTGCGAGTGCTTCTGTCACTTATTATATAATTTATGTTACAGTATTTAAACATATTTTATTTGTATGTTATATGATAATCATATAAAGAAACAACTTTCACAAATTACAGTAGCTACTCTTGAAGAACACAGTCAAAAAAACATTTCTCAATGGTTTCAAAAATTGCTAACATAAATTATTGATGGTTTAATATCAATTCTATTTTAATTTATTATATTGATAATTTTTTTACAAATTTTCAGGTGTCTCAATTTGCTGATAAAAATTATAAGCAACTGTGTATATTGAGTAACCCACCATTAAAA
This sequence comes from Viscum album, assembly GCA_963277665.1. Taxonomy (NCBI): domain Eukaryota; kingdom Viridiplantae; phylum Streptophyta; class Magnoliopsida; order Santalales; family Viscaceae; genus Viscum; species Viscum album. The sequence goes on along the minus strand of OY728125.1, from coordinate 1,462,712,365 downwards.
TGGTTAAATATTATAATGCATATGTGGTGAATGGTTTTAAATTTCATACACATGCATACGGGTAATAAAAAAATGAACTGTGGAGTTTTCTTGAGAGTATCACATCGCAGAGAAACCGAAGTTGACATTTATGTAATTTTGGATGAAATTATTGAGCTATGTTATATAGGATAGAATTACATAACAATGTTTAAATGTCGGTGGTTGGATACTGAGAGAGGCTTGTGTGTTCATCTGACTCGTGGAATAGTCGATATTAAATATAAAAGTCTTCTGGCAGTAAATGAACCATTTTTACTGTCTCAACGATCACAAAAAAATTATTATGGAAAGTATTGTGCTACTTCAAGCGACTTGAGAGAATGGTGGAGCACAATAAAAATAAAATCTTGGGAAAACTTGTTTACTCAAAATTAATGTGGTTCTGCTGAAGTGGAAGGAATTTAAAATATTCAAGAGACTTCTCAAAATCCATCTAATTTACAATGAGACATGAATATCGATGATGACACCCAAGAATTAAGGATCAATGGTGATCAAGATGTTAATGATGTTAAAAAATGAATTTGAAATGACAATAGATGTTTAAAATGAAACTCATAAAGATATTGATGATGTTGAGGAGCAAGATGAAGACATTGACATTGAAAGCTATGGAGAAGAGGATGAAGAAGAACATTGACACGGTAAAATTTTAATTATAATCATAACTAATATATATCTATATATAATAGTTATTTCCATCTATCTACAAACAACAATCATTTTATGTTCCAGATGGACTCTGAGCTATTTCTCGAGTTGTAGGCAGCTGACCTACCGTTGGATGAGGGGGATTTTGGATCATCTGACTCTCAACCTACTGGCGGTTAAGGGGTATGCGGAGGGGGCATGCTCTTGCATGACTGATGATTCCTAACCCTATCCCCGAGCGACGTCCACATCTTGGTTTTGATCCACTTACACAGAGGTATGGTAACTTGTATATTTTAGGTAGATTTATTTAATTTTTTTATATATATACTAATTGTTTGATTATTTATTCATTTTTCATAGTTTTGTGCATGTATCTTTCTGACAGGGGGAACTATCATGCACAATTATTTTTCTCATCCATGAATCACATGGGAACAGATTATCATTGATGTGTGACGGGACATGTTCCAGCATTGGCTGGTACGTAATTAAATAATATTTATTTTGAAATTTATTTTATTAACAACGTGATATTATAAATAATTTGTTGGGTTTATGGTATCCTATCGATTAAAGTATGTGTAACTCTATCAACGCGGCATGGGAGGTTTCAATGTGTGACTGTTTCCGTCATTTTTGGCACAATTTGAGAAGGATAGCCATTAAGAAAGCAGGGGTGACAGAATTTGATGAGTAGTGTAGATCCCACCGAACAGAGTACATTTCATCTCATGTTTGGGATGGATTATGTTTACACTGGTTGGGTGGGGGATTTCAGAGGAGATATTCAGTGGGATGACAGAACCGGGGCAGACAAGAGGTGACACATCGAGCTGGTAGTCTTACATTCAGTTCGCATATAGAGCATCTGGTAAGTATAATTTTTAAATATTTTATATAACCTTAAATATAAATAGTTTATTTTATATTTCTGTAGTCAGTCGAGCATCCTGATATTACAGAGTTCTACGTTTATCAGAGGATGTACAGTGATCTAGCCACTAGAGATATTAGAGGTGATCGCCAGTATCAGATTGTGGATAGTATTATTTTTTCAGTTTAAAAATTAACTACATATAATATTTTTACAATTTTAATTTTAAATTGGAAGTGAAGGATTCATATGAGTATGTGACCTCTTAGACACAAGTAAGGGTCAGGACGAGATGGCTTAGCAGACCACTGATCACCATTTGGATTAGGCAGAGTAGTTGGCATCAGCTCTCATTTGACTCCTGGTACTTATTATGGTACTACTGCGATGTCGGCATCCAGCTCGAAAGGAGCTCGTGGAGAGGCATCATCTTCTGGCTCATAGTATCAGAAGCAGTTGCAAGATCAAGCTGAGCATATAGAGACTCAGTAGAAGCAGCAAGAAGAGATGTGTCGACTGAAGCAGCAGCATGAGCAGCATTACGAGAAGCAAATACGTTGATGGTATTAACTACATCATGAGAAGATGGAGTACATGTGTCGTCTGACTCGTAGTTTAGGGATGGAGTTTCCTCCACCAGCTCCTTCAGCTCCTTCATCTCCTCCAGAATACGAACCTAGTGATTTTTTCATGTTAAAAACATTTGCATTTAACATTTTAATATGAATTATTTACATTTTCTGTCTTTTATATTAGTGAAAATATTAAATAATTTAATTTTTAATATTTTATTATTTTTTAAAATTTTTTTGTGAATATTGATAATTTCAATATTTTTTATTTTTTTATTGTTTTAATAATTGTAATATTATTTTTTCATTAATCGTAATTTTATTAAATTTCATTTTTTAAAAAATTTATTTATTATTTGCGACGGGACCTTCTGCGACCGGACCCCATCCAAAATAGTCTAACTAAATATTTTTAAAACCATATTTGTGACGGGACTACTTGCCCGTTGCAAATAATTTGTTGCGACGGGCCCGTCACAGAAAGTTATATATATATATATATATATATATATATATGTTTTCACCGGGATAAGAGCCTGTTGCAAATAGTTTTTGCGACGGGCCCATCATGAAAACTTTTATGTATATATAATACATATAATCGGAAGCTTATTTGCGATGGCGATGTTTCCCGTCGCAAATAACATTTTTTGTGACGGGCCAGGCGCAAATAATTGTATTTGTGAAAGCGTTTTCTACAATGGGCTATTTGCGACGTGGCCCCGTCACTAAAGCCTATTTGGGATGGGATCCCACAGCAAATAGGTCGTCATAATTACCAAGACTTCCAGTAGTGAAGGAATCCTCTACCATGTACCATATCGATAGACATCATTTCATGGCATCTATCAAACCCTTCATTCTAGCATTCATTCTAATCATTTATAACAGGTGAATATACCCACTCATGTCAACAACCACAATCCAGGAGTATACACACTCATGAAAAACATTATCAATGGAATATGGGCCTACCCCCCCCCCATATAAACTATATAACATTTCATTAGTAATTTACATATTTGTATATGAACCCATATAAGCACATTTCATTTTATCCAAGCTATAAAAATAGTTATGGCATCATAGGATATCAATAAACAATGAGTCGGTATATCTCTTATACAAGATACTTAAGCTATCAAGGCATCCAAGGGCCTCCTCTATCTAGGAATGAAAAATCACACACACATTGGGTTGTTGTAACCAACATAACCAAAGAATTTCTTTTAGGGGAACCCCATGGGTGTCCTCCAAATGAGAAATGGGTACCAATACACCTAAACAGAATCGACATTCAGCCACATTAGGTCCAACTACCACTACTAAACAGTACTCGATAAAAAATGAGAGCTCTCCAAAATATCAAAAAATTTTAATTTTGGCCGAACGCTCAATAAACACCAAGAAATGTATTAAGAATGTATAGACCACCTACTCGCCTCAGTAGTAGACAACTCATTCAATATCATGTCATGATTTATCCATGTTTGGAATAAAAATGAATAAAGAATGAAGAATGGATTATTATGGAATATGAGCCTAAATCAAAATAGCGTCAGTGTTTTACCAAACAATCTAGAACAACTAAAAATGAATCGATGAATTAACATTGCAGATACGTAGAGGCAATAAAAAAACAGATAACTGACAGAGAGTGTGGCTCAAAGCCTTTCTAAGGCACCTAAAAAATGCTACAGGAGGCCTCCTACACAAGGTAAAAATAAAAATCCACTTGGGTTTTAACAAAAATTATTTCTAATTTAATTTAATTTAAAAAAACACATCAGGGGTCTCATGGTTTACCCACACGGTTTTCCAAAACATGTGAATACTATGAATGTTTCTTTGTCAATGAGGGCCAATCGGCCCGGTTACCTCTCACGGTTTGACTAACCATTCGATAACCATGTAAAAAATTATACAAAAAAACTATAGTATTTCAGAACTCTCGCACATATTTCCTAAAGCTTGCTCATGTTGTGATCAAACCATGAACCATGTAAATTTGAGACTAAATCCTGGTTTTGACCACTGAACAAGCCTTAAACACCTCTAAAACACTCGTGATCTGAATATAAATTTACATGATGCCGTAAAGATGTATTTAAACAGAAAAATTTTTCCATGCCTCATAAAAAACCATGTTTCTTACAATATTCCTCCTTATAGTAATTCATCCCAAAAATTCTCTCTAAAGGGTGGTTAAGATTCATATGAGAACAACCCCAACCACTAAGAACGTACATCGACCTCCCTCTCCCAAGTCTCGTCCTATATATTCTCATGCTGCTATAGCACCCATGCTAGAGGAACTGACCAGCCTCGGAGAACCTCCATTCCTCTATCAACGATACGAATCAAATGCACCACAAAGGCTGCAACAACCTGAACCACAACATCCCCTGGCTAAAAAAACATAAGATGGTTCTGAGTTATTACTACACAACTGAGATACATGGAATAATTCGTGCATGTCTCGGTACCTATAATGTGGAAACAACTGATAGGAAACCATCCCGATTCTCTTTAAATCTAGAATAGCTCGAAAATTCTCAGTGAAAGTTTACCATGTCTCATGATCTGCCTGTCTCCCAACCTTGTTGAAGCAAGCAAGAAACCCAGTTCCCCGACCACAAACTCTAGAGGTCATCTGCAGTGATTGGTGTATGATTTTTTACGAGAGTCTATAGCTTCCATCTACTTCTAAATAAACACCACCTACTTAGATGTCTTATGCACAAGATTTGGTCACAGTATTGCTACCTCATCTTCCTCTAACTATCATAGGGGAGAATAAAATGGACCTCTTTATAAAACCTTTTAAGGTGCCAAGTGTGTCATCACCTGATATCTTTTGTTGTAGGTGAAATCAAATATTGGAATGTTCCTCTCATAATATCCCCCCAAAATCACAGACGCATGCTCGAAAAATTTCATCAAACACATATATCGTATGCTCTGACTTGCCATCAGTTTTAGGGTCGTACGTCGTGCTCAAATGGACATGTGATTCCAATTCCATCTGATGACTCTGCTAGAAATGAGACATAAAGTGGGAATCCCTATCCCAATCTATTGTTCACGACACCCCCTGAAGTCATACAACCTCTCTAATGTATTACATTCCATGATCATCTACAATAAAGGTCTCCTTGATCGGTAAGAAATGTACACCATTAATAAGCCTATGAACTACAAGCAAAAAAACATCATTACATAGAGGTGACCACAAAAAACCAGTCATGAAATACGTCTTGACATTATACAATTTCTATTTAGGTATAGATAACTATTATAAAATCACAGCGGGATACTGATGTTCCGCATACAACTGCGGATATGGGAAACACCTCGTAACGAATCCAGCTACCTCTCTCTTCATTTCAGGCCACCAGTACTGACGTCACAAATCATGGTACATCTAGGTATCCTGGGTATGCACTGCCAAAGGTGAAGTAAGAAACTCCCACATTAATTACTCATGTATATCCTCTAGAACAATGAGAAATCCATGGATACATATGATCTCATCATCATCTACCGTCCAACCAAGACAAGGGTCATCACCAGCCACACCTTCCCATAGAACAAGTACTTATAAATTTGATATCCACCTCATACTAAATCTATACACCGTGGTATAGTTAATAGAAAAAGATGAAATAAAATTATTCTTTTTTCAATCATGAGCCTCTAGATGCATCTCAGAAAACAACTCCATAAGCTATAACTCGCTACCAACCTATTGTACTTCATGTATTTGAGTCCTCATGCTTTGTGCATCGACTACTGCATTGGCCATTCTAGTGGAGTATGAAATCTTGATATCAAAGGATAGTATGGAATCCACAAACCATTGCATTATCAAATGAAGATCATGCTGCGTAAAGATATACATGAGGATTTTGTGGTCCATTTACACCAAAAAAACTCCCCTAGTAAATAGTTCCTCCAACAGCCCCACACATGAAGAACCAAAACTTACTCGAGTTTGTGCATAGGGTAATTCTTCTCATGATACCTCTACTGTCGAGACCCATATTCCAATACTCGATATCCCTACATCATCACTACCACCATCCCATTACCAAAAGAATCGTTGTACACTGTGTAACTCTAACCATGCTCTGGTAGTGTTAGGACTGGTATTGATTTTATCCTCCATTTTAGCTCCTGAAAGGTTTCCTCACATGATTCAAACAACACAAACATCAAAAACTTCTATACCAAGCACATCGACAGTTTGGTTAAGCACAATATGTCCTATATATGAAATCTGTAATACCCATCTTGCTCCTAGAAACTCCATATATCAAAAAATTTCAGGGGTTGTTCCTAGGAAACTGTTGCTCTCACCTTCTCTAGGTACACGAACACACTTGTCTCTGAGAATAAGTGACCCCGATAGAAAATATAATCCATCCAAAAGTGGATCATTAATATCATAACATATAAATGATGCTTTATATGTGTATTCAAAATGGTGTCAGGATGGTTAACATGTTCATTTAGATTGTGATATTACACGAATATATCATCTATGAAAACCACCACAATGAATCTAGGAAAAGATAGAACATTTGGTAAATCAAATCTATGAAAACCATTGGTTCATTCATGATACTAAACAGCATATCCAGATACTTGTACAAGCCATACCTTCTATGAATGGAAGAATGTTGTATGTATGAAGGTTAAACATGCATCGGGTGATATTCTAAACTCAAGAAGATCTTCATGAACACTCGAACTCCTCAAAGCTGATCAAATATATCATTTTTCCATGGTAAGGGATATCTATTTTTAACTATCATATTGTTCAGTTTCAGATAATCCATGATTTGCCTAAGGGTACCATCTTCCTTTATCGTAAAAAACAACTAATGGACCCCATGTAGATGTAGGGTTTGATAAATCCCTTCGCTTCCAATTCCTATTTCTTCCTCTGGAGCTCATACAACTCCATCATATCAATCCTATGAAGATTAATGGATTCTAGGGAAACTCCTAGAAGTTGCTCGATGGAGAACTCTACCTCTCCCTTGGGAGGTAAACTAAAAATTCATAGTGAAAGGCTTCCTTGAAGCGCTAAACCACTAGAGGAATGTCTAGATGACTCACTTCATGATCATCCTAAAACAGGATCTATATATGGGCTTTCATCCCACCCAACTCATGATTCTCAGTTCCGGATCTTCGTTCCTAAACATCCCATTCACCCTTTTAAATAAACATTGTTCAATCTTGTGATGTGAAAGTCAACCTCTAACTATAGCAGTCAATGTACACTCGAAAATAAAAGAGCCAGTCCTTACTGACATTGTCGTCATACACTATAATCTTGAGGAAATAATTATCCCAGATCAAGTGACATCCACCAACCTCGAGGGGAAACTCTATGAAGTGGCGCACATCACCTGTTCAAACTCTTAAAAGTGTGCCTTGTGTCAAAACATCCTCATAATGAAAAATAACAAGACCATGGATCTTTACCAATCGTGTAGAGATAATGCACTGAGATGCACCTATATCGACAAGCGTAGATGAAATAGAAGAAGATACCAAGATTGTACATGTCATCATAGATGGTCTTAGATCCTACTCTTATTCGATCTATTACATTACCTCTCTCTGGCCTATACCTAGGTCCCTTGACCCTACCTAGATATGCTGAGTTGATCTGCCCTACTACCTTTGAGAACCGAGTGTCTTCCTACCATGGCCATGATCACCACTGACCTAGCCTGACTGATAGGTACTACTCTAGCTCCCAGCCTGACGCAGAGCTGACGAACCTTCTCCTTAACCAAATGTCGGAGATGACCCCTACAACTCACAACTCGATGGAAGGTCCTGAAAACTGAAGCATATTCTGCATCCTTCCGCAAGCTCATCACTCGACTAGGTCGTGGTCACACTAATTTATCATGTGGTTTCACCTACCACATGGATGGAAAAACACCACGTTTGGTGCAACCATAACATGACTAGAAATCACGTTGTGGGATGCCTCGAAAAACAACTTCTTGCATGAAAATATAGAGCCGCTGGGGTGATTAACAACACTCCCATATTCAGTACCCCCATCATTCCTTAGGTTCTAATTTTTAATTAGCACATGATTCTCTATTTAAGTGGTAGAAAGAAACATGAACACATTGACCTGATATCTGATAGCATGAATGATTAATTAATATAAGTGCCTCTCCCTTGACAGCTAATCTGTATGATACATCAGCGCAAAACACTGCTGCTCTGTAATGATTGTCTAGTATTCCTCAATCGTCATCGGGTCCTAATCCAGATGAAAAAACTCACTAGACTTATATACACATAGATTAATGTGGTAAATTATTCATAGAAGCGGGGTTGGAAATCATTACAACCCATATAGCATAGCCCATTATTCTGGTTCAAACCAGCACACCATCTCTTTTCCTCTCCACGTAGCATGTATGTCGGGAGCTTGAACCTGTGTTCTGGAGGCATTTTCAGATGCTAGAAAATTTCTAACATGGTATAATCCATAGCTCTAAAGCCTATGGTCTACATCCCATGTGAACGTTTGAGGATGCTGCTGTAGGAACACCTGTGTTAGCTCATCCATTATCAATGCTTGTAATGGTGCTCCGTAGAATGTATAAATTATGTGAAAGAAACACTTGTAGAACTGTTTCTAAGCTCCTGTGTCAAATATAGCCTCATGTTCCATAGGTGTATCTATAGGAGGATCAATCGGTTGCTCATGGCTGACCATCTGTGAAGAATGGTCATCTCCTCCATCGATGTGTACTACTGGAGGTATTCGTGGTAGCATGTCTCTACAATGCCAAACACACACCTCATAAAAGAAAAAAATCATATAATAAAGTTCACACATGTAGGATATGTAAAAAAACTACTAAAAACTATGTCAAACCCACAACCTACTCCTAAATCAATTACTTTGTAGAGAACATCCAACTAACCACATGAAAAAGTGCATCTTTCCCAGTCAAAAGCTGAGTCTCTCTCAAGTCTCTATTCACCACATCAAGATTCCATTTATATTTCACATTTAGTTATTCGGGATATTTTACAAAGGGTTTTCCAATTTCTATGTCCTTGAGGGCCGATAACACTTAATGAATCCAAAACCAGGTTCCCATTCAAACCACACATGTAACAAGTTCATTTAACATTTACATTTTACTGGTGCTCTATTTCCCAATTCATAATTTCCCATACTCTTTATGGATTGAATTATGACATCACACCTTTGTATACTGCACCAAAATAACACTAAAACAGGAAAACTATCACATCAACTATCACAACAGCATGAAATATCTAACACATACTAGATGCCATGTCAAAATGCATGGAATTTGATTATAAAATATTTATATGGGAATTGTGATTGAACACCCTCATCTCATCAGGTTTCAATTGAAATTGAAACCAAAAATTACAACAAATAGTATTTTCATAAATCATGTATGTCAACAATAAGTGAAATCAAATCAACAATAATATTTTATATCCAAGAAATCAGAAATCAATCAAAGAAATTTTGATTTTCCTTATACATTGGGTAGTTACTCCTGGGAACAATTTGTTACCATATTCCATTTCATTCTTATCCCGGTATGTTTTTTCTAAATATTAAGTCAAACCAGAAAAGAATAATCTTCTTATACAACTTTGTAATGTCTTGGAACCGAATGCCACCCTAGGGTTCCCCGATCCCAGTTGGCCACATGGCCTCTAGAGCATCTCCCCAAATTCCAGAGGCTACTCACTAGCAGCGAGGGCCTAGGTGATTCAGTGGGGAGACTATGCCATCATAACTAGAGTATCACAGTGGAATTCAAACATATAGAAAATAACAAAAGATAATAAAAAATAAGTCTACTGGAATTAAGGAAAGAATGAATAATATACAATATCCATAAATATCTCATATACAAAAATGATATGGATTATACAAGTATTTGGAAACTAGCCAAAGTAGTTATGAGAAAATGTAATACAATACAAGTATCTCAAAAAGAACAAGAGATCGTAAATGTATCTGAGTATAACAAGCCTAATCTTGGTCTTATCCTCCCATTCTCCAAGCCACAATCAAAAACCTGTTCTAGGGTGATTTCACCTATCATCACCAAAAAATATATAATCTATTTGAGTGCCCAAGGAGGCCCAAACATGGTGTGAGATAAACATCATAGTAAGAAACCACCATGGTCGATACAGGTCTAAAAAAATACAAGAAAGGTGTTGGAAAGTGTAAATATCCATAAATAAGAACATATCCCCCTGGAATATGACTAGATTAATGTAAAATTGAACAGCCCTCAAGGGTACCTGCAAAAGACAATCATCACCTAAAAAGGCATCTATAACAAGTAAACACATGACAAAACTACAATGTACATCCATATTTATCATATAACAAACAACCATGCTGTATAAATAAATCAAGTATCCCATGACCATGTCTTATAATGAAATCAACTGTCCATGGACACACTATATAATGAAGTGTAGACCAAAAGGGCCATATTTATGGTGTCATCATACCAATGTATCCAAGTAATAAATTACTAGACCACAAAAGGTTTTATCCATGGATTATGTCCAAGTAATCCCATTTATTCCCATAGGAATCCCTAGTGGAAACATAGTTAGGAACTGGTGGGGATCCTAGGAGTATGAAAATTACATGTCATATGCGATCCATAGCAAGCCGGATCCCTGGGGTAGCAAGCCCGGAGGCATATTAATGAATCAAGAACCATGGGGAAGAGTCAACCCAAGGCTTCCACTACCACATTCCTGATCAATGTACAGTATTCAATGGAATCTTTGTAACCATTCATTTACACATTCATGAATTCAAGCATTCAAGAATTCAAGTCAAACATTTTGAACCAGTTGAGTATACCCACTCATGTCAACAAGCACAAGCCATAAGTATACCCACTCATGAAAACCATTATCAAATGAATATAGGCCTACCCTCCCTTATAAACGATTTAATATGCTATTAGTAATTTACATAAAGGGTTTCCCCACCATATAATCACATCTCAACTAAGCCAATCTATTAAAATAGGTATGGCATCACAAGATATCAATATGATAGGAGAATATATCACACCTATACAAGATTCAAAATTTATCAAGTCATGCATGGGCTACCTCTATCTAGGAAATCCCAAGAATACAACCATTGTGTGGTTTTAACAGGAATAATCCTTGTATATCTTTAAGGCTTACCCTTTGAGTGACCTTGATATGAGAAACCAGTTCCTACACATCTAAAAAGATCCCACAAACAACCTCACTAGGTCCAAAAACTACTACTAAAAGCTAATCACTCAAAAATTATACTTCTCCATACATTCAAACAAATAGAATTTTTTCTGAATGCTCAAAAAACACCATGATCATATGAATGAAAATATAGAAAACCTACCTTGCCTTAGAAGTACACATATACTCTAGTATCGTGCCCTGATTCATCATAGTTTGGAATAAATCTGATGAACGGATAAAGAATTAATTATTAAAGAATATGATCTTAAATACAAATTTTGTATACATTGTTCCAAAAAATTTGGAATGACTAAAAATTAATTGGTGAGTTAATGTTGTAGATCCGTAGAGTTGGTTAGTGATAAAAAATGATAACATACGGATAGTATGTCTCAAAGAATATCAATGGATATTCAATGTCTGGCTTCGAGAGGCCTCTTATGTGTGGGACAATGAAAAACCTCTTGTGTTTTTAAAAGGAAATTTTTTTTAAATTTTTATTTTTTTAAAAGAAACACATCGAATGGGTCATACAATTTCCCAAACTGTGTTGAAACCGGGCGCACATCTCTTCCTCAAAGAGCCAAACCACATGGTTACCCATCACGGTTTGACTAACCATGCGATAACTGTGCATAAAGATCTGTCCAAAACATACAGTATTTCATACCTCTAGCACGTTTTAAGTATACCGTACACAAGCCGTGCACAAATAGTTGTCCAGGTCATTTTCAGCCTAAAACATGGTTCTAGCCTTCGAACAAGACCCAAACACCATCAAAACCCCCGTGATCAAGATAATAATTCACATAAGGCCATAACAAGTTATTTAAACCAAAATAAAAAGGATTTTTACCACATACCAAAACCCAGGTTCTTACATAACACATAAAAAATTTCCCCAAGGAATGTTATTCCATTATTAATTACCATCTGGGAAAAGCATGAAAAGTATTAGATGTCTTGAGTCAAAAACAACATGCATCATTAACCGGGTTATTTAGTGAATATGATCCCTTGATTAGTGATTTGATGAATTTTTTATTATATGTAGTTGGGTTAGAAAATAAATATGTTTTCATTTAAGATTTAATGTAGTCATCATTATTAGATAGAATTAATCAACCACCATCGGAAGACCGTGAGCTATGGAAAAAGGTATAATTTATTAAAATGGGTATGTTTACAGAATTTAACATTTATAATGATTGTGTTTTATGATTTTGTAAAGATTTTGGGTGCCTTGTGATTTCCTGATTATAAGGCCCCAGCCTTAAACCTTACTTAATATTGAGTTATTACAAGATTACACATTGAGGATCTTTTCGGGTTTAGAGTTTTAGAGAATTATATCATAAAACATGCATTACATTCCACATATAAACAAAGTGGTCACATAAGATAGTATTCTTCATTCCCATCAATGGAAACATATTTAAAATAAAACATGGATTCATTCTTGACACTTCCTTGACACTATCATCATATCATGTACCTTTCCCTTGACCTGTGAAAAACATTTCAAAAAAACATGGGATGAGCCTAAAAAGCTCAATAAGGGATATAAAAATATGGAAAGGAAACATGGGTATATATATACATAATGATGAGATCATACTTTACCCATAAAACATAAGCACTTTAACATACCTCATCAAATCATGAATAAATCATAGAAATCATAAGACATAAAGGTAACTTGAGGCATTCATAACATTCTTACGTAGGGACTAACCCTATTGGTTACGTTTGGAATACCCATCACAGAATATTCCCTAAATCACTTCGGAGAAACCTTAACCTTTCACTCCTTCATGTTACCCAATGCATTGGAGAGCTATATCGGGCTCTCCTGCCCTTAGTTTATCGCGGAACCACCCGTCTTCATAATAATGCCCAAGAACCATAACATAATCGTATCACATAAAACATGCATAAAGGAAACAAAACATTTCCACATTTCAATCACAAGATATCAATACAACACAAAAAAAATTGTGAAAACCATTTTCAATACCAAAATAAAAGAAAAGTAAAACATGGTATTTATTTTTCTTTTAAAAAGAAAGTATGGCTTGTAGAGGAAGCCGAAACTCAAATGACGGTCACGACGGCGGATAGGTCGTTGTCGCCACATACGTACGACAAAAACATTCCCTTTTGTCATTTAGTAAAGGCTTCGTATAAAAAATATTCCTTTTGAATAAACATAAAATTCAAAGGGGTTTATACACCGTATAAAATAAAGTTGTGTATAAAATAAAATATGCCTCAATGAAAGGAGATTGAGACGAAGTCCCATACCTCGTATCTGACTTGACCCGACCGTTCATTAATCTCCTTAATAATAAACTTGAGTTAATCTCTACTTTCTTAAGAACCTTTTTCAAGTTCATTATTCCTTTTATACCATGTTATGAACATCATGTAATCATTTAAGATAATAATGTTCATCTTGTCGGTATTTGGTTCTTAAGTCAAAAATAGACTTCTTACACTTACATGTTGTTAATTTGGTCAAAGGTTCGTTATATCCAGAATGATATTAATGATTTGGATAACATATATATCATATATATTCATCATATACATGTATTTATAATATTACATCACATTTAGAGGTAAGAAATGAAATGGACCGTTCATGGAGACGGTAAGCCATACGTACGCATCAACGCTACTTCCATTTCTATTTCGTATTTTCTGGAATGGAATCATAATGATATAAGAGTATATTATAATTCCAGTATAATAACATATATAATATCATTAACTTTATCCTTTACACATCTCACATATGGTATTAACGAATCAAATCACTTTCAGGGGGCGGTAGTCCGCACTTCCTAAAATGAAGATATCGTGTTTACCCATAATGGAAACCATAAAGGTATGCCCAAAATGAAAAGAAACAGAAGCTTAAGGAAAACATAAACATATTATATATCATATATAAAAATTGTGACATCATAATGGTCACCTTTGAAGGTGTTAAATGAGTATTGAACAATCATCGTTTCGGGAGGCAGAATTTCGCCATTCACGGAAACCGTATGTTCTTTAACCATTTGATGTAGTTGTGAGAGAGTGTAGCTCAGATAAATCTTATAACAACATCCTAGTATATTGAAGATACTGGTGTTGTTACAAAAGAAGTAAATAAGAAGAGTTTAGGGGGTTGGAGAAGCAAAATAAAACAAATGAACATGAGAGAATGAATTACCTTTAAAAGTGTAACTCCTTTTGATTTGAGCCTAAAGGCTTCCTTTAAAAGGATTCTGCCAAAAGGGAATCCTCTAGGATGAGGAGATGGATGTAGAGAGAGTAAATGGGCAGGGGTTGGCCGAGCCAAAGGCTTGAGGAGTGTGTGAAATGAGGTAGAGGTGGAGACCTTTTATAAGAGTAGAGGAGGGGCACTTTTAGAAAGTAAAGATAAGTTACTTTATTTTAAAAAGAGTTTCGGATTCAAAAGGTCCCACATTGCTATAATTCTAGGATAAGGTGATAAGTCTTCGAAATCCACTCATCCAATTGGTTTGGGCCATTTTTAGGTTTTAGATTTTTCATTATCGTTCCATTTTATTTAAATCGTTAAATAATGAGGTCATCGATGCATCATCATGATGTCATAAATAATTTAATTTATTTAAAGTATAAAAATTATAAAAAAATTACTATGATGTAGGAAATCGTTTTATCTTTCCAGTGAATATTTATAATCAAAAATATGATCTTTATAACCCCATGTAAAAATTGTTTTTGTAAAACATATTATGTTTGTGTCATTTTTACTTTTACATTAAATAAAACGTTATTTATGTCATTTCACAACCAAAGTGGATCCATGGGGTCCCCATGTTGACCCATGTCTTGTCTTGGTCGGACATGACACAACCAATGAGGGTAGGACATGTGTCAAGCTCATCTCATTTTATTAAAGCATTATTTTTACCTTAAACTACACTAATTACCACTAATCGCGATTAAAACTTAATAAATTACTATTCACCAAAAAATTATTTTAATCTCATTGAACCACATTTTACTTCTTAATGAAAACCATGTATGTCGGATTTTTGAAATTCAAAACACAATGATGGAAAAATTTCAATTAAATGGAAAATCAGTTTTTATATGTACCACTTAGTGGTTTCACTATTAATCAAAAATTGAAGTTCTTCAGAAAATTACCAAAAATTCACCCTAAGCAATATTTGATATTCTGAATTCAAAAATGATGTCTATTTTACAAAATTCAAAACATATAAGTCACATTAATTAATTTAATAATTAATTCCCGCTGTTATGTCAAATAGCGTGTTTTTATTGTACAATAAGTATCAAAAGATTGACACCAGTTTAAGTCCAATTTCAAAGTGAAATTGATTCTAATGACCACCATTGGATTAAATGGTAAAAATATATTCTAATTCCACTTCAAAACCAATTCAAAAGATAATCTAATCATATAAATAAATTAGATTAAAAAGCAGTTTTGATGTAAAATATAGTATTTTTCATTATTCATTAAAAAATGACCATTGTCTGAAAAATACCAAAAATTCACACAAGGTAAATTTTGATGTCCCAATCATAAAGAATAAGTTTATTTTAACAAACATAGTTTATAAAATTGTCAAAATATAGATTGAAAAATGGTTTTCCATCAAAAGGCAGTAAAATAATCTTTTAAAAATATTAGTGTATTCCATGCTTAAGATGGGATTTATTTTCATTTTAAGCCTCTAAAACACTATCTTAATCATTAATAGACATAGATAAAAATATATATTATTCATTACTTACTTGGGATGTTACATCCTTCCCCCCTTTATAAAATTGCGTCCCCGCAATTTATTTACTTATCGAATAAATGGGGGTACTTATCCTTCATTGCATTTTCAGATTCCCATGTTTCCTCTTCCATCATGTGGTTTTTCCACAAAACATTTACCTGCTTAATCACCTTATTCCGTAACACTTGCTCCCTGTGGTCAAGAATCTGGACCGGTTGTTCCTCATAAGATACGTTCTCCTCCAGCTGAACTACCTCTGGACTCAAAACATGAGATGGATCTGGCATATACATTTTCAACATCGAAACGTGAAAAACATTGTGTACCTGAGATAAACTCGGAGGTAAAGCCACTCGGTATGCAACTAATCCAACTCCCTCCAGAATTTCGTATGGTCCAATGAACCTTAGACTCATCTTTCCTTTCTTACCAAATCTCATCACACTTTTCCAAAGAGAAACCTTGAGAAAAACATGATCACCTACCTCGAAAGATAGATCCTTCCTCCGGTTATCTGCATAACTCTTCTGCCTGCTCTGGGATGTTCTCATGTGTTTCTGAATCATTTGAACTTTTTCTGCCATCTCTTCTACCAATTCTGGTCCCATCAACTTCCTTTCACCCACTTCATCCTAGAAAGTTGGAGTTCGACACCGCTTCCCATATAATGCCTGAAATGGTGCCATCTGTATACTGGAATGAAAACTGTTATTATATGAAAATTCAACCAAAGAAAGATGTTGGTCCCAACTTCCCTGATAATCCATAGAACAAGCTCGTATCATATCCTCCATTGTCTGAATTGTTCGTTCTGATTGCCCATCTGATTGAGGATGAAAAGCTGTACCAAAATTTAATTCAGTACCCAACGACTTCTGAAGGCCTTTCCAAAAGTTAGAAGTAAACCTGGGATCACGATCCGATAAAATAGATAGAGGAACTCCATGTAACCTGACTATCTCTTTAAGATACAAATGGGATAGTTGATCAAGAGAGAAAGTATTTCGTATAGCAAGGAAATGAGAAGATTTGGTCAAGCGATCAACAATAACCCAGATTGCATTATTACCTCGAGATGTCTTCGGTAATCCAACAACAAAGTCCATGGATATATTCTCCCATTTCCACTCTGGCACTGGTAAAGGCGGAAGCATCCCTTTCGGTAACTGACGCTCTGCTTTAACCTGCTGAGAAGTCAAACACTTCATAGTAAAATCAGCAATATCTCTTTTCATTCCATCCCACCAGTAATACTCCCGTAGATCTCTATACATCTTAGTACTGTCCGGATGAACTGAAAAAGGAGAACTATGAGCTTCACATAACAACTCTCTCTTCAACTGTGAACCACAAGGCACACACAATCTCTTCCCAAATCTCATAACACAATCATTATCAATGTTGAATTCATGCAACACACCTTTCTAAACCAGCTCTACCTTTTTCTGTAACTCACTGTCTTGCTTCTATGCTTGCTTGATTCTATATGATATAGAAGATCTCACTGATACCTGAAACAAAATAGAAGGACTTTCTGCACCAACAACTTCTATGCCAAAGTTCATCAAATCCTTAAGAAAAGGATCACGTTCCAAACGCAACATTGCTAATTAAGCATTACTTTTTCGACTCAAAGCATCAGCCACTTTATTTTCTTTTCCCGGATGGTAATGAATTGTACAATCATAATCCTTGATTAATTCTAGCCATCTCCTCTGTCTCATGTTTAACTCCTTCTAAGTGAATATATACTTTAAACTTTTGTGATCGGTATATATTTCACACTTTACTCCATACAAATGATGCCTCCAAATTTTTAAAGCAAAAACAACAGAAGCTAATTCCAAATCATGTGTAGGGTAATTTACCTCATGAGTTTTCAACTGTCGTGAAGCATAAGCAATTACCTGATCATTCTGCATTAGGACGCAACCAAGTCCTTTCAATGAAGCATCACTGTATATAACAAACTCACCATTCCTGGAAGGTAGTGCCAAAACTGTAGCATTCACCAATCTTCTTTTCAATTCCTAAAAACAATCATCACATTCTTTTGTCCAGATAAACTTAACACCCTTCTGAGTTAGATTAGTCATTGGACTAGATAACCGTGAAAAATTTCTAACAAACCTTCGGTAACAGCCCGCCAAACCAAGGAAGCTATGAATCTCGGTTACATTTGTGGGTCTTGGCCATTCTTCCATAACTTTTGTTTTTGCAGGATCAACAGTTATTCCATATTTAGAAACAATGTGACCAAGGAAAGAAATTTGTTGCAACCAAAACTCACACTTTCTTAATTTCCCATACAGTTTCTTTTCTATTAAGGGTTGCAAGATAACCCTTAAATGTATTTCATGATCCTCTTTACTTTTAGAAAACACCAAAATATCATCAATGAAAACCACCACAAACTTATCCAAGAACTCATGGAAAATTCTATTCATTAAGTCCATGAATACAGCAGGTGCATTGGTTAGCCCAAAAGGCATTGCTACAAATTCATAATGGCCATATATCGTACGGAACGCGGTCTTCGGAATATCTTCCTCCTTTACCTTTAGCTGATGGAACCCTTCTCTCAGGTCAATCTTCGAAAAAAACTGAGCTCCCTGGAGCTGATCAAACAAATCATCGATATGAGGCAAAGGAAAATTGTTCTTAACAGTGATGTTATTCAAGGCTCTATAATCAATGAAATGTCTCATAGAACCATCTTCCTTTTTAACAAATAAAACAGGAGCACCCCATGGTGATGTGCTTGGTCTAATGAAACCTTTATCGAGTAAATCTTGCAATTGCTCCTTCAAATCTAAAAGTTCAATTTGTGCCATTTGATAAGGGGGTTTTGAAATTGGCTTAGCATCAGGAACTAAGTCAACAGTAAACTCAACTTCCCGATCTAGTATTATTCTAGGCAACTCATCAGGAAAAACATCAGGATACTCATTTACCACTGGCACATCATTAATCTGAATAGTTCATTTATTTTCAACGACGTGTGAAAGGTAACATTCATTTCCATCTTTTACATGTTTCTTGGCCTCTTGATATATTATCAAAATTAAGGGTTCATTCTTGTAAACAAACTGAATGTATTTCTGGAAAGAAACTTCTTTATCTCTACAGTCATTCTTAGCATGGTAAATAGAGAGCCAATCCATATCCAGGATAACATCAAACTCTACTAGAGGTAGAACAATAAGGTTTGAAAGTAGATTCTTTCCACAGATAAGGATATGAAGATTCTTATAAATTCTTTTTGCCTCAACATTTCACCCGGGTGTTTTTACCAAAAGTTCAGGAGTCATTTCTTGAGATGGTAATCCCATTTTACTAGAAAAGGTTTCAGAGATGAAAGAATGTGTAGACCCCGAATCAAATAACACACTGGCATAATCGGAAAAAACAATCAAAGTACCTGATACAACTTCATTTGACGGCCCGACATCTGCTGAAGTAGTTGCAAAGGATTCCACCACCCCATTCTTCTTGTAGTTTAACTGCTTCCCGTCACTTAAGCTCTTTGTCGGGCACTCGTTTCAACATTGACCCATCACATTGCACTTATAACATTTCACTAACTGTAAATCAAATTTGTTCTTACCTTCACCTTGAACCTTTTCAGTGCAATCACGAGCCTTATGTCCCATCTTACCACATCGATAGCACTTTCCAGAATTCAGAAGACATTCCCCAGCATGCCTTTTGCCACATTTATCACAAACTGGAAATGTATTTCTCTTACCATTAGAATTTTTTGAAGAATTCATACCTTTCTTTTGCCACCTCGGTCTCTTCTTCTGCTGGTTGTTATAGAACACTTGGTCATCGGCAAAATCAATTTCCACCTTCTCATCACATCGAACAAGCTTTTCATAACTTTTAAACTCACGAGAAGCTAATTCCCTTCGATATTTTGGCTTTGATTCTGAGTAAAAACGATTGATTTTACTATCATGGTCTCAGATAAAATTTGGAGCATACCTTGCCAATCGAGTGAACCTTTCCTCATAGGCAGCCACTGAGTCTTCCTCTTGCCTGAATTCCAAGAATTGTTTTTCCATCCTAAGTCGAACAGCCTTAGGAAAATACTTCTCAAGAAACATACCTTTGAATTCATCCCAGTCAAGAGCATCAATCTCATCGGCGTCCTTGATATTTTTAACCATAGACCACCACTGATCAGCTTCACCCTCCAAACGATAAATAGAAAGACTAACCTTTTGATTGTCTGAACACCCCATGACATCAAAAATCTTCTCCAGTGCTTTAATCCACCCTTCAGCTAACACAGGGTCAGATGATCCTCTGAATGATAGGGGATTTTGCCTCATGAAATGTTCCACCACTAACATGTTCCTCTGTGGTTGATCTGGCTAATCTCGTCCATGGATACCACCACCATTTATCGCTTGAGTCAACTGCGCCATTACTGCAAAAAACTGTTCAGTTCCAATTTCGACCATTTCTGGATGCTGATTCGGAAGGTTATTTCCTTCTGTATGCCTTCCTAGAACTGCTTCCCTGTTTCCTCTGTAGAAAACCATTCTGAACAAACATGTCTTAGATGAAGAAACATGGTAATCTTCAAATGCTATATCATTTCAATTTGACCATAAAAAAATATTTTTGGAGAATCATTCAATAGAATTCTAACTCCTAATGTTATCTAAACCGACCTATGATACTAACTATAAGGCCCCAGCCATAAACCTTACTTAATATTGAGTTATTACAAGATTACACATTGAGGATCTTTTTGGGTTTAGTGTTTTAGAGAATTAGATAATAAACTTGCATTACATTCCCCATATAAAAAAAGTGGTCACATAAAGATAGTATTCTTCATTCCCATCAATGGAAACATATTTAAAATAAAACATGGATTCATTCTTGACACATACTTGACACTATCATCATATCATGTACCTTTCCCTTGACCTGTGAAAAACATTTCAAAAAAACATGGGATGAGTATAAAAAGCTCAGTAAGGGATATAAAAATATGGAAAGGAAACATGGGTACATATATACATAAGGATGAGATCATACTTTACCCATAAAACATAAGCACTTTAATATACCTCATCAAATCATGAATGAATCATAGAAATCACAAGGCATAAAGGTAACTTGAGGCATTCATAACATTCATACGTAGGGAGTAACCCTCTTGGTTATGTTTGGAATAACCATCACAGAATATTCCCTAAATATCTTCGGAGAAACCTTAACATTTCACTCCTTCGTGTTACCCAATATATTGGAGAGCTATATCGGGCTCACCCGCCCTTATTTTATCACAGAACGACCCGTCTTCATAATAATTCCCAAGAACCACAACATAATCGTATCACATAAAACATGCATAAAGGAAACATAACATTTCAACATTTTAATCAGAAGATATCAATACAACACAAAAAACATTATGAAAACCATTTTCAATACCAAAATAAAAGAAAAGTAAAACATGGTATTTATTTTTCTTTTAAAAAGAATGTATGTCTTGTAGAGCAAGCCGAAACTCAAATAACGGTCACGACGGCGGAGAAGTCGTTGTCGCCGCATACGTATGACAAAAACATTCCCTTTTGTCGTTTAGTAAACGCTTCGTATAAAAAAGATTCCTTTTTAATAAACGTAAAATTCAATGGGGTTTATACACCGTATAAAAGAAATTTGTGTATAAAATAAAATATGCCTCAATGAAAGGAGATTGAGACGAAGTCCCATACCTCGTATCCGACATGACCCGACCGTTCTTTAATCTCCTGAATAATAAACTTGAGTTAATCTCTACTTTCTTAAGAACCTTTTTCAATTTTATTATTCCTTTTATACCATGTTATTAACATCATGTAATCATTTAAGTTAATAATGTTCATTTTGTCGGTATTTGGTTCTTAACTCAAAAATAGACTTCTTACACTTACATGTTGTTAATTTGGTCAAAGGTTCATTATATCCAGAATGATATTAATTATTTGGATAACATATATATCATTTATATTCATCATATACATGTATTTATAATATTACATCACATTTAGAGGTAAGAAATGAAATGCACCGTTCATGGAGACGGTAAGCCGTACGTACGCATGAACGCTACTTCCATTTCTATTTCGTATTTTCTGGAATGGAATCATAATGATATAAGAGTATATTATAATTCCAGTATAATAACATATATAATATCATTAACATTATCCTTTACACATCCCACATATGATATTAACGAATCAAATCACTTTCAGGGGGCGGTAGTCCGCACTTCCTAAAATGAAGATATCATGTTTACCCATAATGGAAAACATAAAGGTATGCCCAAAATGAAAAAAAACAGAAGCTTAAGGAAAACATAAACAAATTATATATCATATATAAAAATAGTGGCATCATAATGGCCACCTTTGAAGGTGTTAAATGAGTATTGAACAATCATCGTTTCGGGAGGCAGAATTTCACCATCCACGGAAACCGTATGTTCTTTAACCATTTGATGTAGTTGTGTGAGATTTTAGCTCAAATAAATCTTTTAAAAACATCCTAGTATATTTAATATACTGGTTTTGTTACAAAATAAGTAAATAAAAAGAGATTAGGGGGTTGGAGAAGCAAAATAAAACAAATGAACATGAGAGAATGAATTACCTTTAAAAGTGTAACTCCTTTTGATTTGAGCCTAAAGGCTTCCTTTGAAAGGATTCTTCCCAAAGGGAATCCTCTAGGATTAGGATAGGGATGTGGAGAGTGTAAATGGGTAGGGGTTGTCCGAGCCAAAGGCTTGAGGAGTGTGTGAAATGAGGTAGAGGTGGGGGCCTTTTATAAGAGGAGAGGAGGGGCACTTTTGGAATGTAAAGATAAGTTACTTTATTTTAAAAAGAGTTTCGGATTAAAAAGGACCCACATTGCTATAATTCTAGGATAAGGTGATAAGTCTTAGAAATCCACTCATCCAATTGGTTTTGACCATGTTTATGATTTAGATTTTTCATTATCATTCCATTTTATTTAAATCGTTAAATAATGAGGTCATCACTGCATCATCATGATGTCATAAATAATTTAATTTATATAAAGTCTAAAAATTATAAAAAATAATAATATGATGTAGGAAATCTTTGTAGCTTTCCAATTACTATTTATAATAAAAAATATGATCTTTATAACCCCATGTAAAAATTGTTTTTATAAAACATATTATGTTTGTGTCATTTTTACTTTTACATAAAATAAAAAGTTATTTATGTCATTTCCCAACCAAAGTGGATCCATGGGGTCCCCAAGTTGACCCATGGCTTTTCTTGGTCGGCCATGACACAACCAATTAGGGTAGGACATGTGTCATGCTCATCTCATTTTATTAAAGCATTATTTTTACCTTAAACTACACTAATTACCACTAATCGCGATTAAAACTTAATAAGTTACTATTCACCAAAAAATTATTTTAATCTCAATGAACCACATTTTACTTCTTAATGAAAACCATGTATTTCGGATTTTTTAAATTTAAACACAATGATGGAAAAATTTAATTTAAATGGAAAATCAGTTTTTATAAGTACCACTTAGTGGTTTCACTATTCATCAAAAATTGATGTTTTTCAGAAAATTACCAAAAATTCACCCTAAGCTATATTTGATATTCCGAATTAAAAAATGAATTCTATTTTACAAAATTCAAGACATATAAGTCACATTAATTAATTTAATAATTAATTCCCACTGTTATGTCAAATAACGTGTTTTTGTGAAACAATAAGTATCAAAAGATTGACACCAGTTTAAGTCCAATTTCAAAGTGAAATTGATTCTAATGACCACCATTGGATTAAATGGTAAAAATATATTCTAATTACACTTCAAAACCAATTCAAAATATAATCTAATCATATAAATAAATTAGATTAAAAAGCAGTTTTGATGTAAAATATAGTATTTTTCCTTATTCATTAAAAATTGAACATTGTCCGAAAAATACCAAAAATTCACACAAGGTAAATTTTGATGTCCCAATAATAAAGAATAAGTTTATTTTAACAAACATAGTTTATAAAATTGTCAAAATATATATTCAAAAATGGTTTTCCATCCAAAGGCAGTAAAACAATATTTTAAAAATATTAGTGTATTCCATGCTTAAGATGGGATTTATTTTCATTTTAAGCCTCTAAAACACTATTTAAATCATTAATTGACATAGATAAAAATATCTATTATTCATTACTTACTTGGGATGTTACACTGATGAATAACTATTTGTGGTTTGAAGCTCAATATACTATATTTTTAGTTCATCATGAATGTACGGAGACGTACAGAGACCTTTTAGAGTATTATTGCTTGGATGGAATGAAAATTGATATTACAGTTTTTACAATGATTTTTTTGACATTTTAATAGGTCAAAGAAGTGAAAAAGTTATCAAAGAGGATGATCCAACCACTTCTTATACCAGAGTAGACATGGGAGTATATATCCCAAGGTTATGGTGTCGGAATACCTAATATTTCTCAAGGTAACAATGTGATTTTGTTGTTGTTGATCATCTAACAGAATCCACCGATTTTATTTCTATTCAAGATACAATGTCATTATATCAGCTTTCTGGGAAATAACTCAATTACACATTCGAGGTACATGGATTTCCTCATTATATTATATCTGACCAGGATCTCATGTTCACTTATTAACTTTGGGAAGGTCCTTTCATTGTCATTGGGA
Organism: Viscum album; assembly: GCA_963277665.1. NCBI lineage: Eukaryota > Viridiplantae > Streptophyta > Magnoliopsida > Santalales > Viscaceae > Viscum > Viscum album. The sequence goes on along the minus strand of OY728125.1, from coordinate 1,462,687,388 downwards.
ACAAAATTAAATTTCATTACAACTTTTCATCCTCAATCAGATGGGCACTAAGAACAAAAAATTCAGGCTTCGGTGAATATTCATAGTACAAGTTCAATAGACTACCATGGATGTTGAGATCATAATCATTCCATAGTGGAGTTTTCATATATTAATAGTTTTTATTCTACTATACATATGGCACCATTAGAGGAATTGTATGGGTAGAAGTTTATAACTATAGGATTTTCGGATGATGTCCGGGAGAGAAAGTTGAAGGGACCAGAATTATTAAAGGATATGGCTAATAAACTAAATATGATCCATAAATACATGAAGATATCTTAGAGAATATTGAAATATATGCCTATAATATGTGCAAATACATTTCATTTAAGGTAGGTGACCTTGTTTTTTCATAGAATCTTACCATGGATTATTGTTATCAATTTTGTTAAGAAATGAACGTGAACTGTTTAGTTTATTGGAACATATGGAATACTAAATAATTTTGGAATGGTTTCCTATTGTGTATACTTACCTTTTATTTTATCTCAGGTGCACAAAATTTTTCATGTTTTGATGTAGAGAATGTACGTTCCAGATTAGTCTAATGTATTGAGCCCAAAAGTAGTTCAGCAAGAAAAGAATATTTCTTTTGAAGATAAACGTATTTAGGTACTTAATCAAAGAGTATTTTTATTTCAGAATATGGTAATCCACTGGTTAAAGGTTTTGTGGAGAAACCACATGGATGGAAAAGCAATAAGTGAGTCTAAAAATGCTATTAGGGAAAGGTACCCACACTTGTTTAATAAGTAACTAAAATTCTGAGGATGAAATTTCTAGAAGGTGTTAAGAATGTAACATCCAATGGTTTTTAAAAATAAATTTAAAGTCATGATTTTATTATCTATTCTTTGAACATATTTTTTCATCTTCTATTATTTTAATTTTAAAAACATTCATCTACGGTTTTGATTATTAAGTTATTTGTAGTCTTATAGAACTAATTTTTTTTCTGAATAGTAATATACCCTTATGAATAACAATATCAACCTTATGAACAGTAAATAATATACATATTTTATTTTTTATGGTTATTAGATTATGATATGTTGATTAACTTTTAAAAGTTTTTGAAAATGAATTATAGATTCAAAATGGTTATTTTTGAATAAATTATGATTTAATTGAAAAATTAAACTAAAAATATATTGAGAATTTTTTTTCCAATAATGGAGTTCATTTTTGAATTCTAAACATAAATAATGGATATGTTAATATTTTTTTATTTCTATGAAATTCATAAATTTTTATTAATAGTAAAATATGATAAATTATGATAAGTACAAATAAATTATTTTACTGCATCATATGTGATGTAAGGCTGAGGAAATCACACTTGGTTTGAACTCAAATTCAATTATTACTATCTGCGTTTAGTTAAATCAAGAAAATTCATAGTCTTGGAAAAATATATTATAAAAATGATTTAAATAATGTAAAATCCCCTCTCTCCTCCAATATAAATACCACCCTCATTCCCCTCTTTCTGACACACATCTCAAGACATGAGAATTGTCTGATTTCTAGAAAATACCATATTCAAGGATCTTCCCCACATCCAAGATCTTGTATTAATACAAAATGGCCAAAACCTAACGATTTAAAGAGGATCTCAAGGATAATATATCAAGTGGTAAGAATCCTCTTCCTTTTCCATATGATATCTTTCGAATTATTTTCTTTTCTTATACTATATTTGCCACCACATTTCGAGGATGTATGACATATATAGAATCTTATATATTATGTATGTTATAATTTTCATCTAAATGATTCATCATCTTCTTTTTTATCCTAAAAATCTTTATCTAAAAATAAAAACACCATCCATGATGTGTCGATTTACCAAAAAACGTGGTCAATGTGTTGCAAAATCTATTAAATAATTAAAAGCTTATCATAATTGCATTTTAATGGTTAAAAATGTATTTAAAAAGGCATCTTTTAACCTATTTTATTTTTATTAATGGAGTTATATGTATGAAATTAAATTATATAATGAAATAAGTTCATGATTATCAATGAACCACAAAAAAATGATCTAAACAAACATCAGTAGAAATTTATCTAATGATCCATCAACTTATATGATAACAAAATGATTTGTGGTATTATTATATATTATAGAATCATATTAATTCTATTTCATTCCACATCTATAATTTAATTTCCATACGACAAGAAAATGAAATACAATCCTGCAAAGGAAATCATGCATAATACACGCCCAAAACAATGGAAGGAAAAATAATAATAATTAAAAGGTGAGATGATGTTATGAAATGATAATATAAGGTGATATAAACATGAATATGTTTTTTTAATATATTAATAACACTCTTTTAACAATAATTAATGTGTTTTAAATGATATTGATATAAGACAAACTTGAGGCATTGGAATTCATAACTCGATTTCCATTCAATGGGTTAACATTCTACTTCATTATTTATGTGGTATTAAAATTATTTGTGAGAAAAAATATTTTTCTATTTTTTTAATTATGAGTAAATATAGTTTATATACATATTCCATCCACTATATTATGCCTCACTTCAATTATATTATATTTATAGGGGATTTTCCATTTAAATACCTCTTCTTAAATTCTGATTTACAAAATTCAAAAGCAATATTTTTATGCAAATATTCATGTTGTACTATTTTGTTATTGTTATTGGGAAGTTTTTATGAATAATGGCGGGACCTATATCTTCCTCCATATCATAGAGTGTTTGCTTGTATGAGGTTATTCATATAGGTACTCCAAATGCAACTTCGATGGTAACAAAAATTGTAAGGTAGTTGTGTGGGTTACAAATTATAAGGTAGCTGAAAGGGTTACAAGATTATGTTAGTAATTCCTCATGATACCATTGTGGTTCAATTTATATTCTAAATGTTTTGTTTAAATATCATGGAAATCCCAATTTTCAGAAATTAATTTTATATGGGTAACAACTATGTCTATTTTGAAAATGATTTCATATGTTAAATGTATTCATGGACTAATGTTTTCTTTTGTCCTTTTTATATCAATTATTTAGTTTTTTGTGATAATTCCATCTTTTTAAAGGATTTTTATAGGTTATAATATTATTTAGGAAAAATAAGGAATCCATGTAAAATTTAATGACTATTTTTCAAATAAAACATGTTTTCTTTAAGATGTCTTAAATTTTGGATAAAATAGATAAAATTTTGTGGGTTCTGTTCTAGAAGAACGTGGAATGTTATGTATGTATTATATCCCAATTATCTAAAAATATAAAAATGAATAGATCCTCAATATACACTAAAGTGATTTCTGGACTAAAATTTAAGATAATGTAATGTAATAAGGCCAGGTCCTTATAGCTAGTGTGTACAATGATGTATTGAGATCTCTGAGAATAGTACTAGTGGGAAATATTAGGATCGTGATTACGTAATACACTTATATGAACCTTTCAGGACAATAATTGAATATATTGTTGAAAATATACATGGGTATGATAAAACTATTACCCATAACTACTTGATAATGGTAGTATATCATAGTGTTTTTTATTGATGGTATTTAGAAGACAACAAAAATAAATAATATGGGTTGTTGTGGATCATCTAAAATAAAACACTCACTTATTCCTTAATTGATTGAAATTATCACTTAATATTTTCTTTATAGATTTACATTAGAAAAGTATTTAAATAATTTATAATACCATTATGGATTATATATTACTATGATTCATGTTTGATATCAATTGTCTTGAGAAGTATTCAATATAAATTGATACTTGAGTTGATGTTTTATATGAATTTTCTCTCCAAAACTGATGGTATGTCTAAAAACGAAAATAGTTGGCTTGAGTATATACAATGAGACTATTATTTAGACATTAAGGTAGGACGAGATGATTATCATCATTTGTTTGAGTTATCATAAAAAAAATTACATCCACTACAACATTAAAATCTCAACAGGTAATGATATTTTTGAGAAATAATATACAAATCAAACATGTTTGGATAATGTTAAATAGAATATGATATTTGTACCCAAATGTTTCAATGAAATTTATGGGATGTTTAATTTTATTTATCAAAACAACATATTTTATTAGATTTGATACAAGATAAATGATTATAATCATTCATGGGACTTGTTATTTTAGGTCGGAGAAAAATTGTTCCTTCGTATATCTCAATTTATTATATTTATTATTTTTTGGAATAATAGAAATATAATTCCATAATAATGTCAAACTTTTGAGATTCATGGTCACATTAGATATATGTTATATTAAATATAACACCAACCAATCCTTTCTAATGTTCATGTCAAATTCTATGTGGCGGCCTTAAGGAAGTACATACCAAATCCACCGAATGTACATAATATAGATATTCTATATTTATATCATGCTTTTTCAGCAGTATCCAATGGAGATCATGGAACATAGATAATGTGTTCTATATAAAAATAACACTCACTTTATATTACAACCCACACTTATTTCATAATTCATTAAATTATTTTTTTATCATAATTATATTCAAATAAAATTCCATTGATTTAGAGTTCTATTGTCATTAGGGTAGTAGTTACAAAACAATTAAAATAAAAATAAATAACATAATCATTATTTTAATCACCATAATGTTCTCCTAGATTCCATTTAACTTTTAATAAAATTTATGAAACTATGGAGACATACATAATGAAAATAATAATATATAAAACCTATTATATGAATAATCAAATCAAAGTTTTATGAAAAGAAATAAAAATGATGAAATAAGAATATCATGAAAACATAATAGTGAGAATCATATATAACATCGTAGAATCATTAAATGGGAGGATTATACCACATGATAATGGTATCAGAATATTGTGGAAACAATATAAAATGTGATAGTATAAATATACATCATGGCTCATTAGTATGAAAACATAACATTTTATAAAAGGATTACTACCATTGGACCATATATGGTATCTCAAAAAAAACATTATACAGTGTATTGGGATGATTTTTTATTCTAAATCCACACATTATATTCATAAAAATTATGTATATATATGAATATAAATCAATCAATCAATCATAACTTATAAGAATATGTAAATCCATTGAATATGAAACTTGTAACAAAATATTTTCTTTAATAATAACCAATTGAAATATTAAATAGATTCTCATGAGGTAAGAGATTAAATATTTTTCATATATTTATAAAAAAGTAATCAATAATATGTAATTACTTACTATGATTTTTATATGTAAAACAGCGGACAAGTATCTTATAAAATGAAGCCCTTCAGTAGTGTTTTAAGAAAATAGATAAGGAGTCTGTAAAGGGTGAAAGAGAATAAAAATTTCTAAAAAATTAAGGTAACCCAAAGCATTTTAATTATTAAAATTCTTCTTAAAAAATATATAAGAGAAAATTCACATAATAAGATATCTTTTAAATTAGTTTAGAAATAGTGATGTTCCCTATAATCGTGTTTTAATAACAAAATAATTTGAGAGGGGAACCTTTAAACAACATATATCCTCATCAATTTAAGGAAACATAAACTATGAATATTTTTCATGATAACATATTTTTAAAATATAAAATAATAACATTAGAATAATAGAGTGATAGAGAGAAAATTCATAAACTATGTAAATTATTTAGAATATTTATTACATTATATATTTTATTTGATTCTTTTATCAATGTTGTACATCCAATTTTTAAAAGATCATATTTATTACTACTATCTCGAGGGTGTTACCTTAATGGTTTTCATGCCACATGATTTTGTGAATAATAATTCATTTTTTTTATGAATGAGGATATAAATCATGAAGTGATAAAAAATTATATTCATAAAATCATATATTTTGAAATATTTGTAAAATATAAATATTTTACATAGTATTGGGGTGATTCGTTTAATATGAACTATATCACTATATTCATAGTTTATTTGGGTTGTTTTACTGACCACCACAAAATATTTTCATTTTATTTAATTGGATAATTATTCATAATTATTTTAACATTTAATTTGTTATAATTAAGTTATTATCATCATATGTAAAATCATATTCTTTCTATAAATACTCCTTAAGGTGGGGGTGAAAAACAAAACACATCTTCCATGGATTCATTAACCTATCGAATCTTATGATATATTTTCATTTTAGAGAAAATTAAATGTGTTTATAATATAGATATTAAAATAATTATAATAAAAAATATGTATATAAATAATAATATTTTTTTATAAGAACATGTTTATAATTTTTTTAGGATGAATAAGAAGTAATGAATTTAGGGTCCTTCTGTTGAGATTGTTGCCTATTCTTTTGGATGATTACTCTTAGGATACCCATTGAGTATACCTATAATAGTGTTTTTGTAAGACTAAAATTCATTTGATGTTTTAAGGATGAATGTGTGGAGATTTGGGAAGTTATTTTTAAATTTTAGAATCTTTATGTCTGAGGAGAAGTTTGATAGTTAAGGGTGGTATTTATAAGTGGATGAGTGGGGTGTTTTGAATATAATATTCATTAGTTTATATTTTTTAAATAATACAAATAGTGTTGACTCATGAAAATATATATTGTAATTAGTAAAGTTTAGGAATAGATAATCATTTCATACATCACCCCTTATGAAATTAATCATTTTTAATTTTGATATATAATATGGTATTTTTTCGTATATAACTATTTAATGAAAAATCAACATTATAAGAAAATTTTCAAAAAAAATAACCCAATAAATTTTTTATGTGTTTAATATAAAAATAATATCCATTTTATAAAAATAAATATCTAAATATCAAAAATTAAATTCTGAAAAAAAAATATTTATCTAATGAAAAATTATTTTTCTGATATAATAAAATTTATAATACATAATAAATTCTTTATGGTCTCATAAAACTCTAACATCATATTTATAAAAAAACATATTTTTTCATGGAAATTTTTTTAATATAATATTTTATTTTACATTAGTAAATATATAATTAAAATATATTTTAATGAAAAGAAATCATATATATATTTCAAAAATATAATTATAATTTCAATATTTCAAACATTTACATTACCATATTTAACACTTTTATTTAATTATATTAAAATCTATGATAATTATATTTTTTCCAAATATTATTTTCCCATTCTATTTTTTATTAAATAATTCATAATGGTTATATTAAATTTCCCATAATAAGATTAATATTTTAGCGGTAAAATAAATATCATTCAATGAGTATATCTTAATAGAGACATTGAATTATAAAACCAACATATAGAAAAAATATTTCAAACATCATAATATACTAAATCACATAAAAAGGTTCTTACACATTCATTGATAATGTCTATGATGTTCTTAAATCTTCTCTTTCTATTTAGAGTCATTATGGCATGAGTGATCTTTGTTGATTATTTAAGCCCTATAGATTTTTCCATGTAATTTGAATAATTGTTTTGTGTCAATATCCCTATACTATTAATAAATATTTTAGGAAATATAATTTAATGATTTTTAATGTACTTTTAAAATATATATGTGTTTAAATGTGAACCAATTGTATAATATAATAAATAATTCATATTGAAACATGTGTTATTTAGTTAATAGATGGAATTTAATGGACCTTAAAACTTATCAATGTATTGTTTAGAAACCATTAGTATTAATAGGTTGAATAGTAAGCTAAATGATTAAGTAAATAAAATTACCTTAATATATTTCTACCCTTGTTTGTGAAATTAAACTTTTTTGGTGAAATTTCATCAGGGGGACGAATGTAACAACCATTAAATTTTGAAAGGTAAGTATACTTTTAAATAATTCTTTTGTATTTAGTATTGTAGTGTATTATAAAAATTATATACAATTTTATTAAATAAAGAGTAGTATAATGGGATAATATATATTATAAAATGAAAAAATAGAATTGATAAATTTGGATCATCTTGGTCTCCTTAAATAATCACACTCTGAAAAATATTGTAAAACATAATCAAAACCGTAGACATATAGTCACCAATTTTTTAAAAATAAGGATTATAACCTTGAAAAAAATATGAGATAAAAATTAATGAAAAAATGGGATATTTCTAGGATGTAGAAAACCAATATTTCTATTTTAATAGTATCTTTAACCAATGGATTAGGGAAATATCCATTAGAATAGAAAAAATAGCATTGAAATAACAAAATAATATTTGGGAATTTTACAAATAAAAATTTAGTAAATTTATATCTTATGGAAAAGCGTAAAAGTATTAAATATGTTGAGATAATTGTTTGATAAAATGAGAGACTGGTGATATATTTAATGAATGAATATAGGTTTTATTTTTTAAAAAATAAAATTTATTAAATATTTTGAATAAAATAATATTTTTATATCATTATTTTATTAATCACTAGATATTTGTATATAAAGGATAATATAAATTTATGAAATCATGGTAAATTTTTGTAGGGGTCAAATATTTGATAATATAATAAAAATTTGAACATTATATAAATACAAATTTTATGTAAAAATAAAATTTCCCATAGATAAAAATTATTTTTAATAAAAAAAATCAAAATATTATAATATAATTCCAAATTATCTTTGGGTAATGTTTTCCACATTTTCTTGAAAATTATTATTTTTTTGGTGAATTATAAAATTGAATAAAATAAACTATTTTAAAATATAATTAAAATTCATTATTAATTGAAATTTAGATTATGTAATAAACCATTATATCATGCTAACATTCAAGAATTATTTTTTATAGTCTTTCGAAACATCATTATTGATAATGTTGAAAAAAGTAAATAATTGATGATATTTTATTGAAATAATAACCATACCTTCTCCCTTATAAATTTATCTATTCAACCCCTATTATTCTAAAAAATTATGTATAATTTCACAACAAAAATTAATTGAAATCACTCTCTAACAATCTTATATGTATCTTGGATGTTCTGGTCTGAAAAAATTTACCACCATTTGAAGGCATAATTATAACTAAATTGGAGTCACTCTATGTTGTATGGTAAGAAATTCAATGGAATCTTTTTAATTTCAATAATTATTTTTAGCGATAGATTTATTCTACTTATCCAAATACAATGAAATTGTTACAATAAATTTATATAAAGTTAATCATGTAAATGTAATTACCATTATCTACCCTCCTGTCATTTATCAAATAATTAATTCATCTCCTATATTATGGTCGATTCAACGCCATAATGGATGATGTATATCATTTTCCACAACAATCTACATAAATGATAATAATGAAAATGTTATGGGAAAATATGAGCTTAATATATGTACTATAAATCAATTAATTTTATAAACTATTCATGTAATCTATCAAATTAAATAGTTCCAATTGAGTTCATCTAGATTTGAAGAAACTAATATATTTTATTACTATTAAAAAATAACATTAATACTTTATCAATCAATATAATTTTAATTTATATTTTATATTTAAATATTTTTATTTTATTTAGAGTGAAAAACTCTAGACCATTATAAATATAAAGTATTTGAATAATTCTATTTGAAAATACATAATTACTATGAATTGGATGAAACCTCTGAACCGTGAAACAAACATACATGCGATGGCGGAATTCAAAAAATTGTATTATTAATATCATTATAATAGACGAAAAATTCACAATAATATATAAACTAAAAATAATTTTTTTCATAAGAAATTATTTAATATACTTTTTTAATTATCCTAGAGGATAATCTCCCTTATAAATCATATCGATCCTTATGGTAAGTGAAATCTAAACAACCATCTTTTATCACGGTTATGGATTTTTTATCTATCTACCATCCTATCTAAATTATTCTCATTTACTTTTTTATATTTTTATACACGAATATTACACATATAACAAATTTATTCCCCCATCTTTTGTAGGGTTATATATAGTTTTCATTTTATGTTCAAAATTCAAAATTTTATGAAAAAACAAAAAATAATGACATAATAATCTATTAATTTCATTCATATCCAACTAGAATAATTTATATAATAATACCTAATATCTAAAAATAAACATTATAGTAAGGAAAAACATTCTGGTTGATCATTTGGTGTTATGGAAAATATTATTCCTTACATTATTTAAAGCTTCTATACTCATTTCCCATAACAAAAATTCTCAATTTCAATTATATATTGACTTATCCAAAAATTATTAGGAAAATAAATTCAATTATTCAATATAATCATTATCTATTATTCAATATTTAATAATGAATATCTAAAAACTATTATCAGCTAGTTTTATAAAATTCATTATATTATTTCATTTTTTTATGATTTGACAAAAACTATGTAACATGTTTCGGTATAATGGTTTTTATCAATTTTATTAATAATTTTTATTTCAATATACTTGTATGGGGAATTTATTCACGAACATATTTTTCTGTGATGTCTGGAACTAAAAGTTTACACCACCCCCAATGTATTAGGGAATATTTTAATCTCATGAGATACCATTTATAGTGCATCTGAAAAAATCATATCACTCTATGTTAAATTTTCATAGAATTTCACTTATAATTATTCATATGATGCCATGTTTTATATTTTTCTCATTATTATAATTCCAATTCATATGATATATTGTTATTTAATCTATTCTTTCCATGTGAATTGACATGGTACTTCCCCATTATAATGTAATGTTATAAATATTGACTGTTATATTATTTTTCCTATTTTTTCCTTTAATATGATATATATATCATAATTTTATAGTAATTATATCTATTGTTAATCAAATATTGGGTTATATAATCCAAGCTGTTTGTGAGAACATTATGAAGATTTAAATATATATGTATTGGTTGATGTTTTTTTTTCTGGGTTCTTAACCTCCCAATCTCAATAGGATTACTGACTTTTTGGTTGTGTATTATGAATATCCAGATTAGAAATCATGGAATAATATGTTTAAAAGTATCAGGATTTTATAGCATGAAGTCTGTATATTCATGGAATTATACTAACATTGAGACATCGATCCCTTAGAAAAGTTAAAAAAATTAATGTTTATAAACCATAGAGGCACACATATGGCATGGTGAGAGCCCCCCATAATATATGAAGTGTATCATATAATCTTGTATAGTTATGCTATGTTCCCTAAATTATGGTAATTTGGTATATTTCTTCTATTATGTAATTATTACAGTCATCATACCAATGACAGGGCCCACCATAGGGTTGGGTAACCTGAAAAACTCACAACCCTACATTGGTGTAGTGTGGGTACCCCACCATTATTTCAATGATTATATAGATGATATGAGATTTTTATAGTTTTATTGGTAGATAATAAATCATATAGTGGAATTCATACTTTTTCTCACAATATTAATCACATGTTGGATAAAACCATAGGGCTCTCTTAGGATATTGTCTTCTAATTCATAAATCTTATGCGACTTCTTTGAACAAAGGTAATGTCTTTCTAAGGAAACATAGATCACAAGGGGCTACAATGAACATGAATAAGGTTTAGTTTTTGAAATAATTCTTAGTAGAGTCTTGTGGTATTTTGATAATGGTGGTTACCTTTTGTGATGTTACCATGGGTTATTATTGGGAGAAGTCATTTTACCTTGTAATAGGTCTTTCATACTCTGGTTTTTTATCATATTTTTTGAAATTTACTATGACTATTTTCCTTTATTGAATAAATCATTATTGTTGGAGTCTAAAGAAATTATATAATTCCATAGTTCCATTATAAATGTTACAATTATTATTGATTATATTTTATTTGTCATATATATATTATACTCGGTATCCTTTTGGTTATGGCCTTGCAAGAGTGTGATTCCATATTGATTCTAGTGAATAGAATATTTCATATTGATGGTAGGGTTGAGGGGGGAATATTAACCAAATATCAATCTTGGTTAGGATAATGTAGTTAGAGATGGGTCACACTACATCTATAGCCCTTTGCTATCTAAATATATCCCAAAATAAAATTACTATTTTAAATACCTATTGAAACGTTATTTTTTATCTAAAATTATAATAAAATATATAAGTGTAATGAAATTATTCTATAAATCCCACATACCATCCCTCTTATCCTAACACCCCAAAATATTAAAATATGATCATTATATTAAATAGTGTGTATGACACAACACACCAGGAATTTAATGGAATATAATGTCTATAGAATTTATGATATAGTTACTATACTAAATAAAATAAATCTATTATATATCTTGATATTTATGCAATACATATTTATCTTTCGTTGCAATAAGCCATGTGTTTCTTTGTTATCTTGTGCTACAAATAAGATCGGGTTTTGCTGAACAACAACATATAATTTATATTCTTATTTTATATGATTTTTATCTTATTTTCAAAAAATTAATAATTCTAAATATGATTAATTACTAATTAAAATATATAGTTAAATGAAATTTTTACCAAGTACTTTTAAACAAATATAAAATCCAATTTAATTTAGTGGAAATGTTTTATAAGAAAAAAAATTATGTGAGAAATGATTTTTTTAATAATAAATTATTTTTATTATTATTAGTGAATGAGTGTAATGAAATTTAAATATTTTGTAATCTATAAATTTTTTTACATTTATCTTATTAATTTAATGGAATTATAAGAACAAATCTAATTTTATGTTTAAAAAAGTATTTTCATAAAGGCAGTTTTCCATCTTTTAATAAAGATCATGTATCCAAACTGAATTCTAAATCATTAATTAATTGTATAATAAGAAATTAATATAATTTTTTAAATATTAATTTAAAAATTATTAAATGGTTAATTTTTGATATCTTTGTAAACTATTTTATTTTTTGATCAATATGGAACAATATTGAATTTTAATTGAAAACTCTGTTTTCATTCTAAAAACATATAATAAAAATAACATTTATAATTTATATAAGAGTATATTTAGATATATTAGATATATACTAAAACAATTTAGTTAATTTTAAAAAATTTACTATTGAATTTTGATTTAATGAGGATGCAAATGTTTTAACAATTTCACATATTTATCCTGATTTCACATCCCTTCTGCGAAAACAATATTAAATGTATTTTTACCATTTGTGTGGAAATAATTTGAAAAAAGATATTCCATATCTTTAATAATCATAAATTATAATTTAAATTTATGTAATGTTAATTTTTTTACCATAGTAATTAGTGAAAAAATAAAAAATAAATTATAGTGAATAATAGAAAAATGAGTTTATAGAGGGACTTAACATTAAACATATGAGCCAAAATGACCATATAAGTTTTCGAAAATCCATTTTGTGGAAATAGCTAGACCCATATTTCATTTTTCTAAAATTTTATTTGTTTTTGGGACAATTTTACATGATTGTTTCTTATATAAAATGTTATGTAATGAAAAATGAGAAAAAGAAATGTTTGTTCCTTTTAATATCTATAATGAATTTTTAAAAGGAGAAAAAATGAGAAGGTTCATTAATAAAAATTATTTTTAAAGATAAATAGGATTTTTTAATTGTTATAATTTAAATTTAATTTTTGAGATGAATTATTTACATTAAATTGATAATAAACTTTAGTGCTTTAATTATTTAGATAATAATTCCCAAAAATAAATGAAAATAAAAATATAATACAGTGAAATAATTTAAATGAATTATTTTATTACACTAAATTTTATAAGAATATATCAATTGAAATATTATTTGTATAAATATTTTCAAATTCCATCATTGATTTTATATTTATAAATTCTAATTAAATAAATAATGTCAAAATTAACATTTTTTTTGTTTTATAATAAATTATATTTCATTAAATGATTTAAAAGTACAAAGAAAACCTATATTATGAAAATTGATTTCTAAATCAAAATTAATAAAAAAAAAATATGATACATTCAGGGATGAATTTATCTGTTATAATGAACATATGGACTCCCAAATAGTAAAAACAGTGTTATCATAATTATGGTAGGAGATGTGTATTTTCACATTACATGTACTTATATAAAAATTAACATCCAACACACATGGTTTTTTATTTCATTAAATATATATAATCTTTATAATCAGTTATCACAAATTATTTACTAATTTTCAATTTAAGAGATGATTTTTTTTATGTTTGGATAGACCAAATAATCCCACCAAACCTCTCATTATCAATCTTGGAGACACTTGTTGTAACATTGGCCTCCCAATAATGAATAATTTATTGTATTTATAGAAATATCTATCTTCATCATCTATAAAAGGCACTCACCCCTTACTTCTTCATAACTCTCATTGCATTTTAGACAGAAAAATATATTACTATATCATTTCCCAAATTCCATTTAATAATTATAAAACCCTAATTTTGGTATGAAATAATAAATATTGAGTTTTTAGTGAAAATCTATATAGGAAACCGAAATAAGATTTAATATTTTTCTAAAAGTGTTTCCATTATATTTCCCTCTCCACATCCATCAATTTCTATTATAGAATGATTATATAATAACATCAGTATCTTCAATATACATATATTTTTAAATTTCAATGATAATACATATATATTTGTACACATATATCAAATTTGATACACAATCATTATTCATGTGTAAATCAGACTACCACCTCACAAATCGATGTTGTGTGTTCTTCAATTACTAACATTCAAGGATGGAAGAAATGATATAAATAATATTTATATATGATATTTAAGATATTTGTGATTTATTAATTAGTTTATCTTTATTATATAATTAATACCTTTATCAATTCCATTTTTTTGTGCAAACATTTATGTCATTCGTGTATACGATGGGCCATCACCATAAGAAGCGATGTGGTTCTTCCACATGTGAAAGGGAATGTATTAAAAATAGTTTTAATAAAAACTGATAATATATATGAAATAAATATGATTAAATAATAATAATGTACATATTTATCATTTAAATTTCTTTCTTTAATATGAAAAAAAATACAAGCAACATTCATTCATTTGTACAACTTACTATTTCCATGAACAATGAAATTTTTTTTCTATCACTACATTTTATATATTAATACAATTGCATATAGTAATTATTTTTGATATATAAATAATGGTTTAAGTTATTAATATGACTAAAAAAATATCTTTGTTATAGTAATAATATAAAAACAAATCATGTCATACTCAAAATGCAAGGCAATTTGACACTTGCAATGATGAAAATAATAAAGGATTATTAAAAAATGGGAGACATGATGTAATAATAGAATAATATATGATATAATAAATATTAAAATGGTTTTAAAATAAGTTAATAACCTTATTAAAACTATTTTACATAATTTTAATTATAGATCATCTAATAGGAAACTTATGTTTTGGGATTTCATATCAATTTACATTCCATTGAGACTTATTTATGATTATTCAACAATTTTATTTTTTTTGGTTTTTATACTTCCAATTTTTTATGTAATATAATGAATAATTTAATTTTTATGGTATTTAATGTTTCTATTGGAATTATATAACCTAGGGTAATTGACATGATAAATAGCCAACATGTAAAATCAATTTTTCAACCTCACTTTCTTTTGAGTTTTTCTTGAATTTAACTTTAGAAAATCTATTTAATATTAATAATTTTTCATTAGAAATTACATATCTATTATAAATCCATGTTATTTTTATGTGAATATTTTTATTTCATAAAATGTATAGCATTATTCCACCAAATATTTATATTAAATGTTAGTTGATTTAATATGGAAATGTTGAAAGCCCCATATCCATTACCCAATACATGTATTTGATATGAATAGTTATTTATGAGTTAAAGAAACTATTTGATATATGTTGAATTATTTACACTATTATGGAATTTGTTAGAGACCATTTAATGTAATCACCTTGATCCATCGATAGTCTCATGAGATGAATGATTCTGAAAATTTAGATATGTTTATACCATGTATATTTTAAACTGTATTTTTACTGGTCTTGATAGTAAAGTTTGAATGTTACTAGGAAAAAATTCATCCTACAATTAAGAATTTACATTATTAATATTTCAGTTATTATTATTATTAGTATGTTTTCTATGAAATCATTTATGATCCAATTTCATTCTCATATTATTAAAAAATTGGATTGTGTTTTAGTAATTTTCCATCATATATATTTTATTGTACATAACCCATACAAAGAATTTTATATCACCATTATTTTGTTTCCATTAACTGGGATTTCAAGAGGAATCATTTTAATTAGTATCAAATGATATGGTACATTTTATTTTGTTACATATTATTTTTAATTTTATATTCTCAATATAAAATTGTTATTATGTATATATCGGGTCCTCCAAATTATTAAACTGATTGGCCCTTTGGGATTTTTGTAACTCCAAAAAAAATTTGATACTTTTTATTGAATAAAATTATTATATTTGATGTCATGCATTTTACTCTATACAGATTAAAACAATAAATATACGATACACCATGTTTTTTTGTCTCCATAAGAAAAACCAACACGGATTTTGTTAAACGACACACCGAGTATCTACGAAATAGCATTTTATTTTTACAATTAAATATACAATATTGTTATATCATATCCATCAAATGTATTAATATAAATAGTAATAAATAATTCTTAAATACTATCTATAAAGGATTTGTATAAATTTATAACATCGTTAATAAAACATGTATTATTGGTAATGTAACACCCCATGTAAATAAAGAATATGACATCTTTATATTTATCCATATTTTTAAATAAAATATTAATATTACTTTAAAGGGGATGCTATGACCAGTGGCGTGCCCAATACACAACAATGAGTATCTTGGGAATCTTATGTTGCACTCTAATAATAAAATAATATTATTTTAAATGGTAGTTAACGCCTAGCCATTGTAATGGCGGGATGAACAGAACTAACTAAAAAATGATTATATATGTTTGTAAAATATTTTTACTCTTTACAATAAATGTTAGAGGATTAAAAATGAAAATGAATCCAGTTTTTAAGCGTAAACATTCTAATATTATTTAAAAGGTCCATTAACCACCTTTTGATGGCGAACCCCTTTTAAATCCACTTTTTGAAACTTTTATAAGCTCTATTTTTAAAAATAAACATATTATTTATGATTGAGACATTGAAATTTACCTTGGGTTAATTTTTGGATTTTGTCTGACAATGTTCATTTTTCAATGAATAGTGAAACCACTAAGTGACACTTATAAAAACAAATTTTTCCGTTTAAATGAAATTTTGCCATATTTGTGTTTTTAATTTCAAAAATCTGACATACATGGTTGTCATTAAGAAGTAAAATGTGGTTCAATGGGATAAAAATAATTTTTTGGTGAATAGTAACTTATTAAGTTTTTAATCGCGATTAAGGTAATTAGTGTAGTTTACTGTAAGAATAATGTTTTAATAAAATGAAATGACCTAGAAACATGTCCTACCCAAATTGGATGTGTCATGGGCAACCGAGACAATCCATTGGTAAACTAGGGGGCCCCATGGAGCCACATTGGTTGGAAAATGACATAAATATCTTTTTATTTAATGTTAAAGTAAAAATGACGCAAACATGAGATGTTTATTAGAAAACATTTTACATGGGGTTATAGAAGTCATAATTTTGACTATAAATATTCATTGGAAATATAAAAAGATTTCCTAGATCATAGTATTTTTTTTATAATTTTTAGACATTAAATATATTAATTTATTTATGACATCATGATGATGCAGCGATGACCTCATTATTTAACGATTTAAATAAAATGGAAAGATAATGTAATATCTAAGACCTACACATGTCCAAAACCTATTGGATGAGTGGATTTCTAACCCTTATCACCTTATCCTCGAAATAAATCAATGTGAGACCTTTAAAATCCGAAACTCTTTTGAAAATAAAGTAACATTTTGTAACTTTAAAAGAGTTCCCCTCCTCTCCTCTTATAAAAGGCCCCCACCTCTACCTCCTTACCCACAATTCCAATGCCTTTAGCTGGGCCAACCCTTACCATTTTGTATCCCCACATCCCTCTATAACTCCTTGATGCCTCACTTTGGGCAGAAGTCTTCCCAAGGAAGCCTTTGAGCTCAAACCAAAGGGTGTTACCCGATTTTAATGTAATGTCATCACTTGTGTCCTTTTGTTTTATTTTTCTTCTCCAACCCCCTAAACTCTTTTTATTAATTTATTTTGTAAAAAATCCAGTATCTTCAATATACTAGGATGTTTTTATAATAAGTATTCGAGCTACACATACACACACCTACATCTAATGGTTAAAGAACATACTGTTTCTGTGGATGGCGAATTTCTGCCTCACGAAACGATGATTGTTCAACATTATTCTAACACCTTCAAAGGAGCAATTCAGATGACTCTATATTTATATATGATATATAATATTTTTATTTTTTACTTAAGCTTCTGTATTTTTCATTTATTTCATACCTTTACGGTTTCCATTATGGGTAAACGTGATATCTTCATTTAAGGAAGTGCGGACTACCGCCCCCTCAAAGTGATTTGATTCGTTATTACCATATGTGGTACGTATAAAGGGTATATTTAATGATATTATATATGATACCATACTGAAATTAAAATAATATTATGTATCATTATGTTTTAATTCATTTAAATATGATATAGAAATAGAAGTAGCGTTCATGTGTACGTACAGCTTACCGTCTCCATGAACGGTACATTTCATTTCTTATCTCAAAATGTTATGTACTATTATAAATACATATATATAATGGATATATATGTAATATATTACTTCAAAATTATGGATATAATTCTGTAATTATAACATATATATATATCTCTCTCTCATTTTGTTATAATTCCATTAATATGACAAAAAAATGAAAGTAGCGTTCATGCGTACGTACGGCCTACCGTCTCCATGAACGGTGCTTTTAATTTTTATCTCAAAATTCTATGGAATAGTATAAAATTAATATATACTGGATATATATGATATTTAAAACATCAATACTATTCTGGATATGATGTACCTATAACTACATGGAAAATTATTTTTCAACAAGTTCAATTTTTGACTCATGTACCAAACATCAACAAAAATGTCTCATATGAACTCATATTATTAACCAATTAATATAACATTAAAATATGTGAAATGAACTGAATAATAATATTTATAGGAGGTCTTTAATAAATTATAAATTGACCAAAGTTTATTATTTAGGAATATGAAGAAACGAACAAGACAAGTTGGACTTGAGGTAAGGGATCCTACTCCTCTCTTTCTTTTTAAGTACACTCTTTTATGTCATTACTTCTAAGCTCATCTTTCTTGTTATTGGGATGTTCTTTTTTATTACTCTTACTGTAATTTTTATGTTCATATGATGCGAGACCATATTCTCTCTCATCAATCCATTTTGGAAGTTTTGAGTGGCGCCGTTAGGCTGCCGAATTTTCGTAAGAGATCTAACCTCTCTCTTTCTCTTTAAGTACTCTCCTTTATGTCACTTCTTTTAAGCTCTTCCTTGTTATGATGGGGGATGTTCTTTTATATTCCTCTTTATGTAAATTTTATTGTAATGTGATGAGATACCCTATTTGATCTCATCAATCCATTTTTGGAAGTTTTAAGTGGTGTCGTTAGGCTGCCGAGTTTTCATAAGGGATTTTTCATCTCACTTTTATTCCCGTGAGATTTATGCTACATTTGCCACAATTTCCTTTGAGTGGTGTATCTACTGACAATTATTTTACTCATTGTGTAATATTCTTTCATTTATGAGTATTTACATCAATGTTGTATTGTCCTTCCTTCACGGGGTGTATGTTTCGAAAGATACCCATGTCGGTAAGGGAACCTTTCACCCTCCTCTTTTTAAAAGACTTATTTTGTTATGTCATTTAATTCACATAATATTATTTTGGGATATGTTCTTCTATATCCTTATTGATGTATATTTTATGTTCAAGTGATTAGATACCCTTTTATCTCTCATCAACACTTTTTCTGAATTTTGAAGTGACGTCGTTACGCTGTCTAATTTTTGCAAGGGAACTTCTTAACCCAATTTCGATTCTTTGGGATAAACATGTACACCTTGAATATGTCGTTCTATGATTATGTTTAAATTTCCTATGATTGTTTTACACTTAATACCCACTTATATTTCATGTATTCGTTTATCACACATAGTTATGTAACTGATTTATCCTTAATCCAAGGATACCGTCTTTGTATGGGACTTCGTCTCAATATCCTTTCATTGAGGCATATTGTGTTTTATACACAACATTCTTTTATACGGGTTATAAAACCCTTTGACTTTTACGTTTATCCAAAAGGAATATTTTTATACGAAGCGTTTTACTAAATGACAAAAGGGAATGTTTTTGTCGTACGTATGCGTCGACAATGACTTCTCCGCCGCCATGACCATTATTTGAGTTTCGTCTTCCTCTACAAGCTATACCTTATTTTTAAAAGAAAAATAAATACCATGTTTTACTTTTAATTTATTTTGGTATTGAAAATGGTTTTCATAATTTATGTATATCAATGCGTTGTATTGATATCTTGTTATTGAAAGGTGGAAATGTAATGTATCCTTTAAGCTTGTTTTATGTGATAAGATTATGTTATGGTTCTTGGGAATTGTTATGAAGATGGGTGGTTCTGTGATAAACTAAGGGCGGGTGATCCCGATATAGCTCTCCAATGCATTGGGTAACATGAAGGAGTTAAACTTTAAGGTTTCTCCAAAGATATTTTGGGAATATACTGTGGTGGGTATTCCAAACGTAACCAAGAGGGTTACTCCCTACGTAAGAATGTTATGAATGCCTCAAGTTACCTTTTATGTCTTATGATTTCTATGATTTATTCATAATTTGATAATGTATGTTAAAGTGCCTATGTTTTATGGGTAATGTATGATTTCATTCTTATGTATATATGAACTCATGTTTCCTTTCCATATATTTATAACCCTTACTGAGCTTTTTATGCTCATCCCAAGTTTTTGAAATGTTTTTCATAGGTCAAGGGAAAGGTACATGATGTTATGATAGTGTCAAGGATGTGTCAAGAAAGAATCCATGTTTTATTTTAAATATGTTTCCGTTGATGGGAAGAATGAATACTGTATTTTATGTAACCACGTTTTTTAAATGTGGAATGTAATGCAAGTTTCATGATCTAATTCTCTAAAACTCTAAACCTGAAAATATCCTCAATGTGTACTCTTGTAATAACTCAATATTATGTAATTTTTAAGTCTGGGGGCTTATAGTTGGTATCATAGGTCGGTTTAGATAACCTTTGAGGTTAGGGTATTCTTTAAGCATAAGTGACATTACAATAATTGTTAGGATTTCAGAAAGAGTCCTAGTTTTAGATAAAGTGAATGAGTAAGTATATCTTAGTGTTTATCTTCCTCATTAGTACATGATGGTTTTATGGATATACTCAAACTGACATTTTTGGTTTTAGTAAATGGCTAGATATAACAAGCACCAAAGTAACAGTGGATGTGAAGGAAACTATGACAGTTTTTTGAGCAAGCAACTAAATGATATGGGAGCTGCAATGAGAACTCTTGTGATTATCCTCAACAAACTATCTGGAGTCATGATTGACCACCTAATCCTTGGTGATTTCTCTAAGGCATCATATATGTGAGAAGCAAATCCCTACGGAAGTACAGGTAATAATCATAAAGGTAAGTGTGTTAAAAAACCTATGTGTCAAAGATGTGGAAAGAAACACCTAGGAAAATGATTCAAAGGGACAGAAATATGCTATAGATGTGGAAATGAAGGCCATAAAACAAGAACCTACCATAAAAAAAGGAAGCAACTAGTTGACTCGAGAAAGGGAAAGAAGATCTTTCTGAGGGATCAATTGAATGTTTTAAATGGGGTGTGCATGGTCATTATGAAAACACATGTCCTATGAGGAAGTCTCGTGAATGGGATCACCAAGATCGTACAAATGTTCATTTACCAATACCTAATGCCATTCCGATTGAGGATAAAGAAACTGAAAATGACCAATCAAAGGTATAGATTATTTCATAACTATTATTTTCCTATTTTGGAATCTTCGGATATGAATCATGATTTTGTTTATAGGAAAGAAGTATTTCAGAATAAGTTGGAATGGAATGGTTAATGGATCATGAAGAATGTTGAATGAGTAAGAAGTCAAAATATAAGGGCTTCAAGAGTTATGGGGAAATTGTTAAGAGTATTATGTCTCGTTTGATGATGGGGTTACATTAGAAGACTTTTTATAGTATGTGTATCCCTGATGTTTAATATATGAAAATTTTATTCAAGGAATAGTTATCTGTTCTTTTATGGACATAGTTATAAAGAACCATTTGGGATTATATGATCCTTTATTTTGAGGTAATTATTTGATGGAAGTGAAAGGCATTAGATAAACATTAGGTTAAAATACGTTATATTTATTTTTGTAGATTTTATCTCATTTTGGGAAATGTTTTGAGAAATATATAGTTTTGGAAAAAGGACAACGCACAGACTGTGTGACAACCCGTCGCGTTAGACAAAGCTGTGGGAATCAAACCCACAACCAAAGTGCGACTGGTATTTATCACCTACCACTGGACAACGTGATGTCCCTGGTTATTTTGACCAATTCTTTTTAGTTATATGATTTTATGAATTAATAGTAAGTTCATTTTGGGTTATTTCTGAAAATGATTAACCTATCATGGAGGATATGTGATTAGGTTAATTACTTTTCAATATGAGACATTAGGAGCAACTGATGTTGTTTGGAGATAAATGTTACAATTTAACATGGAAGACTATGTGACTAAATCCTTCAAATATTTGGGTTTCAATATTATATTGGTTTACTTTGAAGAATTTTATGGACAAATTGTTTATCGGATGGTCCTCGTTGAACTTTGGGTTTTTTTGGACAAATTTTGGAGATTAAGAATAGATTTTCTTTTTATAAATGGTTATCCTTTTCTGGATTATCTGATCTTGTACTAACCTTTTTGGTTTTGGTTTTGGTTAAAGTCTAAAGACATGGGAAGTATATAGTTCTCATTGTGGATTAGTTGATTCTCTAGAAGTTGATTATAGTACTCTTAATGTGAACAAGTCTTCCTAAATACTCGTCTTTTGGAGAAAATATGAGTTTGTGTAAGGAATGTAATAAAAGTTGAAAGTCAACATGATAAGTGATTATGTTTCCTTATGAATAAATTCCTCAATAAAAAGTAACTTAAAAAAATGTTGTCTATTAACATTTCCAACTGGGAAATCAAATACCGTTTAACCCATCACAGGTTTGTGATTTTCATATGGTTAAATTTCTCCTAAACATGTTTTCTATCACTCTCCATCTGAACATGATCCTTTGTTTTTTCTCCATGTCCATATTTTCATATTTGGAATCCTAGTATGGGTTAACTCGGGTGACCTTTGTACTTATCCTTCTTTATTTTAAAGTGATTGTTTTACGGACTCTTGTTCCGATGTGGGACTTTCAAGGATGTTTCCAAGCTCAATTTTAAAATTACGAGGACGCAATTCCAAAAAGGGGGGAAGGATGTAACACCCCAGGTAAATAAAGAATATGACATCTTTGTATTTATCCATATTTGTGAATAAAATATTAATATTACTTTATAGGGGATGCTATGCTCAATGGCGTGCCCAATACACAACAATGAGTTTCTTGGGAATCTTACGTTTCACTCTAATAATAAAATAATATTATTTTAAATGGTAGTTAACGCCGAGCCATTGTAATGGCGGGAATGAGCAGAACAAACTAAAAAATGATTATATATGTTTGTCAAATATTTTTACTCTTTACAATAAATGTTAGATGATTAAAAATGAAAATGAATCCAGTTTTTAAGCGTAAACATTTTAATATTCTTTAAAAGGTCGATTAACCGCCTTTTGATGGCGAACCCTATTTAAATCCACTTTTTGAAAATTTTATAAGCTCTATTTTTCAAAATAAACATATTATTTCTGATTGGGACATTGAAATTTACCTTGGGTTAATTTTTCGAATTTTTCTAACAATGTTCATTTTTCAATGAATAGTGAAACCACTAAGTGGTACTTATAAAAACTGATTTTTCCGTTTAAATGAAATTTGGCCATATTTGTGTTTTGAATTTCAAAAATCCAACATACATGGTTGTCATTAAGAAGTAAAATGTGGTTCAATGGGATAAAAATATTTTTTTGGTGAATAGTAACTTATTAAGTTTTTAATGGCGATTAGAGGTAATTAGTTTAGTTTATGGTAAGAATAATGTTTTAATAAAATGAAATGACCTAGACACATTTCCTACCCTCATTGGATGTGTCATGGCCGACCAAGAAAATCCATGGGTCAACTTGGGGGCCCCATGGAGCCACATTGGTTGGAAAATGACATAAATATCTTTTTATTTAATGTTAAAGTAAAAATGACACAAACAAGAGATGTTTTACTAAAATAAATTTAAATGGGGTTATACAAGTCATATTTTTGACTATTAATAGTCATTGGAAATCAAAAAATATTTCCTACATCGTAGTATTTGTTTATAATTTTGAGACATTAAGTAAATTAAATTATTTATGACTTCATGATGATGCAGCGATGACCTCATTATTTAACGATTTAAATTAAATGGAATGATAATGTAATATCTATGCCCTACACATGTCCAAAACCTATTGGATGAGTGGATTTCGGACCCTTATCACCTTATCCTAGAAATACATCAATGTGGGACCTTTAAAATCTGAAACTCTTTTGAAAATAAAGTTACATTCTGTAACATTACAAGAGTGCCCCTCCTCTCCTCTTATAAAAGGCCCCCACCTCTACCTCCTTACACACACTTCCAAAGCCTTTGGCTCGGCCAACCCCTGCCCATTTTGTCTCTCCACATCCCTCTATAACTCCTTGAAGACTCACTTTGGGGCGAAGTCTTCCCAAGGAGGCCTTTGAGCTCAAACCAAAGGGAGTTACCCGATTTTATGGTAATGTCTTCACTTGTGTCCTTTTGTTTTATTTTTCTTCTCCAACCACCTAAACTCTTTTTATTCATTTATTTTGTAACAAATACAGTATCTTCAATATACTAGGATGTTGTTATAATATGGATTCGAGCTATACTTACACACACCTACATCTAAAGGTTAAAGAACTTACTGTTTCTGTGGATGGAGAATTTCTGCCTCAAGAAATGATGATTGTTCAACATTCTTCTAACACCTTCAAATGTGGCCATTAAGATGACACTATATTTATATATGATATATAATATTTTTATGTTTTACCTAAGATTCTATATTTTTCATTTATTTCATACCTTTATGGTTTCCATTATGGGTAAACGCGATATCTTCATTTAAGGAAATGCGGACTATCGCCCCCTCAAAGTGATTTGATTCGTTATTACCATATGTGGTACGTATAAAGGGTATATTTAATGATATTATATATGATACCATACTGGAATTAAAATAATATTATGTATCATTTTGTTTTAATTCCATAAAATATGAAATAGAAATGGAAGTAGCGTTCATGCATACGTACGACTTACCGTCTCCATGAACGGTACATTTTATTTCTTATCTCAAAATGTTATGTACTATTATAAGTACATATATATAATGGATATATATGTAATATATTACATCTAAATTATGGATATCATTCTGTAATTATAACACATATATATATCTCTCTCATTTTGTTTTAATTCCATTAATATGACAAAAAAATGAAAGTAGCGTTCATGCGTACGTACGGCCTACCGTCTCCATGAACGGTGCTTTTAATTTTTATCTCCAAATTCTAAGGAATAGTATAAAATAAATATATACTAGATATATATGATATTTAAAACATCAATACTATTTTGGATATGATTTACCTATAATTACATGGAAAATTATTTTCCAACAAGTTCAATTTTTTACTAATTTACCAAACATCGACAAAAACATCTGATATGAACTCATATTATTAACCAAATATTATAACATTAAAATATGTGATATTAACAGAATAATAATCTTTATATGAGTTCATTAATCAATTATAAATTGACCAAAGTTTATTATTCAGGAATATAAAGAAACGAACAAGACAAGTTGGACTTGAGGTAAGGGATCCTACTCCTCTCTTTCTTTTTAAGTACACTTTTTTATGTCATTCCTTCTAAGCTAATATTTCTTTTTATTGGGATGTTATTTTATATTACTCTTACTGTAATTTTTTTGTTCATATGATGAGAGAACCTATTCTCTATCATCAATTCATTTTGGATGTTTTGAGTGGCACCGTTAGGCTGCCGAATTTTCGTAAGAGATCTAACCTCTCTCTTTCTCTTTAAGTACTCTCCTTTATGTCACTTCTTTTAAGCTCCTCTTTGTTATGATTGGGGATGTTAATTTATATTCCTCTTTCTGTAAATTTTATTTTAATGTGATGAGATACCCTATTTGATCTCATCAATCCATTTTTGGATGTTTTAAGTGGCGTCGTTAGGCTACCGAGTTTTCGTAAGGGATTTTTCGTCTCACTTTTATTCCCATGAGATTTATGCTACATTTGCCACAATTTCCTTTGAGTGGTGTATGTACGGACCATTATTTTACTCATTGTGTAATATTCTTTCATTTATGATTATTTACATCAATGTTGTATTTTCCTTCTTTCACGGGGCGTATGTTTCGAAAGATACCCATGTCGGTAAGGGAACCTTTCACCCTCCTATTTTTAAAAGACATATTTTGTTATGTTTTTTAATTTACATTATATAATTTTATGATATGTTCTTCTATATCCTTATTGATGTAAATTTTATATCCAAGTGATGAGATACCCTTTTTATCTCTCATCAACTCTTTTTCTGAATTTTGAAGTGACACTGTTAGACTGTCTAATTTTTACAAGGGATCTTCTTAACCCAATTTCGAATCTCTCGGATAAACTTTTACACCTTGAATATGTCATTCTATGATTATGTGTGAATGTCCTCTGATTTTTTTACACTTAATTCCCACTTAAATTTCATTTATTCGTTTGTCACACATAGTTATGTAACTGATTTATCCTTAATCCAAGGATACCGTCTTTGTATGGGACTTCGTCTCAATCTCCTTTCATTAAGGCATATTGTGTTTTATACACAACATTCTTTTATACAGTGCATAAACCCCTTTGACTTTTACGTTTATCCAAAAGGAATCTTTTTATACGAAGCGTTTTACTAAATGACAAAAGGGAATGTTTTTGTCGTACATATGCGGCGACAATGACTTCTCCGCCGCCGTGACCATTATTTGAGTTTCGGCTTCCTCTACAAGACATACCTTCTTTTTAAAAGAAAAATAAACACCATGTTTTACTTTTCTTTTATTTTGGTATTGAAAATGGTTTTCATAATGTATTTATATCAATGTGTTGTATTGATATCTTGTTATTGAAAGGTGGAAAAGTTATGTTTCCTTTATGCATGTTTTATGTGATAAGATTATGTTATAGTTTTTGGGCATTGTTATGAAGACGGGTGGTTCTGTGATAAACTAAGGGCGGGTGAGCCCGATATAGCTCTCCAACGCATTGGGTAACGCGAAGGAGTGAAACGTTAATGTTTCCCTGAAGAGATTTTGGGAATATACTGTGATGGGTATTCCAAACGTAACCAAGTTGGTTACTCCCTATGTAAGAATGTTATGAATGCCTTAAGTTACCTTTTATGTCTTATGATTTCTATGATTTATTCATGATTTGATGAGGTATGTTAAAGTGCCTATGTTTTATGGGTAAAGTATGATTTCATTCATATGTATATATGAACTCATGTTTCCTTTCCATATTTTTATAACCCTTACTGAGCTTTTTATGCTCATCCCATGTTTTTGAAATGTTTTTCACAGGTCAAGGGAAAGGTACATGATGTGATGATAGTGTCAAGGATGTGTCAAGAAAGAATCCATTTTTTATTTTAAATATGTTTTCGATGACGTGAAGAATGAATACTATCTTTTAAGTAACCACTTTGTTTAAATGTGGAATGTAATGCAAGTTTCATGATCTAATTCTCTAAAACTCTAAGCCTGAAAATATCCCCAATGTGTAATCTTGTAATAACTCAAAATTAAGTAAGGTTTAACGCTGGGGCCTTATAGGTTAAGTATTTATATCTTTAGAAATACTATTTTCTAAAATTAAATTTCTTTTATATCCTTGTTATAAAAATAAAACAATTTATTTTATAAAAAAATGAAATTTATTTTGATAAATTAATCATAATTTTTGAATTCAAAACATGTAAATTATATTATGGTGAATTTTAAGGATTTTTCTAAAAAACAATATTTTTGGGTGAATAATAAAAAATAATGAATTGTAATACAAAATTATATTAATTATATTTTTTATATATAGTTATACTATATTTTAATTCTATTTTAATGTCTAATGTTATTATTTGTTATTCTATTAATACAAATTTAATCATTGGTACTAATTTCATATTAAAATTGGATATCATAATGTTCCAAATTTTATGATTTTTTTAAAAAACACATTATCACGAAACAAATCAGGATTAAATTTAAATTAATTTATCCCACATTGGTAATTATAATTTGGAAAAATTGATTCCATATTTGGTTTTATAATATAATATATTTTCTAATAATTTAAAATTATTTTTTGTCAAAAATGATTACCGAAATTGATTAAAAATAATTAATCTGATTAAGTGAAAAATTAGCATAACAAAGGTCTATACCTTACTCACAATCCCTAAAAGTACATAAAAATTTCCAAAACCCATTTTATGTTCATATTTAGACCCTATCACCCATCTTATTGTTTACTAATATTGGAGATTAATTTCATCAGAAAATCATTTGTGGAATTCCCTTCTCCCAAATATACAAGAATTTCCCTCTTTCACTATAAAAATGCACCCACCCATCCCAC
Source organism: Viscum album (assembly GCA_963277665.1). Taxonomy (NCBI): domain Eukaryota; kingdom Viridiplantae; phylum Streptophyta; class Magnoliopsida; order Santalales; family Viscaceae; genus Viscum; species Viscum album. The sequence goes on along the minus strand of OY728125.1, from coordinate 1,462,658,244 downwards.
TTATTCAAAAAAATAATTCCATTCAAATTGACCAAACCATGGTAAAATATTATCCCAACATCCCTAACGTTGTAATACAATCATCCCACATGTATGAAATCCATCCAATGAAACCCTTTGGATCAAACCAAAAAGAGTTACCGAAATAAGATGTAACATCATTCCAAAAGCACCTTGGTTTTATTTTAATTATCCCCTACCTGGAATATTGTTATTATATTATTATAATACAAAATAAGTATCATCAACATAATTTTATTTTGTAAAATATAGATTTTACCAACTCTTACGCACAATTCCATCTAATGTGCAACAAACTTACCATTCTGATGTACAGAAAATGATCACCCAATGAAGCAATGCTATTTATTTTTTCATTACAACATATCATAGATGAGAATTATAATAAAAACATTATTCAATATTATACGTTTGATATTTATGAGGTAATTATTCATTTGGAAATATTAGTTAAATACATGCCTTTATTAAATCCATTAGGTGTAAACATGATTACTTCATTTTTAGACATGTGGAGAACCACGTCCTCTATGAGATATGATTTGTTGCAACATTACATGGAATATATTAAGGAAGGCTTTAGTGAAAATATTATATATCTATTTTTTGTAATAATTATTAATTAACTTATATATATATATAGATTTAGATATTTTATTTACTTTCTTACTATTAATACAATAATAAAATAGAAACATCCATAATGCATACGTATGACCTACCTAATCTATTAATAGTGTATTCCATTTTATCTTTCAATATTTTGTAGAATACTATAAATAATATATATTAAAATTTTAATAATTTTTTATCATATTATTTGAATAATTTATTAATGATCTAAATAAATGACCAAGAATACTTAGTTAAAAACATGTATGAAGAACAAAGAAGATATCACCTGAATCGAAACCTTGTCATGGAATTGTTAATAAGAAGGTAATGTATAGTCATAATAAAAGAATATATGATACTAGATATAGAAATATGGTTTTGAAAAATATGTATAGTAAACTTATATTTATTATTCGAGATGTTTCTACGAGCACGAATAGAGTCAAGACATATGGTAAAGGGATTTTAGGTCACAATTTTTGATTGTATATGATTGATAAATTAATAGCAACTCATTTATTTTTTGTGTTGTATATACTAACAATTAATAGGTTCTAGGATTATTATTATCAATAATATGAGTATTTACATATCCATTTTATAATCTCTCTTTCATGGGGTTTATGTTTCAAATGTTATAAAGAAAATAATGCATTTTTGCCTAAATTTTTATTTTGGGAGACACATGTCAAGAATATAAAAAACCATGTTTTAAAAATATTTAATTATTCTATTTTATTTTAATTTTCAAGGAAAATGTTTTATTAATTCTTATTATAGGTTTAAATGAATCATTTATATGTTTTCCAAATGATTTATTCAAAATAGGATTGAGAACATTAATAATATTTATTTCTATGTTATCAAAGTGTTTTCAATGAAATAGATTTCATATATTTTTCAATATATCATTATATGATTTCAATGATTTTTCAAATAAAATTTTTCCTTAGAATTTTCACAAAATTTTTTATATTTTATCAATGTGTTTTCAATAAAATGTGTTTTAAAATATTTTCTAACTTTCCTCAAAAAATTTTAATTTTTTTTCTATGAAATTGTTTTCAATGTGTTTTCAAGATTTATTTATAAGTTTTTTGTGTTTTAAAAGAAATGGTTTTCAAAACTATTTCATTATTTTCTAAAAAGATTTAAAACTGATCTAAAAGAAACTGTTTTTTGAAAATTTTCCCGTTTTCTATATATATTTTTAATAAATTTTTCAATGAAATGGTTTACAAAACGTAATCATGGTTTATTTATATGATTTAAAAGTGTTTTTAAAAAAAAATGGGTTCCAAAATATTTTCATGATTTCATTATATTTTTTAATTTTTATTTAAAAATATAATGGGTTTCAAATGGATTGAATTTTTAAAAATAAATTTTCAAATAATAAGGGTTATTTACATCAAAAAAAATTTACATTATATTTAAAATTTATTTTCCTTATAATAAGATATCTACTAGTGTCAATCATTATTTTATAAGGAAATGATCCAAATGATCCATTCATATTCAATTATGAATGGTTTGTTTTTTTATGGATTCATCTATTTAAAAACTGTTTCTCATTCATATTATATATTTTAATGAACCTCTTTTCAATTTCACGTGTTATAGTATTATAAAAATTGAAAACCTCATGGGATATTATTTGATTAAAATATTATGAAACATATAATTTTTTATAGGTTATGGATTGATTAAATTTTTATGAAACCTATTTTCTTTCAGTAGTTATGATATGATTGCTTATAATTCTGTTGCACATGTATGTATCTTTTCATTTTGGGATGGGTGGGAATTATATCTTCATCTGGTTCCATGGGTAAATATTTATATATAATTAAATAATAATGGGAATAAAATCGATGGGATTGATCAACTGTAGATGATGGGGAAACCTGTCCCACTATAGAAAGATGGGGAACCTGATCCACTATGGGGAGATGGGGAAACCAAATACTCTATAGGAATATTGGGAAACCTAATTCTAAATGGGTTGACATGGATACATTACCCCTTAAAAGTAATGGAAAATAACTTGGGATGGTGGTGTTTCCCACCCTTTGAGTATAGTTCACATGAAGACCCCTAATATGTTTTTTCAATACTTTCAATCATATAGGGAATAATATTACATTATTACGTGTCTACCAAAATTCCATGTCTTATTCTTATGTTAGGATTTAACTTCTCATTCTGATGATTTGTTTATGGTTCATGTCTTATAAACTGAAAATATTTATTCCATGAATTATATTTATGATCATTAAAATATAACATACGATCTTTCAATATTATGATCAAATTACCATACCCTTATACTCATTTTTATTCTTACACATCTTCTCTATTTATCCTTAATTAGAATCTTAGCACACCCCTATATATATTTTACTTTCTCACATGTTATGATGATATATATTGTGTATTATGTGTTAAAGAAGGGTGTCGGTCGTGGAGAACCGAGTGGGGGATAATGTAGCTTACTAATGTACAGGTTTTTATGATTTTATGTTTCCCTATGAACTAATGTATGTAGTGTTTGGGCATCTATTTATTTAATGTAATAATTATTCTTAAAAAATGATTTAATGTTAATGTTTGAATAGATATGGTATTTATAGTTTGGATCAAAGAGAAAATTTATTTAAAATTATGAAACAAGGATGAGGAAAAACATAGTGATAACTCTAAGGCCTTGTTTAAGTATAAGTATAAGTATAAGAAATATTATAGGAAAAATTAAAATAATTTAGGTAAAGAATATATGATGTGGTTTCCTAGAAATACATCATTGACTGGATACTAAAATTGGACGTGGTTGTGCCATAAAATAAAATTGTATTAATAAATCTCACACGGTGTGTCAAGCCTCAATCGAGTGTAAAATAGTATATGAAAACACAAATTAATATAGACACCATGTTTGACACTCCAATGGGGTATGATTTAGAAATTCACATACTAATCAGGAACCATCATGGAGTATTTACAATTAATTTTACTAGGATTAACCTTGGATAATCTAAGGGTGTCATATATAAGAAAATGGGTCATAAATTAGGTATATATTATGTGGTTTTCTATGATTTTGTGGTTCTTCTCTATGAAAACTATTTCTTAACCTTTGATTATTTATTTTATTCATTGGTTGGAACAAGAAATAATTGAGTTATTGGTGATTTATTTATGGAATGTAAAAATTTTCCCCCTAATAATCTGAATACTATTGGAGATGAAATGACAAATCTCATTGTTATGATCCACCAAATTTCTCATGCTTCAAATCATACTATGCTTACAAATGAGAAAAAGATATAACACTTTTCTATTAAGTCTTTCATGTTGAAACATCCACCTTCTTTTAATGGGTATTCAGATCCACTTACTTCTGAACACTTAATTAGTAACATTTAACATATATTATCCATTATCTAAGTCTTAAAACAAAAGAAAGTAATTCTGACTATTTATTAGTTAAATGGAGATGTTGGGTAGTGATGGAATCTAATCAAGTGTACGTGGAAGTAGAATAAAATTTAATACATGTATGCGGAAAATTTCTAGAACATATTCTTTAATATGTAATTTCTTCCCATTCTTTACATAATGATGTAAAAGGGCTTCAATGAGTTGAAGAAAAAGATGATGAATTTATCGGTACATACACTGTTATTTTCACAAGACATGTGAGGTATTATTGTGGAATTTTCATCTATCCTACACACAATATTTATAGGTTCTTTAGTGGAACAAATCCAAGTCTCATAAGGCATTTTCCATATAATACATTAGTATAAATTCATATATTTGATTTTATTTATACATATCACATCATTTTTTGGGAAATAATGTGAAGTTTTATATTTGAAACAAACATATGATCATCTATCAATGTGACAATAATTATGTAAATAATATATATATTTCATCTATATAGTGGTTCTTAATTCCCATTTATAGGACATGTTTGTCTCAAAAGGATTTGGGGAAACATGACATCATTAATATGCCTATTGTTTGGGAATTTGTGGATGTTTTACCTAAAGTGTTGCATATCCTTCCACAAAAACATGATCATGATTTCTCGATAGAAATCACACTTGTTTCGAAATCAATTAAAAAGAATCCCTAAACAATGTACTCAACTGAGTTTCATGAATTTAATAATAAACTCCATGAATAACTTGATAAGGCATTCATTTAAACAAGTGTGTAACATTGGGGTGTACCCAAACTCTTTTTGAAAAATAAAAATGGATCAATGTGACTCTGTATTTATTATTAAGAGTGGAAAATAAATTTGATCATGATAATGTATCCTCTTCCCTGTATTGATGATTATCTTGATCAATTATGTGTATCCCAAAACTTTTAAGAGATTGACCTTCATTCTGGATATCTTCAACTATGGTTTGGTAAAATGGTTTTATCTTAGACAACATTACGTATAATAAATAGACACAATGAATATATAATGATCCCTTTTGTTCTTACTAAATCCCTTTATATCTTCGTTTATTTGATATATAATTTATATAGATTCACACGATCAATTTTTAGTAGTATTTATAGATTAAATCATTATCTATCGAAACATTACCGAAATTCCTCAAGATAAAAAAATTATTTTACTAACGACCCTGAGGATGGAGAGGTTGTAAGAAAAAATTAAATGTATTAATTTTGAATAAAAAAGGCTTCATTTTTATGAAACATTATCTCAATAGAATGTGTAATCACAGATCCATCAGAGACGGGAGCTATTGAATGTCCACCCAAAATAACCAAAGTGATTGAGATTGATTGCTTTATAGGTTTCGTTTGATATTATCAATGATTTGGGGATAATTTATCAGAACTATCTAATCCTATTACCAATTTAACGTGGAATAGTGGAAAGGTCCTACAGAAAAAAATTAGAGAATAACATAATTTAAATATAGAGAAGGTTTTTCAACACACCTATTCTCACATTTCCCTATAGTGTAGAATGGTCTGTAATATTTAATGATTCATTCATGCGAGGATTGGTATGTGTTATAAGGAAAAATAACATGGTTATAACTTATTCTTCATGATTACTGAAGTTCCATTAGAAATATATGCCATCATATGATTTGGAGTTTTAAGTGGTTATTTATGAATGAAATATATGGAAATATTATCTATATGGTGAAAGGTTTGATATATAGGATGATCGTAAAAGACTAAAATATACATTCAAATAGATGGATTTGAACGTATTATTGAGAAGATATTTAGAGATTATAATGGATTATGAATGGCCATTACATTATCACACTGGGAAAGAATACAATGTGTCCATTACATTGATAATGAATGATCATCCTATCTTATCAATGATATGGATTTAAAAAGTCCGAAAATTAGTGGATTTTAAAAGGATAGATTTGGAAATCATGATGGAATGGGAAAAATGCTATCTTTCTTAGATGTATGTTCAACCCTCAATCCATGTTTCGATCAATGTGGAACAAAAGGATGATGTATAAATAGAAAATATGGTTATATATGTTCTATATTTTAACCATGAATAAAATGGATTGATTTTAATTAAGAATTTTTCTTGTGTTCCATTTATACCAAAATTCAATGATTAGTTGAGAGAGGAACCTCATAATTATTGATTCTATATTCATAATGTATATACAATGATAAACACAGACATGAAAGAATTCTTCCGGTGGCATGTAATGAATAGGAATATTGCTGATTTTGTATCTCAATGTCTGGTATGATAGGAAGTTAAGGATGAAATAAAAAAGACTAAGGGGTTCTTTCTTCGATTACACATAAAAGAATGGAAATGGGAAAACATCACTATGTATTTTTAAATGTACTCATTAAAAAGGTTTTAATGCAATATTGGTTGTGGTAAAACTACTAACTATGCCAACAAACATCATCTCTATCATATTAGTCTTCTCTACAAATCTTTTTTCCATGATATAAATTACAGAAGTTGTATGGTTTCAAAGAGTACCACATTTTGCAGTATCTGATAAGAATATAATTTTTGCCTAAAGGTTTTCATGAATAATTCACCAAGAACGTGATACATAATTGATTTTTAGTAGTAATTATAATTATCATAAGGATTATCAGTCTAAAAGTACAATTAAAACATTTTATTATTTGTTGAGATAGTTTTTATTGGATTTTAATGATGGTTTGGGACAATAACTTCCTAAAGTTATATTTTCATTCAAAAATATAATTCACACAATCATTCAGATTGACCCATATAATTCTATACATGGGAAGAATTGTAGACCTTAAGTATCTTGTAATTAATTTTGAGAATGAAACCTACAAGGACCTAAGATAGCGAATGAAATGGATGATAATGTTAGGACCATTTAAAATAATATCAAGGTAGCACAAAGTCAAATAAAATTTTATGTTGATAAGTGTCAGTGTGACCTAAATTTAATGTTGGTGAGAGGTTGTTTCTATTATTTTCTACATGGAATAAGGTTAATAGGTTTAGAATGAATGGGAATCTAACCACTATTCGTATTAGTTACATTGAGATTCATGATGTTATCAAAATGGTATCCTATCTAATGAAAATTAATCCGAATCTCACTCAAGTCCACGACATGTTCCATTTATCTCTCCTTAAGAAGTACATACCCAACCCTCACCAGTACTAAACTTATGTTTCATACCACCGGAGAAGAATTTTAATTATGACATATAACAAGTTCAAATTTTGGAAAATACAGAGAAAGTCCAACATAATAATATTAATCGCCTATTTAATTTTTTCTGGAGAAATAACTAGATATAGGAAGCTATGTGGGACTGTGAGTATAAGACTAGGTGTAAATATTTTCATCATTATGTATTGTACTGACAAATTTCAGGTGGGAAATTCATTTTATGTGATGTTGAATGTAACACCATGAGTTTTTGGGAACCTTTTTTTGAATAAATTAACTTTTATTAATGTCATGCATTTGAGGGTACAATAATTAAAAATTTCAGTATACTCTACACCAAGATAATCATATTACACACAACCCTGACTTTTCTTTCATTACACACAACATTGAGTTTCTAGGAAGCATCAGTATATTATTATAAATAGTTAAACAAATAGCTTTAACCTAGAAATTAAATATAGTAATATAAATATTAATAAGTAATTTTTAATCATTATTTATAATGGATTTATATAAATATAATATATTAATAATAATACATGTAATACTGGCAATGTCTTTATGTGTTTGAATATACTATTTTCTAAAATAAACTATTTGTTTATGTCATTATGTGAACGATTATAAAATTATTTTTAGAAAATTTCAGAATCTTTTTTATAAAATAAATATTATATTTTAATTCTTGATGTTGAAATGAACATAAGGCAACGTTTATATATTTTATTGAAAAAATAACTTTTTTGGATGAATGGAGAAAAATACATAATTTTAATTCAAAATTTATTTTTATTCAAATTTATATATATCATTAAAATTTATTTTAGAATTTTTAAATGTTTAATGATATTACTATTAAATACATTAATACAATTTATTTAATTGGAACTAATTTCTTATTGATATTTGAAATCAATACCTAAAATAATTTTAATTTTTTTCCTAAAATACCTTTTATTGTGACACACCTGTGGGATTATTTTTAAAGTAATTTCTAACAAATATGTGTTTATTATGTAGATAAAACAAATTTAATATTTTTAATTGGAATTATTTAATATTCATAATAATCTTATCTTATTATTTTATAAATAAAAAAATTGAAATTTATTCCAATTAATTACTGTGATTAAGTGAGTAATTGGTTTCACGACTGACTAAACATTGAACATAAGGCCCAAAAAACTATAAAATTACACAAAAATAATTTTCAATTCATATTTAGATATTATACTACATTTTATTGTATGCATACCATTATTTAATTCACAAATCATAAAAAATGTGGGTGGAATAACCTTTTGAATAATTAATATGATTTCCATTCCTCTTACACTATAAAAAGGCACTCAACACTTCCACTTATTAAAACTTCTCATGAACATTGGATCTCCCAAAATCTACTCAAATAATATCAAAAATTTAGTACAAGAATCCTAGAATTCTTTGTTTGAGAATAAATCCATCTCATGAAGCTCTATGGTACAGACTAACAGGAGTTACACAAAGAATTGGTAACGACCTTCTTCAAGATCCTTCAAATAATTTGAAATATCGTCCACCACATATATTTTAATTAATTTATTATATAATAAAAAAATTTATCCACAATATAATTATATGATTTTGTTATTTTGTTTTGACCAAAATAAACACATGCTTCCATCTAATGGGTATCAAACTTACCATTCTTGTATAAGATGAACTACCTCCTCACGAAACGATGATTTTCTTTTTCCATCTACTACCTCTCATATATGATATTTACAATGGAACTTTATTTTTATATCATATAGATGATATTTATTATGTAATTATGATTATTTAATTGTTATATGAAACATACCTTCATTTTTTCCATATTGTGTAAACACAGAAACATTGTTTGTGGATTTGTTGAATACCGCCACCTCAAAAAGATGTGATTCATTCATACATAGCATGGAATGTATTAAAGATGCATTTAGTGGAATTATATGTTATAGATGATATAATAATTCTTCATTAAATATGAAATATACATATATATTTATATTTATGGCACTAATTTTCTTAATTTCAATATAACTCTAAAATGGAAAAAAAATCATGTCTACGTATAGCATGCCATCTCTAAGAATAGTGTATTCTATTTTATCATCATTTCTATTATATATTTATATTAATAAATATATAATGTATATATATGATATTTATATCATGTTATAAAATTTTAAAATATTTAAATAATGATATAAGTAAGATGATGAAGAATAATAACTATAACATATATGAAGAACAAAGCATATATTAAATGAATAGAAACTTCAACATTGAATTGTTAATTAGTCGATAATATAATGTCATTATAAAACAATATATGGAATTATATATAATAATATAGTTATTTAAATAATTTATAATAAACTCATATTTATTATAATGGAGTCTTTATATGTACGAATAGAGACAAGTCATCATGTTTGAGGATTTCTATTTTCACTTTTACTTCTGTTAGATTTATACCTTATTCACCAATTGTGTCTTTTGTGTAGTTTTAATAATTCCAATGAATATATTATATGATCATTATCCTTTAATATATTTGTATTTACATTTTATTTTAATGACCTCTATTTCGTGATGTTTTTTTTCAAAACATACCAAATTGGTAATGTATTTTGGTCTTATCTTTAATACACATGCCATGAATTTCAAAAACCATATTAAAAAAATATTTTTTTTAAATATAATATTTTATGATTATTTTCATGTAATAATTAATTTAATATTTTTTAGGGGTTTCAATTAATCCCTTATAAATTAATCATGTATTTTTAAGGAGATTTTTTTCAAAAGGTTTTTGAGATTTCATTATAATATTTAAAAGTGTTTTCCAAGAAATTAATTTCAAAAAGTATTCAATATTTGTTTTTATGTTTCAAAAGTGATTAAAAATAAAGTCTTTTCAAAATATTTTTATGAAATGTTTATTTTTTCATGTTGTTTTCAAATATTATTTTTAAAAATATTCTCAAGCATTCCTAGTATTTTTTGAAAGGGTTTTCAAGGTAATAGTTTTCAAAACGTTTTCAATATTTTATTTTTGGTTTTGAATGTTTTTTTTTTCAATTAATGATTTCCAAAAAAATATGATTTCATTATTAGTTTTCGATGTTCATTAAATGAAATTGTTTTCATAATATTTTTAATATTTTTATATATTTTTTCAATGTGTTTTCAATGAAATGTTTTTCAAAATATTTTCATGATTTATTTATAGATATTCAATCTGTTTTCACATAAATGGTTTTCAAATTTTTTTCGATCAAAATGGTTTTCAAAAAGGTTTTATATTTCATAAATCATAATTATATATTAAATTATATTTTATTATATATATATATATATATTATTTTTTATAAAAGATTGCATTAGTTTTCATTACTCATTTCATTATGCGGAAATCAGCAAAAGGATCTATTCATATTCCATTTCACAATGGTTTATGGTTTTACATCATGGTTTTTATGAAACTTTTCACTATTTAATAGGTTATATATTTTTGAAATTTGTTTCTCATTCTTGTGTTATATTCTTATGAATCTTTCTTCCTTTCAAGGGTTATTATTTAATGAAATGAATATGAAATCAGTATTTTTCATATGTTATTATATGATTTCATTTATTTGACCTCCATTTCATTTCCAGTGTTATGAAAAAAAAATTATGATTTTTTGGAAAATGTTTTTAGTATTTCATTATGATATGGGTGGAAAATATATCTCCCACCAATTCATTGGCTATTCATTTATATATCATTAAATAATTGTGGGAATTAAGTCAATTATCTTCATCCACTGTGGATGTTGGGGAAACTAGATCCACTAAGGGATAGGTGGAACCCTAATCCACTTTGGTAAGAAGAGGCTACCTAATCCACTATTAGAAGATGGGGAAACACGATCTACTATGGGATGAATGGGACACCAGATCCCATCAAAGGAAAGGATTGTGACTAGTGATAGTTGTGTGTCCCACCCAATATGTGTAGTCCCCATGTTGTTAACTAATATGTTTTTTCAATAAAACTATACATACAGGGAAATATTTTACATGTTCATGGGTCTACTAAAATTCCATGCCATATTCATGTGTTATGATTTCATGGATCATGAATTGGATTCCCTTATGATTCTTTTATATTAAACTATCAATATTTTTTCCAAGATGTATGTTTATGATCATTGATATGTAAGGCATGATATTATAATTATAGTATCCCATTATCATACTCTTAGTAAAATTATTATGTTTATGTAACTCCCTTGTTTAGCTTTACTGAGAATATGATCTCACCCCTTTTAAGATTTCATTTTTCATAGGATAGGTTGATATTTATTTTTAGGATGTTTATAAGAATGGTGCTAGTTAGGGAGAAACATGGTAGAGATAATGTTGATCACATATGTATAAGTTTTTATGTTTCCATCATTCCAAAGGAATTAAAATTAAATGGTAATGGGGCGTTCGTTTGTGTAATGTAACAAGTATAACAATTAAATGATGTAATGTTAATGTGTGAATTGTGGGGATAGTTTTAATTTTATTTAATGTAATCGTGAATATTTAATAAATTAATTCATAGAATCAGGGCCTCTAGGCTCATGGTCGTTACAATTTCAATTAGGTAAATTTTAGTAGAAACCACTAGAACAATATTTTTTGAAAATATAGATTAAGTTACATAACACTATGATAGAATTTGAGGATAAGTGTATTCATAACATCCTAAAGAAACAATGTTTATGACTGTGAGATTATATATGAATAAATTTCACAATTTATTTTTAGTATTTCACAATTTTTTGGGATTACACATTATGTTTCATAATGATACGATCTAATCTAGAGTATGACCTTATATTGATATGGAGATTAGTAATGTAACTGCTACCAAATCAATGCATGTAATCCAAATGGTAAAAATGATCACATTTTGATAGATTTAAGCCAATATTTTTAAGGGGTAGTCTCCCAAACATTCACATCATATGATGACATATTATCAGGTTTTAACATGATAGAGAAACATTTTTATATGTTTTATGAATTTGGAGGTACCCATTGGATTATGAACGTATTTGGGGAAAACATGGATAAAGGGAATAAGAGAAAAAGGTATTTTCGCACACATAATTATTGTGAAAGCGTCACCATAATACTTTCTTAAAAGGATTATGAGTTTTATACATGTGTGGAGAGAAAGGATTCCATGATTTTGACTATGAGGTCTTGAAAAAGGATTCCAATATAAATTTATTCAAATAAAGACATACAGATCACTAGAAAAATGAATTCCTGACACCATCACTAAAAAATACCTTAGATGAAGCTACAGGATCATGGTAAAGATTATCCTATTGATGAAACCAATGATTAAAGATTAATTTGATCATGTGTGGGGATTCTAATGTTTATTTCAAAACCTATCCTCAAATATTGGTGAGAAATATTTTTTAGAATCATTATGGTTAAATATGCATAAAAAGGATTAATTTTGACATCATTTTTTATTGGATAAATTTCCCTAAACATTTTGTTTTTAGTAAATTCAAGAGGAATACAATGCTTATCTTTTATGGATAATATGATTTGATAAATGGTAATCATACACGGATGCTAAATTTGGATATCATTTTCAAGGTGTAATGAATGAATTGGAAATTCATTATAGAACCACTAATGTATGAAATATTTCTTATAAAATAGATTCATTTGAATATTTTATATTTAATTTTTTTCATATAGAGTGGAAAAATTATTCAACTGAACTAAAAGGGTCTTGATAAAAAATATTATCATAATACATTCATATTTATTAACCTAGACTTCCTTTAAATAATAATTGTTTTATGGATCTGAGGCCCTAAAATTACCATTTATAATTACTTATTTTGTAATAAATGAACTCAATCAGTCTCTATTGATATTTACCCTTTGCCTATGTTTCCATATTTTCATTTTCCACCAATGATGTATTACATAGAAACATAGTTTTTTGTTAATCCACAAGACATTTTTACTTCCAATTAACTTATATTAAGGGGAAATTTTATGAACTCTTTATGGATGTGAGATTTCAGCAATGATATTTTTAAATTTCAAACCCTTTATTATAGAGATTATGTTTAAATTTCAAGGATGCAATTTGTTTAATGATGGGAAAATATAACACACTGAAAAAATAAGATTCTAATGTATATCAGATGGATACCACCGATTTCACCATGCCTCAAAGTGAATGTTGATGGAGCTACGTGAGGTGCTCCGGGTCCATCCGGATGTGGCGGTGTTTTCTGCACTGTTCGTGGGTTCGTCAAAGGATGGTTTTATCATTACATTGGCCATGGAACAACTTTAGAAGCTGAGCTATGGGCAATGATTCATTATATAAGGTATGTTGTCCAATATAATTGGAGATGGCTTTGGATTGAATCTCACTCTATGACTGCATTTAATGCTTTAAATACTAGAACGGGTAATGTGCCTTGGCGTGTGGTTCCTCAATGGGTTGAGTGCCATCTTCCAAACTAGTAAAATACACATGGTTGATTATCATGTTTATTTGGAGGCCAATCAGGTTCCTGATATATTGTCAAGAAAGGATTTAACTGATTCTGATATGATGTGTTCCTTCACGGCCCCTTCTTATTATGCTCCAACGGTGGATACGGATAGATGTGGCGTGTTGTATACTCGCCTATGTAATAACCCCTTGTACGCCTGACTCTTTATTTTTATCTATTATTTTTTAGGCCTGGCCCACACCAGATCCGGATCTTCTTGTGAAATAACATCAATCTATTCTATATCATTCAAATCACATAATACTGAGTAAGTTTTCATTACAAGAAACTGTGAGTTTATTTGATATCTTGCGCTACACAGGAGGCCATTTTTTACCAAACACAAATCGACTATTAATATTATAATTAAATAGTGTAGTAGCATAATAATCAGTAAATTGGTGGTTATAAATAATATTAACTTACTAATTTAATTATATGGTTAAATTTATAGGTTACTAATTAACTAGAAATGAGTATAAAAACAAATTGAATATAAATGATATATTAATAAAAAAATTTATTTTATTTTCTAAATTTGGTTTACCCTATTAAATTAACTTAATTTCCATTAGTGAATTATGTTAATTAAATTTATATATAATATATTAAATAAGTATTTTTACATTTATTGAATAAATTTAATAATCATAACATAAAAATCAAATATTCCACAAAAAACGTCTTTTTTCTAAAGGTAGTGTTTTTTCATTTTAATGAAAGACATGATTTAAAAAAATTCATTCTTTTAAAATTATAATTTAAAAATTAAAAATAATTTTTGAACTATTTTTTTAAAATTTTCATTAGATGATATTTTTTTAATTTTAATGAGAACATTCATTATATGAAATATAGTGAATAATATAGTATAATAAATGAAAACTGGCTATTCATAAAAATAATTTATAATATTAAATTATATTTTAAATTTTTTGTTTTGTAAAAGGTAATTTATTATATATATTTTAATAAAATGTAATCCATTATAATCAGTGTCATATTTATTTTATATATAGAAACATTGAAATTTTATTACCATTTCCAATTTAAAATAGGCAATTTCATCATGCCTATGTGATAAATATTAAAATAATTTTTTCCAATTATGTGAATTGAATTTGGAAAAATGGATTCCATATTTTTTATAAAAAATTTTTACAATTTATAATAATGTAAAATAAATTTTCTACCAAATTTATTAGTGAAAAACATTAAATTTAATTACAATGATTAATATAAAAAATATTAGCAAGGAACAGAAATTTATATTATAGAGCTAAATAACCTAAAATTTGTCCTACCCATATTTTGTGGACATATATGAACCCATATGACATTATTATATCATTTTATGAGTTTTTGGACACTTTTAATTGAATTTAAATCATATAATGAGTTAATTAATGAAAACGACAAAAAAGTTAATTTTATTCAAATTAAAATCTACAATTCTATCAAAAAGGGACTGAATCTACATATTATCAGTTATAAGAAATAATTCACAATATAAAGAAAATATAATAATTTATATGTAATTTTTTGGGATGAATTAGTTACTTAAAATACTTAAGAAATGAAAATGCATTAATTATTTCATTAATAGTTAACTAGAATAAATGATAGTTAAAATAATGACTGTGAAGTGAATTTATTGAATTATTTTATGAAAATAATTTTTTCGACGAATATTTAATTTTACACATTTTTTTACATAATATAATAAAAATCCATTATTTTCTTTATTATATTAAATTGAAATTTAATAAATCATTTCAAAATTTAAAGTAATGGAATTTTATAGTAAATGATAATTTATTAGGTTATTTAAATTTACTAAAAATAATATATTCTTCCATGTGAAATTTAAATTTTAATAAAAAAATATCTTTAATTAAGGTTAAAATTTACATTTTATAATGAACATATTTATCCATAAAATATTAAAACATTTCTTATATGGTTTTAGTTAAAGTACTTGTTTTCCATGTTAAATTTACTTATGTTAAAATTAATTTCCATGACCCATGCTATTTTTATTTTATGAATTAGCTATAAAATTTATAATTAGTGTTTAAAAAGTAACTTGAATTTATCTATTTAAATAATTCATATATGATAAATTACATTTGTTATAAAACTAATTAACATAATGGAAGAACGAAAATGATAAAATAAGGAAAAATATGAGTTAAAAATCAAATGTATAAAAAACCTGTTATATTTTGTTTTGGATGTTTTGGTAGACAATATATTCCCTCCCAACATATAAGTATCTATATTAGATCCAATTTAGGGAAAATTGACCTCTAAATTGTGATAGTGTTTGGGTATTTACAAGAATTTTACTCATGATCATCTATAAAAAGGAACTCAGTCCCCCCAATACTAACCACATATAAGTCCATTATTATTGAAATATAAATTTCAAAATAACTCCCCAATTTCAATATTTTCATCCTTTAAATCTTATTTTGGGAATAAATCAATCATTTTCATGTTTTAGTGCAAACCTAAAGATGCAATTGGAATAATAGGTATTGTTTATCAAAAGGAATTTCATATTATTTCCTTCTCAACATCTTTCAATTTTAATTATATAAATATTATATAATTATCTAATTATATTTAATATAATAATATGTTTTAATTTTAATTTTATGAACTGAAACCCTAAAAATCTCCTTCAAATGTGATACACAATCTTTTTTCATACGTACAGTGTACTACCAACTCATGAACTGATATCGTACATTCCTCCATTATACAAATTCATGGAATATGAAAATGATGTAAATAGAATTTATATATGACATTTATTATATTTTTGATTTGAACATTATAATTTAATTATAATGCAACACATAACTTCATACTAACCATTTTTTTTTAATATAATAACAATGTTCGAGTGTGTGACTGTATATCGCCTCACGAAGCAGTGAAATTCATTCACATATTACATAGTATATATTAACGGTTGATATAATGAACAAATTTAATATATATTAAAAATATATGACACAATAATTATTATATAAAGATATATAATTTATATTTATTTATTTAATCTGACATGAAAAGCAAGCAGTGGTCATGCATACGTACGACCAACTATCTCAATAAACATTAAATTTCATTTACAATTTGTAAATTTTTTGGATTGCATTAAATAAATATACAGTTGATATATATCTTATTTACATCATGGTTTTAATTTTGGAGATGATGAAATCAATGTCAATGTATTAGGAGCACAAAATAACAAGTTAAAATATACTCAAAAAGGGGAATTGACTGATATAATGATGATTGTATTGAAACATTATAAAGAAAAAATTGATAAGATGTTTCAAAAGAATAATAAATTTTATCATACACATTAATATGATTTTGAAATAAGTTAATAAAATTATTAAAACCCATATAATATATCATAAAAATAATTCAATAAAATAGAACTAAGAGATAATGTATCTTATCTCAATTTACATTCAATTGATAATTATTTTTGATAATACAATAATTCACTTTTTTGTGATGTATATACATCATATTTGACATGTAATATCAAGAATAATGTATTTTTTAATTTATTTGAAGGGTTAATCTTAATTTTCTCACACAAGGGGATTTTTTATGAAAAACTACAAAGTGGTAAAGTTTATTATGCAATATAACTTTCTGTTGTGTTTGTTGACTTTATGTTTTTGAAATCACTTCATTGTAATTAATTTTCATTGAAGATTAAATTGATAATTAATATATATTTATATATATTATTTTTTGATATCTATTTTTTCTAAAAGAATATACCATTATAATAGACAATAATTACTTTGAAATTAATTTTATTGACAGGGGGAATATTTCTAAATCCATTTCCTTTAATCAATACATATTTATGATTAGTTACATTATTTATGAGTTAAATAGATTATTATATAAATGGGGGATTCTTGGAACATGTATGACATGGGATGAGGACTATTCAATGTAAGACCCTTGATGAATTAGTACTCTTGTGATAGGAATCATGTGGCCAAATAATATGGGTTTCAACCCGGTATGTATGAAATATTTTTATGAATGGTTTTGACAATAATGGTTCTGATTTCCTATGAAATATAGAGTACAATAATTAAGAATTTACTTTATTTAGAGTTCAGTTATTATTATTATGGATGAAAATTTTTCAATGATATTTTTGATGGATTCATTTCATTCTCATTTTATTAATTTTATAAAATGATTATGAATTATTTACCACCCCTCATTTATTATGCTATATCTAAATAATTTGGAGTCATGATTGTTTATTAATAGAGATTTTTATATCGATTATTATTATTAATATCTTATACTATACTAAACCCTTACCGTTCATTTGATATCACCTTTATTTTTCTTATATTCTAATGGTTATGAAGATTAATACTTTAAATGTTTTTTCATAGATAATAACCATTTTATTTTATTATGTTTTATGTTTTATTTTCTATTCCCGGTGTAAAATTTGTATTATATGTGTATGTAGTTATAAAAAAAATGCTAAACTGATTATTCCATTGGGAATTTATTCCTTGAAATTGTTCCAATATAATATAATAAGACATTGACACTAGGAATTTGTTATTTTGGTCATCAAACATAAATAATTTAAATCATTCCATAACAAAACGATTTTTTGCATATTTATAGAATCACGTTTTAAACAATTTACCCTCACCAAAAACTCCATAAACATATCAAATCTACTAATACATTATGAAATTAATATATAATTTAAACAGTATGAAGTCTACTTTTGAATTTATATTATCTTATAAAAATGAAAAAAATTGAAATCAACCCAGCAATCATAAATAGAAATAATAAATTAAATTCCAAACCACAATAGAAAAAATACTAAATATGACATATGGAATTAATTTAATTAGAAACCAAAAAGTTATATTAAAGGGATTTTATCGGGACATGATTATCGTAACTTGATCATAGAGCCATGTGTTCTCTATGATTAAACACAACCTAATATAACTAACCCCAAATAAGATCATGAACACATAGATGAAAAAATAGTCACTTCACATAATCCCAAAGAACACTATAAATAATTAATGTAAAAGTGATACTATTATGAACATATAAAAAGGTAAACTAAATCATTAACATGAGTTATGGATCCACCAAGGTGTAATAATAGTATATAAATAATCTTTTAAATGGGAACCCTCTCCCATTTTCTTCATTAATGATAATAAAATTAAATTATATCATTCAATTCTCGATTTCTAAACCAATTAATATGAATAAAAATGACACTAGATGAAATTAAATATGGATTATTCAACTTATATTTCATGATTTATCACATTCAGCCATGTGTTAAAATGAAATATTACCACTCAAGATTGAATTTCTATCATTAACACATCATTAAAATGTCACGATGCAACATATTTTTTGTACTATGATACTATCATATTGAATAATAAATATATATAAGTCAATTAGAAGATCCTGAAAAATAAATAAACTATTTCAATATCTTTTAATATCTTTCCTATGTTTATCCATTTGTATAATGAATATAAAAAACCTCATAAAGAATCAATTGAACCAATCCATTGAAAACTCAAATAGAGATCCATTATTCATATTAAATATACATTAATAGAATATTTTATATATAAATTATATAGTATAGATGTAAATACACGTAATTTCAATGTAAATATATTTTTTAAATAAATTGTAATTTTACGAGTTCGTGAAAATTAATGGCGCTTGATTCCGAGCCCGGTGTTCCCGGAATCAATTTCTGAAGTTTTGTTTGGGTACGTTCATGGAAAGTACATGCACATTTTTATAACTTTTGAACCGGTTCTAGGAATGAAAATACTAGGGCACCGTTGAACTCACAACACATGTTTTCGCATCAGGAGAATTTCACCATAAGGACAGTTGGTCGAGGGTGAATTTTTATTTTTGGGGTTTTTGTGAAAACAATAAAATAAAATAAACACTTATTTTATTCTATTTTAACTGTAGTAACCACCCCTGTGGAAGTTGGAGGTGGGGACCACTAGACCATAACCTCCCATGAGAGATTATGGTGGTGGAGACCACCACACCTTAACCTCATATTAGAGGTTATAGTGGTGGGGACCGACTGAGATCTCAAAACCTCCTTATTTGAATTTGGGGGCGGGGACCACCCGACCCCTATTAATGGGGGGAGAGGAAAACCTCTCAACTCCGTCATTAATTAGAGAGGGCCTCTTGACACCTCCACAATTTTTACTGTGCCAACACACTAATTAAATGTGCCAACCAAGTGACTAATCTATCCTTTTTAATGTTATTCCAACGACATAATAGATGAATTTATAAAATTTATTATATTTAATTAAAAAAATTAACTAATTTCTAGTTTCATCATTAAAATATTATCCTATATATAATTTTAAGGATTTATTTTTAAAAGATGTATTTTAAAATTAATGGTGAAAATTTTCAATTTGGAAAATTCCATGACTTTTATGACATCATCATGATATAAAAAACATAAAAATTACAAAAAAATTATTAATGTCTAATTAATTTTTATTTTTTAAAATTATACATTTCAAATTACTATTTTTAATTTATAAACACATGTTTTACGTTTTAGAACACTAGTTATATTTTCCATTATAAGAGTTTTTAATATGTTAAGCATTTATTATTTTATAAATAATTTTTATTAGATTTATAAATGTTAACCCACATATTTTTTTTGATATTTGGAGTCATATATTTCAATTTATTTAAAAATAATTTTCATTTGTAGGCATAAAAATTAATTAGCAAGGTATGTAAGAACATGTTTTTTCACTCAGCTATAAATTCATTAAATTTTAGTCTAAATATTTACTTGGGACCTTTTATGGATTCCTAATGAGTATGAAAAGGTTTATTTAATGTCTCAAGCTTTTTTAGAACTTGAGACACCACTTTTTAAAAAATAGGTTGAGTCGCACTGTTTGCGCACAGTTTACTAAACAGTGTAGATTGTTTTTTCTAAATAGAGCCACCTCGCATGGTTGGAACATGGTCATGTGATCTATCTAGGAAATGTTCCTTTCATCCAAGGTACCCATTATGGCTTGCACATGGATAGACCAAATTGTGTGGATGGTGTTTTTTCAAGGAGAACTATCTCACACAGTTTCTCATGTGCCTTCTATTTACTAATCTTGAATCCACTATTTACCCTTTTTGTATCTGGATCACTAAAATATTTTAATGAAGATATATTCTCACCATGGAAACACCCTAGGCCCTTGATGCTAGTAGTAAGTCCTTGGAGTTCATGGAGATTCCCTTGAGTCCATGTGGAACACCCGACATAGGGCATCCTTAAAGTAGAATCTCGGTCCGGGACGTCACAATGTGGTATCAGAGGATTTTATTTTCATACTTTACTATTTGGGGTCAATATATTAGATATTAAGAATGAATGTTACTAGTCCATATGTGGTTTTTGGGCTTCGTGAACTCATGATTAGGGTAAAAACAATGTTTCTTAAATTATAATTGTTGTTATAACTTTTCATATTACAGTTGATATTATTTCACTATAGGGTGGAAGACATGATGTGTAGCATTATTGACTATTTATCTATTTGAGGATTTTATTTTATCATTGCCCCACTGATATAAGAGATAGGTGTATTGTTATATGCATCATTGTAGGCTACCAGAATTCACATGTCATGCAAATTACCATGCTATATAGGTGAATTTCACTACCTTTCATTAACTGATATGCCTGTGATTGATGAGTGATATTGTGATATATAGAATATGCTTACATTACTATTATCTATAATTAAGTGATCTCTTATCTCAATTCATGAGATGTATGAGCCATAATGGGTAAGGATGAGCTATTTATCAAGTATGTCCACTATACTTTATATAAATGGAGTTGTTTCTGGTGATATGTGAGTGGGTATTGATTCATTAGAAATTGATACAAATTATATGGGGAATCATAAAATATACAATGAAATGGTTCCACATCCTTACCTTACCTTGTCATGTTTATGAATGGTAAAGAGGTGAACCTATAAATTAAATGTAATTTAAAATAAAACATATAATTGAGCACTTACCAGTACCTGGATGTATAAGTGTTTATTTGGGGTAGTATGACTTGAGTATTGAGTTTTCATATGTCCATATTTCACTAGTTATGCTATCGTTCTAATTCAATTCTGGTTCTGAGGCGTGTTCTTTGATATTATTGAAAAATGACATAAAGAATTCCTCATATTGTATGCCGGAAGTGTGGGGATGAACATGATCTAGTAATGGTGGGTCATCAGCCGCCAGTCTTATGACTAGGATTACCACTCGAGGAACCACCTATTGTACCTGATTTGGGAATTAATTCCAATGTTCGTTATGTTTTACTACATCTAATGTAGTCTATTCATGGTGCTCCACCAATTGATCCTATGATGGTTGATTTTATCTGTGAGTTCCAATAACAGCATCATAATACTTTCTTAGGGAATGGTGGTCCACATGCTACCAAGTCTTGTCTAGGGGCCATCCTATCTATCATTGAGAATTTAGATACTCCTCTATAGTGGAAAGTCATGATTTCTGCAGAGATGCTTTAGGATTTCCCCAACTGTTGGTTGGATGTGGTTACCCATGATGACCACCATCAAGGAATGATAGGGGATAACATCAATATAGTGTGCTTTGATCATTTCTTTCCTCAGATTCTAATACCTAATAGATCTAGAGAGTTCATGCCTCTCGATAATGGTTATAAGTCATTTTGGTAGTATTCATTTCATTTCACTATGTTATAGTTTGTGTCACCGCTTATTGGTGGTGATGAGCTATCAAGTTGTTGATGTTTCAAGGATGTGCTCCAGTATTCCATCTGTATGCAGGTCAATGTATTTCGCATGCCATGATTTTCTAAGATAATCAATCAGTCTCCTATCAATGAGCGATACTTGAGGAATGGTAATAGTACTAGGTTTAATCGATCAGTTCCGCATCTAGCTAGCAGTTCATCTGGTGGTATGATGTTTTCCGTCAAGGTTTCTTATTAGGGAAGTGATAACCAAAGTTTCCATTTCGATATCTCTAAATTGTGTCATTAGTGTGGACAATAGAGGATTTCAAAACTTCATTGTGATAGTGACCAACAGAGTTGTATTACTGCATCCATATGGGACATATTTTGCATTTCTAAATGACCTTTCGACCAAATTCAAGTGGAAAAGGATATATGCCATCTACACCTTTAAAAGCATGTTCTTTATGCCATATCATGCGATGAGATGGAATAACACCAGTAGGTCTTGTTGACGAGGAGGTCTGGACCGTTGTAGTCAGACCCCTGATTACCAGAAGCAGCGACATAGCAATTCTGATCATGGTAGTCTATTTATTGCATAGGGATAAGGATTTTGTTTTTTGTAGGAACCATTTCCAATACCCAAGTATTATGTTGTGGGATATTCAATAGTACGACGTACTATATTAGTTTCATATACTATTGAATCTACATTATTTTATATAGGTACATCAAACTCTTTTATCTCCGTATCCATTGTGAAATCTCTCAGATAAGAGATATAGTATCACTATGGATTAATGAACCTAGATATTCCATTAGTGGTATGAACATAGGTCATATTCTAGGGTTGTTATTGTCCCCTTGATGTAGAAATTTACCCTTTCTTATAGAACATCTTTTTCCTCGATATGATGGGAATATATGTAATTATTAGAATGGACTAGTTGGTTCACTATCACGCTTTTGTAGATTACAATCAATGCAGAGTATATTTAACATCTCTAGAGGGAAACCGTTATCTACATAAAAGTGAGTAGGATGCCTATGTAGGAATATTTGGACGAGAGCATCAGGGGCTAGGTAGATTGACCCCATGGATTTAAAATAACTTCCTAGAGGATCTGGGTTTATGACAAGGAGATTTCCATCTGGTAGTAAAACAATTCAGAGATGCCTTTCCCAATTTTTTTTTGATTACCTCATGAGGGGGAGGTATTGAATACAATCAAACTTGCAGCAGGATCAGATTTAGTGTCCTTTCCTCCTTACAGGATTTCACCAATAGAGCTTCAAGATACAATGTTTCAGTTATTGGATTTTGAGGACTATGTTTCTTTATGGACCTTTATATTCTCTTGGTGTTAGTAGGTTCTTTTTTCAAAGAATATATATAGAACCTTACATTAATGCATGGATTATAGAATCTTGAACTAGATTATGGTCAGGAACCGATATCCACATCGTCAAATAGACGATCTCTTTAACCATATCATAGGAAAAAAGGTATTGTCTAAGATCAACCAAGCATATGGTTATCATAAGTGCGAATCAGACAATCATAAATTCCTCACACAAATTTTCAAAGACGGTATAGTCTATTGAATTATTTTGTTATTCCCTTCAGTCGGACGGACTCTCCATCTATTTTCATGGATTGTATGAGTAGGGTTTTCCTCTCCTATTTAAATTCTTTTTTCATATTCTTTTAGGACGAAATCTTGGTGTATTATCACACTTGTAGCGACCATGAGAAACACCTTGAGATCATTTTGTGTACACTGAGAGAGAATATGATTTATGTGAAGCTTGAAATGTTCAAATTATTGATCAAAAAATTTAACTTATTGGGTCATATAATTTTATAATTAGGCATATCTGTTGACCCATAAATGTTTAGTGACGTAGCTTCGTGGGATCATCCCAAGAAAGTATTTTATACATATAGTTTTTTAATGATGGATGGATATTATAGAAGTTTCATAAAAGACTTATAAAATATTTATTCAACTCTAACAAGTCATTAAATTAAGTTTATCAATGTTATACGATTAGAAGCATGTGATAAATATTTTTCAAGGATGAAATGGAGTTTTGTATCAGACCCTATTCTGACACATACAATGCTAGAAAAGGGTTATAAAATCTTTTGTGATGCATCTGGTAATGCCCTAGGAGAAATTATGATGTCGGAATACAGAATCATTGCATGTGGATCTTGATAATTGAGGAATCATGAGTGAAATTACCCAATATACTACCACAAGCTTGTAGCTTTTTTCATTGCCTTATTTTTCTGGAGACATTATCATATGGGTGAGAGATTTGTGTTGTACAAAGACCACAAGATCCTCAAATACATATTTTCATAGGGTGACATAAACCTAAAATAGAAGATATGGGTTGAATACCTACAATACATTGATTTTGATCTTTCCTATAAGCCTAGAAAGTGGAATGTGGTTATAGATGTGTTATGTTTTAAAAATGAAGCACATGACGCATTGGAAGCCAGTGATGAATAATGATTGCTGGCCATATTTAATGTGAGGTATCTGAAGTTTCATGATATTCATTAGAAGTCTTACCAATAATCACTGATAGTTACCTCTTCCCTCTTTGAGAAGGTGAAGTGTTGGTAGTTTTCTGATCCTAATGGCGTGGTCCTCTATGATATTATATCATGAGATAACATTCCTCTACATAGGTATGTGGATAAAGATGACAACATATGTCTACATGGACACATCAGGGTTCCTAAAAATTTGTGAGAGGAGTTGATGAATGAGTCCCAGACTTCTCAATGGAAAGTTCATCCAAGAATCATGAAGATGTATTGAGATATTTGATGCCAGTATTTGTGTCCAGGTATGAAATTTTAGATTGCAGGCTTCATCATTAGGTGTTCCCACTATTAGTAGGTGGAGACAGAGCACCAACGACCTATAGGTTAGCTACAACCACTTCTTGTCCCAGAAAAAATTGGAATATGTTGTTATGGATTTTTAGTCAGCTTATCTATGTCTCTCATGGGTAGCGATGCTATCTACTTTGTCATTGACTGGCTAGAAAAATCAAACCACATCATTTCTATTCAGGATCCCTTCTCAGTTGAAGAAAAATAAAAAATGTATTTATGTGAGATCATATAACTAAATGGTGTTCCACATAATATCATTCTAGATAGGTATTCTCATTTCAATTCACGGTCCTTTCCGGGTCTATATAAAGCTATGGGATATCAGGTACTTATAAGCAAAGAATTCCACCCTCAGATTGATGTACATTTAGAACGGACAATATAGGTTCTAGAGGACAGGCAACAAACAAGTGTTAATAAATTTAGTGGTTCATGGGAAAAGCATATCATCCTGTAGAGTTATCTAATAATTAAAACTTTTAGGAGACAATTTAGATGGATCTGTTTGAGGATTTATGTGGTAGGCCATGCCATTCACACATATGTTGGATAGAGGTTGGTGAGGCATAACTACTAGCTCTTAATATCGTTCCAGAGACTTCAATGAATGATAATCTTATTAGAGAGTGTATGACTACTACTCATTGTAGAAAAAAAATACTATTTTGATCGTTGTTGATGATATCTTGAGTTATAGGTCAGGGATAATGTTTTTCATCGAGTATCTCCCTGGATAGGGAATAGATGGTTATGAAAGAAGGGGAATGTAGCGCCTTGTTTTGAATGGAATTTTGAAATTATAGAGAGAGTTATTCTGGTAGACTATAATTTTATACTATCTCAGAGGTACTGTGCGATGAATGATGTCTTTGAACATTATAAGCTTCACTAATATTATATCGGCCTATCTCATAATTTTTATCCTGAAGTAGTTGATTTAGATTTCGATACTACGTTTGAGTAGTATCCGGTACGAATTTTTGATCGTGTCATGGAGGCTCTCTGAGGCCATTATATCCCTCTGGTATGGGTGCTTTGGAAGAACTACCGAGTACAAGGAGATATGTGGGAGAGGAAAGCCGGTGTACATGCCCAATGACAATAGTAGTTCTCATACAACTTTTCTACAACCTTTTAAGGTGTACTCAAGGAAAATTTCTTTTAAAGGGGGAGTATTATAAGAACCTGGGATTTCATATAGGAATGGATCCATTAAATATCAGTATAAATCATTACTTTGGACCTTTTATAGAGTCTTAATGAGAATGAACATGTTCTTTGGGTTTCATGGAATTTTTTGGAGTTCAATACACCTCTTTTGAGGAAAATAGTCCAAGTAGCACAGTTTTTCGTGGTTAGAGCACAATTTTCATCATTGTGAAGATTTTGTTTTATCTAGATAGGGCAACCTCACATAGTTGGTGCATGACTATGCATCTTAATTGTGCGATGTGGATGATTTCCTAGGAACCCAGTCATGTTTTGAGCAGTGTTTGAGCAAACCATGCTGAGGGTGTTTTTTTAGACAGAACCATCTCACACTGTTTGCGCACGGTTGGTCAAACCATGCGTAAAAATGTGCACATGAAAAAATTTTGGATTAATTTCATGTTTTTAATTAATGATCTATCAATTTTACTTTTCTTCCATAACTCTTAAACCAGTGAAAAATACCTCCATTTTCACCCACATGGAGATTTTTGGTAGACCTAATCAAGAAATCAAGAGTTTTACATCATCCTATAACCAATAGAGATTTTGTTCATCACATTGTATGTACAACAGTAATTATTGATTTTTTTTCAGACATTCTTCATCCCTTTTTCTCTCGACCTATTTATCATTGTTTCAGCATTTTCACCATTTATTGGATCTACTCTGATCTGAGAAAAATCAAGTGTCGACACTAGAGGAGGAGATTTGTAAAACCTATGGTGGGTGCTCTATAATTTATCCATAAAGTTCATTGATTTTGAAATTGTCATTTTGGGCCCACCAATTTCATCTGGTCTTGTTTGTGGAATTTATATTCCTTGATTATAATTATAACAACTGTATGAATATGATCTAACAATTTCTGTGCTTGATTTATGGCGATATGACCAAAACTCCTTCATTTTCATGTCGAATGTTATGCAATAATTTCGTGTTTAGTGTATGACATGTTTGATCTGTCGTTCAGGTGTACCTTGTCTTGACCATTCTAATGGTAAGAATTTCTATATTATATGGCTTGATTTATATCATGAATTTCATAATGGAATATAGGATGTATGCGTACCACATAACCCTCCAAAGGTATGTTTTTCAAATTGAAAATTATATGTGGATGATTAATTGGTTACATATCCATATCACCCTATACCACTTTAATGGAAAGTAGAATAATGAACCATGAATATGGAATATACCTTTTAATGGATTGAATAGTTTCATGGTACTTGTAATTTTCACACTAATGAATGGAAAGGCATTATTTAAATGACATGATAAAAAGGTTTCATGCTACATGACCATATTACAATAATAAAAGGAATGTCTTGAACAATAAGAAATATTAAATTACAGCAAAATTAAATAGGAATGACCTAACTCTAGCACGCCTTTGATTCTGTTTGGAGAATGAGATGAGCACTCAGGAACTGAATTACAACTCAAGGATACAAACATCTTATGTTGAATCCCACCTAGAACATAATCCCATTTTTATCTTGGTATTCCTGTTATGATATAGTACGATCCCTCATGTAATACTACAGGATGGCTTGGATACACTCCTTCGATCTAGGATGCCTGGGATACACTCCTTGGATTCATTATTATCAATTAGGTTCTGTGGTTAAATCACATTAGGCGTAGTCTTTTCATATCCAATTTTAACTGTGGATACACTCTTTGGAATTAGTTGGTATATCACTGTGGAATGCCTTGGAATATGATTCTAGGATTACAGTGTTACCCATTAGCTAGGATCAGATACTACTGAGTTGGAAACCCATTATGATTTTGATTCATTAGTTACTACCTCATAACTTCAATATTAAATATCGTCACAGGATTCCATATCACATCTGAGAACCATTACTGTTAATAACAAGTGACTTCCTGATAAATTGGTAACAATAACGTAATGTATTGGTCACATATTTAGACACCAGATGAGAGTTGATTCATGTACTAGGGTAACTAGTTACATTGTACTGATTTAATTATATATACATTCCTGCACACTATTATATTCCATTACACGTGTCAGATGTTATAGACACCATTGGTGGTGGCCCACTGAAATTTATCTCACACACTCTCCGAGTGTCATTTGTAACCCAGAGTAGATTACAAAGTTTTAGGGGTTTACCAATGGAAACATAACACTTTAAACAATTTATTTCTTATTGTTTAGAATGAAGCATGATAGAAGGTTACCAAGCCATAGCTCAAGATTATTGAGATAATATTTTTAGTTCATTTACAATATTTTAGAACATATTATACTTGTTGTCATGTATCCAAAATTTTTATATTTCTAGTGACATGAATTACAGACATAGGTTATTATAGGATTTGATGTTATTTCAGTTATTTCAATTTTTTTCCATTGTCTCTAGTTTCAAATGTGCCTTAGGTTTTCTTATCTTTTTTACGCTATTTACTTCTCATATTTGTATCTACTCTACTACACTCTGGCAATGAGGGTACAGTCTCCCCACAGACACACCCTCGGTCCTCAAAACTAGATGGAATCCTCTAACATTTAGGGAGATGCACATGAGGACTTGTGGCCCATCATGTGCGACGCACCCCTAATGTGGAATCCACGTCTGGGACGTAAAAAGGTAAATATTAGTAATCATGGTAAAAATAAAAATATAAAGGCAGTTAAATGTAATGGATAAAATACATAAACAATATTAATAAATTTCTTCAAATGGTTTTCTCAAGAGTTTGTCAACCTATTCCTACGCATTATACATTATTTATCACCTTTTAACCACATTATGATTAATGTTTTCATTACCTTGGTATAATTTTATGAGTATTTATAAGAATAGAATCCCTCACATGTATCCCCATCCCTTCAACACCCCCAATTTAAAAAAAGTTACGTCTCTGAGATTAGAAAAAATCTACCAATATAATCATGAAACACTCACATCCACATCATATTTTTCAACCTCTCATAAAATGACCACCTTCTGAAGGCTTAATCCTAATTCTGAAGTAGTTTTTTTGTGGTGTCTTCTTAAAATTGATAATCACTACCTTTTAATTTATATTATATTCTTTCATATTAAATCTCATGATAATTTATAATAATTATGATAAAAATAATTAAATAAGTATCATTATTATAATGAAATATTATCATTCTACATGAAGAATAATTTCTTATATTTCTCATAAGAATTCGAAAAATGGAAACAATTATCGACTGTATGATCAGAAAACTGGCACCATGAATGATTTACTTCTAAATCACCAACTCACATGGATGGTTATAATAATATATTTAATTTATAAATTATATATTTATATAAAAAATAAAATTTTTTAAATTTAAATTATATCATACCATCCATATATCTCATTCATTATAAAAATGAATCATCACATGTGCATAGATGTGGTCATCCACCACAATGGACAACATGATTAATTTTAATAAATAACTTAATTAGAAAGTACTAAAATATATTTGATTAATATATATGATATTAAGGATTAATATATATCATCAATTTAGTTCTTAAAGGAATAAAATTTTTTGATCCTTATAAACTCTTCTGTTGATATTTGTTAATTAACATAGAAAGCATCATCATGGATTCAGTTCAGTCATACGATTCCAATAGTTTTAATGAAATTAACATGGAGATGAAAAAATCATTGAAAATTTTATTTAAAATGAATCTACAATCTTTTAATGGTGAATATTATGTTAATTAACAATTTTTTATGTTACCATTATGAAATATCATTGAATTAATATAAATTACCAACATTTGATTATAAAAATAAATGAAAAATGACAAATAAATGGGGAATTAAATTAAAGATTATAATAGGTTCACTACTTTATATTTGGCCATTATCACTACTAGAAAAGTGCATTAAAAATGTAAGAAATGCAATGATAATCGATGGGAAGATAATGGGGGTCCCTTTTGATAGCACTTATAATTGAACTGATAAAAGACCATTTTATCAGCGCTAAAAATAAGCACTGATAAAAGGGGACTTTTATCTACACTTAAAACAGTGCTAATAAAAAGGAACTTAATCAGTGTTTTTTAGCACTGATAAAAGACCAATTTTATTAGTTCTTTTTTTTCACACAGATAAAATTCCAATAAAAATTAAAAAAAATAAAGTTGTCTGATGAGCTTTTAACATCCCTTGACCCCCAAATTTATTAGTGCTGGGTAGACCCCCTCCTACTCTACCGCGTAATGTACTTGTATGCGCATCCCACACTTGCATGCATGCCCCTTCTTGCTTCCACATGAACTCATACCCGAGACCTCCGCCCTTGCGCACTTGCACCTTTACCATGAATCTATTTTGTTTTTTCTCTATTCAATGATATATCTATTAATTTATATATATATATAGTTATATTTATTCATATATTAATATAGATCCATACTAATATAAATATATCTAGTTTTATTAATACATATATATGTATTCATATATTAATATATATATTTTTATTTATATTTATATTTTATAGATTTATATTTATTTAAATATATTGTTATATTTATTTTTATATTAATACACATTCATGTTAATATAAATATGTTTATTCATATTAACACATAAATATTTATTCATATATTTGAATATTAATTTATTTTTATTTTTATTTATTTATATATATTAGTTATTATTTATTATCCATATATAGATTTGTATAATAATAAATATTTATAACATTAGCTTTAAATACATTTATAAAATATGTTTCTTATATGTGTTTATAAATTATTAAATACATTGATACATATTTACAACACCCACACAGACACATAGACACACCTAGACATATAGACACACACACACACACACATATTTATTTACAAATAAATAAATATATATGTGTATTTTTAAAATCCATAGAATGTTAAAATGACCATAACTTCTTATCCAGAAGTCCATATCAACTCCAAACCCATTAAAATCTATGAAAATGAAACAATAATTGATATGATATGTGGTACAGGCCTAGGGGTCATCCGGATCGGATTTTATGCCTTTTTGAATGATAAAAACCCAGAGTATACTGACTAAAAACACAGTATTCGAGAACCTTTAGACCTTTTTGGGCCTTGAAAATTGTGACAAATGGTTCTCATTGGTCACTCTTACATAGATATCATCAGAATATTCGATTCGATATGTTGTAGAGATCAAACAGACACACAGATCGATATTAATGGTTATATGAAGCTTGAGTTACATTTTCAACTTATTTTAGATCTTTTAATATTTGTTTAAAATTTATTGTGTATTCAAATTGTTATTAAATAATTATTAATTAATGATAATTAGAAAATTACAAATTAATAATATTTTTTAATATATTTATATGTTATTTTAACTAAATATTTTATATATTAAATATAATAGTATATTTATACTTATATAAATAATATTCAATAAAATATATATTTTATTTATATCTATATAAAAATACTTATATAACTATATATTATTTGACAATATTTATTTAAATATAAACATTATTAGTGCTAGGAAAAAGCACTAATAAACCCCCACATAATCAACGCAACTAAAAAATCGCTTAAAATGTGGTCCACTGTGATAGCTCTAAAAAATAACTATTAATGGGGGGCCATTATCAGTGTATAAAAAATCACTGATAAAGGGTGACTTTTAATAGAGCATTTTTTAGTTCCGTTGAAAGTGCCCTTTATCAGTTCTTTTTTTAGCAGTGACAAAGGCTTGCCTTTATTTGGGATTATTTTAGCACTGATAAATGGTGGAATTGCAAGAACATAATTTTGTGGTAGTGGTTATAGATATGAATATTTTATTGAAATAATTTATTATGGTATTTATTCTTATAATCAATTAGGTAAAATTTCATTCACATAAATTGATAGTTAAGGTTTTTAGTTTTTATTTGGATTTTATTTATTTTATACACATGGAATATTATCTACATATATTAAATTTTGTGATATATTTGCTACCTTATGTATGTTTTTATCATTCATTCGAAAAATTAATTGTATTTAAAAATAAATTTCTAGATTTATATTTAATCAGATTTTGATCAAAGAGTTTCCATTATTGTAAGAGATTTTTTAACTCATCCCTCCTTTCTTTGAGTTATAAAAAATAACCTTCAACATCTTTCTTATATAATTAGATATTTTAAAAACCATACTTTATTATATTATACACACTATTTCACCAATGTATTAAATTTATTTTTAATTTTAAGCCACTCTATTGCGGAAATTCATTCCCATGAATGTATAATGTGGCTATGAATAATTACGATATTTTTTGATGACCTATTTTTTCATATCAATATTATCTTTACCATATAATATTATACATATATATTATAAAATATAAAATATTATTATTTTCTATGATCTTAATATTTAGCATTATATATTTTAGAGAAATATTTTTTTAAATCTTTTTTTTTGTGGGAATCATTTATGAAATTTTTTAAAAATGATGAAAATGCTATATTCCTTTTAAGGTCATAAGTTTTATCTTCCAACCAAATTTAATTGGATAAAAATATATAATTTTTAATGATCCTTTATTTTATGTTTTTCTGAAAACAATTTGAAAAAAAATTAATTTCAATTTAAAAAAAATTTCATTTTCTAATGTTACTCATTACATATTCTATTTTCGACAATGTCTGTAAATTTTATCAAAACAATACTCTATGGTTCATTCCATTTTATAATTTATCTATAAAAATGGTTATAACATTTGATTCCTTTTTCTAATTTACCTTATAAATTCGTTTTTTAAATACTAGTATTTTTTTAATGAATTATTAGTATCAACTGATCTACTATTGACAGCACGTTATCTGATACCATTTAGAAATGATGTGGAACTCATTTTACATCACATTGATTCCATGATATGATGAATGATTGATATATTAAGTAACACATATGTATGTAAATTTCTATTTTGGTTCCTATATCACCCTCATTAAAATTGGTAATATTTATATTTCATGAGATAAAAATGGTTCATGGGAGGTTATCCCATAAAAATTGGTGCACATGTGGTAAGAACACTGTTAAGGGTGTGAGTGTCATTAGACCGAACCCAAGGATAAAATAGCGCATGACCATGTTGAATATTATACATGGGTGGTTAACCCAAGACTTCTAATGTTATATATGGATCTTTTTTTCTATTGAACATGCTAATATTATTACAATTTCTTATATTTTTTATTATTCCACATTTTTTGTGATTTAATTATGTTATCCTCCTTCGATGATTATTATTATATATTTTTTTCTTCCTTATGACATATAACATATCTTATAATTTCATATGACATGTCATTATATTATAATAAAAACTCTTATTTTTCCTAGTTTTTATATGACATTTATCCCCAACTCTTTTTTCTCATATTCTTGACCTAACCCTTTAGACGCTTCATTGATAACTTTTCCCTTACTAAGAACATAAGCTCAAACCTTTTTATATTTTCCAATCACTAAATTATAAAAATGTGTATAATATATGAAATGTATTTAATGGGAACTAGTATGTTGTGATTAAATAGAAATGTTAAAAGGTGTTGTAATGTTTTTATGTATCTTATATATGAAGACACTAAACATAAAATTTCTCAAGATTTTGTGAGTTAAATATAGGTTTTAATAAGGTTTTCAAATATATATAGGTTTTTCATTATTTATATCACATGGTAGAAAATATATTCTATAAAGAATCTATTTTATCTTGAATACTAGGTGTACAGGTTTGGGGAGTGTAAACTCCATTCTATCTTGATGGTGGACTTAAATTTCAAATGATTTTTTCAATTGTATCCATGATTCCCTTATCGATTCTAAAGAGAGGAATATATTTGGAGATGAGCCTAGAACAAGTTCCTTTGTAGGTAATAATTTGCAAAGTAATTAGTTTCAACTCTATGATAATATTTATATAAAAATGATGTATTCTAAAATATCCTCTATAATTATTCGATCATGAAAAATGATAGAATCCAATCTATAAAAAGATACTCTAATAAGATATGAGACAAATGTGAAGTCCAAAATTTAGTAGGGTATAGTATAAGAAGTTCTACAATGGTAAAATAGAATAGTATATAGAGAGTGATAGGTAAACCCATGTTCTATGGCTAAGAGATGTGATGGAGTTCATGGAGTTCCAAGGTTGAATTTATGAGAATGTTAAATGAAAGAAAATCTTGGGGATGAGATTTAAATGATAGGTGTCCAAAAGGAGTTGATCATCTGGATCTAGGGAAGTATACTAGAGTAATGATTCCAATTCGATGATTTGATTTCTATAAGATCATTATACATATCATGGATGGTGAGGAACCTAATATTCTATGTGTGGGGAGAATTATGCTTGTCTCTTTACAGTGAGTCTCAAATATTATTGTATAAGATTTATCCATGTTCTTAATACAAATGAAAAATAATATATTTTGAAAGATGAGAGTGGGATTAAAAACCAAAGGGATTTTCATATTAATAATAAATAAATAGTAGCATCTAATTTTTTTAAGGAAGATTTTGGTAAGTTGATTCAATATTCGAAAAGTCTTTATTTTCATTATTTTTTCTCTTCTATTATAAAATATATATATATATATATCATACCCATTATTATATTTTTCAATGGTTTTTTGGTATCTTGAGTAACATTATGTTTAGGTGTTTTTCCTTTAGGGATATTTGTTGTATTAAATGCAATTGAATCAATCTGAATGTTTTTTTAATGTAACGGTATGAGTTTCATGTGTTTAGGGTCAATCGTTGTTTGTATGGGATTAAACATGCACAATAGTAGTAAAATTAAATGATTGAAAACATTCTCATAGGATGTATATTAACCCATAATAAATTATAACATTTTTTTATGATGGTTTATGATGATGGATGATGTACAATTTTTCTTCACTATTTTTATGGATTACTCTATAAATGACCATTGATAACGACGTCAAAAAAGATGATGTGTGAGTTTATTGGATTTTTAAAAATGAAATATCATAATCTCACTATATAAATATTATGGAAGTAGACTATAATAGGATTTTGTTTCATATCATTATTTCATTCATTGTTTGAGTATATCTTGAAGGTATATGTAACTAACTAGCCTAGTTCAACAAGAAATGTTACTCAATATGGATGACCGAAAGGGATTATTTGATCCTCCTAATAAACCAATGGATTCCAAAAAAATTGAAGGTACTAATCATATAATGGGTAGACTATGACCTCAAACAAGTATTGAATATAAGTTGAAATAACCGAAAACATACTCATAGATAATTATAAATGTTGTTTACATAATAGATAACAAAAATGAAATAATTATATAATAATTAATTATAGAAATAATAGTTTTAAAGAATCAAATGAAGGTTTAACATACAACAATAGATATTTGAATTAACTGATCACATATATATGATACAAAACATAAGATAAATACATAAGGATCTTCTTCTATATTTGAGCTATACTACATACATGGCCTCAAAAATATTCTTGTGGAATAATATTGATCATGAGACTCCACATGAGATGAAAAACATAATCCTAATACAATAGGCCTCCAATTGTCCACGTTGATACTTATTTTCCATCTAAATGTAGTTCTATACTCTAAACATACAATAATGTGCACAAATTGGCAGTAGATAAATTTATCTTATAAGCCCAACCCAATTATGAAACTATAATATTATATCCCATACATGTACATAAACACATGATATGAATAATCACGTCAAATAATAATATTACTTGAAATAAAAGAAACAAAATTCTAAATAAATGTGTCCAAATAAAAATAATCCAAATTACCACCCATGAGATTTAGCTAGTCATCTATAGTAATAAAACCCCCACTCTATCCTGGGACAATGGACCAAAAACATGGGGGTAACTTAGAAAACAATCATTTGGGTAGTATTCTAGATATCTGTAGGGGCTCTAGAATAGATAAAAGGGAAAACTAATCAATGTTGGACCCAATGATCTAATCCTTAATATCTATGACTATAATTCAATACTCTATAGATCTCTAGGACTCCAATGGAATGATTAAAAAAATTTATATAAACTATATTGACACATAGAGAACCTATCGAGATTACAATTCCCTTATGAACTAATGGACACCATAAGTAAAATTATTTTGAAGGGAATGGTGTGAAATTCGGATTAGTAAAAACATATGAGACCTCCAACACTCATCCCTTAACATGGATAAAACATACATTCTTATAGGGTGGTCTACAATCCTACAGATCATCCATGATCTTCCTATACTCATATTATTACACCTATCATGTAGATGTGTGAATCATATAAATTTAATTGACAATTATAGAATAAATTTAATCCCAAGGGTCACATACCACATCAAATACCTAATAAAGAACAACCAAAACAACCTTGAAAATACGTTGAAACACTAATAATCATCTAATAACAACACCCATCATATAAATAGTAAACTATTTGGAACTAAACCTCTCATGTTCAATAAGGCAAGGTGCTCTCATAATCCCTTGGATCACATTATCTAAAAAACCACTATAGGATCTGAATAACCTTCAAAATGGTTAAAACAAAACATGAGACTCTCACCATATTTGTTCGGATGTGAATATGAATCATTATAAGGGGATAATTCACCATCTAAAATATCATTTTCCATACCACAATAATAACCATCAGGGGCCACCATTTGTATCCAACTGATAACAGATCTTGAAAATTACAACAGGGTAATTCTCAATGGTCCCCAGATTAAACCAGAAATAGGATACCCAACCAGAAACCTCTTAAACACCCATAATATTATGACATGTGTAACAAATAAAGCACCTCAAGAATTACTCATTGTTTTATAACTAATAACTGATTTACATTACCCCAACAAGAGAATTCAAAAGAACTACTAAACTGAAGGAGAATTCCCAATAGGTTATTATAATATTCCTTGACAACTAATCAAACATCTAATGATATAGATATAATTTAGTTTCCATTAGACTCCCATAATACTATACTCATTTGAATCATGTGGTAATTGAAATCCCAGAGTGTCATCCTTACCTAAATTCTCTAATGATAATTGATCCACAAATAATAGGATCCACAAATAACACAAAAAGTATAGTGATACAAATTCAATAAATTATTGGATCCAATCTTAATGATCCATCATAATATTCTGAAGTTGATTCTCTTGGTATCCAAAATCCCGTATAATGATGAAACTCAACATTCTATATCAAGACAATACTCTTCTATACCAAACTATGGGATAATTTTTAATCCATAAATCATTAAATCCTCCCACCAAATCTCAACCAACACATAACACTATCTATATCGCCTCTAAACACAAAACGAATTCTACTATTGTGATAGATATAGAAATATATTCTGATTGGCGTAATAAACATTCATATTCATGATCCCTGTTAAAATGATTAAAAATACATACACCTATGGATTAATTGACTTGTACATTAGGTACATGACGTGTACACAAAATGCTCGTTGGTTGTATCCCTAGAAGGAGGTTTGGATGTCTATGTAATACCCCAAATTATATAGTAATAGCCAAATATTCGAAAGTGTATATGACATGTGGCACTATGAATTTAATGGATTTTGACTAAATTTACATTTCAATTAGACATTTTTGAATTTATGCACCTAGGTTCTTTCAAATGGTATATATACTCACCTTTTACATGATATATCATGAATAACAATAATCTCCTGATATCATAAATTTATTTAATTTTGGTCCATCATAGGAATTATTATTTAAAATGTTTTAATGTGGTGTGGGAAACTTTGTAATTTATATATATTATTTTCCTAAAGAATAATACTATTAATAATTCATTTCCATTTGAAGATTTTATATAACCATTTCTCCAAAAAAACCGGTCAGTTTTATCTCCTTAGGCCACTCCAGATCATATCATGTATTAGTAATATTTTTCTTCTCGTTGATACACATATTTTTTTAAAATATTTTCAAAAAAACATGGCTTAATTTTTATCATTAGATATAGAACATATTTATTTTAAAAAAAACATGATTCATTATTGTATTTTAGAAAATGTTTTCATGTTTATTTGGTAAATAAATTTTTAAAATTTTTTGGTATCTTTCTAATTTATTCAATATAATACACATTTAACATTCTCAATAATACACTTTCCTTAATTTTTTACCATGCATGAGGAATGTTATTTTTACCATGTATAGCTTGTTTGGATTTACCAACAATCATTCATTTAAATATTACTTTTCA
Source organism: Viscum album (assembly GCA_963277665.1). Lineage (NCBI taxonomy): Eukaryota > Viridiplantae > Streptophyta > Magnoliopsida > Santalales > Viscaceae > Viscum > Viscum album. Next base: position 1,462,618,931 of record OY728125.1, on the reverse strand, counting down.
TGTTTAAATGGATATTTTGTAGATAATATGTTTTTAAAATTGATTTTCAATGAACATTTTTGTGAAATGGGTTTTCAAAATAGAATTATATTTTCCGGAATTATTTTTAAAAAAATATATTTTGATAATATTACAATTCATCAATGATAAGAAAACATTATTTTAATCCCCATGGGTTATGATGTATTGATACCATCATTATCATTCCCTTGTATGTGTTTTGTTTTATTTGGTCAAGGATAGTATATATAATCACATCCTTTACTCATTTTTTCAAATCCATTTTAAATGATCAATTTATTATGATCATTAAATCTCCCCTAATTACCAATATCATCGGTCATGGATATTAATATTTCCTACAGCATATACCATTTTATATATGACATCTTATTTCCCATTTATTTGATTATTTGGGTAAATATTGATAATTTTAACTACTAGAAATTTGAGCTATAGACATGGATCTATAGACCTGGTTTTATAGATCCATGGCTATTTCTTATTTATAGCCATGAAAAAGTATATACCTTCGTGGATAAAAATTTTCACAGTCTTTCTTTCCAAATCTTGTCGAGCTCCTCATTTTTCTCCCCTAATCTCTTTTTTTTAAAATCACGTCGGGCTCCTCCTCCAACCTCACGCTATCATGACCATCTGAACTTTGTCTCCCATGGCGGCGACCCTCTGAACCCTGGACATCTCTCACTACACGTGACCCTCCTTCCATTACCCATCACGACCTCTCCTATCCCAAATCCTCTTCCACTAATGGATCCCCTTCCGACCCTACGAACCCTCAACGTCTCTCACAATAGTTCCCTCCCCACTGATACCCACTACACGCGACCCTCCTTTGCCCAACCATCATGACCTCTCTTATCCTCAATCCTCCTCCACCGATGGTTCCCCTCATGATGGAGCCCCTCACTGGCACTGAACAAGGCAACCCCAGTGCAAGCCACTGCCAAACAATGTCGGACACCTCACCTCCCCCACCGACACTGCTCCTAGGTGGCCTCCCCACCTCCTTTGGTGTGCCTCCGATGTAGAGAACCCCCTCTAAATGATCCTCTTCATCCTTTTTATGAACAATTATGTATTAATTATTTTGTTATCAGTGTGTAGAAGTAAACAGGTATAGTTTCACATTGTTGAGTATGATAAAGAGGTTTATGAATTAGGTACATTATTAAAATTATAATTGATATGTGTGGACTGAGGGAAAAGTGGTTTTCAGTGAAGAACCAATTTGTCTAGATTTGGAATCTCTATGGTGGAGTTGTGGAAAATTGGAATCGATAATAAGTAAAGGTTTCAAATTGGGATGGATACATTGGGAATTAGGGGATCATCTTGGATGCTTCTCGAGGATAGAAATTATTATGGTTGGGATATTATAATGTCCCACACAATTAGAGGGTCGGTAATTTTAGAGGAAATTTGATTTTTTTCCCCTGAAGTAGAGATATTTTTGAGAATGGGGATATGAATTGGAATTTAATAATTTGATACATCTCTAGTATGTGTTTTCATTTGAGGATAATGGTTATTTACATGACTGGTTTCCAAATATATGGGTTGTGGCTAAATGCAAAAAAATTGTAGTAGTCATTGGGTATTCTATTAGGAGGAAATAGGTTCCTCTTAATGGGTTTTTAAAAAACTACAGCATTTATAAGGTACCCTATGGATGGGTACCAGGTTCTAGGTGGCCTGGAAAGTGTAGTAAACATTTTATAAGGGATATCAGGTACATAGTGGAGGTGGCATGGATACCCAGTAGGGATGGGTGTTGTTTTTTAAGGATAGAAAATATTTTTTCTAGATTCTACCTCTAAAAATGCCTTACAAGGTTCTTCTACTTTAAATGAATAGAGGTAAATATTCCTCTTCTACCTCCATTATTCATTTTTATTTATATCATTTAATAGTTAGTTTTTTCATGTATGGTTTGTATAAGATTTCACCAAGAATTATTGTGACACAAGAGAATGTGATGTTTCTAATATTTATTTATCTATTGATGTGTTAGAAATATTGTGGCAAATGCAAACATTGTTTTATTTTTTACATTATGTAAGATACACCAATTCATTTTTATTTATTTACGTTATCCTTGATTAAATCATTAAATTGTCACCATTATCTCATAGATTGTGGTGCAATAACATTAAACATCCAGATTATCATATTTAACCAATATTTCATGTGATCTGATTCTTTCTTTTATTTTTATATCATTAAAAATAAAACATACCAATTGATATTGTATATGTTTACTATCATGATTATTATTTATCCTGGTTTATTCCCTACATAAATATTCCCACAATAGTGTTTCTTATATATTAGATGATAACACTATTCTAAAATTTATTGGATTCAGGTTTGAGAAAACATGACCAAGATGTATCATGATCAGATTTTGGTGTTATATTTAAAAATATAGATGTTCTGGAATCATCCCCAAGCAAAAGGTGAGCATATGGATTTTACAGATCTATCATATAATGATAAAATCGAAAATTTCACCACTTATTATTCTTTGGTGGTTCATCATTATTTGATTTAAAATTATCAACAATTATAATGAAGTTACCATCATTAAAGCTACAATGTGATGACATGGGCCCAATGATATTCTTCCCATAAGGAAAATTTTAAAGTTTACATCTTCCTATTTAAATATAGTTATCAAGAATAATATTTTTTTTCTAAAAACAAAAAGTATTATCATAATTCTTAAACTAAACCACTAAACATGTTAGATTGAATAGAGGTTCTTCAAAATGTTCAATTTAATACATTCATAAATATTATCAAAAGAAAAAATTGTAGATACATGGTATCTACTAACTATACTAATCTCAGGTTCCTCTCGATTCTACATGTCCAAAATTCAGAAACCAACGTTTCTTATCCGCCTGACTTCTATGTACCATCTTCACATCAATCCCTTACTCTCCCTCCCTCCTTCTTCGGCACATAGTTTACCTCATATTCTCCTCCAGCTCAGAGTTCATCTTTTATCAACCTAGGGTTCGTTGAGTTCCTTTGTGTCATACTATTTCATTGCCTCACTCCTTCTTCCGCATGCGGTTTCCCTTGGTTTCTCCCCACGCTCGTGCTTTTTCTCCGGTTGACCTATGGTTCCCGCATACCTCAGTCGTCGTCTTCCTCCTAATCCCAGTTCCCATCCACTCCTCAGATTCTAGTGCACTATTGCCACCATCGTACTCTGATACCATCCTTTTCATCAATCCACACTAATTCTCTCAATTGACTATGACATCGCCTTACTTTTCTAGTTCCAGAATTTGTTCACAGTAATGCCAACTATCGATTTCCCTCAGTTTCTAATCATGGTAGATTATCACCTCCTATCGATCTAGAGTTCCTGCCTAACCCAGTCAACATCTCCCTCCATCACATTGTTCCCCTCCCCTTCTCAATGTGTTCCCAATATTATCTATTCCCCATGAGATCTACCTCTATGAATCACGGAATGTAATCACTTTGTGTTTCCATTATCCGTCACTAAAACCTACTAATTTCTTAAAAAATATATCTTAATGATGCCTCTTTGAAATATATGAGAGGATTGAAATGTTCCGTAAGCCCAGATTCACCCAACACTCGATGATTCATGTATATGGTATTTTCTCATCAATAACATATCAGTATCAATTTTATATTCTCTATAGTTTCACATTTAACTATGTTCATACTAATTTTTCAGGCTATAATAATATATTGTTTTTCACAAATGGTGGGTTCTCATTAGTTTCTTGAAAAAAATTTAGTTCTCTCCAAGATTACGTGTTTCCGGCTACATATGGATTTTTCAAACATATATACAATATATCTCATATTTGGATTCACCAATTATAACATGTAATTATTTTCCATGGTTAATATTTATTCATCTAAAATTTCATTTATGGTTTATATATATTTACTCCACTACATCAATGTGTTCTCCTTTTTCAGTATGGAAAACTGATTTGATTCAATACACAATTTTTGCAATTTCAATCATGAAAGTTTAATGTCATTTTCATTGTTTTTTATATACTTCTTTGATTACAAGCATAGTGAACTCACTGATTTTGGGTATGACAAATAAACATCCAATCAGGTATACAACAGTGCTTTTTATTTGACTGTTATTTTAATTCAAATATTATATTTGAAAAATATTCATTTTTTTGCTCATTTTCATTTTGTTTATAACTTAAAAATACAATTCAATATTTTTTTTAAATTGGATATTAATTGAAATTTTTTAAATATTTCATATACTTACATGTCTGGTGATTACTTATAAAGATTTTTTTTCATATTGATGCTTGCTTAAAAGGATTTCATCCGTAATTATTTCACTCTTTCACAGTTTCAATTTCTGGCTACATCTTCATGGGTTCTCCTTGGTAATGTTTTTATGGAAATTAAATGTATACAAGGATGTTCCATGCTTGAAATGATATCCATAGAGAAGAAGGGATATAATTTTCCCTTCATTTATGTTGTTAATTTTTCATTATGGTGTATTAATAGTGATATATATATATATGTATGTATTATTTCAGGTTTTATTTTATAAAAAATGCTCTCTTAAATATGAAAATATACTTGACACTTAATATTTCCATGATTCTGACATAAATATGTTCTTATATAATAATGGGATAAAGAAAAAGAGTGGACATGTTGGCCTTCAGGATTATTTTTAGCTCAGAAAGGATAACATTCCTCCTGAATGGATTGTTATGTGATTTGAATGTTATTTGAATATCGGTAGTTGACTGAATGATTTAGGTGTTTCTTATACTCTTTTTGGTTTGTGTCTTTCCTTTATTTAATTCATTAATTCTCTAATTCTATAATGCTTCATTATCAGGACACTCTCTTTCATCAGCCTTACTATTCATGAACAGGTTTCGTAGAAGAGAGATTATCAAGATAATTATTTGACGGTCTCTTTTGAAAAAATGAAAAGATTACAAGGATGGAAGATTCTAAAAAAAATTCCTTCCTTTCCTGGGATTTAATTGTAAAACCCCATATTTAGATGTTCTAATGTTTTCTTTATTTTTTGTTTCAATATGCATAAAATCAAAGGAGTTGGTTACAAATTCCATGTGGGCTGTGTTTGGAATTTTGGTAGGTGTTTTCTCAATGCTTCTAATTCATCAAATGGTAAATCCATACCTGTTTTATCTTCATTAATTTACTTTCATTTCATTTTTATGAATTTTCTATTACATTAGATGAACTCTTTTTCATATGTTGATATTTAAACATGTCTTTTCTTGAAACCCCCATAGGCTATTTCTATAAATTTAAACACCAACACAGAGTTAAATCTCAGCACTAGAGATTACATTTATGAAACTATTTTTCTTTATTATCTTCCATCAATGATTGAATGTCTAAATTATAATATTTTTTTAATTTATCATCAGAGATTGTAAATAAAATATATTTTATAATCTATATTGACAATATCCACAAATTCAAGAGCATTGATTAGATATGGGTTCCAAAAAATCCTAGAGGTGCAGATAACTAGTTTCGGGGATTATTTTACCCTGGAGGTTTCTTCTCTTTTTACCCACACATTATTGGTTTTCTTCGAATTAGGTGTGAGTTTTGATTGTTGAGGTTAACAAAATTATAATATAATATGATTTCTGTTTTTTGTTTGTCTTTCCAATTGAAAATATCTTTGTATTTTTTTATCAATAGTTGAAATGATACAGATTTTTAATTAATGAAGTTCTTATTTATAGATAATAGACCATGTGTTCTATTTCTTTTTGTTTAGTTGAATTACAAAACATGTATTCTGTTTTTATTTTGTTATATCAAACTAAAAAAAATCAATTGTAACTATATAATAGTCGTTAATTTTTTTTGATAATGAAGTTTTTTTCATCTGGGCCGACAATTAAGGATATTCACAAGGAGAACATAATCATATATGTGGGTGGTTGTGATCTTATTTCATACGGGTTTGTTAGACTTTCTAAACATCCATCTTATTTTTATTCAATTTTATGTTCATGAATCATCATACACAAGAATATTTCCTTGTTTTCATTAATTAAATGTGTTCTCATTTGAATTAATTATGTTTATCATAGTATTTAATTGGTTACATAATGATATTATATGAATCACCATATAAAAATTGATTGTTTTCATTAATTAAATGTGATATCATTTGTATGCATTATGTTTATTAGGATTATTCGCTCCTTATACAGATATAGGTACATAAACCAATGAATATTTCAATGATCATGATGGTGGTGGTGGTGGTGGTCTGAGAGGAGTTGATAATTATTTTGGTGTTTCTATTGGAGATGATAAGTGTCATGATGGTTCTAGTGATTTTTATATTGAGGTACATTTAATATGTAAATTTTATTTTTGGTTTATACATTTAATTTTATCAAATAGATATTTTTTATTATGATGATATTGATATTGAAATTTTATATTGTTTATGTTGGAATTAGTATGAATTATTATGATATATATTCTATTATGTTTGAGTGTAGATTTATTTTGACGGTGGTGTTTTTTTCTCATAGCTAGAGGATGTGAGTACTGTTACATGGTGCAGCTACTGTGGATGAATTTGGTGATTATGTACAGATGGGTACGAAGTTGTGGGTAGTCGGGGGGGGGGGGCTTCCTTGGGTTCATATGATCTTGTTGTGGGTGGTTACCGCTCATGGAAACAAATTCTTGTAGGTTATATGGTGGCAATGACCTCTTGATTTCACCATGTGTGATTAGGTATTCTAATGGTTATCAACTTTTTTAGGGAAAAGGCAAATGAGAAAACATGGGAATTTTGTGCCATGATTTTATGATATATTCAATATTTATGATAAGATCATAATCATGACTTACAGGTTACCTCCTCTATAACCTTAGGTGATGAAAATTTTATATCATGTAACATAGTTGTTGAAGTATGTTGCAGTTCATCCATATGTTGTTGAAAACTATGAATGTGAGTTGAAAGTGGACATGTCATTTGAGTAGTGTCTTTTTTATTTCATGTATTATAGTAGGAAGGTGCTATGAGGGAATAAAATTCCTTTTCATCAGGTGTTGTGGCATAATTGGAATATCAAGGTTGATAACTGTGAATATGGGTCATATATATTAGATCATTAGGTGAAGTTGTTCATAGGGGGGTTGTTCAAGGGGGGTGGGGTGTGTAGGAGGTTGGGTTATTGTAGGAGCCAGGTTGATGGTACTGGGGAAGAGGGAAGAGGGGTGTGAAATCCTTGAAGGGGTGTGCAGTTCATGAATGAGTGTGCAGTGTATAAGGGCAGGGGTTTTGTAGGAGGAAGGGGGTTGAAGGAGGTGAGGGGCTGGTGCTGGGGAAGTGGGAAGGGGAGTGCAGGGGATGGGGTGTGCAGGTGGGGGGGTGTCCAGTCCGGGAAGGGGTGTATAGGTACAAGAGATGTGGGTTGTAGTGGGTTTGCAGGGGGTGGTGGGCTACAGGGGGAAGGGTCTATCCCGAAGGGGGCTGTTTCTCAAAAAGAGGGAAGGGGGATGTGCTGGGGAGGGGGTGTGGAGGGTGAGAATATATTATATGTTCTCAATTAGTGCCACATTTCTCTCATGTGATCTTCTTCTATGATGATAACACTTATCATGATAATATATTATATATGCTCAATAAGTTCCACAGTATTCTTGAAATATATATCCTTCAAGTTGTAGTGAATAATGAATGAAAATTTCCATTCTTACATTACTCTAAGATAGTCACACTCAAGCTTTAGTTCCATTCACCTTTACTTAAGTAAAATTCAGTTATGTGTTTCAACCATACATGAACCATAGATATAGAATATTTATCTCAGATTAATTCATACGAAACTTTTCTTGGACACCTCCACCTTGATCCTATATAATATTAAAAATCTCTTCATATTGTTCAAATTAATTTCATGCACCATTCAAGTTTATAAAGTGTAGATATGGGTTAATACTTTCCTTCTTCTGAGACACAACAAATAATCTCAAATCTCCACTTTTATCCTAGTTCAATACCACGTAGCTATGATGAAAAAGTATAGTCTAGAGAAGCTTTAGAATTTAAGAGTATGTGGGAATCAGGTGTTGATTCTATTAAATTCTCTGAGAATATGTTAGATATTACGAAAGTGGTTAATTTAGACAGTGAATCAAGTGAAAAATTTATTTCTAAAAAAAATTCCAAGGTTTCCAATTAAGTTGCTATTCCAACCAAGCAGTTCAGAGTTGGACTGGGAGACAGGAATTGACAGTACTCTTAGGGCTTTGTAAGGGTGTTTAGGTGACTATGAAGATTTTTTTTCACTAATAAGGATCACGTGTTTGACACAGGTGGAACATATTTGATTAATTGAATGAATTTAGAAATAATTTTATTATATTTTTTTAAAAATTAGAAACATAAACAAATGGTGTTCATGAGGGATGGCTTAGTAGTGAGAATACATGGGGAGAAAAGAAGATACCAATACCAGTGGAACTAAAATAATCATTTTACCCATGATTTCTTCTTTTAGAGTTTTGGTTTTGGAAAACTAAATATAAATGATTTTTTACCAAGAAAATACATCCTTTGGAAGAAAACCAGTACAAAATGTAATACTTTATTTTTGAATTTCATTACATATTTTAGGAACCAAGGGAGTCACCACCTGAGTTAGGGATCATTTTATTACTTTAATTCATGTTGCAACACCGATGAATATATATGACCATATAAGCTAGAAGCTTCCATGAATGAGGAGGATGGAAAACAATAATATTGAAGGGGGAAAACTAGTGGGGGTGCATATGGGGTGTCTATGAGGGGTTGTCTGGTAGGGGGTGTCTATGATGGGGGAGGGTGCAGCTGGGGTGTCTAGGAGGGTTGTCTGGGGGGCTGCAGGGCAGGGGGAGGGAGTATGTGCGGTGTAGGGGGGGTCCAGGAGGGGGGTTTGGTGCAAGGGGGTAAGTAGGGCAAGGGGAAGGTGCATGTGCGGTGCAAGGGGGTGTTTAGGAGGGGGACATGGCAGGGGGTACTGGTGTGGGGGGGTGCAGGTGCATTGAAAGGGGGTGTCCAGGTAGGGGGGGACCATGTAGGGGGTACAGGAGGGTGTAGGGGTTAGAAGGGCAGGGGGAGGGTGTTGGTGCGGTTAATGCTGGTGTCCAGGTGGGGGTGTAGGGGGGATACTGGTGGGGTGGGGCAGGGGGTCTACAGGGCAGTGGAGAGGGTGCAGTTGTGGTGTAAGGGGGTTTTATATGAGGGGGTGACTTGGCAGGGGGTGTGAGGGTGTCTCTATGGCGGGGGGGAGGGTTTTGGTGGGGTGTCGAGGAGGCAGTGTCTATGGGTTATCCATGGGGTGTCCGGGGATGTAGGTGGGGGGTTTGCATTGGGGGGGTGATTTCATACAATAATTTCCATCTATGAGTGATGTGTCAAATTCTTATATATAAACTAATGGCACTACTGTTGTCATACATGATCAGAACATGTGTACGAGTGAGACCATTATCTAGCCCTTTGGAAATTCCCATGGATTATTCTGAGTTATTTTTCAATAGAAAATAAAGCTCTCAGTTCTCTGTCCCTTTACAGAGACTCTTCAATACACCCCATGGTTGTCCAATACAAATTCAACAACACCTTTCCCATCCAAAAATAGACGGGTTACTAGGGCGTTTATCCACACCCAAGCTATAAAAAGTTGTAGAACAGCCTCGAGAAATCCCCCTGCTACATTAACCAAGCCATTTGTTTATGTATTTCCAGAAATATTGGATGAACCTGGGGGTGCAGGGTGGTCTGGTTGTCCAGGGGCTGTAGAGGGTCTATCTGGGGTGGGGGATGGGGGACCATGCGAGTGTTTAGGGGGAGGAAGGGGTGTCCAGGGGGTGTCTAGGTGGGAGGGGTGTCCAGTGGTGGTGCAAGGGGGATATCTAGGGGCATGTGGGTGTAGGCAGCTGTCCAGGGGGAATGTAGGAGGGGGATGGGGGTCCAATGGCGTGCATGTGGGCTATCCAGGGGGCATGGGGTTGTAAGGGGGCTCTCCAAGGGGGTATGTGGGTCTAGTGGGGGAGAAAGGGGGATCTCTAGTTGTAGAATAATGGGATGTATAGGGGTGCAAGGGGGCTGTCCAGGGGGGCATAGAGGTCGAGTGGGGGTGCATGGGGGCTATCCAGGGGGGCATGGGGTACAGGTGGTGTTCAAGGGGGATGTCCAGGGGTGCACGGGGGTTGTCCAGTGGAGGCATGGGGGTTCAGTGGGGGTGCAAGTGGGCTGTCCAGGGTGGTACAAGGGGGCTTTCCAGGGGCATGGGGTGCGGGGGGGGGGGGTGTTCAAGGGGGTGCATGGGGGTTGTCCAGGGAGGGCATGGGGTGGAGTCAGGTCTTCAAAGGGGGGGAGGTGGGAGTTTTTATGAAATGTGAAGGTCTATAACCACAATTTCAAAATGTGGATGTAGGTCCTTTGACACAGTTTAAAACTGTGGCTTAAACCATATATCAATGTTTTTTAACCGTGGATGTTGGACCTGTATGGATTACTGTTCTGCCATTGTTTCAAACTGTGGATATAGTCCTTTAGCAACAGTTTTGAACCGTGGATATAACCCTTTTTCAACGGTTTGGAACTATGGATGTATACCTTTAGCCACGGTTTGTACTGTGTCTATAGGTCATTATCCTCGATTTGAAACTGCGGCTATAGGTATTTCCCTATAGACACCCCAATAACTGCAATGGTCTATTGGACCTTGGCTATAACCTATAGCCATGGTTTTTGGGATTATAACCACAGTTTGAAACTGTGGCTATAGCCTAAATATCCATTATTGTTTGTATTCTTTATTTAATATAGATATATGATAAGGCAAAATATTTATTTCATTTATTCAATATGTTGAATAATTTGGATTTCTATGACATAGGTTTGACGATTTATAGATATCACCTCGATGCATTGGTAATCTCATGGGACAAGTCATTTGGATATGTACTTTAGCTAGGATTTTTCCTGGTATGTCATAAAACGTCATCTGAATGGTCAGGATGGTAAAGATACCTTTTACCAATGAAACAGGGCATTAAATAATCAAGGATTAACTACATTTAGTTTCATTTATTATTTAATTTCAAATCGATATGTCAATGGATACATTTTATTGTAGTTCATTTATTAAATGGAAAGTTTTTTAGTGTCTTACCATTTCAGATTGATTTTTTTGTATCTAGTCATTCAAATGGAATGTGTTTCTAGTTATTACAATCCATATTTTTATCACTTGTCATTTTTTACATTAAATGGATTGTGTGTTTAGTTATTTACCATTACATAATTATTACACTCATTTATTCATGTTTTCATCACCTATATTTCTATCTTACTAAAAATTTGAGCATACCCTTATTATGTTTCTTTCCATATGAATCCATGAAGTGTACTATAAAAAATATATTCGGATTTTCAAGATGGATTAGTGTTATCCTAAAATTTACTTATTTATTTACAATGATGAAAAAAATATGATGTAATTTATGTATTCATTTGTAATATAGGACAGATTTATGTATCTCACTTTCCAAGATTACAAAATTCATTGTCCATTAGAGATTTTACTCCTTGTAATCATGATAATGTATTTGATATAAGATATCATATTAGGATATCTCGGAAAATGTTGCTATAGTGGTCCCTACAAAACTGTGCATCCTAAAATGGGGTGTTTATCCTAGTACAAAGCAACTCATCAGGTCACCCCTTTTTTGAATTCCCATATTAACTATACATTGTATACACTAATTTTCCTAACATATCCAAAAAAATAACATAAATTTATTGTTCTCATATCTAAATGATTTATTATAGGGATATTTGATATGAAAACCCATAAAAACCATGAAACACATGTTTCCTCTATAAATAACCATATTAATCACAAAATGGGTACAAAAAAATATATACAAAGATTTAAAGACAGAAAAATTTCATTACAGAATTTTAGGGAAATAAAATAAAATATTCCTAGCTTCATGTTAAAATTGTTGAAGCTTTATTCCATATCTTTCTTACACTCCCACCTTATCGGGATCCATGTTCTCTGATGGATATAGAATTGATCTTGTATCCCTATACTTTTCCATTCTCATTCATGAAAATGAAACCCATAGGGGGAAGCGACAAACACTAGAATCCAAATGGGAAAAAAATAAAATGTGAGAAATAAGATAAAAGAATAGAAATTTAAAAAGGAACTAAGCTCGATTGTAAAAACATGATAGGGATGGGTCTCCAATAGAGAAAACCCCTATTTTGGAAAAGAAACATGAAAGAAGAATATCAATAACAGGATTTCTTCAATTGATATTATAATTCCAACAAGTGTTAAAATTTTCTATTTGATTAATTTAATAATAAAAATCCCCCAAAATAACAATAAATGATAATTTCACTGATGTATTTTCTATTGTAAAAAAACATTTCCCTGAAATATAGAGTGGCCAGAAAAAAATTCAACGATTTTATGTCAGAAAAAATTAAATTTTTACACTTCATAACATCAAATATTTTTCCCCAATTTTTGATTATTTTATGAACTATTGATGAAGAGGGTAAACAGTGCGATGATCCAGAATCAAATAAAGCATTGGCTAAACTTGGGGAATCCATTAAATTACCTTCCACCAAGTCATTTAGAGTTTCACCCTCAGTATTTTTGTTCGTATATTCTTGGCCTTTTTCCTTGGCATTTTTTGAGGTTTGCTTCCTAGTCGCTTAGTACATTTATTTTCATGATTCCCCATTTCTCTACTATTGTAGCATTCAACATTGACAGGATCATTCATTCCCTAGAAATCTCGAGCTCGGTGTCATTTTTCACCACACTTGTAACATACTCACATTCCAGTCATGAAAGTACCGGGGTGTGTCTTCCCACATTTACTACATGTTGGAAATTAAATTTTTTACTTTCTTCCACTTATTTCCATTTTTAGAGTTTCCAGTAGATCTCTTCTTATCTACATTTAATTTAATGTCATAAGACATAGTGAATTTCTTTTCTATCTTGATAAAATAAGAGAAAATATCTTTGTACAATGAGATAAATATTGAGACTAATTCTCGACCGATAAATGGATTTTCCAATCAAATAATTGGTCAATATTATTCATTGGGATACATAAAAAATTTGATTCATTCCATGCTAATGTAGTAATGTTATCCTCATACATTGTAACATTCTCATCCTCCTTTTCCCTATGACTCTAAAAATATCGTTCCATATCCACTTGATGGTCACGGGGAAATTATTTTTCTAAGAAAAGTTATTTAAAATCATTCTATTCCACAATGGATACTTCTTCATCCTCCTCAGTGTTCTGAAATAATGACCTTCATTGTTCTTCATCTCTTATGAGGCATTAAACAACCAGGACAACTTTTTTAGAATCTCTACTCCCGAAATCATTAAATATTTTCTCAAATGAACTTATCCATTTCTTAGCTTAGAAGGGATTTGTAGCCCCCATTGAATGTTGGACATTGTGGCCTCATGAATCGGTCTTACATTGATCCTACGCATTTTGGATTAGGGTGCTCCATCTGGGTAAGGTTATTATTTATAACCTAGGTGAGTTATTCCGGTATGGTAATAGGATGTTCAGATCCAGATATATCACTAGATCCACTATAATTATCTTTTGTAAGAGGGAAATCCCTACATATGTTATGTGCATTGATACAGTTTCCATTCCTTCCACTATGATCCATTTATAAACCATTGAATTCACTATACTAGTTTATAAATCACAATACATAATTCAAAACTAGTGAAATACATAACATAAATTAAAACATTTATGCATATAATTGATAATAATAAAAAATGTTTTCTTTGAGGATATATTTACAAATAAATCATTCATAATTGTTTTTAAAGAAAATTTTAAATATCATATGTATATCTTCCCAGAGATTCATTACCGATAGTGCAGCATGGCCCATTGTGGTGTACTAGGTTACCCTGGCACATGTACGAAACTCCTTGTTGGATTTTTCCCTCCTCGGTATATGTGTTCTAGAGCCACTTCTACCTGCTCATATCCTAAAATGGATGTATTTTTTGTAAAACTAATAAAAACTTGACATTAATAAAATTATAGGAAGATATTCTATACTAATCCTAAATGACTATATTAGGGTGATGTACTCAAATCAGTGTTTTATAAATCGTGTTTCTATTGTTTGTACTAAACATCCATAGATACCATCTATAATTCCTTGAGACTAGTTTCCCATAGTTGGCGCATTGTTACATAACTTTGGCTTGATCACAAGAGATCATATCTCAAAATACTGATAAGTTTAGTTCCCTTAAAAATACTAGATATATATATATATTTTACATTACATTATGAAATAGAAAAAAAACAACATTGTGTCCCATTTGGAGACACAAATATCTCTAAGCCTCTTCATGAAGGTTAATCGTAATATAATTCCTCACATCCTGGGAAAAAGAAATCATAAGAATGGGGTGAGATCAGATGCTCAGTAAGGATAGCAATATAAAATAAACAATCATAAATGTGAATGAATACTTAAGGCAATGTATAAGACTAAAAAAAGCCTTTTAAACATAAAAATAAATATCATATAGAAATAATAATTCAAACAATTCCATTATCTTATTCACATAGAAATTGAACTAGTCGAATAATCACATTTATTATCAATAGAAAAATTCATAATTATGGAATGCATAATGAAGGACATCATAACCACAAATTCATGGACTCATTCCAAGACTACAAATATTATTTTTTTTCAAGGCCTTGTTCCAATACACTAGTTTTTCTCAAGAGACCTAGCGATGCATCGAGGAGCTATAGCGAGCTCCACCCATCAATTACATTTTTCAATGCATTACTCATAGGAAATTTTTGAAGCATAACATAAAAAATCATATTAAAACTATCATATGAAATGTTAATAATATTACCATAAACCATGAATAGTATATAAATGACACATAAATAGTCAAACATATCACAAAACATTCAATACAATAGGGATGTTTTTATCATAATAAATCTACTTCAAAAAATTTAAAATTCAACAAATTATGTTTACATAGATGAAATCAAAACTATTTGATAGAAATATCTCTTTCTATTTTGAAATCATTTAAAAGTAACATAATTTTAAAAGAAGACTATTTTTTTAAATATTCTTATTAGCTTGTAGGGGAAGCTTCATGGGTGTTATAGTGGCAGAAAATTTCCACCCAGCCATATAAGTTGAAAAATAATTCTTACCTTAATTTGTCGAAAAAGTCATAAAGTATTTTTTCGGAAAATGACGGAAATATTCCTTTTGGAAAATATTATAAAAATAAAACAAGGTTATAAACGACTATTACACATATTATAAGAAATAGAAAAAAATTTAAATTTTTAACATCCCAAGTAAGTAAAGAATAATATATTTTCTTATATATATATCTATTTATAAATTAGATAGTGTTTTAAGAGGTTTAAAATGAGAATAAATCCAATCTTAAGCATGGAATAATCTAATACTTTTAAAAGATTGTTTTACTGCCTTTTGATAGAAAACAATTTTTAAATCAATATTTTGAAAATTTTATAAGCTCTATTTGTCAAAATAATCTTATTATTTAATATTGGGACATTGGAATTTACTTTTTATTAATTTTTTGTATTTTTCTGACAATGTTCATTTTTTTAATGAATAGTTAAAAATACGGCATTTTACATCAAAACTTCTTTTTCATATAATTTAATTATATGGTTAGATTATCTTTTTAATTGGTTTTAAAGTTTAATTAGAATATATTTTTACCATTTATTCCAATGGTATTCATTATAATTTATTTCACTTTGTAATTGTGCACAATCAAGTGCAAAACGTTTCATAGATATTGTTTAAAAAACCCGCTATTTGTTTTGACAACGAGAATAATTTTTAAATTAATAATTGAAATTTATATGTTTGGAATTTGGTTAAATGGATTCCATATTTTTAATCAGAAGGTCCAAATTATGTAATTAAGAATCTTTTGTTTTTGGACATTATGAATAGTAACGACGGTAATTATCTTTAATTATCGTGATTAATTAGTAATCGGGTAGTTAGGTATAATAAAATAATATCATAATAATAAAAAATGACCCCAACATGTCTTTTAATTCTACTGGTTGTGTCATGGCCGACCATGGGATGTTTGTACCAAACTTAGGGACCCCATGGAATCACTTTTGTGTGATAATGAGTTTTTATCTTTTTATTTTTAAAGAAAGTTAAATATAACAAAGTATGTAACACCTATGTAAACCAATTTTAATTTTTTCTACATAAATTATCTCTTAAAATATAAAAATTCATTGGAAATATAATAATATTTCCTACATCATAGTATGTTTTTATAATTTTTACACCTTAAATAAATAAAATTATTTATGACATCAGGATGATGCAGTGATTACCGCATTAATGAACGATTTAAAAAAATGAAAAGATAATGTAGAATACAAGACATACACTTGTCAAAAACCTATTGTATGAGTATATTTAAAACAATTATCACATTATCCTCGAAATATATCGATTTTGGACCTTTTAAATCCGAAACACATTTCAATATAAAGTAACATTTTATAGCATTCCAAGAGTGCCCTCCTCACTTCTTATAAAAGGACCCCACCTCCACCTCCTTACCCACAATTATCACGCCATTGGATCAGCCAAGCTCTGCTCATTTTATCTCTCCACATCCCTTTCTTCATCCTAGAAGCCTTACCACTGGCAGGAAGCTCTGCAAGAAACACTTTTGGTTTAAACCAAAAGGAGTTACTCGATTTAAAGGTAATGTCTTCACTTGTGTTCTTTTGTTTTATTTTTCTTCTCCAACCCCCGAAACTCATTTTATTAATTTATTTTGTAACAAAACCTGTATATTAAATATTATAGGAGTTTTTTATAAAATTTATTAGATCTACACTTACACACACCTATATCTAATAGTTAAAGAACATATTGTTTCCGTGGATGGTGAATTTCTGCCTCACGAAATGATGATTGTTCAATATTCTTTTAACACCTTAAAAGGTGGCCATTAAGATGTCACTCTTTTTATATATGATATATAATATGTTTATGTTTTACTTAAGCTTCTTTATTTTTCATTTATGGCATACCATTATGGTTTCCATTATGGGTAAATGCAATATCTTCATTTTAGGAAGTGCGGACTACCGCCCCCTCAAAGTGATTTGGTTCGTTAATGCCATATGTGGGACGTATAAAGGATAGAGTTAATGGTACTACATATGATATTATACTGGAATTATAATATACCTTTATATCATTATTATTACATTCCAAAAAATACGAAATAGAAATGAAAGTAGCGTTGATGCGTACGTACGGCTTACCGTCTCATTGAACGGTGCATTTCATTTCTTACCCCTAAATGTTATGTAATATTATAAATGCATGTATATACTGGATTTATATGATATATATTATATCTACATCATGAATATAAATGTGGATATAATGGATATTTTTTCACATGAAAAACTTTTAATTATAAGGAGTTTATTTTTGACTCAAGTACTAATGATCGATAAAAGGACCGTTATTAACTTAAATAATTACATATTGTTTATTACATGGTAATAAGTGATATAAAAGGAATAATGAACTCAAAAAAATTTCTTAATAAATTATAATTTAAATCATGTTTTCTATTCATGAGGTTAAATAACGATCGAGTCAAGTCTGACCTGAGGTAAGGGACTTTGTCTCAATCTCCTTTCATTGAGGAATATTTTGTTTTATACACAACTTTCTTTTTTATGGTGTATAAACCCCTTTGACTTTTAAATCTATTAAAAAGGAATCTTTTTTTGTACGAAGAATATTAATAAACGACAAAAGGAATGTCTTTTTGTCATATGTATGCGGTGACAACGACTTCTCCGCCGCTGTGAACATTATTTGAGTTTCATCTTCCTCTATAAGCCATAACTTCTTTTTAAAATGAAAAATAAATAAAATTTTTTACTTTTATTTTATTTTGGTATTGAAAATGGTTTTCATAATGTTTTTATTATAGCAATGTGTTGTATTTATATCTTGTGATTGAAATGTGGAAATGTTATGTTTCCTTTAAGAAAGTTTTATGTGATACGATTAAGTTATGGTTCATGGGCATTGTTATGATGGTAGGTGGTTCTGTGATAAAATAATGGCGGTTTGGCCCGATATAGCTCTCCAATTCATTGGGTAACATGAAGGGATTAAATGTTAAGGTTTCTCCGAAGATATTTAGGGAATATACTATGATGGGTATTCCAAACGAAACCATGATGGTTACTACCTACGTAAGAATGTTATGAATGCCTCAAGTTACTTTTATGTCTTATGATTTCTATGATTTATTCATGATTTAATGAGGTATGTTAAATGATTATGTTTTATGAGTAATTTATGATTTCATACATGGACCAATGTTTTCATTTCCTACTTTTATATCCCTTAATGGGCTCTTTATGCTCATCCCAAGTTTTTGAAATGTTTTTCATAGGTCACGGGAAAGGTACATGATGTGACGATAGTGTCAAGGAAGTGTCAAGAAAGATTCCATGTTTTATTTTAAATATGTTTCCGTTGATGGGAAAAATGAGTACTGTCTTTTATGTATCTACTTTGTTTAATGTGGAATGTAATGCATTATTTATGATCTAATTCTTTAAAAATCTAAACCTGAAAAGATCCTCACGTGTATTCTTGAAATAACTCAAGATTAAGTAATGTTTAATGTTGGGGCCTTATAGTTGATATCAAAGGTCTGTTAAGATAACATTAGGAGTTAGAATTATTTTTAATTATTATCCAGAAATATTTTTTTATGGTCAAATTGAAGTGATATAGCATTTGAATATTACCATGTTGCTTCATCTAAGACATGTTTGTTCAGAATGTTTTTCCATAGAGGAAATAGGGAAGCAGTGTTATGAAGGAATACAGAAGGAAATGAACTTCTGAATCAGCATCCTGAGATGGTCAGAATTGGAACTGAATAGTTTGTTGTAGTAATGGCACATTTTACTCAAGAGATAAATTGTGGTGGTATCCATGAATGAGATCAGCCAAATAGACTATAGGGGAACCTGTCAGTGGTGGAACATTTCATGACGCAACATCCACTATAATTCAGAGGATCATCTGACCATGTACAAGCTGAAGGGTCCATTAAAGCACTGGAGATGATTTCTGATGTCATGGGGTGTTCAGAAAATCAAAAGGTTAGTCTTGTTATTTACTATTTGGAGGGTGAAACAGATCAGTGGTGGTCGATGGTTAAAAATATCTGGGATGCTGATTAGATTGATGCTCTTGACTGGGATGAATTCAAAGGTATGTTTCTTGAGATGTATTTTCCTAAGGCTGTTCGACATAGGATGTAAATAAAATTCATGGAATTGAGGCAAGAGAAAGACTCAGTGGCTGCCTATGAAGAAAGGTTCACTCGATTGGCATGGTATGCTCCAAATTTTATCCGAGAACTTGATAGTAGAATCAAACGTTTTTACTTAGGATTAAAAGCCAAAATATTGAAGGGCATTAGCTTATCGTGAGTTAGAAAGTTATGAAAAGCTTGTTCGATGTGCTGAGATGGTGGAAATTGTGTTTTCCGATGATCAAGTGTTCTATAACATCCAATAGAAGAAGAGACCGAGGTGGCATGATAAAGGGAAGAATTCTTCAAAAAGGTCTTATGGTATGAAAATTAAGTTTCCAATTTGTGATAAATGTGGTAAATGGAATGCTGGGGAGTGTATTCTAAATTCTAGAAACTTCTACCGATGTGGTAAGATGGGACATAAGGCTCGTGACTGCACTAAAAAAGATCAGGGTGATGGTAAGACCAAATTTTATTTACAGTTAGTGAAATGTTTCAACTGTAATGAGATGGTTCATTATGCCAATGAGTGTCCGAAAAAGAGCTCGAGTGATGGGAAGCAGTTAGACTACAAGCAGAAAGGGGTGGTGAAATCCTTTGCATCTACTTCAGTAGATGTTGGGCCACCAAATGAAGTGGTATCAGGTACTTTGTTTGTTTTTTCAGAATATTCCAGTGTGTTGTTTGATTCAGGGTCTACACATTCATTCAACTATGAAAATTTTTCTGTTAAAATGGGAACACCATCTCATGAAATCACTCCTGAACTTTTGGTAAAAACACTTGGGGGAAATGTTGAGGCAAAAAGAATTAATAATAATCTTCATATCCTTATCCGTGGAAAGAACCAACTTTCTACCCTTATTGTTTTACCTCTAGTAGGGTTTATGTTCTCATGGGTATGGACTGGCTCTCTATTTACCATGCTATGATTGACTGTAGAGCTAAAGAATATTAATTTCAGAAAGACTTTTAGTTTGTGTATAGGAATGAACACTTACTGTTGATAACATATCAAGAGGCCGAGAAACTTGTAAAAGATGGAAATGAATGTTACCTTGCACAGATTGTTGAAAAAAAAGTAACTGTTCATATTAATGATGTTGTAGTGGTAAATGAGTATCCTGATGTTTTTCCTGATGATGTGCCTAGAATAATACCTGATCGGAAAGTTGAATTTACTGTTGACTTAGTTCTTGATGCTAAGACAATTTCAAAACCCCCTTATAGAATGGCTCAAATTGAACTTTTAGAGTTGATGGAGCAATTGCAAGATTTATTAGAGAAAAGATTCATTCGACCTAGCACATCACCATGGGGTGCTCCTGTTTTATTTGTTAAAATGAAAGATGGTTCAATGAGACTTTGCATTGATTATAGAGCCTTGAATGACATCACTCTTATGGAAAAATATCATTTTCCTCATATCGATGATTTGTTTGATCATCTCCAGGGAGCTCTATATTTTTCAGAGATTGACCTGAGATTGGCGTACCATCTGTTGAAGGTAAAAGAAGCAGATATTCTGAAGACCACGTTTCATACAAGATAAGGCCATTAAGAATTTGTAGTTATACCTTTTGGGATAACCAATTTACCTGCTGTATTAATGGACCTTATGAATAGAAATTTCCATGAGTTATTGGATATGTTTGTGGTTGTTTTCATTAATGATATTTTGGTGTTTTCTAAAAGTAAAGAGGAGCATGAAATACATTTAATGGTCCTTTTTTCAAACATTAAAAGAAAAAAAATTGTATGGGAAGTTCAACAAGTGTGATTTATGGTATCAAAAAATTTCTTTCCATGGTCATATTGTTTCTAAAGATGGGATAACTGTTGATCTTGCAAAAACAATGGTTGTGGAAGAATGTCTAAGACCCACAAATGTAACTGAGATTCGTAGCTTCCTTGGTTTGGCAGGAAATTACCGAAGGTTTGTTAGAAATTTTTCCTGGTTATATAGTCCAATGACTAAGCTAACTCGGAAGGGTATTATGTTTATCTGGAAAAAATAATGTGATGATTGTTTTCATGAGTTGAAAAGAAGTTTGGTGAATGCTCCAGTTTTGGCACTTCCTTCCAGGAATAGGGAGTTTGTTATCTACAGTGATGCTTCATTAAAAGGACTTGGTTGCGTCCTAATTTAGAATGATCAGGTAATTACTTATTCATCACGTTAGTTTAAAACTCTTGAGGTAAATTAACCTACACATGATTTGGAATTAGCTGTTGTTTTTTTTTATTTGAAAATTTGGAGGCATAATTTGTATGGAATAAAGTGTGAAATATATACTGATCACAAAAGTTTAATGTATATATTCACTCAGAAATAATTTAACCTGAGACAGAGGATATGGCTAGAATTAATCAAAGATTATTATTGTACAATTCATTACCATCCAGGAAATGAAAATAAAGTGGATGATGATTTGAGTCGAAAAAGTAATGCTTCATTAACAATGTTGTGTTTGGAACATGATCCTTTGGTTAAGTATTTGATGAAATATGTCATAGAAGTTGTTGGTGCAGGATGTTCTTCTGATTTGTTTCAGGTATCAGTGAAATATTCTCTATCAGACATAATTAAGAAAGCACAGAAGCAAGGCAGTGAGTTGTAGAAAAAGGTAGAGCTGGTTCAGAAGGGTAAGTTTCCTAAATTCAACATTGATAAGGATTGTATTTTGAGATTTGGGAAAAGATTATGTGTGCCTTGTGATTCACAGTTGAAGAGATATTTGTTATGTGAAACTCATAGTTCTCTATTTTCAGTTCATCCAGGCAGTACTAAGATGTATAGAGATCTTCGAGAGTATTACTGGTGGGACGGAATGAAAAGAGATATTGCTGATTTTACTGTGAAGTGTTTGAATTGTCAACCGATTAAAGAAGAGTGGCAGTTACTAAAAGAGATGCTTCTGCCTTTACTAGTTCTAGAGTTGAAATTGGAGAATATATCCATGGACATCGTTCTGGGATTTCCAAAGACACCTCGAGGTAATAATGCAATCTGGGTTATTGTTGATCGCTTGACTAAATCTGCTCATTTCCTTGCTATACGAGATATTTTTCCCTAGATCAACATTCACGTTTGTATCCTAAGGAGATAGTCATGTTACATGTAGTTCCCATCTCCATTGTATCTAATCATGATCCCAGGTTTACTTATAACTTTTGGAAAGGCCTTCAGAAGTGGTTGGGTAATAAATTAAATATTAGTATAGCTTTTCATCCTCAATCAGATGGGAAGTCAGAATGAATGATTCAGACATTGTAGTATATCCTACGTGCTTGTTCGGTGGATTATCGTGGAAGTTAGGACCAAAATCTTTCTTTGGTTGATTTTTCTGATAATAACAGTTTTCATTCCAGTATACAGATGGCACCATTTGAGGAATTATATGGATGTGGTGTCAAACTCTATCTTTCTTGGATGAAGTGGGTGAAAGGAAGTTGATGGGACCGGAATTAGTAGAAGAGTTGGCAGAAAAAGATCATCTGATACAGAGACACATGAGAATAGCTCAGATCAGTCAGAAGAGTTATGCGGACAACAGGAGGAAGGATCTCTCTTTTGAGGTAGGTGATCATGTTTTTCTCAAATTATCTCCATGGAAAAGTGTGATGCGATTTGGTAAGAAAGGAAAGTTGAGTCCAAGGATCGTTTGACCATATGAAATTCTTGAGAGATTTGGATCATTTGCATATCGAGTGTCTTTACCTCTATGTTTATCTCAGGTACACAATGTTTTTCATGTTTCAATGATAAGGAAGTACATGCCAGATCCATCTCATGTTTTGAGTCTGGAGGTAGTTCAGTTGGAAGAGAATCTATATTTTTAGGAACAAACGATCCAGATTCTTGACCATAGGGAGCATGTGTTTTGGAATAAGGTGATTCATTAAGTAATGGTTTTGTGGGAAAACCACATGAGTGAAGAGGCAATATGGGAATCTGAAAGTTCCATAAAGGATAAATACCCCCACTTGTTCGATAAGTAAATAAATTGTGTAGATTCAATTTTCTAAATGGGGGAAGGATGTAACATCCCAAGTAAGTAATGAATAATATATTTCCTTATATATGTATATTAATGAATTTGATAGTGTTTTAAGAGGTATAAATGAGAATAAATCCAATCTTAAGCATGGAATACTCTAATATTTTTAAAAGATTGTTTTACTATCTTTTGATGGAAAACCATTTTTAAATCTATCATTTGATAATTTTATAAGCTATATATGTAAAACTAAAATTATTCTCTTTTATTGGGACATTGGAATTTACTTTGGATTAATTTTTTTTATTTTTCTGACAATGTTCATTTTTTACTGAATAGTGAAAAATACTGCATTTTACTTCAAAACTGTTTTTTCATCTAATTTAATTATATGATTAGATTATCTTTTTAATTGGTTTTAAATAGTAATTTGAATATATTTTTACCATTTAATCCAAATTTGGTCATTAGAATTTATTTCACTTTGGAATTGGGCATAATCAAGTGTTGAACTTTTCATAAGTATTATTTCAAAAACAAATAGCTATTTGTTTTGACAACCAGAATTATTTTTAAAATAATTATTGCAATTTCTATGTTTGGAATATGGTAAAATAGATTCCATATTTTAAATCAAAAGGTAAAAATTATTTAATTATGACTATTTTGTTTGTGGACATTATGAATAGTAACGACGGTAATTATCTTTAATTATCGTGATTAATTAGTAATCGGGTAGTTAATGATAATAAAATAATATCATAATAATAACAAATGACCCCAAAATGTGTCATAATGATACTGGTTGTGTCATGTCCGACCATGGGATTCCTTGATCCAATCATAGGGACCCCATGGAATCACTTTTGGGTGATAATTACTTATTTATCTTTTTATTATTAAAGAAAGTTAAATAAAACAAAGTATGTAACACCTAAGTAGAACAATTTTAATTTTGTCTAAAAAAATGATCTCTTAGACTATAAATATTCATTGTAAATCTATAAATATTTCCAACATCAGTGTATTAATTTATACTTTTTAGAAATCAAATAAATTAAATTAATTATGACATCCTGATGATGCGGTGATTACCTCATTAATGAACGATTTAAAATAATGAAAAGATAATGTGAAATATAAGACTTAAACTTGTCGAAAAACTATTAGACAAGTATATTTCGAACCCCTATCACCTTATCCTCGAAATATATCAATGTGGGATCTTTTAAATCCGAAACACATTTCAATATAAAGTAACATTTTATAACATTTCAAGAGTGCCCTCCTCTCCTCTTATAAAAGGCCCCCACCCCCACCCCCTTACCCACAATTCTCACGTTATTGGATTAGCTAGGATCTACTCATTTAGTCTCTTCACATCCCTCTCTTCATCATAGAATCCTTAACATAGGTAGTAATCTCTTCAAGAAACCCTTTTGGTTTAAACCAAAGGGAGTTACCCGATTTAAAGATAATGACTTCACTTGTGTTCTTTTTTTTTTGCTTCTCCAACCCCCTAAACTATTTTTATTACATTCTTTTGTAAGAAAAACAGTATCTAAAATATACTAGTATGTTGTTATAAGATGTATTCGAGCTACAGTTACACACCCCAATATCTAATGGTTAAAGAACATACTGTTTCCGTGGATGTCGAATTTCTGTCTCACGAAATGATGATTGTTCAATATTCTTTTAACACCTTAAAAGGTAGCCATTAAGATATCAATATATTTATATATGATATATAATATGTTTATTTTTTTACTTAATATTCTGTATTTCTCATTTATGGAATACCTTTATCGTTTCCATTATGGGTAAACGTGATATCTTCATTTAAGAAAGTGTGGACTACCGCCCCCTCAAAGTGATTTGGTTTCATTAATGCCATATGTGGGACGTATAAAGGATGAAATTAATGGTATTACATATGATATTATACTTGAATTATAATATAACTTTATATGATTATGATTCCATTCTATAAAATACGTAATAGAAATGAAAGTAGCGTTCATGCGTACGTACGGCTTACCCTCTCCTTGAATGGTGCATTTCATTTCCTTCCCATAAATGTTATGTAATATTATAAATGCATGTATATACTGGATATATATTATATATATGATATCTACATCATGAATATAATTCCGGATATATTGGATATTTTACCATATGAACAACTTTTAATTATAAGGAGTTTAATTTTGACTCAAGTACCAATGATCGACAAAATAGCCGTTATTAACTTAAATAATTACATAGTATTCATTACATGGTAATAAGTGATATAAAAGGAATAATGAACTTGAAAAAGGTTCTTATTAATGTATAAATTAACTCAAGTTTTTTATTGATGAGGTAAAATAACAATCGAGTCAAGTCAGACCCAAGGTACGGGACTTCGTCTCAATCTCCTTTCATTGAGGCATATTTTGTTTTGTACACAAGTTTCTTCTATATGGTGTATAAACCCCTTTGACTTTTATGTCTATTCAAGAGGAATATTTTTTTTGTACGAAGAATCTTACTAAACAAAAAAAGGAATGTTTTTTTGTCGTACGTATGCGGCGACAATGACTTCTCCGCCGTGGTGACCATTATTTGAGTTTCGACTTCCTCTAAAAGCCATAACTTTTTTTTTAAAATGAATAATAAATACAAGGTTTTACTTTTCTTTAATTTTGGTATTGAAAATGATTTTCATAATGTTTTTATCATATCAGTGTGTTGTATTGATATCTTGTGATTGAAATGTGGAAATGTTATGTTTCCTTTATGCATGTTTTATGTGATATGATTATGTTATGGTTCTTGGGAATTTTTATGAAGATGGGTGGTTCCGTGATAAACTAAGGTCGGGTGAGCCCGATATAGCTATCCAATGCATTGGGTAACATGAAGTGGTTAAACTTTATGGTTTCTCCGAAGAGATTTATGGAATATAATGTGATGGGTATTCCAAATGTGACCATTAGGGTTAATCCATACTTAATAATTATATGAATGCCTCAAGTTACCTTTATGTCTTATGATTTCTATGATTTATTCATGATTTGATGAGGTATGTTAAAATGCTTATTTTTTATGAGTAAATTATGATTTCATACATGGACCTATGTTTTCATTTAGTACTTTTATATCCATTACTGACCTCTTTATGCTCATCCCATGTTTTTGAAATGTTTTTCACAGGTTAAGGGAAAGGTACATGATGTGATGATAGTTTCAAGGAAGAGTCAAGAAAGAATCCATGTTTTATTTTAAATATGTTTCTATTGATGGAAAAAATGAGTAATATCTTTTATGTAACCACTTTGTATAAATGTAGAATGTAATGCATGATTTATGATCTATTTCTCTAAAACTCTAAACCTGATAAGATCATGAACTTGTATTCATGAAATAACTCAAGATTAAATAATGTTTAGGGATGGGGCCTTATAAAATTCATTTTAATGAAACACAAATATGGATGAAAAGGATGTCCTAGTAGATACAGATGTATAAACAACTTCAGATTAATAATGAGATTGTTAAATTTACACTTACCATGAAATTTTGCTTCGTCGAGGGTATGTTAACATCCTATATAATTCTTAAATCAATGTTATTAAATTATTTATTTAAAATATACTAAAATATAATAACATATATAATTGGGTAAAATTTCTTTTTTAATAATATTTTAGTAGTATCATTGTTTCGGGTGTTAACTGATTCATTTTCCTTTTATGTTTCATTACGTAAGTAATTTTTGATATGGATTGGATGTATTCAATTCATATCCCTAATGATATTAAGTTCATAAAAATTATTTTTAATCCAAAATTGAATATAATTATTTAATTTTTATAATGGGGAATGAATCTCAACGCATTAATGGAGACGGTAATCCGTACGAACGCACGAAGGACAATATCATTCTATTGATGGTGAAATTTTATGTAATTGGATGATATATCATATATACATAATAATAAACATATAATTTATATTATTTAAATCAATTATACTCATTATTATTCCCATCCAAATGATTAAGTGTTGAATTACAAACTACACCATGACATTGAGACGGTAAGTTGTATGTACGCAGGTTTGGTGACTTTTCGTTCAATGGATGGATAGAATATTTAATAGCGTTTTACCATATTTATAATACAATCACATTTTTATAAGGTAATGTATTTATTATTCTTGTATGGAAATGAACAAATACTGATGAAGTGGAAGAAGAAAAGAACATTGAAAGAGATGATGAAATTATTACGTCTTCTCCAGGTGCTTCCCTTTGATTTGATCAAAAGGTCTCCATAAGTTGACTTTTGATCAATGTAAAGAATCTATTTAAAATTTAGAGTATTTGGGTGGATATTTTTGAAGGGTTTGGCCTTGAAAAATGGATTTGGAGGTGTGATTTTGAGAAAAGAGGAAGTATCATTTAACAAGAGAGGTGAGGGTCAATTAAGAAAAAGGTTGAAATATTATTTAATTACAAAATAATTTTCGGTTTTTAATGGCTCCAAATAGATTTATTTCGAGGAAGAGGCGTGTTGGGGTATAAATATTCATGGCCAATATGTTTTAGAGATATTTAGGTCACCATATTATCCTTATATTTTAGATTTAACCCTTAGATAAACAGTTTAATGTTAACCATGTCTTCTATTATTATTATAATACATGGTTAATAAAAATAATTTAAAATCCCATGAAAATAAAATGTGGTTAATTAATGACCTATCAGTTATTATATAAGTCCTTTTGGTAGAATTTATATTTTTAAAAATATTATATCATTTAATAATATAGTTTTTTTAAACACATTTCTATATTTTTTGACAATATTTAGTATTTGTCTTTTGTGAAAGTAAATAAAATAGGATTAATTAGAAAAATAAATACATTAAATCAATCCTAACATGTAATATTAACCTAAAAAATTCTTTAAATGCAACAAAAGTCTCAAATTACATTTTTTTTGATATTTATAATATGAATTATTTTAATCATTCATTAATCTGGAAATTACAAAATCATCATTGTGTCATTAATAAATTTAATTATATAATGTCTAAAAACTACAAATAATATACCATTATGTAGGAAATCTCTAAATATTTATATTTAATACTTATAGTCGAATTTATCTGATGTATAACTCTATATTAAAAATGTTTTAGTTATTAATCTTTGAAGTTAACACATTTTACCACTCTTTAAATAAAATAATAGTAAATGTCCACATCAAATCCTAGTGGACCAAAAGGATAATATCTTATTCCTAAGGTTGATTTTGGTCGAAATTAGCTTTTCTAATATAATTAGAACATGTTTTAGGGTAATTATAATATCATTTTTACCTTTAATATCTTTATTTAATTTTATCTACGGTAAATAAAATCCAAAAGTTACTATCCACGAAAAATTATTTTTATCATATTGAACAACATTTTACATAATGATATAAACCGTGTCTCTCAGATTTTTGAAATTCAATGCACAGAAGCGGTTAAATTACATTTTATGCAAATTTTAAAATGTTCCTGGATGGTGGGTAGAAGACGTTAAAAAATTTAATAATATTTTTTACATATAATATTAATATAAAATGACAATAATGAATCACATTGAATTAATATTGGTATTATATATGTATTTTTAATTTAAAATAAATTTATATTATAATTATTATTATTTAATGAAAACTCAGTTTTAAACAATAACGTAGAGTTTTCCACTATTCATCAAAAATCAATGTTTTCAGAAAATTACAAAAAATTCACCCTAAGTTAATTTTGAAATTCGGTATCCAAAAATTAATTCCATTTTGAAAAATAAAATTTATAAAAAGTGTCAAAGTGGAAATTACTATTCAAAATGGGTAGTTTGAATGGTCGTGGTGTGCTAGAACTCAAAGTTACGTACTACACAAGCCATTTCATTAATAAATGAGAAGTATACCATTAAAGTATGGGGGTTTCAATAATGTTTCAAAAAACTATGTGGGTTTTAATAACTTTATATAGGATATGTAGGAATCCCATGTCGTGGGACTGAACACAATATTAAAAAATCATCCCTCATTGGTTAACAGTATATTGAAGATCACCACATTATGTAGCTAAAAACTAGTATCATGGTAATAATGAGAAAAAAAATATAATAAGTATTCTAGATGATTCTTTTATTATGGAACCTCAAGTACATAAAAATATATCCATTTATGAATAACTTTAGGTATAGACAATTCAATGTTTTGTAAATGCAGAAAAATGATTGTTAATTCAAAGGTGAACAACATCATACATCGAAATTATTGAAGTATTCATGAACATATCATAAATCTATAAAATGTCCTAGCATAGGAAATAATTTTCCCCCATGAATGTTGAAAAATATTCGAGGGTATAGTTTGTTAGACAAGAACCTACATGGATTAGTATCCCACTAGTTTAAAATCCTTATTATAGATGACACCATCAGGGTCCTACCTAGACCCATAAACTAGGTCATCCTTTGATGTATGGAACATGTACTACCCATCCTAGAGATCATTACTACAAGTCTTATAGTCTCTACATTGTGTTGGGTCATTCATCAGTGAATATCACATATGTTTTGGGTTTCTATTGAAATCATTTGAAGAGTTTCATTCCCGAGTTCTATCTTCTTTAAAAAAATTCATCATCTCATTCTTTTTGAGGCAAATTACTCACTTACAAGCTTATTTTAAGAAGTTCACAATAAAAATTCACTGAATATCATTTATATTCATGCTATCAATTTACATTATCATATGTGTATATTATAAATTTTAAAAGATTATGTTCATATAATCTAAATGAATCAATTATCTTATGAAACATTTTTCACACTGAAAATACTAAATATCTGTTAATACTTTGGAATATATGTTGAATTTATTTCAATAGAGGATTAAGATTATTTTAATGTGTTTAAAATAAATCATGATGCTTTTTGATGTTGAAATCAATGGTTGTTACATAAGAATGTATAAATTTTACTTAACACATTAATGAGTAGTATCAATTGAAAATCTATTACCAAATCAATAAATATTTATATCAATATGTGTATTACATAAATTCTTACATAGTTATATTTTGACATTTTTTTCAGTGTGATTTTTCATGATCATCCAATTTTTTATGAATCATTATAAAAACTATTAGATTTCATTATGTATTTTTTTTATTTTTTTGATCATATATATCAATTATATTTAGAGTGTGAAATATAATTATTAGGATATTCATGAAATGATAGTTTTTTATGATTAAAAAAATTGCAAAATCTGAATCTTGATAAAGTCGATTAACAGATTTGCAATCATTCAAGAAGATTAACAGGGAAATTGAGGTTGGAGTTTCCCTCATTCAATGACTCTCTTGAATAAGATAATTTTATAGAATATTAAATTTTTTTATGGTTTAAATATGTTATTCTCTGAGTGTGGACCATTTGTTTTTTTGTTCTGAACAATGAACATGTTGTTGCTTAAGCATAAATTAAATGAGTTTCTTCAACGTAAACTATTTGTATTATAATATACTATAAAGGAATAATTTTGTTTTTATCCAATTCTCCCATTTTTAAATTATATCTATAATGGTTTAATTATTCAATTTTTAGTTGTTGAAATTTGTGTGGTGAAATTTTCAACTACCTTTATTACATTGATTTTCTGATTTCTATGAAATTTTATCATTCGAGGATTTGAAATTTTGAGTGAGAAAATTTATTTATATTATTTTACAATCATAATCCATCGCCTAAATTGATATATATATATATATATATTCTTAACTATACATTAAAAAAACACAACAAATAAATATAATTACTTTTAATTTCAAATGTACTTGATATCGAATATCCATACACTAACATGTTAAAAAAGGATTGATCATTTTTTTGGATATGGAATGTTTTATATAAGTTAAAATCAGGGAAGAAATTAATTAAATAGACTGTTATTTTTTGATAGAACAATCCTTTATAAATTGAATGATAGTATATAAATATATTTTATAAATATTAATGAATTTTATTATTACTAAAAAATAATACAAGATTCATGATAATGTAGTTTTAAATAATGGAAATATAGGTTTTTTTGGATGGCCTCCTGCTCTCGGAAGAACGCGCCTCACGCGCCTGAGGGGTTTCAAATTTTTTCGACCGTTACCGCCCCTCGGTGCCCCTCCTTCTCGTATTCATGGGATCCGTCAGCGCCAATTGTATCTACTTCGTCGGCGCCAGATGCTTCGGATTCATCGGCTCCTCAGCACTCTTACTTCCCAGCTCCTCTGAATCCGTCTACGCTAGGTTCTTCGATTTTTCCTGCGACTGGGAACTCAGTTTTGGAGCCACCGGCATTGTCTCCTGATCGTCCAGGTTGGTCGTTTCGGGATGCGGTCAGAGGCTCGGGGGTATGAGATGCTTGCCCCAGTTTCCCGGTTGTTGCACCGTTTTCATACTCAGTGGTGAGGGAGGGGTCCTCTGTTACGTTCGTGGTGCCGGAGGCGGCTTTCAATGAGGAGGTTTTGGGTTAAAAATGGACCCTAGTGCCCAGGTAAAGTTTTCTCAAGCCCTCCATTTCTTTTTTCAGTTGGTTTGTGGCTTCCTGGGGTTTGCAGGGGGTGCTCGGGTGTCGGTGCTACATCAGAGCTCTTTCGGTGTGGTGCTTGCTTTAGAGGCAGATTTTGTGCAGGCTTGGTGCAGGGCTCCTAGATCTCTTGGGCGCTGGCGGTTTAGTTTGTCTCGGTGGTCGATGGAGGTGCATCAGGGCAGGGAGGGGCCGAAGGTGGCGGTTTGGCTCAGTCTACCTGGTCTACCTCTCCCCTTTCAAAATGGTGCCTTCATAAAGGTGATCGGGGATGCTCTGGGGGTTTTCATGTGTTCGGCAGAGTCCCCGGTGACCGGCGCAGAGACCCCGGTGGCTAGGCTCTGCGTGGAGTTGGACCTCTCGTTGCCGGTTCTGAAGAAGATCATTTTATATGTGCCGGGTGTCGTGGAGTGGGTGCAAGAAGTGGTCTTTCCGGTGTTCCCGCAGTACTGCTCGGCTTGTTTGTTGCAGGGTCAGTCGTTACAGTCCTGCCGCAAACATCTTGGTATCCTTCATTGAGATGCAGGCTCCAGGTGCTCCGCTCAGCCTGCGAGGGATCGTCCAGGGTACACTGTGTCCTCAGCTTTGGTGCTGGTGCATAGCCCCCTCGCCTGTGGGAGGGAGTTGGCTCAGGGAGTTGGCCATATTGGCTCTAGTTGTGCCTTTGTCGCTCCTGGGTGTCGTCAGCCGGTGCATGCTCCTCGGGGACCTTTGTCGGCCTCTGGGGAATCTTTGAAGTTATTTTCGAGGGGGGATTTGTTGGGTTCATTTTTGATGTGTCTATGGTTGCACTTGGGCCCGCCTTCTGTCCCTCCATCATTGTATCCTGGGGCTCTCTTTGGTAGGCCTCGGCCGGGCACTGGGTATGGTGAGATTTCAGTGGCTTTTCCCAGGGGGGGTCTCTGTGCAGGTTTGTTCTCTCAAGACGGTGGTGCTTTGGATGGACTTCCTGGGGAAGGAAGGCTATTGCTTGAGGGGTCTAGCAGTGAGATGCTGGTCTCTTCCTCGGTTTTTACATGTCCTGTGGAGGATCGGGTCTCAGTGCTAGTTTCAGTGGAGGAAGGCGGGACGTTCGTGGGTGTCGGCGGTCAGGAAGGTGTTGCATCCCCGCCTCGCGGGCGGTTATTCTCTCGGTCTGTGTTGCAAGGAGTGAGTCCTGGGGTGACCACCAGGATGATGAGGAAGAATCTACTAGGCGTGGTGAGGTCCATCTCCCCTATTCAGAGGGCTATGTCGCCTGGGGCCAGTACCAAGCTGAATGAGGCTTAAGGTCTCATATCCTCATTTGGAATGCCCGTGGTATTAGGGCTAGGGTTAAAACTGACTACATTGTTTCGGAGGTTAGGAAGCATAATGCCATTATGGTTTCCATTATTGAGCACAAACAGAGGTGTGGAAATATTCAAGAATTTTCTCGTAGGCTGAAGATGCATGCAGCAATGTATGGGGACTCGTTGAATAACCACATATGGCTGTTTTGGAAGTGAGGGGAATCAGTGGATCTGTGGCAGGTAGGGGACCATGTTATTATGTTGAAGGTGGATTGGAATGGGTCGGAGTGGTTTATGTTGATTGTTTACGGGAGAGGCGACGCGCGTCAGAGGGGGGTGTTATGGGCAGAGCTAGCTGAGTTCGACCCAAGGGCTTTTCCTTGGTTGGTGGGAGCGGGCGTCAACATTATTGCAGGACCTGATGAGAAGAAGGGGAGGGGTACGTTCCAGAGTCGATCGAGCATGGAGTTTTTCTAGTGCATGGTGGGGAAGGGTGTCAGGGAGGTTGGATTTTTGGGTGACCCTTTCACTTGGTGCAACAACCGTAGATGGGAGAGTCATAGTTTGGCCAGGCTGGACAGGTGTTTTGCGAACTTGCAGGCAATCACGGTGTTTGGGGAGGTGAAATTCCTTCATTTAGCTCAGGGGGTCTCTGATCACTCGCCACTCCTTCTATCCTTTGGGAGGTTCGAGAGGTCCCAGGAAGGCTTTAGATTTGCCAAGATGTGGATCGATGACCCGGCTTTTCATAGGTTGGTTTCACAGGTTTGGGGAGAGCCTTCTAGGGGGAATACATGGGTGGCTTTACATGGAAAGTTGTGGCGGCTCAAGCAGAAGGCCATGCATTGAGAGAGATCTCTAACAGCATGGGATTAGGAGCTGGAATCCTACAAAAAAGATATTGAGCAACTGGAGGCAAGTTTGCAGGGCAGGTGGGACGATGTGGTGTTTGAGGAGCTTTCGGTGAAGAAGGAGGTCTTGGCTGTGATGTTGCTTTCTTAGGAACGTAGGGCAAGGGATCGGTCGAGGGTGATATGGCTCTAAGAGGGGGATACTAACTCAGATTACTTCCATGCATGCATAAGAGAAAGGCATCATGTGGTGAAGCCAAATCTGGCTTTGGAGGATGGTACTTTTTCGGACGATAGGGTGGTGGTTGGGGGTCTATCCTTGGAGCATTTTAAGGATCTACTGGCTGGCCCGAGAGGTATCGGCCCAGAGGAGGGGGGGGGGGTATCCAACCGAAGAATCTTGGTTATGGGAGGCGATCCCTGAGGTTGTATCCATGCAGGAGAATGATCAGTTTGAAGTCATCCAGGATGAAGTGGAGGTGCAAGCGGTAATGTGGCAGTTGATCCCAGACAGTGTCACGGGGCTGAGTGGTTTTCATGGGAGTTTTTACAGAGGTTGCTAGGAGTTTGTGAAAAATGATCTGATGTTGGACATTTAGGATTTCATCCGCGGGGGGGGGGGGGGGGGTCCTTCCTCGGGTAGCGGCGGCAACAACCATGGTCATTTTACCTAAGTGCAAAGACCATTCATCCCTTAATCACTATGGGCCGGTTAGTATGTGTAATTTTACTTATATAATTTTTGCGTCACTGATTAACAGACGACTGTCTAGTTGCCTTCCGTGGTGGGTATCTGTGGAGAAGCATGGATTTGTAAAGGGGAGGTCGATACATGGAGCTATGGCACTGGCGCAGTAGTTAATGAGGGATCTGAACATGAATGCTTGTGGAGAAAATATGGCGGTAAATCTTGATATGAGTAAAGATTATCATAGAATGGAATGGGGTTCCTGAATAGAGTTCTCCGGAGGATGGGTCTCTCGGCCTAGGTATGCGACATCTTCTTCAGGTGCGTTAGTTCGCCGTGGATGGCAGTTTCCTTCTTGGGGAGAACTCACAGATTCTTTAAATCCATTTGTGGCCTGCGGCAAGGGGCTCCTTTATCCCCAAGTATTTTCATCCTGATGTAAGATACTGTTAGTAGACTACTTAATAGGGGATAGGGAGGGGGAAATCTCGCCATTCCGCAGGAGACATGGGGGCCTCTCAGTGTCTCACCTTATGTATACAGATGATAAAATCATGTTTATGAATGCAGGGGTGAGATCTATGAGGGAGATCAATGATATCATGAAGGAGTACTTTAAATGGAGTGGCCAGTTGGTGAACCAAGAGAATAGTTGTTTCTATATCGCGACTTCTTGTGGAGAGGAGAGGGTGGATGGTGTGAGAGATATGTTGGGAATGGGGAAAGGGTCCTTCCCGATGGAGTACCTGGGGGATCCGGTGACTCTCGGTCGGCTTCACAACAAATACTTTGATAAGGTAGTGATCAATATGTTGGGTCGTATCCTGGATTGGAAAAATCACTTCATATCCTTTAGGGGACGGATATCATTGGTGAACAGTGTGCTTTCAGTTGTCCCGGTGCATGCGATCATGTCTACTAACGTACCAAAGGGGGTCATTAGTTCCATTGATAGGGTTATATCTCGCTTCATTTGGGATGCATCGCTTGAGGAGAAGAGACAATGGGTTTCGTGGAGGAAGATGGCGAGGCCGATCAACGAAGGAGGGATCAACGTCAGGAGTATGGCGGATACAGTGCATGGAGTACTTGCAAAGCTTTCATGGGAAATTATCGAGGGAGAGACGTTGTGGGGCAGGTGTATGTTGAATAAGTATGAGGATGGCATCGCCGACCTTCCAGTGAGAGGTTTTTCCATGTGGGCCAAGGTGATTAATATCGTCCTGAAGTTGCAGCACTGTTCTAAGTAGATTATTGGGGAGGGGAGGATCCTCTTCTGGGATTACAACTGGTTAGGGCGGGTGCATGCTTTTTTGGGGTGTCCGGCCCCTCCTATTTCTTTTAGGGAGGCCATGTTACATCCCCTTTTCTTCAAAGCGGTGCTGGATGTAGATTCTCGGGGGGGGGGGGGGGGGGTTGATTCGGTTGTGATCAACCAGGAGAAGGATAGGTGTGTATTCACGCCCTCAGTGGCGGGTAGGTTCAATATGAATGACTTTCGTAGGAGTTCCCATGATCAGAACCTGCAGGAGTCGCGAAACAGGATGGAGTGGAGCCGAAGGGTTCCCACAAAAATGAACATTCTAACATGGTGGATCAAGAAAAAGGTCGTCCCTTCGGATGAGAATATCAAAAGTCTAGGTATTAGCCTAGCGTATTGGTGTCAGTGTTGTAAACGGATGAGGGAGGAGAGCATGGAGCATATCTTCTTTGAGGGGGAATGGGCTCATGTGGTATGGAGCTTTCTAGGGAACGCACACACGGTATTCTTCTAATGCCGACACTTGGGATCGGTTTTTTGATCTTTGGTTCCAGGGGTGTGATGGAAATGTGGAGGAGAAAGAGGCTCGAGATTTGTTTTTCAATGTCAGATGCTGGGTACTTTGGGAAGCGAGGAATCGCGCTAGGTACGAGGGATTCACATCCACTAGGTGGGCGGTTTTGACGAGAATAAGGTGTTTGTTTATTGAACTAGTGGGTATTGCAGGCTTTGGGAAGGATATTGTTTCCATATGGGTGCTGAATTCCCCTGGGCTGAGGGTTAGGCAGAGGAGCTCTAGGGGGCGGGGGATTTGGGTCCGTTGGATCCCTCCAGTGGGAGGTTTTATGCTGAACGTTGATCAAGCGTGCACTGGGGAGATCATACGAGGAGGGGGGTGCTACGTGATGGAAAAAGTAGTGTGTTGATGGCCTTCGCTCCACACTATGGGAGGGGCAGCTCCGTGCAGGTAGAGGCCTTGGTTGTGCTGTCAGGGGTGTCATTGTGTATGGATAGAGGGCTGGCTGTGGAGAAGATAGAAACAGGCTCAAAAAAATATTCATGATGCATTTCATGGCCGAGGAACGGCATCGTGGAGGATCTCATACATTATTAGGTATTGCAAGGCCACCATGGGGAACACCGTTAGGGTAACTCATACTTGGAGGGAAGGGAATAAAGTTTCGGATTACTTTGCATCTATTGCAGTCCCTAGGGATACTATAGTCTGGGTGGATAATGTGTCGCCTATTAGACTCGAGGGGGTCAATTTTATTAGGGGAGATGCGCTTGGGTTTCATTATTTTCATCCACCTTAGGGGGGATCTCGTTGGTTGGGTATTTGTAGTTGGGTTCTTTTTATGAAATAAAATCCTAATGTTGGTGGTGGTGGTAGTTTTAAATTATACTCTT
Source organism: Viscum album (assembly GCA_963277665.1). Lineage (NCBI taxonomy): Eukaryota > Viridiplantae > Streptophyta > Magnoliopsida > Santalales > Viscaceae > Viscum > Viscum album. Next base: position 1,462,581,273 of record OY728125.1, on the reverse strand, counting down.
GATGTGATGGAAGGGTTTCAATTTAATTTTTCATTATGGAGTTCTTCGTTTTTTTATTAAATTCAATAAATTATATATTTTAAATTTTCATTATAATAATATAATTTGGTATATAAAATAATATTTTAGTCACAAAAATTGTTACAACAATTATCATAAATATTAATATAACTACGCATAAAGGAGATGATATGTAATTTTTATTTTGTGTATGTGAATCTATTAATGATAATTATTGAAGATTCATTAAACTATTGAATATATTAAAATACCAATTTATGAAGGAATTATTATATTAATTGGTGGTGGAAAATATCATCAAAATTCAACCCAAACAATGGGAATGAAAACATATTTTTGTTGATTAAATTAATTGTATCATAAAGAATAGTTTTGATTAATTAATTTGTAATCTTATAAATTATGTTTATTAAAGTTATATGTAAATTTTGAAATTAATAAAACTATATTATAGTTTACATATACTTCAATATATTTAACTTCTAGTAAAAAAATCAATTTTGTTGTTATGTAAGAAACATCCAATGTGATATTCAGATGATAGGAATATACAACATAATTATAGTGAATCGAATACAATTATTAAAAAAAATTAAGAATAAGAGGATTTAAATGTATTTTTCGATGTAATTTAATGAAATTTATAAAAATAAAAACTCTAATAGAATATTAAATACAAATGAATCATACTAGGAAATATTAAATATACTGAAACAAAATGGTAAATGAATGATAACGAGTCTATATGATCATATATGTAAAAATAGAGGAAGGTGTTAATGTTTTTATACACATTGAATGTGAATCAAGTATTTGTTAAATAAAATATTTCATCAGTTGAAAGTCTAAATAGAAAAACAATAACAGGTTTCTATATTAATTTACTTCTAAATGGAACTTTCTTAGAAGGAAGTGTTTCTATTGAATCCATTAAAAATGTTTTCTAAGATTCTATCTATCATTCTCCCCAGTATGATAAGGATGAGAGTCAATAATCTATAGAGGATGATAATGTAACTAAACATTATGATGAGATAAGGGAATTTATTTGGGTTGATAAAATTTCATATGAAAATAATATTATGAATTTCAAAGAATTAAATTTTAATTTTGATGAGAAAATAGGTGTTATAGTAATATGTGGGAAGTATATTTTTGTGTTAAGACTTGATTTTAATAATTAGGACATTAAAATTTCAATGACTAGATTTTTAATTTCCAAATTTAATTAGGACTTTGGAGTTTAGATGATATGCACAATTTAGGCCTAGAATTTTGATGTTTTCTACTGAAAAAAGTGTCAATTGGGATGGGATATTTTCTTTTTTTATTATTTTGATACTTCATTTTGATATAAAAATATATGGTTTCATTTATATGTTTAATAGATTAATACCCAATTTAGGATGATTTTTAGAAAAATTATTAACTATCAACATATAATTAATAAAAATGTTCAATGTGCTTTATGATGACACATGGCCCATCCTACTGAAGTGCATGTCAATGTCCTAAATCATATTGAACACAATATGTATAGTAATTAATTTACTATGAATGACCATTCCAATAAAGGTATGTGATGATTTTTATTTAGTAAAATTGTGTATGTCCAAACATTATACCATGTACATTCACCGACTAACAACAGGTCGTGAAATTAAATGGATGGACTTACAAATCACCTAATATTATAGAAACCAATAAAAAATAATTAAACATGAGTAAACAACATGAAATTTGGTAAAAATGATAAAAATTTTATGACTATAAATTGATAACCTTACAACTAAATTTCAGTTTTCAGATATATTGGTATGTAATTCCCCCAAGTTGACTCAATCCCACAAAACTCATATGTGTTCTTCTATAATTTTTTTTAAATTTTCTCCCATTTATCTTTTCATTCCTTAATCTGGTTTTCATTACATTCTATATGTTGAGTCTTTTATAATTCCTTACACCATAACAATGGTAATGAGAGGGTATATGTCTCGTATTTGTATTTTAATTTTTTAAGGGTCTATTTTTGTAAGAATTATATTTTGTTCCATTTATTTTGATTTATGTCATATAAATTCCTTTACATGTTCATTAAAAAGTAACCCATTGTGCGAAATCATACCAAGAATGTCCTAGTTGAGGAAGGCTAAATATTTTATATCTTGAAAACCCAGGATTAATGGATAAAATTATTTCTAATATTTTATTTTTTTTAATAAAAATTTATTTTTAATGAATTTAATCACAAGAAAAAGGAAATACGAATTAAATGATGTGATGTCCCAGACTCGGATGCCATATAACATGTTTCCTGAGTCTGGTAAGAATTATATTGTGTTCCATTTATTTTGATTTATGTCATATAAATTCCTTAACATGTTTATTAAAAAGTAACCCATTGTGCGACATCAAACCAATAATGTCCTAGTTGAGGAAGGCTAAATATTTTATATCTTGAAAACCCATGATTAATGGATAAAATTCTTGCTAATATTTTATAGTTTTTATTACAATATTATTTTTAAAAAATTTAATCACAAGAACAAGGAAATACGGATTAAATGATGTGATGTCCCGGGCATGGATGCAATATAACATTTTCCCTATGTCTGGTTGTCCATAAGACCTCAGGTGTGTCTCCATGTATTCCAGTGGCTACTATCTCACAGTTAGGGAGAAATGGTAGTTTAGTAGTGAGACTATACCCTCTTTTATGGGTAGCACAAAAGATACAAAAAATAATAAATTATAGAAAAATCATTCTACATTAGACATATTTTATAACCCATGGAAAAAAATTTAACTAAATAAACAAGTGGGAGAATAAATAGATATTTAAACAACTGTATGGAAACAAATCCTTAAAGGCATTGTCTATTACATGATACATGATAAAATAACACTGGTAATAAAAAAATATAAAATAGATACAACAATTCAATAAAATAGTTAAAAAAGAAAAAAATTACAAAACTACTCCATGGCATCTCATGTCAAAATCCCATCTTCTTATCCAAAGCATCATCTATGCTACACTTATTAAAAGGCCCCGAAAGGGCCATTATGATTTACAGTTTCTATGGGAAAATAATCTTCATAGGAGTCATGGGAATCCTATGTAGGATGTGAGACAAAATTTAGAGTAATCCACCACCAATTATGTTAATGAGTTATAAAATTTGGTGATCATAAGTAAATAGTGGCCATGTATTAAAATTAATCTAAAAAAAGATGAATAAATAATTAACCACCCTTTTCAGTTCCTAAAGAACACTTGTAAGGACTACCTGCTCTAGCCCATGTATAGTAAGTTAGATCATGTCACCATATATATATATAGTATATATATAAAAATGTTGAGATAGATTGTGATGTAACTCCCAGACATCAAATACCAAGGAAATATCTCATGGTCTAACCCATGGACCAACTCCAAGTGGACTTACGGTTTCATGGGATACTCATAATGGTAGGAGTGTGACATAACCCAAAATATTCCATCAGTTTATCTCTCACAATAAATCCCATGTCTCTAGCTGGTAAACTCACATAGTCGCTCCTCATAAGGGCTCTCATGGTCTCTTGGTTTCATATATAAATCTCACATAATCTTTTCTCCCAAGGGCTATCATGGTCCCTTGGATCCATACAGAAATCTCAAACATTGTTTACTCACAGGGGATATCATCGTCCCTTGGATCCACATTCTTATATGACATTATCATTTATTATATATTTTTCATGAGTCATTTTACTATCACTCATATCATTAATCCATTTCATTTATATATAAGTAGGCATGTTATCAATTATATATAAGACAACACCTCCTAAAAATTTCAATTAACGAGGAGCATTTATCAATGTCATGGCCACATTTTAATAAGATGATCATATTTAACAACCTTTCATGTCATTTTGTCAATCCATTCAAAAAAAATAATGACTTCTCAAATATAAAACATGAATCATGATGAATAATTTATCATGTTTTCCAATTTACCACATTCAAGTCATTCATGCATCCCATTTAAAATTTATCATCTACACAAGCACACGAATATAAATTATTTTACCATCAATTAATTAATTTAATTGGAATCTAAGAAAATAATTTCATATGGCACCTTTTTATAAAACATGATTAAGGTAAATTCCATTCAGTCCCAAGAGATCAATCCATTTAAAACCAATTATTTAAAAATGTAGTAACCATCTTGTTGATTCGATCTCATACAAACCAATCCATTCCATTTTCGAAAATATCTATAATTAACATAATAGTCAAAATTGTTTATCGTAAGCTGTAACAACAAAATTTCTCATTTGGGAAATTCCATTTCTAAATAGAGAAAGCGCCTTTCAGGAACCATGTAATAAATTAATTACACATGTATCGATTGAAATTACATTTAATAACAAATACTAAAGCTAAATTAGGTTCCATGAATTTTGAACCACTCAGCCAAAATGACCCTTTTCTAAGGGGAACAACTAAGTGTGTCTAAATAGAGTTTTTGTGAAGTCTAAAACAATAAAATTATCCAATTCACATATATCAAATAACATGATTCAATTAGACATGATGTATCCAAAACAACATAAATACCCGAAAAAGGTTATCATATGGATAAATAGAATGAATTAAAAATTTAAAAAACTCATGTAAAAAATATGTGACCACTGGTCATAAAGATATAGATGAAGCATCACAAGATATCAAACTTAGATTCGAATCGTGGTAGAACGTACATGAGTTTCAATCTAATACTTTGAAAATATGTCAAATGAGCATGAATCTTAGTAGTTGGTGAATGAATCAGGATAATGGTTTGATTCCAATGTGGCAGAAGAGCTCTAATATTTTCCATGGATGTTGGAGAGAATGAAATTTATACATAATGATTAAGTGGGGGAATATAGTAATTTTTTCCAAAGTTCACATTTCTCATGGTTAAGGCACATGGTTTGCAAAAGTGTGTTTAGACTCTTCCCCAAAATTTATGTTGGCCACAAAGCTGTGTGCATAGCCTCTAACGGTTGATGAAAAACTATGTGGACTTAAAGGCTGCCCATTTTTCAACAACATAGGCGTGCACCCTTGGTCGACCTATTTAAAAAAACAATGTGTCCCAGTACCTTAGTCAATTTTCCAGAATTCTTGGCTTTGAATGAGCTCAAAATGATTTTATGACCACCTCTACATGATTAAGTATCATAATTAGATCCATTTAAGGAATTAAAACTGAATCAATTACTATACAAACCTTTATTGAAAACCATGGTTGTTACAACAACCCCTACTTAAAAAAATTGTCTGCAATTTGGATTTCTATGGTTAAAGAGGTAGAATTGGTGAATACTTCCATCCATTGTGATTATATATCTACTTCTAGGACCAAGGTCTTCTCCTGTACCATGTCATCTTTCCATAGCACCCATATAAGGGTTAAATACCTACCTCATAGTGTCTTCACAATCTGATCAACAATACACATGAGATACTATTTGAAGCAAGTATCCATACCCATCTCTATATCATTAGGCTGAAATACTTGTGACGACTCTGGATAGGGTTGGTGAAGTTTAGATTCATGAAATACATCATGCATAGACTACTATCTCCAAGGTAGATCCAACAAATAATCCACTTATCTGATTTTTTTCACAACCTATAAGGGTCCATAAAATCTTGGTGATATATTACCCAACTTATAAATATTTCTATGACACAACCTAGGAAAGACTCACAAGAAAACATTGTCTCTAGCTTCAGGCACAAGAGGTTGGCTACATCTGTTGGCATAAGAATACTATCTAGATTGAGCTTTAAACATATGTTGTCTTATTAACTCAACCTGGTCTATAGTCACCTTGATGAGACATGGTCCATGAATAGATACTCTCTCTACCGGTATCGAGAACAAATCTTAGTGATAAGGCCTTCCATATAAGGTTTCATATAGAACCATCTATTTGGTAGCTAGAATGTATTTTTTATAAGAAAATTCTACAAGAGAAATATGAATTTCATATTAAAAAAAATTAGGAATCATGGGGGGAGGATATCCTCTATAAACTAAATCATATGCTCTATCTATCCATCAGTTTTTGGATGATATACCATTATAATATCTACATACATATCGAAAGTATTATAAAACCAATCCTAGAACCCTGACTTATAATAAGAATATCTATGTGAAATGATTGGAAGAGGAGCACCATGAAGTTTTAGAATCTATTTCATAAACATCCATCCCAACACATATAACAAAAAGGTCACTCACATAGGTATTAAGTGTGTGACCATAATCAAATTATCAATGATAACCCATATCGTGTCATTTCCACATGGTGATATAGGTAGACAAGTCATGAATTCCATCGAAACACCATCCCATTTCCGATCTGAAATAGAGAATGGATGAAGACGTAATGCTGAACACTTATGTTCCATTATTCACCTATATATTGGTAGATCATTTGGTAACCAAATTAGATATCTCACATTTCATGGAAGGGTAACATTATTAGCATCGAAAGTCTCGATACATTTTGTTGACACATGAGTGAACTGCCTAAGATAAGGCATGGAAATCCCATATAAACTACTCATTTTTGTTTATTGGGACCATAAAAAACTATGGAACAATACAAGTATCATCTGTTTATACTTTGCAACTAGAATACATATTTTCATCAGATAAAATTTCCAATCGGAACAAGAATTCTGGGTCAGATTATAATCTTGACCTTACTCGTTCCTGAAGAGTTTGTTACATTGTTATGTCTATGACTATAGTTTGACCATGGATCTCCTAAAATACAACAAACATATCCAATAATAAGGAACAATGCTTCCATTCATTACTGTATTGATGAACAACCTTTTTCAAAGTATGTTGGCATAGAGGATCAATTAATGAATTTCCCTTTCCTAGGGTTTATCAAATCTCTAAATCAAATGATTGAAGCTAATCATCCCACCTACAATACTTGAGATTAAAATCACTCTTTTTGAAGATTAAATTCAATATTTTATGGTCTGGGAACACCCAAAAAATCACCAAGTAAATAATGTCTCAAATTCCACAAGGCATGAACAAATCTAAGAGTATCGAGGTAGTTTGTCGAGTGATTCCACACATGACGCCTCCAATGATGTGGAACACACACAATTATGTGAGATTAATTTATTAGAAAAACTCCAATCCTGAAACATGATGCATCATAGCAAAATTTATAGGTCAATCCTAGCTATAGAAGAATCTATATCGACAAGAGAGTCAATTTTCCTTTCATATCTGGAACAGATTCTTCATAATCATCATACCATTCAAATTTCACATTGTTCATTATGAAGCCCATAAGTGGTTCTAGAAGGTGTAATAATTCCAAAATGAATAATCAGTAATATCTAGGAAGCCCCAATAAAATTTGAATGTTAATTATGTATTTTGGATTCCCCTATGAAAACACAACTATAACTTTATATAGGTTAACTGAAACCCCATATTCTAAGATGATATGACCTAGGATGTTGACATTACTGATCTTGATGTGTAATTCACGTAGTATATCATAAAGTAGATGAGCTCTTAGTATATTTATAATGACCTTAAGATAGATTAAATGGTCATGTGTGGAGTGTGAATAAACCAAAATATGACCAATAAAGATAACAAAAATGATCCCAAATATGGGTGGAAGAATTAATTCATTTGATCCATGATGTCAATGGGCATTTTCGTGAGCATGAATGACATAACCAGGTACTCGTATAGACCATACATGCTTTTGAAAGTTGTTTAAGGTAGTTTTAATGTTCTTACATGCACCTAATGATATAATTACTTTGAATCTACCTATGAAAACACATTCACACCATAGATAAGATCAAAGTGATCATATATTCTTGAATATTGATATGGGTTCTTGAATGTATGTTTTTTCAAATGAATGTAATCCATACAAAACCGAATGGTACCATCTACCTTCTTGGAAAAGTGGACTGCTAAAACACAGTTAGATGTATTGGGTAATATGTAGAACTTTACTACATATCCTCCAAATAATTATTCAACTCCTATAACTCCTTTGGTGTCATCCTATATGGAGTAATTCTCATAAGTGTTACTCCTAGAATAATATCAATTGTAAAGTCTACTTTTCACCCCAAACGTATACATGGTATGTCCTCTAGAAATAAATCTCTATAATGCTCCACTACTTGAGGAAAGACAATGGGTTGTAACCCATGGTCATCAAGGTATATACTAGTGACATGCACTGTCACATTAATGAGCCTCAGCTGCTTAGGTCCCGATCGTGTCACACTAAGATCACATTCCCTCTTTTTCATGTCATTATTCATTCTTGTGAAGTCAAAAATCAACCTATGATTGTAGAAGTGAATACATTTTCTATAGAGAATAATTTAGTACATCTTAATGATCACATAAAACTATGACATGTTGAGGATTTATAGATTCTATATGAATAGGTATCTACCTATCTAAATGGTATAAAAAAGATAATGGTGAATTCCCTCTTAATCGGATACTGAATAGTGTATCTAGTATCATAAAACCTGATAGTATTCGATGTTGAGGCACAAAATATCTGTGGTTTTTTTATATAAAAATAATTGAGGCATGAATGGGTAAAATAAATAAAATAATAAAATGGAGGATACTAGAATAAATCCATTTACAATAAATGGTCTTGATCTTTTCTCTAGCTGTGTGGCTAAACTACATGTAACTGAACTATACCATGACCCTAATCGCTACATTATTTACTTGTGTATGCCTACTCTTATAGATCTAGGAATCATATTTCGAGTTCCCTCTTCCCCGATCACCACCTCATCCTGATCGACTATTGGTATTCCAGGTTCGAGACTGTCATGATCCTGTTGACCCCGCCTCTGACTATGGAGTTGGTGAGAATCCATTCCATGTTGGAACAATCAGAAAATTCGAGTAGAAATGAAAAATATTTCATATCCTTCCAATGTCTCTCCACTCCATTAGATCCCATGAACCCCGAAACCTGGTGTTCCATAGATTTTCAAATTGGTGGAAGATAAGAAAAATATCAATTCTAGGATTTAAAAAACTCATTCCTCCATAATAATCCTCAAAATGCGTCTTTTTCTAAGATGAAGATTCAATAGAAACCCTAGGTGCCAAAATGTCATAGATTTCACCCTTGAAATCTATAAGATTCTACTATATGATAATGTCCTAGTTAATGATTTCAGATTTTTTTCGTTAGTAAGACCACATTAACCTACAATTATATCAAATAATACTACCTAACCTCGACTCAGGTAGCAGCCATCAGAGCAACAACATATATAGAGGGATAAAATAACAAAAAGTTAGTAAAATGGGAAAATTATTCTATAACATGCGTGGTCCTCTACTGCTGGTTCATAAATTCTATTTCTTTTTTAGCCCTCAGAGTTTGGGGATAATATTAGTCATATGAGACATTCTAAAAATCCTCATAGACCATGTCTTTTTCCATTCTTCCTAGGTGATGACATCCCACCACAACCTAGATAAATCATGAATCATATTAGTAGATATCCTAACCCTCATCTATGATTGAATATATAGGTTCTAGAATATAGAAAAGATAGCCTCAACCCAATACTCCACAACATGTGGTCCTCCATACCATGAAAATGTGGGAGGATGATGTGGCCAAAACACATAAGTCAAATATTTCATACCATGGGAAGGTCACACCCCACCATACATTCCTTGAATCATACACATAAAACCCTCTCGAAACTGAGTTTCAATGAGCACATCAAAAATAGTAAGAACAAGAAAAGGTGGCCAGTCTAGAGAAATGACAGGTGACTCATGGCCCACCACCTACGGAACATTATCGTTGTCACCTTAGGGGCACACGGCTCAATGGAATTATTGGGAGGTGGTACAATTTCTAATGAACATCTAAAAATAGATTTAGGAAATTTATAATATTGAATTAAATTGAAAAGAATATGTACTAATAACATCCTATAGGAATGAACATGCTTCTCTTCCATCATCAAAAGCATGGTCTAGAAGATAGAACAGACCATACATGACCATAAGAATGAAGAAAACCCCACTACCCAAAAATAAGTCTAGGCCATGTCTATTTTTCTATGTTATGCATGAGAATGTTGGTTTTCTTAAATTTATATGTTACTATACTTTTAAAAGTGTGCTCATTTAAACATCTAAATAATTTAAAATTAATGGATCTAGTAATATATTGTTTTACATTCCATAACAGAGTATAAACCTTAAGAACTAATACATGGCATTCACGTGGATGTCATATTCATTTAAATTTTTATTTTCATGTAAATAAACTTCATTAAAGTGGTTGAGCTAGCCATAATTCCATTTTATGATCCATAAGAGCCAATACTCCTTATGAATAAAAATATAGAACCAACATAATTCCCACAATATCACATTCTATGTCCCTCAAGATTGTTAAGAACAATTTAATGTATATTAAGAAAGACACAATAAATATGAAACTTGGAATTCATGATGAATATTAAACATGTCAAGGAAAGATGCATGACCTATAATTCATTTTGTGCCTAGGATGATGCATGTTCTAATGCATAACACTAATTTCATTGTGAAAAAAATATGAAATGGTAATTATAATTAAAACAAATATCAATAAAATCAAATTACATGTGAAGAACCCAACTGTGATATGATATCGATAGTATATAATCCTAAATAAAAGATAGATTATAATTTAGGCAACGTGTCCCTTACCCTGTATAAGGATTCATGATGCCCAAGTATGACTACTGACTAAGTACCATGAATTAACAATCTCTATTAATTGTTTACCAATAGTAATTCGATAATGGAACCCCTCTGATACCACTTTGTGACCTCCCAGACCTGGCTGCCACTAAACCCATGCCCTAAGTCTACTTGGTCACGTTACCAAAAGCAAGTATCCCCATATACTAAAGGTTGTATACATGAATGGATTGTGTGATGGCAGTACATGAGGGAGACTATACCCTCATGTGAAGTTATAATATAGGTTATAAAAAATATAAATAGAATAAAAAACATAATAGAACCGATAGAATCAATAATTAGTGGAAGCACAATAATTATCTAAATAACCAAGCTGCAAAAAAAATAGAATTCAGAAAAACATTAATAAATAAAAACTGGCCTCAAAGAATGTGCCTAATACAGGATATAGGATACTTTACATGGTAGTAATAGCAAAATGACTAAACATATACAATCATGATATAAGTTGGTAAAAAATATATAATTAAAAAAATAGATTGATTGTTAGCTAAAGCCTAAGACCGATCTTATGCTCCAAATCTCAAACTATGATTTATATATCAACAACCTAAGAAGGAATTTTACCCTTTCAAGTGCCTATAACAACATAATCATATCGAGTACAAAGGGAGGCCCATGTAGGGTGTGTGATAAAAATCTCATTTGGAAACCTCCTGTGGTGTCTATGTGTAATCTGAGTAGGTGATTTCCATTAAATAGTTTGTTGGTAGAAATATGAAAGGTAACTATTGCTAACTAAATAAATTACTTATCTCTTAGATTCCTAATGGACACCTAGAGGGTCTACGAGTTTCATCCCATGGATAGTATGTTTTATCATGTCACTGTATATATATATAATATATGATATATATATATATATGATTGGATGAATTGAGATGTGACTCTAAGACATACAATTCCAAGGGAATATCTCATGGTCTTAACCCTAGCATAACTCCAATAGCTCTCAAGGCCACTAAGGATACTTGTGTTGGACATACCAGAATGTATACCAAATGAATCAATCATTAGGGGATCTATCATGGTCAATCCCCTGGCCCCATCATGGGAGCTCAAATAGTCACCCCTCAAATAGGATATCATGGTCCCTGGGCTCCACATGGGATGCTCACTTAGTCTTTCCTCCCATGGGCTCGAATGATATCCTGGATCCACATGGAAATATCATACAGTGTTTCCTCCCAAGGGATCTCACTATATCTTTTATCCATATGCCTATATGGTGTTATCATTTAAAATATATTATCCATGTTGCATTATGTTCTCATGAATCTCATTAAACCATTTCTTTTAAACATAAGTAGGCATGTATTCAATTATTCATATGGAAACAAATCTTATGAATTTCAAATCATGAGGATAATTTATCAATATCATGGAAACATTTAAATAAGATGTTCATATTTCATTACCTCTCATGTGATGTTGTCACACCTTTCACAAAGAATCTAATGCGTTGAAAACTATAACACATGACACATGAGAGAAAACCTCTCAAGTTGTCATTTAACAATATATGATTCATTCAATGCATCCCATTTTACTTTTCTCATTTACATATTCCTGAGTAAAGTCATGTGTTCAAAATCCATTAATTAAGATCATTTTCTACTAATAAATTCATTTCATATGGTCCCTGTAACATCCCATTACGTTTTCAGGTACTTTTGATGTTTCTAAGTAACTATATTTTGGAGTAAAGACTTGGGTTTCATTTGGGTGAACATTTAAAGAAAAACTAGAGGACTGTGTATTGTGAACGGTTTGTGCATGGTTTGATAAACCATGCGACCAAACCGTGCCAACCATGAACCATGGACAGAAGCTTCTACACAGGTGGCGCACGGTTCCTCTATCCATACATCCAAGTTGTGCGAGAAAGGTGGCCGAGTCAGTATCTCATGCACGTTTCACGCACGGTTTGTCAAACCGTACGACCAAATCATGCGGTCACTTAAATTAGATCCTTAAATTGTGGATCTCAGCTTTTTTGCCTCTAAATGCTTCGTTTTTTCCCCTAAGTGTCCCTAACTCAGGATTTGTCTTCGCCTGGGGTCAGATAGGGTTCTCCCTTTGTTCTGGAGGCGATCCAAAGGCTCCTCTTGGTTAATCGAAGCAAGATTCTAAAGGTATGTGATCGTTCTTCTTCTTTTTTGATTGGTTTCTTATATCTAGTTAGATCTAAATCTCCTATTCTCACGGTTTCATATATCTACGCCCATTATGGGTAGATATAAGTGTGTGGTAGAATGTTTGATGAGATTTGGTCTTAATATTTCTAGGAGAAGAGATCTATGGTGGGTTCTTGAAGAAGATACCATGTTTTCTTGAGCGTTCTCGACCTTTGTAGTTTTGTTCAAAAACATCAAGGTAGGTGGTTCCGTCCCGACTTTCCAAATTGATTATATTTGTATTTTATTGATTTATTTAAATCATTAATTTAAATTCAATTTCTTAATTTTTTTTAATTAAATTGATAAAAACTCGATTCCATTGAATTGAGATATTAGACATGGTTTTGGCAAGAATATTTGGAAAAACACAACTCCATTGAATTGGATGTGGTTATGGAAAATTGGTCAATTTAATTTGTTGGATTTAAATTGTGGATTTCATGGAAATTTTTTCAATTAAATCATTGAATTTAATTATTGAAATGATTTTGTGAAATGATGGAATTGGTTTCGAATAGATTTCAAACTTATTAAAATGGATTATAATGATTTTGATATAAACCCCTTATTTTTATCTTGTGAATGAGGCATGTTTTGAATAAAACCTATTTTGGTTTCAAATGGACTGATATTGGAACTTTTCAAATGGAATAATGAGAATGATCATATTTTAAGATTTATTAAAATAGTTCTCCCATCATGTAAGACCGCATGCAAGCCTTAGATATTTAGTGAGTTATTTGAATACACTCTACGCTACGACAACGTTCTAAAACATACATGCAGCGGGTCACATCCCTGATGGGTTGGTGACGAGTCTCCTATGGCCAGTGTCATAGGGACGTGTGTATACACATCTTTCTGAGTTCACATAGAGATTGTGAAATCCTATAACTGGTTAATACTATCATATCATTTGGCAGATGACCATATTGCTCGTCTAAATATTTATATTTGTGATATAAATGTATGACAATGCTTTTGAACTATTTTACATGCCTGCTAAATTTATAGAAACTTTTTTATATAAATGTTTAACATAAGCCATTTTTTTAGAAATATTCCATCATTGCAAAGCCTGTCTTGATGAATTTTCCATCATTTGAAAATGTATAGCATGATTTGTTAAAAATATGCTTTTGAATTGCCAAACCTATTTATTTGAAAAATTGAAAGCTCTTCATTGGATAATCTATCATTGGAATATGTTTTGGAATCTTTGGTGATATCCTACTAGGATTAGGCTCACACCCTACTTTTTCCTTAAGGTGTTTGTAGAATTTCTTCTTCCAGGATCAAGAAAAGGGAAGGGACCTCTTGGAGGTTGATCTAGTTGTTGATTTCTAGACTTGGTGATTTGTGTCCTTTGGGACCTTGGGAAAATTTTCCCTTTTTGGTACGTGGTTATTTGTACTTTGGCCTTTTGTGCATCTTTTTTTCTGGTTCATTACTCCTAGTGGAGTTTCTTTGGTTATGCATACTATTTTGTTTCACTCTTTCTTCCATATTCTTATGGAAAATTCATTCCCACTTCTATATTGTACGATGCCAGGTTCTAGTCATTGACCTGTGGGGATTGAGAACGCCCTTCGGGCTATGTCAGGGATGGCTCGGTTATCGGGTTACCAGGGTACCTGGGCTGGTTCATGACAAATTGGTATCAGAGGGATGTTTTAAAAATCTTTCCTTGATGACAGTATTCATTTGAGTTTTCTAGTCGGGACATAAGAAGTAGTTTTGATCGAGTGTCTGGCCATCTCTCACCACAATGAACCATAAGTCACTAGGGGTGGTTTGGGAATGGTGACTTGTGGATTAGTTCTAGTCTTTTCCCTATTTTTATTTGGATGGAGTGGAATATAAATCGTATTATCCCTTATTTTAACAGTAGTATCCCTTTCTACATAGGTTGAGAGTTAATATAAATGTCGTTTTTGTTGTCTGCTGATGTGGTGTTGCATCATGTCTCCGAGGAGACGTGGAAATGAAATCCAAAAAGAGGCTGTTGTTGAATCATAGCAAGCAAGTCATGTTGTGGATCCAAGTCTGGTAGAGGTGACAGTTCGCACTGTCCAAGCTCTGGGAGAGGCACCACCTTCAGTCCCTGTTCAGACTCCAGCTTTAGATCCTCAAAGTGATATTCTCTAAAGTCGTTCTCAAGAGTTCCTATGCCAGAAGCCACCAGTTTTCAAAGGCTCCACCGATCCTCAACATGCTGATGAATGGTTGAGTAAGATTGAACATCTATTTGGGTTCATAGAGACACCTGGAGTGATCAAGGTGAAGTGTGCCACCATCTTGCTGGAGGGTCCAAGAAGGAGATGGTGGGACACGATGGTGATGATAGGGAAAGACAAGGGTTTAGAGTGGAAAGACTTTAGGGTTCTTTTCAGTGATCAGTTCTATCCAGAATCTATGGTGTTGTCCAAGGATGTGGAGTTTTTCAAACATGAGCAGGCCAACAAAACCGTGATTGAGTACTCAAATCGCTTTGCTGAGTTGGTATAGATTGATCCCTTTTCATCTAGTGGCAGTGCTGGTTGCTTTAAAGGAAAACAGAAGCGTGATGTTTCTCATGGTGGTTCTTGATAACAGAGTCACTCCATAGCACTGGTAGCACCATGAGGGGATTCTATGACTTTCTATCAATGTGGAAATCCAGGACATTCTAAGTGGGTTTGCACTGAGGCACCCAAGAAGTATTGCTCATATGGACGTTTAGGGCACCTACAAAGATTCTGCCATCACTTCTCTACTCCACGTAGTGGAAGAAGATCATCGACACCTCCAAATACTACAGGGAAATCAAATGCACCACGTGAAAAAGGGTTCCAACCATAGGCATCTGGAACAAAGCTTCTTCACATAGTGGAAGACTCTCCAGAGGTAGCTGATACAGGTCCTGCAACTGTGAGAGGTACCATTACTATAGCTTCGTCTTTAGTGATATCCTTTTTTTATACTGGTGCATATCACTCTTTTTTTTCAACTTGTCTTGTTAATCTTTTTAATCTGCCTATGGATATTTTGTCTTGTGCAATGGATATTACTACACCCCTTGGTGTAATGAGAGAGAAAGGTCTTCGTAGTCCTGCTTGTGTCTTCTCTCTATCAGATGTTGATCATTCTTGGAATTTCTTAGTTCTTGACATGAAATCCTTTGACGTAATTTTTGGGATGGATTGGATCATTTCCAATAAAGCACGGATTGATTGTTATCCTCTATGGGTCTACCTTACTACACCTAGTGGTGTGTCTCTCGTTTTTCAAGAAGAATGGGACCCAATGTCAAGAAAATCTGGACCATTTTTTCTCCAGAGTTGGGGAAATTTATATCTGTGATTTCTTTTGATATAGAGAGAGATTCATTGTGTGGTTATCTCCCTCCAATTGTTGATGTGTTTCCCGACGTTTTTCATTCAGACTTCTTTGGTTGGGCACCAATAAGAGAGGTTGAATTTACTATTGAATTAATGCCTGGTACTCAACCGATTTCCATTCCTTCTTACCAAATGGCTATAGCTGAACTAAAGGAACTGAAGTCTAAGTTAGACGATCTTCTTGAGAAAGGTTTTATATGCCCAAGTGTGTCACCTTGGGTAGCACCAGTTCTCTTTTACAAGAAGGATGATGGTTCTCTTCGCTTATGTGTTGATTATCGAAAGCTCAATCGAGTTACGATAAAGAGCAAATATCCATTACCATTAATTGATGATTTTCTTTGACCAATTAAAAGGGGAAAGGTGTTTTTCAAAAATTGATCTTCGATCTTGTTATAATCAGTTGAGGATAAAGGAATCTGACATTCATAAGACTGCTTTTCGGAGTAGGTATGGCCATTATGATTACCTTGTTATTCCCTTCGGCCTAACAAATGCTCCTGCAGTTTTCATGGTGTTGATGAACAAGGTTTTCCGTGAGTATCTTGATACATTTGTGGTTTTCTTAGTGGATGATATTCCTTTATTCTCCAAGTATGAGGAGGAACATGTGCATCATCTGAGAACAGTTCCGAGTCTTCTATGGAATCACCGACTTTATGCCAAGCTTTCAAATTGCGATTTCTAGATTCAGGAAGTTAAATTCATGGGACATTTCCTATATCCCGGGGAAAGGGAATGTTGTTGCAGATGCGTTAAGCAGAAAACATCCAACTCAGATAGTGAATGAATATTCAGAAGAGTGGATTTTGATGTCTCTTTTTTCTCAGTTGCATATTGGAGATTTGTTGAAGGGGAATGACATTTCTTTAGCCAGTGTTCAGTTGAATTCTACTCTCCATGAGTTAATTCATCAGAAACAACAACTGGATGATGAATTCCATGGCAATAGGGACTCTCTTTATGGTGAGGAGACGGACACCTTGTGGTCGTTCTCCAAAGAGGGTGTTTTGTGTTATCGAAATTGTTTCATTATACAATTATCAACAAGGAAGGATGTGATGGGGGATTTCCATAAACCCCAGTGGGAAGTGCACCCGGGAACCACAAAGATGTTTTATGATATGCAGCGGCAGTTCTGGTGGCTAGGTATGAGACGAGACATTGCTGAGTTTGTATCTCGATTCTATACATGCGAGCAGGTGAAAGCCGAGCACCAGAAACCTTCGGGTTCTTTTCAACCACTTCCAGTCCCTACATTGAAGTGGGATGAAATCTCAATAGACTATGTGGTTGGGTTCCCTCAATCCCAGAGGAAGAATAACGCAATATGGGTTGTGATCGACACACTGACCAAGTCGGCTCACTTTATACCTATTCGAGAAACAACCAAAGTTGAGGAGTTGGGAAATATCTATGTGAAAGAATATGTTCATTTTCACGAAGTTCCATATGCAATAGTCTATGATAGGTAACCTAGATTTACTTCTCGCTTTTGGAGAGTCCTTTATGTGGAACTGGGATCTCAGGTCCGTTTGAGCACGACCTACCATCCACAGTCAGATGGTCAAACAGAGAGCGCTATTCAGATCATTCATGATATGCTCCGCGCATGTGTTCTTGACATTTGTTGTAATTAGGATGATCATCTGGGGATAGTTGAGTTTTCTTATAACAACATTTATCAATCTACAATCAAAATGGCTTCTTTTGAGGCTTTGTTGTGTATCCTTGTAAATCTCCTTAATGTTGTTCAGATATTGGTGAAAGCTCTTTGGTAGGACTGAGTTTGGTCTATGAGACAACATCTAAGATCTAGTTGATTCATCACTGAATGTTGACAACACAAAGTTGGTACATGTCTTATGCTGATTGTCAAACTAAACCTTTAGAATTATCAGTTGGTGACCATGTGTTCTTGAATGTTTCACCCCAGTTAGGTCATCGACGGCTTGGGAGGCAGGGGAAGGTTTCTCCTAGTTTTGTGGGACCTTTTGAGGTTGTTGGTCTCGCGGGGAAAGTTGCTTACCGTTTATATCTACCACCACAAATGACGTCGATACATAATGTGTTCCATGTATCACAGCTGCAAAAGTACATCTATGATCCATCCCATGTTGTGAGGTGGAGTGATCTTGAGATTGAACCAAATTTATCTGTTACTGAACGACCAGTCAGGGTTGTTGATTCTGAGACTGAGGTACTTCATGGGAGAACGATACCTCTGGTCCATGTACTCTGGCAGCATGGTTCTGATTATCATGATACATGGGAAAGGGAGGCACTAATTAGAGAGTATTGGCCTCATCTTTTTGAAGTGGAGGTTTCATCATAGGTTTTCTAGGGACAGAAAGGTCTTATGGTGGGGATTTTGTAACATCCCATTGCGTTTTTAGGTACTTTTTATGTTTCTATGTACCTCTGTTTTCGAGAAATACTTGGGTTGCATTTGGGTGAACATTTAAAAAAACTAGAGGACAGTGTGTTGTGCACGTTTTGCGCACAGTTCGAAAAACCGTGCGACCAAACTGTTCCATCCTTGAAACTTGGACAGAAGCTTCTTGCACGGGCGATGCACTGTTTGTGTAACCGTGTGGCCAGGCCATGCGAGAAATGTGGCCGAGGCATTAGCTCACGCACAGTTAGCACACAGTTTTTCAAACCTTACGGCCAAACTGTGCAGTCACTTAAATTAGATCCTTAAATTGTGGATGTCGGCCGTTTTGCCTCTAAATGCTTCGTTTTTCCGCCTAAGTGGCCCTAACTCGGGATTTGACTTCTCCCGGGGTCAGAGATGGCTATCCCTTTGATCTGGAGGAAATCCAAAGGCTCTTATTGGTGAATCGAAGCATGATTCTAAAGGTATGTGATCTTTCTTCTACTTTCTGGATTGGTTTCTTAGATCTACTTAGATATACTTCTCCTCTTCGCTCGATTTCTTAGATCCACTCCTGTTATGGGTAGATCTATGTGTGTGGTACCATGTTTGAGGTGATTTGGTCTTAATCGTTCTAGGATAAGATATATAAGGTGGTTCTTGAAGAAGAGACCTGGTTTTCATGATCGTTATCGACCTTTATAGTTTTGCTAAAAAACATCGAGGTAGGTGGTTCCGTCCCGACTTTCAAAATTGATTATCATTGTACTTTCTCAATTTATTTCAATCATTTATTTAAATTAAATTGCTTATGTTTATTTCAATTAAATTGATAAAAACTCTATTCCATTGAATTGAGATATTTGACATGGTTTTGGTATGAAAAATTGGGAATCCCCAAATTCCATTGAATTGGGTGTGGTTAGGGAAAATTTGTTGATTTAAATTGTTGAATTTAAATTGTGGATTTGATGTAAATGTTTTCAATTAAATTATTTAATTCAATTTCGGATATGAATTTTTTAAATTATGGAATTGGGTTTGAATGGATTTCAAACATATGAATATGGAATAGAACGATTTGATAGAAACTCGTTGGTTGTATCTACTGAAAGAGGCATGTTTTGAATGAAACCTATTTTTGTTATAAATGGAATGAGATTGGCACTTTTGAAATGGAAGAATGGGAATGATCTTATTTTAATATTTCTTAAAATAGTTCTTCCATCATGTAAGAGCGCATGCAAGCCTTAGATAGTTATTGAGTTATTTTGATACACTCCACTCTATGACAATGTTCTAAAAAATAAATGTAGTGGGTCACATCCCCGATGTGTTGGTGACGAGTCTCCTTTGGCCAGTGTCATAAGGATGTGTGTATACAAATCTTTCTGATTTCACATAGAGAGTTCAGAATCCTATAACTGGTTAATACTATCATATCTTTTCGCAGATGACCTTGTTTCTCACCTGAATTTTGTTTTACTTAAGCCATTATTTTATAAATATTCAATCATTGTAAAGCCTTTCTTGATGAATTTTCCATCATTTGAAAATGTATAGCATGATTTGTTAAAAATATGCTTTTGAATTACCAAACCTGTTTATTCAAAAAATGGAAATCTCTTCTTTGGATAATATATCATTGGAATCTATTATGGAATATTTGGTGATATCCTACTGGGATTAGGCTCACACCCTACTTTTGCCTTCTGTGTTTGTAGACTTTCTTCTTCGAGGATCGAGAAAAGGGAAGGGACCTCTTGGGGGTGGATCCAGTTGTTGATTTCTAGACTTGGTGAGTTGTGACCTTTGGGACCTTGGGACTGTTTTCCATTTTTGGTACTTGGGTTCAGGTACTTTGGCCTTTTATTCATCTTTGTTTTCTTGTACATTACTCCTAGTAGAGTTTCTTTGGTTATGCATACTGTTATTTTTCACTCTTGCTTCCGCATTCTTTTGGAAAAATCATTCCCACTTTTATGTTGTACGATTCTAGGTTCTAGTCACCGGCCTGTGGGGATCAGGAACTCCCTTCGTGCTATGTCAGGGCCGGCTTGGTTATCGGGTTACCAGGGTACCCGGGCTGGTTCGTGATAGTCCCTTTTATAAAACACGAGAAAGGTAAATTCCATTACATCCATTGAATTAATTCCATTTAAATAAAATTCATTGGAATGTTAGTAACCATCTTACAGAAGCCATTATATAAAGACAAAACCCTTCCATTTTCCTAATAAGGGGAAATTTAAATATAAAGGATTAGTGACACGTGTAAGGCCATGTAACAACCAAATTTTTCATTTGGTCAATTATAACAAAAAATGGACCTATCAAAACTGAGGCACATTATAATAACACAATTACAATCGTCTCGATGGAAATAACATTTAAAATTAAAACTATAAGGTAATTTTTTTATAATTATAAACCACATGGCCATAATGAAAATTTTCAAATTGGCACACCTAAGGGTGTCCACATTGGGAATGTGTGATTCAAAAACCACTAAAAATATACAATTCACATATTTCAATTATCTTGGATAAATTAGATATGAAAGAACCAACAAACATTAAATTCTCAAAAAAGACTGAAATATAGCATACTATTGTCAATAAGAAATGGATAAAATTGATATAGAAAACTACATTACCACATAACATATGATCGTAGATGAATCCGTTCTCAATATCGACCTCAGATTCTAGGACTGTATTAATAGATAATAGATTCTATCTAATGACATGAAAATTTACTGAATGTGCCCGCATCAAAATTGTGAAATTGATTTTTGGATTAATTAGTTAATGAAATTTGAACGATTTTAGACTTACCTATAGCCACCCAACACCTTTGATGGTTTTGAAAATTGTTTTTAGATGAGGGAGAAGTAGGTGACTGAATCATGGGAATGATTTGTACAATGATTGGGGGAATAGCTCTTGGGTTGGCCATTGGATGTATAAGAAAATTTAAATTAGACATATGGTTTTACAGGGGGATTGTAATTTGACACCAAACACCAAATTTTCATGGTTTAGGTGCACAATTTTAAATATGTGTGAAGATAGTTCATCTTTCCACTTCCCCAAAACTCTAGTATCTCATATAACCGCGCACCTATGCCCATAAAATTCTATAAAAACCATGAAGACATGCTGGTTCCCCTATCTACAATTGCATCGGCATACGCCCTTTGTTAAAAGGTTTAGAAAAACCTTGTGGCCCCGCCACATAGTCCATTTTCAAGTAATTTGTGCTCCAAAAGATCCATGGATTACCTTGTGGCCTCCGAGACTTGGTTAAAACTCATAATTAGCGGAATTTGAGGTATTCTAAATGAAAAAATTATTATCTATACCTTCATAGAAAATAATTGTTTTTAAAACTCACACATCCACTCCCTATAAGACATAAATTTTACGATATAATTTAATCCTATTGTTATATTATGTTAATAAATAACTATAGATGATGATGAATGATTTATATAGTAAATCCTAATTGAAATCCCATAAAAAAATCATTCATTTTTTTGGATTTTGTTATTCTTATTTTTTTCATTCTTGTTTTCTTATTCAATTTTATTCTTTACATTTCACTCAAGATTTTATATTCTTAGATAATTTTTAAAAACTCACAAACATGTGACTACAACACTATGTTTTATGTGGGTTCAACATTGATGTTTCATAACTACATTACAGTTATATAAATAAGTTTTCCAACACCTCATGATGGGTGTGTTTTAGAATACTATCTTGGATTGTACATATTCTAGGGAGTAAATTATCATGATGATAATAGAATTAATATTTTTAAACAATATTATAATATTTTATAAAATATATAAATATTTTTGAATATATTTATATAGTTAAAACCAAATATAACTACTTACAGGGATGAAACTAAATCCAACAAATCGTCTTAATTTGTGAAAAAGTGTTTCGTATAATTTATTTTTGCTCCATGATTATGGAGAAAAAGTGTATTGTTAATGTATATTTTTATTATTTATGGTTTTAATTTTATCTGTTTTTAGTATCATATAATTTATATCATTATATCTGACATTATATATTATTGTGTTAGAATTTTACAGTATGTATATAATTTTATACCTAATGTATGTTTTTCTTTATATGGTTTCAACTCATTGTTAGACATGGTTTTTTTGGATATACATCATTAAAATAATTCAGTTATGTTATATTATTTTCAATGGGTGATAAGGAACATTATTTTTAAATAATTTTCAATCCATCATTGAAGGATGATTTCATATATTTTAATTAGTGTATTACATCTACATGTTTTAATCTATTCTTAATATTTTCATATGTCTTTTATGAAAAAAAATTATTATTATTTATAAGTTTCATTTTATGTAAATTATATAATGTTAATTATTTTTACATTGTCTATAAACATTTTAATTTTTATGTTTCTTGATTTTTTTAATGAAATTTAATATTTATCATTTCAATGGGGTTTTTAAATTCCATATTCGTAGGAACATATCTGAATCATTTAATAAATTAATATCATACATGTAAAATAACTCTTATATAAGTTTCAGGGACCTCTATGAACAATGTCTAATTTTACTACAAAAATATATTACACTATAATAAAAAAATTTATTTACTATTGATATTATTCTGATTTGTAATAAAATAAACTGTTGAATTCAAAACATGATAGATTATGCATAAAGATTTAATGTAAAATAGAGGTATTAGATGAATCAATATATAGGAAATATTGTCTTTCAGTTTCATATATTGGATCATATTATGATATAGGTATGAAAAATTCCCTGTTTTAACCTTGCATTATCTATGAATATTTTTTACTTGAATTATTTTTCCTCCAAATAAAGAAAATATCTGATAATTCAGCTTTTTAGAACGTAGTTTTTATCAAATTTGTGGTCTTGGTTGAAACAATTAATCAATTTGTCTAGGGGAAGGCAAGTTGGTCTCACAAAAAAACATAATATTTCATAAACATAGAATAAATATATACGAAAGGATGATTTTTTTTACTGAATATGAGAGTTCAAAACTAGAGTATCATGATTTTATATCAATTTTTTCATTTAAATGGATTTAATAATTCATACAAGCGGGGAATATATTAAAAGATTTTATTAATATACATGACATTTATGTCTAGTATTTTCATTATGGAATTAGTAAATTTAAAATGTTGAAGTTTAATTTATGCAACATTGAATAAGACTATGTGGGTAACATGGTGTTAATGGTCCCAAAAAATTTTGGATTTTGAATAAAATTATAGTGAAAATAATAGGATTTAAAAGATTTAAATCATTCGAGGATCTTGAATGTGTGAATTAAAAGCCTTTGAATAGTGAAATGATACGAATGTCAAATTTTTTGTTTTACTCAGCTGGAAAAAAATCTCTTAAATGGATAATGGATGATCAGAATTCGATAATATAATTGATATATAATAATATATATAAAAATTAATGAAATATGGTAATATATTTATTACTATTGATTCTCCATTTATATAGTAATAACATTATATTTATATCTTCCAATGATAATGTCTGGAGAATTAATGAAAAATATTGAAAAAATTGGAATTCCAATGATGATGAAATTATAGGGGAGGAAGATGAAATGAGATATTATAAATCATCCTTAAATATTATAAATGAAAAATTTAAGACTATGAGATCATTATAGACTCAATAAATGATTGATTACAATGGAAATAAGTTTTTTAATAAAATTTGACGTCTAGATATACCTACATCTTATGGTAATTTTATAACGTATAGAAGGGATTTGGAAGACTCTAAAAGAGAAGTTAAAATTCTAAAAAGCTGAATCTGTAAAAGGAATGATATTTATAAAATATGGTGAAAAGGAATATTATTTTGAATTAATTTGAACTCATGTTTTGGAAAATGTAGTAGAAGATAATACACTAAAATATGTTGAATATGTTGTTGAATATACTAAGATATTATTTGTTCCTAGAGATGTTTTATATTCACTATTATCAAAAACTTCATAATAATTATGAAGTTCATCGGACTAAAATAAAATACATTAATACATTAATAAGAATACCCCATCATCATATTTCAATGACTTATATAAATAAAATTAATATTATGTGGAAAATATATTATCCAAATGACGTTAGTTGAGGAGTAGAAAGTTGAAAAGGAAAAATACCTAGAAGTTATTTTCTTGAATAAAATTAATGTTGACCATGTAATGGATTCACAATCCCCTCATTATGTTCTCATTCAAAACATATAAAACAATGAGAAACAGAAGGTAAAAATAAGAATAGAAAATAATGGGTTTATAGAAAATATAGCTAGTTTATTAGATAATTATATAAAATTAAAGGGATTTAATAACATCCTCTAATAGAAGAACAATTATTGAGTGTCTCCAACTTATAAAAAAACTAACCCATATTAATTTTTGTCCATTACATAAGTAAAATAGTTTTGTATATTATTATAATTTCTAGATGCAAAAGTAAATACTTGATTAGATTGTGATAATACATAGAGGTTTATCTAATTTTAATGAATATAGTATGATTTATTTCTAAAAAAATTTAAAATATGAAAAAAGATACTATATAAAAAATATATCAAAAAACTATGTAGTCATTACCAGAATGAATATTTGAAGAAATAATTTATTAAATTGATAGACTACCAGGTTACTCTTCCCTGGAAAATGGATGATCAAAAGAAAAAAATTACGGTATATATTTATTGATGTTATGTAATCAATAAAATATAAAGACACATAGATAAATAATCAAAAGTTGCTAATTGTGAAATTTCATTGAATGGAATGAAATTCCTTTTTATTTCAAATTCTCTAATTTTTCATGGAAGATCCAACAGTTGATTATTTCCTCTACATGATTCATATACCACTGATGAGTGTTGTGGGATGATTATTAGACTACTGATATAAGTTTATTTTAATATTTTTAACTTTTTCCTAGTTTTTGGAATCTACTTACTTATTATTGAAAATAAAAAGGGGAGTAATTTTTATTCCTATTTATTGAGTTAGTATAAGGGGATAAAATCATATATTAATTAGAATAATTTTTATATGCTATCATTTGTTGAAATCCAAAATAGAGAGTGTGATAAACCAAATGTTAAAGGGATAGATAAAATTACTCGTATATATTCCTATGATATGAAAAACATAATTATGGAATTTATTAAATAAAATTGAGATATATGTTTTTATTTCCTTTTATTTTTTACCAGTACTTTATTATTTTACGTTTCATCATTTATTTTCTTAACATTTTCTATTTCAATATGAAAAAACATTTTAAATCTGATATGTGTATGATTTAATTTTACATAAGGGATGATTTATTTTTATTATTCTCTTTATATATGTCTTATTTTGGGGGAATGATTTTATATATTGATAATTAGTAAATCATTTAAATTAAAACCTCACATGAGGTTTCATCAATAGTTACAATGAGTTTTTTAGTTTTTATATATACTCAATAAAATATTTTCTTATTTATCTATTGGATGTAAAAAAGAAGGATATATTTGAGATCAATAATATGAATGTTTCCTTTTTAATTTAAATTCACAATAAACATTATTCTATATTTGATTTTACATTATGTTTTTTAATCATGTTCTTTAGGGACTAAATTATTGCTTCAAATTATTTTTGTATTGGGGAACTAAAAGATAGAAAATTAATTTAAAACATTATGAATATATGTTTGGAATTATTAATCAATTACGAAATGATGTAATATAAATATAGAGATACATTATAAATTTTTCTATACATACCTATTTTCATTACTATTTGTCAAAAATAATATCATAAATTTTACCCAGGAATACGAGTAATGGTTGAGGTTACAATGGCTTTATAAAATTTATGAAATCAAGCATATATTTTTGAAATATATCAATGTTTTTAATTTCAAATATTTATTATACTTCAAAATGATTTACTAAAAGCATCTATCTAAAAGGACTCATTTTAAATTATGTTATTTTTTTGTCATTGATCTTCTTTACATTATTGAGATAGATGAGATTTTATATATGGTATATCTTATATAAATTCATTGTTATTATGTGTTTCCAGAGATAGGAAAATCTTCATCTAAATAGTTATATTTTATGATTTCCTCAGCCATTAAATCTATTCATTAATATCACTGAAGATGAGCATGGGAATAGGGTTCCATGTATTAGTTTTTCTACAACGATATTCATGTTCTCCAACAAGTGTTATAAAAAAAGTTATTTAGATGATTTTATTAATGAAAAGCACGTAATCCAAGTTTTAACACATTAATCCATCTCTTACATTTATATTAAATTAATAATTTTTCCTTTTGATGGAACTATTTGAAATATAATATCCATTAAAAGAGTATTTGGATTTACATCCAATACTCTATGTTTTATTTCATTTCAATTGTTGATTTCATTTCTGAGTTTTATTTATTACTTTGTGATGTTGTTAAAATTTAGAGAGGATATTTTTCCCACTATACATGTACATTGAATTAATATTAAATTTTAAGAATTGTATCACATGTATTGATTTCCACCAAAACAATATCCAAATACCATTACATTTAAAAAATTATGAACTCATGATATCTATCATAGAACTAAATATGTTTCCATTATCTATCTATAAAAAAATATAGTTACTTTATTTGACCACATACTTTACATGAACATATTCACTATATCTTTCATAACTCATACCAACATCAACCCCAACCATGATGACTCGTGTATCTCTATATAGTAAAGGGGTAACCTAATATGCCACCCAAGCAGGGACTAAAATGGTTTGATTCTAATTGTAGAGTGCTAGTTGTTTATATGAAAAAATCATAAAGGGAATATCTTCCAATTTTCTCTATCCTAAATCCAACTTGAAAGCCCTATCCATATTCAAGATATAATTAATTGTTTTCTAAGTTTATCTATTACCATAACGGTTGAAGAGTGTTCATCGTTTCATACATGAAATTAATTTCTACTATTTTTCCCTCACCAAATGATATAAGAATATTGAATATTGGCTAGAAATGTTATTTGTTGTTATACCATTCATAAAAAAGATATTCTCTATGTATAATCTTTTAAAAACTCTCCACTAAACTCTAGTTCATTATAATTATAATGTGTGTAAGTGGGGATAATATAATGATGATCACCCATATTATATTGTGAAAACTCATTGATCAAGGAATCCCCAGAAAAAATACATTTAAATTTCATCATTATTTCACCCTCTAGATGAAATTTTTTATTGAAAACCTACTCGGACAAAGTTCTAGGCTTTAAGATATTGATAAATTAATCATGATGATTAAACTATAAAATTACCTTCTTTATTGTTTCACCAAAAACCGATTGATATGGTCTTTTTATATAAAAATCACTCGAGAATGCATCACTAAGGGTGAATTATGGAACTCCATAAACACCTACTCATTTAGCATGACTTAAAATATCCACATTTTTCAGAGGAGGAGGATATATCCCCCTTTATAATTCCATATACCTTATCTCATGGATATATCTAATCACAAAAATCCATTGAATTTATTTCACCAATATGGGATTCTATCACAAAATAATGACATTGGGGTCTATTTACATCAGTGGATGTTAAGTCACATCACCCTCATCTAATAAGGATAGTTTCGTTGAAGACAATTACTCATACACCACAACCAAAAAATAGGAATGGGTCTTCCAACTGAGGTAATCGACCAGCTAATTTCACTTTTATAGAGTACTAGTAATATTAATTTCAGAATACTAATTTTTATCCCCATAATTACTTTTAATCATGTTAAAATCACTCTAGGACGATTTTAACCTAAGACACTTATCAACTATTTAGACTATGCACCTGTTTTCAAGAAGGTAGTGCCTTTATGTATTCAATGTAGACACTACCTATGATTTCTTTGAAACATGGGTTGGGTAATACTAATTGTGGTGTCTCAAATATATTTAACTATAATAAACTACCACAATTATCTACATCAACACACAACCATGTCTAGCTCTAAAATATTTGTATAACACCACATACCTGACTCCCCCCTAAGACAAATTTTAGAAATGGTCACTCATAAAACTTTTAATTAGCTCTTAGATATCATTGCAACATCCCTTAAAGAAATTAATGGAATACCACTTCATGTAATGGTATTAATGGTGTAAATAATTTTTTTAAAATTCTATTAAATATTATATATTACCCCAAAAACCTAATAGCTCTTAACACCACATGCATTCTCTGGTGTTTTTTCAAATTTATCACTACATCACTCCTCACTGAGGCCAAAAATACTCAAAATATAGAGGTGAAATTCTATATGATGTTGATATATGGTATATTGAATTGAAATTTTTAGAGCATACATTATATTTATTAACCTTGATGTATGACCAGAATAATTATCTTTATCAGTACATTCAAATCCTTTCATGATAAAAAGATAAGGATGGTGAAAATGAAGATATTAATGGAATTTTCTATGAAATGTAATAAAAGCATTTAGATAACGCCTATAAACATAGCCTGATCACTCATCCCATTTATGGGAATCACTAGAAAATCATAGTGTTCATAACAACATGAATTTAGATTCATTAAAATATCCACCTTTCAAACATGAAGAATGTGATTTTTAGGCATGAATTAAATAATTAAAAACTACTTCATAGGCATCATCTAGAGTAATTAGTTATCACTCCAAGAAAAAGGGTACATGTTTTTTACATTAACATTATTATGGTTGTTATTTTCTATAGAATGAACCATTCTACTATTCACCATGTTGGTGAAATTCAATAGAGCTGCATACCAAGTCATAAGAAATAGTTCTCTAATAATTCATGAAACTGCACCATCAACACTATGAACTCAACTAGTCCCATTAAAAAAATATTCTAGAGATATAATATAGGTTATATGGTGTATATCAATACATACATTTACCACTGGATTAGAGGGAAAACCTTTATAATCCTCTAAAAAATAATTCATATACTCATACTCTAAAATAAGAAGACGATCAACCAAGGAATAGACTATTAAATAGAGAAACACTCAAATTGGTTGTTGATAAGTCATAACATCCCATGAACACACATAGAGATACCCTATTATATGTTCTTGTTTCCCATGACATAGAGTTTTGATATATCATCTTGGAAGCATATTACTCTCCAATGGATGTATTATAACATGGAATATACTATATAGTGTTAATTAATACCAATGTTGACATCATAAATGGATTTTCATAATAGCTATAAGGTATCAAAATAATTATCTCCCCTAAGAGAATGCTCAGATTTTTATATGATGTGGGTGTGTATGTTATCCTTTCAAATAAAATTCTCTAGACTTATTAGTTGAGGTAGGGAATACAACAACATATATATATCATAGTCATTGGATAAATAATTAATGTATTGTTTTTTACAGTGGATTCTAATAGTAGATGATTCAATTGATGGTAGCAAAAAAAACCACATTCCATGTTAGACAACTCTTTGTCATAACCACCCATCACCAATATTTTAACACGTACCTAACTATTATATATCCAATCCATCCTCATATTTAAGGAATGAGGTAATGGTTGGAGTGGATCCCAAGATTATATCAGGAATGTCCCATATCAAACTACTACCTCTAATATGGAGGACAATAAACTATCTGATATCCCCCTATTTTAAATGTGGTTGTATTATTATGCTCCATATTGGCTCCTCTTATATAGTAATGGAAATAAAATCTTATGGTTTACTAGAACATATGTGTGACTATTGTTCTTATAATCTTTTAGTCAACGGTTACACATTCATGTGTCTTTATTTCCCAAACCCTTACTCTTGATGCCAAATATTCATAGATAAGTAAACTTTTTTTGGATGAGTTCTACCCTTAGTTGCTCCAATGTTTCTCTCAGTATAAATGATCTCAATCCCCAATGGATACTCTCAAATCCTTTTACTGGTTTAAATAATAATCAGAAAAAACCCCTTTTTATGTATCTATAGAGGACACTCTCAAAAATCCATGATCAGAATAAT
The DNA here is from genome assembly GCA_963277665.1 of Viscum album. Taxonomy (NCBI): domain Eukaryota; kingdom Viridiplantae; phylum Streptophyta; class Magnoliopsida; order Santalales; family Viscaceae; genus Viscum; species Viscum album. The sequence goes on along the minus strand of OY728125.1, from coordinate 1,462,550,287 downwards.
CAATCATGAATTATTTGAATTAAAACCTCATATGATTAATTAATTTTGATTTTCTCTAAGAAAAATACTTTCTATAAAATTTATAATTTTCCATCAATGTTGATGTCGATAAATATTTTTGTTCTCATGTAGTACAAGTGAAGTAAAACATGGATGAATTATGTTCAAGTAAGAATGAACTTATCATGGTTCTTGAATATTTGGTTCCACAAGAGAATAACATCCCCCAAGAGAAGGATTTATTATATACAATCAATTTAATAAATTGATATACCAATAAAGAAGAATAATCAATTAGTTTTATTGATTTATTGATGGAAGAACGTGCCGCAAAATCTAGGTGGTCTCTATAATTGGAACTCACGAAACTGACACAACCAATGAACAAGATCATTAATTCCCATTAGAATAATCAGATTCACAATAGTTGGAGGGATACTAACGTACAGTAAAGAGACTAATAAAATTATTTCATGATTGGAAAAGGTACCTCTCCATATATGTTTTTTGGAAGAACCTAGTGATATGGTTCTCGATAACACATACATCATTCAGCTAGTCAATTATATGATTTCCAATCGTTAACACAAAAACATCATGTCATTACCTTGGGGTCCATTCTTCCTCTCTACGTGGAGATGGAATAAAATTTAACAGGATGTACCATAGTACTCAATTTTTATAAAGATAGTTGGCTCAAGAAGTTCATGGGACTCAATTACCCATTACTATATATTTTATGTACCATTAAATTTATCCTTATAACTGGTTCCCCTGTGTGTTGAGATAATATACAAGTTATGAAAGAACAAGTTATTCATTGTGGGGGAGCATTAGCTAATACACCACTTCTATGTTCCCTATCATGAAGGATGAAAATATTCCACTTATCTATATTTCTATAAATTTCAAATGTAGTCCTCATTGTAAACAAATAAAAAAACTAAAAACCTATGATAAAATTCAATCTATTACCACAATAACTCAACTCAAACCACTAGAAAACCTATTGTGTAATGTAATGTCATGTGTAATACCCTATTCCTACCTACAATTGGTAGGGGCTACTTAAATGAATCAATTTGGAATATCACACATAATGAGGGTCATTTTCTTAAAATACTATTATACCCCACACATATTTTCCAAATATATGATACTGTAGTCTAAAAAAATAAATGTAACTAAAATATATAATTCATTCAATAAGTGAAATGCTATGTAAAAATATTAATTGTACATAAAAAATAATAAAAAGGGAAAATATACATCCTGAAATCCGTTATTGAGAAAAATAAACTTCTAATATTAATCAGTACCACCAATAATCAGTCTCAATGCACAAATGATGAATACTAATACTATAAGCCAATACAACTACGATCCACCAATAATATTTCACATATTATAACACTAAACCATCCACTCTTTTAATAAAACAATGCACGTGGGGGTGAACATTTCCTTGAAAGGGTTAGTATATACATACCTTTTTGCAAACCCTGGAATCCCTAATGGAATAATAGATAAATAGTCAACTAAATCATATGGTAAAGAAACAAATGATCTCATATATTAAATAAAAAGATATAATTTAAAGTTGAAATGAAAAGGCCTTGGATAAACCATTATAATTAATATCATTACATTACCTGGACAAGTAATCCAACATAAGAGTTTGATCTTTGCAAATTATGAAACCCTTTTCACCTCCCTATAATAATAGAATTGTATTTGTGCCTTGTTGAGTAGCACATAGCCGATGATGGAGAACCTAATTACAACAATAGAGGATCGACACCCTAATTAGTGCATAATATCTTTGGGTGTAAAATGATCTATGAGTAATATGAGGGGATATCCCCTCATTAGAATTACACAAAAGAAAAAGGAGTATCAAAACTTCTGAATTCTCTAATTGTCATGCTCTATATATCCCCATCATAATACCTATGTATTTAAATCATAAAACCACATACCTATGAACCTGAATAGACTTAGATGACTGAATTTTTTTCTCCTCTGTGATTTGTGTAAAAAAACCCAAGATAGGTTACCCATTAACATTAAACTCATATTTGATGAAAAATGATAAAAAACATCAACTTAGAAAGAAATATTGGATACATATTGGCCTTTCTACATGATGGCAGTGGAATAATGAAAACAAATTGTCCAATTTCATTTGACGTCCATAGAGGCAGATTGGATCAGATTATCCACACACACAAAATATGTTTTTGGGTGGATTTGGGTGAACCTGACCAGACATGTATTTCAATCATTATTTCAAGGCTATCTATAAAATATAGGACGATCACCTGGAACCATATTCCTAGGGTCAACCAGTTAGGAAAAAAACTCATGAATAAGGGATCATGACTTCCCATAACCCTAAAATTTGGTTAGGTCATCTTATATCATGGCTGATAGGGGATACCCCTAGCCGTATCCTTGACTTGGGGGACTACTGGACAAAAAACTCACATAGAAAAAATGGTTTTGTAGGAGAAAAAATTTGACAATGCTTATGAAACACTATGTCTTCCACTATCTTTGGCCCTCATGTATTCGACCATGTTTCCCTACTACAAGGGTATTGCCTGTTAGACTTCAGAAATACCATCACTAACCATCTTTATGGTGATATCTGTGACTAAAGTTAATGATATTTTAATCATTTTCCATACCACACCACTGTGGGCCTTTCTCCCTTATCGTCTACCTAGTTCTAATATTGTCTCCCTTGAAATTAAGACCACCAAAATATATGTCCTATGAAAAAAATGCCGAGAAATAATCCAAGATCACATATAATAAATCACCATCATGAACACCAACCTAAGTAATGAAGAAAGATTACCAATCTCTATCTTTTATACTATTATTGAATAACAGATGGGGGAAATAAGGAAAATGATCAAAATTTAAAAAATAGTGTTCCTAAATTCATCTATGGTGTTTAATAGAGTTAATCTATTAGGATTCTCATGTAATGAGTCAATAATTCTTAATAATGGTCCAATCCATTGGCTTCATCATTACATTTTGTGGATCACATCCTTGTAATGTATTATGTGTGGTCTCGATAAAGATTTTATTTATTTCATCCACATCCCCAAAATATTCTCATCATGCTAATATACCTCTCATTAATTGTTTTATGTGAATAATAAAACAGAGGGAGAGAGTGATTAATTATATTCTAACTATGTGATTTTCTTAATGTTTTATTTATATAAATATCAATTAAATAATTAAAATAATAATTAATTTAATTAGTGAACCCCTTGTAGTTCTATGACCCCAAGACCCCAAAGATAATAACGATTATACCCTTAGGGTATAACCCTTGTTGAAGACCCAACTGATGTCTATGTTTTCATATTCAATATTTTATTTAATGGATTAGTATTATTCCAAATAATGTGGCTGAGAAATAAAATTAGTAAATTTTTTTTAATAATTTTTTTATGCCCTAGGACACAAAGACTGAAGTAAATTCAAGATAAAAAATTAATAAAATATTATTGGAAATATTAAGCTCTTAAAAATGAAACAAGATCGCTATACGCATATAAATTTTGTTAATTTACACTATTTTTATCCATATAATCTAACGTAATTCCCCATGGATACTCCTTAAAATCACATTTATTCAACTTAGTACTCATAAATACTTTCTTTATATCAATTTTAAGAACATAATATATCTTTTATGATATAATGGAAAGAATGTTTTTTTGTGTTTGAATCTAGATAAATGCGAAAAAATTCATGAAATTAATTAATTCAATTTTAAAACTCACTTTTTATTCCATTCAAACTCAACCATTTCATGTATATTTCATCTAAAAACCCATATTATTCGACTGAATATTTTTTATTCTAATGTAAAAGATCCCATGTTTAATAATTTTCATACTAATTTTATTATTAATTCATTGATTCTAATCATTCTATTTTCTTAATAAAATGTCAACAATTTAGGGTTTAACCACTGAATATAGATTTATCATACTATATATTAGAATTTTTCTTATTATTTTTACACTATTATTCTAATATCTATTTAAATTCCCAATATTGATGTTCTTTCATAGACTTTTATTTTTTTTATTTTTGTTCAAAAAATGATAGCCTAATCACATGAATAAGATGAATATATATCATCATCATTCATGTATATATTTTTTATTCAAAATGAGAGGATTGATTAGTATTAATAAAATCAACCTCATGATTATCAACATTCTCTATATTGACATCTTCCAAATTGTATAATACTATCACATAATCATATGAATCAATCTTCTTGGCTTTTTGATTCTTGAATATTTATTATCTATTATTTGGTGTGTAGATAATAAATTTAAAATCCACATCAGTATCATCAAATTTTCCACCACATCTACCTTAAAAGTCAATTAGTTATGGATCCCGAACACACTAATGTGTTATATGTTTCTGTTTATGTTTAAGTAAATTTAATATGATGTCATATCTAAACTTTTCCTCAATAAGAACAACTTTTTTGTTATATAAATTTTTCAAATAGAATGTAATAAAAAATTATTTAAGGATTTATTAATTTAGAGAATATTTATAGCCATATCAATAAAGAGTATGTTTTTCCATTATAATAATTCATTTAGTGAAAAATTATAAGGTGGAGTTAAAAAAATTAAATATTTCCTATTTATCATGATATTATAAAAACACACTTCTGTAAGTCAATATCAATATATTAAACTAGAATCAAGTTTTCTTCGGAAAAAAACCTAAAAATTTTAATCTTTTATGAAGAATTTTATTTCTTATTAATAAACATAATTTATTTAATTATCATAAATACATAATGGAATGTTCGGAAATGTGCAAATGAAGTTATTGTATTTTTTATTATTGTTCTGCACACAATCCAGTTAACTAACACGAATTTTCTTCTTGTTTCAATCTCATCTATACTATAGTTTTAATTTTCCATGTACCCCTTCAACATTTTTTTGAAAATATTGACAGTGAAATATTAAATATTTGAAAATTTTCATAGAACATATTCTAAAATAATATTTTTATTCTTTTTTGGACTAGATGACCGTGTATTGTATTCCATAAGTTGTTTTTATGTTTTTTACCTCTATAACTACCATCTATGGAATCTATAACTTAGGAAAAGTTTCCATTGTTTCTTGATTCTCTTGATATTATTTTCGCATCTTCTATAATCATAAAAATAATACCATTTTTTGCATATATCAACTTATTTCTATGGTAAAAATAATTGGTCACATTCAATTAATTATCCTTTATCTAATGAAAAGAAAACCATATTATAGTTAAATTTATTCTCCATAAAATTCTATTTCAATAACTATCATATCCTACAATATTTCGTTTCTAGTGTTATAATATCAACCATCATATATTTTCAATTTTCATCATGTTATTTATATCAAATTTTATGTAGGAATAGAAACAATTATCCAAATTATAGTATATCTTAATTTCACATTACATAGATGTAACATAAATCAAATTTTTATGTTATATGAATAAATTATATGTATTTTTTTTTTCAAATATCTGATAAAGATTTAATTGAGTTCTAAGCACTGTAAAATATACACAAGATCTATTTAATTCATAATCACGTCATCTAAAAGGTTCAATAATATTCTATAAATTATTCTTCACCTAAATATTTTCCTCAACTTATTATTATTGATGACTTTTTCTTTGTTATTTTAATATCTCTCTTAAATTATAATTCCTTATTTTTCCTGGTAGAAATGTATAACAATATAAATTGTAATCTTAATAACCAATGAATCTAAAACCATAGTTGTATCTCAATCATTTTAATTGATATAAATTAATCAATTCAAAGTGTTTTTTTGATCCATAATTTATTATCTCTAGTGAGTAGAATTCAGGAAAAAAAATTTGTGGAACTAATCAATTTATATTTTAGTCTACTTTGAATAGATTTCTCTTAATTTATATAAATATGCATATGAGTTAGGTTTCAACTATTTATGATATCTCACATGACTCGGAAGTATATATGTAACTAGAGTATCTTAAAAAAAATTAGATTCTATTGCGTTGTTTCATTAGTATAGTTCCGTGATTAATTTTATACATTATGTGAAACAATATTTGTTGTATTTTTTGTTTGGAAACAGTATCTAATAATCTATAATATATTTTTTCCTCGTATTTCCAGGTCCATTCACTATATCTTGTAATATATTTATCATATTTACTTTTTATATTAAGACATTTCTTCTTCAAATCAGTAATTATTTTATTTTTAATGACAACCTAATTATTTTTTCGAATGATAGTGGAGTCTATATCCTTAACTATCATCCTTTTTTGAATACTCTAAACATCCAATAACTCATATTCATTAAATGGTCATTCATTTTAAATCTAGATCATTTTTTTTAGAAATTTTATCATGGAGTTATTAATTTTAATCCCCTCAACATCCAATTTATGATAATAATATTTTTATCTCAGTTGTCATAAATAAATTCTTATTCAATTCTTTATCATCATTAGAAAACTCACTAGAACTATTTTTGTTATCTACTATGGATAAACACTCATCATCATTTTAGTCGATAAAGACTATTAGCGAATTTTAATATAAGATTCAAAAACACTAAAAAATTATACACTATCATATATACTTTCTAGAAAATATATAAAGTACCTTCTTCATTGAAATAAAGGGTTTCTTACTTTTTTACTGAAATTGATTTCACTTGATGGAATACCATTTCTTAAAGAATCACTTAGTTTCTCTTTTATCTTAATTTTAATTTTTGAATCTCAAAGATAACATTGTGGGAAGGTTAATTTTTTTCTATAATTTAAACATTTAAATGGAGTTTTACATCAGTATATACATTTCCCCTATTTGAATTTTTGCATCATCATGAAGAGGGTCATATCAAATACAACTCTATTTTATTTTTCACCAACACCAACATTCACATATTCAATTTTAAATTTTGTAAAATCATTAAATTTTACTTAGTTATACATCATTACATTTTATTTAAGTGTTGTTCATCTTATCATCTCAAATGAATTTAAATTATTATGGAACTATTAATAATGTATCCATCGATATCATTATCATCAAGTGCTAAAATAACAACATTAATAAATTTTGGAAAAATTGTTATTATATTTTTGAAATTAGTGGCATTATCAAGCGTTTCAATATATTATATAGTTATAATGAAATATATATTATCTATAGTATTGAAATTATCATCTGGTCAAAATTTTAATCTTCATATATCACTAATTTAACATTTAAAAAACTGTAACTTTCATATACTTACCTTTTAATATAATTTATTGCTATTGTGTTGTTCTGTATTGATATTTTTATAATTCTTACATCATATCTATTTACCTATCTCACTAATTGATAATGAAGAAAAAAATAATTCCCTTGTATCCCATTAGTAATAATATTTCTTTTATCATGTATGTACCTTGCAATAGTGTTACATGGAACTATTAATCCTTGATGGGAATACTTTTTCATATGATGTCCATGAGAGAGAAAATAGGGTACCATTAAAACCACTGATATTTGAGATACAATTCCATAAAATGTTGGATTTTCAATTTTACTCATTGTGGTGTAATGATAAATAAAAATTTCAATTGGGTTCATTGACTGAAAATAATATATCTGATAATAATTTATAGTACCACACAACTGCATAACAATACTGAGTTGTCGGGTGGCGGTATTAATTATTTATAAATTTAAACATATAATCATAAATTTTCCCTTTCTCATTCAGTAGAAGTATCTCTGCTCATTTGTCCAAAAATGATAAAATACTAAATTTGGTAACATTTTTTCAATCTACTATGGATGACTATTTCATAGTTTCTAGTTTTCATTTTCCCCACTACACCTTTTTTATTTTCAATATGAATCTACAATACTTTTTTAACTAACTCACTATAGATAATTTAACAATTGTTTTTAAACAACACCCATCTTATAATAAAAATAAAAAATAGAATAAATATGTATGACTAAACATTAACTAAATTGAATAAAATAAATGTAATGAATGATTACCATATTCATCCACCTCTCTATAAGCATAATCCCCCTGGGTAATATTATTCTTTTTAGGGTCCTATAAGGATTATCATAACCATATATCTTAATTTTTATTTATAAACTACCTCAAAAATCATTTCATACCCTTAAATATTGTTATTAAAAATAAAAAATTACATAATTTAAATATGGGAACATCGAATTATACAAACATCGCAATATTAATTTTCGAAATTGGTTCATTTTTGTTAATTAGTTATCCTAATTAACCCTATAATATTATTTTTAAATAAAAAAATTAAATCAAATTTAAACCTCTTTCAATATTTATCAAGTCTATTATTATTTTAATCTTTCAAATTTACAGGCATCTTCTTTCGTTTGAACAAAATAAAAAAAAAACTCTATTCCATACAAGCATTCCCATAAGAAATCGTACACATGTGATGTGATGCTTTATATCATGATGCAACCATATTAATTAAAATCTAAAAAAATTCATTATGCATGATTACAATCTTAATTCATCAAGATATTTTATGATTAATCACTGAGAAATAGTAAATAATCATATAATTTAAGCATTATGTTTCACTTAAAAATAGTTTTAAAATATTACAAGATGATAATATAACAGTACCAAGAATATGAAAGCATTAGGATAATATTTTATAGTATCAGTCTCATTATTATAGTATAATATTGTTCACTTTAATAGAATCAAGAACCACTTAATTATTTTTATATTGGTTCATTATAATCACACGTATTAGAAGATTACACTTCTGTTATTCCATGTTAATCTTCCATTAGATTAGGTTAATTGTATGTGGCCTTTATTACCTCTTAGATACTAATATATATTGTCATGGTTTCTTATATTGAGTGTTTTTATTCCCCTTATACACATTTATATGAATTAGTAACTTTTTTGTAGCATCTAAAATCACTGATGTATTTTATGAAACAATTTATTAATCTAATGTGATAGTATCTTAATAAAAATGGTCTTTAGAAAGTTTCAATTATTATTAAGACTCTCAAACAAAAGAAATAATTTTCTTACACGAATCAATGTTAACCATATGCATTGTAAATTTATTCGTATGAAGAAACATATTACTATGAAACAAGATCATGACACCCTTACAGAAAATATATTTATTCTTTTTTAAAAAATATATTTTATAATTTTGAAAAACATCAAATTAAATATAATAAAACTTTACCCCAGGTTTCTGCACTCCACTAAAAACAAATTCAAAACACATTTCAGATAATATTATCCATATAAAATGAATTGAAAATAAATATCATGAACTGAACCACTGGGGTCCGACCTATGAATACCCCCATCCAGCGTTCAATAGGCCAGGGGCCGGTGACGAACACTGAGTTAGCATATCTAACAAATGGGATGATTTTTCCTAACATACATGTACACATGCATTAAAATCAAATACACATAATGATAAACCATAAAACAACTTAAAAATGCATGCATAGAACAAAGATCCCACTATCATTGTACAATACGATGTAAAGGTATGTTAAAATGTTTAAATATAATCCCACCAAAAAGATTCGATAACACAAGTCAAACTAAAACTGCAATGATTCCATCCTATTATAAGGTAAGTAAAAAATGTTTTCTCCTAGTAGAAACATCAGTCTTCTAATGTCTATTTATGCTCCACCCACTCTTTATCCTCCTATGACACCTTAAACGGGCTGTTGTATGCAGAAGAAATGACATGTGCATACATAGCCTATACATGGGTGGGTATAACACTTCTCAGTAGGGAACCTAGAAAAAACTAAATTGAAATCACCCAGTGTAGTCAGATCTATGAAACATATAATAATCAATGTATGAAAGCATCAAATGAAATCCTATATAAAATCTGGAGAGACTCAACGCCATCAGGAAATCATAACCAATTCCAACCTGAATATTCTTTTCGAATGAATGGTCATTCTAGGAGAACTCACTCAATGAGCTATGATACCATTAGAGACACTGAATTAAATGGTCTAGCTCATTTGGGACCAACCCAAAGAGAACACACTAGTCTAAAGTGAATATGACACACAGACCGAGGCACACACCCATAACTGCTTAGGGACCCCATGAACCCAATCTAGATCAACCTGCTACGTAGGGGATCATATGTTAATGGTTCCAAATTCCCAGAAAATATATTCTCCTAGTTGGACGATAAACACATTTCTATGGGAGGTCATGATGATTTCAAATACACTAAATTGTGATCCAAGGTGATATATGATCACACTCCAATCTCATACATGGGAACCACAACTCTATCTGAGAATCTACCACTATAGGGGATCACAATTCAGTGATATGGATGTAGGGTTGCAGTGTACCATCATGGGAAAGGACCAAGAGAACACATTCAACAAATACTAGCTCAAAATAAGAAAACTAAGAGCCTAAAACACACTTTAAAGGGGTATGTATAATGTCCCATGGGGTACATAACATGCCGAGTTCTCCCATGTACTGCTCTTGTGGAAGATCCTCACACAACATGGAGTACACATATACATGAAATTTTAAAGGATTTATATAGACTATAAGGACACATGGTATAATACCATTATGGCATGTCCATATTTATGTAACAACATTGTTCCCATGCATGAGTCACTGTAGGATAAGAAGTGTCCAAATGGGAGTACTCAACGTTTCCTTGACCATGTAATCCAACCCATGTCCATGTACATACAATGGACGATCCATGTCATACAAGAAGGGTCACACACCCAATGACAACTATCCAACATCATTTGATAATCATCTACATCATGGAACCCTAAATACCATAGAAGGGGCCCCACAGACTGTGTAATACCTTATTACATGACATGTGTTAAAATATTTTATTAAACCTCAATTCTTCAGTTGCACACCTCCTCAGCCACTACTGCCTTCTTTTTAGAGAATTTTCTAACTTGAAAACTAGAGATCGTAGGTAATCTAGGCATTTCCATAAAATAAAAATGAATTTGTATACTTGATCTTCTCATTAATCAGATGAAATGTAGTTATTTTTTCACAATGAATAATTATTAAGTTCATGATTTCAGGAATCGTTCATCATTTGATTCTCTACCAAAACCACGATCACACCTTCGTCACATCATACCCATCCATGATCAGATATATCTGATCATTATTCCAACAAATGGGTATGTATTGATTGATTTATCCAGATTATTTAAACCTTAGGCTAATAATGAACACCCATGGTGAAACATGTAATTGGGTGAGAAAATAAAATTCAATCTATGGGAATGAATCACTATCCATTTTCGTGTCGATAATAGTTTGACTCCATTAGAATATTAAATTAATCATTCAAAAAGGCTAATCCAAATAACTTCTCATGAAAAAATTTCTATGAAAATGATTCCCATCCTACAATACACATGATCTTTGAATCAAACTATTCATATATTTACTAATTTTATCCATTGAAATTATTAAATAGAAAAATAAAATAAATATCAGAAACCCTACCTAGACTTAGATCGCTCACTCCTAATAAACAAATCAATGTTCCGTTCTTTGGCGAGATCCTTCAAAATCGATGGGTGTTGATCATCTATCCTCGATCATTTTTAATTCATAAAAAATTATTTATAGAGATCCCTCATTTATTATAATCTATAAGTTATAGGGTTATGCAACAAACCCTAAAATTATTACATATAGATACATTTAATAAAAACAATTCACTCCATCAACACAAATGCATTAAATTAAATTTATTTAATAATTTTATTCATTATTTTCATGTGAAAATATTCTAAAAAATCCCTGTGATAACCAATGTTAGGTCGTTCCTGTGATAAACCCATAATTTCAAACTCAATAGTTTCGTCATATTTCTATTCTGTGATCCCATTTAAGAGTTATTCATGTTTTTCTAGAAAACCACAAACACGTACAATTTAATATTTAAATATTTTTCAATGATTTATTCCGGGAACAATGACCCTCGAAATATTAAAACATCTCATCAAATGGATGACGTTACTAAGCATGAATATGAGCCTCCCTGTCCCTTGTTATCTCTTATTGATTCCCATACCACCAACCTACAAGCACTAATAGAATCAATCTCCCACTAAGTATCCTCACCTTCTAATCCGCTATTTACCCTAGTATCCCTCCAAAGGTCCCTCTATTCTCAATGTCTATCACTCCCCAGTTGTTAATATGAAATTATACATTCATGTAACTCGTCAACTATAAAATATGGATGAAATATCATGCTTGGTTTCATTGATGAAGTAATGCTTAACCACTTCCTCATTATCTTGAAAAGGTGGATGACAAATCACCTGGATTTATGAGACGTTCCCAGGGTACCACCGAGTGGTAATAAATGCCAAAGTCATCAGGAATCAATGGGGAATTATTTTTCAATAAGGTAAAATCAACCAACCAAACAATCCATTATCTACAAACTACATGATAAAAGTAAGTAAGCAACCCAACCCATTCATTACCAAAAGAAACCCAAAGAATTCCATAATAGTTCCAAAATGCCAACAAAACCAAAAAAAATATAAGAGTACCACGCGGAAGATTACAAAATAAGATGCCAAAGAATTTGGACACCATTCATAGCTCCACAACAAGATCCATTCTCCAAGTACCACAACATCACCATAGCATCATGTCAAACTGCTAGAAAATTAGATGTTTACCCTTACTATTGTCTAGAAAAATGGCATCAGCCAGAGTACCAAAGTGTCATTGCATGGAATGAGTACAAATACTCATTATGTTTTCCCCAAATGACATCCCTAAACACTCCACTAGGATAAAACTATTATCACAATTATTTGAAATAGATTATATAAAACAAAACATAGTTCAAAAGTTTATGATAAGCCAAACACACCCTTACCAAGCCACCATTCCCAAACGATGCAAACCAAAGCAAATCCAAACAACCATTATATGTTCCATTGTACCAGCACATGTTATCACAAAATTTTATACATTTTATAACCACAAAAAAGGAAACCAAAATGGTGGATCTTTTGTTAAACCCATTTATTTCTTCTCCAACTTGTGGTGCTTCCCAACCACTATCAATAATGGTGGACCATCCATCCACTATCAATCAACATTTATAGTGAGAATTCCATCCCACATAATAACAATCCAAAAAATCAAGAAAAAATAATGTACCAATAATTATAAAGCACCAAGTCCACAAAATAATCACACAACCATTTCCAACACATGAAAATTAAATTCAATAACTAATCTATTTATGGATGACACCCTTCTAGAATTTTCCATGTCAAAGCACATTCCAATAAAACAACATTTTTGTTGAATCCATTTTCACAAACCATTATTAAAAACCAAACTGAGCAATAATTTTTAAAATCGTCATTTTGAAATCACACAACAAAACCAGTCTTTCAACAATATCCCATTTCACCAAAAAATCCGCTATCTTTACCTCATGGGTTTCATTCATGATTATCACATCATATTCAAAATTAATATCAAGAAAAATAAATTAATTTCAAACAATGTCGATAGATCTAAAAAATTAGAGTTGAGAGATAAGGAACATACCATTAGGGTTCTAGTGAAATCGACCCACAAGAAACCACAACACCAATCTTGAAAAATTCTCCTCCGAAAACACACTAGATATCATTCCATATCATCAAAAATCCATAATATAATCACATAAGAAAATAAAAACCCTATGTATATATGAAACAAATTACGATATTGAAGACCAAGAAAGGGAAGAGTGAATATCATGAGGAAACCACACAGAAACCAATAGAGAAGACTTACCGGAGACAAACCATCTTCCAACCACCATGAAACTCCATTGATTTGATTCCAAATTGGGTGGGAGAGCCCCTATAAACGTTGAAAACATGGAATCCTACATGAGGTTCATATGGAAGCAGAAATGGAGGATTTAAGTATAATCCTAACTAACCCCATTAAAAAATCTTTTTCAAAGGGCTCCACAGTTACTTTGAACAGTAATTAAAACCATCATCTAACCATGAATATGATACTAACTCGAAGGCCTCTCACACGACCTCCTTTCATGGTAAGAAAACCCATTCCAAAACCATTCAAAACCCCACTACCTCGAGTTTCATGGTTACCTAGGAATTATACATAGTTTCCCCAAACCATGCTCAAACTATGTAGCCCAAAACTGGCGTTCAAAACAATCCAAAAACATTCCAAAATCTACCACACTTTTCCAAACACATACCAATCACATTAAACACATAATAAGGAATTAAAAAGAAACATACCTCCAACTGAGGTTGCAACAATAGAGGTTGAGCTAAGTAGTACAACACTACACAAACTCAACAGTGTATATAGAAATAGATGAAGAACTTCATATATAACATTCCACCTCATCCAAATAATCATAATTCCCAAAGAGGTGATACCTAGTTTGGCACATGGTATCCTTCCATGAACACCAAAGTCATCCCTCACCTATTATCACGAGAATTATAAGGGATCTTTGCAGTCTTCATCCACTCCAGGATGATCCACTACATCTTTATTGTAGCTCGCACTAACTCTGGGATTGTGATTTCTAACTCTCTTGGTTAAGTATATCAATGTGACGGAATGTTGAATCACCCATACAATGCCTCGAATGGTTCCAAATAAAATGTATAATGGTAGTTGTTTTTTATGGAGACACAACCAGTGGTTGGTGATCTTCCCAACTACAGCCAAATACTAATATTCAAGGTCAAAACATGTCCTCGAGATAATTAATGGTATGCTCATTTGAGAAATTTTTTTGTGGGTGAAACAATGTGCTTAAGTATAACAAGGTACCAAATGCCACCAATAATCCCACTAACAACCAAGATGTAAAGAGAGTACAAAGATCAAAAATCAATAATTGATGGAAGTTCATGGAGTTTAACTATATCATGAATGTTGAGGAATCCAAAAATCTATACTAAACCATGCTCTCAAATAGCTTATAAGTGGGATGAAATGGATATCCATTCTACGATCACTAGGATGGAATCATGTCCCCTAGAAATATGTGGTATTAAAATCACAAAATCCATATATATAACATTCCACATACACTCACAGACATTAAGGGGTTGATTTAAAATAGTAGTTAACTAGTGCTCATCCGTCATTAGATGATAAGTAGGGAATTAAGAGAAAAAAATTCAACTACTTTCTTCATTCATGGACACCATAACTGATTCCAGATGTCCTGGTATATATTTTCCACAACTAGATATACTGCCACTGGGGTCATATGAAACCCCCTCAAATCATCCCCCAACAACATCACTATTACAATTATGTCTCTTATGAATATAATGACATGATCTACACCATCATGAAATCCATCAGGAGCATGTCCAGTGGAAATATGAGTATTTGGGTTTTGTAGTTAGTACTCACAAGCTTTTCCTCTCAGAACCATTGTAATAGTAGATGGGTGACAACCATCTACTATAAGAAATATTCTACATGTCCATCCAAAAAATATATCTAATATGTTCCTAACTACTCTAAGTCCTCGTTTAGAATATTTTAACATGATCATCTATTGAGACCATCTGATACCATGTTCCCCTTCCCTTGAGTATAGAAAATCTCAATGTCATACTCCACGAAGGAATGTATCCATCACCTTTACCTCAAGTTACGATCCTTGTTTGATAATTTCTACCTGAGACTCTTATGGTTAGACTAAATGATATATTTCTTACCCATTAGGCAGTATCACCACATCTTCAATTAGAAAAAAAAACTTCTACAAACTAAAGGTAGCAGGTCGCACAGTTCTGCTCATGTGGCCTCAACATGTGTGAACAATATCTAATAAATACATGACTCTACATCTGAACACAACCACATCTTATCCTTGATATATATCATAAAAATATTTAAACTAAACCTTCCTCTATAAACATCAAGATTGGAGTGATCATCATCCACTTCTACTACTCTGGAAAGCACCGCTGACACATTTCAGTCCATCTGAAAGTATTCTCTTTCCATGTCAACACTCTCAAGGATAATTCCACCCTTGAAAATTCAGGGACCAACATACAATAGTTCCCATCCAATTGAAGGAGACTCTAGACCCTAGTAACACTCTTGGGTGGCTCCAACGAAATCACTTGATAAAACTTTATTATATCCACTACAACTCCTACCTCTGAGATGACGTGTTCTATAAAATGCACGTCTCAGCTAAAAAACTTACTCTTCGAGATCTTACAATACATTTGATGATCTCAAAGTTTCTCTGAGTCCATCCTCACGTTTTTCATGGGATCCTCCTCAGATGATGAATACACTAGGATTACATCAATGAATACTACCATGAAATGGTCTAAGAAAGGTTAAATTATTATGTTCATGAGTCCTATAAACACTGCTTCTTCATTCATCACACTGAATGGAATCACTATGTACACTTAGTGAATATAACTAATAATGAATGGGATCATCAGTTTATCCACATCATGTACTCTTAAGTGGTGATAGTGTGATCTGATGTCAATCTTCGAGATCCCTGGTACCCCTTTCAACAGATCAAAAAGGTCATAAATGATTGTTAGTGGATACGTTTTCTTCATAGAAAATTTATTAATGTTCCCAAAAATCACACATAACCTCAATATCCCATAATTATTATCTGAAATCAACAATGGGGCTTCTTAGGGTCAAACATTTGGTCTCACGAATCCCTTCCTCTATAATTCTTCTAACTACACCATCTGCTCATGAAGTTCTACGGTAGCCATCTAATATGCTAGTGTATATTTGATATTGGTCCATGTTGTAGATCATTTTTAAGCCTATATCTCAGTGAGGAGGTAACATAGATCATAATCAAAAATCATTTCTTTATACACTTCCACCGATGTTGGAAAATGAGGGCCTATAACATCCATTTCATCAAGGGACATGCTAGCCAACTGATGATTACCCAGTTGTACCCTCTTCTACTTGAGTCCATCCTGTGCTGCCTTGGTTTACTTTTCAGTAGTAATGTAAAACCAGGTTTAATCACTATAAAGACACTACACTCTTCACTTAAAATAGCCAATCTGATCATGAACTGTAGATAAAAATTCCATACAAAAAATGACATTGTATTTCCACGATGTTGCTACCATGTAATCTCTTAATGAAACACTCACCAATAAGGGTGAGGTCATATAGTCTTCATGAGTGTGTAATCATTAGGTATCCTTTAGTAGGAGTCTCCAAGCATATGGGTTGAGTGAAATGATTAAATGAAATATTTTAGTGTCAAAAAAATTGATGGAAGGAAAATAATGACTAGTATATGTGTCTATTAATATTGAATCTAAGGTTGAAATTAAATAGAACATACCTATTATCATTAATAGAGCCTCGGGTTCATTGTCCTCAATATCATATTGCAGGCTTGTCCCTGCCCTCCAACTCCCAGAGCCTGGCATGGACAACCTAGGGGTAGTGGCGGAAATATGTAGAACCTTTGACCACCACTATCTACACTACTAGCCACTCATATACATTTATTGTTTTGCAGATCACCCTACTATTTCCTTTTTTATCTGTATTGACATTCCCATGATTGTATCATGTTAATCTACAAGATGGGTTGTGGTATCTCAGTGTATATGTCCCTGACTGACACAAGAGAAAAACAACCCATCCCATGGCTGATTTGTGACACTGTGAGAGCCTTCCACCACATACCCTGATTCACGGGATTTTATTTTGATGAATCTTACCTGTTTGGATCCCTATGACTATCATGGGAAACCAACTGCTATGGTATCTATTACTGGGTTCCCACTCCTAGCTCCCATTACTAATGTTTTATCTCCTAGAAAATTGTCCACCAATTGGTCTCTCTCTCGTACCCCATCATTTGTGTAAATGATAAGTGAAATAAATGATGTACTAATGTCTCAGATTAAGCCCTGCTTAAGGGTCTGAGCCCTAATGAACTAGTTTCATAACATATCCAAGGTGTGATGTGGGATATCATTAAACCCTTATTAATACTCATCCTTGGTCATACATCCCAACTGCATATAATGAATATTGTGTATGTGTACTGATGGAATCATGGCTATGTAGAACACCTCTATGAATTTAGGTTTAATGTCTATCATGTAGGGTGTTGTATCATCTAGTGAATCGGTTACCACGATCATCAATTTCCTCATAGATACCTAAAGTTAACTTTTTTCATGGACTTCCATATAATAAGTAGGTGTCTTCACAAGGTTGAAAACCGGGGTGACAACCTCTATCCCTTCCTCTGCCACCTGGGGTCTGGCTCAACTCGAAACCTAGGAGGTGTCTACATATGTAACTCGTGAAATGCACTAAATATGCGTGCATCCTTAGTGGGTAGTTCTGGTAGTATATTACGGTCCAAAGGAGGTGGTATAGTTGCTAAACCACACAATTGTGTTATCTCTAGTACAATCTCATGTAATAATGCATCATCAATAGGTTGATCATCTTCAGGATCTTGTTATGGAATCATGAATAGCTATTTATGCAGAAACATCTTGAAATAAATACTGATGTACCGTTGTCAAAGAGTATATCTATGGATCTAACTCAATAATTGAATGGAAAACACAACCATTAATATATGACTAAAATACCGTTTTTATACAGCTAGTTTAATCATTTACTAAGTCAAAAAATATGTTATCAGAGTCCTAGTGTATGGATACCTTGGTTACTGCACCAACACTAGAGTCAGTGGCCAGAAAAATGAACACGAAACACATAACACTGGTTCCCCAAACAAACAACATAGAATCCCTGTCCTAATGTAGAACTGACCTCATATGAAACTATTCTGTCATGACCAGACCTACCGAGGACTAACCCATGACAACCCTATACCCACCTCTAATAGTCTATAGGCTTGAAACCAGTGATGAGTAGGAATATCCTACAAATATTAGTCATTCCCCTAAATTCCTATACATATGATCAAATCGGAAAGCCATAGAATTCTAAAATATAATGATTCTAAAGGAATTCATCCATAAATATATGATTCCACCACTAGAGTACAACATCTTTTAAATGAATGTAAACATGTCCAAATAAATGTCTACCACAATGATTCTATTACATAAGTCCAACTAAAATTTAAATGATCTTGACATACTCCAAGTGAATGTGCTATGTAAAAAATATGCTCTTGGAAGACACCTTGGTCTACCAAGATCCATATATTCTCCACCAGCTCTGTTTCCACCAAGGACACCATCCATAATGGGTATCCTTCTACAAAAGACATTCCATGTGTGGGGAAATCCCATAGAGGGTGAGTATTACAATAGTAAGTATAACACCCAAAAAACACAAAATAAGAATCACCTTATATAGTCCTCTCAAAAAGAGTTATTAAAATAAATATAAAAATTGAAAAAAAGGGAACCCATACATACTCATGGGAGACACCAAGCCTTAAGGCAGACATAACCATATTCCAGCCACACGTTTTTTATCGAAGTAGTGATCGTTCTGGGATAACTCACTCCGTGAGCCAAGATACCATCAGAGTCATTTGACTAAGTGGTCTAGCTCATTTTGACCCATCCTAAAGAGAACACACTGGTCTAAAGAGAACATGATACACATATATGGGGTCATTAATTGATTTTTTGGGGACAACACGAACCCATTCTAGAACAACCTGAAACATAGTAGATCATATGTCAATGATTCCCCAAACCATATCGATATGTACTCCTAGATGGAGGACCAATGCCCTACTTTGGGTGCTCATGCTGATAACAGAAACTCACACTAGGGAACATTTTTGACTGTAGATCGCACTCTAAGTTCATAGAGGTACAACAAAACTCTATATAATACCATGCCCATAGAGAGGTTCACAATCCAGTGGTGTGGTTGTAATTCTACACAGTACTGTCAGGGGAATGGACCAAAGGAACACACTAAACCTATATTGGAAAAAATAAGAAAACTGAGATAATTTAGCACTCTTTAAGGGTTTACATGTGATGTACCAATGGGTAAATGATGTGTCCAGCTGTCCCATGTCCTACCCATGGGTAGGAGCCTCACACAACATTTAGTCTCCATATACATGGATTTCCAAGTGATGTTCCCAGTGTCTAGAGACAGAAAGTATCCGACCCATGTCACCTGGCTATGTTCATGTACCGAAGGTGTGTCACTATACCAGATCATGTATGTCAAGATCAGTCGATGTTGGTTTACACAAGGTGTATGTGCCTTTCTACTATGACTTGTGTCTGTGTACTTCCAATGTTCTCGATGGGTCAACCATGAAGGTTCACATGATGTGTGATAGGTGTCACACACCGTGTTATCATCATATTCTTCCCAAAACCCTATCCATCACTAAAGGGGCCCCACATGTCGTGTAATTCTAGATTAAATGATGTGTGTTAGATGATTTTTCATAATCCCATAACTACAATTGTTCTCATCCTCCACCACACAATTCATCCATTTTCGGTCTCAACTCATTAGAGAAATGGACATCCAAGGTTGTTGAAGCTATTCAATCACCAAACAAGGCATTTCATCACCAAATCCACTATAACATTTGATCAAACACTGTAATTTTTTCCATAGTGAAGAATGTGATTTTTGGAATCACTCATCATTTGATTCACTACTGCAACCATTATCACCCCACCATTTTCTCATTCTGATCCCATAATTATGATATTGGATTGTTTCACAATGGAATAGGAGTGAAATGATCGATTGATCATTAATAGTAAAACCCCATTCCAATGAAGAATGCTCGTGATAAATGTGGGATTGGGGGTTAAATTCATAATCAATCCTGAGGAACGAACCTCGATAAATGTTGATATCGATCTGCATCAATTTACATTAAAACAGTAAACAAATCCATCATCAAATTAAATAAGAGAACTTCTACCAATGAAATCTCCACAAAATGAAACCCACCCCGCAATAAAAATGATATGTGAATCAATCATATGATCAATTGATTCATATATATAAAAATTCAATATAATACATAAAAATAATACACCTAAAATCATAGATGTTACAATAATTATTAATATATGGAAAATAAATATAAAAAAATCATTAATGCATTCAATAGTTTCCTACCATTTCAAACAATACTAATTATTAGTTAATCCTCATTGATATATAATGAAAAAACCATTACCTATTACACTATTTAATCTTTGGATATTGTTATTTTAACATTGTTATTAATTATCTATTTTTTTCAGGTTCAATTAATACAATTTTTAAACAATAAAAATTTTATTTTTTTTACAATAGAATCCATGATTCTATATATATAAATTATATATCAACCGGTAATTAGCAACTACTTATAGGTGATTTTGGGTAGAGTTCCTTATGAAACATAATGTATTTAATTATTTTATACAATATTCACATGATGAATTCATTGGATGTACTATTTGAAATTTTTATCTATGAATTGTATGGCCTATTAATGTACTAGTTTTTTTCAAACACATATCTTAATAATTTAGTATATACATACTAATTTGTTTATAATTTCTTATAATGAGTTATTGATAATATATTTAGGACATTTTAAATTATTCATTCCTTTATTATGACATTAAATATTGATCTAAAAGTGATTTTCCCCATTTTTTTGACTTCGTAGAATTTATTATGCTCATGTTATCAGTAATACTGAACTATTCAACTCATTATTCCTTCCATATTATTTGTGTATTATTTATTCTATTATATCTTCCACTGTATGTTACCCCATAGTAAGAATTTATGTCTAACCTATATGGTATTATTTTTTAAAAAAATTAATCATTTATGAATATTGAGAATCTCATAAGGACATTAAAAATATGAAAATTTATTATAATTATCATGTAATCTATTATAAAATTGTGTATCTTATCTCATGTGACAACATACAATTGGATTAGTGAATTTTGGTATGTGTATTTAAAATAAATGTATTAAATTACCATCAAATATAGCTTAACATATTTTTGGTTTTTGCACATAAAAAATTTCTAACAAGAAATTAATAAGATATATGTGATTCAGCGAAAAAAATAGAGGGATTGAAATCATTTAAATGAGGTACATGTGATTAATGGTTTAAAAAATTCTACAAATCCTTGATAACTATCCACATGGTGTTAATACAATTACTATTATGGTTATCTACACTAAAAATTATTGTGTCACATTCAAATATACCACTATCTAGTTTTCAATTATATATTTACACGTTTGAAATTTTATTTTATAGATAATTACATTTGGGGGTTGACTGAATTTTGGATTAATAGAATTTCCTTAGAATAATGAGATTTTATTAGAACAATGTGGTTGTTGGGTTTTCTTATATCTTGGATCAATGATAATGTTTTAAACTTGTCATTATTTTTATTCTTTATCTCTTTGAGTTTCTATTGATATTTTATTTTCATTTCACATTAAATTTAATTTCCTTATACATAACTAATTCAACATTATATTTGGTTTGTGAATGATGAGGAGGAAAATTATTGTAATTAATGTGAATTATCATGTTGATTTTAAATTTCATTGTTAATTATCAAAATATCTACACAATTCATTATTATTAACAAAAAATTATTGAGGTGTAAAATTTTTTCATTACATTATAATTCCTAATTAGATTTTAGTGAACAGATTCAGGAATATTGGATGTGTTATTTACAAATATATTTTTATACCTGAAAATATTTTGAAATTTAAATGATTGGAATTTGGATTAAATTGGGATTAATTATAGTATATAGTCATTGAA
Source organism: Viscum album (assembly GCA_963277665.1). NCBI lineage: Eukaryota > Viridiplantae > Streptophyta > Magnoliopsida > Santalales > Viscaceae > Viscum > Viscum album. The sequence continues at coordinate 1,462,527,289 of OY728125.1, read as the reverse complement.
TTTTTTAGGTATTTTAATTAAATAATTATTATAACATTAAATGTAGAAGACCCAATAATATCTATATATAAATTTAAAGAATTTAAAATATAGAATACGAACAATAAACATATGTACCTAAAAATCCATACATCTATTCTACTAGAATGAGCATGATTAATTCACCTATGAAAACTGGCATCTATCTCATGCCTCATTTGGAATCAATTAGAATGTAGAATAACAATGAAACAAATAATAAGATATCTATCAATAATAATAGTGTTATAGAATTCAGAAATACATATTTAATTAATTGTATTAAAAAACATATGATCGTACAGTCTAAAACCTTCCCAATAAGGTACAATAATTGTTTTTTAAATCATAGATATAATCACCATCACTATTGTTCTATAGTCATAGATGAATAAAAATAATTTCCATTAATGTGATATAATTTCAGTTTTTTGAAAACATGATGATAAGTTTCATGAAATTAAATAATAACATAATTAGTAAAGAAGGATATTTACTTTACAATAGTTCTATTTTCATTTAAATTGTGAAATTATATAAAATATTGTTAATTTTAATTACGTTTGGAATATAGTTTTAGAACTAATGAAACAACATTCCCAAGAAAACCTGTTAAACATCTAAAATAAAAAACCATCACTATTATAAATTAAACTTGTAATTAGCAACCATTATCAATTAATATAAAAATCCATGTTATACTAGACTCATGTTTTAATTGATGATGAAAATTAATGGTAAAAAATTCAACGTAATGAAAATTTTCCTATTAATTTAAATCTATAATAACAGGGAATAATTATCATATGAAAATGTACAAAAAAATTATAATTAATGTCAAATCATAAATTATATTACTATAAACATAGTAAACCAAATATAATTTTCTAAATAATATAATAAATCATACATGTAATGATTGATAATTCACTAAATTAACCATATTAAATTAATTACACTATGAAAATATCTCATTCACATATAACGAAATCTATAACATATTATAATTTTATTTTTAAATTAAATTTTATATTTATAACCATTCTTTCTAAATTATACAAGATAAATCTAATAATAATTATTCAGGAACTCTAAGATAATTAAAACATGGATATATAAACATTATTTAAACTTATTTAATGGTATTAAAATATTTATACAAATATATTTTCAAGTGATATCAAATTATTCTTATAAAAATTATTTCATGAAAATTTAACATCAATATTAACTTTATTATTATATAATTATCAAAATAATGATCACATTCAAATTAAAATTATAACAACTTATGTCAATTACATAAATAAATTCACATTATACCATTCAAAATATCCTTTATCTAAAAACCCATCATATGGCTTTATCTAACCCATCAATCTTGACCTCACCATTCAAAAAAATTGAAACTATAAAGGTGTTCTTTACAAATCTAACAGATAATAAATTTTCTATTTTTTGAAATATAATTTTACATAGTAAATATATGATAATTTTCTACAAATAATTCATATGAAACACTTTCACAAATACAATTCATTTTTACCTAATGAAAACAAATTTATATAGATAATTCAACCAAAATAAATATTATTTTGTTAATTTCTTTTTAATGAAACAATTTCCTGATATATGGGATTTTAAAGAGTGAATTTTGTTATGTAATTAATTCTCTATCATTTTCAACTTCTACAAACAATAATAAAAACATATTATAAAAACTTTGTTTTAAATATTTTTCATTAATACACGATAAACGATTAATTTTATATTAAAACCATTTTATTTATAACAAAATATTAAAACACATATTATTATCATTAGTTTCTTTTAATTATCCGGGTCTCTTATCACCATCATTCCATGTCAAAACAACCAAAAAAATAAATCAAATAAATTAATTTAAAATTTTAATTATTAAAAATATATTATATTTAAAATTAATTGGTGGAATATATTAAATATCCTCTAAAAATAATCATTACCACTTTTAAAATACTTATTGATCAGATCCATTTTATACAAGTAACATGATGATCAATAACTAATATAAAAATTCATTAACAAATGGTAACTTCCATTAATAATATCTCATATAAAAAAATAAAATATCCAATAAGAATGTGAAATAATTAAAATTTTACACATAAATAGATATTATAAACAAAAAAAAATATTTCCACCAACTTCAATAGCATTGGATTTGATCCAAGTAATTTATTATAAAAAATTATATGATGACATTCTAAAAATGGAACATCATAATGAAAATAATCTATATAATTTATAATTTAATGTAAACCCTTGTTTTAAAAATATTTTTTAAAAAATATCTTACAAGTAAAAGGATATAAATTCTAAAAAAACAATGCATGGCATATCTTCCACTATGAATAACTCTGTCATTATCTTTTTCACTCTGAAAATTAATGATCCAGTCCATAGATGCAATGCCACCACTCCCACTGCCACCACCACTACCTTCACCATCATAATCATGATAATTTCCAAGAAATGTGGTAGTGGAAACATATATACCACTGTGAGGAAATTATTTCTATACCATGGACATCCATGAAACAAATTGTGGTAATTCATGTATTAGATGGTTTTATTTTATATCTAGAAACAGTGGAAACTAATTGATGTTTAAAATCTATTAAATTATTTTTTCTCCAATCAATGTTATATCATGGAATACTGAATCATAATATTTTCACTATAGTAAGGATCATTTTCATGGAGGGGGAGCTCCTACTCCTTCTATCCATCCTTGATATAAATCATATTTGTTGTACATTAATAATTTAATAACCTCCATACTGTTGTGAAACCACATATTCTCACCAATGGGAGAATTATAATGTTTCTACATTAATAAAATCAATGATTTTATATTAGAAAACATAACACAATCATATAATAAATAAATAAATATCAATACCTAAATCCTTATCCATGCCTTCACTTTCAATTTAGAATCCACTTTAAACCATGTGAGGGGATTCATGGGCATGGTGTCACAATATTCTACTGATCATCCCAAGAATATTTTTAGATTTTCACTATCTACCTATCATTTGATATTCTTCATTAATTTCCACAGTAAATTATGTGTTTCAATTCCTAAAAGAAGGCATTCATGAATATCAATTGGATTGGTGTAGTATATATAATAAAACATACATAAGAATAAAAATTATTTTTCATATATATAATAAAATATTAGTAATTGGTAGTATAGATAAAAATTAAATAATAACTTGATTCAAGTGGTCGATCGATATCTATATTATAATGACTAAAAATATCCTCTATTACCTTTATGTATGAGGGATCACCAGTACCTTTATTGGTGATATGCATGGAATAATAAGAGGAATAATTAAATAATAGGTCCAAAAAACCATTGATTTTTTTGAGGTGGTTATGATCAGGTAGGTGTCTTCTAATATCAAAAATTTACTAAGTAAATACTTTTAAGAAGAAAATGTTTTCATCAAATTTAATGAAAACATTGCATCAACATCTCAAATTGTGTTTAACCATTTCGAAAACAATATATAGTTAAAAAACTAGAAAAAGTAATTTAATTTAGAGGGGTATTAGGAGTTCATATTGTTATAGAGCATTAAATAATGTAAAAATGGAGATATAAAAAATAAAAAAACTTAAATACACTATAAATAATATAAATAAATTCTAACTTTATAAATTCTTTATAATATTAAAATATCAAATGAATTTATCTTCATTAGTAACACATGATGTTAAAATATGTCATAATCTAATGTAATCTATGGAAAATATTGATAGGATTATAAATTACTATTTATGAAATAAATGTTAAAAAAATTATTAATATAAAGTCACATTACTAACATTAACCTTACTTTTACAACAGTTTTTTAGTTTCAAAATATTCCATAATATTCAGAATATTTTCATCTTAATATCAAAGAAAAGGATGATGACATTATAATATGAATTATCATTTGTTCCATTATCTAAAAAATATTATTTTTTCATAAAAAGAACACAAAAACAAGGATTGTAATTTATTTCATAAATGAAAACTTTCTTATCCTGAGATGCTAATATGAACAGTTCATAAGATTAAATATAAATACTGATATTCACTATAATAAAGCCATATTTTTTAATATATATCATTATCATGTAAATGTATCAAACCACTACCATTTAAAATTGAAAACTCCTGCTTGTAATACAATATAATTATTATCTAAACTACTCAATAATATGATAAAAAAATTTATCATGGTTTTCTATCATTTTATAATGTATGATTGTCAATATCAATGCCAAAGTAGACACCATAAATTATATTTTTCATGATAACCAAATGATTTTCAAAAAGAGAATGTATCAATTTACCATTATTGGTTTACACTCATGTACCTGAATATTTTTACCAAATAAAAATACTCTATTTTTATGTGGTATTTCACTACTCAGTAAAATATAAAACTTTAATATATAAGAATTTACTTGAAATTGTAAAATATATACAAAAAAATTTAAAATGTATTCACATGTATGATATTTTAATGTGATTAGAAACATTTAACTATGAATGTTATCTATTATTTCTAGTAGTAATTAATAATGAATCATTTTTAATTTTTTCATATAATAACAATATTTTTTTTGATCATTAATTATTTAATTGATATATTATTGGAAAATTAACTTTGAGTAACTAATAATCCATATTACTTATAGGATGTCATCATCTATTAAATTTCTATTACGCAACAGGTAAGATTTATATCATTCCTGATATTACTTTTTCTTATTTTCAGGTACTCTTTTATAATTATTTTGGTATACCTTATGTTGGTTTTTGTTTTGAGGTGTTTTGGTGAAAAATATTGATTTTTGGAAGAAACTTTATATTCTATGTTTGGGTCACTTATTTTGCAAACCATGCAATCACCCCCCCCCCTGGGGGGGGGTGACCGTGCGTCCTCATATATAGGGAGATTCAATGGTTGGTGAATGGTTTTTCAAACGGTGCTTCCTCTTAGAAAAAATTGTGCATTCCTGAGGAGAGGCACATTCTTATGGAACAAAGCTTGGGTAAGAAATTCACTATGTAAAAAAACCATGGGTGCATTTTTTAAATCCAATGATTTTTTTTTGAAATTACCAAACCCCCGGACATTCATGATAATTTTTCCTCTATTGACCTAAGAGGTTCAGATTTAATTTTAGTTGTTTTATAGATTATTCTATAGCTATAATAACATAGTTATTGATCAATCAAAGATCCAATTAGAGTATTTTTACTACTTATAGTATGTAATTACTTCTCAATTGGGATTTCCCTCTCTCTCATATCTCTTTTTAGATGTAGATGAACTCTTTATCCCTAAATATAATTGGTTTAGAACTTGGCTTTGATAAATGTTTATCTTTTTTAGTACTTATCTGGGTTTTCATTCAATATTTTCTACATTTTTGTGACTTGAATAATTCCACATAAATATGTATTTTTTTTCATCAGGTAGATAACTATCAACTATTTTGATGTAGGTGGTATAAATTTCAATTACCAAAGTCTTAAATTACAAATTCATGTTTGTATTGAGTAATTTTTATTTCCTCATTTTGAAATTGAAGCATGAATTGGATTGATCAATTTTTTACATAATTATAGGAGTCATGAAATTGTTAAATGGAATATCCCTTTGATAATGAAATGGGTTGAAAATGGGGATTTGAAATTGGTAATTGGGGTAATGAAATCGAATATTAATGTGTTATTATCTTATTGATAATAAGAAATAAGGCATGGTTGGATTAAATTTAAATGGTTGATGATATGTAAAAATAAATGTTGATAAATGGTTTAATGGTGAAATTTTAATTTTATTCCATGTGATTAATGTGAAAATACTTGATTGAGTTGATAATTTAAATGAAAGACCTTGATGAGAATGTTTGGTAATAAGTTCAATGAATCTTAACAATCATGTATATGAGATATTTGATATTTGAGATATTTTGATACATGTGATTATATTTGTGGTACGAGTATTGATGATTCAAAATAACTTATGTGATTGACATATATATGATTTTGGAACTTTGAATAAATATTTAAAATCCCATATTTGATATCATTGATTTATAGGATAAGAATTGATGCTTCAAATACCCATTGGGTACTATTACAATGCATTCTAGGCCCAAAATGTTGGAATTGGATGATAGTTACAAGTAGTCATCATTTGAATTGAAATTAAATGGATAAAAATTCCTCATGTTGTAATTAATTTTTAATTCCCTATATGATATTTTCCATCCTATGGAATCAGATGAAGTAGTTGTTGTTAGTTCAAGTTTCAACGTGAACCTTGGTTTTTTATTTTTTTAATTAAAGAATAACGTAATGTGATATTTTTTACCTTATTATACAATATTATTGGCAAAACTACATACACATTTATATTTTATATATTGTTTTAGACACTATGGATGATGTAATATTTTGTTTTACTCACTCCCAAATTATGATTCTTCATTGGAACCGAATAGACTTCATTATTGGAGGACATAATAAGGGAATGAGACCTATGTTTGATATATGATTTCGGATGGATCATGGATGAGTGAAATAAATTTGATTTAGGGACCATTTTTGGTGTTTTTAGGGTCTTTGTTATATTTTTATTATTTGAAACATAAAAAATATATGGACTTACATATATAATATTCTTATTTTGGGATATTGGATACTGTTTTGGTAAATCATGTGACAGTATTCATTGTATTCATATTGTATTATTATTTTTGTTGTTCTGATGTGTTTTGTATTTGTTTTATTTCGTTACGCTATTATGTTGATTTGATTATGAGATTATAGTATAAATTTGTTTTAAATGTTATTCCCTTTTCTAAATTTGATATTTTCTGGCATATGGGGATGCACATATGGGGTTTTATAATGAGTCGGATCGGGGAACCATCTTGTGGTACCTCGGTCGGGATGTTACCCAATAGATGATGTTTTTCACCACACCCACTTCAACACAGACATTAGCCAATGAAAGAGATCCTATATAAGTACCTAGTTATATTTAAAATTTAATTATGGGTTAATTGGATCAAATTTACCATTGTATTTTTCATTGGTCAATTATAAATAATATCTACATTATAAAAACACATAAAAATCCATATAATCTTGGGCATAATAACCTATCAAAAATGAATATATCAAGATATAACTTATTTTTATAAAATTTATTATTGAATATATAAATCCTTATACGGGACAAATCTTATGAAAATTAATATTACCCTCAGATTTTTTCATATTGTAAACTGCATAGAAAGATGAAACATGAATATGAAGACAAGTTGTTTGCTTTTTTCAGTAATTCAAAATTACTTTTCAATTCATATTTTTATATTCTTAACATCATTTTAAATCAACCATTCCAAATATAAATAAATATATGTTTAATATCAAAATAATTATCAGGAAAACATTTATTCTCAATAAGGGTATTATGATTATTAGAAGTAACTAACTTTACAAATTCTGATAGTCAAGAAAATTCAATATAATTAATATCACTTATTTACACTTCACATATTTTGATAAGTTACGTTAATAAATATATAGAAAAATCTAGATCTCTAAAATTATCAAAAAAAATATATGGTTGTAATAATTTAATGAAAATTGGTATTCAGTCAGTTTTTTTACTAATTAGAATAGGAAAAAATTATTTTTGATTTCCCACTACCTTAAGTGATAATTTCCGATTATTCTACCTTAATTTTTATTTCGATAATTTAAATAAACATAGGGTTATGGTCAGGTAATTCTTGTATAATCATGTGTCAGTCCAATATATATGTACCATGATGAAGTGTTAGTGGTTTTGGAAGAAGTGGATATTTTTTGGAGTTTTATTGGATTTTAATTAGATCCCTTTATGGATATGGAACACCAATTATGTGGTTTGAAATACTAGGATTTAAACAGGTGCATTTAAAAAAAATATCCCCGAAGGGCCACAAGTTGGTCAGTCAGCCTATTCTGGATACATTATGGGTATCATGTAGCTGGTTTTTCTACATAAAATGTGTTGGTACATGGGTGGGTTTTAAAAATATTAGTTAATTTAATTTGTTGTTATTAAATTTATAATATATTTTGGGATTCCTAATTAAAAAAATGGAAGGGATACTCACCCCTCTCATTATAATCTAATTATATCTTCTTTAATGGGAATATGTCCTTCATTCATGGCCAAATTAATGTTTCAAATATTTAATGTACCATTATTTGTATGTTTTATGGTCATATTTGAATTATTAAACAATTATATATACATTTATTCATTTTTATTTCAATTTTTACTTTATTATTGGGGTTATTATGGTTTTTTATTTTCTCTAATTGGAGCTCAATCATTTATTGATACATTATAAATAAGCTAATATGAGTTTGAATTTGGTTGGGAATTAATTTCATACCATGTTATATTTGTATTTACATGAGGTAATATACATTTGGTATGTAAATATGTGGTATATGATCCAAATGAATTAGTTTTCAACTTTCATGTATTTCTAGTAGTGTGTGTGAATCATAGAGAATTGAAGGATCATGTGACTAGATTTGGAAATTTGTGGTCACAAAAAAATTATCAATAGAGTGTTTATATATGTGTGAGATATGGTTAATTAGGTTTTTCCATGGCATATGAAATTATTAAATTATATAATTTTACATAAAAATATTCAGGGATGTAATATTAGTTGATGTTTTCCACTATTCAAATTCATCAACTATATGATATGGTGGATCTATAATTTTTATGGGGTTATTTGTAGTGATTAGATTATTCGGCGATTGTTAATGTTAGATAAAGAAGTTAGGGTTACCTAATATTGTACATGTGTAACTCTTTGATGTATATTTTCTACATTTTAATTATTATTTTAATGTATATGGAGTTGTGGATGAGTAGAGCTATACCTTGTGTTAAAGATTCTTGGGTCTAGTCAATATAAAGGGAAGGTTAAAAAATGTCCTTTGATTGGTTGAATTTGATTCCAAAATATTGTGATTACTATATAATTACTCAAGGGGGGATGATGATTCACAATGGATTTGTGGGATGATAGTTATCACAAATGATATTGTGAATTTTGATCATCATTGATTATATCCTAGTATGTTTTTTTGTTTCTACACAGAATTTGTGATTCGTTCATTGGATTGTGTGAAAATAATAATGTGGGTAGCAAGTTCACTATTATTTTTGTGGTTGTATCCATATATTTGTTTTCTTAATGGGTGGATATTGATCATTAAACATGAGAATAGATACCCCATATATTTCATTCATGGATACAAGACTTATTTTGACACAAGATTTAATTATGCTCATTAGGAAAAATATATGGAGGGGTTGATACATCATGGTAGTGATTTTAGATGAAAAATAATGATAGTATGTATGGTAGATGGTTTAATGAGATTCTAATAGTTTCCTAAACATGTGTAAATTACCCCAACATATCAATAGCTGGGTGGTTTTGTTGATGCAAACATGTGATAATATCATAACCCATGTATTGAGAGGTCCCGTGGATTATAATTTGATTTAAATTCATATTATTAGTGATCATGAATACTATTGTATATATCTAATGGAATAATATTGGCGGCTTTTATATTTTAGTACTCACACAATACATGGGTATCATCGTACGCATACTTCACTCAAGCATGGTATTTTTGAATTGTTCATGAAACCTATATAGAAGTTGGAGAAAGAATGTAATGTATTTATGTTGTGAGACTATTCTATGAGTAAATTTTGAGTTTGAACAATGAGAATTGTTATCTTCTAGTGACATGATTTATAAATCTATTTATATTTTGGTCTGATGTTTGTGATTAACCAACATTTGGTAATCAATTTCATTCTCTTACAATATGTATAAATTTCATTTCATTGTAAGGAAATATATTATTAACTTATTTTTTCATTTAAATTTTTAATGTCACATAGTATTTTATACAATTTGTTCACTACTCTGATGGAGGTTTTACCCTCCACATGATAGCATCTTGGACCCTTACAAAAAGTTAGAATTGTCTTCTGTATAGGGAGGTGTGGATATGCTTAGGTGGTTCCACTCAATATAGACCCATTCGATTGTTCTATGATACAGTCATTTTAGAGAGTAATTATTATTGGGGTTTTTATGTTTTATAGGGAATGATTGATGTACGTCAAGTTCAATATTATCCCTTAAATTTATGCCATATTTTACTCCTCTCAATAAAAGTATTGGATAAATTCCTTGATTCTAGGGGATATGAGATTACTATTCATATACATAAAGGCTATATATGAATTACTTGTATAATTAAAATTTAATTTTGATTGTTAATGACTTATTTTTTTCTCTTTACTCAATGAGAAATTGGTTCATATTAATTATTTATTATAGCAACATAGGATTTACATTAGATTTGAGTTTCATCATGTGAAATGTACACTAGTTATAGAGAGGTGTTTATATATTTATTGCATAAATTATAAATTATATATAGTTTTTTCTTGTAAAATATTTTTGGAATTAAAATTATGAATCCATGGCTCATTTTTACTATTGGTAATCTCATGATGATGGTTTTTTATTCTTTTCCTCATGCGGGAAATGATCACGGATACAAATGTTCATGTTTTTTCAATGCCGGATGGCGATGGATCAATGGATTTAGAAAAAATATATAGTGTTTGCTGTATATCTAGCTGAAATATGATTTAGTCAATGGATCCATGATCTATTCTTGGTTTTGTAATGATAATATTTTAGTTTGACTAAGATATATAGGTCATGTGTGAGGGAAGTGTCTCAACTATGAAATGGGGGGATGTAAGGGAAATTTTGTTCATTATGGGTTCGAGTGCATTCTCTTCATAGTAGTTAGATTGGTTGGTCACTTTAAATGTGGATGTTTAGTTGTGTGTAGTTGGTGTTATTGGTTTTGTGAGTGGTAATTACCAAGGTGTGGTGTGAGATATTAGGTTCTTTATATGTGATATATTTATGATAATTGATATTTAATTTCACTTTTGGTGGTATGCATGGTAAAAATAACAAAGAGAGAGTTGATTATTGATTATATTGTCGGATTTTTGTGTCATCGAGGAGTTGGTTGAGTGTATAATTATCCATATTGGTTTTGGATGGTGATCATTGGGTGGAATATATTATTTGGTTTCTGATTAGTATATGGTTTAGGATGATGGAATATAGATATTTTAGTTGAAGTGTGATTTTTTTCTAAAATAATTTTGGAAACATCAGTATGTTCAATCATATATTTTTCAGGGAATATATAACTAATATGGTTGGGGGAACAATTTATTATAATTGTCCATTCTGAGTTGTAAGGGGTATTTTATTCTTGAATTTTTTTGTAAATATATTATATTATTTAAATGGTGTGTATGAATAAGGGGATTTGGAAAAAAATGTTACATGGAGATAACATGTTTGTTTATTTGTTGGCACTGTAGTTGGAGAAAAATTATGGTTGAGTTTTATTATAGTTGTGAGGTTTTTATTGCTTGATATATTATGAAACATAACATATATTAAATATCATTGAGAGAAAGTTTATTTTGACCCTATGATGGTGTTATAAATATTTTTGGAGTCCAAATTTTGGTTTTGGGATGTTTTCATGGCTATTAGGTCTTTCAACATAAGGAAATAACTCTTTGTAATCGATGGTTTGGCACTGGGAACCTAGTAGGTGAATGTAATGGCCATGCATCCCTGGTATGCCAATAGGTTTAAGATAACCCAAGGGATAGATCCTGGTGGATACTGAGTAGGTAACCAGTGGGTACTGAGGTGGTTTTTTTAATTTAATTAATTCCCATGTTGGTTATTAAATTTAAATGAACTGAGGGGTTTATTGATTTCATATGAGGATGTCCCATTTGGTATTACTCTCTACCTATAATTTTACCATCTTCTAATGGTTAATCTAATTATTTTGTGGTTTTATCATTGAGTCAAATTTCCATTATGATTGATTTAGTAATAGATTGCATTACACTTGTATCTGTTTCCTATTTTTCTCGATGATTCTTCATATTTTTACTGATTATACCCATTTTTAGTGGTTTTCCACCAATTTTATTTACACTAATTGAATCCAAATTTGCAATAGAGACATGAAAATATGGATGTGATGTTATCCAATTCGGATAACAAAAAACTTCATCAACCATTATATGTCTTTCATCATGAAGTTATATAACAAGGGTAGGATTAAAGGTTGTTTAAAATTGAAGGGATCCAAAGTATGTTTCAATATATTTTGAGGAATGTTGGGTTCTAGCCTAGAATGTATTGAATATGAGTGCGTTTGGTGTATGGTATTGGGGCTCACTAACTGTGAGGGTCTAGAGGGTAATTATGTGATTTAGATGGTAAAATAGTTTATGATGTTATATAGGTATAGAGTAACTTATTGGGGGAAACTTATGATAATTTTTGGGTAAAATAGGAGTAGAATGTTTAAAATCTACATTTTCTTGATCAATAGAAGATGGGTGGTCTATAAAAAATACTTTATTTGGTAGTTTATTGGGGATTTTATTATTGTGTGATCATGATTTGGATGTTAGGGGTACCAAGTTTTGTATATCTATGTCACATCAATGAATATTTTATTAGTTTCGAGTTGTTGTGTTATGTATTTTGTTTCATGGTAATGTTAATATGTATTCAGTAGGCATGTGGATTGTGTGTATGTCGTACAAGGTGAGGGTGTCGATGTGGTCATTGTTTATGGGGATTTAGATACTATTGTCGAGTATTGAATCATTCATTAATTTTCAAAAAATGATAACTCATTTTGGATGTGTGGGATTACAACAATCACTTGGAGATTATTGTTCATTATTATTTTACTCCTATGGTATTGGTATATTCTAACACCCTTAGGGTGTAGGCCGTTGGTTCTTGTGTATATTTGATGAGGCTGAATTCATCATCTAATTTTTTTGAGGATTATATATATATGAATGTATATGGTTGATAATTTCCATTATGAAACTATTGGGGGGATTTTTTGGAAATGTTTTTTCACGGTTTGAGGGGGTATTTTTTGCTAGATTGACTTGGCACCATTAGGCAAAATAATATTAGGGGTCATCACTCATGGTAATTTCATGAGATCTATAGTGTTGAAAAAGGCATGTTGGATGGATGAGTGAGCTAATTGGTTTGTCCAGACCATGTTAACATGTTCCCACTCTTATATTGGATGAAGAATGTACGTCTATGTATGGGTTTGACAATATAATATAAAATAGAATGAGATGATTAATTACTATAATTTTTATTTCTTTAGAAGGATCCCATGAATGTTTTTACCATTGGATCTATTCATATTTTTGTAATTGGTTACCTACATTTATTTGTACTCACAAAATTTATTGTCATATCGGTGCACACAATGTTCTCCTAATGATAGGTCATGATCCATATACATTATTTGGTGTTGAATACTAATATTTTAATGTTATTGGTGGGTAGCATGGATGGTGTCATATATAGATATGAGTGGATCACCAGTATCCTGAAAGATAGTTTCTATGAATATTTGATTCATTGTCAAATGTATTTGGTTTACCCACTTTAGGAAATTGATATTTTCACCCATCTATATTCATAGATTTCATTTCATTATTTTGGTATATATTATTTAGTTATATTTATTCCATAACATGTTTGTTGTAACATTGTTTTATTTGATATTATTGACCTAATATATTTAAGGTTATAGTATTCCCATGATCACACCTCGAACAACCATTTCAATTTGGCACCATATTATATATGGTATGGTATACGCATATACATGTGGATTTATTAGCCTTAGATCTATGTGTCTAATAAGGGAATATGTTTGTTATAGTAAATCATATTAAAAATTTAAAATAGATATTTTTTAATAACAATCATTCATAAATAATGCGGAAATATGTTTTATTACCCATATATTAAATCAATGGTTATAACTTTTTTCATTAATTTTTGTGGGTAAATTTATGCTTACTCAGTCTCTTTCTACCATGAATGAATATGTTCCCAAAATGTTTAATTACCACCATAAAGATCTTTAATGTAATAATTTCTTAAACTATTGATATGTGGTTTATCATTCTAAATAATACATCAAAATGAATGAAATATATATATATATATATATATATTTATAGATGTCTCATCAATAATAAATAGGGATTTTCAACTAAAACACTACCAATGTTTTATTATTTTTTATCATTTGTGTTTAAAAGTATTATAATTTCTTTTTTGATCATTATTTCAAAATAATAAATTATTATTTAATATGAAAAACATTTATGGTCCCCAAAAGGGAAGGAAATATTTGAATTGAATCCTTTCTTAAAACGTAAAAAATTATATCAACATTGGCCCCCAAATAAATCACTTATGACGTAATTGTGTTCAAATACATATATCTATAATTCCTAGTATCCTTTTAACCATGAATAGAATTAGTCACAAAATTATATATTTTCTCCCTCCACATCACATGTTTAATACTATATGTAAATATATATATGAAAAAGTTTCATCTATTATTTAGTTGGGGCTCAGCTTAGTGGTATGCACCCCGTAATACTACATAAAAATGGTGGTTTCAAAACCGTCTGGGTGTAGGTACTATATAAGTACTATAGCATACTGTAGAAGAAGTATACATTTCATTGACATCACTATAGAAAAGGTAGACACTGTAGCACTGGAAGGTACTATAGTATTACTGTAGTGGCGGTATGTGACACTGTAGGAGCAGCGGGTACTGTATCAAGTACTATAGATGTGGCGGTACAGTAGCAGGCTTTGTAGTGGCTGAGAGACTATTCAATGAATGGGGCATTAACCAAAAATATAACGTTCTTCATGACCATTGGGCTTTCTGGTTAAAAAATATTATATAATAATGTGGCTTGTTGGGAGGGTTATCTCTTGGGGGAAATGAGATGCCTTTCAGGCCTGTGTGTGTAGTGTGTGTCAGTTCAATGTAACTATTCGCCAAATAACCCAATATATATATATATATATATATATATATATATGTTCCATATATTTTTTATTAAATAATTTTTCAAGAATAGATTCAATATATTGTCTGATAACCTATACTAAATTGTCATATATAGTATTGAAATTTTATATATCATTTATTATAATCCTCCATTGAAAATCAATTATGTGGGTTTATATAATTCAAACAATTTTTTATTTCTTTCAACACATCATCTCAAATATTAAACAATTTTTTCTCGAATGAAAAATAATTTGACTGAATGTATCAATAGAATGTTTTATATAACCTATTATAGAATTAGAGAAAGTACACCCTTTACTTTGGTTCTATTTACAATCACCCCTATATAAAATATCTTTCAAATATAAATTTTAATTATCGATTATAATACAATCATTGAGGAAAACTAGTAATTTAATAAAAAATAAATAATAGTCAATTAACATCAAAGAAAATAAATTAATTTCACAAGAATATTGTCCCTATCAAGAAAAAACTCCTTCAAAATGATTCTAAGATAGTCAATCCCACTATTAAATATTCTATACATAATTTTTACACTAAATAAACACACAATAAATTTATGTTTTTTCATCTTGACACTTATAGTATAAAATTGTGTTTTATTATAATCTATCACAGTCCAAAATTTATAATTGTAATAATTCCCACAATTTAGTATTAAAAATTTAATTGCATTTACAATTATCAATTTTTACTCAACAATATATTCATTCGATTTTTGAGAAAGAATTGGAAACTGATCAATTCTCATATCGTATAAGAAACCATATAAGGTCTTTAAACATTTTATTCTCATCAATATGTTTCTTTATTATGGTCCCATACCTCAATGATGATTTTAAATACAACTATTGTGATACAAATAATTACCTTTTCTTGAGTTAACCACTATTTTCTGACAAAATTATAACAATGGTAACGAATTGGACCACCAGTAATGATTTTTTTAATGTTAAATCTATGAAAATGATGATTACTCTCAAAATCTATCTAAATATAAGGAATATAATACATCCTAGATCTATCAATTTAATTTAAAAAATACTATGTATTATATATAAAAGTAAATATAATTAATCAATTGATATTTTTTAAAACTATTTCTTATTTTATAAAATATTTAATTTTAAAAATTCATAAAACAATATATTATATAGTTTTTAGGAGTACATAAATTTAAAAAATTATATATTTAACTATATATTTTCATTATAAAGTTATAAAAGTTTACAAAAAAAATTAATATATGTAAATATAGCAATTAAAACCATATAATAGAATTTATAACTATATCAGTATATATAATTTTAAAAATTATACATATTTTATGAAAATATATAAATTTACAAAACTGTAAAAATATAATAAATAAAAATTTAAAATTTTAAAACTATTAATCAATTTGTAATATTATAAAAGTGTAAAGAAATAAATATTATTTATTACAACATAAAAGTGTTTATTAATTCCTAATATTTTTTTAATTAGTGAATATTATTTATAAAAATATGAATTTATATGCTTAAATTTATAAATATATTATTTAATATTAATTTATTTTGGTTTATATATAAATATTAAAATATAAAAATATAAAACTAATAAATACATATAAAACAGTAAAATTTATAAAATTATGGTAGTATTAAGGTATATATAATTAATCAAATTAAAAAAGGTGTAGATAAATCGTCGATTTATAATGTCTTGTGAACTGTATTTTATATATGAATTTAAAATTATAAAATTCATATATGATTTTATAATTTATGAAAATATATTTATAAAAACATGAATTTAAATTTACTAGTATATATAAACTTAAAAAATGGTTAATAATATATAAATAATATTTATTAATAGGGATTTATATTAACAATTTGATAGATAAATTAATATTTATTCAATAATATTTATAATATCATATAATAATTAATTAATAAGTTCATATTTTTTATATTAATTTATATGTAAAATTTAATAGAGTTTATTATAATTAAATTCTAATTATTTCCACCAAATACTACATAATGTTGTAAAAACAAATATGAGAACTATCAATGATATGAAAAATAAATATTTAATATTAAATCCACTAAAATATATCCCAAATACAACATATCCCTATGTAAAATTGTTAACAAATTTGTATTATGTTATACCATCAAGACAATTTAATGGATGGGGAGGGAGTGAGTTGTAAAAACCTAGAAATTAAAAGAGAGGTGTGATAAAGGGACTATAGTGAAATGGCCATAATTTAGATAGAGGATGTTGAAATTGTGAGGGATATAATGGAAAGAGATTAAGATAATGATTACCGAGTAGATTAGGAAAACAATTCTACGTGATGTGATTGAGTGGGGAATAAATGAGATAATAGGAAAAGGTTTCATGTGATTAGTTTATTAACACTACATTCATTGTTTTTTGAATGGTAAAAATATGTTTCTAGATGTTACCACTAAAATTAAATTATATGAATATATAAACAACTATTATTAATTAAAAAAACTACAATAATTGTTATTATATTATTATGCGTTCTTCAAATAAAGTGAAAGAGTGATACAATCATTCTTATAAAAATCCTCAAAATTGATCTATGGGTATAAACAAAAAATATAGTAGTAGTTTCTATTGTGTTTTGAAGTGAATGAGTTTAAATAGAAATTTTAAATAATATTATTTAGATTAATTATTAAAAATATAAGATAAAAAACCCTTCCATATATATCATTTCACTATTTAATGAAGTGACATCAGGCCTTATTAATGTTTGGTTGGTGATAAACTCACAGAGCCTTGTAACCCCATATAATGTTATTTTCATTTATATAAGTGATAATTGAACTTTATGACACTCAATTACGTATAAATAAACCATCACACAATGTATTAAAAAAATGATTCACAATTATGGAATAATTAAAAATACATAGTCAAATGATATCCCATATTAAAGAAAAAATATAAAAATTTAGTCATCACCTATCGTTATGTATTTTTTATCATATAATGTGAATAATGTTATAAAGACCCGAAAATTTCAAAGAATTTTTTTTCTTAAATTCTTTGGAATTTTAAGAATCCGCAATTTCTGACAGCTCCTGATTCTGAGGCCCGAAGTGCCTGGAATGATCCGTTGTAGTTTTGTTAAGATTAAATTAACATGTGTAAGCATATTTCCTAAAAAAGTCAAATAACTCTTAAACGGTTACTCAGATTAGAAATATGAGGGCATCGTTGCGCTCCGGATGGCGGTTTTACCCTAGGTGCAACTTATAATTAGTAGGCACATGCCTCCTGTGAAAAATCTCAAAAAATGGCATAACCATAAAAAAAATAATTAAATAAATTATTTTATTTTTCAAATACTTATAACTCACAAATGGAAGCTCGGATTCAAAATATGAGACCACCGCTAAACTCGTGAGGGAATTCTTTGTTTAAAAAGATACTACATTTGGCCGGCGCGGGCCAACAGAAAAAGTTAGTTTTTGGCCGCAAATAATATAATAATGTGACAATTATTTTATTTTAAAATTCATAACTTCTAAACGGTGAGTCTGATTAAAAATATGACAGTACCATTGGGTTCATTGGGGCGTGTTTCACCTAGGTAGAGCCTAACCTCAATCGGCGCAAGTCGAGGGTGACTGATAATAATTTTCCGATCTTTTATTCGGGTATGTTCAGTAAACGTACGTTCGAGATTTTATATCTTTTCAACTAGTGCTCAGAATTGAAATCTGAGGGCACCGTTGAACATGCAGAGTCAGTAATTGCTTAGTGATACCTTCACCACAGTTTCGTTCTGAGAATTTTGGAACTTAGTTTTTGGCGTTTTATTAAAGACAATAATAATAAAATAATGTACAACACTTTATTTTATTTTTAAGCTTTCATGTGTTGTGTGTGTAGTTAGTTGGTTAAAAGATCCACTTCGGAGTTGGTGGTGGTACCGCCAAACCCTAACCTCCCTTGGGAGTATAATTGTGGTGGGGACCACCCGAGCAGCAAAAACTCCCACGAGAGGATATGACATGGTGTCCACACGTGGCTTAACCCCCCATTTAATGGGGAGAGAGATGAAACCATTAAACCCCAATCAATTAATTTTTTGTGTTGATGTAAAATTTATTGTGGTCAATTAATTTTATGTGTCAACATAAAATTAATTCGTGTCTTTTGTTTTGACGCAGGCTAGGTCGGGAAAACTTCTTGGAATCCTCTCGTTTTTACTGTGCCAATGCTCCTCTTAAATTGTGCCAACGCAATGTAATTCGCCCAACCCCCTTTTTTAATTAAGTAACCGCATTGATGGAATTTAAGAAGGCTCATAATAATTTAACAGTCATAAATTCCACGATGGTTACATACCTCTCCCCCCCTCTTATATATAAGGATCTTGGGAGAAGGTTTTGGGATGGCTTCCCCAAGCAACGAAGCGCTGGTAGAGTATCACGACACCCAACATTTGGAGAAACTTATTTTCTCCAATGAAGAATGCGATGATGCCGATGACGATGCTACTTCTTCGGCTTCTTCCTCGGAACCCCCTTCTAATGAAGGACCTCTCCGAAGACCCTTCTTCCATTATCTTTGTTGTCAATGGACCGATGCACGAGCTCGGAAGTGGAAGCGTGCGGCGAACGGCGACAACATCGTCTTCCCCCGTGATGAACGAACGCCCGACTATTAAAGAGGTAGTGGTGTGTTTTAAGTTTTTTAATAGTTAATAATATCACGTTAAATAAACTTCTTGAGCCGCTTGATGTCTTTCTAACGTTGAGGGTTCGGGCCGTATGAACACGGACGAACCCCTCCGCAACCTTTTTGGTTTTGGAACCTTGGATCGGCAACGACGTAACAGCAGCAAGACAATGTCGTGATGGAGATAAAGTTGGAAAATAGAGGTTGCGATTCTCGCGACCCCCACGAACCCTGCCACCAGACCTGTGGTGCCCGACCAGCCTACCCGCGCGCTGCCAGCGCACCCCGCACCTACCCGGTGCCCTCTGGGTGCCTGCCCGGTGCCCTACAGGTGCCCGCCCGGCGCCCCGGGCCTTCTTCCCGGCGCTCGGCCGGCTGCCTGGCGTGCCTCGTTCCCTTCTCGGTCCACCCGCGGCCTTCCTGCACCCTGCACACCCTGCCAGTGGCCTCTCGGGCTGGGACATCTGAGCCGCGCACCTCACGACGCCGACTGGAACTACCACTGGCCTTTGGGTCGTATCTCACACGTGACAACTTCGGCCTGAATTGTCCTTGCAGTCCGCTGGGTTGGGCCCAGTGGACTGAGCCAAACACAGTGGGCTAGGCTTCCCAACAGGCTGGGTCAGACCCAGTATGTTTGACTGGGTTGACCCTGACCAAGTCGACCCATACTGATTTGGCCCGAGTCGGTCCGACCGAGTCGGACCAGACCCAGGCCTACTTTTGACCATTTTTTGTGTGTTGCCATATCATTGCACCAGACATCCGTTTGAAGAACCGTCAGCGGTGATAATATTCTCTTTGAGAATTGGTCCCTTCAAAAATACCCCATGGGAATTTGGGGTCCAATTGTGATATGGTTGGGTTGGTTCGTACACGAAACCAACAGGGCCCCTGGGACAAAGAGGCAAATAACTCACAGACCGTGCGTTCGATTGATGCGCCATCTTTTGAGTTGAGACCCCTATGATGAGGAGGTCATTTGTGATACTTCTATGTGAGACTTCGTGACACATGGATTATCGACCAGTAGCTCATGGAGAGGATTCTCCCAGAGACGAGCGGACAGAGTGCAGAGACCTAATAGTTGTAGACCTGACGACTGCTTGACTGATTCGACTCGGAGTGATTCGACTAGACCAGTGGATAGAGAACCCAGTTTGGCGGTAGAACCATGGCGGATGGAGCACATGGTTTGGCAGCAGACCTCTGGTACTCGACAGGAGGAGTACCTCTGACGAGTATTATGGAGAGCGCCCGGTTTGGCGGTAGACCCGCAGTGGAGGAGCGCCCGGTTTGGCCGCAGACCCGTGGTACTCAATAAGAGGAATACCTCAGCAGTCTAAGGTTATTGAGTATCTCCTCAGAGTCGCGATAGGGAAAATTTAATCGATAGAGGGGGAGTTCTCCAGAAATTGTGGTTTCATTAATGAAAATCATGGATTGAGCCGAGTCAAAGGCCTTTGTGTTTTCCTCATGATTGATATTGGATACATGATAACATTGGAATATGTATGGGAATATACCTAAGTAAAGGTAATCTATTGAGATTGTTCTTTGTGGTTTATCCTTTTTTGATTTATTGAGACCTTGATGGTCTCGGGGTCCCTACTGAGTAGCGTTATACTCACCCCTACACGGGCTATGCCCGCACCTCATTGTGTTGGATGCAGACGACACACAACGCTGACTGAGGTAGAGTGTATGAGTACTGTACAGTACTCGGAGGTGGACACTCAGTGTGACGGCACACAGAGAAGACTGATAGACGTGGAGTGTTGATGAGGAAATCTGTTCCTACCATTCAGGTAGGATCCATGGTTGATTATCTAGGAGCTGCTAGTCACCTTCCAGTTGTTTCCCTTTTAGTTGTACTTTGTTTCAGTTGTAGTTGTACATTTCTGTTGGGATTGTATTTTCGGCCCCTTTGTACATTCAACACACTTTTTATACTTCTTTACTTAGTGTTTGCTTCCGCTTGTACCCTGGTTGTTTGTGTTATGTTTTATAAAGGCAATGCCTTCCCAGTTTTTAGGGAATTACACCATTGGTACTAGACGCCTACCCCAGGCCAATAGAAGACGGGCTTGGGATAGTCACGATACAGGCCCCAGGGGACGGGTCATGAAAAATTGGTATCAGAGGATTTCGGTTCTACCACAGAACATAGGACTCTGATATTTTCTTTCTGTAAAGCAATAGTGTTAAGGGTACTAATTGTGGTTTTCAGTTCAGGGACTCCAATGTTGGTGCGGGCGGTCAACGTATCTATACACCAGGACCCTGACTTCTGATTTCCGACACAGGGCACAAAAACACTGATTACGTGCTTGTTTTAAAAAGTTTTCATTAATTCACCTTAAACAAGGCCAACCCACCAGGTATAGTCATTGACCGTGTCGCATCTGTTTCATTCACGATTCTTCCCTGCGGACGACCAGTTAGAGCCCAGAGTGATGTACGTACTGACATACCGCTGAGCGACAAGGCCTCAGGATATGGCCCTCTCCCAGTGGAGGCACTAGTGGAACTACCACCCATTGGGCCACCGATTCCACCAGCCCCAGTAGCAGGTGATGCACGATGCTTGAGCACGCTGCATGATTTCCAGCACTAGATGCCACCCAGCTTCCAGGGAGAGACGGATCCACATGCTGCTGAGGATTGGATGGAGGCTGTGGTGAAAGTCTTCAGGCTAGTAGGGATTCCATCAAACATCATGGTGATCCTTACTGCAAGCCTCTATCTGGCAGCTGTAGGCAGATGGTGGAGCCTGATGCCCCAGATGCACGATGAGGAGACACTTCTATGGGCAGACTTAGAGAGCCTGTTCCGGGCAGAGTTTGTACCAACCACCCTTTGAGCTGTGCGGATATAGAAGCTACTACATCTTCAGCAAGGTAGAAAGATGGTGGTTCAGTACTCAGTGAGGTTCACTGACATCTAGCGCTACTCTAAAAATATGGTATGGGACCTGTTTTTTAGGGCCTGAACCTTCGAGCAGGGACTCAGGCGAAAGATTTGAGCCTCAGTTGTTTCTCACAGCATCCCGACGCAGACCGGGGTGTTTGAGGGATCCCTCCTAATGGAGAGTTTTCTTGATGAAAAAACTCCATAAGTGGGTCCCACCAGTAGTTGACATGCAGTAGAGTCTTCTATAGCTGGAAGTAGACATATGACGCAGAGGTCCAAGAGGAGCAGACCGACAGGTGGTCGACCGCATGACTCAGGATTGGCAGTGCGGTGTAACACCCCGAGATTTTATGAAAAATATCCTTTTTAATTTCATTAATATCTTGTGTTGTACGCTACACCAAAAGGAGCTTTCACGACACGCATCATTGACTTTCCTTGAATTACACGCAATCGCGACATTCCTCGATAGCGTGTGTATTACGCAATACCGAGTTTCACTAAACAATGATATGCTATTAAAATATCATTAAAACTAGCCGTTATGAATACTAATAACCACTTTTAAATTTTTTTAAATTTTAGTTTTCAAAATGGACTTCATTTTTGGATTTGGAATATCGAAATTAGCTTAAGGTAAAATTTTGGTACTTTTCGGATAACTTTCATTTTCTGATGAATAGAGAAAATTACTAAATTTTAATTAAAAACAACATTTTTAATCGAAATAATTAATAGTGATAAATTATTAATTTGAGTGGTTTTAAAGTATATTTAGAATATATTTTTACAATTTAATACAATGTTGTTCCTTGGATATAATTTCACATTTAAACCAGACATAAACAAGTGTCAATCTTTTGATAGTTATTATCTCTTAAGAACACGCTATTTTTTTGACGACGAGAATTAATTTTTAAATTAATTAATGCAACTGATATGTTTTGAATTTGGTAAAATAGGCATCATTTTTGAGTTCATAATATCAAATATATCTTAGGCCTAATTTTTGGTATTTTTCTGGAAACTTTCATTTTTTGATGAATAGTGAAACCACTAAGTGGTAGTTAAGAAAAATGAATTTTTGATAAAACATAATTTTACCGCTTCTTTGAGTGGAATTTTAAAAATCCAAGAGACATGGTTGATGTCAGTAAGTAAAATGTGGTTCAATGAGCTGAACATAATTTTTGTGAATAGTAACTTTTTACTTTTTTTACCACGGTTAAAAGTCAATAGGGTAATTAAGGGTAAAAATGATACTATTATTACCCTAACACATATCCTAATTCTATTGGATAAGTGTAATTTGATCAAAAACAACATTAAGAATAAAATATTACCATTTAGGCCCACTTTGATTAGACTAGGACATTTATTATTAATTTATTTAAAGAAGGGTTAAAATAGTTAAAATCAAAGTTTAATAAGTAAATCATTTTTAATATAGGGTTATACATAAGATAAATTAGTCTATAAATAGTCCTAATAAGGCTAAAATGATTTCCTACATAAGGGTATTTTATTTGTAATTTATAGACATTAAATAATTTAATGTACTTATGACACAAAGATGATGCAGTAATTATCTTATTAATGAAATATTGACATGATTGAGGTTATAAATACCCAAATAAATGTAATTTCAGACTTTTTATGAAATAAACTAATTTTATAGGTTAATATGACATGTTAGTATTGATTTAATGTACTTTGTTCGAAATAATCATTCTGTTATGAGTTTCACAAAAATCAATTACAAAATAGTGTCAAAATTGACATAAAATAGTTTTTTAAACATATATTATATTATTAATTGTTATTTTATTCCTAAAAATCTAAGGTTCGGAAAAATGACTTATATAAGGTTATATATATTAATAATAAACAACTTGGGGTTCTTTTGGAATCTTATATTAAGTGTATTAACCTTATAGTATAAGAACACAAGAAGACACGGTAAAAGTAAAATTATTTTACTTAATGTTAAATCTAAATGATAAGGTTAAAATAGGAACCAAAACATGTCTAAATTTTATTTTATGAGAGGATTTAGACCCATAACAATTTTATATTAGAAATTAATCAATTTGGAGCTATTTAAAACCGAATTTGACTTTATAATAAAATAATAGTTTTAGTTATTCCAAAGGTGCCCCTCTCCTCCCTTATAAAAGGGCACCTCCTCCCTCTCTTAGTCACACCACATTGTGCCTTAAATCTTGGCAAAACCCTGCCAAATTACCTTATCCACTTCCCTAGAAACATCCTAGAGTTTCTGGTCTTCCTCAAAGACCAATTTTATTGCCCAAAAAGGAGATCTCAAAGAGGCGCTTCAAAGAAGATGTAATGTCCGTTACCGATTCTTTCATCTCTATTTATTCTTCCACTTATTCTTCATAGGTAGTTCCATTATGAAGTAGTAACATAAGTATCACTAATATACTTATATGTTATTATAATTTTGAAACAACCATATTTCACCATCTATCTGTCCTACGGAAAATGAAATCACCGCGCGTGCGTACGTACAGAATACTGTCTCCACGCCGTGGTGTAAATTATTTTCCACCACCACCTTACTTGGATGGGTATAATGGTGTACATATTAACTATATATGATTATTGTAAAGTGATATTGATTCTGAAATATTATACATACACTCCAATACAATTCCACGATCATGAGAACGATATCATCCCGCGTGCGTACGTACGGACTACCTTCTCCGCGACGCGATGAGATTAATTCTCCACGTTAACCATTCATGAATGATTATAAAGCTTATATAAAAATTAATAATGAAATATATGACATAATAATGATTCGGGATTTATGTGTATATATATGTATTTCATCTACATAATTCCATTCAACGCAATAAGGAAAAGAAAACAGTGTTCATGCGTACGTACGGTCTACCGTCTCCATGAACGCAGTATTTCTTTCCATTTACTGATCTATTATATATATATATATATATTATGAATATATATTATATATAAATCATGTTTTATATTCTGGAATTAAGTATTCATGATCTAATTAATCATATTAATAATTACAAGTCAAAACACGGATGACAAATAAAACGATTTTACCCAAAACGATCTTTAACATAGAATTTACAAAATAACGGGTAATATAAAGCCATAAGTGAACCATATATGATATAATAACAATGCGTATGATTCTGTAATAAGTCAATGACATTATTTAAATCATTATACTGGAGGTTCGGACACATACGAAGCAAATCGGACCTAAGGTAAGGGAAATACCACAATCTCATTTTTATCCGAGATTGTTTATACTTTGGTATTTACTGGGGTGTATATTATCATCCACATCCATGTTTCCTCAATTTGTAATATTATTTCCATGCACCTTCAATTTTTTAAATCTAATTTAACCCTTCGGTAAGTTTTTCGAAAAAGATATGAAAGGAATCTTTTGTCGTTTTTCGTATGAGGTACTTTTTGACTTTTCCGACAAAAGTACGAGAAGCATGTTTTTTTAACTTATACAGCATGAATGAATTTTTAAAAAATTATTTCCAAGAAGCTTACTTTACAAGTTTTCAAGTTTATTTTTAATAAACTTCATTTATTTTAAAATTGTATGACATGTTAAGAAAGGAAAAATGATTTTGAAGTAGAAAGGATATTTTCCTCAAGAATGGAGTTCAAGTGTTTTATCAAAATTATTTTCCATCTAAAATAATAAAGGGTTATGTTTCTATCCTTATTATTACATGGATTTGATTATGTTGTGATGGAAATATTTTTTTATGAATTATTTAATCTTATATGAATGGTTTTATGATGTCACGATGTTTAAAGATTCCCATTTTTATTACATGGGTTATGCAATGATGTATGATTTATGATTTTTGTGGCACACATAAGAATGGTTTTATTATGAGATGGGTGGGACCTATATCTCCCTCCAATGCATTGGGTAAAGATTTTATATCTCATGAGATAGACATGGCTGGAATGGTTTGTTATACCGGTTCAGTGAAACAGGACTGAAACGAGGAGTGACCTCGGTTCAGAAAGGGATTTTGTCCACTAAGATAGTCTTGAAAATGAGTCTTGACTAATAAGAAATGATTATCTATGATTATGTGTGTATGACAAAATGTTTTATGTTTTACGTTATGATTATTGGGATTACATTTCACTACTATGATCTATCCCATGTTATGAAATTATGATCTCTTTTGCAGGTTAAGATTTCCAAAAGATATGTTCTTATGAAAATGACGTGAT
This sequence comes from Viscum album, assembly GCA_963277665.1. Lineage (NCBI taxonomy): Eukaryota > Viridiplantae > Streptophyta > Magnoliopsida > Santalales > Viscaceae > Viscum > Viscum album. Next base: position 1,462,500,177 of record OY728125.1, on the reverse strand, counting down.
TGATATTTCTTTTGTTTACCCTTACTGAGCATTTGAGATCACCCTTTTATGTTTTCTTTTCCCCAGGACATAAAGAAAGGATTTATGTTTAAAAAAATAACTTTATGGGAGATGTTGAAGATCTTTCACCATGATTAGATGATTATATTCCGAGTTTCCAAAGACACTAAACTATTACGGTCCTTGTGTGTCTGTTTTTTCTTATGTATTATGTATTCCGCAAAAGTATTTTAATGTCCATGTACGTCATCTTCGGGTCTTGACATTTGGTATCAGAGGAAAGGTTTAGTCATCCTTTGGAAACTAGGATGCGAAAACGTTAGTGAGAACCCAAGAGATATTTCTAAGTTATGTCTAGGGATGTCCCTAAGGATAAGTATACATATAGGATATAGTCCTAAAACTATGGTAACAATATTATATTAAAACAAAGATGTTATATATTTAAGTTAATCCCCCTTTATTATGATTTTTTCCTCTCACACTATTATTTTTGGGTTTTAGTAAATTTCTGGAAAGAAGATGATTCACGATAATGGAGGATATGGTGGACAATGGAATGATATTCTTCATGAGCAACCAAATGAAATGGTATTTGGAAGTCCAAATATCATTATTATGCCGAATCAAAAATCTCATAATATGATCAATAAAGTAAAATTTGGTATGTTTCCTGACTAAGATAATAAGAGAAAGATGGGGTTTCATGATGATCATAGAGGAATGAAAGTTCAATTTCCCCTATGTAAATCATGTGGGAAGAGGCATCAAGGAGAATGTTTCAATGGAACTGGAAGATGGTTTGGGTGTGGAAAAGAAGGACACAAATCCAGGAAGTGCAAAGGAAAAGGTTTAGTTAACACCTGGTATGAGGATAATGGTATTTCTACGACATCAACAATGGTTAAATGTTTTAAATGTGGAATGTACGAGCATTATGCAAACCAATGCCCTAAGGGAAAGTCTCATGAAGAAAATCAGTATGGTCGTATGGGTAGTATTTATGTTGATGATGATGAAGAGACTACAAATGATATGTGAGATGAAATAATTATTGAAGCTCGGTCAATGGTTTAAGAATGTAGTGGAATAATTACATGTTTATCATGTGTAATGTTGTATAAGTAATCTCATGGTGCTATGGAATAAAGAGACATCTATGGATTGTTACATTGTTGTCTTTCCTTGAGTTTTGAAAGTGTATGATTAATGGTACCAGTACCCATGAAAGGTTAATCAGATATTTTTGGAATGTAGATGATATTCACATAATGAAGGGATAAGGAGAAAATTAAATGTTTGATAGTATTCATGAGCTCATGATTTATATAAGGACTAAGTGATATCATGGATTGATGATATAGAATTTTGAGGATTTTGGTATGTGGAAAATGTTAACTTTTAACTGCATTCATGTTTTCACTAAGGTTCAATGGATATTAATTCTTCAAGAGAATACATGATTAAGGTATTCACATATTTGTAATTTGACCAACAATATATATCTTATGATATATGGGGGATAAATGATGGCATTCACGTGATCATTTTCATTATACTATGAGCTTGGACCGAAGTATTTTAGATAAGCCTAAAGATTGGAATGGATTATGTTTGACATAAGTTAGTATTGTTTATGGATAAAACTTTTTTGATTTTGTTGATGGGATGTTAAAGTAATATAGATTTAGAAAAAGGACAACCTGCAGGATGGGTGACAACCCATCGCGTCGGACAAGGCTGTGGGAATCGAACCCACAACCGAAGTGCGACTGGCATTTATCACCTACCACTGGCCTACAGGAAGTCCCTGTTTAGTAGAAACTAGTTTTATTATATTAGGCAGTATGATATATGATGTATAAGTCCATTTTAGGAACCACATATGATTAATCTCACAATAGATGGACATATGTATTTTTGATAACTTTTATAACCTTTTGTTTGAGATAGATGGAATAACCCATCATTCTATCACACATCACAAATAATAAATTCAACTTCATTTCATTAAAGGATGAAGTGGAAATTGTTCAATTAACGAACAACAATGAGATTGTACCAAAATCATATAAGTATTTCTTTTAATTCATCAACTTTAGGGAAATGATCTTGAAAACCAAAAATGTTGTCCTAGTTCCCTTATATCTGATGAATCAGATGGTACTTTAGATCATCACAAATCTATGGATTTCTGATTTCTGTCTTTTCCATAGCCATGTTCTCTACCACTCTCCATCAGAACATGATGGTTAGATTTCACTTCCATATCCATATATTCACCTATGTGGAAACCCAGTGATTAGTTTATTTGGGTAACCATTACGTTTCATACTTTTGTTTTTAAAGATTGGTGTTGGTATTCCTTTTTATGATGTGGGTTTCTATTAATGAATCTTTCAAGTAGTATATCATTTATAACCTCGATGAATTTCGAGGGTGAAATTTATTTTAAGGGGGGTAGAATGTAACACCCCGAGATTTTATGAAAATTATTCTTTTTAATTTAATTAATGTCTTGTGTTGTACGCTACACCAAAAGGAGCTTGCACAACATGCATCATTGACTTGCCTTTCATTACACGCAATCGCGACCTACCTCGATAGCATGTGTAGTACGCAATATCGAGTTTCACTAAACAACGATATGCTATTAAAATATTATTAAAACTAGCCGTTATGAATAGTAATAACCACTTTTTAAAATTTTGAAAATTTTAGTTTTCAAAATGGACTTCATTTTTGGATTTGGAATATCTAAATTAGCTTAGGGTGAAATTTTGGTACTTTTTGGATAACTTTCATTTTCTGATGAATAGTGACAATTACTAAATTTTAATTAAAAACAAAATTTTTAATCAAAATAATTAATAGTGATAAGTTATTAATTTGAGTGGTTTTAAAGTATATTTAGAATATATTTTTACAATTTATTACAATGTTGTTCATTGGATGTAATTTCACATTTAAACCTGACATAAACAAGTGTCAATCTTTTGACAGTTATTATCATTTAAGAACACGCAATTTGTTTTGACGACGAGAAATAATTTTTAAATTTATTAATGCAACTGATATGTTTTCGAATTTGGTAAAATAGACATCATTTTTTAGTTCAGAATATCAAATATAGCTTAGGCCTAATTTTTGATATTTTTCTGGAAACTTTCATTTTTTGATGAATAGTGAAACCACTAAGTGGTAGTTAAGAAAAATGAATTTTTCATAAAACATAATTTTACCGCTTCTGTGAGTGGAATTTCAAAAATCCGAGAGACACGGTTGATTTCAGTATGTAAAATTTTGTTCAATGAGCTGAAAATATTTTTTGGTGAATAGTAACTTTTTACTTTTTTTTACCACGGTTAAAAGTAAATAGGGTAATTAACGGTAGAAATTATATTATTATTACCATAAAACATGATTTAATTCTATTGGATAAGTGTAATTCGAACTAAAACAACCTTAGGAATAAAATATGACCATTTAGGCCCACTTGGATTAGATTAGGACATTTATTATTAATTTATTTAAAGAAGGGTTAAAATAGTTAAAATCAAAGTTTAATAAGTAAATCATTTTTAATATAGGGTTATACATAAGTTAAATTAAACTATAAATAGTCATTAAAAATCTAAAACAGATTTCCTACATAATGGTATTTTATTTGTAATTTTTAGACATTAAATAATTTAATTTATTTATGACACAAAGACTATGTAGTAATTATCTTATTAATGAAATATTGACATGATTGATGTTATAAATACCCGAATAAATGTAATTTCTTAATTTTTATGAAATAAACTAATTTTCTAGGTTAATATGACAGGTTATTATTGATTTAATTTACTTTTTTCGAACTAATCATTCTGTTATGATTTTCACAAAAATCAATTACAAAATAGTGTCAAAATTGACATAAAATAGTTTTTAAAACAAATATTATATTATAAATTGTTATTTTATTCCTAAAAATCTAAGGATTGGACGAATGACTTATATAAGGTTATATATATTAATAATAAACAACATGGGGTTCGTTTGGCTTCTTATAGTAAGTTTATTAACCTTATAGTATAAGAACACAAGAAGACACGGTAAAAGTAAAATTATTTTACTTAATGTTAAATCTAAATGATAAGGTTAAAATAGGAACCTAAACTTGTCTAAAATCTATTGGATGAGAGGATGTCGACCCATGCCCACATTATCTTCGAAATGAATCAATTTGGAGCTATTCAAAACCGAATTTGACTTTATAATAAAATAATAGTTTTACTTATTCCAAAGGTGCCCCTCTCCTCCCTTATAAAAGGCCACCTCCTCCCTCTCTTCCTCACACCACATTGAGCCTTCAAGCTCCGCCAAACCCTGCCAAATTCCCTTCTACACATCCCAATAGAAATCCTAGAGGTTCTGGTCTTCCTCAAAGACCAATTCTAGTGCCCTAAAAGGAGATCTCAAAGAGGCGCTTCAATGAAGAGGTAATGTCAGTTACCGATTATTTCATCTCTATTTCTTCTTCCTCTTCTTCTTCTTAGGTTGTTTAATTATGAAGTAATAACATCAGTATCACTTATATACTAATATGTTATTATAATTTTGAAACAACCTTATTTCACCATCTATCCATCCTGCGGAAAACGAAATCACCGCGCGTGCGTACGTACGGAATACCGTCTCCACGCCGTGGTGTAATCTATTTTCCACCACCACCTTACTTGGATGGGTATAATGGTGTAAATAATAACTATATATGATTATTGTAAATTTATATTGATTCTGAAATAGTATACATACACTCCAATACAATTCCACGATCATGAGAATGATATCATCGCTCGTGCGTACGTACAGACTACCGTCTCCACGACGCGATGAGATTCATTCTCCACGTTAACCATTCATGAATGATTATAATGTATATATAATAATTAATAATGAAATATATGACATAATAATGATTCTAGATTTATGTGTATATATATTTATGTCATCTACTTAATTCGATTCAACTCAATAATGAACAGAAAACAGCGTTCATGCGTACGTACGGTCTACCATCTCCATGAACGGTGTATTTCTTTCCATTTACTGATCTATTATAAATATATATTCTAAATATATATTATATATAAATCATGTTCTATATTTTGGAATTATTTAATAATGATCTAAGTAATCATATGAATAATTACAAGTCAAAACACGGACGACAAATGAAACGATTTGACCCAAAACGCTCTTTAACATGGAATTTACAAAAGAACGGGTAATATAAAGCCATAAGGGAACCATATATGATATCATAACAATGATTATGATTCTGGAAAAAGTCAATAACATTATTTAAATAATTATATAGGAGGTTCAGACACATACGAAGCAAATCGGACCTAAGGTAAGGGAAATAGCACAATCTCATTTTTATCCGAGATTGTTTATACTTTGGTATTTACTGGGGTGTATTTTATAATCCACATCCATGTTTCATCAATATGTAATATTATTTCCATCCACCTTCAATTGTTTAAATCCAATTTTACCCTTCAGTGAGTTTTTAGTAAAAGATATGAAAGGAATCTTTTGTTGTTTTTCATACGAGGTACTTTTTGACTTTTCCGACAAAAGTACTAGAAGAATGTTTTTTTAACTTATACGGCATGAATGGATTTTTAAAACATTATTTCCAAGAAGATGCATTTACAAGTTTTCAAGTTTATTTTTAATCAACTTCTTTTAGTTTAAAATTGTATGACATGTTAAGAAAGGAAAAAAAAATTTGAAGTAGAAAGGATATTTTCCTCAAGAATGGTGTTCAAGTGTTTTATCAAAATTATTTTCCATCTAAGATAATAAAGGGTTCTGTTCTTATCCCTAATATTACATGGATTTGATTATGTTTTGAGGGAAATATTTTTTTATGAATCCTTTTATCTTATATGAATTGTTTTATGATGTCACGATGTTTAAAGATTCCCATTTTTATTACATGGGTTATGCAATGATGTATGATTTATGATTTATGTGGCACACATAAGAATGGTTTCATTATGAGATGGGTGGGACCTATATCACCATTCGATGCATTGGTAAAATATTTTATATCTCATGAGATAGACATGGCTGGAATGGTAGGTTATACCGGTTCAGTGAAACATGACTGAAACAAGGAGTGAACTCGGTTCAGAAAGGGACTTTGTCTACTAAGATAGTCTTGGAAATGAATCTTGACTAATAAGAAATGATTCTATATGATTATGTGTGTATGCCACAAAGTTTCAGGTTTTATGTTATGATTATTGGGATTACATTTCACTACAATGATTTATCCCATGTTATTAAATTATGATCTCTTTTGCAAGTTAAGATTTCCAAAAGATATGTTCTTATGAATATGACGTGATTCATATTTCTTTTGTTTACCCTTACTGAGCATTTGATATCACCCTTTTATGTTTTCATTTCCCCATGACATAAAGAAAGAATTTAGGTTTTAAAAAAAGAAGATCTTTATGGGAGATGTTGAAGATCATTCACCACGATTAGAAGATTATATTCCGAGTTTCCAAAGACACTAAACTATTACGGTCCTTGTGTGTCTGTTTTTTGTTATGTATTAAGTATTATTCTAATGTAATGTAATTTCCATGTACGTTAAGCTTCGGGTCATTACATGCGGGGAACCCAGGGTGGAGACAGAGTCAGGCATACCAGGAACGAGCAGTGTTACTCCTACGACAGGCTTGGTCACATGGCACGTGACTGTCTGACCCTCCGTGCAGATGATCAGGAGATAGATGAAGGAACTCCCAAGAAGAGGCAAAGGATTGATGAAGATAGTCTGTAGGGCGAAGGCGGACATGGCAGGGGAGCTGTCTGTGCTTCTGGCAGTGGACGACGCTTCGAGGTGTTGCCACCACCACCACCTGGAGGTCCATCCCGGCCGCAGGGAACGTGTGGACATGGGAGAGCACAACTTTAGGTAGCTGAAGCATATGACCATGGGGCTCCGGAAGCAGGTAGAAAAAAGCGGGACTATTTCCAGGCATAAAGGCCTTTGTTCATGACGTTTCTATCTTTTTAAATGTCGTTGTTTGTGGTTGCTTTGTTTCATTGTACTTGGAGATACAGTAATAAAAGACACATTTCATTGTGACATTTTCATTCCTTCCTTTTTGTGTACTAAGAGGTTCTGGTTGAAACTGTTGACTTGGCCCTAACTTTTGAGATTTCTACTGGAGGTGACCCAATGACCACACACTGATGCCAATAGTGTGACTCAACCCTTGTAGGTGAGAGTAACGGTTAAATATCTTGGTAGTAGCATCGAGGCCTTATGACGTCATCCATGACATGGATTGTACTGTTCATGTCAGGATTGACTATATTAGGAAAAGAACGTGGTTCATCCAGGGTTGATACCGGATTTCCCTTTTCGGAGAAGGATAAATCATTGTAGCTCTTGTAGAACGTAGGTGAATAAGGGTGAAGTTGAGTTCTTACAATTGGATAGTCTCAACCATAGTTCGAGAGCAAACAGTTTACGATTTACTCCAATATCAATAGTCTCAGGTGTGTCTTATTTTAGAATGATATGAACCAGAGACAGTGGTGATGACTTGAGTTCCTTTTGGACTATGACATAGAGATAGTCTATACTCCTGGAAAGGGTAACATAGTAACAGATGCGCTCAGAATGAGATCTGGTATTCAGCTACTAAGAGAGGCGATGAAGTAGCTTGTTGCCTTTCATATTTCCTTTGTGGATAGAGATGGTGCATCCTATCTACAGTCTCTTGCAGTCACTCCTTCTTCATCAGAATTTTAGGTGAGGTGGATTACCACCTGGACCTTCTGCCTCAGTTGCACCAGGTGCACGACATCTTCCACGTATATCAGTAGAGGAGATGCGTGCATGAACCGTCCCACATCATCCACCATGGGGAGCTGGACATCGAGGATGGGATGAACTTCATGGAAGATCCAGTGGATATTGAGGATAGACAGGACTGGGTCCTACATGGATGATCTATTTCCTTGGTGCGTATTTGCTGGAATCACGGGAAGCTCCAGGAAAGCACATGGGAGCGGGAGGCCCATATTTGTGCTCAGTACCTCCTTTTTGTTTCCCTTGTGTGTGTTGTAGCTTTACGGGGATGTAAAGACCTGAGGTGGGGGTAATGTAAAGACCAAGAAATTTAAATGAATTTTTTTTCATAAATTCTTTAGAATTTTACGAGTCCGCAATTTATGACGGCGCCTGATTCTGAGGACTGGAGTGCCCGGAATGATCCGTTGAAGTTTTGTTAAGATAAAATTAACGTGTATTAGCAGTTTTCCTGAAAAAGTGGAATAATTCTTAAATAGATACACAGATCAGAAATCGGAGGGCACCGTTGAACTCATGAAGGTGGTTTTACCGTAGGCGCGACTTATGTTTAGTAGGCATGGGCCTCCTGAGAAAAATCCAAAAAATGGAATAACTGTAAATAAAATATTTAAATAAATTATTTCATTTTTCAAATGCTTATAACTCACAAACAGTAGATCAGATTAAAAATATGATACCACTACCGAACTCGTGAGGGCATGCTTTGTTTTAAAAGATACCAAGTTTGGCTGGCGCAGGCCAATAGAAAAAGTTCGTTTTTGTCGCAAATAAAATAATTAAGGGAAAATTATTTTATTGTAAAATTCATAACATCTAAATGGTGAGTCAGATTAAAAATCTGAGAGTACCGTTGGGTTCATCGGGCATGTCTCACCTAGGCAGAGCCTAACTCGACAAGCGCGACTCGAGGGTGACTGATAATAATTTTCCGAACTTTTTTCCAGGTATGTTTCAGAAAACGTATGTTCGGGATTTTATATCATTTAAACCAGTGCATAGAATTGAAATCTAAGGGCACCGTTGAACTCCAAGCTTCGGTAATTTCTTAGTGATACCTTCACCATTGTTGCGTTCTGATGAGTTTGGAAGTTAGTTTTTGGCTTTTTAGTAAAGAAAATATTAATAAAATAATGTACAACACTTTATTTTATTTTTAAGCTGTCATGTGTTGTGTGTGTGGTTATTTGGTTAAAACCCCCACTTGGGAGTAAGTGGAGGGACCAACACACCCTAGCCTCCCATGAGAGGATAATTGGGGTGGGGACCACATGAGTAGCATAACCTCCCATGAGAGGTTATGACTTGGGGTCCACACGTGGCTTAACCCCCCATTTAATGTGGAGGGAGTAGAAACCTCTCAACCTACCATCAATTAATTTTTGGTGTCGACGTAAAATTAATTGTGTTCAATTAATTTTATGTGTCCATATAAAATTAATTCGTGTCTTTTTTTTTGACGTAGACTAGGTGGGGGAAACTTCTTGGAATACTCCCCTTTTTACTGTGCCAACACACCTCTTAAATTGTTCCAACACAATTTAATTCGCCCGACCCCCCTTTTTAATTAAGTAACTGCATCATTAAAATTAAGGAAGGCTCTTAATAATTAAACCGTCATAAATTCCACAATGGTTACATACCTCTCCCCCTATCCTATATATAGGGAGCTTGGGAGAAGGTTTTGGAATGACTTCACCAAACAATGAAGCGCTAGTAATGTATCATGACGCCCAACACTTGGAGAAACTTATCTTCTCCGACGAAGAACGCGAAGACGCAGACGACGATGCTACTTCCTCGACTTCTTCCTCAGAACCTCCTTCTGATGTCGGACCACTCCGAAGACCATTCTTCCTTTCTCTTCATCGTCAACGGACAGACGCACGAGATAAGAAGTGGAAGTGTACGGTGAGGGAGACAACATCATCTTCCCCTGCGACGAACGAACACCTGACAATTAAAGAGGTAGGGGTGAATTTTAAGTTGTTTAATGCGTATTCTTCTATCGTTAAATAATATTCTAGAGCCGCTTGCTATCGTTATAACATAGAGGGTTCGGGCCGCACAAACATGGCCTGACCCATCCGCAACCTTCTTGGTTTTGGAACCTTGGATCGACCATGACATAATAGTGGCATGTCAATGTGGTGACGGTGAAGAAGATGGAAAATAGAGGTTGCGCATCTTGAGACCTCTGCAAACCCTGTCGTTGGTTGGGCGGTGCTTGACCGGCCTACCCGCGCGCTGCCAACACACCCCACACATGCCCGGAACCCTCCTGGCGCCTGCCCGGTGCCCTCCTCGCGCCTGCCCGGAGCCCAGGCCGCCTGCCAGGCACCCTCCTGGCTCCTGCCTGGTGCACCCCGCGCCCTTCCCGGTCCACCTGCGGCCTTCCTGCGCCCTTCACGGCCAGCCTTTGGCCTCTCGGGCAGAGCAGTTCAAGTCGCACCGCTCGCGGTGCCAGTCGGACCTGCCACTGGCCTTTAGGCCAGATCTCCCATGTGGCAACTTCGTCCAGAATTATCCACGCAGTGCACTAGGCCAGGCCCAGCGGACTGGGCCGAATTCAGCGGGCTGAACCGTCCAATGGTCCGGGTCGACCCAGACTAGGTGGACCTAGACTGAGTTGGTCCCAGTCGGCCCGACCTGGTTGGACCGGAATGGGGCCCACTTTTGACCCTTTGCTTGCGTTGGACATATCTTTGGCACTAGTCCTCCGTTTAATGAAACATCGGCGGTGATGGTAATCTCGTTGAGAATCAGTACCTTAAAAAATACCCCATGGGAATTTGAGGTAGATTTGTGATACAGACGGGTTGGTTCGTACACGAATCCAACCGGCCCCCCCGGGACAAAAAGACTAATAACTCACAGAACGGGCGTCGGATTGACGCACCATCTGATGAGTTGAGACCCCTATGACCAGGCGGTCCTTTGTGACACATCAACGTGAGACTTTGTGACACTTGGATTATCAAACAATAGCTCATGGAGCGGATCCTCCCAGAGCCGAGCAGACAGAGTGTGGAGACTTAGTAGCTGTAGACCTGACAACTGCTTGACTAATTCTACTTGGAGTGATTCAACTAGCCCAGTAGACGGAGCACCCAGTTTTGTGGTAGTCCCACAACGGACAGAGTTCCTAGTTTGACATCCGACCCATGGTACTCAATAGGAGGAGTACCTCTGTTGGCTATTAGGGGGATCACCCGGTTTGGCGACAGACCCACAACAGAGGAGCACCCGGTTTTCTAAGCAGACCCGCGGTACCCGATAGGAGGAGTACCTCAGCAGTCTAAGGTTAGTGAGTAGTGCCTCGGAGCCACGACATGGCCATTTTACTCAACAGAGGAGGAGTTCTCCAGTATTTTTGGTTTAATTAATGAAAATATGGGTTTGAGCTGAGTCAATGACCTTTGTGTTTTACTCGTGATTGAGATGGGTTACTTAATAACTTAGGTATATATATGGGCATATACCTAAGTAAAGGTTATCTGTTGAGATCATTCATTGTGTTTTATCCTTGTTGGACTTAGTGAGTCCTTGAGGGTCTCAAGGTCCTTACTAAGTATCGTAATAGTCACCCCTACAAGGGCTATGCTGGCACCTCGTTGTGTTGGATGCAGAGGACGGACAATGCTCATCAAGGCAGAGTGTACGAGGACTGGATGGTACCCGGAGGTGGACACTCGGCGTGATGGCACACATAGCGGACTGATAGATACAGAGTGCTGAGGAGGACATCTATTCCCACCCTTCAGGTAGGATCCTTGGTGGAGGATCCAGGAGCTGCTAGTCATCTTCCAGCTCTTTGTCTTTTTGTTGTACTTTCTTTCAGTTGTAGTTGGACCTTTCTGTTGGTCGTGTATTTCCGACCCCTTTGTACTTTCAGCACAATTTTTATACAACTTTACTTAGTGTTTTCTTCTTATTTTACTCTGGTTGTGTGTGTTACATTTTATAAAGGCAATGCCTTCCCAGTTTTTAGGGAATTACGCCTTTGGTACTAGACGCCAACCCCTGACCTATGGAAGGCAGGCTTGGGGTAGTCACGATACGGTCCCCGGGAGATGGGTCGTGACAAAAATCCCCCACTTCAATTGACATATAATACATTATCTCACATTCAATTTTGACTGAAATTCAACACAGACTCCAATAATATAATATAAAAATCACATTATATTTTTATCCATTATAACTAGTTTAGATATTATTATGTTTCAAAATATATATATATTGGAAAACAATTTTTTACTAAAATGAATTCACATTCTATACTGATGAGCATTATTTTCCCCCTGAGGGGGGAGAATCTAGTTTATGTTTATGTACATAGTCTCCATCAAATCACACCTTCTTAAGATCCATGTTCTTGTTCTCGGTCCTTTGTTCTTGTTCCTTGTTTCTTGTTTTGTCTTATTTTGTTGATATACACTATTATACCAAATAATAAATTAATGATGATGATTATGATAGTACAGATGAATATAAAAATGGTTATTCCTAATCCTGATCAATGAATCTCATTTCAATATATAAAAATTTAAACAACTAGAAGTATCCCATTATATCATATGTATACTTTTATAACCTATTTGACTCTGATCAAAATTCAAACTACTAGGAGAAAAATATAATAATGTAATTTAGTAAATCCCATACATCATCATTTATATTAATTATTTTGACAATATTAAGTGAATAAATCATATTTATATTATTACTAACGATTATTTTATCACATTTAAATAATAAAATAATGGCTACAGATTTAGTAACATCTTCTCAAGATCAAGGTTCTCGAAGCTGATCTTCAGTTGAATTTAAAGGATCATAAGTATATATTATTGTCCCTCATCCACTGAAAACCCTATAAAAAAACTAAATCACGGAACCCATGCATAGAAAATTATACATTAACTAAGATAATCCTCCATCCACCACCCTATACAAATGATACCTAATGGATTAGAAATGAATATGTCTAGTTCACCAGCCAAATCACCAAATCGGTTCTATATAAGAAATTAAGCACATTCCCAATCACATTGGTTTTTTGATAAGCTCTAATGGTACCAAGACATCCATAGGAAGTGTTTGTACCACGTAATACTATAATAAAAACTGAAATCCACAACCTAAACTAAAATATGAGGTCATCATGCACGGGCTAATCATGCATAGAATAAAAGAAATTATAAAATATGATATAATCAATTGTGGAAGGGAAACAATTAATAACATAAATCATTTAAAAATAAAATATATTAAATGAATTTAGTAATTAAAAATTATAAATTACATATTAGATACTAAAATGGAAAATGACAATTGGGGAGTTCGATATAAGAAATTTCCAATTAATCATCGATCCAATAAAACTGCATCAACCATATGACTCCATGTAACAAACATTAATCAACAACCACTTAGATTACAATAAAGAGAACTACCAATCCCACGAGGATATAAATACATACACACCAAAATAATACATTGAGGTTATGTTCCCACTGATTTGAGTATGTTTGACTTGAGTCAACACCCGGTGGGATATAGTGAATCATATTCATTCATGATATATGATAAAATAAACATACATGGTTGAAAATAAATATTTAAAATATCATTCATTACATTTATAGGATAAGAAAATAGTCATCACTGCAAGGATACTTTATGCAATCCAACATCATGACCCCAATTTTATTTATAAAAGAACCCTAAAAATAATCATTTATATATAGGTTTAAAACAAGACTAAATGGTATATTCATTAAAATATTACCATTTGAAAGAAAATCAAATATTTTATTTAAAAACCATTGAACACACCAAAATTAGGGATAGATGATAAGCTATATTCATATAAAAGGTACTTCTATGGTGAATCATGTATGGAATATCAACATTAATCCATGAAACAAAATTTTAACAATAATAATCAATTATAAAAAACCAATACATCAAATATACGAAAAAATAAAGAAGTTAAAAAATCTGATTATTTTTAAAAAATATTGGAATCCTAAAAAAATTATATATCATGGGGAATATTAATTGGATTTAATGAGACAATACAAATATGTTCCTTGTTATAACCAACTGCATGTAGGTTTTACTATCATAAAACACACCTCCCAAATATCTCTTAAGTAGTCCCATTAGGGGAACATCCACTATCCAGCGTCACAACATATAAGGTGCTATGACCTATTTCATAATATCTCCAACCATAACAACCACCCATTCATTCTGAAATTATTTTACAAATCATTCCCTGTGAAATAAGCTAATAAAGAAGGCCACATTCATTATTACATAATCACATGTACATATCATATCATTAATAATTAAAATTCAATACCAATTTATCATCCTACCACTAATAAAGTCTTTATAAAGATCAATATTCAAACTGTAAAATTATCAATTAATCGATTGATCATCTCATAGAACCAAAAATTAAAAATTATTAGTAGAATATGGGGAATTATATTGCTTTGGATGTTATAATCTTAAATTAATTTTTTGAATTTTGTGAAAAAAATGGGAGTTTTGTTTAAAACTAGTAACCATATAATTAAATTGATTTTTTTAATTTTTTTTAATTAATGAAAAATTAATAATTAGTAAAAAACATTATTGTTTTATAAAATTCAGTTAATTAATATAGTAAACCAGTTTATTACATAAATTCACCCTTTATAAATATTAAAAAAAATCATGAAACACCAAAATTATAAGTCAATCTTGGTTCAAAGTAACATATATAAATCATTTCCATTAAAAAAATATCATTGAAATTATAACAAATTCATAAATGGCCCAAATTTCAAATTATAATAACTATAAACTGAATTCAGAAAACTAAAACATTTTGTGAAAATTAAATCGATGGAAAATATTGTGGATTGTTGATTAAAAATTATATATACCATACACTATATTTTCGTTACTATGAAAACAAATTATGAAATAACCTATCACCCATGACACTATAAAATGAAAATAATTAAATTGAAAAACCTACCACATTAAATATATACATGAGTCCATTAATTAATTCTATAAGAATATATCATTAGGGAAGATTCTCCAACCCTAGAAACCAAAAAACCACTCTTGATTTTAGAGTAGATATGATACTCAACCACCAAGTATTATAGTGTTATAAAAATAGATTAATATAAAAAATAAGTCAAAATATAAACAAGAGGGATATGGATAACCTTACCATGTGATTAGGTGGAGGAATCACAAAGAAAACACTATAAATTCTATATAGAGTTGGTGAATACCTAGATTAATAGCTGAGAGTGGACCCAACGACTTTTGTTTTTTAGTAGTGAGGCCATAAGAGAAGTCCTAGACAATACAAGAACCAAAATTAAAAATTCCCAAAATATACTATGTTATATGGTTTTCCATCTTAATTTTCCAAACTATGTGATGACCGTGAAATCATTACTATAATAAAAATTAATTAGGCTATACACTTGGGCCACAAGATTATAAATATATTTAGAAACCATGTTTCACAAAAAACATTATAAATATCAATTTTTCCCATCACAAAACATTTCCAAATCAAGGAAAAAAGAAATATTATATATTTATAAATAATTTGTATTGAGGAGTCAATGTCATCTCCAAAAATAAACTTTTCCCCATGAAATTGCATCGAATAATGATGTGATTAAATATAAAAATATCTCACTAAAAATGGATATATATTTTTCCTCTTGACACATTATACTTCGAATTTAATGGATGAACCATTTAATTCAAATAGAATCCAATAGTGGTTCAAAATTCATAAGTCTTGTATATAAAAGAACAATATAAATAAAAAAGTAAACAATACATCCCAATGAAAACACATATCAAAGGATGACATCACTATAGTGAATGATTCACATGTTGAACACCAATGGGAATCCCCACCATTTATTAATCTCTTAATGAGGAGAAACTTACACGATTTATTCTACGTGGGTTACACACATGTCGAATATAATTAAAACATCTGAAACATCTAATATTTATAAAAAATAAATAAATAATTCAATTATATATTATACGAAGATGATATTATTTATATATTTACTTATGAAGAAATAACATATAACTACATAAGATAGATTTCCCTAACTACTAACATCCTCAATATTAACTCATCAGAAAAAAACCAATTTAACTACTACCGAAAGTTGATCTAGGTTGGAGACATATTTAACCACATACAACTAAACTGACAATATCATTTAAGGTACCATTGATATACACACTAATAGAAGACCTTCAATGACTGTGAATAGTATTTATTAGAGTACTATGTTTAATTTGGAAATAAAACAATGTTCTTAAACTTTATAAAAGATGTTAAAATAGTTTAAGTGATAGGTCCATATTGTCACAATGACATTGTTTGGTCTTTCTAGAAACTCATTCTCACTGTTCAAATAACCTGACTAACAGTAAATAGAATTGCAAGACAATTCATAGTTAGATATCCCGTAAAAATTTATTCATTAATTATAGAAGTAATAAGCACCATCACATATTAAATTATCCCAAATAGAAGAAGCCTAGAACCGATATCTAGATATGTGTATATTTTAATAAAATATTCCATCTATGAGTCTTCAGAGACTAGCTTAAGGAAGAATAGTAGCAATATTGAAATATATTCATCATATTACATTACTAAATGATCTACTTGATGTAAAATCATGAATTACAATGCCATTATAACCTTCACATCCTTTGGATAAGTGTACTTGTTGAAATTGTACTTAAAGTATTCATATAACAAACCTTCCAATAGTTGGGCCTACCTAGTAGTATTCCTCCACAAAAGACTCAACCACATGAAAAACAAAAATATTGTATTTAATATATCTAGATAAATATTTTGTAAATGTTGTAGGATTAAATAAGGCATACAAGTCAGTCTCTCACATGTTGAGGTCCTTGATCACTACAATATATAGGAGGTTATTGATTTCTATACAATCTTATGTGAACCAATAATGGAGATAATCACATATAAAACTATTTTTCAAAATTCTAGGTAAATTTATGAAATGAGAAAACTATATTTTATATTTGGAATACCTTCGTATATAATTCGAAAAATGAATTTTCATTCCCTCTCTATGTGTCATATTCAAAAATATAAAAAACCCATATTAATATAAAACCATTTGAAATAAAAATATAGTAGACATTAGATCATAAAACAAACAATTCATGGATATAAAATTTCTTTTATAGGAATACTTCACAATCACTAAAAGTATCTCAACAATCATTTTTCCAAAATCAACCATAAAAATAACCAATCCAATGAATCCATTTACTACATTAAATTATATTTTTTCTTCCAATACAAGGAACACGGTAATCCAATTATTTTTAAATTACCATATCAGTTAATTATAATCCTTTTACAAATAAAAAATAAACAATTCAATAATGTGATGGAAATTAATATTATAATGTATACCATTTATCATTTAAATAACATTATGTTCCATTAAAAGTAATGTAATTACTTACATTAAATTCAACCTTACCAAAAATCATTTCTTCTACTCAAATCATACATTATTTGGTGTGAAATATTTTTAAAAAATAATATCTTAACACTAATTTAAAATAATTGTTGAACTATGTCAAACACCAAGTCTAAAATAATTAATAAAAAGGTGAAGAAAATAAATTCATGACCAATAAAAATGAAAATAAATCTCATAAAGGAGAAAAATATCATAATATTAATTTGGAATACCAAAGGGGCATAAAATAAAAATTGAATAATGATTAACACTTTTCAGGGTCGACTATTGGGTTTTCCAGACCATGAACTAGTCATGAAAGTGTCATTTTGTGTCAATCTCAATGAATTCATGGGATCTATGAATGATCGGTCTTATTTTGCACAATAATCATGTGAAATAATTTTTACTCCCTTTTTCTACCCAAAACATATAATGTCATGAAATATCATAGCAGTTATCTATAAAACAATGAATAACAGCAATCCAACTAAATATTCCCAAAAGATAAACAATTTTAAAAACCAAATTTATAATAATGGTTTGACCAACCTAGCCAACATAAATCATACTAAGAATACTTTTTTTAAATTCACATTCTTTCACCGACATCTCATGCTATGAGGCTCCTACCTCTAATATACATTTAATCTCCCAATTATGAAGGGTGATATAATAGATTTTTTTCATAAGAAATTATATTTTAACATTCCACATCACCCTACATGGTCCTCTATAGGTCATGACGTACTTTTCCAATCACCATGTGCTAGATACATGATATGATGGTGTTAAAAAAACTATACGGAATGATTTTACCCTCAATATCCAATATAAAACTGTAAGTTATAACTAGAAACATGGAATGGGGCCTATATACATTGGAAACAAATGAAAAAACTATAATAAATATATAAATTGGGATACATCAAACAATTCATACAAAAATTCAATAACATGACACTTTTACGATGAAATTTCAAAAAACAATTATTTCAAAATTTAAATCCAGAAACTAAAAAAATAGGATGAATGATACATAGGATGTTATAGGACATTTCCCAATTGACCCAACATCCCATGAAACTATATCCACAATGTGACCCTCAGTCACCACTATGAGTTAATATCCACCAACATTATAACAATGAGCAGAATCAATCTATGATTGATGTCACATATTTCTCACCTACATAAGACATTGAGAAAATATGCCAATATATGTGATTATGTAGGCTATTATCTAATTAATATTAATTTATAACAAATAATATTTTTCATTATTTTTATAAGAGATAAAATTGTTTCATGTTTGTAAATAATAAATAATAAATATTTTACATTTTATTTTAATGAAATAAAAACTAAAATCCAATCAAAATTCATTTAGGAAAAGAAAAATAACTTCCTTGTTTATATGTATAAGAATAACCATAGATATAAAGTTATATATATATATTTAAAATATGTTTTAGTGGTATTTCAATAAAATTATGAAAATTTGAAATTAGAAAAATTATTACCATTGAAATTATTGCAAATCCTCAATTATGGATTTATAAAGAGTATAAACTATAAAAAATGTACTTCCATGGATAATTTGGTTAGGAAACAAATAATTTATACAAAATTTCATAATATAAATGATAAAAAACTAATACATCAAATGTTCCAAAAAAACCAATGTTGTAGGGTTTCATTTATGAATGACCATGTAGCTTGTCAAATGTAAATCCTTGTAGATTATCTGAATTTTATAAATTTATCTCTAATAAAATTCTATATAATCCAAAAATATATATTCCTACAACATATAACATGACATTTTTATTGATAAAATCTAACTAAACATACCACACCACTACCTATTCAAAAAAAAATCAACCGAATCATCCAACAATTATTCAACCCATATAGAATTTTATATCCTTTATAAAACCTTGTTATTAACTCTATTATATTTTCCACAATTTAAATCTCAGTATCCCAAAAATAATGAGTGTTTATTGAACCTTATCCATCTAAAATGGAATGGAATCCAATTATGTGGTCTTTTCTTTCCATATAGATCCCTATAAAAAATACACATAAAATAACCAAACCATATCATTATTAAAAAATCATAGCCATATTTCTAATATTATCTAATAGTAAATATATAGACATTTATATCATAAAATATCCCATATTTCATATTTTTAAAATAAATAATCAGATACCTTCAAAATATATATTTAAATTCATTGAATACAATATACTAAATATCAATGTGTATAAAATATTTATTTCGTATAATTGAACCAACCATTAAACACAAAAATTGGAATAAATAATTTAGATTAGAAATCAACTGACAATGAAGCATTAAAATATGATCACATTCTTTGAACTTTCCATACCTAAATCCACAATAAAAATGATAAATAAAAAATATAATAATAAGGGTTCTCTCAAATATAAAATTTTAAAAAAGAAACATAACATGGTCCAATAAATTATAAATTTTTATGGAGAAATATTAAAATCTAATAGAAATAAAAGTGAATTGATAAAAGTTTTTTTATGAATCGTTACTCTACTATACAAATTACATGATATTGTAAATCCCCTAAAAATACTACATATTTATTAGAATCTTCTAAAACCTAGGGAAAATAAATATTAAACATTCGAATTAAATATTCATTTCAAATCCCCTATATTTGGTACTTAAATGTCATAATTTCAAGGACTTATATAATGAAATCAAGGAAACTACTTCACTACAATTCCACTATATATGTATATCGAGTTATTAAATCTAATTCCATTTCCAAATTTTTCTCAATTGTAGATCCTCTAGTTTCATAAGTTACCAATTGGTAATTGATAAACATATGCTCGACCTAATTTCATGTAATTGTAATAGTGTTTTTTCCAAGTGAAAATATTCAAACCAGAATAATATACCAATTTAAGTATATTTCAAATATTTATATTTAGCAAGGATTTTAAAATATATTTCCCTTATATTTTTCAATATTAGTTATTTTTATTCAACAGTTAGTAATCTTTGTTTATTAATTCATAACACATCAAAATAATTTCCTAGAACATGATATATATAAACCATTATATTAGATTATTAGTCCCATAAAAATTTTATTTTTTAATAATCCATATTCCAAAATACTTATAATGAAGTGATATTTTGTATACTATTCCCCATCCATGAATAAAACACGAAATTCATTATAAAATATTTTTCACCCAGGATTATATAGAATAACATTTATTTTACCTACTTTCTTATAAATTTCCCCATTATTCATTTTATAAATATCAAATCCATTTTATCATAATCTGTTAAAAAATAATCATATTCTATGTATAATAATATTACTATCATTTATAGTTAATAAATTCTATTTATAGTAATTCATCCATGTGTGAGCACATAGCCTATGGAACATTCATAATAGTCGATATCAATTCCACTGTCTATATCAATATAAATCTAAAATGACTCATTTATTTAGAGTTTAAATGTATACAAAATACCCCATTCAAATATTTATGTATCCCCTTAAAAAATCTGAGTACCACTTCCATAAATTCAACATGAACCTAAAAAAGCAGCGCTAGAAAATTAATAGCATAACATGTACAAAGTAATTCAGATTTCAATATTTTACTATATATATATATATAATATTTTTTATATACATAGACTCATTTTTTAGAATAGAAAATTAATTTTTGGACAATCTGATGTTATTGGAAAAATGTGTTGAAACCAACATCAATTTTGATTTTCTGATCCTTGTAAAAAACATTCTATTATTGTTATAAAATATAACATTACAGTTCCAATAGTCTATTATTTTATATTTCTTATTCCAAAAATCCTATTTTGTAACTACAAGATCCTTTATATCAATGTTTCATCTAGGATATCACTTCAATAGAACTTTATATTCTATATTCAAACATGACATGTGTATATGATCAATATAATTGTAATGTAAATTATAAAATTAATACCCAAACACAGACAAATAGAATAATTATTGTGAACTAAATGGATTTAAATTTCCTTTTTTGAGAAATTATCAAATATCTTTTTCATCAATCTAGGTTTCTATTTAAAACCGTATAATCTTTGGTTTAGAATAATCCCTTGATATTATTTTTTATTTTTATTTAATACTACTAAGTACAATATATAGATTTACTTTGATAAATTATAATAGGGAAATGACGTCTCTTTAACAAAATAATGAATATATTAAATGTTTTATTTATTAATTCTGAAAATAGTTAAAAGCGTAATATTCCATACCACCAAATAGAATATATCTTCTAAACCATCACTATTCTATTTTATGAATCTTTGAACATATAACATAAATGTGTACTATTTTACAATATTATAGTCATCTAATTACAAGTAAACCATTTTTTATAATTCTCCCACTTCTACATTAGTACATCTATAAAATTCTATGTTCTATTCACATGATAGGAGTTCATCGCACCCTTTGTTGTTGACTATAACAATCTTACATTATTATGGAATTTTATATCAATGAATATTTCATGTTCTCCACATATGATTTTACGAAAATGAATAATTTAATATGTAAACATCTACACTAATAATTAAATCATGGTTGAAAACCTCAATTAAACCATTGTATGCACATTTATTTAAAGAAAACTATTTGATGGATCAATATTTTGGACTATTCGTGTACATTTTATCTTCATTTTACCTTTAGAATCAATGAATCATTCAGACCTCCTGAACATTTCTATACTAATGGATAATGAGTTCTTAGTAAAATAAATAATCATTGAAGGAATCTATTTAGTTGAACACTGATACATCCCTTTTATTCGGTATTCCCTATAGTGCTTTCACCCTAATTTGATCTTTTTATATGATCTTTAAATTTGTGTTACTTATCATACACTAACAACATGATGAACCAATCACCAAAAAAATAGATAATGAACCCACAGTAGTAATAAAAATATCTATACAAGATTTTTAAAGACATAAACATAATTTATAACATAAATATCATTATTAGTATAATTTACTCAAACTATATATAAAAATGATAAATGATTCAATTAACATATGTAAATGAAAATACGATATCAGTTTAATGATTCATTTTAATTATTATTTGATATAGAACCCAAAACCTGTATGAAATGTATAAATTATAAGTGGATTCATGTAATATTTATAGAAAAATTAGAAAAATAGGAGTTATCCTACCTAGAAATGAAATATGAAATTTTTTCAACATAATAATAAACAAAATTCAGAATGTATTTTTTTTTTGAAAAAATTTTAGGGTTATGAATTTTTTATAGTTAAAAATAATTATTTTGTACCATAATTATTTAATAATTTAAAAAATATGTGAATGTTTATACTCACGAAAGAAAAACATAGCATTTCAATATCAATAATATATATATAATTTTTTGGGTCATCATTTTATATAAATAATCGTATTTATTATGTTCTAAAAAATTTGAAAACATTATAAACAATAATATTTTATGTATAAATTATGGAAAAATTCATAACATTTCAAATTAAAGCCGAATATTAAACACAAGTATTATACCATTTCCTGATCTAAGGATCCAAGAAATAATTCTATGGTTTTTTGTTATGTTAAATTTCTAAATATTTTAATAGGATGAAAACATAGACAACCCATTGAAATTTTCCTAACATAAAAACTAAATTTTATATAGGTTACAATAAGTACAATTTTATTTTTGGGAATGAGTCAGAATAATATTATTGTCTTTTATATTCATATAATACTTTTATTAATTTTGTATAAAGATGAAATTAATGTATGTGGTCTATTTTCTAGGTAATTTATAACTTATCGTTATTGTTGTGTGTGAAAAATACATCAAATACAACATAATTATTTATAGGATTATATTTCATGGTAATGATAGAAAAATTAGTTTTCCACTAATTTATAATAGTTACAATTTATTTTGAGATAAGGGATTTATATTGGATGATTCTCACAATAAAAAATAATTCATTTTTAAGAGTCGTATTATTCAGTATATTAAATGATATTTCTATTTATGGTAATTTGTTATAAAATATTGATATAGAATAATATTAGTTTTTCATTTTTTTGATGAAGTTACACAATTTTTTAGGTTTAATGTTAGTAGGATGTCTATGTTTCTTTATAATATAAGCAATTTAACTCAATGGAATCAATTCTATTTATAAGAGACAACATTTGACAAGATGTCCCAAGAAGGATTCTCAATTACACCATACATAGGGAATGAAATATTTTAATGTAAATTGATATTTTTAATATTTTTATTAATAATTTATTTGAAAATATCCTCATAATAATTTTGAAAATGAGATTAAGTTTTTCATTGATGTAAATCAATAACATGAGTCTGTACTCTATGTTTCACTTAAATAAATACAATTTTGAATATCATGTTTCAAAAAAAAACATGTTAAAATGAGGCTGAAATGTTTTTTTATTTTGTTAAAAGTTTGACGGTCAAATATTATACATACAAATAGCTATTGGGAATAGGATTAACTGAGTAATTATATATATATATATATATGTATTAAATATGTATTTTATGAAAAATTATTTATTTCAGTTTTTGGATAAAAATTTATTTTTATAAAAGTTTTAATTTTAATCCCTTATATATTTTATTAATGAATATTGATTATATCATTATTAAATTATAATGTAAAAGAAATAAAATAATGGCTTATTAATTCTAGTTTTATTAGAGTTTTATAGTAATGATGAAATAAAAATGTACTATTTTGAAATTTTATTTTTATATTAAATTGAATTTCAATAAATATTTTTGAAAAAAAATTTTGAATTCAAAAAACACAAATTTATTTTCTATTTATTAATAAAACCTTTTTCATATAAATTCATTTGGTGGTTTTTTAGAGATTATTAATTTTTTCCTATGTAGTGTAAAATTGTGTTTTTACAAATATCAAAACATTTATGAAATTATAAGATTATTAGTATGATATGAAAATTTATGAATCAAAATTAAAAATATAATATTTAATTTTCAATGGAATTTTTTTTATAAATAATGATTTTATTTTACAAGACTAAGTTTAATATTTTAAAACATATGTAAAACTATTCCATAAAATATTTTCTAATACATTAACCATTTATTAATTTTATATTATTTTTTATAAATTTAATAAATATATTAAACAAAATGTAATTTAAAATTCATATTTATTTAGTTTATAATAAATAATTATAACAATTGTTTTGGTAGAAAATGAATTACCATGGAAAAACTAGTTGATACGATGAAACCAAAAAATTCAAAAATCATTAACCTAAGTGGAAATGGACTAAAATGATTGAAATTTGTTTCTAATTTTGTTTTTAAAGTATATATTGATCAAATATTAACTCTATTCAATTTTTTTCCTTTTTTTTGAAGAGGTATGGACATTGATAACATTTTCTCTCTTATTATAAATATGAAATAAATACAAAAATGTCATTGTCAACAATTATAAAAGGGGACACTTACCACCATTAAAAAAAACAATGAAATATGGATCATTCGATTGAAAATATATCATTTTTCATTCCCATATAAAACTATTTCTACTCATTGAGCTCTATGATAGATGAATTTTTCCTAACACCTCCCTATCAAAGTGATACTCCAAGGAAAGTTGGAACACCTTAGTATAAGTACTCACAATTCTTGAAATGGTTGTTTAAAAATATCCGTTATAATATATTTTAAAATACATTATATATTTAAATAATTATTAATTGTATAATGAATGTCTTTATATTTTGATAATTACCATTAACCATGATTCAATTTTCCCTTGAGGAAAACAAAATCGACCCTTGTGTGTTTGTAAGGACTACATAATCCAGACGACATTATGTTTCATTTTCACTACCCACCTTACATGGTTTGTCCTACCATGGAAATAAAATTATATTAATGATATTTATAACATGTTTTAGATTATTAAATAAAAAAAATAATATAAAATAATATATTTCATTGGAAAATAAAATTATCATGCACGCATTCTTGCAGACTATCGCCATTTGGAAACGGTGTGAAATATTTTTCATTACTGCATTTCATAGATGCTGATGATAATGGGTTTCATGGATAAATATTATTTTTAATATATTATAAGTATTTTTATGGAATTTTAGACAACCTATTAATAATAAGAGAATAATAAAATCATTATGAATACAAATGTATAAACATTGTCTATTAAGAGTAAAAATAATATATTCACACACAGTGTTGGTTTTTTATCCATGACCAATTCTTATAATAATATTGAATTATGATTTATCACATTTGTAACACTAAATAATATATTATTAACCATATTATATATATATATTATCACTAAATCTAATCTTAATCGTCCATTAACTGTTGGATTGCCCTGTTTTAGTGCATCCAATCCCAAACATGAATAATGCTATAAAAATATCATTTATGACTATAAGTTATTATTTACTAATAATTCTATATATTAATATATAAATAATGTTTTTATTTTTTTATAATGTTTACGTTAATATCAACCTCATTAATTAACACCCAAAAAAATGTTCATTATAAATGATTGAAATGAAATCATCACTCATTTCATCCGTAAGGATAATAACCAAAACTCCAAAAGAATTATTTTATGACTATAAAAATAATTAAAAATTATCAATTACAATACATTTTATGATTTTGTATTGATTACATTTGGGATAAAATGGATAAAAACCACACTATTATGAAACAAGATAAAAATTAGACACACTTAATATTGATAATAGATTATAAATAAAATATATCCCCATATAAGATAATTTTAAATGTTTTTTTATAAAATGATTTATATTTTCATATAATTTGTAAATACATTATTATGATATTTATTTATTTTTATAATTGAAATAAAATTTATTTAGTTGAATCTTAGAATAAGGTTAAGGGACAATTTATCTCAAATTGGGTGGTTGAAACATATTTTTTATTTTCCAAATTTATATCAGTAATATGTGTTGACAAACATATAAAGAAATTATTTTATAAAAAACATTGAATTTATGGGGTTTTAAAAACCATATAATTATCTATCATTAAATGGACATCGAATAAAATTAATGAAATGTTGTAAGGGTTTTTATAACTCAATCCCTTTATTAAGTTATAATTATTCTTAGGTAAATTATTTATTACTAGATTGTTTCCTTCAACCCTAATATATTATTTGTTTATTCTTTCTCTTCATATTTAGGGTCATTAAATATTTAATCTAAATATTATATATTCATGAACCTATTCCTCAAAATATAAACCATTATTGAGAATAATTCACATTATATTTAATTTTGGTTCTTCTTTATTATACAAATTTTCATTCCTACTTACGTTATCCTTTATATGTATATTGAATATATTTTTTTTCAATAATTCAGTTATATGGAATAGTTGGAAAACAATAAGGTCACAATACTAAATATTAAAACAAAAAAATTTGAAACATGGTAATAAAGAAATAAAATAGTTAGATGAATTAACTATATATAATTACATTTCTTATAGGACACCATAATATCATGTTCTTTCTTGATAATCTCGTAAAATTCGAATTCTATCATTTCACATCCCTATAGGTTTTCTCTAAAACAATTCATTCACTCATTGAGGCAATGTATCGAAATTTTATTATGTTTATCGATACAAGAAAGTTAGTCATAAATAAAATCTAATTTATGTTATCTTTCTAGATTTTAATGAGAATAATCCCCAGAACAATTATTATTGATAGAATCTTCCATAATTGTTTCATTAAAATAATTATAGGGATCATGAAATTGTTTTCCATCAACAACCTCTTTGTTTTCACCATTTATAGAACTTGAAATTGAAATTGGAATTTGATCAGGGATGGATTACCTACCATCCAAAATTACCCTCAAAACTATTTAGTCAATACTAGTTCCACATAGTTCTTCTTCATCCAAAAAAACTATAAGTTGACACATTCATTTTTTGAATTGAAATATTTTGAGATAACTCTTCAAAACAAGTTCATTCAATCACCCGTGTCTCTGCTACAACATTTTTAACATTACCTAAGTATTGGTCACCATGATTTTTGATCTATTAGAGTTTTTCATGAGAGGTATTGATTTTAATCTTTTAATAACATGGAAAATTTTATAGTTAATGTCTAACAAGTTTTTTTTAAACAAAAATATATTTTATTAAGGGGAGATCTTTGACAACTATAACCTATCTCTTTATGATGATTTTGATGTTCATAAATACCCTTATTTGTTATTATAATGATTTTAAATTTTGTATATTTTAGGAAATTAATATTATTTATTTCTCTATTTTTCAACAATAATAAATCATTTAATCAGCATGGAACATTTGACGTTGTGTGCAAAAATAAGTTACCATGTTCTAGAAGCACTGTTCATTCTCTACATGTTCGGAATTCACATTCGCATGTTTTGGAAATGTTGTTCATACCCTACGTTGAGGAGGATAGCATAAGGATGGAATCTGTCATTTACTTTACATCATATCATAAAATATTTTCAAAGAGAACATACATTTTAGACAAAAGTGTGGAATAATAACCCTACGTTTAGAAGGATCCTTACATCCGGGATATCAGAAAAGTATAGTAGAAAAACGCAAAATTTGTATGGAATGTTATGTGTGCTTCTCAAATGTATGGTGCATCAACCATAATTTTGAAAACAAACTTGACTTTTATTCATAATTTATGGAACAAATAGAAAAAATTTATAAGATGATAAATGTACGGATCATGAAAATAATTTTTATAATGAAGCTTACACTGTGACCCTTACGTTTCCTACCTTATGTTGTCAACCTTATGTTGTGAACATTATGTTGTCAAACATGAATTCTTAACCATACATTATCAACCTTTCATTGAGAACCATATGTTGTTAACCATACATATAGATAATTTATGTTACGTAGTTCAACCCTACATTCCAGATCAGAGATTCAAATATGTCTTAACTGGGAAACATTCTTTATGCAGATTATTAGGTGGATTTTAAGAAAAATAAAATGACCAATTTTAAATCATGTCTTTTACTAATTCAAAATCGTTTATCAATGAATCAAAGGATATATTTTTGAGGAGATTCTCATGTATAATATTCAGGGGAGTTACGACTGCTCAGTTATTCAAACATTAGAATATCGTGAATCTAAAGGTGACTTTTACAGATATAAATTTTTAAGAAAAATGATTATTTTTATTCTATATATATCTGTGAAAACTTTTATTAAAAATAAGGGGGGATAATAATCAATAAAATATATAACAAGCTATTGAGTTCTTCACTATTACATTATTACAAAGTCAATCATGATTTACGTATCTACTAACCAAGATCTAGAAGACTCTATTTTTTGAAGATGAAGAAACCTATTAAAGATTAACCATTTCTATATTGAAGATCATTCATGAATCCAATGTTGTTGGAGTTTCACAATTTTTTTCAATATCTATTGCAACTGGATCCACACAGAACTGTCTTTATTTGAAGGACATCTTGTTTGAAGACAACTATCTATCTACTGTCAGTTGCATGAATTTGAAACTGTGAAGATCAACTGGAAAGTTTTTTATGTCAAATTCCCTTTTTATTTTGATAATTGGATTCTCTTACTAAGCTATTTATTTTGTTCTATGTATGAACAATAATTTAAGAACCCGTTTCTTATTTTTGAGGTACGGTTTTCATCTTTTCTCTTTTCCTTATGTATTTTTGAGAAAATATGGAAATGGGGAAAATCCCAAATTTTGTAAGTACACGCCATGTACTTGTGGCCGTGTGGAATGATTACAGAGGTCGTGTGGAAACGTCGGTGATGAATAGTGTAGGAACCGACTACACATCGTGTAGTTGTCCTTTACATTCCGTGTAGTCAGTCGGATGTTGAATAGTATGGAGGTGGCTAGCTTTGCGACAACACACGCCCTGTACTAATGTAGACACACCCTGTAGTCATGTTAGCAAGTGATCAGGGCCACGCTGGCGGGAAACTGCCAAAGGAAAAATTAAAAAATGGGAAGTGCACGCCGTGTACATGGAAATACATCTTGTGTACTCTATTTTTTCACTTAAAATGGGAAGTAGCCTCCCATGTTCGTAGGGAAGGCATGGAATAGGAAGAAGGAACAAACGAGGGAGGCCGACGCTTTGGTGATCTGCTGAGCACAGGTCGGGAATCCGTTTCTGTCTCGGACAATCTCATTGGAACCGCACGGGTAATCTCTCCACTATTCTTAATCCATTCTTTCCAAATATTCCTCTAATGGATGTTATTTATGTTTGAACGGGTTTTAATCTAACCTAGATCTACGTCATATTTGGGTGTTTCTGGAATCGAAGTTCGTGTATATCGTTCGTTTGCATTTAAGGTAGGTGGCCTGGTGTTTATTTTCCAACTGTCCTGTGTTTTGGTGCATTTTTGTGATATGAACCCATGTTGGGGTATCGTGTGGCTGAGGCAATGGCTGTTTAAATACCTAGAGGTGTATAGGTAATTAAATGTGATATTAAAATGATGTTTGGGATCGCTCCTTGGATCCAGGACCACCCCGGGGGTGTGTTCCTCTGTTTAGCCATTTGGCCGGGATACTCGAGGGTATGCCATGTTTACATTATGCATTAATTTTCCTTGAGAGGAATTGTATAGAATTGCTTATGATATGTTGGGCATACCCCGGTTACTTTTTTAGCTCGTGGGAAGTGTTTTACTTAGCCTGAGGTCAGTGCATCTTTAGCCTAAGGGAAACTTCTTCCATGCCTGTGGGAAAAATAATCTGTGCCTGAAGGCGACACTATATACGCTTGAGGAAAAAATCGGTTATGCCTGTGGGAAATTACCTTTGGGTTATGTTCTTGATTACCTGAGGATAATGGTTGAGTTTCTGTGGACACTGACTGTTTACTTAGAAATTCACTGTGGTGTTTTCTTATATTAAATGGATTAAATGAATAATTAAATGTCAATATAACTGATAAGTTAGTTACTTTTGAGTACTGCTTAGTTTAATGCATTTTACAACTACACACTGTTGTTGCATATTTTCACACAGTTGGGCACAGGCCTTTGGTGGGTACCTACTGGGAATTATTTCTCACACCCTATTTGGGTCATGTTTTTCGGCCCAAAAATATTATGTTTCTGCAGGTGTAGTTAAGGGAAAGAGCCCTTATACAGGTACTTGATTGCTGCTGAGGAGTAGGGGAGCATGTGACCGGGCTTAGGGTCATGATGCTACCAGCTGTTTTGTTTTGTTTTGATATACTCGGTATCGTATTGTACTACTTGTAACATGTTCTGGCTGTTTTCATAGAACTTGAGTCATGTTGCATCATCTTTTTATATATATGACTGTTGGTTGTTTTATTACAATTGTTTATTTTAAATGTGCATGGATTACTATTTCCGATGTTGTTGTATGCACTTTATTTTATTCCACTGTGCTACACTTTGACAAATTAGGGAATAGTTTCCCCACTATCAGACCTTGGCACTTGCTGCTAGTCAGCAGCCTCTGGAATTTGGGGAAATGCTCTTGAGGTCATGTAGGGAAATGGGTTTGGGGCACCCGTTGAGTGGCACCTAGAACTGGGACGTTACAAAGTGGTATCAGAGGAGTTCTTTTCATTAAACTACTATTTGGTGACTTAGTCATGGATAAGATGAAATGATATTTGGTATTGATCTATTCCCGGGAGTAGCTAACCCGTGTACAGGGAAAAGTCAGTCTACCTCGTATTTTTGAAATTTTTCTGGTTTTTCAAATTTTACAGTTGATATGATTTTCACCGTTGGGTGACACACTTATATTGTACTGTTTATATTTTATTAATGGGTTCTATTTAGTTTCAACCTGATGATATGAGGGTATTCCATCTCATGCATCATTTAGGCACATGCTATAAATCACATTCCATGCATAATTCAATGTCACATAGGTGCATTAGAAATTGAATGTTGTTGTGATATTTGTTGTGCTAGAAAAGAATGTTATTGTGAAAGCTGCTTTGATAAATACCTACTATGTGCTAGGGTATTTCTATATGAGTCTATTAAATGAATGGACGCCAATCTTTGGTTTTTGGGGAGTATGGAACCCCATTGATTGGAATTTGGTGAATCATTTACTGTTTATTATGTTATAACACAGACAAAATGTCAAACTTTGATTCGTGTTGAGTATGGGCCCTCACAGATTGGAATTTGACACTTTGGTGTTGATTATTGGGTTTTTTCGGTTCTGGGGATGTTTCTGAGGAATACTATCCGGAAACATATTATACACATTGTGTAGTACCTTAAGCATGCCTTGTATGGTCTTCTGTTTGGGAAGAAAAATAAACTTGTTGAGTACATGCCATGTACCCAGAGTACACGCCATGTAGTCTCTTCCCGTGTCACAAAACGTGTGTGCGGTGACACAGGGAAGGGATGAGCTTTGGGAGAACATGCCTTGTAGCTTCTGTACATGACCTGTAGTGTTGACCCGATGTCCGCCGTGTAACTAACAACACGGGCGGAGGAAACCATAAGACATACATGTCGTTTCCACTTTGGAACACGCCATGTAGTTGGACCTGGGATTCGGCTGTGTAACTAACAAACACGGTTTGGTGTAATAATTTCCTGTACACGCCATGTGTGTATAGAACATGCTGTGTAGTATGTGCCATGTGTCCAGCAGTGTATCTAACAACACGAGTCAGTGGAGCTCATCTAGTATACACCGTGTACCTGTGGGACTCGCCGTGTAGTCTTGCCCGAGGACAGACCGTGTGGTTGGGAAAACAGGGTGGTGTAAACACCATGTTTGGGTGTCACACGCCGTGTAGTATCGAGCCAAGTAGTCGGCCATGTCACAAATGATAGGGGCAGTTGAAAATTACACCATACATGACGTGTAGATGTTATACACGCCGTGTAGTTTTTGTTCAACAGGAGCCTTGTGGGTTAGCCGTGTAGAAGGACCCGGGCAGGGAAAAGAAGTCAAGTACACGTCGTGTAGTTAGTATACACTCCATGTAGTCTTGTTTTGAAAAATTTGAATGCCTTCTTCCTTCTATTCCCTTTTCAGTTTCTTTGTTTTCGGTCATTGAAAATCATGAATCTAAGGCGTGTTTCGACCTTGTAGAGTCATGTCTCCAAGACGACCACGTGTTGTTCACCATGAGAGAGGAAACAAGTATACTCCAGTGGTGGTGGTCCAGGGTCTGCCAGTGGATCTTCCAGTAGAGCCAGATGTTGTGCCAGCATTTATACCATACATAGGGGCGGAGGCGCAGTTCCGTGAAGGCTTTATGCCATTCATGCATACCTTTCAGGGAGCACAGTCGGCTGCCACATCTATGGCTGAGCTGCCTCATATCTTCCAGCAGAATCATCCACCTACGTTCTCAGAGAATGGTGGACCACAGGCTGCGAAGTCTTGCCTGGGGTCGGTGTAGACTATTTTCGAGCACCTTGAGATGCCTCCAGGGTGGAGGGTCATTCTTGTGACGTATATGCTATGTGATTCCTCCAAGAGGTGGTGGGATGTTACCACCAAGTTAGAGAATCACAGGGACAAGGCGTGGGAAGATTTTCTAGTAGTCATATATTAATTCTTCTTTCCAAAGACTCTGAGGGAAGATAGAGCTCATGAGTTCATGAATCTGTAGCAGGGTGCAATGTTAGTGATGGACTATTTTTCTCGCATTACTGAGCTTCAGCATTTTGCACCCGTTCTAGTGGGTGATGAGACGTTGAGGGCCAGGTTCATTGAGGATGGTCTCCGATATGACATCCAGGCACCGGTGAATGTTTTTAGGATGCCTTCAGTACATGATATTTTGAACCATGCATTTATTACTGAGAGAAACCTTTGGGAAGCTAGTGGTGTGGGCTAGAGCGGTTCAGCACCAGGTTCTGGTACTATTTACACTGGTAAGAGGAAGAGAGAGATGGACTTCTCTCAAGGTGGCAGTACCAATCAGAAGAATGCATCAGGTGGCCAGGTCGTGAGCTACCAGGGTGGTAAAGAGGGGCACAAGAGACAATACTGTCCACGAGACCAAGTGGAGTGCCAAGATTGCGGAAAGATGGGTCATCGACAACGGTTTTATAGAGCATTTCCACCAGTGGCTAGTGAGAGGGGTTTTATGCAGACTCTGCATGCAGGAGCAGGACTAGTGGCTTCTTACCAGTCAGGGAACTGGAATATGTTTGTGCGTGCAGGTGGAGATGGTGGTCATGACCATGGTAGCTAGAAACTAGGATCTCAGAGGCAGCAGGGCGGGATAGCTCAGGGTAGCCAGGCTGTGTCGTAGGGCCACAGCACTGGGCAGGCATATGCAGTACAACCAACCCAATAGGAGCAGGATCCCGGACCTTCTATAGTAAGAGGTACTATTCTAGTAGCTTCTTTCTTATCTTCAGTAATTTTTTATATGAGTTATACGCATAGTATCATACCTGTACCCGTAGTGGAGAGCCTTGGGATCTATGTTTCTTCTTATTCTAATATCATGGCTCTAGACACTCCGTTGGGAATTAGAATGGCTGGTGTGTGTCAGTTCAGGGAGTCCCCCCTTGTGGATTGTGGGTGTCACTTTCTTTGGGACCTCTATGTCTTAGGGATGACAGCTTATGACTTTATTCTCGGGATGGACAGGATGGTTCCCTTTCGATCCTTTTTGCATGGCTATCATCGCATGGTGAGTTTAATGTCACCAGAGGGTGGAGAGTTTCTATACAAGGGAGAATGGGTTGTTCAGGCGAGTCGACCAGGACCAGAGCATCATGGGAGAGGTGGAGTCACATCCCAGATTTCTAGCTTATATCTTGATGATAAGGGGAATTTTCAGAAAGATTTCCCTCTAGTGGTTCATCGATTCAGGGATGTCTTCCCGGACGATATTTCAAGTTTACCTTTATAGCGAGAGGTGGATTTCTCTATTGAGATTGCTCCAGGAGGAGAACTAGTGTCCATTCCTCCTTATAGGATAGCTACCCCAGAGTTTCAGGATCTCAAGAGGCAGTTAGAGGAGTTTCAGGAAAAAGGCTTCATCAAACCTAGTACTTCTACTTGGGGTTCTCCGGTCCTTTTTGCAAAGAAGGCAGACAGTACCCTTAGACTCTGTGTGGATTATCGGAAGCTAAACCAGTTGACGGTCTTGAACCGATATCCCTTTCTGAGGATTGATGATCTTTTTGATCAACTTCATGGGGAATGAGTGTTCTTGAAGATTGACTTGAGATCAGGATATCATCAGTTGCGAGTGAGACCATCAGATATACCACTCACAGCTTTTTGAAGCATATCTGGTCTGGACGAGTACTTGGTTATGCCATTCGGACTCACGAACGTGCCAGCGGTTTTCATGGATCTGATGAATCATGTGTTCCATCCTTATCTGGATTCTTTTTTGGCAGTATTCATGGACGACATATAGTGTACTCTCACACTCGACACGACAATGCCACTCATCTTGAGATTGTATTGAGTACACTGAGAGAGCATCGACTATATGTTATGCTCTTGAAGTTCCACTTTGAATGGACTAGATTCACTTCCTGGGACATATCATCTCGGAGGAAGGAGTTGCAGTAGACCCAGTGAAGGTGAGAGCAGTAGTGTCTTGAGAGCATCTTAACAACGTGTTTGAGAGTCAAAGTTTCATAGGGCTGTATGGTTACTACATACGCTTCATACATGACTACTTCCGCTTAGTAGCACCATTGATGGGTCTGACTAAGAAGGGTGTGAAGTTTGTTTGGACGGAAGCTTGTGAGACAACCTTTCAGTACCTGAAGGTAAGGTTGACATCAGCACTAGTCTTGATACATCCAGAGCAAGGGAATATCTATACAGTTTACTGTGATGCATCAGGTATTAGGCTGGGAGCAGTGTTAATGTAGGGCGATCGAGTTGCTGCGTATGGTTCTCGGCAGTTGAGGCCACATGAGAAAAATTACCCAACACATGATCTAGAGTTGGCTGATGTTGTTCATGCGTTACACTGTTGGAGACAATATCTACTAGGAGATCATTTTGTGGTATCAAACGACCACAAGAGCCTCAAATACATCTTTAATTAGCATGACTTGAACCTGAGACAGCAATGGTGGGTTGAATACCTTCAGTCCTTCGACTTAGAGATTACCTATACACCTGGTAAAGGTAATTCAGTAGCTGATGCACTGATCAGGAAGACTCGGATACAGGCTTTATAGGAGGCCAGTGGTGAGTGGCAGCTAATGGCTTTGTTCTCTGAGATGAATTTGGAGGTGCATGGAAGTCAGGGGAAAACATTTCTTTCATCATTAGCTGTGTCTTCTACCCTCCTGGATAGAGTGAGGATGAGGGAAATATCTGATTCAGAAGGCCTAGTTCTACGGGAGTCGGTGGCAAGTGAGGACCCTCCTCCTTGTTGGGCGATAGACAATGATGAAATTCTTCATTTCCATGGAAGATTATGGGTTCCAGGGGATATACATGAGGATATGATGTGGGAGTATCATGCTTCAGCTTGGGAAGTTCATCTTGGGGTTACCAAGATGTACCGAGACTTGAGACATCAGTACTGGTTGTCGAGTATGAAGAGGGATGTAGCTGGTTTTGTTACGTGGTGTTCCACCTGTCAACAGGTGAAGGCGGAACATCAGAGACCAGCCAGACTGTTGCAATATTTAACCATCCCAGAGTGGTAATGGGATGATGTCGCAATGGATTTCTTGACTGTTTTGTCGAAGTCACCTCGAGGCAATGATGCCGTGTGGGTTGTTGTGTACAAACTCAAGAAGGTAGCTCAATTTTTTCCGATCAACGAGACCTTCAGAGTTGATTATCTCGGGATGTTTTATATCCGATAGATCATACGTCTTCATGGGATTCCTCGTTCTATCGTTTCAGATAGGGATGCACATTTTACATCTCATTTCTGGATAGGTTTTCATAGGGCACTGGGTAAACAGGTGCTTCTACGCATTTCCTACCACCCTTAGACCGATGGCCAGTCAAAGAGTACGATATAGGTGCTTGAGGACATGATGCGTGCATGCCTCCTATACTTTGGGGGCTCTTGGGAGAAGCACATACCCCTAGTCGATTTTTCCTATAATAATAGTTTTCAGGCGACTATTGAGATGGAACCATAAGTTTCTTTATAATGTAGGCCATTCCGATCACCTTTGTGGTTGTTAGAGGCAGGTGAGGCAGCTTTACATGGACTACGTCTCTTGCGGGAGACTTCAAAGTAAGTCCAGGTGATTCAAAAGCAGATGGCTACCACACAGTCTCATCAGAAGTCTTATGCTGATCGCCGCAAACGACCCTTGGAGTTCATGGTTGGGGATCAAGTTTTCTTGCATGTTTCACCGAGGCTGGGTTACATGTGGATCAGGAGACAGGGTAAACTTTCACTGAGGTATGTGGGGAAATTTGAGGTTCTGGGGAGAGTCAGGCCGGTTGCCTATCGGTTTCAGTTACCATATAGGTATCTGACCATGAACGATGTCTTCCATGTATCTCAGTTGCGCCGCTACCATTCAGACCTGTCTCACATCCTTCATCCCATGGAGGTTGAGCTTTAGATGGATGCTTCCTTTGAGGAGCATCTGATTCGTATCGTTGACAGGAGCACGAAGTTTCTCGGAGGCTAGTCAGTCCCTCTCGTACGGGTGCAATGGCAGCATGGCCGAGTGTAGGATGAAACCTGGGAGCAGGAGACTGACGTACGTGCTTAGTGGCCAGAGCTGTTCTGAGCATTATCATTGCCACCCTTATAAGGGAAACTCAAGGAAGAATTTCTTTAAGGGGGGAAGTTTGTAAAATACCTGTTCTTATTTTTGATGTATGGGTTTCTTCTTTTCTCCTTTCCTTAATTATTATTGAGAAAATAATGAAATGGTGAAAAATCCCAAATTTTGGAAGTACATGCCATGTACATTTCCACACGTCATGTAGTTGTGGCCGTGTTGAATGAGTACACAGGTCGGGTGGCAACATCGGCGATGAACGGTGTAGGAACCGACTACACACCATGTAGTGGTCCATTAAAAGCCATGTAGTCAGTCGGTATAAGAATAGTAAGGCGGTGGACAGCTTGGTGATAGCACACTACGTTTACTCATGCAGACACGCTGTGTAGTCATGTCGGCAGGTGAACAGTGCCAGGCTGGCAGGAAGCCGCCAGAGGAACAGTTAAAAAATTGAAAGTTCACACCATGTACTTGGAAATACATGCCGTGTACTTTGTTTTTTAAAAATGGGCAGTAGCCTCCCCTGTTCACATGTAAGGCTTAGAGTGAGAAGAAGGAAAGAAAGAGGGTGGCCAGAGCTTTGGAGATCCGCCGAGCGCACATCGGGAATCCGTTTCCATCTCGGACAATCTCATTGGAACCACACAGGTATGTCCTCCAATCTTCTTAAGTTGTTCTTTCCAATTCTTCCTCTAATGGAAGTTATTTACATTTAAACATGTTTTCTTCTAACCCAGATCTATGGCGTCTTTTGGCGTTTATGGAATCGACGTTCGCGTATATCGTTCGTTGTCGTTTAATGTAGGTGTCTTGGTGTTTATTTTCCAACTGTCGTGTGTTTTTGTGCATTTTTTTCCTACGAACCCATGTTGGGTTATCATGTGGTTGAGGCCCTGGCTGTTTAAATTCCAAGAGATGCATAGGTACGTAAATGTGATTTTAAAATGTTGTTTGGGATAGCTGCTCAGATCTAGGACCACCTGTCTAGTTGTTTGGCTGGGATATCCGAGGGTATGCCATGTTTACGTTATGCATTACATTTTCCTTGAGAGTAATTGTATGTAATTGCTTGTGATATATTGGGCATGGCCTGGTTACTTGTTTAGCCCAAGGGTAGTGTTTTACTTAGCCTGAGGGCAGTATAACTTTTTCCTGAGGGAAACTTCTTCCGTGCTTGTGGGAAATAAACTATGTGCCAGAGGGCGACACTACATACACCAGATAGCATAATCTATTATGCCAATGGGAAATTACTGATGGGTAATGTTCCTTATTACCCAAGGGTAAGGGTTGAGTGTCTGTGGACACTGACTGTATACTTAGAAATTCACTATGGTGTTTTCTTATATTAAATGGATTAAATGAATAATTAAATGTAAATATAATTGATAAGTTAGTTACTTTTGAGTACTGCTCAGTTTATTTCATTTTACTACTGCACACTATTGTTGCATATTTTCACATAGTTGGGCACGAGCCTTTGGTGGGTTCCTACTGGGATTTATTTCTGACACCCTGTTTGGGTCATGCTTTTCGGCCCAAACAGATTATGTTTTTGCAAGTTTAGATAAGGGAAAGACCCATTATACAAGTACTTGATTGTTGTTGAGGAGTAGGGGAGAATGGTACTGGGCATAGGTTCACGATGCTACCAGCTGTTTTGTTTTGTTATGATATACAATGTATCATATTGTACTGATTGTAACATGTTCTAGATGTTTTCGTAGAACTTGAGGCATGTTGCATCATATTTTTATATATATGAATTTTGGTTGTTTTACTTCAGTTGTTTATTTCAAATTTGAATGGTTTACTATTTCCGCTATTGCTGCATGCTCTTTATTTTGTTCTGCTACTCTACACTTTGACAAATGAGGGCATAGTTTCCCCACTATCAGACCTGGGCCCTTGCTGCTAGTCGACAGACTGTGGTGTTTGGGGAAATGCGCTTGAGGTCATGTGGCGAACCGGGTTCGGGGCACCCGTTGAGTGGCACCCGGAACTAGGACTTTACAAAGAGGCTCTTCTCTTAGCCTTAACTTGTAATGGTCTCAACATTATTCTCTCAGTTTTCGACAATCTATGGATAAGCGGAACAAATAGTGAAAGTCACCATGCTCGTAGGGTAGAGCGTTGGTGGAGTGGACTAGGGGCCTCTTATTCCAGAACCACTATACATCCTTGAATTCATTAAACTTTTTATTTTCTACTGAATAAATAATCTGATTATGATAAAAGGGTAGACATTGTCTTCCTCATGATTTGTGAAGAATTTTTAAAAAACTCAATTCACCCCCCTCTTGTGCATATATGTTATAAACAGATCTATCAGTTGGAATCAGAGGAGGAGCTTTTGTTAAACCTATAACAAGATGAATGTTTTTTTTATACAGAGCATAGTAGACAATACACAAGAGGGTATGTCAATGGTTCTATAAAACTACTTCAATGGTGAAACTTATCGATGCTGGAAATCAAGGATGATTATTTACTTAATGAAACTTAGATATAATGTGTACTCGAAAATTCTAACTCCCTATGTGATTCCAGAGAATCTTGCAACATGGAGTGCTGATATTGATGCAAACTATAACAATAACATGAAATATATGAATGCTATCATCTTGGCCTTGGATCATATGAATTGAACAGAATATCTTAGTTCCCGACTACTTATGAAATGTGAAAGACAATTGCAGTTTCTTATGAAAGAACTGTCAATGCCAGACAGATGAGGTATGCCACAAATAAATTGAAATTTGACACATTCAGAATATTTAAAGGAGAAAGAATCACCCATATGTGTGTAATACATAGAGAAATTATTAATAACATCACTACCTTGGGAGATCCTTTCATATAAGAAGATCAAGCCCTGAAATTACTGAGAGTAATACCACCTATATGGAAAGGGGTATCAGTATCTATTAGGCAATTATCACTATTTAAATATCTAACTATGAGATAATTAATTGAAAATTTTATGATGTATGATGTTGAGATGTGAGATGAAGCCAATGAGATTAAATTCTTGATTATGAGATAAAATATATCTTCGAAAGTAACAACCTAAAAGAAGAGCATAAAGATGACAAATAAATTAAAAATAAATCATAAAATTATGATTCATCTAATTCAGATGTTGAAATGGATCACCTCGCCTGAAATTTCAATAAATTATATAGAAAAAAAGAAGGGAATCATGATATACCTCAAAAAGATTGAATAAGAACCTATGGATGTCAGATGCTATGAATAGAAGAAGGTGTCTCACATTATACCAGACTATCCTCAATTAAAAGAAGAAAGGTGAAATATATATTTCAAAATCAATGATTATGAGCTGAAAGTCAAAAGAGAAAGGAAAGCTACATTGAGTGTTTTGGGAGACTCCCAAAACTTATAAAATTATAACATATAAAAGAATAATAAAATATAAAAGAAAATATGTGCTTTAAGGTAGAAGCTGATGAGGTACAATCTTATTACTCATCTGATTCTGATTCTAGTTTAAATTATTCAAATAATAAAAATTCATCCTACTGCAACATGCTGAAAAAAAAGTATGATTCCTTATTTAAGTATCAAAAAACACAGTAAAATATTCCCACTGTTTTTATAGGAGAAAGAGACTCTCTTCTAAAACAACATCATGAAATAATTGAAAAATAGAACTCATCAAATATATACTGTATAGATAATGAAACTAAAATAAAAACACTAAAATCAGAATTACAAATATACAAAAGTGAAGCTCTTGTTTTTACAAAAGGATAAAATACACTAAATTAAATTCTTTGAGAAAATGTGATTAACAAGGAATAATATTAAATAAGCAGTAAAGGTGAGAAACCCAATCTTTATAAGAACTATTTTTTTCCAAGTAAAAAATATAAAATTTGCAACTATTTTGGAAAAAAAGGTAACATATCTAAAAACTATTATTTAAGCCAATGACAAATAAGTGGTATTAAGAAAGACTTTATTTCATGTAGTGTATATTTTTCTATTGAATATTGAAAAACAATGCATGTCTGGATTCCTAGGACTTTGTTGTCTAACATAGCTAGACCCAAGAAAATATGGGTATGAAAACAAACCGTTGTTTAAATGACATTGTAGTATCTAGGTCACATAAGTTGAACTGAAATATGGTATATAAATAGTGGATTATCTAGGAATATGATTTGGAATTCGTCTAATTTTAAAACGTTAACATAGAAGGATGAAGGATAAGTCTCATTTGGTGATAATTCTGAAGGAAAAATTATGGGCATTATAATTGTTAGAGATCAAGAAACTATCTCAATTAATAACGTACGCTATGTAGGAGGATTGAAACAAAACCTGATAAGTATCTCTCAAATCTGTTCTGAGGGTTATTTTTTTGATTTTTCTACCAACTGATGATCTTTTTTTAATGATAAATTGCTAAAATTTAGAGCCCCCAAAACTGATAATGTTTATACTCTAGACTTAAATTCATTGTGAAAATTAAAAGTACACTGCTAAACTACTAATATAAATGAATCGTGGATCTGTAATAGAATAATTGGACATTATAATGTATAATACTTTCATAATGTATCTAGGAAACAATTATTTTTTGATTTTCCTACTCACTAATTTGAATTTGATTGATTCTGTGATGCATGTCAACTTGACAAGAAGTACATATCCTCCTTCATGACTGTTAATAAAATTTCTACATCTAATCCTATATAATATATCCATATGTATTTTTGTATCTTCAGTAATATCAATATTGGATGGTAAATTATATGTATATGTTTTAGTAGATGACTATTCTAGATTTACATGGATTTATTTTCTAAAATATAAAAATGAAGCATTTACTCTATTAGAATGTTTTTTCAAATATTTCCAATATGAAAATGGTTTTAAAATAATTTCATTAAGAAGTTATAATGGTGGAGAATTTGATAATATGGAATTTAATTCCTTTTGCTCAAATATAGGTATTAGATACACATTCTCTGCACCATGAACAGCTCGAAAAAATGGAATTGTTGAAAAAATAAATAAGATTATTCATGAAATAGCTAGGACTATGGTTAATGAGTAGAGTCATCATACCTATTATCTAGGAAGAAGTTGTATGTACAACATTCCATTTAATTAATAGAGTTTTAATCAGACCAATTTTTAAAAAGACACCATAGGAACTCTGGAATAACAGAAAACCTAAATTAAATTATTTTAATATTTTTATATGCAAGGTTTATACATTAAACACCATGGAAAATCTTGTTAAGTTTGATCCCAAATCCGATGAAGGAATTTTCTTACGATATTATGCTACTTTCAAAGCTTTTAGAGATTTCAATAAAAAATCATGTATTGTTGAAGAATCGGTTCATGTGAAATTTGATGAATCTGATCCCTTTGTGAAAAGAAATGACTAAATTGATGAATCTTACTCTAATGATAACATGAGAATTGAGAACATAAAAGATGTTTTTGAAAAAGATTTAATGAAATTATATCCAGTTCAGAAGAAAATGATATTTAAGAACGCAACAATGTACAACCTAGATAGTCTAGAACCCAAAAAAATCACCCTCTAGAAACTGTTATATGAGACCTAGAAACAGGAATAAAAACTAGAATAAATGAAGGAAATTGTTTTGAATTTTCTACCTTTCTCTCCCAATTAGAAACTATGAAATTAGAATAAGATATAGTTGAAAAAATTTCGATGATAGCAGTGCATGAAGAACTAAAACAGTTAAAGAGAAATGAATTTTGGAATTTAGTAGAAAGATATCAGAACTATCCAGTTATAGGAACAAAATGGGTCTTTAGAGAAAAAAAGATAATAAAGAAATAATATATAGGAATAAAGAAATAC
Source organism: Viscum album (assembly GCA_963277665.1). NCBI lineage: Eukaryota > Viridiplantae > Streptophyta > Magnoliopsida > Santalales > Viscaceae > Viscum > Viscum album. The sequence goes on along the minus strand of OY728125.1, from coordinate 1,462,456,940 downwards.
TAGTAGCTAAAGGATATAATGAGGAAGAAGGTATAGATTATCATGAGACCATTGCAACTGTAACTAGATTAGAAGCTATTAGATTAATTTTAGACTATGCATCTCATATTAATTTTGAATTATTTCAGATTGATGTTAATTTTTTTTAAATGGTTACTTATTGGAGAATGTTTTTGTGGAGAAACCTCATGGTTTTGAAATTCATCAAAACCAGAGATTATTTTTAAACTTACTAAATCTCTTAATGGCCTTAAAAAGGACCATAGAGGTTGGTATGAAATATTGAGTTGTTTTCTTTTGAAAAAACAATTTACTGTTTTGATGTAAGAACCAATATTGTTTAAAAAAACTATTAACTCTAATATTTGATTGGTTCAAATATATGTTGATGATGTAATTTTTTATTCAAAAAAAATCATTTTCATGGGTTTTCAAATTTAATTCAAAAATAATTTTAATTCAGTATGATGGGAGAATTAAATTACTTTTTAGGAATTCAAATTTATAAAATGGATGATGGAAATTTATTAAATAAAGAAAATACTTTACTGATTTACTAATGAAATTTAGACATGAAAACAGAAAGACATATAAAACTCTAATGTGTACATATATAAAACATTATTTGGATGAAACATGAAAATTATTAGACAACAAGTTATATAGATGAATGATTGGTAGTTTATTGTATCTTATTTCAAGGAGGACATATATAATATATTCAGTTTGTTTTTGTGAAAGATTTCATTCTGATGACAATGAATATCACTTATGTGATGTTAAAAGAATTTTAAGATATTTAAAATGAGCTGTTTTCAATATCTTCTCTATCAAAAAATATTGGATTTTAATTGAATTTCATATTCAAATTCTTACATTGGATGTTGTATATTAGATAAAAAATCACCTCAGGGGCTTATCACTTTTTAGGAAAATCATTAGTTTCATGTTTTATTATGAAACAACACTCAGTTTCCTTGTCAAAAGCCAAGGCAGAATATGTATCTACAGGCAGTTGATGTGAACAAGATTTGCTGATGAAGAACACACTTATGGAATTTGGACTAAAGTTTTAATACACACCAATTCTATATGATAATAAAAGTGAAATTTATATTTCCAAAAACCCTATTAATCATTATAGAACTAATAATTTTGTTATCAGACATCATTTTCTAAGGGATCATGTTCTTAAAAATGATATTTTATACGAATTTATAAGTACAAAAATTCAAATAACTAATGTTTTAACTAAACCACTTCCCACAACAAGGATGGATTTTATTAAGTGGGTATAGGTTTATTTAATTTTAAATGAAATTTTATTTTTTATTTTTTTATTTTTTATCTTTACTATTTTAAATAATATAATTATTTGTTTTTATAATAATTTAAATTTTCTTATGTATTTTTTTTCAAGTATGTTTTATTTTATTTACAAAATATAAAGATTATTATATGAGTAAATGACATGGGAATCAAGGATATCAGAAACCGTTTCAAATTCAAATCCTGTTAATTTTCTCAAAACCATTTGAAAGACCAAAAAAACCATACCTCCGTCATCTTACTTTGGAAAAATTGTATAACCCCTAATCCTTAGACCCTCCATATCATTGCAATCATGAAAAATATGAATGAAAAATTATAGGACATGCAGTATAACAATGCTCCATTATCTGTACTGCTGGATAATTAAAAGAATCTTATTGAACTTCTTGCCTCAGATAAACAATGGGGAAGTGTTCTTTTTAATAGATTCACAGATAATATAAATAATTTTATATAGAGGGAATAGAGAATACGTTTTTTTTAGAGTAAATTTTATTGAAGATATCTATCTGACCTAGAAAGGAAAATTTATCATAGTACATTTAAGTGATGGACATATCAGAAGGTCATGACTGCAGATGTTAGAGATCTAGGAAATCATTTAGAGGTGTTGAAACCTATTTTTAAATCCTTGTTATCCCAACCATGATTCAAATTTTTAATATTGTACATGTAATTATATTTTCCATAAAATATACCTGCATATCCGTTTTATATGTTTTGATTTGTTTTACTTTATTGTCTAGGTTAAAATTCTAGTAATCTAGTTTCAAATATTGATAAATAGTTTATCATAGAATTTACTTAAGTTCATTACAAAATTAAAATGAATTCTATTTCTTCTTCTATCATACTTTTTGATATCAGATACGGGTGAGAAATATGGATAAAAAACATTTTTTTGTCAGATGGAGAAAAGAAATGTTTTCATTTTAAGGGGAGAAATTTATAAAAGTTTTTTAAGGAGAAATTTTTTGATTAAAAAAAAGTTTATTTTCCATATTTTTGTAGAAGAAGATATTATTTTACAGTATAAAGATGGAAATAATGTAAACATTCAGAAATATTTTTGTTAAAATAAAATATATTTTTTTTGAAAAATTATAAACTATATACAATTAATTTTGTACGATAATCTCATTTTTTATTTGATGGGTTTTGTGATCAACAAAAAGGAAGATATTACTGAGAATGTTTTTTTTCAACAACACTCTATATTATTAAGGGGAAATTTTTTAGAATAATAATCTATCACATTATGATGATTTTGATGCTCACAAATACCCTTATCTATTATTCTAGTGATTTTACTTTGAGTATATTTAAGGAAACTAATATTATTTATTTCTCTATTTTGGTATAATATTAAAGCGTTTAATTCGAGCAGAATATTTGAAAAAGTGTTCTGAAATCATTTTGTCATGTTCTGGAAACACTATTCACACTGTACGTATTCGAAAATTACTTTTGCGTGCTCTGGAAATATTGTTCATACCCTATGTTGAGGAGGGTAGCGTAAGGATGTAATATTCCACTTACTTTACTATAATTTAGAATATTTTGGTTAAACAACCATATGTTATAGGAAAAATTATGGGAGAATAACACTATGTTTTGAAGGAACCATACATTTGGGGTATTAGAAAAGTTTAAAAGAAGAACCCTATGTTAGTATGGAATGTTATGTGTCTTTCTCAAATGTGTGGTTCATCAACCTTACTTTGGGATAAACCTTACATTTAATCCAAAACTCTGGATCATCTACCATATATTTAGATGCTGATAAAAGTATGGATCATCGACCTAACTTCTATAAAGAACCGTATATTGTGAACCTTACGTTATCTACCTTATCCTGTCAACCATAAATTGTGAACCTTATGTTTTCAACCATATGCTGTGAACCTTATATTGTAAACCATACTTTGTGAAACATATGTTGAGAACCTTATATTCATAAAATGTATTCTATACAGTTAAACCCTACGTTTGGCGTCAGAGATTCAAATAAGACATTATTGATCAACGATATTTTTATGGATTATTAGGATGATTTCAAGACAAATTCCAAAAAAGATTTAAAATCACATCTTCGACTAATTCAAAGTTGTTTATTTATGATTAATAGGATCAATTTTAGAGGATCTTTTCATGTCAAACATTCGGGGGAGTTACGACTTCTCTGTTACTCATACATCTTAATATCGTGATTCTAATGAAAACTTTTGTGGTTCTAAATTTTAAAAGAAAACACTCATTGTTATTATATATATCTCTGCGATATTTTTTATTTCAATGGATTGGGTGAATAATCATGAAAATATATAATACGATCTTGAGTTCATCACAACTATTGTTTTACAGAGTCATATGAGATTTAAAGATCTGATGATACCAAGATCTATATAACCCTGTTTTTTGGAAGAAGATGAATCATGTTGAAGATTAAACTTTTCTACATAGAAGTTATTTGTGAATACATTATTTTTAGGGTTTCAGAATTTATTTCTATATCTATTGCAATTGGATGGACTCATAATTGTACTTATCTGACGAACTTTTTTCTGGATATGACAATCTATTTACTGTCAGTTTTGTACTGTTGCAACTGTGAAGATCAACTGGAATGTATTTTATGTCTAATACACTTTTTATTTTGATTAACTGACTTTTTATAATAAGTTGTGTATTAGGTTCACTGTAAGAATAAGAAGGCTCTATTTTTTAGCCTTAATAGGTAAATGTTTCAACTTACTGCACTTATTTGTGGATGGTCTGTTGATAAGAGGACCAGATAGTGAAAATCACGTAGCTCGTGGACTAGAGTGTTAGTGGAGTGGACTGGGGGCCTTCTGTTCCCTGAACCACTATACATCCTTGAATATTTAAAACTATTTATTTTCCACTACATAATAAATCTGATAAATATAAAAGGACAGACTCTATCATCATCATGATTCATGAAGAATTTATAAAAGACACAATCCACCCCTTTCCTCTTGGGCATATTTGGTGTAACCTAATCCAACAATGATGGTTTCCTTTCATTCTATTTCTATAATGAGAACCAATACTCATGATGGCATAAGTGTCCTACCCTTATCTCATAATTTGTTTTGAGATTATTCCCTAGTCACTCAGTTTAGTATCCTCTTGGAAATTTCATCCAGTGTGTTTCCATTTCCATTTATGAATATGTATACTCCATCCATAGTGATCTACATTGTCATTTCCATCCACATTCAATAAATAGAAGAAATTTTGGTGCTAAATGGATCATAATGGTGCTTTATAGAAAAAATATTCCAAATTGTAGAAACATTATAATCATTAGAAAGTTGAACATATGAGAGCGGTCTTGTTGTAGATTTAGTTTTATTGAATTACACCATGGTGCATCCTTCTTGGATAATATAAAAAACCATTCCCACTCTTACAAAATTAAATTCATAAAAAAGGAGAGAGAATCCATTATTAGGGATCCATCATCTCCTTGGTATTATGGTATCCAAATTGAGAAACCCTAATCACATTAATTTTCAACAAGAGATCTTCCACTATATGATCATCATACATAGTACACAGATTTTTATTGAACAGTAGTAGCATTGGGTGCATCTCTTGAATCAGAATTCCCAACAAAGAGGGAATTAAAATTATTTACATTCGTCCAATAGGAGGATATGAACTCAATTGATGGTTATTACCTCTACACATTCATGAATAAAGCACATTCCCCAAGAAATTATAGAATGTGAAAAAATCCATCAATTTCTCAATGAAAACCAGCTATTTATAGTGAAATCCCCCCCCACCACCATGATCCATGACTACTACAGTTTGGGATTTTAGAAATAAACTTTGGAAAAAATAAGTAGGATAATTGATGCAGTAAATCATTATTTATATTGTATCAATACAAAAAACTTCCCACCATATTATTGATCATGCAACTAATTTATGGGGTTTCAAAAGGAAGAGGATTCTTGGGAAAACTTATTCAAAACACATTTTTTGATCCATCCTGTTTTATATGAACTTCATAAGACTATCTAATGAGGTTGGAATGTGAGGTATTCTAGGATCTATTAGCTAGAGGTTTTCATTCAATTATAATCAAACCATGATATGTATCTTGTCATTGAGGCCAATAGTTTCCCACTCATTGGTTTTATTTTTGATGTGATGAATGAATGGTTTTCCCGTGTCGCATTTATATATAGAATATAAATGGGTGGGGTCCTATATTTCCTTCAAATTAATTTGTTGTTTTTAATATTAATTGATATATTAAGGCATAGATAAAATGAATTTGTTAAAAATTGAATGGTGATTGTGTTTTGTATCTCATTTTAATGTGTATAAATTATAAGATTATTAAATGGGAAGTGGGATAATGAATTTTATAACACAGTTTCAAATATTATGATTTTAAATCATTTTTATGTTTTATTTCATTTCATGTGATGATATATTACATGTTTACTCTTCATTACAAGGTATTCACTACATTTATGCTCTATTCCCATGATTGATGAATGTTTTTTTATAGTCAAAATTTGAAAATTGAATGTAGTTTTTTAAAGAAAAAAAAATTCATTGAATCATAAAATAGTTCAGTCCAGGGAAAATTAGAAAAGAAATATAGCACTTTCATTGGGATGGAATCCCATAGTAGAATAAATAATAATAGGTTTCAATTGGTCACCCTTAGAGGAAATAAAATATACAACAACATTCCCTTGGTTCCATGTGGGATATATATTAGATCAACCAATGTAGTTCTTCTATATTTGAATTATATAAATATAGACAATGGAGTGTCATTTCGATATTGAAGAGAGTTATAGATGACTCAAAAATCTATTTTAATCGCAATGGGTGTATTATTATATCGATATAAAGTCACTATAACATTAAGTACATACATATCTTTTAAAATGAAAGAATATACGTGACAATTGAACCCACTAAAGGAAATCAGAAATTTTCTTCTTGAGTCCTAGACAAACCATCCTCTTTCATGGTTCCTAAATAGCATGATCCTTCAATATTGAGCACAAAATCACTACTTGGGGATTCTACCAGATCAGTTTTCTATACAAAATCACTATATGGATAGAATTCACAGATCTAATGTCATCCATAAGATTCCATGTGGTTAAATAATAGTTCCATTAATTCAATAGACATCATAGATCAACTACATAACTACACCATCAAGCATGAAGGACCAAGAAATAACTCATTTATCCTATCATCCATTCCTTATTTCTTGGTATGTAGATAGTGTAAAATCATTATGAAATCATCATGGACCTAATCTTTCAATATGTAAAATTTTTTTAACACCATCAAATTCAGCATAAACAAACATGTCTCAATTTCCAAATAAAATGTTAAAACATATGTTACCCAAAATCCACTCCAAATGGCCCTCCCATAGTCTAATTCATATAAAATGTGATCAATTGATTCCTCTATGGCTCTAATTAAGTATGAAAACATGATGATTTGTTATTAAATTTTCTCGTTAAAATGTTGTCCATCATAATAGAATTTTTCCAAATACATCACATAAAAATGTTTACATTATTGATAAAATGTTCACCAATGTCATTGGACCGATTCCCCATTAGTTCACATTTGAATGAACATGCGATAATCATGAGAAAATAATATCCCTAATGATTCACTAGAAAAATTGATTTGATCAGGATCCGAAGAATGATAAATATTATTGATGACATCATGCTAGTGTGAGTTAGGAGTGGCATTAATGAAACATAGGAAATAAATTTCCTATGTAAAAGAGATATCAGGGTTTGGATAGCTTGGAAACTGAGTGTTGTGCCTGAACAATTATGCTTCTAGTAGATAATATCACCTCACCCAACAATCCAACTAGATAGATTTTGAAACTCTAATAAATTCTCATTCATTAGTGAAGATATATTGGAGATATTCCCCTAGTGGTAATCAATGTAATCACCATATTTTCGTTAAATAATAATTCCCTATAGAGAGATACCTTCCATGACCACCCACATAAATTTTTATAGATTATTATACATTTTATTAGCCACATTCCTCTTTCAAATGCATCATACCTCCTTCGTGTTTGCCATTATATCCCATGATTCCTAGTGAAAACCACAATCCATGTCCGCCACAAAAAAATGAAACCATTATATTCTCTATTTTTTGACCCACCAACTAATGGTATTTGAGAATAGATTGCACATTCCTTTGAATTAATGACAGAATGTGATTAATCTGCGTAATGTGGCCCCCAAATTAAAATAATAGTATCATCCCATTTTTTTTCTCATGATTTTAGTGACAAGGCTTACAAGGAACTAAAAAAGTATACCTATTGAGGACATACGAGCCCCATGTAATCAATTATAATTCATGTTCTTTTGATTCTCATCATATATTTTATTTCCCTTCCTCATCTCTCACAACTAAAATTTGATATGTAGATACACCTATTCTCATAGTTGACAAAGTGGTCACTGCATTTAAAATATTTCTCCATAATATAAGAAATGACTCAATGAAATCCTAGCTCTAATTATTAAAAAGAAGAATTTATTTGGAAAAACTAATATAAGATATTCAATTAAAATTACTTATATTTATCAAATAAATAATAATCCTACTATTCATGGATTTAGATAATAATTGTTATAAAGACTACTGAGGAAAAATAATGAGGGTTATAGAAAGAGGATATAATTATCTAATTATGCACACATATTTGAATAACCCTCATCTCATTCCCATGAAATTCGTAGAAATCCAGGTTGACCTAAAAAATGATGAACAAATATAACACATATTTGGAGAATCACATACAAGACCTCAGTTTTAGAATGTATATCCATTTAATATTTTTATAATCTTTATACACATAAATTTAAATCTCAAAGTTTGAACATGATTTATTTACATGAATATCACATATCATCATCTGATTCAGAATAATGGAAATATGTGGCGGTCTACAGTTAACAAAACCATTTTTTCATTAGAAATACATTCATAAAGGTGAGATGAGAGCCTCATGTTGATCACACTAGCAAGCACCTTGTATAGAATATTCCACAAACATATATGTCTGTAATTCATTAAGGATAAAGGGTATATCTCCTTAGAAATTAGAACAAGATTAGTTTTCATAAGCTACCTAGGGAAAACACCCCCCATGAAAGAAATTTTAGATAATTCCTATAATATCACTCTTAACCAGGTCGTAATATTCCACATAAACGTAGCCTGGGAAGCCATCAAGTCTTAGGGAGAATTCTTAATTAAGAGAATCCACTAGAATCTAAATTTCACACTTCTTATGGACTCTCCCCAACTCTAAATCTACTACATTTTATCTCAAATGTGGGTAACATCAAATAAATTAGATTACCCTTGAAGATATCCCACTTGAATCAATTTATTGAAACATTCAAGTAATATTTTAAAATTGATTTCATGCATTCCTCCCACCAAAATGATGTAACTAGTGAAATATACATCCACCATGAAGATGTTGGTGGGGGGGGGGGGGGTTTACTCCCTTTTTATCTTTGATAAAATAATGAATAGGTTTTATGTTTTTATCACTGACCATTTTTTTGTTCCTTAATAATCTATTCTATTTTGAATTCTTATCAAACATAATATTAAATAATTAATTATTAAATCATTATTCAATCCGAGATTCATCATACATAATATATAGAATCATAATTTCAATGTCTCGGAACCTTGATGGAAATGTCATTATCCTATTTTGGAGCTATTCTTTCAATTTCCAATTATTTTTGAGAAAACTGTTGCAATATGAGTCATGCATGGTGTTTCTACAGGATTGTAAAACCATTGATTGTAAATTTAGACCATATTTCCATTTCTTTTCAAGGAAAATGTTTATTTCCTCTTTTTTTCGAGGTTCCCAAAGAGATGTGAGTAGCTTCAAAAAGGTCACACTTGATGAGATATAATGGTTCTTGGGTGTGTAAGTATAATGTGCATTTTTGTCAAGCAATGGTCGATCCTACTCCACTTGAAGTGGCTACCATTTTGATTATTACACGACAGTATTTTCCAACTATCAACATTAATTCCAATAATCCTTCGAGAGTGAGGAATGTTGATAAATAATGATTTTACCTACATTCAATAACTCCACCACCTTTCTTATAAGAAGGATCCATGTTAATTTTAAAATCACAACTAATTACCCATGATGTGGTTCCCAAATAAAAAACTTCAATATCATACCACAAGTGATCTATCATCCTAGGATATCACTTTGCATACCAAAAGGAGAAGATACCAATTAAATTATCATAACCATCCATCACTATGATATGTTTCTCAAAATCATCTATGATATAAAATAATAAATAGTTCTCCAAAATATTTATATATTGTAGTTGGTGGGATTTCAGTTCATATAATTCAAGAGATACATTTTTTGAGTGAGCTCTGCAATATTGTATGTGGTCTGTTTAGGTTCAAGAACTATGAAAACAATATCATTACACATTGTGATTTTATGGGAATGAAAATAAATTTTTACTTGGGAACTTAGGCTATAGGATTATAAAACAATGACACATATCATCTCAAAAATAAAACAACAATTTTTGGGATATGGAAAAGCATAATCATTAGGCTAATGATAATGAAAATATGTGGCCCACATTGATTGAGATATAGGGAATACTCCACTATGGATCAAAACCAGAATAGGATAATAAATAGCCTATTAATATAGTATATATGTTAATTCACTGATTGATTTAGAGGTATTAAATGTAGATAATTATAGAGTTCTTAATAACATGACAAAACATCTTGAGCATAATCCTTAAGATCTAGATATGATTAGTAGGTTTCTTTCATGTATATGATAGGAGGTCTCTCCAGAGACAACAATTCACTGGTAAGGATGAAAATTTGATGACCCATCTTCTTTATATAAAAAAATAGATAGGTAGGAAAATCCAGAAAGACAGAGACTCCACAGGGATGAGAGAAAAAATGTGTCTAATTCTTGAAGGAATCTATAAGCATTCATGGTGATGGCTTTAAGAAAAAAATAGTTTTCATTAGGGAGAGTATCATGTAAATGAGAAGAATCATGTGGAAGGATAATGGAATGATCATAGTTATTGCTACTAAAACTATACTACCCAAGATAAAGATGACCCCCTTTTTAATTTTCAATAGTTTGAGAGTGTCAGGGAATAAAATCATTAGAGGAATCCACCTTCAAAATACCATATCAATCCACATTTTGTTACCTGAAAACTTAAACTATATAGACATGGATGTGAAAATTCAATAAAAGGAAGAAAGGGTTGGGATAAAACAATGGTTTCATTCACAATGAAAGATCATTTACTTGGAGGAAAATATGGGATGGAAGCACTTGAGATATGTCGATGGTGACACAAATTCACCCAACCAAGGCTTCATAGATCTGAAATGTCCAGTTATCATTATAGAGAATTTCACTTAATGAGTCCCTAATATTTCATCGAAAGTTGATGTTGATGAAAGGAATAAGAATACTAGGAAGAAGAACTAAGACCACCACATGAGGATATCACGCCCATGATGTACATCCATGAACTCGTTATAGAGCGTGAATTTTGAAATCCGACGAGATTGATTACTCATGGACTAATCCTTGCTGGAATAGTCCTTAGGGGAGATGTGGATGAAAAAAGTACATTGGTTGAGAACAAATATGAAGTTAGTAGCACCTAGACCCCACAAATCCGTAAAAATGTCAATCACTGAGAGAGAGGGTATATCCACACAAATATTTCTATGAAGGTATATCTGTCATAATATATGACTTCATAAAAGAATTTTTATTTGAAGAGGATCACAGACGTATCATCCAAAAATACATTGTGAGTAATTGAATATTGATATTATAGGATCTAGGGAGGCAGAGGCACATGAGAGGGGGTACAGTTTGAAGAAGGATCCTTAAGAGCGATGGACCAGTAGATATCCCCACCATCAGATCACATTAAAGAGTTCCTATAAATGGAATCATAGTTTTAGAAGGGATGAAACATCATGGATGACCAGTCTCTAACTACATATGAGAAGGTTAAAACACATCATGAACAATAAGAACCTCAACAACATACAAATTTAATTCAAATAGTAGTGGTGTAGTCAAATCATTCTTCGAGATTATAGAAGAATTTTTTTTTCATGTTATATATATACATTAATCTATATTATAGATCCTCTTTGGTATGTGAAATTTTTGGGACATGATATGATTTTACACAATACCTTATGATACGATTTATGATCTATGATTTTTTTTATATCATTTCTATGTATCAGGAAAAAACCAATGTGGTCATTTTATGATAACAAATAATCATTGACTATTATAAAATATGTTTACTCTAAATTTGAATCGGAGTTCACTCATTCATTCTGTCTCCATTTCCTCTAGTTAGGAAAGAATATTATACATCATATGTTAGTTAAATAGTATTTTTTGTTAGTTAATTGATAGAGATATTGAGGGCTTATTGTGAATTGCACAACTACTTATATTGTGGCATACAATGTCTATTATTTTTAAATGAAATCGTGTATTGAGTTAATTTTTTATATAAATTCACCAAATATCCAAAAAAAAATATCTTTGGAATTTTTTATAATAAAATATTATCATTACCTCATGTAATTATAAGACTATCATGACTGCGATCATTCATATTAAATATCAAATTGGGGAACATGAAACTCTTTATGTCTGGATGTTATTTTAAGATACTTTAATGTTTATTAAGTTAAGTATAATAATAATTTCATATTTTTATATAAATGTTAGCATAAATTAGTTAAAAATGTAAATTTTAGAAATTATAATACGTGTAATTTAGTAAATAACCTAGGGATGTGTCTATAGGATAAGTGTATGTATAGGATAACATACATACATTTTAATAATATAACGATTACGTGGTTCCCCATGAAAAAATATACCTATATAGATACTAGAGTGTAGATGTGTCTATGGCATAGATCACTTTGGGGTAATCAACCTGAAAATGGATGGTTTAGTAATAACTCTATCATCACACTAGTTCAGTTTTAGTTGACCAAGGACAAGAGTAATGGATAGAAACTCCCATGGGCAATGCTCTGGTTGAAGGCATTCTCCTCACAATATATTATGAGTGATTTATTATTTTATGGAATAAGTTTGTGGAATATGAGATACCATAACCTAAAAATACTATATTTAAATGGGAGATATTTATGTTGACCTAAAAGACTATATAATAATTTCAATGGATAAGATATTCTATAGTTTAATTTTCATATAATTATCATACAATAAATACCTTATGGTTTTAATTACACATCACTCTTGATTAACTTTTTTTGATTTAATAATTGAAATATCTTGAACAAATCAACACGAAAGAGATATCATAGAAAATGCATTGATTTTACAAATGAGAAACATAATGAGATTATAACTAGAATAATAATGCTTTTTATAACATTAGAATAGTACTTGAAACTAATTATTAATAATTTGAAAAATTTTTAATTCCAAGACAAATAAAATAATGTAATGATATAGCTTAATGGATCTTCGGTTAAAATAGACAATGACTAAATGAAACTAAAATTTTGAACATGTAAAAAATTTAGCAAAAAGATCTAATGAAAATATTCAACATAGAATGAAACATGACTATTATGATGAAAATGAATGTATATAGAAATTAATAGTTATGAAAAATTGAGGAGCTCAGTAGAAATAGTTAATGGAAATAGACATTTTATCAGTATATCCCTACTTTTTATTGTGTCAATTGAGGGTTTCATGGGAATTATCAAAGACAACTACCAAATCCATATGCTAAATGGTATGATAGGAAAAAATACCCAAGAAAAAAGAATGTGTATATAACTAAAACTGTTATGTTGGGTTCTAACATTGATCGGGACTCCAAATCCCTAATCATATTTTAATGACCTATTAGTGTGGTATTAATATCTTATTCAGCATAATCTTTTGTACCATGTCAAGATACAATAAAAAACTTAAATTCAACACCTCCATGATTAGATGTAAATTTCTTTATAGATATTTCTTATTATAGGATTATTAAATCTCAATTATATAAATCCCCAATAATATATTTTTATATGAATATGATCCCTTTAAAATACTATTATCCTTTTTTTAATATAATATTTGGTGATCTTAGGCATGTATTTCCTCCTCAATATAAAGGTAATGATATATTTCTATGTAGTAATATCACATCTAAAAATAAATACACGAACACATATTAAGGATAACATGATAGTTTTTTTAAAAAAATTACTCCAATTATATTTGGAAATTTTACCAAATTTATAACGTAAAACTAAACAATAGTTATATTCTTTCTATGAAGGAAAATATTAGTGAACTACTTTTACCAAGGACAGTTAGGATGAACCCTCATAATAAATTTAATCTATTGTAATATCTACCTCATGGAAACTGTTAAAAATACCATTTTATAGTAATTAATTCTTCGTATTCTAGTAATAAAATTTATTTATGAGGTTTATAATGTAATTAAAAGAGATTTTCATTCATTTTCTCCTTAAATAAATACATTATTCAATATATTGGTTTTCCTACAACATCAAAATAATACCAAAATACCTTATTTCATCATAGAATAAAATATTAACTTTTATAATTCAATCATTAAATTATAAGTCATGAAAATGTGTAATAAATTTATTATATATATATATATATATAATAGTCATTATAAAAATATATTCCCTTTTTTCATTTTGTGCATAAGAATAATTTTTTATAAAAGTTTTCTTTGTTATGCATGATTAATTTTTAGGGAAATAATTTATATTATTATTAAATTATTATGTTAATAAAATATACTATACCCTACTAAAATCAAAATGTGTAAGCATTTTTTGGAAATTATGAATAAAATTAGCTATGATTTTTAGAATTTATTTTCATATGAAAATAGTTTTCTTTATATTTATAGTTAAAAATTATATTCTAAAATTTTAGAATAGGAATTTGACCAAATTAAATTAATTTTTTATTTATAATAAAATTATTTTCTTATGATATGTATTTTAATATTTTTTATGAAATGATTGATTTTTTAAGTGTATAGTGAAACCTAATTTTTCCAAATATTAAAAATTTTATGAAACTACTAGAAAATAAGTTTTTCCTCGAAGATCATGAATACAATTTCTAGATAAAATATGAATTTAATAAGATAAATTAAAAACATAAAAATGTTGAAATTATTTTACAAAAAAATTTATTATATTTTAGAATATTTGTTTTTGTATTATCTAATTTTTTTTAAATAGTTTACATTTTTTTAATATAAAAATGTTTTTATAACATTTTTAAGGTATATATATTAAAAGGAATTTAATATTCATAGTTATGTGATCTATATTATTCAACAAGGTCCAATTTGTTTTAGTTATAAAAAATGAATTAATTAGATAAAAAATTTTAATGCCGAAAATGTCTAAAGAGTAAAAAATTTGGTTTACTAAAGAGGTAAAATCCATAAAATGTTAATAAATTGATTTAAATTGATTTTTTGTTTGAATTTACCACAATATAGCATCACTCCAATATTTTACATTTTAGATTCTTTTTTATATGTGAATCATTTTCTATCATTATTTAAGATGAAATAATAATAAAATGTCATTCTAACCAATTATAAAAGTGGACACTCCCCCCTACATCTGTACCACAAAAATATTTATATATCCACATAACAATGTGACATTTTCTATCCAATATTATCATATTGAAAATACTTTTGATTATAGTGACTACATATTTTTATATTCCCTCTCTATCCATGGAATCATGTAAGTGAATCTCAAAGTTCTCAAAATAAGTACATATGTTTTCATAACATTATTTACTTTATATCCCTCCCATTCGAATCAAATTCTAAAAATAATTAATTATGTCCCATGTATATATATTAAACATATTATTTTGTATTTATTTTAATAAAACATAACAATCTTACCCCGGTTCTATTGAGTAAACTAGAAACAACATTTGTGTGTATGTGTAGACTACCATCTCTACAAAGCATTATGATTCATTTTACTTCCGAACCATATATGGATAGAATTTTGTGTAATTTAATAAAAGAATATGATATTTATAAAAAAATTATAATTTTCAATAATAACCCATTTTAAACATTTTTCTAATTCTATGGAAAATAAAATCATCATCCATGAGTATATACAATCTACAATGTCCTTGGAATGGTAAAATATATTGTTTATAACTACATTAATATATGGTGAAGATAATGTGTCAGTTGGATAAATATTTCATTTATAAATTTATAAGGATTTATTTATGAAAAATTAGAATACCTATTTATTGTGTAAGAAATAGACAATCAATGTAAAATCAGCTATCTAAAAGGATCACAATAAGAGGAAACATTTTTTTCGTACAAAATAACAGTTCAAAATATTAATTATTCCTAAATATATCTTAAACTATGAATTATATCTCTAATAAGACCAATTAAATATTAATATTATATTGAATAATGATATTGAAACTAAATCAATTAATGATCATCCCAAAATTAGTGTATGATCATGATTAGGTTTGTCTAACCACTTACTTAAATAATGATATAACATAATATCATGGGTGACTATGATTAATGAATTAAAGGTAATATATTATATTAATAGTCATATAATAATATTATTTTGTTTTTTAGACATTATCATTATTATGAAACACATTAATTGAGATACCAGTGTCAATTTATTAAAATTATCGAATCTTGTCCGTTGTCGATTTTATGATTAAGAACTATAAGAAAATCCCACAAAATGAAATCATACTATAATTTGAAAATTATAAATCAAGAAACATTGTACATTTTATATTCTAAGAATTATTTAATTTTGATGAAGAATGAAGAACAACACTACAAGTTTGATTGTAGTCTCAAATGAGAAAGTTTACTCTCACTTAATACCAAAATAGATATCAACGACGTCATATTCAAGTATATAATAATGATTATAAGATTTTGTGATATGAAAGAGGTTCTAAAATAGGATATTTATAATGTATTTCTATCATACAATAGATTAATGAACATAAACGGAACTCAGGAATTATGTTAATGGGCTCATTTTACCAAAATTTAATTACGTGATACATATTTATTATTGGACTCCATGATATATTCAATATATCGTGATTACAACATAATTAATATTTTTTACCACATTATTTTAATTATTTTATCGGGAATTGATTTATATTTTTCTCTCTTTTACCATCTGTCGATTCAAATGATAAAAAATTTGGACGGATTTTAAAACTAATCACCATTAAATGAGTTATAATGATTTTTATTGAGTTTAGTAATTAAATCATTGGTTTCTTCTAACATTAGATTTTATTTCTTTTTATAATTTCTTCCTAGATATAGTGATTTTTTTCAATTAAAATATTTTACCTTGATGATTCATTTATGCAAATAGTTGATCTATGTTGAAAATAAAACCTCGTCCTCTATATTGATGATTTCACATAATTTTCAATATTTCTTCCATCCAATTTTACCCAATTTATTTGAAAACCTAATTTTTGGTTTTCTCATAAGACCATAACATTATTATTTTCATCATTTTCAAAAAGAAACCTTATAATCCCTAAATCGGTTGTCTCTTGAAATAAATATATTTTAAATGTATACCTTCCAAGATTGTTTCATTTATTTTACACTAAATTTTTCTTTGAGACAAACATTAGTCCTTTTCTAGGATCCTTATTGATGATTAATGTAAAATAAAAACTATTTTAATAATTTTGATATCATGTTTTTAAAACATATATTTTCAAATTTATATGTTACTTCTTCTTTTATGATAATACTAAAAAATTATAAACACTCTTTTAGTATTTCACTTCTACTATCATCTCTATCTCAAAACAATTATATAAATAGAAGCTTAAATTCATGAATTACAATATCAACTCTCTTCTACTAATTTTGGGGATTAAAATACCATAATTACATTATTGAATTTATCATTCTAAATAAATTAATATTCTGGAATTTTATTCTAGTGTATTTTCTCTATAAACAATATATGCTTCCTTCCATTCATTAAAGGGTGTTTACCTTGAAGTTATATATGATATAATTAGGGAAATTTCTGGAAAAGTTATATACACATTATAATTCCATGAGCACATCAACTTGAAGCTGTTACATTATTTTATTTCATTGGAATGATTACACATAATCAAATCCTAAAGGACCGGTCAATTTAGCAGTCATTTAAATCTATATTAAATACATGATTCCTATAATACATTTGAAAAAAGGAAATAAAAACATGTTACATAATAAAAATAAAAAAATCCCTCAATGTATATTTAAAGGATTCCACATCATAACCGGGAAAAATGAAATATAATTAGGTTCAACTAAAACACCCACTAAGGTTATGTAAAGCACAATCAATAATGAATTGATATGAATGAATCAAAATAAAATTGTAAATAACTGAGAACACATGACATTAAAATAACAATCTATGTTAAATTCAAGATAGAAATGTATGAAATTGAAACAAATTCCTTTTATTCAATGAATAAAATATAAATGTATCAATAGATATGTTGATGGAACATCTCATGGATGAATTATAATAGAATATAAATTTTGGATATTCTTAATTATTGGATTCTATATTTCCTATGTACATGGAACCAGTACTATCAAGACCTCTGAAAAGATGGTTTAACTATCTGGTAAAACCCCTTAAAAGGGGGAAAGAAAAATATATCATCTGATGAGACTAACAATTCATCAAGGGGATCCCATTAAATAGTCAACAACCTCTAGGGAGTACCTTAACCAGTCCCCAACCCATGCCTTATCTATCCAAAGAATTCATCAAATCAGATATATAGTTTACAATATCCAATATTTGTATTAAATAAATTACACAAATTTATCAAAATTCCACAATTTTATGATAAGTAATTAATTTTAATAACATTTAAATATAACTAAAACATTATTGAGTAAAATAATCGGTATACATCAGATTGTGCGCTTTACCACATTGAATATTTTAGAACCACAATCCCATTGGCAGAATAATAGTATATAAAAATTATTATATTAGGAGAATAATTATATTCGTAATATATCATTTAAATGTTATTTTATAAAACATATAAAATAAATTATGGGGACAAAAAATTAGCACTCAATAGAATATAAATTGATGGGAAATACCCTTACTACTTGAGTATATTTTGAATCATGGGATCCATGAAAGAGTAATAATAAATTTAAAATTTTAATATAAATAATTAGTGGAAAATAATTATATTATATATCAAAATGGGTAGTAGGTTCCCCTCAAATAATAATTAAGTGCTATAAATGGTGTATTCATAATGGAACAAAAAGTGAAAAAATAATTCACTATCTTAACCTCTATTTACTTGTGTGTTCATTTTACTAATGTAAATATTTTTTAAATATGTTAAAAAATTATTCCACAAAAATAATTATGTTAATTATATCTTATATTAACTTCTTATAATATTTTATTACCTATTTGTTAACAGTCTTTTATTATTTTCACAATTTGACTATTAATATCCTGGTTTTCTCAAGTATGTTTTAACATTTTAATATTTTTCATATTAATTAGATCATAATTTAACAATCTACAGAATGTATCACATGATAAAATAATAATATATATTATTAATATATATATTCATAGGAGTTCATTTTAACAATGAATAGAAATTAAGTGCACCATTCATGGAGACGGTAGGTTATACGTATGTATGAATGCTACATTTGATTATTTGATGAAATAAAAGTATGATAAAAGTATGATAAATATTTATATTATAATTCCAATATAGTTTTTTGTAATATATATTTAACATAGGTTTTTTATAACCATTCCTTTTATTTCCTATGTATGGCATTAATGTTTCATATCTCTTTGATGGGGAAGTAGTCTAAACTACACCAAAATAAATTATATTATTTACACAAGATTGGAATCATAAAATTATTTTCTTAAAAAAAATTATAAAAGTGTATGGAAATTTTAACTAGCATATATATCATATATAAACATTATTTCTTTCATTATTTCGACCATGATAGGTGGTTATGTAAAAATGATCAACCATCATTTCGCGAGGCAGTAGTTCATTGTACAATGAAATTGTATTTTCATTACCAATTAGATGGAGGTGTATTTAAGTGTGGGTATAACCCTTTACATAAAAAAATATTATATTTTGAATACCATTTTTTATAAAATAATATAATAATGATATTTTTGTGGTGGATAAGGTTAATGAAACTAGAGATCATAAGAGAAGACATTGCCTCTTAATCATGTAACTCCTTTTTCATTGAACAAAAAGTCTTCTATAGATTTCATCTATCCCAATCAAAAGATACAAGTTCAAGTGGAACGATTTTATGAGACTATTTGGGTATAGGTTTAATGATCTAATGTGTCTTTAGACATGTGAGGAAGGGGTAGAGTGCTTTCCTTTTTATAGTCGAGGGTGACTGAAATTATTGTAAATAACAAAATGTATTCATTAATGGAAGACATAACTTACCTAATGTGCATTTTAAATGAAAAAATAATAGATTAAATGGAAATAAGGGTATACTAAAATCCCTAAAACCCAATTTTTTTTCATTTTAATATATTGGTTCTTTAATTTCCAATATTCTTCTATTTTATCATTTTGGATATTATTGAAGAATGTAGTTTTCTAATCTAATTAATTTAACCCTTAAGAATAATAAAATGTTATATTTATTATAAAATGTAATTATAATTAATTATGAATAATATATCATATTTATAATTATTAATTATCATTTGTTTTGGTAATTAACTTGAAAACAAGTCCATCTGACACACTAAAACAATTCTTACACCCAGGCTGGGTTAACAATATTTTTATAGTATAAGGGTCAATATATTAATTATAAAATTTAAATTGGTCCATTTATAGTAAATATTTATTATTTAATTAATTATTAAATTCACTTAAAATAAAAAAGGGGTTTTATTAATTTTTTATTCATTTATTAAAACATTTTTCATTTTAAAATAAAAATAATGTAAATTTTGACATTATTTATTTAATTTTAATATCAAAATGTCAAAAATAGTGTAATTAAAATATATAAAATTTATATCTATATAATATTATATATTCATATACTAAAAAATAATGAAAACAATTATCTTAATATACTTCAATTTTAATATTTACAGATATAATTATTTTAGTTAGTTATTAATAAAATAATAACTATATTCGAATTTCATAAGAATTTTAAGTAACTAAATATTCTCTAAAGATTATTTATAAATTAATTGCATATAAATATCCCTTTTATATTTCAAAATGATATGTATAGCTGATTGTGTGATGTTTTTACAAATCTTGATGTCTTATAAATATTAAATGTAAGGAATGTTCCTTTTTCGGACTTTTTCATTACTTAACCATTTATATATGAAAGATCCATTTAATAATATCCCAATAACACATAAAATTACAAAAAAATTAGAGGTATTTTAAAATTATTTGAATCCAATACATTTTATACTTATTTCCAAGTCATTTTTGTAAAAAAGATTAAGTTTTGTCCCTTATAATGCTTAATTTTACCATAATCCCAGTAATTAATTTTAATCAATTTCACAAATTGTTTTGGTCAAAATATTAAGATGATATTTTTAGACAAAAAATATTATACTGGTTGCAACTTGTTTATGTACATTTTTTAATAGAATATTCAATGATGCACGAAAATTAAGAATAAAGATAATCCTAGAAGCATGGTGTGAATACAAGTTATTAAAATTAAAATGTTGAAAAGATGAATAAGATTTAATATCTAATTTATATATATAATTCCAATTAACTATATTCGATTAATTATTTATAGTTAATCTATTGTTACTATAAAAATAAACATTAAATATAATTCAACATGAATCATTATTTAAACAAAAAATATTTTTTTAACTATGTTGTAGTTGTTTACATTATTCGTCAAAAATTTTGTTTCTCAGAAAAATCAAAATATTCTCCCAAAGATAATTTCAACATTATTAATAAAAAATGATTTTTATTTTTAAAAATAAAATTCATAAAAGTTTCCAAAAATTTACAAATTGGTTCTTCATTATAAAGCGGTAAAACTCGGTCTTGCATGTAACAAATGATAATTCAGTGTTGTGGGTATCATAATAATAAATTTGTGTATAAAACATTACAACAAAAAAATATAATTAATTCTAAATGTCAAATATTTTAATTTCTTGGGGTGTTACATTGTACCAACTTTAATTAAATTTTGTACTTTGAATTTAAATTGGATCTTGGTAATCAAGGGATTCATATTTGAAAATAATTTATTTTGGAAATACACAAATCCTTAATAGGGTTAACAAAAAATATTATTAATAAAAAATAATGTGAGGTATAATGTTCACATAACTAGGATCCCAATTAAAATAACATTGTTTTGGAAATGAGACATTAATATAATGGAAATAAATAAAAATCATGTAATAATGGTGACTGATAGAGAACTTGGTTAGGATGATGTTAACAATCACAAGGCCACATAACTAACATTATCTAATTGGACATTTTATTCCATAGAAAAAGGTAATATGAAAAAAATTGGTTTCAAGATCCTTTTTTAGAGAGTTAATGAATTATTTGACTTTCTTTGAATATATATATAGATATAATTACTTTTCATGTTTCTATATGATCGATCTTATCCCCTTTTCGTGCCTCAATTTTTTTTACTTAATCTCATAAAATAAGATTCATCATATAGTGATAATATATATATATATATTCAACACAAGATAAACGTTTACACTTAAACAATTTAATAATTGGATAATTATTCCCAAATGTTTTCTTATTCCAATAAATTGGAAGGGTGTTCGCTGAATTTTCAAAATGAACTTATCATTAGCTATTAATCAACAGGAAGGATCTCTAAATTTTCACATTCCTAACATGTGAATAAATTCATCTTGTATCTTCGTAGAATATAGTAATAACTCAAATCACCAAAATCATTGTTGTAATAAAGAATTATTAATTATTACTTTTGTAAGACACAAGTAATTTGATGTAGTCCTTAAATCCAAATTTGTTGAAATGAAAATCAATGATATCATATTCCACTTTGTCTACATGTCATTAATTAGTTCCAAGGAATTCATCATTTTTCATATGCATTAATTTCCTCGTCATAATATCTACATCACGAACATAGTTAAGGGACTTTGTTCCCACAATCTTGTGTTTTAAAAAAAGATTAACTTGTTATAAAGTTACATTTCTAGGTACTATATAGCATGTAATCTCAAATCATTAATGAATAAGGTGTTGCAGTATAATATTTATATATTCCATAATCCTTATAATCAGTACGTTTCAGATAAAATATTCAAATGATATAATTCTTGAATAGTAATATTAATCATTCATCTTCACATATTTCAGTATCATGACATGATCATTATCCAACAACATCATTTTGGGTATATTTCATTTATACTTAAGACATTGATATTCATAGTGTCTAATATGCTTTCATTTTTATCACTAATAGTGTCCTTTTATCCATTTTTATTCCTTAGCATGTTGACCCTTATCTCCAAACATATAGAAAACTCTCACTCCCTTTAAGCATTTACCAGGGTGATTTGTTTTATAGAAATTACATGTGGTAAAATACATCATTCCCTTGATCCATTCATCTATGTTTTTCTCTACCATTATCTACTTATATTTATTCCCTTCAAATCCATAAGATATTTCATTAATAATCTCATTAGGATACGAAACTATTTAATCATATGATTAAAATACTTAAGAGACTATTTACAAAACACATATTAGCTTAAGACCCTGAAATATATGATATTATTAATATTTAAATATTCTTTTATTGGTGGAGTTCACATTCCTTTTGATATGCACCATTTATAATCAATATAATATTCTATATTAGCTCATACAATTATGATATTTGTATAACAATAAATATAGAAAATAATATAATTTAATGCATTGTAATTCTAAGAATCGTTAACCTTGATTACATGGGGTGAATCATTACTTTCAAATCCTTAAAAAATGGTATGTAAATAAATTTTAAATTATCTGAAGAATATACCATATGATTTTCAAACTATGTTCATTATAAGTCTTATTTTCATGTACTAGGTTACCCAAAGTCATACTCAGAACATATTTTCATCATTATTACTCATAGGTATAACTTTGAAAGAATGACATCTACATGTAGTATAATGACAAGCATATACTTCAAGGAATACACAAAATATTTATATTTAAAAAAATTATAAGATGTTCTTCTATACTAGTCCTCAATGTCTATTGTTGGGATATATTTTATAATCTAATTTTTTAAAATTTTGTTTTCAATGTTGTTTCTAAACATCGTACAATACAAACTATAATGCCACTACACAAAAGGTCTAGAACCAATGCATTATTTCATAACATTGGCAAGATTATAAGTAAAAAAATTTCAAAGGACCGATTTGTTTTGTTTTCTTGGAAATCCGTATTACATACATCTTACCAATAATACAATGGTAATATTATAATGAAAACTTGATACATAATGAAAAATATATACAACATTATTGAAAGCTAATTCAAGGATTAATATTCCTAACTTGAGGAAAGGAAACATAATACTGGTGAGCTCAAGTGCTCATTAATGGAATGTAATAAAGAATAAATAATGAATTTTAAGAATAAATCAAAATATCAAGATAAATGACATATAAGAGATGGCATTAAAAACCTCGATAAGTTAAATTTAATTTAGAAAGGGAAGAAACTAATGTAAAATCAATTTAATCCCTTTAATAATAATTAAATTTAGCAATAGTTATGTCAATGAAAAATCTCATGTATCAATTACAACATAAACTAAATCATGGAAATGATTATATACTGGACGCCTTGTTTCTTATGATCATTGAACCAAAATTATCAATAAATTTTAGAAAAAAATTTATCTCTTTTTTAAAAAACCTTCTATGTAAACTATCCAACAATTTTCATTTCATGAGACTACTAATGCATTGAGGGGATATCATTAAATTGTCCCCAACCCATGTTATTTACCTTAAATGGTACACAACCCATGCCTTACCAGTCCAAATAATTCTATCTATTGAATAAATAATATTCTTTATCAAATATCTATATAGAATAAAGGATGAATATTTTTCATAATTTCCCCAATAGAGGATAGGTAATGAATGTATATACAATTGTAAGATCATTAAAACGTTTTCATGGAAAATAACCATTAAACATCCCAATGTTTCTCATACCACCTTGAAATATTAACAATACTAATCACCATTGTGGAATAACATTAAATTATAATAATAATATCATGATAAAAATAGATTTATTATATAAATTTTCATGGGAAGTATATACATTAAGTAAAATAATCTAGGGTTATAACAACAATTAAGTCTCAATATAATGTATGTTTAGACGAAAATCTCTTTCTACTAGATAAAATTTTAATTCTTGGGATACATGAAAGAATAATAATAAATTGACACATTTAATATCATTTATTTATTCTGAATAATGATATAATATATTATATTTGGTAGTAGATACACCCAACAAAATATGTAAGCAGTGGAAATGTCGTATGCCTCACAAAAAGAATATTGAGACAATATTCCCTTATCATATCCATCTATTTTTGAGTCGCCTTTATCACCTTTTATAGTGATTTTAATATGTTACTAACTTATAAAAGAACTATAGTCATTTTATTAATATCATATATTAGCGTCTTTTAATATTTTAGTAACTGTATGTTTACACACTTTCATTATTTTAACGTTTTTGGGTATTAATTGAATAGTTTTCTCCTATATGTTTTGACATATTTTTTTGTTACTATTAATTATATCATTATATAATAATTTATATAATGTAATATATTACATAATAATAATATATATTCAGTAGGTATATATTCAAAGTAGTCTACAATATTATGATACTAGAAATAAAGTGCATCGTTCATGGAGACGGTAGGTCAAACGTACGCATGAAAACTATTGTCGTTTATTATTTTTAATAAAGGAGTGAACAATTAATGATATATATGTATATTAAAAATAAATTATATTATATATTTTACATATGTTACATCTGTCTTTTCAAACATTCCTTTTTATGTTACAATATGGGATGAACGGGTTATATCGCTTTGAGGGTCGGTAGTCCACACTTTCTCAAACGAAATTCTCATATTTATACACGATAAAAATAATAAAGGTATGATATAAATAAAAATTATAGAATAATAATGAAATTATAAATATAATATAAAAAATATATAAATATATTTTTCCTTATAATGTCCACCTTTATAGGTGGAAATGGAAAATTGAACAATCATCATTTAGAGAGACAATAATTTGTCGCACATAGAAACAGTATGCTCGTTAACAATTACATGTAAGTGTGTGTAAGTTTATATTTAAATCTAAATATTTCAAAATAAAATTTTATTTATGATACTATTATTGTTATATAATAATAGAATAAAATGATTTTAGGGGTGAAGAAAGGAAATAAAATTAGAGATCCTAATAGAAGATGTTACCTCTTAATCTGGTAACTATTATTGGCTTGTACTAAAAGTCTTACATGGATTTATTTCATCCCAAAATAATAATTTATGGTCTAGGGGAATTATTTTTTAGACTATTTGGGAAGCTTATGGATGATCCATAGTGGATTTAAATATGTGAAGAAGGGGTATAGTGATTTCCATTTTATAATGGAGGGGGAGTAACACTCTTGTAAATATCAAAAGGTATTCATTAATGGGAGGTCTAAAGTAATTAAATTGAATAAAAAAGAACATATAATGAATTAAAGGGAATATAATGTTAATTAAAACGTCCACTACAAAATAATGTGGGCATTATAATAATTTAGTTTCATAACAACTATGATCCCCCATTTTTTCATATTGGTATTAATTAACGAATCTAGTTTCCTACTGTAATTATTTTAACAATTAAGACTGAAAATTGTGAGATGTATTAGAAAATATAGATACAAATAATTTATTAATATAATATATACGTTATAATATTTCAATATCATATGATTTGGAAATTAATTTTAAAACAAGTGATAGTGACACATTAAAACACTAACTAAACTCAGACCCTCTTAACCATGTTTTTACAATATATGGGTCAATATATTAATTATAAAATATATATTGGTCAATTAATAGACCATATTTAATATTTATTAAAAAATAAATTTCATAACATACGATTTTTATTAACATTCAATCATTTAAGAAAATATCATTTATTGTAAAATAACAATAATGTCAATTTTGATATTTATTATTTAATTTTAATTCTAAAATATCTAGAAAATATTGGAATTAAAATATAATAATTTTAAATATATTAAAAATCATATATTAATAGAATAATAATTAATAACAAAAAATAAATCAACATACATCACATTTAATATTTATACTTTCATTTACTTCTGTTAATTAATAACCAAATAATCACTATGTTGGCATTTATTAATAATTAACAGTAAATTAATCTTCTCTAAAAAATTATTTTACAATTATTATTAAAATAATAAACCATTTAGCTTTAAATTGATATGTATACGTTAAAATATGATGTTTTTTCCATATATAAATGTGGTATAAATGTTAAATGTGAGGAAAGTTCCATTTTTTCTTATTCCTTACATAACATTTTATATAGGGAACTTCAATTTAATAAATCCCAATAAACCATAAAATTATAAACAATAGGGGATATAATAATAATATTGGCATTCAATGGATTTAGGACAAGCTTCCAATTAATTGTTTTCCCTGAGATAATAGTTTAGCCCCTAATAAAGCTTAATTTTACCTAAGTTATTGTAATTATTTTTTATCACATTCACTAATTGTTTTCATCAAATAAACATGTAAAACATATTAGACAACAAATATTATACTTATAAAAAAATTTATGTCCATTTTTTAAAATTATAGTCGCAGAAAAGGAAAAATTAAGATTAATTCTAATGTCACAGACGTGGTGAGAATTATTGGTTTTAATGTTAAAACGTTCAAAATTTCAATAAGTTTTTATATTAAATTTAAATATAAATAAGGATTTAAATTACCTGAATTGGATTAATTTAGTATAAATTTATGTATTTAAAATATAAAAAATTACATAATATGTAATTTAAAACTAATTATTATTTAAACACAAAGATTTTTTATTTAAATTGCAATATTTTTCACTATACACCAAAAAATTGATGTTTATAATAAAATCTGGAAAATACTCAATAAAATAAATTTGAAATTATAAAATAAATAAAATTAAAAATTAAAATTTTAAAATGGTCAATTTTTTTAAAAAAATAGGTTACTCCATTAAACAGGGTAAAACACGATCTTCCATGTAACACAAACTATTTCAATGTTGTGTGTAGCACAAACATAACATTGCACATAAAGCATGATAATGCCAAAATTATAATTATTAAAAAAATAATATATTTTAGGTTCATGGGGTGTTACAAACAGTATCATTATTGTATAAATAAAACATGATTTTTTATTTTAAATGAGGGGTATAAAACTAAAAAAATGCTGAATATATTAGGATCTCATCTATTTTACACCATTAAATCATGTTTTTATTACCGATAAAAATGTAAATGTTTGTATTACCACATTATACATAAAATGTATATTAATAATAGTCATAATTCTATGAGTTCCTTATTGATAATCGGGGTCCAATTTCCCCATTGGTTTTCCACTATCATACTATACAAATATCTCATTTGCTCATTCCCCCTATAAATACTCACCCCTAACGTGAATTAGGCATCAATCATACCTACATCAGTTCGTAATTGGACCAAACATCATCTATTATTATTATTCCACATATCTATCTCATTTTATCCATTATCCCATCCATAATAGAATGTATATATGGACGAAAATACAGCCTATATGAATGCAATATAGCTCACTCTATCCAATACCATGCACGTAAACACATGGAAATCAATGGAAAATGTTTCCAGATATAGGTATTATCCATAACTCAAGGTCATAAAACCCCCTAAATTAATGTATTTTAATATATGATCCATCAAATCCATAGTAGGAACATATCATATATCAAATTCGAATATAGACCAATGTAAACATACTCATGTACGTCTAGATGGAGAATTAAGGGGAGGGCGGGGGGAAGTTAACCATATATTCCCTAACATATTGAAAAAGGGGAAAATATTCCATAAAAACATTTGGATTTAATTTACCCTACTGATTTGGGTGGGGTAGTTTATAAAATCAATAAATAAATAATAAGAATATCATGCACAACACACTAATAGAAACTATATATAATTAAACTCATTTACCACTATCTCGTCAATAAAATACATACTATAAAAACTTTTGAATGTAGATTAAACATTAATACAAGAATCATGGTTATCTTGATTTAATTAATTAATGATTGATTATCTAAAAATTTAATTTTCAATGATTGAAATTATAATATTCATTAAATAAGTGTCCATGAAACTACTAACTATAATTTTTAGATTCCAAATTATATCATCACTGTTTATTGAAACCATAAAATAATCCCAATCATTTATTAGTTAAATTGTCATTTTATTTGTCATATGGGCACCCTATGACATAGCTTAAGGGATCTCTTCATAAAATATTACATGTTTCACATAAAAATAAACATGATCAATTAGATGAAAACATGTCAAGTAAAACATGATCCATCTGTCTAGCCATGATGAAACCATTAAGAAAACATCAAGTAGGATTATACATATTGACGGGAAATCCTCACTCTAAAATGTTCTTATTCTATTGGTGTCCTACACAATAATGCATAACAAAATCCATCACATTATCATAGGCATAGACAATCCCTATAGATTAATATCTCATCCCAATTCTTATGGAATCAGTAATCATTCAACACATCACCAATACTCAATCCCATTTTCCATCAAAGTTCACAACCACAATAATGTCATTCGTGAAAATTGACCATTCTCTAAATCCCTTTATTACAAACACATTTCAATGTATTATTCCCATCGAAGAGAATGAACTATGGCCCTTCTATTATGTAAATCAAGATTCATAATGTAATGAATGAGGATATTAAGAAAAAATTACATTGGATCAAATAAATATTTAAATTCCAAAATCGTGTTCTGTGAAGAACATTGATTTTATGATATATTTCTCTCCAAATTATTTTAATATCTTGATAGCTTATAAAAAACGTAACCACTAGTCTATATAAACTATATTTTTGTATATCATTAAAAAATAACAGTTTAATCAGGGAAACAAATATGAATAACAATATTTTAAAACATATTTATAAAATGATTTTCTTAAATCAATGTACTAATAAATTTATAGACATTAATAACTAAAGTATAGTATATTCTATAAAAATAAATTTTTCCTTAATAAATTATTCCTTATTATGAGAAAATAATATGATTAATTTTTAAAAAATTTAGAAAAATTGTGTGAAAAAATTATATTTTTTTGAAATCATTATTTAAAATTTATATTAAATTTCCCTTTAAAATTTTTTAAAAACATTTTTTTTATGATTAGTAAAAAAATAATAGTTTTTATGTAAAACATTTTTTCATTCAAGATTTTACCATGTTTTATATAAATTAAATTTTTCTAATGTAAAATTAGTTTATTTATATTATTAATCAAATTGTGTTTAGTATAATAAATTTGATGTTAGAGTTTTTTATAAAACCCTACAATAATTAAGAAAACATTTTTTATGGAAAACTGAATTTTGTTTTATTTAATGGGAATAATTGTTAATTACATTCATCAAAATAATAGAATTTATTTATCTAAAATGGAATTATTAATAAGAATCATGATGTAAATATTTATCAAATGATGTAAAATTAATTTTCATTCATAATTAATAGTAAATATCATAAAACAATATTTTTGGGGTAACTATAAAACATGATTACGGTGGGGGTTAGACTGAAAGACAAAGGGTTGTATTAAAATTTATAATATATAAATACTATTTTGACTATATTTTTTAACCCTATACTATCCCATATTCAAATATCTATCCATTTAGAGGAATTTTTAATCAGAATGACATTATTATATTCTATTATTTTAGGAAATTGTAAGTATGTACTTACCATGAAAAAAATGGATACCCCAAAATTGTCCTATTTACACCACGTTAATCAAACTATTTATAGCTAAAACAGACGAATTAACTTTTTTAAATCCCAATAAATGAATTAGAGGTTCATTTATTGGAAAAAATATATAATACAGGGGTCATTAAAAAGTATCTAAATAATACCTACTAAAGAATAGATAATAATCTTACTAGACCACTTTAATTGTTTTTATACTGATACCTCCTCATATAATATAATGTTTTTCCTAAAATAGTAAATTAAGTATCATAAATATACCAAAATGTAATTATGATTCTGTAACCACCAATATCCATTCTATATTCTTTTAAATGTGATGTCTAAGTAACCTTTGTGTGTAATTGTGAACTACTACCTCCACATAGTGATACACTTCATTTCATATCTCGATATATAATAGATGGTTATTAGGAGGTATTTAATATTTTTATTAATATTTATGTCATAAATATTATTCTGGAATTATTATATCAAATCTATCTTTTTACCTTCTCATCCATTGAAAGAAAAAAGTGGTTATCATGTTTACGTGTGGACTTCCACCTCTACTAATTGATGTGGTCCAATTTTTATTTCTTTTATGTATGGTAATAAAGATATATTTAATAAATAAATTTTATGCATTTGATATTATCATTATTATATAATGTTTAATTATTGTGTAATATTATTTCTATTCTACTTTTGAATTGTTATCGCAACATTCATGTGTACTTTCAGACTACTATCTCTTTGAGAGATGAATATATTTTGGCAGTATCATCCTTTTTTGGATTTGTAAAAATATATATAATATATATATATATATGAAATTAATATCTTTGTTAAAAAAATTTAATATGATACCTACCTGATAAAATTACAAGTACTAAAACTAACTAATTGAAATTCTCATGAAAAATTAAATTAATAACACATGGAATCCATGATTTTAATAATATCTTAAAGATAATTAACTATTCAAATTTTATAAGTCGATAATATATGATATTATATGTTTTTAATTGATATTGGTATATAATTATAATTAATTTTATTTTATTATATTGTATTTTATAGGTCTTTTAATTCAATTCAAATGTGATGTAAGAGATTTATGTCATAATGTTATAGTTTATCGAGATTGTTTGTGATTATGTTTTTTATTGATGCTATTTTATAATATTTATATCGAGAAACACATTTATTTTCTTATACATTGATTATTAATCTGAAAATAATTAGGTAAATATTGATATATCAAAAGATAATAAAGATGAGAATAAATAGTTAAACCAATTATAGTGTGAGAGTTTATCCACTATGATAGTCCTGGGGGTTATCATTGACCAATGATATGATGGAATTGGAAGTGAATCCAGTCTAATACGATAGTATTGATAGTTATCCTTGAATAAGAAATTCATTTTCAATTGTAATGTGTATACCAAAAATTATGGATTATTCTATTTTTATTCTCTCATGGACCATGATATTTGGTTACATTATTATTCATGTCATATAAATACAATAATTTATGTAATGAAATAAGATTATGATCTATTATATGATGGGTATGGTTTTGAAATTTCAATAACATGGTCACATAACCTTATAAGTATGCCCTTATTTTATAAAAATTGGCATCTCCCTTTTCCACTTACCGAGGATATGATCCCCCCATTTCGTGCATTTCCTTACCCTTGGGTATGAAGAATGGTTTTAGGTATGGTATTTATAAAAAGGGTGATTATGATAAATAACATAGCGGCTGATGATTTGTGAATTTCTAATAGTAATATAATCTATTATGTTAGAAATTTGTTCATATTAAATGGGGGTATTTGTCTCATAGGGTTGCGAAGAAACTCAACATTAATGAAATGACTATTGTGTGTGATTTTTCTCCTATATTTCAATAAGTGTTTTATATAAAGCCACAAAATCATAAATTTTTTTCTTCAGAAATCATAATTGGATCTAACTTTTTTTAAAATACTCTATATAGAATGTAATTAACTGCGTTTCATGAATTGAAGATGAATATCCAAAAGAATCATAATAAGTGATTCATGCATCCATGTTCTTCACCACGCAATTCATCAATTGTATTTTTTATGAATAATTATTGTTCAATGAGACTATGAATATATTAATGGGAATATAACAACATCATAATCAAGAATTAAAGTCATCTTCCTCGTAATGATGATTTATTCAATAACCTACCTGGAAGTCAATATTATTCCATGATTAGTCTCATATACGATACTATAAATATAGGGTAAATAAAGAGGATATACAAAAGATATACTTCAATATGAGGTAAGAAACAAGGATTTTTTTATGATCCTATCTAATATTTGTATCTTCCCAGATATCATCATGAATATAATTAATTGACACTTTAGATATTACCATTATCTTATTCTGTTATTAATTATATAATATATTCATATATATATTCAAAGATAGATAAATACAATTAGAATTACATAATAATTACATTTAATAATATAAAAATTGATAAATTTTAAAAAATATTAACTAATTATGATATTTGAATACATAAAGTATAAAGTTTTGGTCATATAATGTCAAGAATGGATATATTTGTGGATCCTTAAATGTTGAATGTTATTGAATGTTGTTCCATACCGACTAATATTTTTGTGATGTATTGTTTTCTTGGTTAGAATCGATATTATAGACACATTGTGAATATTCCCTAATGACTATTTATTCCACTCACTCTGCTAACATGAAAGGGATCGATATTCCATTGCATAGATGAGTGTGAATATAATTTTATGGTACCTAATAGAAGTTATTTTTCCACACATCTGATTACACTACCCTATAGTGTAGAATTTTTTTTTCTCTTTATTGATTAATCAATTACGGTTTTGGGAAGAATCCTCAAGAATAATTATATTATTATATATTTTTCATTATGATAGTTAATGGTTCATGAGAAACATTATGTACAAAATTATTTATATTTACTTATGTTAATTATATCATTAATGGTATAGAGGAAATATCATTATATAGTAAGGTTTTAATTATATAATTGTAAAAATAATAAATCATATATTCACTTCAAAATATTTGAATATGGACCTGATAATATTATTGGTGTTGACTAATGATTAGGAATGTTTAGTGCATTAAAAAAATTGGAAGGAAAACATGGTTGTCTGTTATATGAGTGGAATGTAAATTCCCAAATTATATATGCTGAGAGTCAAAAAAATTCTATATTTTTGGTTTATAAAGGATATATCAGGAAATCCTAATGGAAGGATAAAAATATTATCTTTCTCAAATTTTTGTTCAACCATATATCTAATTAAATATTGAAGTATCCTAGTAGTCAGATGAATATACGTTAAAGATTGTTATAAACATTCATATGGTAAAACAATATTATGATGAAATAAAATGGTTTAGAAACATTTTTTGTGTCATGTAAAACTGGATTTGGAGAATGGGATTTTGGGTGAAGCTCATAGTTCAGAATTCATTATTCATCCTAGATGTATGAAGACATAAATGGACCTGAAATTATATTTATGACAGGAAAACATGAAGGGAGATATTACAGATTATGTATCTCATTTTTTAGTATTTTATATTTTTATGATTGATAGATATCTATATAATGTGACTCATCAACCATTACCTATACCATAATAAAAATTCCAAAACATCATCATTGATTAAATAATCTATCTTTTCAAAACATATAAAAGAAATAATGTTATTTGGGTTGTGTTCAATCACATTAAAAATTAATCCCGTCATCATTTTAGTTAGAGAATATTTCTATCATGACCATATTCACATAATATGTATTGTGTAATTTTTACGGTTTCATAGAGTTCCACATTCTATTTAATTTTATTAGGATATAATGTTTACCTAAATTTCCACACAATGTCTTATACATGA
Organism: Viscum album; assembly: GCA_963277665.1. Taxonomy (NCBI): domain Eukaryota; kingdom Viridiplantae; phylum Streptophyta; class Magnoliopsida; order Santalales; family Viscaceae; genus Viscum; species Viscum album. The sequence goes on along the minus strand of OY728125.1, from coordinate 1,462,422,136 downwards.
TATAGATTTATTGTTGGGTTTCAATACATTATATCATCCTTAGATAGAATGTCAGAAAAAAGAAAAATTAAATCCCTAAAGTATAGAAAGAGTTCTTAATCTATGTATTTTAAATGCTCTTGGGATCATTTCCTTACTCTGGTTGAGTTTTCATATAAAAATTGAAATCACTATAGAATTAATAAAAAAATTTATAATAAAATATATAAAAATAAGTGTAAAACTCCAATGTTTACAGATGAGGTTGGATAAGGAATACTATTGGTACCTGAGAATGTATCGAAAATTGGAGAGAAATTCAAATCTATTCAACAACACATTATGGAATCTAAGAGTCGATTAAAAAATTATAATAAAAACCATATGTGAAATTTTGATTTCGAAGTTGGATAGAAGGTATTCCTTTGAATATATCCTCTAAATATGGTTATTATATTCATAAATAATCGAATAATGATCTTTATGTATATTTCCCCCTTTGACAATCCTATTCAAGTATGAGTGGATGGTTATCTATTAGTTCTTCCCCCAATTATCATTCGAGTTCACCATGTGTTTCACATATGTCACATAAGAAAGAAAATGGTCCTTTAAATATGCTTAACCTATAGTTTATTAACATTTTATCGTTATCCTTACTATAAATAAAAACAATTAAGTATCATTTATAATATATATAATTTGAAAGAAACAACACTACTCACATTTTTAATGTCCTTTGGAGGAATTAGAAATTCAAATAAGCTACATTGGAACTGAGTGATATGATGAAATAGAAATATATTTATTTATATAAGATAAAAAGAGTCAATTATGTTGTATAAGTCCATTTTGTTTGGGGTTTAATGTAAAAACCCACAATTTTATGATATATTTCCCTTTAAGAAATTACTTACATTTATTTCATGCCATACACACAACCTAGATTCTAAATGAACTGTAGTATGTTATATAATTACAACCTAGACATTAAATTGATTTAATTGGTAGAAATATAAAATTTAGAAATTCTGTATAATGGTTTTCGATAAATAAGATATATGGATGAACATATACTTAATTTTTTGTGATGTCATTATATTATTTTAAAATAAATTTTAACATAAAATGAGATTTTTTTACTTATTGTGAGATAATAGAATTATTTATTTATGACAATTTTAATATAGTTATTTGAAAAAATAATCATCATTATGGAAATCATTTTTTTTAAATTATCTAACAATGACATTTTGATAATGTTCAAAAAAGATTTATTTTTCGATGAATATTAAAAATAATGATTTTTTATGGACACCAACAAATTTTTTCTATCATTTGTAACGTTTAATTTAGTTTTAAATTTATTTAAAATGTAAAAATTATACATTTATATTTATTATATTTATTTTTATTTAATTATAATATATTTTTTAATTGTATATTTTTATAATAAAATTCATACCCATGAAAAAAAATTCCTACAAAACAAATTTTGTTCCCTTTAATGGGATATTTTTAAAATATATTCATCCAATTATGTCAGTTGAATATGATAAAATAGATTAAATATTTTTAATAATAATTTAAAATTTTCTAAATGTGGCAACATTCATTTTTTATATTGAATATTAAGAACAGTGATCATGTGTCACCACTTCGAATGCTATAACAGGTCTACTAGGGTCTAAACCAAGAGATATGGGTATGCTTGACAATAAAAAATCAATGATACATATTCTCCTGAAATATTTCATCCTGATAATATTCTAACATTTATTAAAAATCCATTTGGAATCATTATTATTGAGAATGAATTTATAATATTTTATTCATTTAAAAAATTACAAGGGATTCCTCTCTATAACTTTTAAAAAGAAACAGCTTTATTCTCTAATTTTCCAGAAATTACACCATGCATATCAACCAAGAATTAATATTTTTTTCATATCAATACCTCTATCTATAATTTATTAGTTCAGGTATTCTTATAAAAAAAATCAAGCAGGCCTTCAAAATAATCTGTAGGAGGTCTACCAATGAAGATTTAATCATATTAACGTATTAATTTAAATTTATTTCATCAACTACCACCTGAAAATATATAGTAAAATAAAAAACCCTAAATATATTAAAATGTTACTATTATGATGAGATCGTATAAATATATTGTATATTTCATCGAATGGGATGTGAAATATCACTAAACCATAGGAGTGGGGTATCGCCTCGAAGTAGTGATACAATTAAATTTCTATCTCCATCAATCATGGGTGGTTATTTTGATAGATTTATTATTTACAAATTATTTTTATTAAATAAATATATTTTTATAATTATAATATCATAACAAACTTCCTAACTTCTTTTATGTTGTATGATATAATGTTGGATGAGTGAATGTATGGACTACCTCCTCAACAAAGTAATGCCATTCATTTTTCATTTCTGATATTAATGAATGGTAATATTTATATATTAATTATTTATATATTAATTATCTTATTTAATATTTATTCATAAATTTTAAATTATTATTTACAATTATTTTATTCCATTCATGTAAATGTGAATACAATGTTCACGTATATGTACGGTCTACCATCTTGATGAATGGTGTAATTAATTTTTATATCAACTCTTTTTATGGATGGAAATAATTATTTATATAATTAATATATATAATATTCATATCTATTTTAACATTCTATATATGGTGAATTCTTTTTAAGTAGACACATACTTGAACTAAAAAACTGATATTTTCCATAAACTGAAAATAGTTAACACTGAAATTAAGTGATTTTAATAAGTAAATATTAATTATAAGGTGCTTAAATGTAATAAGTGTACAATATAATATATTATAATTATTAACGTACTTTTTTTAAATATTTATAATAAATTTATATTTAATATATATGATGTTCTATAACTTTCAACATCATTTTATAAATTTTTGTTACAATATTATTGTTTATCAGGGTTTTTAAAATTTTGGTTCCAATAATGAAATTTGATGACATACCTATAAAAAATCTTGAATGTTCTTATTTTTTTTATTCATAGAGATTACATGTTTACTATTTATTTTCCTCTATTTATGTTTCTAAGATACTTAATTAATAACTTAAGGAAAACTAACATTATATTTCTTTTCGGTTAATAATAATTTTTCCTTCAATATTCTTGTTTATTAAAAATTATTTAAATAGTTTATTTTATATATTCCCTATAATTTTTAAATTAATTGTTATAACGAATTTATATTTTTTGTAAATCTTTTTAAGGGAATATTTTTATCATTTTCCAAATGAGGAAGTATTTACTTTTTACAAAAAAGTTGAAAGAAATAATTGTGTAAACCTAAAAAAATTAATAGAATCTCATGCCATTATGAAGAAATAAATATTTCAAAATTTTTTTTACATGTATCCAATGATCGTTTAAATATAATTTTTTCCCTCTATATTTGTGAAGAGTTTTAAATTTAAAATATATTTCTATATTGTAACATCTTAGATTTAATCAAGTACATACCATTTAAATTTATTTGTCTACATCGTTAATGTGACCCAGGGCATGCACCTATGCACCTCACTACGGGTCCCGAGAAACCATTTTATTTATTTAAATTACTGTAGATGTTACATAAAAAATTTTATAACAGGCTTTAGGGAATTGTTCAACATTTAAAATATTTAATTAAGGATTTAGAAGAAATAATAAGTTAATTAAATAAATTTTTAAAAAACCAAATGGGTTAAAAGAAAATTTATAAATATAATATATTAGATGTTATAGAAAAAAATAAAAAAAATTAAAGATTTACATTTTTAATTTGTTATTATCCTTTTTCATTTACAACCATTTTACTTTTTCTATTTCTTTTTAAATTGAATATTTCTATTTTTATATTTTTCTATTATTTTGTCTATTAATTTTATTTCTTTTTTTTTTCACATCTCTTCCTTCCCTCCTCTCCCTCACATCATGCCTCCCTCTCTCTCTAGGTGGAGAACCACCCTTCTCCATCTTTGAAAGACCACCTCTCCCGTGTTCTTCATCTGTTTTCTTCACCGTCTTGTGCGCTATAACCATTACGCCAAGGCTAACCTTGAGCATTTGGAATCGTTGGATTTGGTTGAGTATCCTTTACATAGTTTTTCATGGAAGTATTTTACACTATTGTGAGTGTTTTAAAAAATATTCTGTTTTCATCTATTAATTTCAAATAAATGCCTAACAAATATCATAAAATCATATACGACTAAAGGGTAGTGTTTCTACTCGCTTTCCCTCTATTTCATTGTGATTTAAAAAAATGTCATGGTTGTGCTGTTCGTCAGTGCCTATCAAATTTGTACAAATTCACCCACACTTTTTCATTTAATTATTTTGCCTAATTATTGTAGTCCTATTTATCATAATATTAAATTTTAAATTATTTTAACATGTATGGACACCCCTTTGGGCATGCTGAGGTGGATGGTATAAATTTTAGTCATCTTGGGAATTTAATTTAATTAACTATATGTGGAGCACAACTTATTTTTGTAGTGGATATTTTAAATAAATACTTTAGATTAATTATGAACCTTTAATTTTGGTATCCTTGGTATTTGTTTATGCTAATTAATTTATTTATTAAAAATTTCATTTATCTTCCTGCGCTGATATGGTATCTTTCCATGATAAGATTTTGTGATGCAATATTAAATTAATATGTTGTATAGCATGGGTGTATCTTATTTGATTTCAAAATAAAATTACATATGCATGAAATGTCATATCTACTATTGTGAATCATTAATTAAATTCTAGGTGAGGAAAAAGGTGGATCCCATATAAAGTACCATTCTTAGACCCTCCATTCTAGACTGGTTACCACAACACTTCATAAGGCGGGGTCTTTTTATTTTCCAGATAGATACTTCCACAAGAATTTTAATAATTATGTCTGACACTAGTTCCAAAATGGCCTATTGAGGACTAATATGTGGTCAATGTGTCTAAGAGAGCCTTGGATGATTCTCGACCCCTTTTTCCAGATCAGAACTGACTCACGGTAAATCCATGCCTCAATTGATACATGGCCTTTCTAAGGATCGCCTTAGATGAGCTCAGTGGAATTGGATAATTTGAAGGATGTTCCATTGCGATAACTTCAGGACATGATCAGACTCCGACTCTCAACAAATACCTTAATAATGATACATTAAAGGTTTATATTTATGCCACTTTGAGTCTCTTGAGATTTGTGATATTTTTCTGGAATGTTGAAGCACACCTAGTTGACACATCACATAGACCCCATGTTAAAGCACAAGCTTAGGGTATGTATCTTCCTTGTATTACCTGGATATTCAAGGATTTATATTTATGTATATGTGAATTCAACTTATAGTGACTTCCTTTAGACTCCCGGTATAGGCTGAAGCAGGTGATTGGGGATGCGTGATGTTGGGAACTTGGGCTGGGTTCTTTATTTCATTTCACATAATTAATTATATACATTCATTATATAATGGAACACTACATTACATTTCGACAAGAAATATAATATTTTAGTCATTGTGGGTGCCGACCTACTAGTATTTTATCTCACACCATAATCAGGGGTCATTGAAACCCAAGTAAATTATATACTTACAGATATTGGCAAAGGGAGGTTTTCTTCTTCCGATGCTTGAGTGATTTGTTCTTGTTAAGATGGAGACTGGGGTAGTGAAACGAGCCTTGATCGTGGTACAGTTGTTTCTTTGTACCTTTTATTAGTTGATAGTATGCTTTGGTTTTTATTTTTTGTGCTTTAATTTTAGACAGACATCAAGACATTAAATTGTTTTTTGAGCATCCCCACTTGATTATTATTCTGTTGGATTATTCATATTGTTTATTTTATAGTTTATTCATCTATATGATTCTACTATTTATTTTTTATGGTTTTTTAATTCCGCTGTGACAATACCTATTACCTATGATGGAATAGTCTCCCCCACAAACACCAAAATGGAATGCACTGCTAGTCGGCATCCTCTGGAATTCGGAGAGATGTGCCTGAGGTTATGTGGCCAACCCGGCTGGGGGAACCCTTTAGGTGGATCTAGATACAGTGATTCTAAAAAGTGGTATTAGAGGGTTTTCCCCTTTTTTATAATATTACAGTTAGACAGGACACTAAGATATAGGTATTTGGAATGTACAATGTGCTTCGACATATCTAACCCATGTATAGGGGAAACCCATTTTCCTTGGCTGGGATTGCAGTTATTGATTTTCCCAGTTATTTTTTGTATGATTTCACTATTGGGTGGATCACTTGTTTTTCATTGTTATTTGTGTTGGTATTGTTGTGATAATGGGTTTTTCCATTGCATCCTGAGGATATGATGGAAATACATTACATACATCATATTAGGGACCATAGGATTAAAATGAAATGCTTATTGCTAGGCCATATCTACATTCTGCGTGAATTTTACTATTTTTATGTGAGTGTTGTTGTGACCAATGTCATTATTTTTTAAAATCAAGTTTGTTAAATATAATATGTTGACATTATATTAGGTTTTAACTTGAGTTAATGTGGGTATTGAAAGTAGACCTTGTTTAGTAATGCTTCTAATTATTCTCCTCCATATGAAAACTCATCTCTTGAAGAGGGTTATCTGTTATGAAGTTCTCAGAGGTAGGCTATATACAAAACCTCCTTTTTCACCTTACTTGTTTTACTCTTCCACTTTTGCTTTTTTATAAAGGAGTGTGTTTCAATGTTGTAGACCAATACCACTATGACGTCTTAGTTCCATGACTCAGGAGAGTGACAATGAGATAATTCCAAAAATGGTGGGTCTTGAACCAGAAGTGGTACATCTTATAGATACTCCTATGATACTACCTCTTTTTGACCTTCTGAGAGATGTTGACACTCAGATCAGGGTTAATATCCTTCTTTTCATGTCTCCAGTCCAGAGTATTCCCAGACCTGCCCCAACTATGGAAGACCTCACATGGGGCTTACAGCAGCATCACCCTCCCTTATTCATGGGGATTGGTGACACTAATTCCATAGTGTCATTGATACAAATCATAAGGACTATCATCAAACACCTAGAGACGCTTCCCGATCTAAGTGTCATGTTTTTACTTTACATGCTTCGTGACATTTCCATGCACTACTGGGATGTTGTTTATTAGGATGATAAAACCAGTGAAATCATTTGGGCTTACTTCCATGTAACTTTTTATGATCACTTTTTCTTTAAAACTCTAAGAGATGATCGTGAAGTGGAATTAATTTATCTTTATTAGGTCATTATGATTGTGTTAGATTTTTCTACACAGTTTTCATATCATCTGTGTTTTTCCCATCTCTGTATAGTGATGTAAAAATTACAATGAGAAGTTTTAAGGACGAACATGATTTTACTATCTTCGCAAAGGTTAATGACAGTTGTTTGAAAATCGTCACAAGGATTTTTAACTAGGCTCTAATTTCATGGGGAAATATTAAGGAAGCAAAACTAGTGAGCCGGGGAAGTTCAGTTTCATGATAGAGTGGCGACTCTTCTTGTAGCAAGAAAAACCATTTTGAAAGTGAACATGTGGGAAATCATATCCAAAAAACACATTTATAGGACCCTTCACCATGTTATCAGTGCAGTAAATATGGTCACTAAAATCCACAGTGTACAATAGACCCGATAGACTTCTGAGCATCCAGAAATATGGGTCACCTTATGTGTTTCTTTCATTCGTTCTCATTAGCATCCAGTTGAAGATGATCGGCACATGCACCTCTATTAAGAATAGGATCTATGACTCCATATTAGGCTACCATTTCCTTTTCCACCGACTGATCAGGCCTTGGTAATGGTGGAGATCATGGTCAAGGAAATCATGTTCCAGATTATCATTGTCAGCCAAGTGGACATGCCCATTTCAACTAGGTCATGTCTTGGGGTCATGGTTCAGGTATCATTTATGCAATTCAATCTGTACCAGAGGAGTATATTATAGGTCTATCTATGGTTAGAGGTAATATTCCGGTAGCATCTACATTAGTTACTTCTATTTTTGTTACCGGCACATCACACTCATTTTATCTTCTATGATTGTTGAATTTATTGGTTTTCCAACAAAGTACATTTCCTGCATTATGTCTCTCTACACTCCGCATAGGGTAAGGATAACGGGAATAAACTACTACAACGAGTTCCCCATTGATATATGTGGGTACTGTTTCATTTATAATTTCTATATCCTTGATATTATTGGAATCGAAGTCATTCTTGGTATGAACTGGATTGCTTCTTATCAAGCTTAAGTGGATTGAAAAATCCATCATGTGTCCTTTATATCCCCTGAGGGAAACACATTTCTACACAATAGAGAATGGGATATAAATAAAGATTGAGCTAAGCCTAAATATGAATGGTTGGGCAGAGTGATAGATCCATTGTAAGGTCTCTACATGAGCGACCATGGGGCGCATCTAGTTGAATACCCTCTAGTTGTTGTGTTTTCAATGGATGTCTTCCCCGAAGATTTATTTTTCTTACCTCTTATAAGGGATATGGATTTCACTATCGATCTCTTTCTAGGTATGAGACTAGTGTCTATTCATCCATATTAGATGACACCAACCAAGCTACATGAACTCAAAAAGTAGCATGATGACCTTGAGGATAAGGGTTTCATCAGACATAGAACATCTTCATGGGGTTCGACAATTCATTTCTCTATGAAGGAAGATAGTACCATCAGGTGATGCATGGATTATCATCGACTCAAACAGCTCATGGAAAAAAAATCCATATCCATTGCCTCGTATAGATGATCTATTTGATCAGCTTCGACGAACAACAGTTTTATCCATGATGGATATGAGTATGAGATATCAATAAGTGCATGTGAGACAATTTGGCATTCCACATTCAATATTTCGATGCAGGTACGACTTATACGATTATTTGGATATGCCATTCGGCTTCATAAATACACAAGTAGTCTTCATGGCTTTGATGAACTTGGGTTTTCACCCATATCTTGATTCCATTGGGGTACTATTCATAGATGACATCTTGGTGTATTCAAGTTCAGACATCACCATGCTACCCATATTGATATCATGGTGAGAACACTGATTGTGAACCGGCTATATTCTGTGCTCCAAATATCCCACTTCTAGATCGATAAAGATCACTTCTTGGTTCATATTATATATAAATCAAGAGTACCAGTTGGTCCAGAGAAGGTGAGAATCATAGTTTCTGGGGAGAATCCCATGAATGACTTTGAGAACCACAATTTCTTTTGGATTTCATACTATTAGAAGCAATTCATCTAGGATTCCTACCACTTAGCTGCACCTCTTACGGACCTATCTAAAAATTATGTACAGTTCAACTGGTCATAATCTTTGGAAAAGTATTTCCAAGATTAGAAAGGAAGACAAACCTACACCCCAATCCTGATTCTTCCTAAGCCAGGTAAAAGATATACTATTTAAATTGATGCTTTTGGAATCCGGCAAGGAGCAGTATTGATACAGGGTGATCGAGTTGTGGATTATGGATCCTGCCATCTACGACCTCATGAGTAGAACTATCCTACACATGACCAAGAGTTGGAATATTTGGTTCATTATCTATGATATTATAGAAAATACTTTTTGGGTGAATTATTCATTTTCTACACAGATCTTAAATGCTTAAAATATATCTCTACTCAACAATAATTGAACCTAAGGTTGCACAGGTTGGTCAAATACTTGAAGTAGTTTGACTTTGTGCTTTATTATAATCCCATTAAGGGAAATGCAGTGGAAAATGCATTATGCTACATGTCACAGTCACAATCCATTCAGGTAGATATTAGAGAGTGGCAGATGATGGAATTGTTTTTTGAGATGCATCTGGAGGTTTAGGAAAAGCGTGGGAAACCAGTCCTAGGAGCCCTTATACTAATGTCCTCTGTTATAGAGAATGTCCATAGGAAATATTTCACTGATCCTGAAAGGATATTTTTTAGGGAATGTGTTATATGATAGAACCATATCCTCGCCAGGTCGTTGATGACAGTGAAACTCAAATTTTCCGTTGTTGTCTACGGGTACCTTTGGGTATACGGGAAGAGCTGATGAAGGAATCTCACAACCCCATTTGGGAATTTCATCAATGGCTTATGAAGATGTATAGAGACGTGTGTCAATAGTACTGGTGGACTGGTATCAAAAAATTGAAAGAGGCTTTTATCACTTGGTGGTCCACCTGCCAACAAGTGAAGGAAGAGCCCCCAACGACCTGTGGGACACTTAAAGCCTTTGTCCATTGCTATGTGGAAATGGAATGAGAAGACTGTGGATTTCATTTTAGGTCTGTCAATATCTCCTTGAGACAGCGATTTTGTATGGGTGGTAGTCGATAGGTTGACCGTAGTTTCACATTTCTTACCTATCTGGTAGACCATTACGATTTAAGAGTTGTGAATGCTGCATATCAGGGATATTTTGTGAATTCAATGATTACCACATTCTGTTGTCTCAGGAATGGATCCAAATATTACTTCATTGTTCTGGAAGGGGATACAAAAGTGACTTGGTTCTTAGGTATTTCTATGTACTACATATCACCCTTAGACCGATGGGAGTCTGAGAGAACTATACAAGTGTTAGAGGATATGGAACAAGAATTTATCCTAGATTTGGATGGTTCCTCGAAGATTAATATACCTATTGTTTATTTACCTATAATAAAATATTCAAAATACAATTAAAATGGCTCTGTATGAGGCCCTCTATGGTATATCGTGCCGTTCACCATTATACGGGCTTGAAGTAGGTGATGCTACTATGTTGAGTCCTCATCTCGTTCATGTGAATTCTAAGAATGGTCTGTTAATTCAGAATCATACGACTACAGCCCATTCTAGATATATGTCTTATATCAATCGTTGTTGTAGACATCTAGAGTATGAGGTGGGATATCGTGTCTTTCTGTTTGTTTTATTGAGGTTGGGTCACTAGCAGGTTAGAAGATAAAGAATGTTATCACTGAGATATGTTGGGCCATTTTTGTTTCTGGAGAGAGTCAGCCTGGTATCCTATCGTTTAGTGCTATATCAGAGGTATCATGACATTCACAATGTTTTACATGTATCTCACCTCTGACAATACCATCCGTATACATCTCATTCCATTGACCCTAGTGAAATCATGCTTGATACAGATTCATCTTTTACAGAGCATCCAATCTATATCATCGACTAAAAGACAAAATTACTTCAAGGAAGTTCAGTACCTCTATTAAAGTTGTTATAGAAACATGTACATGTTTAGGATGAGAGGTGGGAGAGAGAGATTGATGTACATGCACAATAACATATCTTTTCTCTGACAACGTTCCACCACCCTCAGAAGGAAAAATTAGGGATGAGTTGTCATAAATAGGGGAGCACGTAACATCCCTGCTTTAATTAGGTATATACCATTTCAAATTTTTGTTTTCTAAAACTTTAATGAGACCTAGGGCTCATGGTTGTGCACCCCGCTGTGTGTCCTGGGATGCCTTTTTAATATATTAAATGACTACAGTTGTTTTATGAAAATGATATGTTGTGCTTTAGCATGGTGCTCAGGAATTAAAATAATTAATTAAAGATTAAGAAGATATAAGAATAGATTTAATGAAATTTAAATGAATGCAAGAAGAGATAAAAAAAGAAATTTAGAAATAAAATAGAAAGGGGGTTACATAAAAAATTAAAAATAAATAAACTGGGAGATTTCTATTATTTATTTATTTTTATACTTTTTCGTTTCCATCCTTTTTTATATATTATTTTATCATATTTTTTTACTTTTTATTTTATTTTATTTTTCTTTTCCATTTCTTATCATTTTCATTCTTTTTATTTTTTTCTCCTCTCTTATTCTCTTCCGTAACATCACGTCAGACCTCTCTCTCTTCCTAGGTGGCGCTCCACCCTACTCCCTCTTTGGAAGAATGTCGCCCCTCCGTTCATAATTATAATTTTTTTTCATTAGGTTAAGTATAATCCTTATGTCAAGTATAACCTTGCACATTTGGAATCGTAGGATTTCATTGATTATCCTACACGCAGTTCGTCGTGGAATGATTTTACCATATTTTTTGTTTTTTCTAAAATCTTTCATCTTCTTCAATTTATGTCATATAAAATCCTACCACGGATCATAGAGTAATCTATAGATATAAGTTAGGGTGTCTACTCATATTCGCTCTATTTTCTTTTTGTGATTTATAAAAACAAACAGTTATGGCGTTCGTTAGTGCTTACTGACATTGTGAAAATTCAACCAAAATTTTCTTAATTTATTTGTTTTGAATAATTTTTGTAGACTTATTAATCACGAATTAAATTTTTTAAATTGTTACAATGTTGTCAAACACCCTTTAGGGTATGCTGACATGGCTGATATAAATTTATGTTAGCCTAGACATTTAATTTAATTAACTACATGTGTTGCACAATATATTTATGCTGTGTAAAATTAAAAAAAAATAATTTAGATTAATTATGAACATTGAATTGTTGTATGTTTTGTTGTTATTTTTTATGATTTATACATTTATTAAAAATTTGAATTTTCTTCGTCTGCTGATATGTTATATTGCCTTGTTAATTTTTTATGATGGAATATTAAATTAATACCTAGTGTTGCATGGGTTTATCTTCATAGATTTCAAACTGTAATAATATATTAATGCTATGTAATATATACTACTATTATAATTTAATAAAATTTAGGGTAGATAAATATGTGGGTCATGTATTAAGGGACACACTTAGACCCTCCATTCCCAACAGGTTACCACAACATATCTGGTGGTGGTGTCATTGGCTTTGCCAGTCCAAGTCTTCCCAGGGATTTCTAATACAAATCAGTGAAACTAGTTCCAAAAGGGACCATCAAGGATGGGTCTATCAGAAATGTGGCTAAGACAGACTTAGATAATGCTCGAACCCTTTTTGCGTGATCGGAAAAGACTCATGGTAGAGCAATTCTTCGAGTGATACATGGTCTTTCAAAAGATTTCCATGGATGGGCTCGGTGGTATTAGATAATTTGAAGGATGTTCCACAGTGATACTATCATGAGGGTATAGGAATCCATACCTCAACATGAACCTTGTTAATCATGCATTGAATATTTATATTGATGCCTCTTTGAGTCTCTTGAAATTTGTTATATTTTTTTGGCTTGTTGAAGGACACTTGGTTGACACACGACTTAGACCCCATGTTAAAGCACAATCTTGGGGGTATTCCACTTTGTTGTTTTAACTTAATACAAAATTCCATATACATATGTGTGTGTGTGTGTGCATTCGGATTATAGGTACTTCCTTTAGTTACCCAGCATAGGCCGAAGCAGTTGATTAGGGACAGGTGTTTTTGGGAACCTTGATCAAGTTATTTATTTCATTACATTTATTTAATAATATGAATTCATTATATAATAGAACACTTCAATTTATTACTACACAAAATGTAAATGTTTAGACACCATGGTAGCTGGCCTACTAGGATTTTATCTCACACTCTTCTCGTTCATCATTTATAGCCTAGTGGATTATATGTTTGTAGTTATTGAAAAAGGTAAGCATGCCTGTTCTGATGCATCATATTTTCATGCTACATAGGATGGAGACCGAGTTAGAGGACCAAGCCTTGCGAGATGTAGTTGTCTCATTCCGTCATTTCATTTGACTTGATAGTATTCATGGGTTTCTCTTTTCTATTCTTTCAGTTTTGAAAAACATCATGACATGAAATTTTTTTGTGAGATTCAACACTAGATTATTATTCATTAGGATTATTCATATTTCATATATTGTAGTTTATTCATTTATATACTTGTGATATTTATTTCCGATTCTTATTTACTTCTGCTGTGATAATACCAATTACCTATGAGGGGATATTCTCCACCAAAATCACAAAAGGCCCTCAATTCTAGTTGGCATCCTCTGACAATTGGGGAGATGCGCTTGAGGTAATGTCTCCATCCTGGGTCAAGCTACACTTTATTGGGATCCTATGATGAGGATGCTACATTCATAAGGGTATTTTACTGAATAATTGTTCAAGTGATCTTTTAATGGAATTCACATAAACGATAACATCCTTTGATGTAACATTTTCTTTAGTGAGGATATGATCCAACAATAAAATCCAATGTCAAAAAATCTGTGGATTAGGTTGATTATTATGTAATGTTGATAATATTAAATTCATTTCATTACCATATGTTTATTATGTAATCATTGAGCATCCTTCAAACATCCTCCATTTATGGGTTATGCTATGGAGAAATGGTGAAATGTTTATGAAAATCCATTCCTTTAAATTTGTTATGCTATGATGAATTCTTTATGATCTCATGGAAGAAAAGTTTTTTTATGTGATGGGAGGTCCCCTAACTATATACACGTTTAATTCCTTATGTATAAATGTATATCCAATGAGATAATAACGACTGAATTGAGGGATGAAACTAGTTTAATAAGGGACATTGTCCACTATTATAGTCATCAGAGTACACCATGAATAAGGATAAGCTGGAATGATGAATCCAAACAATCCACAGTGATATCCATGGGAATTTTCCTAGAGTAAGGAATTGATTTTATATGCTTATATATATTCAACAAACATAAATTTTCCAATATTATTCTATATTGTGTTAGGAGAATTGATTATTTATTATTAATGTATTAAAAACATCCTATCTTTATTCTATGACTAAATATTATGAAAAATTTTATATTTGGAATGGGGATCAAATGGTAATCTCATGTTCTCATTCTCTTATGCTCATATTATGCTTAATTGATCATTGATATCTCCCTTGTATTCCCTTACTAAGCATACAATATCACAAATATTATGGTCCCTTTCCCCATGTTATGTGGAATTGATTTAGTTTTTTTATTTCTAAAAATGGTGATTCATAAAAGGAATATAGTATGAGGTGATGTACTTCTGTTACAGATTTTTTTTTTTATTTTTCTAAGTTTCCAAATGCACATAACATGAACATTTTTCATGGATTTTAATGTTTGGTATTTTAATAATCGTTGTATGATGTAATATTTATTAATGAAATGTTTTGAATTATATAGGTTTATAATATATAGTATATATACATAAGGAGACCAAAGGGTATAGATAACCATAGTTATTACTAAAATTTTTCAAGATCTCAAGCATTATTTTACTTGTTCATTCAACTCCATGAAGAAATGTAATAACTCTGATAACTCCTTTAACAATTATTATCATCATTTGGATTTATATTTTTATATTATTATGAAATTACCCATGCTGAAAAATAATAACTAAACATCAAAAAATAAATCACACAATATTAATAAATGTAAAAAGGTGTCCAAAAATCATAAAATACAGGAAATATCAAAACCTAACCACACATTTAATTCTCCAAATACATATTAATTATTTTAATCATGTGATAATAAAAATTTTGATAAATTAATTTCATTATTTTTTTTAATTTTTTTTATTATATAACAAAAAATTGTTATAACTACCACATGGAATAAGACCATTGTTAAATTAATTTTCGGATTTAAAGAAGATTAACCCAATTTAAATATTCTATTTGATACATTTTGTAAAAAAATAAGAGTATAGAATAAATTAATAATTTCTTATGTAGAAATTACCATTTATTGATTAATCCATTAACGTGAGATTTAATTTCATGATTACTATATTCTGAAGGCCAATTTCACCTATTTTGAGATGTATCTAAATGATGATTAATTCAAAATTTCACATAATGGAGTGATGAGTAACTAATCCCCTATGTAGATTATAAAATAAACATTCTCTAGGATATAAGGGACAATTGAAAAAATACAACTACTAAAGTAAATGTTTCCAAAACCGAATGAAACACCACTATAACCCAAACAAGGAAGCCAATATCAACACATGATTAAAGCCATAACTAGAAATAATGTTGTCCACTTAAAATAGATTTCAAAAATATATAATAAGAGTGTATATGATGAAGAATTTATAAGGGGATACAACTCTTTGTAAGATGTAAATTTTTCAGTGTAAATAGTTTCAAATTGCCAACGAGCAGTGGGAGGGTGGTAAGAGGTGTAGGGTTTTTCTACGGTTCAATAAAAGAAGGGAAATTAAAAATTAATGTAGCGTAAGAATATTACATATACAAGAACCCAAAAATACTTCAACATGATGCATAAAACACCCAAAATACAAGGGGTAACCTCAGTCAAAGAAAAATATAGTTTTCAATAAATTCAAACTAATATATCATGTACCATAAAAAACTCTTGCTGAAATGCAATGACCAAAACCAAGGACACTATAACAATTAATATCTGAAAAATAATCTTCCATACCATGACTAAATTCATAAATATGACCTTTATAGAAATGTGAATTGTATTTACAACAGTGGGACTCATAGAGAAACACGCCCATCCTACCCTCCTCCAAAAAGACCCTGAATCTATTTTATTCATCCTCAATACGTGTTGAATAAAAACCTAATAAAAATATATGTATAAAATATCTAGAAATGGTATTTCACTCATAGTGGATCTCTCCAACAGAAAAATATTTAATTCCATGACCAAAATAAATACTCATAAGAATAAAATGCCCGACCCCACACTGATTCCTCTAAAAAACATCAAAAGAAATACAACATGGACATCAACTAGAGTGTTGTGTCCTTATAAAATATGAAAAATATTTCATAAAATCTATCACTCCTAAAAAATACATCCCAAGACATACAATTCCTGTGTATATCCAAAAGAATGATATTTTTAAATACATACATTACATACACATTAAACAATTCATATCCTCAAGAATTAAATACATGGACTAGAAGAAATTGAAAAATTTTGAAGAACAACTACCTAGTGAGATAACACTCTAATATAACACTAAAATAGTATAAAATACAATGAAACATGAGGTAATAGAACAAAAGAAATAAACATTCCCATTCAATAAAGAAAAAAATTACTAATCAATAATAGACAAAATCACATCATCTTAATAAATGTGAAAATAAAAAACAAATCATAAAAACACATGATTCTAAGCACAAATCTTAAACTCTGAATCTCATGTTCCATATTAAAATCCTATATTTAGATATAATATATGAACAAAAGGTATAACACATTCCCATAAAACCTTCAATTGATTTCCCTAAATCTGTACATGGTGTGCTTTGAAGGTTTCACCAATGAAAACATTCTATCTAAAAAATAGACAAATTGAGAATCTTTATGAATAGATCGTTGAATTTCGGATACATTGAAGACATCATGAATCTAGATCATCTATTGGAGTAGTGATAACAGAAATTCAACAACATTTTCCCAAGAAAATATCATTAAAGGCTCAACAAACCATAGAGAATCATTAATCATATAATAGAGCCTTTATTTTACATGATGAAGATACACGATAAAGACAATTTTATCTCTAATGATTAACTATAAAGACATCATTATATTATTATGATAAGACTTATGATGATATTATGTGGTATTAATTCACCCTTAAATAACCTATACCTTATCATTAATACTATTTATGAATTAATGTTTGTGTAAAGCTTATTATCCAACCATTATCAAGCACAATGATGACCATATATTCTAACCATATAGAGATTAAAATAGATCCATGATAATTATATATATGTAGATATTGTAGGAGGAGAACTATATTAAGGGAAGTTATAACACCAATGAACCCAAAAATTATAGAATGTTTTCTAGTAACGTTTCTTCTAGAGTCTGGATGGTCTACATTGTCTAGTCATCTATCTAGAGATGAAATATTGTACAATGACATAATAGAGATCCCAAGTCAATATGGAGAGATCTTTATTCCCCATATGTGAAATGAAAATGATGAAAAGAGATAATAATATTTGTAACCCCACTACTCCTCACAACCATCTCTAGTTTCTTTCTCAAAAATACCACACGTAATCTCCACTATTTGATCGCTGTGAATTGTGATGACATAATTATGTTAAATATGATCACCTAAAAGACTTTAAAACCAAAATGAGTTATCGTAATGTTGGATGTGAAGTACATAAAAATTTACTTAATCTTTTACAAGAGAACATCATGAATCTATAGAAAAGAATCAAGAACATTGTTCATATCATTCACCTTCTACCGGAATAAAAAATAAGTGAAAAACATTGAAACTCACATCATAAAACTATGACAATAAAACTAGAATCATCAAGGATGATAAATATTTTTCCAACTAAGATATACCACTGTGGTTGAACTGTGAATCTCTTAGGGAACCAAATATTGTATCACCAATGTAATGAAAAGATTCCCTAGAAATAACACCTGATGCTACCCATCCTTAGACTATCCCTTAGGAGCCCCACAAAAATAATTCAGTCATGGTTAAACTATACCTCGAAATCATGAAGTTGGTATTATAATAGTTGTTTCACTAAGGAAGATAATTCATTAACTAAGTTAAGAAAACCATTTTCATTGGTTTATCCCATATTTGGGTTCATCAAACCTGACTCATCCATCACTACCAATGAGTCTGTAGAATAATATAGAACCCCACCACATAACATCCTTCTCTTGGTATACTTGACAAACTTCATCTTACTGGGTGTAAAATAAATCTAAATGGCATATTTCTAAAAGAACTATATCCAATGTCACAAAAATAAATTCATATCATGTTCGTAAAATACATAATTTTTTATTTTTTGGTCTGTGAAGACCAAAATACATTCTGATATAAGATATTTTCTTAGTAAATTCAATGAACACAATACTTAGGAAATTTCTAGATCAAGACTAGTGTATTTCCAATATTATATTCAAAACTAGTGGAATCCATAAGATAAAAACTCCTTATATTGTATTAATACATAACCCAATACAGATAATGATGAATTATAGAAAACCTTAAACATTTACCATCCTATTGAAGAATTATAACTCAACAATAGACTATATTTTTCATCAAATAACCAAAAATATATTGGAATTGGATAGTCCAAATGATTACCTTACTTTTTATTATCACTGATTACGTCTGATTCAATCTTTTTGAGAAGTACATTATGAACCATATATAATAACAATCAAGTCCAAGGAAACTCTCTGCCTCTATAAAATTTTTTGTGAGTTCCCATCAAATGACTATACTAATATTTTAATGATACATGAAAAATCATTGAAGGGATATGATATTCCTAATTAAACATACCTCATGAGATGAAAAAAACCAGTTTGAAAGATCCAAAATAGATGATGAAACTAAATAAATCATAAGATAACATAAAAATTCCATTCATCCTCCTTATCAAAACATTAAAATAGAAGGATGTCTTCATTGAATAACTACATGAAAAATTAAAAAAATTAGTGAAATATAGCATTAATACCCATGAAAATTATTGGAGTGTGTGGAATTTAAATGGAATCAAGTAGAATTCTTAATTCCCATATGTACATTATAAAATAGTCTTTGGGATATCCACCTTTATTCACATCTTATAAACCTAGGACTACATGTTTAACTACTACAGGAAGTTTGATACATTCACCAAATTCAAAATATATTCAATTCATCATAGAGGGTTAGGTTTTACAAAAATTTCAATATTGAAACCTTGATAATAAACAAGCTACCACAAACTACAAATTTCTTTCTTTACAAAAAACCAATTAAGCTGATTCAACCATTGGAAATCCATGTGAACTCATTAATTTTCAATTCCAACTATAAATAAAAAACAATTTAACTGTGGAGTGATTACCATATATATGGTGTGGTTTTATATGGCTTTAAATATCATATTACATGATCTCTATTTTGAAGAATATTTTTTATTCAATGATTAGATTTAAGAAATATATTGAGAACATCCATTTTAGTTCACCCCAAATCTTAATATGTTTATCTCTATATATAATCCCACTATTGGCGCAACCCGTAATCCATGGAGAGGATAAAATAAAATCTATAATACTTATTTACATTATGTAATTGTATTTTTTCATGTATATTTTTTATACATTTTAGTGAAATTTCTAACAGAAATTACTATATTGGTAATTTATTTGAAAATGTGGGACACTTTAAAATGGAAGATCCAAATAAAATGATCAAAACATCTTTAGTATCATGGAAAAATTATTTATATAATACAAAAAATAAATTCAAATACACCAAATCCTACACACTATGTCCTTTTATATTTTACCAATAAAAATTAAGTAGTGGTCTCTAAATTTGAAAATCCCATAGAAAATTACCTTATCCACTATGTAATGGGAAAATTTCATTATAAAGTAAGACTTGATTTCAACCTAAAAATGAAAAATATGGGTTATTATGAACATTGAAATTAAATTATTATAATTTTTCATTAATTATATAACATAGTATTATTTAAGCATAGTATTCATCCTACACACCATACACATTCAACCCTCTTCTAAAATTTAAAAAAATTCCCAAAAAAGTTAGATGTTCCATCAAACTACCTTCATATTTTTTTCAACAAAATCATCCCAAACAATAAACAATAAATGGATTGTTTTATAATCATATCCATATCACTAATTTCATAAATTATTTGATATATCATTTCATAGAAAACATAAAAAAAATTGTTCCCACCGTTTCATCTTTTGTGACATCATGAATAAAATTTCTGTGTACCAATGAATCAATAATCATCATCACTACGAAAACATGTTATATAATTTATTTGAGAAACATGAGTTAAATTAATGATTATTTATGAAATATTTTCTTTGAAACCTATTATTGTCAATTTCATCATAAAAAAACACTCACCATAAATAATTATTCAATCTCCCCAACAGATAAATTATCACAGTATTGATACCAATTTTCAATAGGAATGAAAATTCCAAAAATTTGTCCCTATTAATTTTTAATAATTTTTTTAATAGAGTATCCATTTTGATTAATATCTACCAATTCTTCACAAAACTAAATACCACTTCTCTAAATGTACATAAACTAGCACTACAAATCAATAAACTAAATATATAAGGTAAATAATACCTTATTATAAATATAAATGTTCATGGGGCAGTGTGGATCCTCTTTCTAACTCATTTATTTATATGTATTGAGTTCGAATCGCAGAGTAAGCTAATTGCATTAATCAACTACATTAGGAAGGTCCATTTAATAATATTCCAAAATCTATATTTTATATACATATAATCAATCTTATATTTTATCCTTTTCTACATTATCTTGAAAAAGTGATATGTTATATAATTTTACTAATAATTTAATGATGAATATTTTTTTAAGAGTATTAACACTCGAGTTATCCGATATTTTAGAAATTAAAAATTTTACATTGCCTCCAACATCATCAAAACAATGTGTCATTCAGGTCAATTGAGAATGTGAATTAGAGGAATTAATATAATCATACTCTATGGTGGTCAAAATAATGTTGTCATTCGTATTAGTTAGTAAATAAATGTAATAACCTCTATGATAAAATTAACTTCCCGATGTCGACATTCAATCATTATCATAGCCCACCCAATATATATATGTGTTCATAATGACTCCTATTGTGATATTCTATGATAAATTTCCCAAAATCCACTATATAAATTATATATCAAAGTATCTACATCGCCAAAATCATATTACACTAATGAAGACAGCTTTTATAGGGATATGTTTTACATATATTTGAAACCATATCAATTCTAGGGGTTGTGAGACTAATCAAATATCAAATGATCTATTCACAGTCTATCACATCCACTTTCACACTATATTCATTATTCATCACAATCATTTTATTAGTTTATAGAGTATATTTTGGCCTTGAATAATTTATTTTGATCATTTTAATCATTTACATTGAATATGTATTTGATAAATGAAAGGTCAATACTTTCATTGGATCTATTTCAAGCAAAAGGAAAATATAAATCCTCAAATCAAAGACATCACCAATTTATAGTTTATAAATTTAGGAACATTATTCAATTGTTTGTTATCAGAGCCTCTAAAAATTATTCCATCCTCATATTTTATAATCAATATCCTTTGGTCACATTAATTCATGATATATATGTTTTCATTAACTTAACCACTTGGGAAGCTGAGCTACATAACATATTGATCATAGAGGGAGTATAAAGCTCATAGTTCATTTATTATACAAAATAATTCATTAATCAATTAGCACTTATTATTATCATTTTTATATACATGAATCCCATTATATTGATCATTATATACTTCCTACTCATTTATATCAATGAGGAAATATGATTTGACCTCTATTTGATAGATGTCAAATAATCTTTTCACTACCATAGATATGAATAACCATATAGTATCTTATTAGTCCATGGGTTAAAATTTATCTTCTACATCAATTAAATTGATTTTGGAATTCCCCTTTATAATATCCATAATTATTTACATGTTACTATGAAATTTGTACTATACTTATCTTCAAACAAAAAAATGTTTTTGATTGAATTGTTGACTTTCTTCCTGGGAACAACATCAAATATTTGATTATTTGGTATTTTTTATATCCGACATGAATTTCCCTAAATTAGTTCTAATATATAGTAATGTCTTAAAAACACACACTATGTTATTATCATATAAATTATTTTACTTATCCTTCATCTCTCGTTATTTAAGAGGATCTGAGTCACCAATAATATTTTTGAACCATATTCCAACCTTTTTTCACCATGTTTGTTGTTACTATATGAGATAAAAAAAGAATAACATCTAGAAATAATTGATCATATTATATTAATAATAATTACAGTTCATAATAATTTAATATTGTGATCCTAATGGTTTAGTGTTTCTTGATATGAGATACATAATAAACTTTTTTTGTAACATCTTATGCATATCACACATATACTCTTCTCATATGTCACCCTTTAGATAAATCATACATAATGAAATTCCTCATATCGAAGGGAAAAAAGGGAATGTGTTAGAGTAGATTATAAATATTGGTAAATAGATGGGATATCAATAGAGGTTCATAAGTGAGTATAAGATAAATACGTGTCTATGAGAACATAATCAAGAATCATGGACATAATAGAAGAGAATCGTACCCTGTAATAAAGAGATAAAAAATAATGACAAATGAAATAAGGATATTGGGATAACATATGACATGAATATTATGATTGAAGAAATATGTGACAATTTAAAATGAAGCAATTTCTTATTTTTTTAGTGTAACACCTCACGATTTAATAGTATGTTATTTCTTCAAAGATATTCAATAACTTTCACTACAGGCAACTCCGAGTTCTACCGCACTATGACTTACCAAACAAGCCGTTCAAAATCAGTTATGAATAGTATTAACTGAATTGTGAACATTATATAGTCCTTATAATTTTAGAATCCATATTATGGGTTTTTTAGACATAATGTAAGAATAAATATATTTTTTCAGATAAAATAAGTATTTTTCAAAAAATCCAATTTTACCGCCTTTTTATATAGAATCCTTTTTAAATCAAATATTTGATACTTTTATATATTAAATTTGAAGAAATAAAATTCTTATTTATATTCAGGACATAATAATTTAGTTTCAATAAAGTTTTGGTGTTTTTCGGATAACTTTCATATTTGTATGAATAGTGAAAAATACTATATTTTAACTGAAAAAACCTTTTCTAATCAAAATAATTTATATTGTTAAATTATAAATTTTAATGGTAAAGAAGTATAAATAGATTATATTTTTACCATTTAATCCAATGATGGTCATTGTAAGTAATTTCACTTTGAAATTGGACATAAACAAGTTTCAAACTTTTGATAGTTATTCAAAATACGCCTTTTGGTTTTAATAGCGGGAATTAATTTTAAATTAAGAAATGAAAATTTTATATTTTGAATTTGATAAAATAGACTTCATTTTTTTATTCTTGGTATCGAGATTATCCTAGAGTGATTTTTCGGTATTTTTCTAAAAACTTTCAATTTTTGATTAAAATTGAAAAACAATGAGTTATTAGTTAAAACCGACTTTTTATTTAAATAAATAATTATTTTATTTAAATTTATTTTTGGTCAAAATAGATAATTAATACCTATATAAGTTCAATTTAATTCATTGGAGTTAGTTTATAATAATTTTAGACATATAAAAATTTTATAGATCTTTTCACCGTCTTTTACCCATCTCCCAGGAGAATTTGCAAATTTACATAAAACATAATTTTACCGCTTCGGTGGGTCTAATTTCTAAAATCTGAGAGACACGATAAATATCAAGGAGTGAAATTTTGTTCAATAAGATAAAAATATTTTTTTGGTGAATACTAACTTTTTTCATTTATTTACCACGGCTAAAAATAAATACGGTAATTAAGGGTAAAAATGATATTAATATTACCCAAACACATTTCCTAATTCTATTGGACAAGTGTATATCGATGAAATGCAACCTTAGAAATAAAATATTATCATTTAGGTCCCCTTGGATTATATTAGGACATTTATTATTATTTAATTCAAAGAAGAGTTAAAAGAGTTAAAATCCAAGTTTATTAACTAAAACATTTATAATATAGGGTTTTACATAAGATAAATTCAATTATACTTATTTATTAAAAATATAAAATGATATCATACATAATGGTATTTTATTTATAATTTTTAGACATTAAATAATTGAATTTATTTATGACACAATGATGATACAATAATTTCCATATTAATGAATGTTTAAGTAAATTGATATTAAAAATACCCAAATAAATGTAATTTCAGACTTTTTATAAATTTAAATAATTTTTTAGGTTAATATGGAATATTATTACTGTTTATATATATTCTTTGTGAAGTAATAATTCATTTATGAATTTATCAAAAACAAAATACCCAATAGTGTCAAAATTGACATAAAAGAGTTTTTAAAACAAATATAACATTATTAATTGATATTAAATTCCTAGAAATATATGTTTCTACCTAGATACATATATCATGATAGTTTTATCATTAAAGGACCACTTGGGGGTTTCTT
Organism: Viscum album; assembly: GCA_963277665.1. NCBI lineage: Eukaryota > Viridiplantae > Streptophyta > Magnoliopsida > Santalales > Viscaceae > Viscum > Viscum album. The sequence continues at coordinate 1,462,396,989 of OY728125.1, read as the reverse complement.
GGATGTATATGGTACGTTTAATAACTATAAAATATAAAAATACAAAGTGACATTGTAAATGTCAATCTAATTAACTAAGAGTTAAAACAAAAAGATAAGGATAATATAATGACCAAAACCTGTCTAAAATCTATTGGCTGAAAATATTTCTACCCATCCCCGCCATTTTATTTGAAAAATCCACTTTTTATCTATTAGAAGCCGAATATGAATTTATTATAAAATAATACTTTAATTTTTCCAAAAGAGCACATCCTCCCCCTTATAAAAGGACACCACTTCGATGAAATTATTTACACCTTCAAAGAGTTTTGGATTGGCCAATATCTGCCCAAATAACCTCTCAAATATCATCTATTAATCTTAGAGGCCTTCCTTTAGTCATAAATCCAACCTAAGGAGCCCTTTTGATCAAATCAAAAGGAAGAACCTGAAGAAGAGGTAATGTTTTCACCAGCCTCTTTCAAGTTCATTTCTTCTTCAACTTCTTCATTCATTGTTATTCCAATTATAAAATAATAACTCCATTATATTATATATACTTTTATGTAATTATAAATATTATACAACCATATTCAGTATTCAATCCATCCTTTGAATGGCATGTCACCATACGTGCGTACATACGGCTTATAGTCTCCACGTCATGGTTTAATTGTTATTCGTAACGTTATTATTTGGATGGGTATAATAATGACGTTTATTTCACTTAAATAATAAATATAACATGATAATGATTCTGTATTTATGATATACCATCCAATTATATATTATTTTAATATCAAATTAATTATATTGTCGCTCATGCGTACTTACGGACTACCGTCTCCACGAACGTGATGAGATTAATTCCCCATTGTATCCATTCAGGTCTAATTCTTATTTGATGATTAAAAATAATGTTTAAGGACTTGATATCATTCTGGATATGAATAATATACATCCCATCCATATCAAATATGGCTCACATAACAAATAATATAAAGAAAAATGAATCCGTTAACTCCCAAAACGATGATAATTCTAAGATATTATTAACAAATCAATGATAAAAGATCATATATGATATCATATTAATGTAAACGATTCTTGTATAATTGAATAAAAATTATTTAACCATTATACAGGAGGTTAACCTACCCTCAACCATGGAAAAGTACAAGGTAAATGGTTTTCATCTCACTTCTTATTCCCGTGAGATTTGTGCCATATAGCCTATATTACATTTTGTGTGTTATGAGTACTGCCCATAATTGTTTTATTTGTGTAATACAGTTTAATTTATGTGTATTTACATATTCATTGTATGATACCTCTTTCATGTGCTGTATGTTTCATAAGATATCAAATTGGTAAGGGTTAATTTCACAATCTCTTTATTATCTGGGGTTTTTTTATGTAAGTGTATATTGGGACCTCTTTATCATCCACATCCATGTTTCATAAAAATGTATTTCAAATCATTCTATAAATTTTATAGACTATGGGTTAAGGTAATTTATACCATTGTTGAATTTTTATAAGAAGTTTAAAAATTAATCTTGTCTTCGTTTCCCAGACAAGGTCCATTTTAACCTTTTCGACAGAATTCAGGTAAGAATGTATTTTTTTAACTTATACGGCGTGTGCGGCTATTTTACATCATTATAAAATCGTCGGAGATTCCATTACAAGATTATAAGAATATATTCAAATTAAATGTTTTCTTTTATAATTATGTGACTTTTAAATGATTTCAATAAAATACATATATCTCTCAAATAGTTTTGATTTCATCTATGTCAACATACTTTGATAAATTTTACACTTGTTTGAAGTTGATTTATTATGATACAAATATTCCATATTTTATTTAAGGTTTTGTGATATTTTTGACTATGGATGAGTTATTTTTATTCCATTAATGGTTCATGATTAATGTTTTGGAATTTCACATGCTTGTTTTAATACGAATGTTTATGTTATATTTCATCCTATTCTTAAGATGAATGTGTTGGACTAGTGTGTTCCACGTTGGGGACTGGTAAATGTAAGCCCTCTGGGTTGGGGTCCGGTTATAGCATACCCTCTGCGTTGGTGTCCGGTTATTAGAGGAACTCCAGGTTGGTGTCCGGTTATTAGAGGCACTCCGGGTTGGAGTCCGGTTACAGAGGCTCTCCGTGATGGAGTCCAGTTACAGAGGCTCTCTGGGTTGGGTTCCGGTTATAGTTCTCCCTTAGGCCTTGTGAGGAGGCCTTGACAGAGAAATTAAAGTTTAGTATTATGCATTTCATTCATTATGAAAGTGGTTATTGATATTGCATGTGATTATTCGACTAGTAGAATATCCATGTTAATAAGTAAATTGAATTATTTCATTTTATCTTTGCCATATTATGCGGAAGTTCAAGTCTAAAAGGATTTTGTTTTAGTTATACATTGCCTTAAATGTTTATGCATATTCATGAATGTTTCCACTATATTTTTTTCCTTACTGAGAATATGGGCTCACCCATTTCAATGTTTTATTTTTCCCAGGATGTGATGAAGTATTTAATGAATGACCTGTAGGGATAGTATGAGGGGATATAAAGAAAAGATGTTGTTGGATTATTTTTCACTTAATGATGTAATGTAAACTTTATAAATGTATCTAGTTATTCCCAGGCTACTAAACTAAATGGTCTTTTGAGACTTGATCTTTTGTGTTCATACCAATGTTATGTGATAATGCACTGACTCTAGGTTACTGGGGTCGAGTCATTATAGTTGGTATCCTAGGATGTTTATTACAAACCTTGGAAGCTAGATTTAGAAAAACTATGATTATAAAACATATCCCTAAGATAGACTTTGAAGATTAGTATAGAAGAACTTCCTATAATTTCGTTATTGTAGATATTTTTTTAGTTTTCTAAGCAATACATCCTTGTCTGGATACGAGTAGGTAAAGGCAGCTCTGGCACAGATGTACCTAGGGGTAAAACTCGAAAACACCACTTTAATCTAGACTCGAATGAGAACTGGTGCATGACAACGACCCTTGCTGCACTCTTGGTTACGACACTCCTGGGGGATATGCTTAGGATAATTCTAATTTTATTTACAAAAAATTATGAAGGTATTATGAGTATATACTTCCTCAAAGAAGGCATTTTTATGATTATGGATTATATCTATAAACTGTTTGATTTATGCTACGTGTTTTAAATGTTTGGGATTAGGTATTGCTATTTATAAACTAATAAAGTGTATGCCATTGTTTAGAAATGGTGCCTAGTAGAAGGAATGAGAACTCCAGCAATACGCATGATCTAAAGAGTAAGAAGGATCATATCTTTCATGGATATAAACACAGAATTTAAAAGGGATATAGTCTCCCATGTATTATCAACATATGAAGAAATAATATCATGTGTTGATAAGATAAGTAAAGAGTTCTCAGAGTACTATGGAATTGAACGGAGCTAGAGAAGAAAAGGATGGTTGGGAGAAAGATAGATAAAGGGAAGAAGGTAAAGACGGATTTTCCTATATGTTATAACTGTGGAAAGAATCACCGTGGAAAATGATTGAAGGTAATGGGAGTTTTTTTATAAGTGTGGAGAAAAAGGACAACATGTACGTGACTGAAAGGGTATGAAAAATGTTTCAAATGTATAATGCTTCATCTGTAAGGAGTGGGGATACTACGCGAATCAATATTAAAATCATCAGAGTATGCCACAAATGATGCTATTGGATAATAATAAAGTAATGATACTACAATAGATGAAGAGAAATGACTAGTATTCTTATGTTGTTATTAAAGAATTATTCCATTTGAGTGTTGTATCAACGATGTACGGGTTATATGAATTATGGAGAAAAATAAGAACTATACTGTAGTACTATTTCATTGAGGATTTGAGATTATATGGTACTATGAAAAGTGACTCAACAACAATTTAAACTCTTTTCATGAAAATACATTGTTGATGGAAAGGTAATCCTTAATGTGGTCTTGATACTGAGGTAGTAATTTTGGAATAATAAATGGTTGATTTCGATAAATTATATTGGATATTATTGACAACCTTGGCACAGATTAATGGATTGTTTATTTCATAATTGATGGAATATTCAAAGTTTTTGGATATAATGATTATATCAACTATGATATAAGTTATAAGGGATGATGAATGTAATCAATATGGTTTTATGGTATTTTAGGATGTTGCAGTGTTTTAAAAGAATACATGATGAAGGTAATCAGATTCTATTATGTGGGAAAAAGGATCTTCATTGTGTTTACCTACCCTACAAATTTTGGACTTTGAGTTGGACAAAAATATTTTGGATAAGTCTAGTCTGAGATTATTTTGGGATTTCTATAAAAAGGATAACCCGGAGGTCGGGCGGCAACCTGTCACGTCTGATAAGGCCGCGAGACTTGAACCCACAACCGAAGGGCGACAAGCGTGTATCACCTACCACTGACCCTCGTGATGTCCTAGATTGAATAATGATGTTTTTTTAATGTTTTTGACAGATGAATTATAAATTAATTTTTTAACCCTATATGAATAAGATAAATAGAATATTATTTTTATGTTCTATTATCTTATATAGTGAAAGATGAGTATGTGGTATATCTTAGTTAATGGATGGGACTCTACTTGTCATGTATATATTATTCTTGTTCTCTTATTCAATTATGAAATTAATTCATATACTTTATTGAAGGGGATCTTAAAACAAAAAATGTGTTATCCTAATACCATATGTTTTGTTGAACTGATGGTATTTTAATTCATCATAGATTGATGAATTTAAGGCCCTCAATTTTACAAATGTTTGTGATTGATGACCTAAATCACTACTTATAAATATTTACGTTTTTCCTCCAATTATATGTATCGAATTTCCACCAATGTTCTCCTAATCAAGATCATAATTTGGTGCTCACCCTTTCATTTCCCTTTCCTCATATTAAGACTAATTTTTACTAACCCAATTTCGGATGTGGGTTTTCCCAAAGGTATTTTATATTTTCAACCTTTTATTTTCAAAAAATAAATTCAAATTGTGAAGAAGAAATTTATTGAAGGAGGTAAGAATGTAACACCCCAAGATTTCATTGTATGATATTTCTTCAAAGTAATTTAATAACTTTCACTACACGCAACACTGAGTTCTAGCGGACCATGACTTACCAAACAAGCCGTTCAAAAGCTGTTCTGAATAGTATTAACTGAATTTTTTACTTTATATAATACTTATAATTTTAGAATCCATAATATGAGTTTCTTCGACATAATTTAAGAACAAATACATTTTTTTCAGATAAAAGATGTATTTTTCAAAAAATGCATGTTTACAGCCTTTTAATGGAGAAGCCTTTTTAAATCCAATATTTAAAACTTTTACATATTAAATTTGACAAAAATAAACTTTTCTTTAGAATCGGTACATATGAATTTAGTTTCAATAATGTTTTGGTGTTTTTCTGATAATATTCATATTTGGGTGAATAGTGAAAAATACTATATTTTAACTGAAAACAACTTTTTTAATCAGAATAATTTATATTGTTAAATTATACATTTTAATGGTTTATAAGTATAAATAGATTATATTTTTTCCATTTAATCCAATGATGGTCATTTTAAGTAATTTCACTTTGAAATTGGACATAAACAAGTGTCAATCATTTGATAGTTATTAAAAATACGCCTTTTGGTTTTAATAGAGGGAATTAATTTTAAATTAATAAATTAAAATTTTATGTTTTGAATTTGGTAAAATAGACTTCATTTTTGGATTTCAAATATCTAAATTAGCCTCGAGTGAATTTTTGTAATTTTTCTGAAAACATTCAATGGTTGATGAATAGTGATAAACAGTGAGTTATTAGTTAAAATCAACTTTTTATTTAAATAATTATTTATTTAATTTAAATTTATTTTAGTTCAAAATAGATAATTAATACCTATATATGTTCAATTTAATTCATCGGAGTCAGTTTATAATAATTTTAGACAGATAAATATTTTATTTAACTTTTCACCGTCTTTTACCTATCTCCTATGAGAATTTGCAATTTCACATAAAACATAATTTTACCGCTTATGTGAGTGAAATTAAGAAAATCTGGGAGACATGGATAATATCAAGGAGTGAAACGTGGTTCAATAAGATAAAAATAATTTTTAGTGAATAGTAACTTTCTACTTTTATTTACCACGCTTAAAAGTAAATAGGGTAATTAAGGGTAAAAATGATATTAATATTACCCTAACACATGTCATAATTATATTGGAAAAGTGTATCTCGACCAAAAAAAACCATAGGAATAAAATATTATCATTTAGGTCCACTTGGATTAGATTAGGACATTTATTATTATTTAATTCAAAGAAGAGTTAAAAGAGTTAAAATCAAAGATTATTAACTAAAACATTTTTAATATAGGGTTTTACATAATATAAATTTGATTACAAATATTAATTATAAGTATTAAATTATTTATTACATAATGGTATTTTATTTATAATTTTTATACGTTATATACTTTAATTTATTTATGACACAATGATGAAGCAGTAATTTCTGTATTAATGAAAGATTAAGATAATTGATATTATAAATAACCAAATAAATGTAATTAGAAACTTTTTATAAATTCCAATAATTTTATAGATTAATATGACGTATAAAGATTATTTATATAATTTTTTTTGAAGTAATAATTCTTTTATGAATTTATCAAAAACAAAATACCCAATAGTGTCAAAATTTACAAAAAATAGCTTTTAAAACAAATATTATATTATTAATTGATATTAAATTCCTAAAAATATAAGGTTCGGCCAAGATACTTATATCATGATATTTGTATCATTAATGGACCACATGGGGTCACAAGGATGCATATGGTAGGTTTATTAACTATATAATATAAAAATACAAAGTGACATGGTAAATGTCAATCTAAATAACAAAGAGTTAAAACTAAAAGATAAGGTTAATATGAAGAGAAAAACCTGTCTAAAATCTATTGGATGAAAGGATTTCATCCCATAACCACCGTACACATTTAATAATCCACTTTGGAGCCATTAGAAATCGAATATTAATTTATTATAAAATAATACTTTAAGTTTTCCTAAAGAGCACCTCCTCCCCCTTATAAAAGGACACCACTTCTAACCAATTCTTCACACCTTAAAATCCTTTTTTCTCAGAAAAACTCTACCCAAATACCCCATCAAATATCCTCCATTCATCCTAGAGGCCTTCCATTATTCATAAAGCCAACCTATGGAGCCCTTTTGATCAAATCAAAAGGATGAACCCGGAGAAGAGGTAATGTTTTCACGACCCTCATTCAAGTTCCTTTCTTCCTCAACTTGTTCTTTCTTTGTTATTCCCATTCTAAAAAAATAACTCCAGTATCTTCTATATATTTTTATGTTATTATAAATATGGTACAACAATATTCAGTATTCTATACATCCTTTGAATGACATGTCACCATGCGTGCGTACGTACGGCTTACCGTCACCACGTCGTGGTGTAATAGTTATTCAAAACATTATTATTTGGATGGGTATAATAGTGATGTTTAATTCATGTAAATAATAAATAAAACATGATAATGATTCTGTATATAAGATATACCATCCAATTTTATATTATTTTAATATAAAAATAATGATATTGTCACTCGTGCGTACGTACGGACTACCGTCTCCACGAACGCGATGAGATTCATTCCCAATCATATCGATTCAAGTCTAATTCTCATTTGATGATTAAAAATAATTTTTAAGGACGTGATATCATTATGGATATGAATAATATACATCCCATCCATAAAAAATATGGCTCACATAACAAATAATATAAATAAAAACGAATCGATTAACACCCGAAAGGATGATAATACTAAGATATTATTAACAAATAAATGTAAAAAGATCATATATGATATCATATTAATGTATATGATTCGTGTATAATTTAATAAAAATAATTTAACCATTAAACATGAGGTTAACCTACCCTCAACCAAGGAAATTTACAGGGTACGGGGTTTTCATTTCACTCCTCATTCCCGTGAGATTCGTGCCATATTGCCACTATTAAATTGTGTGTTGTGTGTGTACTTCCCATAATTGTATTCATTGTGTAACACAAATTAATTTATGTGTATTTACATATTCATTGTATGATACCTCTTTAATGGGCTGTATGTTTTGTAAGATACCAAATTGGTAAGGGTTAATTTCACAATCTCTTTATTATCCGAGGTTGTTTTTACTTAAGTATCTATCGGGACCTCTTTATCATCCACATCCACGTTTCTTAAAAATGTATTTTAAATCATTCGTTAAATTTTATAGACTATGGGTTAAAGTCATTTATACCATTGTTGAATTTTTATAAGATGTTTAAAAATGAATCTTTCTGTTGTTTTCCAAACAAGGTCCTTTTTAACCTTTTCGACAAAATTCATGTTAGAATGTATTTTTTTTAACTTATACAATGGGTGCGGCTATTTAACATCATTATAAAACCATCGAAGCATCCCTTACAAGCTTATAAGAATATTTTGAAAGTAAATGTTTTCTTTTATAATTATGTGACTTTTAAATGATTTCAAAAAAAGAGATATTTCTCTCAAATAGATTTTGATTTCATCTATGTCAACATCCTTGATAAATTTTACACTTTTTTGAAGTTGATTTATTTTGTGATATGTTTGACTATGTATGAGTTATTTTTATTCCATTAATGGATTATGATTAATGTTTTGGCATTTAATATTCTTATTTTAATACAAATTTTTATGTGATATTTCATCCTCTTCTTTAAGATGAATGAGTTGGAATAGTGTGTTCTCGGTTGGGGACTGATAAAAGTAAGACCTCCGGGATGGGGTCCGGTTACAAAAGAACCTCCGGGTTGGTGTCCAGTTATTAGAGGCACTCTGGGTTGGTGTCTGGTTATTAGAGGCACTTCGGGTTGGTGTCTGCTTATTAGAGGCACTTAGGGTTGGAGTCCGATTACAGAGGCTATCCGGGATGGATTCCGGTTACAAAGGCTCTCTGGGTTGGGTTCCGGTTATAGTTATCCCTTTGGACTTGTCATGAGGCTTTGACACAGAAATTAATGTTCGGTATTATGTATTTCATTCATTATGAAAGTTGTTATTGATATTTCATGTGATTATTCAACTAGTATAATATCCATGTGAATAAGTAAATGACATTATTTCATTTTTTTCTTTTCTATATTATGCTGAAGTTCAGGTATAAAAGACTTTTGTTTTAGTTATAAATTGCCTTAAATGTTTATGCTTATTTATGAATGTCTCCGCAATATTGTTATCCTTACTGAGCATCTAAGCTCACCCCTTTCAATGTTTTATTTTTCCCAGGATGTGTAGAAGTATTTTATGAATGACCTGTAGGGATAGTATGAGGGGATATGATGACAAGATGTTGTTATAGCAGTTTTCACATTATAATCTAATGTAAAAGTTATGAATATATCTAGTTATTTCAATTCTACTAAACTAAATGGTCTTTCAAGAATTGATATTGTGTGTTCTTGAAAATTTTATGTAATAATGTACCGACTCTGGGTAACTAGGTTTGGGGCATTACAGTTAGTATTTGGAAAATTTTAAATAATAACATTGAATTTATGTGTTGAGTTAACATGAAATTCCATGGTATGGAGAATCTGTGTTATTATATAATATTAATAATAAATATATTATATCACATTCATATATAGTTTCATAAATAATCAAATAAAATTCATAAGGATTCTAAAATTAGAAATATGATACTTTCATCGAATCTAGAATGGGGGTTTAACACATGGTAAGACATAATAAATTTCTGTGTTTGGTGTATCTATTAAAAAGATTTTTGGGGGATTAATAATTAAATAAATTATAATATTTATTGAGAATTTGTAATTGAATCCTAAAACTAATACTCTCTTACCTAATCAATGTTGTAAAAATCCATATGGTTTGTTGTATTAGTATACAGATTTAGAGAGGGTTATTGTAGGAGGATTCTTGGAAGATCAACGAATGATTTTGGATCGAAAATTCGAGTCAAAATAAAACAAAATGGATCACTCCAATGATAATGAGTTAGATCCATTCTTTGATAGTGATCAATAAAATCCAATTGTAGTGTGTTGTTTTATGTATTTTATTCAAGTTTGTATATACCACCTCAAACATGAGTCATCCTTATAACAATATATTTTCAAAGATCGATTGTTAATTTGATGGAATTTCAATATCTTTATATTCTTATGAATTGATGGTATTTTTATTATTTTTTATTTTTTATTCATTTATTGTTGTAGAAATATTTAATCTATCCCAAAAATTACAATAGTGGAGGTTTATTCCACTTGTTCAAATTTTTAATTTCATCCCATGTTTTGACATGTTCATCATCATTATAATCACGAGTCTATGGTTTGACAAATTCCTAGTGGAACAAAGCTCATTTTTGTTGTTTAGAGAAAAGAATAATCACTATGAGTTTTTCATCATGATTGAAAAATATATTGAGAAGGGATGACCCTAGTCGATGATCTGGGGATGATCAATATCAGATTAGTGTTCTCCACTTTTTTGTTGAAAAATCAGTGATGGTGTGGTGTGACGAGGAACATTTCTTGTCGATATTTTGTGGTATAAATTTTGTTACCATTGATTACAAGTCTTGTTCCATCCTTGATCCATGTTTACCAAAGGGTCAAGTAGCGACCTCGATGGCCATAGAGGAATATTAAAGTCTTGTAAATAACCATATTTTCTCTGAAAATATAGAATACATAGTGCATAATATTAAATAACACATTTTTCAAGACCCTCCTATAATGATAGGGTTTAAACGCATACAATAATACCACACACCATGGGGATCGAACACATATTGTGTGACCTATTAATGGTGTCTCGATGTGGAACCTTAAGGTACAAGGGAACAAACATGAACATACACACATGAATAGCCAGAGTATATGGGAATGTCATAGTACTAGAACATGACCATGTACATGAGAATAACCAATTAAATGTAGTTGGACCTATGTAAATATGTAGTTCCATAGTAGATGTAATGAGGAAGGTGTCACACACCCAATACCGAACAGACCTCGTTATGTGGTGAATGATAAAAAAGACATGTTTTATATCTTGCAAAAGACCATCCAAGTGAGATTGTTAGGCATGGTAGGATCAGGGAATACAAGACACATTGTGTACAACTAACACACATTTTCTACTCATATTACAGATCATGTACATTCTCCATTTTAGGTTAAGGCCCTCTATTTTTTATATTTGACCTCTATACATTGGGTGTATTTTATTTGCCAAATTTTACTAGGGAATAACATGGAATCACATTCTATGTACAAGATTATGATTTATTATATGGTTTTATCCATGTATTGAGATTTAGTAATCCCTCCATGTTACCATGGTGAGACCCTATACTATTTATTCAATTAATTTTAATCCTATGTTTCACAATATGTTTGAGGTATTTTCGAGGCATGGTGCATATTATAATTATATCTATGTTATGTTCTAATTTTTACATCTCAAATTTTCATTGATATATCTTCATGATGATGAATTGAATACTATATTGATGCTTGTGTTTTCTTATTTTTGGGTTTCAAACATGTTATTCTTATAATGAATCATATATGGACACTACCTGCAAATGTTGGGTCTTATCCCAATGACATTCCATTTAATGGTGTCATGGTAGGAGCATGAGAAGGTGGGGCACAGTTATCTAGAATGATCAGGTTTTATTCCAGGAATTTAATATTATATTCTTCTCCTCTTTCTTAATAGGTGAGAGTTTATTAAATTTTTTTTGTGCTAATATTTTTCTATTTATGATTTTAAGAACATTTTTCAAACTCCAATACATTATAGTTATTTTTTATTAATTTTTTAATATGATTTATTTTACCTATCAGTATTGTATAGTTATTTATTAGATATGTGTGGGTGTATATGTACCATAGGCTATAGCCTCAATGTGGGTTATATTCAACTATATACTGATTAATATCCCATTGAATATTTAATGTAGGATGGGGGTTTCACACATAGTTTACTAAGGGCTAAGAAGGGACTTATGGGGAAGGTTTAAACATAGGGGTATCAAGGCTCATTCGTCTTATGACAAGAGTTAATATGTTTTCTATTTGAGAGATTATTTTGGAAATAATGATTCAATATTAATTTTTTTTCTGTATGATTCATTTTCTTATGAATCCTGTATTGTTTTTGTGGCCAACATGGATGTTCTCTAGGAATCTATCAACATTATTGTTTACTTTGTCAATATAGGAACTAGTTATTAGAAAAAAAAATATACTTGCATCATATATGAACTAATTCTTGTTTCAATATCCTTATTATGTTAGATAGATATATATAATATTTGAAAATGGTGTGTCTTGATATTAACATAAAATTCCACTGTTGTGAAACATTATCGGATTCCATAACAAGATCGATATAATGGTCCACATAGTGACAAGGGTTTAACACTGGGTCATGTAGTGGAGGTGGTACCTTCATGTGGTGTGCTAGTTATTTAAACACCCATTGAGTTGTTAGTTTCACTTGCATTAAATATGTGGACATGGTGAGAATACCCCCCCCCCCACGAGTTTCAATATAAAAAAACTCTCTATTAATTGGTTGAGCCAAATCCCTATATATATATGCACTATCTAGCAGTAGTTACTTCTGTTTTCCTCCTCATGAGGACTCCTCCAGATTTTATGGTGGTCATAGTGGTGAGTCTTCATCATTTATTTGTAGAGAGATGGTTGTGTATAGTAAATAGAACACATGTTGATATAGCTACCTCTTAGGCATATTTTGAACATATCCTATAGGTGTTGTTCTATCCCGCTACATTGCGAGAGATGTGTGTCAAGGAGATTCTCTAGATTCAATAGGGAATATTAAAAATTAATGATTATTCGTCATGTTTAAAAATCCTATCATGATAAACTCTGGATATGGGTTGAGATCTGTTCCTATAAAAATATTAATTAGAAAGGGGATAAAAATAGATATCAGGGATGGTGTGATATTTATTTTAATTCCTACCCATGATAGAGAGATTTAGTGGGATTTAGTAGTATAGATATTTATATGAAAAAATAAAATAACAGATGGTGATGATATTGGGAACACAAGAGGTAATAACTCATAAGATTGTAGTTGAAGACAAACACATGATTTCCAACATGAAATCTGCTTTTGGATAAAATATCATGAGAGAGGTTCTATAATTTAGGGTTCTTATAATTTCATTATTCATCAAGAGAGAGGTGGTGTCACTATTAAGACCATCACATGAATATCACATGTGATTTTCAATGATCCCAAACTTTTTATAATAATTTAATCTCACTATTTAGGTAGAAATATTATTATTTGAACTCAGTGTAGTAGTAATGAGGACTTACAACTTCATAAGAGGTTTGTAGAGGACCCCCACATTTCATTACCAAATAGAAAATTTCTAGAAAAGGATATGATGTGTCTAATTTTATGGAATTACGTTTAACAAAATGGGTGATAAAAAAACATTATAAGAGTTATTAGGGCTCATACACTAGATGGTAAAAACAGTATATCTTTAGTTGGATAGTGTTACTCTTGGAGGAGTGGACACTATACGCTATCAAACTCCAAATGTGGGGGGGTGTGAGTGTGTACATCTTGAGGAAGTATTAGGTTTTACTACCCTCAAAGAGATAGAATTTTTCATTGAATTCAACCAAAGGACTACCTGTATATCTTCAGATGCATTTCATATGGATCCCCCAGATGTTTGTGAAGTTAAGGATCAATTTGAGGCCATACAGCGGAAGGGATATATCAGATATAGTGTTTACCCCTAAGTATCACTATCTTTGTTCTCCATAATAGAATAATGGAGAATGAGGTGGAGTGTAAATAATTGTTACCTAAACTCTGTGTACATGATGAATAAGTATCCCCTATAAGTGATCAATGACATATTTGACATATTTGGATGGGAGAGATTATTCTAGAAGTTGGACCTCAGATAATGTTTCTACCATCACAGAGTATGATTTAATTATATTTTATGGAAAAAATTATATATCACTAAGTTCATTTTGATTAATTGATTATGAATTTTGGCATGACCAGTTCCCCAATATTTGTCATGGCTCACATGAACCATATCATCGATCCTTTCCAAAACTAGTTTCTGTTTTTCTCAACGATGTCAATTTAGTGTACTAAATAAATGAGTATGATCATGTGATATAATTGATTATTGTATTTTAAATACAGCTATAGTAATAAAATTATTTTATTATCTCAAATTTCAAGATGTGGTTTCAAGGGTATCTCATTTTTGGATAGCTCTTGTCTATAGATTGTGTGGTAGTGGACCTTGTGGATGTTGAATTAGTGTTATCATAGGAACTGCCTATGATATTGACATATGTGATGAGAATCCAAGGGATTGAAGGTTACAAAATGATATTTTCTTCTTATTTATCATAGATACCTCCAACCAAAAATTATTTGACCTACCAGGGTCATCCTTTCATTTGGACGAAGAGGTTCCAATAGGCTTTTTAGCTGTTTCGATAGTGGTGGTTGAGATCATCCACATAAAGATATTATGAGTATGGAATTTAGTATATAGTGTTTTTTATTCCATCAATTGTGGTGTCTAGATAGGTTCTGATTTAGAATTAGGTGGTGATAAATTTTGGTGTCTGAAAGCTGAGACCCATGATTTAGAGCAGGAAGTAATAATTTTTGCCATAAATACATATAGACACTAACTATTTGGTTTGTGATTTATCATATTATCTAAACATGAGAGCCTCAGTTTTTTATATGGATTTTATCTTGAGTAAAATATGATGACCAGAGATCATATTTAATTACGACATTGATGTTGTGTGTACTCCACAGAAGTAAAATGTGATGGAAATTTTTCAAACGGGGAAACCTTATTAGAAGTTTTTTAATAATGGTTTCAAATTAGTTAGCCTTGTTGAATTTGTACATAGTTTTTGGGATTGTTAATACTATCATTAGTAGATGTATCATACCCCACAACGTATAAAAAATGGTATCAAGAATCAAATTTGAGATACTGACTATTATACCTTTTATAATATAAAAAACATGGGATCTATTACAAAGGGATTCTTTGTAGGTGGGTTCAAAAACAATATTTCAGTTGAAATTTTTTTTTACCAGCGACATTGTGTGAGGAAATTCTAAGGGAGTTTCAAATATTTGAATTTGTGGTACATCTAGATTTGAAAATTTTGTACTAGGAACTTCATTTTTATCAAGTGATCTATGATGGATAGTTCTATAGGTATGTTTGTCTCTAGACACCTCACATTCCAACAGGTGAAGGCGGGGATCCTAGTACTAACAACATTATTTCAACACTTACAGGTTCCATTGTGTTAGTGGATGGTATATATATGGAATTCATCACAGGTCTCCCTTCAAAATATAGAGGACAAGATTCCATTTTTGTGATTATTGATCAACTCAAATAGTCATCGTTTATACACACTATCTAAGAGAAGAGTTTAGTAGAGATATTAAAATTCAAAAAAAATACATGAAATAATATGGATTCATGAATCTCCCTCAATGATAATTTTTTGTGACGATTCTTTCTTTTTTCATGACTTATGATAGGATTGAAATTGGCCTTATGCAATCAATTTATTTTAAGTAAAGTATGTTTCCCCTAGATTGATGACCAAATCGAGTTAATAATTCACGATATAGTGGACATGATATAGGGTTACGTGTAAGAAATTTTCCATTTTTGAGAGGATCACAAAAATTTGGTGTATTTTTTATGCAATAACTACGTTCATTCCACATTTGGTATGCCACCGATGGAGTATTAGTATTGGAAAACATATATGTTAGCACTATGTATGACTGATCCTTGTCATTAAGTACTGATGGGCCCATAGTTTTGGAAAAGGGAAATAGAGAAGGTAAATATTACATTGGATTCATGGAGGACTTCCCATATCCATAAAAAAACCAATATTGTCATATTAAGGATTCCTTTAGGGTTTGAGGGGGAGAGTATGTATTTCTAAAGGAATCACCTTTATCTTGATTACATAGATTTATCAATGGAAATAAGTTATCAATATTGTTCACTATACCATTCCAAACATTTCAGTTTGTCATCAAGACGGTGCACTATATGGCGCTAACATTGTAGGTAGATTGCGTGCAAGAAAACATCAATGTGCCGCATCAATGGAGGTTTGCGCATGAACCATCACCTATTATCAATTGGGTATATATATACTTTGAGGATGGAGCTACATTTTTATTCTACATAGTAGTGATTGAGGACCTGAAGGAGATGATCATATATGGGTGACATATGCCATTGGTTCATGTACGATGTTAGCATCTGAATACTTATGAGAGCACCTATGTTTGGGAGAACAAGATATGAACGTAATACCCTCATATTTTTTTAGTTGGTTTTTTTTATTGTCTAGATGGAAATCCTGATTTTTGGGGAGGAAGTAAATATTCTATGTTTTCATTTATAATCATTCGGATAAATTAAATAATATATTTTTTATCCAGGAGATGAGTTATGTGCTATTCAGAGAGCCATAGAGTCGTGATTTAGATATTATATAATGATTAAATATATTATATAAATTGAACATAGTTTTTATGAAATAATGTAATAATAAAAAAATGAATCCTGGAAAAACAAATTAATTACCACTGTTGAATTCAAAAATCAATTTTTACCCCAGAAGAGACATAGTCATTGTATGTGACTAGTGTTTGAATTGAGATCCATCTTGGATTGAAAAATATTTATATAAATTAATGTATTTATTTATTTTTTATAATTAAATAATAAACTAATATTGTCTTGTATAAAAATTATTATAGTAAATTCTTAGGGTCATATACATAACACTAGAGTTTGAAAGCGGGTAATTTAAAGAGGTAACTTGGGTGATTGAAGAATGATTAGGGATTAAAAATTAGCATTCCAATAATAGCTTATAGATTTCCCCAATTATTTGGATACGGAGTCATTATTTATTAGTTTTCAATATAGTCCTAGGTTAGGATTTAGTTTTATTGATTTTATCCCTTTTTGTTTATCCCATGTTGAACACGATTCAACCCTTCTAAAAAAAATGGATTCATGGACAAGTGTTTTATTTGGGGATTCATCTTTACCATCCTACAATTAACAATTTATGGTATTTTTATTATTTATTTTCTATTAATTATTTATTAATATAATATACATGATTCATTTTAAATATAATAAATGGATGAATTTCATTCCACTTTTTGTATTTTCTAATTTCTTCCCTTATTCCTAGAAATTTCATCACTGATATTTTTTGTGCTGGATGTTTTCCTGGTACTTGGTGTATGATTGTTGAATGGTTGTTCTCTTGTGTGAAAAATAATACCTACATGTTTGGTTTCATGATCTATAGAGTGATTATGGTGTGAATATGATATAGAATGAAAGGAGGTGGATCAATATTAGATTAGTGTTTTTGTTTCATCATTGGGAATGTGGTGGCGGTATGGTGTAATGAGGATCATTTCCAAAATATATTTAATGGACTAAATCCATTTATTGATGAAAAAACCATCATTTTATATCATAGAAACATGTTTTGGGTGATTCGAATCATATAATCAACAATAGAATCAGTGAGTCATGCCGAACAACCTTTATTTTATTTGAAAATCAATACAACATGTTGTGTCCTCTAAGAGAAAAAATGTCGTCTGGTCCCATTCTCTGGTGGTAGGTTTTTCACAGAGACCAAAATATCACACACTATATAGTCCCCCCACAGGTCACGTGAAATGTGGCTAGAATCTCTGTGTTTACCCTAGGGGTACACATTAATAAACATGAAAAATCCCACGTGCTAGGACACTGTAGATTAGTATAACCTAGTACTCAGACATGGCCAGGTACATGAACATAGACATAGTACACTTATGAAACCTATAGTACAAAGGAAAGACAAAAGATCTTGGATATAAGAATGTGTCACATATTGAGTGTTGGCCTAAAAACTACATATAATTTACCCAAAATAGATTTTACTTGTATAAAGATAAACACATTCCCTTTGAGATGGTGAGTTACATACAGACCAAAGGTAGACAAGAAATGTTGTCTACTCCAAGTACCATCCATGTACACTCAATATGGTAGGTATAGATCATGCACCATTTATGTGTAGACCATTGACTATTTTGTATTTAACTTATTTCATTTTAATGGTGTATCAATATGAAATGAAATCCTCAGAATAGATTTATGATCCAATAAATGGTGTCAGTCTTGCATAGAGTTTGGGGAATACCTTCATGTCAATATGTTGGTATTTCCTATCACTTATTATTGATTTCATGGTGGTGTTTGATGAATATTCCTAACCAAAATATGTGGTTGTATAATTCGATACCTAGAAGGACATTTCATGTCGGTTCTTGTATACCCTAAATTCCATGGGTGAGATACCCATTCTATGTATCAAGATCATTAGACATCAAATATTTATATATTTACTGAGGACCAATGAGCAAGACCTATCATATTAGTTCCAATAGTGATATAATATCACATGTATTAGTTCTCCCACAAAAGAATTACCATGATTCCTTTAGAAGAGTCCAATGGGAGAGAGTATGGATGTGAACTCTTTAATTCATGGTGTATGTAATGATTATATCTAATTTATTATCTTATTGTTATTCGAAATATTATTATTTCCATATCCTCATGATGATGATATGAAATCTATCTTCATGATTATGTGTGGTTTCTTGGGGTTTTCATAATGGTTATTGTTATACTCATGCATGTGTTGGATTTGTTAACACATGTCATGTTTTATTTAGAAGAAAAACATTTTTATATATTACTAGAGAGAATAAGGGCATAAATAATGTACTAATATATATATACCATGCTTAATGATATGTTTTTCATTTGACAGAAATCACCACATTTTTCTTAGGTTGAAATATTTTTCTCATTCTGGAGGGATTGTATTTGGCCCTTTCTGAATTATAGTATTTTTTTCATACAATGGTATTGGATAGATGTTTTTTCATTCATTATGGTATCAATTTTATTTTTTCCTTTCCTTTTCTTATTATTATTTTACATATGTGTTTGTCTATATAGGTACCTTAGGATAAGTCCTTCCATGTGTGTGATATGCCGACATGTTCATTGTTTCTACCCCTTGGTCTGTCCAATGTTACCTTGGGGTGTCACACTCGACATAAAACTAGAAATGCAGGCCTAGCAGTTTGGTCCATGACATCAATACTCATAATACATGAAAGAATAATATTGAAATAATAATATAGAATAAATATAATCAGGTAATATTATCTCTTTTTCTATGAATTATTTCAAATAATCACTTTTCATAGAGGATAAAGTCTTGTATTGGATTGGTTTTCTCTTGAATTACAATAATGACATATCATGAGTAAGGATCCCTTACCAATGAATTTCTTGCTTACTTTCCACATAGTGGATTGTGTCCCTTGTGTTTCAGGGTTCACTCCATAAACACAATCATCCCAGGAGATATTGTTTTTCCACATGTAATAATGGTAAAAACATCTTATCTCACTTGTAATATAATAATAAAAAAATATATTTGTACCACGTTAAAACATTTCTAATTTCATAATATATTTATTAAATAAAGGGGAAAAGATGTTCTATAATAATTTTAATAATGAATTATCATATTACATCAATAGAATGATTTTAGACGGTATAATAGGATTATATTATCGATGAAGACAAATAAATATAATATGATAATGACATAGATGAAAAACATTTTTGTGTAGAATATGTATTTATGGTGAATATTAAAACGAAATTATATTTTGATTTTTTAGAATGTTGATTATAAAATATTATACGATTTCAAACAAGGGAATATTTTTTTCATTGGAAAACATTGAAGTAATAAAATGTCTCTTTCATTATTGAAAACTGAAAAATATATAAATAATTGTTTTATATAAGTTTGTTTTCATGATTAATAATGTATGTCATTATTGGTGGAAAATATTCATAATAAAAAGATGAAATATATTAATAATGTATTTAAATGAAATTAATTCCAATATAAATATTATTTTTTCAATTTTAGATGTACAGATAGGGATCATTATTATAAAAAATAAATAATATAGACATGAATGATAAATAATCTCAACTAAAAGATTATATACATTTAAATTCTCTTACAAGAACTAAATAATGTAAATTATGATCCCAAGGGGTAGTGAAATGAAGTAGTACTCGTAAAAATATGTAACCACTATAAGAGAAGAAAATAGAGTGCTTTTAGATATAAAAATCATAAAATTTCTAATGATAGAATGTTTTTCATTAAAATCTGAAATTATAAATGATCGGGGAAATAAAAAACACATAGATTTGGTAATATATTAGCCATGAGCCATTAAAAGAATGAAAATGTTATAAATTTTTATAATTCATATATTACATAAAAATATTGTATATTAAATTTAAGGAATGTTATATACACAACATAAATAACAATGGTGAAGAATATATAATAAATTACACTGAAAGAAAATGTATAATAGAAGACCATTACCATTACAACCTACCTCCTAAAAACACCTTATACCCATGTATAATAATAAAAAATTCACATAAATTATTTCAAAAATTCATTTATTTGAAATTACAATTTTTACTGTTTAATTATAATTATTAAGTACACATATATTTGTTAGTTGTTACATATTTTTATTATTAGATGTCAATAAATTTTAAATTTTCATTAGTATTTCATAAAAGAGATGCCAGTACGTGTTCCTTAATATAAATTTCATCATTCATGGATTTTCAAAAGTAGTGGAATAGTTGATTTATAATTATTTATTCAATACTATATTAATTTAATGATTATTATGGAATTGTTTCTATAATTTAATTCATTACTATAGTGTTATAGGTTAACAAAAAATTAAAACAAGTTAATTTATATTCATGATTAATTATTATTTATCATTATATAACCCTATTCCTGAAATATAGTACTAATTAATATCATATATTACTATTATTAATTTCCTTATAGGTATTCAAATTGAGTAATTTTTTAATAGTCTTACATCATCCACGTAGGTGGTCGAACCAACCCGTACAAAAACTTGTTATACTAGTGAAGAAATAAGTGTATATAGTTATGTAATTTTTACATTAACTTATAATAAGTATTACGATTCTAATATAATATAAATTTAGTGGATGACTATCTTTACGATGATTTATGTTCAATGTGACAATGTGAATGAAGAAGAAAAACTCATTACCTT
Source organism: Viscum album (assembly GCA_963277665.1). Lineage (NCBI taxonomy): Eukaryota > Viridiplantae > Streptophyta > Magnoliopsida > Santalales > Viscaceae > Viscum > Viscum album. Next base: position 1,462,375,508 of record OY728125.1, on the reverse strand, counting down.
ATTTTTTGATATCTCACTTTCTCATGAATAATTCCCTCAAAATGAATGAATTGATACCCATTATTATGAAAATGGGTTTACAAAAGTTATATAATAATCTAGAAAAATAAAAATTGATAAGGATTAAATAATAATTCAAAGGCAAATTGTGGTTTGTGTGGGGTATATGAGAGCTAATTTTATATAAATAAATGTGGAAAATTTCCACGAATAATTAATTTAAGTGAAACATAACGATAGAATCACTTTGTAGTTAGTTATTCTAGGTGGTTAATAGTTGGTATGAAATTAGGTTTTCACATCCATACCAAAAAATAACTTATAAAATTCATTAAAGACATTTAAACAATTAAATAATCATCAGACATTGTTTTAACACCTATTTACCTTCTTTAACATTATTTCAATTAATAACAAATATCCCCCCATAGAAAAACTATAGGTCCCATAAAATATATTAAAAACATTATGATATATCTTTATTTTTATCCTTGTAAATATATTATTCTATTGACTGCAATGGAGACCCATTCTAGTTATATCCCCTAACAGTTATTCAAATTTGGCTAAAGTGTAAGGGATATTATTTCCCACATTTGTGGTACGAGATAGAAAAAATTTATTTTGTTTGAAGTATTATAGATAATACATAAAAAAATAATAAATATAATATAGAGGATATATAATAATTATAATGTTCTATATAATAAATTTAGAGTTCATCTCAAAACATAATGTTCCCAAGTTATTTAGTCTTCCAATAGGGATTGGTAAGATTATTCCTTCCTTCTTAACATCATAAGAAACCTGTAGGGAACTATCTGTAATGAAACATGAGAGTAATCATGTTTTTCACTCCTTAAATATTTCATTGTGGCCATTATCCCCTTTATTTACCTTTTATGTTCCATTCATATTGATATTTTTATTAAATTCTAATGTCAGGCTTCCAAAAAATATGGATATAGACATTATTTTTTTTATAATGTCATAAAATTACCAAAATGATGAAAACTAATAATTTAATGTTTCAATTACCATACAAACAAGTACAGATGTATCCTTACACTCTAATAAAAGATATTTTGTTCTTCATTTCAATATTTAGATTAAAAACATGATTGTAAAATGTTTTTAAATACTTATTCCACCAAATTAGATGCATGGTTTCACCAATATTACTATAGAGTTGGATTTTAAAATGAGAAAAGCCTTCCATTATAGTAATATTGTAAAATGGATAGGTAAATAAACCAAATCAAAAGAATCCGATTTATAGTGGTCATCAATAATATTACATTGTTTTTTATAAACCCAACATTGAGTTTCTTTCATTGAATTAGTTTCTATTTTTGCGGGTTTTGTACAATGGTTAGACATTCAGACCAATGTTTATAAAAATATTATCTATGTGTAGTCTGTTATTAATCACCCCCGTAGTATTTTATATCATGACGGATAAATTCAATTGTTACAATTTTTATTATAAAAGAAATACATTTTTTGGGATTGAAATGTTTAAATTTGAATAAAACATATATGAGATATTTAAATTCCATCCTAGATCTCGTATTTTTTAATCCATATTTTTAATGAATGGATTTGAATAAATATTTTCTCTAAGGGGATCTATTAATTGATATTGGGAGGATCCAATTTTATCAATTATTCAGACATAAGGATCCTAAATCTATCCATGAAATTTATCCATCAATGGAGAGATGTGCCTTTAATGTTTTCAAGAAATGAGGTGAATGTTTATGGATTCCATCCGTCTGATATTATTCATCACATATATATAGTTATATATAATTCAAGTAATGATATAAATGGGATGATAATTAATCATTCAAAAATATAACCACTTGATAAATATCTAATTTAAAAAATGATTTCAATTTGTTATTTTACTAAAGAGCCTCTATAAAAACATACTATATACAAAATTATTATAATGTAACGAGTTCATAATAACCATTATTACATTATTAAATGATTTATAGTATTTATTAAATTTTAATATCACTAATTTACTCTCATAAATATTTTCACTACATATGATGTTCCTAAAATTTTGATTATGGAAATTTATCAAAGCACTTGGCCAATTATTATAAAATTAGAGTATAAAATGTAATTGATATAAATTTCCTTATTGAGTAAGACTCATTCATCTTGGGGTAGATATTTCACTGTAAAAGTAAATAAATTTACTTGAATTCTACAATAAATTTCTTTAATGTTAGAGGACTTAGTATCCCCCTAGAATATTGGTATTCCCATAGAGATTATGTGGACAGTTCCATCATTGATACCTATAAATTCTTTCTGTATTAATTAAATAAAAATCACAGTAATTTATAAATAAGTTTGGTAATTATTTAATAATTAATTTTGATAGAGATCCTCTTGTGGTGACTAACATCTACCTTATTAACATAATTCTTATGTTTATATATAAATTTAAAATAATTTATTAATTTTAAAATTATGATCTAAAATATGAAATACATTATATTATTTTCTATTTTTAAATGATTTAAAACTAGTTTTAATATAATAACGTGTAAAAAATAGTTTTTTTATACAAATGCATGTTTAAAACTAAAAATGAATTTAATTTCATTCATTATCGAGTAATAGTCATTGAATGGATATTAAATTAAATTTCTGAAAATATAAAAAACATAATTCATTAGATTTTATATCTCTAATATTGTTGACATATCTGAACAATATAATTTCAACAAGAATTTTTTTTAAATAAAGAATTAATTTTTTCTATATTAATAATAAAATATTAATTCATTACTCTTTCTAAATTATATCATAATGATTACTAATTTATTTTAAGAATCACTACATTAAATGTGTTAATAATTATCTAAATATAATTCAAAAAAAGTAAAAATTTTAACAAAATGATTATTCTATATAAAAATTATTTGATTAAAATAAAATATATTTTTTAATATGATTTTAAATACTAGAGTGATATTTGAAAAAAAATATTATTTAGATTAAATTAATTTCCTATAACTAAAATGTATTTATTTTAAATATATGTATATAATTTATGTTTATTAAATATATATTGGTAGTTCTAAATCGTTATCACCTTTACTGGTACTATACCTAATTGATATATACCACTATATAATATATATATAAATGTAATGTTACCCACAATACCACATATAAATTAAATACATTAATTCTTCTATAATCAATCCTTTAATTAAAATTTAATTTTATGCATGCATTCTCAATTCCTGTTGTTATTTTATATCTTATGTTTTCTTCAACTTGTGTTGATTTCCAAGGATGAAGATGGTCGAGGGGACCTATTATATTCTATGATATTATTAGTTTCTATTTAATTCTTGATTATTATTTAATAACATTTCTAAAAATTACTCATCTTTGATATATAATAATATTTTTGATGGAATATATATTTTCATATACATTTATTTTAATGTTCTATAATGAATAAATAACGTATTGTTTGTCTGATTCATATCTTACATGGCAGATTATCTAATAAATTGTAATTATTTTAAAATAATTAATTTTTTATAACTTTATTAATATTGTTTAATGATTGAAAATTGGTCTCAAATCATGGAGTTTTAAACTGAAAAATTGTATTGTTCTAAACATTATTTTCCTATTTATTGTATTGTATATCCTTGTTTACTCCCACTATGATTCAACTATCATCATCAATATCATTTAAAAAGTGGTTTGTTTTAAAATGAAATCATCTCATATGTTTCCAATACATTCCCATTTTCTATAATCACATATTAGAACTAAAATATTTATTTGAATCCTTTTTTCCAAATATAAAACTATTTATGCTCTACCAAATTCTTCTATGTCACTTTTATATTTATCTCGATGATTATTGTTTGATCCATGTAATTAATGAATCATTTAATCCTCACAACATCTATCAAGCATTGGGGAGTCCTCACCACTAAAGAATGATATTTAATTTTTTAGGATATTCCTCCTCTAGGATAATAAATTTTTTACTATATTTGATGTTGAGTTTTAGAATTTTCAAAGCCTATACCGTTTCAAACTTACACCTATATCGAGTAATTAAATTCAATACATTTTTTTATAGTTATAAACCAGAAGTAATTAAATTTATAAATATTTATTATTCATATATGAAAAAATAAAATTTTTACTCTAAGGATTGAGGTTTTATCTTCTAACAGACTTCAATACAACCTAAATCGATTATCCATGATGATTTTCCTAACATTGGTATAATGGTATTTTGAAAAATATTCTCTTTCATAAAATAACATATTTTTGAGCAACTTAACATGTGAATTCCTTTAGGTATAAATCATTTTCATTCTGTACCAAGTACTTTAATGACTGCTTCTTCAAATGGATGAGCCTCTTGTTCCACTATTGGATCTATATTTTTTTGTGAAATATTCACTTTTCCTCTCATCTATTTATGAGATTATTTATTATATTTTTATACCTTCCTTACAGTAAAAATTATATATATCGTCTCTTCTCAGTTTTACTTATATTATCAAACACCAATTGATGACAAAATATATGTATCATACTAACACTAATACTGTCATGACTCTAAAATTCAATAAATAAGACTTCCCTAAACATTTGTTCATTCCCACTAAATTTTGTCTTTATTTAAAAAATAATATTTATTAATTCTTCATTTTTATAATTGATATCTCTATCTTTAGCATAATTTGACTAAATATATATATATAATATTTCCAATATTTGGGTTAGTACACACACTATCCAATATCAATGTTATATATTAGAATGTTTCCCATAATGCTGTTTTAGATATATAATCCTTCATGAGACAATTTTTCACTGACCATGTGAACTTGATTATTTATAATAAAGGAAAAAACTTTTCTTCGACACTATCTATGTCAATTTTTTCTCATCCTAAAAATATTCAACTTAATTTCAAGTTTTTATCTTGAGTAATGATGTATATATCATCTATATTTTATACACTTGAAAATATTTTTATGTGTTCCTTTATAAAATTGTTGATGAATAAAATACCTTATAGTCATACCCTTTAATACATTAACAATTGTTATAATAATATCATGTAAAATAAAATCACCTTCACTAACATTCATTTTATTAGTTTATAAATTATTTTTTTAATATATCACACATATTTGGAATACCAATAACACTATAGAATAAATATTGTTCTTGAAGTTTGTTCCTCTATGTTATTGCTACCCTAGAAAAATTAATTTTAGTATTTTGTGAATCATACAAGTTAATCTTCTAATGAGATACTGATGATTGAGGTTTGGAATTAACAATGTCTATTTTCTTAGTCTTTTCATGCTCCAAATTAGATTTTTATTTTTCATTGAATTTATATACATAAGGTCATGCGACAACCAACTCTAAATCTCCCCTAATAGAATTTTTAATTTCTTTTGATGAAATAATAGATAAATATTCTTAGGTCATACTAGCAGTTAGAACTATTTACCTATCATGAAACATCCATTACAACATAATAACATTAAATTTGAGTTTATTGATTTTATTGGCCATTTTTCCTTAAATTAGTTAGTCCTTCATTGATATTGTGATGTTCATTTTAATGAACCTATGATAAAACTCTTTCTTCATCTTAATAGAAATATTTTTTTATTCTTCACCTTCTATTATAACCTTTTGTCTCATTATTATATGATATTAGGGTTTCTGTTTCAAAAAAATGAATTACCTTTTGTATATATACCTATAAATGTATATATCATCAAGGGTTTTCAAAATCTTGGCATCATGATCAACACTAACATAGATTATAATACCTTCAAAACAATTTTATTACACATGAAACTTTTAAAAAATAACCGCATATTCATCTTCTCTAAGTCCCCTAGTGTCCATGAACTACTCCACTTAGGTTTTATTAGAGATATCTCCATTATTGGATAAAGTATTTTCCTCCAAAAAAAATTCCATTTCAGGTTACTTCTTTTATAATTCATCTTTAAATTATCTATTAATTTGTTAATCCTACTCATCATTATCTTCATATTTAATGTGACACATAGAAAAAAATTACACATTTCTTTATTAAATGTATGTAAGGGAAATATTGAATTTCATTTTTTATTTTTTCATATTATGATTAGAATTATAGAAGTTCATTACTATGTGGTTTTATTATTCATCTAAATCATCATACACTAAATTATAAAAAAATATATATTTTTGAATGGAATAAATGAATTCCTCATTATGTGTAGAATATTTGTCATTTTTATCACAAAATTGAAAAATTGGGTGTTATGGAAAATATAAAATGTGACAACCTATGAGTTTTTATCCTCATAAATGTATACCATTACATTGAATCATGAATTTTTTATTTTGAGGATCCATATTTAGATTCCATAGTCAATATTTTTCACTCATATGATTGTGATTAAATGGTCACTTTTATGAAATAACCAAACTAAATTCAAATGTTTATACTTTTCAATGTCCCAATAATCTAAATTTTCCCTCTCAAACTCACCTTGTATGTAGTAAAATGTAAAAAACAATACATATTATTTAATTGGACCACCTAGAATGCAATACTTCTTATTTTGAATGGTTAGATACCCAATCCTAGGTTAACCACTATACACAACTGTGGATACACTATAGACATTCTTTGTTATAATAGAGTATATTCTCATTGTATTATTAAATATAAATTCCCATTGGAAGAAATAAACCTCCTATACAATGTGTGATCCAAATGGATAAATATGTTCTCATAATCTAGTAATTTTATTGTCAATATGATATAGATCATTCCAAGAAATAGTTTTGATCTATTTGTTGACATCCATAAACCATTATTTATATAAAACTCAGTCGATATAACATATTATCCTTCTAAATATACTATCTCTAAATATATTTACATTGTTTAGTTATCATGAATAGTAAAAATACCACTATTGATAATGTCACTACTACCTTGGGTATTTCATGGCTTAGAAATCCTCTACCATCATCAATAAAACGAATTATTATTCTCTAAATTTATCAAAATTTTCTATCTAACTATTATAGAGATCATAATACAATACATTCATATTCTTTATTATCAATTTATATTCAGATCATCAAGAATATGTTTCCTATATATGGAATATATGAACACTTAATGTATAAATTGTCAAACCCTGAGATTTTATGAGACATACTATAATTAATTTCATTGATCTGTTTTATTTTAATCTATACAAAGATAAGCTTGTGCTAAATGAAACACTGTATTTTCTTTCTCTATATGCAACACCATATTAACTTTTATTATATGAAGCACAATTCTTTCCTCGTGTTACACACAATTTCATGTTCTTTTGATAGAATTGATTTCACACAACACTAAGTATAAAATTTCATTAATAATAAAATGAAGTATGTTTTTATTTTTTTATAGATAGAACTAGTGGAACATTGAACTATACGAAACACTAACTTGGATTGCGTTACATGAAAGAGCGACCTTCCTCAATAGGTTATGTGGTAAACAATACCGTGTTTCACTAAACAATGATATATTATTCTATGGGATATAAACTAGATGTTATGAATATTATTAACCATATTTTAAATTTTATAACATTTTAATTCATATTACATGTTTTTTATAGCATGGTATGATAACAAAATCAATTTTCGGATAAAATAAGTATTTTTCAAAAAATCAGTTTTACCGTCATACGATGGAACACCGATTCGAAATCTTGTTTTTGAAAATTTTATAAGTTATATTTGACAAGATAAAATTTTTTCATCGGAATCAGGACATAAATATTTAATTTGGATAAATTTTTTATATTTTTATGATAACTTTCATATTTCAATGAATAGTGAAAATACGATAAATTTTAACTGAAAACAACTTGTTTCACCGAAATAATTTATATGGTTAAAATATATTATTGAATGGTTTTAAATAATAAATAAAATATATTTTCATATTTTAAGACAATTTTATACATTTTCATAAATTTTACATTGATTTTATATGTAAAAACATTTCAATCTTTTGAAATGTTTTAAACAAAACCAAATTTTTTTGACAATGGGATTAATTTTAAATTAATTACTGAAACTTTTTTGTTTTTAATTTGTAAAAACAGATTCCATATTTGCGATAAAAATTTTCAAATTGTGTAAATATGAAATTTTTTTATTAGAAATTATGAATAGTAACTTCAATTATTATTTTATTTATCATGGTTAAAGTGTAAATTTACAAAATAATGGTAAAAAATAATATTATAATAATATTAATTTACACTAAAACATGTCTGAATTCTATTTTATTAGATATTGCTGACAATGAGCATCCTTGGGATGATTTAGAGACAATTTGGATTCACTTGGATGTGAAAGTGACAAGTTATAATAACTCATTTAAACTAAAGATAATTATAACCTAAACATAAATATTTTACTGAATTGATTTTAATATTGGGAATTATAATAGATATATATGTATATAAATATTCATTGTAAATGTAAAAGTATTTCCTATATTAGAGTATTTTATTTATAATTTTTAGACATTAGATTAATATTTTTTTATGACACAATTATTATGTAGTGATAACCTCATTAATGAATGATTCAAATAAATGAATTTATAAATATTAAAATAAGATTAATTTGGATATTTTGATGGAATAAAGGTATTTTCTAGATGGAATTGACATATTAGGGAAGATTTAATTAATTTTTTTGAAGTAATTTGGTGGTTATGAGTTTGTTAAAAAGACATCTATTAATAGTATCCAAAATTTACATAATTTATATCATAAAACATAATATAGGTTATTAAATGATATGAAATTATTAATAAACTAAGATTCATTAAAATGGATAATAAAAGTCCCGATATGTCATAAATAACATTTTTTGGTTCTTTTTACATTATGTGGTATTTGCATTGACCCACATTGGGTAAATGACGTGATATTACAGAAAGATTAAAAAAGGTAAAATAAGGGTAAAACCAAAAAGATAATGAAAAAAAAATTATAATCCTATAAAAAATTATTTTATGATAGATATTCCAACAAAAATCATCATATATTTGAATTAAATAAGTTTTGGACTCTTTTAAATCAATATAGAATTTATAATAAATTAATATTTTAGAACTTTCCGAAAGTGCCCCTGTTCTCTCTTATAAAAGGGAACCTACTCGGTCTCCTATTCACTCTATTTTGTGCTATCGAGCTTGGTAGTTATCTTCCTAGTTCTCTTATAAAAATCTCAAGTTACATTATATATGTTCTTGCCTTCTCCAAATACCATCTCTAGTACCACAAGTGGAAATTAAAATGAGGCATATCTTGGAAGAGGTCATCTCTTCTACCAATCTGTTCCAATTTATTTCTTCTTCTACTTACTCTTTGTTAGTTATTTGAATATAATATAACAAAATTAGTTTCCCTAATATACATATATTTTATTATATATATGAAACAAACCTATTTCCCAATCTATCCATCCGACAAAAAATTAAATCTCAGTGCATGCATGCGTACGAATTGTCGTCTCCACATCGTGGTGTAATCTATTTTTTTCACCACAACCATACATGGATCGGTATAATGGTGAAAATATTAACATATATGATTATTATAAAATTATACCAATAATTAGATATTATAAATCATCCACTTAAATACCATTCAACAAACATGGGAATGATATCGTCACTCGTGTGTATGTACGACTTACCGTCTCCACAACACGATAAGATTCATTCACCATGTTAACCATTCAAGAATGATTATAAAATATATATAATAAAAAATAATGATATATATGACAATGTAATGACACTGTATTAATGTATTCAGATATCTGTCATTTAATTACATCCATTAAATTTAATAAGGAAATGAAAAATCTGTTCATGTGTACGGACAACCTACCATATCCATGAATGGTGTGTACCATTCTATTTATCTATCTTATATATATATATATTTATTTATTTATATAGAGAATATATATTATATATAAATCATTTTTTATATTATGGAACTATGTAAATCATGTTCTATGTAATAATATCATGAAAAACAAGTCCAAACTTGTACGATAAATGAAATGATTATTACACAAAACATTGCCTTAACATGAAATTGACAAATGAACAGGTAATATAATGTCATATGTGAATAATATATGACATAATAAATATTATTATGGTTCTTTTACAAGTTAATAATATGTTTAAACCTACTATTCCGGAGTTTCAGACACATACGAAATAAATTAGGCCTAAGGTAAGGGATAATTTTTCAATCTCATTATTTTATCTGAAATTGTTTATACATACATACTTTCAGGGGATATATTTATCATCCATGTCAATGTTTTATAAAATTGATTTCATAAAATTTTTAATAAACATATATGTATGTTTAAATTCATTTTTTCCCATCTTTTGATTTTATTACATTGTATAGAAGGAATCATTCTTCTGTTTACTATACGAGGTACTTTTTGACTTTTCCGATAAAAGTACAAGGAGAATGATTTTTTTCTTTAATGGCATGAACTGTTTTTACATCGTCATAATTATTTAATTCCAAGAATATTCCTCTTCGCATTTTCAATTTTATTTTCATATAAATTCATTTCTAATAAAATTTGGTGGCACTTTTTTAAAATAAAACATATTTGATGAAGAAAATATATTTTCTTCAAGAACTAAGTTCAAGTGGTTTATCAAAATTATTTTCCATTTAAGATGCTTATATTTAAATTGGATTATGTTTCTATCCCTATTATTACTTTTATTTAACTATGTTAATGATGGAAGAATTTTTTATATGGATTATGTTATGATGGCATGATGTTTTAAAATCCCATTTTATTACACGGGTTATGATATGATAATGATTTATTTATATGTGGCACATGTTAGAATGATTTCATAATGAGATGGGTGGAACCTATATATCCCTATAATGAATTTGGTGATCATTTATATCTCATGATATTGACATAAGTAGAACAGTTGGTTAATATGATAGAGTAATACATGGATGGAATGATAAGTAAACCCGGTTTTGTAATGGACATTGTCAACTATGATGGTCTTGGAAACAATTCATTGGAAACTTTGGAAATCATATTATGTGCTTATTATCTTTCCAAAATTCAATGTTTTACCCATGCTATTCTATCAAGGTTGATTTTCTTTTCTGATCTATGCCTTACATACTATCAAGTTTTTTGTCATTACCCTAGATTTTGATATTTAAACTTTATGTTTGTGTTTTTGAATTCAAATTTTTGTGGTTTGATTTTCTCCATGTCTTCCATTACTCATCATTTGAGCTCTCCATTTTTATTTTTTCTTTTTTGTAGGATTTAAAGAATGGTTTTAGGTAGGGAAAATAAATAGCGAGTATCTTTTGGAATAATGTTGAACATATATCAACATGATTAGAATATTATGGTACATGTTTCAAAAGAGAATAATATAATACAATATTTATTATTTTTATCGTGTCATGTATTATGTATTCTGAAAAAGAAATGTATTGTTCATTTACGTCAAGATTGGTTCTCTATACTTGGTATGAGGGCGATGGTCTGGTCAAACATTGGAAACTAGAATGTGAAAGCATTATTGAGTTCCCTAGTTATATTTATAAGGTATGTATAGGGATGTAGAAATGGTTGTGTATAACTATAGGATAATGTGTGAGAATTATGGTAAATATCATGAATATCCTAGGATTAAACCCAAGATGTTATAGATTTATTATACTACCCTATGAAATGATGTTTTCCAAGTATGAATTTTTCCTCTCACAATATTATTTTTGGGTTTTAGAAAATTGCTAGAAAAAGGAGGATTAATGTTGAAAGATTACATGATAGACAATGGAATGATATTCTTCATGAGAAACCATATGTAATGGTAGTTATAAGGAGTAACATCATTATTGTGACTAATCAGAAATATCATAATATGATCAATAATCTAAACATTGGTGAGTATCCTAAAGAAAAAAAATAGATAATGATTGAGTTTCATGGAGAACATAGATGATCTGAAGTTCAATTTTCTTTATTTATGTCATCTGGGAAGAGACATAAAATGAAATGTTTAAAATCAGCAGGTAGATTCATTGGATGTGGAAAAGAAGGAAACAAAGAATGTAATTACAAATTAAAATGTTATATTAACACTATGGACAAGTATAATGGAATTACTAAGACATCAACAATGGTTAAATTCTTTAAATGATGAATATATGGGAATTCGAAAATCAATTCCCTAAGGAAAAAATATTATGGAGAGAATCAGCATGGTCATATGGGTAGTATTTATGTTTTTGATGATGAATATAATACAAATGATATATGTGATGAAAGAAGTGTTAATGAATAAAATGATGAAGCTCAGTTAATGGTTGAGGAATGTAGTGGGGTGATTTCTTATTTATCAATAGTAATTTGGTATAAGTAATTTAATACAACTATGGAATAAAGAAACTTCTAATGATTTTTACACTATTTGTTTTCTTAGTGTATATTAATGTTAATGTTGAATGGTATTAGTAACCATAAATGGTTATTCAGATATTTTTGGAAAGCACCGGATATTATAATAATGAAATGATAAGGAGATAAAAAGATGTCTAATAGAATTAATGGTCTCATGACTGGTATAAAGACAATGTGATATCACGATTTGAGTATATAGATTTTTTTGGGATTTTGGTATGTGGAAATTGCTTACTTTTTACAGCATTCTTGTTTTCACTATAGTGCTATAGAAATTCATGTTTCAATAGAATACATTATTAAGGTATTCACATGTTTGGAATGTGAAAAACATGTTCTATAATATGATATTTGGTGGATAAATGATGGTATTCACATGCTTATTATATGACATTCTTGGTAATTGTTTTCTTTGTACTATGAATTTGGACAGAAGTATTTTGGATAAACCTAAAGGTTGTAATGGATTATTTTTCATGTCAAATAGTATTTTTTAAGGTTAAAACACTTTTTATATATTATATGGAATTTTATAATAGTATAGTTTTAGAAAAAGGACAACCCACAAGACAGGCGACAACCCATTGCATCAAACAATGCTACGAGAATCGAACCAACAACCAAAGTACGAAATGACTTTATAACCTACCACTGGCCTACAAGTAGTAAATATTTAGTAAAAATTAGTTTTTTATTAATTAGTATAATAGATGAAGTATAAATCTATATTGGAACCATATAAGATTAATCTCACCATTGATGGACTTATATATATTTAATAACTTATGCAAACCTTTTTGTGATTGAGACATAAGGAATGACCCATCATTCTATCACATGATTTGTTAACACTTAAAAATTGACAAATTTGATTCATTTCATTAAAAAAGAGATGATGTATAAATTGTTCAACGTACGAACAATGGTGAAATTTTACCAAATTCAAGTAAGTATTTATTCTAATGAAAAATTATACTACTTTTTGGATTGTATATTTAAAACCAAAAATGTTATCCAAGTACCTTATTATCCGATGAAGCATATGTTCTATTAAATCATCACAGATTTATGGATTCCTGGTAGATAACTTTATCGAAACCTTATTGTATATCACTATCCATCAGAACAAGATGGATATATTTCTCTTCCATATCCATATTTTCACATCCCACCTATGTTATTCAATGTGAGAACACAATGATAAGTTAAATTTGGTAACCATTTTGTTTATGACATTCCTTTTTTTAAATGATGTTCTAATAATCATTTTTTAAGATGTGGGTTTCAATGAAAGAATCTTTCATTTAGAAAACCATTTATAACCCTGAAAAATTTCGAGGGTGAAATTAATTTTAATGGGTGTAGAATGTAACACCCCTAGATTTTATGAGATAGACTATTTATAATATCATTGAAGTATTGTGTTATAGGCTACATAATGATTATATTCCTCTATACACAACACAACATTATATTACAGTATACACAACACTATTCTTGCCTCATGTTACACAGAATTTTAAATTACTTTTGATATAATTGATTTCACGCAATGCTGAGAATAGATTTTTTCAATGTATAATTAATCTATGTTTTGATTATGTTATACAAAACACAAAAGAAATCTTTCACTACATTCTACACTAATTTTGCTTACATTACATGTAAGATAGTCCTTCCTCAATAGCCTAAATGGTACGTAATACCGAGTTTCACTAAACATTGAGTTATTATTTAATTGGATATAAAATAGACATTATGAATGGTATTAAACATATTTTTAATTTTATAACATTTTCATTAAAATTATACTTTTGTGAGAACATTGTATTAGAACAAAATCAATTTTTATGATAAAATAAGTATTTTTTAAAGAATGCAGTTTTATTGCCTTTTGATGGAACACTCATTTTGAAAATATTTTTGATGCTTTTATAATTTTTAGTTCACAAGATAAACTTCTTCTGTGGAATCAGGACATAAAAATTTACTTTGGAATTTTTTTTATATTTTTCTAATAACTTGAATATTTAGATGAATAGTAAAAATACGATAAATTTTAATAGAAAAAAACTTTTTTCATAGAAATACGTTATATGGTTAAAATATCTTATTTAATAGTATTAAAGATTAAATATAATATATTTTCATAATTTAATACATTTTATTTCATTGTCATTAATTTTACATTGAATTCATATGTAAAAACATTTCAATCTTTTGCAATGTTGTAAACAAAAACCTGTTTTTTTTACAATGGGATTAATTTTAAATTTAATAATTCAATGTATATGTTTTGAATTTGGAAAACTAGATTCCATATCTGGAATCAGAATGTTCAAATTGTGTAATTAGGTACTTTTTATTTTTGGACATCATGCAAAGTAACTTTGCTAATTATTTAATTTATAATGGTTAAAGGGTAAATCTAGTATATAAAAGTAAAAAATTATATTATAAATATATTAAATTACCCTTAGACATGTCCTAATTCCATTAGATGAGATATATTCGACCATGGGATTCCTTGGGTAGATTTTGGGACCCCATGGATTCACAAGGATGTGAAAATGGAAATTTATAAGAATTAATTTAAAGTAATGATAATTATCACCGTAACATATATATTTCACTAAATAGATTTTAATAGGGGGTTAATACATAGATATATATGTCTATAAAAAAAATTGTAATGGTAAAAATATTTCTCATATCATGGTATTTTATATTTAACTTTTCGATATTATATAAATAAATTTATTTATGACCCAATTATGATGTACTGATTATCTCATTAATAGATGATTCAAACATATGAATTTATAAATATTAAAATAAGTTTAATTTGTTTATTTAGATGCCATCATCATATTTTCTGGATTAAATTTAATTATTATAGATGTTTTACTTCATTTTTTTAAAATTTATAGTACTGTTATGAATATTTTACAAAGTCATGTTTGAATAATATCCAAAATTCACATAATTCATAACTTAAAACAAAAAATATTTTATTAAATGACATTAAATTCCTAAAAATATAAGATTCATCCAAATGGTGAATATAATTCTAAATATTTCATAAATAACTTTTTCATGTTTTTTGATAATATATGGTAATTACATTAACCCACAATGTGTAAATAACATGGTTTTACGTAATGATTAAAAAGAGTAAAATAAGGGTAAAACCAAAATGAAAAGGTTAAATAATATTCTAAACTTCCTAGAACAATATTGGATGATGGTTATTCAATCCAACATTATCATATCTTATAATTAAATAAGTTTTTAACCCTTTTGAAGAAAATATAATTTATAATAAATAAATATTTTGCAGCATTCCTGAAGTTCCCATCTCCTCTCTTATAAAAGGGAACCTCCTCCATATCCTATTAACTCTATATTCAACCTTCAAGATCAGTCAAACCATGAACATTTCTATTCTCAACTTCCCAAGTTACATTATAGATGTGTTGGACTTCTCAAAATACAAACTCTAGTAACCTAAGAGAAAATATAAATGTGGCACGTCGAGGAAGTGGTCATATCTTCTACCAATTATATAAAATTTATTTATTCTTCAACTACTACATCTTTATTTGTTTCATTATAATGTAATAACATAATTATCACTAATATTCTGATATGTTATTATATATATGAAACAACCCTATTTCATCTTCCATCTATTCAACAAAAAATGAAATCACCGTGCGTGAATACATACAGATTATAGTCTACACGTCATGGTTTAGTCTATTTTTTTCCCCAACACCTTCATTTTATGGGTATAATGGTTGAAATAATATTTTAATATTTTTATTATCACATAATACTAACTCTTTGATAATATAAACCATTCAATTCAATATCGTTCCACAAATATGGGAATGATAACATCTGTAGTGCATACGTGCGGCTTACTATCTCCACGACGTGATGAAATTCATTCACCATGTTAACAATTAAATAATGATTATAAAGTTTATATAATAAATAATAATAAAATATATGAAATAAAAATTCTAATATACATATAATTTACTTAATTAAAATCAATTGAATAAGGAAAGGAAAACAGTATTAATGCGTACGTACAACCTATAATCTCCATGAACGGTGTATTCCATTTCATTTTTCTATCAATTATATATATATATATATTTACTTAATATCTATGATATATAAGTCATGTTTTAAATTATGGATGTAAGTAAATCATGCACTATGTAATAATATCAAGAACAACAAGTCCTAACCCGTATGTTAAATGAAATTCTTATTACTCAAAACGTTGTTTCAACATGGAATTGACATATAAATAGGAAATATAAAGTCATAATTAAATAATATTTGATATCATAAATATTATTACGATTCTGTTACTAGTTAATATCATATTTAAAATCATTATACAAGATTTTTGGACATGAATGGATGAAATTGGAACTAAGGTACATGATAATATTGTAACCTTATTTTTTATCTGTGATCGTTTATATTTAAGTATTTTCATAGAATATATTTATCATTATTGTCCATGTTGTGTAAAATTGTTTTCATAGAATTTTTAATATTATTATAAGTATATTTAAATTAATTTTTATCCATTTATTATTTTTCTACATGTTACCGAAGGAATATGTCTTTTGTTTAACAAACGATGTACTTTTTTACTTTTCCAGTAAAAGTACATGGAGAACGGGTTTTTAAATTATACAGCATGAACATATTCTTACATCTCAATAACTCTTTACTTCCATGAAGTTGACTATATACTTTTTCAATTTTATATTCTACTAAATTCTATAATTTTATATATTTCATGGAATTTTGAGATAAAAATCAGTTCTTAATAATAGAGGATATTTTCCACAAGAATTGAATTCAAGTGGTTTATCAAAATTATTTTCCGTATAAGAAGATTCTATTTAAATAGGTTTATTTTCTCTCCCTATTATTACTATTATTTTATTTTTTAATGATGGAATGTTATTTTATATGTATTATATTTTTATTGAATGATTTTTATGAATCTTATTTTATTACATGGGTTATTCTGTTATGAGTTATTTATGTTTTCGAGGCAGATTTACTAATGATTTCATTATGAGAAGGGTGATACCTATATCTCCATCTAATGAATTGTGTAAATATTTATATCACCTAATATAGACACGACTGGAATGGAAGGTCAATCTAGATCTATAATACATATCTGGAATGACATGTAAAACATGTTTAGTAATGGACTTTGTACACTATGATGGTCTTGGAAAAAATTCCTTGGCTACTATGGAAATAGTATTATGTTCCTAATGGTTTTCAATAATTCCATATTTTATTCGCTGTTATTCTATCATGGTTTTTATTCTACTATGATCCATGCCTTATACGCTATCAAGATTTATGTCATTACTCAATATTTTAATGTATAAACTTTATGTTCATGTTTTTATTTTCAAGTGTTTTTTGTTTGTTTTTTGTTCTCCATATTTACCCTTTCTGAGCATTTGAGCTCACCGTTTTTGTGTTTACTTTTCCCCCATATATAAATAATGTTTTAGGTAGAAGCAAAGTGGAAGATATTTATGAGATATTTTCAGGATCTTTCACTTTGATGAGAAGATTATTTTATATGTTTTTAAAGTCATAAATCTAATAAGATCTGTTGTATTTTGTTTGTTTTATGTATTAAGTACATGGAAAAAGAAATCTAATATTCATGGTTTTCAAGCATGGGTCTCTACCCTAATAAACCTGTAATATTATCATTCAAATATATAATGGATTATTTATTTATTTATTATTCTTCATATTATGTTCAATTAATCCCATTTAACTTCCATGAAGCCTTGAGATTATTTTATACATTTAAATACCATGTAGTTCAACATATTCAACTCCCTACTATTATTTACATGTTCATGGAATATAAATTCTAGACATGTGAAATTCACCTCAATAAATTAATATCCTACTTGTATGCTCTTCCATAATTCATATATTTGATCATGATTAATAAAAATAATTTTGACAATTATTTATTTTTTATAATTCTGTATTACCATTATCATATGAAAATTCCCTTTTCAATTTAAATTTGAATCAGAATAAGTCATTTCATAACTTGAATCATTTTTTCTACAGTCTTTTAAATGTTTATAGACCTCAGAAAGACATGTAATCAACCAAACTATGGAATTTGTTAACCACGCGAGTATGATAATCAAATTTATGGTGACTTTTCCTTACTAAAAGATGTTTTTTTCATGATAAAAAACTATAATTTATGTCTATATCATCCTTATTATTACCCACAAAAACCTTTTGAGATTCTTAAATGAATCATCCAACCAGTCTATTTCAACCCTATACTTTTAGTTATCTCATCATTTTTAGGGAATTGTATCAAACATATAGTTCTTTTTTAATCATTATGAGAAAATTATTTATCCCTTTTCATTATTAATTTATTAAATATCTCGTATCATATCCCTTCAATCACTCATAAACACCTTAAATGGTCTTTAGAAATCACTAATAAAAATTCAAATCATATGGTTATTATATTTATTAAATTTCATTTTCTTAATGAATAATAGAATCCAGTGATATCTTCCTTACAAGGTAGAAACATTAAATAACATCTTATTTAGTATACAACCCATGCATCCCCAATTCTTTTCTGAACCATGAAGTGTAGTATATCAATAATAACATTCAAATTATTTTATTGTATTGAATATATCATAGATATATTCCTATTATAAAATATAAATCCATATGTTAATAAATATTGAATCCCCATATTCAACTCACTATTTCCATTTCTATACATTTCCATAACATTTAATAATCTAGGAATCTAACCATGCTAAATTTAAATAAAATTCCATCAAGAGTGAACATTTATCTCTCCGAATGAATTTGTTTTCAACATCACCACACATTTGTTTTAAGAAGGTGTTGAATCAGTCAGAGGCACAAGAAATTTTTTTTGAACTGTGAGAAAAGGGTTACAAGAGTATGAAATATAGAAATTTATTACAATATTTTTCATAAAGAGGGATAATATCACCAGGAATGTCATCCCTCCATGTTATGTCCTGGTTAACTAACTTTCTATATAGATCATCTCCAGCCATGTTCGCTTCATGAGAATCATTTGTAGCATTGTCATTGAATTCAGTAAGCAAAGAAAGTCAATTCATCCAATGGTTAGTATGAGGTCAATCAAGATGGACCACACCATTCCAAATACCCGGAAAATAGGTTTTTAATAACATTCAATCCATTTATTTTTCCAAACTTTTTTTTCCATAATCAACCGCATGGATCACCCCCATCATTTCCACCTCGAGAGGTGTGGTCGTTCCACAGCCACCAAAGAAGCATCCATGACATTGTCTATGATAATCTCTTAAAATAAAACTACATTGCCCAGGACTCAGGATTCCTTTATAAGCACCATCGAAATTCACATTGATCCATCATGGAATCAGGGGTTGCCAAAATAACTCAAAAGTGCATCTAGGGTGCCGATATATACCCTCAATCTGATGATGACACATCATCTCAAAGCCATCAACAATGTTATCACAATCTTCTTTATGAATTTAGGAAACCTCATGAATAGCAATGACAATCTATGTTCAAATAGTATTAAGCCTGAATGAGAAATTATTATAAATAATATAATTTATATAACAAAATATCTCAAAGTGGAGCTCAAGAACTACCATCAAGAAACGATTCTTGTTTTTATGGGAAGATTCAAATTCTGCACCATGCAACAGTTTTGAGCTTATTGAATCATTGAGTAAGCATCAGCAATTAAACAAATCAAAAATATA
This sequence comes from Viscum album, assembly GCA_963277665.1. Lineage (NCBI taxonomy): Eukaryota > Viridiplantae > Streptophyta > Magnoliopsida > Santalales > Viscaceae > Viscum > Viscum album. The sequence goes on along the minus strand of OY728125.1, from coordinate 1,462,355,046 downwards.
ATTCCAGAGTGTTGAAGAAGTAGCGTAAGATAGAAACAGATGATTTTCATCTTTTCTATGTCGGTTAAAAATTCAACACTAAGTGAAAATTTGAATCCAAAATGTTTGAAGACAAACTTATGTAGATACTCTATTGTGAGAAACACATCAAACCAGAGTAAGTATTGAGGGTTTAATACAAGGCTTGATGAAGATGTTTAACCATGAAAAGTTAGAATCAAGGTATTATATAATTGTATTTGTAAAAACATTGGGAATCAAAGAAATAATTATGAGCAGGCTCCAAAATAAGAAAATATTCAGAGTTATAGAAGAGATAATTTTCAATAAAATGATTGATGTTATCCGAAATGTTGGTGTTATTAGGGTGAAGAACGTCCCTTATAGTGGAATTGGTGTTAACAGGTAGAGAATATGAAGGCACCAAGATTATTAAAGGGGCACTGGACTATTTACCAAGAAAAAAATCATGGAATAATCTGTACTAACCATCCATCTAGAATTTATCATGACATTTATGAAGGATTAAGTAATTGAATTCCAGATGAATGTAGTGATATAGTTAAAATTTAAATTATTTAGTTTGGTCCGAAATATGTTTTCTAGAAAATCAATAGAAATAGAGTTGTTGGGAAGAAACATCCATGGGAGACTATCATTAAGAGATTCATTTAAAATTTTAATATTTTTAATGCCAAGACCAAATTTGTCTAAATGTGTTCAACATATAGTCTAAGTAATGGTCACAAGATTTCATTCAAGAATTAATCCAGTCCAGAAATAATTATATATTTAAACATTTATTTTCTTATGAAGACCAGTAAGACATTTGAAAACCATCTGTGAGAAGAACATTTTTTAAATTATTGTGGATTTCACAAGATAGATCATGCCATCCATAGAGAGGTATTTAACCCTCTATTATGATAGTTGATTGATAATTTGGTCAATAATGTTGAATGATTAATTGTATTTAGGTATACTGCAAAATATGGGGACTCCTAGATAGGTAAATGGAAAGGACCCTTCTTTGATACCTAAATTGTTTATGATAGTACCTTTATGATAAGAAGTGATATTTTTCCAAGTTAAAAAAGAGGATTTGATGAAGCTTATATATTGACTATAGATTTCCTCATAGTGAGTGATATTATTTTTATTATTTTGAATATTCCTTTTATTTCCATTTAACTACAAAATGATATCATTAGCATATAAAATATTTTTGGGTACATTTATGTTCTGAGATGCCTCAATATGTATAATCCTGTTTTGGACAATAAGGGGAGTGATAAATCAATATATAAAATCCTATGAAATGAAAAAAAATTATAGCATAAAGGTGGTATCCTTATCTAACACCCTTGGTGCAGTTGAAAAACCACATAAGGGTGCCATTGAAAAGGATGAAGATATAGGACGTATTGATTAAAGAGTTTATCAAATTGAAGAATGAATCAATGTTACCAAATCTCTAAAGAACTATGAAAATGAAACTCCTATCCATGGTGTCAGAGGCTTTCTTAATTTAATGTTTAATTGCTATAGTACCTACAGTTGTGGTTTTGTTTAAGATATTTGTGCATTCTGAAGCAAGGAAAATGAACTCTTGAAAATCCCTACCCTTGATAAAACCAAATTGAATCCAAGAAGCAATTTTATTGCATATGAATGTAACTCTATTAAAAATAATTTTTAATAAAATATTAAAAAGGGTGTTAATGAGAACAATATGATGGAATAGATTTATCTGAGATGAATTATGAACATTAGAAATTAAGGTGAGAAATTGAGAATTTTGTCTATTAGGGAGGATACCATTGGAAGAGAAATATTTGACAAGTTTGAATAATTATAATTGGATAACCTCCCAGTAGTGTTGGATGAAACCATTGTTTAAACTATCAAAACCTAGGACACTATCAGGATTTAGGATGACGATAGTTTCATTGATTTCATGATCAATAGGGTCGCTTAAAAGATAATACATGTCCAACTCATTCACCATAGTTCAAATCAAATCAAGAAGAAGATCCATGTTGACATCTACGTGATTGAACATGTTATGGAAGTAAGAGATATCATCATTTGAAAAATCATCCTCATAGTCAGTTAGGGTTTCATCATCCCTATGAAAGAAAAATTGTCTAATAACTTTCCTAATTATTTGGAGAGAGTTGTAGAACCTAGAATTTACATCACCATATGCAAACCATTTAGTTTTGAATATTTGTTTACGCATGTTTTCCTTGAGGACAAAAAGAGTGTTTAGCTTTATAGAGCTATATATTTAATGTAGTGGATCCAATGAAAAGTTACAGCATGTATTAGATATTTGAATTTACAAATGTTCATTTTCGATAGAAGAGATCAACTTGTCAAATTTCCTGGACATGGAACTACACCATCCTTTAATAAATTGGTTAATGTGTTATATTTTAGTGATAAAAGAAAATAAATCATTGTGATTCTTCATTATTTCCCAAAGATTTTTAATGATGTGGTTACATTCATGTTCAACAGAACATGCATTAATAAATCTGAAATGAAGAACAAGTTTAAACTTTTTTGTGGAATGACTGACAAGAATGGGATGATGGCCAGAGTTATTATTTGCTATGGTGATACTAGAAATGGTATCACATTTATCATGAAGAGAGATTTTCATGATTTCTGTATCTAGTTCTCTATTAATTACCATATTTTAGTGTCTTCTACACAATGTGGACATAGCACCAGTGAGGTTTATTTCGAAAAGATTACTGTCTTCAATATTAGCTCTAAATTATCTAGAGGATATGGAAGAGTGTGATGGTACAGTTTTTTCACTTGAGGCGAGAATCACATTAAATTCCACGATCATGAACCATGGGTCATGATTCTTTTTAGATAATGAATAATGGAGATTCCAAAGAGATCTTCAATCCTGATATCCATTTTTAGAAAAAATCATGGTACTGTAAATATTCATCCCCTCAAGGGAAAATTCACAAGAAACAATTTTTTTGTAATATTAAAGGAATTACCATTCAGAAAATATTCCTGGTAAAAGACAAAAATATATTCCACTACAAGACCAACTTTTCAAGAACATAAAAATTAACAAACATAATAAGAAAATAAGTTAAATTTCAACCAAAAGTGTATTTTTGGTTTACAAAGATCAAAAATATTTTGTTTTTGAGTTAGTAAATTTTTTTTAATAATAGTAAAAGTGTCAGGGTTTGTAATGCCCTAAATTTCAAAAATAATGAACTCATTTAAAACCCAATTTGGGGTTTGAACCCCCATTTTTTCACCACTCGATCCCTTCCTCCTTGATGATCTTCTGACATATTGAGTGGAGATAGAACTAGGCATCTTACCCTATTTACTCATTAAAGAAATAGAAGACTTATTAGTAGCTCCTATCTAGGCATTAATCTGGTTTGCTTTTGGTGTTTTATCATTCAATGAGATTGTTGTTGGGCTACCCATTGAATGTATTATGGGAATAATAACATGAGTGACCATGATTTCCATAGGAGAAGGAAGTGTGTACTCAAACCCTACTATATCAGTAGTTGAGACCATATTAGAGTGTTTAACCATGTATGAGTTTTCAACCAAAGACACAAAAAGGGTGACAATGTTCATTAGTGGCGTTGGCTATATGGTCACCCACATTGTGGTCGCTCAAGATGTAACCTTCAAGGATTCTAAAGAAATATCAGCAGGTTCCTCGGTGCACTGCCCAACTATATCCCTATAACCCGATCCTTATTTTCACCCTCCATTGATGAAAATTCAGTTTCAGTGGGAACACAGTTAACAGGTTAGTGGCCAACACCATTATTAGCATCAAAAAGAGATTTTTGTTTCTCAGAGTGAGGATATTTATTATTTTCCATGGATATAAGATTTCTCCTCCCACTTTATGGGACCTCAATCCCTACTAGAATGTTTGTAGGTCCTACAGAGTTCTAATTACAGGATTTTGTACCAAAAACACTCTGATTGGATGGATCCGTAGGGTCTGAAATATGGTTAACCACATCAATAGAGTTGAGATTACAAGAGTGTTCTAAAACAGTGGAATCTTGGGTATTTTTACAAATATACCATACATGTATTTCAATTTCCTATTGAATGATTTGATCCAAAGTTTCATCCTCCTCTTCATCCACTAGTTGATCCCAATTTTTACACAAACTCTCTCCCAAGATAGGTGCCTTCTTCACACATTCTTCATTTTTCTTCCTATGTGGTTCTGGTTATTCCATGGAAAACCCATTTTCTATCTTACCCATTCAAATTTCTTTAAAACCATCCTCCATTGGTTGGAAAAAATGGACTTTAATGACCCTACAAATCATTAAAGAATGAAATAAAAGTTGAAATAGGTTGTAGAATGTGGATTTCTTTCAAATTCTATGAGAACATTTGTTATGTAGTCTTTATCATTTTAAAAATAACCACTGAAATCATAGATTCTAGATCAACCTCTACCATTACTCGAGAATATAAAACATTCATAGGATTTATGGTACATTGGTCAATCTTGATAGGAGTAACAATACAGGACACATGGTCATTCAGGATCATGGGAAGCGAAAAGAACCAGCTATGTCTATTCTATCTAACCCATATATGGGATGTATTTTTCCTAAAGGTATGTGGATTAAGGGAATAGTTCCATTCATAGATTCTACAGTCATCGGGTTTTAGTTGTAGGTTCTCGATTTTCCAAACTCGGTCAATCTCATCATGAGATTTTAATAGCATATAGAAATAACAACTTCTGATTGGAAGAAGTTTCCAATTGGGGAAGCCACATCGATGAGAAATAATATTAATTATCTCAATAGTGGACCAATATTTGTCTCCATTAATATATGAAATTCAACCTAAAATAAAAAAACATACACATCTTCATATGCTTTTGCAATGCCTCATGATCAGACTCCACTTCAAATCGACCATCTTCAAATCTCTATAATAGTGGTGCTTTCATGGAGGTAGACTTGTAAAGACCCGTACGTTTTGAACCCATTTTATTTTTTATTTTTCAACTTTAAATATTAGTCATTACAACATGAGAGAGGGATGATAAACCAATATTTTCTTTTTGAAGTTATTTTAGTCAGATAACTCTAATTGTAAAATTGGTATACCATTGTGGAACAAATGAATGACTAACCATGGTTTTCAATTATAATTGTAAATAACCATGAACGTGACTCCATTATAACAAAATCCTTCATTGAGAAATTTTTGAGGTATTTTTCTGGAAGAACATTAGACCATAACACATTACCAAAAGGCATAATTTAATTTTCAAGTTAATAACATAAATCTCTACATTTTTGATTTCATATTGTATCAATACTCCTACTTTAATAATATTAATAAAACAACCAAATATATGGTTTGCATGATTAAATAACATAACTAATTCCTCAGTTATGTAAGGAAATATTGAATTTTAAAATTACATATATATAAATGATTCCTATCATATTCCCCCATCAAGGGATGTGCACAAATCTTAGTCTTCATGTATATTATTGAACTCAATGAAGAAAATTCCATTATTTCTCATGTTAAAAATATTATGTTTTATTTATTAATTACATTATTATTATTGTGAAATAAATAAAGATTATATAATAAGGAGGTACATCTTTGTTTAATAGACGTAATAATAAGGATGCGAGTTTTCTCCAAACCTACTCCTCTTATATCTTCCTAAATCATCATGTGATTGTTTCTTCAAAATTACTCTCCATGTTATTATCCTGAATGGTTTGCTTACAGATTTTCATACCTTGAATGAATTATTTTATTGATCTCCCTTCTCTACCTAAGTAAATATATAAATTTAACTTCTTGATCTCCAAAGATGCTTCCTTAGAAATAAGTTTTCATATGGTAATATTTTTATAAAATATTTTCTGGAATTAAATTTTTTCCATAACGTTCACAAATTTTCCTTTACTCACTTATATAACCACTACTTGAAAACAAAAAATATTCTTATATCTATTCTTTTGGAACCACATTTTTACATATAGAACCATCAATAATTTTTTCATTTCTTATTTGTTTTTATAATTCCAACTGATTCAGATTCACAATTAGAAATTATTTCTTAAGAATAATAGTGGTATTTTATTTTACATATTATTTTTTATCATTATCAATATTTCAGGATATTTTTTTTCTTATATATTTTATTCCCTTTTATAAAATTAGGATCTTACCTATGTTGAAAATTCATGACCCCTTGAAATCTATGAAATTATTTTTTGCATCTACATCCTAGATCTCCAAAAATAATTAAATCTAAATTCCATTGATGGATTTGGTGTATACCATGTCACTACAAGAATTTTTTGAGAATATGTTCTCATCCACTCCCCATAACTACCCCTTGAATCAAAAAACATTCTATTAAATGATTTATTTTAATAGAAACTGTAGTATTTGTGCCCATATCTTATACAACACATGAAAATAATCTAAAATATTATTTACCATATGTATTCTAAATATACATAAAAATAATAATGGGATATTATTCTTCAATACAATCCAACATTTTCCAACAGTGAAATGATCTCAGGAAATATAAAAATACCCTTTTAATCTTTATGTGGGTCTCTTAATTTTATTTTTTCCAAAATGGTTCACCATTAAATTTCAATTTTATAATATTTGAAATAACAAATTTATTTTTAGATAATATACATATATATTTTACATTCCTATTAGAACCTTTCATCCCCCAAATTTTTTAAGGTTCCATTTAAATAAATATAGATTTTCATATCTATTTTCATTTTTTCCTTAACAAATTTTTCACAATATGACATATAGATTTTGTTTCATCTAATTCACTCTATTTTTTAAAAAAAATTTATCAACAACATAACTCACAATTATCTCATTGTCAATTTACATTATGGTATTTATTCATAACATCATCTTTTGTAGAATCTTTTTTATAAGAGCATAATTTTTAGCCATATTTTTTACATTATCCATAGTATTCTTATTTTTCATGAGTTTTGTTATATGCTAAACTCATGATTCCAACTCTCTTCATCACTCCCACTCATGTATTATCTTTTTCCCGTCATCACTACTTCATGAGTTAAATTTATTATAAACATTAGAAATAAAATTTAATTCATAATATGATGATCTAATCGATTTATCTTACACTGTAACTAATATTTGTTATAAAAATGAAACAAAACTATTAAAATCATCATAAAATTCCCCATATTCTGAATCATAATTTTTTATAACATCTAAAATTTTGAATATTACATTTCTCATGGATCCAAAACCCATATCATTTTTTCTATTCTTTTTTATAACTACTTCATTTTCATTAGATATAAAATTTTAATATTTTTTATATTATACCATGAAAAATATTCTACATCTAACATTTCTAATTTATTATTGTCAATTATATCTATGAATTAGTGAATAGTTTCATGTATAATGTGGAATCCTTATAATTATCACCAAAGCATTAACACATTCTAAAAATCTCACCAACCCATGTAATGTAATACTACATTTTTTCATCATAAACTACCTTAATATTTTGAAATATCCCCCTTCAGTCATGAATTTTGGATTCCTTAATATATATATTTCCCTCATAAATTTTCTTCAATTTATACCAGATCTATTTTATAGTATGAAGACCCATAAAATGTAAGTATTCATTTTCTAATATTATTATAAATATAAAATTTTGTTAATTTTCATCAGCCTCTAAGTTTTTCTTATAAATGAAATACATATAATGTACCGTCAATATAGATATAAGTCTAATTGTTGTAGTATATCATACCTCTAAAAAAGAGATATAAGGTTGGGAATCTTACTATTACTCTATATAAGGTAGTTCATACCATCAATTGAAGGGGAACCTCACCTATTCATATGATTTTTATTCTCTATATTGATTTCACAATTAGGTTAAATACCCTAAGGGTGGGATTATGGTGTAATTTATTAAAAGAACCTCCCCTTCAGATCTCATTTTATCATTAGACAAAAAACAATTATCTATTCTCCTATATAAATATATAATTAAAAATGAAAATATACATAAGATACAATGTTCCTTACTTGGTTTACCCTGACTAGGCTATGACCAAATAGCATACAACAACAATGTTCTGATTATACTAAATCCACTAAGGCTCAATGAGAAATTATATAGATTTTGATATATCACTTCAATACCTAGTATCATTACCTTTTTAATATTTAGGGTCTACTCACTGAATTTCCAAGGGTCACTCCCTCTATCTCTTTCTATGGAATAATACTGGATGAAGGGATCATCACCTTCATCTTCCATTGGTAACTAATATTGGAAGGTATCCAATAATTGTTTATGGATATTTAGGTCCCGTCATTTTCATTAATACATGCATCCTCAATTATATATTGATGATATTTTCATGTCCCTTATTCCCATGTAGATGAATTCCACTCTTTTGTGTACTGTTAGTTTGAGTTTATTGCTTTCAATAACTATTTAATTTCAATTGAGAACAACCTACTTTCTCTATAATCTACATTGCACCTTGTATAATTAATTATTCATGGGGCACCTCTACTTTTTAGATAGCGTCCTCTTCGGTGGACAATTTATCCTCTGTGGGCTGCTGTAGGGTCCTGAAAAATCTGTAAAGAGGAATGAGAATTGTAATTAATTTGATAATGGATTCAAACCAATTTCCCTCAGAGGATCAGGAAAAAAATGAAGAATACTCAAAAATTGACAAAAGACCGACCAGCCCACGTACCTTTTCAACATAGATGGTATGCGGCCGGTTCATTGAGCCACCCCATCCGTGGACCAATTTCCTCTACAAAACGGAGGTGAGAACCCCTATGTGGGTGCAAAGTATGTTGGATGCTAGGCTGGTCCACTGTGTGAACCGCACCAACCGGACCATGTCTAGCGTGTCGACGTTCGTGAAATAGAGGTGGAAGTTATACGAGACTGCAGACCTTTTCATTTTCAAATATAGGTGGAGTGGTGCATGGCGGCGGAGCAATTCTGCATAACTTGTTTCCATGAATATATGTTGACTGAGTCATACGTGAGAGATGCTTTCTTCATGGTATTACTCAAAAAGCGTTGTGTTCCCCGTCAATACAGCATTTTCATTACTCTATAAATAGTCCCCAATGGGGGTTAAAAAGGTAGGGATGAAAGGATGGTTGAAACCCCGTGGGGAGATGCTAGAGAAATCACTCCCACTGGTAAAGATCCACGATATTCGGCGGACCCCATATCGTCAGTGGATGCACTCTTCTGCATAGAGAAGAAACCAATCCTCAATCCACATGTGGCCAGATCCTCCACGGCCAACCCTTAGTGGCCATTTCCTTCACAGACATCCTAGGCGGCCAGCTTCTACGTAGCATGCCTCCTCCGCAACCATCTCATCCACGAACACCCTTCGCGGATAGCCTCTCCATGGCTTCTCCTACGTAGCCGACTCCTCCGCGGATACCCTTTTCTTCCCTCTCTAATGCAGACATATATTACGCTGCTTACTCATTTGCGGACACCCTACACAGCATACTCAGCCGCGACCAGTCCCTCGTGGCCAGCTCTCCGCGGCCAGCTCCTACGCGGCCCACCCAATGCGGAAAACCCCATTCACTAGAAGGTCCATACTGCGAGACCTTCGTCACCGCACCCCCGCACGGGTTCACTGTCCAACTGCGACTGGAGGGCCGAGGCCTTCACTACCATCACTGACCCCATGAGAAATGGAGAGTCGCACAGTTGAATTTTCGGGGTGGTTCAACAATATTTTCCATTTCTGCCTTAGGTTACTGCAACATCTGTCCTATACATGCTATGTGTTGAGATACTCCTCATGACTCTCCTATAACCCCATTACCTAGCTCATTTTTCTTGCTTCATCTATAAAGGGCTGCCCTTGCATAAGAACCACACAAACCATTGCTAGATATATCCTACCTAGTTGTCCTGACCACTTGACGTTAAACACTATGGCCCTCATGCTATCCATATAATGTTAAACTATATGGAAATAGTCCCAAAAAGACGACATTAAACTGTGATATCTTTATCCAATCTATATGACTTTAAACTGTAGCACACCTAAACCTCATATAAAATTCGGGGCATCCCTCCTGGAGTAAGCCCCATTCCATCCTCTCTGGAATCCAAAGGCCCTTCCCCTCTCATCACGGAAGGTTCATTGTTCCACCACACAACTCCTGCTTTCCTCCATCATCAGGGAGAGGGAGAGTCCAGTGGTCCCGATCTTCTCCTCCGCTCATCATCTTCCTCCCCTTCCCTTGGTAGGGAGAATGTCTAAGGCATGCCAAGACTGTTTCATTTTCTTTCTTCTCGCACAGATCAAGACTCATGTGGGCTTAGAGATTTGTGATTTTCACGACATCCGCACAACAACGGCCCTCAAAATGATCTATTTGGGGTTTGATCCCTATTTCCAAAACAGCACACGTAGGATGCCTCCCCGAGGATCAATCCCAACAACAGGAAACTCTCACGTCTAATCCCTAATCTCCTAGAACAATGTGGACTTTGATCTCTGACCAACTGGGATACATAGGAAACCTTACAGAGGTGCAAGCCCTATATCTATGTCTGATACACATCCGTCACTTTCAGACCAAGTCCTCAGGATCCCAGCATGATAGTATCTTGGCCCAGTAAATTGATTCCCTTGGGTCTTCTAGGCAGCTTCGGCGTAAGTCTCGGTCCAACATTGACTGGGAATCTCTCCCCTTGAGGTCCTTGCCACATGACGTTAATCTGTACGGTTGGTTCCTTGTCGGACGACCATAAAAGGTGATGTGTCCCGTCATGTGGCACCGAACTACGTGGAATCTAATTACTTTTACGAGGATACGTAGGAAGCCCGTATCACGGGTTCGATCCAAACGTTGAAGTCTTTATCTTTCCCCCTGGATGATAATAAACTCTAGAGTTCCCAATAATGAGGATTTAAACCAGTTCCATCTCATTGAGTCCAAACTTCTCTAAGTCATTAATCCAATGAGGGATGGTAAACCTCGGGCCTAAATGATTTTGAATCCCTGCGTTCACCTGACCATTTCCAACAAGGAGTAATCTGTGGATACTATGCTTGGGTATAATCCAAAGATTCTATTACATATGAATACGTCTTAAATCTATAAGAGTTTACCAGAACATGAAATAATTCCCCCCAAAAGGGTTCGATGAGCCCGAATTCCCATCCTCTTGACCAATGTGAGTTCTTATGTGACGCTGGCCAAATCACCCAGTGAAAGCCTACATTTGTACTGATGTTCCACATATCGTTGGATATGGAACCATTGGGCATTTCGAAACAAAAACAGTGCACCTGATATGAGTGATTTAGCAGAACCCAACAATCTCTAATCAACCATTAGGCAACACATGTTTTTTCCACAGTCAAAACAAAAATGGCGAACCCGACGTGAATCTTTAACCAAGCATGTCAAATTTAAACTAATCCCACTCTATTCCCCCTTATAATCACAATGAGGTCCATGAATGGTCATTAATAATGAATGGGATCATGAGATGCATCTTTGACAGGTTTTCTGTTTGTATTTATAAAAATATTTTACAGGTACCAATCTGAACACCCTTTGATCCAATGGCATCATGGAGGAACTCACAGATGTGTACGTCTAGCAACACAATGACCGGACATCCTCACCAATGAAGGACCCTGTCACCTACTCAGAATCTTCAACACTGGGTCTCAGATGAGTTAATCCGAGATTACCACTTGAAAGTTACTCTCTCGACGGTGGAGGCGGACATGAACGCCCTCTAATACGCCAAGACCCGCCAGTCGCTTAACTAGTAGCGGTCATGAAAGCAGATCTAGACGGCTCCTGTTGCCGTCTCAAACTGTTTCAGGACTCTATCTCCAAAACGAGACAATGCATACCTCCCTTATCATAGGGAGGCATATGAGTTTGACACTGAGGACTTCCTCCTCACTGAACGGGGGTTCTGCTATAAGGCCCCTGTCGGAAGACATCTTCATGGTTACGCTGTGACTCAATGTACTCACACTAACGAGGATGTCACCCAGAGGATCCAGACCCACACTCCCCGAGCTCCAACCCCTCAGACTGCCCGACGAGGGTGGAAAACGTGCAACTGGGGAACATTCATCACCCTTGTCCCTAAGGAGGAGCTTTGCTTCCCAATCACGAAGACATATAGTGAGAGGGGACATACACTTGCCCACTCCTCCAATTTCTGCCATCCAGACATGGCAGCATCATACGAGTAGGTGCGCATCCCCGCCGAGCTCTATCAAGCCTGTCACTCCCACATGATACACCTACTTGACAGGAACCTCTCCCTGGTTATGGTCATGATGCCCACCAACCAGACGTGGTGGCAACCCAGCGCCTATAGGACCAGGTCCTATCAGATGCTCTTAAGGCCTACCATCCCGATGTGGTCACGATCAACAAATCTTTCCATCCAAATGTGGTGGCAATTAACAGGCAGACACGTCTCCCTGTCAACTAAAGCCACCGACTCGATACAGTGGGGAACCAACATATGCATGTCCAAATCATTTCAAATTCAAGTAATGTGTGCCATGCTGATGTGGTGGAAAATGGAGAGATAAACCGGTATATCCCGGCATAGGGGAAGACTCGTTCACCTGCCCCAACACATAATAATTTTCAGTACCCACTGACCAATGGATTACCGGAGCAGGATATTCCTACTCTGATACTAGAATGGGCCTTCATACCTGTTCCAGCCAATGATGTCTCTCTGTATATCCTGCAATGATGGAGGTGCAGGTATCGATCCTATAGCATATCTTGCAGACTTTCCATAATGTAGTTGCATCAGCGGCAACAACATGGAATCAGGCCCGTGAGCCCCTCTCCCCAATTGAGGAGACTCATCTAAGAGACGATATAGCCGCCTCAGAGCAGATTTGCATCCCTGCTTTCTCCCAGGAGGTTCATCGACCATATTTCGCGATGCAAGGGCATCCAGATCGAGTAACCTCACTCATTCCAACTAGGGGACACCCGTCCATCATGGTGGATGCTCCAGAGAAGGCATATACCCCTAATAAATGTAAATATGTTTATCGACATATCCTAGAAGCATCATGGGACCCAATTAGAAAGGGACCAAAAGGTGAAGGTTGTTATCAATAGCAGACAGTCCCGGCAGCCCGCATAAAAGCGCCCCGAACGCGCCGAAGGTAGCCGAAAAATAAAGAGAGGGTTCATAACTCCAAACTTCTGGAAGTTGTGGTTCTCAATGCCGCTAATCACATATCAGAGGCTCAGAACCCGGCTCACCCATTACCATATTATGGGAGTGGAAGTAGCAGTTGCGAAGGTTCTCCCCGTAATGTCGCTACCAAGAGCTCTAATGTTTCTCCATTGAGAACCCTCCGGGGCCTCCCCCACAGACATATAATGATTAATCACGAGATATTATCTTTTGATGCGAGTGACGAAAGCCCTCCGCATGACCAGAGGATCGAGCCGCAAGACGGCCCCCCACTTTATGCGGTCCACCCTGGAAGTCCTCCCTATGGTATACACTACAAACACTCCTCGTGCAGTGGGACCACAGATTATGATAGTAGTCCTCACTATCATAGTCGCAACTGCAGAGGCCCTCCACACAGTGACGTCTCATCACAACAAGAAGGCTCTCCCATTGTCTTGGCCCACCCTGAAGGTCCTCTCTGGGGGTTACGTTGCAACGCCACTCCGTGCAACCTATCATCATATCACAATGGTAGTAATATTCACTCTGATAATGGATGTCCTCCCCATAGATACGTCAAGCAATGAGAAGGCCCTCCCCGCGTTGCGGTACATTCTGATGGCCCTCCCCATGGTGTATCCCACAGACATTATCCATGAAAATTGTCGTGATTGTAGTCCTCTCCATTGTGGAAGCTGTGATGGTATTCCTCTCCACCACGACCGCCATTGTGAAGGTCCTCCACACAATGGCCCCAAGAAAAAAGAAGGTCCTCCCCTTGTCACAGTGAGTCTTGAAGGTACTCCCCAGGATACACATCGAACGTCAAACCATGATGTTTATCCTCCCCATGATGATAGTTGTTGTGAAGGCCCTCCCCATAACAATGCTATACAGCCAGAAGGTCCTCCCCTTGCGGAGACATGCCATAGAGGTCCTCCCTAGGGTATGCACTGCAAAAGTCCTCTATTTAGTGAGGTTTCAAGCAGTAATGGTAGCCCTCGCCATTATGACACTGATAATGGAGGCCCTCCTCACCTAGAAACCGATCAACGAGAATGCCCTCCCCTCGTTGAAATACATTCTAAAGGCCCTCCCCATGGAGTACCCCATAGATTCTCTCCCTGCGGTAGCTATAATGGTAGTCCTCGGCATTGCGGCCACCATTGCGAAGGTCCTCCCCGTAGTGACATATCATATCAACAGGAAGGTCCTCCTCCTGCTGAATGAATCACAGAAAAGCCCTCATATGCCAAGTCACTCAGAAGGACGAGATCAAGCATGTCAGATTCCTAGCTAGTCACCAACGACAACCTTCTTTAATCATGAGATGGTCTAAGGCCACATTCATCTTCTAAACCACCTCGGAATCACCCACATGATAATTCAATACCTACCGGCCCAACTGCCTCTGAACACACTATTGGTGAGCATCTCAGTTAGGCCAACCAGGTAGAGGAATCACTAGAGAAGTAGTATACCGACATTTTTCACATGAGGAAATGACTTTCTAGAGATGATGTACCAGTTATGTTTTGGCCAACGGCCACCACTCAATTCGAAATACCCAGAAATTTTTCAGAAGAATGTGCGCACGACATCCGCTCCAATATATGGACAACCCTCTAGTGGTTGAAATCAACCTTCCTGCCCTACGATGTGTATGTAGACCATGTCAAGACAATAAGAAACCTCATGTGTCACATCAACCTGGAAGCTCTTCCTTCGGCATGGCAACCACGTCCTGAGAGGCGTAAAGGAATCCTTGAGTTAGCCTGCCTCCGTGCACTGCACCAGTTGCGCCACCTCATTGGTGACACTTTGACGAGAGCCCATATCAAAGGATAGGGAGAACAAGGAGCTCTGCCTTTCACGCTGATCGCCCCCTAGAATAACCCATTTTGCACAATGTCTTGCAACATCATCAGGTCAAGACAACAATTGAGTAGGGTCCCTGTTTAGGAAGGGCGACACACCCAACAGACACAAGCCTTGAGTAAGTCCTAGAAGCATCAAGTCTAATGGGAACAATCAATTCATGAACTCTTGAATCAGGCCATGGAAAGCATACAAAATGCCTCTTTCCAAAGGGATTCCAATCAGTAGTCATTGCTTACCTCCCCAAAGGGGATTGATTCATAGGTGAACTCGAAATCAGATCCAGTTCACCCCCGAGTGGGGGCATGCAAGATCAGGCAGGTAGTGTTAGTAGCAGCCACTGCCACAATCCTAGGTCATCCCTAGTCTACTGGGATGGGGGAAGTTTTAACAACAAATTCCCCCCTTAAGACCAATAAAAAAGGGAAGAGACTCAACGTACAAGGAATGAAGCCAACCCTTGCCCTCATGGAAGGGGGATTTTTTACCATCTCAAAAACAACCTCCCCCATGAGAATAAGTATTCTCTCGACTAGGGAGGACAACCATAAGAGGAGGTTCTTTCCCTATCATTTCTTTTGAATCATCATCCCCATCAAGTGGGAGGCATACCGTACGGTCACATCAAAGAACTCTCTGCATCACCCATCATCACAAAGTCCGAAAGCAATCCCAGGACAGGAAGGGGAAGACTAGTAAAAGGCGCGGGAGATCCTATTTCTATTTGGAAGATGAAATCTCCTCCACCCCATGATATGAATCTATCAATGCCATAGAGGTTAACCCCAAGAGTGACACTAAAAATGATGACAATCCAGATGGATCGGGAGACGACGGTTCCATTCAGGTTGTGATTCACAACGATCAATCAGGTGTGCACACCCGGGACAAGAGGGACACCCTAAATATGGTCGCCCCTCTAACTAAACCTCCCCCACTTACCATGCGAGCATCCAATAAGGTTAATAGAAAAGGACTAGTTACCCTTAACCTGCCTCCTTCTCTCAATAAAAATGAGCCACTTACACTCGAAGAGGGATTCGCACGATAGGAAGAGGAAATGAAAGAATTGAGGCAGCATAACACCAAGATACTCTAGAGAAACTGTCTTATTGAAAGCGCTTACCATGAAAATACACACCTTGCACTCACAGAAATTGCACCTCAATGACCATGGTCTACCATGGAAAATGAAGCGCGGTCAGGGCCCCCATCCAATGCATCGCTCGTCCTGTCCAACCACCTGATCATGGATTCAGATGAATACCAAGACTTCTTTCCACTCAGGAAGCCACTGGAGCGAGTACGTCTGAACCCTCCAAAGGTGTCACAAACGGAATATTCACCCTTGGTGCCGACCGAGATAGATCGTCAAAATTCCTTGGGCTACACCTACCCAAGACCAAGCCTAACAGGATGTAAACCAAGGTCTTTCCAACACCATCAAGGCACTGACAGCTCGATTGGAAGCAGTGGATGGTTGGTGCGCTCCGATACAGCCAGAGCGAAAGCCCTACCATGACTGGGTGAGCAACATGCCTCCTCCACCCAATTTTGGGAGACCTGTATTCCCTATTTTTAATGTATCGGGAAATCTGGAACAACATTTGTTATACTACGCATCTTATTGTGACCCTATGATGAGAAATCCAAAAAAACAAGAAGCAGTGAAACTCAGATGCTTCGTGCGGACCATGTACGGTTCTTCCATTGTCTGGTATATGAGTCTTCCAGCTCAGTCAATAAAACGTTGGGAAGAACTTCAGCGGCAATTCCTCTTCCACTTCAGCTCAACACAGCCTAAAAAAATGGTCAGCGACCTCATGAATTGAAAACAGAGAGAGAATGAGAGGGTCTCATATTTCATCTCTAGATGGATGGGTTTGACCTCCTCTATGAACATTTCAATACCCCAAGATGAGATGCTTTCCATATTCATCGATAACCTTCGAGACGAGATTTGAACACCACTCATACCAGTGGAGTGCACCATTAGCTTCTCTAATCTCTCTACCATTCCCCAGAGAATTGAAGACTCACTGCAGTGGACTAATCTGAAGTCCCCAATAGCCTCACAGGCTCCTTCAAATAGACCAGCAAGAGATAAAGTGTCCTCTGTCATGTTCAAGCCTGCCCCTGCGCCTACTCCACTTCCATGGCCTCCACCAAATCATCATGAACCCTCTGTATATTAGATGTCGCCTCCGCCGAAGCAGGAAGATCAGAGAGGATCGAAGCGGAACCAGTTCGAGTAACGAAGACCCAATGTATACTCATTCCGAGAGGACCAAGTCTACAACAACTTCATCACCACCATGAATTGCAATTCCCACCACCTCTCGGAGCCAAGGAAGCCCAAAGAAGTCGTCCACGATGACAGACCTGATTAATGTCCCTACCATCAAATGTTGGGGCATAATATCCAGAAATGCTTCATCTTCAATGACCTCCTGCAAAGGATGGTAGACTCTGGGCAGGTCGAGCTAGGACCACCCCCAGAACATGTGATGTATATTTCTACCGCCAACTCTGACAAAGGGGAGGGATGGCAGGAAGTCACCAGCAAGAAGGGGCATAATTTTGATGAATGGATTACTCAGAAGGCTATCAATCGAGCACATGGTATACTCCGACCTCAACTACATCATTCGGTGTTGCAGCAAACAGCCCCTAATGCCGCACAACCAAAAATATTGGCCCCACAACCCTCCATGATCCAGTCATCCAGAAGTAATAAAAAAGGTAGGATGCGCAAGAGGAGCAGTCCACAATGAAGCCAAAGTTAGCCCCGACACTGTCGGATTTTATGTCCTCAAACTTGGTGCCATGGGAAACGACCCACCAAAAGGAACCATCAGGGACAACCGATCTAGTTGACCTGTCATAGGATGAGGAGATAATATTTGGTTCCATCAACATTATCCATCTAATGGAAACGTTCCCTAATGAAGGGTATTGTTACGAACCTGAGTTACCAACACAAGGGGCTGGGAGGAGGAATCGTAGAAGCAGGGGATACCAGGAGAGGTGTAGTCGTGGCCGAAACCAACCCTAGGGTTTTACCCTGGCCCACACAGTTAATATCGTGGAAACCCGTGGGAGAGCCCTTCAACGGACTTAGCATGAGAAAAAATATCCCTCCACCACCACAAGCAGCCACTCTGGCCCCGTCATTCGGAGGTACTGATCAGATGAGGAACAAGTGTCTACCTTCCTATTGTGCACAAACAGACCAGCCGGGCCGAGTCCCCAGAACGTGGGAACACCGTCGACATCCGACCCCGCAGCCGATCCCTCCTCGTCACATTCTCCAGCTCCCAAAAGTGCCTGCTAAAAATCTCATGCCAACCGAGATGAGTCTGCCGGTGAAGCAGAAATACGATATCCTTAGGTAGCTGGCATCTGTACCAGCCAAATTTTCATTACTGGATTCCCTAAGTTTGTCAGAAGTTCTCAGGGAGGCGCTTATATAAACCTTGCTCAGCCCCTAGGAGTTTCAAGCAGGGTAGCAGCCGCCAAGATTTACCGAACGGTGTAGAGACCTGAAGCCTGACATACATGGACATTACATTACTTTTGCAGAATACTTAGTACATAATAAAAACACACACACAAGGATCGTAATAGTTTAGTGTCTTTGGAAACTCGGAATATAATCTTCTAATCGTGGTGAAAGATCTTCAACATCTCCCATAAAGATCTTCCCCCTTTTTTTACCTAAAACCATTCTTTATATCCAGGGGAAAAGAAATCATCAAAGGGTGAGCTAAAATTCTCAGAAAGGTTAAACTAAAGAAATATCAATCACATCATATTCATAAGAACATAACATTTTGGAAATCTTAACCTGCAAAAGAGAGCATAATTTCATAACATGGGATAAATCATAGTAGTGAAATGTAATCCCAATAATCATAACATAAAACATGAAACTTTGTGGAATACACACATAATCATTGAGAATCATTTCTTATTAGTCAAGACTCATTTCCAAGACTATCTTAGTGTACAAAGTCCCTTTCTGAACCGAGTTCACTCCTCGTTTCAGTACTGTTTCACTGAACCGGTATAACCTACCGTTCTAGCCATGTCTATCTCATGTGATATAAAATCTTTACCCAATTCATTGGAGGGAGATATAGGTCCCATCCATCTCATAATGATACCATTATTATGTGTGCCACAAAATAATAAATCATACATCATTGCATAACCCATGTAATAAAAAAAATGGGATTCTTAAACAACATGATATCATAAAACAATTCATATAAGATAAAGGAAATCATAAAAATATTTCCATCACAACATAATCAAATCAATTTAATAATAAGGATAGAAACAGAATCCTATATTATCTTATATGGAAAATAATTTTGATAAAACACCTGAACTCCATTCATGAGGAAAATATCCTTTTGGCTTCAAAAACACTTTTCCTTTCTTAACATGTCGTACAATTATAAACTAAAAGAAGTTGATTAAAAATAAACTTAAAAACTTGTAATGGAAGCTTCTTGGAAATAATGGTTTAAAAATCCATTCATGCCGTATAAGTTAATAAAAATTCTTCGTACTTTTGTCGGAAATGTCAAAAAGTACATCGTACGAAAAACGACAAAAGATTCATTTCATATCTTTTAATAAAAACTCACCGAAGTGTAAAATTGGATGTAAACTATTTTATAAGGATATAAATATTAAATATTCAGGAAACATGGATGTGGATGATAAAATACACCCCAGTAAATTCCAAAGTATAAACAATCTCAGATAAAAATGAGATTGTGATATTTCCCTTTCCTTAGGTCCGATTTGCTACGTAAGTGTCCGAACCTCCTGTATAATGATTTAAATAATGTCATTGACTTATTAAATAATCATATTAATTGTTATTATATCATATATGGTTCACTTATGACTTTATATTACCCGTTCTTTTGTAAATTCATGTTAAAGTAGCGTTTTGTGTAAAATCGTCTCATTTGTCGTTCGTGTTTTAACTTGTAATTATTCATATGATTACTTAGATCATGATTACTTAATTACAGAATATAAAACATGAATTATATATAATATATATTCAGAATATACATATATATAATGGATCGATAAATGGAAAGAAATACACCGTTCATGGAGACGGTATGCCGTACGTACGCATGAACGATGTTTTCGTTACCGTATTGAATTTAGAGGAATTTAGTAGATGACATAAATATATATATACATAAATACAATAGTATTATTATGTCATATATTTCATGATTACTTATTATATATACTTTATAATCATTCATGAATGGTTAACCTGGAGAATGAATCTCATCGCGTCATGGAGACGGTATTCCGTACGTACGCACGCGTGGTGATTTCATTTTCCGTTGGATGGATAGATGGTGAAATAGGGTTGTTTAAGACTTATAATAACATATCAGTATATTAGTGATACTTATGTTATTACTTCATAATGAAACAACCTAAGAAGAATAAGTGGAAGAAGAAATAATGATGAAAGAATCGGTAACAGACATTACCTCTTCTTTGAAGGGCCTCTTTGAGATCTCCTTTTAGGGCACTAAAATTGTTCTTTGAGGAAGACCAGAACATCTAGGATGTTTCTATGGAATTGGAGAAGAGAATTTGGCAGGGGAGTGCCGATCTTGAAGGCTCAATGTTGAGTGAGGAAGAGAGGGAGGGGGTGCCCTTTTATAAGGGAGGAGAGGGGCACCTTTGGAATAACTACAAATATTATATTATTATAAAGCTAAATTCGGTTTTAAATAGCTCCAAATTGATTTATTTAGAAGCTAATGTGGGTATGGGTCTAAATTATCTCATCCAATAGAATTTAGACATTTTTAGGTTCCTATTTTAACCTTATCATTTATATTTAACTTTACGTTAGATAATTTTACTTTTACCGTGTCTTCTTGTTTTCTTACACTATAAGGTTAATAAACATACTATATCAAGCCAGAAGAACCCCAAGTTGATTATTAGTAATATATATAACCTTATCTAAGTTATTTGGACGAACCTTAGATTTTTAGGAATAAAATAACAATTAATAGTATAATTGTCTTTTAAAAACTATTTTATGTCAATTATGACACTATTTAGTAATTGATTTTTGTGGAAATGATATCAGAATTATTAGTTCAAACAAAGTTAATTAAATCAATACTAACATGTCCTATTAACCTATAAAATTAGTTTAATTCATAAAAAGTCTTAAATTACATTTATTTGGGTATTTATAATATCAATTATGTCAATATTTCATAAATAGGATAATTACTGCATCATCTTTGTGTCATAATAAATGATAATTATTTAATCTCTAAAAATTCTAAATAAATTCATATGTTGTATATAATTGTATTATATTTCTGTAGACTATTCATGTTCGAATTCTCATGATGTGTATCACGAAATTAAAATTATTATACTTATAAGATTTAAGAAAGTGACATGTTGTCACATTCTTTGGTTTAAATAATAAATAAATTATTTTCAGGGGAAAAAGTCAATTAAATGAATGTAATCCGACCCTTAGGAGATATGGGTCTACTTGTATTCATCCAATAAGATTTTTACAAGTTTTAGAGTAATTATGTAATCTTATTTTTACCCTTAATTACCCGATTTACCATTAACTATAGTAAATAAAATTTACCGTAGTTACTCTTCACAATGCCCAAAAATAAAAAGTAGCTTATTAACATAATTTGGACCCACTGATTCCAAATATGGAATCAATTTTTCCAAATTCAATACAAAAAATTTGCAGAAATTAAATTAAAATTAATCCCATAGTCGAAAGAAAATGGGTTTTTCTTTAAAACATTGCAAAAGATTGAATTGATTTATCCTACTAATTCAAGGTAGAATCAATGATAATGACATAAATTATATTAAATGGTAAAAATATATTCTATTTATACTTTAAAACCATTCAATATTACAATTTAACCATATAAATTATTGCGATGAAAAAAGTTGTTTTTAATTAAAATATAGCGTGTTTTTACTATTCATCAAAATATGAAACGTACCAGAATAATATGAAAAATTTATCCAAAGTAAATTTTTATTTTATGATTCCAAAGAAGAATTCTATTTTTTCAAATTGAACTTATTAACATTTCAAAAACTAGATTAATGTGGGTGCGCTATCAAAAGGCGACGAAACTGCATTTTTTTTAAAAATACTTATTTTTACCCAAAAAAATTATTTTGTTCTTATACCATGTTTTAGAAAATATGTAAGACAAATAATAATGTTATAAGATTAAAAATTTAGTTTATACTATTCATAACTGCTAGTTAATAAAAATATTATAATAATATATCGTTGTTTAGTAAAACATGGTATTTCGTACAACACACGCTATCGAGGAAGGTCGCGATTGCGTGTAATGAAAGTCAAGTCAGGGTTGCGTGATGTGCAAGAATCCTTCGTTGTTTTGTATAACATAATCCAACCAGATTTCATTTATACATATATATATATACATATATATACTCAATGTTGCGTAGAATAACTATTATCAAAATTGTGTGTAACACGATCCAAGAAAAGTGTTGTGTATACTGCAAGATAATACAGTGTTGCGTATAGCGCAAGGTAATCTTGGTGTATCATACAACAAAAGACATTAATGAAAATAAAAGAATATTTTTCATAAAATCTCGGGGTGTTACAGACAGAGACTGGCCCGACTGAATTCAATGCATTACATTCCTTCACCGATTTGGATGAAGATTCCATCATCCAAGGAAACATCATACCACTATATATGTCGGGTACACTAAATGATGTTGAGATCCAGAAATTCTTTTTTGACAACGGCCCTGGAGTTATCCTCCTCCCCCTACAGAAACTTCGTAAGTTGGGCTATAGTGAGGATTATCTAATACCCTCAGCCACAACTCTATTTGGTCACGACAATATTGAACAGAATCTAATGGGACAAATCAATCTAAAAACCATGTTTGGAGACCTTATGGCCAAATCGGAATTCCTCGTGGTCCGGAAGAACACAACATTCAATGCCATGCTAGGAAGGTTGTGGCTCCATAAGAACATGGCCACTACTTCATCCTACCACCAGTGTGTTAAGTATTGAGTCAATAAACAAGATGGAACATTGCATGCTGACAAGGCCCCTTTCGATCTCTCTGAGTCACACTACATTGACACCAGGTTTTATGAGCAATAGAAGAAGAAGCCTTTGATCGATGATATCGACTGGGTCCCCGCTCCAAATTTCCTTGAAATGGATCCTGATGACCCCCTCAAGCAGTTCGATGAAGACTACATTCTGCCCATCAACCATGTTGAGAGCAGGAGTTCAAGTCCGGACACGTACTCAGTTATCCTCAGGACATCAGCAATAACGCTCAAGCATTGCAGTTCAGAAATGACCGCTAACCCTAAATTTGGGGGGGAATACTTGAGCAAGGATGCCAACAATCCCACGCCTCCAAACTCCCAAGAGCTCGTGCTTAGAACTCCCCCCAATCAGATCATGTAGAAGAGAATGTGGGGGCAGATGAGGAGAAATATCTCAGGGATGCACCTCCCGCATTTGAGGAAGGTATCTCCACCACTGTGGACGAGTTCTGGGAAATAAACCTCGGTACCAAGGAAGACCCGAGGCCCACTCTCATTAGTACAGCCATGTCTTCCAAGGAGAAAGATGTATATACCTATTTCTGGAGGCAACATTGAGATGTTTTTTCCTGGAATTACACATAAATGCTAGGACTCGATCCTAAAGTGGCGACACACCACATAGGCCTGCCAGAAGACCATCGGGGCTATAAACAAGCCGCCATAAGGATGCACCCCACACATGCTGCCAAAATAGAGGCTGATGTCGATAAGATTGTTAAAGAAGGCTTCTTTTGAGAGGTCTAATACCACATCTAGCTACAAAAAATTTTACCCGTCCGGAAAAAGAACGAACAAATCTGTGTCTGCCTCGATTTTATAAACCACAAATGCCATTGACCGAAAGAAGATTTTCCGGTCCTGATCACAGTATTATTAATCAACGCAACGGCTGGGTATGAGGCTCTCCTCATATTGGATGGTTATTCTAGGTATAATCAATTCAGGATGGACCGAGAAGACAATGAATCCACTGCCTTCAGGGCCCCTCATAGAGTATTCTATTACAGGGTCATGCCCTTTGGTCTCAAGAATGCTGACACCCCATATCAAAGTGCCAAGAATCATATCTTTAAACCATTCCTGGGGAGATTCATCGAATGCTACATCTATGAATTGGTGGTCAAATCAAGACAGTTCTCATATCACCTATGTAACACCCTGAGCTTCCACAATACGCTTCTCTTTCAATAATGCAATAGCTTGCATTGTACGCAAGTTCGAGTTCTAACACACCGCGACTAATCAAAGTAGCCGTTATGAATCGTAATACCCACTTTTTAAAATTATGGAAATCTTATATTTCAATATGGACTTCATTTTTGTATTCGTAATATTGAAATTATCCTAAGTTGAATTTTTTGTAATTTTCTGAGAACATCCATTTTTTTATGAATAGTGAAAAATACTTAAAACAACTTTTTTGATCAAAATAATTTATAATGATAAATTATACTATTGAGTGGTTTTAAAGTATAATTAGAATATATTGTTACCATTTTATCTTATGGTGTTCATTAGAATTAATTTCACTTTGAAATTGGACATATACAATTGTCAATCTTTTGATATATATTGTTTCTTAAAAACACGCTATATGTTGTGACAGCGGGAATTAATTATAAAATTAATTAATGAAACTTATATGTTTGGAATTTTTTAAAATAGACATAATTTTTTAATTTGGAATATCAATTATAGCTTAGGGTGAAATTTTGGCATTGTTCTGAAAAACTTCAATTTTTGATGAATAGTGAAACCACTAAGTGGTAGTTAAAAAACTGATTTTTCGTTTAAATGAAAGATTACCATTTCTGTGATTTGATTTTCGAAAATCCATCATACATGGTTGTCATTAGGAAGTAAAATCTGGTTCAATGGGATTAAAATAATTTTTTGGTGAATAGTAACTTTTAAGTTTAATTAATCGTGATTAAAGGTAATTAGTGAAATTTAATGTAAAAATAGTATTATAAAAATATGGAATGACCTTTACACTTGTCCTTCCACTATTGGATGTGTCATGACCGACCAAGAAAATACATGGGTCAACATGGGGACCCCATGGAGCCTCTTTGGTAGAAAAATGACATAAATAACTTTTATTTAATGTTAAAATAAAAATGTCACAAACATAAATTGTTTTACTAAAAAAAATTAATGGGGTTATACAAGTCATATTTTTGACAATAAATATTCATTATAAAGCTAAAATGACTTCGTACATCATGATATTTTTTTTATAATTTTTATACATTAAATAAATTAAAATATTTATTACACCATGATGATGCGGCGATTACCTCATTAATTAGTGATTTAAATAATATGAAAAGATAATGTAAAATCTAAGCATTACACTTGTCCAAAGCCTATTGGATGAGAATATTTCGAACCCTTATCACCTTATCCTCTAATTATATAAGTGTGGGACCTTTAGAATCCGAAAAGCATTGTATATTAAAGTATCATTTTATTACATTCCATGAATGCCCCTCCTCTCCACTTATAAAAGGCCCCCAACACTACCACCTTACTCACACTTTCAAAGTCTTTCGGCTCGACCAACCTCTGCCCAAATACTCTCCCAACTTCCCTCCCTTACTCCTAGAAGCCTCACCTTGGGCAGAAGTCTTCCCAAGGAAGCCATTGGTTCAAATCAAAAGAGTTTCCTGATTTTAAGGAGGTTAAAGAACGGTCGAGTCAAGACAAGACGCAAGGTAAGGGAACATCATAACCCAATTACCATTCTTTGGGATAATCTCCTACTTTCAAATTATGTCATGATATTATTATGTCCTATCTTGTATTTGTACTTTCTTTATGTGTACATATAGTGAATACACATAATAGATCTATTTTATTTTAAAAATGATCTTTGTAAGGACATCGTCTCAATCTCCTTTCATTGATGCATATTTGGTTTTATACACAACTTTCCTTTATATGGTGTATAAACCCCATTGACTTTTACGTTTATTGAAAAGGAATCTTTTTATACGATGTGTTTTACTAAACGACAAAAAGGAATGTTTTTCTTGTCGGACGTATGCGGCGACAACGACTTCTCCGCCGCCATGGCCATTATTTGGGTTTCGGCTTCCTCTATAAGCCATATTTTTTTTAAAAAAGAAAAATAAATACCATGTTTTACTTTTCTTTTATTTTGGTATTGAAAATGGTTTTGATAAAGTTTTTATTACATCAATGTGTTGTATTGATATCTTCTGATTGAAGTGTGGGAATATTATGTTTCATTTATACTTGTTTTATGTGATACAATTATGTTATGGTTTATGATATGTTTAAACCTGTTCATATGAGGAATGCATTGGACTTAATAAGTGACGGGTGGAGCCCGCTATAGCTCCTCGATGAATCAGTATGTCTCATGAGACAAACTAGTGTCTTGGCACGATTCCTTCACAAAATCTTATTTGTGGTCTTGGCACGAGGCCTTGGCTACGTGGTTATGATAGTCTGGAATTATGCATTCCATCATCATGGAAGTTGTTATAGATATTGCATGTGATTATTAGACTAGTAGAATATCCATGTGAGTAAGTAAATGGAATTTTTTATTTCTATTTTTTCCATATTATGCTGGAGTTAATGTTTAAAAAGGCTTTTGTTTTAGTTATACATTGCCTTAAATATTAATGTTTATTTTCGAAAGCTTGCACAATATTGTTATCCTTAGTGAGCATCTGAGCTCACCCCTTTCAATGTTTAAATATTTTCTAGGATGTGAAGAAGTATTTTATGAATGACCTGCAGGGATAGTCATAAAGGGATATAAGTGTGGACTATGAAGACCATGTTATTGTAGTGTCTTTTACTATATGATGTAATGAAAGACTTATGAATGTATCTAGTGTTTCCAAGGCTACTAAACTAATCGGTCTTTCGATACTTGATCATTTGTGATCATGCCAATGTTACGAAGTAATGCACCGACTCTGGGTAGCTGGGGTTGGGGCGTTACAGTTGGTATCAGAGATAGTTTAGTACTAACCTTGGAAGCTAGATTTAGATAAACTCTGATTAGAGCACATAGCCTGAAGATATAATTTGAGGATTATTATAGAAGAACTTCCTAGAATTTTGGTATTATAAAGATGTTGTGTGTTTTCCGAGCAACACATCCCTGTATGGATACAAGCAGGTAGAGGCGGCTTGGGCACATATGTACCTAGGGGTAAAACTCGAAAACAACTCTTTGAACTAGACTCGAATGGGAACTGGTGCACGACAACGGGCCTTTCTACACTCTTGGTTACGACACTCCCGGGAGATATGCTTAGGATAATTCTCATTTTGATTACAAACCACTATGAAGGGTTATGAGTATATACTTCCTCAAAAAAAATTATGATTATGGATTATATCCATAAATAGTTCAATTTATGTTAAGTATTTTCATAAGTATGGAATTATGTATTTTTATTCATAAACATATCTAGTTTATTCCATTATTTAGAAATATTTTTTAGTGGGAGGAATGGAAACCGTATCAATGCACGCACTCTGTGTAGGGATTTCCCTCCTTCTCAAGATAATTATTGTGGATCTGGAGATACAACTGGTGGTGATCAACTTATCACCATACTGGGAAAACTCACTCAGGTTATGAATAATAACTTTACTCATATGGAGCTCCCTGATCCGCAATGTGGAGGATCATTGTTAGACCGCTTCAAGAGGCAACAACCACCACCATTTAATGGGGGTACAAATCCATTAGTAGCTGAGGAATGGATAAACTCCTTAGAGAAAATATTCCACGCCTTGGGGAGTAGCGAAAGGGAGAAGGTTGTCATGGCAGTCTACCGCCTCACTGGAGATGCCGATTAGTGGTGGTCACTGATTCAAAATACAAAGGAAGATGACGACATATCAAATATGGAATGGAGGGAGTTCAAAGATCTTTTCCTAGAAAAATACTATCCTTGCGACCATCGTGCAGATCTGGAAAGACAATTTTTGAGTGTGAGACAAAAGGAGGATGAGAATTTCGCAAAGTATGAGGACAACTTTACAAGGTTAGCGAGGCATGCTACAGATTATATACGTAACCCATGAAGTAAGATTTATCGTTTCTTTGATGGGTTAAACCCGTTTCTTCGTCGAGCATTAGTATCACAATCTTTCTCAACGTATGAAGATATAGTCTTGTGTTCTATCAAGACAGAAAAGGAATTCTCTAAGTCTTATGACAACAAAGTAAAGCAAGAGAATAAGAGAAAGGTGGAACAAGAGATAGATAAAAGGAAAAAGGGAAAGAAGGATTTTCCATTATGTGATAATTGTGGGAATAATCACCCTGGAACATGCCTAAAGGGAATGGGAGTTTGTTACAAATGTGGAGAAAAAGGTCACCAGGCTCGTGATTGTAAGGGAAAGAAAGAGGCTATCAATGTTGAATGCTACAATTGTAGGGAAATGGGGAATTGTGCAAATGAATGTCTTAAGAGTCAAGGAATAATACCTTAGAAAATGCCAAGGGATCAAGGACAATTTTATGCTGTTACTACAGTTGAAGTGGAATAATTAATGTATTGGTGCTTTTGGACTCAAGGATTATATTCTGGTTATAAGAATAATGTGATATATATATGGATTGTACTACAGTACTTGTTCTTTTCATTAAGGTCTTAATATGATGAAGGTAATCATGTATTTAGTATGTGACAGTAAAAGAAACTTTACTTTGTTTGGGGAATATGATAAATAGATTTTGGAATTTAGAGTCCTTTTAGATAAAGTCTGTATAGAGGTATTTTGGATAACTATAAAGGTTGGAATGAATTAAGTTGAACTTTGGATAGTATTGTCTAAGGTTAAAAAATTTATGAATATTATTTTTGGAATATTATAATACTATAGTTTTAGGAAAAGGACAACCTACAGGGTGGGGCATAACCCGTCGCGTCGGACAAAGCTACAGGAATCGAACCCACAACCATAGTGTGATAGGCCTTTATTACATACCACTAGCCTACAGGAAGTCCCTGGTTATTACAAAATACTTTTCCTAATCTAAATGTTATGTGGTAATATTTGGAACCTTATACAATTAGGATAAATATAATATTTTTGAGTTCTGTTACCATTTGGAGTGAAAGATGGGTTCGTGGTAAAAATTTATTAAAGAATGAAAGCCTTCATGAGAAGTAAATATATTTCCTTACATTATTAGTAAATCTTTTAAATAAATTCCTCAACTTTATGAAAGGTTACTTAAAACAAAAACGTTGTCGGTTAACTTTTCCAACTGGGGATTCAATGACCATTTAACCAATCACAGGTTTGTGATTTTCTTATGGTTAACTTTCTCCTAATCCTGTTTTCTACAACTCTCCATCAAACCTTGATGGTTTTTTTTCTTCCATATCCATATTTTCATAGAATCTTAGTATGGGCTATCTCGGGTGACCTTTTTACTAATCTTTCTATCTTTTAATGTTATATTTTTATTAACCCCATTTCCGATGTGGGTTTTCCACAAAGGTATTTTCTATTTTCAACCTTTTTTTCGAAGAGGATTTTCAAATTGCGAGGACACAATTTATTGAAGGAGGGGAAAATGTAACACCCCGAGCTTCCATGATACACTTCTCTTTCAATAATGATATAGCTTGCATTGTACGCAAGTTCGAGTTCTAACACACCGCGACTAATCAAAGTAGCCGTTATGAATAGTAATACCCACTTTTTAAAATGATGGAAATATTATATTTCAATATGGATTTCATTTTTGTATTCGTAATATCGAAATTATCCTAAGTTGATTTTTTTGTAATTTTCTGAGAACTTCCATTTTTTTATGAATAGTGAAAAATACTTAAAACAACTTTTTTGATCAAAATAATTTATAGTGATAAATTATAATATTAAGTGGTTTTAAAGTATAATTATAATATATTTTTACCATTTTATCCAATGGTGTTCATTAGAATTAATTTCACTTTGAAATTGGACATAAACAATTGTCAATCTTTTGATATATATTGTTTCTTAAAAACACGCTATTTGTTGTGACAGCGGGAATTAATTATAAAATTAATTAATTCAACTTATATGATTGGAATTTTTTAAAATATATATCATTTTTGAATTCGGAAAATCAATTATATCTTAGGGTGAAATTTTGGCATTGTTCTGAAAAACATCAATTTTTGATGAATAGTGAAACCACTAAGTGGTAGTTAAAAAACTGATTTTTCGTTTAAATGAAACATTACCACTTCTGTGATTTGATTTTAAAAAATCCGACATACATGGTTGTCATTAGGAAGTAAAATTTGGTTCAATGGGATTAAAATAAATTTTTGGTGAATAGTAACTTTTAAGTTTAATTAATCGTGATTAAAGGTAAATTGTGAAACTTAATATAAAAATAGTATTATAAAAATATGGAATGACCTTTACACTTGTCCTACCACTATTGGATGTGTCATGGACGACCAATAGAATCCATGGGTCAACTTGGGGACCCCATGGAGCCACTTTTGTAGGAAAATGACAAAAATAACTTTTATTTAAAGTTAAAATAAAAATGTCACAAACATAAGTTGTTTTACTAAAACAATTTTTAAATGGGGTTATACAAGTCATATTTTTGACTATAAATATTCATTATAAAGCTAAAAGTATTTCCTACATCATGATAGTTTTTTATAATTTTTAGACATTAAATAAATTAAATTATTTATGACACCATGATGATGCAGCGATTACCTCATTAATTAATGATTTTAATAAAATGAAAAGATAATGTAAAATCTAAGCATTTCACTTGTCCAAAGCCTATTGGATGAGAATATTTCGAACCCTTATCACCTTAGCCTCGAATTATATAAGTTTGGGACCTTTAGAATCCTAAAATCTTTGAATAATAAAGTAACATTTTATTACTTTCCAAAAATGCCACTCCTATCCACTTATAAAAGGCCCCCACCACTACCACCTTACTAACACTTTGAAAGCCTTTTGGCTCGGCCAACCTCTTCCCAAATACTCTCCAAACTTCCCTCCCTTACTCCTAGAAGCCTCACCATGGGCAGATGTCTTCTTGGGGAAGCCTTTGGTTCAAATCAAAAGAGTTACCCGATTTTAAGGAGGTTAAAGAACGGTTGAGTCAAGACAGGACGCAAGGTAATGGAACTTCTTAACCCAATTACCATTCTTTGATTTAATATCCTACTTTCAAATTATGTCATGATATTATTATGTCCTATCTTGTATTTGTAATTTCTTTATGTGTACTTATAGTTAATACACATAATAGATCTATATTATTTTAAAAATGATCTTTATAAGGACTTCGTCTCAATCTCCTTTCACTGAGGCATATTTGGTTTTATACATAACTTTCCTTTATATGGTATATAAACCCCTTTTACTTTTACGTTTATTCAAAAGGAATCTTTTTATACGAAGTGTTTTACTAAATGACAAAAAGGAATGTTTTTCTTGTCGTACGTATGCGGCGACAACGACTTCTCCGCCATGGCCATTATTTGGGTTTCGGCTTCCTCTACAAGCCATAATTTTTTTAAAAAGAAAAATAAATACCATGTTTTACTTTTCTTTTATTTTGGTTTTGAAAATGGTTTTGATAAAGTTTTTATTACATCATTGTGTTGTATTGATATCTTGTGATTGAAGTGTGGGAATCATATGTTTCTTTTGTGCATGTTTTATGTGATACAATTATGTTATGGTTTATGATATGTTTAAACCTATTCATATGAGGAATGCATTGGACTTAATAAGTGACAGGTGGAGCCCTCTATAGCTCCTCGATGCATCGGTATGTCTCATTAGACAAACTAGTGTCCTGGCATGAGGCCTTGACAAAATCTTATTTGTGGTCTTGGCACGAGGCCTTGGCTACGTTGTTATGATAGTCTGGCATTATGCATTCCATCATTATGAAAGTGGTTATAGATATTTCATGTGATTATTCGACTAGTAGAATATCCATGTGGGTAAGTAAATGGAATTATTTAATTTTATTTTTTCCATATTATGTTGGAGTTAAAGTTTAAAAAGGATTTTGTTTTAGTTATACATTTCCTTAAATGTTAATGTTTATTTTCGAAAGCTTCCACAATATTGTTATCCTTACTGAGCTTCTGAGATCACCCCTTTCAATGTTTTAATATTTTCCAGGATGTGAAGAATCACTTTATGAAAGACCTGTAGGGATAGTCAGAAAGGGATATGAGTGTGGACTATGAAGACCATGTTATTGTAGTTTTTTTACTTTATGATGTAATGAAAGACATATGAATGTATCTAGTGTTTCCAAGGCTACTAAACTAATCGGTCTTTTGAGACTTGATCATATTTTATCATGCCAATGTTACAAAGTAATGCACCGACTCTGGGTAGTTGGGGTTGTGGCGTTACAACCTATCATACCATGAAATCGTCTTCATCAAACTTCGACAACATAGCGTGAAGATGAACCCGTTGAAATGCACCTTCGAGGTTACCTCGGGAAAATTCTTGGCTTCGTCATACGCCATCGTGGAATCGAAGTCGACCCTGAAAAAACAAAGTCTATCATAGGCTTACCACCTCCCCGCGAGCACACTAAGCTAAGAGGATTCCAAGGACACCTTGCCTACATTAGGCGGTTCATATCCAGCCTGGCGGGTAAATGTTTTCCCTTCATCAAGTTAATGGAAAAGCGGGCTAAGTACCAATGGAAAAATGATTTCCAAGAGGAATTCTACATTATAAATAAGTACCTCTTAATTTGGAAACTGCTCATGCCCCTGGTTTAAGGAAGACCTCTTATCCTATACATGATGGCCCTAGAGTGGTTACGAGGAGCCTTCCTCGCACAGCCAAATGACACCGGTAGTGAAAATAGTCTTTATTACCTCATCTGAACCATGATCAACACTAAAACTCGATACTCAAACATCGGGAAGAGTTGTTTGGCCTTGGTCTTCACAGTTCCAAAATTGCTACATTATCTACAGCATCATGAATTCCATTTTGTCTGGCGTAGTAACCCATTAAAGTACATCCTAAGCTGCCCGATGTTGACCGAGTGCCTATCCTGATGGGCAGTCATCATGCAACAGTTTGACATCCGGTTTGTGCTTCAATAATCCATCAAAGTCCAGGTGTTATCATATTTTATAGAAGATCACCCATCAACGGGGACCACCGCACCGGACATCCAACTACCTAATAAAGACATCTTCTTGTATCAAGAGAAGATCCCAATATTGGAAATGTACTTCGACGGCTCATCCCGAAGCCCGATAGGGAAGAGGAAGGAGGATCCCAAATTTAACAAGGTCAGTTTGGGGATCATAATCATGTCCCTAGAAAAGGAAGTCTTTCATTATTCCTTCCTCATATTAGAAGGACGTACGATCAATGAGGTGGAGTATCGTGCCCTCATTGTATGCCTGGAGATCACACTCCAGGCACAAGTACATCCCCTTTAAGTAAAAGGTGACTCAGAACTAGTCATCAAGAAAGTCAATGGTGGCTATGATATTAGAAAGGAGGAGATGATTCCCCTGTTTGACAATGTTAAGGGTTATTGGCTGAATTCTCCACTAAACCAACATCGAACTATATTCCCTGGTCTTAGAATGCCCAGGATGATGAATTAGATAATGCGGCCACTACCCTAGCTGACCCTGACCAGGATGAAACAATTATCAGTATTCCTAATCGTCGAATGGTCTTTCCATTTGTTAACACTATGACAAAAGATATTAACAAAGTCAGTCTAGTCCTTGATCCATATGCTCCGGACACCAGCTGGATGACCCCCATTGAAAGCTACCATCAAAGGGGAGAACTACCATTAGACAGGGTTGAACGAGAGAAAATAGTGAGAAGGTAAATCAACATTGTCCTATTTCGTGGCACGGGTCAGCAAGTGGTCCTAAACAAATGAGGCCTCGAAGGAGTCCTCCTCAGATGCATTAATGGAGAATTAACTGCTGCTATCATAAATGATGTACATGCTAGAGTATGTGGAGCACTTCAGTCGGGGTCTAATCATTCCCATCAGTTTCGAAATCTTGGGTACTATTTTCCCACCATGGAACGAGATTGCGAGAACTTTACCGTAAAATGCCACTCCTACCAACTTCATTCACCAATCCCTGGAGATACTTCATCAGGAAAAGTACTCCTATACATTTTCCATCTAGGGAATGGATGTCGTGAGACCATATCCTCCTTCCATGGCGAAACAACTAGATTTTGTCCTCACAGAAACCGACTTCTTTTCCAAATGGGTAGAAGTTGTACCCCTCAAGGAAGTTGGGGCAAGAAAAATTGTCAACATTGTGAAAGACTATATCATCACCAAAATTGGAATCCCTCATACCATACTGATGGATAACGACACCGACTTCTTCTCTTAGGAATTGGAGAAACTATACCAAGAATATGGTATCAAGGCCAACCACTCATCCCGCTACTATACAGCGTCCAACAGACAAATATAGGCTTTCTACAAGACCATGTCCAACATTTTCCTGAAAATGGTGGACAAAGACAAGAAATCACGCCTGGATAAACACCATCTAGAATTTGGGCGTATCAGACCACAATCCTCACCGCTACTCAGGCTACTCCATACTCATTAGTATAGGGAACAAAAGTCATCCTGCCCACTGAGATCCAATTTCCCTCACTCTGTGTTGCCATTTGTGATCAGTTTTCGAACGATGAACAATCAGAAAATGAGCTAGGTGAATTGGAACAGTTGGATGAGAAGCAGTTGCACACATTCCAACATTTGGATGTATATCAGAACCAGATCACACGAGCCTTCAATAAAAAGGTGAGTCTTCGGTCTTTCATTGAAGGAGAATTGGTTTTGGTCCTCCGGACCCAAATGATTCCCATAAAGAAACCTCCAAAGCTAAAGCCCATGTGGGAGGGACCATATGTTATAAAAAATCTCTACTCCAATGGACAATATACCCTGATCTCCATGGACGGGCAGTTCACTACCGCTCCTACAAATGAATGATTTCTAAAGAAGTATTTCACATAAACAAAAGAAGTTATCGTCCGAGCTGCTGGACGTTAAACTACCAAGCGCCTATCGTCCGAGCTGCAGGAAATTAAACTGGTAATCCCCAATGGTTCAACATCTATGACCCTAAACTAAGAGTATTTCATCCAAACCACATGATGTTAAATTGCATGAATTTCAGAGAACTACATACGTCATGATTCCTGCCCATGAAGGATACGTAGTGACTATAGGATTATGTATCCTGGCCCAGCCATACCCAATTAATGTTAAAAGTGTCCTTTTTTCCACTATGTATAGACTAAACCTGCATGGGGTGTATCCATTTCGGAGAACTACGTATGGATTGATTCTCGCCTTTGCCGGATACGTAGCAACACCATGATCCCACATCCTATCCTAGCCACCCTCAAATGAAATTAAAAAAAATGCCATTTTCCCCCGTGTAAGGACCAGACATGCACGGAGTGTATTATCATTTGATGAACTATGTATGACTTAATTCCTGTCCTCGTAGGATACATATTGACACAGAAATTCCACACCCTGGCCCACCCACCAGAAAAATGAAGCTAAAAATACCCCCTTCCCCCGTGTAAGGAGTAGAATTGCATGGGGTGTATTCATCTTCCGTACCGCACAATGTTAAACTGCACGAATAAGAATTTTTTTTCCCCAATCCCCCTTACGGACCAGACCAACATGGTGTGTATTCCCCAAAATAACTATGTGTGGCTTGATTCCTACCCTCGCAGGATACATAGAGACGCTGTGATCTTATCACTTAGCCCAGCCGCCGATAAAAGAAAACACAGGTATATATACCCTTTTTCGTTACTGCATGACGTTAAACTGCATAGTCTAGTGTCCTTACTATATGCTGTTAAACGGCAGAGAATCCAATTTTCACGTTGTTTCATCTCCGTCCTCACCGCACGACGTTAAAACTGCATGGACTTCGTCCTCACTGCACGACGTTAGAATTTCACGGACTTTGTCTTCACCACATAACGTTAAACTGCATGGAATTCATCGTGACATGCCCAAGATATACGGAGAAACGAGATGGAAATACTCCTTGCGCATTTGGATGCATCCTCTCTATACATCAGACTCTGTGACCCGGATAATTGAGGATCTTAATAACCACCAATGTCCATCAGAAGTGGAAAGTTATCAACTAGTGGAAACCTTTATACGACAAATCATACCATGCTCTCAGTGGCTCTACATATTGATAACCCCTAGCCCGTCTACCAAATGAAATATTTTCTCCGGAGATAATATTTCTATTTCCATATGCTTACTGGCCTCAGAGCCCCCATATCATATCTCTCGATCCAAAGATTTATGGAGCATTGGTTTAAAAATTTGCTCCCCTCCCGCATCCAAACATTTCCAGGGTATCCCTACCTGGTTAGCCTATGTATCCGCCTGTGGTTCACATGATGATCTACATCTAAAAAATCAATCCGAGGATAGGCTACTTTGACTCAATGGGAAATTACAGGGAAGATGTTTCTTGTATGCCTGGACACCATTATCCTCATATGCCGAACTCTGTGCTATGAGCAATCCCAGATTTTCATAATCATTCATGGCCATCAGAAGTAGGAAGTCATCAACTCGTGGACACCTTTGTATGACTATACATAATATTCCCACAGTGGCTCTGCATATTGATCACCCCTGGCCCGTCTACCAAAGGCATGATTTCCTCAGGTGATACCCTTCCCATCTCTGTGGGCTTACCGGCCTCAGATCCCCACACCGTATCTCTTAATCTGGGAAACCACAGAGTTACAGTTTACAACCTCATTCCCTCACACTTGTTTAGAGTATACCAGAGCATCCTAACTCAATTGCCCTCCAGGTGATTGTAGTAATAGTCACCCAATGGTTAGAACTCTATAAGTTGTAAAAAAAGCGTACTTCTTCTTTACCGCACGACGTTAAATTGCATGGAGTAAAGGTACACCCCATACGCAAGATAATTTAGCATAGTGTACTCTTCGATTTTTAATATCAACCAGGGATGAACATCCCCGACATTTCCAGATATTTCCTTACCAAATGATAGACATTGTGGCCTGGGAAATCTCAGATCCTCATAATCATTCATGTCCATCAGAAGTGGAAATTCATCAACCAGTTGACACCTTTGCACGTCTATGCATACCATGCCCTCAACAACTCTATATATTGATATACCCTGACCTTTCTACCGAAGGAATGATTTCCTCAAGAGATACTCTTCCTAGACCCGTACGCTTACCAGCCTCAGATCCCCCATATTATCTCTCCTAATCCTAGATTCCCTGAAACCATGGTTTACACCATCAACCCCTCTCCACGTCTTGGACATGCCAAGATATTTGAGCCCAGTTACATTCTAATCAAGAGTGGCCTTTGAAAATATCTTCTTACCACATGATGATTAAAACTACATGGAAAATGTCTTTGCTGCTTGGCGTGAAGCTGTAATGATAGAGCATTACAGATCCAGGGAAATTCATCCAAATGCAAGCATTTTCAAATATTTAAAAATGCCCCTCGTCCTCGCTGTACAACGTTAAACTGAAGAGTATCTTTAATAATGCTTCCCATCTTTACCGCATGAGGTTGAATTGCACAGTAGTCATCCTTACTGAATGATGTTAAACTGCACAGAATTTAAAATTCCCTCTGTCATCGACGCATGACGTTAAACTGCACGGATTTAGTAATAATAACAATGCCATTCGTCTATGCCACCTGAAATTAAACTACATGTTCGAACTCTTCACGACTTCAATTAGGAATAAAGGTTTTCCTCATTTCCTCAATGCACGAGCCAAACCTGCACAAACCACCGTCTCACACCAGTGTAAGAAGGGATGACTTTACCAATTCCTAGGAAATATAGCCTAGATGTTTCTCTTGTATCCAGGAACCCTCTCCTCATAAATCACACTCTGTACCCAGAAAGGGACAAACCCGTGCAAGCCACCCCTGGTGGTCCAAAATCTCAACTTCTCTATAGTTTCTCAGCTATCAAGAGAATATAATCATTGACCAAAGGACACCATTGAATGAATATGCATACCATTACCTCAACAACTCTTCATATTGATCTCCCCTGACCCATCTACCAAAGGAAATATTTCCATAGTCAATGATTATCTCCGTACTCCTCTTGGCCTCTAAGCCCCCATTTCCATCCCGGGATTCAGAAACCCTCTGAGCTATAATTTACCAACCTCTTTCACAACCCTCCCTAAATATGGTGGAACATCTCTAACGAGATTACCGAGAAGTAGGAGAATTTGTTCCATTTTAACGAATGTCACAGCTACATGACTTTCAACTACGCCAAGCTCCAACCATCCTTCACACTAGCTAAATTCATAGGAAAGGGACCCTTCGTCCACACTATTGATTAATAAAAATGTTCCCAAACTCCTTCATATGTCACATACCCTTTCCAAGCCACCCCTGGTGGTTTTCATAGATCTCCAAGCCACCCATGGTGGTTTCTGTTATCCAGACATCCATAATGTCCTCAGACCATCAGAAATAGATAGTCATTGACTTAAGGAAACCTTTTCACAACTACGAATACCTTGCCCTTAGTGGATCTGCATATTGATCACCCCATGCCTGTTAAAAAAAGTAAAGTCTTCTTTAGGTGATTCTTTTCGAAACTCTGCATGCTGATACGACTCCCATGCCTTGTGAAAAGCCCTACATGTTGTTCAAATAAAAAAATGTTCCCCCCATGTGCGTCTGAAAGGTATTGAGTAATCTTTTAATCAACAAAACCTTATCGGGGCCCTCGCCCCACCATATTTTGTCAAACCTATTTGACCTAAAACATCAGCAATGATAGTCTTGTCGGTGGGACTTTAAACCACTCAAAAAAGAGGCACAAATCCCTTTGGGCCGAAAACCAGAAAAAGGTGACCTAAACAGAAGCTGAGCTATACCCGCTGGATCCAGACTAAATGGGCCCAGGAAAGATATAGTGTATTGATGGAAAAGAAAAAAAGTTTATAAGGTTTTTCTACAGAACCTTAGAAAATGTCAAACTATAATCGTTGAGTCCCTTGGCTCAGGAAAAATTTAGAACATTTGCCAATCAATCACCGATTTTCATGACCAATCTACATTTGAATAGCCCCCTCTTCATTCCGATCGGACCCCATTCCAATGGGGAGAATTTGTAGGGTCCAGAAAAACCCGCAAAGAGGAATGCGAATTACACTTAATTTGAGAAAGGATACTACCCAATTTACCTCATAGTATCCTGCAAAAACACGAAGAATACTCAAAAATTGAAAAAGGACTGACTGGCCCATGTACCGGTTCAACATCAATGGTACGCAGCTAGTTCAGCGAGCTGCCTCCTCCACAGACCAGCGTTTTCCATGAAATGGATGCGAGAACCCCAATGCGGGCATGAAGCAGGACAGATGCCAGGACGATCCACCACAGCGAACCACGCCAACTGGCCCATGCCACACGCGCTGTCATTTGTGAAATTGAGATAGAATCCACATGCAACCGCGGACCCTGTCAATTTCCAAATAGAGGTGGAGTGGTGCACGGCTGCAGTGCAATTCTTAAAAACCTAGTTCCATAAATATCATTTGTCCAAGTCATACATGGGAGAGGCATTCTTCATGGGATTCCTAAAAAATCACCTTGTGCCCCATCGATACAACATCTTCATTACTCTATAAATAGACCCCGAGGGGGGGTCAAAAAAGGCAGGTATTGAAGGATGGGTGAAAACCTGTGGGGAGACGCTGGAGAAATCACTCCCATTGGTAATTTTCCAAGACCATCCGTGAACTCGATATCATTTTCATATACACTCTTCCATATAGTGGAGAAACCAAACCACGAACCACATGTGGCCAGCTCCTCCGCGGCCAGCCCTTAGTAGCCATTTCCTTTGCGGACATCCTAGGCGGCCAGCTTCTACGCGACGCACCTCCTCTGTGTCCATCTCATCTGTGGACACCCTTCATGGATATCCTCTCTGCGGCTACTCCTACATGGCCAGCTCCTTTGCGGATACCCTCAGCTTCCATCTCCTATGCGGCCAGCTCCTACGTCGTTCGGTCATCCACGAAAACCCTATGAGGCCAGCTCCATCGCGACCAGCTCCTACACAGACCGCCCCATGTGGAAAACCCCATGCACTCACTGGTCTATACTCCGGGGGCTGCGCCCCCATACCCCCTCTCGCGATCAGTGTCCGGCGGCGGCCCCGGCCCTCCGATCCGCTCCCTTCGCTACCTTCACTGACCACCATGAAATATGGAGAGTCACACCACTTACTTTTAGGGTGGGTCAACGATATTTTCTATTGCACCCTTATTCCGCTGCAACATCCATCCTATACATGCCATGAGTTGATCTACTCCTCATGCCTCTCCTATAACCCCATTACCTATCTCCTTCTGCTAGGTTTGTCCAGAAAGGGTTGCCCTTGTGTAAGTCCCACCCCAACCATTGCTAGGTATCTCCTACCTAGTCGTCCAGACCACCTGACGTTAAACTGTATGGCCCTCATCCTATCCATATTATGTTAAACTATGTGGAAATAGTCTATGCAACACGACAGTATACTGTGATGTCTTTATCCAAGCTATATGAATTTAAACTTTAGCAGACCTAAACATCATATAAAATTCTGGGAATCCCTCCTAGAGTAAGCCCCACACCATCCTCGCCGGAATCCAATAGTCCTTCCCCTCTCATTAAAAAAGGTTCATTGACACACCACACGACTCCTACCTTCCTCCAACATTAGGGAGAAGGAGATTCCCGTGGTCCCGACCTTCTCCTCTGCTCGTCGTCTTCCTCCCCTTCCCTCGATAGGGAGAATGTGCGAGCCTTGACAAGTCTGTTGCATTCTCTTTTTTCTCACACCGAGCATGACTCACGTGGGCGAAGAGATTTGTGATGGTAACGACGTCTGCACAACGACGACCCTAAAAATGAACTATGTGGGTTTTGATCCATGTTTTCTAAATAGGGTACGTAGGACGCCTCCCCGAGGTTCAAT
Organism: Viscum album; assembly: GCA_963277665.1. Lineage (NCBI taxonomy): Eukaryota > Viridiplantae > Streptophyta > Magnoliopsida > Santalales > Viscaceae > Viscum > Viscum album. Next base: position 1,462,313,600 of record OY728125.1, on the reverse strand, counting down.
CCCAACAATAGGCAACTCTCATGTGTATACCCTAATCCCCCAAAACTACATGGACATTGATCCCAGACCAACTGGGATATGTAGGAAACCTCCCTGAGGTGAAAGACCGATATCTATGTCTGATACACATCGGTCACTTTCAGAACATGTCCTCATCTCCCCAGCAGAACCATATCTGGGCCTAGGAAATTGCTTCCCTTGGGACTTCAAGGCCGCTTCGGTGTAAGTCCCACACCAAATTTGACCAGGGATCACTCACATGGAGGTCCTTTCCACATGACGTTAAACTGTACGGTTGGGTCCTTGTCACATGACCTTAAAATGTGATGTGTCCCGTCAAGTGGCACCAAACTACATAGATTCCGATTCCTCTCACAAGAATACATAGGAATCCCATATCACGGGTTCAATCCATACACTCATGTCTTTATATGTCCCCACTAAATAGAAATAAACTCCAGAGTGCCCAGTTATGAGTCTTTAAACCAGTGCCATTTCAATGAGTCCAAACACCTTAGATTCATTAATCCAATGAGGGAAGGTGAACCTCAGGACTATATGATTCCCAATCCCTGCGTTCAGCTAGCCATTGCCAACCCAGAGAAATCAGTGGATACAATTATTGGGTATAAACAAATGATTCTTGAACATATGAATACTTCATAAATCTATAAGAGAGTCCTGGAACATGAAATAATTCCCCCCAAAATGGTGTAATGAGCCCGACATCCCATCCTCTCGACCAATGTGTGTTCTTAAGTGCCACAGGCCAAATCACCCAGCAAACGCCTGCCATTGGAAAGTAGGTCCACATATTGTCAGATATGGAACCATTGGGAATTTCAAAACATAAACGGTGCACTTGATATGAGTGATTAAGAAGAAGCCAACCTTCTCCAATCAACTGTCAGGCATCACATGATTTTACCTTGGTCGAAACAACTACCTCCACATTTGTGAAACATTTCTCCTTCCGTGGACCACTACATTTCTTATAGACCAACTATTTTATGGAAAACCATTTTCCTTTGAAATATAAAAATCCCAATAAAAGGCATTCATGGAGCTTTCTTGTGAACCACTTATCCTTTCTTGGAATTCTCCTCATAAACCTCTTATCCTTCACAAAAATTTCTGTGAGCTCTTTTGGACATAGCTGAATTTATTTCCGAGAGAAGATGTTTTCCATTGAAAATTTCTCTAAGTAATGATAATATTAGCACCCCTTTATATGATAAAATAGATCTGAAAATATTGAAAATATTTTTTTACTAAAATATTTGTTGGGTTATATCCTTCACCCCATACTTCTCCTTCTTCACATTGTTTTTGCAATATAGTCTATGTACCTTCACACTTCCTTCATAGTGGACGATCTCTTCCGTTGAAAAAGAAACACTTCATAGCTCCCCAGAAAAACACCTAATTTTAGAAAATGAAGTTCCATCCAACATAATTCAATCCTTCCATGAAACATTCGCCTCTTGGGAACCATTCTCCCATCATGGTATGTATACTACGCTACACGGTATGCATAACATTGCTATGTAGAAACCCAGACTTTTACAATTTTTCATTTCCATTACGCGAACTCATTTTTTGAAATAAATTCCTTTAAAAAAAAGATAAACTCTCTATTTTGATTCCAAAAACATTGGTTGAAACATGGAAACAATATCCCCTTAAACAACTTCTATGAAAAAACACCAACCATACACATTCGTGTGCATCATTATTTTTCAAATAACATAATTACACCCAAAACACCAAGAGGACACCTTGTGGTATTTTTTCGCAACTATCTCCCACTTTGAGTTTGATGAAAATTCTTCTCAATTTTATACCTCATTAATGGTTCATCCAACATCAACCAGAATTCAATCTTCGAATGAGAAATTGATTAGAGATTCTACCAACACATAATCTAAGCCCACATGATCCCTGATCAACATGATAGACAATAATATAATGAAAAAATCATCAATGAATCACATTATTCCATTCCAAAACCACTCCTCTAATTTCATTATGAATTCCAATTGTAGTGATATATATCCCATGATAGATCAATTCTGGAATTATCAAATTTGATACCCCATATTTCACTACTCCATCTAATAGCATCAACTCCCTCTATCTCTCTACTTCAGATAACATCATCTCACCATGCCATGATTAATTCATTTTATTCCTTTTTACTGCTACAATATATCCCCCTTTGTCAATGAGCATTAATTCCATTCCTTTTAGGTCTGAAATATGGTAAAGAACACACATTAGCACATTAGGGAAAAACTCACCATACCACAAGAAGAGGGGGTCCTACATCTATATTTTTTATGTCTGGAAAGTGGATTGATCTCCAAGAGGCAACCTATGCCTTTCAAATTATTTTTTGGGTAATTCCATGTTATAATGTCTATAACCTATAGTTCTTTAGGCACATAGTCCATCTTTATAAGCCCTATCTCCAACTTCCCATTGATGAAATGATACTTAATTTATATTTTATTTGTTCATGAGTGGTGGACTGCATTTTTTCGAAGATTTATATCACATGAATTATCGCAATGGTTTTGATCGGAGACATCAATTCAACTCCCATATCCTTAAGCTTCCTTGTTAAACAAAGTAATTTCATGCATTCTTGAGTGGTCGCATATATAATCTTATTCTACGGTGTTCAAGAAAATTCCATCATGTTTCTTTCTTATCACTGAAATACATAATCAGTTATGATAGAATCAACCAATTGATTTCAATTTTCTATCATATTCTATACCAATAAATTCTATATCTATATATGCCAATAACTCTTAAAGATATTTTTCATTATAAATAAAACCATAATCCCCGATTATATTTTTATACCGAAGTATTATTTTCACTAAAGAATGTATGTTTTTATGATATTTATTTGATTTCATACTACTTGATATGTGGGAAAAAATATCATGTCTTTTCAATTTCATGTACAATAGACTACCAATGATTTTATTTTATTATCTGATATTGAATGCATTTTCTTTAACATATTTTGAATATTTCATCTGGGTATCCACCAATGTTTTCATATCCAGGTAATTATCCATTAAAAATATTTCCATAACCTCCTTTGCATATTTTTTTTGAGAAATAAATGTTTCATTGTTTCTTTATTTTGCCTATAAACCATAGAAAAACATAAACTCATCAATAATAGACATTTTAAATTTACTATCAATGAATTTTGATAATTACTTGAATCATTCTTTATCTGATATGCCGAATATTATTTCATTAACATATACTAGCACCATAACCCATTTATTACTGTCATGGTTGAAATATAGATTGAAACCAACTCCATAATGATAAAAACTCTACTTGTTTAGAAACTAATCTATTCTTGAATACCATGCTCATGGTGAATTCATAATCCCATATAGATCCTTCATCAGTTGAAACACTCTATTATCATTTCATGACTGGGAGTACCGTATTGCTACTCAACGTAAAGATATTATTGCAAAACCCATTTCGAAATGCTTAGTTGACATAATTCATGAAAACATTGATCATTCTTTGTACTACTATGTCTAAGAAAAATATTTTTCTCAATGTCCTTGAAATAGGTGAAAATGTTTCAACAACTTTGATATCTTCTATTTGGGATTACCCCTTGCACATATGTCATGAAACGTTTTGAATTACCGCAACATCTTAATTCATTTTGGTTTGAAATCCCCATTTTATCCCAATGTCATTTTTATGTAATGGACACAAAAACCTTTCCCATCTATGATTATTATAAACTATTTTAATCTCTCCATTCATAGCTTGAGCCCAATTATACTCACCAGTGTCTTCATCGTAACATTTAGGATGTAACTATGAAATCTATAATGGATTTTTTATTATTCATCCTCTTAATCTATATTGGAGGTATCTAATATACAATCATGTTCTATATATCTATTTTATATCTTATCTTCTATCTATTTATGGAAACTAAATTGTCCCCATTCTTTTCATTATCATTATCTTTTTATGAATCAACTTCTAGAATTATAGTATCCCATGATAATCTTTTATCTTCATCACTAACCTCCAGAGGCTGATCATGTATTTATGAATGATTTTTCTCATTCTCCAATATAGATACATAATAGATTTAGACTATATTTCCCTACTGATTATTGACGCTTTTATATTTTTTCTTATTTTCTTTGAGAAGAAATGAAATATACCCCCATCTCCATAGGATTTAAACATCATTCCTTTCTCTTTATTTAGAATAAAATAATTACTTCTGAAGAATTGAAAATACTTCATGATGGATTCTTTCCATAGCATAGCCCATATAAGGTCTTCTCTACTTTTAGACATATCAATGCTCTATTTGATGTGTAGAATGATGCCATCATTTGTTTATTCCAAAAAATCTGTTGTATATCTATCTCAATGAGCATTCTTATAGCCATGGTTTTTATAATCATATTTTTCTCAACTACTCAAATTGATTGTGGAGTTGTTACTATCGAGAATGGGTTCTTAATCCAATGTTTCTCAAGATAGTATTCCACATGGCTATTTTTGAACTCTGTTCAATTATCTATTATGGTCTTTTGGATTTTGTGACCTAGAATTATTTCAACTTCATATCGATATCTTGTAATAAAACATAACACCTAAAACATGTAGTTGATGATTGATACCCACACCATTTTATAAAATTATCCATAAAGATAATGTATTATATCCTCCCATCAATAGAACTTGGTTATATAGGTCCACACACATCAATATGCCCCATTTCAAGAACTCTTATTGAACTTTTGACTTTCTACATATATGCATTTTGAATGATCTACCATTTTTTACATGCATCGGGCGTATAAGTACAATAATGTGATAATCTAGGTTTGTCATGAGTGAAATTATATTTCACCCTATATTCCAAGGATGTTTCTCTTACGTGTCCTAGATGATTATACCAAAACAAATTTTCCTATCAATTGGATAGAAAGCACATATCTTCTTATCCACTCACAATATAAATATTTCATTTCATTTTCATACACTGCATAAAAACTACACTATCTTTTTCCATGATGAAATATAATTTCACTGAAAATCTGAAACAATTATCTAAATCATTGAGTTGGCTGAATATAATAAGGGTGTGATTGAGACATTCAATAATTATTACATATTAATTTCTCATATATATTCTCCCAAACATGGATTTTCCTAAGATATCAATATTTGAACCTTAATCAATACAAAATATTAGGATACCACCCTTATTTACCTGATTCCGGTCAACCGATATTTATTACTTATCACATGATAGGTGAATCCACTTCCTATAATCCATATTCTTGTGTGATCTGATACATTAATATCAATATCTACTACTGCTTCTTGATTAACTATATCATTATTTTTCATCATTGTTTTTTACTTGATACCCTGTTAATATTGATTATCATGATATTCTTCAATGTATGATAGAACAACAATGTCTTGATGCTTTTTAAATTTATTTATCTTTTTCTTCTCATTTGATGATACCTTTATCTGATTCTTATAGCTATATTCATTCTCCCAAATAACATTTCCCTGCATTTTTAATGAGATGTATAATTCCATATGCCTGAATCCTCAACACATGAAATATTGAAAATCAAAATGACATCTTGGAATATAGAGTCTTATATTTCTACTTCTAACGGTCTTGTTACCTTTGATATGTCTTTGCTATGGAATAAACATTTTTTAGTGTTATGTCATTCCACAATAAAAGAATCAAATGTGAGGTGCATTCCTATAGGGAAGGACCGCATTACTAGTTATCCCTTAGGATCCTTGAGTCTTATATTAATAATATGTACCCAAATAAATATTCACCTAATGAGTGGGATCATGTGTTCTATCTTCAACCATCATTGAATTCTTTTTTCAATCAATACACATACTATTTATATCATTCGGATCAATCATTATCCTTTCATAATATACCTTTAGTCTCCTTTATAAGAATCATCTATTTCTCCTGATCATTCCCTTTTCTTTCCATAGAAACAACATCTTCTTCCTGATCTACATTAAATTTTATTTGATCTTTTCTATTGTAATTTATAAAATCGATCTCTATATTTTGTTCTTAAATTTTTAGTTTTTACTCAACCAAATATTCTTATCTTTCTCATGTTGAAGAATTTAGTTTCTATATTTCATTATTAATATCAGACTTCTCTTCTTATTAATACATTTTATAATGTTTGGCATCACGAACATCTTTTTAGGATTCAATTTTGTGGATCTCCAGACAAACCAATAATCACGAGAAGCTTCTAGTTCGGCCTAAAGGTCCACTATTCCTTATACATCTCCCTCATTACTGTATATTTCTTCTATTATGAAGAAACATCCCACAACTTACACTATATAATCTTCTTTTCGATCCTTAAAGTCCTCCAACACATCTTCCTTATAATCTACTAATTGTTCAAATTCTATTGAACATACATTATTCTTTTTGAATAATTTTCTCTTAGTTCTTCTCGTATTTTTCATATTGACTGAATACTTCTTCCAGGTTATTCGATCATTTTCATTATCATCATCATCGATCATTATTTGAAACTTTGAAGAAAAATGTACAATATTTTACATTGAATGTTAGAATGTTGATGTTTACCTTTGATCTATCCTCGTCCTTTATTCATATTTGAAGAGATAAATGACATGATATAATCAAAATTTTCATCTTCTTAACGATCATCCAAAGAGATCTTTTTCATGGGCTTGAATTCCATTTCATTGGACATCACATTTTCAATAGCAAGGCTATCATCATTTCATAATTCATATTATATAAGAGTACATTGCATGATATCCAAATTCATCTCCTTTGGATCATTATCATCCAATATATAAACCATCATTTTAATCCTAGGTGAATGTTTTCTCATGATGTGCTTGAAAGTATTTATATATTGAATAATTTCTCTGATAATTTCCATGTATTTCATTATAACATTCAACTGGTCAAGGAATACATCAACATAATTGTTAAGGTGAATTATATGATCCTCATATTTTTCCACAGAATCTATTGATTTTATTTTATGACTTTTGAGTCTCCATTCAAAATGATCAATAGCAATTCCCACATACAATCTCACGTTTTACATGACATCACATTCATATTTATTTCATTGGATTGGGATACCCTAAAGCATTAATCCCTTTATATTCAGCATCCAATTCCCTTACACTAGCTTCTGATAAAGCACCACTATCGATATAGGGTGATATTCCATGAATAGATTCTATAATGACATATATTACAAATGATCAGATGTAGTGATGCATATGAGTTTTCTATAAATGGAATTTGTTTCTGTCGAATATCGGAATCTTGTTGTAATTGAAAACCTCCAATTCTTCTACTGAGAGAGAAACACTAAACTTCATCCTTTCTATTTGAAACCAAATGTAATCCATAAAATATTTAATATCCTATGGGTAGTGAATCAAGGAATGAATGATTAAAACAACTACCACTCTGGATATTTTTTAATTAATAAAAAAGAAATATTTTCTCCTCTTCCAATTGGAAAATATGAATAAAAATGAAATCACACATCAGACCCAACTATTTTTACTTGTTTCACCCTCACTAGTCTCTGTCCAAGGAGCATACAACTGAAATGTTCCAATTGTACAAAATCTATTAAGGATCACTACCAAATTATAAGGTCCGGACTAGAACACATCTATACCCAAGATCACCTCCATTACATGATTTAGGGTCTTCTCTCTGCATTCCTATGGTTCACTCCCTATATCTCTTTCTATGGATCCCTACTGATGGAAATAATCATTGTATTCATCTTCTTTCTCTCACTACTCATGTGACTGATCCACTATGAATTTATGGACATTTTGGTACCTCTTTTTCATTGAAGCACACACCCTCAATTATAAATAGATTCTTTATTGAAGTCGCATTTTCACCCAATGATGAAATATACTATCTGGCATGATGTTTTTTAGTGGAAATTGATTTTTGGAACTATTTAAGTCCCTTATCAAACAACATGATTCCTCTATGAACTGCGCAGCACCATGTACCATGTATTCTTTACAGCCGACCCCTCCTCTGAGTACTACCTCTACTTCCTTGAACCATTTCTCCTCCACTGACAGCCTCTAATTCTTTGAACCATTTATCCTTACATGGATAAATACTTCTTCAATAGTCCAACTCTTCCTCCTCAAACCATTTTCCTTTGAGAGCTATAGATCCCCAAAAATCCTTTCAGAAACTATTCACTTAAACAATTTCTCTTTTTGTAGAATCATCCTCTCAATACTCTTCTCTTTTGTGGACTCTCTCAAGAGATCTTTCAGATATAACATAATATCTATTGGAGAAAATATTTTTTCCAACGAAAATTACTATATGTAATGATGGGATTGTAACTCCATATGAAGGCAAGTAGATACTAAAATATCACTTATTTTTTGTACATTTATCTTTAATGTGGTATAACCATACCACATAATACTCCTTTCAGGAACCATTTTCCCAATCTGGTATGTGTACCAGCACACTTCCTTCATGACATCCTATCTATTCTATGAAATAAACAGATAACATCTCCTCTAATCACTTCCACATTTATGAAAATGAAGAGGCATCCCATATACCATAAGCCTATTTTGTTCCATTTACCTCCTACAAACTGTAAGCCTCTTGGTGAAGAGATTTCCCTTCATGGACTGTGCCTCCTTAAACACAGGGTATAGACAACACCAACCACACTCATTCGTGGTCAACTTTCTTAGTAAAAAAAAAACACAATAACACTCAAATACATTATAAATTTTCCTTGAGAGCTTTTTTTCCAACAAAAAATTGAAAATTCATAGATTTTTTAGAGGGAAAATATATTATCCCTAAAATACCATGTGAACCCATATGTGATATGAACCACTAAGTGGTAGGTTAATTAATGGTCACATTTATTAATTCATTTCTTCATTTCATACTATTATAAAGGGTGAGGTCTTGATCTACACATTATGGTAACTAATATGAAAAATATTTTACATTTAAATATAAATAATTTTCCATGAAAATGATTTACATTATTTATAAGGAAAGATAAACTTACTTCCATTGTTGGTTAATCCCCAATTATCATAGATTCTTCCACTATCTACATAAGTGGTTAAATGAAAGAACATACTTTTTTTATAAACATAAGTACCACTATATTCCAGATTCCAAATTCCATCAAAATTAAATATATCTCCACTAAATTGTTTGTTCCAATTAAAGAAAGTCAAAATTATAATATAGGATCCCTCTACACATGTTGATATTGATCTCCCTATATTATGAGACTAGATCAATAAGCCTTCATTTATACTCTTCAAATTCAATATTCCCAGGTCTTCCATAGAATACGGTCAACTGGATTACAAAAATATATATATCATTATAGGATATGGTCATCCTATATTTTTGGAATACTCATTCATAAAATTCTGTTACATCGTTTGATGGATCAAATAAAAAAACTCTTTTCTATCTTTGATACAATGATATTTCAATATCTTGGTTCATATAAACTATCATAGTTAATATTCATGAGTTCCCAATATATTATTTATTATTTTTTCAACTAATTTTATATTATTATCATCATTTACATTAGTCCCATATTAAAAATAAAAAATCACCTCAACTCTTAGTCTATAGAAAAAAAATTCTCATTCACATCTAGATGATATTTATGAATTTAAAATACACCATCAGAATACTAGTATCAGATTACAATTTATTCATATTGAACTCTCCAGATTCATTGTTTCATTTAATTCCCATGAATAACTCTATATTTTCCTCCCTAAAATTATCCATGTGTGTATATAATCTTCATCTTGTGGTGTGGAACTCACCTCTACACCCCATTATTAAATTTAGTCCGTCTTCATTTAATATGTGTGTGGATCACAATTACACAACTTAAATATGATATAAAATTATTTTTTGAAAACAACAACAACCTATTATGATTTTAATTATCTATTAAAATTTACAATATCTTTGTAATATGTTTTTTTTCATGTTTTAATCATTATGTATTCAAATTCTATTATGGTTAAGTGTAGATATATCAACCATATTAATTCATGAATTAGAAAATAATTTGACATTTCGTGGAACAACAAGGATATGTATCAATATTACAGTGTGTGATAAATACATTATAAAATATTTATGAAACCATTTCAAATGGATTATTTTGGTCTTCCACGGTCTTAAAAATAATCCCATCAACCATTCCAGCCACTTATAGAACCATATAAAGAATTAGTCTGAACATTTTTAAAGGGGTTTCGAAAACCATATGAAGGAAATGTTTCAAAATTATAACACATTGCCTATACCTTACATGGTTGGGTTTCATAGCCTTGTGAGATCATGAGTTAGCCTTTTTTCAAATTTTATTATATGTTATCTCATTTAACACATTATCAATTAGTCATAAACTTATAAAATAAAATTCATACCACATCCATATGACTTATTATCAATGAGATATTCTAAAATTCATTTAACGGTTGTTTTTTCAAGCATGACATGTAATTAAATACTCCCAAAATTTTAATAAATAGTTTCATTAATAAAATATTAGTCACATAACATGCATAAAAAATCTACTAATATCCCAAAACTATAGTATATAAATCATAACATTAAAATATTGTTTTCCTTTTAACACCAAATCATATGTTTCAATTTTATTGGGTCAACCCTATTTCCACTAATCAAATTATCTTTTGTAATAACTCACCATGTTCTTTTAGACCATATTGATATCACCATGAAACATAATTTTGTCTCATCACAATGAAGAAAATTCATCCAATGGGATCTAACTTTTTTATATTTTCTATATCCTCAGCATCTTCTTGATGTATTTTCATATTTTCAATAAAAATATTTATTAAATAAAAAAATGTACAAACTATTACAATTAGTCTCATTATTAGGTATTCATATTTATTCTAGAACACAAGAAATATTTCATCTTGAAATTTAGTGTAACCATTGTCAATGATACTTTTATCTTCCAACATCACAAGAGAAGATTAACAATACAACATATTTTTAAATAAGTGACTTTAAAAAGCTTCCATAATATATTAATTACATTGATATCATATTTTAATTTGTTATTATACTCATATGTTTTCCCCCAGTCTCTAAGATATATGAAATATCACGAATAATAACCATATACACATTAATTCCAATTGAGTAAAATTAATGATACATTTAATTTTTCAATAGTTTAAAATTTCAGCCATTAAAATTGGAAACATTTATGATTTAATACTTCTTTTTTAACTTCTAGTCCATATAGATTCAATAAGAACCTTTTTTATGAATCATCATAGTGTTTTGAAAAAGGGTTATTACCTGGATAGAGGGTGGGGTGAATCAGGGTATCAGGAAATCTAATCATAAGACTTTACAAAGATATTTTCCTTTTAGAAAATATATAATCTCTTTTCCACTCAATTGAGATAATAAAGTAAATTAAAATGGGAGGGACACAAAAATTTTAACATGGTTCAGCCAAATAAAATGATTATATAAAAGTGCATGGAAAATTAAAATACACAAAATTATATAAGGCTCACTGATTTATTACAAGTTCATATAAACCACACTAACCCCCCTCCTTTATAATATTGAAAATTATGTGATTCCATACTATCAAGTGAATAGGTGAAACACTACTCCTCTAAAAAGTAGAATCATCAAACATAAAAAACCTGGAATAATGTTAAAATAATTTTTATGTCTTAGAGTGATCCACCTTTAACATGAAGAAACTCATAAATTATATTTCGATAGAAATTTTGGAACACTGTTATTTCCACATATTTTTCAATCCAATGAGGGTTTCGAGTTACTCTCACTATTTTCCATGATTCTTGAAACATACCAATAAACATTTAAATTTAACACAATATAAATCAGATTTTATAATATTCCATGGAAAAATTCATAATCCAATGGTTATGGATAGAATTTTTTTTCATGATCCTATGATATTTCATTACGTGTATACAATATATTTTAATATTTTCATTACCAATATATTAATCAAATACAACCCTTGGAAATCTGATTATAATAATTATTTTTTAATTCCCAATACAATGAAAAAATATCATAACTATATTTGGATCTCCTTCTCTATAGTTTGGGTTGATTTCGCATAAAAAAATATTTTGATATGTCTCCCTTCTGAGTTATAGAGTGTTCTCAATGTTGAAAACCGAAAAATATTTTAATATCATCTATTTTAATTCCAATATGATATTATGGGAAATCATTCTATCTCCCTCGATACATAATCCATGTTTTTTCATGACACATTCTCCAAATGTTGAATACTTTAAAATGAATCACATCTTTGACCTTAATCATATTTTCATTTAGGGGTTGGATACCTTTTTATGGAGTATAATTTCTGTTCATAGAAACTACGATGATCTAAATGGATTCGGTGGTCTAGGCCCTTCTATATTTGAAGTGCCACATAAAACCATTCAAATATTGTTTTTTTATTATAACATTATAAATTATACTTGAACCTACAATAAAAATATTTCAATTTCTTTCTAAAATATTTTTTTTGGATTAACACAATTAATATGATGAAGAAGTCCTCCAATAAGAATATCCACTAAATATAACCTCACAACCTTTTTGGTTGGGGCAATACATACATGGTGTAATAATTTATTCACCATATAATAAATTTAATTGGAACCCTATATGCATAAAAAGTCCATTCAGCCAATGTATAATTCCATGAAAAAAACCTATAATTGTTAGCATGGTTTCAATCTCGAAGATAATAATATTTCCACCCTCTTCTGAATTCTTTCAACATTCTCCAAAAAATTGGGTGTACCTCCAAACACCCTTCAAAAAAAATTATCAAACACAACCCAGTCAAAAACTCCAAAGCGATTTCTTCCAATAACCTCATTACTATTCATGTTTAGTGATAAAATTTTATTTTATTTAGTCTAAATATTTATCAAAAAAATTATTATTTCCAAATAATATATGGTATTTAATATTTGGAGAAATATTTATTTGAAAAGAATACTATATATCTCTATATAACACTAATCGGTTGTGGAAACAACATCTTTCATATTTTATCAAATATCTGGATAAAAAAATTATCCTATATATATAATTTTTATCCCTATATCCATTTTTAAACATGTTTTAGAATCATAAGAATCATAAAATTTATATATATAATTAATCATCTCATTATATTCAACAAAACTCTTTGATGATGAACAAATTATCTTCTAATATATGAGAAATTTCATGAAGATAGAAAATCATTAATTAGATTTAACTATTCTTGATAAATTCCTTTACATGATTATAATTAATACTGACACTATTTTCATGATAATTAAAATTAATAATAAAATATTTATAAATACTTATACTGATTTTGAACTCATTTATATTGAAAAAATTTATAAATTATACATTCATTATCATATACAATTTATAAATCAAGAACATATCACAATATCATCTAAAAATTGATTATACATTCCATGGATTCCTGTAAATCCCTTAAAGTATCAAAAAAATCAATTATATTAAATAATTCATCCTTACTAATTTTACAATTGTGTTTCAATTATTATCAATGAATTCGTTGAAAATTTGTATTTAGAATTAAGAATTACATTTTTATATTCAGGTTAGAACTTCTATACTGTCATACTATCTATACATTATTATAACCTAGATTATCACATCCCTAGTTCTTCTATTTTAAACAATTTTATAATATTGGGTATTTTCATAATTTCATCCCATTTTTTTCGTGAATTTAAGAAGATTAAAATTAAATTTATTCCATAAAAATAATCCTCATGTTAACTACTAGTGTCCCCAATATATTTTTATCCAATGAGTGGCATGTTTCGTCCTTCGATTATGTAATGTTGTTAGGTGATGAGATTGAATTAATTAATCACATTGGATTTTGTGATTAAACAGAAAAATGGCAGACGGGAAGATTGTGGAAATGCCGGATTCAAACTCTTAATGGGATAAAATTAGGTGATTTATGATTTGAGTTTTTTGGAACCCCAATGGGAATTCAAATGGGTTTAAATATTTATATTGGGAATTAATTGGGCATTTGGTGTAAAAGTGGGAAATATATGCTTTGAAATGGTTCTTGTTTTGAAATAAGGTGTTGAACTCCACGTGGTTTGTAAAATGGGTTGTATTTTTCTTTTAAATATCGGTCTAAAATGGTTATCTAGTGGATTCTTTGATGAAAATGACATAATAGATATGTTGATGGTTTTAATGAAAATTTAGGCCTTGGTCCCTGATTGGTTTTAAAAGAGAAATACTCATTCTTGAGAAGGGTGAATTTGAAATGTATATGGGGTGTGTTTGGTTTAGAGTATTTGTCTTGGGAAAAGGGATGATATTTATGGAGGCATGTTTTGGTTTTGAATGACTGTAGGGTCCTTAGCATGTGTGAATGTTTCAAAAAAGTATTTTTGTTCTTTCCTTGAACGTTTTTTGTGGTCTTTATTTTTAGAATATGTATTAAAAAATGATTGAGTGGTTCGGGAGACAAAATAATTCTCCAAGAACTATTTTTTATGATATTATGGATTAATTTATGAGTTAGACTCAAGCTTCAAGAATAGGTAGTACTATTTTGATATGGTGTTAGACTGAGACATTAAAAACGGATATTTTTCATCATGATTAGAGTTCACAAATGATTATCTAGGTATCGGCAGTATACCATATGTAAAAGGATATTGTACTAATGTTCTTCCTCCATATGAATGGCTATACTGGTTCTATAAGAACTACCCATGTTGTGAAAAAATGGATATTAGACTAAGGATTTAAGAACTACTACTATTATTTGTTTTTAGTTTGATATACATGATGTTCAATATTAGTTCAAATAATCTAGATTATTGTTAGGTGTTGGATGGATGTTCTAGAAACAATTGATATTGATGTTGTGATTTGATATAAATCTCATACTGATGTTCTGATCACTAATGGAATTGGTACATGACTTAGGATCTAGGATTTTATGTTTTATGCCTCCTTGAACTGAATGAATCAGAATAAACCCCATTTTGGATTCTAAATCTGGAACCCACTATATTTCCCTTTAATGGCATAGTTTAGGTTGTTTCTAGATTAGATGTCCTTAATAACATCTTATAACCCTAGATATAGTGGATACTAGATGATTTGTCATGTCATTAGAATTTATATTATTTCTATAATATTTATTTATTCCATTGTTTATATTTATACACTTTTAACTAACTTTTATTTTTTTAGACACCATTTTTGGTGGCCTACTATGTTTTAATTTCCCCTCATCATGACACAATTTTCCATTAGTACCTAATAAGGCCTCACATGTATATTGTAGGAAGATGTTTCGACTAAGGATTGTGTTGATGATTATGGCCAACTGGGATGGAGCGAGTGGTATTGTATGGATTGATGGTTTTGGTTGGGTGATATAGTGGAACCCTATTGTATTTTTTTTATAACTATCCCAGTGGGTGATTAGTGGTATAAATGAACATTCATTAGGGCCTTTATTTCATATCATTTAGTTATAAATTGTTTTTTCTTTTTATTCATTATACTTACTATGATGTGTATGATATATGTTTATTTATATCAAGTAGTTCACATGGATATGGGCATATAGTATCCTCACACTTCCACTAATACCCCTTCTTCTAGTCAAAAACACCTGCAAAATGAGGAGACATTCTTGAGGTTATTGACGAAGCAAATTAGGGAACCGATATAGTGGACCATGGGATTGGGTGTTACATAATTACTATATTATAATGGTTATATTTCTTATGATTAATTTTCTCATAATACATGATATATTGATTTCTAATAGTTTAGTGTTGAAAATGAATAATTAAATTAGAACTATTATTTATTTCAAGGAAAATTAAAATTGAATTCATAGGTAATAAAACTTCCAATAAATGGATCTTGGTGATATTAGTCTTTACACTTCATGATTCTCCAATTTAAAAACCCATTCCTGTTTCTAGTATTTAAACATACAAATCTTCAAATTAATCTTTATATTTTAAATAATAATACAAAAAATTAGTATGAAAACTACGAATTTTATAAAAATTACAAGCTCCGTCATTAAATATAGTTTCTTTCATGAAACTTTTTCTAGTTAGATTGAGTTTTTTATTTCACATTTTGGATTATTCATCCCTGAATAGAAATCACGTATCACCCTCTCTACAAATAAAGTAGAGATTCTCCTTTTCCACTTAACTCTCGTCATACCAATAACATCTTTCAAACCAATTTTGTACTCCTCTTTATATAAAGTATCTATTGGTCCTATGTAACACAATAGACTTACTCTCAACATGTTTTGTTCCAAACCTTTACCAACAATGATACCCTCATGATTTTGTGTCTTTCCCAAAAAAATTTAATCTCATAGTTACATATATTTTCCATATTCAGGACTACACAAAAATATGAAACGTTCAATTTCATATGTATTTCAGATTAATAGATCCTAATTTTCGACCATATATGAAGTACATCTCCTTTTATGAAACTATGTACCAGAAATTCTATTTCTATTAGCCTATTATCATAAATTAACACCTTCTAATCTCTCTTAGTTTTAATCTATTACATTTTATTTAACCGTAAATATTCAATGTATTGTTGATATTAATCTTCATTTTTCAATATAAATAATTGATTCTATATTTTCACACCCTTGATGAATCATTTGGCTTTTTTGTACCACTAGTTTAGATCTTCAGAAGAACATTCCTCAATATCATCAATGAGATATATCATTCCATATATATTTGTGTCATCCAGATCTAAAATAGTTTACAAACAAATACTACATGTAATATAGAACATTTTTTGTTTAAATCATTTCTCTTATTTCCATCGACTTATATTATCTAAGGATCATTTTTTTTGAAAATATATAATCATTCTAAAATAGTAATTAAATTATTTCTAGTGCACAATAATTATTTATTAATATAATAAATGTGATTTTAATGGATTCATTAAGTATTTTTATTTTCATTTGAACAAAAATAATCATTTAACCATATAGTGGTCTTCTATGGCTTGGAACCAATAACTTGACCCTTCTAATTGTGATCAAGAACTGTTCTAGAATTTTATTTTTGTTGTTTTATTTTCATATAAAGAATAACCATTATTTGTTTTTCTAGATCTCAATATTTATATATGAGAAATTTTATCATTCATTTAATATAATTTCTAAACATCATACTGGGAATGAAAAATATCAATGTATTGCTAATTTTTAGTTTTAGTCTTAATATATTTCCGCCAAGATAAAAAATATGTTTGACTCAATATTTAACCATGTTAATATAATATTCGTCATTTCATTAATACTCTTCAATCATAATCATGTAAAATATAACCCTATCATTGATTTTAGGAATCTCAAATTTGATCGTGTCAATTTATTAATTAAATTAAAACATCACTTCTTCCTTCTTATGTGTGAAGTGTTTATAAATTTAAAAAAATCTATTAACATTATTTTTTTTCCTTATCCCCAAATTACTAGGAATTCAATATTTGATTCTAACTATTCATGGTGATAAAATCTCTCGTCTAATTGTCCTTTGACATCATTGTTGTCTTATCATAGTTTTTTTGTTTATAATGTCCATGAGATCATCATTTTTGAGGTGTTTGTGGCCTTAAATTTCTTCCCCTTTTATCTCTTTTTAGGTATTTATATTGTGTTAACGTTGTTTATTATTTTTGAAGATATTTTTCATAGATCCCAAACCACATTTCCTATTAGTATATTATAAATTACTAGGATCTTCTTCATCCTCATCAATATCATAAAAAAAATCCGAAGAGTTTTATACAATTTTATCAACATTTGAACATTGAAAATACAAACCTATGTATTTCCCATTGAGAATTTGGTTTATCTTTTATATATTTTAAAATAATAATGTCTTGAATTTGTTAACTTCTTCTTTTTATTGGACATCGTATATGATGAACTTCTCTATTACAATGAATTCCACCAACATAGACAACATTATTTTAAATAACTTTATAATAATTCTGTATAAAATGTTCCATAAATTTTTATCCTGATATTCCAGGAAATCATTATATCTTCAATATATTCTCTCACACCATTAATATTATCCCAAGTAACATTTACTAGATCATAGAATGCATCAAGAGATCATTTTGGTGAATCATCGTGTCCATTTAACATTTTCTAAACACCATTAATTTAAATTCACATAATTTTGAATGTAAATTATAGATATTAATACAATATTCATCCATAATTTGTTAGGATACACAAGTAATCAACATCATGAATATAATATAGGGTAACAAACTCTCTAATATGGTGATTTATCTGGAGTAAAATCCCCACCCTGAGTTCCACTAAATCAGTTCCCCAATATGGGTCATGACGATACTTCAATTGTGCCTCGTTGTATGTCAGATGTTACCGACTTGCGGTGAGGGTATAAAAGGTCGTGTCAGGAGACTATAACCACTATACTAGAGTAAAACACATTAGAACACTATATAAATATTATAAAAAAATATGAAACAACCAAAAACATACCATGTCGAAAAGTCCTATAATGGGGTACAAACCAAAAGAAATAGTAAATATGTATTTTCTTGCTATAATTCAAAGTGATAAAAATCCAAAAAAAATATACAAAATAGAATCAACAGAATGGTTCATAATTTTATTCTGGAACCTCAACCATGTATGTCTATGCCCAACTCAACTCCCTAGCATTGGGCCCCTGCCCTGGTCCAGACCTGCAAACAAGAAATCTAACTGGGAACCCAACAGCTACCTGAGCACAGTGTGAGTATAAATCTGTAGGAAACCTATACGAATAAGGATATTCATTTCAGGAATGGGTTTTTCGTTTCTGGTGTTTTTTAGATAAAAAGGGTAATCTTGAAATTTAAGGTGTGCATTCCATGTACATTGGAGTACATATCATTTATCCGGTTTTCGTGGGAAACCATGTAATGACCCTGTAACAGCCGAGTACATGGCCATGTGGGATAAAATGGAAACCGTCTAAATCATAGGTCAGTTAATGTAGTTACATTCTATGATCTTTTAAAGAACACACTACATACATTTTTTAAATTTCAATGTTAGACAGGGGTCGCATCTAATTGACATAAACCTCTTCTTCTTGGTCTGTCACTTCTTGGATCGATGGATATTCAAGATTCTCCTCTAGGTTTCTGACTCACTGTCTCTTCTCTAAATCAAACTCTGTTGGTTGAGTTGGAATCACATCAGCGTGTTCTTCCTTTTTCTATAGCTTCATCTATTAATTTCTCCTCTCTTGTGAGATATTCTTGGTTGATAAGTGTAGATGATTTTGTATATCTACAATTTTCTAGATCAATTAAATGGATGATATCGGAGTATATCGATCGTACCACATCGAGGAAGGTTTTTTGTGCCTTTTGTGGTTATTCATTCAATATTGTGTTCAAAAGTTCACAATACCATATAACGACGTATTTCTTGTTTATGGATTTTAGCCCTATTAATGCCTAATATTCCTTGTGTCCCTTAGTAGAGATTGGTTGATAGTGAATAGGGGTTTTTTCCATGCTATGGATGTGTTGACCTTGCATGTGTGGATATTAACTATGTGGTCTAATTTTTCAAGTTATGCTACTTGATTTCCATGCATAGTATTGTTAGGATGTACTATTTTTATCACATGATGTGGTATGACATGTAGCTATTTAGACAAGTAGTACTTTTAGGTTCACTTTGGCTATTGAACATTGTTGGTGCATGATTCCTTTACATAGGCCTATGTGAACCTTATGTTGTGAGACCATAGAGGAATTGATGTTGAGGGCTTCTCTAAAGTGTTTTTTATATTTATCATGTTGAGAGACCATAGGTGGGGTTTACGTTGAGTTCTACATTAGAGTGTCTATAGTTACTATTATGAGACCATATGGGGAATTGATGTTGAGTGCTTCCTCAAAGTGTATTTACTTTATCGTTAAAATAGTATGAGGGGGATTGATTATTCTTTCTTCCTCTGAGAGTATTTGATTGCATGAGACCAAATGGGTTGGACTGTGTGAGCTACCCAGAAGGTCATTATATCTTTGTATAAATTGAACCAATGGGGTTATGTTGTGAGAACTTACCATGAGTGTTTCTCGAGATTGTTGGTTAAAACATAGGTGATAGGCTGGAGTACTTTCTAGAGGGTTATTTGTTTTGATTAGTTTCTTCCTTGATATATGAAAATGAATGAAATTTTTCTGTAGGATTGTTTACTTTTGTGTACTTCCGAGTTTTTTATTTCATTTATAAAAATTGGATGCTATATATATTCACTGACTGATAGAAACAGATCTTTCGGCGGTTGCCTTCTGGGATTTGTCTCACACCATGTTTTGGTCATTCTATTGGAACCAAATAGATTGTATTGTAGAAGGTATATATAAGCGAAAGATCCCTTATTCTTCAAGTACTTGATTGTTGTGGAGCTGGAGAGAATGAGACCAATCTAAGGCTTGCGATTCTACTGGAATTTATTTTTTTCTTTATTATTTACATTAGTAATGCATTCTAGCATGGTGATTTGTTTGGATGCTTTACTAGAAATATGTATCTTGCAACATTTATATATGTGCTCCAGCTATTTATAACATTCAGTCTTCTGCTATTTACTATTGTATGGTATTATTTCTTCTTCCGCTACTGTTATCGATTTCTTTCTACTACTTTACTCTACAAAAGTGGCAATAATTTTTCAACTATCACACCTAAGGCCCTCGCTTCTAGTTGGAATCCATTGGCATTTGGGGAAATGTGCTTGAGGCCATGTGACCAACCGGGTATGGGGTACCTCTAGAAAGCGCCCAGAACAAATATGTTACAAAGTGGTATCAGAGGGATTCATTTCTTTTTGACTTACTATTCGGTGCATATAGTCCGACATAGGATGGAATATGAACTTGGTAATAAGATTTTCTAATGTGTAGATAACCCGCATATATGGAATAACCAATTTTCCTTGTGTAATTCAATTTTCCCTAATTATTTAGTTGATAAAGTTGATTTTATTTAATCGTTGGGTGGTTCACTTGTTTTGTACTGTTAGTGTGTACATTATTCAGGTTTTATTTCTATTGAAATCATACCTGATGAGGGTGTGACATCCCATGCATCATATAGGTTCATTCAAGAGATCACATGTCATGCCTTCTTGTCATTCCATTTAGGGTGCATTTCTGATTTCATTTTTTTTGTGATAGTTGTTGTGTTAGATATAAATGATGTTGTGATAGATCCCATGATATAATTAGTATTATTTGAAATTGTATTACATTGTGTAAGGTTTCATTTGAATGATGGCCAATCCTTGGTTCTTGAGGGGTATTGGGCCATCATGAACCATATTTTGGTAGATCATTTCCATGATATGTTTTTATATGCAATGTAAAAGATTCCAATCATTGATTCACATAGAGTATGGGCCCTCACGGATTGAAATTTGGCACTTATTTTCATATATGTGTTTTTTTAGATTCTAGGTAAGTTCATGAGGATTACTACGCAGAAAAAAACTCAGAATACATGGTGTGTATTGCAGAATAAATTCTTGTGTCCTTCTACTCAGGGAAGAATTGTTTTTCCTATGTACACATCGTGCACTGCATGTACATGTTGTGTAGTCTATAACCATGTCACTGGATGTGTGGGAAGATACATGGGGTTGGGAAATATTTGGTGGAACATAACACATAACTGACATATAGGCTGTGTGTATAGACCATGTGTTCAACCGTGTGACTAACAACCCAAGTGGATTTTGGGTAGTTTGTACCCGTTGTGTCTGGAACAAACACGTCATGTAGTGTCAGTCGTTTAACCAACCGTGTGACTAACAACCCAAGTGGATTTTGGGTAGTTTGTACCCGTTGTGTCTGGAACAAACACGTCATGTAGTGTCAGTCGTTTAACCAACCGTGTGACTAAAAACATGGTTCGATGAAATCTTACTAGTACACGTTGTGTCTGGAACAAAGACGCCATGTATTATTGTTTTAGAAGAACCATGTGGGTTAGTCATATAGAATAAATCGGGCTGGGGAAGAGGATTCATGTTCCCATTATGTGTTAAGACAACACGTCGAGTGTATGGGGTGTTACATTACCAGGGGTTGCAGGAGTACGCGCCCATGTGAAGGTTCAGAGGAACACGCTGTTTAAAGAACATACAAGTCTTTTATCCATGTTTATAAACAAATTAATGATTTACTATCTCCTATGAAATTCTTCCACTTCTTTGTTTCAGTATTTTATAATCATGAACTACATTGTGTGCTTAACCTTTGATAGTAACTCCTCTAATAAGCCATTTAGTTGTATACCAGTTACATGACAGTGACCAGACCCCAGACTTGGTAGATTAGGTATTACTAGATGAAACTCCCATCGTTCATGTCTTAGAAGTAGTTATCCTTCTAGATATAGGTGTTGATGCACAGTTCCGAGAAGGATTCGTGATGTTTTGGCAGACCTTCCATAGAGCACTGCATCAGGACCCGTCTATGGCAACATTAACACATGTTTTTTAGCAGCAGCAGCCTCCCACATTCTCAGGGGATGGAGGACCTCAGGCTTCTGAGTACTGGTTAGAATCCATGATATCGATCTTTGAGAATCTGGAGACTCCTCCACAGAGGATGGAGAAGATCTCTACATACATGTTATAGGATTCCGCCAAGAGATGGTGGGATGTGATTTCACAGGCAGGATGCCAGCAGGATTTATCCTAGAAGGTGACTCAGCATAACTTCTATGATTACTATTACCCATAGACATTGAGGGACAACCGAGTTCAAGAGTTCATGATTCTGGAGAAGGGTACTCTTTTAGTTATGGAGTATTCTTCTTGGTTCACTGATCTATATTGCATTACACCCATCCCCGGAGGTGATGAGTTATTCCTAGAGAGAAAGTTTTATGATGGTATTAGGAATGTCATCTGATATCAGGTGAACCACATTAAGATGACGACCATATCTTCTATATTAGACTAAGAACTGATCAAAGAGCACAACCTGAGGGATTCTGGAGCTGTGGGCCAGGGTGGTTTGTCATCCACAGTTTGTGCTTCTCTACCTGATATTAGGAAGTGTCATAGGGAGTCTACATGTGGAGATACGAGTAGGAGAGATACACCTTCAGGTATCCTGGTTGTATGATACTAGTGTGTGATGGGTGGGAATACAAGGCCAAACTTGTTTAGTGACCCAGTCGAGTAGCGATCTTGTTGAAATATGGGTAATCTTTGGCGGTTCTTTCATAGTTTTCACCAGTAACTAGGGATCATAATTCTCTTATGACCCCACATTAAAGAGTTTCACCACATGTTTTTCATCTTTCAGGGATGTGGAGTTTTTTTGGCCACTCAGGCCAAGGTGGAGGTCGCGGTCATGGTATCCCATCGACAGGGTTTCAAGGACAACATGGCGGATCTACTAAGGGTGTTCGGTAGGGTCACAAGGCCACGATATAGGCCAAACCATTATAGTGAAGCATATCTAGTAGGACTAGGATCCCAGACCATCTACAACTCGAGGTATGATCCATATTACCTCAGTTATTTCTTCTTCACTTTTTGATATAGGTGATTCACATAGTTTCATATATGTTGTTGTTGTGGAGAGCCTTGGGCTATCTATCATTACTTTTACTGATTTATGGATTCTGTAAAATCTTTTGGGGACAAGAAATACTTGTCTATGTTAGTGCAGGGATTTCCCTCTTGTGTTTGGTGGGTGTCACTTCTTGTGGGTCCTCTATATCCTAGAGATGAGAGGCTATGCCATCATTCTTGTGATGTACTAGTTAGATTATTTATAATAATTTGTCGATTGTTATCGTCGTAGGGTGAGTTTCACATCACATGAGGGTTGCTTCTTTTTACATGAGGGTGAATGGTATTTCCCGACAAGCAGAACATGATCTGAGCATCATGGGTTGGAAGGTGTTACAACCATGATTTCTAGTCTATATCTGGATGACCAGGGGACATCATAGTTGGAATTTCCTCTAGAGGTGGATTAGTTAAATGATGTCTTTCTATATGACTTTTCTGCTTTGTCTCAGGAGTGAGAGGTATACTTTTCTATTGATCTCATGCCAGGAGTGTCACTATTGTCCATTCCTCCTTAAAATATGGCTACACCAATGTTACAGCATCTTAGGAAGTAGTTAGAGGAGTTCTAACAAAAGGGTTTCGTCTAACCAAGTACTTATTCTTGGAGTTTGCATGTCCTATTTTCAATGAAGGAAGATGGTACCCTCAGGCATTGTGTGAATTATCCGAAGTTGAAAAAGTTGACAGTCTAGAACTGATATCCCTTGCCGAGGATTGTTGTTCTATTTGATCAGCTTTGAGGAACTTGGGATTTTTCAAATATTTAATTGAGATATTGTTTCCATTATCTGTGTGTTAGACCATCTGATATACCTCTTACAACATTTTAGATTAGGTATGGTCGATAAGAGTATGTGGTTATTCCGTTCGGTATCACGAATGTTCCCGATGTAATCATGGCACTAATGAACTAAGTCTCCCATCCATACTTGTATTCTCTTGTGGTAGTCTTTTTGGATGGCATCATGGGGCACTCTCACACTCAACACGAACATGCCAAAATTTTTGAGACTGTTCACTGTACATTGGGAGAGCATCAGGTATTTGTTATTATCTAAAAATACCACTTTTGGATGGAAAAGATTCACTTCAATTTTCATTTCATCTCAGAGATATGAGTGTTAGTAGACCTACAGTGAGTGAGAGCAGTAGCTTCCTTGGAGAATTGGATGAACATCTTCAATGTACTATTTTTTCTAGGGCTGGATGGTTACTACAAACATGTCATAAAAAAAATTTCATGCATAGTAGCGCCATGGACGTCCCTAACTAAAAATGGGAGAGATGTTTGGGAGGAATGATTCTTGTGAGCCATCCTTCCATGAGAAGATGGTAGGTTAACATCAGCACAAATTCTAGTTTTCAAGAGTTGGGAAAGAGTTATACAGTGTTCTGTGATGCATCATGTGTCAGGCTGGGATCTGCAATTATTTAGTGGGAAGGAGTCATTGCATACGTGTCTCTATAGTTGATGACACATGAGAGGAATTACCATACGCACAATCTCAAGTTGGATTCCATTGAACATGACTTATGTTGGTGGAGAAATTACCTCTTGGGAGAGAATTTTTTGGTTTTCGTTGAATTCAAAAGTCTCAATTACATCTTCAATCATCATGATTTGGATTTGAGATAGTGATGGTGGGTTGAGTACCTTCAGTCCTTTGACATTGTGCTTGCTTACACACCAGGGAATGGCAACACTGTATCCGATGTATTGAGTAGTAGAACTTAGATACAGGTAGTTCAGGAGGCCATCCTTGAGTGGCAGATTATGGATCTGTTCTCTGAGATGCATTTGGAGGTGCATGATAGACAGGGGGAGACAATTGTTTCTTCTATAGTTGTTACCTGTATTCTAATTTATTGAGTGTGAATGAGGAATCGATAATATTTAAAAGGCCTAGTCCTATGGGAGAGTTCTTTAGGAGAGGAACTTAATATCGTAAGAACTGTATGCAAGGATTATATCGTATATTTTCTAGGGATCATGTGAGTACTAGTAGACATACATGAAGAACTGATATGGGACATTAATTACTCATTTTGGGCATTTTATCCTCCTATCCCCAAGATGTATCGAGTTCTGCACCATCAGTATTGGTGGCTAGGTATGAAGAGAGATTTTTCTGGTTTTTTGATGAGGTGTTCCAACTGTCAGCTGGTGAAGGCAGAGCATCAGCACCATCAAGGATTTTGCAGCAGTTACCCATTCCTGATTGAAAGTGGAATGATGTCGCGATGGACTTTGTGAGTGGTTTTATAATTTCTCCATAAGGGAATTATATAGTTTTGTTTTTCTTTTATAGGCTCATCAAGGTTGATCACTTTTTTCTGATCAAATAGACATTTAGTGTAGATGAGTTAGGAAGGTTGTACATTAGAGAGATTGTACATTTTCATGGGGTTCTTCACTCCATAATTTCAGAAAGGTATGATCTTTTTACTTCTCAGGTATGGAAGGTACTACCGAGGGATTTGGGGAAAAATGTACTTCTGATTATAGGTTACAATCCCTAGACAGATGTCATGTCCAAGCGTACGATTCAGGTGCTAGAAAAAATGCATCAGGAATGCATCAATGATTTTGAGGTTCTTAGCTATAGCACATACCTATTGTGGAGTTTTCCTACAATAATAGTTATCAAGAAACTATTCAGATGACACATTACGAGGAATTGTATTGTAGGCCATGCCAATCACCCCTATGTTGGATAGAGGTAGGAGAGGCAACTATGTTGGGATCTCATCTTTTCCAGGAGACCACATAGCAGATATATATGATTCAAAAGAAGATGGCTACTACCCAGTCACGACAGAATTATAATGATGATAAAAAGAGATGTCCTCTAGAGTTCGAGGTCTAAGATTACGTTTCCTATGTGTCAGACCGAGGTTGGTACATAGAATGATTACGAGATAGGGAAAGTTTTCACTAAGATACGTTAGGCCAATTTATGTTTTGGGGTGAGTGGGGCATGTTGCCTATCGATTGCAGTTACCTTAGACGTACCGATAAATGAAAAAAAATTATACGTTTCTCAGCTACGATATTACTTATCAGACTTGTATCATGTTTTTATACCCAAGGAGGAAGAGATAGAGGTGGAAACATCATTTGATAAGCATCTTATCCCAATTGTTGATCATAGTGTGAATGTTCTCTGTGGCCTGTATGTTCCTCTGGTATGGGTGCTATGGTATCACATGCAAGTACATGATGAGACATGGGAGAGAGAGACAATATGAAATCGCAGTGGTCAGAGCTGTGATAGTATTCTTCTTCTACGGTGCCTTTCTAGGGTAATTCAGGGAAAAATTTAATTAAGGGGGGAAGTTTGTAAGAACTCAGATTGTCATTTCAGTTATGATATTTTATTTTGTGGTTTTTTTGAGTGAAAGAGGATAATTTTTAAATTGAAGGAGTGCATGCCATGTACTTTGGAGTAAACTCCATGTATTGGGTTTCTGTGGGTGACCATGTACTTACCGTGTAATGGCCATGTACATGGCCATGTGGGGCGACCTAGAGAAAACCTATTGCCAAGGCCAACCAAGGCAGGTATATCCAGTGTACATTTAAATAAAAATACATGTTCTTTTATTTTTAATTGTTATATCATACGGGGGTCACATCTAATTGAGAAAACCTCTTCTTCTTGGTCCGTCTCATCCAGGAGTGATGGATACTGATTAATCTTCTCTAGGCCAACGAATTGTCACCCATTCTATGAATTCAACTCTGTCGCTTGTGTTGGATTAACAACAGTATGATCTTCCTTCTTCTAGAAATTCATCTCTTTAATTATCCTCTCTCGTGAGATAATCTTGGTTTTATGTTTTTGAATTTTGTTAACATCTACCACATTTTTGATTGATTAAATGGCTGACGTCAGAGTATATTGGTTGTACAACATCGAGGTAGTTGGTTTGTACCTTTCCGTGGTTATTATTTTAATATTATGTGAAATAGATCCCAATAATCTAGAATGAGGTATTTTAGATTTTGGGATAATATCCCTGTTAATTCCTTTTAGGCCTTGTATTCCTGTCTAAAGGTTTGTGGTCGTGAATAGGGTTTATTCATGATATGGATGTGTTTCCCATGCTTGTTTTGATATTAACTGTGAGGTTTATTTTTCCTTATTAGTATAAATTCTTTCCATGACTAGTATTGTTAGGATGGACTCATTTTATCTAATGTTATGGTACGCCTTGTAGTTATTTATCCATGTAGTACTTTTAGGTTTACATTGGCTGCAGAACATCACTTTTGCATGATTGCTTTACACAGGGTTGTGGGAACCTGGTGTAGTGAGACCATAGGTAGAATTGATGTTAGTGGCTTCCTCAGAGTGACTATTATGATTGCCATGCTGCGAAACAGTAGTAGGGATTGACATTGAGTGCTCCCTCAGAGTGTCTATAGTTACCATTACACGACCACATGGTGTATTTATGTTGATTTCTTCTTCAAAGTGCATGTAATTTATCATTAAAATACTATATGAGGAATTGAATGTGGCTGATTCATCCGAGATTCCTTTTATGAAGGAGACAAATGAGGTTAGACTAGTTGAGCTACCCAGGGGGTTGTTATTTATTTTTATATGTTGACCCATATGGGTTAGGCTGTGAGACCATACACAGAGGGTTACATGAGATTGTTGGTTTAACCAGAGGGGATAAGCTATTAGTACATCCAAAATGGTTTCTTGTTTTGATTAGATTCCTCTATGATATATGAAAATGAATTCAAATTCACTATAATATTGTTTAATTTTGAGTACTTCCTTTTTTAATGTTTTATTTTTTCTTACTACCTTCCATATATATTCACTAACTGTTAGGCCAATATCTTTTGGTGGTTGCCTAATGGTATTAATTTCCCAACCTTTTTGGGTATTGCTTTTGGGCCTAAACAGATTATATTGTTTTAGTTATAGATAAGGGAATGTTCCCCTCCACTTCAGGTACTTTATTTTTGTGTAGCGGGAGAGCATGGGACCTTGTAGAGGATTGTGACGATGCAAGAGATTGATTGTTTACTATGATCATTGGATTATTATTGTATTATAGCATTGTGACTTGTTTTGATGATTTCCTAGAAATATTTATCATGCATCATTTATATATGTTCTCCAGTAGTTAATTACTTTCTGAAATCCGCTATTTACTATTTTATGGTATCATTACTACATCTTCTACTGTTATCTATTTCTTTCTGTGGCATTACTCTTACAAAGAGGGAATAGTTTCCCCACTATCACACCCAAGGTCCTTGATAGTATTTGGAAGCCTCCGGAATTTGGGTAAATGTGTGTGAGGCCATGTGAACAACTGGGTACAGTACACCTCTAGGCAGCTCCTGGAACCGAGACATTACACCACCACCAACGGTGTCAACAAATATATCCATTCAATGAAGATAGTTCATGAATGTGGTATGTATTGGAATGTAAAAGGATTCATTTACACCAGATATTATATATTATTTTCTTTAATTTATGATATTATTTAAGATAGTATCACAACAAAAGAATCTCATGGTTTTGTTAACCCTTTTTCATTTGTTCAATTGATTTGGTTGTTCATCATTCATAAGGAATTTGGGAATAAATCCTATCATATCTCACTAACAATTACATCAAAATAACAACATTATATTCACCTAAAATCCTCAGTCTAGGGAGGAATGAATCCTTTAGGGGAATACGACACTTTCTTTTTACCTAACCCTTGTATTTAGAGAGTGTAGCATAGAACCACAGTCAAACTCGACCTATGGGCATAGAACCTCAAGTATATACCTGACACTACCTAACCATTATCACATTCTTATTTATCATTATCCACAAGTAACCACACTACTACCAAAAATATCCCATATCATTATGAACATAACAATAATATTAATAAATGGTAATTTGAAATTATACCACAATCCATTAACACATTAATAATTTATGTCACATAACCATTTAACCCCAATTTCCATTTCCCATGCATATCTCACTAAAAAAATTCAAGTGTAAACATAAATATATATCTTGTTCCTATTAATCACATTAACATGTCAACTAAACAAACCATTAGCCTTTCACCACATTAGACAAAACTAATAACAATAAATCTTAACTCATTACATATACTAATTTACATACTTTTTATCTCTCTACATCATCATGAGTCCATTTCGAAGATATTATTTTTTATCCCATTTAGAAGGATTGGAGAAACCCATGGGTAACCCTAATAATAGTTACAACATCATCCATTCATGCCACTAGGATAATGAGGGGTTCGTTTGGTTATTTAGACACTGTATATAACACATATTACCAAAGAAACTTCGAACACATCAATATGAGAATAAGAAAAAATCCCTACATGAACAAATCTAAATATAAGCAATGGGATATATAATGTAGACCACCTACCATGAATTAATTGGAAGACACACTCTTTATCAAATCCTTACATCCCGATTCAAACACCCTTTGAATCCTCAAGCTAGATCTCTGTAAAAAAAACTGAGTGCTTTAGAGATTCAGAAGGATATGGGGATTGAACAAAAACCGTAAACCAAAAAGGGACGCAATGTCAGGATTAGCTGTACCCTGATCATCATTCCACAATGGATTAAACATCAATTTACCTTGGAATAAAGGAAAATCTCCCTTGAGAGATCATAGATGCTTTGGTTCGCAAATATTGTTTAGGGGTGAAGAATTAAGGAAATTCCCAAGTGTGCCTTTAAATCCAATATTGGTATTTTTTAAATTTCTTAACTTTTATGGGTCATAGTGTTTACCTGCAGGGTTCTCCAAACCATGTACAAACTATGAAGATCTTACTGTTCAAAAACACCCCCCACATGGTTACATGGGATATCCACAATTTTTGAACTAAATATTCCAAAACCATTCAACATGACCATAAAAATTCCGTTTCCACCTCTTTCGTGCACCAAACTCCCGGAACACCCCTGATCCTTCTCATGATCTTGGAAAACACATATATGACCAAAATAAAGGACTTATACTAAAAAATAAATAGAAACATGACATAAGAAAAAAAAGAATCATAGATCTTTCCACCTCCCCACCATAGGATGGTTTATCCTCGAGCCACTATTCCCAAATATCATTTATCTTCCAAGGAAGAGAGATGTGGATAGTGGACCCATATATCTGATTCTCACTCCTATGTTTCTTCCTAAATGTTTCTATACTTCTATAGAATAATAATTTAAGGTACAACCTAGCCCTTCTAAAGCTTCTCACTATGATCCTCAATTAGAACTAGATACTCCTCATAGGATGTGTTAAGATCAAGCTTAAAATCATCAATGTTTAACATATGATATAAATGAGGATGATATAATCAATGTTGTAAAACATGAGAAAAATCATGCATCATGCTATACAATCGTGGAAGAGATAATCAGTAATACACCAGAATGATCCTGTCTAAAATCTTGAATGTCCCCACATACAATTGACAAATTATTCCCTATTTCCATATTTGATGGTGTCCCAGCTTTGATGAAACTCCATGAAACACACTATCTCAAATACCTAACTCAACAGGTCTATAATGTTGATCTGCATATGACTTTTGTCTACTCTTGGACATTTCCATGCACATCTATACCAAACGATCTCTCTATGAAGTCTAATGCTCGATACTCTGTCCTAAACATTCTGATTCCTGAAATGCTAACCAACATAACTGATATCTACAAGTTCTCCCATATAGTGTCTCAAAATGTGACATTTTAATTATATAAGGAAGCATATTATTATAAGAAAAATCAACAAGTGACAAGTTTCTTTCCCATGAACCACCAACAACTAGAACACAAGTTCAAGAAATTTCTTCTAAAACCTAGATTGTATGTTTTAATTTCCAATTAGTTTGTGAGTGAGATTCCATAGTCAAAACACCTAGGTATCGAGTGCCTCCTGTAATCCCTTCCAGGAGAACGTGGTGAAACATCAATCACGATTCAAGACTGTGGTTCTCAGCACACCATGAAATCGTAATATATCTCAAACATATAAATCGCCCAAAAGGTCCACTATATATGTCTCCTAGAAAAATAATAAATGAGAAAAATTTTCAGTCAGTTCACAACCACCTAGATTTCATCATTCTTATGGGGATTCCTCGGAAGACAAACTACGAATTCCATCATTACGCCATTCCACATACACTGCATAATAGGTAATGAGTTCAACCCCCCATATAGACATTGTTGTTTTTTTTTCACCTATTAATAGGTATGTAATTGTGCCACAACACTTTCAATGTAATTTATCATTCCCATCCACCAATACTGCTTACATAGGTCTCTAAACATCTTAGTCAATCCAAGATGCACTTCAAAATTTGATGTGTGAAACTCATCTATCAACCCCTCTTGTGCTCCTTTCGACACCACAACATAGTCGTGGACATATGAATTCCCATCAGGATCAATATCCAAACTAGAAGGTGACACCCACCTTTATGAGTTTCATTCATAGCCATACACATAGGATTCACAAGCTACCTCCCCTTGAACATGCTTAAAATCCAATATTCAAATGATAGGGATGCGAGAATCATTCTCCTATGCCCATACAATACCTCCAAACACATCTCAGAAAGAAATTCCATCATCTTCAACTCAAAACATGACACCTGAACAACGTGATTCTGAGTCTTCTATCTCAGAGAATTAAAAACACTATCCACTTTCAAAAGTGTATAAAACTACTCAAAATTTATGGATGGTAGGTACTCGACACACCTTTTCGGTCAAACATTAAAATCCCTCTGATAGAATATTTATACATTAATGTTTGGTATAAACTGTAAAGGGTTCTCCAAACAATTAATTCCTGAAACACTTCATGGAAATAACCACAACATTTAGCTCATGGTCATGAGTAGTATAATTTCATTCATGTGATCTCAACTTTCATGAAAAATAAGCTACAACCTGATCTTTTAGCAACAATGCCTCATATCCCACACCATACACATTATAGAATATAGTGTACCTCATACCTAATTCAGGTGAGACCAAAATCTATACAGTACTAAACTATTTCTTGATCTCCTAAAAATCATTAATATAAGCCATTGACCATTCGAACATAACCCCCTTCTTGGTTAATCTTGAGTGTAAGATGTCAATGGATTGAAATATTTAATAAATCATCAATAATAACCTGCTAATCCAAGAAAACTAAAAACATTTGAAATTTTCTTTTGTAATCCCAAGAAACGATAGCCTGCACCTTCTCAAGATCCACTGACACACCTATATCAGAAATCGTTTTTCCTAAGATGTGCACCTTTTAAATCTAGAACTAACCTTTTTATAGCTAGACATAAATCATATTCCCTATTATTTTAATCGAGATGATTTAAAGGTTTTTAACATGATTGTCACGAGATTTAGAGTTCTCTGAGATGGAATCAACAAAGATATTTATGAACTAATCCAAACACGGGTGAAATATCTAGTTCTTCCAATCCATGAACACAATTGTTACATTGGTCAACCCGAATGACATCACATAAAATTCATAAAACCCCTAACATCTTTAGAATGTTGTATGGGGAATTTCATAAGGCCTAAACCTCAACTGATGGTATCCTAATGTCAAATCAATCTTATAAAACAATGAGGCTCCTATAATCTAGTCAAATAGGTCACCGATTCTAGGAAGAGGGTATCAGTTATTAACTGTCATCTAGTTTATCTTCCTATATTCAATTCATAACATTAGTTATCTTTAATGCATTTATTAATTAGTATAGGAGATCCCCATAGTGATGAATTAGGATAAAACACCCTTTATTCTCTAACTCCTCTATCTAAACCTTATGTTCACGGAGAACTACTAGCACTATTCGATATTGAATAATATTAACTATCTCTTCTACCTCAAGAAACTCAATCGTAAAATCAACATCTCCCTCGGGTGGTAGCCTGATAAGTCCTCATGAAAAAAATTCTAGAAACCATACAGTACAGGAGGGAAGAAATTTTGTCCAACTCTTCCATTTTCATGGACAATTCTAGCCACTTGGGCCGTGTGCTCTACCAACTGCGGAAAAATGGGTCTGCACAACCTACATTAACATCCCTTTCACCAAAAATGACATTACTATTTCTATCAGAAGATGTGAAGGTTAATAGGAATTGATAAGAATCGATGCAGGCTTGATACACTAGTAACCAATACATTCTAATGATTAGATAAATACCTCAAATCTCTAAAAAACAGATTCCAATGGAAATGGTATCCAAAAACCATCAGAGCACAAACCTTACATTACCTGATAATGTAAACTTATACCCCAAACAAAGAATCACGGGGAATTACTCTATAATATTTCTCCATATATTAGCCCAAAATTCAATGAACTGAGTATAAATATGAGAATACGTAGCACATATATCAAATAAATCACTAGAAACCATGGAATCATCAAAAAATTTACCTCAAACAGTAGAAGTTCTTACATCTCCACCATTGGTATTATTCTAAACTACATGGAGATGACATGCCCCTCTACCTTGGGATACAATCTGAATACCCAACACTACACTACCCTGTTAGTGAGGGTGATCTCACTACAGAGTTCTACATTCACTAACTCTACATGTAAGACCCGTAGATCTCCAACTGCATACCAAATAAGGGGTAACTTCCCCCCTTCATACAATCAACATCTTCCTCTGACTCCCACCATTTTCATGCTCTCGTGGGTTCCAACAGAACTCTTGTACATGTTCTGGCCTACCAAACGTTCGATACACGACTGGTGTTAGGGGACATGGTCCATGCATGTGCCCCGTCTTAGCACACTTAAAATAGAATTTTTGGTCGCCACTTTCTGAGGTTGGTCCCCTATTCTTTCTTATTTGTGATCTTCTATCCACCTGGATGTTTCCACAACAAAATTTCTTACTATCAAAAGTCACCCCACTTTATCACCCAAATGTAACCTCAAGCTCCCATCCCAAAGCTCCCATCATGTTACCATCTATAATGATGTCTTGTTACAGAACATTATAAAATCTTTTCACATGGAAAATTTTCACATGATATCTGAGGTCGTGTCTCATTCAATCCTGAATGTGTTTCACCATTGAATCATCTTCTCCTTTCAATATCAGAACAAACCATCGCAAATCAGTGAAATGACTAGAACATTCAATTACCAACATTTCATGTTGGGTTAAGAAGATTGAGATTGCATCCTTCTCCTATATCATTGTTTCTGGGTCAAATTGTTCAAGAATATTCTCCTAAAAATACTCCCACATAGTTCTTTGAGCCAGCTCAGTTTAATCCGAGAAGTCCCACCAATGCCTTACTTAGTATCTCAGCATATAGGCCCCTATCATGACTACTTTATCAAGAGGATTATCTAGATTTTTGAGAGTAGTATAAATATACTATATTGATAATTGTGCTCCCTCTGGCCCACCCTCTCCGATAATGGTTGGAGGGTGCTCTAGGTGAATCTATGAAGTCAGCTCAAACATACTGAGTGAAACCCACCATGGGTCTCGTTCCATCATTTGTATAAAACGGTCTAATTTCCCATTGAACTACACATCCCCATATTATTGAATCACATGGTTATCCTTCTCTACTACTCGTGGATTTTATCGTCAATGTCCTCTTGTCACCCAACTGCCACACGTCTTCATGGTGGAGTCTATCTATAATGCCAAACGTGGTCTTTAGTACATAATCAGTAATTGTTTTTCAAAAAAAATTGGGAGGTTCTTCACTATACATAAAAAATAATTTATCATACACTAACTGATCAAGCCCAATCATAGCAGGAAATAACCCTTGGCCACCCCACCAAGGTAATGGAGAACACTAGAAAATAAATCACACAGTTATAAACCTCACACTTTAAACCATTTAATGACTATTCCAATATCTCTACATAATTGGGCGACTCTAATCCAATTAAATCCCCTTATTAAGAATAAAAATTAGTTTCTCGTCCTATATTTTATTTCGCCTTTTACTCATTTTTAATATTTTGATAGTACTAATATTCATCATTTTCACGAAGTGAAATGCAACCTACTCACCATGTCCCACACAATTGTCCCATGTTTTTGTTCCTACTATAAAGAATGTAACATATATACATAGTTTCCTAGAAAGATTCAAGAATTTGAAACCTCGTCCTAGTCTATCCATGAGACAATTATCATAAAACTATCACATCAAACCAAATGTGCATTACCCGATGGAGAAATATCATCAGAAGTCACAACACACAAAAAGAACCAAAATATCCATCCAGGGTGACTTGTTTTATCCCATGTACTATGGTTTACACTCATAGACACGAGGTCATTACCAATACCTGACACTATTTAAATCTCTCTTATACCATCCCAAAATAGTAGGAAATAGAAAATAACTCCTATGATACCTCTTCGTAACCTCCCTACCCGATATCTCCTAAATCAGTGCCTTAGGCTCGGTCGTGACATTACCTCAAGAACATCTCTCTATATGACAAAGGTTTCCGACTAGCTGTGATAGAATAATAGGACATGTGGGGAGACTATACCTCCTTTACCAGAGTAAGCTACCACAGAACACAATATAAATTGTGGAAAAACGTAGTAAATAACCAATAACATGCATAGTCAAACATTTCTTAAACGGGGTACAAACCATAAAAAAATTGTAACTAGGCCCTCTCAGGTTACAATTCCTAGTGAGAAAAACCCAAAAAAAGGAAAATAGAGGAATAACCATAATGGCCTTGACACCATATATGGAACTTGAACCATATATGTCCATTCCTAACTCAACTCCATAACATAGGGCCCTTGACCATGTCCCAACATGCACGCATGGAATCTCCTCAGGAACCCAATGGAGGCTAGAGATGGGTGTGAGTGTAACTATATAGGCCACCACAAATGGTGTTTAAAATATATATTGTCAGATAAGATAGTTCATTAAAGTGGTCAGTACTGAAAAATAAATGGAAGCACTTAAATAATCCATTCATCATTTGGTTCCTTATGTTGTGCTATTGTAAAATCATGGTTCACTACTTATTCATATCATGGTTTAGTTCACCCTTTTTCATGTGTTCAATGGATTATGAAGAAACATTGTTCTCAAGTCATAAGAGAATAAATCTAGTCCTATCTCACTATGAATTACATCACAATAACCACAATATCCTCAACTCGAAGACTCTGTCCACGTGGAATACAACCATTATGAGAATACAACTCTCAGTGTTACCTAACTCATTCATTATGAGGCTATAGCATAGAGCCTCAATCAAACTCAATATGTGGGTGTAGAAACTCAAGTCTAAACCCTAATCTACCAATCCATGTTCAAATTCATATTTATCATCATCCCCAATAAATCACATTACAACCACCCATATCGAATGTCATTATAAATATCACAACAATATTAATAAACGGGTGTTAAATATTATTACATAATCCATTAAAAAATTAATCATTTATGAAAGATAACCATTTAACCCCAACATCATTTACTAATGCCTATCTCACTATTATTATTCAAGTGTATACATAATTCTGTAAAATATTCCAATTTCTACCATTTAACCCATTAACATGTCAAAAAAAAATCTTGTATCCTTTCACCACATTATACACAAATAACAACAATCCATTATAACTCATTTTATAAAACATTTAACATACACTATATGACTCTACAACATCAATAGTCCATTTCAAACCTTATATTCCCATTAGCCCATTGGGAAAGGAAGTCACACCCCATGGGTGATCAAAAAGTAGTCATGACATTCTTCATGCATCCCATATGGATCTTGAGGAGTTTATTTAGTTATTTAAGCACTCAATATGTCATATCATTCAAATAACATCGATAACACAACAATACCAGAACAAGAATAAAACACTAAATCCACAAATCTAAATATAAACTATGGGATATAACTTGTAGACCACCTTCGATGAGTCCATTGATAAAAACACACTTAATTGAAGCCATAGATTCTGATTCAACCCCCCTTTAAAACCTCATCATAGATATCACTAAAAAAAGAGGGTTTTAGAGAATTAGAAGGAGTTGGGAAGGATCAGAAACCCTAAACCAAAAAAGATAATAAAGGGAGGGATTATCCTTACCCTAATCTTTAATCTGTAACTGATATAACTAAAAACAACATTTGAATGAATTATAATCACCCCTCAGATCTCATGGATGATTTGTTATTCATTAGTATTTATGGTAGAGGAATGAAGAAAAATCAGGAGAGAGGCTTAAAATCTTGTAATGGAATTTTTAAAATTTATTTAACTTTATGGGCCACACGGTTCTACCGCACAATTTTCCAAACCATGAACACACCTTGTAGATGTAATTTTCTAATAAAACCCCCTAACATGTTTTCCTAGGATTTCTGAATAGTTTACACAAACCATGCAAAAACTAAGAAAAATGCCAAGAATCTCCATTTTCCATGACTTTCATGTTCTAAAACCCTCTAACAACCACTAGCCTTATCATGATCATAGGATACACTTATTTGACCAAAATAAGGGACACAAAATGAATCATAAAAATATACCTTAAAAAACAATCCCTGATCAAACTCATGGAATTAGTATTCAGGTAATTGTACTATACTTATGATAATTATTTTTTATGGATAATGATAGAAATATTATTTATAAGTGATATGAATAAATATTTTTCTAAGGATAAAAAATTCTATTCCAACCAATTCTTTTAAAAATTATTTTTTTTTCTATTGTATATAATAATTCCTTTACTATTATTTTTTTCTACTATTTCCACACAATAGAGTGTCCCACTAACATAAAGATCATGGTATAATAACATGTGTTATCTAACTAAATATTAAATACCTTTAGTGGGTGGAGGTATGATATGATATTTAAATGATTATTAAACAACCCTCACAATTATATTGTTACAAATTATGTGGGGACACTTCCTTTCCAATCACAATATTTGAATTTATTAAGCTTATAAAAACAAACAAAATCAATTTTTCGATCGTTGACATGAACTGGGAATATATAATTATAATAAAATGATGATGTTTTCATGTTCCAAAGTCTATAAGAAACTTTTTGTGTGAAATTATTTTAGAACAATCATGATATTTCTTTGTTCACTACTAATCATATTTAAATAACTCGCTCTTCTCTAAATTAAGCATGGTATTTGTTTTACGATAAAATAGTAGACTAATTTTCCTTACTAGATCACTTATAATCATCTATTGAATGATAAATGGTATCTATATTGTTTTATTCTCATTAACCCTTTAGTAGATACATATTATGATTTGAATTAGTTTTGATTACAATATAATTATTGTGTTTTAAATATCTTATTTCATCACATTAGTGATGTTCAATTTACCCAAGATGTTTTGGAAAATTCAATTTATGTTCATGTATCTTCAATATTATATATGAATAATTTTTCCATAAATCATGTCCAAAAGAATACAGGTTCCTCAAACAATACTTATTTTATATTTATATAACCAATTTCCATGGAAAATTCCTTAATGATAGAAATTAATTTTTATAAGTCATATATAAAATACAAATACTAATCACATCCCTTATTACTCCACTCTTTCAGTAATATTGGATTATAACATTATTTATACGTTGGATTTATTCCTACAAAATACCCTTAGTTACATAAATATTTGTTCCCTCTATTCTCACCAATCGAATAAAACTCCAATTCCTCAAAAATATTCATACAACTCTGATTCCATTATAATTAGTTTGAGTGGTGTGAATATCCATCATTTCCATAAAATTGAAAATGGGTTTATCTTTACTTCCATGAGAGTCTTACTAATTTGTGTGATAATCCTTAAATAACATAAAAATAATACCCGATCATTTTGTACAATCTCAAAACTCAACCAAAGCCTTTCCTTCAGAAATACACCTTTGTCATCACCACTCTATAACTTTTTCAACTAGATTTAACAACCAAGAAACCCAAAAAACTATGAATATTAACCTTGAGGAATTTCTCACAAAAATTAATAACTACAAAATGTTTTTGGAATTAAAATTGTTGAGTTTATCCTCATGGTTGTATGATCATATATACAACTATGTGTGAAGAAGAAATATGAGTTCATATACACCACTCAAAACCAATTAATCAAGCATTATTTTCATCCATTACATAGTTGTATATAGACAATATGTTATACATTATTCACATTATTAATACATTCATATGTATAAATTATATTTGGATCTTCCATAACAAATTCATATGAAAAGCACTATTGAAATTATTAAATAATACCTGAAGAAGAGACAAAAATGTAATAAAAATAAAAAATGAATATATCTAACTAAATAAACAATGTATTATAATTATAATTTTTTAAGCAATGCTATTTTATGAACATAAACATCAAAATATCCCACATGAACTCGATCCATCTACTATCAATATTTAATACGATGTATCCCACATGATATTCATTATTTTGTTTGGAAATAAATTTAGTTAATGGTTTAACTGTAATATCATATCTTTAAAGAAGTATAAAAATGAATGTAATTATTTTTTTAAAACCCCAAATGTGATAAAGTATTTTAAAGAATATTAATTATTGTATGGTGTAATTTAGTATATTTATAATGTACTATTGTCTTATTGTTAACTATTGTTTCACCATGATAATCGAACAAAAATTTTTATAGGGAGAGATGAACCAGTGTGGTTCAATTTTTACAAAATTAATCTCATTTTCTTATAAACCTACTCACATGATAGGGTTAATAGTTATAAATAACTAGACTCATATTTTGTTTTCAATCATTCAATTTAAGAAAGAGAGAACAAAACACAATATTACGTGGATTTATCAACTTCACTCAATATTTGAGAGAGAGACCTTGGTTTATGTGGGTTAATACCCCAAAATAACAATATTGGTATCTTTCTATCAAATATATTTATGTGTATGGGGGGTTTCTTGGACAATTTATCTAAGAAAAATGATCCAAACTACATGACAATATATGAAAATATTAATCAATCATTATCATTTATCATAGGCAATAGAACCAACCAGTCCTTCACTTCTCTATAAAAAATTATATTAGATCATTTTCAAGTGTTATTAACAATGTAAAATATTTCTTCATCCAAAATGATTAGTAATATTATCCTTCCATGAATATAAAAATATATATATATATGTATTACTCTTATGAATCATTCATTTTTGTTGTCTCACTTCTACATAATAAACAATAATTCTTTGAAACAAAAAGTAAATATGATGGTATCTCCCACATCATTTATCTAAATCTCTTTCATATATACTCGGTAATCATTTTAATATGTACATATTTCCAAATTTTCAAATAAAATGAATGCTCTAGGCCGAGTGACATCAATTATGGTCAAATCCAAATGTTGGGGTTACATCTACATTCTATAATTAACCATTATTAAATTTAATAATATATTGTCTCAGGATAATATATGATGAAAAAAATAATGTATTCCTAAAAAAGTTGGAAGAGTACCCCTCATGTCAAATATATTGTCTTTATAATAATAATAAAATACAATATACTTCAGTCCATTCTCAATATAGATATTGATCAATCAATCCTCATTCATGTTACACTGCTTCGATACTATGAGGATCCAAAATAGGATTCGTATGGTAGAGATCCCCATGTTTATATTGATTTTTGGATGATGTTGAAGGAACAACATGGGCGAGATTCATCCATCTATTCGTGTAATATAATTCTTCATCATTGTAACGCAATCCCTTGAGCTTTGGGATTCTTCCATTCTCTATCCTTCTATCAATACTAAATATAGAGGCAAAAGGTGGAGGGATTCTCTTAAGATTGAGGGAAACACAAGAGATATTCATTGTATACACAATGTTTTATGGAGGGTATGTGTTGTGCATAAAAAATGATTTTCAATATTTTCCTACAGATTATTCAATCCTATATATCATGAGAAAGGTAAGATAATTTGTAATTTCACATGTACACTTATCTAATATCATTTCCCTAAGTGAACCCCATGTATAATAATAACAATAATAAAATTACTAATATGTTTTTAATTCATATACGGAAACATTTATCATGGTTAAAAAATAATTATTTAATGAAAATATATTTTGTATATAATATTCATTATCACGAGCATAACATTTCCTAACCAATTTCCTCATCCTCTACCAATCCTAGAATAATGCAGAAATATTATTTGTCTGATAAATAAGATATTATTAAATTGAAAGTGTTGCGAAAAAATATTTATTTTATATTAACATAACATAACTAATAAATATTATTTATTTCCTTGATAATAAAATTAGAGATAAATAATAATTCTATTCCTCCATCATGCGATTAAATATATATTAGAATACTCAACCCACATAATTTTAGTTTTTTGAATCATGTGATTGGTTAATCCTAAATAAATATTATTCAATCATCTTAATAATAATATTTATTTCAATTTTTAAATAGAAATAGTATTTAAATTAGATTTATGGAAACCCAAAGTGTGAGACCAACAAGATTTCTTCTTTATATAAATTATATATTATTCCTAAATTATTAATATTACTTCTAAAAATACTTAACGGTACATATACAGGAGGAATATTTGGTTTTAATAATAATAACCACATACGAACTCTCATTGTGTGACTAATATTTGTTATATTGATATCTTAAATTAATCAACATGCATACACATGTCATCATCCCGTGTACTTAATATAACATTCATTGACTTCATAAAATATAACTATCCATACACTATATCCATGGATTCGTCGACATATATATTCATTCCAATCAATAAAAATAATATATCATCCTCTTTAATGGAAACATAAAATACATCTATTGATTTATGCATTAATTCCCATCACCCATAGAAAAAAACATGTATCCTAAATCTAAATGAATATATATAGAGTCAAAATATTGGTAGATATAACCAAATTCATAGCTCATGGATTTAATTACTAATAATCTTTAGTTAAATTATAACTTTATAAATTCTCATATAAGAATATCTAATTACATTTCCACATATGTAATTATTACTCACTTTTCATTCCTCACAATCTATTTTATAGTAAATTACCATTTGACGAATTCATGAGTTTAAACATCTTCATAATTCATGTTTCAAACAATGATAAATCAATATATATATATATATATCATATAATTTTATCTTTGGTGTAGGATATATGTTTAAGAATATTAGAATAGAAAATAAAAATTCCCAATATATTTGGTAACAACTATGATATTTAAATGTATAAAATATTGTATTACATTATCATATCGATGATTCATTTATTAATAATAAATATGTGATAATATATATATATATATATTAATTTTCAAGACAACAATTATAGAGGTAATCAAAAATTAAAAGTAGATAGTTCTACAGATCCAACGCCAAAAAATCACACTTGAACTATGTAAAAAACTATAATACATTATACTACTATTTCTCATGGTATACCCATTCCTTTTTTTAAGATTATCATTTTTTTCAATAGGTCAACCTGGTTCTATTCCTTAGGAAAATTGAAAACATAAATCCAAACACTCTAAAAAAAATCCCAATGAAATAATACTTATAATGATTTTAGATTCTCCATTGATCTTATCATGTATCCATGGAATGATCAAACACAACAATATCTTGGATTTATTTTCTTATTTATTCATATTTATTATGTGAAACTAGAGCTACAATATACCTTTTCACTATTATATAATTGTGGACCACATCATTTTTTAGCTCTATAATCTCATAACTCCTCTATTAAAGAAGAATATTTATCCCCATTATGATGTTATATCATCATTATATGATTAGAATATAGAATATTAATATCCCATAATTACTAAATCTATATATCCTCTATTATCTAGAAAATTATTTTTTATAGACTAGATGTACATTAGGAAAGAATTGATTACTATCTGAAGGCGATCTTCTTGTTCTTCATGGTATCATTTTAAATTAATCAAGGAATATGCAACATAAATAAATTTATATAAAATATAATACATTAATAACTTTATTAAATATAAATATTGGATAATCTCTATTCACTATTTCTCCTCTTGTAATTGAGGAAAATAATTTTTAAAGAGATGTGTGGTAGGAGATGTTTGAAAAAATTCCTTCATATATTTTTTCGTACTAAATATCTTTTGTATCTTATCGATGTATATATAATCACATAGTCTACTAATTATCTTAGATCAATCCTAAAGGATCATGATCCCATGAATTTAAATTCCTTTACCTGATCTCTTTTCATATAATCTTGTGTTCAACGACTTCTAAATATACTTTAATACTTGTATCTCACTTCCATTCACTTGTATGTCCCCATAATATACAATTATCAAAATAATCACACTTCCACTATACATATAATATAAATAATCCCCAGATTCATTCTTCGTGAAACCAAATTAACATATGGATTAATCATATTACCTACTGTATGAAATAGCTGACTTCATGAAAAAATTAATAGTAATTTGAAAATCGAACACTGTAATGTCATCATTTGTAGTTAACACTTTTCTTATTATTCTGTATAAAAATATTGTAAAACATTTATCATTAAAGAATGTTAATTTTCTCATCTATTTAAAAAATATAACATTAATGTTATTTTTCATAGAAAATTCTTATTCAATTAGATATTATTATAGAAACTAGTCAAAATATCAAGCTATCTACAT
Source organism: Viscum album (assembly GCA_963277665.1). Classification (NCBI taxonomy): domain Eukaryota; kingdom Viridiplantae; phylum Streptophyta; class Magnoliopsida; order Santalales; family Viscaceae; genus Viscum; species Viscum album. Next base: position 1,462,268,821 of record OY728125.1, on the reverse strand, counting down.
TTCCTCTTTTGTGTCCTTTTCTAAAATGAGTAATAATATTATGTTTCAAACTATACCTTTATTATTTATTTTCTTATTAAATATCCATTTCATAAGAATAGTCAATATTTTTAATAATTTATTTACAAAATTAGTCCTTATATTTTGTCCATCAAATCCAATTTAAAATTCATCACCTATTACCAAATTATAGCATTTTTTCTATATATATCTTCCATGTAAGACATAAGTTATTTACAATCAACTAATAAGAAGTATCAATAAATGATGAAAATAAAATCATATAATTTTTTCAATAAACACTTGTGCTCTCCCACAATATATATAATTGGAATATCCTTTTCCAGAAGGCTTCATGGAATATTTTTATGTGAGAACGCTTTCACATCCAAAAAATCAACTCTATCAAAATATATCATTCCCATCCCATATATTTTTTGATGTAATACATCTCTACGAAATTTTTCTGAATTTATAATTCACTTTTATCTATTAAGTAATATAGGTATTATAATTTTTTCCCATGGGATATCCAATTAAAATATAGTTACTACCATAGGTTGAATGTTTGTCTACGGAAGACACCATACAAGACTTTTCACATCCCCATATATATATTTATATATTAAAAAATAAGATTTTTCTTACTCTGTAATTCATAGAAAAAAATACAATTTCCAATTTATTTGGGACATGGTTCAGTATATGTTATTTTATCAAAAAAATGCATCCCCACAAGAATAATGGAATAGTTTCTTGAAAATTCACTGGTCTTTGCTATTTATCAAGGTTTTATTCTTCATTTTAATTAAACTATATAATTATGATGAATAATGTGCATCGGGTTAGTATAATATCCCATTCAATCTTAGATTATTGATTAATTATTACTTAAGATATTATTTTCCATTGTATGTGTAGTGCATAATTTTCATTCATACCAACTTGATCCTCATAATCAATATTTTATTAACTGAATATATAAAAAGAATATGACTTATTAAAAATTAAATAAATGTATACATATCTAGTAAAATAATATATAAATATTATGATGTGTGGGTATTCAAATATTTTTTAGTAGAAAGTGGATTAAACACATCTATATGAACCAATTTCAGAAGATGAGTGGCCATTTTCAACATTTTTAATAAATGGATAGTTTCCCATTATTTATGTAAACAAGAGTGGACTATAAATGGTGGTTTTTTTCAAAATAATATATATATATATTCATATAATTTTTACATGGGATGTTTTTAAATTTTGTTGTCGGTAATTCAATTGTTTTATGTGATATGAGTCATGATAACTATATTTTTTCTAGTTGGACAAAAATAATTTTTCCAATTCTAAAATTGAGAAATATTTTATGATTTTACATATGATATATATTTAAATATATGTGGAAGTTTTTTTTATTTATTAAAAATTTGAAAATAAAACCTTACATATCAAGATAGGATACATAACTAATGTTTTTATATTTTTCATAATGAATAAATATTCTTGAGAAACATGGTAAATAAAATTGGGATGATGGGATCATAGTCTAAAATATCCAAAATTGTGATCAATACTCTATTATAATCATGTATATCAACCTCACCCTATGAATATTTATAAATATAAATTGATCTAATATTTTCAAATGTGAGAACCAGAATAAATATAAAATCATTAACTAATTTAAATATGTAAATATTAATTAATAAAGAATATAAATCTAAATTATCCACTCTTCTTTATTTTGGTTTATTTATTCTTAAAGTGAATTTTCATTCCATAAGTAAAATTTTAGGAATCATACTCCATTATATGAACATTGATCTTCCATTATTTTGAATGGAATTCCAATGAAACATAAAACTTATTGTTAGTCATGGATATTGTTTACTTTTCTATACTATAATTAACAATAAGTATATATTAATTTTAATTTCTTATTTCTTTATCTACATGATGATGATGTGTGAATTGGTATGGGTTAAAATTATCCATGTTGTTCAGTTTAATATTTACCCCAATGATAGATATGATTTAAGGGAGTGATACAAGCGTGAGTCCTATTCTCAATTCATTAGGAATCATATCACCTAGAATTTACTAATTCCAAATATACACTATAATACAAACCATATGTCATTCATTTGGTTATACCTATCAAAATATTCATGTAATAATTATATAGAAAACAAAAAATAATCATCTTGAACTATCTCTAAATAATGATCATACAGATTATTTATAATTCTATGTGAATCCATGTTATCATTTAACATCTATAGTTCATTGTCCATGTATGATATCATAACAAGAAATTGATATATTCATTCATCCAATAATTTTATGTAGATAACATTCTCATCCTGACTAACCTCCCTTGCGGGAAGATCAGTAGAAAGGGCCACCTATATGAAAAATTTCTTTTGGTGTGTTATGATGTATAAATGCTTATACCACTCAATTAATTTACTACAACATACAAGGTTATTTTTTGATAGTATAAATCAATGAGATTTTGAATAAATTTAATTTTTCTAAATAATTATAATATCAAAAGTTAGACATTTACGTTTATTATTGATAAACAAGACAAATTTCATTAATTATATTATTAGTCCTTTATTTTTTGATGTCCCAATGGCCCTAATTTTTTGACTAATAATGTAAATTATCATTTAAATACTAGTGAAAATTATCAATATTTACATTCTCATAACCAAATGAATTAACAAGAAAGTTACATGAATGTATTTTGAAAGGATGTATTTCAGAAGGATAGCTTCAACCCCTTGATCTAATGAGTATAAATTCCAATACTAAAATCCTAAATCAGATTTCTCAATACATACCCCTATGTTACACCCAATCTGGAAAGGTATTATTATATTAATGTCAATACAATTATGTCAATCCTGAACCACCATTATAACTCAATGATAATTTTATGAGTATGGAAAATGGAAAATCCAAAATATATATCTATCATTTCATTTTAAATCATATAATAGATGAATTTTTTAATTTATATATCCTTCAAGGATTTTATTTGAATTGTATTGTTTTTTCATTATTTTCCTTACAATTTAATTTAATATTATTTTTATATTATATAATTAATTAATAAATTTATTTATAAAATAATTTAATCTTTTAAATTTATGATATTTTATCAATACTGTTTTATTATCTTGTTAAATATATATTATCGAATTGTGTCAATTTATTTACGAATTGAATAAAATATATAACCGTAGAAATAATTATAATTAAATAAATAATGATAAATGATCTTTCTCTTCCTACTATTGAGTTTTTAAAGAGACAATTAATCTAACTATGACTCTTGGGGAAAAGGTAAATGAGTTGGGCATGGCACTTTTTTAAACATTCCATTAATGATGATTATATTCTGAAAACTTCTTTTTCTTTATAATGGCTCTAAAGGGGTTAATATACCTAGATCATGATCATTTTCCTATATTTCTCAAAAAAATCATTGGATCATGGAGTATGTGATCCATAGAACAACTATATACATATAGGTCCTAAATAATAAATGTGGGATGTATGATACAAAGACCACCATAATTAATATAATAATTAACTATAAGAAATTGTGATCCAATGAAATTATTATATTTTAAATAAAGACATAACTTGTACATTTTCATATGTAACCTGGTGGAAAGTCCCATACAAACATTGAAATCATCTCCATTAAAGTAGGAATTCAGTACCAACCACCATATTAATTAACATTAATTTTTAATGAATTAATAATTAATTCTATTATAAATTAAATAATTATTTATCTCTTAAATTAATAAAATGTTTCCTGAAGATAAATTTTATTTAATCCACTATAATTTATAAATAAATTAAATAAATGAATTTTATCAAAAAAATTACCTGAGGCAACATGGTGTGCACCCATACAAACAATGTGTCACATTCCATTGGTCTTGTATAGTGAATTAAAATTGCATTTAGAAAACATGGAGTGTAATTTACGTATGTATTATGTGGTTATATATGTCAATACAAGAATTCCTCTCAATATCTATTGACACATAACTCACATTTGACATGTGTTTTCCAAAATGTTTTAAATTGAAGTTTAATGAACTCAAAAATATATGATAACCACCTAATATAATGTTATTAAGTATATTTGGATATTGAATAATAAATTTAATATTACAAAAAAATGAAACACATATTATAAGACTTTTACAGTTTCTGTAGTTTTGTTTAATTTCATAATTAATTTTTCTTATTTTTAATTTGTTTAATTTTTTTTAGAATCACCTAGAAAATACTCTGTTTAAATAAGTATGAATTGAGAAAAAAATACACTGGTTAAAATTTTTGTAATTCCTTTTCATTCCATTTGATTTTACATTTTCGGGGATTAATTTTGTAATCTAAATTTGATAATTCCAAGTTAAATGATGTGTACACTAGATATAGGTAGGGTAATTACAGTCAGATCATGTTTCTCAATATAAATTCATTAAAATAATTAACAAAATGTGGTGAAATTAATAACCTATTATGTGGGTCCACAACAAGACTAATATGTAATGTTGGAATTGCACAACTTGTCCAAAATTTACACACATTTTACCCTCTAAATTTCGTTCCACATTGGATGTCAATATGGACTTTAATTGTATTCTATGAAATTATAACTCATTTTAAATGCTATGATTAGTGAAATTATATATACCTATGGTTTATTGAGACTATATGATGTGTCATGTGGTTACACATTGGAAAATATGGTAATGAAACCAGGATCCTCAAAAAAATACTTTTCAAATGTCCATTAATTCTTCACCAATTTTTACATGTTTGTTGGAATATCATAGGGCATAAACATGATGTCTCAACTTAGTCGATTAATTATGAATTATTAAAAGAAATAATAAAAAAATAATTTTGATATTGATCAATAATTTATTGAATATTTATAAATTTTAATGGGACCCATTTGATACAACTAAAATGTTTTGGTCACTATTTATGGTAGTTGATTCCATTCAATTTGATGGTGTTTCGTTTAAACTATAAAAATAAACCATGATAAATTGATTTAAAATAACATTTCTCTTGATTATATATTAATATATATAAACAAATAATTCTATAAATAGTGAAATAGGATCATTGAAGATAAATCTATAATCAAATTAATAAAAATAAAATACCATACACTAAATTCCATTCATTGATGTAGATGTCAATCTTTAATCCCCTTTCATATTTTACCATTAATAATCCACTGGTAACAAAATATGTATCTATCCAGAGCAGATCTATTTATTCTTTATGCTCTTGAAATGATTCTTATAGAACACCATGTTCTAATAGATTAAATAATTTCATTTTGAGTTGTTCATCTTGATCACAACATAATCCATTGAGCTTGAGGAAAATATATTTTTATCTATTTCCCTCATTATCTAGGGCAACGAATAAGGTGGGAGAATTATCATGTTCTTTATATAATCCATAATGTTGTTCATCATAGATATATATCTCTATGGAGGAGAAATTTCATTCATAATGAAATTATTCACATCGTTTCCCTAAAGATGATATAGTTGTGCATATATAGAGAAACGCTCAAGAAATTATAGTTTAACCTTGGAAATTTTTTAATCTCTTAATCATAAATGAACCACATGTATAAAAATAAGTAATATTTTTTTTATATAGACATGCATCACTATATATATTAATACAAAAAATAGATAATTTTTATTCAAATATTATTCAATATATCAATTTTGGTATGGGGATCAAAAACTATCCTAGTAACCTTCCCCAGCATTTACTACATGTTGAATGGTAAATAAATATTATTAAATTAATTTATTAATGAATATTATATTCAAAATCATGAAAATAATTCTATATTTAATAATAATATTATTAAACTGATAAATATTATTTATTAAATTTTGGATAGAAATACAGGTAAAAAATATACAAATTTTATGTAAATTGAATATATATTCATTTAATTTTCTCAATCACATTAGTTTTGATATTGAATTAAAGTGGTTAGCAAATTAAGAATAAAAAAATTATTTTTCATAAGAATTATATTTATTTCAACATTTAAATAAAAATAGTATTTAACAGAGATGGATGGATATAGTCATTTTGTGTCCCTCTTGGCCTATTCATCCGTGTAATTAGGTGTAAATTCCTAATGTTCATTGCTAGTATATAAAAATAAGTAATGTTATCTAGAAATAATGAATTAAATGAAATAATTTCAACATTGACATATAAATTCTAAATGTGTAATAAAATACATTTTTTCCTGATATCTGTCATCATGGGAGATACATAATCATTTCATTAATATATATACTTTTTATATATTCTAATGAACTCCTAATATTTATCAGGTAATTGACCATGTCTATTGAATTTTTATTTGTTTATTCAATCCCAATCAAAGGTCCTTAGATATTATATCTCTTAATTGGAATTGATAAATTCTAAATTATTTATTTTTTTAATTACTATTACTCTGGAATCACAAAACATATAATAAAATCTTTTGAATATATATAGTGATGGTTTTAGTCAATATATATGTGTTTATGAATCATGATATTAATAAATAATAAACACATGTCAAATGATCATTAAAATCATCAAAATATATGAATGTCCCATGACATGTAAACATGTGGAATTTCTAATATACCTATATAACAGAATATGATCATATCATGTCTAGGATCTCATAATTTTTAGGATCAAATATTAACTTTCAATTAGATATATACTCTAGGAAATTATCATTATATGTTTCTGTAAAATAATGGAAATTATATTATAATTTATCTATTATTATTATTCATTCGTTTTAATATAAAGGAAATCTAATGTCAAAAAACTACTTCTAAGGAGAAAACTCTTATATAAATCTTCTCTAATTTCACATCTTGAAAATATTTTTTCTAATTCAATGTTATCATAAAATATTCACAATCAATATTTTTTATTCTTCTTTAAACCGATGGTCAAATACCGTGTGAATATCTCCTTGAAAATGTCCCCACTCCTAAGGGAGTATATATTATACACTGTCACATCATGGTAAATGAATTCTTAATTGAACACTATTAAGTGATTCATATTATGTATGGTTAAAGAAATTATTCACATATAGTGTTTACGATTATAGTTCTAAGAATGGTGGTGGTTTCTTAAGATAGGGGATACCAACATGATTCTATTGAAGTGTGAATAATGAAATAATTATCATCCTAATCTTCTTGAATTGATATCAATAACCTTTCAGTTTTCATTATAGATCATTATGTATTTAGGAATATGGAGATATACATTCACCCATCATATCCCCAGTGAATTATCCTAGGGGTACAGTGAAAGTGGATGGCTCAAGTGACGAATGAGATGCAATGGATGACAGATCACCATACTACATTATGTAATTATATTTTAGGTGATTTTATCCTATTTTCTTGATAACCTTTTATTGTTTTCTTAGAGGAAATTTCAAGAGGGTTTTTTGGAATCTCTAGTAGTTTTATAGATATCTCAACCATGGATGAGTTGGGTTATATGTGAATATTTTAGCTAAAAAATGGAATATCATGGTGTGTCATAGAGGGTTTTAGAGATTCTAAATTTTTTTCTATAGTTGGAGGGTGGATATTATGGATACAACATGGAGAATACAAGTATGGTTTTGGAACATTTACCTTTTCTTGCATGACAATGGTCTGGAAATGTTTAAAAACATGGATTAATTTGGGGTTCCCTCTCTAATTTGGGGATTTCTACTATGTGGTGTGTTCTCTGCACTGTAGTCTTACCCAAGGTAAATAAGATCTTGCTAGGGTATATTCCATTGATTTATGAACATATTATTATGGGTGACTACAACATGGTCCTCTACTCAATGTTTTTGTCTTTCAATTTTTCAGTATTTTGGATCCATGGAATTTGGTTATACCCGATGATATTTTATTTTCAGGTGCCAAAAATCATTAGTCATCATTTTATATTCCAAAATATTTCCACTCAATTATATTCAACCTCATGTGATTTTGGAGGTTTCATAGAATGTATATTTCTCACTTCAATCAAATTCATCTTGGAACGAAATGTATATGAATGTGTTAGGTCTTCATCTAATATTTTTATCTTTCTATATTATGGAATCCACCTTTATTTACTACCTACCAACATTGAGAGTGACGATTCCACATGTTTTTTATGTATGGTATCCCAATTTAGCAGATTATGATTGTTGGAATTAATCATCAATCTTTGTTTTCATTAACTCTTAACTAGTGGTTCTTAATAGGGGTGATTTATTGATACTATGATTCAAGTTAGGTGTTTTTTAATGTTTTCCCTATTCTAGAAACCTTGATTACTTGTTGTAATGTTAATTTTATATTGTTTTTAAAACCTTTAATTATGATAATTTGATTTTTGATTTTAATGGTACCAATTTAGTGAAATAGTATCTACACAAAAAGGGTTTTGAAAAAATATTATTGATTTGATAAAATTTATCTTGAAATAATATGATGTTGATTCTTGAGAAAAAATTTATTTATATCAATAATGATTTTAAAAGGACTGTATTTGATGAAAACTTATTACTTGGTTTTGAAATACAAATGGAATGTCAAAACATGAAATTTGGAATTTTAACTATGAATGAATAATTGAATTGAAATATACCAATGATTTATTGATTGTTTGATTGAAGAAAATGTGATCCTAAGTAGTTAGATTATTATTAGGAAGAGAAAACTCATACTCTATCTCCATAAAAATGTGTTGAGGATGTAAACTATGACAAAAAAAATTCGGAATGATTTCCCTTATGGGGTGTTTATTTTATAGCATGATTTCCTATTACATAATGATATATACATACATATTAAGTATGTATGATTGACTGATTGGTGTGAGGATCCTATTTTAAGATAACTAACATATCAAGGGTCTTATGGGGATTTATCTTGCTTCCTACATTATTGTTACATACCAGTTATTATTGAACTATTGTACTCATTTCATTTACATTTTTTAAAAAACATTTAATCTTATTTGATATACTTTCATTTGACTTTCATTATAGTTTTTGTATAAAAATAGTGAAAAATAAATGCATTCTAAATTTATTAAAAAATTTATCCTATAATTGATTATAGTTTTTAGAACCTCATAAGGAATGTTTTTTAAACCATACTAGGATCTTTTACTGACAACCCAAAATTTCCATTCATTCATTTGATTGAATTGTTATTCCAGGATCACGAACTGATAAATTTCACTTGGAGATGGAAGGTGATATCTATTATTGGGTCCGATGAGTGATGGTTGTAATCGGTGGAGCTATGTTCAACCTATTACATGTGGTACTTTTTTTTTCAAAAACTTTTTTGGTGATTTTGTGATGTTCTATAAGATTATTATTTACCCTAAGATGTCCATCGATTCTAGGAACTTTCTTTTTGAGGTATGTATAGCATGCAAAATGTGAAATTACTCTTTTTATATTGTTCTTTAAAACATGTGGAACAATCATTCCCTTCAAATTCTTATTTGATGTAAAGTCCGAGTCGAAAGGACCTGTGTATTGTGAATTCCCATTGGGATATGTTAGTCCAGCTTGGGTACTATTTTACACTAATATCTAAGATGATTCCTAAAAAATGATATCAAATGTTCAAGTATATCAATCTTACGATGATGTTGGTATATCGTCTATGAAGTCTTGGAAGATAAGAGGTAGGATTTTATAGACATAGTGGGAAATTACAAGTGAGTTACTAGCTAGTTATCATCATTGTGAGACTCATGTGTCCATGGTTATTTGAGAAGGGGGTTCATTGAGTAGTAAATCGATATAAAACTAGTATTTTTTCTAACACGATATTAGGTTTTTGAAATACTATAAAAATTGAGCCCTAAAGAATTAATTTATATTCTAATATATCTCGATTAGTCTGATGATCTATGTATCCTTACAAATGTATTTGTATTTCTTATTTATGTTGTGTAATACCACACCACCAATAAGGTGATTCAATAGATATTTCAATGGACCATTTGATGAATCATGATAAATGAACCCAATATTTAATCATAATTGCATTTTTATTTTGGTGAGTTATGTTTGAGCTATGAGGTAATAGCTTATTTGTATTCAGAATCTATGTGTGTAAACATGATGTGATGAAGCTATATGTCATGATCAAGAGTCTATTCACTAGAATGGACCATCATTTCAATTCCCAAATGAGCCTCAAGAGGTAGAGGAGGGGTTTACAATGATTGTGATTATTTTTGAGTGATTTGAAATTCCTGATTCAATAAATGTGAAATGCGCCACATTCTATATTGAAGGGTTATTATGAGATAGAGGGATTTTATGGTTATAAAGAAGAAAAATAAATTATGGGAGGTGAGATAAATTAAGAATTTTTTAACAAAACAATTCTATTCACATATGATGGTTTTGTAAATTTATATTGTGTTTCTAAACCCTTAACTTATTGATAATATGGAGAGAGAATTTATGGACTATTTTTTAGAACATTATTATTTTTCCCCCTAGTTAGTTATGATTGAGATGTTGATGTCCCTTATATTTGATTTGGTACTTATATCTAATATATTTTCATAGATTTTCATGATGATTCTCACCAGTTATGAAAATGTTATAGGTATTGGTTTTATGCCTGAACATGAAATATATGGAATGTTATAGTTAATGGGATTACCTGTCACTCCTAATAGTATTTATATTAGTTACATCCAATGATATATTAATGATGATGAGTATCATGGTGGGTTTCAATTGTTGGTATTATCCACACCTCCAATGTTTTCTTTCAAAGGACCATTTAATTACATCCATTGTGGTGGGGCTGGGCATTAAAAATGAGTTTGTATTGAGACACTAGAGATTCTATTTCCATTAATCACTCCAGATTCCATAATAATTTTTATCATTCCATGTATACTATATGTAGGGAAATGATATCATAAACACAAGAAAATAAAACATTGAAAACTAATTCTTCAAGAACTAAGGTGTTCTAACCTTATGTATATGAAATGTTTCTCCTATAGTTAGTAAAAGAGTATTAAGAGGAAGTCTATGTGGGTCGAGTGGAAGTGAGTGGTACTGTTACTATAGTTTCATCATTACATAATTAATTATTCTATAATGATGTGTCTTCTCCATTCATATATAATCATATTGAGAAATTTCACAACCAATCATATATCTTATGTATTATCTGATAAATATTGATAATTCCCTTGTAACGAATAGGGAGGATGGACTCTGGTGCATGTCTTATGTCTTCTCATCATTAGAGATCCAACGATCCTTCAATATTTTTTTCATTACATTATACCTATATATTTTATTCTTGAGAGGTATTGAGAATTTTTTTCATACATCATATACTGATTTTTATCTTCAATAGTTCACATACACTACCACTTATGTGTCAATTAGTTATATAATTCCCATTCATATGATGGGATGGGTGATATTATAATTATATTTTTATTTGGAGTGAGATTCATTTAGAAAATATCTGCATCCATTGGTTGTAAAATTTCTTGACATGTTTCATTTTTCTATTCAATATTTCTAACTATAATAGAATTAGTGTTCATTATTTAATTATTACTCAGTACTCAAACCATCCCAATTCTTTCATACATAATTTAGTAAGCTGAATTGAATGAATTTAATATCCAATTTGATGATATGGTATATAAACTATTTATAATCCTAATTGAGTTACAGTTTTTGGTGACAGTTATTATTGAAAAGAAAGCAAATGGGGTAATTCACAATTCTATTAATTATAAAAAACATAATCTTGTTGTCGTAATGAACAAGTATTCATTTCCTGAAGTAGATGATTTTTTGACCAGTTGAAATGGGTGTACTGGTTTTCAAAAAACTATATTTGGCCTCGATATCATAAGTTGAGAATTAATGAAACTAAAATACCATGTACTACCTTCCAGATCAGCTATAAACATTATGATGAAATTATTTTTCATTTTGTTCTAAAAAATTATCATATATATTTTATAGAGATAATAAATTGTATATTAATGGAGTTCCTTTATTAATTCATGGTGGTCTTTGTGGAATAAATGTTGGTTTAATCTATAATTATGTAAAATCATGTTTTTCATCAAATATTATTTTTGGAAAGATTTATATATTAATAAAATTATGCCAATATTTTGAAATTTTGTTTATGGATTTGTAATTTAATGTTCTTATGACTCACGTTCTCGAAATATTATATTTCAATTTTCACTATAATTTTAAAGTCTATTATAAAACGGTCAAAACCATGAGAAATATTTGAGATGTGTATATTATTGGATTTATAAGGATATTCCCTATAGTTTTCCAATAACCTCACACTATAGAAATATAAAATGAACCTTCCCTTCATAATGTAGTAAATTTATTTTTGGATAAAAAATGCAGGGTTTTTATTGGTGAGTTCAAAAAATTTATTTCATTTTTTTATACTTCCACAAGCTGGGTAAGTATATAGAGACTTCTGTGATGATACATGTTCATTTTTATTCTATGTAATCATGTATGGAGATCACATGTCGGCCTAAATATCCATTGTTCTTAGACCACATGAGAAGAAATAAACTACCCATGACCATGAACTCACACATATGATTTAAAATATTATGATTTATTGACATTACATTTTTTTATAACAATTTACAATTTATTTAGTTTAAATAAATAGTTATTCATTCTCATGAATGATCTAAAACTCTAATAGTTTTTTTGTATCAAGTAATTGTAGTCATTTGATTTCAAATTTTCCAACACAACAAGAGGGATGAATGAAATTTGTTGATGCTTTCAATAATAAAATTTTAACCCAAGATATAAAAGAATCATATTAAGAGTGTAATACGGTGGGTCTCATTTCCCATCTATAGTTCGGATTTCAACAGGAATGGATCAATAATATTTTTTAGAATAATATGGTTCAATTATTCGATTATCTAGTCGAATATTTAGAAATATTATTTTTATGATAATTATGATGGAATTTAGGAACATTTTTAGTGTGTGGAGACCATTAAAGATTGGTATTTGTCTTTTGAGGGTATGATTTTCTTCCAAAATAAAAATTTCATATATTTTCTATTGAGAAATTCTATGATTTTGGAATTTATTAATTCCAATGGGTAGTGCAGCCTAACACCAAGATTATTTTCTATGTTATGATGTGGTGATTATAGTGGCCCTTTGTGAGTTTATAATTCATTAGTTTATTACTTAGTGATATACTTATCAATAATTTGTTGTCAAGAAAAATAATAATTTAGGTTTAATTCTAAACCTTCTTTTTTGACATTGAAATGGGATAATATTTTCATAGATTTCATTGTTTAGTTTCTCATACCACCTGAGGGAATAATGTTATATCATTTATGATGGAACGACAATATAAAATAGCACATGTCAACCCCAATCGATATACAATGAAAGATGAGGACATAGGAAGCCTATATGTATAGAATATTATCATATCGATTAAATCCCATATGTTATAGTCTTTGATAGATATCTATGTTTTACTTCTTGTTTTTGGAAAACTAACTAGGTGGGATTGGGTAATAATGTCATCATGAGAATGACGTATCATCTGTAAGAAGACAGAATGATAGAATAAGCTATAAATATTTTTCAAGATATGATTCATGCATTTTTTATCTCCATTTGTGGATCACAGGATAAGAACATTTCATTGGTTCTATTTTTCAATAACAATAGTTACCAGGCATCAATCTAGATGGGGCCCTTTGATGCATTGTATAGATTCCCAAGTACATAATTGTTGAGTTTGTTAGAGAATGGCGAATCTTATATGGCTACTCCATGTCTATTGCATGATATGTAGGAAACTAATCAAATGATTTATCAAATAAATGTATTAGATCTATTATAAGTCATATACTATTCATCATTAATGACCTTTTGATTTTGTATCTGGTGATTAAGATATTTTGAGAATTTCTCCTAAGTAGGGTCATCGATGGTTTCTAAAATTTCATAATCATGCACTAAGATTAATGGGACTAATTAAAAATTTTAAGAATATGGGAATGTTTACATACCATTTGGATTTAGCTTCATTGTTTATGTCAATCCGTTAAATGTTTCTCATACCATAACTCAAAATGTATCTTCCAAACCCTTTCTAGGTTTCCAGCTGGAAAGACAATGATGTTGAACTTAGGATATCCTTGACTAGAAAACTAGAATAGATAATTGATTCTATGATAAATGTTATTCATGGGAGTTTCATACCTCAGTTCTTTTATTATGACTACATGATTCAGATTCGCATGATACATGGGACCATGGGGAACCATTTGAGTGAATAGTATCCGTATCTATTTGATATGATGTCCTATTGATAGAATTTTTAGTGTTCAAAGTAATTCATGGTGGTGAAATTTTAAAATATCCTTACCAACATTAAGGATGTTGTATCCCTTGTCGTTGATCTCTGTTTCATTGGGTAATGTTCTAGGAATGTTTTAGAAATGTTTAGGAAATTTTATATTTTTACATGGTTTTGTCACATTGATAATTGGTTATATGACATGGGTTGGTTTATATGTCAATGAAAATTCCAGTATGGTTTATATAATTGAGGATATTATTCCATTTAGGAATATATTTTACATGGAGTTTATTGTTGATGGGTGGAAGATCAAGGATCAGTTTTTGAACCTTTTACACCATTATCATTATTGAGGCATATATGAAATCTTTATTATATAGGATTTGGGTGTTTCCATTCCATTTTTATTGTATTTTATGTGTGGTGTGAAAATTCTTATATCACATTACACATCATAAATAGGATCAAGGTGGGGGTGTGCCTTAGATTCATGAACTAGTTTTCTATTAATGATAACAACATGGTCTTATGCATTATACCATGGTATTCTCCATTCATAGAATTGATGAACCATTTTACTGTGGGCAGAATCACTGTCTATTTTTCTTAATTAAAATTCCTGAAATTCTATTATTTATTGCATAAGCATTCACCTCGATTCTATCACACAACGTTTAAATTTTACTGGCTCTCAATATAAAATTTTGGTCCCCATAATCTCTTTCATCTCAGATCGATGTTTTGGTGGATGTGAATGATATCCCTCTAAAAAATGTATCTCTACTTGTTGTGAATTCCTACTTTCAAATCTCGTATACATCTTTGAGATTGATAAACCCACATGTTGTTGATAGATTATATCCTGGTTATTATGATTTTTGATTCTAGGGATTTATCATATATCACACTCTCCATAGACTCCCCAATATATATTACTGATATGGGTTATTGATTAATAATATGATTAAAGGAATGGGGTCTCCTTAGGACTTTACCTACGATTGAATCAAGGATTTCGTACATGAATTAAAATTTATTTTCAAATTTTTTCTAAACCATAAATTTTTATTAATTTTTAATTGATTTCAAAGTCATGAGATATGTGAAATAAAACATATCCTAAACTTTTTTTTGGAATAAAAGAATGTTATTTGGGAAAATATGGATATAAATGATATTATATTGATTCTAAATTTTTTTTTGACTGAAATATGATTTTCAACAGATTAAATTATATGCAAGACAATGAATTGTTTTCGAAGATGAAAAGGCATGTTGAAATTTGAAATTGGACATTTAAACTATGGATAATGAATGGAATTGAAATCTACCGAAGATCATTTTATCGATGGATTAAATCACATGTGATCCTAAGAAATTTTTTGGTTATTTTAAATATCACACTAGGACTCTAACTCCCTATAAATGTATTGAAGTTGATAACTCAAACTAAACTGAGTTTGATATAATTTCCTTGGGTTGGGTGTGGATAGGTTATCTTGGTGAAATGATTATTAAGGTTGTGAACACATTCGTTGATCTATGATGATTGATTGAGTTATGTGGGGATCTTATTTCTAGAAAACTAAATTCAAATAGGGCTTAAAATACTATAGCTTAGTTTTGAAATAAATATTACATTCCAGTAAATATAGATATATTTTACTCTTTTATATTTTATTCTATAAATTAGTGATTTTATTCCAAATTATTTATTTAAATATTCATTTTTTGAAATATAGTTATCAATGAAAAATTAAAAATTTATTTTTAATGCGTTTTTATTTAAAATTTAAAAAACTGGGTATTATTTATTGGAGCTTCTTATAGAATATTTGGTGATATCCTATAGGTCACTTTGGCTCACACACTTCATTTTCCATTACATTCCATAGTGTATAAATTATTTTATTCTATGTCTAGGAAATGTTAATGTGGCACATAATGTTTGTGGGTGTTCTTGATTCACATGAACCTAGAGTAACAGTGGTGACCTGTGGATCTATAGTCAATTTCCTACATGGGTTCTGTTCCTTGAGATCTTTTCATGATGACGTTGTTATATTTTCTTAGATGAAATTTTAATTTGGGATATTTATTGTTGATGGAACTTTTTATATTGGGAGTGATTGGCATGATGATAGTGTGATGAAACATTTTTTTGTTCTATTGTCTGTTTGGAAATATCATTATATTTTACTTTTTATTTAATTCCATGTTAAAATTTCCAACCCTTGCATATTGGGAACATTTTTCGGCTATTCCAAGAATGGATCGAGTGTAGGTGTACCAATATATCTAGGATAGTTCATGATACCCCTTGTTATATGAAACTAATTAAGGTAATGTATTTTGATCCTTAAGTTACATTGTCCAATCCTCTTACTCTACTATGGTCCCAACCTTTTGTATTTCCCATTTTAAATATTATTATTTATAGCTGGAAAGAAATACTAGGTATGCAATTCCACAAAAGAAATATCAATCATAATTAACTGGTAAGTGTTTCACTTTTCAGATTCTTTTCTTTTTCTTTTTTTTTTTGTATTTTTTAGTAGCTTATCTTGTTCTTCCAATTTGGGCTTTCCCTTGTTAAGTCTTCTTGATGTTATGCACATATATAGTTGAGGAGAAATAAGTGACATTTCACCCTCAATTAGATCCTTTTAAAGTGGATATAGATTATCGTGGGATAATTGTGGACACTTTGGAAGATGGTTTAGAACTAGTTTCCAATATTAATGTATTAGCAGTCAACCCCTTCATCCCAACATAGGTTATTTCACTCTTATAATATTATGATGGAAAAAATATTCTTTTTTCATGACATGAAAATGATGTAATAGTTACAATAGGAGTGTAATAATGTATTTGGAAATTGTATACATCATTAAAATTATATTACATCATTTAACACTTATTTTTATTCATATAACTCCTTGGAGTTTAGTAGACTACTTGAATAGAATAAATTAATGTGTTATTGAAGGTTATCCTTTAGAATAATTCATTTCTATCACACCTTATCTTATATATGAACTGTAAAAGATATCTAGTGACATAGATGAGAAATTAACGTCTGAGACACATAGTATTATTGTTAACTATCTAATATAATTTAATGATTTCTCTTCTGATTAATAATATTTTATAAGCATCCTCATTGTGGCATCACCGTAGACCATAGAGGCCTTAGACACTCCGATTTTGGGATGCCTCTCAGTTGGGATTCTTGGAAAAGAGTCCATCACTATAGCAAGCCCACTACGGTATGTGTATATGATATCTTTTCATTGCAGCTTGTTCTTATAATATATCCATGTCCCTGGAATAACCCTGAGTCATTGATCTAAACACACAAAATTTCATCTACAATTTCATTGACATATGTGGGGGAAATATATAGTCTAATCATTGATATCCCATTGGAATTACTCATAGATGGTTTGTTCCACCTCAACTACATGTTCACCAATCTTTTTCATGGGGGTTTTGATTATCAAACTCTTTATTCTAGGTTAAAAGAGGTTATTTCATTGAGGAAAGAATGTAGTTCCTTCATATACTGGGTATCAGTATAATATGCTTAATCATCCACTAATAATCATTGAATTTAGTATCTAAATGAAGCTTTTATACTTGAAAATAATGTTAAAAATCGTAATAATTGTTCAAAAATTTAAATAATGTGTTAAAATGTTTCATAAAGTGAATTCCTGCAAAAAAATAATGATAATATTCACAATGAATATTGTCTTATAGAAAGAAGAACTCATTATTGTATATTGAATGTCTAGACATGAAGTAATATCTATAATTGAGTAATTTTGATATGATGTTGAGATGAATAATGGCTCAAAAATCAAATATCCTAATCAATATCATCCTTGGTCAAAAAGTCGGTGGAGCTCAAGGATTATTTTGAAAAGATATTATAATAGGATATACATGAGACATAATATATTTCCCCTAAAAATGTGCCGTAAATGATCATTTGACCAGACACACCTGTTTACTTCTTAGGTTCTGTCCTTTTGGAATTCGTTGGTTCAAGGGGTTGGATTCGGGTGGATATTCCTTAGAGAAAAGGGGAACTTTATCTTTTTCCTAGGAAAAGGGGGCATTAAAAAACTTTTTAATTATACTTGTTCTATATGATGGGACCAATAATCATTTAATTTATATTTATTTTATTTATTCACTTCCCATACTTTTTCCAATGTTTTATATAAGGATACCTTATCAGGATGTTGAATTAAATTTATTTAGTCCTCTATTTATTGGGTTATATCCTAACATGTTTATGGTCTCATTATTTTTTTAAATTTCATGGAATCATTATTTATTCTAGATTATATAATGTTCTTTTCTAGTGATTAGAGATCATAAAAAATCCCAAACCTCTATTTCTGGGTATTTATCCTACCTAATAATCTCTATATTTTAATTTTCAATTTAACATATAGACTTATAGACATATGAGGTTCTTATTTTTTAGGTATAACTACTTGGACCTTTTTTTTAAGATTATATTTATATACCTTACTTCTTATATGAATTTAGATTCTTATGAAAATTATTCCGTTAAGATGTGTGGGTATTTATAAAGCGTTCTGGAACTCTAAATCCTTTTGGCTCCTTGAATGAATGGTATTCGTGAAGGGTTATGAAATCCTATACCATAGATTGAGTGATGAAGTATAGAATTTCATTAATGGTTCTGGTGCACTACATTTTTACATAAAGGGTCCTTCGTAAATAGTTACATCATTTTTGGGATATAAAATCTACATGTACATGGATTGTAGCAATATGGTTTTTATAAATCATGTCTGAAATAGTTGGAACTAAAGTTATTCAGATGGGGTAGACATATCATTGTTGATCACAAAAAAAAACTATGGTGTTGAGTTCTGCTATTATTTCTTCAAGGGGCACATGGATCTAATGAGTTTTTTAAATGGATAATATAACTGTTACTAAAGGGTCAGGGTCCCTTATACATGAGATAATATGGTATTAAATTCCTAAAAATTCATATTGGTTACATATTATCTTTAGGGGATATGGAAGATTTATTGTCTTTCAATCATAGAGAAATGATGTATGGTATGATGTAAAGGATATACAAAGGGGGTTCCAGTATAGATCGAGTATGGTGGTAAGATTGTTGATCCCTTCTCTATGTATGAAGTATTTTTGTAATGGATGTGGTTTGAACGGTTGGGAATGGGGACCTGGTTACTCTGACATCACAAGCTATGGGTAAATTCTCAATGGATATATCTCCCCTAGCATTGTGAGAATTAATACAATGAAGTTTCACTCTCACTTGAAATTGTAACCCCTAAACTCTAGCACCAAAGTCTATTTGTTTTAACTCGTGAAAAATCCAAAAAAAAAATCTCATAGAATAGAGAGTGCCTATCCTACATCCAACTGGAGAACACACTACCTGACACCAAATTTTGTCCAAAGGTTAACGAATGATACCCATATTTATATGGAAATCAAACAGACATTGGGATAGGGTCATGACTGAATTCATAGCGTTAGTGACCAAAAAAATTACTCATTTTCTCTGTTTTAAAACCCATGCATGACCTGAAAAAGTTTCATGAGTTCACTGACATGATCAAAATACATGTTTCTATGCAGGTGGCTCCAAACAACTGGAATATATGTATATTTTAGAATAGGGTCTTTTCGGTGGACCAGATATTGGCGGGGGACCAGTCCATCATGACTTGGGTAAAAAATGGTTATCTCACCATCTTTATGTCTTTTTTCTATGAAAGTTGTGATAGAGAATGAATGCATGTTCTTTGGTAGTAGTATAGCATGTTTGGCCCAAGAAGAGAACCATGGATATTAGGAGGTGAATTCAACATCATCACTGAACAATCAGAGAAAAAATAGTGTGGGTTGTTCCCACGTCACACTAGCATGGACTCTCTATAGTTCATTGAAATCAAGTGCTTAATGGATCTCAGGTACATTGGAGACTGATTCACCTTGTGAAACAAAAAAATAGAGAATATGGGATGTTGTTGTTGTCTTTATGACTACCTCACCAACTTGCGTTCCATAACCGCATTTCCGAATTCTTTGGTGAATCACAATGTTCGTTGAATTTATGATCACTCATCATTGATGGTCTCTCTATCCTCAATGAATATCCACCAATATAGGCTCAGGTGATATGGCCAATGGACTCAGAATTAATAGTTTCTACATTTTGTGAGGGATTCATGGGGGGGGGAAGGTAAAACAAATTTATAAGGTGGCTATTCCTAAAAAACTAAGGATTCTTAAATAGTGGTGATAGGCATGGGAATGGGGTCTTACTCCCATCATCCAGGAGATAGAGGATCTCAAACTAGATGTCGATCATTCAGAAGCCAATATGGATGAAATCTAGAATAAAGATCATTTTTATGATCTTTCTATCAAGGAGGATAATGTAGTTGTAATAATCGGAAGAAAGTAATGATTGGATTTTGTTGAATCAAGGATAATGTGGATGAAAAAGGGTGACAATAACACAGAATAAATTTATGCTTTTATTTGGAAGAAAAGACGCCCCATCAAACCCAATATCATGTTCAAAGATGGAATCTTCACAGATGGTATAGATTTTGTTGGTGGAATAGAATATTCTTTCTTCAATGACCTTCTTGTTGAACCAAACACAAGGATGGCCTGTGGGTACCTTTGCAGAAGTGCATAGTTTTGGGGAGAAATTCCCTACACTGTATCATCTGAGGACAATGTGTGATTTGAAGGGGTCCTAGATGAGATAGAGATCCATTCCACCATGATGAATATCAAACTAGATAGTTCAGTATGGCCTTACTGTATTCTTGGTAAATTTTATAGAGCCTCATGGAAATTGGTCAATGATAATACAGTTAAAACATTTCATGACTTTTTTTCTGAGGATGAACTCTTCTAAGTGCTGCAAGTTCCATGACTCTGGTTCTCATACCAATGGTAAAGGACCCCTCTTCCCTTCTTCATTACCAATATGTGATCATGTGAAACATCCCTTACAAGATCCTTTACTGTATCATCAATATATTTTTTTCCACGCATCTACCCCACTGGATTTCCATAGAGCAACACAATTTCGTGAGGGGGTGCACAATTAAGGAAGAAAATGCACTGGCAATGGAGATGTTGAGGGACATAGATGCCAAGAAGCATGGATCCAACATGTTCATCAAATTATACATGAAAAATGAATATAATAGATGGGAAAGGGGATTTTCCAATAGGGTCTGGGATCTCATGGGTCCCTCTCCCAAACCCTTTGACATCTTTTTTTGATGCTTTAGCACTCCATGGATAGCCGCATCATTCAAGGGGAGATCCCATAGTTTCATCATGGACACCCTCAATTTACACCAAGGTGACATGTTAACACCAAACTTATTCGTTCACATTTATGATATTCTTAGATGTCTATTAAACAAAGGAATCTCCACAAGACGTATACTACCCTATCTAAGGAAAATGAACCTTCCTCCCATATATTTCATGATGTTTTCAAATGAAAAAATTATATTGCGGAATTCTGGGAATAGATCAACACGTGAAATTAAAAGGATACTAGAAGAATACTTTTATTGGGGGGTAATGTTATCCATTACTCCAAAATAATATTATATATCTCAAAAAAAATCATATCAAGAAAAGGTAAATTTCTTTTGAATATAATGGATATACAACATGGAATATTATTGGTGGAGTATCTAGGAAACCCTTTATGGTTAGGTAGAATTCATATTCGGAACATTTATCATGTGGTGGGTAGGATAACAGGTCACATACTCAATTAGAAGAGTCCCTTATTCTTCATTGGATGGTGTATCACACTGGTTAATTGTATCTCGACTAATATATCGGTACTTGTGATGGATTCCACTTCGGTGAGAACGGGGTGATTGGTGCTATTGGAAATGACATGGCATATTTCATATGGGATACACTTGTAGAATGGAAGAGTAAATGAGTTTCATGGGTAATAATGGATTGATTCATCCATGTGGGGGTATTAATGTTAGGATCTTGGGGTCCACGGTCTAAGGAATGCATAGAAAACTCGCATGGGAGATCCTGGAGAACCAGTCTGTCTAAGAGAGGATTATGGCCCACATCTACGGTAGAACATTAGAAGTAGATATCGTGAAGGGATTCCCATTCAAGATATCGATATGTCCCCTCATCTAGTGTCTTCAACAGTAATCATGGTGGATAGTTGGAGATGGAAATATTCTCTTCTAAAAACATAACCTTGTGGGCTCAGTGCTTGGCATCCATGGGTGGTCCACACCAGTGATTACCATCAAGAAGGTGAGTATGTATCCAGGCTTCATCAAGGTAGTGGCTGACAAGAACCAGCATGATATCATCGATTCGATCCTTGTCAACTCGGAACCCGACCAATGCGTGTTCACACCTCTCAATGTGGGAAGTTCAATTCTAAGGCTGTAAGTAGAATCTCAACCCCCATTTCCACAAGGTAAGCTGGAATGATATTTTTTGGTGTGACCAACTCCCAACCGAATACAACATCCACATGTGGAAAATTAAGAACTCTACAATACCATTAGAGGAAGACATCATGAAAATGGGAATTAATATTACAGCATACTATCAGTGCTTCAACAACAAGAGGGAATAAATCACAAACCATATATTCATTTGAGGGGATGTGTGTTCAAGACATTTGGTTGTTATTTTGAAATATTATTACAATCACATCAATTGAACTGCGGGAAACGTCGTTCTTGGAAAGGTGGTTCCAATGGACAATGGGAAAAGGCCCTGAAAGGGTAGTGAGGTCTATAATCGATTTTTCTATTTGTTTGTTCCTTGGGAAGGCACCTAGAATGTATATATTTGAGGGGTCTCCCTCCAAATGAAGGTCCATCTTTATGAGAACCATAATCATGCTGATTGATATAGTCACCCTTGACAAGAAATAGCATGAATCCCCCTCCATGTGTATCATACAGGGTCACCCCTCATTTCCCACTTCACCCATGGATAGATCATGGGGACACTAGATAAAATATATCCCACAAATAGGTGTTTTTAAATTATATACAGATTGCTCATGCATTATGGGTGACCTGAGAGGTGGCATAGTTGTCCGAAACTAAAGAGGGAGTGGTTTCCTTGCATTCAAGGATCACTTCGGTGATGGAAGCGCACTTCAGGTGGAGACTAATGCAGCCCTCCAGGGTATCATTCTATGAAAATATAAGTACATTGATCTCTCCATTATGGATATATACCCAAGGATTATACGTGAATCCATGATTGGTAGAGGCACCACTCTTTGGTCAGTTTCATATATTATCATGAAATGAAAATGGCTCCTTAACAGCAAGATTCGGTTCATCTACACAAAGAGAGAGGGGAACAATGGTACGAATCACCTCACCTCCCTAGCATCCTCAGGCTCAAATTTCACTTACCTCACCAATATCATCTCCCTAAATCCTGAGAGAGTTAACCTAATTTCTGGGGCATCCCTCGGTCTCGACTATTTTAGGCCCCCATAATCCTAGGTTTTCTTTCATTCTTACCCATCATATCTTTTACAATATCCATTGAATAAATATATAATAATGAAAATGATGATGATATAATGTTATGAAAATAGACCACAGTTTTATAGGGGATTTCTTGAAGGACCAAATATCCCCTACAAACAATCTATGAGGTATTTTTTATTCCAAAGTGAATCCTAACAGGGTCCCTTCTGAACAATTTATCCCATTTATGAATATAATTCATTGAAAACCCAAAAAATTGAGATTATGGTATTCCATGATATGTGGATCAATATAAGTAATTGGTGGGTATCAATTCAGACTTCAATGACATGAAAATGGATTGTAGAATACATAATATTCAATAAGGTTTTTTTACTATATAAGTTGTGTCACAACATACTGAACATGTTATCATGTTGGGGGGGATTTTATAAATAATTATTATAGATATTTTAATGATAGTATGGACCCATCAATTCAACCTTGGATTTAACTAGGGTCATAATATGCATAATATGAGATTTAGAACTTTTATTTATGCTCTCAAATTTTATTATACTGTATAATTTTATGTTCTTAGTTAGTGGAGACATTAAATTTTTCACTATGTATTTTAGGGACATGTGATTTATAACATCCCGGACTCAAGGTTATGGATATAATACATTGAACAATATTCATGTATTTTATCCTCGTAATGAATTGAGTTTGTATTATTGATATGTTTTTCATTATAGACATGTCAGTAATTTCATGGTTGGGAGTATTCTAAAAACATTTTAAATGGTAGATCCATTTGAAGTAAAATGTGGCTCTTGGCTCTAAAATCATGAATAATAGTATTTGAAAGACATACCAATGATAATTATGAATCACAATGAGGTGTTTAGTCCCAATACAATTTTTCAATTTGTAACAATTATCAGGGGTCCATTTCTATGGTGAAGATCAATGAATTTAATAGCTCGTGTGATTACATTAAGGTTCCTATATTTGACATGAATAATTAATAAAAATGTCACCTAATGTTCTATTTTCCTTTATAATGGCCACAAAATAATTTAGGCAATCCAGAAAACTCCAGATATAATTTCAGGATTATAGATTGAGGTTCTCAAAAAGATAATAGAATCACCCTGAACCCTCATTGACCATGGTTAGGCCATTATAGTCCCTTGAAAGGAGTGATTATGTATGATGGTTTATAGTTTCTATCATCATGTGATAAGACAATAATTTCATAGAGTATAACATTAAACAATAAAAATATTAGTTTACCATCATAATGGTGGGATGAAGGTTATATTCTATAATGTCATGTGACCTGGACGTATAATAATAATTTATAAATTAGAGTGTGTATCCTTAGATACACAATAAATTAGTATGTAGATATGTAATGTTTAATGGTTTCATTCTTAGATGTGATTCATATGGAGTGAAAGAATAATTTTATTTCAAGAATAGGTTCCAAAAAAGGGAACATGTCTCTAAATATCCTCTGAAACTATAAATCAATCATATGTTCTAGGACATCATTACATTTTTATTAATGTAATGGTTGATGCTTCCATATAAAGTATCTGGATATTAGTTTGATTCTCACTATTTTGGAAATCTAGGATACATGTAGTCTTTTATGAGAGTTTCTCCCACATAGATTAAGATTCATTGAAGGGGAGAGGGGAAAGATACCCCTTGAATGAAAAGTCACCCTCTAATTTCTAGGTTCATACTCTATAATTGGAAATGATACCGTTAAGGTGAAGATCTTTCATATTAGAAGACGATTTGTATACTAGAATCATCTTTATAGTCTCATGGAAAAATAATGATGACACATTTTTATCTAGGCCAAGAACCAAGTTAGGTGAATATTGTTAAAAAATTATGGTCTGGCTCAAGAAAATATACATAGTTTTCATTGAATATCCAGATACATCATGAATTAAAACCCACATACCTCTTAATAAAAAGTCCCCCTAAAGATTGAACTCATATGCATGGGAGGTAGAATTTTATTTTCACTTTGAATTTAGGATGCCATTAGGATTATTTAATGATATCATCACTACATGTCATGTGATAGTTTGAGTCAAGACACATGCACTTATAATTTTGGAAACTAACATCACAAATCAGACCCATTATAGAGATAGAGGGTATTTAAAAAAAATATGGATATGACGATAATTTTAGATCCAGACATTAGTACATATTATATATAGACCAAAATCAAGTATATTTAATACAATTATGTAAAACCCCCTTAGAATATCATGATAATTTGAAATAAATATTTTTCATTATTGTTTTTAATAATATTTCTGGGCCGAGGTCTATTGGACCTCGGATTCACTAAAAATTATGAATGGTCGGAAATTAATATATAAATAGTTCTTGAAAAAGTACACCGATATATTTTTAATATGTGTGGAGGAGTTAACCTTAACATATATGGTTATCATACAATTCATGGGTCACATTTTTTATATCATAATAAGAATTATAATGTTTTATGTGACTAGTTATGTGTTGTGCAGTTTTACACCATGTAGCCATGATGATGTTGTGTATCAAATTGAATTGTGACTAAACAATTGGTATCCTATTGTTTATGTTCCTGTGACATGGACATGGTAGTATATTTTATCATGATCGTATAGCTCTAAAAAAGTTTTATTATCAAGAGGGATATTATGGAAAGGAGTTTGGATCATCACAGGACATTCAAAATCTGAAATTAAATTACACAAGAATAAAATTCTAAAATATTTATTTAATGATGGGTACAATGCCCTAATTTCTATCATAGAGGGTATTTAAATCTAAATTATTTTTTTGGATAATGGTAAGTATAAATTAGAACCCATGAATATTTTAGACAATGGGAGGTTGTGACTATTAGTTAATGGTCGACCATTAGTAATAGGAGAAGCCATAATCACACATTGTTGAGCCAATTTATCAAGGGTATAACTGGTATCCCTCCCCAAGAGGTAAAACATGACCTAGTAATAAGTGGAAAAGAATTTTTTTATTTACTAGTGTAACCCATAGGGGTATCATCAGATCAACAAGTCACTATTACCACTATTATATAGGGGAGAACCAATATTATGTAAGCTCAAGATCCAGGGAATACCATGAGAATTTATGCACAATTTATTGGTTGGTATTAACTCAGATATCATATTTCTTGGATTTTTTAATGAAGAAAATAATATTTTAAATTATTTTGAGAAGTATATAGTCAACACAAACCTGTATTGAGCACATTTTCATCGATAAGGGATATGACATGAAATTTATGAGCAAACAATCATTCAAGGGGGTGATCTATTCAGTGAGTAGTAAATATTTTACCGAATTTGATAGTATGTGATAAAGTGTCATTTCACTGTCTTTTAATAAAAGTAATCTCATATATTCTACTCAGAATCAATTTAATGGTTTCTTAAGATCACATGATACATGATCTACATTTGAAATAAGAGACACCGGGGAAATTGTTTATACCGCATGGGGGTTCATGAAATGGAACATATGGGCATGTTCACACATAAATGTGGAAAATAATCCCTAAATGAATTAGGAATACATGAAAGGAATTGGTTGGAGTGACGAAATATTATGGAATTGACTAAAATATAATATCTTTTAGTCCTTATGTTGATCTTGGTATGAGATTCAATCCACACATAGTTTAATGAAACCTAATGTTGACGAGTTTTTGGTGCTAACATGATTGTGGTAATTATTTTTTTCACAAAGAGATGTTCGAAATAACCGTTCATGAGCTGGTAGACCCCAAAATCAGAAACCTTTTACATAGATTTGGATAAAATGTAAAGGGTAGGGAAGTCTCTATAAAGTTAAAACATGATGTATAGTTTATGGGCTTGCAGGAAGAACCATAATATATTTTAAATTCATATTGTCAGTAATTAAGATCCTACATAGTATAACATTATGTGAGCAATACATGTTTACTATAGTTTAACGTCATACAATAAAAATTCCTTCTATAAAGTTTAAATGAAATATTAAGAACATAGAAATAATTTTTCATTTAATTTATTTCCACCAAGAATTTGTTTCATGATAGACATTATGAAAATCATTTATTGTGAATCCATTCATTGGTAGGGGCCTTTATGTGTTCCCCAGTTTCTGTGGAAAATAAGTAAGCTCAATTTGAATAGATTTTATATATTATTTAAGGAACTAACCACTTTCATCCCCTATTGGATTGTAATCCCACTGTATCATTTTAGTAATATTAATCTGTAATAAGTTTACATTCATTATATAGTGGATGTGAATGTTTTTATTGATGACTAGCATGGTGAGATATTGATGGAAATAAAGGCTATATAGTGAACACAACTGTATCATGCTATTTTTTCTTACTGAAAAATATGCTGCTATGATTTTTTATCATCTAAGAGATTGGATTATATAGAGTATAAAATTAAGCATAACTAGACTTTCAGGGGTAATTCCTCTTCTTTTCCATAGACCAGTGAGTATGGTTTCACGTTCATGGAAGTGTATGTTGTGGTATTGTAGGCCCAAAAAGAAGTCTTAATTTTTGCAGACAATACTACAAGGATTTCATTAAAATTTTATAGATAATATTTGTTATAGTCTTATAAGAGGACTCCATATATCCATTTTTTATTACATTAATCTCATATGTATTGATGGATTTAATGTTATACTCTTGAAACAACTCATTCAAATTGATATAATTGTATTTGGTTTTTGTCGATCATTATTGTGTGTGGGACACAAAATCTATTTTTATTTTTCGAATTTATTAAGTTTATGATAATATTTTCTCAGAAAAATATGAGTCATATTGACATGGAATATACAAAAAAAATATTATGTAGTAGTAAATATTAACTTAAACATTTGATCTGAAGCTACAGGATATGACCCTATGACAACCATTCTCCATTTAACAAAAAATAAAATTTTTATCCCTTTGCAGTAACTCAATTATCTAACGAATGATGTATACATTAATATGACATTCATGAAATTTCATTGTGAACTGCATGCAACCCTATATCATAATTAATCTGAAATAAAAGCATATCTTAATTTTGTAGGAGAGCCTAGTTTTGATCTAGTGATGGCCACAAGAGACTTCAAAGATATCATTTATGAAGAATGTGGTCTCCCCAAATACAAAGCATCCAGGGAGGACTCAATCTAAAAAACCATTATAGAAGGATATATGTTGATTTGTCTTATCCCATCGGGTGAAGTTCAATGAAGAGTGTCATGTTAAATCATTTTATTTCTCCTTACTATTTGAGGTCCCCATAATAGAGGTAATTAATTATTGGTTTCACCCATTTAGGAATTGATGGTGGCTCATTGTGCCTTGAGATGTGTTTATTTCATTGAATTCATTCATGTAAAAGGTGATAATTAGTGAGACGACCATTTAGTGTTTGATATGGAATACTTATGCATTCTGGTTATCATTGTCTATGACTATATCCACATTAACAAGTTGATCTGAATAAGGATTATATTTTTTCGGAACATGATACAACATTGGTTAAAAAATGGACTCTTCAAGCGATCCCATATCATAACTGATGAGTGGGGTGATTTTTTCATTATTAATGTAATATTCACCACTAATATATTTGATCGCTACATCAAAGTCACCTTGTATATTCAAATAATCTATTTAATGTTGTCAAGATATCTCCATGCCAACAATAAGGGATTAGTATTTCACCTATTATTTTTGCAACCTTCAGTCATTGAGAAGGAGTAAGGAAACAAAACATTTTTTTTAAAACAATTTTGTCCCTAGGCCAGCCTCATTGGTTTATAGTCTTCAATTTTATTCTCGTTTATTAATAAAAAACTAAAATCATAATATATAATCTACATTACTGGAGTTTAATGTTCCTTGAAATCATCTATGTCTGGAAATTCAGTGTCCAGTATATTGATTTTTTGGGCAGGTTGGGTTGTGAGTAAATAATCCATCACTACCACTTTGATATCCTTTTATGAAAAAAAATTTATTTTGTGTTGTGGTAGGATAACCGACCATATTTTCAATTTCGCATTATAAAAAATGAGGGAAAGAATATAGTTGAGTGGATAAATATAAGAGGCTAAATGGATTTCATGATGCTGCATATAATGCCTCTTCTTTTTAACCAAATATATGACAACGATAATGTTATTATCCATATCAAAATATTTATTCCCAATATCAAATTTGACATTACTAATATAGTAGATATTTTTTCATTCCATATATATCATTTTTCTATGTCAGTTGGGATCATATTGATCCATACATTATGGCCACATATGGAATTAATGGTTTCAATTATATAGGAAAAAACATGAATATTTATTACAGCATGTACTGTTTGAGGTTTCCAATAACAGATTTTAAGTATTAGTCCAACTAGTAGGAAAAACCATTCTAAATTAAGATTAAAAAGGTGATACATATATAGTATTGGTTCAATATGAAATTACTAATATAAGTGAAGAAACCATTGATTACTCTCAACTCAGTAAGATTCCTAGGAGGTGGAATTTCATGAATTGTACTAGAATATACAATATTACCACTGATTTGGTGGTGTCATAAAAATGATATAGAATATACATAATGTTACTTCAAAATAAAACATTAGAGGATTCATCTTTAATGTTCGTTTGCTACAATTTGTATAAGATTTTATGATGATCGATTAATTGATCACAACATTGCTAATATTTAACACCCACGTTATTAAAATGAAATTCTCCTATTAAACCCAATAATATTATTAAGAAATGATTCATGGTACCTTCATAAATGAAATCAACATTATTTATTATGAGTTCAATGAACAATTAAGAGAATATTCCTAGATGTGTTGTGATTGTGGTGGTTTCCTCATAATTAATGGTAATCATGATTAGATTACACCCTAAATATTCATATATAATGTAAATTACATTTTATCCTTTCACAACATCAACCAAGAGTTCCGTAATTGGTACTGGTAAACCATCCTTCATGATGAATCAATTACGATCCCTAAAATAAATAAAGGCTATGCTATACCTTTTATTATTTTTAATTAAAATGATATTTGAAATTAATTTTTCACACTATACCTCTCAAATAATGATGTATTTGATAAATTAATGCACATAAAATTTTATTCTGGTTGTGTGAGTGGGATGAATTCTCCCATATGTTTGATTAAGTCCACGTTAGTTCAATATAATGCCCAAGTGATGAGTAGAAACATGAAGTTCCACACCTTAAATCATCATATAATTAATTTTTTACACATATTAATACTTCTTATATATATATATATATTCTAATACTTGAGTGGTGTGGAGGAACTAATCAATGTTGGTCAGGATTCCCCTTTTGTTCCCAGATTTACCTCTCCTACTCATCGATGGTGGTTGAGACACCTTCTTTAAATATTAGAGAGGGTCTTTAATGTCATTCTATTCATCCTCCATCCCTACGTAGTAGGGGAATACTCATGCATCCCATATAATAGATGGTTATATATATTCTAAAAGTGGATTAAAATGTTTTGAGAAGAAGGAATGCCATCTTGAACTACTGGGGACAATGTGGTGGTATTTTTTATATTCTTATATTCCACTCTACTTCTACATGGGTGAGATTATAATGAAAAACCAAGGTTATTTCGGATGTCTTTGGATAATTCCCATTTTCCATTTATATAGTAGGTAATTTTTTTGAATGGGATAGAGTATTGGTCTAGGTTTACTTTTATGGAAACATAATATCTTGCATGACCATTATTTCATATATAGGGGCCAGTGATGTTTGTGATCTATAATAGAAGTATATGATTGGATCTATTACCTTTATCCTAACTATGGTAAAAAAATTGTGGATTATTAGAGCGCTATAAGGGTTTTCAGGGAAGGTTCCCAAGACCTTTGGATTGAAAACCAACATATATCCCTTAATCATTGGCTTTTATCATCATCTCTTATAGAAATATACCAAAGGGTAATTGTATTTAAAAGAATAGAAAAGGGATTTATCACCACATAATATTCAAATATTCAATTGATTTCTTTATTTGAACATTAATTAAATGTCAATGGATCCATTGCATGGATATTTTTGAAATGTTATCCTAATTTGGAAATTTAATGTCATCTAATGCATGGTATTCCTAAACACATCCCAAGACACTATTTTTCAGTATTGTCCCGTGAGATTGTTAATTATGATGGGTTTTTTTCACACACTTGTCATATGCTTGAGTTCTAAGGATCTTTGGCTACCGACCACACTTTCTATATCCAAAAATTTATGATCATCTAAACCATGTTGTTATTGAATGTGGGATGATTTTAAACCATATCCCCCCAGATGTAAACATTATTGATCTTTCAAAAATTATATAGTAGTCTAATTTGTCCCTGAATATGTTCTTCATGATCATTCTCTATGAAGGAGATGATGGCATGAAATTCTTGCTAGAATAGTTTTCTCCTAATAAACCTCATGTATTGAGACTTATATCTCAATGTATTGGTAAAATTGGAGGACCTTGTTCAATACACCAAACTATTTTAAAAAATGAATAGGATTCAGGATTACTAGTTTGTTCTAGAAAACCTCCAAATATTTCAAAATATCATAATTTGGAACTATAGTTATGTGCTACTCAAATTGTGTGTTCTTAATGGTATGTATCATAGGATCCAATTTCCTTAATGTTGATGGATATAGATATTTTTTATTACTTAGAGGAATTTCTTCAACTAATATAGTTAGCCAATATGGTCTACCCACATTGTCTGGCATGATTAGCTTGTGTATGTTGATCATCCCATCAACCAAAATAACATTGATTAAATTAACATTGAAAGACATTTAGTTTATTTAATTCTCCCATTGGGATCCTTTATGATGAATCACATGGTTCTTGGCTTCATATATTAATTTATATGTATTTTGGATGGTATATTATGTTGTACAAGGCCATGGTGTCCCTTGTTCTCTCAAAATCTATGACTCTAGCTATAGACTATGTGGTCAGGTATAGGGAACACATGATCATTGTATAGACTCGAAGCTTGATGTACATGAACATTACATTAATTTTGCGGAAAAATTAATACATAACAAAAATATACACACAAGGACCATAATATTTTAGTTTATTTGGAAACTTGGAACGTAATCTTCTAATCGTGGTAAAAGATCTACAACATCTCCCATAAGGATCTTCCCCTTTTTTTCTTACCTAAAACCATTCTTTATATCCTAGGAAAAAGAAAACATAAAAAGGGTGAGCTCAAATGCTCAGTAAGGGTAAGCATGGATAAAATAAAACATACCATATACATTTGAACTTAAAAACATGAACATAATGTTTAAACCTCAAAATCTTGAGCAATAACATAAAACATGGAAGTACGTAAAGAATATATCATATAGAAACATTAATAATGATAAAATAGAATGGGAATAAAACATGTAATTGTGGAAACCATTATGCACATGATATGATTTCCACAGTAGCCAAGTCATTGCTACCATGACCATCTTAGTGGACAAAGTCCCTTTCTGAATCGAGTTCACTCCTCGTTCCAGTCCTATATTACTGAACCGGTTTAACTTGTCGTTCCAGCCATGTCTATCTCATGAGATATAAATCATTACCCAATGCATTGGAGGGAGATATAGGTCCCACCCATCTCATAATTAAATCATTCTTACTTGTGCCACAAAATAAACATACATCATTCATAATAACCCAATAAATAAAATGGGTTTCATAAACATCATCCCATCCTCACATAATCCATATAAAAGAAATGGATATCATTTCATAATAAAAAAGTGAAACCATATAAATCATTGATACATTACACTTGAAACATTCACATGTGAAATAAAGTCATCTTAGACGAAAATGGTTTTGATAAAACACTTTAAATGAATTCTTGAGGAAAATATCCTTTTTTCTTCAAAATAAATTTTTTTTCACAAAATGTCATGAAATTTTAGAAGAAAAGGTTTTTGTTGAAAATATTCATGAAATATTTTTAAGTAAGCTTCATAAAAATAAGGCTTTATAAAACCATAAAAATTCTTTCATGCCCTATACGTTAAAAAAACATTCTTATCGTACTTTTGTCGGAAATGTAAAAAAAGTACTTCGTAACGTAAAAAAAAGAAAGATTCCTTACATACCATATAGTAAAAGTCAAAAGTGGTTAAAAAGGACTTTAAACATACATGAATCCATTTTTAGGAAGCATGGACATGGATGATAACAATAACCCCAGAAAATAATTACGAATAAGCAATCTCGGATAAAAATGAGATTTGCAAAATTATCCCTTACCTTAGGTCCGATATGATTCGTACATATCTAAAACCCCTGTATAATGATTTAAATAATGTTATTTACTTATTACAGAATCATATTCATTGTTATTATATCATATATGGTTCACTTATGACTTTATATTACTCGTTCTTTTGTAAATACATGTTAAAGTAGTGTTTTGGGTAAAATCGTCTCATTTGTTGTTCGTGTTTTAACTTGTAATTATTCATATGATTACTTAGATCATGATTAATTATATCAAAAATTTAAAACATGATTTATATATAATATATATTCATAATATATATATATATAATATATCGATAAATGAAAAGAAATACACCATTCATGGAGACGGTAGGCCGTACGTACGCATGAACGCTGTTTTCGTTTCCTTATTGAATTGAATGGAATTAAGTAGATTACATACATATATATATACATAAATACAGTATCATTATTATGTCATATATTTCATTATTACTTATTAGGTATACTTTATAATCATTCATGAATGGTTAATCGTTGAGAATGAATCTCATCACGTCGTGGAGACAGTAGTCCGTACGTACGCACGAGCGATGATATCATTCCCATGAACGTGGAATTTTATTAAAGTGTATGTATAATATTTAAGAATCAATATAACTTTACTATAATCATATATAGTCATTATTTACACCATTATACCCATACAAGTAAGGTGGTGGTGGAAAATAGATTACACCACGACGTGGAGACGGTATTCCATACGTACGCACGCGCGGTGATTTCATTTTCCGTAGGATTGATAAATTGTTAAATAGGGTTGTTTCATACATATAATAACATATCAGTATATGAGTGATACTAATATTATTACTTCATAATGAAAAAACTAAATAAGATGAAGTGGAAGAAAAAATAAAGTTGAAAGAATCGGTAACAAACATTACCTCTTCTTTGAAGCGCCTCTTTGAGACCTCCTCTTAGGGCACTAAAATTGGTCTTTGAAGAAGACCAGGATATCTAGGATGTATCTAGGGAAGTGTAGAAGATAATTTGGCAGGGGTTGGATGAGCTTTAAGGCTCAAATTGGTGTGAGGAAGAGAGGGAGGAGGTGCCCTTTTATAAGAGAGGAGAGGGGCACCTTTGAAATTCTTAAAAATATTAATTTATAATAAATCTAAAACCACATAAAAACCTCCAAAAATTACTCATATTAGAATATAAGATGAGATATGGTTTCAATATCATCAACCAATAAAATTTATACATGTTAGGAAATTATTTTAAACATTATCAACTTGATTTATCCTTACATAATCAATTTGATTTTATTTGTGCTAATAAAATTCTAAATTTTAAATTATAACAAAAAAATTACTTATTTGTTGTGATTTGTCCATATTTGGATAATTTTTCACATTATGGACCATATAAATTTAAATTTATAAATTTAAATATTTTTTTGATTTTTAAAAAATTTTATAGTATGTTATTTTTATAAAATAACAATAGTGTCAATTTTGACACTATTGATTTATATGAATTTAAATATAATATATACAGAAGATATGTTCAAACTAAAAGCAATAATATATTTATAAAAGGCCATAGATATCTATAAAATTAGTGGATCACATTAAATAGTTAATATAATATTTATTTTATTATTCTTAACACAATTTCTTTGGTTTATCTCTTAATAAAATAATTAATACAACATTTTTGTATAATTATTTAATATACTTATTTGTTGCATAAAATTAAAACTAAAATACTATGATGAAGATAAATATACTACCTTTCACAATAACACTTTTACTCGAATTTATCCTCTTAAAATCACAATTGGTAAATTGTAATATTTATTAAATTATGAAGGTGACAACTTTGGCATCATTTAAAATAAAATAAAATAAGTGTCATAATCACCTTAATAAGGATACAAATGGTCAACAATTCGGCCAGTGGATGATTAGGGTTTATATATACACTAATAATAAGTTTTGTGCATATTTTTGGGCCTTTTAATATGTATTAATATTTCAATAAAAACTATATTATTGATTTTTCACTAAATAAATAATTTATGCATCATTAATATATAAGATAATAAAGTAATTAAATAACTCTTAAAATTTAAAAATAAATTACCATGACATAGAAAAACATTTTATATTTCAAATGATTATTTATAACCGAAATTATATTATGTACAAACTTATATTAAAAATACTTTAATTATTAAAGTTGAGTGAGACATATTTCACTTTCCTTTAATTAAAATAAACTAAAGGTATTAATCACCTCCAAGTGGGTTCTAATGGATTCCATTTCGACCAAAATATGACTTAGGAAAAATTATAATCATCCAATTGTATTAAGAAACGTATTAGGATAATTTTATAATATTATATTTACCCTAAATTACCCAATTTACCATTTACTATGGTTAATAAAATTTGTCGTTGTTACTATTCATAAAGCCCAAAAATAAAAAGTAGTCTATTAATATAATTTGGACCCACTGATTCCAAATATGGAATCCATTTTTCCAATTTCAATACACATAAGTTGATGAAATTAAATTAAAATTAATCTCGTTGTCGAAAGAAAACGGGTTTTTGTTTAAAACATTGCAAAAGATTGAATTTATTTAACCTACGAATTCAATGTAAAATCAAGGCTAATGACATAAATTATATTAAATGGTAAAAATATATTCTATTTATACTTTAAAATCATTCAATATTATTATTTAACCACATATGTTATTACGATGAAAAAAATTTGTTTTTAATTTAAATATAGCGTGTTTTTACTATTCATTAAAATATGAAAGTTATCAGAATAATATGAAAATTTTATCCAAGGTAAAATTTTATATCCTGATTCCAAATAATAATTTTATTTTGTAAAATTGAACTTATAAACATGTCAAAAAACTAGATTTAAAGTGGGTGCGCCATCAAAAGGCGGCAAAACTGCATTTTTTAAAAAATTCTTATTTTACCCGAAAAAAATATTTTGTTCTTATAATATGTTCTAGAAAATGTGTAAGATGAATAATAATGTTATAAAATTCAAAATTTAGTTAATACTATTCATAAAGGCTAGTTCATAATAATATTATAATAATATATCGTTGTTTAGTAAAACCCGATATTGCGTAAAACACACGCTATCGAGGAAGGTCGCAATTGCGTGTAATGAAAGCCATGTCAGGGTTGCATGTTTTGAAAGAATCCTTTGTTGTTTTGTATAATAGCATCCAACCATATTTCATTTATACATTGAATATATATATATATATACACATACTCAACGTTTCATAGAATGACTATTATAAAACAAACATGAAATTGTGTGTAACACGATCCAAGAATAGCATTGCATATACTGCAAGCTAATACGGTGTTGCGTATAGTACAATCTAAACTTGGTGTGTTGTATAATAGAAGACATCAATGAAATTAAAATAATATTTTTTCATAAAATCTTGGGGTGTTACATTCTACCCCCCTTAAAATGAATATCGCCATCAAAATTCGTTGGGGTTATAAATAGTTTACTATTCATAGAAACCCACATTGTAAAAAGGAATACTAAAACTTAATTTTAAAAACTAAAGTTTGAAATGCAATGATTACCAAAGTAACTCATCATTGGGTTTCCATATAGGAGAACATAGGTGAAAATATGGATATGGAAGAAAACTCTTACCATCATGTTCTGATGGAGAGTGGTAGAGGAAATGGATATAAAAAAGCCAACAATCACAAAGCCATAAATTTTTGATGATCTAGGGTACCATCT
This sequence comes from Viscum album, assembly GCA_963277665.1. Classification (NCBI taxonomy): domain Eukaryota; kingdom Viridiplantae; phylum Streptophyta; class Magnoliopsida; order Santalales; family Viscaceae; genus Viscum; species Viscum album. The sequence continues at coordinate 1,462,230,559 of OY728125.1, read as the reverse complement.
GATTCATAAGATATAAGGGCACTAGTACAACATTTTTGGTTTTCAAGATCATTTCACTAAAGTTGAAGAATTTTAATTAGAATAAATACTTACTTTATTTTGGTACAATCACACTGTTGTTCGTGCCTTGAACAATTTCCACTTCATCTCTTAAAGAAATGAAGTTGAATTTGTCATTCATGAAGTGTTAGCAGATCATGTGATAGAATGACAGGTCATTCCATCTATCTCAAACAAAAGTTTAGCAAAAGTTATTAAATATACATAAGTTGATCTATAGTGAGATTAATCATATATGTTTCCTAAAATGGACTTATACATCATATATCATATTGCATAATATAATAAAACTAGTTTCTACTAACCAGGGACTTCCTGTAGGCCAGTGGTGTGCAATAAAGGCATGTCGTACTTCAGTTGTGGGTTCGATTCCCACAGCCTTGTCCGACGCGATGGGATGTCGCCCGTCCTACAAGTTGTCCTTTTTCTAAAACTACATTACTATAACATCCCATCAATAATATAAAAAAAAGTTTTATCCTTAAAAAATACTAAATTATGTCCAACATAATCCATTCCAATATTTAGGCTTATCTAAAATACTTCGGTCCAAGCTCATAGTATAAATAAAATGATTACTTGAAATGTCACATAACAATCACGTGAATTCCATCATTTATCCCCCATATATCAAAAGATATATCTTGTTGGTCAAATTACAAACATGTGTATAACGTAATCATGTATTCTCTTGAAAAATGAATACCCATTTAACCTTAGTGAAAACATGAATGCTGTCAAAAGTTAACTCTTTACACATACCAAAATCCCAAAATTTCTATATAATCAAACCATAATATCACTTTGTCCTTATATCAGTCATGAGCTCATTAATACAATCAAACATCTCATTATCTTCTTATCCCTTCATTATGCGCATATCATCTACTTTCCAAAAATACTGGTACCATTCATCACACACTTTCAAAACTTAAGGAAATACAACAGTGTAACAATCCTTAGATGTCTCTTTATTCCATAGTACCATGAGATTACTTATACAACATTACACTTGATAAACATGTAATCATTCCACTAACTTCTTAAACCATTGACCGAGCTTCAACAATTCTTTAATCACACATATCATTTGTAGTCTCTTCATCATCGTCAACATAAATATTACCCATATGACCATACTAATTCTCTTCATGAGACTTTCCCTTAGGGAATTGGATTGCATAATGACTATACATTCCACAGTTAAAACATTTAACCATTATTGATGTCGTAGCAATACCATTATCCTAATCCATGGTGTTAACTGAACCTTTTCCTTTGTACTTACTGGCTTTATGTCCTTCTTTTCCACACCCAAAGAATCTTCCAGTTCATTTGAAACATTCTCCTTGATGCCTCTTCCCACATGATTTACATAGGGGAAATTGAACTTTCTTTCCTCTATGATCATCATGAAACTCCATCTTTCTCTTATTAGCCGAGTCAGGAAACTTACAAAATTTGAGTTTATTGATCATATTATGAGATTGTTGATTCGGCATAATAATGATGTTTGGACTTCAAAATCTAGTTTCATTAGGTTGCTCATGAATAATATCATTCCATTGTCCGTTATATCCTCCATTATCGTGAATCTTCCTGTTTCCAGCCATTTTCTAAAACCCAAAAAGAACAGTGTGAGAGGAAAAAATCATGCTAGGGAAAACAACATAGTAAAGGGGGAGTACCCTTAATATCTAACATCTTAGGTTAAATTCTATGATCATTACCGTAGTTCTAGGACTATATCTTATACTTATACTTATCCTCAGGGACATCCCTAGACATACCTTATAAATATATCTAGGGATTCACTAAGGTTTTCGCATCCAAGTTTCCAAAGGTTGACTAAACCATTCCTCTGATACCAAATGTAGAGACCCGAACCTTGACGTACATGAACATTACATTAATTTTTCGAAAAACTTAATACATAACAAAAACAGACACACAAGGACCATAATAGTTTAGTGTCTTTGGGAACTTGGAACGTAATCTTCTAATCGTGGTGAAAGATTTTCAACATCTCTCATAAAGATCATCCCCTTTTTTCTTACCTAAATCCATTATTTATATATTGGGGAAAAGAAAACATAAAAAGGGTGAGCTCAAATACTTAGTAATGGTAATAATGGATAAAATAAAACATACCATATACATTTGAACTTAAAAACATGAACATAATGTTTAAACATCAGAAGCTTGAGCAATGACATAAAACATGGAAGTACGTAAGGCATAGATCATATAGAAACATTAAGAATGAGAAAATAAAATGGGAATAAAACATTTAATTATGGAAACCATTATTCACATGATATGATTTCCATAGTATCCAAGGCATTGCTGCCAAGACCATCTTAGTGGACAACGTCCCTTTCTGAATCGAGTTCACTCCTCGTTCCAGTCCTGTATTACTGAACCGGTTTAACATGCCGTTCCAACCATGTCTATCTCATGAGATATAAATCTTTACCCAATGCATTGGAGGGAGATATAGGTCCCACCCATCTCATAATGAAATCATTCTTACTTGTGACACAAAATAAATATACATCATTCATAATAACCCAATAAATAAAATGGGTTTCATAAACATCATCCCATCATCACATAATCCATATAAAAGAAATGGATATCAATTCATAATAAAAAAAGTGAAACCATGTAAATCATAGATACATTACCCTTGAAACATACACATGTGAAATAATGTCATCTTAGATGAAAATGGTTTTGATAAAACACTTTATATGAATTCCTGAGGAAAATATCCTTTTTTCTTCAAAATCATTTTTTTTCACTAAATGTCATTCAATTTTAGAAGAAAATGTTTTTTTTAAATAGTCATGAAATCTTTTGAATGAATCTTCATAAAACTAAGGCTTTATAAAACCATAAAAATCTTTTCATGCCGTATACGTTAAAAAAACATTCTTATCATACTTTTTTCGGAAAAGTCAAAAAAGTACCTCGTAATGTAAACAAATGGAAGATTCCTTACATACCATGTAGTAAAAGTAAAAATTGGGTAAAAAGGACTTTAAACATACATGAAACCATTTTTAGGAAGCATGTACATGGATGATAACAATAAACCCAGAAAATAATTACGAATAAGTAATCTCAGATGAAAATGAGATTTGGAAAATTATCCCTTACCTTAGGTCCGATATGCTTCATACGGATCTGAAACCCATATATAATGATTTAAATAATGTTATTTAATTATTACAGAATCATATTCATTGTTATTATATCATATATGGTTCACTTATGACTTTATATTACCCGTTCTTTTCTAAATTCATGTTAAATTAGCGTTTTGGGTAAAATCGTCTCATTTTTCGTTCGTGTTTTAACTTGTAATTATTCATATGATTACTTAGATCATGATTACTTATATCCAGAATTTAAAACATTATTTATATATAATATATATTCAGAATATACATATATATGATATATCTATAAATGGAAAGAAATACACCGTTCATGGAGACGGTAGGCCGTACGTACGCATGAACGCTGTTTTCGTTTCTTTATTGAATTGAATGGAATTAAGTAGATGACATACATATATATATACATAAATCCAGTATCATTATTATGTCATATATTTCATGAATACTTATTATATATACTTTATAATCATTCATTAATGGTTAATCATTGAGAATGAATCTCATCACGTCGTGGAGACGGTAGTCCGTACGTACGCACGAGCGATGATATCATTCCCATGAACGTGGAATTTTATACAAGTGTATGTATAATATTTAAGAATCAATATAACTTTAAAATAATTATATATAGTCATTATTTACACCATTATACCCATCCAAGTAAGGTGGGGGTGGAAAATATATTACACCACGGCGTAGAGACGGTATTCCGTATATACGCACGCGCGGTGATTTTGTTTTTCGTAGGATGGATAAATTGTGAAATAGGGTTGTTTCATACTTATAATAACATATCAGTATATGAGTGATACTTATATTATTACTTCATAATGAGACAACTAAATAACAATAAGTTTAAGAATAAATAAAGTTGAAATAATTGGTAACGAACATTACCTCTTCTTTGAAGCGCCTCTTTGAGACATCCTCTTAGGGCACTAAAATTGGTCGTTGAAGAAGACCAGGACATCTAGGATGTTTCTAGGGAAGTGTAGAAGATAATCTGGCAGGGTTTGGCTGAGCGTGAAGGCTCAAATTGGTGTGAGGAAGAGAGGGAGGAGGTGCCCTTTTATAAGGGAGGAGAGGGGCACCTTTGGAATTCTTAAAAATATTAATTTATAATAAATCTAAACCCACTTAAAAACCTCCAAAAATGACTCATATTCGAATATATGATGTGATAGGGTTGTAATATCATCAACCAATAAAATTTATACATGTTAGGAAATGAGTTTAAACATTATCAACTTGATTTATCCTTACTTAATCAATTTAATTTTATATGTGCTAATAAAATTCTAAATTTTAAATTATAAAAAAAATTACTTATTTGTTATGAATTGTCCATAATTGGATAATTTATCACATTTTGGACCATATAAATTTTAATTTATAATTTTTAAATATTTTTGTGATTTTTAAACAATTTTATAATATGTTATTTTTATAAAATAACAATAGTGTCAATTTTGAAACTATTCATTTATATGAATTTAAATAACATATATACGGAAGATATGTTCCAAATAAAAGCTTTAATAGATTTATAAAAGGACATATGTTTCTAGAAAATTAGTGGATCACATTAAATATTTCATATAATATTTATTTTATTATTCTTAAAACAATTTCTTTGGTTTTTCTCTTAATAAAATAATTACTACAACATTTTTGTATAATTATTTAATATACTTATTTGTTGCATAAAAATTAAAAATAAAATCCTATGATGAAGATAAATCTATTACCTTTCAAAATAATACTTTTACTAGAATTTATCATCTTAAAATCACAATAGGAAAATTGTTATATTTATTAAATTATGAAGGTGACAGCTTTGGCATCATTTAAAATAAAATAATATAAGTGTCATAATCACCTTAATAAGTTTAAAAATGGTCAACGATTCGTCAAGTGGATGATTAGGGTTTATATATACACTAATAATAAGTTTTGTGCAGATTTGTGGGCCTTTTGATATGTATTAATAATCAATAAAAACTATATTATTTATTATTCACTAAATAAATAATTTATGCATCATTAATATATAAGATAATAAGGTAAATAAATAACTCTTAAAAATTACAAATAAATTACCATGACAGAGAAAGAAATTTTATATTTCAAATGAGTATTAATAACCGAATTTATATTCTGTATAAACTTGTATTAAAAATACTTTAATTATTAAAGTTGAGTGAGACATATTTCACTTTCCTTTAAATAAAATAAACTAAAGGTCTTAATCACCTCTATGTGGATTCTAATGGATTCCATTTCGACCCAAATATGACTTAGGACAAATTATAATCATCCAATTGTATTAATACAAGTATTAGTATATTTTTATAATATTATATTTACCCTTAATTACCCAATTTACCTTTTACTATGGTAAATAAAATTTACCGTTGTTACTATTCATAAAGCCCAAAAATAAAAAGTAGTCTATTAATATAATTTGGACTTACGGATTCCAAATATGGAATCCATTTTTCCAAATTCAATACACAGATGTTATAGAAATTAAATTAAAATTAATCCCGTTGTCGAAAGAAAATGGGTTTTTGTTTAAAATATTGCAAAAGATTGAATTTATTTAACCTACGAATTCAATGTAAAATCAAGGCTAATGACATACATTACATTAAATGGTAAAAATATATTCTATTTATACTTTAAAACCATTTAATATTATTATTTAACCACATATGTTATTACGATGAAAATAAGTTGTTTTTAATTAAAATATAACATGTTTTTACTATTCATTAAAATATGAAAGTTATCAGAATAATATGAAAATTTTATCCAAGGTAAAATTTTATATCATGATTCCAAATAATAATTTTATTTTGTAAAATTGAACTTATAAACATGTCAAAAACTAGATTTAATGTGGGTGGTCCATCAAAAGGCAGCAAAACTGCATTTTTTGAAAAATACTTATTTTAACAGAAAAAATTATTTTGTTCTTATACTATGTTCTAGAAAATGTGTAAGATGAATAATAATGTTATAAAATTCAAAATTTAGTTAATACTATTCATAACGGCTAGTTCATAATAATATTATAATAATATATCGTTGTTTAGTAAAGCCTGATATTGCGTACAACACACGCTATCGAGGAAGGTCGCAATTGCATGTAATGCAAGCCAAGTTAGGGTTGCATGTTGTGAATGAATCCTTCGTTGTTTTGTATTTTAGAATCCAACCATATTTCATTTATACATTGAATATATATCTATATATACACACACTCAACATTGCATAGAATGACTATTATAAAACGAACATGAAATTGTGTGTCACACGATCCAAGAATAGCATTGTGTATACTGCAAGCTAATACGGTGTTTCGTATAGTACAAGCTAAACTTGGTGTGCTGTATAATAGAAGACATCAACGAAATTAAAATAATATTTTTCATAAAATCTCAGGGTGTTACAATCATGAGTACATAAATGATTAGAGAAACGTTCTATTAAAATAATCATGTCACTATCATCAAATATAATTATCTCATCAGATGTGGGTTCTATTTTTTGGGATGATCCTATACACTAGTTGATGATGGAATGTAATCAGTGAGTGTTCGAGCCGTTATGGGGGCTGGGATAAGTCATTTTGTTTGTGTTATTTTTTATTAATTATCACCACATTTACCTCTAGAATGTATGTTCAATGGATTCACATTAGGTCCAGGAATCATGAAAAATATAGAAAAATATTACATATGGGTGAAATGATATTGATCAAACATAGTTCAGGTCATCCAAATGTCAAAAATCTATTATTTCCTATCCATAACATCATTGAGGTCACATTCTTCCTATAATTTGGTGGTGGCCCCACAGGTTATACACACCATGTATTATCCTATAATCACCTACCCATAATCAACCATCACATTGAGGATATACATGGTTAAAAATTAGACCTCGATTGTGTGACCTAATCTCTTATGGATATATGGATATACTATTAAATAACTATTGGTGACCTTAGGGGTTTCCAATGATCATAAATATTAAAGAGATTGTTTTCCATGGACACACAAAAAAAAATGTACCTATTAATTTATTAAGGAATAGAATTTATTCTATCATTCCCTATGTCTTGGATGACCCCTGTCTATCATTATATAACAATACTTGTCTGTAAAACAAATTAATTCATGATTTATTTTAAATTATTACCCATAATTCATCTCTAATTATAAATAAGTACAGTGTATTTGGGTAATTATGTCTAACACATATCAACATAAAATTGTGTTTAAATCTTCCTTATTTAAATCATCACAACATTCATAATATATTCTTTCATTTTTAAAACTACACAGGACAACATTGGGATATACATAAGAAATGGTTGAGTAATGAGGAACACCAAGGGAATAAAATTGGAATAAATTGAACAAATTATTACATATTAAAACATTGGAATTTAAATGTGAGATAAATTATTAGAGATTATTAAACATGATGAAAGAGGCATGATATATCCAGGAATCTTATAGGAATCATGGTAAAGTGGAAACAACATTAAAAAAATACTTCATAAACATAAGCTAAAGATTACCACCAATTCATCATAGCATGGTTGAAAAAGTCTCATGATGGATTATGATTACTCCCTAATACCTTGAATGATTTTTCCTGATAATAAAATATTACCCAATGCACTGGAGAACTATGTAATTTGGTGTGAACTATCACAGTAATATCATTTACATCCATACGTGTGACCCATAAATTATTCAACAATGGTCATTATTCTATATAATTTAATTCAAAGATCAAGGTGTGTTGAATAAATAAATTTACATAATAAATTATTGAAGTAAATTTAGTTCTAGGTTAATACCAGTAAGATAAAATAGATATGGTACTCACAATAAAAAATATGGGCATGGAAAACCCATAGGAAAAATTTAGATGCATAGAGACCATACTTATATAATAATATAATGGTATAATGAGAGAGAAAGGGGTATATAATCCATTGGAAACAAAATATATAGATAAATATATGTTTAAAAATATATCATATCATTATGAAATGGAAATAAATGGAATAAAATAAAGGATATACTTTAAAGAAGAGATGAAAAATAGGATACCTTTCCTCAAGATTGTGATTCCAAAATCATGGAAGAGGCCTCTAGAGGGATTGGGGGGACCTTGGTAAGACTCCAGAGAGGGTAGTGAAGAGTGAGGATGTTCTCAATTGTTTTCCAGTCAAGTGGATTGTGATTTGGGGTGGCTCTATAATGGAATAGATATTGGAGTTCTTTATTATTTCTCAATATAGTTTTTCAACTATATATAATAATGTAATAAAAATGAAATACCATACAATGGTTTTTGCTAATTTTTTCATCAAAATTGGAGTTTTATTAAATATTTAAAACTTATTTGGGACTGTAGCATTATAATATTACCCTTCATGATGTAAAATTAGTTCATGTCCTCAATGAAATGATTTTAAAACCATAAAATATAATATATGTTTGGGATGATTCATAAAAAATATATAAATTTTACCAAATAACCTAAAAAGCACAGTATTTTAATGGAAAATAATATATTAATTCCTAGATATCCTTAATATTATTTATTTCATTGTTTATTTTTCATTATGATGTAATCATATACACTGTATATTTATATCGTATTTAATTTCTACTCGAAAATTCGATTGACTCGAAAAATTATGAAAAATTCACCATTGGCTGACATAAAAGACATAAACTACAAATTAATATTTATTTCCTCAAAACATTTTTCAATATATGATATGTTTTTATTTTAAAATTATAATATATATTTATTTAGAAATGTTGGGTTTTTAAATAATAGATTTCATACCATTATAAAAGTTATTTTTTGACATCGTAATATTAACATAGCATTGATAAATATTAAATACTATTTAAGAATAATATTTTATTGAAAAATTAATTTCAGAATATTAATTATTTCATCAAAATTATTTACATAATTGGAATGATAAATTACAGAAAAATAAAATTTGTGTTTAATCGAATAAAAAAACATTTATATTGTAAAGATAATAAAACGTAAATATATCCATTATTCAATTAAAAATACAGTATGAATATTCATATATTTGTTTTATATATACATATCCATTTCTTACATAATAAAACACAATAAGGGAATGGTGCACGATGGTGAGATTTTCATAGGGTGGTTCAGGGTTCGTGGTTTGGGATGATTCATAAGGACTATATAAAGTTTAACCAATAACCTAAAAATAACATTATCATAGAGGGAAATAATATATTAGTTCAGAGATATTATTAATATAATTTATTAGATCAGGTTTTTTTCATTATTATTTCATCATATACACTATATATTTATACCATATTTAATTTTTACTTAAAAATTCAACTATATAAAAAAATTATGACAAATTAACCATTCGATAACATAGAAGTTATGAATAAAAAATAATATTTATTTTATAATAATATTTTTTCTATATTAGAATATTTTTACTTTTAAAATAATAATTATTATTTGTTTAAAATCTGTGTTTTTTATAATAATAGTTCCAAACCGTTATAAAAGTTATTTTTTTACAAAGTAAATTTATAATAACATTGATACTTAATAAATATTATTTAATAATAGTATTTTACAAAAAAAATTATTTCATGAAATTATTTATTTAATTAGATGGAATGAAATAGTTGGAATTATAAATAACCCAAAAATAAAATGTGTATTTTATCGAATTATAATCATAATCATTTATAAAGTAACCAAAATAATATAAATATATATCCATTATTATATTAAAAATAAAATATTCCTATTCATATTTTTGGGTTATTGATACATATCCCCTTCTTACATTAAATACCCATTTTGTGTAAGGTTCATGATTGTGAGGTTTTCATAGGGTGGTACAATGGTCATTGTTTGGGTTGTGATCTTGATCATCACCATCATAAAGTAATTGTATACTCAAGGGGAGAGAGGACTAAGAAGTCAAATGAAGGCAAGGGAAAGGGAATATAGGGATTGAGGGGTCTTATGTAGTGGTGTCTGAGTGAAACCCCATAATGATATTGACCCCTAGCAGCTCTAGATTGGCCATATTATGTAGGAAATGGATTTAATAGTTGGGGATGTCCAATTTGACTAGGTAGTCAACAAAATTGTTGGCCTCCCACCAGGTATGCATCACTCTAATGCTGCTATGATGTTTTCTGTGACATTTTCTAATCTTGTACTCAATCGTCAATAGCATAACAGAAATAACTTGTAAATAATTATGTAGGAACATCAATTATGTTTCGGTCTTTGAGATGTATTAATTTGTATGGGTACATAATGTGAGTACTGTTAACTTGGGAATTACTTCATCATTGAGGGATGAACCCAGACCCATCTGGTTGGAGAAGGATAGGATGAACGACTCATTACCATATTAGATAAGACCCCCACCACGCCTGACCTCCAATGTATAAGAGCCATTTGAGCTAATTTTCAATCCCCTAGTCGGGTGGTTCCATCGAACCCAGTTTCCCATAGTAGATCAATTATTGGGGTGAGAGACAGGGGGCTAGGATTGAAGTGCTACAAAGACAGGGCCTCCTTATAGTTTCCTATGACCCTAATAATGTCAATCATGAAAATTTATTAAACATGTAAGGATGTAACAACCAGTCAAGGACACCACCTTGTGAACCCATTTATTGTTCACCTACTACAAACACCAGTAACTTGAATGCAACAGTGTAGTGAAAACCATCATTCCCACACACCCTCACCCAAACTAGGTAACCTAAATTCAAGAAGGGTTTATCATCCATAATCATATTAGAAAATGTTGTCAATTTACCATAATTAAATAAGACCTTGTGTGCCCATTCTCTATCAATGAAGATGTGACCTGTGGTTTCCTCCATGTGTCTCTTGCAGCAGATTCACCTAGAGGCCATGTTCATTCTGCATCGTCTAATATTCTCATATGTGGGCACATCCATATTTCCTAATCATCATGTTCGAAAGTTTTATTACAAAGTTATATGCATGGCCTGGATGTGTGTCATCCCCAAGTCCACCAGATCATACATGGTGCAGGTATAATGGAATGCATTTCCCCATGAATAAGAAAAATAGGGAGGGGTGAAGACACACATTTCTAGGGCCAGTCATAGATCGATAATATGAAAAATATCATTTTGGTCCTTCTTAGGATAATGTCGATGGAAGATGGATGTTGGCTGGCTTCCTTGTATGAAATTGTAGGTGTAGGACATCCTGGGTCCCTAATGATCTCCCCAGCCCGGTTTTGGTTCCATAAATATACTTCCACTTTACCAATGATCTAGTGAGAGAAAGGATCAACAGAATCTACAATGGTGGCCAATGTCAGACCAGACAGTATAATTCTTTCCCACTGTAGAGGCCTGGTCACCATGAAGGAGTGAATTAATTATAGTCCCCAACATGGTATGTTGTTTCAAGACATTCCACGCTAATTAATAATTCATTCATATGATAGTATTTTTCTGGATCCTCACCTTAATCTATCCTTCATTAGCCAACCAGGCCATCCTACTCCAAGAGACCCAGTAGAAATGGCCTTCAGACATGGGATCCAAGATGAAGCCCAAAATAAATTTCTCAATATTCCTCATCAACCATTTGGGGACCATTATTGATGAGAGAGCATGGAAATCTGTGTCAATCCAAACAATATTCAGAAGCAAAATCCTCCCTCGAAAGATAGGTATTTATTTTTTTAGTAAAGAAAAATGTTTATGATCCAATTTAGGAGGGGTTCAAAGTCATAGATATAGAATCTAACTAGGGATACATGCACACTAAGATAATGAATGGGAAACACCCCTCTTTACATGTTCGGAATGCTTCTCACAGTAGAAAACATGCTCATGAGATAGTTGATGGAAATATAGTAGTTTCTCATTCTTTTATTAATAGTCTGGCCACTCCAATGGAAATACTCATCCAGTCACCTTTTATGTCCTTTTCGTGATCTTCTCAAGGAGTTAATGGAGATGATCATTTATTCCAAATACATTAAATGGGACACCAAAGGGGAGCACAACCTTCTTCAAAACAAGAGAATGTCTCCATTATTTTGGCTCTTATCAAGCAGTCAGCTGAGAACGTCTTGGGTGATAATGAAAATACTCAAGAAGATAAGGTCCCCCTACACGACGCCGTGGTTATCTTTCAAGAAGCCATAGGAGTTTCCCATAAATGTTACCACCAAAAATAAAGAACTAAATCAGTAGAAAATAATATTGATATTCCAATGAGAAAGGCCCATTCTTGCAGTATTGTGTTGATGTAACTCCATTACATGTGGTCGAAGGCCATTATCATATCAATTTTTATGATGATTTTGGATCCATGAGTCTTGAAGTTAATATACCTTATCATCTATTTGGATAGAGAAATCGCCCCTTGTATCTATTTCTCATTCACTAATTCATGTTGCTCTAAAGAGATCCATTGATGAAGATGTCGAGACTTCCTTAAGATGATGATGCTGGGGAATATTTTTTAGGGGAAGCTATATAGGTACCCATGACGTAAATAGAGGATGGAGGTTGGATTCGTAGAATTATTAATGAGAATGATGGATGTGTCACTAACAACTCAAGTGAGTATCCTTCCCTGAAAAAGTCTTGGATAACCAAAATAAAATCATCCTTCACCATATTCCATGCAGATCTGTAAAACCAAGTTAGGAAACCGTTGGGACCTACCACAATTTTGAGATTAAGGCTGATCATGGATTCACTAATCTATTGTTCTTGGGGGTTATATGCCATGAGCTCATTTTATTAGGCCAAGAAGTTAGAGGGGATCATTTCTAAGAGCATCTGGTTGTCACCCTAGTAACCATCTATTGAGAGGTTGTTCAGACAAGCCAAAAGGACCATGAAATAAGAGTTATTCATACCTCCCATCACATAATTATCATTGGTATAGGTAACATATTTCATCATAATGTCTTTTTAGCATTTCATCTCCTCACCTTGATAGATGCAAAGAAGTAGGTGGTGTACCTATCACCCACTTGAAGCCACCTAACCCTCACCTCATCCCTTTCCAAGAACTCCTTCCTCAAAACAATTTCCTCGAGAAGATGTTTCCTACTATATTGGACCTCAAAAACTGATTTTCCCAAGCATCATTGAGACTTATTTCATAGAGATCAACTTTTTGCATGTTGGACTCGAGGCCTTCATTTGAGGGAGGGATGGCCCTCAACCACACCTGAAGTCTTATATTGACACTAATTCGTTTGTTTTGGGTGGAAATCAATGTGTCCCCCTTGGATGGTGCAATCCAAGAGTCTTTTTCCTGATCCAAGAACCCTAGAATGTATTACTAATGTCAGTAGTAGAAACAATGTCAATGACGTTCATGCCTGAATGATATGAAGATCAGTTGTGGGGAGTGGTCTGATAAGCCCCACACAATGTTAGTCACCCTAAAATTGGTAAATGTGGAGATGTATTTCATGTTATCCAAAAAAATTCAAGATCGATCCAAGAGTGATGGTTCTTCCATTATTTGTTACACCATGTAAAGATGTTTCTAGAGAAGTCGAGATCCATGAGGCACCTGCACTCCATGAATTGGGTGATGTCCTGAATGGATTTCCTAGGAAGAAGACCTATTCCATTTCTCTCCTCTGAGATTGTGATGATATTAAAATCACTCTCTACAATCAAAGGTAGATTACTATGGATAAATGTGGTAAGATCATTCCAAAGGAACACCCTCTGGTCAGGATTGCTGCTCCAGTAAATAAAAGATTTAATAAAGGTATGAGTTCCCTGAGTTTATTTCATCGAAATAAATTTTTCGATGGCCTAGGTGTGGTCCACCAACAATATACAATTGTTGAATATCCATATGTGGTGGATATAAAAAGTCACCAGGCATAGATCCCTGCATTTTGAGTTTCTGAGAGATGTTTCGGATCCTACCCATTTGTTGTTTGTGTTCAAGAATGAAAACCATATAAGCCTTATGCTTAATAATCTTTGAGTCCAAGAAGTATATTTTTACTTGTTCTCCTACAACTCAGGCATTATATAAGAGGACTTGAATCATAGGTAATGTAGAGCACTGGGATTGGATCTAGTTCTTGTAGCCTTCTCAATGTGAGGAGTGAACTTCACCTTTTTTTCCTTGACTATGTCCAGGTACATGATTTTTTAACCATAGATATATACATTTTTGGGGTAGCACCAGAGTTGTGATGCAAGGAAGGATTCTTACACCTAAAACTTGTGGAGGAATATGATCCCAAAATTGATCCTTTTAGTGGGTTAGAGGATCATATAGAAAGTTGGGGATAGAAGGTAGGAGGAGGAGAGGTCCCCTCATCTAGATATCCCAATGCCAAGGGAGAAACCACAATAGGCAATCTCTTCCCCAGTAGCAGCAATCTAGCGAAGTCTTAGTTAGATAAGAGGAAAATCATGGAGATTAGGGGGAAGAGGAATATGTATACCAGTAATGATTATACCCTCTAGACCCTGTTCAACGTGGATATGGGATGGGGGTCAATTCTAGCATGGGCTAGGGGCCGCCTCATTGGATAAAAGGTGATGAAATCATATGATGGCCTCTGCTTACCTACCACCACAGGGCCTGGGGGATCCATTAGGACAGGACCTTATGGTGGAGCCAAAGGAGTAGCATCATATACCAAATTCATATTCAACTCCCCGTGAGGAAGGTCCTAGATTGGGGGAGCCCCATGAGCAGCACTAGCAAAAGAAACATGGGCATGTCGGTGACTATCCACATGATGTCGGCGATGGAAATTCTACACGGAGTGGCCCTGAGGAAGGAAATGTGAGCACAAGCATGGGATGACCAGATACATTATTTCTTGTGACTAGTTGAATGTTTCATTCACCCATAGGTTAACCATTTCCAGCACTGGGATCGATTGATCCAGCACCACATAGATTCGGGCCACCGAGGTATCTGTACATTCACTGGTCTGGACATCCGAGCACTGGAATCTTCTGAGGGAGTCCCTGATCGACCTAAGGAGGACTTCATTCTCAAAAGGAAGAGGGTGGAATGGGTGTCCAATCGACACTACTTCTACCTATATATCTTTGGATCTGTGAACATTAATGGACAAATGGGACCAGCAATATCTCCTGCGACCCACAGAACGGGTATTGTAGAGACCTGAATCTTGACCTACAACGACATTACATTACTTTTGCGGAATACTTAGTACATAACAAAAACACACACACAAGGACCGTAATAGTTTAGTGTCTTTGGAAACTCAGAATATAATATTCTAATAGTGATGAAAGATCTTCAACATCTCCTATAAAGATATTCTTTTTTTAAACCTAAATCCTTTATTTATGTCCTGGGGAAAAGAAAACATAAAATGGTGAGCTCAAATGGTCAGTAATGGTAATCAAAAGAAATATCAATCACGTCATATTCATAAGAACATATCTTTTGAAAATCTTAACCTGCAAAAGAGATCATAATTTCATAACATGGGATAAATCATAGTAGTGAAATGTAATCAAAATAATCATAACATAAAACATGAAACTTTGTGTCATACACACATAATCATAGAGAATCATTTCTTATTAGTCAATACTCATTTCCAAGACTATCTTAGTGGACAAGGTCCATTTCTGAACTGAGTTACCCTCGTTTCAGTCCTGCTTTACTGAACCAGTATAACCTACCGTTCCAGCCATGTCTATCTCATGAGATATAAAATCATTACCCAATGAATTGGAGGGAGATATAGGTCCCACCCATCTCATAATTATACCATTCTTATGTGTTCCACAAAATCAGAAACCATACATCATAGCATAACCCATGTAACAAAAATGGGAATCTTAAACATCGTGACATCATAAAACAATTCATATAAGTTAAAGGAAATCATAAAAATATAATTCCATCACAACATAATCAAATCAATGTAATAATATGGATAGAAACAGAACCCTTTATTATCTTAGATGGAAAAATAATTTTGATAAAACAATTGAACTCCATTCTTGAGGAAAATATCCTTTCTGCTTCAAAAACACATTTCCTTTCTTAACATGTTGTACAATTCTAAACTAAAAGAAGTTGATTAAAAATAAAATAAAAAACTTGTAAAGGAATCTTCTTGGAATAATTTTTTAAAAATACATTCATGCCATATAAGTTAAAAAAACATTCTTCGTACTTTTGTCGGAAAGGTCAAAAAGTACCTCGTACGAAAAATGACAAAAGATTCCTTTCATATCCTTTACTCAAAACTCACCAAAGGGTAAAATTGGATTTAAAAAATTGTAGGTGGATGGAAATAATATTTCATATTGAGGAAACATGGATGTGGATAATAAAATACACCCCAGTAAATACCAAAGTGTAAACAATCTCGGATAAAAATGAGATTGTGAAATTTCCCTTACCTTAGGTCTGATTTGCTTCGTAAGTGTCCGAACCTCCTGTATAATGATTTAAATAATGTCATTGACTTATTCCAGAATCATATTAATTGTTATGATATCATATATGTTTCACTTATGACTTTATATTACCCCTTCTTTTGTAAATTTCATGTTAAAGAGTGTTTTGGGAAAATTGTTTCATTTGTCGTCCGTGTTTTGACTTGTAATTATTCATATGATTAATTAGATCATGATTACTTAATTACAGAATATAAAACATGATTTATATATAATATATATTCAGAATATACATATATATAATAAATCTGTAAATGGAAAGAAATACACCGTTCATGGAGACGGTAGGCCGTACGTACGCATGAACGCTGTTTTCGTTTCCTTATTGAGTTGAATGGAATTAAGTAGATGAAATACATATATATACAAATAAATATAGTATCATTATTATGTCATATATTTAATGATTACTTATTATATATACTTTATAATCATTCATGAATTGTTAAAGTGGAGAATGAATATCATCGCGTCGTGGAGACGGTAGTCTGTACGTACGCACGTGCGATGATATCATTCTCATGATCGTGGGACTATATTGGAGTGTATTTATACCATTTTAGAATCAATATCACTTTAAATTAATCATATATAGTTATTATTTACACAATTTTACCCATCCATGTAAGGTGGTGGTGGAAAATAGATTTCACCACGGTGTGGAGACGGTATTCCGTATGTACGCACGCGCGGTGATTTCATTTTCTGTGGGATGGATAGATGGTGAAATAGGGTTGTTTCATACTTATAATAACATATCAATAAATTAGTGATACTTATGTTATTACTTCATAATGAAACAACTAAAGAAGAAGATGCAGAATAAGAAATAAAGATGAAAGAATCGGTAACGGAAATTACCTCTTCTTTCAAGCGCCTCTTTGAGACTCCTCTTAGGGCACTAAAATTGGTCTTTGAGGAAGACCAGAAACTCAAGGAGGTTTCTATGGAAGTGTAGAGTATAATTTTTCAGGGTTGGCCAACAATGAAGGCTCAAAGTGTTGTGAGGAAGAGAGGGAGGGGGTGCCCTTTTATAAGGGAGGAGAGGGGCACCTTTGGAATAACAAAAAATATTATTTTATTATAAAGCCAAATTCGGTTTTAAATAGATCCAAATTGATTTATTTCTAAGATAAGGTGCGTATGGGTCGAAATTCTCTCATCCAAAAGAATTTAGACAAGTTTAGGTTCCTATTTTAACCATATCATTTATATTTAACTTTAAGTTATATAATTTTACTTTTACCGTGTCTTCTTGTTTTCTTACACTATAAGGATAACAAACTTACTATATCAAGCCAAAAGAACCCCAAGTTGAATATTATTAATATATATAACCTTATCTACGTCATTTGGAAGAACTTCATATTTTTAGGAATAAAATAACAATTAATAATATAATTTTTTTTAAAAAACTATTTTCTGTCAATTTGAACACTATTTACTAATTGATTTTTGTGAAACTCATAACAGATTGATTAGTAAGAAAAAAGTTAATTAAATCAATAATAACATTTCATATTAACATATAAAATTATTTAAATTCATAAAAAGTCTTAAATTACATTTATTTGGGTATTTATAACATCAATTATGTCAAAATTTCATTAATAAGACAATTACTGCATCATCTTTGTGTCATAATAAATGATAATTATTGAATCCCTAAAAATTCTAAATAAATTCCTATGATGTAGATAATTGTATTATATTTCTGGAGACTATTCATTTTCGAAGTTTCATGAAGTGTAACACTAAATTAAAATTATTATACTTATAAGATTTAAGAAAGTGACATGTTGTCACATTCTTTGGTTTTAATAATAATTAAATTATTTTCAGGGAAAAAGTTCATTAAATGATTCTAATCCGACCCTTAGGTGATATGGGTCGACTTTTAGTCATCTAATAGGATTTTGACATGTGTTAGTGTAATTTTATAATATTATATTTACCCTTAATTACCCGATTTACCTTTAACTATGGTAAATAAAATTTACCATAGTTACTATTCATAATTCCCAACAATAAAAAGTATATTATTAACATAATTTGGATCCAATGATTCCAAATATGGAATCCATTTTTCCAAATTCAGTACACAAAAGTTTCAGAAATTAATTTAAAATTAATCCCGTTGTCGAATGAAAACGGGTTTTTCTTTAAAACATTGCAAAAGATTGAATTGATTTATCCTACGAATTCAAGGTAGAATCAATAAAAATGACATAAATTATATTAAATGGTAAAAGTATATTCCATTTATACTTTAAAAACATTCTATATTATCATTTAACCATATAAATTATTGTGATGAAAAAAGTTGTTTTTAATTAAAATGTAGCGTGTTTTTACTATTCATCAAAATATGAAAGTTACCAGAATGATATGAAAATGTATCAAAAAAAAATTTGTTTCATGATTCCAAAAAATAATTTTATTTTGTCAAATTGAACTTATAAAAATGTCAAAAAAAAAGATTTAATGTTGGTGCGCCATCAAAAGGCGGCAAAACTGCATTTTTTGAAAAATACTTCTTTTACATGAAAAATTTATTTTCTTCTTATACCATGTTTTAGAAAATGTGAAAGACGAATAATAATATTGTAAGATTAAAAATTTAGTTAATACTATTCATAATGGCTAGTTCATAATAATATTATAATAATATATCGTTGTTTAGTAAAACCTGGTATTGCGTACAACACACGCTATCGAGGAAGGTCGTGATTGTGTGTAATGCAAGCCAAGTCAGGGTTGCGTGCTGTGCAAGAATCCTTCGTTTTTTAGTATAACATAAACCAACCATATTTCATTTATAGATTGAATATATACATATATATACTCAATGTTACGTAGAATAACTATTAGCAAAATTGTGTGTAACACGATCCAAAAATAGTGTTGTGTATACTACAAGCTAATACGGTGTTGCGTATAGCGCAAGGTAATATTGGTGTAGCATACAACACAAGACATTAATGAAATTAAAGGAATATTTTTCATAAAATCTCGGGGTGTTACATTATACCCCCCTTAAAATGAATTTCGTCCTCGAAATTCGTCGGGGTTATAAATGGTTTACTATTCGAAAGTTTTTTTAATAGAAACCCACATCGTAAAAAGGAATACCAAAACCAATCTTTAAAAACAAAAGTATGAAACCTAACGGTTACCCAAATAAACAAATCACTGGGTTTCCACATAGGTGAAAATATGGATATGGAAGAGAAATCTAACCATCATGTTCTGATGGAGAGTGGTAGAGAACATGGCTATGGAAAAGCCAGCAATCACAAAGCCATAAATTTGTGACGATCTAAGGTACCATCTGATTAATCAGATATAAGAGCACTAGGAAAATATTTTTGGTTTTCAAGATCATTTCCCAAAAGTTGATGAAATTTGAATTAGAAGAAATAATTTCATGATTTTGGTATAGTCTCACCGTTTGTCATTCTTTGGTCAATTTCCACTTCATCCCTTAAAGAAATGAAGTTGAATTTGTCATTCGTGATGTGTTAGCAGATCATGTGATAGAATGTTGGGTCATTCCATCTGTCTCAAACAAAAGGTTAGAAAAGTTAAAAAATTACATAAGTCCATCTATAGTGAGATTAATCATATATGGTTCCGAAAATGGACTTATACATCATATATCATACTGCTTAATATAATAAAACTAGTTTATACTAAACAGGGACTTCCTGTAGGCCAGTGGTAGGCGATAAAGGCCAGTCGCACTTCGGTTGTGGGTTTGATTCACACAGCCTTGTCCGACGTGATGGGTTGTCGCCCGTCCTGCAGGTTGTCCTTTTTCTAAAGCTATATTTCTATAACATCCCATAAACAATATCAAAAAATATTTATCCTTAAACAATACTAACTTATGTCCAACATAATCCATTCCAATCTTTAGGATTATATAAAATACTTCAGTCCATGCTCATAGTATAAAGAAAATGATCACATGAATGCCATCATTTACCCCCATATATCATAAGATATATCTTGTTGGTCAAATTACAGACATGTGAATACCTTAATCATGTATTCTCTTGAAGAATGAAAACACATTGAACATTAGTGGAAACATGAATGCAGTCAAAAGTTAACTCTTTCCACATCCCAAAATCCAAAAATTCTATATACTCAAACCATGATATAAGCTTCTCCTTATATCAGTCATGAGCTCATGAATACTATCAAACATTTAATTTTCTTCTTATCCCTTCATTATGCGCATATCATCTACATTCCAAAAATATATGAATAACATTTCATGGACACTAGTACCATTAATCATACACTTTCGAAACTCAAGTAAAAAACAACAGTGTAACAATACTTAGATGTCTCTTTATTCCATAGTACCATGAGATAACTTATACAACATTACATATTATAATCATGTAATCATTCCACTACATTCTTAAATCGTTGACCGAGCTTCAACAATTCTTTCATCTCACATATCATTTGTAGTCTCTTCATCATCATCAACATAAATACTACCCATATGACCATACTGATTCTCTTCATGAGACTTTCCCTTTGGGCATTGGTTAGCATAATGCCCGTACATTACACATTTAAAACATTTAACCATTGTTGATGTCGTAGCAATACCATTATCCTCATCCCTAGTGTTAACTGAACCTTTTCCTTTGCACTTACTGGCTTTGTGTCCTTCTTTTCCACACCCAAGGCATCTTCCAGTTCCTTTGAAACATTCTATTTTCTGTCTCTTCCCACATGATTTACATAGGGGAAATTGAACTTTCTTTCCTCTATGATCATCATGAAACTCCATCTTTCTCTTATTAGCCGAGTCAGGAAACTTAACAAATTTTACTTTATTAATCATATTATGAGATTTCTGATTCGGCATAATAATGATATTTGGACTTCCAAATCCCATTTCATTTGGTTTCTCATTAAGAATATCATTCCATTGTCCATCATATCCTCCATTATCGTGAATCATCTTGTTTCTAGCCATTTTCTAAAACCCAAAAAGAATATTGTGAGAGGCAAAAATCATAATAAAGGTGGAGTAACTTCAATATCTAACATCTTTGGTTTAATCTAATATCATTACAATAGTTCTAGGACTATATCCTATACATATACTTATCCTTAGGGACATCCCTAGACATACATTAGAAATATCTCTAGGGATCTTACTAATGTTTTCGTATCCTAGTTTCCAAAGGTTGACTAAACTTTTCCTCTAATACCAACTGTAGAGACCCGAAGCTTGACGTACAATGACATTACATTACTTTTGTGGAATACTTATTACATAACAAAAACACACACACAAGGACCGTAATAGTTTAGTGTCTTTGGAAACTCAGAATATAATCTTCTAATCGTGGTGAAAGATCTTCAACATCTCCCATAAAGATCTTATTTTTTTTAAACCTAAATCCTTTATTTATGTCCTGGGGAAATGAAAACATAAAAGGGTGAGCTAAAATGCTCAGTAAGGGTAAACAAAAAAAATATCAATCTCGTCATATTCATAAGAATATATCTTTTGGAAATCATAACCTGCAAAAGAGATCATAATTTCATTACATGGGATAAATCATAGTAGTGAAATGTAATCCCAATAATCATAACATAAAACACGAAACTTTGTGGAATATACACATAATCATAGAGAATCATTTCTTATTAGTCAAGACTCATTTCCAAGACTACCTTAGTGGACAAAGTCCATTTCTGAACCGAGTAACCCTCGTTTCAGTCCTGCTTCACTGAACCAGTATAACCTACTGTTCTAGCCATGTATATCTAATGAGATATAAAATCTTTATCCAATGAATTGGAGAGATATATAGGTCCCACCCGTCTCATAATGATACCATTCTTATGTGTACTACAAAATCAGAAACCATATATCATATCATAACCCATGTAATAAAAATGGGAATCTTAAACATCGTGACATCATAAAACAATTCATATAAGATAAAGGAATTCATAAAAATATAATTCCATCACAACATAATCAAATCAATGTAATAATAGGGATATAAACAGAACCCTTTATTATCTTATATGGAAAAATAATTTTGATAAAACACTTGAACTCCATTCTTGAGGAAAATATCCTTTCTGCTTCAAAAACACTTTTCCTTTATTAAAATGTCGTACAATTATAAACTAAAATAAGTTGATTAAAAATAAACATGAAAACTTTTAAATTAATCTTCTTGAAAATAATGTTTTAAAAATCCATTCATGCCGTATAATTTAAAAAAAAACATTCTTCGTACTTTTGTCGAAAAAGTCAAAAAGTACCTCGTACGAGAAACGACAAAAGATTCCTTTCATATCCTTTAATAAAAACTCATTGAAGGGTAAAATTGGATTTAAAAAATTATAGGTGGATGGAAATAATATTACATATTGAGGAAACATGGATGTGGATAATAAAATACACCCCAGTAAATACCAAAGTATAAACAATCTCTAATAAAAATGAGATTGTGATATTTCCCTTACCTTAGGTCCGATTTGCTTCGTAAGTGTCCAAAACTCTTGTATAATGATTTAAATAATGTCATTGAATTATTACAGTATCATATTAATTGTTATGATATCATATATGGTTCACGTATGACTTTATATTAACCGTTTTTTCTAAATTCCAAGTTAAAAAGCGTTTTGGGTAAAATTGTTTCATTTGTCATCCGTGTTTTGACTTGTAGTTATTCATATGATTACATAGATCATGATTACTTAATTACAGAATATAAAAAATGATTTATATATAATATATATTCAGAATATACATATATATATATATATATTAAATCATTAAATTGAAATAAATACATCGTTCATGGAGACGGTAGGTCGTACGTACGCATGAACGCTGTTTTCGTTTCCTTATTGAGTTGAATGGAATTAAGTAGATGACATAAATATATATATAAATAAATCCAGTATCATTATTATGTAATATATTTCATTATTACTTATTATATATACTTTATAATCATTCATTAATGGTTAAAGTGGAAAATGAATCTCATCGCGTCGTGGAGACGGTAGTCCGTACGTACGCACGAGCAACGATATCGTTCTCATGATCGTGGGACTGTATTGGAGTGTATGTATACCATTTCAGAATCAATATCACATTAATTTAATCATATATAGTTATTATTTACAAAATTATACCCATCCAAGTAAGGTGGTGGTGAAAAATAGATTTCACCGCGGCGTGTAGACGGTATTCCGTACGTACGCACGCGCGGTGATTTCGTTTTCCGTTGGATGGATAGATGGTGAAATAGGGTTTTTTCATACATATAATAACATATCAGTATATGAGTGATACTGATGTTATTACTTCCTAATGAAACAACTAAATAAGAAGAAGCGGAAGAAGAAATAAAGATGAAAAAATCGGTAACGGAAATTACCTCTTCTTTGAAGCGCCTCTTTGAGACCTCCTCTTAGGGCACTAAAATTGATCTTTGAGGAAGAACAGAAACTCTAGGATGTTTCTAGGGAAGTGGAGAAGAGAATTTGGTAGGGTTTGGCCGATCATGAAGGCTCAAAGTGTTGTGAGTAATAGAGGGAGGGGGTGCCCTTTTATAAGGGAGGAGAGGGGCACCTTTGGAATAACTAAAAATATTATTTTATTATAAAGCCAAATTCAGTTTTAAATAGCTCAAAATTGATTTATTTAGTAGCTAATGTGGGTATGGGTCGAAATCCTCTCATCCAATATAATTTAGACAAGTTTAGGTTCTTATTTTAACCTTATCATTTATATTTAACTTTAAGTTAAATAATTTTACTTTTACCGTGTCTTCTTGTTTTCTTACACAATAAGGTTAATAAACTTACTATATAAAGCCAAACGAACCCCAAGTTGTTTATTATTAATATATATAACCTTATCTAAGTAATTTGGAAGAACATTATATTTTTAGGAATAAAATAACAATTAATAATATAATATTTGTTTTATAAACAATTTTATGTCAATTTTGACACTATTTAGTAATTGATTTTTGTGAAACTCATAACAGATTGATTAGTTAGAAAACATTTAATTAAATAAATAATAACATTTCTTATTAACATATAAAATTATTTAAATTCATAAAAATTCTAAAATTACATTTATTTGGGTATTTATAACATCAATTATGTAAATATTTCATTAATAAGACATTTACAGTATCATCATTGTGTCATAATAAATGATAAATATTTAATACCTAAAAATACTAAATAAATTCTTATGGTGTAGATAATTGTATTATATTTCTGGAGACTATTTATTTTCGAATTTTCATGATGTGTATCACTAAATTAAACTTATTATAATTATAATATTTAAGAAAGTGACATGTTGTCACATTCTTTGGTTTTAATAATAATTAAATTATTTTCATGGACAAAAGTCCATTAAATGAATCTAATCAGACCCTTAGGTGATATGGGTCGCCTTTTAGTCATCCAATAGGATTTTGACATGTGTTAGGATAATTTTATAATATTATATTTACCCTTAATTACCCGATTTACCTTTAACTATGGTAAATAAAATTTACCGTAGTTACTATTCATAATTCCCAAAAATAATAAGTAGCTTATTAACATAATTTGGATCTACTGATTCCAAATATGGAATCCATTTTTCCAAATTCAATATACAAAAGTTGCAGAAATTAAATTAAAATTAATCCCGTTGTCGAAAGAAAACGGGTTTTTCATTAAAACATTGCAAAAGAATGAATTAATTTATCCTACGAATTCAAGGTAGAATCAATAATAATGAAATAAATTATATTAAATGGTAAAAATATATTCTATTTATACTTTAAAACCATTCAATATTATAATTTAACCATATAAATTGTTGCGATGAAAAAAGTTGTTTTTAATTAAAATATAGCATGTTTTTACTATTCATCAAATATATGAAAGTTACCAGAATGATATGAAAATTTATCCAAAAAAAATTTATTTCATGATTCCAAAGAAGAATTTTATTTTTTCAAATTGAACTTATAAACATGTGAAAAACTAGATTTAAAGTGGGTGCACCATCAAAAGGCGGCAAAACTGCATTTTTTTAAAAATACTTATTTTACCCGGAAAATTTATTTTGTTCTTATACCATGTTTTAGAAAATGTGCAAGACGAATAATAATGTTATAAGATTCAAAATTTAGTTAATACTATTCATAACGGATAGTTCATAATAATATTATAATAATATATCACTGTTTAGTATAACCCGGTATTGCGTAGGACACATGCTATCGAGGAAGGTCGCGATTTAGTGCAATGCAAGCCAAGTCAGGGTTGCGTGCTGTGCAAGAATCCTTCGTTGTTTCGTATAAAATAAACCAACCATATTTCATTTATACATTGAATATATAAATATATATATACTCAATGTTGCGTAGAATAACTATTATTAAAATTGTGTGTAACACGATCCAAGAATAGTGTTGCGTATACTACAAGCTAATACGGCGTTGCGTATAGCGCAAGGTAATCTTGTTGTAGCATACAACACAAGACATTAATGAAATTAAAAGAATATTTTTCATAAAATCTCGGGGTGTTACAGGTATCCCTACACCATGCATGGATGTAGTCACCATGCGAGTCAACCACAAGGCTGAAGGAGTGTCCGTTTATGACAGAGAGAATATTTGGGTGACATCGACCAAAAATAGGGTAGGAAGAGTTAAAAAATAGGAAGAGGGGTCTTTGCGGTGCCTACATGAGTGAACAATGAACATTTTAAGCAAGTCAATGCCTCCCTAATGGTCATTTCATGGAGAACCAAGGAGACCCAAGAACCCTCATGTGAAGGACTAGGCATCACCAAGGAAACAATATGGAAATAGTGTTGCATGGAAGAATAGGGGTGGCCATAAATGGTGTCCCTAAAAGAGTGGTGGGGACATGGGGAAGGGCCGGCGAGGGTGTGGTAGGATGGGGGAGGCAAAGGGGAAATTGGAGTTGTAGGGGCTGGTCTAGGGAGGCCTATCATAGGAGAGTCCGACAAAGCCCATAGAACCAGAAAGGTAATTCCAATGCTACGGGGTTAGAGGAAGAGCCATGATGGGTGGATGATAGAGCTAAGGTAAGTGGTTGAGGGCCACATAGATATGATGCATCAGTCGAGAAATTTGAAAAAGGAGAGAACTGATGCTACACCTAATTTTACTATAACATTGCAGCCCAAAAGGTCATGACTAAGCCTAGTTTGTGATATTAATGAGCATGAAATTCTCCAATAAATATTTTTTTCTCATGAAATAGTTGTAGGGTATCGTATTGGGATTCATCTAGAGAATATATTATTTATTCTACCTCCCTCAGAAGCTCTAATAATTGGGATTAATATGGAATGGTCGTTCTAGTTGAGGGAATCACATCCATTTTCAATAACAATTGGATTTAGAAAAACACCATACATTTTTCTTGTCATAGGATAACTATTATAAAACTATATTATGAATGGTTATAGTTCATAATATTAATTAAAATCTCATATGATATAATAAATCCAAATAATTTAATGTGTTTTCTATAACTATAATACATAATATGGAATTTAGTTCAATCATAAAGGGAATTTAATTAATAAAATTGAGGTTCACTAAAATAATTCCTCCTAAAAAATTCCTACATTTAAATTTTCAATCCACAAAACAATATAGATGGGGATATTTATATTTCATTACATTTTTTTGTTCCCTTGTTACTTCTCCAAACATGTGGTTTCTCTGTATCACTTTGACTAGGTGCACTGTATTATTTTGGAGAAATGTTTCCCTACAATCATTGATCATTCCTAGGTTATACACAAAATAATAATCATTATATAATGTTACCACCTATGTATTATTATCATTTATGGGTACTAGTATGTTCTTCTTCAAGGTGGATACATGTAACACATCATATACTACGTCTCTGATGTGTTCATGGATCTAAATTGGACCGATGTAACATTGAATAAGAATTCCCTTATTACCAAATCACATAAAATTATTCATTGGATATATGTGGAAAAAATAACATATCAATATCATTGATCTATAGGTCTCATAAATGATTTTTATAATAACTCATGTGTTGACTTTGAGAAGACCTATAGTTTTACTGAATTTTCTTGACAATTTCGATAATTTCCTCAATCATTTTAGGACACAGTAATTGATTATTCCAAATTCCTCCCAACATGCAGGTTCTATGCACCTATTACCATAATGGAAATCATATGGAGTAATTTATATGATTTGGGGGAAACTATTATTTCATAAGAACTTGTCAATAGGAATATATAGATCACATCCTCTTTATAAGTCCATTATGCATTTTCTAACCATGTCCTCAAATGTCTGGATTGTCTTTTTTATTTCGACATCAGTTGGAGCATGATATTCTATATTGATGTTCAAATATATTGTAACGCCCCGACCCTAGTTACCTAGAGTCGGTGCATTATTACATAACATTGGCATGATCACGAGAAAGATCAAGTCTCGAAAGACCGATTAGTTTAGTAGCCTTGGAATAACTAGACACATCCATAATTTTTTACATTACATCATAAAAAACATCTTGTCTTCATATCCCCTCATACTATCCCTGCAGGTCATTCATAAATTACTTCTTCATAATCCTGGGAAAAATAAAATATTGAGAGTGGTGAGCTCAGTTGCTCGGTAAGGATAACATTATAGCAGAAGCTTTCATAAATAAGCATAAACACTTAAGGCAATTTATAACTAAAACAAAAGCCTTTTAAACTTGAACTTCAGCATAAAATGGAAAAGGTAAAATGAAATAATTCCATTTACTTACTCACATGGATATTCTACTAGTCGAATGATAACATGCAATATCAATATCCACTTTCATAATGTTGGAATGCATAATGCTAGACTATCATAACCACTTAGCCAAGGCCTCGTGCCAAGACTACAAATAAGATTTTGTCAAGGCCTTGTGCCAAGACACTAGTTTGTCTCATGAGACCTACCGATGCATCGAGGAGCTATAGAGGGCTCCACCCGTCACTTATTAAGTACAATGCATTCCTCATATGAACATGTTTAAACATAACATAAACATTCGTATTAAAACTAGCATACGAAATGTCAATACTTTTACCACAAACCATGAATGGTATAAAAATAGCGCATCCACAGTCAAACATGACTCATTCGATACAATATGGAATATTGTATTGTATCACATTAACCTCAATCAAGAATAATGAATGATGTTGACATAAATGAAAATAATCATCAAAACTATTTGAGAGAATTATCCCCCTTTTCTTGAAAACATTTAAAAGTCACACTATTTGTCAAGAAGCCATTTAAAAGTAGACTTTTGAATCAAAGTTTCCCATACCACTTTGAAACTTTTTAAAAGGAGTTTTAATTTCT
Source organism: Viscum album (assembly GCA_963277665.1). Classification (NCBI taxonomy): domain Eukaryota; kingdom Viridiplantae; phylum Streptophyta; class Magnoliopsida; order Santalales; family Viscaceae; genus Viscum; species Viscum album. The sequence continues at coordinate 1,462,201,297 of OY728125.1, read as the reverse complement.
AAAACTTTAATGTCCATATAAATAAATCCTTAAAACCATTTTTAAAACATGGACATTAATGAGCAAGATTTTGAAGAATAAGTCTTTAAAACATTTAAAAATAGTATTTTAGTTAGAGATTCTAACCAAAAGAGACACTTGAATACAAATAATTGAGGTAATCAAAACTTTGTAATATCACGAGAATAAAGGGATTCATGATATACTATGTCAAAGTACATTATATACACCACATAAAAGTGATTTGGTGTATATCAACAAAGAAGTCTCAATGGAATGTAAATTGAGATGAAATCTCTAATAAAGGCCGTATCTTTAGGTTAAGGATAAATCAATGAAATAATTATGTGTGACAAATATAAATACACTAAATATGATTGGATATTCAGTGTAAAACAATAAAAGGATATTCACACATAATCTTGTAAAAACAACACCAACGAATTGGATGTTTAACTCAACAAATGGTGAATGAGTAAAAATTACTCTTATCAAATACATATCAATGACTTGAGAATTACCAATGAGTGATTATGTGTATCAAACTTATATCCACAGGAAGGGGAGTGGAAATTATGACATAATCAAATGAATATTGATTCCACACATAATCATGGAGTAATATAATCAATGAAATATGCGTAAAGCCAAATGAGTGGGAATTGAAATCTCAAATTCCCTTACCGATTAGGTAACATACGAAACATACACCCATGAAATAAGTATCATACCATGATGATGTAAATACCCATAAATTAAAGTATATTACACAATGAATACAATCATGGGCAGTACACATACACCACATGCAATAATTAAGTGGTGATCAATGGAAATCTCACGAAATTAAAAGTGAGATAAGAAACTCCTTACCACGTTAATCAACTGAGTCGTATGGCCAAAAGTTAATAAACACCAAATGATTTACAGAATAACATGAATATAAATAGAATCATGAATATATATCAAATGGCAGTACACAATACACCACTTTCAATAATATAGTGGCGAAAAATGGAAATCTCACGGAATTGAAAGTGAGATAAGAAAATCCCTTACTTTGTACTTTTTCCTTGGTCGATGGTAGGTTTACCTCCTGTATAAAGGTGAAATAATTGTTATTGAATTATAAAAGAATCATTTAATTTAATATGATATCATATATGATCTTTTAACATTGATTTGTTAATAATATCTTAGAATTATCGTCATTTCGGGTGTTAACGGGTTCATTTTACATATATTCTTTGTTATGTGAGCCATATTCGTTATTAATGGGATGTATATTATTCATATCCAGAATGATATCAAGTCCTTAGATACTATTTTTAAATCATGAAATGATAATTATACTTCAATGGATATGATGGACAATGAATCTCATCGCGTTCGTGGAGACGGTAGTCCGTACATACGCACGAGCGACAATATCATTCTTTTGACATTAAAATAATATATAATTGGATTTTATATCATATATACAGAATCATTATCATGTTATATTTATTATTTACATTATTTACACATAATTATTATACCCATCCAAATAATAATATATTGAATAACAATTACACCACGACGTGGAGACGGTAAGCCGTACGTACGCACGTATGGTGACATGTTATTCAAAGGATGGATAGAATACTGAATATGGTTGTACCATATTTATAATAACATCACAGTATATATATGATACTGGAGTTATTATTTTATAATGGTAATAACAAAGAAAGAGGAAGTGGAAGAAGAAAGGAACTTAAAAAGGGGTGGTGAAAACATTACCTCTTCTTCGGGTTCTTCCATTGGATTTGATCAAAAGGGCTCCTTAGGTTGGCTTTCTGATCAAACTAAGGCCTCTAGGTTGTAGTGAGGGAAGTTGAGATAGTATTTGGGCAGGGTTTGGCCGATCCAAAGCGCTTTGAAGGTGTTAAGAATTGAGAAAGAGGAGTGCCCTTTTATAAGAGGGGTGAGGGGCACCTTTGGAAAAGCTAGAGATATTATTTTATAATAAATTCATATTCGGTTTCCAATGGCTCCAAAGTTGACTATTCAAAGGTTAAGGTGGGTATGGGTCGAAAACAACTCAAACAATAGAATTTAGAAAGGTTTGGGTACTTATATTAACCTTATCTTTAAGTATTAACTCTAAGTTAATTAGTTTCACTTTTACAATGTCTCTTTGTATTTTTATATTATATGGTTAATACACTTACCATATACATACAAGAGACCCCCAAGTGGTCCATTAATGATACACCTATAATGATATAAGTCTCTTGGCCGAACCTTATATTTTTAGGAATTTAATATCAATTAATAATATAATATTTGTTTTAAAAACTCTTTTATGTCAATTTTGACACTATTCAATAGTTGATTTTTGTGAAACTCATAACAGATTGATTACTTCGAACAAAGTCAACTAAATCAATAATAATATATCATATTATCCTAGAAAATTATTTTAATTCATTAAAAGTTTCATATTATATTTATTTAGGTATTTTTAATATCAATTATTTTGATTTTTCACAATTATAGTAATTACTGCATCATCATTGTGTCATAATTAAATTAAATTATTTAATGTCTAAAAATTATAAATAAAATATAATTATGTAGTAAATCGTTTTATCTTTCTAAGTAATATTTATAATCTAAAATACAACATATATAACCCTCTGTAACAATTGTCTTGTTAAAAGATATATTCTTGTGTCATTTTTGTATTTATTTTATCTTAATTAAAATAAAGTGTCATTATCACTTACAAGTGGATCCATGGGGTCCCCAAATAGACCCAAAGATGCCCATGGTCGACCATGTATCATCCAATAGGGTTACGACACGTTTTAGGGTAATTTATTATTATTATAATATTAGTTTTTAACCCTTATTTACCGAATTTACCCTTAACCATGGTAAATAAAATATTTACCGCAGTAATTATTCAAAATGTCTAAAAATAAAAGTTACCTATTTACACAATTTGAACATCCTGATTCCAAATATGGAATCCATTTTTCTAAATTCAAAACACAGAAGTGGCAGAAATTAATTTAAAATTAATTCCCGCTGTCAAAACAAAAAGCGTGTTTTTAAGAGATAATAACTATCAAAAGATTGACACTTGTTTATGTTCGGTTTAATTGTAAAATTATGTCCAATGACCAAAATTATATTAAATGGTAAAAATATATTCTAAATATACTTTAAAACAACTCAAATTCATAATTTATCACTATTAATTATTTTGATTAAAAAAGTTGTTTTTAATTAAAATTTAGTAATTTTCACTATTCATCAAAATATGAAAGTTATCCAAAAAGTACCAAAATTTCACCCTAGGCTAATTTTGATATTACGAATCCAAAAATGAAGTCCATTTTTAGAGATAGAATTTATAAAATTTCAAAAAGTAGGTATTACTATTCATAACGGCTAGTTTGATTGGTTATGGTGTGTTAAAATCTCGAAGTTGTGTACAATGCAAGCCATTGCATTATTCGAAAGGAAACATACCGAGGAAACTTGGGGTGTTACATTATCCCCTCCTTCAATAAATTGCTTCCTCGCAATTTTGAAAATTTTTCTTGGAAATATAATGGAAAGTCCCACATCGGAAAAAGAGCCAATAAAACTATCACTTTAAAAGAAAGAAAGAGAGGTATAAGGGTCATCCAAGATAACCCATACTAGGATTCCATGTAAGAAAACATGGATATGGATGATAAACTAAGTGTCAAGTTCTGATGGAGAGGGATAGAAATCATGATCAGGAGAAAGTTAACAATGAGAAAACCACAAACTTGTGTTGGGACAAACGACCATTAGTCTACTAGTAGGAAAGTAAACGGACAACATTTTTTTTAAAGTTACATTACATAAGGAAGAGGAATTCATTTATGATATTGACTAAGAGAATTATGATATATACTTACATTTTAAGTAAATTTTCATTCTTTAATAAATTTCCACCACTAACTCAATTTTTTTTAAACGATGAGTATTCAAGAAGACTTGGTCACACTGGAAGAGCTAGAATAAACTTCTATAGAATCACATGATCCATGCAGGATAAACCATATATTTACATTGTCTTTGAAGAATAATCAAAACAAAAATGGTTAGTGAATGATCTAATGATCCCCCAAATGAATATTCATTGAGATAAATATGCACTAATCTTAATTTCTAAATTTAAACCAACAATACCCCAAAGTTAAATAGATACCCTTCAATAACCAATTGTCCATAAAATCCTTTAATATAATCCAAACTAATATTGAAACCCAAATCATAGATGAATTTGATTATGTAGTCTCCCATGTTACATTGTATCTCCAAATGACATCAAACACTCTTAAAGTCACATACTTAAAAGTAATTAACATCATCACATATTCTCTGTTATAGATTAATAATTTCCATAAATAACACAAATCACTATAAATCAACAATAAAAACATAGATAAAAATCCACCATTACTCTACAAATGAATCCCCATTGTATTCTATTTTCCTTGGGCATATAGTGTTTCCAACAAAGCGAACATATTCCATAATAACATTTATCACTTAATCACCAAATCATTTTCCTATACCAAGGGTATTCATTTGATAAGACATAAGAACCCAAATCATCTTATTATTGATCAATAAAATAATTTAACAAAAAAAATAGTCACATTAACCAGGGACTTCACGTAGTCCAGTGGTAGGCGATAAATCCCAATCGGACTTTGGTTGTGGGTTCGATTCCCACAGCTTTGTCCGACGCGACGGGTTGTCACACGGTCTACGTGTTGTCCTTTTTCAAAAACTATATTTTATAATATTACCAAAATGAGATAAATTCCTCAAAATAACATAATTTAATCACAAATGTTATATTATACTTTGCATTTTCATCCCAAATTATAATAACTTATCATTTTCTCAAACCCCAATTATCATATAAAACCAAATGGTTATTTATACCTATATCCACAAGAGAAGAGACAATTCATCCTCAAATATCATTCTCACATGGAAAACAGCGGGGTTACAAATACAAGAGAAAATTATTCCAAAGTAAACCCATCAACAAGGAGTGCTAATACTTTTTAAATTTTTCTCCAACCATTTATTTCCACATAGCTTATTCTTTGACCAAGAAAATATTCTATAGAATAGGACATTCACTCGGGTAATGGCCAGGTCCCCTACATTTACGGCAAATGACTGTAAATGGACTCTTGGGACCATTTTTATCTTCTTCTATAGTACTGTTCCTTTTTCTTCGGCAATTCTTCACTTTATGTCCTTCCTTCCCGCACGTAAAACATTTCGTTGTCCAATTGAGACACTTTCCTGGGTGTCTCTTTCCACATTTCCTGCATGATGAAAATTAAGGTTTCTTTTCTCCATGGTCTCCATTGCTGGAGATCTTATCATTTATCACCTTTCTCTTCCTTGTTGAGTCTGGGAGTTGGTTAATATATATGTTGTTGATCATATTTTTGGAAGACTGATTTGGCATAAAGACGATATCTTTTACGCCTAACAACATTCCATTTTGTTGCTCATTACCACCACCATTCCCACCTTGTACATCATTCTCAAAGTCACTATGACTTCCTTGGAATCCAGCCATTGACTAAAACCAGAAAGCATTGTGTGAGTAATAGTAGTCGTAAAATCATTTAGAGATTAAAATGTCACCATATTCTCAATTTGAAACATATTAGGATTAACCAAGGTCATTTACTCTCATCTTATGTATATATTACTTAAATCCGTTTGTAAAGAAAATGTAAATTATCCTAAGCATATCACTCGGGAGTGTAGTAACCAAGAGTGCAGCAAGGCCCATTGTCGTGCACCAGTTCCCGATCGAGTCTAGCTCAAAGCGGCGTTTTCGGGTTTTACCCCTAGGTACATCTGTGCCAGAGCCGCCTCTACCTGCTCGTATCCAGAGAGGGATGTATTCCTCGGAAAACTCATAAAATCTCCACAATAGCAAAATTCTAAGAAGTTCTTTTATACTAATCCTCAAAGTTCATCTTAGGTCTACGTGCTCTAATCAGAGTTTATCTAAATCTAGCTACCAAGGTTTGTACTAAACTTCCTCTGATACCAACTGTAACGCCCCGACCCTAGTTACCTAGAGTCGGTGCATTATTACATAACATTGGAATGATCACGAGAAAGATCAAGTCTCGAAAGACCGATTAGTTTAGTAGCCTTGGAATAACTAGATACATCCATAATTTTTTACATTACATCATAAAAAAACATATTGTCTTCATATCCCCTCATACTATCCCTGCAGGTCATTCATAAATTACTTCTTCATAATCCTGGGAAAAATAAAACATTGAAAGGGGTGAGCTCCGTTGCTCAGTAAGGATAACATTATAGCAGAAGCTTTCATAAATAAGCATAAACACTTAAGGCAATTTATAACTAAAACAAAAGCCTTTTAAACTTGAACTTCAGCATAAAATGGCAAAGGTAAAATGAAATACTGCCATTTACTTACTCACATGGATATTCTACTAGTCGAATGATCACATGCAATATCAATATCCACTTTCATAATGTTGGAATGCATAATGCCAGACTATCATAACCACTTAGCCAAGGCCTCGTGCCAAGACTACAAATAAGATTTTGTCAAGGCCTTGTGCCAAGACACTAGTTTGTCTCATGAGACCTACCGATGCATCGAGGAGCTATAGCGGGCTCCACCCGTCACTTGTTAAGTCCAATGCATTCCTCATATGAAAATGTTTAAACATAACATAATCATTCGTATTAAAACTAGCATACGAAATGTCAATACTTTTACCACAAACCATGAATGGTATAAAAACAGTGCATCCACAGTCAAACATGACTCATTCGATACAATATGGAATATTGTATTGTATCAGATTAACCTCAATCAAGAATAATGAATGATGTTGACATAAATGAAAATAATCATCAAAACTATTTGAGAGAATTATCCCCCTTTTCTTGAAAACATTTAAAAGTCACACTATTTGTCAAGAAGCCATTTAAAAGTAGATTTTTGAATCAAAGTGTCCCATACCACTTTGAAACTTTTTAAAAGGAGTTTTAATTTCTAAAACTTTAATGTCCATATAAATAAATCCTTAAAACCATTTTTAAAACATGGACATTAATGAGCAAGATTTAGAAGAATAAGTCTTTAAAACATTTAAAAATGGTATTTTAGTTAGAGATTCTAACCAAAAGAGACACTTGAATACAAATAATTGAGGTAATCAAAACTTTGTAATATCACGAGAATAAAGGGATTCATGATATACTATGTCAAAGTACATTATATACACCACATAAAAGTGATTTTGTGTATATCAACAAAGAAGTCTCAATGGAATGTAAATTGAGATGAAATCTCTCATAAAGGCCGAATCCTTAGGTTAAGGATAAATCAATGACATAATTATGTGTGACAAATATAAATACACTAAATATGATTGGATATTCAGTGTAAAACAATCAAAGGATATTCACACATATTCTTGTAAAAACAACACCAACGAATTGGATGTTTAACTCAAAAAATGGTTAATGAGTTAAAATTACTCTTATCAAATTCATATCAATGACTTGAGAATTACCAATGAGTGATTATGTGTATCAAACTTATATCCACAGGAAGGGGAGTGGAAATTATGACATAATCAAATGAATAGTGATTCCACACATAATCATGGAGTAATATAATCAATGAAATATGCGTAAAGCCAAATGAGTGGGAATTGAAATCTCAAATTCCCTTACCGATTATGTAACATACGAAACATACACCCATGAAATAAGTATCATACCATGATGATGTAAATACCCATAAATTAAAGTATATTACACAATGAATACAATCATGGGCAGTACACATACACTACATGCAATAATTAAGTGGTGATCAATGGAAATATCACGAAATTAAAAGTGAGATAAGAAACCCCTTACCACGTTAATCAACTGAGTCGTATGGCCAAAAGTTAATAACCACCAAATGATTTACAGAATAACATGAATATAAATAGAATCATGAATATATATCAAATGGCAGTACACAATACACCACTTTCAATAATTTAGTGGCGAAAAATGGAAATCTCACGGAATTGAAAGTGAGATAAGAAAATCCCTTACTTTGTACTTTTTCCTCGGTCGATGGTAAGTTTACCTCCTGTATAATGGTGAAATAATTGTTATTTAATTATAAAAGAATCATTTAATTTAATATGATATCATATATGATCTTTTAACATTGATTTGTTAATAATATCTTAGAATTATCGTCATTTCGTGTGTTAACGGGTTCATTTTACTTTATATTCTTTGTTATGTGAGCCATATTCGTTATTAATGGGATGTATATTATTCATATCCACAATTATATCAAGTCCTTAGATACTATTTTTAAATCATCAAATGATAATTATACATGAATGGATATGATGGACAATGAATCTCATCACGTTCGTGGAGACGGTAGTCCGTACATACGCACGAGCGACAATATCATTCTTTTGATATTAAAATAATATATAATTGGATTTTATATCATATATAAAGAATAATTATCATGTTATATTTATTATTTACATGATTTACACATCATTATTATACCCATCCAAATAATAATATATTGAATAACAATTACACCACGACGTGGAGACGGTAAGCCGTACGTACGCACGTATGGTGACATGTTATTCAAAGGATGGATAGAATACTGAATATGGTTGTAACATATTTATAATAACATCACAGTATACATATGATACTTGAGTTATTATTTTATAATGGTAATAACAAAGAAAGAGGAAGTGGAAGAAGAAAGGAACTTAAAAAGGGGTGGTGAAAACATTACCTCTTCTTCGGGTTCTTCCTTTTGATTTGATCAAAAGGGCTCCTTAGGTTGGATTTATGATCAAACTAAGGCCTCTAGGTTGTAGTGAGGGAAGTTGAGATAGTATTTGGGCAGGGTTTGGCCGAACCAAAGGGCTTTGAAGGTGTGATGAAATGAGAAGGAGGAGTGCCCTTTTATAAGAGGGGTGAGGGGCACCTTTGGAAAAGCTAGAGATATTATTTTATAATAAATTCATATTCGGTTTCCAATGGCTCCAAAGTTGACTATTCAAAGTTTAAGGTAGGGATGGGTCGAAAAAAACTCAAAAAATAGAATTTAGACTGGTTTGGGTACTTATATTAACCTTATCTTTAAGTATTAACTCTATGTTAATTAGTTTCACTTTTACAATGTCTCTTTGTATTATTATATTATATGGTTAATAAACATACCATATACATACAATCGACCCCCAAGTGGTCAATTAATGATACACCTATCATGATATAAGTCTCTTGGCCGATCCTTAGATTTTTAGGAATTTAATATCAATTAATAATATAATATTTGTTTTAAAAATTCTTTTATGACAATTTTGACACTATTCAATAGTTGATTTTTGTGAAACTCATAACAGATTGATTACTTCGAAAAAATTCAATTAAATCAATACTAATATATCATATTATCCTAGAAAATTATTTTAATTCATTAAAAGTTTCATATTATATTTATTTAGGTATTTGTAATATCAATTATTTTGATTTTTCACTATTATAGTAATTACTCCATCATCATTGTGTCATAAATAAATTAAATTATTTAATGTCTAAAAATTATAAATAAAATATCATTATGTAGGAAATATATTTATGTTTCTAAGGAATATTTATAATCTAAAATCCAACATATATAACCCTCTGTAACAATTGTTTTGTTAAAAGATATATGCTTGTGTCATTTTTGTATTTATTTTAACTTAATTAAAATAAAGTGTCATTATCACTTACAAGTGGATCCATGGGGTCCCAAAATAGACCCAAAGATTCCCATGGTCGACCATGTATCAACCAATAGGGTTACGACACGTTTTAGGGTAATTTAGTATTATTATAATATTATTTTTTAACCCTTATTTACCGGATTTACCCTTAACCATGGTAAATAAAATATTTACCGCAGTAATTATTCAAAATGTCTAAAAATAAAAGTTACCTATTTACACAATTTGAACATCCTGATTCCAAATATGGAATCCATTTTTCTAAATTCAAAACACAGAAATGGCAGAAATTAATTTAAAATTAATTCCCGCTGTCAAAACAAAAAGCGTGTTTTTAAGAGATAATAACTATCAAAAGATTGACACTTGTTTATGTTCGGTTTTATTGTAAAATTATGTCCAATGACCAAACTTATATTAAATGGTAAAAATATATTCTAAATATACTTTAAAACAACTCAAATTCATAATTTATCACTATTAATTATTTTGATTAAAAAAGTTGTTTTTAATTAAAATTTAGTAATTTTCACTATTCATCAAAATATGAAAGTTATCCAAAAAGTACCAAAATTTCACCCTAGGCTAATTTTGATATTACGAATCCAAAAATGAAGTCCATTTTGAGAGATAGAATTTATAAAATTTCAAAAAGTAGGTATTACTATTCATAACGGCTAGTTTGATTGGTTATGGTGTGTTAAAATCTCGAAGTTGTGTACAATGCACGCCATTGCATTATTCGAAAGGAAACATACCGAGGAAACTTGGGGTGTTATATATATATTTATATCATTCTAGAGAATATTCTAGAAATTATAGTTATATATTGGATCTCAATTAGATACAATTGATATTGTTGTTATATATATTCTCACTACTTCTAGAATTTATATCCTATCAAGACCCTCGTATTAGAATTCCCCACAAATTGTATTGAAGTGAGAAGTATTTTCATAATGATCTAAGACAACTAATTTATTATTATTTCCTCTTGTTTTCTTTCAAAGACAAGTGAAAAATGTTGGACATGTCTTTTTTTAACAATACTCAAAAAATTATGATGATTCTAATGCACAAAATAACCTTGTTTGTTTTAATAATGATTATTATTCACATAAATTTCAGGGAATTAATATTTATTTTATTTATTATAAAATTAAATTCATGTTATTAATTCACAATGAATATTTATATTAGTGTTTGTTATGTGTTTTTATGTATTTTGTAAACACTTTTCCTATACTATGTTGTTTAGAGTAACATATTGGAAGAAACCCAATGCTATATACAACACATATGGATTATGATCCCTACTTTAGCCATTAACATTACATTAAAAAATATATAAAACACTACATTCATATAATTATGTAATATTAATCAACCTTGTGATATTATGGAAATATATTAAATGAACATTATGTTTGAAAGGAAACTTATGTTTGGAAGGAGAAGAAATTATTGTCAAAGAACCCTACATAAGTAATGAAACATTCATTCCAATGAGATAACTATGGATCATCAAGATTATTGTTAGGATCAACCATACATTTTCAACCTTACATTTGAAAGATGAATTCTAAATAGTGGATCCTTATGTTGAGTATATTCTCACTTTGTGAAGCAACCTTGTGTATGACTTCTCAATGTTGGGGATTTATTTTCAAAACTTTCTTCGTAATTTCTACAAAAGACATGACGGAGTTATGCGTAGTTTTAATGCTAGTTTTTAAAAATATTGAAGATTGTTTTATTTGAATCAAAGGACCCTATTTAATGGATAAATTAACAATTATTAATAAGGGATGTTACTACTACCCAAGTAAATTATATTTTTAATTTCTATGGCTCCTCAGGCATCTTTTGTGGATTCAGAATTTTCAAAATTGGGATGCTCGTTATATATTTCTTTGATTATTATTTTCAATTATAATCAAAAGAGAAGAATTATTATTCAATAATTATGGTGATCATGTATATAGTTCTATAGTGAATGAATGACTCTTGAAGTGGACTACACTTTTCATATATACATTTTCAATCCTGTATGTTTGTGACTACTCTATTTTTTCGTTCTTAAAATAGAAGATCCCATGTGCAACCAGATCACCTCGAAATTATTTGATATTGATGATTTATTTTCTGAAGAATACGTTCCATCTAATAGAATCTACATGCTACAACAACTATAAAGATAAATTTGTTTCTACAAATCATATCAATTTATGATTTATTTGAGTTTTGACTGCTCGTACTTAGCAGAAGTACAGTGTAATCTTCTCAATCTATGTTGCAGATTATTAGTTCCTTATTTAGAACTAAAATACAATGGTTTTATTTATAATTATAATGTTATATACGTAATGGATTTAGTTATTAGATTTTTTTTCTTATGGTAAGAGGACCAGACTAGTGATATTCACCATGCTCATAGAGAGAGCATCTGGTGGAGTGGACTTGGGGATATTTGTTCCCCGAAAAACTGTAAAAAGATGTGTGTTTAATTTATATTTTTATACTACATAATATTTTATCATAAATAAAAACCATATTATCCATGTTAATTTAATGAGGATGTATAAATTCATAATTATGGAAGTGTTTTTGAAAAGACACTATTCACCTCCTATTGTGTGTTTTAATATTATAGCCTAACAATTTCTATTAGAGGAAAGATTTTGTATAAAGGTATAGAAAAATGAATGTTTGAAGGTCTAAACAAAGATTTCAATGGTTGATAAATGGGAAGGGATGACCATTGTTTATTATTTATATTTCAATGGTGTCAATTATGGGTTTTAGAAATCATGGATGATCATTTAATTAAAAATATTTGATTTATAGTTTATTCAATGATAGTTACACAACATAATATTCCAATGAAACCAGAAACATGAGATTCTAAAACAGAATCTGAATATGATATGAACTCCAAAGCTATGAGTGAAATAATTTGTGCTATTAGACTAGATGAATTCAATCATATCTCACCATGTCCTACTGCATATGAAATGAGAAAAACGATGATGTTTCAAATTAATAAATATATAATGTATAAAAATTGAGGTATGAAACATGAAAAATTAATTTGGACACATTTATGATGTTTTATGGAGAAATTATTTAATGGATGAATCCAAGTCTTATATAAGTTTTCAATAATATGATAACCTTAGCTAAACCTATCAAAAAATCTGATTAAAAATTCAATGTACTAAGAGTACTAACATTTAAATAGAACGGGATATGTACTACTATTCGGTAATCATAACCTATCAAAAATTTTACCATAAATGATATTATTGGGATTTTGATTATTTATGAAACTGAAATGAAATCTTAAACTGAAGATTATTAAAATATCATTAAAAAGGATAATACAACACTCAAAGTAACATCTCATAACCAATTCATAAAAATTAATCAAGAAATATGAAATGAAAAGAATTTTTATTCATCTAATTTTCAAATGGAACATCCTCAGTGATACAAGAATGTATAAAAAATATTATAAGAGCAAGATAGGATTTAGAACTCCCTTTAAAAAAGGATGAGGTGGAGTCAAGAGAAGTTAGATGCAATGAATCTGAGAAATTAGATCATATAAGAACTGATTGTCCTAAAATAAAATTTGAAAAGATAATGATAGAAAAGAAATATTGTTAGGACCAAAAGGTTCCTAGATACCATCAGTGGGGGTGAATCAGGGTTTGGATATTCTATTTCTAAATTCATCTGGCCCCACTGGATCTTGACCTCTATATTATAAGGGACACTTTGTCTCTTTGATTTTTTTTAAAATTTAGCTTGTTCGTTCTTTATTTATCTGATAATGATGGTTTGGATGTAATTTAGTGAACCAGGCAGGCAGACACTATGATTACTACTTGGTTCTCCCCCACTGGGATACTTCCAAGGAGCATGCAAACGCAATGTTCTACTGTACCAAATCCACAAAAACTAAATTCCCATTTAATATGTTTTGGATATATCACTTCTATGTCCAGGATCACTATGTTTACAAATTTTAGGTTCAACTCACAACTTTCCCATGGTTCACTCCCGGTTTCTCCTTCTCTCGCTCACTACCGGTAGAATGTATCACCTTGTTCCTCTTCTTTTTCCCACTGCCCTGGATAGGATCCACTCAAAAATTATAGAACTATAATACCCTTCAATTTAATCACTAAATTAACAATCAAGTTCATGTAGATGCTCTGTTGATGTTCTACTCTAATCCATAGATGAAAACCACTTTACCATAGAATTAAAAATGGAAACCTCAAATTTTATGCACAGACCTTGGTGTGCCTTGCACGTAATTCTCTTTCCATGAGCACAAAATATCTTTTTTCTGCACATTACGAACTCCACATTTCATGAAACCCCAATAATTCTATATAAATTTCATTTTAAATGGCATGTAAACTTTTTTGTGCACCATCAATGTTTTACCCGCAACACCAACTTTTACATGCAACTCCCTCTACGTATTTTTTTACGTTCACCAAAGCTTATATCATATCTAAGTCTTGAGATCCTTGTAATGAGAGGGTTCAATTCATATTTATAGGAAAACATAAACCCTATGAAGGAACCCTCCTGGAGCGCATACTCCTCTTTGTGCGTGCAAAACACATCTTCTGCACAACACCATATTTCGCGCACTACCCATATTTTTTGTGCACTGCATGCATTTTCCAATTTTGGATCATTGTATTTCATAACACCTCTTGGAAGAAAAATTAAATTCCTCTATTTTGTGAATGACTCTAATATTTCACTCAATTTTCTCTGAGAAAAACACATCTTTCAATTTCCCAATTTTTTCCCCAAAAAATTTGGTACAAAATGAAAAACTATTCCACCTTGTATATGTTGTTTTTGTATCACCTCCAAATTGTTCATTCAATTTTTTAGGTTCTTCCTATCAACAAAAAAACACCGAGGTTTGATTTTTCAACAAACAAAACCAACCAAAAAAATCATCACAGATTCCTTTAGGTATTTTTCCAATAATCTCCCCCTTTGGGTTTTCTGACAACTCTTTCAAAATATGATACCTTGTTAACGCATCTGCCTTCATTCACCTCCAGTGATTTTTATTGCGATCAAGGATTCACTCAACCAATCAAATAAACCAAATGAGAAATTATCTTCATGATAAACAAGATTAAATTAAAATATCATCAATTAATCACTTCATTTTAGACATAGATTTTTTATACCACTCTGATGACAATTGTCGATTTCGGGAAATGTTCACAAACAATTGAAACATCACTCTACAGATTTTATCACAATCCTCAACTATTGTGATATCTATTATTTTATCAATAACTTATTGAATAATCATATATAAAACACTCACTATTTTCTTATAGATTCAATTCCTCTTCAGCATTCAACTCCCCTATCTCACAGCTCTACTAGTCAGCTTCTCCGTATATCTTTTTTCTATTTTGAAAATAGCCATACAGTCTTCCCCTTGAAAAATCATAGTTCTCTCAACCAGTGTCAAAGAACACAAATTTCACTCCATTATGGTGTTTAACAGGGTTAAACCACATATCATTATATCAGGGAAAAACATAGAATACCCCGGGGAGAGGCGGATCCCACCTTCACACTTTTTCAAGTGTGGGGAGTCGACTAAACTCACAGAGCCAATCATTTGCTATCAAATTCTTCCTTGGGTATGGCCTTTTTCATATTGTATAAAGCATATAGTTAAGTAGGCCCATACTCCAACTTCATAATTCCCTGCTCAACATTGTCCTTGATAAAATGATACTTTATCTCAAAGTGCTTTTCCCTAGAATGATTGACTGGAAATTTTCTTAGATTTTTTTCACTTTAGTTATCACACTGGATTATGATCGGAGACATCACCTCAAAACCCATGTCATCAAGATAAAACTTCATCCAAAATAAATTTGTGCATTCTTGAGTGGCCACAATATACTAGGCTTCTCTGCTGCTTAATGAAATTCAGTCTCTCTTTTTTCATAACCAAGAAATACACAATTCACCAAGATAGAATACACCTCCTGAATTCGATTTCCTATCATCTTCTAAAACATCCCAATCTGTATCAGTATATCCCAATAAAAGTGACTCATATTTAACATCATATGTCAAGAAGATTTCTACTATACCCTTGACATACCAATGTAAACTATTCACTGCAAGCATGTGTCTTTCCTTGGGATTGATTTGATATCGTGCTGCTTAGCATGTGGAAAAAACAATATCATCTCTCTCCACTATTGGGTATAGTAAACTCCCAATAATATTCATGTATTTTGTGATATTAACTTTAGTTACATGACCCTATTTTGATAATTTCATCCGGGTGGGAACCGGAGTTTTCATCTCCATCAAATTTTCCATTTCAAATATTCTTAGAACCTCTATTGTACTACAATGTCCAAGAATAACCTGATTGTCTCTAGAATCGACATAGGTGAAAATATATCATTGACATCGATACAATCTATATGGGAGTAGCCTTTTTACACTAGTCATGATTTGTTTTTGAATCACTATGTCATCCTATCAGTTGGCTTCGAAAAAATCTCACATGATTGATTCTTCTCAATTTTTTCAAGTTGTTTATAAATAAGTTAAACCCAATATTCATCTTCATATCCTAATTCGAAACATCTTGTATTAACCACTAATAAGTATCATATGGGATTTAGAGTCCCCAACTTCCTCATCTACATTGGCAGTATAATTTCAGAATATTTTCATTATGTCATTATACAGTGACATCATTTATTTTAGCCACTTCTTTGAGCTCCTTATTGAAACATTGTTGATAATCTTTTGCAGCACCTGGGTATCCTGAAAACTGTCAGTTGGTACCACATTGTTAGAAAAAAAAATTATAATTAATAAATACATGATTGTTGCTTCTTCACCACAATTCGTCTTCTCTCGGAGGATGACTAACACCTAATGAAGAGCATGATACTAGAGTATATATATTTAGTGTAACTCAGAACCACTGGCTTATCAATGTTTATCTTTGTGATATCTTCAGTTTCAATGTTGACTCTTTAACATATTCTCCCTTCTTTCTACAAATCACAACAATCATAAACAAATTTTAATGATATAAATAATGTGTAACATATCATGTTTAATCCTGTATATTATTTGAGAATTAATAATTATAATCATTCTCTTCTCACATAAATTCAGAAACCATCAAATACCATTGAGAAATTTCATCTAATTAGAATATTGAATCCCCCCCCAATGATGTCCGACTCTTCCAATTACAAGGCCATTGTTTTTGACCCATAAATATTATTATTCTTTGTCATCATTTCTTCACATGCAATTGCATGTTTGAGATACTTATCCATCTTACATACATCATCTAGATCATCATATTGGGAATTCACCACATTGAAATGATCTATAAACCAAATATTTTAGCTTACTAAGTTTAAACGCAGTGCAGGAAAGAAGAGATAAAGTTAATGATAGAATCAAATTCTATTGCACATAGATACTCCCTTTATTTTTCAAGTGAAGTTCATGATTGTTATCAATTGAAACTCTAGATCACATCACATCCTCACTTTTCATTTTTTGATCCCACTTCCCCTTGGATAGGATTTCCCTATGACCTAAAACCCATGAATTAGAAGTAAACTACATTCACAATCATATAGTGAGGGGATGATCTACAATCCTTAATATTATAATTGTGGTCGATCCTAGTGGATCAAGACTTTGATGATTTCTTGTAAAGGATGGTTCTATTTATGTGCTTGTTCTAGTTTCCCTACTAACTTCAACTATTCTAGAAATATGACTCGGCATTCGTTACCCACATGCTGAGTATTCCACTAATATATATAGTTTTGGAATTTATTAAAATTTGAGGTTTAACCCCACCTATACAAATTTACTTCTTTGATGCCCCATGGATGGGAAATTTATCATGAATCATACTTTTAGAAGAAATCATTCTACTGATCATCTGCTCTTACTTCATCCTCCATTCGATAGTTCATTCTATTTTCATTCAGATCTCGGTATGTGGCATAAAATGTGAATTTTTTTATAACATTCTTTATTCATTTTTATTTTATTAATTTTCTATTTCATTCAACCATTTCTTGTTCGGTTCGAGTATTCTTATGATTTAAAATTCATCATACTCACAACTGGGGTTGATATTCCACTGTTCTCTTCGGTTTATTCACATTCTCTATAGGAGTGTTGTTGTTACTGTAACATATGAGGTGATTAATAAAAATTTCATTGATCTCCTTGTGATCTTCCTGAGGTCATATAGTTTTTCTTCATCTCACCATGTTGTCCTCCAGTATAGGATTTTTCATTGTACACTGCATGTACTAGGTATATCCTCATAGATTCAATTTTGTTCCCCACATTCTTCTTATTGCAATGTCTTTCCAAATTACCATGATCTGAACATATGAAATATATTTCATTAAAGTCATACCTCATTTCATCATTTCTATCCAGATTTATTGATGCATCATGAGGTCTTCTTCTGAAAATGTGTTCTTGGGATTCCTTACACATACTCATGGTGGGTCCCTTTCTTCCACAATAAAAGCACTTCTTTGATATATTCTTCTGAGAGACTTTTCTTAAAGACATCTTAAGATGCTTCTTCTGATTCGATGATTTATAAATATTTTTATTTTCTCAGTAGGACATATATTCCAAATCCTCAAAACAAAATATTGATTTATGGACATGAATCCCCCATAAATATTACATATTTTCCCTAGTTGTTGTAAATGTCTTATTAGGTCAGTCTCTAACACCTACATTATTATCTCTATTTCTTGATGTGTTCATATCTCTCTATCTATCAATAATAGTAGGGGATTCATCAAATACAATACCTGTTTTTCCAAAACTGTAGGGTATTTGAGCTAAAAAATATGTTGTTGTTTCTCTTCAGAAATATCATATTTGTTTTTTCATTTTATTATCCCATGTGGAATGATAATAAAATTATAAGTTCAAGGGTTCCTTCATTTAAGGCTGTCCTTTTGTATAGGATTTCTCCACTTCTTTCTTCACAAACTCTATCTCTTCTTCCAAATTTTGAATTCACATATCCCTTAATTCTAGATGATCATTGAGTTATCTATCGATATTCATCCTTTAACTCGTCACAACATCTAACTCATGTGTGTGAAAATCCACCATGTCACATTTCTCCTTTACATTCAATTTTTCTTGGGTAATAGAATCAGTATAGAATACAATATCCTATTGTATATTTTTTATTATCATAAACTAGATCAGTTAATTGTGCATTAATATCATCATTTCTGGCATTCAGATTCTGAATTTAATCTATTTTTAGATTCATTCCCTGGATATATACTTTGTTTTTCTCTCTTCATAGACAAATTTTCAGTTCTCCATCTTGAAAATCATTCTTCTCCCTTGGATTTTTGGCCACATCAATGAGACTTTTATTTAATACTCTTATCTTGTTGACCTCAATTTCCATTGATTCGATCTAGATATATTTATATTTAATCTCATCATACAGCTTCTGAACCAATTACTTTGTTTCATTGACAACATCCACTTTTTCTCTTCTAGTATTTTTTTCACTATTAGTAGTTCCAAACTCACATGGAATATCTAGTTCTTCCCTAATCTATTCGACATCCTAAAATGAGTAATTATTTTCATTATTTGATGTATCAAAATAATTATTTTATTAACTACTTGATTCCATCATCAGAATCACACTATTTCCATAGACACTTCAAATCTGAGTAATTTCACCGGACTTCTGGTTATTCATTGAAGTTGTACCCCTTTTCATGGAACACGACGGTATGATCAAACTAAAACATTAATTTTACTATGAAACTAAACCAAGTTAGAGTAAAAAAATATTAAAATAAAATTCTCTCTAAAACATATTTTGGGGACCAAAAGGGGCCTAGATACCCTTAAAGGGGGGGGGTGAATCAGGGTCTGGATATTTCTTCCAAAATTCTTCATGCCCCATTAGATCATAACATATATATTATAAGGGTGACATTGTTTTATCTTATGTTTTTAAAATTTATATTTCTATTTCCTTATTTATATGATAATGATGCTTTGGAAGCAACGCAAGGAAGCAGGCAGAAAGACACCGAAATTTCTACTCTGTTCACCCTCACCGTGCTACGTTCAAGGAGCATACCGTTGGGAAGATCCTCTGTACCAAATCCACAAGAGTTCACTTCCAATTTAAAATGATCAGGATAAATCACTTCTATGCCTAGTATCACTGCATTTACAATGTATAGGTTTAACTCATAGCTTTCCCAAGGATCACTCCCTATATCCTTCTTTCTGGCTCACTACGAGTAAAAAGGATCACCTTGTTTCTCTTCCATTTCTCACTACTCTAGAAAGGAAATTTTAAGAGTTTATATACCTATAGGTATCTTAAATTTGATGAATACATGCAATTTAAACTCTATGTAGATTATCTATTGGTGTTATAATTTCATCCATAGATGAATTCTAATTTACCATAGAATTGAACTAGGCATCCTCAAATTTTACCTGCATCCCTTACTACGACTTCCATGTAATTGTCTTCCCTTGCGCACAAAATTTACTTTTTGTGCACAATCCCCACTCCACATTTCACGCAACCCCAATAATTATGTTCAATCTTCATTTTACAGACAATGTAAAATTTTATGTGCACCATCAATGTTTCACACGCAACAAAAAATTTTACGCGCAACTTCCTTTGCGTATTTTTGTACATTCACCAATGCTAAAATCATCTATATGTCTTGAGCTTTACCGAATGAGAGGGGTCAACTCATATTTAGATGAAAACATAACCCATGTGTGAAAACCCATCATTGAGCATGTAATCTTCTTCTTGTGTGAAAACCACATCTTCTGTGCAACACCTTATTTCATGAAGTGCTCCAATTTTTCGCGCACCTCATGTAAACATTTAGATATTGTCTATATGGATTTATTTGGACAATCAAGTTTATAAATAATGGATGGTAGAATATATATTTATGTTTTATTTTATTATTATTATAGATTCTCCTAGGATTATTTTCTAATGCTCAATATTGGTGTTTTCACTATTTATGAAAACTTCTATTAAATATTTCAAGATGATAAAAGATAAAAAACAATTTAATGACGAAGTGATCATGTTTTTAATTTTATTTTATTAATTTAATTATTTGGTCTCCAATTTAGGTATCAATCATACATTCTCAACACCAAGAACACCTCAACAAAATGAAAATTTTCAAAGAATAAATAGAACTATTCCGGAAAAGGATTAAACTATGCTAAATAAACACAATCTGTGTACCTATTTTTGCGAAGAATATTTAATCACATTAACGCATTCATGTCACGTATCGTGGACAAAAACAGTTATATTTTATTCATTGTGCAGCACAGAGGCTGACCCATGTCATCTCCCTTGAGGTGCATTCTCAATGTAGTTGACCCACTTCTTCTATATCACATAGACTATCAAATTTTTGGTATTTTATTAACTAGTGTAATTAATGACAATATTCAATGGCTTTTTGATTTAAAAATATAAACAATAATGATATTAAAACAAAATGGGTTATGAAGAAAGAAAATGGTTTTGGGGTTTAGTCTATGAAACTAACATTATTTTCCTAAATGTTTTTGATTTATTATGATAATTCAAAAATAAAATCACTTGTTTGAATCAATATTATATTCCATAATAAATGTAGTTTGGATTCATGTCAGTGGGGGATGTCACCACATTGGGGACATTAGCCTCACCCAAGCATGCTACTAAATTAAAACCTAAATTTAATTAATCGTTAATGAAGATTCATGAAAACCATAAACTCGCCCTAAGCCAAGTCACGTGATTAACCTCTCTTTTCCAAGAGTATGAAATTATTTGGTGGAGTGGGTAGAAGAGGATAGAGTGATAGAGAGATAGAGTGAAAGAAAATAATAAATGTGGATGGAGAAACACAAATGCATGGATTAATGAAACAAAAGTTTAAATTACAACATGAAAAAATACTAAAAGAAATGACGGGGTAAGAGGGGAGAAGTAGTATCCCATGCCCTGGTGGGAGCCCTATGAGGATGTGGGTGTCGAGCTGATGATTTGAGAAGGAGGAGAGTGCGTCCTTTTATATAAATAATTATGTCCTCTGAAAGAGTGCACATTATTGACTTATTAAATTTTAGCTTCATTTATAGAGCCTTTCTTAAATGTTGTTCATAACTATGTTGTCTGTTTACCCTCCAAATATTAGATCATGTAGACATAGGATGAATACATTATGAATTTTTCATTGGCAATTTCTTTTTCTTGATGTGTTTTCCATGAAGCTCCATTAAAAAATATAACATCTAATTATAGCATTAATTACTTCAAAAGTTCATTAAATTTGATGAAGAGATGACCTTATTTTTTCTAGTTCTATCCTTACTGAAATAAGCTCAATTTAATGTGTATAGGATGTGATGTAGTTTAGTTATAGTGGTGGAGACCATGATTTACCCCTGAAAATTTTCAATCATCAATCAATTTTTATGACTACTAGATATTTGAATCATCTATAGGTCCTGAAGAGAATGTTGGAGGGAAAGAGATTAGGATTATAAAAAAATCTCTAAATTTGGAATTATGTTTTTTAGGAAAAAAAAAATATACTAGTGGTAAAAATCTGTCTAAAATCCAAAATTATTCACTTTACACATTTTATCTTATTTTAAATATAAAACTTAAATTACCCATTATTATAATAAAAAATGTAAATACATGGGGTTTATCAATGAAAAATGTAAAAAATATTCATTAATTGATGAAAAATATGCACATAAATTTGCTTTGTCAAATACCCCCACAC
This sequence comes from Viscum album, assembly GCA_963277665.1. Lineage (NCBI taxonomy): Eukaryota > Viridiplantae > Streptophyta > Magnoliopsida > Santalales > Viscaceae > Viscum > Viscum album. The sequence continues at coordinate 1,462,178,505 of OY728125.1, read as the reverse complement.
ATACACCATGCTTGTCCTCAACCCTAAAATCTCAAAATGGATATCAAAGGACACCAATGTAACCAATATTAAAATTCCAATGCAATAAAATAAAACAATTATCAATTTAAAATAAAACATTAACTATTTGAATAAAATATATATTTAATTTTCCATTTTTCAAAGAATAAATAAATTCACATATTTTACTTTTCCCCATTGAAAATTGAAAGAATTTATCCTTTCATTCTTTCAAGATCCTTGATTAATAATTATTAAACATAAAAAGTCTTGATTTAAATTAATTTTGATTCTTTTCTCTCATCACTCAGGATAAAATCCATGTAGACTTATGCGCGTATCATCAGAACAAGTTCTTTAACCACGGGCTGGTTAATGAACTACTTTTTCCACATTTTAAAGTTAGAAGACACATAAAATCATGATGAACTTCAATAAAGGTTCATATGACTCTATGGATTAAGGTTGGATGGATTTGATACATTAAATATTAATGATCAATGAGGAGGTTTGTCTCTTAAGTACAATACATGATATCAAAAAGTGTAAGTGTAATGAAATTCTCCCATTCAAATTAGTAACACCCACTACCCAAAACTAAAAGTAAGGTCATGATCAAATTATAAATAATAAATTAATTATGCACCCTCATAAATTATTTTTCTTTTGAAATTTTTTTATTTATTCAAATGTTATGATTAAATAAAACCACACATCTATTACCTAACAACATATGATCAGGAGATCGTCGGCTAGTAACATAGTGATTTTTGTTCACTCAAAACACAACCCATTTTTTCTTTTAATTTTTGATCTTTTTTTAATTATTTTTATTCAAGAGGGGTAAACAATTGAGTATAATGAATGATTCCACAACCTTTTACAATTCGCACAATAATACCCCTATACTTCTTCGATAAAATTTATGTCATCATATTCACCGTGATTTCCTTTACCCCCACACTTAAACATTAAAATATCATAAAAATACTAAGAGGATGGTATGAATGGATAAAAATGGCTTGAAACATGGATCATATATATAAAGTTCATTCAGTGTATTTATGTGTTAAAACAAGGATTGATGTAAATTTTGTCTTTTAAGGAAATTTTACATTTTAAATGATGCCAGAATCTTTTTATATTTATTTTTGCACATTCATAGCTTTTTCACGTTTCAATACAAGTTCTGGTCAGTTACATGTCACAAGATCACGCAAGAAATATGCTCAAGATAAATAGGAAGTACTTGGTCTTAAAATACTCTAGTGATTGAGATATATTATATTGGAAAATCACACAAGGTATGACTAATAATAACAAATCAATTCACATGAACATAAAATATTCAAATCATGAAATATGGTGGGGGAAATTTCATTTACATTAATAAATTAATTTCTTCAAATACTGGGTCATTATTTCAATATCCATGCTTCATTTTAAAAATAAAATTCATCATTTAAATAATTTAATCATATTAACATTGTAATCTAAGACATGGAATCTAAGGATTCATAAGAAACTCATGTCTCCTAGTTAAGTCGAGTAAAACATGAATTCAATTTTGGGCATGCACATTTATCCTTAAATCTCAAAACATGTTGTGGAAAAAACATTGGAGAGTTTAAAAGATAAAACACTAAATTTGATATCCCTTTTTCCAGGAAACTTGGCACATACCCTTCACTATCTGTGGCTTCCTTCTACAATCATGATCCTATAAAAGAAAACAACTAAATTATGAATAAGTATCGTGTCATTTAAGCTCAAAAAATAGTGGGAGTGGGAATCATGCTACAAAACCTCTATGAATAGAAATTGATATATAATACAGTGAAAAAACTAAAGATAAATATTGGTATAATCCCCCATTAGGGCCTTGAATATAAACTTCCTCCAGAGGTAATTACCAGCTAATATTCAAATTCCGATGGAGGATGAAGCTTTATTGATTTTAACCACCACATGTGGCTTTTCACATCTTCTGATTCTTCCTTCTAGGTGAGTAATGATTCATGGATAGTGTAAATAAGATCCTCCCCCATCACAGTTAGGTATAGATTGAATGGTGGGGGTTAGATTAATTATGCATAATCATCCTTCCTGGTGGCTACCTGTGCAACCTCTTCTTCATTGTCTAGTTGTTTCTCAAGATAAACTGCATCAAAATAATAATCAATGGGAAATTAAAAGTGTAATTATATTTGAGTAAAATTAAAATATGATGTATCAATATCAAATTATTCCGAATAAATGTAAGAAACCTTTTTCATGGTTTCTTTAGGGAAATCCACTAGCATCACTTCACAAACTTCATTCAACAAAAATATAACGTGTTCTGGAAGAACTATATCTTCATTAGCATGTGCACATTGAGGTTCATCATCATCCTCAAAGTAAATGATTATATTGTCTGATTCTGTAAAATAAAAACCACAATGATTGATGTAGAATTCCGATTAAATAAAAATATAATAGATAGTGTCAATGAATGGTTCAACACCTTAAATAGGTTCATGTTCAATATTATCCACAGTGGTATGTGACTATTGGAGAAGTCTCTCTGATGATGGAGGCAGGTAGTCAGGCCTCTTTATATTGACCTTAAATTCCACCACTTGGGTGGATTATTTCTTTAGTGGTGCTAGATCCTTTTCTTTATATTTTATTGGGAGATCAGGAAATTCCTCAAATTTAAAGAAAAGTTATTCTAATCTTTGTTGATCTCCTCCTTGTAGGTCATTAGGTATATCTTCCTCCTTTTCTACCCCAGGTTCTTGATCTGGATAATTTTGAGTTTCTCCCTTAATTCACGAACATTTTTAAATTGCCATCCATCATTTATTATTAGTTTTTCAATACATTCTATATGTTCTTTCAGAAGATCCCTTAAAAAATCATCTTCTTCTTCTTGTTGTGGCGGCACCTGTGAATAATTTACCCATGCATAATATTCTGAATTTCAATAAATCATGAATGTTTTATCTAGTTTTTTAAAATAAATGAAATCTGCCAAATATCTGAGAAAAAAATAAATGAACTAATTATTGGCTCCCTAACAACGGTGCCAGTTTTGATGCATTCTTGTCATGGGGCATGAAAAAAAAACAATTATGTGTTTTCCTAGTGCAGCATAGTGATTGACTAGGGTCATCTCTCTTGAAGAGCCTTATCCATTTAGTTAACCTATTTCTTATATATCACCAAGAATATCAATTTTAAGAGTTTTTATTATATAATGAAAATAATGAAAATATTTTTTTGGGTTTTTTATTTAACAATTCAAACAATCTTGCAATGCAAACAGAATGAGTTAAGAAGAAAGATCGTTGTTTTTGGGTTCCGTCTTGGATTCAGTCATCATTTTTCCTACATGTATTTGATTTATTTTGATAATTCAAATATAAAATCTCATGTTTTAATCACTATTATTTTTTATTATATATGTAGTTTGAGTTTCACGTCATTGGGTGGTTGTCACCACATCGATGAAATTCACCTCACCCACGAATGACACTCAAATCGACCATCAACATAATTAAACATTACAGAAAATAAAAGAACACATTAAACTCCACTCTAACCAAGTATCATGATTATCTTATCATTTCCGATAGTATGAGATTACATGGTGGAGTGGGTGGAAGACGATATAGTGTCAGAGAGAGAGAGATAGAGAAAAGAAGAAAAGTGGATGGAGAAACAAAAATGCATGGTTTAATAAAAACAAAATTCATATTACAATTGAATATAAATATAAAATAAAATAAAAATAAAAATAAAACAATTAAATTGGTGGTAGGGAGGTAGGATAATCATTGTCTCGTGCCCCGGTGGGATCCCTCCATGGTTGTGGGTGTCAAGCTGATGTTTTGAGAAGGAGGCGAGGGCCTCCTTTTATAGGAAGAATTATATCTTCCAAAAGATTGCGCACTATGGGGACATTAAATATAATATTCACACATTTACCAATTATTTTATGTTCTTAAAATATATTTCGGACATTCACCATCCAAATATTAGATCATTTGGACACAGGATGAATGAGTTATTAATTTTTCTGTGGCGTTTTTGTTTTGTAGACGGAGGTTCCAGGAAGCTTTCTTCAAATATATAACATCCAATGGTAGCTTTAATGACTTCAAAACATCCCCAAATTTGATTTAGAGCCTAACCTATGTTTCCTAGTGCTCTGTAAAGTGTAATCACATCAATTTAAGATGTGTAGGCCGACATGTAGTCCAATTATATTGGTGGGATCCATGTTGTCCTCCCACGAAAGTTTCCAAGTTTTATGAATTTTTAGGACTACATGATATTCAAATCAGCTCTAGGTCCTGACGATAATATTGATAATATCAAATAAGGATAATAATAAAAATAGAATCACTAAATTTAGAATATAATTCTGTATGAAATGACAAAGATACCGTTGTGATAAAAATTGGTCCAAAACCCAAAATTATGCACCTTTAACAATTTTTTTTCAATCTTAAATTTAAATTATCCATTATTTTAAAAAAAACATGTAAATACATAAGGTTTATCATTGAAAATTAATAAAAATTTGACATTATTATATGAAAAATATCCACATAAATTTTCTCTTTCACACATCATGCTATATAGTAGAGTTTTAATTTTTCATATTTTCAAAAAGACACCATATGAACTTTGTAATACCAGGAAGCCTAAAGTAATAAAAATTAATGTCTTTTGATTAAAGGTTTATGATATTTTGCTACTTCAATATCTTATAGAGTGTTTAATAAAAATTCAATTATTTTTTAAGAATCATTTCATGTGTAATTTGATAAAACAGACCCTTTAATTAACGAGAAAGAATAAATAGATGATGTCAATGATTCCTTTGATAACATGACACATAAATCCCTTAAAATGATTTTTATTCTGATTTTAATAATGTTCATCTCAGTCCATAAGAAATTAATATTCAGGAATTTAAATGTTTTTTATATAATCAATATAGATTTTTAATGAGCCACCATTTATAAAATGTAATTGGAGACCTAGACATAGTAATATGAACAGGAACATGTCTAAGAAATATAGTTGAATTCTATTCATTTATATCCCATATTGATCATAAAAATATTGAAGAAGCCTTAGAAGATAAAATATGAATGAAAAATACGGTGGAAAAATTAAACCAGTTCATGAGAATAATGTTTAAGAACTTCTAAAAAGGCCAACCAAATATACAGTTATAGGATCCAAGTGATTTTTTAGAAACAAACCTGATGATCAATGAATCCGCACGAGGAATAACTCTAGACTAATAAAAAAAGTTAATATCCATGATGAATGTATAGATTATGATTATAACTTTTCGGTAGTATCTTGATTAGAAGTTATTAGAATTACTTTATCTTTAACATCTCATATGAATTACAATTTATATCAGATGGATGATAATATTTCCATTTTTAATGGTTATTTATTGGAAGAATTTTATGTCGAAAAACATTATAGTTTTGAAAATCCCCACAATACAATTTCGTTTTTTAACTTACTAAAGCTTATTATATCCATAAACATACACCTAGAGATTGGTATGAAATATTTGGCTATTTTATTTTATAAAATGGTTTTAATATTGGTTTAGAAGACCCAAATCCCTCTATGAAAACAGTTAGTTTAAAGAAAAAAGTTATGTTGAGTTGTTTTTTTTCAACTAATTAAAAGCTTCTCATGATTTTTCAAATCAAATGAATATGAATTTAAGATGAGTATGATGTGAGAACTGAATTTCTATTTAGGTTGTCAAATTTATCAAATTGTTTTTGGAAATCGTATGAATCAATGTATTTATACTATAGATTTGTAGAAAATGTTAGGGCATGACCAAAAAAATCATATACAACTCCAATGTCTACTAATATAAAAATTGATTTGATTGAATCTGTGAAACAAGTTGACAACAGGTAATATAGAGGTATGATTGATAGTTTTTTATATCATACATCTAGATGACTAAGCCTTATGTATTAGGTGTGTCTCTATTCTATATTTCACTCAAATCTAAAAAACACCTATTTAACTACTGTTAAAATAATTTTTACATATTTAAATGGAACTAGTTTTCAATATCTTCATTACCCCCTAACATTATATGATTAAACTAATTTCACATTCAAATGATGAATTTTTTGGTTCTATATTAGATAGAAAATGTACCTTAGAGACCTGTCACTTTATAGGAAAATCAATAGTTTCTTAGTTGAGTAATAATAAAAACTCAGTTGCTCTATCAACCACTAAGTCAAAATATGTGTATGCTTCCAGTTGCTGTGAGAAAGTATTATAGATGAAAAATAATCTACTGAAAGATAGAAAATTTAATAATAATATTCCTATTTTATGAGATAATACTAGTTCTATTAATATTTCAAAAAATCATATAAGTCATTCTATGAATAAGAAGATTGATATAAGGCATCATGTTCTAAAATATCATGTCCTCAAAATGGATAAACATTTGGAATTTATTATCTCTAAATATCCATTGCCTAATATTTTTTCTAAACCAAATCCAACGGCTAGTTTTGATTTTAGTCAGGGGAGTTAGGTTTATATAATTTTATATAAATTTTCATTAATTAAATGATAATTTCTCTCTATTAAAATTTTGTTTCCCATTTTTTTCAACTCTTTATTTTTGTAATTTTTATTTAATGTCATATTTTTTCAAAAAAAATTTCATAATTATCATATATAATGGAATTTTAAACAAGGTAATATTAGGAAAAAAATTTCATATTGATTCCTTTTTTATTCAATTACCTTTTTGTTTCTCAATCCATTTCACACAATGAAACCTTCGATATACTATCTAAACTCTAGAATCCAAGAACCTAAAAGCTTTAAATTTACAAAAACTATTAAAACTCATGTGAACTAATGAGGGTCAAACAGGTGACCTGAAGTGTCACTAAGATTCTTCATGAAATATTCTGCAAGGGAAAGTCATCTATTTCCATTGGTTGTCTGAGAATGATTTATCGCAAAATCATGACCTCTCATTTAAATGTTTCAAATTTCTATTTGGACACATTATCACTTCAAAATGCCCTCTAAATTTTCTTCCTCCTCATCAATATTAAATATCAACATAACAAGGTCAATATATTCATGAGGATATTATGATTCATATATATGTCAAACTTCATCCCAAAGAGATAATGTGGCCAAATTTTCAATTTGAAGATTACTACAGAAAATACCAAATCATGTGATGGGTTTTTCTGTTCAATAAATTTCAATTTCTTGTTGGCACGTGCTAACACCTTTTCATTTTTCATTAGCACACATCTTAGTCCTTTGTTAAGATCAATATTACATACTATGAAATGTTCCCCACTAATGGGTATATTATGTATTTTTATAGTGATAATCCTATTTTTTAACTCCATAAGTTTATGATAACATTCATTATTAAAAACAAACATGACTCCTTTCCAAGTTATCATGGTTAGAGTGTTTTAAATTGAGGGAAATTCCTCCAAAATGATCAGTAATACCTAAAATTCCGAGGAAACTACTGATATCTATCATACACGTTCGACTCTTCCATCTTTCAATTTTATCAATTTTTAATGGTCCACAAATATCTATTTTCTAGTGATAACATTTATCATGAATGATTATTCCTATAAAAAGAACTCACATTTTTTTTACATTAAATAAGATTCTACGTTCATATGGTCTTTATCACAATTATCAAATATTCATAATTATCTTATACATTACAGTATATTAAAATATTTTCTATAATTAATATGTCAAATTTTTTATGTTAATCTATAATGACTCAATTAATCATGTCCATGGAAATTTTTGGATCATTATTGATTCTCCATTGAAATACTTTGAAATCCTATTGCTCATACCTTGTATAGAAATGTGTCTTGGGGATTTTCTCATTCTTTAACCTTACATACAAATACCCAAACCAAAGATCCACCTTGGAGAAGTACTAGGATACAAAAATCTAATCGATCATGTTATTAATCTATAATCGATTATAGTTGTTCATTATATAATTTTGTTGATCTCATGTTAATCAACACAATTTTGGATCAGTCCATCATTATTCTTCACAAAGTAGAGTCATTCACCTCAGAGTGTATCACATAGATGTATTAACAATTAATATAGTTTCTGCTAAAGTTTTTCTTCAACTAATCATGTTCCTCAAAATCCATTCATTAATGTATTTTTGATATAGTTAAATACATGGGTATAAGTTTGATTGATTATTAAACCTCTCAATTATGAGGATGAACAAACAATTTATTTGGAAACACAATAGCATATTCCATCACAATGTGAATGTCTTCAAGAATTATATTTTTCATAGACATTATCATTTGATCTAGATATTCTTCAAATTAGGGAAGCAATATTCATTCAGGAGATATTAGTGATAAAGAAGATTCATCCTTCTATGTGCACTTCTATAGAATCATAAGAATATTCATGTTACACAGAGTGAATAGATTATTATAAAAATTTATTTTGGATATATTTAAATAAATTCTATACATAAACATAATTGCATCACATTTTACTAAATATATTTGAAACAATTAATGGGAATTTCAACTGACTACTTTTTAACATGGCAGGATTTATATATTTGGTATAAGGTAGTTTCAATATTTTTCATTTCACCTATATCTCTCAATAGATAATTTTTGGAGGTGTTTTAATAGATCTATTAAAAATAATTTATATGAAGTAATTTTTATAAATAGAATCAATAAATATGTTTAATATTCATGAATTAATAACTAATGTACATATCACAATATCATAGTTGGGATCCACCTCAGTGGTTGTAATGGAATATGCACACTTATTCTACCATGGATGTTATTCATGCTGAATGTCTCTAACCACATGTCTTACTACATATGTTTTAAAAGATAACCTTTTCCCTTTTAGTTAAAAAATTAGAAAAATGGTTGAGTTTTTCTTGCTGAAATCTTCTCTTCTACTATATTGGAAGGTTTCTCCGATCAACAATATTATTCTAGGTGCCTTCCTTCTTGCACACAAATATATACCTCACTCCCATAAAGAAATTTATGGGGGTATTATTTCTCAAATATTCACTAGTGGCATGTTAAAATGTTTTACCACACTTATATTTATCCATCATAACACTAGAATTAAACTCCACTTTAAGATTATTATCCCCATGAGACCCTCGATATTTTAAAATCTAAATTTTTATTTTCTAGGAATATCAAAAGCATTATTCATAGCTATCAATGTCTCTGATTTCTATGTATTTTATAGTCTCTAATTTAACACACAAACGAAGGGACCAACATTGTAAATTCGGGTAATGACAATTCCATAATCATAATGAGAGATTCTTGTGAATATTTTTTCCATTCGTCCCAATGGAGTCATTTTAGTTTTTCAGGAGGGAAATAAAATCCCATTCCAGTTTTTTGAAAAGAGTATGATGAAAATATTTTTTGATTTTTTTGGAATTCCTTCCCTCGATTCGATCTCTCCATAAGGATTTATATTCCTTATCAATGAATACCACTGATCATCTTCTCCATACATAAGATAAAAAGCGAGTATAAGTTTTATTTTATTGTATCATTGAGGCATAAAAAATGATCTTTCCAGTGGATTTGATCAAACTTTTCTATTATTAAATGATCAGATGCTAAATTTAATGTTTGAGTCAATTTTTACATAAAGGTATCAATTAATGATGTTTCAATTTTTGACATCATTCAACCATGATATTATCATCACATTTTTTAAGATTCCTTCTCCTATTGGGTATGTTCTCTCGTTTAGGAAGTCGCCACATCTCACTTCACATCGGTTATTTACTCTATTACTCATATTTTTGGCCATTATATAATTAGGGATGATTAGTCTTAAACATGATAAATAAAATCTAAAAACATTAATGGTATAATTGGAAAAGGAAATTTATTTCTTAAATTATGAATATCTAGAATTCAATATATGTTATCCATGGTATATTTTCATACACAAACTCTTCTGCTATGTTTTGTTCCATTAATAATAGTTCCAAAAAATGTAGTGAATTTAACAAGAATATACACTAAGAGTGTCAACCTAGGTGTGAAGTAGAGCCCAATTCCATGCACCAATTCTTGATTAAGTCTAGATCAATATGGTGTTTTGGAGTGATAACCCTATGTACATATATTTTAAATCTACATCCACTTATAATATGCATACATGGATGTATTTTCCTCAAAAATAGAAAAAAATTTATTTTCAAATATTTTCCAATTTTTTATAATGTTTTGTATTATCCCTATGTATGTCACTAGATATTTATATTCCCTAACTGAAATGTAACTAAACATTTTATTGATTGAAACTATGAAAGAATTTTTCTTTATTAAACAATAATTTATGATTTATTACATTAAACTACACATAATACAACATTTATGATCAATAAGTACAATTTATATGATTAATTTGGTAAAATACATAAAAAAAGATAATATCGGGGAACATAAATATAATTGAAAACATCCTTTACATGCTTAATATATTCCTTTGTTCTTAAAACTGGATGACATTACCTAGGGATATACATAATAAATGGGTGAGAAATAATAAAAAAATGTGAATAAACATGCAATAACATGAATAAATTATTATATGTTTGAAAATAGTAATTTTAATGGGAACACATGGATTGAGAACCATAAACATGAAAAATGTTTCATGATATAGCATTATAAAATAAATTCAACATGGGAAAGTGGAAAAACATTAAACATGAAATCATAAACCTAGTTTAAGGATAACCACCAAGAAATTCAAAAAAAATGGATGGGAAATCCAATGATGTATTTAGTTCACTCCCTAATTTATGTCATGATGTCTCATGAAAAAAACATCAACCACTACAATATACCTCTATATAATTTTAGAAACACCTATCATATATATATAATGTACATGCATATGTTTTCAACATAGATCATTCATCAGAATATCATAATTCATCAAATTTAATTCCAAATCCAAGTTTTTGGGAAGAAATATATAGATTTACCCAATAGAATATTTATAGCTATGTCTAGGGTAATACCATTGAATGGGAGAAGTAATTTTTTTCACAATATAAAGGTTTTCCGTGATAAAATCGTAGAGAATGTTTTCTACATAACAATAATAAATATATATTCATAAAATGGTTTAATGATAGTTAAATGGATATATCATGATTTGGAAATAAAATGGAATGTATGCTGAATTTGTAGAAAATATCCCAACATTAATAATTTGAAATAAAGTCACAAAATAACTAAGAATCTTGAATAATGAGAAGAATGAGAGGATCCCATATATTGAGCGGGTAATTCCAAAATCATGGGAGGTGACTCATGAGATCATGGAGGAACCTTGGGATAATTATATATAAAGTACAGAATCATGTAAATGTTATCTATGCTTTTGTGTTAAGTTGAATGAGATAATAGGTTGGTATATATATAAAATTCTAGGGTATTTATTTATAATTTCCCAAACATAGCTTTTGGAAACTATTGAATAATATAATCAAAACCAAAAACAATACCATGGTTATCCCAATGGGTTTTACAAATGGGGTTTATTTTTATTGGTTTTTAATTCCAATCTCCAAACTCTTTTAAATATTAACATTGGTTATGTGGAAGTGAGTGAGGTTCTCGAAGAAATGGTTTTATAACCATAAAATATAATATATGTTTTGGAGGATTCAAAATGGATTTATAAAATTAACTAAATAACATAAAAATATCATTATTTTAATATTTATAAATTTATTTGGTATTTAATTCCATTAATCAAATTTTTTTCGTCACATTTATGTCATTACGGTGTCATAATACACACCATATATTTATAGTGTAATTAAGTTTTTACCAAAAAAATTATTATTTGTGAAAATTATTTAAAATTAAACATTGGATAATGGAGACATCCTGATTCAAAATAAAATATTTATTTTAACCAATTTTTTAAATATATTTGAATTTTTTCTTTTAATATATCACTCTAAATTTATTTTGAAATACTAGGGTTTTTCGTTCAAAATAGTTTTCCAACCCTTATAAAAATTCTTTTTTTACATCATAAAAAAATATATAAAATACACTTTATAAATATTATTTAATAATAAGATGTTATTAGAATATCATTTATTTTATAAAAAATAATATTTCATCAAAATTAATGTCTAAATTTAAATTACATATCAACCAAAAATACAATTTTAGTTCAATAAATGAAAAAAATCATTTTATAATGTCACAATAATAACAATTAAATATAACCATTATTCTATAAAATCTAAAATATAAATATTCATATTATTAGGGACTTTATTTGTATCAATTTATCACATTTGAAAACACCCTATGTGTTAGTTGTGTGATGGTGATATTTTCAAGGTTTGGTTCGGAAAACATGTTTAGGGGAATGATATAAATGATCCTTAACTTCTCTCAAAAATGGTTTCAATCATGATTTTCTTTACGTATATCACCTTGGAAATAGTTAAGGGTAAATTCAATGAATTTTACCAATATTTAATGCTTTGACATGTGGGATTCATATTGAAAGGTCCTATTGTATGAGGGAATGAATTCATTTTTTGTTGAAAACATGATATATCATAATGCTATATTTATACTAATAATTTTATCAACACTACATGATAATATTATAAATGATTATGTTGTTTAATGTTATTTTAAATCTAATATAATATAATAATACCAGGGAATTTCAGGTTTTCATATATCCATAGTACATAATAGGTCATTTAATTCAAATAGAATGGGATTTTCTTTTAAAAATGTTTGTTCCGTTATACATTACCTTTGATCGATGGAGTTTTTTTGTTATTATTTCTATTTGAGGTGTTGGGAGATATACGGAATAACTAGGATTCCCAGTGGGCCCTGGTATAGACTTAAGTCTAAAAGAGATAAATTATTCTTTGTAAAACATTTTACCTTATGTTGTTGGTGTTGGGTGATATTTGGCCCCCATTTACTGAATAGTATCTACTAGATTTTGTTCTATTTTACAGAAACCTCATAATAAGCATGGGTGTTTAATTGGGATAAAAGGTGAAAGTAGATTGTGTTGGATGTTATTAATTGTATGTTCAAACATCAACTCTATGGGAGTGGAATGAGGAGTGTGTATGTGAAACATTTGATTCTAGTTATAAAATTAAGAGACATTCATTTAAATTTTTTAATATTTACGTGGTCTATAATCATTGGTATCCTTTGCAAGTAGCTAAATTAATTGGTAAATTTATGAAAAAGGTAATCTCATCCTCTAGTCGACCCTTTTAGAATCCTACTATAAAAAATAAATGGTTTTCCCACCATATTATTAATATAGAATCTTAGTTTGTTTTTTACATTTTTCAAGTCTCGAGACCCCATAATAGCTATACACTGGGGCCTAAGGTTCTTGATGTTCTATTTTCAATCCCCCATTCAACTTGAGGTTGAAAATTAATATTTCCAAAATTGGGTGGGAAGAAAGTGGAAGCCATCCATTCAAGGTATAGATTAATCTCATGTTGTTTGGGAGTGCATCACCCAAATTTGACATCCCTATGAACCCATATAGACTTGATGATGTTAAATAGTTTTAAATGAACCTATATATTGAATAATACCATGATTAAATATAGTGTAACATTCTTGAAAAGGTTTCCTTACCTTCAACTCTCACTAAATTCCACATTATATGAGGGCCATATGGACATCTCGAAAAAAATAAAGATGGCACTATAAGAGGAAAACATATTATTTATCAATTATATTATTTATATAAGAATTTTTTCCTGATCTAGAGAATTCCTAATGCTAAAATTCCATACATAATGTCATTTCATATCCTAAATTACGGGATGGAGGAGTGAAATCTTCATCCACATAGAGGCGGTAACTAGTAGGAATGATTCCCATACATAATTTCTCATTGACCCATCCGAGCAAGAATATCTCCCACCTATAATATAAAATAAATTATTATAAAAATGGGATTTGGGTCCTTCTAGGATATAAATGTGATGTAACCACACTATTACCATTATCATAGTTGGAATGACATAATGGAGGTGGAAACTCATCAGTTGATGGTTCTAGATTCTTGGTGCCTCATCTGATTCCACATACATGTGATTTTAGAGTTTGTGTCCACATCACCCAACTATCGAAGTATATTTTTGGGGAATTTGACCCCAAAAATTTGTATCCTAGTACATATATTCATTTATATTTCTAATGTTGATTTCCAAAGAGGGATACTGAGTGGCAGTCATTATCCCCTCATTATCTAAGTAACAAGGTAGTTATGTACTTCTCACTTCCCCTTTAAGAGTTTTATTTATGTCTTCCATTTAGAATTTCATTTTATTTGTATGTCATAGCTAATGTCCATTGTGGGGTTTGATTTTACTTTCCTATGGTCATTGGATTAAATTCATAAAATAATGACATTATACTAGTCTTTAATTTATCTTTTTGATGGAGCCTCCAATGTCAGGAGTATGTGATGTTGTTGGAAAAAATAGCTTTGGTATTAGGAATTACTTACCACTACATATTCTAGAGATGACATGTATCTTCAAGGGAGCTTTTAAGAATTCCTATATAAAAATGGTATGTGTTTGGATTAGTGATGTTGTTGGTATTTTTTCATACATTTAGTGAGTTTTTAATTACTCGTGGGATGATTATTGTGATAAAAATTCGTATAGTCTTGAAAAAAGAGGTTTATTTTTAATTGAAATCAACTTCATAAAAAAAATCATATAATTTGATTACCATGGCGGTTGAGGTAGTGTAAAAAATTTACTTATCCCATTGTGTTCAGTTTTCTCTTTGGGGACTTCTATGGTTTATTCTATTCAAAGCTTCTCTATTTAGGGTATATTTACCCATGCATGATCTAGATGTAATGAATTCCTGTAATGGGGGTTACTTGATACGAGAATATATCGATTAGGTTGAGTCTTAAAATTTATTATATGGGACGTGTTTCCCCATTATTGAGAGTCCTAGATTATGATCATTTTGTAATCCCCCTCCTCCCTTTCATGAATCATCAGTATATTTAAAAATCAAGGATATTTCTTGGAATAAACAATTGTCTCTTATGTTGTGAGGTTCCATGATCTCTCAATTGGCTATAATATTTCATGATATAATTCATGAGTGTTACTAAAATGATATAGAGAGAGAGTGATTTTTAATTATTTATAATTTCCTCATACTCCGATATGAATGGTTGATGAGGAATTATAAATTATTTCTCATAAATTCATTAGGTTGTGGAGGAAATCCTTGAATATTAATCCACTACCCCCCTCTGATCATAGGGCTCAGTCATTGGACATTGTAGCCTAGTATATATGAAAAAAGAGTGTTCTTATAATATGATAATAACCCTAGTATTCCTATTAATAGATATTTCTAGCCTGTGACAATTGATAGGTAACCCACATGCTCTTGTATAAGGCATGGAATCCACATTTTTGGAATGTCAACAATATTAATTGTATGTCCTAATGGCTGAAAACATAGTACGAATATTGATTTCTTTCAACTTCTTCAATATATTTATCCAATATTATTCATAATTTGGAGAAACCTACTCAACATATCAAGTACAATGAGGAATATTCTATAGCTATTCTACTGACAGAGGTGAGGTGGTGTTGGCGGTTGATAGAGAACTATATAGAGTGAACCCGTTTTTTTGTTCACCATATTATATCAATTAATTTTGAAAAGGATTGGGTTTTATAATCTAGGATATATAACACTATACAATGATTATTCATAGTGTATTTTTATAATAATATCCCCATAATCCATATCCAAAATATTTTGGGGAGGGTTATTGTGTCAGTTTCATCATTTTTCATAGGTGAAGTGTCTATTAAAAATGATGTATAATAAAAATGCATTGTATAGCATCATGGATACTATTACCTTGTAGGGTAAGAATATAATAACCAACCAGCTTCATGTTCAGAATATATCTTCTTACCTTTCAGGTTGAGAGTGTGTGGACCATGTTCACAATAGTCTTTAGAGTATGCTCATGACTAGATACAAATACAATATTACGTGTCGGTTAATAATATGTTAATAGAGTATATCTAAGAGATTATATATTATTATAAATTATATGATTAAACTGATGGGTGGTCTCTATAATGTGTTGATCAAACCATTGTAACATTGGGTTTGAACCTAATTAATAAATATGTATTCCTTTTCAGAATATGCTAATGTTCCATTCGAACATAAGTATAAATATTTGTCCAATTCTCTATATTATATGATGGATTTAGTTATATTATTTCATCTACAAGGATTGTAATTTTTATTTTCCTCTTGTAAGATGATGGAAAGTACCAACTAGGTTTTTGGGAAGGGATACATGCCTTATTTAGGGTTATTTCTAAATTGGGTTGATGAACACTTTTCAAGGAAAGAATATGAGCCTATTATTTTTCAATTGTAGTATTCCACTAGAATTCAATGATAAAAATATATATCTTTGTTGATTTTCTAGGAATAAATGGTTGGAAACACCCTATTGGAAGATGAATAGGAGTGTGCCTCATCTTTTATTTGGTTAAAAGGTAATCCTCTCAGAGTAAAGAAAAAATAAATGATTTCATTGGAGTATCCTTTTACTCATGTTGGATTCAGTGATATGTAAAAATACTATTGTGATTTTAATTTTTTTTGTACCAATATATTTGTTCGTATATGATGGTGAATCTCCTCCATTTTGACCATAATATTGTGGCACTTTGTAAGGGTATGTGCTGTAATATTAGCATTTATGTTCTTAATTTCTTAGATATATTTGCAGACATCATCAATTGAATTGTGGATATATTCCATATTGTATCATCCTTATTACATATTAATATATTAAAGGGTTCCATGTAATGTGGTGTGTTATATGTCTACTACATGTGTGTTACTATGATATATTGAATTTCATGGTTTTGGTGATAAGCGATGTGGTCCATATCACGTGCTACGTCTAGATTATGCAGGAAAACATTATTGGTGGAGGTGAATATTTGAATCTATTTCTGCTATTCTGTATAATTCCACATCTTATTATATATCATTGGATTCCAAATATTAGATATTAAGGAATAAAATTATTATCTTTCACTGTCATTATAGGACTGAGGAGAATTGGTATGATTTCATTGGTAGTGATGGTTGTCAGGATCCCCCTTCAGTGGCTCCCAAACATAGATGGAGTTGTGTTTGGTACTATGATCCACAATTCAATGGTAATGATTTTTTTTTTATAATTATCTTTGTATAGAATCGTATAGAATTTATTTGTGTTAAAACACATCCTGGATTCATCGCAACTATCATTGAGTGATATGAGATTTTCTAGATTCATCCCATAAATACGTAATAATTTATCCTCAAGGATAAATATTATACCATGTGAGTTGTACTAACTTACCATTGTGTATTCCACCTATTTATAAAATTTTTTAAGAATCTGATTTCATTTATTATCTAAATAGTCTTTTATCACATGTTTTTCGATATATTTTCATGATGATTTCATTACTCAAACATGGCTAAATGTTATAGAAAAAAATAAAATTTTTCATAAGGACAATAAAAATAAGGTCGCTAATCGGAGAAGAAGTATATATAAAATTGAATGGATGAAAAATTTAAGTCATAGTTAAAGGATAAAAGGGTACATTATTTTCATTTGATAGGTGTGAAAATGTTAATAGATTAATATCAGGTTCAAAATTTTTATTTTCCCATGAAATTAAACATGATTATTGATTATGGGTGATTGAGTGTGGCTGCAAAATCATTCACTTTTTGTTCACTATTGTGTACCTACTAGAAACTTCCAAGGTATAGCACATAAATAATGGGATATGGGAATACGTTTCTAATGAAGAAGGGCATTGGGATTTATTAACAAGGATACCAATGAATTCACATTTGTCGAGAGGATGAGATTTCTTGATGAATTATACAGTTTTGGGGGGATTATTTTCTTCTATATGACTATGTTTTAGACTTATGATTTTGTCATAAATCCTTCCAATATCCATATATGGGACTATTTTTACTTATGTTGATGATTTTATTGGAACCATGTGTTTAAAAAAATCGAATTATGTATCATAGGTTATCCTTTATTCTCTTCTTAATGTACATTGATATGATTTATTAAAAAATAGAACACTATAAATTCATCACCTACTAAGTAGTTAGATGGTTTTTTTAAAATAGGATTGACAATCATTATGGAATCCTTCATATCTATTAATTATGGGAATCAAATCCCATATAGTTTCAATGACAATGTTTTAGGACAAGTTATAAGATGATACCATGTATTGTAGTGTCATGATATAAGTATAGGTATTTGGTATTTTAAATATTGGATAAAGGAATTGGGCCACAAAGAGATATCTTATGTATCTTATGATGATAAAAAATAAATTCTTCATATATATAATTATTTCCATTTCCAATAAATTTATGAAAATAGAGATTTTTAGTGGGAATTATGTTTATAATGCAATAATGATATATTTTATTAGAAAAATGGCTTTCTAAAGGAATACAATATTTAATTAGTCCAACAACTCAAAAAATTCCCATCTTGGTGGAATTTTCATATTTCAAACAAAAACATACATTCCAATGACTATGCCCCCATGATTCATGATTGGTGTGACAAACAAGTGACATTGAATGATTATACATATAACATATGTGCGTAAGGTTTAACTGTATGGAACATACAAACCAAGGATTCCACTGGATTCTACATTGATAATTTTTTCTTTTTAGGAGTATAGAGTTGTGGTCAGGGATTACACCTAAGCAGAATGCCTATATTAGAGGAATTTTGTTATGGTTCTTACACACTGAGGACTACATGATATTTGAGAGAGTCCTACACAATGATGACACCCTGATATTTGAATTGTTTGTACACACTATGGTCACTATAGATTTTTCTTATTGGGATAATAGTCATTTTAGGGAAGAGGGATATAGTTAGGGATTACACATAGGGAGTATTAAAATATTTGGTGCTTAATTATTCTAAAGGAATTATCATTACGAGTATCAAAAAATATTCTAGTCATACATAATGAGAAATAAAAAAAATAGATAGAGACAAAATTCCTTTCATATTAGAGTGGGACATACTCTTTGAGTCCTCCCTAGGGGAATATGATCATAAGACCATGATGTACATGTTTTCATGAGTTTTAAAAATAATTATTATAATCAGAAGGCTATATAACAGATATAATTTTCTCATATGAAATATATATATATAGAAATAATTGTAGAAAATATAATTGGTATGGAGCATGGACCTTTGGAAGGTGTATTACGTATCCTACTATAATAGGAATCATATCCATCATAGATCATAAATATATTTTTCTTCTAACAGGTAATGGAGATATGATGGATCCTGGGTGAAATTGACATAGAAATTAGGTAATATTGTATGATGTTAAAGTGGTACATGATTTATGGATAGAGGATGAATTAAGAGAGTATGAGTGAATCCCTTGGGAGTCATACTATCATGTTGCTGTCATTAGTTCAAGAAAATCACATGTAGTTGAGGTGGTCATGTGCATCACATGAACTCATTAGAGTTACACAAATGTGCAAGGAAATCATGGATATAAAATCATATAACTGATATTGGGTCAACAATTAACATTCCCCATTCACATTTCTATGAGTTGATCTCAAGATCATATTTTTGTCACTTGACGAGTAAGATGTCATGTGATAACATGGATGAGGGTTATAATGTGATATGACCTTGTGTGATTTATTCTTCCTCCATTTCTCAGACGATAATCACTATGAATTATTATGGGGAATATTTTTATTATCAAAAATCCTGCCACTTTATTCATCTAATATATTACTATAATTTCGTTCCCTTCCCTTCTCTATGAGGTTTTATCAGATTCACCCACCATGTTTCTGTTCTGATTCTTATAAAGAACAATCCATGAAACTCATCATAAGTTAGCGGAGGGAAATCTTAATAAGTATAAAATTTCTTGTGCACATATTGTTTCCAAGTCTTGTGACATCCATAATGTATTCACATTCATCACATGATAAAAAATGATCCTGATAAGTGTTTATCATGGACATATTTTCTAGGACATGTTTGGAATCCTGATTTTTATGGTGTTCATTGCATGACTCCATGTGCGTTATATGAATAATAATGAGCACTTGAAGTGAATATCATAGAAATAATAGTGTATCCATTTTTTAACAAGGTTGGATTGTATAAATAATATGACTTCCAAAGGGAATCATGTAACGAACAATGATAATGTAAAGGATATATCTTATAAAAAACATCTCAATCAAGGTGGATAATA
The DNA here is from genome assembly GCA_963277665.1 of Viscum album. Classification (NCBI taxonomy): domain Eukaryota; kingdom Viridiplantae; phylum Streptophyta; class Magnoliopsida; order Santalales; family Viscaceae; genus Viscum; species Viscum album. The sequence continues at coordinate 1,462,157,984 of OY728125.1, read as the reverse complement.
ATATTTTATCGGATTCAACATCGTAAGACTACTATGAAATATCATGAATAACAATAAACAAGAAAATTATAGTGATTTCACATACATGGGAATAGAACTGGTGGTTTACATTTGCATGAGGTCCAATTTTTATTTATGCATAAGTGGATTGTGTTGTGTACATTTATTTAGTGGGGGTCACCCTTAATCTATGGGATACCTTCTATTACATAATGGGTTATCCACTATTACATTAACATGATCATATGGAGTCCCAATCTTGGAATGATTCTCCAATCATGGGCCTTTTATGTTTGGACACTATGATTCACTAGGATTCCATTTAATCAACCCTAGATCTCATTTTGACATGTTATCCAAATCATGGAGAGTCACTCTTCTTGTCTATTATGTGTTTGACGTTATAAATTAGGAAGGGTCATGTGATAATGTTTCCTATTAATGTTTACCAAATCCCATAACATGTTCACTATAGCCTATTGTGGTCAAGATTTGTTCGTTTCCGTTGTGCCAAAATGACACTCACTCATTTGGAATTTTTCACAAATCTAATTTTTCAAAGGTTAATTTGGTGGGATTCAATTTAAGGATAACTAGATATTCCACACATTTTCATTTACCCTTTAATATATAACATTATAACATGAACAAGACTATACATCTCCCATAATTTTGAACCTTCTCATCTGAATTCATATTGCAACCAATTATTATTTAAACTGTATCTATCAAAAATTCAAAGAGTTCAACAATTTCCTCTATTGTATTTATTTTCAATAAGACTATAGAAAATTTATGGTAAGATGTTCATTTTCCATTTTATTCAGTTATATTTATTGAATATAGTGTATTAGGAATTTCATATGATATAATTTGGATCCCTATCATGATGAATAATCTGTAATTAGGTTATCTTTAGGTGTTGGTTAAGTGGGTGGGTAATCAAGATCATGTATAGGTATAATGGGTTATTGATTGGGGATTAATGGTTTGAGTATAACTCCCCATTTTTTTTCATAGAGGCCAACAATACTTTTATTTCCATATATTATGAACTGCATAGTCGTCTAACCCATTGGAGTTCTGTTGGGGGTGAACTAGAGTTTTAATGGGACCTAAAGTTTTTTTAATTTGGGATTTATTTAAATAATTAATTATTGAAATAAATAAAGTGAAATAGGGGAGGCCTTCGACACAGAATAAATTGTTGATGGTCCCTCACCCCATTACTCTCCAACAATAGTGGATTTTTCTCCCTTGGGTTGCCTTTATTTAAAAATGGAAGATGATATATTAATCAAAATGGTTAGTAGTTACACAGTCATGCAACCACGAAGGAATGTGATCAAGCCAGGGATGATTCACGCCAGACATGCTAAAAGAAGCCAGGTGATGGGCTGCTTCATTTCCATCCCTTTTAATGAAGGAGATGGAGCATGTTGTGAAGCATTGACTGAGAGACTGGATGTTCCTGATAATGGGGCCGATAGAATGGAGGTCCCCATCATTAATCCCAATATCGTTGATGATGGTAAGGCAATTAGATTCAATATGAATATCATCCCATCCACGATCTTTTTCAAACGTCTGCCTGGCAAGGACAACAAAGGCTTTAGCTACAATGGGATCCCAGAGTGCATGGTTTGATTCATGTTTGGAAGCAATGATTTGACCATGAAAATCTCATGCCAAAAGTCCAATTCTGACAATTCCATCCATGGAGATAGATGCATCAACGTTAATCTTGAGGATCCCTTCTGGTGGAGGGTACCATGATGAAGTAGTAGTTTGAGTTCTAGAGCGCCCATGATGGTCAGTGTCCCGATTCCACCCCTCAATCCAGGATGAAGCTTGTTCAATCTAGAACCTGTGGGGATTTGCAATGTGATTAAAGATGAAGTTGTTGTTTCACGCCCAAACGATCCATGCCACGATGCATAATGAAGCAACTATGTCCGCAGTGAAAGAAGACGACCACAACATCAACAATGTCAGAAGGTATGGCACTATATCCAACAAAAGCTCCAAATTAGAGCCCCAAAATGTCCAGATATCTTCCACCCCCATGCACTGGGTGATCGCATGCAGAGGAGATTCTAGTACACCCGAGTAGATGGGACACTAATTTTCATTTGTGACATGTCAGAGGGAGAGGAAGTCTATAGTGGTACGAATACTTGTGCAAACCTACCACCAGGAAAAATGGATTTTTTGGGGGACCTTAAGATTCCAAAGGTTTTTCCAGATCCCTCCCCTTTCCACGATTTGATTATCGGGAGCAAGCTTTTACCCTGACTTCACCGTAAAGGATTCAAAGAAATAATTGCTACAAAAGGAATATTCTAGTCGCTCCTCCCTTACATAGGGGATTCTAAGAATGATCTTCATGTCCCTTTCGTTGAACCATGAGTTGATTTTATCCATACCTCACCCAAGAACCATGATTGTCGAACAAGTAGAAAACAATGGTGTTCTCATAGACAAGTACGACAAGGGAGGTAGCTTTCAAGCCATCCTTATCAATCATCTAGGGGTTGGTCCAAATATTAATTTTTGTTCCATATCTGACCCTCCAACCCAGCCCTTTATAAAGTAAATTTCGTTATCCCCAATGGCTTTTCCATTGAATGCAGGGGCGGGTGCCAAGAGAGGAGTTCTAGGAAATCTGAGTGGGGATTTTATTTTGCACGAAGAATCCACGCACAATGAGAAGATGGATGAATCATGTTGCGCCATCCATGTTTATCCAAAAGGGCATCATCAAATAGTCGGATGTCTCGAAATCCCATTCTCTCTCCTGTTTTAGGGGTTAACTATGGTTTCCAAGCAATCCAGTGGATTTTCATTCTTCCATTATTATGACCTCACCAGAATTTAGCAATGCGGGAGTGGATATGGTCAAGAAGCGTTCCAGGAAGAATGAGTAGGGACATTATATAGCTAGGGATGGATTGAAGAGCGGCTTTGATGAGTTTTTCCATAACCGCATTGGAGATTCTTTTTGGAGTCTAGCCTTGGATTTTTTTCTCGATTCTACATTTCGTAGATGAGAAGATTTCTTTTTTTGAGTGACCAGAAATAGTGGGAATCCCAAGGTATTTGTTGTGTTTTACAACAATTTCAATGCCTACAGTAAGACAAATATTTGCTCTCTTGGTCAGTGGGACGCCAGAACTGAAAGAGATTTCCGAATTGGATGGATTGATCACTTGTTCAGATTCCCTTTCATAAAGGCGGATCACCTGATATATAGCGAGGCATTAATTATGAGTAGATTTGGAGAATAGAAGGCAGTTGTCGGCAAGGAAGAGGTGTGAGACAGGGGGGCTGGCCCGAAAAACCATTGCCCCATATATCCCTTTTGAGGAAGCGTCCCAGGAAAAGAGGTTAGAGAAGAAATAAACCACCAGGATGAAGAATGCGGGGGAAAGGGGATCTCCCTGGCGGAGGCCACGGGTAGTTGAGATGCCTTGGGTGAATCCACCATTGATGTTAATCCGAAAAGAGATGGGAAAAACACATTGTGTGATCATATCTATCCATTTGGGAAAGAAACCCATTTTTGTCCTGACGGCATGGAGAAAGTGCCATTCCACTCGATCATAGGCCTTAGTCATATCCATTTTATAGGCCATAATACCTCTTTTTGAAATGGATCACATTTTCATAGAATGAAACACTTCATGGGCCACGATGGCATTATCCGTGATAATCCTTTTTGCTAGGAAAGCAATTTGATTTTCACAGATATTAACAGGTAACCACGTGAAGAAACGATTAACCAGGACCTTTGAGAAAATATTGTAGGATACATTACAGAGACTGATAAGCTTGAAGTCTGAGGTTGCAAGGGGTTTCTTGATCTTTGGGATGAGGTTAATAACTGTCTCATTTATAGAGAAGAGGTTAATTTCCCAAGCCCAATGGCCTTTCATTAGCACGCATATGTAAGGGCTGAGAATGTGCCACTATTTCTTAAAAAAGATCACATGGAAGCCATCAACACCAGGGGATTTTGGGGAGTGGATTAGTTTGAGAGCCTGAAGGATCTCATCATCCGTGAAGTGTTTTGTGAGTTGGCAGTTCATCTCATCGGTAATCACATGTTTGATGTAAGACTCAATATCCGAAGATAAGAAGGAATCTCCTGCAGTGTAGAGTTTTTGGAAATAAAATAAAATAATATCATGGATACCTTCAATGTTAGACACAGTTCCCCCATTAGGGTGGGTGAGGACCAAAATGTAGTTTCTAAAATGCCTGGAATAATCCTTCTCGTGAATGTTTCGAGTGATTACATCCCCTTCTTTGATGTGGATTTCTGGTGCGCGCATAGACCAGAAGATTTCTTTAATGCAAAGAGCTACATCCAGTTCACTTCAATGATTATTAATTTTGGAGATAATATCATCCTTTGGGGGTTGTGCAAGAAGGCCAGTGAGTTGTCATTATAGGGAGTTACACTGCTTGTCAGGTTAGCTAATTTTTTTATTGCTCCATGATCTCTGATTAGTAGCCACTTTCTTGAGGTTAAAATTGACGTCTTCACTTCCACCCTTCCAACATGATCAGATAACTTCTTCACACTCACGGTCTTTGGCCTAGTATATTTCAATACAGAAGGGTTTCCCGCATCATGAATTGCGACCACTATGAGAGAAGTTGATAACGATAGGGAAATGGTCTGAATAGTTCGGCACCAATGGGGTGATATGAAACATCTTGAAGATATTCGTCCATTTTGTTGATCCCAGAAATCTGTCCAGATGCTCATCAATGCGTGTGCTTTACGTGTTCCCCCGAAACTAGGTGATGGGGCTATCTGCATGGCCCAGATCAGCCATGTCCGCCCTAGAAATCGCATCACAAAAGCCTGACATCATGGAACAGGGCCAATGTGGTCCTTCTTATTTTTCATGCTGTAATAGAATCTTGTTGAAATCATCGCCAAAGAGGATAGGGGCAGTAATACCTTGTCATAATGAATAGAGAAGTTACTAGGATTTCCATTTATCATTTTTTGAGGGCCAACCTTAGAAATCCACAAAAGTCCAAGGCAGAGAGAGGTCATCATGGACGGATGCAGCCACATGATGCGCTGAGTATGAGAGGATTATGACATTGAAATTGTCCTTCCAAAGAAGGCCCATTCCCCCTGAGTTGCATTAGTGGGGAACCGGGAGGCAACCTTGAAGCCCACATTTGAGAGTGATGCAATTATTTTACTTGTAATCCAACATGGTTTCAGACAAAAAACATATCAGGGTGACTTTGTACGCAATTGCACTGGAGCATCCGAACCGTTCATGGGTTTCCAAGCCCCCGACAGTTCAAACATATGATTTACATTGCTCTAATTGGGGCTGAGACATACCTACCTCCACCTCTAAAACATCATATAACTATCCATCACCTATCACTTTCCACCTTTTTGGGAGGCGTTTAGTCACTTTACAATCCACCAGATTTCTTTTATGTTCCCCTGGTGTTGCATTAGTAGTATCACCACTCCTATCACAAATATCTTCCCTTTTCCATGTCTGTTGAGTAAAGGTACCTGATGGAATTATCCCATTCGTATTTTCTTCATCCATGAGGTTGATCCCAAGAGAAACAGACACTGGCCTAGAAGTAGACTCTATTGATTTGATGCAAAGTTTCTTGTGTTCAGAAGCCAGGTCGGGTGGTTCCTTACATTTTGACCTTGGTCCCAATGGTGGTGAGACATTGTCTTTCATAGGTGCATGGGTAGGATTTGAGAAAATAGTCGGGTCCAAACTATGACTTGAATGCTTGTCCCCAATTCTAGCCCCATTCATTGTGCTATTCGAAAATCCTCCTTCTACCAGTTAGTCATCATGAATTTCCTTGGAAAAATCTGGTGGTCCTAGCATGATGACATTATTGAGTTTTGGTTCAGCTTTATTGGAGAAGGCCTTCTCTAGTTGGTCACGATCTATTTGTTTTTTTGCCTCAGAAATAGTCACAAGTCCTTCTTTTTTTGTGCGGAGCTAAGGGTCGTATTGCAAGATGATGGTGCCTTTTCCATTATCCTTCCTCAAATCACAAACTTTCTATAGGTTTCCAATACACCCAGAGAAAAAACAAAAAATTGGGAGTTTTTCATATTCAAAATAAATCCTGGCATTTGAATCTTCTAATGATAAGAACAGACCCCTCACAAGTGGTTGTGTCACATCAACTAAGTCTCTAATCCTCACCATGGGTCCCCAATGGATGTGGTCAGATTAGTCCCATTCCAGAAATTTACCAACGCGTTCTCCAATTTCCCGCATAACATGTTCTATTTTACCATGAAACGAAATTCCTTTGATTCGTATCCAGATGGTTGAGCGAGTCAATTTAATTTTCTGAATGTAATCCATGTCTTTGAAGTCATCCATGAGAATGATTTGAATGTCGAAATACCATGGTCTACCTTTGATCACATTTTCTTTACCATTGTTGTTGAAAAATTTGAATATAATGAACCCATATCCCACTTCACATATGGAAACGCGATCGTCCAATATCCATAAATTTTACAGAGTATTTTTTAAATCCCCCAGGTTGAATGAATGTTTCGATAAGAATTTCCCTACCACCAGGAGCGACATGTGATGTGACCGAAAGGCATATTCATTTTTACAGGTGGTGACTGACGCTTTCTCTTTATCATTCAACGAAAGGCTCTTCCACCAATTTACCAAATCAGATTCCATGAAAAACAAAGAGAACCTCCTCAACGATGCCTCTCGAGCACACCCTTCATGAGCCCAGCACTCTCACGTACAATGCTCCTCACCAAGATCAAAATTTTTCAACGCGAACCACAGAGAACTCTACTGTACATTCCAATGTCTTAGTAAAAATCAATATTCAGTGGCTTGATGACAGTCTTCACGCAGGATCTCCTTCACAAGGTAGCAAACCCCAATGTGAGTGTCACCTTCGTGATCAGAATCTTTGCAAAAAAAACTCTGCGAGCTGAACTTCGTAGTCACTCCTCTTTATGTCGTGATCACGGCCCTTTGTGAGTAACTCCTTCGCACTCAATACTCTGTGTGGGCACCACCATAACACTCAAGGCCCTACGCGAGCCCCAACCAAAGTGAATAATACCTGCACGATCAAGAAACTTTCAGGAACACCACCTTACGCTTAATGCCCTGCGCGATCCCAACCCTGCGCGAATAGCACCAGTGTGCTCATCACCTATGAAAAAAACCTGTGCATCGCCAACTACACCTGCATGCGGGAAATCACAGCCCTACGTGCGAGCGAACCCAGCCCTGCGTGTGAGAAATCCCTACAAACGTGCTCGAAACACCCTTCGCGTGCAATCCTTCACAAGCCACAAAAGATGAGTTGACAAGATTCCACGGGGAATTCCCTTAGAGTGAAAGATCTCCACGAGCCATGGAAGACGAAACAACGGGAAGCTATATGCGAACCACCCTTCATGAAAAAAAACTCTATCAGCCGCAGAAGATGGACTGACGAGATCCTTCACGAACAGAACCATCAATATCTCGTCGATCTGTAGAATTCAATCGATCATAGGTTGTTCCAGTCGGTAAGCCATGGACGGATTAGGACCCACATATCTCAAACAACCAGAATCCATTGAAGGATCAGAAACCAATCACAAGATAAAAGAAGATTGGAATCTGACATCAAGTTGGATCCGCAAGTTGAGAATGGCAAGGAGCCAAGGATTAATGGAGACCTCAAGTTGTGAAAAACCCTAAAAATCTATCGGGAATTTAGGCCGAGAATCCGGAACACGAAAACATGTGTAGGTATAGTGCGCCGAAGAGGAGAAAAAGGGGAGGATGAACCGGGGAGGACTAAAGCAGGCGCCGATCTGAATGAAATGGGCCGCCGCGAAAGGATCACCGTGGAACCACCAAACCCTAGGAATTTCTAGGAGGGGAACTCTCACAACAAGAGAGACTCAGTTGCTCCTTAGCATTCTTTTATAATGATGTTCATCATTTTTTTAATTTGTAGTTAATTATATATGTCCTAGAGGGTATATACCTAGTTTCTCTCATAATTTATTTTTTTCTTCTGGTCATTCCTCAATTTTAGAATTTTTATATTTTTCATCATCTTCTATTAAAACCAAATTCAAATTATTGTACTCTAAAGATGGAGTCCCTCTAGAATATAATATATGGTTCTTAGATATTTAATTTTTATAATTTTTATTTATGATTTATTTGATAAGTGAGCATAGTAAGGTTTGTGTGGGAGACAAAACTTAGAACAAATTGTACTCTCCAATGTACTTGAAAGATTTACAATGTTATTATACGGTTCGTACATGTGGCTATGAGCTGGGTTACATCCATTACATGTGATTTGTTTTCCATTTTAATGAAGTATTATTTGCAATGTTCTTATTGTTTTCTTTGTGTGGGATTAGTATCTTATGATTAGTGTGTGGTATGGATGTGGGTATTTTTTTATTATTATATAATGGTCGGGTTTATGTCGACTACGTATATTGGTATTCCATGAGAGTCCTATATGAATTTTTTAGATTAACACCACTATTTCATGAATGATGAGGCTTTACTAGACATAGGCTATTGATGGATTCTACTCAATATGGTGTATAAATATGGGTTGAATTATAGTAAACTAGTTTTTTGTTGTATACACTACTGACAACGTCTTATTGGGATGAAAGAGATTATAATTAATTTATAGGAGGGATATGTTATTGCTTTTAAAAAGATCATTTTAGTGATTGAGATAATTGGTTGGAGGTGGTATAATCATCATGTATAAATAATAGTTTAAAGACAATGAGATTGGATTAATGTGGAATAATATTTTTCAGTGTCTTGGGATTTTTTCAGGCTTTGAGTGTGTAACATTGAAAATAGTCTAGATGGAAAAAATATTTATATAATTATATGGGGATGTATTCTTGGGGATATATGATTAAATCTTCACGGTTTCACTACTTTTTGTAGTAATGTAACATTGTGTGACATAATCGAGGTTGGAAAGACATGGTATCTTTTTTCATAACATACCATAGGTAAATCATATCATTATGTCACTATCTAATCTTGGTAAATTCATAACTATTGATGGTGGTTCATTTATACAATATAATGAGAAGAATTCTTTGGTTTATGTACTATTTATTTTTCATATAATCATATAAAAATCAATACGTACATGGAAACCCAATAATTGTGTCCTTTTAAGATTATACACACACCATTTACAGACTTTATGGATTCATATAGAATATATTTTGTGATTTATATAAAAAATGGTATTTATAAAGAGGGTATTGTTTTTGGAGATATAGTAGATACACTACTGGATATCGATGGTTGGATGTGGAATGGGTGTATCATCAGTGTCATGCTATGTGTTTTTCTCAATCTTTATATTGTTTATATATGTTCATGAAATAAGTGATCATGTTTTTTACTTTATTTATTTAATGGAATAGTATATTGAAATTATGAAATATGATATTTAGTGTTATGGAATATTACATTTATTAATTCAAATATGTTTTTATATTCATGTGGTATAATCTCATGTATAGTGAAAATTTGACCCTCATCCCAATTTGACAGACCATGGTGTATTGGGAGGCACATTTAGGGTTACTCTGTATCTGTATTGGGTGTTTGTCAAGTGATATGGGTTTGGGATCCTATAAATTGGAATCATATATGGGTGATATTAAATTATTTTGAGTACGTATTTCTTTATGGTATTGTAGATTGGAGATTTACAAATTGTGTATAGACACATTTGGAATTGGTGGACTTATAATGGACATATTTATGTGTCAAAGTCAAGTAAAATTGAGGGGGTGAAGTCCAATTTTCATTTGGAATTAGATTTTTTTTAATGGTAATAATCGGGATATCTGATTGAGATAACATTAATATTTTTATTTTGATTCCAATTTTTGAGACATTCTTTATGGGAAAATCGGTGATAATTATGTATAATGATCGAAAAATTGGACTCATATGACACACATGTGAGATCTTGTGGGTTCTATATCAGTTATAGATCAGGAATAGAAAATGGTTTTTCAATATTAAGTGTTAGTGAACACTAATTAAATTTATGTATAACTATTGTTTGTAATCTACTCAACCAGACTTGAGATGTGATTTACACCATTTTTATGTTAAAGGGGTTTTAGCATCAGGTTTTTTACTTTACACATCAATTATAAAAAAATGACTTTGTAGGTGGTATTTTAAATATATTTTTTTAATTAATTATTTTAATATAAGTAAATACAAAACAAATATATTGATAATTTTCATAACTGTTGTTCAAAACGATCATTAAAAAGAAAAATCTGGACATATTTCACATAATTTATAAAAATAATAAACATGTAATTTCATCTTGTACATCGATTATTTTTAATAACTTATGTGAGAACTATATTCCATGGTAGGTATTTTAATCATAATTCGGATTTTGTTTTTGGTAAATTTGTATTTCAATAACTAATGTAAAAACATATTATGTTTTTTAAATTTACTTTTTAAAAAATTATTATAAGAAAACCAATTACATAAAAAATTATAACAAAACATCTGAAAATGACATTAATTTTATATATTAAAATTAAAACTTCAATAATTCTAAAAAGTCTTAGTTAAAATATAAAACATTTATTTCAATTACAAGGATATGAATTAAACCAAGTAATATTAATATATTACCATCACATTCAATTTGTATATGAACTATTTTATTTCTTATATATATGAGTGGAACATCAAAATGATGTATATTAAAAAAATCTTCGTCAAAAAATTCCAATATAATGACATGATAAATCAAATGTAAACTAATAATAAAACCAAATATTTTCAAAATAATGATATTTTTGATATAATTATTTCACATATAAATCAAAGCTTATAATACCAATATTGAACTAGTCCTAATTTATGATGAAAATTAAAATTCAAAAGAACCTGTAGATGGAAAATAAGATATTTATTATCAACATAATTTTAGATCATATAAAATTATTCACCATTGTATAATATATATATATATAGCCTTTCTTTTTTAGATAGTGATACTGTTTTAATTTCATGTTTGAAAATAATAACAAGTAAAGAAACCATATATAATTATTTATAAGAATTAAAATAGTCAAACTTATTTATTCATTAGTTTTTTAATATTGTCTCACAATCCATCATGTATGCGGTATATAAACTATTAAATTTTTCACTGTGAATAATAAATATAAAATAACAAATGGCCACAAATATATATAAATATTTTTTAGATGTTATTTAATGAAAAGAAATTATAAAATAATGAAATATACGATTCATACCCACTAATATTAAGTAGAAGTAAATAATAAATTTCATTATGTAGAAATTATATAAAAACACCATAATATAATAATGTGTTATGCATTTCCCTATTTACTAGATAAATTCATTTGGGTTCGATTAATCCATGCACTAATTTTGTAAAATAGTGAATAAAAATTGTATGATAATATATAAAAAAATGTTGTAAGATATTAAAAATGTAAATATTCATAAGAAATATTATAATTTACTTTGGACGAAAATATTTGTATCACTTTGAGGCACAACATTTTAGTTTTATATATTCCTCCCTATGTATTTCATAAAAATCTTCAGTGGAAAAATTTACTAAAAAAAACACCAAAAATTTAAAACGTATAAACATTCAATAATATAATTTTATATTATGATAATTTATATATTCCATGAATGGGTGTACTATGAGATCTCATAGGTTTATTATCATGTTGTATTTTTCTATACTACATATATTTATTATTAACATATTCTATGAAAAATCTATTGCAAAATAGTAACTTATTTTTTATTATGAAAACTAAATAAATTTTACAATCATTAGATAGCATAGTAATATATTTCCGTACAAGTATAGAAAGATAAATTTAAAAATTACTAATACTTAATTCTACTATTAAAACCTCATCTTCAAGGAACATTACTCTCATCAGTGAATCTATAATATCTCAAATTGTTACCACTTTTTGATCTATATAAATATAATTGAGATGTATGTTATCAAAAATATAATTTCTCATATCAGAAACATTAATATGATTTTAGAGATCCACAATATATAACTCTTTTTATATAGGAAATTGTGGATGAAGTTTTATTTGTGTGGGATATACAATATAAAATGGACAATATATATTAGAAAACATCACATGTAATGATGATATAATCATATAATCAATCATCATAAACATATACTAAACAATATATTCTATTGAGTCTATTTTCTCCTCGTATAAGACATCCATATAATTTGTTTTATGATAATAATTTTTTTTATTGTTACACACACCTCGCATACTCATATAAGACATGTTAAATCTTTATTTTATAATACAAGAGTATGAATATCAATACTACCATATGGAATGATTCTGTAATATGTTCTATTCTCCATAAAGTACTTCTTTAAAGAATGTTGTAAATATATATTTTATTTAAAAAATTTAAAAAGTTTTAATTTCAGATATTTTTCTTCATAAAATTAACTTAATTATATCTATAAAATCCTCTTTAATATAATTTCCCTTTTTTATTATTTGGTTCCCTATATATTTTTAATGTAAATGAAGTTGGAGGTTGGGGAAATCTATAAGGATACTAAAGGATTAGCTCCAAATTTTTCATACGTCCTATAAAATACTTATTAATCCAAAAACAGGTACCCCAATGAGATAATGTATGAAGGTATAATTATTTTTCATAGATATCCTAACTATATTTTAATCTTCAGGTAAATTAAATACATAAAAATAAATAATAAATTCTATTTTTGATTTTGTAAAAAATTATTTCTAATATTAGAAATTGTAATTATCAAAACATATTAATATTTAATGCATTCAATTATAATTAAATATGTATTGTCCTATAATAAATCATATAAATAAAAATTTTTATTTTATATTTTATAAAAAAACTAAATAAGAATTTAGTTTTGACTTAATGTCAATATGGATAATTATAAAAATTGAAAATAATCTCCTAATTAATTCTTTTGTTTAAGGTAAATAATTTTTCATATGAATTTTAGAAGATGAAATCTGAACTATATTACTATAAAAATATCTATACAACTAAAATAATAATAAATGGAAGTACTGAAATGACCTATAATAGTTGGGCTACTGTCATTTTCTCGACACATCTACTATCAATACAAAAAATTCTTAACTTTTCAAGCGCAAAAATTACCTCAATGATAAAAAAAATTCATTAAATTTTGATCAATTTTATTACCATTATGATCAAACATGATAGGGGTCTACTTCTCAATTATATAAAAGATTGATAGTGTAGTTAAATTTCAGCTACTAAATTACCCAACCCTTGAAGCCATTCCTAAAGTAGTAGGTGGTGCTTTTTTGGAGAAATTGGATTGATCCCCCACAATGGTATGTGAAATATTAAATATAAAATATTTTGACGATTCATCCATTTAATATAAGATTTTATTTTAAAGAAAATATATAAAAAATATTAAGATCTGAGATAGATCAAATTGATGACATACAAAATTGATTTATGATATCAAAATTGTCTAAATAAAACTAAAATTAAACCTATTTTAATAATATTGGTTAGAATATATAACTAATGTGAAAATATAGTACTGATGGTATTTATTGGACATGAGATGATAATGATAAAGAATAAAAAACCTATGTTATATTAAAAATAACAATACAATCATAATGAAATTAATATTTTATATTATATTTTTTGATTACTAAAAAAATAATTTATCAAATGTAATAAAATATTTGATTTAAATAAATAAAAAAAATTGAAATAATATAATCCACATTTATATTAATAAATGATTATCATGAAATAAATATAAAATTTTAAAAAAATATATCACTTATGGTTTCTTTTAACATATTTTTATTTAAGACCATTTTGTATGAAATTAAAAATGTCTAAAATGTGTTAATATATATTCTCTTATAATAATTATAGGTATGTAAGGATATAACATAATTCATCACTATTATTATGTTTATCTACACCAAGATAGTATATTATTTCACTAGAAAATAATATCTGAATGAATATTTGACATATAAAGAACATTATAAATTAACTATTCTAGTGTTTCTATCATAAAAAGGTTGTATATATATATAAAAGTAATTTTTGTTATACTATTTCAATATGAATTAAATATTTTTGATACTTCTATAATATACAATACATTTCTATTTTAATATATCAACTTAAACATTGATGTAATCTATCTAGGACATATATTAAATACATCTATAATATGCACTTGAAAATTAGAATGATTTCTTTTTTTCAACTCAATAAATAAATTCCATCAATGAAAACCAAATTAAATATATTTTTAAATACAATTAATTTTCCATTGTATTTACTATTAAATTTTTAGCATTTAATTTCTTACTTGAAAAATGTTATCGAATTTAAACATGGTATAAATGTAAACCGTTTAAATATTTTTAATAGATCTAATGTACTTTAAATTTTCTTTTTATGAAATGGTAAATAAGTTTTATTTTGTTTATTTGGTAACCCTATATTTTTATTCATTGGAAAAAATTATCTTAGGATAATAATATTTGATTTTTTATATTATAGGGAATAATCATTGTTATTCATGTTATATAATTTTTCATGTATTATATCTCATATGATAAGGAAATTGTTTTTAAAATACAGACCCGTTTTACCCAAAAAAATATTTCATAGAGAGATATATGAAAAAAAATTCGTTATAATGTAGATATCTATAATATAAAAAACTATAATACAATATATAAAATATAGTCCATAGTGGTGGAGTATTCACGTAAATGTGGATTTTCAACCTTCCCACTAATTAAAATCATTTATATTTAAAAATAATGCAATAAAAATATGTATATAGGACAAAAAATCATTAAATATTACACAAAATAATATATATATTCTACCATGATATATAAATGAGACAAAATATTGTTCATTTTAAGTTTAGATAATATATCATTTGGATTTTTCAGTGAATTATTCAATGAATCTATATTTTTCACATTATTATAAATTATATTGAAAAAATTACATAAAATATAATATTCATTCTAGAATGATTGATTATAATTTCACATAATTCAGTGGGATGTTGTTTTTTCATCAAATCATAACAACCCTTGGATGTCTGGGAAATTAACATCAAACCATTTACTGAAATTTTATTTAAAATTAAAGAATACAGAAGTGTAAAATTGAAATTGTGAAGGAACTAATAGAAATGAATTTATCCCTCATATATAATGCATAAAAATCATATGTATTTTTTAAATATTTTCCTTCAAATATCAATCATAACTCTAAACATATTTCCTAAAATAGGATGATGAATATAACATTAAATCCATATTTATAATTCTATAAATATCAAATAATGTTATTTTCATACATTCACCCAAATTTTTCTCAACATGGATCACATCAATTTTATTTCTAACCAATTAATATATATAATATAGAAGATCATAAAATAATGACCATTTCAACAATATATTTTAACCATTATGTGGTCATTATGTTTTGTCACGTGTAATTTTAATGATTTTTATCCTAACAAAATAAAAAATGGGTTTACATATGATTTGAAGAAATATCAATTTTTTTATATTTTGAAGGAAATTTATGTATTTTTATATAGTGATCTATAGAATAAAACTTTGATGATATTTGGCTTAAAAATCTCATCTCAGGCCTCAAACTGATAGTTTTGGGTGAACCAAACATGAAAAGAACCCTAGTAGACCATTGAGGGTCCAAGGGAGTTCTTACGTGTAGCTTTTGTTGTTTGAGTGAAAATGTAAATATACACACATAGGAAATATTAGTGTTGTAGTTGAAGGATTTATCCACAAATGATTTATAGGTTGGGGACATGCCCAAGGACCCTGTGCATATTAAATCAATGCTTCATTTAGAAATGATGCATCACACACAAACCATGAGTGCAATTATTCTCTTGGGAGTCTAAGGCGGCACCCATCCAAGAATGTTTCACATCCCATCCTACTGATGAAGGGTATATATTCATGAAACTCTAGATCAATTCCAAATGAGTATTGTTCCAATAGGCAGGGCTTTCTGATTTAAATAAATTCTAACTCCCCACCCTCCAAGAGGCTACATGAAAGATGGAGCAATTATTATTATGATAAACTCCCATCTCTCTACAATAGTTTGTAAAAACAATGATTATAGACCATAAAAGGTAGGTAATTTGTTTTAGATACCTCATGTGGTTTCAAACATGAATTTTTATATAGTTAAGTGATCTTAATGAAACTCTCCCTAAGGTAGGTCAGGTGTGTACAAAGATCCTTCCTTCACCCGATCCTATTCTATTACAAATCCCAAATCATATGTGTAACAATGTATATTTACTCCAACATGTTCCCTAATTTTATAGAATTATCATTATCAATATTTTATGTGAAACCCAATCTAGTTGTGCACAACATCTTCCCGGTTCCCTATTTGACCTCCCCATATGCCTCTAGTGTAGTCGTTATCCTACTTGTTGATAGTGATAATATGTAATATAAACCCTATTTCTTCAATGAATTGGGACTCTAACAAAGAATATCTAATATACCACACCTCTAAGGAAGAGTGTACACTATACCAAGACCAATGTTGCATGAACAGTGGGAATGTAATACTTAGGTGTGGGGAGAGAGTCCCCCCCAACATCTAATAATTGTGATGTAAATTTTCCAAGCCCCAAATCAGTGTTTTATGATGCTAAAAAACATGAAAAAAATATGAAACAGAAGATGTTAAATTTTGTAGTCTTACTTCATGGGATGAAAATGAGAGGCGCCATGTGTAATCATCTTGGAAAGCCCCCCCCCCATAGACATCGACTCTAGTCCTATAACCCTCACCCTCATAGAATCCAAATCCAAATATCCCATATGCATAATACCTACACCATCCCTTGTAGTGGATCCTTCCATGACAGATTAATCCCTACACTATGATATTAGATTACATGATACAATATTCTCAAAATAGATTTAACTACGACATTGAACTACATGGCTTTTGATCCCTGTCATCAAAAAGGGGTATATAGGACACCTTCCTAAGGTTCAATCCTGAAAATGGTAAACTATCCCCGTGTGACATATTCCCTCAAAGGGAAACACTTTCTGTATCAACCTCCATGTGGAATTCCAATCCATTTGTAAACTATCCATGTTTGAGAAATTCACACATAGGGGTGTGCCTCCTAGATTCATCACCACGTGGATTCTGGATCCACTGGTAAATAATATATGTGTAACCACATCCCTCATAGGGACACTACTCCCCAAACCACCTCCATGGGGTGTTAAGAATACAATATTCCCTTAAATACATACACCTCCTTAATAAACTAAGTTGGGGTGTTATGATCCATCATTAAACTATTCAGGTGTGACTTCTATCCTCATATGTATGAACCTCTTGTCTCAACCTCCAAATGGAATTATGATCTATTAGTAAAAATCTAGGTGAAACATCTTGCCTCTGAGGGATACACCTTCATGATCCACCTCTAAAGTGAATCCTGTTCCATTCATCTCATCTCGGCTAGATGTTAAACTCATACACTGATCTATATTGACCATACATTCTGATATGTCTCCATAGTACATAGAACTTGTGAACTAAACCACAATACCTACCACATTTAAAAATATTGGGATTCCAAAAGAAAAAATATTTAAAATAATTTCTTGCCAAGTGTTAAATAGATTATGATCAACCAGATATTCCTTGGGTTCTATGAGTATGATTGTAGTACCCCTGGTTTCTGGTATGTAACCTTTTCTTGATGCTTTTCTTGTTATAAAAGTTAATGGTGACGTTTGAGAGAGTCAGGAAATCCTGGAATGAGTTTTGGGACAAAAAGGGTAGGCGCATCGTTTGTCTAAACCATGCGGCCAAACCGTGAAGAGTTGGCTTGGGAGGCTGTGTCTTCTGCATGGTCGGACCATGGTTTTTCTAACCATGCGTGAAGGATGGCCGAGGAAGAAGCTAACACACAATTAGTGCACGGTTTGTCAAACCGTGCAGACTAACAATGCGGTCACTTAAAATTAGATCCTAAAATTGTGGATCTAATCCTTTTTGCCTCTAATTTCCTCATTAAATCTCTTAAGTGGATGAAACTCAGGATTACTCTCCAATAAAGGTTGGAGGACTTCTCCCAGGCGTTCTAGAGGCGATTCTGAAGGGTTCTCTTGGAGAATCGAAGCCGGATTCATAAGGTATGTGATCGTTCTTGATCGGTTTTTATATCTATTTAGATCTACTACTCCTCTTCTACGGTTTTCTTAGATATACGCCTGTTATGGGCAGATCTAAGGGTGTGGATTCCTAATTTGAAAAGATTTGTTCTTGGTTGTGTTAGGAGAAGAGATCTAAGGAGGGTTTTTAGAGAATCAGCTCGGTTTTGTTGGCATTCTTCGTCCGTTGGTTGGTTTCGCCAAACATGTTGAGGTAGGTGGCTTCACTCTCGATTCATATTTCATAGAACATGAATGCTTAGTTCAAATTGATTTAATTACTTTGTTTTTATTGTGAAATTTTGGTTCAAATCATGTTATAAATATTTTTTAGTTTTGATTTATGGGTTTTTCTAAATTGTAAAAATTCAATGAATGGTTTGTGAAAAGTATTTTGGTTCCTTTATTTTAAAATGGTGATTATAAAATATGGATTTTCTGAATTTGGAAAATGGTTTGGGGAAAAATTTATTCAATAAAAGTGTTTTTTTATTGAAATGGTTTTGGCATGGTTGAAATGGTGTGGTTTTTTGGCATACTTGGTGTGTGTGTTCATATTTCATTTACGAGGCTTGGTTGAAATATGGTCTTCTTCTCAGTTCCAAAAGTGTGACGACACATGGTGAATAATTATATTGTGACAACTTGGTAGATCGATGATATACCGCTCATGAGTATGGAATTGTCATAATGATGCATGCATGGGTAATGATGTGGTTATGTGGAATGGAATGGTTATGCCAAAGTGGAAATTTGGTTTTGAATTCGAAACATGGTTTGGTTGTTTTTCTTGGAAATGATGGTTTTGGTTGGAAGATTGGGTTGGTTGAAAAATGGTTTTTATTTGGAACATGCTATATTGTGAACCATTTTGGAATTGGTTTATATAAATTATTTTATATAAATGTGCTAACATGTTTTATCCTAGAGGCACGGGTTGAGAAGTCATCAGGGAAAACCTACTGAGTTTCATTAATCACCCCCTGCTTTGGAACGATGGTGCTTTTGCAAATTTCATATACCGGGATGTTGGAAAATGTAAAGTGTCACATGTTTATAGCACTACTTCGTGATTCTTGGGCGGGTTCGTCATGTTGGAGCATGGAGGTTGTGGAGCCTTGGAGTCTACATTGAATTTTAGTCTTTCCTGTTGTCTTTCAACTTTTTTTTCTGATTTTGTTTGGTTTCCACTGTTTCACTTTGATTGGTTTATTATGAAATAAATGGCTGAAATATCTTGGGTTTAAATCATGCATCATATATTGGTTTCTTGGAGATGTCTATTTAGTTTTAATGGTTTTTTGGTTGTCTTCATTTTAAGGGAAAATCATTCCCCATGTGTTTTGAAACCCTTCGTCATTTATTTCCTGCCTTTGGCGCCTTGGGGATGTCTCTTAAGGCCACGTAATGACTCATTGAGCTCTCAATCCAATGAGATTTGGTGGGTCATTACAAATGGTATCAGTATGGCCCTTCCTTTGTGGTACAAATGGTATCAGCTTGTTTGGTCCTTTCCAAACAAGTAGTCATCAATTTTCTTGGTCATGGAGTTGAAATTCTTTCTTAGCTATTCCTTGGGTGGTCATCTTAGACAGGAGTAGTATTTTGGGAACTTCAAATGTATAGCATAAAAGGATGTAGCTAACCTGTTTATGCTGAACTTCATGTTACCATGGTGTTGGGTACATAGGTGTTTGGAGACACTTCTAGAATGTTGAAAATCTCATTGTCATGGGTATAGCCAATGAGATGAGCATGGAATGCATTGTAGAGGAATGGCTTCCCACTAGTACTGCGTAAAACATTTTGATCAATGGATAATGGTTTGAAGAAAAAGCGTGTTTTCAAAAAAATTTAATCATGTTTTCATTTGAAAGACATTGAAAAGATAATGGTTGATGTATTTTGAAAATAGATTAATTTTCAAAAGAAAGAAAAGACCTGTTTTAGAAATGGATGGAAATCAATGTTGTGATTGTGATGTAATAGAAATTGAAATGCTAAGCCTTCAGTTTCTAGGATGTGAGAGTAATGACATGCGCTGTTTGTATAAAAAATGGCACCTGTTAGACGTCATAGAAACCAAACGGAAGAGGCTGCGGGGAACGTTGTTGCACTTGAGCCACAGGTGAACCAGAAGCTGGTCCAAATTATAATTCAAGTGTTTCAAGCAATGGACACGGGGAATCGGAGGGATGAGTCAGGGTGTGTAGACCATTCCATCCAATTCCAAAAGCAAAATCAACCCATCTTTCATAGTGATTCTGAACCAGAAAAAGAGGAGGTGTGGCTAAGTAGGATGAATCGTATCTCTGATTTCATCAGCACACCAGTGGAGATCAAAGTAAAGTTGGCGATGTATATCCTAGTTGATCTTTCATGACAGTGGTGGGAGCTGGTGGTGTAGGCTAAGGTGGATCAAGGCCTGAGTTGGGAGGAATTTGAAGAGCTGTTCAATAAAAAATTCTACCCCCACATGTTCTAGATCCAGAGGACAATTGACTTTTTCATCCTGAAGCTAGAGAATATCTCTGTCACGGAGTATGCGGATAAATTCATTAATTTAGTACGTTTTTCACCGAAAGTCACTACAAGTACGTCGTTGAAGGCACGCATCTTTGAATCAGGGTTGTGACAGGAGATTCTCTCAAGGATAACAGTTATCTGTATTAGGGATTATATGGATATGGTAAACAGAGCAATAGTAGCTGAAAGAGAAATTTCATGAATTATGGGAGGAGGAAGTATGAGGATACCCATGGGAATGAGGGGAAACTCTAATACTGGGAACAAGCGGAAGTGGGACACCTACTTCCAAGATGGGAGTGCAAATTAGAATTACATGGCTAGATCAGTAAATCTTCCTCTACGACCCATGATGATGGTCGGGTACTTTCAATGCGTTGCAATTGTTCACATGAAACAGGAATGTACAAAAGCGCCAAAAGCATGTCACAATTGAAACAAGATGGGGGATCTTCAGTGATATTGTCGTGGTGCTCTAAGGTCGGGTGCTCATGACACTTCCCAGGGATCATAAGAATCATATGCTTCGACAGGGCAGGGATAGCAAAATCAGTCTCGCCAACAGAATAGAGATTATTATGGTGATTCCAGGAATACCATGACCCTCAAGCAGGACAATCTCAACAAGGAAATAATGAGAAAAGCGCAGCAACAAAGCAATTGTATGGAGCGGAATAGGTGATTATGGATGACCAGTCTAGACCGTCTATGGTGAGAAGTACAATTCTTCTGAATTCTACCCTCATGCAAGAATTGTTCGATACTGGTACATCACATTCTTTTCTCTCTTCTCGTATTTCTGAATTGCTGAACTTAAGAGTTGAAATGATGCCCTCTGTGATAAAACATCAAACACCTCTCATGGAAAGAGAATGTAGAGACTTCGTGTGTAGAGAATGTTCTATAACTGTTGATGGAGCTAAGCTGAAATGGGATTTCTCTGTGCTAGAGATGGATGTCTATGATATAGTCCTGGGTATGGATTGGTTGACAGCGTTTAAGGCTCACATAAAATGTTATAGCAAAACAGTCAGTTTTGTGACTGAGGATGGCGTCAAGCATCTCTTTAGAGAAGAAAGAGTGGTGATGTCTGGTGCAACAAGCTTGTCGGAACTAGCAGTGGCAACGATATCTTACCAGTTGGATACGTTAAACTTGGAATCGATGGATGAGATCGTGAGTAATAGTTTTCCAGTAGTTGTGGATCAATTTCCAGATGTTTTTTCTGAAAACTTCTCTGGGTACCACCTGTAAGAGAAGTGTAGTTTACGATTTATCTCTTACCGGGGACCAGTCCTATCTCACTTCCATCTTATAGGATGGCACCAATAGAGTTAATGAATTGAATGTTCAGTTATAGGAGCTAGAAATCAAAGGATTTATTCGGCCTAGCGTGTCTCCGTGGGTAGTACCAGTTCTGTTTGTAAAGAAAGTAGATGGAACTTTGAGGGTATGTTTGGATTATTGTAAACTTAACCAAGTTACGATAAAGAATAAATATCCACTTACACGCATTGATGACCTATTTGATCATTTGAGTGGAGATCAGTGGCTCTCTAAGATTGAATTTCCATCAGGATATCACCAGTTGTGAGTTCGGAAGGAGGATATTCCGAAGATAGCCTTCAAAAGAAGATATTTCCACTACGAATATGTAGTCATGCCTTTTGGTCTTATGAATGCACCAACAATCTTCATGGATTTGATGAATCGGATATTTGAACCATATATGGATTATTTTGTTGTGGTGTTTGTGGATGACATATTGGTGTATCCAAGAACAAGGACTGAGCATGAGCAACACATGGCGACAGTGTTGGAGATATTGATGGACCATCAATTGAATGCCGAATTATCAAAGTGTAGTTCTTGGATACAAGAGGTACATTTTCTGGGCCATGTTGTTTCTGAGAAAGGTACTTCAGTGGATCACGAAATGATAGAAGTTGTTCCTTCATGGAAACCGCTGAAGAATGCCTTTGAAATGCGAAGTTTTCTTATTCTAGCTGGTTATTATCGACGCATTGTGTGTGAATTCTCAAAACTATCATCACCTATGACAGCATTGACAATGAAAAAATAGTGAATTTCAATGGGATGTGGAATGTCAATGATCTTTTCAAGAGTTGAAATTCCGCCTTACATCAGCAACCATCTTGATCTTTCTAGAATCTTGATAGGGGTATGTGGTGTATTGTGATGCTTCAGGATCATGGTTGGGCTATGTTCCCATGAAAGGAGACCATTTTTTGCTTATGGGTCAAGGCAGTTGTGGGTGCATGAGAAGAATTGCGCAACACATTACTTTTAATTGGCTGCAATCGTCCATGATTTGAAGACATGGAGATATTATCTCTTTGGTGATAAATTTACTATGTTTACTGATCACAAAAGCTTGAAACGCATTTTCTCACAATGAGATTTGAATCTTGGGAAGAGGAGATGGATGGAGTATCTTCAAATGTTTGACTTTGGCATGATGTATACACCAGGTAAAGGCAATTCGGTGGCTTATGCATTAAGGAGGAAGTCGTATTCTTAGTTGGAAAAGGAAGCTTTAGATGAATGGCAGTTGATGTCGGTCTTAGCCGACATCCATGTGGAATGTGAAGACCGGGGTGATGTTGCTGTTTTCTTTTCGGATACACTTGTTCTTGATTTGGTGCAGATAGTAAACGAGGCACATGAATCTGATGTAGACTGTGTTGCAATGAGTTAAAAACTAAATGGTGGGGAGACCATTGAGGGATGGCTGCTGGATGTGAGTTCAGTTTTGCGGTATTGAGATCAGATAGTTGTACCTTTAACTACTCAGGAACAACTCCTTCATTCTTACCACCATTCCTGATGGGCGGTATGTATGGGTACACAAAAGATGTATAAGGCGTTGAAGATTCAGTTTTGGTGGAGTGGTATGAAAAGGAAGGTGGCCGAGTTCTTCTAGTGATGCTTAACTTGTCAGTAGGTTAAAGTAGAGCTTCAGAGACCAGCTGGTATGTTTTAGTCATTACATATCCAAGTGTGGAAATGGGAGTAGATATCAATGGATTTTTTTACAGGTCTTCCATGAATGGTCCGGAAACACGATGCCATCTAGGTGATAGTGGATCATCTGACCAAGTCGCCCCATTTCATCCCTATTCATGAAACTCATATAGTGGAACATCATTCAAAAATCTATATCCGAGAAGTGGTAAAGAGACATGGTGTACCAATGTCTATCGTCTCAGATAGATATCCGAGGTTCACATCTCATTTCTGGAAATCCTTAAAACAAGCCCTTGGAACTCAATTGAATATGAGTACGGCGTATCATCCTCAAATAGATGGAAAATATGAAAGGATGATACAGAAATTTGAAGACATGTTGTGGTCTTGTGTAATGGATTTTTGTGGATCATGGGAGGATCATATACCCTTAGTGGAGTTCTCATACAATAACAGCTATCAAGCATCGATATTCATGGCTCTGTTTGAAGCATTGTATGGGAATCCGTGTCGTTCTCCACTATGCTGGGTGGAAATGGGTGAAACTTCACTAGTTGGGATGATCCTTGTCCAAGAAACAATGGAGAAGATTCAGTTGATTAGAAAGAGGATGGAAACAGCTCAATGTCCTCAGAAATCTTATGCAGATCACCTTCGCAGACCGTTGGCGTTCGTTGTGGGTGATCATGTCTTATTTCAGATCTCTCCAAGACTCGGACATTGTCATTTTGGGATGTAGGGAAAATTATATCCTCGATACATAGGCCCTTTTGAGATACTGGAATGATTTGGCGAGGTTGCATATCGGTTGGCATGACCACCACGGTTCAGTGCATTGCATAATGTGTTCCATGTATCTCAGTTGAAGAAGTATCAGCCCGAACCTGACCATGTGATCAGATGGGATCACGTTGGACTAGAGCCGGATGCTTTGTTTTTACACATACCGGTGTGGATTGAGGATAGACAGGATAAAGTATTGCATGGAAAAGGCCTCGACCTAGTGCTGGTTTTGTGGAAACATGGTCAGATTTAGGAAGAGACTTGGGAACACGAGAATGAAATGTAAGAGTAGTGGCCAAAACTTTTTCAGGAAACCCAGGGTTTTCTACATTCTGGGGACTGAAAGGCCAATGGTGGGGAGAATTTATTACCCCTGTTTTCTGGTATGTAACTCTTACATGATGATTTTCTTGTTGTAAAAGGTAAGGGTGACGTTTGGCAGAGTCAAGAGATCCTGGAATGAGTTTTGGGGCAAAAAGGGAAGTCACATGGGAGGTGCACGGTTTGTCTAAACCATGTGGCCAAACCATGCGGAGTTGGCTTTGGAGGAAATGACTTCCTCATGGTTGGCACATGGTTTGTCTAACCATGTGGCCAAACCTTGTGTGAAGGTTGGACGAGGCAGAAGCTAACACACGGTTAGTGTATGGTTTGTCAAACCGCGAGGACTAACTGTGCAGTCACTTAAAATTAGATCCTAAAATTGTGGATCTAATCCCTTTTGCCTCTAATTGCATCATTAAAGCTTCTACATGTCTCTAACTCGGGATTACTCTACCTTGATGGTTGGAGGAATTCTCCCAGCGTTCTGGAGGCGATTCGAAGGGTTCTCTTGGCGAATCGAAGCTGGAATCTTAAGGTATGTGATCGTTCTTGATCAGTTTCATAGATCTACTTAGATAAACTTATCCTATTCTCTCGTTTTATTAGATCTATGCCCGTTATGGGTATATCTAAGGGTGTGGATGCCAAATATGACTTGATTTGGTCTCAGTTGTGTTTGGAGAAGAGATCTAAGGATGGTTTTTGGATAATCGACTCGGTTTTGTTGGTGTTCATCGTCCGTTGGTTGGTTTCTCCCATCTTGTTGAGGTAGGTGGCTTCAATCTCGATTTCTCTTTCATAGAACTTGATGTCTTATTTAAAATTTAATTAATTTCTTGGTTTTGATTGTGAAATTTTGGTGCAAAGAATGTTATAAATCTTCTTTAGTGTTGATTTATGGGTTTTGATGAAATTGCAGAAGTTGAATGAATGGTTTGTGCAACGTATTTTGGTTCCTTGATTTTATAATGGTGACTTTAAAATATGGATTTTATGGATTTGGAAAATGGTTTGTAGAAAAAGGTTTTCAATAAAAGTGTTGTTTTATTGAAATGGTTTTGGCATGGTTGAAATGGTGCGGTTTTTTTGGCATACTTGGTGTGTGTGTTCATATTGCATTTACGAGGCTTGGTTGAAATGTGACCATATGCTCAGTGCCAAAAGTGTAATGGAACATGGGGAATAATTACCTTGTGACGACTTGGTTGATTGACGAGAGACCTCTCATGAGTATGGAACTATCATAATGATGAAATCAAGGGTAATGATGTGGTTATGTGGAATAGAATGGTTATGCAAAAGTGGAAATGTGGTTTTGATTAGGAAACTTGGTATGGTTCTTTTTCTTTGAAAAGATTGTTTTGGTTGGAAGATTGGCTTGGATGAAAAATGGTTTAGATTTGGAACTTTCTATATTGTGAACCATTTTAGAATTGTTATATATAAATTGTTTTATATAAATGTTCTCACATGTTTTATCCTAGAGGCATGGTTTGGGATGTCATCGGGGAAAACCCATGGAGTTTCATTACTCACCCATTTCTTTGGCATGATGGTGCTTTTTCAGGTGTCATATACCGTGATGTTGGAAAGGAAAAGTGTCACATGTTTATAGCAATACTTCATGATTCTTGGGCTGGTTCGTGATGTTGGAGCATGGAGCTTGTGGAGCCTTGGAATCTTCATTGTCTTTGAGTCTTCCCAGTTTTCTTTCCGCTGTTTACTCTAATTTTGTTTTGTTTTCACTGTTGCACTTTGGTTGGTTTATTATGAAGTAAATGGATGAACTATCTTGGGTTTAAATCATGAATCATATAGTGGTTTCTTGGAGATTTTTATTTAGTTTCCATGGTTTCTTGGTTGTCTTCATTTTAAGGTTAAATCACTCCCCATGTGTTTTGAAACCCTTCGGTATTTATTGCCAGCCTTTGGCGCCTTGGGGATGTAACTTAAGGCCATGTAATGACTCGTTGAGCTCTCAAGCCAATGGGAATTGGCGGGTCATTATAATGATTCATCATGTGAGATTCCCTCGCATGATAAATATTTACAGGTGACTAGTGGTCCTAATGTCCAAACATGCCCATAGATTCCCAACATGACTAATATCATGACGGAAGGATTCTTCCCAATCCAGATGTAACTTGTATAATTAATAGGAATCTAGAAATAGATGAATTTGGGAATGAGTTTCAGGAACACGACAAAATCTATGAGGGAGACCTGGACTTGGTGACGAGATCTCATAATGAATTCAAGGAATGAAGAAACAATATCCCATCATCACATTTTGATAAAAAAGATTACATATTCATTGAAAGTGATAAAATAAACTAGCATCTAGAATTTGGGAATATAGGGAAATTGTATGCAAGTGCAATTCAACATGAATACGGCCTCAATGAAAGCATTCAAAACATAATTGGTGAAACTGAAGTGAAACTATTCTCCTTGACGTGGGGACCAGTATCAATTGAAACATTAGAAAATTATTATTGTCAATAGATTACATAATTTGATGTATGTTCCCCTCACAATAAATGGTTGGGCTTTCTTGAAACACACCTATGCATTGGGGAAATAAACATTGGGATTTCTGAGTATGTGACATTGTTATTGATGATCCAATCTCTAATACCAATGATTTTAGAATGTTGGGGATTTGGGAATCACTTTTAATATACCAAAAAAATGTCTGAATCGACATGCCTTATAGGACTCAAGACTTTAGGAATCATCAATCGAGTGCTCATACGTAGTGGGGCCATAGGAACAAGGATTTGATACTCCCACCCATTTCTTCTTCTGCTATGGCTTCAGTTTTGAGAACACATCCCATATACCACCCCTTGAGAAAATCTAGATGAGGGCGATTGACACCCTTATATGACAGTACGAGTTATAGGGGGTCCATACAAAATGTATTATGGAACACTAGAAATTTGTTTTACCAGTTCCTCAATGAAACCGCCATCCCAATGGGCATATTGGGGAAACCACCACTCGTATCGAAACAAAATCACTTCAAGAGCCACATACCAATTCACATTGACGATTATATCCCATACGTTGAATATGTAGGTGATTATCAAGTCATGTATACCCTAAAAACAACTCAATATCTTCCCTAGAGGGATCCCACACACCCTTTATAATGAAAGAAGTGATAGATCATTTAGGATAAATAGTATGTGGAATTTACCCTTGGTTTTTAGCCCCGGGTTTTGAATACATGATGCCAAAATCATAGAATGTTTTAGGATAATGCCCACGAAGGGGAATATTCCATGGATCATGAGGCCCATAATACCACCATAAAAACCATATGATCTGAAAATTCAGAGTAAAAGGACTATTATTCACCCAATAGGGATCAAGGCCATCCAAATTTTTTAGTTAGACCTAGTGGAATTTCTCTATCTCTAGAATGACTAACAGCCATCACAGGCCCACCCATAGTGATTTGACTTAGTGTGGAGGTCCTCCGGGCAACATCATTTTCCAAAATGGAGGGCCTCCCTACTCCATCACCTAAGAACATAATTGTCCTCACTATAAAATAAATAATTCGAGATGAGGTCCTCCCTTCAACATTGACAACCAACATGGAGTTCCACCCCATTTTCTTACCAGTGAGAGTGGAGTTCCTCCCAACTTCTTCATAAGTCAATGTTGGGGTCCTCTCCATTCTAATGAAATCCGGAATGAAGTCACCACATGTGTCCCAACAAACCAATATAGAGGTTCTCTTTATAACACTTCCAACTAGAATAGAGTCCCTCCCATTGCTGAATAGGTACCCCTATGGGAAGAGCCATCCTAGTATAGAAGGGAGAGTGGTTAATGTCAATGGTGGAATCCTGGGAAACAATAATTATTAATAAGACATTTGGATCTCTTAGAATATGATGGGACATAGGACTCAATAATGGAGTATACATCCCAAAATCTAGGGTTTGGGAGAATATTCATAAATTTGACATTTTCCATTCTGGAAGTAGAGGTCTACCAGATCTGAAGATCCTTACGTAGGCACTAAAAGTAGATGTTTTTTTGTCACCCATCTAGGATCTAATGGTGAAATTCTATTCATCTCTAGCATCCATCTTCTCACCCTCTACCCATGATGATGGAGATCTATTATATTCACATTTTGAACCATCATATGAAGATAAATGTATTTATCCATTGAATAATACTACTACCCTTGGACATGATGCAATAGTGTACACTAATTTCTATAGGGATGCGATGATATAATTTGAACTTCCCCAATGAGTATCCCAAATTCTCGTGAACATTTAAATTTCATGATGACTCCTCTACCAGTCAACTATCCACTTAACTGATCCTCCCCGGTACAACCACCCATCTCTTAGAAAATTAAAATCAGAGCCTGGGCTGACCTAGAACTGGTCCCCTTTTTTGAGAGGGAGGACTTTTTGAGATTTTTATTTCCAAAAGTGATAAGTCTTGTTTTGGATGAGTAAAACTAAAAAAAATGACATCCTAGGGTCCCTTAATAAGGTTCAGGTCATGTGCTGCCTCTAGATATTCTAAGAGAATATAACCAGCTCTGTGACTATTACATGGTCTAACCGATGATCTAGGATAAACTTGATGCTATCGACCAATAGTTCTGGAGTTCTGAGACCATGAAACTGCTAGTGTTGAAGAAATAAGATTCATTGGGATGCCTCTAAATGCTTTAATATACACTCATGAGGTGCCTCCATGTGCTCCCCTGACATATGGTAGAGACATCACCACATGTAAAGATCCTTTTCTTGTGAAAGTATTCGAATCTAAACTGCTTCCCTATACTCTGGTGTCCTATTTTATCATTAAAGTATGATAGTTTCACTCAAGTAATTGTTTGATATAACATTTTATTTCTTGATCTTATTTAAAATAATGAAACTCATGTATCTATTGATGTAGAAAACTCACCCCAAGGGGTGAATTGTAGCAAAAAAACCATCAGAATGGTGTCCTTACTCTCCCTCAGAGTTAGCTAATATATTTTGGGAATACATCCAATAAGAAAATATTATCTACCCACCAATATCTCAACATATAAAATAAGAATTTTGGCCCCTCTGATCAATTTGATGTCACACCATATATAGTAGAAAATACCATGAAAGCCGCCTTACTTCCACTACTTGAGGAGTCAAGAAGGATTATTGTTGACCTCATTTATAATTAGATATAAGATTATGGAAATGCACCACATGAACCCTTATCACCTCAAAAGGGGACACATTTACTCCATATCTAGACTCCCATAGTCGAGCTCAGTTACCCTAGATATATGAAATGAATTGTGGCAAGTGTGTATGGAAATTAACAATGTTGCAAATCATCAAACCTTCCCAAGAAACATAATTTACCTTCCATTGACCTGTATTATTCCACAATATGAATTAATGATCTATACATCTAAATTTCTTTTAATTAGGAAACATTTATGGTCAAGGACCCCCATTAAGATAGATACCCTCACTAAGATGATATGATAACTACTTTCACCATTCTCCTTGAGGCCCTAGAAACATGTCAAGTGGCGATCCTACCAAATGGAAAGTCATATATGACATGTGTTGATAAAATCCAAGAATGCCCAGATACTGGTAATCCATGCCTCACCCTATTAAATAGGATCATTGACCCCCTGTAATAAGTGGCTCAATTCATCTCAAGGTGTGCATCCATGTTGGGAACACCAGAGAAAAAAGAGGTCACCAATCTCTGGTTCCTCATTTTGATGTTGGGGGACAAGTGTTCCTCTGGTATATAAATATTCATATAGTATCCATAAAAATTTGGTAATTCCTTCATTTATATTTCCATTACCATTTCGATTCCACCACACACATGTCAACTATTTATGACATCTTGATGTGGAAAAATTCTTAATCAGTGTGTCTCCAATTGTTTTTCTCGGCTGGAAGATCTCACATACTCAATTGGATTGTCGATAACTCAGTAGAAGTTATTAATGATGTCTATGGGAGAATTAAATGACTGATAGGTTTACTTCCCTAATCGCCAAGACATTTCTAGGTGTATACAATAATTTTTCTGATATATCTCATCTTCTAAAATAATTTATCCCATTGTGATTGTAAACACTTCTCGATCCCATGACAAGGACTTAAAAAGTAGATACTACTACTTCCGTACGTGTATAGGCCCTTGATCAAATAGTTTATTATCCAATTTTCTAGACGGAAATCACAATTTTAATACATACCACGTGTATTTTTTCCCAGCACAACCATATCATGTGAAGCCTCACCCTGTACTGAACTGTCTGGCCCAACAAGGGTAGGTGAAACTACTTAAATGATAGAATGTGGCTCTAACCCCTCATCATTCCTAGGATCCAAGAGTGATCTTCATTAATATATAAAATTGGAACTACTAATTTGTGAATTTATATGACCCAGTTTGTTTCCCCTTTTCCCTATATAAAAGGATTCTAAATTTGTTAGAGTGCAAGAAGCCCCATGAAGCTAAATGCACTAACTATCCAAGAAAATTTCCATACCATAGAATCATCAAACAGACCATCAAAGAATATTATTTGGAATAGATTGGATCTATGAAAAAGTGGATCATGTTCTGTTAATGTTGGGTGATGTTCTAGCAATGATGATTCATATCTCTATTGACCTCGGTAACAAGAGTGATATATCAGGAGAATTGATGTTCGATTTCATACAAGTGTCTTGAAACCATGATGAATGGTTTTATCCGAGAGATGTTACTCATGAACATGGTGTCATTTTTCCTCACATTTGTAGGCCAAAAAATCCTATGGTATTTTCAAATCCTACATCCTCTTCCTCTACATCTATATTGTAACAGTCCAATTCCCAAAAGAACAAGCACTTTTAGAGTTAGGGACATTAGATCCCCCTATTGATTCACAGTTCATCTCTCACCCTTATTTATTTCATGAAACCTAAGTTGCTAATTGTTGTGAATGTTTTCTCATAATTGGGGGAATTGACTAATTTTTAGTAAGACTGTACACATTAACACCTTCAAACTAGTAGAACACTAATCAGTTCCCAAAGGTGACAAAAAGAAGGTATCTCTCCAACCGAAATCTCGAATGCCTCCGGATGATGTTATCAATGAAAATTTTGTGGGAATTAAAGCATATGGCATACACTATCTAGAACTATGACTCGGACTATTCATGATATAAAAACATAGTAGTATGCTTTACACAAAGCACAACAAGAACATTCCCCCCCAGCCTACCCTTTCATGTATACCTATAAAGCCATAATTTTGGTTGATCAATAATATCATCTGTGACAATGTTGTGGTAATTTATTTCTATCCAAATATAGCACTATAAAAATTATAGTTACCAAATATTTGTTCAGCATGTTTTGTACATTCAATAATAGAATGTTAGAAATGCTATCAAGATCTTAATGGTACTACCAGCTACATTACTATTTGATGAACTTCAGAGTGAACCCCATTGGGAAAAACATGCATGTGGAATGAAAGTAATATTTTTTGATTTACCTAGACATCATATCCACTAGGATTTTGATCCTTGAGGACCTCCTCTTATCAAAAGAAATGTGTGGGGACCTAGAATATGTTGTCAAATCCTCCCTTAGTTCTATATAGAGTTTACTTCCGTAGAGGACTATTATGAATTGGAGGTTTACAAATGTGAGTTTGAAGAGATTTTATCATAATACATGGAATATAAATTTGCAATCATGTTGGGGGAAATATGATCATTGTACATTAAAAGATAGCTCAATGGTGGAGAAGTCAGATGCTTCGATGTGGACGTGGGTTCGGGGATCAATCCCAATTTGAACAAGAAACACTATAGGATATCACTGATCGAGGAATATCTGAATCATTCAAAACTAATGATCTAGGTTTATGATATGAATTAATAATTATTGTCTGTCATTTTTTGGCTGAAGGACCGAATTTTTATCTTGAAAGAAACAACCAGATTTATGATAGGAACGTATGAAACAACCTAAAATAAACTTTTGGGAAGGCCTTCACATCATATAAACACTCATTTCCCCTCCTCATATCTACAATGACTCAATATATCCTTTAACGGTCTAGTAGAGGTACTTAAATTAGAGTCTTATCCATTGGAATCCTTTAAAACTCTCAAAATGGATGTTGGGTACTATAAGAGGTAGAGAATAGAGGTATATACATATGGGGTTGATCACCCCAATGATCTGAAAACTACCATAGCTGATCAAGGGGAAGACATGAAAAATGATTCCATTCCCACCAATTCATTAGCTTGAACACACAATGCCTGACATGGGATATTATTATGTTTTCTCAAAGAAAAAGTATTTACTCACCCCTTTAATGGAGGAACATATATAGATTTCCTCATACACATACATCTGACAGGACCAAGTGGTACCAAAAGCCCCGACTCCTATGAGGTACCTAGATGTTTACCATTGGGCTTATATTTTATGGGATTTTTTCATATTCTACATAGAGTCGATATACCAAATAAAGACAAATCACCAATATTTCATTGACAACAAACATGTACCTCATGGTTAAGGTGTGGATGGAATTGTATTGATATATTATACCACCATAGTATTAGAAGAGAATGAGTCTCTTAGTGAAGCTTCTCAATATTCCCTTTTAGGAACCAATGTTCCCCATGAGTCATTTTTTCTAGTTTTTTTCTCCCTCTAAATAGATCTCTAGTATCTAATGATGAACATTATTAGAACAATCCCCTCATGAAATTTAAGAGGGTGTATCTCTCCCCATTGATGAGTTGATTTAGGTGAACCTTGGTATCGAGGTGTTACGATAGATAGGGTAATATAATATGGTCTAAGGCTGATGGGGGTGAATAGAAAAAACTAAAAAAATTGAAAAAAATAATTGATTAAATAAATTAATTATCAATGTTTTTTATAATGGTTAATTAGCAGCGAAAAAAAGTGCAGAGATGTTTTTTATAATAATTTGGCCCAATGTGGGACCACTATATTCTTAAACCTCAATAAATAGGGATATTAATTGTAAAATACTATGATTATTTTGGAAATAATAACAAAATTATTGAATCCTTTTCCAATGGATGGATAACTATGACACTGACTTCATTTTGATAATCACATACCTTATAACCCGACTTAAGAAACTAGAATCCACAATGTGAACAGTCTTAACTTTAGATATATGGAGTCGCAACCACATGATCATGAATTTATAATATGGGAGTTAAAACCTGAGGAAAAAGAATAAAAAATAATTTTTTTGTAAAATACTAAATATAAAAATATAAAGTGTGCGTGAGAGATAGAAAATAGTGTTACAGACATAAAACAGATGAATGAGAAGATAAATAATTAATCCATAAGTAATTTTTGTTGAGGATTAAATCGACACATCTCATCAAGGTAGTAAAAGTTGAGGAATTAGTAAATTCAACACATGATAGATCCTATAGGGGATGAAACCAAGGATCACATGATGTTCCAAATGCACAGTAGGTCCATTGCTCACAACACATTCTCCTTGAAAAATCGAGTATCGAATATGTTTAAATGTCTTTATTTGTATCATTCCCTATATTTATATATATATATATATAATCATCTGGTAGAAACATATTTCCACTTCCTTCGGATACAATAAATAAATTGGGTCTAGAGTTTTAATAAATATCTCTACAAAAATAACAGCACAACTGTCTCTTTATTCATGTACAATAAATGTTAAATAAAATTATTTGAATAATTTGATTAAAAATTCCCATAATAACTCTGAAATAATAATATCATTTAATTCATTTAAATATCTCATTTAAATCCATTCAAAACCCTTTTAACAAGGTCAAAATAGTTCTTGAAAACTAGCACCACATTCTGAATGTAGATTCATATATCTGGACATAAATAATCTGGTATCCTTCGACTTTATTGAAAAAAGGTATAGTAAAAATTTATTAATTTTTTTCTTTAAGAAATTCAATAAAAATATAAAAATATCTTCAACAATAATCCTTATATTTAATTTGAATTTATAATGCTGGAAAACAATTGAAATAAATCCATATATATATATATATTTGTGAAAAAGAACAATGTCCATAATAAAAGTATAAAATGACTGTAGAAAAGTAGGATATATCAATTTAAGGGTCACCAAATGAAGAGTTCACCAAATGTGTGGTTCCCCGAATGTAGGGTTCACAAAACGTATGGTCTACCAAACATAGGGTTCACCAAATATAGTGTAAACAGAATATTTGGTTGACCAAATCTTGGTTTCATCAAATATATGGTTCACCAATTGTAGGATTCACCAAATGTAGTGTTGACCAAAAGTTGGCTTCACAAACCACACATTAATAAATGTAGTGTAGTGTTCATCATATGTGGGGTTCATGGAATTAGTGAACATAAAACAAACATTAAAAAAATTATAGTATCTTACATTACAAAGGTATTATAGGTTTCTTTTAAATATAATCATAGGGTTCATTAAAAAATTAGTATTGTGTTCTTTAACAAAGTAGGGTTTTCTAACCTAACATCGCTCTATTATAAAAGTAGGGATGATAAACCATACATTGCACTATTCTTAAAGTAAGGTTTCCAAACCTTACTTTTCACTGTTCTAAATGTATGGCTGTCAAATGATACTTTTCACTATTCAAAATATTCAGTTATTAACCCATACATTTCGAGAAACTAGACAAAATTTTTCAACAGTCATAAAAAAAATAAATCCAATTAAAAATAGATTCAATCTTTTATCAAGAATACGTATTTGTAGAATGTTCGTTTTATATTTCCAAGGAATCATTTGATGACTAAATTGGACTTCTACTTCTCATAAAATTATCATAAAAATAAGAGAAGAAATAAAATTCTAGAAAATCATCAGTTGTTAAATAGTATTTTAGGAATTCAAATAACTCAATTACTATATAATATACCATTTAATGATTTATTTTTAAAAAAATAATGTTAATTTTTTTTATTTCTATAAAATCATTTTCTAGTGAATTTGATATATTTATAAATTTTAGAATATTAAACACTATATCTTTTCAAAACTACAAATTGTTGAGTTTCTAAAATAGCAGCATCAACATTGAATATTTATACTATTATAAAATTATTTTGGGACTTCTTCTTAAATTAAATAATATTAGATAAATCTATTATCTATCCATGATGATAGTATTCACTGAAATCCAAAAAATATAGATTATGATATCATCAAAATACATTTGAAAATATAATTTATTATTAATTGAAAATTAGTATTTTGGACTAAAAATAATAATACTTTTCGGGCTTAAATGAGAACATACTAGACAAATAATTAGACATTGTCGTAATTTCATAAAATGAAGATAATAATTTAATCTTTCATATGATGTAGAAATTATTAAATAATGATATATACAACTAAAGGTATAATTAAAATATAGAGGGCTATAAAAATCAATTGTAATCAAAAGAATTAATAAATGGTTATGAAACAAATATATCATCATATATAATCAAAAAAAAATATTCACATTCACAAACATGAGGTAGGTCCAAGGATGATGGTAATAAGTGTGTCCATGTACTTAGAGGAGTGAATGTAGTATGTGAATTCTTGAAGAGACATAGTGATATATTAATTGGAGCTATGATGTGATTCTAGAGATGGACCCTCCGATAATCATCCACCATCATAGACTACCAACAAGTAATTGTGAATTCAAAAAACCTCACAGAATGATTCCCCCCTCTCATGTGCTATGATCAAAGTTGTAGTTGATAAGTTAATCATATCTGACTTCATTAGGGGGGTTCATTATCCTATGTGGATATCCGACATCATTCCATATAGGAATAAAAATTAGAGTATCATAGTATGTATCGACATATGGGACCTAAACATTTATTTTTTGAAGGATTATTTTCCCCTTCCAATTATATAATTTTTAATTGATGCTATAGTAGCCCTCCCATACATCTCCATCATTGATGGATATATCGAGTATAACAAGATCAATATGGCCTATGAGGATGAGGATTACAACACCGTCAGGACACTAGAAGGTACTTTATGCATCCAGGTAATTCTCTTGGTTTGAAAATTTGTTGGATGCCCTTATCATTGGTCCATGCATGACATCATCAATCCAATCAACAGGTTGTTGGTGGAATTATTTGTGGATTAAATGGTGGTAAAATCCTACAAAAGATATGGACTTATAAAATATCTTGAGAATTTGTTCACCTTCCTCTACTTAGAGCATTTATAGATGATCCCCAATGAGTGTGAATTTGATATTACCTCTGGTATGTTTATCGGCATCATTGTATGGTATAATGGAATTGATATTGACCTTGAAAAGATTAAATACATCAATCATATTCCTTTTCTAGACATCCTTCGAGAATTATAAGTCCTCCAGAGACACCTAGATAACATAAAATAATTTATTTAATGTCTAGCCATTATATTTATGCTGTTCTAGAGGATAGTAAGAATACTACCTTCTGCCAGTGGTATGAAGAATGTGAGATAGTCGACGTAGAAATCATTAAATATTTTTGAAAACAACTGTTTTGGATTCCACCCATATATTGGAATAATCATGTCCTCTACAGGACCACCCAAGAATAGTAAATTAACAACCGTATTTCATAGAAAAGAAAAGGTTGTAGATAAAATAATTTATACTATCTCAATCGCACGCTCTTCAACAGAAAAACCAGATACTCCCTTACTGAGAAGAATTTCATTACACTACTTTTCAAAATTTAGAAGTTGTTTCCTTACCTATAGCATCATCAGATACATCTAGTGTCCCATGTAGACTCATTGAATTATATCCTAGATCACCACATGTTGATGGGATTATTTTCATAATGGGAAGTAATCCTTCAACAGGTCTACCTCAGGTTGGTTCCATATAAATTCGACAAGAGTTAGGCATTTAAAGACAACATTCCTACTCATCCAAACCATATGAAACTACACATGGATTTTGATATTCCATATGAGACTATACTCTCATTATATATGAGTAATTCAATATTGGAATATTTATTTCGATGATGCATCCCAATGTTTGGGTTGTAAAATGGTCAATGTTACAAATATTAATTGATTAAGCTTAGGGATCATCTTTATCACTCATACATAGGTCATCCTTTCGTGCTCATTCCTATTGTCAAAAGGATACAAAAAAACAGGATTCAATATTAATATTTCATTATGGGTATCAAACATAACCTCTATATTGATTTCCCCAACTATCATTAGAAAAATCCATTCATTGAATATCACCATTGGGGTATTTTACCACCAGATGATTCTAAGAATGAATGAGTATGTCATCATGAAACACAATTATTACATTAGAGTAGGCCTAACCTTGATCCGAGTCACTATAGATTTGGTTTTGATAGAATTATCCTCTGTTTTATCCAAGTATAAGAGATTCCATATGTAACTTTGGAATTCCTTGTAGGGTCCTATGGCACTCATCATGATGTATTAAAGATCTCCCACCAAATTTGGTGGCTTTGATACTTTTGGGACACCATGTTATATGAATTTATGGTGTTTCTCATTATATTTCATGCATTTCAGATTCATGGAAATATTAAACATTGAATTATTGAGTTCCTACATGCCACCATGTATTCTTGTCCCTCTGTAGTATGGGGACTTGATTTTCTGGGTCCATAACTCCAATTGACATCTCCCATGTGGTGGTTCATCTAAACTGTGACATACATCTTCTCTAGGATAGAAGTGGAGAGTCACCTCAGAGAATTCGTGGAATGGTCTTTGTTAGATTTCATGAGCTCTGACTTCATACATTGATATGGAGTTCCTCGCTGAAAATAGAACCTTCTTATGAGCTACTGGGATGAATAGATTTAATTCCATGTACAATATTTTGTCCAACCATACATCCCAATACCATGTAAATGAAAATGGAATGATTTAGGAATTCATGAGTACCATTTATAACAATCTACAAATGTATATGATATGGCTGAAAAAGATCCCCAATGCACTCTAGGCCTTTTTGACAACAACCCGAAATTCCACACAAGTGACCCTATATTCCCTGGTGTACAGAATAGAGTGTTGAGACAATAAGGTTTTCCTTATGACTTTTCCATTACTTCTTGTTTTGAAAATCAGAAACACCATGTACTTAAGCAAATATAAATTTTACCTCCATATGGAAAATTTACTTCTTTAATGAAATTTACCCTAACCTGGATTTTATTATAAATAGAAATATTTTTCTTAAGTACAAAAACTGGATTCATACACAAAATCCCATAAGTCATATAATGTCAAGATTTGGAGAATTCTGTTTTTAGGATCCGAATTCTGTATGTAAACTGTAATGATGTTCCAATCTTAATTCTGGACTCCGGACATTCATGAGTTCAACTCCGAACTCTGATGAAGTTCGACTCCGAACATTCATGAGTTCGACTCCGAACTCTGATGAAGTTCGACTCCAAACATTCATGAGTTCGAATCCAATCTCTGATGATGTTTGACTCCAAACATTCATGAGTTCGACTTTGAAATCCTATGAATTTCGACTCTGAACTCTTATGATGTTCGACTCCAAACTTTCATGAGTTCGACTCCGATCTCTTATGACATTCGAATCCGAACATTCATGAGTTCGACTCCGAACTTCTATGAATTTCATCTTTGAACCTCTACAATTTTAGATTCTAATCTCTAGTAAAACTAGACTTCGAATTCCTATAAAACAGAATCTGAACATTTCTTAACATAGACTCCGAATTTCATTTTGGTTAGACTCCGAACTTTTAATTTGCTTACACTTTGAAAATTTTTATGGATTTTCCTTACATATTCTTAATTTCAAAACAATGTCGTGCATTCAGTTATACAAGATTTATTATTAAACAATGTCATCCATTTTGTTTATAATTAACCGTTGGTTGAGTTACACGTGTACAGGTCCCTCCAAATTTCATGGAAAATATGACTGTTTGAGGAGGGTGCCGACCATTGGAAATTTTCCTATAAATAGTAGCTCATTTGAAAGAGCTCAACAACAAGTTGATCGATCTACCGACCACACACTGTTAAGGTGATTTATAGAGAGAGAATATTTTCATGCCTTGTGAATACTGAACTGCTCATTCATATTGCCTCATACGACTCCAAGTTTTGGTGATTACATTCAAAGAGTTCCAGGGATAGGAAGACAGAGGTGCCGAATACCTTGTAGTTTGAGGGCTTCCATGCTGAGGAGGACAGAGGTTCTAACTACCTTGAAGTTGAGGGCTTGCGGGGATAACAAGATAGAGATTTCGATATTCGTATCGAGGGCTAACCCTGGTGTGGGTAAGACCAACTTGCTTGAATGTATAAATCAAGGGACATTTACCCATGGTTGTTGGATACCCTTCTCTTTGTGTTAAAATAGTTATATCTTGTTACTTGTAGTTTTACTATTTGTTTTTCTGCTTCACTTTTATATTGTAAGGAAAGAATAATCTTCTTATATTTCCTTACACTTGTACTCTGATTAGTTTAGATTCTATACGATTTAAGGTAGAATCTAATATTGTAAACTTTGGTTCCAATTCTCCAATTAGTGATTAGAGGTGTTGGGAATTTTCTTAGTATAACTTTGTTAAACATAGATTTTTAATTTCTCGAAGGAAAATTTTAAAGTATACAATTCACCCCCCTCTTATATATTGAGAATCTACATCATTTTTTCGATCCTACAATTGGTAACGGAGGAGGTCTCTGAAATACTCATACTCACATATAAGTTTTTCTTGCTCACTATTTCACTATTCTTCATTCCTGCTTAGAATATTTTTATTTATTCCGAATTGTCATTCCGAACATGGTCATTCCGAATTATCATTCCGAATTGTCATTCCAAACATTGTGGTTACAAACTTTTTCTTCTAACAAATTTGGTTGCCATAGTTTTAGGAATGGAAGGAATCAATGGTGGTTCTATTGATATTCTAAATCCTACAAGACCACCAATCATTGATGGTAATGACTATGAGTACTGGAGAGATCGAATGAAGACTTTTGTTGTCAATACTGTAGTGGATAATTTTTTTATGCTTACATGGGATTAGAAAATTCCTGATAAGGAAGTTAGAACATTCACTAACCAGGAAATGAAAGAGTATCAACTCAATTATAAGGTACACAATACTTTACTATCTTTAATGACTAAAAATATATATAGCCAAATTTCTTCTTGTGGGGAAGATAATTGTATCTAGAAGAAGTTAGAAGTTACATACATTGGCACTTCTAAAGTGATTGAAACTAGGAGAGATATGCTTAGAGCAGAATACCATGGATTCAATTTTCCATATGGAGAACCAATTTATAATGTTAAACAAAGATTTATGACTATAGTCAACAGCTTACAGTATATGGGAGAAAAAGAGTTAGATGATAAAGCCCTTGTGGATATAATAATCGATACTATGCCCAATGAGTGGGAATAAAAAAGAACAGATATTGATGAGAATAGGAAGTTCACTCAAATTTCTCTTGATGAACTATTTGGAACTCTTCTCCAACATGAAACAATAATGAAGAGAGATGCTGACAACATCAAAAAGAAGAATGGGAATGGTACTGTTGCTTTTACAACAACATAAAATCATATGAAAGCTAAGAGTCCTGGGAGAGTAACTAGATCCAAGTCTAAGAAGGTGGTTATTCAATAAGAATATATTGAAAGTGAAGTCTCAAAAAATGAGTTAGCAAATCTTGCTCGAAGAATGAACAAGATAACTGGCCAGATAAATTTCCAATCCAAGTATAAGAAAAAGGAAAGGAAAGACAGGAATGATGGAGAAGTTACTTGTTATGAATGAAAGAGAGCTAGACATATTAGACCAGATTTCCCTTTGCTCAAAAATAAAGAAAGAAAATAAAGGAATTCTGAAAGGAACAGAAAGAAGTATTACAATACCAAAGCTAACAATGTTTTGAAATCAAATGACACCTGGAGTGCCAGTGGTGGTGACTCTTCAGATGAATCATCTGATTATGAATCTTCAGGACAGAAGAATCTTGGTCATATATCCAGATTACCCATTAAAAATCATTTCTTTATGAATATGGAACGAAATGCTGATTCATTGACCAATGTATCTTTAAATTATAATTATATTAAGTATTATAACTCTTCAGATGAATAATCCTCTTCTGATGAAGAAAATACTTCACCTATCTATGAAAAAGTTTCTAGGTTTGCTGAACTTATGGAGATTGAAAATTCTAAACTCAATAAAATGCCTGATAAGGAAAACTCTAGGAATTTTATTCGTACAAAATAAATATCAGATATTTCTAAATATCTTGATAGAAAAAATCTTTATTTTATAAGAATTTCAAAAATTCTTGAAGAAGTAAGTTCTGAGAAGAACTAACGTTCTATAGAGTTAGAACAAGTAATTTCTAAGAAAAGTGATTTTGAGCCTAGATCTAGTTCTAAATCTAATGATTTTGGAGATAAAAACGTTGTTATTAAACTCACTTCCGAAATTTTTTCCTTAAAGAAGTGTTTATCAAACTTTACCCATTGTAAAGAAAATTTTGATAAAATGTATTCACAAATATGACCTTTAAGAAACAAATTTGGATTTGGTTATACCCATGAAAAACCAACTTTTAGTAACAACTACTTTGTTCCACAAAGTACCCCATTTTTTACCAAGTGTCAATGTGGTGGTCACTGGGCAATGAATTGTTCATTAAATAAAACCCAATATCTAGGTTTTCATAAAGCCTATTTTTCTAAGAAAGTGTGGGTGCCTAAAATTGTTTTGTCTGCAAATCTCAAATCCAAACAAGTTTGGACACCGAAAGTCTA
The DNA here is from genome assembly GCA_963277665.1 of Viscum album. NCBI lineage: Eukaryota > Viridiplantae > Streptophyta > Magnoliopsida > Santalales > Viscaceae > Viscum > Viscum album. Next base: position 1,462,115,022 of record OY728125.1, on the reverse strand, counting down.
ATTGTTTTCTTATTTTCATGAAGATAGAGGAATTACCAACAACAATAAGTGGTACATGGATAGTGGATGTTCCCGGCACATGACTGGTAAAAAAATCTATTTTGAAAATTTTATCAAAATGAAATGAGGAAAGGTAACTTTTGGAGATAATTCTCAGGGAGAAATTGTTGGTGTAGGTAATATTGTTCTTCTTGGTAAAACATTGATTTTAAATTTTTTATTTGTTAAGGGTCTTAATCACAACATCATTAGCATAAGTATGTTATGTGATTAAGGATACCTTGTGAATTTCAGGAATGATAAGTGCTTAGAACACAATTCCAAGGAAACATTTATTCTCTCAGCCAATATGCAATAGAATGTTCACACTTTGAACATACAAGACATCAGGAGCCAAGACGTACCTTGCCTATGTGCTATGGAAGATCATTCTTGGTTATGGAATAGAAGACTAGGTCACTATAACCTTAGAAACTTATGTAATATTTCTAAGAAGAAAATAGTTAAGGATCTACCGGAGCTTAGATTTGATTCCTCTAAAGTTTGTGATCCTTGTCAATATGGAAAGCAACATAAATCTAGTTTTAAATCAATCAGTGAAGTCTCATCGACTGATGCATTAAATTTAGTGCACATGGATCTTTTTGGTCCAACACAAACTAGAAGTATTGGAGGCAAATACTATGTGTTTTTTCAGGTTGATGATTACACCAGATTTACTTGGGTCTATTTTCTATCAATGAAGTCTGAAGCTTTTTCTTATTTCAATAGTTTTACAGAACAAGTTAAAAATGGGAAAAATATTCCACTGAAAACTATTCATAGTCATCATGGAGGAGAATTTCAAAATTCTTATTTTGAAACATTTTGTAGTAGAAAAGGTATTACTCACAATTTTTCAGCACCTAGAACTCTTAAACAAAATGGTGTAGTTGAAAGAAGAAATATAATTCTTCAAGAGATAACTTGAACCATGTAGACTGAATAATCTATAGCTAGAAATTTCTGGGCTGAAGCTGTAAGTACTGCTTGTTATACTATAAATCGATCTTTGATTAGACCTTTTCATAATAAAACTCCTTATGAGTTATGGAACGGTAGAAAACCAAGACTTTACTACTTCAATGTTTCTGGTTGCAATGTATTCATTCTAAATACTAAAGATAATTTACATAAATTCTCACCAAAATATGATGAAGGAATTTTCTTAGGATACTCCACAACTCTTAAGGCATATAGAGTTTTTAATAAAAATACTTGTACTGTTGAAGAAACATTGAATGCAAAATTTTTATGAGTCTGATCCTAAAGTTTTTAAACCATCCCAACCTACATCCTCATATGTGTTTTCAAAAATTGATTGTCAACCTTTGATATAAGATCTTTCTGATAAGGAAAATGTTCAAGAATATACTTCTGAAACATTTACCCCAGAAGACTTTCTACCCTATGTGGATGAACAGGTTTTACAAAACCCAAATCAGGTGTTTCTTAAGAATCATCCCAGTGATAGTATCATTGGTGATGTAAATCAACCTGTAAGGACTAGAAGTTCCTTAAGAAATGATGTAAAACATCTAGCATTTCATTCCCAATTAGAACCAAAAAGCACTGATGAAGCTTTAGGTGATGATGATTGGTTCAAAGCCATGCAAGATGAACTAAATGAATTTGAGAGGAATAAAGACTGGACCTTGGTTGAAAGACCTAAGGAAACTTCTGTCATTGGAGTAAAATGGGTCTTCAGAAACAAGTGTCATGAAAATGGAGTCATAGTAAGAAATAAAGCTGGACTAGTTGCTAGAGGCTACAACCAACAAGAGGGAATAGACTATGAAGAAACCTACGCTCCAGAAGCTAAACATGAATCTATTCGTATACTACTTGCCTTTGCAGCATTCTTCAATTTTAAACTTTTTCAAATGGATGTGAAATGTGCTTTTCTTAACGTTTATGTTCAAGAGGAAGTTTTTGTTGAACAACCTCCTTGATTTGAAGATACAAAACATCCTGATCATGTTTTTCGACTTACCAAAGCTTTGTATGGTCTTAAACAAGCCCTACGATCCTGGTATGATAGACTCACAAGATTTTTGCTTCAAAATAACTATGTTAAAGGAAATGCAGATCCAACCATTTTTATAAATAAAGATAAGAAAAATGTTTTGATTGTTCAAATTTATGTTGATGACATCATATTTGGTTAAACTTGGCAATCTTTAACTGATTCATTTTCAAGTCTAATGAAATCTGAGTTTGAAATGAGTATGATGGGTGAGTTAACTTTTTTTCCTATTTTTCAAATTTCTCAAAGACCAGAAAGAACCTATATATCTCAACATAAGTATTTTAACGATCTTCTCAAAAAGTGTGGTTATGAAAACACTAAGAGTATATGTACTCCCATCGGTATCTCAAACTCCTTAGATCTTGATGAAGCTAGGAAACCAGTAGATCAAACATTTTTTAGAGGTATGATAGAAAGTCTACTTTAATTAACCACTAGTCGACCCGACTTAATGTTTTCAGTATGCTTATGTGCAAGATATCAATCCAATACTAAGGAATCTCACTTAAATGCAGTAAAAAGAATTTTTCGCTACATAAAGGGATCCATGGATCTGGGATTATTTTATAATTCTGGAAATTATTTTATTCTAAAATGATTTTCGGATTCTAACTCTGGTGAATGTATAATGGATAGAAAGAGTACATTGGGAACATTTCATTTTATAGAAGATTCATTAGTTTCTTGGTCCAGCAAGAAGCAACATTTTGTCGCACTTTCCACTACTGAAGCTGAAAATATTACAGCTGGAAGTTGTTGTGCTGATGTGTTGTGGATGCAACACACACTCACAGATTATGGCCTGAGTTTTACTAAGACTCAAACTCGGTGTGATAAAACAAGTTCCATTTCCCTAAGTAAGAACCCTCCACATCACTCTTGTGCAAAACACATAGATATAGGGCATCAATTTCTTAGGGATCACACATTGAAAGGAGATATCATTTTTCAGTTTATCAGAATGCAAAATAAACTTGCAGATATTATCACAAAATCATTACCCTCCGATAGATTTTAATACATCAAACAAAAGTTTGGAATTATAACTGTAAGGTAATCATTATTCATTAACTTCTTGTTTAACAATTCTCCTAACAATAATAAACTCTTTTTCATAGGGGAGTACATTTCAAATTTAGTGTAACTTAAATTTTCGTAATCTGTTTTTCAAACTTAATGTAACTAAAATTTTCGTAATCTGTTTTTCAAACATAGTGTAACTAAAATTTTTGTAACAAGTTTTTCAAACTTTTCGTAACTGAAGTTTTTGGAAAGAAAATTTATGAAACTAAAATTTCCAGAATGGAAATTTCCGGAACTGAAATTTTCAGGATTGAAATTCTCAGAATTAAAACTTCCAGAATAGATATTTTTCATACTGGAACTTTCGTAACAATATTTTTCGTACTGGAATTTTCATAACGATATTTTCATACTGGAACATTCGTAAGGAGTTTGTTTCCTTCTAGATGGAAGATGGCAGAGAATAGTTTTCATTCAAGTAATATGGGAATACTTAAAGCTATCTTACACTAAGGCCGTGAGCTTGGTTGGTTTATCCTACGAAGGAGAAGCTGAGTTCTTCTGACACAAACTTCCGGATGAGCAATGAAGTTTCAACAAAGAGAAGGCACTGAAATGTCTTGGTCTTAAGGATGCTTCAACCATTAAGATGTCTCGTCTCACTCTGAACAATAGAATTCTTCAGCATTGGGTGCAAGGATTTCTGGTTCCATGAAGAGGTGACAAGGATAATTTGAATAAAAGTGATATCCATGTTTTATATTTCATGGTAAATCTATGAAAGATAAATTTGATGAGGCATGTCTTGATTACGATCAAGAACATCAAAGAAGGAAATTTGAGAGCTTAGATAATCATGTTCTCTGCCTTACAATCTAAGCTGATAGTTGGTAGCTTAGATTCTTTGAAGGTTGCATGAAAATCAAAAGTCCGGAATTGTATACTTATGTTAGTAAGTGATGATACTTTGAAGAGGATGAAGATGGGTTTTTATAGTGAATCCGGAGAATTATACTCTCTTTCTGTGGAAGAAGTTGAGGCACTTTAGAAAGGTACACATGCTCTGGAACCATCCAAAAATCAATGAAAGAAGAGAGAACTTAAGGGAGTGGCTGCTGATGAAGAAAATCCTAAATCTAAGGAAACTCAGTCTACTCCCCCCAAGCAGATGAAACAAAAAACTTATCCTGATGATGTTTCTGTGAAGTAGATGGAAGATAAGCAGAAGAGGAAAGAAGGGGATCCACAATTCATATTGGACCCTGCAGAGGCTAAGGCCTTAAAAGAAAAAGCCGTGGAAGAGTTAGAGAAGTAGGCGAAGGAGAAGAAAATGAAAAAAATGTGTCTGAAGCTGAAGTGTTGCAATCGTTGCTGAGAGATACAGAGTTAGCTTTTGAGTTGATTCCGGTTCCGAAAACTTTCCTTACATAACCTTCTTTACCAGAAACTCCAGATAAGAATTATGTCACTTCGGAAAAATTATAGGGTAAAGAAGTAGTTGACAAATTAGAAAAAGAATATGAGGAAGAAGTAGAGGATGAGGTTGAAGAAGAATAATAAAAATAATAATAATAATAATAATAATAAGAGGGATGTGAAGATTTAGATGCCATGATCAAGAAAGTTGAGGTTTATAAAGATAAGGCAGAATCAGCTAAGTTAGCTACTCCAGGAAAGAAATGTGAGGAAGGTAGTAAGAATGATAATAAGAAACAACAAGAAGAAGAAAATGTTTTATATGATGACGAAGAATCCTATGAGAGGAATTTTCTTGAGGAAGGACAAGAAAAAAAGAACCAGATGAAGACCAGATTATTAAAGTTTCTGAATCCAAGGAAGTATCTCATAATAAAAAACCAATTCCGAAGATTGGTAAGGGAAAGCAAGCTCTCATGGATACTCTAACAAAAGAAGTCTTCAGGAAGAAGGAGGTTGGTGGTTCTTCTAAGAGAAAACTGGTGCAAATTGATGAAGGAAAATCTCAAATAGATTTATCTAATTCGGAATCATCATCTCATGGGCATGATTTTTTTGTTCAATCTTTGAAGAAATTGGTGGAAACCATTCCAATTATTCCAACTATAGATTCCAGATGTCAGATGATGCAACAAAGTATGAATCAGAAATCAGATTCCTTATCCATGGTCATGGATAAGTTTGTGAAGATCGAAGCTGAAAAAAAAACTTTCCTTATCGATTATGATGTGCATAGAAAGTCCTGCAGTAAGGTAACAATGTTTTCTAAAAGAGTTTATGAAGACTTTGTGCAGTTTCAAAATTTTCAGTGTGAAGTTCTAAATTCCATTGACACCGAGGATAAAGAAGATTGAAAATCTTCAAGCTGAGCTGATTGATGAGCAGAGTTCTCAGAGTCAAAAAGTGAAGGAACTAAGTTATAAGGCTAATTCTCTGGCTCAAAATCTTTTAAGAGATAGAAATCTCTAGGTCGAGTTCGAGAAAAAACACATTCCGCAAGATGAATTGTTAACGATGCAGAAAAAACCTATCGAGGCTCAGGCAGAGGCTTTGAAAGCTCAAGAAGAAAAGACAAAATCCTTGGAGAGGCAAGTCGAGGAAGACCAAAGAGACCTAAAGAAGCTCAAGACATTGTTAAAGAAGTTGATTCCAAAGGGAAAGGAAGACAAATAAACCCACTCCGATCTTTTGTTGTAATTGTCTTTCTTTGTAAAATTTTCCCAAATCTAATGAAATGTTATTTGGTTGGATGTATCTTGTTATATAACAATGTTTCATGTACCATATTTTCTTTTCAATTTCCTTCAATTCATTTTGAAAATCACAAAGGGGAGAAGGAAAATTAAGTACTCCTAAGGAGGAGAAAGAAAAATTTCTAAGTGAAATATCCTTAATGAAAGGGGGAGTTTCTCACTACGACATTTTTCAATCCAACAATAATGAAAACTCCACTCCGGAAATTTGGAATACAATCCTTAGAGTTTCAATGCCTAAGGTGGAGTTATTTGTATTCACTTTCATCCATGAAAAAAGGGAGTTAAGTTTGAATTTTAAAGTCTAATGATTTTTTTTTCAAAGTCCTTATATTCTTTTTTGTAAGGATGTTTGTGCTTTCCCAAAAGTGGGAGATTGTTGAGTCAATAGGGGTTTCCTTATTAATTTTCCATTCCCTCTACTTTAGAAAATAACAAACACCTTATACATAGGAAAATATAAATTTTAACTCCATAAAGAATATTTACTTATTTAATAAAATTTACCCTAACCAGGATTTTTTATACATAGCTATATTTTTCTTAAGTACAAAAACCATATTAATACTCAAAATACCAGAAGTCGTATAATGTCAAGATTTGGAGCTTTCTATTTTTAGGATCCGAATTCTGGATCTAAACTGTAATGAAGTTCCAATATGAATTTTGGACTCCAAACATTCATGATTTTGACTCCGAACTCTAATGATGTTCGACTCCAAACATTCATGTGTTTGACTCCAAACTCTGATGAAGTTCGAATCCAAACTTTCAAGAGATCGACTCTGAACTCTGATGAAGTTCGACTCCGAAATTTCTTGATTTCGACTCCGAACTCTGATGAAGATCGACTCCAAACATTCATGAGTTCGACTCTGAACTCCTATGAAGTTCGACTCTGTTCTTTCATGAGTTTGACTCCGAACGATTATGAAGTTTGACTCCGAACATTCATGAGTTTGACTCCAAACTCTTATGATGTTTAAATCCAAAATTTCATGAGTTCGACTCTGAATTTCTATGAAGTTCACCTTTGAACCTCTACAAGTTTAGATTCTGAACTCTGGTAAAACCAGACTTCGAATTTCTATATAACAGATTCTGAACATTTCTTAACATAGACTCCGAATTTCATTTTGGTAAGACTCCGAACATTTAATTTTCTTACACTCTGAAATATTGTATGGATTTTTCTTACATATGCTTCATTTCAAAACGATTCCATGCATTCAGTTATACATGATTTATTATTAAATGATGCCGTCCATTCTGTTTCTAATTAACCATTGGTTGAGTTACCCGTGTACAGGTCCCTCCGAATTTCATATAAAATATGACCGTTTGAGAAGGGAGCCAACCGTTGGAAATTTGCCTATAAATAGGAGCTCATTTGAACGAGCTCAACAACAAGTTGATAGATCTAGAGACCACATGCTATTAAGATGATTTCTAGAGAGAGAAGCTTTTCATGCCTTGTGCGTATTTAACTGCTCGTTCAGATTACTTCATTTGACTCTGAATGTAGGTGATTACATTTGAAGACTTCCGGGGAATGGAAGATAGAGGTGCCGACTACCTTGAAGTTCGAGGGCTTCCTTGCTGAGGACGATAGAGGTTCCAACTACCTTGAGGTTGAGGGATTGCGGGGATAGCAAGACAATGATTCTGATATTCGTATCGAGGGCTTACCGTGGTGTGGGTAAGACAGACGTGCTTGAAATTATAAATCAAGGTACTTTTATCCAAGGTTGTTGGATACCCTTCTCTTTAGGTTCAAAGAATTTTATCTTGTTACTTGTAGTTTTACAACTTGTTTTTCCGCTGCACTTTTTTATTGTAAGGAATGTATAATCTTCTTATATTTCCTTACACTTGTACTCTGATTATTTTAGATTCTATATTCTTTAAGGTAGAATATCATATTGTAAACATTGGTTCCAATTCTCCAATTTGTGATTAGAGGTTTTGTGAAATTACTTAGTTTAACTTTGTTAAACAATGATTTTTCCATGTCTAAGAAAATTTTTAAAGTATACAATTCACCCCCTCTTTTATATTGAGCATCTACATCGTTATTTCGATCCTTCATTGAGGTAGTAATTTCCATCATGGTTTAGTTTCGATCAACCCTAACTACATTATACAAACATTATATTTTTGGAAAAAAATGGAATAATTTCGTTTCACAGACATAGAATCCCTTTATGACGACATGGTCCATGCCTTGAACACTCTAAAGAGGCACAAAAATAGTATAGAGAGAGCATTCACAAGGAAGGCTCACCTTCACTCCTTATTCGAGAGTGATATGGTGATGGATTTAAGAATCCCAATGATACCTAGAACAAAACCACCAATATTATATCCCAACGGATATGGGACCTACATAATTTATATGGTCTTTTCCAATAGAGTATAAAATTTTATTACCATGGATAGGGAGTGTATCACACATCTTACCAACATCATGTTTCTAATATAGTACATCTTGCGTGGACATGTAAATCCAAAAAATATTACTCTAAAATCAGATTCTACGTATAAAAATAATGAATTTAAACAGATTTTGAGTCTTCCCTAGAATACATTTTGTGGAGTTATGCCTCTTTAGCACTCTATTCACATCATCTTTCCCACTCTTCCACACTACACACATCCTCTTTGGATACTCAATCCCATGGAATATGAATTATGACTATAAAAAAATATTCATCGTTTAAAACACGATACCCTCAAACATAGATCCATAGTTTGGGATACATTACCATAATATTCTTGTGATCAATCTAGGAATTATGAAAACATCCTACTTACATCCCCAATTTTCTGAGTTTTATGACTATGAACTACGATCATACACCATATAAGGAGAGGATCCCTATTAATGAGTGATGATTTACCCCATATATTATTTGAATTACTCATTCAATAACTATGATATGGTCAAAAACATTATCCCATTCCCTAAACAATGTATTCCTCAAGATAACTATGGTATTCATCAATTCCATTCCTAGAAAGGATTTACCTAACTAGTGTATATCTCATACCACTACATATTCCATTAATATGTGTGTATTGATTCCCATCATTATGGGATATGTAGCGATTCCAATATTCATGTCTTCAAGACCATCTACCAAATTGCCAACCATTCATTCCCTTGTCCCCATATACATTCCATGAATCATGAAGTCAAATTTTTTACCTAATTTTTCCTAGTTTTAGAATTATGACCAAAAACTATGTGTTGTGTGATTATTGGTACTATTGTGTTTTGAAGGGCCCCCATGGATCTATTCATACTAGATCTTACTTTCTTTCATGCCACACGTGGATGCTTTAAAGAAACATTTTCCTCATATTCCAATAATTATGACTTTAATAATGTTCCATGTTATAGGTTATGAAACCATTAACTATGTGCATCCATCTTCAAGATTTCTTCAAGTGGTGTATGTCCTCTTTGTATCCATTTTCCATTTTTAACTATATCTCCCAACATTATAATTCATGTATCATATCTCCCATGTCCATGATTGTAACCCTAAACAATTTGAAACATGTGCAAACCCTATGAACTCAAACAAGGACCCATGGTCCAAGAACTATGATTGTAAACTATGATTACTCATACCTCATTTTAATTGTTTTCATCATATTTGAAATTCAAGAAATCCTTTTCATACACTACTATACTAAACTACATGGGGTTTGATTCCCATAATCATTGGATAGTTAGTTATGCATATAATTTCATTATTCTAGCTCAAACACTGATCCACTACAAAACCCACAATTTATTATGGTTATATAACAAAAAATACCTTCATGGAAATTCTTTTAGTTAATATCTCCATTAAATATCCTAATTCAAATAGATGGATGATATTACCACTTCACCTTCATAAGAAAGGAATGATGGGAAACATTGTGCATAATCCCCACTTACCATATCTTGATCACAGTGCCTTAAAATGGGAAATATATCATCCAATAAATTGAAATTAAAATTTCTGTCCAAAGACCTCCCTATATAACCATAAATTGTATGTTTATCATCAATTACATGATGTAAAACCTCATGATATTTTAGTACCTCTATAAATAATCACATTCCATCATTTCTAGTTACATACTGAATCATTCAAATCCTTCAACCATCATCCCCCAGTTGTCTATCCCTATTTCCAACAAATAGTATGTATGTTTTTTTAAAACACATGTAGCAGTTATCTGGTATCTCCATGCCACTCCAATTATGTTTTAGATCATGATATTAATGACTCACCCTCCCCATTATCTATGCTAAATTATAATATGACAACCTTAGAATAACCCCATTCATTTACCCGCTCACATTGGAAATGAAAATCTAGTTCTCATATACCATGTTCTCATTCTATATCTCATATTGACCTAAAATCCTTCTGTGGTTAGTGAAAAATAATAGATATTGAGTGTTCATGGATGGTCTGACACTCTCATAAAAATGTGGGTTCACATGGTCATCCATTTTGTATCACATCGAGCATTACTCATGTGGGTTTATAGATTGTTCTATGGTTTTCCGAAAATTATGGTTGAAGTGTGAAAATAAATACGATGAAATAGATGCGTACATGAATGTAGGTTATTCTAAACAAAAAATTCATTAATATTAATGGTTCATCTATATACTTTAGATTATATTAATTCATGTCCAAAATTTTCCCTATGACTCACCCATAATGACTGAGCACTCTAGTTCCACTAGCCTATGGTATGTTGATTCAAGGACCTACTTTTTTCCTTCTTATAGCCACATATTCCTCCTCATCCCCAAGAAAAAGCTCATACACCCTGATCTAGAATGGGAGACAATCAACATAGTTCTTGGATATATGAGATATATCTCACCTCTCTAGATCAAGGACCACATCCAACTGATCCTTCAAATGGTTGATAACCTTCTTTTTAATAATCAAGGAAGACAACATGCTTATTCACATGGTCCTCTAGCCAATGAATTTTGTAGTTATCCTCCAAGATATTTTTAGTTCTTTCAAACATCTACTTGTTCCACAAAACATGTAACAGTTTAATTTTCTCATTCAATCTCTTAGAAAGGTGTTTTGTACTAGTGCTTCAGGAAATTAATCATCCACCCATATGGTTCGCATGATTCATATCCAATTATGAAGGTATTCCATTCAGATCCCCATGCGTTCTTCTCTTGTGTATGCCATGAAAAACAAAATACACCACCATGATATGAAATAGAATATATGGTCTCATCATAAAAATCATTAAAAAAGACTTCAACCTATTCAATTAGGGAAGTCTTGTTTTCGGTGGAATGTACAAGAATGGTAGAAGAATGGTTATCTTATGTGGTCCTCTTAGTTGAGTCAGGAAATAGAGCATAAGAATTCTATCTTTATCTGACTCTTCCCAAGGGGCATTTCCTCCTTTATCCATAATATCCACACAACTAGTTTCTCCACCATTGATCATAGAAGATTGTTCCCCCGTGACCAAGGTAGTTTCTTCTTTAATGACTAGAACCTCAAGGCTCTATGTTTTAATTAGTGGAGGATCCCTAGATTCCTTAGTGGTAGCCTCTTGTTGGTCATGTACCCTTTCTATCATTTATTGAATTAAGATAATGTTAGTGAATTGAATCAAAAATTTTAAATCTAGGATCATGTGAGAGGAAAAAAATTATATAATATGAGAACTTAATGATATAGTCATTGTGTCTCATTATGGAGTTCCAACATAAGAGACCCCACAACTCTATTTGGCACTTCCACAGCTATGGTAGGTCCCCATGAATTGGTTAATTACAAGCATCATGGGTACAAATAGATGTGTTGGTGTAAAATTTATATGATTTAGGGTAGGTGGATTGAGATACGACCATTCCATGGGTTAGGTGGATTTAATTGATAATTCACCTTGGGTGAACCATTTCACCAGTAGTGGATGTCGAATATGGAATGCATGGTAAATGCCCCCATACATGATAGGGAAGACCTGGGGCTCAATGATCTATAAGATAAGCTTTTCTATATGACCACCAATTTCTTCCTCTTCCAGAACATGCCCCCAAAAACTTTGATGCACTACCGTCACCCTCCCCAGTAGGGACACCTTTTAAATTTTTATATTACATCTTCATGACATTAATTTTAGTTAGATATTTTTAGAGATAAAGGGTCAGACATATAGAGGACATTATGAAAAAAAACAAACATCGAGGTGATCAATCAAGTCAAAATAATTTAACTAAGCAATCTTGCCTCTCTCTCAGTGACTCCCCTTGTCAGAAGATGAATCCAATTATTCTCCACCACTAGAGCCTTTCATGACCTCATCATTTAACACCTCCTCGGACAAATAATCAGAAGGTTGTGTCCCTTTTCAACTTAGCCTACTACTGAGCATAACTCAAAGAGTGATTGTAGGGATGTTAGGATACCCTATTTGGAATGATAAGGTTTCCAGGTACGTATGAATCTCATGGAATCTCTCATTATCCATAATCCACAACATCCCATCCTCTGAAATTTCATTATCCATCCCAGATCAACAATAACTAATGTTAATCCATTTTCTTTGACATTCATAGAATCAACCAAGCCATCCATAGAATTAGAAAGCCAGGTCAGCAGTTGGATGCAATATGTATTATTTCTTCTTCATGGAATACTACAATGACCTTATCGTTTCGTCTTGGGATCCCCTATCTTTCTCCCATAATCATATTTTTGGGAAGGACCTCCCATCTAGTTGTGGGGGAGAAACATCATCGTGAGCTGCTCAAGCCATAGCTCTAGATTGAGTTTCTCTCAATGAGTGCATTTCCTCTTAGAGAGCATCATGCATGCCTTTTAACTACTCGAAGTCTTTAGTCATCTTTATGGTCACCCATATGCATTTCAACAAGATCCCTATTTGTTACGATTCCACCTAGTTTCTAGAATGATCAGATAAAATCCAATGTTCATGTTGGTTTGTGGTAATATGATCGACATTAATAATATGTCAACCATTAGGGTCCACCATAGCTATTGGGGAATATGATGATTTTACTCTCAGTGGACCCCCCAAGTATACTATCATAATCAGCTACTAACGACATCCAATATTCCCATAGAATCAAGACAATATGAATGTAATGTAGTATGTGTTTCCATCAATTTTCACCACCAACACTCTACCACGAAGAGAATATAAGTAATCTATATTTCTCTAATGTCCCTTGTATTTTTTCCACCATAATTTCAAATTAATGAATGTTAATGTTTTCATAATTACCAAATCACATTATAACGTCAATCTCACATATCACAATTCTCCCAACCTCAGTAATGTCGTCCAAATATGGTCACATGCCGGCATTCTGTGGGGTTATGGAATTCAAAAACTTGTAGCCTTTGAAGTGTTCCATTATCCCACCATAATGAAACATGAAAAGGACACAGAGACATTCATTCATATCCCCATCAACTTAAAACCATGTAATCTATAGAGTCAGGATAGAAAATGTACACTAATGTTTACCCTGTTTCTACCCTTCCTTAATGCTTCCACCAGTAGTAGCACTGACCAGAGTCCCATAAAGGTTTCTCTCACTAGAGTAATATGTCCACTATGAAATATAGTGAGAAATATAGTATAGGAAACAAGAATCTTCCAATCATCCCCATAATTATGCCCCACTATTCATACTATCCCTCCAATATAATTTTCCATTTTAAATAATACGTATTATTTTTAGTTCCCCCATTCATAGTTTTATCCATCATGAAATCATTATATCTATGTACATATTTAGAAACATTACTAGACATATGTTTAATTCATTTTACATATGAAAGGAGGGATGATTCTATATTACCCTGTTAAATGCATCTAGAAGGCGTTGCACTAGGCAAGGAGTCTTATGCATGTCTGACTTTGTGTTTAGTGCTGAGGAAAATTTATCATGTTAGAAATATTCTAGATGGTTTCCATTGATGCAGTTCACATAAAAAACATATACCCCTGGGTATTATGATGATGGAATGTATTGGTATCTGGAGACCAATGTATAGAGAGCTCTAGTAGCATCTCAGGATGGTGGTACATGAAGAATATATATTTCAATACATCCTAAAACTGCCCGATGGTGTGCATATCATCCCCATACTCATTTTATGTTTAGTGTACCTAATATGTCCATGCCCACTCATCATTGAATTTTCCTCCTTTCCACAAGTGACAACCCTTATACCAGTCCATGACGTTATCTTAGATGTTGGTCTGAAAGATTAAGACATATTATGCCATGGATTGATAGCCTCATGTTTATCCCCCATAATGTTCCTCAGAAATATACATGGTGTGTAGTTGGAAATTTTACCATGCTCCCAAGAAGGGTTTTCATGCCCAGGGATGTCCCATTAGTTGATCTCATCCTCAAATGGGAACCAGGAGCATGGTGCATTCATTTTGATTTAATGTATGTTTACATTATCCATCAACCTGAAATTCCAAAATTGAAGGTGACCCGTCAAAGGATAAATTTTGAGGTCGTATTTTCCATTACTAGAATAATTCAGATATTGGAGATGACTGTATATTCTTGAGGAATCCCATGGTTTCCCACCATTTCGTCCCTCCAGGTGGTGACAGAAGCTTCTATCATAGCTTGGTTTGTATGATTGGAAATATCATATGGAATGTGGAGTTCAAAGGAAGATTAATAATAAAGTTATTCACCATATTGTGAAAATGGAGTGTTGGTGCATAAATTTTCAAATATATGTTGAAAAGGGAGACTTTGGCCTTGAAGTGGCTATGTGAATGATTAGCTTCCACGAAAGACACAACCTAAGTATCAGTGTTTCCTGAAGAAAAGGAGGTTTTTCTAAGAGATAAACATCAAGAATAATAGATATATACTACAAAAGGTCCCCCATCTACACATTTATATTTTATGACTGCAGGATGCATACAACAAATAAAAACAATAGCGTTATTTAAACCAAATGTTTTTTGCAATGATAGAAATGACACACTCTTTTTGATGTTCCCTCAGAACCCAACCATATGGTCCTACTGGCAACTTAGATACAAAGGGGGTGTATTTTTTAGCAAAAATATCTTTTGGGGCTTAAAACATCATATTTTTGGTGAACTATATTCACAATGAAGACCAACACACCATTAAATGGGTGAGAGAGAGGATGAACTCGACATTGGAATAGTGACATAAAAGACACATAAGTAAATACTACAGAATTGAATGATGAATTAGATGTGTAGTTCTATGAATGATCTAAAGTCTGCTAACATTCCCATAGAACCTTCACACAAGAAATTTATTGTTTATTCATGATAGACGTATTGCACAAAACCCTTTTGTGAAATGAGCATTTTCCACATGAAATGGGAAATCTATCTAAGATTGTTGTGCATACAAACCTAGAAATAAATTGAAGATATGTTTCAATCTCAAGTTCCATGCCTAAGGAACTGTGCACCGAAGGTGAAATCCATCTAAGAATGTTTTACATCCCACCCATCGACAAAGGGAAGGGATGTGTAGAACATGAGTTTCCTGCCCAATGAGTTGTGCACAAACAATTGATGATTTCAACAATAAATAAAACACCACTCCTCACTCTAAGAGGATAACTGGAAGATGAAACAACCATTTGTTATGGTTAATAACCATTCTTATGAGACATTGTGAAAAAACTAGTGATTGTGGACCCTCAAATAAAGGTATTTTTGATGACGGGAATCCTATTGGACAAAACATCACATGTCTTGCAATTTGGTGATCCTCACACAAGACTTCCCAAGGGTGGTAAGGTGTCTAAAATATCATTATATTATAAACCATTGTTTAATGAAAAATCCAAAATCGAGTGTGAAACCATGACTCTTGACTCCATCAACTTCCCATAACCTTGTTCACACTTATTGTGAAACATATGCTTGCAACCCAACTATTATCCTTATTTGTCAAATGCCCCGAGGGGGTGTATTCAGGGTATGATAGATTAAAACAAATGCCCTTTAGATACTATTTATATGTTATAAAAAACACCATTCTCTCTTATTCCTTAGTAATGTTTGCCCAGAAATGAAATCGTGCTTGAGACACATGGATTTTTTCTTTTTCCACCCTTAATGTACAATATCCCATGTGCTTACAACAGTAATGCACTGATGTACCAAATAAACTATGTCACTATAAAAAATTAAATAGCTTGTTTTAGATCAGTTCTCTATCTAGGATCATTGAAATTAAATGATTTGGTTTCTAATAAATGCCTCTCTATGGGCCATTACATATGTCTCTTTCTCTAGCTCACTACTGGTGAAAAGGATCTTTAACTTCCTCTTCCTTTGCTCACTACTCTTAGAAGGGATGCACCAACATTATATATATATATATATATATATTTCAGTCCCTTAGTTATCTCTAATGAATACATCATCCAATGTGTGTAGGTGCTCTGGTTAATTCCAACATTCATCGACTGATGAATACCACTTACCGTAGATATACTATGAAACATCAATCTTCCTTGAAACTCTTGGAATAATTATGTAGTACATTGATACCATGAGTGAAACATGTGTCTTTTTCATAGAAAAAAAAACAACCTCATAACATTGTACATGGACATGACTATTACATGCAACTTCCTACATGCACACTACACCCTTCTTGCATTTAACTAAATACATGCACTCAACTACATCCTTGCATGCAACTCCCTACCTGTACGCAACTCTTTAATATTGTAATTCAGAGCTCAAATATCCTCTAAGTATTTATAATTCTCAAATTATTAGGTAGACACCTATTTATAGGCGTTTTTTTAACCTATGTACAATATGACAAATTTTCCCTAATTGTGCAGGCCTCATTCGTGTCAGTCTCCTTCACAACAGTTCACCAATCGTGAAACTCTATAACTTTTGAAAAAAAAATTCTAGGGAAATATTTTCATCATATATCTTTCAAAAGTTTTCTACACAAAAAATTTCAAGCATCATTTACAATTGATTTTAAACAACCATTGCCAAAGACAATTTTCTATATTGACCAATTTTTGGACCAAATAATCATCCAAACAATAGAAAATTTCACCACCTTTTATAAAATCATATTCTACCACCTAAAAAGTGTTCACTTCTTTCTGTGGTGTCTAATCAACCTAGGTTTTAAAAACAATATATAGAACAACATTTTTAAGCATGGTAGCTCTCTTTGTCAACAAGTAAAGTCAACCAAAAAATGAATCAATGTTACCTTATGGGATTTTTCCCAACAATAACTTATTTTTACTCATTAAATTCATACTCATATACATGACATGTCATATAACTAAACTATAGGCATTATCCAACATATTTCTTCTATAAAAAGGTAATCTTCACCCCGTTATTTTTAGTAATTGGAACTCTAATGAGGACCTCGTGATTGAATACTCCTCCACATTACTCCCAACATTATGCTGATCCCATATCCACATGATTAGTACTCACATAATCTTTATGGGTGAAGAGTTATTCCTAACACATTCAAACTTCTTAACATGAAATATCCATGATTCATATCTGATTCATATGATATTAACATTTACTCAAACATCCTCATCACCTGAAATTAAACTATTTTTCTACCCTATGTTATGAACATTGGATTCCCAATGTTTAGTCATCTTTGGTTGCCACCCCATAGACATCATCTCCCGACATGATACCCTCTCCCCCATAGACTCAAACAATGGGCATCCCATTTTCATAATCCCTAAAAAAATTCATCAACGACTATCATTTTAAGATAAGATCATCCTTAACAAATGATATTATACATCATGGAGGATTATTATTACATGGAATTAAATATTGGGAATAAACTACATGGGGTTTGATCCCTGTATTCTATATATGGTACATTAGAATCCTCCTTGAGGTTCAATCCCAAAATTTTTAATCTATCAATGTGTGACGTTTTCTATTTTACATATGAACCTCCCGGATCACCCTTCATGGAATGTTTTTATATATTAGTAAACTATCTTGGAGTGACATATTCCCTCATATGAATTTACCTCCAGATCTACCTCCATTGGGCATCCAAATCCATTGGAAAAAATATAGATGTGATATCATCCCTTCTCGAGATATAATGTATGGAACTTCCTCCACAAGTTGTTCTATTCCATTGTAAATTGTCAAGGTGTTCCATCTTCCCACATCAAGATGCACCTCCCAGATTATCCTCCACGGGGATTTTTGATCCATCTGTAAACTCTGAATGTAGGATGTATTCCCCCATAGGTATGAACCTCTTGGATCCACTTCCATGGGGTTTTATAACCCATTATTAATTTATACATATATGAAATCTACCCGCATAGTGAAAAACTCCTTGATCCACCTTTGCAGGGTGTACTAATCCATCCTTCTCATCTCAAAAACTTGTTAAACATAATCCCATATTCCTCACGACCACATGTTCTAATCCATATTCATAGGATAAAGAACTTGTTATATAACCCTAATATCCACATCATGTGATAAACATAGGATTCCAAAGGTTAATATCATAGTAAGGCTTACACCCCGTGAATTTACTACATTGTGATTGACGAATGATTCCTTGGGTTCCACACCACAGATACATCTTTGGAGATTTCTCCAAAGAAAATTATTTGTATATGACCAATTTCTTTCAATTTAAAGACATTCCTAACGATACCCCAAATGTCTACTCACCCAACTGAAGGTTGATTCTATGTAAAGATAGAATTAATATAATTAACCGAATTCCAAAAATAGATAGCATCGGGAATGATTCCAAAAATCATAAATTAGTCTAAGAGGGAGACCTAAACTATGATATGAACTCGAAGGAGGAATCCATGGAAGAATGAAATGACATCCCATCATTCTATTTCTATCGAATAGTAGAAATTGTTCTTAAAAGTGTTGAAACATTCCAACCATTGGAAAGTGGGAATGTGGGTAAATAGAAAGCCAGTGTGGCAAAATCCAATACATTTGCAGGATCTAGCAAAATATTCAAAAACAATGACCTATGTATAATATTTTTAACTATATTTTAGTCAATAATTTGATATAAATTCATTGAAAATTGGATAAGATATATTCTATTTATAACGTTATCTAAAAATATTTCAATATGATGTGATGTAAATTATTGTGAACAAAACCATTGAATGTTATTTGGAATTTTCCTTTCTAAAATAATCATTTAATTTACTTCATTCCTCCAAAAAGAATCAAATCCTAATTTAGTGATGGAATGTAAATATCAATATTTATTCTATCGATTTTTTCTCTAGATACCATAAAACTCAAAATTATATATTTATAATTCAAATAGATTTCAACAGATATGTTTTATATTACCATCCTAATAGGGAATGAAATATCTTATAAACTAAGGATATGTTATCGATTCATTCTATTTTTACATTGTCTAAGGTTTAGAAGTCCCACATCATTTCTAATTATATGAAATTGGGGATTAATTTACTTATATTTTGAATGGAAAAATGGATGTTATAATTATCCATAAAATATTCTTTAATTTCCATGGAATTGAAACCATTTTAAATTATTAAAATTGCAGAAAAATAAAATAAATAATTATAGGATGCTACTAGTTTTTATTAATAATGGTCATGGTACATGGAATGAAAATTATACCATCCATTTCATTTTAATTCTAATTTTATAAATATATCCCATATTTTATAAATCTAGATATATATATATATTCCACCACTGATATCACCCTATCATTAGGCTACGTCTGTATCTTGTATATCCCAATCCCATATTATGATCATTATCTCATAGAAGTACATTATTTCCAATTTTAGAAATTCAGTAAAACACTTCTCACTTCATCCATTATAAGATTCCTAGAAAACAAATCATAACACTACTGAGAAGACCACCAGTTTCATATAACGATATATATATGTTTTTCAGCATAACCATATAGGTTATTGATTTCCATAGTTTTCAAAATTACTATAAGAAGTATAATAGTAAAAATTTCATTATTTTGTTAGGAATTAACACCATGAAAATTCCCATCATCTTTCAGTCTTGAAATCTACCCAATTTAAACATAAGAAATTTATGGAATATAATTTATAAAAAATACATTGAAAATTATATGGTCTTTAAATTCTCTGATTCACAATATTATTATATTTAACCACTTTGTGAATTGATAGAAACTATGGTTCTATTTTGAATATTATATATTGTAAAATTCATTTAAAATTCAACCACTTATTCATATTAACAGTTTTTTAATCATATAGTATTAAAATTACCATTCATTATAACCAAGAAACAATTATGTTTGGATTATAAGTTGATGTATTTTGAAATTTTAAATTCAAATTTAATTTTATAATGAATAATTATTATTATTTTAAAAAATTAATTAATGTAATAAAAATATTAACACTCCCCAAAATTGTTATAATACTAACAAAAATAATAATAAATTCCAAATATTATTTATTAATAGTAATATAATTTATAATAATAAGAAAAATATTATTAATATTAATACATATAATTTAATGATTAACATTATTATAAATACCATTGAGATCAACAATAAAATTAATAATAATTAATGTAACATTAATATTTATAATATTCCCATTATTATTTTTATTATTTATATCAAATATATATATATATATATATATGATAGAAAAAATAATATAGATTTCATAAATTTAACCACAATTTTACTAATAAGGTTAATAAAAAATACCAAAATATGGTAATTTAAACATTCAAATTATATAATTAATATTTTAAAAATTATTTGAAGTAAAAATGATAAATGAATTTTGAATGTAAAGTGAAAACGAAAATTTATTTTGATGAAAATATAGAATTTAAAATCCACGCAAAAGATGATTAATATGAATTTTGGTGAATATGGTATAATCATAAATAATGGAAATTTAAAAAAGATAAAGTTATAAAAATCAAATAAAGGATAATAAGAAAGATATGGAATCTCAGTTTTTTGAATGGGCCATTTTGTGGGTAAATTTGAACCTTTTTATCAGTTGGGTTTGATGGTCAGGAGAAAAAAATTCAAATCTTTAGAACTGAATTGAGAAAGTGTTATATCTCTATTTTCCTGGTTTTATGTGGGATTAAGTTGAGGTCAATGTCTCAAGGGTTCAAGAGAACACAAGAGAAATGATAGTTGGCTTTGAATGTTGAAAAATTTCCATCCAAAAATACACATAGTGTAAATGTTATATATTGTGAAGGTGATTTACATGGAATATGGGATGGTGTGAAAGATCAGGGGCATAACAAGTGGAAGTCACAACATGTATCCAATAAACGTATTGAATATTGTTTATGTTGTGTACCAAATACTTGATGAGAATCTTTTGGGTATTATTTTTTTAAAATATCTAAAGGGGGATTGGGACCATTAATTTTATTTTCATTTTCACGTAAGGTGGAAAGAGTTCCTAGGAGAACACAAAGCATGAAACTCCCCCCTTCATATGTTCATTGGGTTTTTCTTCCTTTGAGCTCAGATCTGATCTATTTATGCATCATTGGAAGTGTAGCTGTAAATATATAAGTCAACATACTTTCATTCCTCATTTATCTCCCCAAATTAAATACTAAATTCATGTAAGATCTTACATCACATTTATAGGAGTTTGTCAATATATATGATTTCTTGTGTTATGGCTTAGATTAAAGTATGGTTTTTGACGAAAAATTGGATAATATCTGATATTCTGTGGTAAATATATTTCTCCACAATTTTATTGGTATTTTGGGTTCATGATTCATTACTCACTTTGGGATAACAAAGTGAGACACAAACATATTATATTTTACATTTTTTATTAAAAAATTCTATGGTATACCATTGAGGATTCCCAATACTAGGATTAAATTTTATATGTTTGTTAAGAGGGTTTTGATCAACAGGAAATGTTATAGTAGAGTATTAAATAAAATTTTATATGATTGTTATCACTGTATTTGAATTATATGGGCATGTCATGTGTTTTTTAGGGGACGTTGATCACCCAGATTGTGGAGACATGGTACCCCAAGTTGGTCATGGCATGAGATACATGGGATAATGATTTCCAATAAGTTTAGGTGACATGAATCACCCGTATTGTGGAGATGAGGTCACCAGTTGAGGGAGTGTCCCATAAATATTGATATGGTGTTGAGCCTCATGGATTTTCTATGGTTCTTCCATGGGGAACCAGTTGTCATATGATATGTCTTTGGTGTTTTTGGTGATTTCCACTCAACATCGTTGGACTACATGTTGTAGGTTTCATGTAAACAATGAGTGGACCCGGTTTTGGTGGTGTGGACTAGTCATATTGGTTGGATGTCTCTATATTTTTTTTCAAAGGGGATGGTGTTGACCATCAGTTATAATGGAGGTTCCCAATATCAAAATCCCTGGTTGATGGTGATGGCCCCTTGAGTGGTGGTGTTTAGCCATCAGTTGGGGGTTGAGCATAAATGTTTTATTTGAGGCTAATGGTCTTGTATTATTGGACAATGGATTTCAAAATTCCTGAGGATATTATTCTATTGAGCATATATAGGTTTATTATACATTGGAGGATGTGAATCGTCATTCTTCAAGATGTCGAGTAGCTGATCCAATTGTGCATTTATTAGATGAGTTTTTAGTGACTGTGGACATATTTGTTGGGAATTATGATAGGATTACATTTCATTATCGATGTGGACATAGGATGTGATAGTTTCCTTGATGTGTTGGTTATATATTCATAGGTGGATCCTGAGGATTTTCATGTTGTAGTATTAGTTGGGTGATGCATGGACACTGATACATGGATCATATCAAATGAAAATATCTATACAGAATTGTATTATGTGGAATATATATATTTTAGGGAACATTCTTAGAAATATACCATCATTTTCCAAAGTAGTTAAACAAATCTTTGTGGCCATAAAAGATAAGGTAAACATGTAAATTTGTAAATGTGTGGGTGTTTCCTTTTTGTTATATTTCTCATACACCATAAAATTATATATACACGAAAAAACACATTGATGTTGTCATAGTGAGTCCAAAATCACAACATATATAACACCCTAGGAATGTGTGTATATAATATGGACTTTGAGATTAGTTAAGGGACAGAATCAGGAGTCGAACTTTAGTGATCAGAGTTATACCGCATTTCTATGGGATGGATGTTAGTAGACCTATTGTCTCCTCTTCATCAATATTGACAATATTTTGGGATTATATATATATGTATATATATTTTCCTCCATAGTATTCCTAGATTATCTATTCTTCAAAATTCATATAATGTATTCATCTATATATTGTTATAATAATGGGCATATTTTTTAGTTCTTCTTCTATATATGATTCTGTAGAGTTTATTGTAAATTTTTCTATTGTTCTCATTCTTCCTCTATGTCATATATATATACATATGGACCATAATTATTATCATGTAATAAGGGTATATTCACCCCACTATCACCTAATCAGACCCTCGTTGGTAGCTATAAGACTCGTGTATATGAAGTGGGGTTCATACGTCCTAGTGTCTAACCCTCCCAGAGTACAATTTATGTTGGAAACTAGGTCAAGATGCTATAATTTGTTTTAAAGTAGGTTATTTTGATTTTTGGTCTTAATATTAGTCAAATGGTAAATTATATACTATTATGGGGCTAGAACTGCAAAAAGTCCTCTTGTGTGGCTACCTGTGATCCCGTGTATGTGGGTCATACCATGTATCTAGGGGGTGGAAAATTGATGTTATGAATTTCATTTTATAGTTAATTTGTATCCACCTCAAGTGGAACACATTGGAATGATGTTTATCTATTTCACTGATTGATGATTTAATTTTCAGGATAATGGAATATTTTTTTATATGTCATGGTAGGAACATATGATAACATGGTATATGTATGGGCCTATAAATAATTTATTGACCGAATAATACACTAAGAAGGGTTGGATATTAATATTTTAAAAAAGAAGCTAAATGTTTTTCCATGTATAGCCTTTTAGTGACATTCTACTCTATCAGACTAGGTATGTGGTTTCTGGTGATACATATATATGGTCAATAGGTCTGACTCTATTATGAGATAGTAGGTAAGGATTAATGGAATGGGGGTGGGTTGTTTAATGTGTCATCAATTACGACAAAAAATGTTTTACTATATATCATTTTTTCAGTAATCCAATGTAATTACCCCAGATTGATATACATGGTATGTCATGCAAGATTCTGTTATGTGTAGTATAGGGTCCATGATAACAGATTATATATGATGCCCAATTATTTTATTGGTAGGATAAGGGTCATGAGACCAAATAATATGTGATACCAGACGCTCTTATGGGTAGGTATGGGTCCAGGATGTCGGATTTCTTGTGACATGGGTGTAGTAGGGGAGTGTAAGGAGGTGATATGCACTACATGTTATAGATTTCCATATTAGTGATATATATATATATATATATAGATATTTGAACATGGTATTTTGTATTCACAAGATTCTAATAGTATAGATTTTAGTGGAGCATTACGAGGGTGGTGATATGGTGTCGTGACAGCCAGTATAGGATGAATCACCTAAGGGTTTGGATGATCCCCCTAAGTGTAAAAATGATCATGTTCCACTGTTATAGGATATGGTTTAGAAGGGGTATCCATAATAAAATAAATTCATTTCTTCATGACTAGATGACCATACATGGGAGATCATGGTCTGATTTATATAGGTTATCGACCAAGGATCTTAGGGAGATAAGCCATATATAGTGTATTTGTCACTCCTCTTATATTCTTAACATTATTCTTTATCTCACAGTGAGGGTATACTATAATAATTTGATTACTATATCATGTTAGTGATGACCATATTTTACCATCTTGAGTCACCCTAATGTTGGAAGAGCAATATGGATACATATATGATCAGGGGACCGAAAAATAACATGGGAAATGTACATGATCTAGAAAGAAGTCATTAGAGAGAGGATATGATTAATCTCAAGGATGTTATCTTTGACAATTTCATACCTAAGGAATTGAAGGTGGATCTAGACCCTGAGTTCACAAACCTACTGTACAGACATACATCTATTATGAATTATGTAGAAAATTTCATCGTGATGCCCCAATTTTAACTAGTGATATTGGATGACGACATCCCCAATGTGAAAGATTTCAAGTATTGAGTATGTAAATCTATTATAGTTTACGTTAATTCCTTAATTATGCAATCATTTAATATTATGGAGAATAATGTTCCGATTTCAAACGGAAACGTGAAGTTCACGTGTTGTTCAAGTTTGGTGACAACGTTATGTGAGCATAGTAGTGATGATTCAGGTATCGGAAAGTCAGAATGGTTGGTTTCTAATTATATTATTCACGTCATATATTATTTTAGGCCACTATGAAGTGGTTCTCTGATAGTGCTCTTCCGGTATAGGTATACAATGCATGTTCATATATATTTTGATTGGGTTCCAATCGATTGTTTTATGTGCACAAAAATGGGCCATCTAGATATATTATAAAGGAAACATTCTTTGATATATGGGGGCTAGAAACCAGTTCATAGATAGTGATATGAGGTAGGAATATGACTAATACTAGGACTTTTTAGCTATGATTCTATTAAATGCTCATGTACTGGATGAGAGAGAGAGAGATATATGTTCATGGGGTACATGGTTGGTAGATATTGAAAATCAATAGGGAGGTTAGGCCTTGGGAGGATGGGCATTAGTACTGGTGCATGTTTTTGATCTGGTATGTTGAGAGTATTCTAGAAATTTGATTCTTGTTTGATGTAAGACTTCACATGGGTGTGACCTTTTGTTTTAGCATGTTCATTTTTTGTTCATGTGATTCATGTGTGTTATTCTCATACTACCTGGTGTGGGATAGTATATTGGAATCAATTATGATGTTTTTTATATATGTGGTGAATATGAATTATGATAATGATGTTTATATATACATATATACATGATTAATGGTTACGTATTATCATTTTATGTCTTGGAGGATTTACTGAAATCTAATGAAATGTTGAATTTGATGGTTGTGGTGAATGAAGTTTTTCTAAAAGGGGGACTTGATGAGATACATAACATGATGAGATTTGATTATGGAATGGGTACAAGTTGATAATATAATGATATGTGAAACTTGATGAGTTTCAGGTAATAAATTTAAATAAATTAATCTCTTGATGTGGTTTAGGGATGACGTTATGTCATTGGGGGACATATAAGTCTGGGAATGGTCATTGAAATGGTTTGAATTTTTATTTTGGTTTTGAAAAAGTCTAGGTGGGAAATTCCTCAGATCTATCATCAGATAAATGGAATTGATATGTGTTTGGATGAACAAGGTATTCTATGGTAATGTTATTGTATGTGTATATTCAGTACCATCTATATGTGAGACCCCATATATAAATTATATTATAATGTAAGGTTTCCAGATTCTAATGTCATGGATTTTTGAACTGGTCATTTTGTAGGTAAATATTATCATTTATAAAATTTTCATTTGGTGGGTAGGGAAATGTAAATTCAATCCTTCCTGACATAATTTTGTATGTTCTATAACTATGAGGCCTTATTTTTATGTTTTTTAGTAGTTTGGTGAATGTCCCATGATTTTAGGTAAATACTTGAAAAAGGTTGGGTGGTATGGACTATTGAAAATAACACCATCCAAAAAAACACAATGTAACATTTACACAATTTTAATTTGGTTTACGTGTGGGGTTGCGTGTCATGAATTATCGAGAGATTATCCCTAGTAAATCATGATGTGTATCTAATTAACATTACAAATTCTGTCCACATTTTGTAAGGATATACTATGTGAAATAAATGGGTAGTGAATTTTTAATGAACCACATGGGGTTCAAACCCCCTTATTTTCATCTCACCTTCATTACACCGAGGCATGAGTTCCTAGGGGATCTCACAGTGGTGCTCTCCCCCTTGCTTTATTTCATTGGTTTCATCCTCATTGGATATCTGATCAAAGATTCATCTTTCATGATGTAATCATAGATGTACATAATTATTTCCCATGGATTCTCTTTATCATTTTATCTCACTATAATGAATTCTAAATCCGTAATAGCACATTTTTCCTATTTTTATATATTTTTTATAATGTTATAATTTCTCTTTATATTAAATGTATTAGAGGATGATATTCAATGAGCGAATTCCTACTAGACTATGGGTTTTGGTACATAAATTTATCATTAATTTTATATGTTTTTAGGGTGATTTATTTAATACACACATTGGGTTGTTTAAGTAAGACCATAAACAAATTATGGAATCCCTTTTTTGATGATTTAAAATGTCATGGGTTAAAATTAATAATTCCTTAACCAGTGAATTTAAATTCAATGAAGAGTATGGAAATTTAGAATGATTGGTTTGGTTGTAAATTTGTATAATTTTAATTTAATTAAATGTGATATGACTATTTTGGTTCCATGGGAATGTGAGAAGGATGCCCTGAGGCTTTCATGTGATGTAGATCACTTGGTCTGAGGTGAAATGGTTTGTTATGTTGGGTATGGCCTGATAAGCATGGGGTTTTTATTTTCACTTGGTTGAGGATATACAGTTCATTAGTATTTTGTAAATGTGGTCGTCAGGTTGAGGGAATGGGCCATTAATTATGATATTGTTGTAACCTTTGAGACATTTGCAATGTGGTCACTTGGAGAATAATGTGTTGAATGATGTTTCATTCATGTTGTTGGTGATTTATACTCTCTATTGTAGATTATGAGCCATTGGAGTCATGTGAAAATAGATAATAATGAATTGAAGTTTTGTTGACCACTAATTTTGGGTGGATGACTCTATATATTTTTTAGCCTGGAGGGTGGTTTTGAAAATTTCTTCTGAAGAAGGTTCTCATTATTGAAATCCACAGTAAATGTTGACTGACTAATAGAAGATGATTTTGAGACCATCATTTGTGGGCTGATGCACACCATTGTATTTAAGTATGATGGTCGATGAATTTTTGACGGTAGATATCTTCTTGACTCAGGACATAATTTGTTGGGAAGAGAGTGATTTATTATATATTAGAGGATCAAAATTTACATGCCACTAGTCATCACGTTGTTGAGCCAATTGTAAATTTATAAGTGGAGTTATGTGGGATATTGGACATATTGGTTTACAATACCGATTTTATTCCATTACATTCACAATATGGTCATAGATGATTTCAGTTTCCATGAAGTGTCGGTGCTGTATTCATAGGTGGAACCAGAGGGTTCACCTTGTAAGATATTTATGAGAATATTCCATGTCACTGATACATTGGTCCATTAAACTCCAAATATATATATTTTTATATATAATAAATTCTATATATTTATATTTTTGGGGTATTTGTTCAAGAATATACTACTATTGGATAAAGTAGGAATATGCTTCTTTGTGGTTGTCGAGCACAAGGAATGTGGGTTAATTACTAAATTTGGGTGTATTGCATTTTTATTATATTTTTCATACATTATAATATTATATTTGTACGATAGAAAAAATTTGGTTGTGGCCTACTAAATTCTTCCTCACATCCAGCATGGTCCACTCAAGATGTGTATCGACTTTATGATTTTGAGATCAGGTTAGAGATCATGCTCAGGAGTTTGACCTTAGTGATTGGAGTTATACTGATCAAGCATGTGATAGATGGAAGTAGACATGGTGGTTCTTATACAATAAGATCGAAATTATTTTGGGCATATATATATATATATACACAATTATGGTATACCAGGAGAAATCATGAGTATCATTTTATAGGAATTGTTTCATATGTATTCATCTTCGTATGGATTTGAATTTGGGATTGGTATAGTTACTGCTAAATTTTTAAATGATTTTGCAGAGTTTATTAATACTTTTTCTAATGTGTTCCTTTAACATTTTTTTAAATATATAAACATATCGAGAAGTATTTTTATCATCTCCTAGAGGTATTGACTCCCCACAATATCCTAATCAAACCATCACTATTATTCAGCATCATTTTTTGTAAAGGGAGGTGATCCTAACCCCCAATGTCCAACCATCCTAGATCATAATTTATGGGGAAAATAGGGTTTGAACACTAAAAAGGTTTACTATAATGGAATATGAATAATAATATATGATATTCAAATAAAGGTACATTTCTTGGATTATCTTAGAAAGATTACAGGCTATTCTTCTAGAAGAAGTTAATTTAAATAATCATTATTCAATCATTGTTTTTGAAGATAAATGTATTGGTTTTTCATTAAGTTTATTTATATAAATTAAGGGGAAATGTTTATTTTCTTGCCCATTATTAAATATTATAATCAAAATAAAATTCTTCCACCTGGATTAAAATTTAATACACTTGAAAAATGAAGTCCAATGGTTTTAACTTCTGTTATAAAATAATTTTTAACAATAACCTTATTTAAAATTTGTTGAAAAATATTTAACATTAAGAATTCATCATTACAAAATATTTTAAATAATGTGTGGTGCTATTGAATATAAAAAAACTAAATTTTTGCAGTGTGTGTCGTAATTCTCTTAGACATGGGTAGGCCATGACATGAAATATGATGGAATATGACATGGGTGCGAGTATGGAAGTGTAGGGGTTATTGTGATATGAAGCATAATAAAACATACTAGATATTTAATATTGAAACTATTATATATTTACTCAGAATTTTATTTTATATTCTTCTAGATGATACTAAGAGAACGTTTTTAGGACAATAGATAGTTTTATATTGTTGTTTTGTCAAGGTAAGGGATGGTTGATGCCCCTATGGGAATAAATGAGCAAGAGTATTTGGTAGAGGTACTAAGGATGGAGGTTCAGACAGAAATACTAAAGATGATGGGGTATTGTTATGAAATTTTTCATATGAAATTTCTAGTGTAAGTTATACAAATAATTGATTAGGTAGTTGTGTACTCTATGGGATATTTGGTATGGGATTTATAGACACAGTACTGTTGTTTTTCATGGGAGAATGAAGAACATAGACGTCTATGTACTGGATGAAATTAGTATAGATGGACATCGATTAGGTCAAGATTCTATGAGGGTAAAGATTAAACCTGGATATATGTTTTCCAATTGGATGAGATAAATAATGATAGTATGTATATGTATACGTATATAGGCATGATTTTATGGCACAGACAGAATTCCTAGATAGGTTCACTGAGAAAATTTCACTATTAAGAAAGGAAGAATTTCAATCCTTTGATTACATTCATTCATTATATGATGAGGCTTCAAGTATCCACTATGTAGTGTGGTTCAGAAACCAATAATATTTTTCACTAATTCTTTAGAGAGGTGATATGGTTAAGGTGATATGATTAAAGGATATATTATAATATCTGACTAGGGCACAAGTTAACATATATAGATTGACCATGATTTTATAGGTAATGAAACATGCATTTACAATGAATAGGAATTTATCTTATAAGAGTATACCATTATATATTCTAATTTAATGTGAGGATGGTAGTGGATATTTGAGTAGCAATAACAGTGGTAATGTTGTGACCCAATAGTTAGAAAGATTTTGGCATTGATGTCTAAATTATGAAGATGATCACCAATGAGGTGTCTATAGTATGTGTAGAATGTCTACATGTTTGTACATTGTCATCAACAATCAAATGACGATCAGTCTAGTTCCTAGATGGGGAAATTTTTAATAAAATATATTACACTATAGTTAATTTGGTTTTTTGATTTGGGTCAAATGTAGAATATGAGGTCGGAACATGTGATTTACAAGGAGACAATAGTTATGATTCATCTATATATATTGTTTATAGTAGTAAATGTGAATCCCATTAGTAGTGGTATTTTACAAATGTGTGTGAAATTTCATAAGGAATATAAGAATAAGGAAATTATTATTCATGTTAGATTCACAGTTTTTTTCATACATTTTTATAAATTTTCGTAATTACATTTTCCATCAGAGGTACACTATGAAAATATTATTTTTTGGGTTTCATGATGGATATTAATGTAGATTGTACATATGTTGGTAATGTAATGATAATGATATTATTTTGGATTAGGAGTTAGGATCAATTATTGATGAAATATAGAAACATAATAATTCTGTGTAGATTTTTTATTGATGATTGGGTATGGTATAATCATTGTCTTATTTAGGTAAGGTTGTTAATTGGAATAAGGCTTGGTAGGTGACTTCTATGTTGGTGGTATTATTTTTGTTTAATGTGGGTTGGTCTATATGGGACCAAAGACACCTTGAAGATGAGCAATAACATGCTTTGGAGGTGTTAATGTCCATGGTATTTGAAATTATAAAATTTGGATCATTGAAACAATGAATAATGTTAAATTATAAAAACATTAGTTGTTGGGTTTGGGGGAAGAGGATTAGTATTTTTTTAGGAAAATATTTCATTGACATATGATTTTGTATATGATTCAAACACCTATAAGAGTTATAATATGAGATTACTATTAATTCTATTGTACTGAAACACTATCTTATGTAGTAGAGTAATGCTGAAGATTTTAGTGTTTTGTATAAAAAAATAGATAAAAAATTAAAATAATAAATAAATTATTTGGAATCCATGATCTAGAATGAACCACTGACCATCTATACCCTTGTTCTAGTCCTATTAGATATATTTTTAGCCAGTAGATATCTAATATTATTAGTATTATCATTCATAATCTTGTAAAGTAATGAAAATTACTATCTACCATTAGGTTCCAATACTTATAATATCATAACATTTCTTTTCAAATATGTAGTTATATTTTAGTTTCTGTGGTTTTTTAGAAAGTTTTTTGAATTTTTATATCTAAAGTTGAATTAATCAGTGGTACATTTTTCTTGGTTTCCTAACTGTATAATATTGGCGATTCCTATATATTTTCGGTTTTATAGTGTTGTTTATAATTATTATAAAATATGACTATTTAAAAAGTTGTGTGAGTGACTAGAATCATGACCAATCATTTTTTTAAGAGATACTCTAGGATATCATATAGAGGAATAGTTATTGTATGATTGGTTATTACCCGGTCTATGCTAATCCGGTATTGTAAGGTGGTATTTGGATTTTGGCCTATTAGATATGTATTTCTTTTGTGAAATATATGATATGGGATTAGTGTTATTGATGTAGTGTATGGATATATTTGGGATTGTGGTAAACCGTTATGGTCCATGTGAGGTTGATCTTATATGATGTGGTGACATAGGTCATCAATATAATATTTTTTGTTTAATAGTATATAATTGGTTGGGATGTAGTTGATCCCTTGATATGTTTTATTAATAGGAGATTGGTGACTACACCCCATTATAGGGATGATTTTTTTGGGATTTTGTACACATGGAATAAGGTCGAAGAGTTTGTTTTGATTACTATTTAATTGTGGTGTCCATCATTTACAGTGTTGTGTAGGGCTATGGTGATAATTATCATATTATAGGAGGGATATGTCATACAATGCCAAAAGATCTTCGGGGTGATTTAGATAAATAATAGAGAGGGGGATACTCCCCATTTATATGAACTCAGTTAGGGATTAGAAGTCAGTATTGGTGATGAATACAAGTTCATTGTTCCTTGGTTTTGAATTATTAGTAGAGATGCTGACTCCATAGAAGTCATAGATAGCCATGGAACTTATTCTAAACATGCCTTCAGGGTTTATGTGATTAATTCAAAATGGATATGTTGGTTGTGTTAGGTGGGTGGTAGAATGTGATATGAGCTTGGTTGGATGGTTTGGGGATCATTTTTTATGGAAACTGGTGGTTATCTTATCCTACTTGGGAATTAGCCGATGTAGATGATGTTTTACTCATGAATATTTTGGAATTGTAGCAGTTAGATGTGTGGTTTTCATTGATTAATATACATTTTACTTTTTATACTACCATATATATATATATATATATATGAAAATTATTGGTGGTGTCTTATTGAATATATAATTAAACAATACAAAGGCCCTATGAGCTATACGCAACCATTATATCTAATGACATAATATGAGTAAAAGTCTCTCTATATTTGGCAATATAACAAGAGTTGTAGTAAAATCATGGTTGGATGCTTATTTTTGGAGCACAACCAATTGGATCCCTACATCAAAGCATAGGGTTTTATTTTATAATTTTTATCCTAGAAGTACATGGATACCCATCAGTCGATCTTAATAGAAAATGTATGACTATAATATAATAAAAATGATTATTTTTATATGTCCTAGATTCTTGGTAACTATTATTGTTATTATTATTAATATTTATTTAACTCTTTTATATACTCATAGATTTTAGTCTCAACATGATCTCCTCCTAGGATCTACCACTATTCTTTTTTCCTCTCATATATATGAAGTAACACATAATATTGTTATGTGGCCATGATGGTTGAAATTTTAGTTTTTTAGGTTTAGGATACAACATTGATGATAATTATAATGGTTGATAACAACAATTTAGGTCATCTATTAGTTATTTCTCTATAAACATGAGTGATTATTGGTGTTTTAAAAAGTGTCACTAATAAACTTATTAACACATTAATTCACATCCATGTATTTTTTATATTTCATCTCACTTTTCTTATTATTGATCGATCCAATTTCTCATTTAAAAAATTATAATTGAGTCTTTCAAAACAATGTTGAGATTAAATGAAAATATAAATCATTATTGAAATATTCATGAACATTATAATATATATAAATTAATATAAATTAATATATTTTATATACTCTCTAATGCACTATCCATATATCTCTAGCTCATTGGTACACAATAACTTTACTACATCATGGTCAAATCCTTAAAAAAAATAAACACAAAGAAAATAATAAATTATAAACACTTCAATGATGTATATAACTTCTAGAAATATAGAATTAAGAACATTATGTCTCTCTTATTATTATAACTTATTTTATTCTCTGTTTAATAAATAACACAACATATATATATATATGAATAATATTGGTTTTTTGTAAAACATTATTCGTATACAAATAGAAGATATTTATTCCTTAACATAAGATCACATTTATATTCGTATCTATTAATGAGAGAGAACATAATTCATTATCCCTTGGTATTTATTGAACTAGTATTCTTTAGTATCATGGTATATTTTCCGATACTATCTAGTTATTTCTATAAGATTACCTCATTCGTTCATCAATTAAATAATATGATATTCTTTTTTAATCCAATTATTTATTAACATAACATTTTCAGAAAATAATATAATAAAATAATATATTGAAATATATAAATATTTGTGCAACCTTCCTGGTATCATCTCAATAACTCCTAGATCAGAATCATTAGAAAAAAGAAATTAATTCCAAATTCATCTTCATGTGTTGTGATGTATTCCTAAAAAATTAGTATCATTTCAATCATGAATTGATTCTCTACATTCTTGACCGTGATTTCATCTATCCAAAAAACACCCATGGATTTATTTATGTAGTCCATAGTGTGAATTTTTATTTAGGAATATAATTAAATTTGTTTTCTTCCACTTTTTTCATCATATATATCAATATTTTGTTTATTTTCCTCATGAATTTTCTCGTTCTTGAAACTCAAGGAAAATTCATTAAATATTTTCGTTTTCCATATACTAAAAATTAATAGTTTTCTTTATTCATTTTTTTTCTAAACCTACATGGTATATATAGGCAATGAAGCATCGCTAGAATGACCAAATTCATTGAAAATACCACCGACATTATCCAAACATCCAAATTTTATTAAGATAAACAATTTTGTACCTTTAATTTTTTAAAATTTATTAACTCAAATTCTATCCACTTAATATATGCTTTCATTAACATATAGATATTTAAATATTATTCACTATTCAATACCATTTCCTCAAAACATTCAACATATAAAAAATATTGAACAAAGATAGATCTCATTCTCTTATAAATAATTTA
Source organism: Viscum album (assembly GCA_963277665.1). Lineage (NCBI taxonomy): Eukaryota > Viridiplantae > Streptophyta > Magnoliopsida > Santalales > Viscaceae > Viscum > Viscum album. The sequence continues at coordinate 1,462,080,058 of OY728125.1, read as the reverse complement.
CAATTAATGAAAATTTTACTATTTCAATGAAAACACATTTTACATGGGAATGTTTAGCAGGACCGGCTCACCAAAAACATGTCAGATCAGCCATGGATATAATAAAAAAAAATTAATAATTTTCATAACTCATATTTTTATGGATAATAAATTATGACATCCATTATTCTAAAAAATAATATTAGAAAAATATTATATATAAAAGGATCCATTTTTTATGACTTGAAAATTGATTAATCATTATATTTCATTAAGCTATTCTTTTAAATAGACTGCATTTCATTAGTAGAATGATCGTCCCATAAAATATTTATGGTATAAATCATTTTCATGAATTCTTGAATGGAATCATGTTATGTCACATAAATTTATTATAATTTGGTATTATGCTCATGAAATGTCATAATAAATATGTTCTCTAAATCCTCATTATTAGTTTTTTCTATTTTTCCACAATAATTCATTATCTTCTCAATAATAATCACAAGTATTGTATTCCTAATATATTTCTCTTTCGGTTCCTTTTGGTTATATATAATCTAATTTACTTATATTTTTATTTTAGAATCCTTAAAAGAGTAGTTTTATTCTTATGAATTGATCTTCTCCCAAAGCCCATTCTTGGATTCTTCTTTCTGTATAATTTATTTACAAAATTCCTTAATGTTTTTTAGAGAACTAATATGAAATAATCACACATGTATCATTTTTTAAATAAATTATTTTCATTGATATTTTTATATTATTGAAACTTTTAATCTTTTACTTCATTCCCTATTTTAAATTTAACTCCATGTATGTAGATATCCTCTTAAAAGTCTTCAGACTGAATAAAAAAGTTACAATTCCACTATGAATGTTCTGAATGCTTATTTTTAAACAAATTTTTGAATCATCATATGTATATGATATTTCCCCATTATTCTTGGTTAATTAAGTTTTTATTATTTAAACGATGTTTTAGTTACTCAATATTCATGTGAATGTGTTGAATATATTATTGCAAAACTATTTCAAATCATCACATCTATGATTATTTACACACTAAAAATAATCATTTATTGTAATATCAACATATGAAAAAAAATGTCTCTAGAAATGTGAGTTACTAGTTATCAAACATTATATTATCCTTCTATTATAAAGTCATTACAGTAATGGAAGGGATAAACTTTCTACCTGTAGATGTTGGATATTTTTTTAACTATAATAATTTTTTTTAAATAGATACCTAGAAGATATAAATATTCAAATTGAAGAGAATACAAAAAGAGGTGTAATATGGTTCTTTGATACAAATTGTTATTTTATGAATAATTGTTCAATAGAACTAAGTTTGGCGTAAAAAACTTTTCCCCACATTAACAATTAAAACTCTGTCTCTATTTACCAATGTACCTATTATGGTGAAGGTATTTCATACTATTATAATATTTTATTATCATAAAATTTATATAAAAATAATGAATGAGAACACAACACATATTTATTTACAAGGTTTTCACAAAATGTGTATTCTAGTCTTTGATGTATGGTGGTTGTCATCATACAAAAATGACTAATATATTATTATAAAAATCATTGTGATAGGAATGGGAATGGCCTTGTTACACTTATCCAAGATCCAACCAGGTACACTACACAACATTATAGAGTAATAGATAACTCACTCCTTCTTTATTATTAGGTAATATAATAAAAAAATAACACACATTTCAGTGCACTATCAATAATTCCTCTTCATAATGTGTAATCTAAAGTGTTTAGGCATGTCTCCTATTGAATGAATAGTTATAAACTCATTCTTAATGTATTTAAAAAAAAATTATGTTTACTCTTACACTAGAATCAATTTTGGTTGTCTCATTTCTTCTTAATAAACATTGACACAAATGAAATTTTTCAATAGTGTCACACTGTCAATATTCTCTTAGTATTCTTCTTCAGTACACAAATTTTATTAAAAAATATATGTTTTTAACTCTATTGTTCCTCAATAAAAATATTTTCTATAACTTTAGGTAGACATCACATTCTCAGATTCTTATAAGGACGAATATACTCCAAAAATAGAATATTGTGATCTCTCTTAATACAATTCATAGGAAACTTCATATAATCCATACATAGCTATAATTATTTTGTATATATATTATCAAATATTTATGTAATTTAATATTTGAATCTACTATAATTTCATTCCATGGGATTATTCGTTCTCATTCACTGTTATCCTTATATATTTATGACCATCATTTTATAATTCTCATATAACGCCCATGTCATATAAAATATCGATATAAAATATTTCTTCTAATCCTAATGATTAATTATCACGATTTCTAAATTACGATTATAAAAAAATCATTTTAAATAATTCTTTAAAATATTCATATATCAATATTTTTAGTTAGTTTAGGATTACACCACGCCCTCATGGATTTATTCTAGGTATGGACGCTTTAATATATGAATATAATGAGGTGTAAAGATTCTATGATTGTGAAATATTATAATTTATTTTCTAATAGAAAAACATTTTATTCATTAATCAAATAAAAAACAATATATTTGCCTCATTAAAAGTATCATCTTATCATCATACAAATATATGGATTACAATTCACATATAATATTAATTTAATCTCACCAATATTCATTGGTATATAATTTATCATATGAGTACTTAAATTAGTAAAACCTAAAATTATAGTATATATGTAAATGTATTCAAACGATTTAGATTAGTATTAAATAAATTTTTATTGATATATTATTGAATTTTTTTAATCTCACATTGTTTTTGGAAGACATGAGTTAATCATACACATGGATTAATTAGTATTCACTAAAATTAGATTAATCTGAAATAGATTCTTTCACATTGTATTAATCATATATAAAACCAGATTTAATTTTCTATATCCCAACATCCACAACTTCTTTTCTTATATATATCAATTTAGGTGAAGTTACTCTATATTAATAGTTAGAAACACATACTTATTATTAGGTGACATATGATTTCCCATATATAAATTCAACTTCATTATTAGTTGTCAATTTTCATCTTCTTCATTAACATTTAGATTCTCTTCTTAGATTGTATGATTAATCATTAAAACTATTTTATGTTTTTATGGAACATACCAAATCAAAGAATTTGGATGGTTCATTGATTCTTCTTCCAAATAATAACATTGAATTATAGAACATCTAAATATAGTTCTAGAATTTCAGGATTGGTAAACTATATCTATATATTAATATTTTCTTCCCAAATTTTTAAGTCATGTTAGATATTTTAAAATAATCTCAAACCAATAAAAATTAACTCAAATAATTTTAAGAACTATAATATAATCATCTATATAAATTTCCTTTGAATATTAAATTGTTGAATATTAATAATCATTAGGATGGGTATTTTCTGATATGTTATTATTCTTTAATACTCGAATCATGTAACTTCCAATATTACTAAAACATCAAGTCATTTTCCTTAACTACATTCATTCATCCTTATAAAGACATATTATATTATAAGTACAATAATCCATGGAACACATAAATTTAATTTTCTATTTACTAATACAATATCATTGATATTAATCCTAAAATAAAAAGTAACAATACTTATTAATCAACTAGAATTAAATGTATATAAAATATAAATAATCTAAAAATAAAATTATCAGCCTCTCACTATTAATGTTAATATAAATTTAATCGACTATACTGATTTGTAGTTAAATTCACATTTTAAAATTATAATAATTTAAAATATCATGATAAAAATGTAATTGGTACATATAAAAATCAAATTCTCTAGTTTAATGTTTATAATAATAAAAAAAACAATATTGAATTTCACTCTTCATTTCCAGTCTTCATTTCACTATTAATATTTTCATCAATATATATTTACAAAAACAAAAAAAATTAATAATGGGTTTAACGTTAACATAGTAATCTATAATATGATTCCTAAAACGAGGTACCACAATAAGATATTGGAAAATTATTCATACCCAAATAGATTATTTTTTATCATCTTATGTGAAATACACTCTATATCTACTATTAAATTTTTTATAATGGTTTATTTTGGATTATCTTTTATAAAAAAATAGTATTTAAGATGAAAAAATATCCATGGTATAACATAAAATAACCATGTACCATTTAGACACTAATATCTATATATATCATGTGGAATAATACCTAATTTAATTTTTATATTGGGAATAATTCATTTATACAAATTAATTACAAAAGGATAATTTTCCTATCTATTAAATTTATCTCAATTTAATTTTCTAGTTATACTATTACAATTATAAAGAAATAACTAAAATCATGTATGTTAAATATCATGTTATGCTTGTTTTATCCAATCATCTAGTCATAGAGGATCATACTCATTAAATATTTGTAACTACATGTACACGGAAACATCATCTTGGAGATATTTATACAATTTAACATAAACAATTATCCACTTTTAGAATTTTCAAAATTATTTATACGCAATACATTTAAAAGATATAGACATTTACATTTCCAATAAATCCTATTAGGTCAATCTCTATAAATCATGATCCCTTGAAAAACGTAGCATCGAATTTGACTTTTGTTTAGAATAATTTATTTAACCATTTCTGAAAAAAAATATATTTGTATATGATTTTCATTCTATTTAATTCCACTATTATATATTAATAGGAAAATTATAATATTCATCATATATTTCTCATAGGAATGTAGTTCACATTCAAAATTAGTGAAATATTATTTAAAATTATCCTCATCAAAATGAGAATTATAGAATATTGTTCCTTTCTTTATTAAATAAATTGATATCCATTATTTTCATAATTATTTAGGATTGCTTTTTGGTTAAAATATAATGGAACATTTTCAGGTAGAAATCTAAAATAAGTATACTATTAAAGAAATGTTTTTCAATATATTTTCATTGTTATATAATCATGGTAACTACACTTGAATGTAGAATTACAATGTATTAAAAATAATAATTGGGAAGAAAATCAACATAGTCTACATCATATAATTTTTGAAAACCATTATCAACTAATCATTCTTTATATTTTAAAAATTAAGAATAAAAAAATTATTCTTGAATACCAATATTTACCAAATAACAATTAAAATAAATAATATTTCTACAAATGTTTTGTTTTGTTCATTTTGTGTAGAATGTAATCTTCAATCCATGGTTACTTTTTATTTATCTAATTATGATTAATCCATTAGATAAACATAGTATAGTGGTTTATCTTTCTCTTTGAATAATGTGTCACTTTCCTTACTGATTAGTATTTCTCTAGGAACATAACTACCATTTTAAAGAAAAATTGTGCTTTAGTCCTTAGAATAACATCATTGTGAAGAACGTGTGAATTTTATTTTGATGAAACAATTATACATCATGAATATATTTATCATTCACATCATCAGTGTCTAACATTAAACTACTCCCTTTTTTTAAAATATAACCATTTTAAATAATATTTTTCAATTTTTTGGTATATATTTTTTTATCTAATATAGTTTTTGATGTATTTTCATTTTTTATTAGGATACCCGATAAAAATATAGATGTAGTGTAATAATTTCATTTTATATCTATGATTATTCATAAAAATCTTATATATCAATAATATAATATAGATTGTTTATTATACTATAATGCACGTGGATTTATCTTTATAACCTTAGTAGACAAGAAACCAATTATGTATTCAAATATTTGAAATTAATATCCCTAAAAACAAAATAATATATTATTTTAGTGAATTTTCATTGATCATATAATGTCAAACAAATTGAGATTCGGGCATTCAAGAACACATTTAAACTAATGATGTACGATGAGGTATGATTTGAAATAATATTTCATAATCTATTATATGATAAATAATCTCTTAGTTATGATAATTTAGACTTTTATAATAACATATAGTTATTATGTAGATAAAATATAATTTTTATACAACATTTTTTATTATTTAAATATATAAAAGGGGTCTCATTTGAATTAAACAATGTGACCATACATATTTTTTTTTGATTAGTTTATGTGGTAAATTTTGAGACTCATCCTCTAGAATATATAGATTATAAACACAACAATTATTGTAAAGTATATGAAGAATATATAATGAGAATTAATTTTATAGCTTATAATTATATTAAATTTTCTCATTTTAAACAAATATTCCATATAAAAAGTGTTTCATGTCAAATGAGTCTAAATACCATCGATGTATAATTTTTTAAAACATTTATTTTTTTAACCATTTAGATGATGAAATAACATGGTATAATATGACTCAAATGAGTTGGTATTATCATTTATTTAAACCATTTAATTTTAAAATTTATGTACAAAAACGATGTTAAAAATATATACCATAACCTAACATATGATTTAATTATTGAAGCAATGAATTATAGTTATAATTATGAAACATAATCCATTTTACTTGAAATGAGATAGTGGAATGATGTTCTTACTAATACATGGTAAATTGTAAAAAACATTTGTTAATATAATCATCATTGTCAAAATGATGAGAATTCATTCTCAAATATCTACGAAAACAAGATTATTATTAGTAAAATATCAAATTTAAACCTCATCTCTAGATGTATTTATCAAATTAAATGGTGTATTTAATAAAATTAATAATGTGTCAAAATAAACTAATATCAAATACCCATGATATAGAAAGATATAAATTAAAAAAATTAAAAAAAAATCAAAAAATTACCTTTATTCGTTTTAATTGAATTATATTTCTTATTCTTGTGAACTTTGTTACCCAATGAAAAGAAGATAACAAATTTATATATTTATTCCCAATGAATATTTTTTGTTTTTAAAAAGTTAATTCTTATGTTTATTTGGTCTAGAAATTACCGTTGAAAATTTTTTCTATCCATTATTATAATTTACTGAAAAGATAGAAGATATTTCATTACACATTTATTTCTTAGATCAGGGAACAAAAAAAAAATTAAAATTGATTTATATATAATATTCTTATTGTAATTATAAGTATAAAATAATATGTAGATGAAAAAGATGATAGCATGTGTAAAATCAAAATGTATTTATCATGCTATAGTTTAATTTTCATGATCCACTAAATGTACCAATAATCTAGAGTACATTAAGACCTTTTGGGATTCATAGTGAAAAAATTTATATTAAATACCTATTGGAGATATTATTCCTTTTTTATCTATATTTCTCTTATTATTGATATCAAATTTTGGACAATACTTTATATAAATTTTCATTTCCAAAATAGTTTTTCATCTCATATGAAATTCATGATAAAATGATTCATTTTAAGTACAATTTATCATTTTTTTCAACTATTATAGTCTTCTTTATCCAGAATAAAAACTTCTTATGAAAGACTTCTAGGTTGATTCTAGTATACAAGATTTTATATATGATAATAATATTATTCACATATTCATAAACTACTCTTCAAAATTGGAAAAAGTGTGGAAATTTTCATTATATATGATAAATTATTTTTGTATTTTTTGGGGTTACCTTTTATAATATTTATGAAAATAAAAAACCTGGTTTTTAATTTATCTTAGATATAAATTAATGAAATTATTAATTATTAATTGATTATTTTGATCATTATTTCTTCCAAATTTCAACAGACCATACCATTTGCTTTGGAATTTTCATTTTAAAGAAAATATTTGAGGGAAAGGATATATATATTTATTACTATATTCCATATTATGGATAAAATACTATAAAAATTATTTAGGTATGCTTAATTAATTTTAATTTAATTATGTTTTAGTTGGTTCGTCTATATAGATAATTCCATGTCAATAAATATGATACTCTAACTTAATTAACACATTCCAATATAATAAATCTATAGTAACTACCATTAATTCCATCATTAATTACATAACCAATTACCATCATTATATGTCTTAGAAAAATGGAGGCACCCATGATTATATCATGGTGAGAACTTCAATCTATTATTTAATTATAAATATTTAATAGAATATGTAAGCTAGATTTAATATTTTTTTTTAGGTTTTTATGATCACGTTGTAAAAGACATTTTATTTATCTATGATTAATTCTTTATAAGTATTTGTTAGTTTTTACAGAAATGATTAAGCATATATAATAATTTTTTTCAAGTTGTTTAATTATATCATGTCACGGTTCTAATGGATTCTAATATATAAGATTGAGAAAATAAAAAATTTACTATGTATATAAAAAATATATGATAAATTAGCATGGGAATCATTCCATTGGTTGGTCTCTAAATCAGTGAAAACCCTACTAGGTCCCAAGGGGGGTAATCACACCATAAATATTTTATGGTATGTATTTTCTAAAATATGTTCTATTTATTTGATAGTTCTCATGGCATAAAATAATGATATTAAACAATCCATGGTATAATATTAACTATTCACATGATCATTGGTATAGTAATATATCTATTGGTAATAATATTATGTTCATTACAATTATAACATCTCTAACTAAATTGAAAATAAAATTAGGAATATAATAAATAAAACAATGATATATTTATATAAATGAATATGAAAATAAATTTCTAAAAATTGATAAATGATGTGTTGGTAATTTTTGAAATGTGGATGATTATTTAAAATTTTAAAATTAATATAATGATTAAAAATAATAATTTTTTTTCATAATACTGATTCATATATTAATATTTTTTATAAGATAATTTTATAAGACCAAAATAATTTTTTCAATGTGTCATGAAAGTAGTTATAATATGAAATTTATTTATTTTAAAATAAAGGATAATTTTATTTAAATTTAAAATTTATCATTTTTTTGGGAAAATTATTTTCATAAAATGGACACCTTTTTTAAAAATACAAATAAAAAATGTCTCTGGATATTTTTTTGATATTTGTCGTAATTAGTTGATTTTTTTCAATAGTGAAATGTCGTAATTTACAGTAATTTACATTTTTTTAAATAAATTTTTGAGTCATGGTTGAGTCGTGGATGATGTAAGTTCCCATTTTCTGGAACTCTCCTACTATGTTTATTTTACATATTCATAAGAATTAAGAGTTTTTAAATTCTTCATAAAAAATAAAAAAAAAATAATTTAAATAATCAAAAACACCCCCTCCTCCAATTATAAATACCACCTCTTATCCTCACACAATATAATCCTTTAATATTGTACAAATTTTACCGAATTCGCTTCTTAATCATTCTATCCATTTCCATGACATTATGGTATTACTAAAATAAAAAAACCCAACATCCTTTTAGAGGTTCCCAAAGGAGATGATATTCAATAGGTAAAATCAACCTCCATTCTATTTTCTTTTCATTTCATTTCTTATTCTCTCCACACCACCCCAATACAAAGTTTAATGTAACTATATTATGATATATAATATAATTTTTGTTTTCTAATGTAAAAAAACATCATCAAAAATATTCTCCTATTATTTAAATTCTAAAAATTAAATCATCATCTGTGTGGTGTCAATTCACTGCCCTCATGGATGGCGAGTTTTTTTCACCAAGGGGTTAATAGATGGTTATAAAACCACTTTTAGTCATAAACCAAATTATAATATTTTCATAACAACTTTTTTAATGTTTTTTTAAACATTTTATAAACATAATACTAAATAAAACAATAGTAGTTTGTGGTAGTCATAAAAGGATGTAAAATCTACTAAACATTTTTCATTAATGTTTTATCTAATGAATCATCCGAACACTATATATCCAAATTATATATGTGTACGATAAAAAATTATGGAATTATATTAATATCATTACATTACACCTCTTGATTTTTTCTTCAATGGGAATGAAATCACATAATTATACACAAGGGAACCAACAATAAAACCATCTAATAAACGCTCCTTGAATAATCAAATAAAACATTATAACTCATATAAATGGCCATTAATTGACATATAAAATTATATTAAATCAAATATAAGTTTAAAAGGTTTTGTTTTATGTAATTTATGAAACTATTTGGATTTTACACTATAATAATTACAAGCTCGTAATGCTTTCAGACATAAGATAATGGATTTCAACACAATCTCCATTTTATTGTGACTTAGAAGTTATCATACCCCTAATAATTTTTTTTGGGCATCTATTACCATATTGAGATCTATTTTAATTTGAAATTATATTTCTATTACACACCCATATTTCATATATCATTGATATGATTATTTTCTAAGATGTATACCATTTTGGTATATATGGTGTTCTATGTTAATGTTATTTGATTAACTAAGAAATAATATTTAATCCATATATTTTACATGATATGGAGATTTTATATATTAGTCGTATTGATTTCATCAATTAAATAGAACTTATTAATATTTGATGAATTATTTGGACATTCAGACATAGTAGGGTCCCAATTATAGATAGTTCGTTGATGCATTATTAGGCCTCATGAGACAAAATAGTTGTAAATAAACAATTAATTTTTATTCCAAGAATATTCATATGGGTTTCAAAAGTCAAAATTGAGCCATAATTTGATTGGGTTTTACAAGAGTGGTTCATGTTCCAGATACATTATTTTTAATAATTATGCATTCCCTTCATTCAGAATTTGGTTATTACTATTCATATCATTTTACTATGAATAATGTATAGACACATTTTAATTTCCATTATATTTACAAAATGGAATTCATTTTCATTTATGTACTTATTCATTTTTATTTTTACTCATTTCTTATACATCTCTTATTACTGAATCATTTTTCTACTATATGTAACCCGAATTTTGGCATTTGACCTCACCATTTTATTTTTTTCATTTCTCAAGTTATGATGATGAAATCTGTTAGTTAGTGTTAATGAAGTAGTTAAATGTCCTTTTTATTTTGTATATTTAATTACCAATGAAATAATGGTACCATGTATATATATAGTTCTTAGATAATAATAATCATATTTCTCATCTATGATTTCATAAATTGTAAAAATTACATTGTAAAATTACCAAAAAATATGAGATACTAGAGTAGGATTTATTAATGTCAGCATAAGAGTATGTTTATAGAAACCATAAGAACTATATGTTAAATTAACATGAGCATTATAATAATTCCTTAAATTGGATTTTTGGGATCAATTCTCATGATGATTTCATGTTAACTCAGAGGGTGCTATTTTTTATTGGTGGAACATAATATAATAAAGAGAATAAATATCCCTAGACAATGATTGGATTTCCCCACTGAGGATGTCGGAATAGTTGGTGTTGATGCTGTGAAAAAAATTTCCATTTTATGATAGCATACTCATGTTATGACGACTAATGATACTACAACTATATTTGATAGTTTCATGTTATATAATCCACCATCTATTTGTGGGCATATTAATCTTTCCGTAACTATGAAATTGATCAAGTCCCTTGAAAAGATATATCTGGAATTTTGATGTCATGAATGAGGCAATGTAGTCTTAGTGCTATATTTCTGCAAGGATTAACCTGATTAATGGTCATCAATAGTCCAAAATACTAAATAGGAAGATGAAATATAAAATAGGGAATAGAGAAATTTTTATGAAACATACATTGAAAAATACATGCCCGATGATCAAAATACTCAAATGATGGAAAAATACATCATATTAATGAAAAGGAAGAAGAGACTGTTGTAAATTATGAGGAACCAATCACAAGACAATAAAGGTATGTTACCAATTACATATGTGATTTAGAAAAAAAAGGATTAATAATTACATTAAATGTCTAAATACAATTCTTCGAAAGATTGTAGCTTCTCAATCATTTTCATCTTATGATGAAATGGTATTAAATTATATCAAAATGGGGAAGGATATTTTTATATCATATATTTTCAAGTTAAATTAATAGAATAAGAGGTTTTCAGACAATGAGGAAAAAATTAAATCATCATATAAGAATAGGGGAACAAATAAATTCCCATTATGAGAAAAATGTGGATAGAATCATCTTGGGGAATTACTGAATGAAAATGGAGTTTGTTTTAAGTGTGTTGATAAGGGTCACTGATCTAATGCATTCAATTAGAAGAAATAAATAAATTATTTTCAACTATTAACCTACAAATAACTATCATATTATTTAAACCAATATCCCAAGTGCTAAGGGAATTTACTAATCAAGATGCCATTGTTATATGGCCACGCATTTAGGGAAACTACAAATGAATTAGAATACCCTTTTATATCATGGTAGGTACATAAATCTTATATTGAAAATTAGACAATGGTTTTATGGATTCCAAACCATCATAAACTTTTATATCTATCCAATTTTTAATGAAAATTCTGTTCTGATTTAATAAGCTTGTTGTTAGCCAAAAATACAATGGGAATTATTATTACCAAAATTAAGTGTGGGTTTATCCAAAATGTTTGCATATAAATATTTGTTATTTTTATACCTAATCATTATAATGTTTTATTCATTTGATATAATCCATGTTATGGACAAAATTAAAAAATATGTTGCAGAAATTTATTTCCACGAGAATGAAATTAGGATTTTAGAGGAAGCTATAGATTTCCATATCTTTATAGTGGAATATTCATCACCAAAATATTATCTAGATCCACCCAATAGCTCCACTGAATGAAAATATTAATGAGGGAGAGAAAAAAACTTATTGTAATGAATAATTTATTCTTAAAATTTACGAAGTACAATTTTACCAGAATACATTGATGTATTTTCATTAGAATTGCCTGGACCCCCTAAATGTGAATCCAAATTTATAATAGATTTAATCCCTAAAATAGGGACAATATTAAAGAATACATGTAGTATATTAACTTTTAAAATAGTTGAGATAATAAAACAACTATATTAGTTTAATAATATAGGATTTACATTCCCTATTGTTTATCCATGTGGATCATTATACCCTTTGTAAATAAAAAAGATGGATCAATGAAGTTGTGTATTTATTATAACGAAATCAAAGAAATTATGATAATTATGAAGTATCAAATACCTCATATTAATGATGTATTTCATTAAATTCATGTAGATAAATATTTTTAGATGAATGTCCCTTATTCTGGGTAACATCAATTGTGAGTAAAAAGCATGAAATTTTGGAAAAATCTATTCAGATGAGGTATGGACATTAAATATTTACAAAAATTCTATTTATATTTAATAATAAGCCCTTCACTTTTAGGGATCTAATGAATTTATTTTTCAAGGAATATCATGAAGATATTGTTATATTTTTCAATGATGATATTTTATTGTATTATAAAATCCATAAAGATTATTAAGATCACCTACACAACATTCTTTAGAGTCACATTAAAAAATATTTATATAATAATTTTTAAAAGTTTTAATTCTTGCTTTAGAAAACATCATTACTCAGGTACATGATATCTAAATATTGAATATTATTATATCCTATAATGAAAAATTCAATCCATGAATGGGATAGGTGAAAGATCATAGCTGAGTTTTATAGTTTCATTGGTTTAGCAAGTTAATATCATGGTTTTGTTCATAATTTTTCCGGTTTTGATAACTCATTAACAAAGCTCACACGTAAAGGGTATAGGTTCATTTGGACAAAATAATATGAAAAATGTTTTGAAGATTATATGATAAGGTTGGCCAATACTCTAATATTGACACTATCATTATGAAATGATGGGTTTTTGATATACAGTTATGCATCCAAGAATGTATTTCGTTGTGTCCATATGAAAATTGAAAATATTATCTCATATGCATCATTAAGTTTTATATTCATGTAAACAATATCTTAATCATGATCATGAGTTAACATTCATAAGCATTCATCAAATGATATAGATTCACCATATATATGTTCATAACAGAGAGATATATATGGATCACAAGAATTTGAAATACAAATTTACACTAAAATAACACAACATGATGAATTTTTTTTCATGTTACTCAAATATAATGATTTATCAGAAAAATTCCACCCTTGAAAAAAAAGGCAACAGATATATCCAGTAGGAATGATCATGGACATATTACATAAATAAATACTTAAAAAGATCCTATGTTTATGGATATATTAAATATATGTTTGGAAATTATAAAGTAAGGGAAAAATCACTCTTTTTTCAACTAATTTAGAAACCATATTTATTGTAAATGTTAAAAAATCACTTAATAAGATTATTATAATTAAAAAAATAAATCTATTAAAGATGTAATATTTGAAGACATCATTTAAATGGATGGATTTATGAAATTTTGGAAGAGGATAAGTGGTCCATAAATACCAAATCTAAAAAGGGAACTATTTTATGTTTCTCACTGATCAAATTTCTCTATAAACCATGGTAGTACCAAAATATATAGATATATAATTGAAAAAGTTTAGTGGGATAAAATGAAGATTGAAATTTCTTAATATGTATTAGGATTTCTATTTTTTCAATAAGTGAGGATTAGGAAACAACACCTTAGAGGATTCATGGAACAACTTATTTTTATTATGTGGAATTGGGATTAATTATTATGGATTTTTTCATGAGTCTACCAAGGACATCTATAAGGAATGGTGTTATATTGGTTACTATTGATATTCATAAAAAATCGTCACATTTTATTACTATAAGATAGGATTTACCTTTTTATTTATTGTAAAACACCATATTAATGAAGTTTTGAGACTTCATAGTGCACCTCTATTTATTTTTTCTGATCTACATCCACATTTTAAAACAAAATTCTACATGATTCTTCTAAATTCAGGGGATATTTTACTCTATTTAACTACTTGTTATCCTCTAAAAACTATGGAAACTCAGAAATTATTATTAAAACATTATAAGGAATGTTTATATCATGTTAAATTTACATTCAAGTTATATGGGATAGTATTTACCATTGGTAGAGTTATCCTACAAAAATAGTTTCCAATCAAGTATTAAGATGTTAGAATATGTTGAATTGTTTGTTAATATATGTCACACTACAACATTTTGGGATGTAGTTGGGGAATGGAATTTTATATGCCCAGATTATATTGAAAAAATAACAATGAAGGTAAGGTCAATTAAGGCTCATATTAATAAATATCAATGTATGTTGGAGAGTAATGATGAAAACTAGAAAAAAGACATAGAATATCATGTGGGAGATCATGTGTATGTAAAATTATATTAATGTAATGGTTCTTACTGTTTGGTAATAAAGGGAAACATTACTTAATATAAATTTGACCTTTTGAAATTCTAGAAATAATTGGATTTTTCGCTTTCTGATTGGCAATATTTCCCAATCTCTCAAATGTTCTTGATGTTTTCCATATATCATTATCAAATAAGTAAATTCTATACACAATGCATGTAATCACCAACAATAAAATAAAAAATAAACCTAGTTATTCTTACCTTGAAGAGCATATCAATTTTCTTGAAACTAGAGAGAATTTATTTAGAAATCAGATGACTCAACCGGAAAAGGATCTTTAGAGAAAAAATAAAATGGATGAAGAAACATGGGACCCTATGTATGGTATGATGTTGAACCACACTCATTTTTTAGATGATAATACTCATGAAAAATTTTGGGGATGAAATATTTGAATAGTCAAATAATATAAAACTCCAATAATCTACGGTATTTATCTTCTTAAATAAATTAAATTCAATCAATTTCCTATATTTCATGCAACACCATATTTAAATGAAAAATGATATACTGAAAAAAATTAAAATGATCATTTGAATTGTAATTTCACAATTAGGAATTGTAATGTGTCCATTGTAATGATATCACCACCAATGAATATATAACTAATATTTAGGTATTTAATATATGAATAAATATATATATATCATTGAATAAGTAAATAAAAGTATTAAAAATATTAAATTTAGTGATGGAATTTTTTGAAATGTAAATGGAATTTTATAGTATTATATTTTAAATATTATTATTTAAAATAATATGTAAAGCCCCGGAATTCAAATGGAAATTTATTTCATAAATACATGGGAATTTTATGAGTCCATGAAAACTGTCGGCGCTTGATTCCGAGGCCCAGTGTTCCCGGAATTAATTTCTGAAGTTTTTTTTGTAGGTTTTCTAAATGTATGAGTGGATTTTTATAAAATTTGATCTGGTGCTCGGAATTGAAATCCAATAACATTGTTGAACTCGTAGCTCCGGTTTTCTCTTATGAATATTTCACTTCGACGATAGTGGGTCTAGTTTAAAAGATACCTTTTTGGGTTTTCGTGGAAAATAATAAAATATAATGAGGTTTACTTTATTTTTATTTGAGTCGCCATGTGGTTGTTTGGTGGTTAAAGCCTCATAATGGATGTTGGAGGTGGGACCATCACACCATAACCTCTCCTGAGAGGTTATGGTGGTGGGGCCCACCCGAACCTAACCTCCCGTGACAGGTTACGATGTGGGGACCACACGGGGCTAAACCCCCATTTATGGAGGAGAGTAAAACCTCTGAAATCTCCCTCATTAATGAGGGAGAGCCTCTTGACCTCCCCTTTAATTAATTGGTGCCAACTCCCCTAATTAATTTGTTACAAAACTAATGAATTAATTAGGGTAGCCATGTTTTTAATTCACCAATTTGAATTTTATGCCATCTACTAAAACAATAAACAATATATTTTTTTTGTTGGCATTTCTCATTTGGTGGAGCTTTGGAAGAGAAGAGCCTAGGAGAAAAGTTCTTGCAATGAAGAATGCTACACCGACGAAGAACCTCATCTTCCAACAAAGAACGCTAACAACGATCTTCTTCAAACATATTCCCAAGACACCTACTGACATGGAGTGTCTTCCACAACCGACGTGGGAGATCGGGATTGGAAGCATGAAGCAGATGTGATGAATGATGATTTCTTCATCTCCATTCTGTGACTCCATCGATGGATGATGAAGAATTATAGGGGTTTTATTTTGTGTAACTTTCCTTTTCTTTTTCTCTTCATCAGATTGGAAAGGAATTGTTTTGTCATTGTAAAACAATTTTTGTTCATATTTCTTACTCTTTGATGTGCCATGTGTTACCACCCAAAACATGGAAGGTGTGGGAAAAACCAACATGTCCCGACCCCATCCACCGTTCTTGTTTCTGTTGTTTCTTGGCATGTTGACGAAGCGGCATTAAAGGTGGCGAAGGCATAGGCAAAGGTCGAGCTTCCCATGGACTCCATGAACTGCACCACCCCAATGGTGTTCTAGTGCCTCGATCGAGCCATCAACATGGGCCAAACTGTAGTCATCCTTCTACATGCCCGGCCGCACCACCGCCAGCCTTCCGCATGCACCGAACGAACCCTGGAAGCCCTTGTCATTCTGTGCCGCGTCAAACCGCGCCAGCCCAAAACTGAGCTGACCCGGCTTCACGGCCGCCTTCCGGCGAGGCCGCACCCTGCCCAGCCGCCTGGCCTCCCGAACTGCCCCCCCCCCCCCTCACAGTGCCCTGGCAGAACCGGCCTAGACGCACCCTCCGGGCCGAGCAGAGCCCGACCGCTCCCTCGTGACGCTCCGGGCCGAACCGACCCCTAGCTCGGGCCGAGCCACCCTCGTATCCAACTAGGCTAAGCCTAGTGGGCAAGGCCAAACCTAATCGGCTGGCTCACCCAATGGGCCGGCCCAGACCCAACAGGTCTGACCGGGTTATCCTAGACCGGGTCGTCCCAGACTGGGTTGGGCCGAGTCAGTTCGACCAGGTCGGACCAGACCAGGGCCCACAGCTGACCCTTTACATTCTTTGTCCATATCATTGGCACCGGAATATCGTTTAATAAATCATCAGTGACACTGGTATTCTTGGAGTGTGACAGTCCCATTTATTATACACCACTGTAGTTTGGGGTAGAGATGAGATACGATCTGGTTGGATCGTACACGAATCCAACCGGGCCCCGAGACTAAAAGTCTAATAACTCACAGACCTGGTGTCTGATTGATACATCGTATATTACGTTGAGACCTCTGTGACATGGAGGACCTTTGAGATGCTTCTTTGTGGGTCATTTTGGAAATTGTAGCATCAACCAATAGCTTTTGGAGCGGATCTTTCAGAGAGGATCGAGCATTTGTGCCGGAACCTAGTAGCTTGCTATGACCTAACAACTACTGACCTTTTGACTCGGACTAACTCTACTGGGCTAGTGGGGAGCACCGTGGTGTCGCATCAGACCCACATTGGGGTGAACCTCTATGTTAGCATGGCAGACCCGTGGTACTCGACCGGAGGAGTACCTCAGCAGGTTTTGAGGGGGAGTGCCTCTGTGTGATGCGACAGACCCACGGTGGGGAGCTCCTTTGTGTGAGCATGGAAGACCCACAATACTAGTCCTGAGGAGTACCTCAGTAGTCCAAGGTTAGTGGGAAGCACCTCTAGGTGATGCAGCAGTCCCACTGTACTCGATAGGCAAGGAGTTCTCCAGCCGTCGAGGGTTCAGTATGATACTATCCCTAGAATAAAATCTGGGTTGAGCTGAGTCAGTAACTTTTTGTATTTACATCATGATTGAGAAGGATTACTTGATAACTTAGTTATATGTATGGCCATATACCTATGTGGGGTTATATGTTGATTTCATACTTTTTGGTTTACCCTTGTTGGATTTTGTGAAACCTTGAGGATCTCAGGGTCCCTACTGATTATCATTATACTCACCACTACACGGGCAATGCCCAATCCTCATTATGTTGGATGCGGACGACAGATAGCGCTGACTGAGGCTAAGTCTACCCAGACTAGATGGTACCTTGAGGTGGACCATATGATGTGTCGGTATGCTGAGGATACCGACAGACGTGGAGTGCTGAGAAGGATATCTATTCCTTCCCATCAGGTAGGGTTCGTGGTGGATGATCCAGTAGTTTCTCTTCACCTTTCAGTTGTTTTTTCCTTTTCAGTTGTACTTGTTTTCAATTGTACTTGTATTTTCATATTGGGCACGTATTCTGACCCTTATAATTTTTGCACTCTTTGAATACAGTTTTACTTAGTGTTTTTCTTCCAGGTCGTACTCTGTTGTGTGCATTTTCAAGTTTTAAAGGAAATTCCTTCCCAGTTTAGGGATTTACGCAATTGGTGCTAGTCGCCAGCCCCTGGACTATGGATGGTGGGCTTGAGGTAGTCACAGCACGAGACCCAGGGGACGGTTCATGAAAAATTGGTATCATAGCAGTCGGTTCTACCGCAAAACATAGGTATTTGATCTTTCTTTTTTGTGAAGAAATATTGTTAAAGGTACTGAGTTTGGTTCTCAGTTTAGGGAGTCCAATGTTGGTGCGTCGGCTGACGTATCCATAAACCAAGCCCCTGGCTTCTGATTTATGACTCGGTTCATGAAAACACTGATTGTGGGTGTGTTTTCAAAAGTATTCTTTAAGTCATCTCATCCAGGTCAGCTCACCGGGTATAATCTTTTGACCATGTCGCATCTATTTCATTCAGGATGCCTCCCCGCGGATGACTAGGTAGAGCCCCGAGAGTGGTACATGCGGATAGCCCATCGATTGAAGAGGCCTCGGTGCAGGTCTCTCTTCTAGCGGAGGCACCAACAGTACCACACCCCATTGGGCCACCGATGCCACCAGCCCCAGTAGCAGACGATGCACACTTCTTCAGTGCAATGCACAAGTTCCAGCACCATAGGCCGCCCAGGTTCAAGGGAGAGAGTGACCCACAGGCCGCTGAGGATTGGCTGGAGGTTGTGTTGAGATTCTTCATACTAGTAGGGACACCAACTGAATTCATGGTGATTCATGCTGCCATCCTTCTAAAGGAAGTAGCGGGAAGATGGTGGAGCTTGATTCCCCAGGTTCACAATGAGATGATGCTTCTCTTAGCAGACTTCAAAAGCCTGTTTTGGGTGGAATTTGTTCAAGTGACTCTTCGCTCGATGTGCATACAAGAGCTTATTCATCTGCTGCAGGGAAACATGATAGTGGCACAATACTCAATGAGGTTCACCGACCTCTCACGTTAATCCACTGATATGTTGTGGGACCCATTCTTCAGGGCCCAGAACTTCAACCAGGGGATCAGGTGAGAGATCATGCCTTCGATGATTTCCCTCAGCATCCCGATGCAGGCAGCGGTGTTGGAGCGAGCCCTCTTACTGGACAGTTTCCTTGCTGAGAAGTCTCCAGCAGCGATACCCACCACTAGTCGACATGCAGTGGGGTCTTCTACAGCAAGTTGTAAAAAGATATTGCAGAGCTCCAAGAGGACCAGACCCACGGGTGGACGAATTCATGACTCAGGATCAGTTGTACGGGACAGATGGGGTAGAGACACACATGCTAGAAGCTGGAAGTGTTACTCATATGGAAGGCATGGTCACATGGCTTGTGACTCTCTGACTCGCTATTTGGATGATCAACAGATGGTTGAAGGACCGCCCATGCAGAGCCGGAGATTCGATCGAAGCGGTCCGTAGGGAGTAGGCGGACATGGAAGAGGAGATGACTATGAAACTATCGGTGGGCGATGTTTCTAGGTGTTACCTCCACGACCACCAGGAGGTCCACCCTGACCATTGGGAGCAGGTTGACATGGGAGAGATCATCACCAGGCAGTTGAGACTTATGATCATGGAACACCGGAGATGATTCGAGGTACAATATGTGTCTAATACACCATATATGAAGTTCTTATAGACATAGGTGTTAGTTACTCTTTCATTTCTAGTGCCGTCGTTTGGATCTCAGAGATTCTGATGGAGTCGTTGCATCGATCCTTACGGCTAGAGACTCCTATGGTAGCAGAATCGATGATTACGCATTGGTCCCGGCAGTGTGAGATAACTCTAGGAGGCAAGAGCTTTGTCTGGGATCTCCTAGCAGTGGCATCGAGGCCTTGAGACGTCATCTTGGGGATGGACTGGTTATCTACATTACATGCTCTGATTGACTGTATAAGGCGCAAAGTGCGGTGTGTCTGTACAGATGAGCCAGGTTCATCTTCACCTGCGAGAAGGGAGCCTTTGCAGCACATTAAGGACATACTCAGAGGAGGGTGAAGCTAATCACTCATCAGTTGGCCTGCCTTACCCTTAGAGAAGTTGATGTGGAGAGTATGAGCTATCTTGTTGTGGTGGACCAGTATGCATATGTTTTCCCTGATTATGTTGTAGGTCGACCTCCTCATAGAGAGGTGGACTTTTACATTGACATGTACCCCGGGACGGCACCGATATCTACACCAGCATATCGGATGGCTCCCGCTGAGCTTCGTGAGTTGTGGGTACAACTAGAGGACATGTAGGGGAAAGTATTCATCCAGCCTAGTGTTTCTCCCTGTGCATTCCCGATTCTGTTACTCAAGAAGGTGGATGGGAGCTTGAGGATTTTTTCGACTACCGTCGCCTAAATTAGTTGACCGTGAATAACATGTACCTATTCTTGGGGATTGACGACCTCTTTGATCAGATGAAGGGAGCACGATGGTTCTCGTAGATAGACCTCGGATCAGGCTACCACCAACTCCGAGTTCGAGATGACGATGTGCAGAAGACAACATTCATTTGTCGATACGACCACTATGAGTTCTTGGTTATGACTTTTGGCATAACCAATTCTCCAAAAGTGTTCAGGGGACTCATGAACAAGATTTTCTAGCCATACCTCGATCACATTGTCTTTGTCTTCATCGACAACATTCTGATCTACTCTAATACTGAGGAGGAACATGCCTACAGTTTTTCGGTAGTACTAGATACACTATGAGAGCACCAGCTTTATGGTAAGCTCTTGATGATCCAGTTTTGGATCTGAGAGGTTCAGTTTTTGGGTCATGTCATCTTGGAGGCTGGAGTTGTAGTAGATCCAGTGAAGATTGAGGTCGTACTTTCTTGGGAGCCACCCAAGAGTGTCATGGAGGTACGATGTTTCCTGGGTTGGGCTGGTTACTATCAGAGGTTTGTGCCATACGTTTCCAGATTTTCCGCACCACTATCACCCTTGAAGAAGAAGGGGAAACCCATTGTATGGTCACAGAGATTCCAACAGAGCTTTCAGGAGCTGAGGAATAGGCTGACCAGTGACCCCATATTGAGGCTCCCGGAGGAAGGCGTAGGGTACGTAGTCTAATATAATGCATCTGGGACAAAGCTTGGGTGTTTCATGATGCGAGAACGATTAGTGATCGCGTATGGTTATCGACAGTTGAGACAGAATGAGCGAAACTACTCTACCAATGACTTGGAGTTAGAAGTAGTAGTCTTCGCCTTTAAGATGTGCTGACACTATCTGATGGGCTAATGTCTTATCATGTACTCTGATCACAAGAGTCTCAAGTATATATTCTCTCAGAAGGGCCTGAACCTGAGATAGCAGTGATTTCTTGAGTTCCACCTGAACTATGACTTTGATATAGTCTATACTCATAGAAAGGAGAACGTTGTAGCAGATATAATCATCATGACATCTGGTATATGTCTTCTAGGAAAGGTGACGGAGCAACTAGCTACTATATAGATATCCATTATGGATAGAGATGGACCAGAATTCCTTCAGTCCCTAACAGTCACTCCCACACTTCTTTAATGATTTGGGGAGTCACAACAGTGGGACACTTACTGCGAGACAAGATGTGCTTAGATATCCATAGGGTAGGCAACTGATTGATTTCATGATGGTGGGGAGCACATCATCCACATCAGAGGACGTACTATGTTATCAGTGTCACTTCAAGAGGAAGGGATGAGAGAGTTCCACACATCTCCTCTAGAATTAAATCAATGAGTTGAGAGGTTGTAACAGGACCATCAATGACATAATTGGTGGCTGGTATGAAGAAAGCAGTTGCAGATTTTTTCTCTCGATGCCTCACTTGTCTGTAAGTGAAGGCGAAGCACCAGGTACCAGTAGGATTGGTTCATCCAATAGAAGTTCCTGCATGGAAGTGGGATGGTATATTCATGGACTTTGTGATGGGTCTTCCACGTACATCTAGAGGTCATGACACTATCTGTGGGATCGTTGACCGACTCACCAGGTTGGCCCACTTCCTACCGATCAGAGAACAGGGTTCTATAGAGTGCTTGGGATGTCTCTATGTGCAGAAGATTGTGCGGCTACATGCAGTACCTTCTTCTATTTTCTTTGATTGTGATTCATGGTTTACTTACCATTTATGGAAGGGGTTGCGGGAGGCTTTCAGGATGATGCTTTTTCTGAGCACTGCCTTCCATCCCCAGACGAATGGTTAGATTGAGCGGACCATACAAACCCTCGAAAAGATGCTACATTCTTGTGTCCTCGACTTCAGTCACAGCTAGGAGGATCACATACCTTTGGTAGAGTTTACCTACAAAAAAAATCTATCACTCCACTATCAGGATGGCCCCATTCGAGGCATTATACGGGCGACCTTGCAGATCATCCTTCTGCTGCACTGACCCTTGGGAGTCAGCACTAGTGGGATTAGAGATGGTATGATCTACCACGGAGAAGGTGTAGATCATCTAGGAGTGGATAAAAACTGAAAATAATAGGCAGAAGTCATATGCTGACAGGAGACAGAGACCTGTGGAATTCAAGGATGGAGACCATGTCTTCTTATGGGTCACACCTCAACGAGGTCTACAGAGATTTTGTCGAGGAGGAAAGATATCTCTGAGATTAATCGTTCCATTCCAGTTCCTCAGCAAATTAGGTGAGGTGGATTACTTCCTGGAACATCCACCTCAGTTGCACCGAGTGCACGACGTCTTCCATGTATCTCACCTGGGGAGATACGTGCACGACCCTTGCCACATCATCGACCATGGAGAGTTGTATTTCGACAATGTGGTGAATTTTACAGAGGTTCTAGTGGGGATTGTCGATCTACAGGAGCGATTCCTATGTGGACGATTGATACCTCTGGTGCACATTCACTCATAGCACGAGAACCTCCAGGGGAGCACATGATAGCAGGAGGCACAGATGCATGCTCAGTACCCCCACTTTTTCCTATAGTTCGATTCGTAGCTTACGGGGATGTAAATCCCTGAGAAGGAGAGAATTTATAGACATAGAATTCCTATGGAATATTTTTTCATAAATACTTGGAAATTTTACGAGTCTGTGAAAACTGTCGACACTTGATTTCGAGGCCTAGTTTGCCTAGAAATAATTTCTGATGTTCTATTCGGGTATGATTAGTAAAGGTACGAGAGATTTTTTATATCTTTTCAACCAGTGCTCATGATTGAAATCTGAGGACACTATTAAACTTGCAGCATCAGTTTTTTCTTTAGAAGACATTCACTTTGACGGCAGTGGGTCGAGTTTAAAAGATAGTTTTTGGGTTTTTCATGGAAAATAATAAAATATTTTGAGGTTCACTTGATTTTTGTTTGAGCCACCATGTGGTTGTTTGGTGGTTAATACTTTCTCAAGGAAGTTGGATGTGGGACCACCACACCTTAACCACCAATGAGAGGTTATGGTGGTGGGGCCCACCCAAACCTAACCTACCGCGAGAGGTTACAACATGGGGACCACACGGGGCTAACCCCCTATTTATGGAGGAGATTAAAACTTCTTATCTCTCCATCATTAATTAGCGAGACCTCTTGGTGTCCCCTTTTATTAATTGGTGCCAACTCCCCTAATTAATTTGTGTAGAATTCATGAATTAATTAGGGGAGCCAAGTTCTTAATTCACCAATTTGAATTCTATGCCAACAACTAAAATAATAGAAAATATATTATTTTTTGTTTGAATTTCTATTTTGGTGTAGCATGGGAAGAGAAGAGCTTGGGAGAAAAGTTCTACCAACGAAGAACACTCCACCGATGATGAACCTCATCTTCCAATAAAGAATGATGGCAACGATCTTCTTCGAAAATTTTCCCCAGACACCTTCCGCCGTGGGGCATCTCCCACAACCGACATGCGAGGTCGGGATTGGATGCATGCTGTGGATGCGAAGAACGAAGATCATCTTCATCTACTTTACGCGACTATGTCATCGAACGACGAACACAAGTAGGAGGATTATTTTTTTGAAACATTTCTTTTCATTTTGTCTTCTTCATATTGGAATGGATTTTTTGTGTGGTTGTAAAACTATTTTTGATCATATTTCTTAATCTTTTTGGAGACAAGTGTTACCACCATAAACGTGGAGGGTTCGGGACAAGCTAAAATTGCCATAACTCTCTGTTGTTCATGTCTGTGTTGTTTCCCAGTCTGGCGACGAAGCGGTGTTGATGGCAATGAAGTCCCAGGAAAAAGCAGCGCTTACCACGACATCCATGAACTGCGCTGCCCCCGCGGCGTTCCGGTGCCCCGACCAAGCCAGCTTCATGGGCCAAACCACCATCAGCCTTCAGCACACCTCAACACACCACTGATGGCCTCCCAAGCACATCAGCCTAACCCCATCAGCCCACGTCGTCCCGAGCCGCGTTGAACCGTGCCGGCCTGAACCTTGTTGGCCTGGCCTCTCGACTACTTTCCTACTCGGCCTCGCCCTGCCCTACCACCCGACGGCAGGCCTGGCACCCTGCCCGGCCGCATCCTGGCCTGGCCATGCCCTGGTCATCAGCCCGGCCTCCCGAACTGACCCACGAACCCCTACTCACGACACCCTAGCTGAATAGGCCCAGCCACGCCCTCAAGGCCGAGCCGAGCCGGGCTGCTCCCTCGCGACGCTCTAGGGTGAACTGGCCCTGAGCCTATGACGAGCCGGCCTCACGGCCTATTGGGTTGGGCCCAGCAGGCCCGACCGAATCATACTAGCTAGACTACTGAATGGGTCGGGCCAGACACAACATGTCTGACCGGGTCAACCTATATGGGGTCGGTCCGACCCTATCGGACCGGACCCGAGCCAAGTACTAACCCTTAACTTTCTTTGGCCATATCTTTGGCACCGGAAGACCATTTAACAAACCGTTAGTGGTGCTGGTATTTATGGAGCATGACGGTCTCTTTGATTATACCCTTCTATTGTTTCTGTTAAAGTTGAGATACGGGCAGGTTGCATCATACATGAATCCAATGAGGCCCCTAGAACTAAAAGGAAAATAACTCACATATCGGGTGTCCAATTGACACTCCATATATTGAATTGAGCCCTCTATGACATAGAGGACCTTTGATATAATTCTTCGTGGGTATTCGTGGAAGTAGGAGCATCGACCAGCAGCTTTTGGACCAGATCTTCTAGATACGAGCGAGAATATGTGCGGGAACCTAGTAGCTGGTTGAGACCTGGCGACTACTGACATTTTGACTCGAAGTGACTCTAATTGCCTAGTGGGGAGCGCCTTGGTGTGACAGCAGACCCATGGTGAGGAGCGCCTCTATGTGATTGGGGCGGACCCATAGTACTCGATAGGAGGAGTACCTCATCAGGATATGAGGTGGAGTGCCTATGTGTGACGTAGTAGACCCACGGTGGGGAGAACCTTTGTGTGAGTGTGGTAGACCCATGGTACCCGACAGAAGGGTACCTCCACAATCCAAGGTTTGTGGGATGTTCCCTTGTGTGACATGTCAGACCCACTGTCCTAAATAGAGGAGGAGTTCTCCAGTAGCTGAGGGTTCAGTTTGATATGATCCCTTGAAAAAAATCCCATTTGAGCTGAGTCAGTAACGTTTTGTATTTACCCCACGATTGAGATGGATTACTTGATAACCTAGGTATATTTATGGGCATATACCTTTGTGGGTTTATCTTGTTGATTTCATACTTTGTGGTTTATCCTTGTTGGATTTTGTGAGACCTTGAGGGTCTCGGGGTCCCTACTAAGTATCATTATACTAACCCCTGCACGGGATATGCATGCACCATGTTGTGTTGGATGAAGATTATGGACAACGCTGATTGAGGATGAGACTGCCAGGACCGGATGGTACCCAAAGATGGACTATATGATGTGTCGGTAGGAAGAGGATACCGAACAATGTGGAGTGCTGAGGGGGCTATTTTTACCTACCCTTTGGGTAGGATCCATGGTGGATGATCCAAGAGCTCCTCTTTACCTTTTAGTTGTTTTGTCATTTTTAGTTGTACTTGCTTTAAGTTATATTTGTATTTTCTTGTTAGGCTTGTATTTCAGCCCCTCTACATTCAGCAGTCTTTGTATATAGATTTAAATAGTGTTTTGCTTCCAGCTCATACTCTGTTGTGTCCATTTTCATGTTTTAAAGGAAATACCCTCCCAGTTTATGGATTTATGCCTTTGGTGCTAGTCGTCGGCCCATGGCCTATGGAAGGTGGGTTTGGGGTAGTCACAACAGGAGCCCCGAGGGACAGGTTGTGACATAATATTTATATTTAAAAAAGAGATTCATAATTAAATATGTTTTTATAAGAGAGTTTTATCAGGTTATAATTAATTTGTCAAAGTGTCCTAATATCAGTTATAATTTTAAAAATGATATATTTCAAATAAATAATCTTTCAATTAAAAATTAAATTTGTCTTAGTAATTTTATTTTTTAAAAATGGATTCCATTTTAGAGAAATATTCAGGTTAAAAAACAATAATAATTATTTTTGGTATTCTTCTAAAATAGTTGACTTTTTGGTGAATTGGGAAATATGGTAATTTGTAGTATTTAACATTATAAGTAAATAAATGAATTTTTGAGTCACATTTAGGGCATAAATTATTTATGTTCTCCTTTTATAAAACTCTAATTTTTTAGTTGCTTTAATTATTCATTAAAATTAACGCTATAGATAATTATCATCTATAAAAATAAACAAATGAATAAAATAATCAAAAACACCCCACGTCACCCACTATAAATACAACCGTCACCACTCTATCTTCTCACACCATATAATACTTGAAAATTTTCTAAATTATCAACAGTTACATTTCCAAGCCTCCTCCCCACATCCACGTTAGGTAGTTCTTACCAAAATGCCTAATGTATGTGTCTTAAGGAGGTTCCCATGGAGACCATATTCAAGATTTAAAATGCTCCTTCTTTCTCTGATATTTAATTTTCTTTTACTATTTTATTGTCACATCCCCTATAAAAAGAGGAATGTTTAATCAATTATATATATATATATATTAATTTTATTATGAACATGTAATATTTATCCTTAAATATCATCTTCTCTCTTTTTTACTTCTAAAAATGATAACATCATATGTGAGGTGAAATTCACTGCCTTCATGGATAACATGATTTAGTTTTTCATTATCACCATCAAAGATGGTCATAAAACAATTTTTAAGGCTAAAAAAATTATAATATGTGAACTAAAACATTTTTAATTCAATTTAACTAGAATATAAACATAATATTAAATAAAATTATACAAGTTTTTTATGTTTGTAATAACCGCCAAAATAAACTAGTCATTTCTTATTAACATAATACCCAGAGAAACATCCAAAAACCATATTACCAAAAGATATATATGAAAAATTTAAAATCCTAGATGAATATAAATATAATTACATTCTACTTAGGTATTTTTAATTTCTTTTGATAAGAACACCCATAATTATACTCAAGGGTACCGATAATAAAAATATGAATGAAACGCTCCCAAAACAATGAAATTAATCATTATAACCCAAAAAATGGCCATAATTTAACTTAATAAAATTTTTATATATCAATTATATATTGAATATTTTATTTATTGTGAAAATAATTAATCTAAATTAACTATCGAAGACATTTCTAAAATATCATAATGTTTTCCAATATAAGGTAATGGACTTTGTCTCAATATCTATTTTTTGAGAATTGGATATTATTATACACCAAATCAATTTTATGTGGTGTATCTAATAACTATTGTAGACCTATTTTATCTTCACATTATATTTTAATTAAATTTCCTTATTTCTTGTATAATTAATATGTTATTTTTCTAATCATTATACCGTTTTTTACATACATAGTTTACTTTGAATGTTATTTGGTTAAAAAGAATATAATGCTAAATCCTTATATTTTACTCAATATGGATATTCATTGATTAATAATATAAATTTCACTAACTTCATCAATTATTTTTTATGTTTCTAATACATTGGACATGCATTAATGGGTGGGTGATAGTTATAGAAATCTCCTTGATTGATTGACATGTATCTTGAGAAAAAATATTTGGCGACAAATACTTCGTGTTTGTTTCTAAGAAACATTAGTTAGTTTTCTACCCTCAGACATTAATTGTATTGTAAAAGGTCTTGATATTATTGGTTCATTTCCCTAATAAATGTAGTCCAAAAATTAAGCATTCCCTTAATTTAGTATTCATTTATTATATCTCATGTGATTTTCACAATGAAAAAAATATGTGGATACATTTTCATACTTAGTTTATTGATTACATTTCATTTGTTATTCAGTTATTTTCCTTTCCATTTTATTAGGAATTTTTTATTTTCTTAACTCATTTTTATTCGTTTCTAAATTGTTTGTAACACTTTCTAATCATTTGGTCTCACCCTTTTATTTTAATTCTATCCTCGAGTGATGAAAATGAAATATTTGAATTATTGTCAAGGAAGTAATTTATTTTCCTTTTTTAAGTTATATGATGAATTACTGACGAAATAATTGAACCATTTATGTATCTAGTTATTCAAGACTACTAAATTGATCAATCTCTGGCGATCTATTCTCTGTACTCAATTAAAATGTAAAACAATTAACCATGGACTCTAGACTTCTAAGGTCGGCATTGGTTAAGAGGAATTCCCATGGAGTATATCTTAACACATTTTGAAACATTTTATATTAATTTTTTATCCTCATTATTTTTTTCTCCTTCAACTAATCACTTGAATCACATATATAT
This sequence comes from Viscum album, assembly GCA_963277665.1. Taxonomy (NCBI): domain Eukaryota; kingdom Viridiplantae; phylum Streptophyta; class Magnoliopsida; order Santalales; family Viscaceae; genus Viscum; species Viscum album. Next base: position 1,462,050,186 of record OY728125.1, on the reverse strand, counting down.
GTTAACTCTTCCTATTACATAGATATTTAATTGTTCATGAGATATATAATGTTCATGTGGTAACATGAAATAATCAGTGACACACATGATCAGGCGTTATAATGTAGGGAAGGATCACATAAACATTATCAATATTTAAATTAAAATTTCAAAACAAAAATAGTAAATTATTTAATTTAATTAATAATGAAAACAAGAAAATATAGTTTGGTCCTAAGTTCATGATCACAAGCCATAACTATAATAAATAAAATTTTAAAACAAATCATGATTATCTCATTTAACAATAATAATAATAAATTAATTTTTATATTGTGTTTTTTCTTATGAATATTTATATACCATTTTCGAACCTCTATTAACTAAAAATCTTAATGTCATATTCATATTAAAATAATACACTCAAATTGAGTGTGTTTTAAGTAAGGCATCATATTTACATTTATTCTAAATTTTATGCACATCATGAAATCATCAAACTAGAACAATCCTCTCTACACAGCATGTATGGTATACCCTATATTCTGTGATGATAAGCTGTATGAAATCCATTTAACGCATTGTGTAATACATGGAGTGTATATATGTAATATGGTATGAGTTTGACTACATGTAATTAATGTGATATAACATATATTAATGATCTATATATCTCGTGGATTGAGTGATATGTTTGTCATACAACAAGATATTTATTTCATTAGGTGTTCTAGGATTGATTATTATTTAGAAACATTTATGGAAGATTATATTAATTTATCAAAATTTTTATTTAACTAGAATTACTAGTAGATGAAATATACATGGACCCATCAAACATGGCTTATACAAATGAAATATTTTATATAATAAAAATCACTGAGAGATATTTTTTCATTCGTTTTATTCTCATTCAGGGTTATTCAAACTATTATTAATGTGAAACTTGATAATCTAGAAATTAATTCAATCCTTGGATATTGATTTTATGAGATTAAAATTAGTAATTAATTATAATGAAATCATGAACAATATAATACCATGTGACTATAATTATTTTAAAGGAGGTGGTGTAATGTAATATAATTTCCTATACCCCTACATTTTCATTCTAGGTGTTGGATATATTGGATTGCGGTTATAGAAATATATGCTTTTCTGAAGATATGATTTCAACTGAAATAAGAATGTCATAAATGGATGTTATAAACCACATTGTGATTGTTTTGGTCATGGTGTAATGTTATTTCATAGGTAGGTAAATATTATATGATAATTAAGTGTTTTATTATGTTTTTATATGTTGGTCACATCAATATTGTTCATGTTATTGTGTTAGGGATGTTTTTCAAGATATGTCCATGTGTGTTCCATGATGAATAATTATTTTTCTTGATGTCTTCATTGATAAGTATATAGTAAACATTACATAAGAAAACCATGTATATCATTATACCCTCATATAATATTCACGGTTTATATGAATATAGATGAAATGGTTGGAATACGTAAGTGATTTATTCCACGGTTTTACCATTTATGTATTGATACACTATTTGATCTTGTGGCATTTTACCTAGGTTAATATTCATTCTAATATTCATGGGGGATTTAATGTCATGGTGTGGATATATTCTTAATTACATAGATATCAATGGACATATGGAATTTATCATATTTAATATAGTTTTAAATGTGGTGTAACATGACTGGATTATGTTGTGATCACTAGAAGCATGTTTGAGTTGACTAGTCACATAGTGAAATTTTCTTCCATATTGTGATTCCTTGAACAAAATATTTCATTATTAAAATGGGATTTATTATTCATTTATATTTAATTATATTGATTCTCCAAACCCAATTTCCCTAGGAGATTCCATTGGAAATATTTGGATTTAAATTTCATGGTTCATAAGGCCACATATCTTAAGGTTATTTCGAATTCAATCCAAGGAACCCATATATTCTCTTTTCCTTTCATCATACCTATTTACATCCAAAAATCACGATAAAATTATATTTTAAAATTATTCATTTTTTTTATATTGGGGATTGATGTGATGTTATATGTTTAAGGTAATTACTTGTGAATTTTTTGGTTCTATACATCAGTCACCTTAGCATTCAATTTCATGGATATAATGATATAGGGGATTTATAAGACATAATTATATATTATATAATAATATATTTATTTATATTATATGAAACCCTCTATTGTACCCTTATTGATCCAAAATCCAATTTATTTTTATACCACTAAAGTCCAATTATTATAGCCTCTCTATTGGTACCAATAAACACGTTTACAATTTACCTATTTGAATGAAACCATCCAACCTAAAAATTTATTATGTGACACCATATACCACTATAATATTTTATAACCTATCCATTTTAAAAATTTATATAATCCTTTTAATAGTTTAATTCCACATTATTCAATTGGTCAAGATATTTTTGATTTTATTGTGTGGAAATTTGTTATTGTATTCCTTCATTAATTTCATTAATACCATTTCATGGTTTAGAGTTGGATTTTTTGTCTTTAGGATGAAGATATTATATTTTTCATATTATTTCATTTATTTATATTAATTACATATATATTTAAATTTTTTATCTCTTTCTTTCTTAAATAATTATGTAAAAGTTTATTTTTTGAATTTTTATTTTACAATAATTTAAAATTCTTATTTATCAAATACATGAACATGATTTTGAACTAGAAGTGGATAGATGATCATGGTGAATACATCCCCATTTTCCCATATAGATATGTTTAACATGCTGTGTTGTATTAAAATATTTAATTTCATTTATATGAATAGTATTTTTTAATAATGTATTTTAGTGAAAAAATAAGGATGGACATATAAAAATCGAGTTACTATTAAATAATTTGTATAATATTAAATTTTATGTAGTTCTTAACATATAGAGTTCTAGAGTCATTTTAATTGACAGGGTTCTTCTCCCTCTATATTTTTTTGTCTTGTGGTGGTGTTTGGGGCATCTTTATTATTATATAGATACGTCATTCCATTAAAATGTGTGGGGAAAATATGTAGTATTTTATTTTTCATATAGTTTGGGTAGAGTTTTAGTTGATATTTTTGTGTGTGGTCATTGTTGGGTAACTCATTATCTTCCCAATAGTGATGCCATGAATATTTTCTGAATGTTTTTAATTGAGAGGTCATTTATGAGAGGTTGAGTTTTCAATTATAGGTATTATTTGATGGTCATTCATCAATGATTTATTTTTTAAACATATACGTTGTAAGATAGATGTTTATGATTGTTTTCAAGATAGTTGGTTATTATTATTTGTTGACAGTTGGGATGTAATAAATTTAATTCATGTATGGGGTTACATCATGAAATTTAAAAATTTATATTTGATTTTGGAGTTTTAAGGAATCATGATTTGATTTAAATTTTCTTAGGTGTTAAATAATGAAATTAAGTTGTTCGTCATAGGTGTCCAAAGTTGTTGTTCATAGTTAAAATTCACGAAATGGAAACATAAGTAGAGTAATTAATCAAATTGAAAATATTATATAATATTTTCTCTAGTATTATATATAATTTGGGATGATCTGATGGCATTGATATAATTATATGGATGGATTGTGTACTACCAAGAGACCTATTAATTAATAAATATATTTGTAATTAAATATTAGGTTAATTTATAGATTTTATAAATAATTAATTAATGGGTAAAATGATAATGATCATGGTTGTTATGAACAATGAATTGATTATGAAACATTGTATGAAATAAAAATCTTATTCGTTTTTCCTCCACAATCATGCTATTTATTAAATTTTTTTAATTAATTTTTATAATGGTAACGTCATGTGTGGATTGATAATTTATATGATATCTGAATCCAAAAATGTTTTGGCTATAGTAATGGGGTTTTAGGTTGATGATTTGATTATGGTATAGATATACAAAATAATTTATTACTATTATTTTTTTTGTCTTTCTTCATGAAAATTTAGGGAGTGGCCCTTTGACTGGACCATTACTGGTTTGAGTTGGAATGAACTATAAACTAACAATTATGGATGGTTTTAATATTTCTCTAACACATTTCGATATTATAAAATTTATGATATTTACCACAATAACTAATGATCGTGATATGATGATATATTGTGTTGGTTGTAGTGAAATTCATTAATGGTAGAGATATTAATATCATGTTATGTCATTTGTTCCCCATGATTATAGAATTTTTTTAAAAACCAATTCTTGATTATATACATGTAATATTTTATTGGTATCACACATTTACACACTGAATCATTTATGGGAAAAATATATTTAATTCAATATACATATGACCCTAGTGACTACTCTTATGTTATGGTTGTTTCTAAGGAACAGGAGAAGCAGTTTGTTGAATGATCAAAAATGGTATCCATTAAATTATTTTAAAAAATACTTATAACATGATGATAGAAGCCCAAAAATATTCCAAAATATAATCTAGTTCCATAAAATTAATTATTAATATATATTTATGAATTAAATTTTCATATAATTTTTTCATTATTGGTCACTACAATTTTACATCTTATAATATACTCATTACATTGATATATTGAAATTATAATCCCACATGAGGTATCCACATGTGGTCAACAAACCATGGATCATCATAGATGGATCATTGGGAACTAACATGGAGGTACTGATAGTCTTTTTTATTTCTTTATTTATTAAAAATAGTCACATTTATCTTGAATAGTTAGTTCTTGTTTTATTTATTTGAGAGGGAGGATGATGAGGTAAGTATCTCAATTTTAAGATCGTTAATAAGATATTTCTATTCAGTCGTGATAAAGTTATCTAGAGTGATTTTTTCTTAATAATTAACTTTTTTCTATAAATTATATAATAATTAATTATATAAATATTTTTATAAAATTTGTTATTTCTCATTTCCTACTAAATAATATATATATTCCATAAAAATAGAACACTTAATTATAGAACAAGTAATATTTCTATATTTCCAACTATTAGTTACTTTTTGGTCACTAGAACTCACGTGATAAACTTTATATTGTTGTGATAAGGATTTTGTCAAAAGGATGACCACTTTCTGTTCTATTGAAACTCAATATATTGTGACCTACCACCATAGATACATAACCCTAAATATTTGTAACTGTTAAAGTATGTTCTTATTCATTTGATGTTACCTTTTATCCCTGTATAGGACCTCCACAATTATCTATGATAATGTAGAGAGATAAAATAATTATTATTATGAATCATATCATGATATATAATGGTGTTGTGTATTAAAATTTCTGATTAATCAAATAAAAAGCTAAAACATATTTAAATTTTAATCAATAATTCCAAAACACTAGAATATTGGAGCTCTTCCAGCTCACAACTACACTAATAAGTTTGAATTCAAATCCATATAGTGATTTCATATCATTTGGGTCTTTCTATAAAATATAAATTGAATATCACGCGATAATTATCATAGGGTAAAAATTATAAATCATTAATATATCCTTAGTTAGACTCTTGTTATTTATTTTAGTCTTTATAATGAATAAATGTTGGTTTCTAGGGACTTCTTGATACCATCATAGAATTCTCAAGGTATATGAAACATTAATACAGGTATATATCATGGCATACATAACTGGTAATATCTAATATGGATTTGGAATCCTTCTCATCCCACATCTGTATATATATCCTTCTCTATCTCTCTCCCACTCCATCTTCTTCTTTTTCAGGATACATTTTCTTCTAGATACGCATACCAGGTGATACTAAAAATATTATCCACATAGATTGTTATATACTGAATATCCATAGTATTTTATCATTTTATATACACTTGTATAGTCTATCAATCCTCTTTTATATACCATAATGGGTATAAGTCACATAAATTTAGGATCCTTCATCTATTTCCTACATAGAGAATTATTTTCCCAACTATTTCTTATTAGACACAATGAATTGTATCTTATTTTTCAGTAGAAATATATCATAAACATATACTAAAAGGAAAATAATTATAGTTCCACTATAAAGATATATAAAATATCTAAAACCAATATAGTTCCACTAAAAGTTTTATATACATAGGAATTAAATTCATTTATTATAAAAATATATTTTCTTATAACATTATCAAAATGAATATTCAATGTTCTAGTTTCTTGTTTCAGCCAATAGATAAATCATTGAAACATTCAAATATTATTATTAACTTTTAGATTTAAACCCCATTTAACATATTACATAATATTCTTATTATGGAAAATTATTTTGAGTTCCGTCTAAAAAATTAATGACTCTATGAATTAATTTATTATAAAATTATAGTGGATATCAACATAACCAGTAAAAAAATTCCTCTACGTCAATAAAATTTCATTTCTTAATCACCTTATTAACCCTCATTTCATTATAATTATTGAATTTAGAATTTATTTCCTTTTTCTTCTTGAATATCGACTTTTATCCATTGGGATTTACAACCATGGATGATCTACCCATACCATGAAAAGGTTTTTATTTATAGAATCTGTCTACTAATTCTTTTCGTAATTCTACCTTGAATCTTTTTATCTTCTTACTAAACCCTCTCGTAATAGATGATCATCATTATGAACTAATAATGAGTTAATATACTTGGTGATTATAAAACCATATCTCTTAGGTCATATAGCATCTTTACTGCTCTAACATAGTGTATTTATGTAATGAAAATCCACTTATATAAGACTTTATATAATTTTTCCAAGTGAGGACACCAGTTTATATTGATCCTTGACATTATAAATTTCAATATTTCGTGTACAATCTCTTTTACATTTGTGATCCATCGCATAGAATTTTGAATGTTTTAACGCTATTAACATTTTTATATAGGTTCGATAATAAACACTTCACATCACTACCCATATATATGTGACAAAAAAAGATCATTATCATACCAAATTCAATATAGAATATAATTTTCCATCATTATTTTGATCGATTTTTAGTATGTGTATACTACTCTAAATGAAATATCCATGGAAGGACAATGTGGAGCTCACATTTCATTTCATCATCCTAACCTTCTTTAACAAGGTGTGGTTAATACATTAACTAAAACCATTGCACTATTGTATATATGTATCAGTAGTTTTGAAAGTATAACCAATTCAAATAGAGAGTATATTTTATTTTGGTTGACATATTCATAATGTGTTTTTAAGTGTAGTTCTTTTTATCTTTTTATTAATATGATTCTCTGCATGATTTTTAACTCAATTAATTTCTCAAATTACATTGATTTATATTAAAAATATGTTGAAAATTAATATTTCAAAATCCATCTATAATTTTTATAAAGTGATAGTATCTAACATTATCTTTAACTAGAAATACAAAAAACATATAATCTCAACTGGATTTCCTTCCATTCTATCAAAATAGACATTTGGTCAATTTCCCTTGAAAAAATAGGTGACATATATCAACTTATTTTATTTGAAGAGAATCTAAATACCCTTCGTAATATATATTTTAAACATTTTCTCATTTATATTACCCTGATGGTTAGGAAAAAAGACGTTTTAATATGATTCATGTGATTTTGATTCATTATCAATTGAAAGTACATGGATATTATATTCATATAAATAAGTAATGTTATTCTAATGTTTCATTCGAAAACATAACATATCATTATATAATTTAAAAATATTATTTCTAATAATGAAAATTTATCCAAAAATATATAATCTGGGTAAATATATATATTTTTGGTTGCACTGAGAACATAAGAATAATTTATTAGAATAAGAATTAAACTCATCAATAATGTATGCTGGTAATCAATAATTTCTAGTGTAGTATTTATTACAATGTTGTATTCTTAACGATTCACCAGACCTATGGAGGCCATAATAAATATACATTGATCATATATGTTGAAAACATTATAAGCAATATATGTTTTATTAAATATACAGTTTATATAAATGGAATAAAAAAATTTGACAATTAACATTACTGATGCCTCATGTCATGAACCAGCCCGAGTCGACCCGGAACCGGTTACCCGAGCCAGTCCGCGGCATGTCCCGAGGGGCGTTCCCAATCCCCCGGGGATGGCAACAAGTGACGGGCATTGATGTTTTAATCGTTGGGAACGATTTCAGACCAAACAAAAAACAGAATCAAAATAAAGAATATAACTAAACAAAATAGACAACACTAACAACAGAAACAAAACTACGTCACAAACATACCTCCACGTGACCTCACGGTCACCACCCAACTAAACACCAGCGTCTCTCCATCACTGAGTGACTCAAACTAGGAAAACCCTGAACACAAGGAACCTGCAAATGAAATGGTAAAAGATAGGTGTGAGCAGAAAAAGTACTCAGTAGGTGAGCCCAACAACAAAACCCAAAGAACTGCCAGTAAATAAAGAATCTACATATCTAGGTTTGAACTACAATGTATAAAAGTAAGATTTTATAATGTTTCACTTAAAAAAACAATACACGAGCCATTACCCTTCTTCTTTTTCAAATGTTGGATTCCTTTCATTCATGCCAAACTCATTCTAAAGGGGAAGAAGTGTTACATTTTCAAATCATACACAAAGAAAATAAAGTATTTTCATTTGAAAACTTTTTTACCAAAATCTAACAGTATATGTATAAGATGTGAAGGATGACTGAAGGTAAACAAGAAAGGAAAACAAGTGCAAGTAAAGGTAAACTAGAAGTTATAAGCAATAACCCTGGGCGATCCTAAACATCCCTAGAAAACCCCTGGACGTACTCAGGTTCAGACTACCTGCCGACATGGTACTCCACAGTCAATAACCAACTAGCCGCCCTAACAGCCAACCAGTGGCACGCCCCACAAGGCCTTACCTACCAAGGGGGATCTAACCCGTCTAATCGGGGTTAGCCAACAATCATCACTCGATTATCTAAAAGACGCCCAGGAACCCACGGTAGTTTTAATAATACTCTGTAAGTGGGAGGCCCTCGCACCCGTGACTCAACTCACCGCACTTGGTAACCCCTGACACAGATATCGCTACACAACAACCCTCGAAGGGAGGTCCCTCTGTAGATATGCCCCATAAGTACGTATATATATAAGTAGTCAGTTCACAATTAACAAAGTGCCAACCGGGCCGCCACATCATTTACATTTAAACCATTTAATATCAAAGCATTTCTAAAGTATATTACACACGTCATTTCGTTGAAAACCAATAACACACTAAGAACATCATTTAAGACACTCGAATCAGCATATTAAACCTGAAACATGTTGGTATCACAAGTAAAAATCATTTTCCACTTTCCAAACGCACCCCACTTTTATCAAGAGCCAAACAGGCCTTTAATCACTTTTTGAAGGAACATTATTTCTCACATGAAATCCAAAAATTAATTTCACACGTCAACGGAAAACATTTTTCAACAACCAAGAACCACACATAAAGTTTCCAAAATCAAGTTTAAAGTTCATAAGAGCATTTCCTCTAATCAAGGTTCTAAGAAAACACCATTTTCCATAAACAATACACCTAGTAATTTACACAAACCAAAAACATTTCAAAACACAATTCAACATGACTTTCCAATTTCATAAAGAACCCATTTAGCAATATTACTATGGAAGAACACAATTAAAACCAAGAAAAACAATTTCAATGAAACGCTAGAATTAAACAGCTTTCATTATCAGCAGATCACCACACTATAAATAACTACTTAGTAATACTTTTAAATTTACTGAAACTCAACAAAAAGACAAGGAATAAATAAATTCTAAATTTAAAGGCGAGCGCAAAGGGAGACCTACCGCGAATTGGAACGAAAAATGACACGGCACAAAACTCCCATTGCGTAATGGTCGCACCGTATTGCGCTGTCAAACAGGTCCTAAAAAATAGACTATTAAACAGGTTCATCAATAATACTAACATAATAGTATTAACAATAATAATAATAATGTAAAAATAATATTAATAGTGATAACAATAACATAATAATAATAATAACATAATAATATAATAATAATAATAATAATAATATAATAACAACAATAACAACAATAATTTAGCATAATTATAATATAATAATATAATAATAATAACAATAATAATATTATAATAATAATAATAGCATACCCATAATATAATGATGATAACGATAATAATATAATAATAATAATAGCATAATCATAATAATAATGACAATAACATAACAATAATAATACAAATAATAACTTAATAATATTAACATGATAATAATAATAATAATAATAATAATAATGTAGTAATAATAATAGCAACATAATAATAATAATAATATTAATATTAATAATATATTAATAATAATAATAATATAATAATAATAACATGACAAAATAATAATAATAATAACGTAACCATAATATAATAATAATAAAAATAATAATATAATAAGCATAATAATAATATAACAATAATAACCGTAATAATAATATAATAATAATAATAATAATAGAATAATATTAACATAATAATAATAACAACAATAATATAATCGAAATAATAATAATATAATATTATTAAAGATATTAACATATTAAAAATAAAAATGCTAACGTATTAATAATAACTCAAATATAATAATAATATAATAACAAAATAAAATAAAACACCCCTGACTTACAGGGGCGCGGGGAGATTCGGCGGAGAGGTCCGGCGGAGGTCAGGAACGGCATGGTAGATGTCGGGATCGGCACGACGGGGTGAGGCCAGTGGTCGGGAGGAGGTGCGGGCAGCGGCGCCGTAGCAGAGGCTGGAGGCCATGCGGCGGCGTCGATGAGCTGGAGGCGGACGATCGGGCACCGGACGGGGGGTGAGATTGCGGACGCCGGAGGTGGCGGAGGGAGCCGGGACGGCGGTGGGAGCCTGAGAAGCGACTGGGTGCGGGGCGGTAGGAGGAGGGTGCGCCGGAAAGGGGGGAGTGTTGCCGGACAAGGGGGAGAGGAGGCTGGTGTTCGTGCAGGCAGGTCGGGGGATCCGGGTTCAGGCAGCGGCAAGCTCTGGGGGCCGCGCGACGGCGCCCTGTGGCTGAGTGGGAGCTGGACGGTGGTGGGCTGGAGGGGAGCGCGCAGGAGGGGCCGGACGGCGGTAGGCTGGAGGTAGCAGGAGGCGCCGAACGACGGCGGGCTGGAGGGAGCAGGAGGCGGTGCGGGTCGGCCAAACCAGCAAGGGGGGGGGGGGGGAAAGAAAAAAAACAGGGGAGAGAGAGAGAGGGGAGAGGGGAGGGCATGCGGCGCTAGGCAGGGGGTAGGGTTAGGGTTAGAATAGGTCTTATATATATATATGTGATAAAAAATAATAATAATAGTAATAATAATAATAAAACGTTATAATAATAATAGTAATAATAATAATAAAGATATAATAATAATAACAACAATAAACTTTATAATAGTAATAATAACAATATAAATAATAAAATGACAACATAAAATTCTAAAATTTGAACGTCGGGCGAACACATAGTCACCCTGGGCAAACACACGGTCACCGCTAACGATGTGATGACCGCGCACTGGCGCGAAACCGCCAACACAACTAAACTTCGAAAATTTTAAATCGGGACCAATATAGAAGAAAAAAAAGGACATCTGCGGTCGGGGTGTGACAATTCTCACCACCACAGACACTTTCTTCCCCCAGAAAGTCACCAAGACAAAAGTTAGTCAAGATTCAGGTCCATGCCCCAACGGAACTAAAGGATCCAAAGAGAACTCAGAATCTCGGGATGACCATACTCCACACAGGTCACACCTGACCGATTCAAGAGAAAACTGAAGTTCGAGGTTGAGGGGAGAACATGAAGGGGTTCTCCCCACCACAAGAACTCAACTAGTTCAAAAATTTTAACACTCCAAACATACTACCATAAGGGAGGCGGGTCCAGTGCGGGGACTCATAACTGATCCAAAACGACTCCTATAACACGATCAAAACAACACCTCCGTCGAAAGTTGAACCCTCGACTAGAGTCAACAAACTTCAACACTAGGGATAACCCACATAAAATACTTAACCAGAAATCAAGTCAGAAACATGACCCACATAAATCCACAAAAAATAACTACATCTGACAAGCATAACTAAACCAAGGTCATCCCACACAAAGGAATAACACACTTTACGAAAGACACACGATTTGAAAGGTCACATCAACACAAACAAGATTGTTTGGATTTTAATTGAACAAATTCATCATTACTTCATAGCAGGAAAATGTACTTACAACGATGTTGAATATTTAATATCAGATAAGCAAATATGAAATGATTTATAATTGTTCCACCGCCAACACGGAACAAAACCTGGACCAAAGCTTTATAGCCTTGGGAACCCCTGACTGTGCGCGAGCTTCACCCTGAGACCTATGGCTGGGGATCTGATGGATGAAGCATCTCAGGCCTCACCATCAGGTACTGACATTCTCCAATCACAACATCCTCTTCATGCGATGCTTCCTGCAAAACTTCTCCAGATGATCCAGACAGCCGCAACGATGACACGTCTTTGGAGGGTTGCGACAAGACAGCTTTAAATGCCCGAAACGACCACACTGAAAGCATATCATTGAACGACCTGATGAACTAGAAGCTGAGACCAAAGGGGATAACTCCTTAGGAACAGGTATCTCTGGCGTATTTTCCACACCAGAGGGGGAAATCTTACGAACAACCGAGGATGCTGGAGTACTAACCAACTGTATTTCGCAAACCAACTCTGCCAAAAATACTTCCTCCATCTGCTTCTCGAAATGTTGGTCTTTATAACGGAGGACTCGCTCCTTGATCTCTGGACGAAGACCCCCAGTGAAAATAGAGACCTTCACGAGCTCATGCGACGCTACCTCTGGAGAAAAGTAAATCAGTTCCTTGAAATGGTCAACATATGCAATCACTGTCTGTTGGCCTTGTTGAATATGCACATGCTCTCTCTTTTTCTCCAGCTTCACTTCCTCAGGTACAAACCATTGGATGAAAATGATTCTAAAGACATCCCACATCATTCCAACTTGCGTTGCCGGTGGGGTAACCATCTTCCACCGGTCCAGAGCTGGACCCTCAAATAACTCCATAATTGCACGAACCTTAACATTATTGGGAGTTCCCAACGTTCTAATGACACGTTCCACTCCCTGGATCCATTCCACTACCTCCAACGGACCCTGATCACCATGGAGAATAGGCAAAGTCTGAGGAGGACCAATAACTGGGCATGAATTATCTAAATCCTTAGAGACCATTCTTGGCGGCATTTCCTGAGCGACATATAAAACACAAATCCAAAACCAATATCAAACCGAAGCAACATCAATAAAAGTGCCTTCATCAAAAACAATCAGCACAAAGACCAAACAAACACAAACACAACCCAAAATAAAATCTCCTTTTTAAAATCCCCTTTTTATTTTAGACTTTAAAACCACCCTCTTTCAAGACTACTTTCCAAAAGTAATCCACTTTCAAACCAAAAACCTTCCAAAACTGTTTCCCCTTTAAAACAAATGTGGAAAACAAGGTCAATCCTTTAATTTCAAATACGCACCCAAGTAATCTCATGAACCGTTGCACATGTCTTCATCCACTGTCCAATAATACTCACACCAACACGCATTTTTTTTCCATGCATTCTCACACATGTGAAAATGTTCATAAAGAGGACCTGGGGCTTCTTCTCGAACCATTCTTGACCAACTCCAAGCAATAACAAATTTGAAAATCAAGAGATTTCAGTTTTAAAACCCATTTCATACATTTAAAGTCTTTTAAAAGAAACCAGTCCAATTTTTCAAAAACAATTTCATTTCCAACAACATACTTACACAGACCAAAACAAAAGTAGCATCCAAATTTGAATCAACCACTGGAGTGAGGGACTAGTAGTCACGCTCAACCTGGAGACATGGTAGTGGGCCATGTCCCAAGTCAGCGTCAACCACTAGGAGGAATTCAAACCGTGTACTCAGACTCCACATGGCACACTACTCCATGTGAAATAACGATGTAACGCCAGATTGCCTCCGTTGTCATCTCTCAATCCAAGACAAAACAGAAAGAGACAAGGAGACAATTCCCAGACTACCCCTGGCGACTCGAGGTGCGGAACGGGCGAGGGATCATGACGTCCTTCCCATACCTACCTCTCGAGTCCCGAAAGTCCTAATCTCCACCTACCAGACAACCCAAATAACAAGAACCTTCCTTTGATACCATTTTTTCACTACCAACCTGAGTCGAACCTGAACCAGTCACCCGAGCCGGTCCGCGGCAAGTCCCAAGGGGCATTCCCGATCCCCCGGGATGGCAACAAGTGCCGGGCATTGACGTTTTAATCGTTGGGAACGATTTCAGCCCAAACAAAAAATAGAATCAAAAGAAAGAATAAAACTATACAAAACAGACAACACTAACAACAGAAACAAAACTACATCACAAACATACCTACACATGACCTCACGGTCACCACCCAACTAAACACCAGCGTCGCTCCACCACTGAGCGACTCAAACCAAGAAAAACCTGAACACAAGGAACCTGCAACTGAAATGATAAAAGAAAGGCGTGAGCACAAAAAGTAGACAGTAGGCGATCCCAACAACAAAACCCAAAGAACTGCCAGCAAATAAAGAATTTACATATTCCAGGTTTGAACTACATTTTATAAAAGTAAGCTTTTATAATGTTTCACTTAAAAAAACAAAACATGAGCCATTACCCTTGTTCTTTTTCAAAATTTGGATTCCTTTCATTCATGCCAAACTCATTCTAAAGGGGAAGATGTATTAAATTTTCAAATCTTACACAAAGAAAATAAAGTATTTTCATTTGAATTTTTTTTCCCAAAATCTAACAGTATAAGTATAAGCTGTGAAGGACGACTGAAGGTAAACAAGAAAGGAAAACAAGTGCAAGTAAATGTAAACTAGAAGTTATAAGCAATAACCATGGGCGATCCTAAACATCCCTAGAAAACCCCTGGATGTACTCGGGTTCAAACTACCTGCCGACATGGTACTCCATAGTCAATAACCAACTGGCCGCCCTAACAGCCTACCAGTGGCACGCCACACAAGGCCTTACCTACCAAGGGGGAACTAACCCGTCTAATTGGGGTTTGCTAGCAATCGTCACTCGATTATCTAAAAGACGCCCAGGAACCCACGATATTTTTAATAATATTGTGTAAGTATGAGGCCCTCGCACGCATGACTCATCTCACCGCACTTTCCAACCACTTACACAGACACCGCTACACGACAACCTTTGAAGGGAAGTCCCTCTGTATAGATTCCCCATAAGTACGTATATATATAAGTAGTCAGTTCACAATTAACAAAGTGACAACCGGGCCTCCACATCATTTACATTTAAACCATTTAATATCAAAGCATTTCTAAAGTATATGACACATGTAATTTCATTCAAAACCAGGAACACTCTTAGAACTTCATTTAAGACACTCGAATCAGCATATTAAAACTGAAACATGTTGGTATCACAAGTAAAAATCATTTTCCACTTTCCAAACACACCCTACTTTTATCAAGAGCCAAACGGGCCTTTAATCACTTTTTGAAGGAACATTATTTCTTAAATGAAATCCAAACATTATTTCATGCTTCAAAGGAAAACATTTTTCAACAACCAAGAACCACACTTAAAGTTTCCAAAATCATGTTTAAAGTTCATAAGGGCATTTCCTCTAATCAAGGTTCTAAGAAAACACCATTTTCCATAAACAATACACCTACTAATTTACACACTCCAAAAAAATTTCAACACAAAATTCAACATGAATTTCACATTTCATAAAGAACCCATTTAGCAATATTACTATGGAAGCACACAATTAAAACCAAGAAAAACACTTTCAATGAAATGCTAGAATTAAACAGCTTTCATTATCAGCTGATCACCACACTATAAATAACTACTTAATAATACTTTAAAATTTACTGAAACTCAACAAAAAGACAAGGAATAAATAAATTCTAAATTTAAAGGCGAGCTCAAAGGGAGACCTACCTCGAATCGGAACGAAAAACGACACGGCGCAAAACTCCTGTTGCGTAATGGTCGCACCGTACTGTGCCATCAAACAGGTCCTAAAACAATAGACTGTTAAACAGGTTCATCAATAATAATAACATAATAGTAATAACAATAATAATAATAATAACAATAATAATATAATAATAATAATAGCATAACCATAATATAATGATGATAACAATAATAATATAATAATAATAATAATAGCATAATCATAATAATAATGAAAATAACATAACAATAATAATACAAATAATAACTTAATAATATTAACATGATAATAATAATAATAATAATGTAGTAATAATAATAGAAACATAATAATAATAATAATAATAATAATATTAATAATATAACAATAATAATAATAATATGATAATAATAACATGACATAATAATAATAATAATAACATAACCATAATATAATAATAATAACAATAATAATATAATAAGCATAATAATAATATAACAATAATAACAGTAATAATATAATAATAATAATAATAATAGAATAATATTAACATAATAATAATAACAACAATAATATAATCACAATAATAATAATATAATAATATTAAAGTTATTAACATATTAAAAATAAAAATGCTAACGTAATAATAATAACTCAAATATAATAATAATATAATAACAAAATAAAATAAAACACGACTGACTTACAGGGGTGCGGGGAGATTCGGCAGAGAGGTCCGACGGTGGTCGGGATCGGCACGACGGAGGTCGGGATCGACACGGCGGGGCGAGGCCGGCGGTCGGGAGGAGGTACGGGCAGCGGCACCAGAGTAGAGGCTGGAGGCCGTGCGGCGGCGTCGGTGAGGTGGAGGCCGGAGATCGGGCTCCGAACGAGGGTGAGGTTGTGGACGCCGGAGGCGGCGAAGGGAGCCAGGATGGCGGCGGGAGCCCGGGAGGCGGCTGGGTGTGGGGCGGAAGGAGGAGGGTGCGCCAGATTGGGGGGAGTGTCTCCGGACAAGGGGTAGAGGAGGCTGGTGTTCGTGTAGGGAGGTCGGGGGAGCCGGTTGCAGGAAGCGGCAAGGTCCGGGGGCCACGCGATGGCGCCATGGGGCTGAGTGGGAGTAGGACGGTGGCGGGCTGTAGGGGAGCGCGCAGGAGGGGTCGGACGACAGCAGGCTGGAGGCAGCAGGAGGTGTCGGACGACGGCGGGCTGGAGGGAGCAGGAGGCGGCGCGGGCCGGCCAAACCAGCAGGGGGGAAGAAAAAAATGGGTGAGAGAGAGAGAGGGGAGAGGGGAGGGCGTGCGGCGCTAGGTATGGGGTTGGGTTAGGGTTACAGTAGGTCTTATATATATATATGTGATAAAAAAATAATAATAGTAGTAATAATAATAATAAAACGTTATAATAATAATAGTAATAATAATAATAATAAAAATATAATTATAATAATAATAACAATAAACTTTATAATAGTAATAATAACAATATAAATAATAAAATGACAACATAAAATTCTAAATTTGAATGTCGGGCGAACACATAGTCACCCGGGGCAATCGCACGGTCACCGCTAACGATGCGATGACCACGAACTGGTGCGAAACCGCCAACACAACTAAACTTCGAAAATTTTAAATCGGGACCAAGAAAGAAGAAAAAAAAGGACATCTGCGGTCGGGGTGTGACACCTCCCCTTTACATTTCATTGTCATCCAATTCCTTGTCTAGTGGCCCTTAAAGACACAAGTGAAATGTACAACACATTTTTCCTTTGTATGCCCCTTGATCATCATCATCATTCTCATGTGGTGTGATGGTTACATATATTGTATAAGAACATAAATTTAGTTTATATTACATTACAATAAACATTGATTACTTGTTTTGATAACCCCAAGGGTGATATAATAGAGTATTAGATTTATTAGTCATATAAAATGAAAAATATTCATTTTCTTTACCTTCAATATCACTTTATATTCATCATGATTTCACGATTGAAATGTATTCACACATACAAACACCTCAAATATAGTATTTATCACTTTTTAATCTATAATATGTATTAAACATTATTTTCCTACCTTTATAACTAGTTTAATGAATGATTAATGAATGGGGTGCAGCACACTAGTTCCTTAACATGTAACCCAACATGTTCATGATGGTAGAAAATATTTATTAAATTAAATGAATCATTATTCCAATAGAGGGACATGATCCTTCTCATGTCATGGTCACTCATTACTTGTGAAGCTTAATAGATAATCTATCCCATATATACTAACACATTTTATGAAGGTGATAACATCCATTTGGAATATATGACAATCCTCAAAAAAGAGTCATGGGTTCTTATTCTGATATAATCCTCTATGAGGTAGTAATTCATTTCCTTCTATAACTTTGATATTCGTGAAGCCTTATCCATAGAAGAATAAGATGGAGGTTACTTTTGTCATATTTTATTAATATAATTTCTTTATAAACCATTTATCTTTTATAACTGATGATATATGAATCTGTTATTGTGTTTTGTAATCCAACCAATGATCATTGGTTGATCATTAAAAAGACAAAAATGGTATTAAAATATGTTACATTAATGATTACTTGTGTTAATATGAGCTTTTTATAGAAAATTTATATCATAAAACATATTTGGTTATATTTAATATTATGTTCTGTCGAAATAAATTTTTTTTCTTAATTAATATAATACATCTACATTAAATAATAACTTATTATTTTGTGGGGCTCATGATTTTGAAATATGGAATACATTATGTCATGAGATATCACAGAATATGTTACAATATTGGGTTTCAAAGTAGTAGTGATCCATGTAATATTTATGATGTCCTTCTATATTGTTAAATATGGTTGTTGTTATATGATAACACCCACTATTAGAAACTATATTTTCCAAATTTTTGTGTGGGGATCATATAATAAAATTTTATTTTTAGACTGAACAACCACTCTCCAATGTCGATTATATATTATTCCTGATAGTATATCAAATAATAAAACACGCATAAAAATGTCAAAAAATTAATATTTGGAGATAATATATAAGACATTAAAATATTTAATAAATTCTAATTATTAGGAATTAGAAATTAAAATATATCATGATCAAATAAATTTTCATATTTTCATATTTATATCCCATGTTTGGTAAAATAAAAATATTCAATAATTATTATATATATATATATCATTTATTATTCAGGTATATAAAATGTTTTATGAACGTGAATTGTGTTTGTAGTCATTTTTAGTCGTAAATATATTTTAGGAGATTTAAGATCAAATTACAGGCAAGGTTTTAGTTTATAAGGTTTATCTCCCATCTTCCCAAACCACTGTTTTTAGAGTAATAATTTTAAATACAGTTTTTGCATATAGATTGTGGATATTATTTTTTTAGGGTAATAATAGATTTAAATATTTCTTGAGTAATGTATCCCCCATATATGTGGACATGGGGTTAGACAACCAACCTCCCTTGAGTCTTATTACATATTATTAAATAGTGAGTGGTATGTTATCTACAACTCATGGATTACTCGTGTGGATACTTTCAATCCCATATAACACTAAATATTTACAAGAAACATACATGTAAATTGTACCTGAGATTCGTTCAAATATTTATAAATATTTTTGTATTATATTCTTTTTGTAACAGAAACATGTGGGTTATGGAATGAGTTACATTTAAATATAGTGTTAGTACCATAATATATTTGATGCAACAATATTACAAAACTAAACTATTAAGAAAATTCATATATTCAAGGAATAAATAATTTTATAATAAAAATTTTGAGAAACTATATAGGCCTAATAAAAATGTGATGTATAATATACTGTTGAATAGTTTAAAAATATATCCTTAAAACACGCTATGTGTATTTCCTTTATAAGTACCAAAAGTCATGACTATGATCATTCAATAGTTTTGGTTTTGAAAAAGTAGGGTTCATATGATTTTTCATGTGTGAGGCATGGTAGAAATGAATAAACCAAAAATTTAGATAATAAAATCACCTTGTGATTCTATGTAGTATATAATCTAGAAAAATAAAATATTTATAATACTATATGAATGGGGCTGAGCACACCCCTATTATGGATCTAGGACAGTAGTTACTCACTCAATTTTCCACGATGCATAATTTGTATGACTACGATGATTCCATAGCTAA
The DNA here is from genome assembly GCA_963277665.1 of Viscum album. NCBI lineage: Eukaryota > Viridiplantae > Streptophyta > Magnoliopsida > Santalales > Viscaceae > Viscum > Viscum album. Next base: position 1,462,029,857 of record OY728125.1, on the reverse strand, counting down.
ATATCTAAGTGTTGATTGAAATAATAATAAGGGTACATTACATATTGAAATATTAATCTTGGACAAATACATAGTTATTATGTATGGGGTCATTATTTTATAATGGGAGTACATTCGTAAAAAAATTAATTCATGAAAATATGTAACATATTATACTCACATAAATATTTCTCAAAATAGATTATTTTGTATTCAATGTTAATCATATAGTGATCCCTTATATGTATAACCTATATAATACTTCCTTATATGTATAAAAGTTTAATATGTATTATAAATATGATGTATTAAGAGAATTTTAATGTGAATGTTATAATGAAAAATCTAACTTACTATAGCTCATGGTAATTTTATTTTTGTTTTGTATCAGACATTTATATCGACAAACATAGACTCAGATATATTAATAAATTGAAAATGGTTTATGTAGATCATCATATTCGTAATATAGAAAGAGTTGATATAGTATATGTCATTAATCATTATTTTATACTTTACCTTATAGATTAATTTATAATCAGAGACCTATATTTTATATTGACCATAAAAATAAATTTTAATTTTTAACATGTTTTAATAAAAATGGATTCTCATTTAATATTATCAACAAGATTTTTTCTACATATATATGAATGATATTATTTCTTTATTTGTGATTTTGATAAATTTTATATTCTTTTTAGATATGTAAAATCAATTTTAAAAAATTTTGAATCATGAGTTCAGGGTTGATTCTAATCTCATGTGTAATTTAAATTATCATCATTGAAATATAAATAGGATATACATGCAATGAAACTATATAGATAGACTCTGGGAACCATTAAATTGTGGATATTTGAGCATTATAAATATTTTTTATTAGGTAATATTACAAAAAAACTATTAATATAAACTATGGATGGGAATGTGGACTATTAGAACAGAGTTGTAGTGATATATACATAAATATGAGTGCTAATGTGAGTGAAGGTTTTATGTACTTATTTAATTTTACTAATGAATATTGTTTGTATAAATATGTGTTTCTAATGAAACAAATGTATGAATCTATTTACGATTATTATAATGTAGTAAAATATCAATTGTTTATTTTTTAAAAAGGACTTCTTATTTAATCGGGGAGGGGAATTATTATTTATGAATTCATTGATCTTCTCTATAATTCGATGAGTGTATTTTTGTTTTTATTTTTCATTAATTTATATCTTTTTGGGGTGGTTTTGAGCTCCGATATTTTGGGGTATAATAATTTATGTTTTATGAGGATTTTTTTCTATTAAATGGTTAGAGTGTATAGCTATAAGTAACTGTGAAGTGCTAGTGTGGGTGACCATGTGATTTAGTTTTGTAGTGCATGACTTGTGAAATTTCTAATAAACAGTAAAAAAAATGTGTAGTACTTCTTTGTATGTTTGATGTTTTGAGAGGCACAATTTGAGAATTATTTTCTCAACTATGTGTCTTGATATAGTTAACTGTTCAAGGTTACCATTTCTAGGTAGTTTCCAGCACACGGTTGGCGCATGAATTCTTGAACCGTGTTAAAAACTGTGCGAGTTTCCTAAAATTTTAAATTTGGTGTTTTATTATTTTCATTTTCCCATTATTTAATTTCAACTCTTTTACTCCCTTTACCCATCCATAGGTATTTCACGAGGCTCCCCTCCCATTATCCATGGTCGCATGCCACACTCCCTGTCATCCCACCATTCTTATAGTGAAACTGCTGAAATTCATCTAGTTACATGGTTAATTCATAAATCTACACCCTTCCCTCCCTCTTCTCCAACGATTTGGATGCTTTTACCCATCCTCATTAGCTAGTTTGGATATCCTGAACCATAGGGTTAGGGATAATCTGATTTAGGGTTTTTTCATCTGATAATAGGGGATTTAGTGTCTCTCTCTCCAGGTTAGCCTTGATCGTATTCCAGTACCTTCCACTGAAGGTGAAGTAGATTGGTTAGTGTTAATTTTCAATAGCCCCTCAAGGTATGATTTCGTCCACTTATTTTTATTCTATATATTTTGGGGTCTTTCATGATTATTGGTCCCTCTATGTTAATTATAGAATTTGATGGCTCCTTGATGGGTGTACGTCACATACATAGGAATGTGTGTTTATATATATCAACATTGTACATACCTTTTCAAGAATAAGTGAATTTTTACATTGTAAAAAATGGTTTATATATACAATAATGATTGTTCCTAAAAGTGTGGGAGGTCATTGTTAATATATCCATGTGTTAAATTCATCACGTTTGATCCCATTCTCATTGAGAAAGGTATTACAATACAATTTGTTTCTTTTTTATTTTTAATATTCTTGGGAATTTTTAAACCCCATTTTTCAGGTAATAATATATGTGATTCCATTGTAATTATTTGAGCCCATTTTATTGTTCATTTTCCATGGCATAAATGGTTGGTTATGGTGTAATCAACGTATTATTATTTTAATGGGAATATTTAATTGTGAGAAGATTTTCAGGAAATGAATTTGAAAATTTGGGAGGTTTAATAGTTGTGTGATGAGTTTTGATCCGGTTAAGAATACATTGATTGGAATTTATTTTTAATGGTATGTTGGGTTTAAATAGAGGTGTTGACCCCAAATTATTTAAAACTGGGGTTTTCACTTTTATTCCAAGTGGTGATTTGAAATGGGAGTGTGGTAGATCCCTAGTTAAAATTCCGCGGTGGCTTCCTTAAAAGTGTTTTTATAGAAATTTATGGTGTTGGGACCTGTTTTAGTTTTCAAATAATTTTACCCACGTATAGAGGGTGGATTTTTAATGTTTGAATAGCTTGGATGGGTTTTTCCTTAGAAAGAGTGGGTGATTTTCATTATATAGTGCAACCTGGTTTTAAAATGGGTTTAAATGCACTCATCATTTTTAATAAAATTTCTAATGAGGGTTTGAATTTTAATTGAACATAATCTATGTATGTTAGGGAAAATGGTGTTTCAAGGGGGATGCCTTTTTTTGTTCAATGTGTTTCCTTGTTTAAAAAGGAGATTTGGTTTTATTATGATTAAAATGGATTTCTCCTTGATTTGTGTGGTTGTTCTAGGAAGAGTTTTTGTTTTTTCTTTTTAATTGAGTTTGAAATATTATATTGTTTTAGGAATGGATTTATTTATGTTTATGATATTATAATGGCTCGGTTGTCACTTGTGATGTGATTCTAATTTCCCCTCATTGAGCACTTTTTTTCAAATAAAATGATTATGTTTTTCAGGTGATTTATTCTTATGATGTGATAATAGGTTTTTCTATTGATCACTTCATATTGTGTTTTTGGGTGACCATGGTACTAAATTATATATTTAATTATTAAATGATAATATAAGATACTCATGATCCCCATGGGATGCGTAGAGAATTTTGGTTTTGGTATTCAGCCTACCCATGGGGTGTTCCATGTTCACATACATGTGTATGGGTCCTAAAATATGAAATTGGTGGAACATATAAGGTTAAAACATGGATTGTTATGTTTAACATGTTTAAAATGGGTTTATAAAAAGAAATTTTTAGAATTGGGTTATCTTGGTTAACATGGATTGTAAATAAAATTGATATTAATTCTTCCAAATTGATAGAATGACATGAGGGAGTGTTTGGTGTAACCATAATGTGTAAATGAGAAATAATTTTGTTGAATATCCCCAGGTTATGGAATGAGAATGACTTCTATTTTGATGAATTATGAATTCATAATGTAATGTAAATGTTTTATAAAGTTATTAAATGGTATATGCAATAAATGGTTGGGGATGATCATATGAGTCATGTTGAATCCCAGATGGATTCATGGATAGATGCTCAACATTTTATGAAGTACAAATAATTGTTTTGGGATGTTGTACTAATACTACAGTCCTCAATTTTTTTCAGGTGAGACGAATGCTCCAGGAGCCATGGTACACTCTAGTTTTATGGGGAGGGACTGAGGCTCCAGAACCAATTGGTATAATCATGACTATCTATATCAAGGGTTTGATGGTTAGACATGGCATTATGAGTTTTAGTTTTTTTTTATGGATGGATCCTCTGTGTTTTTTGACTTGTGATCTAGTGGTTGGGAAAGGAATACATGGGTTATCTGATTCCTTGATATGTTTACATAATGGATGTGATTTTGGTTTACATGATGTATTTTTTTATCTATTTTTGAGGCGATGTGTTGAGAAAAATTATTCCCATGATTGTTGAGTATAAGTTGATGATTATGTTTTTTCTGGTGACTTTTTTATATTTGAGCTTATTGTTTTAATGTGGCCTTGGGTATTTATTTATCCCTTGTTGGATTTTTTTAAAGTGATTCTTTTAATTTAAATCATGAATCATGCTTCATTTTTATAAATGATAATGGTGTGTGTGGTTCTTTGATAAGGCTTTGGCCTATAGCATTGTACCCAAAATGCATGTCTCAGGTTTTTAAAATAAAAATGGATAGTTTTCTTTTTCTTAATTTAAATAATAATAGTAATGATTTTAAAATATTTTAAAACTTTTGTGAGGTGGTTATTCAAAGGTATGGTATTTTAAAAGAGTCATATTTAGCACTTTGAATTTTCTTTTATATTATTATTTATTGGAAGAAATGATTAATTTTTTGATCATTTTTGTTTATTAATATTTCAGACTTGTGTCACCCCAACCATGTTTCTAGGTGGATAATTTTGATTTTCTACACTTATTCAATTTTTTTAACCTATGTTGGGTGCATGTGTTGGATTTAAAGGAAATAGATAATGTTTTTTTGAATGGGACATTTATATTAACATACTATTGAAATGTTTTAAATCATGAATGGATTTAATTTATAGTGAATAATTCCTGAAGGAAAATGTTTTCTTTACTTTGGATGTGGTATATATTTTTTTTGTTTTTTTATAAGATAATTATATATTTAAGGCATATTTTATTGATATATTTTCAAACTAGCATTGATGTTTAGCTATAGGTAACCCATTCCATAGTTTGGCAGGTTTTAGTAACCTACATGTGATTTATCTCACGCCTATACCTTGCTAGGTTATCATTTTAATTCATGTTTTTCATCATGTATTGCATGGAGGAGATTGTGGTTAAGATATTTTAGGTTTCTTCTTAATTCAGTTTGTTTTTCTTCTTCCTTGTAGTTGTTTCATTTAGTTTGTTTCTGTATAGTTTTCTTCCACGTTCATTTATATATTTTGATTTTTTAATTTATATATTTTATTGTAACTTAACTATGATTGGGATAAATATTTCACAAATTAATTCTAGTGATGCTTAGTTGCTAACCACCAGCTCATGGGGAACAGGACCTCCATTCAGGAATTGTGTCCAATTGAGTCAGGTGTGGGTAGGATGGACACACGGGATGGTTCATTTTAATGTTGTATAATTGATTGTGATCCAAATGGGATCTATGTTTGGTATATCTCATGTTATTTGGGGATATTAAAGTAACAACTAAGGATAATTTTATCAAAGCATGATCTGTAAGGGTAGAGATATTATGGCTTCGCCTTTCATGTCATAAGGCTCGAACTATTGGGGAATGATGGGTTCCAAATTGTGGATTTGATGTTACAATAAGAATTTTTGATTAATTTTAATTGATTGATTTTTTTAGATTTTGATCATGTGCATGATATTATCAGTCTCTCTTGGTCTCAGGGTGGAAAAGAAGGCGAAATTGAGCTGCAAGGTTGGCATGCTTGGCCTGGGAAACCATGTGATGCCCATGTGGTGAAGCCTTCCTTTTATATGGAGTGTGCCACGATATTGGATCACGATCCCCCAAACATGGTTGTAATGCATGTATAGCACTATTACCTTTAATGTTGGATTATTTGGAATCTTCTTGACATTCTCTTACTCTAATTGTGGTTTTCGTACAATTAAAGTGGATGGAGGAGTGTTTTGGGTTATGGTTTTCTATTCTTATTTGGGTTCTTGTGTAGTACTTGTGTTTTCTTCATTTTAAAACCCACAAATGCGAACTAAAAAGGGGTTATGAGGATAAAATTTATTTCAAATTTTGGTTTTATAAAAAAATGGGGTAGGGTTAATTTCCTTTTTTAATGAAATGAATTATATAAAATGGTTTTATACTGGTGAAATGGTGTTTCAAAAATGAATATGTGTTTTTAGTGGTCATCCTTGTGTTATTTATTTCCAAAATGAAGTTGAATTCTGAACATGCTTTCATCTGTTTGTTTCATTATGGAAATGTGTGGGTTTCACTAATGTTTTTGGGTTTAAAATTAAAAAATAATTGTTTTTTGAAAATACCATGGTGTAAATTGTTTTTTAAATATTTCTAGTGAAAATTAGGTATTTAAAGGAAGACGCATTTTATTATAATTATTATTTCCTATTTTAATGTTTATATTTCAAGAAGGTATGGTTTGATTTTTTTATTCATTTACCTAGAAATCCATTGGATTGTGTTAAGAGGCGTGGATTACTGAGGTCCATGATTATTCGATTATTTCTATTCCAAATAGGTTTGAATGATTTTCTAAAGATTTTGTGCCTACCCAGGCTCTAAGTTGAGTAGTGGATTTGAAAAATTCATTTTGATAGTAGTTGATCTCTTTATAGTCAGTTCTAGTTGAGTTTGATGGAACTAGTTGGATTTAGAAAGCTTTCTTTTAGTGGTTTGGATCATGATTATTGGATCCCGGGCTACGATTGATTAGATCATGTGGATGTTGAACCCTTTTTTTCATTGAGATGTTGATGATATCATTGTTTGGACATGAGAGAGGAATTGGGTGCCCAATAGATTAATTAGTGTACATAATCTACCAGCTGAGTTTGGTTTACTAGATGGCATTTATCAATGGATATTTTGGATACACTAGGTTGGGGGTGATCCTTGATTTGGACCCTTGGTTATTTGTCTGTTTCATGACCTAAGGTGAGACCCCTTGTCATATTTTAAGGGTCCTTATGTTGGTTCTTTATTTAATGGGTGTGGAAGTACTTTTTATTTAGAATTTGAAAATATTGTATGATTAGTTGTTCAAGGATATTTGTTCTTGTAGTGGTCTTTAGTATCATAATTTTAGTGGTACTCCAAATTGTGGATTGACAATGTTAGAGGTTCTATTGATGAATAATGTTTCTCCTTTTCAGTGCTTGTTTGAGTAGTATTAGAAATTTTCATTCTTATTAGTACATTGGAGTAATAATTTATTATGATTTTATTCATTTTCATTCAGGTTGACCTGGATCAAGTTTTTATTTTTGTTTGGCCTTATTTGGACTTTTGTTTCTTTTTCTATTACTTTGATCGAGACTTTTGGGGGGAAAAGTGCTATTATTGGTTGATTTCAATACCCTGAGTGTCATAGTATTTTTATTATTTATTATATAATCTCATTAGGGAGGGGGTTCTGGTATATTATTTTAAAGGCTAAAAATTTATTTTCTGGGAGCTTTTTATCAGTTTCAATACTTTCACAAACTATTAGTATTAAATGTGTGGTGCCCGGGTTGGTGCTTAGGTGAGTGAGTTATGGGGAACACAACTTAGGAATGATCAATTAAACCATGGGGAAAGAGGGTTGTGGGGCCCTAAAAGTTTTCTGTGTCAATATTCATAATTTGATAATAGTTTTTTCAACCATTCAACTTCCTACATGTAACAGTGAATGTGTTTCTAGACTAGGTAGTGGCCAACGCATGGTTGTTGCATCGTTTGGTAAACCATGTTCAAAATGTTCGAGTTTCCAAGGATTTAAAATTTTTAGTTTTTATTTTATTTATATTTTATATTATTTATTATTTATTTTCCTCTCGTCCCCCCTTCTATTCATTGTGTGTAATGTGGTGTGCCCCTCCACTTTATCCATGACTACACACCACCCATCCTCTCGACCCTCTCTTATTCTAGTCAAACCACTGGATTTCATTAGGTTTATAGGTTAGTTATTTAAGGTATTATATTCCCCCCTTATTCTACCTAGATTTGGATGATTTCCCCTATCTAAATCACTTTGTTCAAATCATCCAAAACCTAGGGTTTGGGTTAATGTGATTTGGTTGTTTTCTTCCATTATTAGGGAATGTAGTTTCTCTCTCTAACCAATCGTGATTGTTTTGAGAATCTAATACTAATGGTGAAGAGGATTGGTTTAATTTAGTTTTCCAATTCTTATCATTGTAGGATTTCTACCATTTTTTTTACAATGTTTTTGGGGTCATTAGTTATTATTGGTCCCTCTATGTTTATTAGAGCATTCAGTGGCTCCATTAAGGGTTGCACTCACATACATATGTACACACACAAATATATATATATATATATATATTATACATATTCCCTCATGTATAGGGTAATATGTACATTGTATTAATATATATATATATATATATATATATGAATTTATATAAATACATGTATGGGGTGGTCTTCGTCAATAGATTGAAATGTTCTGACATGATCCTCTTCTCTATGAAGTAGTTGTAACAATGAAATTAATTTCTTTCGGGGATCCAATATTCTTGTACTTTTTTAATTCCCCTTTTATTCAAGTATAAATATATGTGGTATCCTTTTGAGGATTTAAACCAATTTTATTGTTCCATGGCCTTGGCCTAAATGGTTAGTTTTAGCGAAATCTATGTTTTAGTATTTTAATTTTAATATTAAATTGTTCTAATATTTTCCTAAATTTCATTTGTTATTTTGAATGGATTTAAAGTTGGGTGGTGATTTTTTACCTTGTTTTTTCTTCATTTACAGAGAATGATATTTTAAAGATAATTTCGTTTCAAATAGAGATGTTGACATAAAATAAAAAAAATGGGGTTTTCACTTTTATTCCATATGGTATATTGAAATGGGAGTGTGTTTTACGACTTTTTAAAATGTTGTTGTAGATTCTTTAAAATTGGTTTTATGGGAATGGATGGACTTGGGCCGTATTTTGGATCTAAAAGTATAAGACAGATGCATAATGGATAGGTTTTTATGGTTTTGACAACTTTGGTGGGTTTCCCATTAATAGAGTATGTTATTTTTATTATATAGTGAATCTTGGTTTTGAAATGGTGTCATATGCATTCATTATTTTTTTTTAAATTCCAACGAGGTTTTTCATTGTGAAATGCACATAATCGTTGGGATTTAGGATAATTTGGTTTTTATGTCGCCTCCCATTTTTTGATCAAAGGGTTTCCTTATTTATAGGGGTTGTTTTGTTTCTATAATGTGAAAAATGGAGTTACCCATGAATTGTATGGCTATGTATGTAAGTTTTTATGGTTTTCCCTTGGAATGGAGTTTGAAAGTTAAGAGTGTTTTAAAAAATATTTTAAAATAATTATAATGTGAGTGAAGGCCTGGTTGGAAATTGAGACATAATGTTGATTTACCCTCATTGAACCCTCCCATTTGTAGAAAATGATTTTGTTGTTGATGTGATTGATTCTTATGAAATGATAAATGGATCTATTACATGTATCTTATTATTGTGGTAGTAGGATAACATGGTAATAAATAATCTATTGATTTATTAAATGACAAATTTGAACCATCATGGTCACTGGGGGATGCATGGAGGATGTAAGGGTAGGGATTGGGGATACCCATGGGTGTTTCATGTACATTAACATAGTTTTGGGTTGTTAAATATGAAAATGGTTTCACTTAAGGGTTAAACATTGAATTTTTTGATTGACCTGTTAACATGGGTTTATGCAATGGAATTATGAGAATTAGATTTCGTTGGATAACATGTTTTGTAAATAAAATTGATGTTAAATGTACCTAATTGATAGGATGGAATGTAGGAGTGTTTGGTATAATGTTAATGGGATAATGTAAAATTATTTACAATTGGTATCATGTTCATGGGTTAAAGAATGAGAATAATTTTGGTTTTGATTAATTATCAACTATAAAAGTTATGTTTTTGTCTCTTCGGGGTTGTGAAATGATATATGTGATTAATGGTTGGGTATGGTCAGACAAGCCATGTTGAATCCTGGTTGGATTCATAGTCTAATGTGCCAAATTTTCTGACCTATGACTAATGGTTTTTAGATGTTTGAGAACTACTCCACTCCTATTTTTCTTAGTCTACACTCATAGTCTAGGAACCCTGGTGTACCGTATTTTTGAGGTAAGTACTGATGCTACTAAACCCAAGGGTATGGACATGAAATTCCATATAATGGTTATGATGGTCATAAATGGATTTCTGAGTCTCAGTTGGATCAGGGAATGATGATTCATGTTTTCCTACATGTGATCTAGTGGTTGGGGTGGTCAGACATGGCATTCCAGATCCCTTAAGATGTTTACTGCTTGGATGTGCTTATTGTCTATATAATTTATTCTTTAGTTCCATGATTGACATGATGTGTAGATATATGTTCTTCACATTATGTTAATTGAGTTTATACTGATGATTATGTCCCTTTCAACAATTTTCTGGATATTTGAACATGTTTTTTATTATGTTTCAGGGGGATTCTATTTGGCTATTGTTGGAATTTTTTTAAGTGATTAATTTCATTAAAATAATGATTGTGGATTTGTTTTTTCAAATAAATAGCTGTGTGTGGTTTTTAAAAAGGAATAGACATGTGTAATTGTTTTTGAAAATCGTTTTTCTGGAATTTACAGGAAAAATAGAGAAATGATTTTTATTGTGTAAATTATGGTTGACATGCTTTTTGAGTATTTTAAACCTCATGTGATTTGTTTATTAAAATTTATTGTATTATAAAAGATATATCTTTATCCACTTTAATTTTATTTAATATTATTTATTTATAGGATTGAATTCCTTTTGTGTTTATATTTTTTGTTGTTCTATGTTTCTAGTTACAGTCATTCAATCCATGTATCCAACTAGTTGATTTTTTTATCTACCCATATTCCCAGTGTTTACCCCGAGTAGGATATGTGTTTTGGATTTAAAGTAAAAACAAAATGTTTTTTCAAAGGTACATTAATATTATTATACAAATGAAACATCTTAAAACAAGTTTGGTTGAATTTTTTAAAGCATCATGTCTAATGTAAAATATTTGGGTTACCTTGGAATTGATCTATAGATTTTATTTGTTTTTACATGAGACTATTATGTTACTAAAATTTACCTTCTATATTTATTTTCAAAATAGAATTGATTTTTAGCCTTAGGGAACCCTATTTATTGTTTTTCTGGGTTGTGGGAACTTACTAGGATTTTAGATCAAGCATATATCTTTTTCGGATCTATGATTGTTTCCATTTGTTCTTTACAAACTACATAAGGAAGAGTTGGGTGGAGATGTTTCAAGTCTCATAATGAGGTAATTATATTTACATCTTTCTTATAGTTTTTTATTTTAGTTTTTTCCAATATAAACTAATTTCCTTATTATTTTTTAAATTCATTATTACAATTATATTTTTTACATTTTTTAACTCATAATGGGAGAAATCATTCCCAAATGTTTTTTTGGGGATGTCTATGTGCTAGTATTAATCCCATGGGGATTTGGGACTCCTTTTAGGCCTTATAAATAATTCAGTTAGGTGTCATTTATGATGGAATCCTAGGATAGTTCATTACAATCATAGATATTACATTGGATTTCCCCACAACTCGATTATTATAGAACTAAAAAATGTAATGGTTCATCTAAGAGGATAAATTATACCTTTTTAGACTTGAATAGATCAATAATGAGTCAGTGTGATGTTTTTATTTCATTCTAGGGTATTATTATAAAGGACTGTATATCTTTACAAAACTATTTTTTATATAAATCATCCATATAGAAAATATATGTGATATATACTATGATATTATTAATTCTATTTTTAATGATGATATGAAAATGTGAAACTTGCATATGATGTTTTACTTGTGAGATATTTATCTCAAAGTTTAATAAGTTTCTAATTGATTGTTGTAAAAATGGAAATGAGGGATATTATATTTATTACCCTATAGAGATAAAATATTTTTATAAAATATTTGATTAATTATATGAGATGATTTTTTTGAATGATATTTATATCGTAGGATATTGAAAATTGATCAATTTAAACTTAAATAACAAGATTTATTTCATAGATAGTGGTCGAGTCAGTCAAAAAAATTGTTATTGGAGGATAACAAAATCATTTTACCCTTTAACTTATCATGTCTATTATGATTCATCTAGTGATCGTGAGATATGTTTTTAATTTAGAAAATTATGATGACATAATGTTCACAAATGATAAATCCAATACTTAATGATAGGCCACTGAGAAGTTTTTTATAAATAGTTAAAATCCCTTGAATCTAAACTAGACTCAATATAAACTATCCATGTTTAAACAAGGTTTATTCATAATAATTGTTAGATCTATAGGATCTAAATGTGATTTATATTTTTAAAATATAATGAATGGTAGATTTTCTTGATATCATGTATTTCTAATGGTAAGTGTTTATTTGAAAGTTCATTGTATGGACAAAGAAGATAACTTCTCAAATGTATTGATGATAAGTCCCTTTTAGATATTTAATTTAATTATTTATCATTTTATTTATGAGATATGTAAATGGATGTAAAAATAACCTTAGTTAATGGAAATTTAGTCAATTATGTGTATATGATTGATGTATAATAGTTTTATGATTCAAATGTGATTGTGATTTTATTCCAGATATAATGATCCATTTATTTATTGTGAAAAGATTCATAGTTTCTGAATACTAGTTAAGGTATTTTATTAAAAGAGAATAGTTTTATAAAAAACACTGCTGAATCAATAATATATAAGAATGTTAGTTGGAGAATTTTAGTTTATATAATATTGTTTGTGGATGAAATACTCATTATCAGAAATAAAATACCAATACTTTATATTGTGAACTTCTGTCTGGGAAAATTCTTATTTATGAGTGACATTGGTGAAGCAACAATTATTATTGGTTTTGTTGAAATATTCATAAAAACTATGTTGGTAACATTCAAATGAGTTTTTTATATTAATATTGCTAAATTGGTCATTACACATGTAAAATAGAATAAATTCATAAAATAATTATGATAGTTTTATGTAATTACCATGTATAGATAAAATTCCAGACATAGGACCTATTATGTATTCCATCTTCTCTAATTGGAATTACTTCACCAATGTTATAAGAATTACACCATGATACCTATCCAACCCCAATAACATTTCTTCAATAAATATAATTAATATAATCTAATTAATATGAAAAAAATAATATAACAATTTTATATTTATAGTATAAAATTATTGTTGTGTAAAGGGATACACATACATAATATTGAATATGGGAAATATGATATAATATCTCAATAAAGTTTTGTTTTTTTAATATATAGGTGTTATATTAATTATAATAATTCCAAAAAATTTACAACAGAGTGAAATCAACAACAGGGGAAAAGTGAATCATTGTGTATGATGATGCGAATGAAGTGTTTTATATCTAAATATTCATTTTCATAACAATTTGCAGTCCTTAGAATTTTGGGATCAATAATTCCTTAATATGCTAATAATATAGATATTTTACTTTAAAAGGGACAATGTCTTAATTAGGACGGAAAAAATATTATGAAAATATCATCTTACATGAGAGATCATTAACAAGGGTAGTGGTTGGAACTCATGGATGGATAGCTATGAAAATATAACAGATCGACTGAAAAAACAATTATAATGGATAAAGAAAAAATATAATTGAGAGTGACTTGGTATATGAAACTTAATTAATTTATATAATAGTTCTACATTGATTCAGGTTATTATAGTAAAATGTTATATCAATTTATCATTTATTCATGTCAGAAGAAATTTACATAATATTAATGATGTGATGATACTTCCCCCTCAAATTATGACATGTAGGTGTTCCTAATAATCAATAAATATGAGGTATTGTACTTTGATATTAATTATTAAGAATAGTGTTATTAGTGGAGTTTGGATATAATATATAGAGATATAATATATTGACATACATTCTAAATACATACCATTAAATGTCATACATACATTGACATACCAAGGTTAATATGATTAAAATAAAAGATTCCCAATTAAATTTTATTAGAAAAAAATTTATAATAAAATTAATTATTTTATACATTTCTTATGAATCTAATTTCAATTTAGAATCTTAAGTGTTGTTGGGTGTGTTTCTAAATGATTCATTGATTTCCGCCAGTATAGGATGGTATTTTTCCACCCATATGATGTAAAAAGATGAATAATCCATTACTGGATTATTCCTGGGAAAAATGTATTGAAACCAGCCCAGATGCCCTTTCAATCCTATACCTGAACTAGATTATAAAAGACTTGAATATCATTCCTCATCCTTATGGGATCACAACTAGCATAAGGGAATGAAACAACAATAGAATTGAATGAATTCTCCTATCCTAAATAATAAAAATGGCATATATATTGAAAAAAATAGATAACATATTTTACAACTAAAGGAAGACAATAATAAATAATACTACTCTAAAATATTCAGAAAATCCAAAAGAACATATACAAAATTAAAGGATTACTAAAATAGAAAAACAAATACTCGTTGGGATAGAGTTGGTAAAATCCCACCATCAGACCACCAACTACCTTGATAATGCTGAAAAATTCCTTACAAAATCAATGTGGTGACTTTTCCCCCCTACATTGAAAGACATAAAATTGTTTGTGCACTGCCAAATGGGTGCACACAGTGTGATCTAACCAATTCATTTGTATCCCAACCACATTCTCCCTTACAAGTTATTGTAAAATAATACGAACATTCTCATCATTAATCAAAATAAGGAATGATAAACATATTTTAGTTTTTATATTAAATTAATGACATGAACATTCAATTAGACGTTTTTTGAATTTTGAAAATAATCTAGGTATAATAGTTTCAAATAAAATATATTTATAAATGAATATATCAAGGTGTAAAAATAAAATCAAAGAAACAATCACATATAAAATCATATACATTATTCTATAAGATAAAACAATTGGAGATAATTCAAAGTATTCATCCTGTCAAGGATTACTATAGGTCATTCAGTTAGACTACTACAACCACAATCTATTACTAGTGCACAATCATTTCCTTAGAACATAAGCCTATGGAGAAAAATCACACCTTTAATGAATCCCATATAATTCCATTACAATTCCCTATAAAAACTACCTTAGTGAACAGAAGAACACCCCATGTTGGAACCCGACGATAAGATATGGATGATGTCCTTTAGAATATCCTTCAAATTAAGTACTCAAGGCTTCCCAAGTGCACTACATTCTAACATATTTCATCAAAAACATGATTTGAAACCATTTATGAAATCCATTTCAAAATTCTTTTAAAATACCCTTTTCTTTTTCAAAAATAAGGTAAATTATTATATTATAAAAATACTATTCTATACACACCTACATCATAAAATTTGGTCATTATTTTTATAAAACAATTTATCAAAAACATGAGAAATGATGTTCATCCAAAATATGCAGGAGAAAGAACCACCCAACCCAAAATCATGTCTCACATGCCTTAAATGGAATCCACTAAATAATAATAACAGAATGATTAAATTAGAGGCCCTATATTCAACCGTCACACCTCAAAATTGATTCAATCATGTTAAAAAGTCTATGAAGAGGAAAAATCACGATATAACTCAAAGAAAATTACACACCACACCACAACTGACACTAGTGTTAACCACTAGGGGAATATCTCATAAAGGATATAGAAGGTAACAATTATAAGAACCATGAATGATCAATAGATATATAATCATAGAGAAGTAGGGTACTCTGATCAATAGAAAAGAAAGAATTGGAAGAATTATATCTCATGGAGAATGAAACTCAACCACAATGATTATCAATTATTGAATTAAATGATTCATAAGGAATAACATTCCACAAAAATTTAACATGATATATTATATTATAATAGGTAAGAGTACTACAAATTAATGTTAGAATCATCACTCATATGTTCCCCTAAAAGCATAGCTCATGATACTAACATGGTGTGAAACCCCCTTCACATCATGAAATCCGTGAAACCCAAGTACTCCAAAATAATGTTTTGTATGAAAAATGATATTATCAATTCAGGTCATGTTATTTACATTAACCATGTCTATTATTAAATCCTTATACTAATTCACAGCTTCCTCCATGTACCCATTACAAGACGCATTAAAATATTACATGGAATATAAAATTCTCAAATGGGGAATGATGTTCACTATTTAAAAAAAACTCACAACATCTTCTAATCAATAATAAATGGTGTGTAAATAGAATAAACATCAATTATTTCTTATATAGACATCAAAAATCCCATTTTATGCTAAAAATTCTAAAAATTACTCTTGAATTCTCCACACATAGGGATAATCCCAAAAAACATTTATCATGATTATTCATATACGACCAAATTTAAAAACCAACATACAATCCAAAATTATAGATGAGTTACCCCCAAAAGGGTAGTTCACCGGAAGTAGTCCGAAAATGTCCCCCAAAAAGTGAAATGACAAGATATATGAAAAATATCAATATGTGGTAAACAAGATGTTATAAAATATATGTCTATGATTATTTGATTCACATGATATTTTTTCATTTACATAGATTTGGGAAATTTGATATGGTCATCCACTAGATAAATATACTGTAATTTAATCATAAATCAGATTAGTCTATTATATAGTCAATAAAGATGATATTAACTATACTAGATTGACATTTTCATATTTCTAGAAGTCATTAGATGACATTCGAAAAGGGATTATACAGGTATATATATGAGTTATATGATATATCCTTTGAGATAGACCTTTAGAGAATATTTTAATGTATTAGGTTGAAGACAAAATCTATCCCTTATTATCTTCATATATCTAATGATTTTTCAGAAGTTAGTATTTATTTACATTCCTAAAATGGGTTTTATGTATTTATTATCAAATCTATAATACATTGTATGGATACATAGTTAGTAATATGGATCAGGATTGTGATCCAGAAAACTATTATACTATTAAAAGAAAATATTTTTGATAAAACAACATATTAAATATATTTTATATGAATTTATAAGAGTCGGGATGTTTTTCATTAAGTCATTTTAGAATTTTTGTGAAAGTGGGAAATTTTAGGATATTCAAACAAATAAGGTGTATCATATATTCTGATACATCTAGATGGTGGGATATTATATCCATGATTTGGATATAATATGTATGAAAATTTTTCCATAAGAGATAACCTGATGTGATAAAGAAGGTATACACTCTTCATTAAAATAACAGTGTCACTATGAAAATAAAAGGACTTGGTCCTTCTACAATGGGGTTACACATTACAATAAAATACTAAAAATTATTTTCAACCAATTATAATACCATTTATCATTCAATCATGATAATATTAACTATTTTAACATTACTAGAGTCATCAATATGTATTCAATGGAACACTGGATAGTATAATACCCTCAAATATATGAAGTCATTAATTGCTTCTACATTGATCTCCGTAAATCCTACCCTTTCTTATAAGGTGAAAGAGGATGTTTTTATCATTTTAAAATTACACAATATCTAAATAAACCCTTTCATATTAATTATTAATGATAAATATAAACTATTCTATGTTTTTTACCTTTTTCATAGATCATATGATGATCATATAGAACCCATAACCTTTGGAATTGTGTTGGTTTTAGAGAATATACCCTTTCCCATCCACTTGCTAAACAAAAAATCAGAAGGTGTTTCATGTTTCAAATCATTATCCACAAGTACAATCATTTTCATGATATTTTAAAGTGTTTAATATAATTATTTATATTATCATTCACAGTAAACCTGTAGAATCACAAACGAAGTGATGTGAACATTATGTTTTTTATATTCATTGTGTATTTTTGATCCTATAACACATAAATTCTCTATATAAAGAATCATATTTACTATATAGGGCACAAATAGACCAATTTCTATATTTATTCATATAATGTGTGCTATGGAGATCTCATACATATCTAATCATTTCTTCATTGGATAATTATAATTATAGAAACATGAACTTTAGAAATAAAAATATTTTATCATATTATATGAAAATTCAATAAATATAAATATTATACCCCTCTAAGGACCGTAAGTTATTAGTTACTTTGTAAACTAGATATATAATAATATTATTTAAATAATTATCACATGTGTCTCCTATAATTTCTACTTACAACATACACTTCATATACATACCCTTCGTAAAACCATTCTTCAATACATAGGGATCAGAAACATAAAATATGGTGAACGTAGATGATCATATATGATAATAATGGGAGATATCATTCAATGATCATAAGTGGGTATGATGTAATCTAAATGATAAAATGAAATTATGTTACCATTATAAAATTATACAAGACAATATATATATATATAATTAACATGAGTCATAGAATAAATATTTTGTAGTCTACAATACATGAATTACAGCAGATTAAATAATCATTGTCCATGTGAATATATCATTTTCATCATAACATTCTGTAATATATTTGCATATGGTTTCACATAATCATAGTCATCGATATATTATTTCATGTATTCCCACCAAGACAATTATAAAGGTCTATTCTATGAAAAACTACTTTTATTCATGCTTCAATCTTGAGATAGCCACCCATGTACACAATTTGAAACATCAAATAACCAATCATATAATCACTTTTGGTAATGGGATATCGTCTAGTAAACCCTCTTTTGTTAATTGGATAACCTCTTAGGTACCCAATTTTAGGCATGGGATAACATTTGGTACAGTCTTCAAGGCCTTGGATAAACTCCTATGTACCATTTGACATCAAAAAACAATAATATTTAACTAATTAATTAGAGGGGTATAATAGGAAAACCTATCACATAATCATTTTTTGTTGATATGTATTCGATAGGATCATGAAATCATTTATCATTTCATCATTCCATATCCTATGGGAATATAAACATGTTTCATAAATATTTCATCACCATAATCAAAAACTATCTAGAGAAATAATAAAGATGTTAACATTAGATCATTCCTCTAGTAATGTATTATAAATATAAAAGTATTTCATTATATATATAAATCCAATAAAAATACCCCAAATTCATTACATGAGGTAAATATCCATTTTATTTTAAATCAATATTTAAAAATAAAATAAATTTAAAAAATATAATGTTTATAAAATTATTGGGAAAAAATTGAAATATGTAAAAGATAATTTAAAGAATAAATTATTCAATATAGTTGGAAGTACCATTAATTTTGTGTACTATAAAATAATAATACCTCTCACATTTTCTCCAAAAATAAAAAAGTCACCTCTTATGGAAAATGATTAGAAGATTCATTATAAATATTTTCATAAAAATGAAAACATTTGAATTTTTTTAAAATTAATAGTCATTAAATAATTATTACAAAAAAATTAAAAAATTACTGAGATATAAATATATATATATAATGGAAAAAATTATTCTTATCCAAAGTAATAAATGAAGATACTTTTCCCTAAAAACATTGTTCCAGTATCATAACTACTTATAGAGGGGAAAATGAAATGAAATATTTTCAACTCTATAAATAACCACAGTAAAATAAAATAAATTATATTTTTGAGTGGTATTTCATATAGTATCATTATAATAAAATTTTAACATAAATAATCCTAGGAATAATGTAATTGTAACATAAATACCTTCCTACATTGATATCTTTTGGGTCCCAAAACCACCAAAAAAAATAATATCAATTAATACCTAAAATTCCTTGAACATAAGGATGTTCATTATAATATATATCATAGGAGATTTAGTTACACCACAAAAAAATAAATTGTTCATAAAATCAAGTATTTCATTATGAAATAAAATTGAGAAGAAGAACAGTAAACATTAATCTTTTTTCCTCATAAGCATTATAACATTATTTTAATCGAGATAATTCATTTTCATTACACCTTATTCCTTGACATATTAGTCTTAATTGAAGAAAAAAGAATAATTTTAATGTAAGGAAAATATAATGGTTTCAAATAGGTATAGGCCAAGATAAAGGGGTCAAATTGTGTGAATAAGGGAGTAGAAGATGTGCTGTTTTCTATGTGATCGGAGGGACACACATGGAATTATGTAAAATATTTAAATAATATAAGGTACATATCATGATAAAGTGGTAAAAAGTGTACAGGTACCTAAATATAATATAATTCAATGTATAAATCTCTTAATTAATAGATAACTTTAAAAATTTATGAGGCTATCCATCTATTATCTCTTAGTTTAATCCACTTAGTAAACATGTTTCATCCTAATCAATGGTAAGAAAATTTTAATATTTTTTAATATTCATTATCACCAAAAAATATGTTTAAATTATTACCTTGTAATAATTATGATGATTCAAAAAAATTATTTTACCATATTATATTTCTTTATGCCCTTGAATTTAATTTTAAATTTGAAAACAATACACAATGATGGCACGTTTTAAAAAAATTGTTTTATGAATATAATACAATTTAAATCCATTCATTGTAAAATTAATTAAATGAATTTTATAATATTTTATATAATATATAATCCATAAATATTATTCAACCAATTAATAAAAATATATTAATTTAGTTTCTCATAATAATATCACATTGTCCGCCAAAAAATAGTTTTTAAAAAAAATTATTTTAACCCCACAACTGTGCTTATAGATAATTCATGTATAATATTGATTATTATTTATTTAATTATATCATTTATATATAAATGAATCTTAAGTTAAATTAATATCAAATTAAAAACATAATGGTACTTTTTAATTGTATGATTAATTAATGTAAATAATAGTTTTAAACAAATTGGTATTATTCACTAATTGAGGGAAAATTAATATTTTTTGAAAAAATTCATGTAGACACTAAAAAAAGAATAATATCATGAATTAAAAATTTATTTCCTTAAATAATATAATATTTTAAAAAAAATTAGAATTCAATTGTAATTTCCAAATGAAAAAACAAAATAAAACCCATTTTTGATGAAAATATATATTGAATCATAAAATTATTATACTGAAAAATGAAAAATAATTTGTTATTAATTAATCAATCCATTTGATTTATTTAAACCCTTTATAATTTTTTATAATTTTTTTTAATAATATTCATACCGTTTAATTTAATTAATATGATATATAGTGTTGTTATATCTTGGTTCATTTATAAAAAAGGTTGTATTTAAGGAAATATATAAACACATCTTGTTTATTTAAAATGAAATACAAATAAAATATTTGGTTGTTAAATTCTACCCCCATCAAAATTAATTTCTACTATGAATTGAAATCATTTTTTTACAAAAAATTAACATATCCTTTAATTATTACACCATTGTTTTCCATTTAACTTCTAGAAATTTCATATTTCTCCAAAAAAAACATTACCCTAGTGAGCAGTCTGGTTATGTAGATAATTAAATATATAATACATGATTTTGAAAAGATTTTATCCATATAAATGATCAAGTATGATTTTAAAACCTCTTGATAAAATACATGTAAATGATCTAGTATAAACATTTCCAAAAGAGTTACATGGATGATGTCATGAACATAAGAGAGTTTTAGTAGAATTGCCCAGATATATTCTAAAATCCCTACATGATCTAGAATATAAAAGGCAACTAAATATATAGGTATAATCATTGTATTTTTTATAAATATCATAAAAATATTCTATAGTTAAATTTAATTTATTACCTTCAATCCTATTTTGACATGTTATTATTGATTATGGTTGTTAGTATAAAACATATGGTCACTTTGAGATACCTTGATGTGATTCTAAATTCCACCAACCATTGGTACCAATTCCAAAACATGCTATGATTCCTTTATATTTATTTCCCAAACCTCATCCCATTATCTAAGAAGTTATGCATTTTTTCTATAGAGGGATTCATAAGTATCCATCTAAATTATTTAATGATATCTTTTAATTTACAAAAATATACTAATGGAAGGTTTTGATCACAATAACTATGGAAATATAGAGAGAAGGATCTCAACATATGGACTTGGGATTGAATATTCCACTAATAATAACTACATGTATGAGGATGATAATAAATATTGTAAAACTACTTTTATCCATAATTACCTAATGAAATATCTATAACATCGAGGGAAACTTAAGATCTCAATCAAAAAATATAAAAGGTGGAAGTCTATGAAACCTTACCACTTACTTAATGTATATGTAGGAAATATTTATTAGAGATAAATCTTAATTGGGATTACATAAAATTTATGAATTCTTAATGTGATTGAAAACAATCTAAATAGCACTATGATCATTATATATTTTTGGGAGTCTGGTGATGACATCCATAGTGACATATTCCCATCACTATTCCGGTATGGGTAGTGGATGTAAAATACCCATAGACCTCTATCCCCAATCTATACCATTCTAAAGCTCTTTTAATCAAGATATATGTTATACTCTACATCTATTCATGTTCTCCCACCCTAATTACCCTTTTAGATCTCTGTACATCTTTATACATCCCAGATTAATAGAGAATGATGGTATATGATATTCTTAACAAATCACTTTATTCATTTATCATGTTGAAATGATACACACAATGATCCTAAACATTAACATTTTATTATAGTCATGGTTTCACTCTGGATCATTTATTTCCTTATTATGCATCTTTACATACGACTAGTATGCATATTTAATAATAACCTGAATATATGGTTGAACATTCATTTTATCATGATAATAATTATACACTTCCTTAAATATTTAATGCTATATCCTTTAAAAATCAATCAATTTGGTATATTTTTTTATCCATGTCTTAGAGAATAAATCATGATCATTTCAACTCAAAACATTATTAATATTTCTCACTTTTCCCAAGATGGTAATATATTGGGAATGATAATATTTAATCAACTTAAGTCATATAAACCATCAAATTTTTAAAACATTATGGGTGAATATATACATTAAATATTTATTATCATTATATATATTACACCATAATTCATAAATATAATGTCTCCGTATAATTAATGAAATGATTACAACTACTAAAACTAATCCATGAAATGGGTAATTTTAATCATGAAAATTCAATTTGAGCGAGGAATAAGCTATAATTATATCATTATTCATGATAACACATCCCATAGTCATCATCAATGTTAAACTATAAATCAAAAACCATTTCCAATTATATAGTAGTTCGATCAATGGTTCACTGAAAATTGATCTCATCAGTTGCTTTAAATTTTCTACACATTCGTCATTCCAATGGAACATTACACTTTTCAGGTTAACGAGAGGATTGAATTATATATACCTGAGAAATAATTCAATTTTTTTTGTTATACCATTCTAATCTATTAATACAATATATCTCCATAATGGTGGTGGGTAGGATATAATGATCAATAACATCCATCTCTGAGGGTTCCAAAACTATTCCATCACGTGAGATTATATAACCCAAGAATGCCATATTTAGCAATAAAATGAAACACTAGTTATATTTTTCATATAAATAATCCTTCTTTGAGGGATACATTATAACAATCAAGTGATCTTCATTATCTTACAAAAATATTTAATATATAATAATATCATCCATAAATATAAAAACAACTAATAAAGATAATTTCTAGTGACCCAATTCATTAAATCCCTAAAGATACCAGGGGAATTAGAAAATCCAAAGGAAGTCACTATCAATTCATAGTTTACATACCTAAAATAAAAGGATGTTTATGGTATGTATTTACCTCTAACTCACAACTAATATTATCCAAATTGAAGATAAATCTTGTAAAAAAATTTTAGGTTCTTGTAATTGATTGAACGAATCATCAATAAGAGGTATAGTTTACTTATTCTCAACCATTAACTTTTTATGTTATCAATAATTACTAATGTGTAACATTGATCCACATTTCTTCATAACATAAAAACTTTTGCACCCCTTGGTAACACACATTTCTGAATGAATCCATTATAATGATTCTCCAAGATTATCTTCTTAAATTCGTGCAACTCAATCTATGCCATTTTATATGGGGCCTCGGAAATAGTTGTACCAATAGGTAATTGTTCAATAGAAAAATCTGCCTAACAATTTGGAAGATGTCTTGGAAATTCCAATAAAATGACACTAACACACTCTAAAAAAATAGTTATATATTCAATTTTGAGTTTTTCTATAAGAATCAAAGAAGGATATCCCATTTATATATATTTCAAGAGAAAAGAAATGGATATAATTTCAGTTAGAGGATCATATTTATCCTCACACCAATAAGAATCAATGGATGGATCAGAGTTTCAAAAAATATTTCCCATACTCATTAATTAATATTTGTTTTTAATAAATAAATCCAATATATTTCCAAAATAACATTTTGTCAAACTAGTGGAATATTTAAAATATTTACCAGAATCATATTAAATTAAACATTAATTAAAGAATAATTATATAATTCAGATGTAATCATCATAAAAGTATGTTTTTTTACATTTACTTTGACATCTAATTATTTTTTATATGAATTATAATTCAATGATAAATATCATGATATAATAGAATTCATATTCTTATCATAAAAGAAGATACGTTAATATTTTATCATATATATCACAACCTTCACATCATTATTCTATATTCAATCCCTCTAAATATCTAAAATGGTTAGTATAACTATCAAAAATCATTAATTAGAGTCATAAATTATATACATTCATTCACATGATTTCTATATCATGATTAAGTCTTTAAATTCTATTTAAACATTGGTTAAAAATTGGTTGTCCATGGTAATAATTTATTTAATTTCCTCATAGTGTTTCAAAAATAAATATAAATTAACCTTATCTTATCATCAAGGATTTTCTAAAAATATTTCCATTATTAATCCCCCTCATCAAACACTGGTTATGATTTTGTTTACACTAAATCTACCCCATTCAACATTGTTACCACCTATGTTCCTTTGTTTCACAACAATATCCCAATTTTAGTATCCAATCAGGGATGTATATTCTAGGAAAACCACATTCTATTCTTTAATATATGATAGGATGTTATCCTACTTAATATTATAATCCTATATTTTCCCAATATTATTTTCTAATAAAAATATATAAAAATAAATAACACCCCCTAATACAAACTATACTAAGATTATTATTGTACAAAAAATAATAAATCTTTTAATAATAATACTCAATATATTTCAAAAAAAATACACACCCAAGGACCATAATGGTATAATATTTTTCGAGATGAGATACATAATAATCATATTTTGTGAATGATCTTAAACATATCCCACAATGTATTCTATTATATCACTCTACATTGTCCTACGACACATAAAACCATTATTTATATACTGAGGAAAAAAACATAAAAAGTGTGAGTGTAGATGTGTTGTAATGGTAAACATTGGGGATATCAGTCAATGACCATAACTAGGAATAAGATATAAATAATTGTATGAGATCATGATATTAATATTAGAAAATAATACACATCAATTCATACACCTAAAACAAGATTCACAACAAAAATCTTTCAAAATATAAAATACATGAAATGTTAGATAACCAAATAACATTATCTATTAGAATATAATAATGGAAATAATACATGTCAAAATAAAGCAGAATAAATTATAGAATGATCATAATCTTAGAAATCATAGGTTATGGATAACCAACAAGATATTCATCAAATGTGTATCTTAGGATAACCACTTATATACCATCTTGGAGTTCGGAATAACCTCTAGTATTCCCCAAATTGGTATTGGTATACACATCTATATACCATATTTTGTTACTAGGATAACCTCTCGGGTAACCTATTTTTGGATTTGGATTACCATCTATGTATCATATGTTTTGGTTTTGGATAACCACTCATGTACCATAATTTGGGCTTGGGATAAACTCTAATGTACTATGTAATCTCCTAAATCATTATTCATTTCCCATTGAAATAGTGGACTATGAAAGATCCATTTATCATATAATCACAATACAGTAATATTTATTTGATTGTAGTATCAAATCATTTGTTATATAATCATTGATTAACCCATCAAAAGGAAAATGATTTTGATCAATGCTTCATTATCATAATAACAAAACATCAAGAGAAATAATTAAGATGGTAACATAAGATCATTCCCCAAGTAAAACATAATGAAAATCAAAATATTCTATTATATATTAAAACACATTTAAAATATCATAATGAAATTTCATGAGGAATATATATTTTTCATTTTGAAATCACATATTTAAATTATAAAAATTTCAGAACGTGTGAGAAGAAAAATTTATTTGAAAAGAGAAATAAAAAATTTAAATGGTAGATTCAATGGAAAGAGATTGCATGAATGAAATAAAAATTGTCTTGGAATGAAATTTAACACCATGTTTCATTTCACATTTTCTTTAAAAGGTCAAAAGCGCCTCATTTGGAAAATGATAGGAAGATTATGATTTTTTTCATTGAAATTTTATCATGTGAATGATGAATTCATATAATTAT
Source organism: Viscum album (assembly GCA_963277665.1). Lineage (NCBI taxonomy): Eukaryota > Viridiplantae > Streptophyta > Magnoliopsida > Santalales > Viscaceae > Viscum > Viscum album. Next base: position 1,462,003,158 of record OY728125.1, on the reverse strand, counting down.
TAATGAATGCATGTAATTTTCATCAAAAAATTTTCTATTAATATATTTATATTATTGAAAACTATTCTCGACAGAGGAGATAAATAAAGTTAGTTTTCCATAAAAACATTCTTTTGATATCATGATCAGTTAAATTGAGTAAATTTGATGAAAACATAAATTATTTAGAAATAACCAAAGAAGAAACAAAATTTATAGAATTATATAATATAATTTTATCATATGAAATTTTTAGTCTAAATATTCGTGGAAAATGTGATTTTAATGTAAAACGCATATTCCTTTAGTAACTTTTTAGTGGTATCTCCACTGAATTGAATGATATTAAATAATACCTTAAATATGATTACAGTAAGGGTATTAATGATAGAAAATACGATTGGGTTAGCGGAAAAATATTATAAAAATAAAATAATTTCATAAAGTTTAACATGTCTCGAAAAACTAATATAGATACAAAGAACTAGTTCGTCGTGTGTGACTTTCTTTGTATCACGCTAAACTTTTCTTCATTAGGATACCTCCTTCCTAGTACACGTTAATCCGTTAATGATTGATCATATTAGAAGAGAAAAAGATATATGATAAATAGAAATAATTTGAAAGGTTTTTAGTAGGTAGTTTGGGATAAAAGGTATCAATTTGTTAGAAAATGTAGGGAGAAGATTTTTTCTTTTTTTTTCTGTGATAGAGAAAAATGGAATTTAATTGACGATTTCAATAATGTAGGGTCACATTTAGGATAAACAAGAAAATTGAAAAATATTTTTAAGTTAAAATTATATAATGATGAAATATATTTGGCAAACAATAGTTTAACTTCTTTATATAGAATTTCAAACCCTATATCATAGTTTAACCCCCAGGTAAAGACCATTTTAAGATTAATATAGATAAATTATTGTATTGTTTTTACTAGTAATTATTTATGAAAATTATTTTAACCCTTTTTTAATATATTAAATTTATAATTAACATTTTTAATCCATTTTTTAATATTAAATTTCTATAATTTGTAAAATTTCATTATAAATAATATCATAAAACACAATGAAATTATATTTTAAAAAAAATTAATTTTTTAGCATAGAACTATATTTACATCTATTCCATGCATTGTAAAGACACAAAATTTGAAATTAAAATAATTTTTTAAATATATAATCAATAAATATCACTGAAAACAAAAATAAATATATATTAATTAAATTTTTTTATATAAAAACTATGTTTCATACATTAAAATATTTTTTTTGTAAAATGTGATTTGATGCCCATAATGAGTTAAAAAATCATGATTAATGTTAATTAAAAGGTAGTTGATTAAATTTTTTATAACTATAGGTTATATAAGATAACTTCTTTTCATATTGATAATATAAATGTACATTTCAATTACATTATTTAATGAATGTAACTCATAGTTTTATCTAAATTTCTATTTTCTAATATTCAATTTGGAATAAATAGTTTTAGAGAAAACCTATAAATTTTCCACATCAAAATATTTATATGATAATTTTAATAATGATATTAATTTACTAAAAATAAAATTTCTTCAAATGGTATAAATTAAATATAATTTCCTTGTCAAAAATTAAGTTATACTAATTTTAAAGAAATCATTTTCTAGAAATATAATATTACACTACTAGAAATAAATTTATTATTTGTTTGAAATAATCAATAAATATTAATTACGTAAGACCATTACACATATTTTTTGGAATTATAATATTATTATTTAAAATGGTTGTTCAATATCAAGGACATAAAGGATTAAAAAATCATGATACATATAAAATTGGGGTTGCATGTAATGAATGTTGTAAAATATCTCAACATTATTTCAGAATAAATACATATAAAATATCAAGGAATAACATTATAAATCACCGAAAATTAAATTTACAACAAAAAAATCACTATGATATATACAAATTTATAATTATCTAGTTCATCACATCCACATGTTCCTATCTACCTTCATTACTTTTTTTATTCATCACAATATGTTTACTATGTAAGTAGTTTAATTTCGTAGAAATTTATCTCTATGATCCATGATTTATAAAGTTATTTGTTTAAATAAAATATCAATATTTATTTGTATAACTAAATGTTTCTAGATATAATATTGATCAGGTCGTTATGTACTCTAATGCGATAGGGGGAACAAGTCATGAACCTCAGAAGGGTTCGATGGAAGTACAATATAATTAGTTGCAATCCATAATCAATCAAGAGTATACAATGGAAAAATATACCTAAGTACCCTACTCCCATTATTTAATAATTTCATATTGTTATTATATGATTAAATTATTTGGATTACCTTCTCAATAACATTAAATTTCATATTCCATTATTGATTTTTAGTATAATTCATTTTTGAATCTAAACCTTGTAATGACCCAAAGTTTCGTTAATGGAAATCCCTCTTGATCTAATTAAATGTCCCTTTATGAAAAATGATTTTATAAGATGTCAAATTCATTGGTTTTATGTTAATAATTTTGATCGTTACTAATATAGCTGTTGAACAGTGATAACATGATTAGTATAAATATAGGACTTTAACAAATCCAATTTAATCAGACAAAAGAAACGATGGCCTCGTCCAATATAATTGCTCCATACACAGCCCATTTGTCGAAGCTCGGAAAAGAGGTGGCATCCTTGGGATTCGCTCATGACCAAGCCCAAGCTGAGCTTCATCATGTCAAGCTCGAACGTGACCATCTACGGGAAATGTGGAAGTTGATTGAAATTTTCACTCGAGCGATGTTATCTGAGCCACCCCAAGAGTCTATCACCATCGCACACCTTACCCATAGGACTTATGCGGCTATTTTAAGGTGTTACGTAACAAATAAGTAGTACTATGTTCATATACATTATTTTTGTATATAATATGGAATATGATTTCTAGTCATTTTTGATACATTTTAAATATTTTTAAAAGTACAAATGGTGTTTTTAGTTATTATTTAATTAAGAAATATATTTTATTAAATTAAGGGATTTTCTAATTAAATAATATTTAAAGAAAAAAATAATATTATTATTAAATTAATTTTTATTAAATATAAATGATCTTATAATTTTATGAATGCAATAGTAAAATGTTATTAAGGTTTGAAAGCCATTTCTTTCAAAACCCGTGAATTTTCGATAAATGTCTGTTTTTATATTAAAAGTGAAAATTAAAATATTTATAAAATTTTTTAGATAAAATAAATGTCATTTCTGGAATCAGGACGTCAAAATTATCCAATAGTGAATTTTTCATAATTTTCTGAGACATTCAAATTTTTGGGTAAAAAGTAAATACCGTTTAAATATATAATGTGTTTTATAACATCATAATGACCCAATAGTGATGTAATAAAATAATATAATCTTTATGTTCGGCCAATATATGTTTTAACATTAATATTATGTGATTTTGGGTTTGTTTGACTTACTTTTTCAAAGCCTTAATGGACCCCTCAAGACATATTCAACACTTTTCCTTTTTAAATTAATTTCCATGGGACTGTGACTCACCTACACATAAGAAACATTATTATTTGAAGAATTTTGGACTTGGGAGTTATAAAATATTGTTTTACTATTCCATTTGCCAAAAACAATGGGCAAAAACCATGGGATGGTTTGTGGTTTTGATTAATTTAATGTAAGGGGACCCAAACCTAAATAATAAAGAATTTCCTCACCATTCCTATATAAACCCACCCAATCTCCCACTTCCTCCTCACTAAAAGCCCTTGGAGTTCGTCCAACCTCTGCCCACATCTCTCTTGAATCTTCCCATGGTTCCTCAACCTCCCAAGAAGCCTCTCACAAGCCTCTCTCTAGCCTTTGGAGGCACACTTCCAAGTAAGGGTTTTTTCGTCCTTTCTCATTTTGTCCAAAAAAATTTAAGTTTTTTTTTCCTTTTAATTTAAATTATGAATATTGGGGTATGGTTTCACACCTCCCTCATACTTCCCTCTTTATGTTTGAATTATGGGAGACCCCTTTCTCTCTCATTAAATGTCTCCCATGTACACCCATTACTATGCCGAAATTCTGAAAGGAACTTCTCCCTCCTCATTTACATTCAAGCAATACATTTGTATCATGAATGTAAATTACATTACAATTGTTGGGACATGAATCTATATAACCTCCTTAATTTACATTTAGGAGGATCCCCTTTCTCTCTCATCAACTGTTTTTATGAATTCTTATGTCATGTCATTACGCTGCTGAAATCGCACCGATTTTCTAAGCCAATGCCTTTGTGTAGTGAATACCATGCCCATTTCTCCATTAAGGGAATTCACCTTTATGCACATTTACTTATTGATTATAATGTTTCATTAATGAATTCCACATTCCTTTATCATGGAATAAATTATTATGTTTTATGAATCCATTTTTTGTTATCCATGTGGCACACTTATGAATGAAATGAAATGTTTAAGAAGGGTGCACCCGTATAGCACTCCAATGCATTGGGTAAAGTATAGTATCATGATACATCATGTGCAATGAGTGTTGACTCATGCTAATTCAAGTGCAATTAGGGTTTACTCATGATTTATGCGCAATTAGGTTTTACTCATGCTCCATGTGCAATGAGCCGTGGTTCATGCTAATTCCATGATAAGTGTTGTTGCCACATCTCCATGTTATGATTATCAAGCTTTATCATGCCTTTATGTTCATATTTCTTTTATGCTCTACTGATTATGCCTAATGTCAAACATATATTTTACTCCTCATGTTATTCCATGTTTACTCCCTTACTGGGCTTTATAGCTCACCTTTTCTTATGCAAGTCCTCAGGTTATCCCATGCAATTCTAAGTACGAAGGAATATTTTGGTCATGAAAAGGAAGTTTTCAATAAAGATGTTCTATTTCATGTTTTAATTTTTTATATATTGATCCTAATCCCCAAAGAAACTAAGAATCTCGATATTATTCGTTTTATCAAGTGATGTTTTATGTAATAAATCATGTTTAAGCTGTAATAAAAACCAGGGTTGTCATAGTTGGTATCAGACGATAGGTTTAGTTATTTTTGAGATTACGAAACCCTAGTGAAGCCTTAGATACAAGAATAAGTATAATAAAAACATCCCTAAGTTTTGTTAAGTGCTGAGTAAGTGGTTTATCAAACAAATACATCCCTATCTGGATACGAACAGGTAGAGGTGGCTCTGGCACATATGTATCCTAGGGGTTAAACCCGAAAACACCGCTTTGAGATTGACTAACGGGAACTGGTGCACGACAAAAGGGCTTACTGCACTCTTGGTTACGACACTACCGGGGGATATGTATTGATAAATTAAAAAGCTTAGTATGAACCCCTATTAAGGGAATTTAAAAAAATGCCCCTACGAATATATGTTAGAAAGTAGATCATGAAAATCCAATATTGAAGCCTATAAACTCATGAGTGAAGGAATGAAAGTTTATTTATAAGTCATGAACTTTTGTCTTTGGATTACCCTTTATGTGTTACCACTAACATTCCTTTTTATCCAACTAATGGCCAGTAATAGGAGGACTCGAGGTAACCACCATTGTGTAGATCAGTGTGATGACTATACTAATGAGATGCCCAATCCAATGGGAGCGGGAATCACGAACTTTGTCACACTTCCCTCTCAGCTAACTCAAGTTTTGAATAGAAACATGGGTCAAGAGGAACGTACAAACCCCCCTAAGAAGGAACAAGTTGCTATCTAGAGCTTCATGAGGAAAAGGCCTCCTACTTTTAGTGGATCATTTGATCCCATGATCACTGAACAATGGATCAACTCCATTGAAAAGATATTCTCCATCCTCCAATGTTTTGAACAAGATAAGGTTCTCCTAGCTGCTTATCATATGGAGGGTGATCTGATTAATGGTGTATGTTGATCAATAATATAAAGCCTGAGGAGGAGATCGAGGAGTTAGAAGGGAAGGATTTCCGGAAGATGTTTTTCAATAAATATTTTCTGCGCACCCTCCGTCTTAAGATGGAAAGGGACTTCCTTTCCCTCAAGAAAAAAGATGAAGAATCTATTGGAACGTACGAGGCAAACTTCACAAGGATTGCACGATATGCTTCTGGTTTTGTCATTACCCCCGAATGCAAGGTTTAACTCTTCATTGGTGGGCTGAAGCCTAGCTTGCGGAAAGCATTAGCGATCCGTGACTTCGACAGCTATGAGGAAATTGTCCGATGTTCCCTCAAGGTCGAAATGGAGATCTAGGAATCACAGGAGTATCATGGGGATAAGAAGTGTAAGGTGGACTTCAATGTTGGTGGTCTGATGGATAAATCCAACGGTGCTTAGAATATCCAGCACCCCACTTGCCAATAGTGCGGAATGAAGCACCCTGGAAATTGCCTTAAGGGGATGAGAAAATGCTTCAGCTGTAAAAGAGAAGGGCACCTAGCTGTTAACTATCAATAAGAATGACTCACGGCTAAGACAAAGGAGAGGAATGCTCCATTCGAACCTCAACGCATTGTTCAATGCTATAAATGCAAAGAACCAGGTCATTTTGCAAATCAGTGCCCTAATCCAAGGGTTAGTAGAGGCAACCAACAACCTCCATGATAGTAAGGAAGAGCTTTTTCCATCACTTCTACCGAATTGAACACCGACAACGAAGTGGTGACAGGTACGCTAGTTATTCATTCCGGAATAGCAAACGTACTTTTTGATTCAGGTTCTACGCATTCTTTTATATCTCGAAAGTTTAGTAGAATAATCCCATCACCACCACAAATCATGCAAGTAAAGATGTTGGTGAGTACGGAAAATGGGGCAATCATTGCATCCCATGAATATAAGTCCTCCCCTATGGTAATTTGTGGATTGAATTTCCCGCGAACCTCGTCATACTCCCTCTGGTGGAATTTGATGAAATTCTTGGCATGGATTGGATTTCCTTATATACGGCCAATATAAATTGTCAGGAGAAGGAAATCACACTCCATAGAGAGAATCGACCCCCGATTATTTTCAATTGTCAGGAAGAAGATGAATATACTTTAGCTCCATCATCTCAAGCATGGATATTACTGCCAATGAGCACGCGTATCTGGATCAGATGATTGAGTCCAAAGAATAAACTATCCTTGAAGAAATGCCTATTATGATGGAATTTGCTGAAGTGTTTCCTAAAACACTGCCTGGTCTTCCTCCAAGAAGAGATGTTGAGTTCTCAATTGAACTTATACCTGGGGAACTACAAATATCCAAGACTCCATATATAATGCCTATTGTAGAGATTGAAGAACTGAAGAAACAACTACAGGAGAATCTGGATAAAGGGTTTATACGCCCAAGTGCTTCACCATTGGGGTGCACAAGTCCTCTTCGTCAAGAAGAAGTATGGGTCAATGCGGCTTTGCATCGATTATCATGAACTTAACAAAATCACGATAAATAACAAGTATCCTATCCCAAGAATCGATGACTTTTTTGATCAACTACGTGGAGCACAATACTTCTCCAAGGTGGACTTGCGGTTGGGATATTATCAAGTAAGGGTGAAGAAGCAAGATGCCCCCAAGACTGCTTTTCGTACAAGATACGGGCACTATGAATTCATAGTAATGCCTTTCAGACTCACCAATTCTCTAGAAATATACATGGACTTGTTGAATAGAGTCTTTAGAGATTACCTTGACAAGTTTGTGGTAGTCATTATAGATGATATTCTAATATACTCCAAAACCAACGAGGATCATGAGGAGCATTTAAGAACTGTACTAGAGACTTTGCGCAAGGAGAAGCTCTATGCAAAGTACAGCAAGTGTGAGTTCTGGTTGAATGAGGTCTCATTCATGGGCCATATCATCACAAGAAATGGGATATCTGTGGATCCCTCCAAAACAGATGCAATTGAGTGTTGGTTGAGGCCAACATCGGTAACGGATATCCGTAGCTTCTTGGGGTTAGCTGGATATTATCGACGATTTGTGAGGAATTTCTCACGATTGCCCAACCCTCTTACCAAGCTTACTCGAAAGGGTGTAATTGTTGTGTGGATTGATGAATGCGAATAAAGCTCCAAGGAGTTGAAAAGGAGGATTATTACTGCACTTGTGCTCAATTTACCCACAAGTGGGGAGCTTTTTGTGGTATTCAGTGATGCTTCGAAGAAGGGCATAGGATGTGTGCTGATGCAGAATGATAAAGTTATATCCTATGCCTCAAGGCAGTTGAAAATCCATGATAGAAACTATCCAACGCATGATATGGAGTTGGCGACTGTGATCTTTTCCTAGAAAATCTGGCGGCATTATCACTATGGAGAGAAATGTGAGATATATACTGAACACAAGAGTCTTAAATATATATTCACACAGAAAGAGCTTAATATGAGCCAGAGAATATGGATAGAGATCATCAAGGATTATGACTATTCAATACATTACCACCCTGGGAAAGCGAACAAGGTGGTAGATTCCCTAAGTAGAAAGGACCTAGAAATTCTATCAATGATGAGAATTAAGAAGGATCAAATCTTCTTAGACTTCATGAAGATGGATGTGGGAATCAGAAAGAAGGGAACATCATCAATCCTTTCACAAATGATTGCTCAACCATCTCTTTTGGAAAGGTTAAAGGATGATCAAAATGATGATGTGGGAATTTAGGAAAAGGTGGAAGCTATAAAAAAAGGGAAATCCTAAGAGTTTAATGTTAATGAAGAAGGAATTGTGCAGTTTGGGAAAAGTCTATGTGTTCCATGATGTCCGGAGCTGAAAAAGGAACTTTTGGATGATGCACATAGTTCAAATTTCTCTATTTACCCAGAGAGAACAAAGATGTATCGAGATCTCCGAGAAAACTTGTGGCGGGATAATATGAAGAATAAGATCACTGAATATACATCAAAGTGCCTGGTGTGTTAGCAAGTGAAGGCAGAGAGGCAGAAGTCTAAGGGGATTATGCAACCATTTCCCATACCAGAATAGAAATGGGAAAACATCACCATGGACATTGTCACCAGACATCTGAGGACATCCAAATGCAACAATGCAATATGGTTTGTTGTGGATCATCTTACAAAGACTGCACATTTTATTTATATTAGGGAGGATTTCTCTTTGGATCAACTGGGACAGATATATATGAGGGAAGTGGTAAGGTTCCATGGTGTACCACTATCTATTGTGTCTGACCGAGAGACAAGATTCACCTCTATGTTTTGGAAGAGTCTTTAACATGCTCTAAATACTAAACTGAACTTCAGTACGGCCTATCATCCACAAACTGATGGCCAAACTAAGCGGACTATCCAAACACTTGAGGATATGTTGAGAGCAAGCTCGATGGACTTTAAAGGAGGATGGGATCAACATCTTCCTCTTTTTAAGTTCTCTTATAATAACAGTTTCCACTCAAGCATCCAAATGGCGCCACATGAAGCCATGTATGGGAAAAGGTGTATAACACTGGCATGTTGGGATGCGTTCGGTGAACATAAGCTCCTTGGACCAGAAATGGTCGAAGAAATGGTGGAGGAGGTGAAAACCATTCAGTAGCATATCAATGCATCCTAGAGTCGACAGAAGAGTTATACAGATAATCGTCGATGAGACCAAGAGTTTAAAGTTGGCGACATGGTTTTTCTACACATATCTCCATGGAAGAAGGTCATGAGGCTTGGAAAGAAAGGGAAGATAAGTCCAAGGTACATCGGCCCCTTCGAGATTCTTGATCGTGCCGGGGCTGTGACCTATCGACTAGCACTTCCACCTACTATGGCCAAAGTACATGATGTCTTTCATGTATCCCTATTAAGGAAGTACATTCCAGACCCTTCACATGTACTCCCTTCTGAGGTGGTAAAATTGGAAGACGATCTTTCTTATGAAGAGAAACCAGTGAAGATCTTAGATCGTAGAGAAAAAGTTCTACAAAAGAAGACAATGCCCCTCATCAAGGTATGTGGAGAAACCAAAAGTTTGAAGAAGATACTTGGGAATCAGAGGAAAATATGAAGATGAGTTACCCACATCTGTTTTAGTGTGGGAAAAGGAAAAATTTCGAGGGCGAAATTTCTTATGGGGGGAATGTTGTAATGACCCAAAGTTTCATTAATGGAAATACCTCTTGATCTAATTAAATGACTCTTTATGAAAAATGTTTTTATAAGATGTCAACTTCTTTGGTTTTATGTTAAGAATTTTGACTGTTGCTAATAGAGCCGTTGAATAGTGATCACATGATTAGTATAAATATAGGACTTTAACAAATCCAATTTACTCAGAAAAAAGAAGCGATGGCCTCATCCAGTAGAATTTCCCTATACAATGCCCATTTGTCAGATCTTGGAAAAGAGGTTGCATCCTTGGGCTTTACTCATGACCAAGCCCAATCTGAGCTTCATCATGTCATGCTCGAACGTGACCTTCTACAGGAAAAGAGGAAGTTGATTGAAATTACCACTCGAGCGATGTTATCTGAGCCACCCCAAGAGTCTGTCACCATCACACACCTTACCCTTAGGTCATATGCGGTTGTTTTAAGGGGTTATGTAACAAATAAGTAGTACTATGTTCATGTACATTATTTTTGTATATAATAATGAATATGATTTCTAGTCATTTTTGATACATTGTAAATAGTTTTTAAAGTACAAATGGTTTTTTTAGTTATTATTTAATTAAGAAATCTATTTTATTAAATATTGAGAATTTTTGAATTTAATAATATTTTAATAAAATAATATTATTATTATTAAATTAATTTTTATTAAATATATATGTTCTTATAATTTTATGAATGCAATAAAAAATTTATTAAGGTTTGAAAGCCATTTCTGTCAAAACCCGTGAATTTTCGATAAAAGTCGGTTTTTATTTTAAAAGTGAAAATTAACATATTTAGAAAAAAAATAGATAAAATAAATGTCATTTCAGGAATCAGGACGTTGAAATTATCCAACGGTGAATTTTTCAGTATTTTCTGAGACAGTCAAATTTTTGGGTACAAATTAAATACCGTTTCAATATATAATGTGTTTTATGACATCATAATGACCCAATAGTGATGTAATAAAATACTATAATCTATATTTTCGGCCAATATATGTTTTAACATTAAAATAATGTGATTTTGGGTTTTTCAAAGCATTAATGTACCCCTCAAGACATATTCAACACTTTGCCTTTGTAAATTAATTTCCATGGAGTGTGACTCACCTCCACATAAGCAACCTTATTATTTTAAGATGTTCGGAGTTGGACCTTATAAAATATTGTTTTTCCCTTCCCTTTGAAAAAAACCATGTGCAAAAACCATGGGATGGTTTGTGTTTTGGATTAATTTAATGTAAGGCAACCCAAACCTAAATAATAAAGAATTCCCTCACCTTTCCAATAAAAACCCACCCAAGATCCCACTTCCTCCTCACTCAAAGACCTTGGAGTTCGTCCAACCTATTCAAAACTCTCTATATAATCCTCCAAAGGTTCCCCAACCTCCCAAGAAGCATCTCACAAGCCTCCCTCTAGACTTTGGAATCACACTTCCAAGTAAGGGTTTTTTCTTCCTTTCTCATTTTGTCCAGTTTTCGTTAAGTTGTTTTCCGTTTAATTTCAATTATGAATGTTGGGGTATGGTTTCTCACCTCCATCATAATGACCTCTTTTTGTTTGAATTATGGGAGACCCATTTCTCTCTCATTAAATGTCTCCCATGTACACCCATTACTATGCCAAAATTAAGAATGGAACTTCTCCCTCCTAATTTACATTCAAGCAATACATTTGTATCATGAATCTAAATTCCATTACAATTTTTGGGACATGTATCTATATAACCTCCTTACTATACATTGATGAGGAAGCCCTTTCTCTCTCATCAACCATTTTTATGAATTCTTATGTGACGTCGTTACACTACAGAAATCGCACCGGTTTTCTAAGCCAATGCCATTGTGTAGTGAATACCATGCCCATTTCTCCATCAAGGATATTCACCTTTTTGGACATTTACTTATTGATTATAATGTTTCATTTATGAATTCCACATTCCTTTATCATGGAATAAATTATTATGTTTTATGAATCCATTTTTTATGATCCATGTGGAACACTTATGCATGAAATGAAATGTTTAAGAAAGATGCACCCTTATAGCGCTCCAATGTATTGGGTAAAGTATAGTATCATGATACATATTGTGAAATGAGTGTTGAATCATGCTAATTCAAGTGAAACGAGGGTTTACTCATGCATTATGTGCAATGAGTGTTTACTCATGCTCCATGTGCAATGAGCATTGGCTTATGCTAATTCCATGATAAGTGTTGTTGCCACATCTCCATGTTATGATTATCATGCTTTATCATGCCTTTATGTTCATATTTCTTTTATTCTCTATTGATAATGCATAATTCTAACATTTATTTTACTCCTCATGTTATTCCATGTGTACTCCCTTACTGGGCATTATAGCTCACCCTTTTCTTATGCATGTCCTCAGGTTATCCCATGCAATGCTAAGTACGAATGAATGTTGTGGTCATGAAAAGGAAGATTTAAATAAAGATGTTGTATTTCATGTATTATGTTTTTATGTAATGATACTAATCCCCAATGACACAAAATATCTCGATATTCTTTACTGTATCAAGTGATGTTTTATTTAATAAATCATGTTTAATTTGTAATAAAAAGCAGGGTTGTCATAGTTGGTATCAGAGGATAGGTTTAGTTATTTTTGGGATTAGTAAACCCTTGTAAAGCCTTAGATACATGACTAAGTATAATAAAAACATCGCTATGTTTTGGTAAGTGCTGAGTAAGTGGTTTATCAAACAAATACATCCATGCTTGGATACAAACAGGTAGAGGTGGCTCTGGCACAGATGTATCCCAGGGGTAAAACCCGAAAACACCGCTTTGATCTAGACTCAAACGGGAACTGGTGCATGATAACGGGCCTTGCTGCACTCTTGGTTACGACACTCCCGGGGGATATGTTTTGATAAATCCATAAGCTTAGTATGAACCCTTATTAAGGGAATTAAAAAAAATTCCCCTACTAAAACAAAACTCATTATCTAGATCATTTTTATGAATTTACTAAAACATAAAGGTAAACCAAATATATTGTTGAAATACTATATTATGTGATATTACAAGGAACCTCAACACATACTCAATGTATATTTAGGATAGTTGATCCAAAGTGATATATAATTTAATCATAATGTTATTTATTTACATTTAATGGTGATTGACTATATAATAAAAAATATTCTTACCTTTAGATGTCTTGGGGAGTCAAATTATGAAATCCATGGAGATATTTTCCAATTTATATTTTAGTATTAGTAATGATTGCAATAGTCCTTTTATAATTTTGTCTATTCGAATAAACATGATGGAAAACCATGAATAGAGACATATACTTTCTTATATATCTCTTCATGTTGTACCATAAAAAATACTCTTAGAAGTCTATATATATATATATTTCTACTTCTATGAACAATAGAAAATAATGAGTTATGGGAATATTGGAATATAAATTTTTTGAAGAATTCCATTGGTGATATACACAGTCGGATCCAAAGACTTATAATTACATTATAATTGAGGTTGAACATTGGATCATTTCCCACTATAATGTTCAACTCATCATCCACCATCTATGCCTCTTTATTATTAAAATTGGTAGGTTGTTGAAAATTCATTTTAGAAAAATAATATCTATTCCATGCCTTTAAGAATTCAAGGACTATTTATTGAAAATACATAAACTGTGTCCTTTTTTACTCATCATATGGAATATAACGTAAGCATTTAAACTGAAATCTTGATCCACAATGTTTTCTTCCTCTATGTGGTAATCTATTGATCTATGATTATCTAAAATCACCACTATCCATCTTATCTTGAACATATTCAACTATTTCTCATTGAATATAAACATAAATGTTTTATAATTATTTTATATTACACACCATTATCTAATATGAAAATGTCTCTATATATCTAATGAAATTATTACCCATGTTTACACAAAAATAAGAGTCAGTATGTTTTACTCGTGAACCTTCAATTACTGTGTGGCATAAGATAACTTCAAAAATTTATTAAAAAGATGAAATTTCATACCCTTAATTGATTTAGCACTACAAATAACAAACACTTATTCACTATATCTATCTATTATAATTATTGTATTGACCACCATCTATTCAATTTTTTGAAATTTTATTAATATTCATTTTTCTAATGATAAATAGATCATATTTTATTATAATTTTGGGTGAATTAAATCTCGATTACAAATCCTTCACATATTTTTGATAATATATATAAAATAAAAGAGAAATATGGTTCTCAAAAATAGTGGATATTTTGGGCATATTATCTATAAAATCAAACTTTTATGGTCTACAAATATATAATCACCTCATATTATACAACTCATAAATGTATCATTCTGCAAGAAAAAATTAGAATTTGTAATTTTTTTATAATTCATTGATTTATTTAGGTTATAATAGAAAATCATGATTTTATATTCATTCTATTTCATCATCTTGTAGTATATAATAATATAATCTAGAGTTATTACCATAAACCGGTCAAGGTAAACAATAGAAACTCTTTTCATTAGATCCATGAAGGTATCAGGGTACTTTTAGAAAAAAAATAGAATCACTATAAATTCAGAGAAGTAATACCTCAAATATAATGATTTATTGAGTATGTATTAACTTTTTACCATCAACTACAAGTATATTTTTCAAGGATAAATCATGGAAAATTATTCGGAATGTAACTATTGATTAGAAAAATATTTAATATGATGTAGATGATACTTATTCATTATTGTTATCTTATTACTGTAACACCCTAAGTATCATGTTATCCTTTTTTCAAATAAATTAAATTGTGTTTTCATTAATTTCATGATACAATAATTAAAAAATTGTTATATGCAATACCAATTTGATCTTGCACTACAGGCAACACCGACTTAACTTTCATTACCAGCAACACATAATTTCTACGAAACATTATTTTATTATTATTTTTATTTATATGGGATTGATATATCGTATCATTTAATAATATTAATATTATTTTTAATAAATACTTTTTAAATATTATTTTTAATTGTTTTATATCATTAAATCATATTGATAAAAATAAATACATTTTTATTATAAATGTCTTTATAATACCATTTTCTAAAAAGAACATCTTTTTATGTCTTAGTATGAATAAACATAAAATTTATTATAGAATCTTTTAGAAATTGAATTTGATTAAATAAAATAAATTTTTGAATTTAAAATTCCAAAATTGGCATATGTTTAATATTTGGTATTTTGCTGAGAAAATGTATTTTTAAATGAATTGTGAATGATACTAAATTTAACTTAAAAACTTGTTTTTTAAAAAAAATATTTATGTAGTTAAATTAAAGTTTATTTTGGTTTTGATGTATCAATATATAGAATATATATCTCTTCATCAAATTTAAGCTATTGGAATTTTTTTATTTCTATTTCAGATATAAAATATTAATGAATATTTGAACATTCTGACCATAACACCCTAATTTCTCTCCATGTTTTTGGGATTCACGTTAAACAGAATTATCCAGATTCAGTATAATTAATGTCAAAAAATAAAATAAGATAGTTTAATTAGTATAACATTTATTGTATGAAATGATCAACTTGTTTTTTTATCCAAAATATTAGTGACCATGATTAAGATTAATTATTATGATTAAATTAAATCTAAGATGAATATGGGACAAAACCATAATTATAAGAGGCTAATGGACTATAAAATTGTCCAGAACATATTTTCTGGACATACTTATGAAATAAAAAATACATGATTTTGTTTTTTTAGGACTTCATTTAATAAAAAACATTTTATTACTGAACATGTTTTCAAAAATTCCAAGTGTGTATCTCCCCTCCCCTAAAAAAGGCCACCACCATTCTCCTTTATTTGAACGTTTAAAGCCACTTAATTTTAGAATATATCTTTCTAATTAAATTACCAAAATACCACATTTACTCATTGAATCCTTTATATTGTACTAAATACAATCAAAGAATCACTTTAGTGAAAACCAGAAGGAGTCTCCCAAAGTTGAGGCAACATCCTTCCTCAAGCTTCTTTCAATGTTTCCCTTTATACACTACCTTAATTACTCTTATTCCCTACATAAAAATAGCCTTAGTATCATAAATATTAATATATTTTGTTATTATATGATTTTTATCAAATCTTATAAAAGCATCCATCTAACGGGTATTGAACATACAATTCTTATATACGGTGAACTACCGCCTCACAAGGACAATGTTGTTAGTTTTTCCTTTAACACCCCTCATGGTTTAGAATAATGATGTAAACCATATTTTTATCTGATATAAATGATATCTATTATGTATTTATTGTTCAGTAATTATTATATAAAACATACATTCATGACTTCCATTTTTAATAAATATGATAATTTTGATTCAGGAAGTGTTGACTACCGCCTCCTAAAATTGTTGTGATTCATTCCCAAACTACCGGGAAAAAATTAAGGATACATTTAATGAAATAATATGATATTTATTACACAATAATTAAACTAAAATTATATATATATATATATATATATATCATTTACATTTTTTCTATTAATATTACATATAAAAATGGAATCCACATTCATGTGTACATACGATATACCATCTCTGTGAATGGTGTATTCCATTTCATATTTATAAAAACATCAAATTATTATACATTAATATATACTGAATATAAATTATATTTATATCATTCTTTTCATTCTGTAAATACTGATAAATTTACTATTACCAAAAATATAACAAAGTAAGATACTAGCGAAAAACAAAGTAGATATTACCCGAAGAAAACCCGTATCTTGGAATCGTTAATAAAAAGCTTATATATAGAAATAATGAAACCATATATGGTATAACAAATAATAATATGGTTCTTTAAAATATTTATAAGAATCTAATATTTATTTAAAAATACATTTGTATGTGTATGAATAGTGTCCTGAAATAATGAATGGGAATTTCATCTCAACATTTATTTATATGAGAAACATTCCATATTCACCACCCTCTTATTTTCTGTTGTGTCTAAAATACAAAATGTCATGTTATATGATTAATTTAATTTATTTAATGATATTATAATATTCAAATTTATAATGTTAGTTTATGGAAATCATGATTCTAAAAGCTACTAAAGTAGTAAGGGTTTTCTCATCTCACATTTCTATTCTATGAGACGCAATCCATGTTTACCTCATATTTATTATATATGATATATATAATGACCATATATGTATTCTATGATAATAAAACATACATTTCATGGTATTGAAATACCCATTCGATAATTTTCATTCATGGGATTAATATTTAAAAAATTACCAACTCAATAAAGTAATTTTGTCTAAATTTACCTTTATTGAGATAGATTCCATGTTAGGAACATATATTCTTCCATGAGGTGTATATACAATCATTTAAATGTTATTTCATGAAATTTTTTATTTTTATGATATTTTAATCTTCACTTAATGTTATTTTTTACATTTTTTATGATATAATATTACCAAATTACTAACGGTTTATAGATACAATATCAATTCTTTTCAAGATTTCTTTTTATTATGCATTCATTAATGACATGTTATGATCCATATCTCAAGTTAACTTGTGAATTTTATTATAAAAAGAATATTCAGTAAATATTTTTATGTAGGTAAAATAATTCTACATTTTGGTACATAATATGTGAATGAAAATGTTTTAGAAGTCTGATTATACATCTATATTCAGTCATAAGTTTTTCCTTGTCTAAACCAGGTTTTCATAGAAGGCTTCCAATATATTTTTAATAATTAGTCTTATATTTTCATATTATTTTCGAATAAATGGTTTTGAAATACTTATTAATGCACTCTTTATACGTTTCGATGTATATTTACAGAAAGGTTTTTAAAAAAAATTCATGATTTCATACTATCTTTTAAAGGAATACAGTTTTCCAATGGTTTTCAAGCATCTTTTCTATGATTTCAAGGAAACTATTTTGAAAAAATCATTCTATATTAGTTTATATGTTTTCATGGAAAATGTTTTTCCAAATTTTTTTCAATCTTATTTTAAAGGTTTTCTAGAAAAATAAATTTCAAAAAATATTAATGATTCTTTTATAAGAATTCATGGAAATCAGATTCCAATATTTCCTTAAAATTCATTTAAAAGATTTAAATGATACATATTTTTATAAAAATTTCATGTTTTGTAGTTATGTTTTCAAAATATTAAAAAAAATTAAAATTTTTAATGTTTCAAAAATATTTTTTAACATAATTAATTATATTTTCCTTAAATAATGTTTTTTAAAATTATATTCCAAATTTATTTTCCATCTTAGATGACTCTCGTTAATGTTACTCCTGCCTTTCTAAGAAATGATATAAATATACCATTAATCTTATTTTTTTGAATTCTTTATGTTTAATGGATATGATGTTTGTAAAACCCATTTCACTTCCATGGGTTATAGGATTATGAATCTCATTTTTCATTCACATGTTATATTTTTATGAAACCCATTTTAATTTCATGTACTTTGTTATTATGAATGTTGTTTCAATTTCAAGTGATATATGATTATGGAACCCATTTTTTTATGAGTTATATTCTTATGAAACCTGATAATTTTTAAGGGTTATACTTTTAAGATATGATTACGAAACATGTGTTTTTTCATATGTTAAAATATGATTAAATGTTTATGACACCAACTTTGTTTCATGGGTTATGATGGGATATTTATGAAACTTAAATCTTTTTATGGGTATTCATATGAATGAAGCTTTCTAATCATGTATAATATGTATGTTTTCTTTTATTATGTGTCTTTCCGATGATTTCATCGGGGAGTGTGTGCAACCATCATGCAGAGGACGCGCTGCTGTTACCCCACATTCCCACTTTCCAAAGGCGGGCGACATCTTCTCCTTATTCAAGGACGTCTGCTCCTTGATCGAAACGAGTTGATGGGATGTCAGTTCTTCCTTCTGTGGATTCCTCCTCGAAAATCGTCACCTAGTCCGGGTCTCCCTCCTAGATTTAAAAACATAGTTTGTGAAGCTCTTCCCGGCACCATATCATCATGGACACCAGTTAATTATGCCATTTCTGTCAGGAACGTCCAAGGGGTCTGGTCAGGGTAGCAACCTTCAGTTAGGAGAGCAGTCATGTTGGGGCATCACCGGTGTGTCTTGATGCTGGGGATTGGCATGTCTCCCCTCTATCCCTTATTATAGGGCTTCTCAACAGCACGGAAGGCCGAGTAATCCCACATCTAACAAGGTAAATTGTATTCCATAGGCATGTATCTGAGGTTTTCCATAGCTTCCCATGTTTAACATAGGGTATGCCATGAGTTTAACATCCAGCAGAGACAGATCAGTCTGATCAGAACACTAGCTAGAGTGGATCAGATTGAAGAACCCCCGAGAGGGAACGCCGATATTGGGGCCAACACATGGGCGTCTTCCCGAATGCTGTGGAGGTGAATTAAGTGTAATGATCTCACTAGGATGTGGCATCCCAGTTAAGAATTAGGATGGGCAATAGATTTTGGATTGGGTCTCGATGAGACTTCTTACATGTCCCTAGGGCGAGGAATCAATGTTCGGGTTGTTCGGTGAGATGATGGGACACCTATAGAGGTGACCCGTGAGAATGGGCATGTGGATGGGACCCTGAGGAAGTGGAACATCTAGGTTAGGGCAGGAGATTCCTGAGACACGTGGGCTCAAGGGAGTGATCAGGATGAGACATGATTGATGGGCTTGAGCCTCATGGAGGCCTCCTATATATCCCTATGGTGGGAATCAATGTCCACGTAGTTTAGATGGAGAATACAGTTTAACGTCATGTGGGACGAGAATAGGGCTTACACTCTAGGACGACCCATGGGGATGAAGAACCAACATGAATGAGGTTGGAACGACCGGGTGGTGGGCTTGAACCTCGTGGAGGCTTCCTACGTATCGTGCCCTGACACAGATCAATGTCCCCGTAGATCGGGTCGATTGAGACATACACTCTGAGACGGCCCAAGGGATGGAGTCGGTGAACTGATGTGAATGAGGACCTTTGGTCTAGATGGTTTTGGGGATTACACTCTTAGGCGGCCCAAGGTGGAAATGAGGCTTGACACACCGATACGAAGGCGGTCGGGGCCAATGGTGTGTCGGTCTTGAACCTTGTGGATACTTCCTACGTACCATGCCTTAGCAGAGATCAAAGTCCCTGTAGTTCGGGTCAGATGGAGCTTATGCTCTGAGATGTCTTAAGGTGGTGGGGCTTCAACCTCGTGGAGTCATCCTATGTAACATTCCTTAGCACGGATCAAAGTCCCTGTATTTTGGGCTGGATGGGGTTTACGCACTGAGATGGCCCAAGGTGGTGGGGCTTGAACCTCGTAGAGGCTTCTTACGTACCATGCCTTAGCATAGATCAATGTTCCCATAGTTCGGGTGGAATGCAGTTTAACATCCTGTGGGATGGGGGCATTTGGGGATTATGCTCTGAGGAATCCCATAGTGTGTCATTGTCGGTGCTCACTCTAAGCTCACGGGAGTCATGATTAGTGTGAGAAACAAGAGGTTGGAGGGACCTGACGATCATGTCGCGAAGGGTGCATCCATGGGAGGCGAAGAGGGTCTTAAGCGTTGAGCGTCCCATGGCACTGATACTTACTCCAGGATGGAGGCTCGAGGGAGAGAAAGCGCAGCGGGAGAGGGATTTGGAACCTAGGAATACAGGAGGGGCCCTATTCCCTATCACGTTCTCTGATGGCCATGGCGACCGAAGATGAAGGGAGGGAGCACAGTTCCCCACTCTGCCCTAGGATGGCCTTGGCACCGAGAGAGTGCAAAGGAATATGGGTGCTGCCTCCTGCAAGAACGGTTTGGGCCTTACACCAAGGTGGTTTCCCTTCCCCACGGACAAACACCACTCCGATAAGGAGGATATCACCCCCTATTAGGGGTGATCGCATCCCCGTGGAGATGAGTGGGCTTGGAGAATTTCCAAGGTGGGTGGACCCTGCGTGCGAGGCACAGGGCCAGGTCATAGTTTTACGTCATGTTTTGAGGACGAGGTTCATGGCAATTTAACATCCTGCATCTTGGAAGATGTGGTTTTTCTTCACACCCCTAGAACTTACATGACTGGTACCCTCTTCCCTTTGTGGAAGAGAAGGCATTGGCAAGGCCGTAGGAGAGGGTGTCACGGAGTGAACCATCGAGGGGTCCACGTTAGCATAGTTATGCGGTGAAGCAATAGAAGTTAGTGTGCCTATGCGATGAAGATTGAGGTGAAGCAATGCAACAGGAAGGATAGTACAAGGGGCTTTGAAGTTACTTCGTACCAGCCTTAAAGGCCTTATGGGAAAACCATGTATGAAGCAGATGCCCGGGGTGCACAAGATACCTGCAAATGGAACCCAGAAGAAGGGCATCAGGTTCTCGCGCAAAGGGGGTGCCTGGGGAGCACCAAGGTGAAGGGCGTCGGGGTATTGCACGCAGCACTTGGGGCTTGCGCGAAATAAAGTCGATCCTATGAGAAAAGATATGCGTTGGTGAGAAATCAGTGTTGCTTGCGTGAAATAGCGGGGACAGAAGTTTTGCGTGCGATTTAGAGGATGGCATGCAAGGTGTATGAATTATACGCAGGCGGAAAGGGCTTCACGTAAGGACAGGGGGTGTGCACAACGGAAGGGATTGCGTACAACTGGTCGGCCTGCACACAATGG
Source organism: Viscum album (assembly GCA_963277665.1). Taxonomy (NCBI): domain Eukaryota; kingdom Viridiplantae; phylum Streptophyta; class Magnoliopsida; order Santalales; family Viscaceae; genus Viscum; species Viscum album. The sequence goes on along the minus strand of OY728125.1, from coordinate 1,461,981,285 downwards.
AAGGTATTACTTGCAAGTGGAAGACCCCAAAGGGGTTGGAGTTTATTCTATGCCAGGGGGATCTCGCATGAAGGCGGATCCCGAGGAGACTTTGTGCGAAGAAGAACCATACCTGAAGGCCATATTGTGCGCATGTGGAATGCCGATTACGCGCATAAGAGGAAGTTAGAATTTTTCAGCCCTGAAAATGAAGGGGGTCGCCTTCTATTTATAGGAATCCGGTGGCATGGAATTTAGTGCTGCACAAAATAATTTTGCGAAGGAGGCAGTGGCACGAAAGGCCAACCGCGCGGGACACGGGCACAAAATTATTTTGTGCCAGCATCGAGACTCTTCGCAACTCCCGATACTTTCCGTACGAGACATATTTTTTCACGCACTTCATTCTTTTTTCCGTGAAACACTTCTGGGCCCTCCGGACTGGGCCTTCGGGTCTTAATAGGACTTCGCTTTTTCATTTCAGATCTTTAACCCAAACATACGCACTTTTTGGCATCTACAAATGCCCGCCCTTGGAATGGGATCAGCGAGGGGTCAAAAAGATCGGATTCCGAGTGAAACGATGAAATGCGGGGCTTCTTGGCCCCCATGCATGCAAAAATTTCGAGTGGTGAGGAATTCGAGCTTACGCACCGCCGATTGGGTTTTTTTGCAGGAGCGGAAGTAATTTCGTGCACGAGAGCTCAGATCTTATCACACGAGAAAGGGCGTACAGTGTCCATGGGTCCCATGCTCTGTACGCATTTTCTCATGTGATAAGATATGAGCTCTTGTGCACGAAATTACTTCCGCTCCTGCACAAAAACCCAATCGGCGGTGCGTAATTCCACTGAGATTTGGAGAGATTTTTTAAAAAAACCTAGGACATTTCACGCCACGGCCAGAATTTTTGCACATCCCGCTAATTTTCTGCACCGGGCTCTCAGATTTCGTACCAAAATCCCAAATTTCTCGTAACACTACCGAACATAGTTGGAAGAAGATGGCTACAAACCGGGCTAATGAGGGGGAGGCTGCTACCTGCAGAGATGAGATGGCTACGAAAACGAAGTTATATGGTGAAAAGAGGGTTGTATCCAATAACTACACCCTCTTCAACATGCTAACCCCTACCCAAGAAAGAGTCCACCTTGTCTGACAATCTGCGGCTGTGGGACTTCAGCATTCTAGAAGAGGTTCCCCTACCGGGTTTCGAGGTTGATACACCGCGGTCAAGGGTGACCTTTGAAGATGAACTTCCTCGATACAACAACACAGAAAATGGTCATCCTGTCAGAGAAACCAGTCATATGGACATCTAATTCCTAAATTCCATGACCAGTACCATTGTTTGGGGTGATCCTATTGTGGAGAGCTCATCGGTCCTCAACGCGAGCACTTTCCGTCAAAGCATCACTGATGATACCAAGGGTTGGATGAAGGAATATGATATATGGTCTGGAGGTAGCTTCACCAGTTAGTGGGCCTGGGCGTACTAGGTTCACCACAAAAGCGACCAATTTGGGGCCGAGCTATGGCCCATTGGTCTGTTCGAGGCGGTGTTGACATCGCAGTTCCACTTCTACAGGCAGCCTGAGCTCGGGCCGGATCTGTTCACCCGATGGTCCCCTACCACCAACATATTCCATCTTCACCATGGGCATGTTAGCATCAGTGTCTGGGACATCCACTACATCAGAGGCATCCCTTGGGAGGGCCATTAATACGATGAGTTCCTCCCACCGATGAACATATGGGGTGACAGGTCTCAAACCCCCATACTGACGTGGCACGTGCTTGAGTTGGCCAAGGTGAAGCTAAAGGTCAAGTACCTTCAAAAGGACATTGCCTACAAGGACTGGTTCTGCCTGTTCCTAGAGAAGGATCTGAAGGTCAAGATGCCAGGGTGGGGAAAACGGTGTCCAACCGCAGTTCAGATGAGAAAGAGTGTATCTTATTAGAGGATCATGGAGGTGGGGCAGTACCAAACATGGGGCTATAGCATCAATGAGGTCGTGGACATGAATGTCCAGTTTTCCAGATTCCTCGCCACATTCCTGAGCAGATAGCTCTTGCTAGTGCGGGACGCAAGGATGGGAGTCTGTCCAGTGACTCTGGTAATGGTGGGCATCATGGCTGCCTACAAGAGGTTCATCATGGGGGTCCTTATGCTGGTCCGGTTGTACGCCATCTTAGGATTCATCTCAAGAGGGGGATCTTCTAGGAGAGTATTGGCCCCTTCAAGATCATCCATGGCTGGGTTGCGGCATAATGTGGCGGCTACACCTTCCCAAATGGCATCTATCATCCGGGAAAAGGCCTACGACCCTCCCTGGTGAATAATTTTAGGGTCATTCCGATGATGCTCAGTGGGGAGGGAGTACTAATCATGATTGGTAACCATGCCAAATTCACCTTCGGCCCATTCGCCACCCCTACTGGTCAGCTGATAGACGATGGGAAAGGATCACTATAGCAGAAGGAGTACTTCCAGAGCATTAGAGGCAGGGTGCTCATGGCCTGGATTGATGGGGAGATCCTCTACGAGCCTTATGTGTAGTCCAGGTTTTCTAGGTAGTTTGGATGCCTCTAGAAAATGCCGAAGAGAGTATACAAAGATTTCTGGGAGGAGAGGCATCCCTGGGTTCTACGTCAGCAATGGTTGATGTTCACAACCTACGGCTCCGGTGACATCATCACATTTCCTCCCACAGAAGTCAAATCTAGCCTCTCGACAGAGTATGATAAACATTAGACCATATCATTCCCAGCGGGGCATCTTCGGAAGCGAGTCCGGGAGCTCAAAGTCACCAGTGCGGAACAACGATAGCGAGAGAGCAAGCAAGGTGCCGCTAGAGGATGAGGACCAAACGCGCCTCAGGAAACGGGGCCTCCAGAGGTAGAGACCTCAGCAGCGAGGGAATCACATGGCGTGGTCATTCCCTCATTTCCTGTAGGAGGCGAGTCCCATGGTGCGGCAAGAGAAATTCTTGGGATGCAAATAAGATACTTTCATCAACCTTCCCAGGATGTCGTCTTCCCTCCGTTATGGTCAGCATGGATAACCCTATGGAAGTCAATGAGTATTGAATTGTGTGTGAGGCAGGATCCAGCTACTGGATGTCGGGATTTTTCTGGTCACCGACAGAGTGAGATTCCATTGACATTATGCATACTTAATAGCTATATACACATAAAAATGTCAACGAGGTCGGTGTATGGAGCCACATTTCTTTGCGAAGGTGCTACTCGGCCAGTAGTATGATCCTGAAAGGTTTCCACCAGGGGAAGATGACAGAGACAAGGATTCGGATGGTGGTGAAACAGAAGGGGAGGTAGAATGAGAGGGTGAAGGTGAAGGTGGAGGCGATGGAGTAGAAGAGTCTAAATGTGAAGGGTCACAGGGGGAATCCCAGCAAGGGAGTCTCCGGGAGAGAGGTGAGATCATAGGCTCTGAAATAGATGTAACCGAGATACTCCATGTATGTTTCAACCCTTTTTCATCCTTCTATTTTCATTCACTTTCCTTGCAACCCTTAATCCACTTTCTCTCTCTTGTACAGGATCACACTAGTGTTGGGACAGATCAGGAGTCCCCAATCATAGGAGGAGGAGGAGCTCCAACAGAACAAGGTGGGGCACCAATGCTCGTTATCGAGCTGACAAGTGCAAAGGGATCCCCAGCCACGACAGCTCCTACAGTGGCCAAAGCACTATAGGATGTTGCCTTGGGTTCCTGTAAGTCCCTTGATTCGATAATGGTACTCACTGTAGGAGGACTCAAATGATCAGGGTGCTCCTTGTTTGTGTAGGGATCACGACACTAGAGGCTCATTGGGCTGCTGAGCCCTGACCATCCGTGAGTGTTCCGATGGCGAACGTATTGCCCCATCCAGAACACACCTCCCAAACTAAGTTGGCTCTGGAAATTGGTGAACAGGGAGTGGCAGGCATTGGTGGTGTTGCCATCGGGGTAGGGCTGGAAGTTGATGAGGGTGCCCCCAGGGCCAAAGAGAGAGAGGAAGGTCACCCATATGTTGAGGAGCCTATTACCCTGTGAGAAATCTCTGAGGAAGACCGTACCGCCGCACAGTTGGAAGTCTTCCCTGTCTATCAGCCCGCTGATTTTGAAGAAATTTATGATTCAGATTCAGAAGTGGCTGAGGAAAGTCGGATGACGCACCACAAGGCATGGAAGTGCATCTGGCATTTTCACAATCAGCCCCAGGCGGAATGGCTGAAGAGGGTGTGGTCACTCCACACATGGTTTCACTTCCTGTGTGCTGGAGGGGCGGATTCTCAACACCTTCACCTAATGGTCCATGAATACTTGGTAGAAAAGAAACTTTAGAGTAGCTGGCACGCCGACATCCTCCAGTTCAAGGAGGAGTCGAGGAGTACCCGAGCATTTCTGAGGGCAGATCAAGAGGTCCAATTCCTCGAGGAACAAGTGAAAGAAAAGGATGTATTCATTGCGAACTGATCTGATCTCATGGAGCAGCTGATGGCCCAGCTGGTTGATACTCAAGATCAACTGATAGAATCGAGTCGTAAGATAACCGAGCTCCAAGATGAATAGGCACAGGCGTGGGCCAGGGTTAGTGAGATGTGCCATGCATCCTCCGATGAAGAAAGGTTCCTCGGGGGATGGGAGGCAGTCCTGGGGGCCACTTGATATAAGGTGATGGCATTGGAGAGATCTATCCAAGAAGCCGACCCTTAGGGGCCCTGTTTTGGCCACACACATACACTTTTCCTGCTTTACTGCTGCTTCTTCATTTGAATTGTGTGTATGAGAAAACTTATTTACTTTCCCCTTTTCTTTAACATACTTGTCTTTTTTGGTTTTAACTTGCTCAACCATAATCCTGAAAGAAATATAAACACATCCCTATGCTCACACGGGCTGTGATAAATAAAGGAGGATCATACTATCACTTCGTTTGATCGTGGGAGCGTCAACTAGGCTTCAGTCATTTGAAATTCGAACCCATATTTCTGAAGATAAGGGGGAGGCCCATCCAAAGGAAGAGGACCTCAGAAAAATCTATGTATCATCTTCTCAATGTGCTATAGCGCACAAGCGGGTCAATTTCAGGGGCATTGGAATCAGTCCAAACATAGGGAAATGAAAATTTTGAATCACGTTACCCAAATTCAGAACATTATGGGAGGGGAGCCTAAATGAATGATGACCATTGACCGTGTTCGAAACACGGAATTCCTATTGCATTAGCCTAAAATGGGGATAATAAATGAGGGTCGACCTCTGATCATTTTCGCAACATGGGACCTAACTAAAATATCATCGATATGTCTTCCAGAACATTGGCCCAAGATAGTAGGAGGACCATAGGTTGAGCATCCATACTGTTAGGGGGTCCCTTCATATGTGATCGGTTTTCCAGATCCTTGGCCCAGGACAGCAGGCGGACCATAGGTCGAGCATCCGTACTGTTAGGGGGTCCCTTCAAACGTGGAAGCCAATGAAGATCCAAATAAAGGGGAATGAAAAGTGTGGAAAGCAAAGTGGTGGTTTGTTCAAATAGAATCCAACACTCCAAAGATTATGCCACCATGGTGGAAGCACATTAGGTGGACTCCTCAATATGATCATGGATTATCCCTAATTTTATCCAGGACCTCTCTGGTGAGGGAACTATCACTTCCCAAAGTCATCATTGGGGATCCTGAACTTGTTCATGGAAAATGCTACAGTTAGACAACTCCCTGAGAAGTCAGTCCAAGGGGACGACAGTGAGGGGGTGGACATGTGATTCTCAAGGCTGGACCCGAGATTAACTTTCTGGGAGTTCCTATGTATCCCATAAGGATGGGAATCAAGGCGTATGTAGTTCTGGAAAGGGTCTTAGTTTAAGGTCATGGAACTTGGACCAAGGATTGGTAAGGAGAGAAGGAGACATGTGGTAAGGTGGTTATGAAACCCAACGTGAATGGGGACATGAGTCCTAATCACCATGTGTTCCTTGGGGAAGTTCCCCAGTCAAGGGACCAAACCCGAAAGTTAGGCTGGGCCGGCAGGGATGCGCCCGGGCGATCTTACGTGTCTCATGAAAATGAGAATCAATCCATACGAAGTTCTTGGGGGTGGCACAACATGGTAAGGTACCAGTGAAAAGGATTAAAGGGGCTTGCGGGTCTAGCCCTCACACCAAAAGAAGCAGAATTTTATGTGTCTTGTTTGTCCTTTAAGGTGAATGGTTTTTCTTTTTTGGAGAGACCGGCCTAGGGTAGAAATTCCTGGCATCGCCACAATAATCAAGCCACATATGGGTGTTGAAAAATGGTATAGTAAATTACTGATACCCAATGTGATGTCCTCTGTGACGAGCTCATCACAATGTATTTCTGTTTTTCATCGTGCAGATAGGACGATATCATCACAATTTATTGTCATGTAGTAGGACCAAACAACATAGTTTAATGTCGTATAGCCTAGACCAGGGGGAATGCGCATGACATGATAAAAAATAACCAAAGTGAATGTGGACGATGTCCAGATCACCGGGCGCACCACTAGGATAGGAGACTCGGGCCAAGAGGTCGGTGAGGGTCAGAGGATAAGGGGCATGAGACGCTAGCTTCCAGTTGAACTGGACCTGAAATTAAATGTTCGGGTGGCCCCACGTATCCCATGGGGATGAGGGTGAAGCTGAGCATAGCTCTTAGAGAAGATCCTAGTTTATGGTCTTAGCACTCAGATCACGGGAGCCTCGAGAGATGCCGTATTGCAGCTTTGATTGCCTGATGTGCGGTGGTGCACTGATGGATAGTGCCAAAAGTGTCGAGATTCCACCTAGACATGATGGGGTGGAACATAATGTGATTCATGCAACCAACATTGAAGGCCTGAAGGGGATGGTGTGACGATGACGGATTACTACTGACCATGATTGCAACACAGTATCCTATCGCGTTAGCCTGAAATGGGGACAAACAAATGAGCATCGACTGCTGACCATGTTCGCAATGCGGTATTTGTATCAATTTTTCATCCCAGAACCTTGGGTGCGTTGGCCCGTAACGGTAGAAGAGCCCTTAGGCGTGGTATCCATGCCGTTTTTGGGGGTCCCATCAGGTGTGAGAGATAACGGGGGACCTAATGAAGGGGAATACGAAGCATGAAACATGGAAGGAACTTTCCAAAGTTGAATCTGAAACTCCTCGTCCTAGACCAGAGTACTCTGAACACATTAGCGGACCACTTCAAGGGGTTGAGGGACTCAACTTTGGGGCGACCAATAGATGTCGGATTCCCAGGAGAAAAAGGGTGGGGCATGGCACCAAAAACCATGTACCATAACTATATATCCCCCTCATCGAGGGGGATAGAACAAGGGGCCTAGGTGACTGGGAGATCGTGGGATCTCCATGAGATGGGGTTGGACCTGATGTCTAAATGTGCAGGCGGTCCTATATATCCTGTTAAGATGGTAATCAAGTCACTAGTAGTTCTTAAAGATACAGTTTAACGTCATGTGGGATGATATACAGTTTAACATAATGCGGGATGAGAAGTTTAAGGTCATACAGGGCCATAAGCTAGTTTAAGGTCATGGAGAACCATAGGGGCCCAAATATAGGACCAAATGTAGTTGAAGGTCGTGCAGGACCATAATGCAATTTAGGGTAATGTAGGACTGTAATCCAGTTTAAGGTCATTAGGGACCGTAGGATCCAAAATATAGGACGAAATGAAGTTTAAGGTCTTTCTAGACCAAGCCATTAGGAAAAGTATTACTTGAGGTACATGGCATTGGTGGGAGGAGTTCTACTCTCACCATCCATGGTCACCAGGGAGTATGCTCCATTGCGATAAACCATATGAACAAAGGATGGTCATTCCCATTTGGGCACCAATATGGGTGGTTTCCTGCCGAGGATCATTGGTGCCCTGAGATATAATACCAAATTGCCTCGCAGGAAAGAGCGGAGGTGAACGTTCTTGTTGAAAGATGAAGCCATCCTGATCAGATGCCTTTCTAGGTTGTTCAGGGAACAAAGTCTGTACTCATCCAATGCTTCTAATTCAGCTAGACGGATCTCATCAACTATATTCGATGCCTTCTGGTCATATACCACTATGAGCAAAGAGGTAAATTGAATCTCGATGGGTAGGATGGACTTCATTCCATATTCCAAAAAATATGGAGTCACCTGGGTGGAATTATGGGTCGTCATCCGGTAATCCCATAGGTCTTTGGGGAGATTTTCCGGCCAACTATTCTAGTTCTGACCTATCATTTTCTACAGAATATTAGAGAGGGTTTTATTGAACACCTAAATCTGTCCATTTTCTTGAGCGTGATAGAGGGAGGTACGTTTGGAGTGAATGTTGTACTTGGCGTACAATTTCTTTAGCTCGGCTGCCCGGATGTTGGTGCTGTAATAGGTGAGGATAGAGTGAGGTACCCCAAATTGATAGATGATATTTGAACTCACAAAGCTAGAAATAGAACAGGCCTTGACTTCCTCAAGTAGAATTTTCTTTTTCCACTTGGAAAATAAATCTGTAGCGGTCAGAATGAATTGGCATTGGTGAGCCGTTGCCGGTGGGTACGGTCCTATGATATCTAACCCCCAGACTGCAATGGGCCAAGAGTACTTGGTATTGTGGAGAGACTCTGGTGGCTGAAGGAAAATGTTATCATGAACTTGGCACACATGGAACCTCTTGGGGAACTTGATGCAGTCATAGATCATGGAGGGCCAAAAGTACCCTAGTCTCCGAATCTGGTGAGACAGTTTTGGCCCAACCTGATGGGCACCACAGGAACCGGCGTGAACCTCTTGAATGACATGTGGAATCTCTACTCATTGGATGCAACAGAGGAGAACACCCTCAAATCCATGTTTATAGAAGATCCTCTCAAGTATGGGACCTCTCTAGAAAGTAAAATACAGTGCATGATCCCGGATTCGCTCGCGCTCGGCCAGGTCTGACAGGATATTTCCATGTTGGAGGTATTCAACCACGGGTGCCCTCCAATCGGCAATTACATCAATCACCGCATCCAGACTACTCGTGGGCCCTGACATAGATGCACAGAAGTTAAGATGGTTTACCAATGGGCCATCATCATCCTCTGGGGTGGCAGGATAAATGACTCTCTGGTGCGCCACATGGATAATCAGGTCATCCTGCTCGGGCTCTACGAGCGACGCAGCCAGGCTAGCCAAAGCATCTGCTCGACCGTTCTATGACTGAGGGACACAGATAATCTCTGGATTAGAAGGTAATTGGGAAATTAGCTAGAGATTGAGTTCTAAAAATGGTACGAGATCTGGCTTCCTGACAACATAGTATTCAATGACCTGCTTAATGACTAGCTCTGAATCACCATTCACATGAAAATGGGCCACGTCGACTTCAAGGGCCAGCTCGAGATCAGTGATGAGGGCCTGATACTCTGCCTTATTGTTGGATCAGCCATCAGACAACAAGAATGTGTACAGAAGAATGGATTATTCCGGTGAGATGAAGATGATTCCCAGGACCACTCTGTTGATCCTAGGATCCTTGAGCCTCATACCAGTGGTCCTTCTGGAGGCACCGTCAAAGTGCATTTGATAACATGGGACGACATGGTCTACCAAGAGGATTTACTCATCGGTAAAATCCAAGTCCATGGATTGGTCTACTGAGGTTGGATAGGCATCTAGGAAGTCTGCCAATGTCTGCCCCTTGATAGCCTTCTATTGCACAAACCTAATTTCAAACTACTGGAGGATCACCGCCCACCTCACTAGTTGGGCAGTCAACATGCGACAGATTAGAATGTACATAAGTGGGTCTACCGGAGAGTCCAGTTGTACCTCATGGTGCTGCAGGTAATGCCACTATTTCGGCATGGGAAATACAAGCGCAAGGCAGGTTTTCTCTATGGGGGAGTATCTGGTCTCCGTATCGAGGAGCATGTCGCTGAGGTAGTAGAGGTTTTTCTTCATCCCCTCATTGTTCTTCCGGGAGATAAGTGCACCAAGGGATCATTCCAGGGTGGTGACATAGAGAATCAGAGGCTTCCTTGAGAGGGGTTGCAACAAGACTGGAGGCTGGGGAAAATATTGATTGATTTCATCAAAGGAGGACTGGAACTCATCATTCCACTCATAAGTTGTGCCCTTCTTCATGATCTGGAAAATGGCTTACACATGCCATCCAGATTTGCAATGAATCGGCGTATGTATACTAGGTGGCCTTGTAGACCTCGAAGCTCCAGAATATTTCTCGAGGGAGGCATCAGGCTGATGGCTTTTATCTGATCCGGGTCGATCTCGATTCCTCAGTACCTGAAAACAATGCCAAGGAATTTCCTAGAGGTGACCCTGAAGGCACACTTCAATGGGTTCTTCTTCATGTGGTGGGAACAGAGGGAGCTGAATAGTATTTCAATTTCCATGAGATGGTCCCGAAATTGGCGAGAATTGACCACCAGGTCATCCACATAGCATTACACCAACATTCCTAGGATTTTCATAAATATGCGATGCATGTCCCGTTTATAGGTAGCACCTGCATTCTTTACGACAAAGGGAATAACCTGGTAACAGAAAGTACCTTGAGGCACCCTAAATGTGGTAGAATCCTCATCCTTAGGGGCCATCCAGATCTGATTAAATCCAGAGTAACCATCCATGAAGGAGAGGTCGTGGAATCTAGCCATAGTGTCAATCAATAATTCTATCATTTGACAGGGAAAATCATCTTTCAGACAGTGACGGTTGAGATCTCGGAAGTCAATGCAGACTCTGATATGATCATTCATCTTCCTGACTGGCATGATGTTGGCTACCCACTTAGGGTACTAGACCTCCTTGGAAAAGTTGGCTATGATGATCTTGTTAACATCGGCGTCAACCATGGCACCATGAGAATGGTTCATCTTTCTGGGAGGCTACTTGAACCCGCGATGGTTTGCCGGGAGACCGAGGCGGTGGACGGCTACCTGAAGATCTATTCCTGTAATCTCATCGTAACTCTAGGAAAATACATCATAGTGCTGTTTAAGGAATTCCATGTACCGCTGTTGCTCCTCAGGGGACATTGCAGCACTAATCAATGTGGGTCTCGGATCGGCCTCTCTATCGAGGTTCACCTATACCAACTCATCAACCATGGCTGAGGCACCTTCCTCAATTGCTGGGGGAGAATCCTTTATATCTTCTTCTCCACTTATGGCGGGATCTTCTATGGTGGAAGCTGATTCTGAGCTACCGAACCCAGATGGAAGGCTGCTACCAGCTTGTGCGGCTGTGGTCATTGCATCGGGGCACTCCGACGCTGCTGAGACCATGGATATGAAGGCTGTCGACCCTATCCCATCTGGACATCTGCCCAAGTGGCCATGCTTGATAATATCGAAGCAGTAGAGCTGTGTTGGCCAGAGAATACATATTACAGCCCGTTGAAATAGACAAGTATGACGTACTTCCGTTTCCATGAGTCGGACGTCTCGATACCTGATGGGAGTGGGTCACTCCGGGATCACTAGAGCCTGGTTCATATAAGAATACGAAGTGATCCTCCCATGCCGCCTAGATTTGGGATCATGATTCACCCTGGTCCCGAAAATGACAAATAATTACCCAATATCGGGGGTCGTGGCCTCTAATGGATGGATCGAGAAGAAGTAGGCATCATTCAGGCATGCCCAAAGGTCGGTCGTAGCAGTGATGGGATCAACTTCGCTTCCCTAGACTTGGTTATCCTTGCCCTTATAATAATCATCTTCCACGTAGCGGGATTCACAAGAGGTGAAAGGACATGCATCACATTGGAGTATTCCTACTCAACCATTAAGGGAGCACTTGAGACATTGGTGATACGATGAGGAGAACACCATGTGCATGTGGAGACATGGTTGGCCAATCAGTGCATTGTATGCGGTATTCTATGAGACAACCATAAATTCAGTGCAGGAAATTAGGCCATCGTACTGGGTCTTCAGATGGAACTTGCTGACTGGGGTCTGTTATGTCTTTTCATAACCCTGGATCCTTAAATCAGAGGGAGTTAGGTCATCTTCAGATAACCCTAGCTTCTGTAGTGTCAGCATCGGAATAAGGTTAATCCTTGAGCCTGTGTCGATGAGATAGCAGCAAACCTCCATGCCATTGAATTGGCCAGTGATATACATTGGGGGTGGATGTTCCCCTGTATAGGGGATCCTTCATCCTCTTCCGAGAATGAGATGACTACTTGGCAAGAAATATCCTGAACTACTTCAGTGTGGAAGGCCTCTGCAGCTACTACCTCCGTCTCAAACTGGAGGGGGCTCCTTTAAGCCTCAGCCAGTGCTTCACGCATATCTGGCGATAGGAGAAGAGCTTAAAGGATGGAGAGCCTAACTGGGATGCTGGAGAGGTGCCTCATAATCTCACACTTCTTTGTGCGGTGTGATATTCTTCTTACAGAAGGTCGCTCTATGATAGAAGGCATGGCGGGCCCTGCAGGCTGGACCGGCGACTGACTGGAAGTAGGGACATCCCGCTTATCACTAGTTGAAGCTCGAAGAGTAGCTTCCGGATGAGGACCAGGCAACTTAGATTAGCCTATATCGGGGTGAAGCTGGTCGCGATACAAAAGATGTGGCTCTGCCTGATCCAGCAGCACAAACGTTTGTAGAGGCGGGCCTATCAACACTAGATAAAAAGGCAAGACGTGTTGAGTTCTATGTTGGACAATGTGTCTGGTCTCAGCGGCATGCATGGGCAGGAAGGAGGTGCCAAATAACGTGCCCTCACGACCAATATGGTTATAGTTCTGGAGTCATTAGCATTGGCTAGGGACATTGGGAGGGTTTTCCTGGCGCTCCCCCGTGTCTGTAGTCACATAGAGATTTACCAACTCACCAATGTAAACCGAAGTGTACCCTTGGCTGTCACTTGAAAAATCATCCACCACTAGGCAGATTCTGGGGGGAATTCCCATATCAGGGGGAATGAAGTTTCCTAGAGTTTTGGATGACTACAACATTGGTGGGGTGCATTTCTCCTTCTTGCACCACCAATGCTTGCTCTTCTGGGAAGCAGCCGGTTGAGATGACGACGTAGAAGTGATGGCTGTAGGACCCTAGGACACCCTGAGAGGGGAGGGGTGAATCAGGGTGACAAATTTTTCTTTAAGAAAACAATGATCTTGTTCCCATGTTGGAAGGAACTAGTTAATCCTGTATGATGGATATGATCAGCATTGAAACATTCAATTGAAAATATATGACACATAAAATTTTACTTGGTTCACCACTAAGGGCTACGTCCAAGGAGCATATTCCTGCAGGTTTCCAGTCATACCAAATTCCACTATTCATCACTCTATGGGGATTACAAAGGATTGGTCATAGTCACTCTGTCCCAAGATCACTACCATTACCAATGATCTGGGGTAGCTCACTGCGTCCCTCGGGTCACTCCCATTGACTCCCCCTGGCTCACTGCCTTTAGTGAGGTCACACTCAGTTTATAGACATGAAGGTCTCTTCATCATTTCTAATGATTACATCCTATTTTGTATGTAGATTCTTTTTTGAAGTCCAACATTTACCCATAGACGAATCTCACTTTTCACCAAGGGTACCGGGGAATCTCCCAACGTTCACGTAGCTCAAAAACATTGTCTCACTTCTTTACTGCTTGGTGCAAAAGTCACTTGAGCCGCACAAATTCGGTTCACAAGTGTCACCAAACCACTTGTGCGGCACCTTTTTCTTCAATTGAAATCTTGCGTGACTCACTATATTTTACACCCAAACCACCTTGGACGTGCAACCATCAACTGGTGTGCAACTTCTACTTACGCGAATCCAACACTTACACGATGGGAGCTCGGAAAATCTCAAATTCATGAACTTCGTTGCAAATGAGGAGGGGTGGTCCTCTATTTATTGGCAAAATGGACACCCTGTGTAGTGGCACGCAACCCTCCTCTCAGCGGGCATGTTCCGACATGCAACTCCAACCACCCTAGCCTCTATCGCGCTACTCACTTGTGCGACCAAACCAATACTTGCATGACCCTCTTTCCTTTTCCATATAAAGAAGTTATGATCTTGAAAAACATATGGCGCTCACCTTTCCTGGCCTACTAGGCACTGACACACAAGTACTTTCTCTACACGTAATTCACTTGCGCGACACATATTTGGTGCGCAAGTCCCTTTCCCAAAAACACTGTTTTCCCCTTTTTCAATTTTGAGGTCCATAAATTTGGAAAACACTAGAAAATGGTGCCACCTTCAATACTATTATCTTCTTGACCTGTATGAGCACTTTGATGGAACACATTCTGAACTTCCTCTGAGGATTGACAAAAAACAAAAACCATACTCCAATTCATGCATAGATGACCATGGTTCCAACAATCTCCCCCTTTGGGTTTGTTGTCAATCAGTATATAGATTCAATAGATAACCATCCACATGAAACCCAAAAATGCAAGAATCAACTCAGCCAACACTCTAAGTCTACGTGAGAAATTATAGTTGTATAAAACAAGAGATAAAGATTGATTTGGGTACCTGTCCAATGTATTCCATCCCATCCTATCACCGACACTAACTTCTCAACGTGTCATAAAAGCATTACATGCCTGAATTTATTCCATTCTCTCCCATTGACAATGAACCCAAAGACTGGTAATTGTTCATTTTTCAGCTCAATCCACACTCCCTCGGGATATTATCTCCCCCACAAACCTACATCGCATCCATAAATAGATTAAAAACAATTAACATAACTGGTGAGAGGGGATTTTCGTAACCTCCTTATGCACTGGGAGGTGGCTGAACACCGAGGTTCAACCTATGCTTCTCAAACACAGTCGTGGGGTGTGGATTGGTAAGTATATCAGCCACTTTCTCATCAGTTCCCACATGATCCATTCTAATCACGCCTTGTTCAAATTTCTCTTTGATAATGTGATGCCTAATTTCAATATTTTTCGTACGAAAATTCTGTACCAGATTATTCGTAAGATCAGTTGCACTCTTGTTATCACATTAAATCACCATTGGTTATTTCACCTCATCACCAATAACTGTTAATTTTTTCTTCATCCAAAGCAGTTGAGTGCATGCCTTTGTGGTGGAGATATACTCAGCTTCAGCAGTACTAAGAGAAGTAATTTCTTGTTTCTTTCCAAACTAGCCAACAGATTTATTCCAAATATAGAATGGTCTACCACTGGTGGACTTTCTATCCACAAAATCACTAGCCCAGTCCGCATCAGAAAATGATGATAATTCACTATTCTTTCCTGCAGCAATGTACAAGCCACAATTGTGAGTACATTGAATATTCCTCATGATTCTTTTTACTGCTGCCATATGTTCCTCATTTGGATTACTCTGAAAGTGGGCTGCAAGACATGTGGCGAAGACAATATATGACCATGTCACTGTCAGATATAGTAGGCTCCCAATGATCCTTCTATACATGGTGGGATCTACAGAGGTCTCATCTTCATGCTTTCCAAGTTTAGTTCCAACTGCAATCATATTTGACAATGGTTTGGAGTCTGGCATATTAAACTTCTTCAGCAGCTCTCTTGCATACATTTCCCGACAAATTAAATTATAATCATTCCTTTGAATCACTTGAAGTCCCATGAAATATGTGAGCTCCCCAATTATAGACATTTCAAATTCTGATTTCATGTGATTGAAAAATTCATCCCTTGATTTCTACCTACTACCACCAAATATGATATCATCAACATAGACCAGAACCATGAATTGATCTTTTGGAGAATTCTTCACATATATATATATTGTGATCTACTCCTTCTATTTTTAATTCCAACTTCTCGAGATAAGAGTCCAGCTAGGAGTACCATGCCCTTGGTGCATGTTTCAAGCCATAAAGTGCTTTATTTAGTTTCCATACCATTCTTTCATCAGTAACAAGATGAAAACCCACTGGTTGTTCAATGTAGACTTTTTCTTCGAGTACACCATTTAATAATGTTGTCTTTTCATCCATTTGATATACTTTATATCCTATTTGGAGATCCATGGCAAGGAATAACCTTATTGACTCAAGTCTAGCCACTGGATCAAAGGTTTCTTCGACATCAACACCTTCAATATGGGAATATCACATACATACCGGTCGAGCCTTGTTTCTAATAACACTTACATGCTCATCAAACTTGTTCTTTAAGATCCTTTTTGTACCAATCACATTGTGACCATCGGGTCTCTGGACAAGATCCCATGTCTGATTCTTGTCAATATGATCAAACTCTTCATTCACGGCTATCACACAAGATTCATCATTTCCAGCCTCTTCAAATGAGGATGGATAAACAACTGACAGAAATGAAAATTGTGTGTTATTCCTCATCCTCCTTGTTTGAGTGGGTGCACTTCTATCCCCAATTATGTTAGATGGATAAATATCAGCTCTATGATAACTCCTGTGCGATTCAGTTGCATTCTCTCCAGCCATAGTTTTATTCTTTAGATTCTTCTTCTGCGTCAACATAATGAGATGACTACTGTTTTTTTTTGTACAGCTTCCTCTATTTCTATATTTGTATTTTCTCCACATTCATTTTCTTCCTCACTTTCTATCACATCATCATATGACATCCTTGAAGCATTTTTGGTTTTTTGTTCGATTATCATAACATCACTGCTTTCCATAATATTTACTAATTACTTGTTGAAACACTTGTAGGCTTTTTTGTTATATGGATACCCAAGAAAAATTCCTTCACCATCATTGTCACCAAAATTCCCTTGATTTCCTTCTTTATTCTGGATGAAACATTTTCTTCCGAAAACACGAAAGTATTTCAATGAAGGATTCCTTCCATGAAACAATTCATATGGTGTCTTTATTTCACCCATATAAATCCATGTTCGATTCTAAATGTGCACAGGAGCTTCAACAGCTTCCATCCAGTAATAGTGAGAGATACCACTCGTAATCCACATAGTCCTCACCATATTTTTGACCTAATGATTCTGGTGATCAACAACTCAATTTTTTTGTGGAGTTATCACAATATCCACCTCATTTTGTATTCCGTGTTTTTATAGGTAATTATCAAACTCAAAGGACATTTATTCCCCTACATTGTCAGATTGTGGGACTTTTATTGTCCGTCCAGTATCATTCTCGGCAATACAGCTATTATTTTTCATGCAATCAAGTACTTGTCGCTTCCTGTGAATCACCATTACACAAGCCATTATACTATAATCATCAATGAAAAGGACAAAGTACCTTTCTCCATGAGTTCCAATAATATTTATCGGACCGCCTACATCTGTATGAATTAGATAAAGAATATGGGATGCCCTTTTATTCTTTGGTAGATATGAACTGCATACCATCTTCCCAGAAATGAAAGCATCAAAAGACTTTTCACACTCACGCTTCAGGTTGGGAACGTCCATTACAATCCCCAATTTTGATATTTTCTCCATGTCTTGTTGATTGATGTGTCCCAGTCTCCGATGCCACAAACTGTTTCATTCTTCAACAGTCATGTAACAAAAAATATCTTTACTATCAACCTAATACATGTTTCCTTCTGTTATACATCCCTTCATAAGTGAATTGCCTGTATTTCCCTTGATAGTGTAGCCTTTATGATTAAAAGTCACTATAAGTCCCGAGTCATAGAGTAGACTTACGCTGAGTAGATTATGATGTAGGCCATATACACAAAGTACTTCAGACTTCTTTAGCTCTACATTAGCTAATTTAGTACTTCCACTACTTTTAATTTTCATAGCTCCATCATTACCAAATAGTACTGTACCGTCAACCTAATATTTGATATCTATTAACTGGATGGAATTACCTATCATATAAGATGAACAACCGCTATCCATAATTAGGTTCTATTGATTTTTGTAGTTTTGAGGGCCACCTCTACAAATTTGGATTTCACAATTTTCTTCTTTTCTTTCTATTAGACATTGTATTGAGTATAGAGCATTGTTGGCCTTTCAATTATCTCATCCATGTACCTTGCTTCTTCATAGTCAAAATCATCTTGTAGAGGAGAAAACGTTTTTGAAAGAGAAACACTGTCTTACTGATGAGACATGACTTTTCTTGAACTTTGGTATGAGGTGTCCATGTCCCTTCTCTGCCTGCAATTAACAGCTTTATGACCAAAGTTATAACAACGAAAACAATATCCATAGAAACTGTTTCTTCTAAAAGAATTAGGATGTGAATTTTTTCTCTTCTGTTGAACTCCTATATCTTCTCCATTCAAATAGCTTATTGCCTCTTCGCAATAAGACATGGCATGGCCCAAATATTCATATTATTGACACTTCATGAGAGGAAATTTCTTCTAGCTTCTATTTTTCCTCAATCCTTCTTCTGTGGGACAATGGGAGGAGGGCTCCTTTTTCCAAGAGGCTTGAGGATAATCTTATTTTCTTCTTTCAAATTGAATTGGGGTTTCATTTTCATTACTTCTATATACATTCCCACATCACCCACTTTCAGCTTTCCTTTATTTTGGTCACCTTTATTTTCTGCATTTGACCATTCTACCTCACAACCAATTCCACTTTTTCCCATGCTGGAAGGCCTTTGATAATTTAAAATATTTTCAACTCCATTAGAGACACGTTTTTCTCTCTCCAATAGCTCAGCATATGAGAAACTTCCAAATTATATTTTCTTCCTTCATTCTTTTGAAACAGAATCATTTTCACATTCACTATTAATAGTAACAACTTCCTCTTCAAGATGCTCAACAGTATTGCATTATTCCTCTAGTCTGGAGGTGAGGCCATTGATGTCCTTTGCCTACTCTTCAATTCATAGATTTAGATCTACTACATCATCATTACTTTCAAGAATTTTAGACTTTAATTTCACCAATTCTTCTAGTCGTTCAATTTCATCTTCAAGTTGATCAACATATTCATTTGATTCTTCTAAAATTGTTTTCCATTTATTGCAACTCTTTAATTTTATCTTATTCTTACTAATATAATCCTTATGTTGCAACATGGGATTTACACTAGTTTTCAACTGATTTTCTCCACCAATATCTTCTAATTTTTCAATAGTAGCCATTATGAAAGCAAGGTTTCCAGTTTGAAATTATGGTTCTTCTTCATCACAAAATTCATTATCATAATCTTCATATTCACAAAAAAATCTCTTCATTGGTACTTTCCTCCTTTATTTGAAGTCTACCTTTTTGAAATACCTTTTCTGAGGTTTCTCAATGTTTTCAGCATCACTGTTCTCATCATCGAACTTTCTTAAGCACTAAGAAGCAATGTGGCCAACTTTTCCACCATGAAGGCAAGCTAGAGGTATCTTCCCTTTGAATTTCCCTTTTCCCCTCTGGAGCATCTTTGCAATGAGATAAAGAATTCCATTTTTAACATCATATTAACCACTAAATTTTTTTGATATTTTTAGATTCTCAGTAGAGTTGAACGTCATTTCCTTGATCACTCATGTCGTAGCATCTTCTAGTTCGACTCTCATTTCATATGCCACTGGGCTGATAAGTAGATCATCCAGAGAATGTTTGGAAAGATCACTTTCATCAATGGCTGACACCTTTTCATTGTACATGGGTGGAAGTCTTCTCAGTATTTTTTTCACAATTTCAATGTCTTTGATTTCTTAGCCTAAGCCCTGAATTTCTCCAACCACTTCAGTAATCTGATTGAAGAAGGAGTCTTTATTCTCATCAGGATGCATCTTGAGATCATTGAACCTACTATGAAACACTTGTAGTTTCTCTTCCTCCACTTTGTTATATCCTTCATAAATATCTTCATTTTTATCCCACATGGACTTTGATGAGGTGCAACTCATCACTTTTAGATAGATCTAATCAAAAAGGGCTGCGGTGACAGCATTCTGTGCTTTAGCATCTGCATCTAGAATTTTCCTATCTGCATCAGTCATAGCCAGTCCGGTTGGATCAGAATCATTAATACCTTGCACATTGGAAAAAAGAACTTCCATTCCAAGGGATATTAAATGAGATCTCATTCTGTTCTTCTAAATATGAAAATTACATCCATCAAAGAGGTGGACTCCCCTAACACTGGCTGTAATTTCCATGACGGCAAAGGATAGATCTAACACCAGCATCCTCCCTCTGATACCACTTGTAGGACCCCGGGACACCCTGAGATGGGAGGGATTAATTAGGGTGAAAACTTTTTCTTTTAAAAAACAAGGATCATATTCCCACATTTGTAGGAACTATTTATTCATGTATGATGGATATGATTAGCATTAAAACATTCACATGTGAAGATAGGACACATCAATTTTTACTTGGTTCACTACTAAGGCTACGTTCAAGGAGTATACGTCTTTATGTTTCCGGTCGTACCAAATTACACTATTCTTCACTAGATTTGGATTACAAAGGATCAGGCATAGTCACTCTATCCCAGGATCACTGCCTTTACAAAAGATCAGGGGTATCTCACTACGCCCCATGGGTAACTCCCTTTGACTCCACCTGGCTCAATACCTTTGGTAAAGTCACAATTAGTTTATAGACGTGAAGGTCTATTCATCATCGCTAATTAGTATATCCTCTATTGTATATAGATGCTCTGTTGAAGTCCGACTTTCAACTATAAACGAATATCACTTTGCAGCGAGGGTACTGGGGAATCTACCAACTTTCACAAAGCTCAAAAACACTGTCATGCTTCTTTATTTCCTGGTGCACAAGTCACATGCGAGACACAAATTCAGCGTGCAAGTGTCACCAAACCACTTACGCAACACCTACTTCTTCAACTCCAAACTTGTGCGACTCACCATCTTCTATGCCCAAACCACCTAGGATGTGCAGCCAACAACTGGCATGCAAATACTACTTGTGCGACCAAACTACCACTTGCGCGACTCCAACACTTGCACGATGGGAGCTCAGAAAATATATATGTCTTGAACATCATTGCAAATGAAGAGGTGTGGTCCTCTATTTATAAGAAAACTGGACACCCTACGTGGTGGCGCACAACCCTCCTCTTGGCGCCCAAGTTTGGGCGCGCAAGTCCTTTCTCAGCACACAAGTCACTTACGCGACACATATCCGGCGCGCAAGTCCCTTTCGCAAAAACACGGTTTCCCCTCTTGTCAATTTTGAGGTCCATAAATTTGGAAAACACTGGAAAATGGTGCCACCTTCAATACTGTTATCTTCTTGACCTGTGTGATCACTTTTCAGCCAGAAATTCATAACTTCCTTTGAGGATTGACAAAGAACACAAACCATACTCCAATTCATGCATAGATGACCATGGTTCCAACACTGGCCGCAGCTTCCAAAGGCTTTACCTGATTCAGGCGTTCATGGATAATTCCATGGGCGTAGGCGACCATCCTATGAACCATCTAGTCTTTATACTTATGGGACCTGCTGTCAGGAACCTTCTGCCACTCGTCTTCACCATCGCTACTACTATCAGATCCCATAAAGACACCCTCCACTTGTGTTGGGGATGGGCCCAACCTGACTATATTATTGTCAATATGGTCTTGGAGATAGTCCTTGAACACATATCACTATTTGAAGGTGTGTCCCAGGATCCGGTGATAAGGGAAGTAGTTGGGGTGATCGGTGAGATGCACCTCATTTGGCTTTCGACAATGAGGCAGTTACACAATTCTCAACTCTAAGGTGTTGTGGAAGTAGCCGAGGAACTGAGCCTCATAGAACTAGTATGTTTGACTCATTTTTTCCGCAAAGGAGAACCAGGATCCTAACGATGACGGGGGGCTATAGGAGCCCTCTGAGGATGCAGAACATGATTTTATCTCCTAGGCGGTGTCAGCGCGTTAGGCGGGGGCGCCTGCCGATTCGGGGGAGGGCACTGCTGGGCTGGAAACTCTGCCTGCAGTGGTGGACCTCTACAGGGCTACAGAGATGGATCCACTAGTAGAAATTATAGATTCATGGGGGCCTCTATCTTGGCCACGACAGCGGGCTTAGCTCTAGATTCTCTCCTTGCTAGAATTGAAGCAGGAAACAGGCGTGCCTGACTAGCCTATTATAGGGCTTCTTCGAGGGTCTGGGACTAATCTGAGCTGTCTCGAAACCCTCTGGGGTTGTTCTGAGTGATCAGGGAGGGAACCCATCCAGTCTTGACATTCCCCACACTCATCGTCAGTAATTTCTCCGGAGTCAATGGAATATCAAGGGAGTATGTGACCCCCTTCCACCGGGCAATGAAGTCTACAACTCCCTCATCGGGCCTTTTCTTGCACCTGAAGAGGTCTGCGATGTTCATCTTCTGGGTGGTAGAGCTAAACTATTAAAGGAACTTCCTTATAAGGTCTTCCTAACTAGTCATGGATCCCATAGGGAGATGGTTGTAACAAATGAATGTTGGACCCTCTAGAGATTGTACAAAACAGCGGATATTGGTGTCCTCCGGCTACGCTGGGGTTCCTAACATAGGCCCACACCTTGAGTTAAAGTGTTCCATGGGCTGTGGTGGTCCCATGTCCCATTAAAGGGTGAGAAAGTAGGGTTTCTGAATCCCGGGATGCTGGCATGTCATCCAACCATGTCAGGTATGGCATTCCCTCGGGTGCGATAGCCACCTATCGCATTTCCAAATCTTACAATCGTCCAATGAGAAACTCCATCGGATCATCTGTACAGGGTTCCCGGTCCTTACGAGGATCCCTTACCATGATCACATTGTTGGGCTCTTCAATGCGATAGAAAAACATAGCGGCTCGCGGAGCGGCTGGTGGAGTGACCCTTGGGGCTGCTGGAGGGGACTGAGCGGGTTTCTGTGGAATTTCGCACCACTCGAGAGGGTTTGGAGAGACATAACTCTCTCTATTTTAGTGTTTTCTGGTATCTCCCCTGTCCGAGAATACGGCATGATCAGGGTTACCTTAGAAAATCTCGCTGAGGGGTAATTGTTCCTGCCCCTACTGCCCTGGCCTAAGATTACCGTAGTCAGGTCACCACTCTACAATGTTTTCATCCAGATGTTCGTCAACTAAATTCTTATTATCAACAAGATTTTGGCGCAGTTTGGTCATCTCGGGGTCCTCTTCCTTCTTCTTGCACTGAGGCGGACAGGTCGGAGTGCTTGACAGCTCTAACGTTCTATTTGCCTTTACTGACATTCTGGTTCTGCACCAATGCCTCAGGGGGTGGAGGGAGACCTAGGTTGTTCCTCTGATGGTGATTAATCCTTCATGATGGGTCAAGTGGCAGAACACCCTCAGGGGGAGCCGTCCCTATTGAGAATTCCCAGCTCATTCCACCCTACTGACAGATCATTCACCTTTACTGCCACTCTTCTAGGAGGCATGACTTCACTATCTCCTAGCGAGTCAGGCTGTCGGAAAATCGTACTAAAGAGGAGGGAATCATACTACCCCCAGCCACATAATTTCTTTTTGGGGTTATCCTCCTCGATAACTTTAAGGAGTACTTGGAAACACTGAACGCACAGTTGTTGGAGGGCCCTATGGTGGCCAGGTGACTCAGGGTGTCAGACCGTAGGGAGTGTGGCCAGATCAACTAGACGAAATTGTTCGTCGATGTATTTCAGGTTCTCTTGGATCCTAGGATAAGACACCCTATAGTGATGAAAACGGAGGTGAGTCACCCAGAGGGTTCGACGGAAACATTCAAACTCCTCCGGGTTGAGCGATTCTGGCATATCAAAATTCAATCCTACGACCGACCAAAACATATCATGGAAGTGGCCTGCTGTGAGGATGGTCCAAAAGCTCCCCATATCAGATCAATAGTCTGTCATTTGATTGACCCACTCTTCAATTGAGGGTGTTTGAGGAACTGGTAGTGCTGCTGACGTAGGCCATTAGGCCAGTGGGCTGGCCGGTGGAGAATACGACAAGCAGGCTGATTGACCGCCGAATCATGGGATGTCCTCTAAAAGTCGCATAGATCTGTCCACAATGTCATTATAGGATGGACCGGCGACCAGGTATCCTGACGCTTCATTGGCGTCTATTGAGGGTGGGTTATGTTGTGGCTCTTTCTCCATTGACCCCCAAAATAGCTTCGTGGCAGAGGGAGCTTCTAGCGACGATGGCGATGACTGCGCGGTCGGCCCCTGGGGACATTCCAAGTTCTTTTCCTCTTAGATTTACCTTTGGAGGGAAACATGGATATTGTGGATCTTGAATTTCAGTAGAATGAGGCTAATGAACCTCTTTCCTTCCCAATCCCTTGACTCGGAGTGCTGAGGGGTGGGATCCTATGCTGAATAGTACTCTGCCTCGGTGTCTGAGAAGCAGACTGGTATGATCTCTATTCGGCCTTCCCCAGAATTCCTCTTATGGCAGTAGCGACATACTATCATGCCCTTGGGTGGTTCATCAGGGCATGGATGATATCTGACATGGGGTCCTCCAGCTGCACTTGTGTTGGGGCAGAGAGGTTTTCCACCCAAGGAAGACGGGGTGTGAAGAGCACCGGGATAGATGTTGAAAGGGACACAGGGAGGACCTCCATGCTGGGTGTCAGTGGAGTGTGGTTGGGTTCCACCGCTCTGATTTCCGGGGCGAGGAGGTCCTTCGCAGATTGGCACGGGGACATGGGGAGTACCTCCATGTTGGCGAGTGACCGAACACGCACTGTCTCCTTGCTCGCGGTCTGTGGCAGGGAAGTGACTCCATACCCAGTGCAGTGAGCATAGGAGAGACTCCCACATGGAGTATTTCTATCACTAGGGAGGCCCTATCCTTGGTTCAAGGTGGCACGGGGCAGACCTCCAAGCTGAGGATAGAAGCAGGGAGGGCCCACACCTTCTGTAGTGGTGGTGTGGAGTGAGCCCCTGCGCTGGGTGACACTGCTGCGAGTTGCTCTGAAGAGGCCATCGCCTATGCCAGTGTCTAGGAGAGTCGACCAAACCATCTCTTGGGGTGGTTGGGGCCTCGATCCGAGTTGGGCATGTAGCTTCCCCTGCTCAACGTATGCGGGGATTTGGGGATAAGAGTAATCGGTTGCTCGAGCAACACTAGTCGTTGATGTTGATGCCCCACGTCGAGCGTCTTCTTCTGCTCGTGCCCAACGCTGGTGTGGGGTCAGGTGGACTGGAGTCGGTGGTTTTGGTGCGTATCTTTCCTTCTCTTGGCTCAAGGAACTGGGCAGTGACGTAGATTTGGCCTGGCGGGGGCCTCACCGAGAGCCCTTAAAGAGGGACTCCGATTGGGAAAACCCGGATATCCCCTGCTTCGTCAGGGTAGTGGAGGGAACTGTCAAGGGGATCCGGGGAAAACTCCCGAAGAGATTGAATGTTGGGGTGGGGAGCATCGTCTCCCAGCGCAGCCCTCGTGGGTGGCATGGACGGTGAGGCGCAGCTGCCTCAAGTTCTATGCGGGCCATATCCCTGGTGGTGCTGACCCCCTCCTCCTCGTACATGCATACAAGGTCATTGATTACCCCACTCTGGTTGATCTCTAATAGAGAGAGGGTGTGTGTGCGCCTAGTATTCGTGGTAGTCGCAACCATCGTGGAAGAGGCAAAACTGTATGGGGGATCCATGTCGATATTGCCCTTGCCCCTATGTCGGTGGGCAAGTGATCTAGCTCTAGATTAAACAACTTGGTTCCTAAAAGCAGGGAGATGAACTCATTAACACTTCTATGAAAAGGAATTTACAACCAGTGCTGCAGATTCATTCCATCTCCCATGGTAGGCAAGAGGGATCCACGCTGACAACGTCACAAAATGGAATGCTCAACATCCTGACCATCCCAACTTCTGGTGAGTTTCACGTCATACCTGTTTGGTGAGACCTGGTACTAGATGAAGAGGTCAAACGAAATACGTATCCAATAATGTCCTAAATTCTACTAGCCTCCATGCTGAGGAGAGGAGTTTAACGTCAGGTTCTCAATTTTCTGTTTCTGATGCTTTCGTTTGGGCGCGCATGCATCTGTCACGCAGAGGACGCGCTGCTTTTACCCCGCATTCCCACCTTCCAAAGGTGGGTGGCATCCGCTAATTATTCTGGGACGTCTACTCCTTGATTGAAACGGGATGATGGGATGTCGGTTCTTCTTTTCGTGGATTCATCCTCGGAGCTCGTCACCATGTCTGGGTCTCCCTCATAGATTTAATACGTAGTTCGTGATTCTCTTCCCAGCCCCATATCTTCATGGACACCAGTTAATTACACCACTTCTCTCAGGACTTTCCAAGGGGTCCAGTCAGGGCAGCATACTTTGTTTTGGAGTGTAGTCACATTGGGGCATCACTAGCATGTCTTGACACTGGGGATTGGCATGTATGTCCTCTGTCCATTATTATAGGGCTTCTTGAGGGCACAAAAGCCCGAGGCATCCCACATCGAAGGTAGGGAATTGTATTCCATAGGCATGTATCTGAGGTTTTCCTCAGCTTCCCTTGTTTAACACTGGGTATGACCAAAGTTTAACATCCAGTGGAGATGGATCAGACTGATCAGAACACTAACTAGAGTGGATCATATTGAAGAACCCCCGGGAGGGAATGCCGATATTGGGGCCATCACTTGGGCGGCTTCCCAAATGCTGTGGAGGGGAATTAATTGTCATGATATCACCAGGATGTGGTGGACCTTGTAATAATCAGGATGGGTGATTTCATTGGGCTTAGGTCTCTAAGAGACTTACTACATATCCCCATGGTAGGGAATAAAAGTCCGCATAGTTCCGTGAGACGATGGGACACCTGAAGAGGCGACCTGTGAGAATGGGTGTGTGGTTGGGACCCTGAGGAAGTGGAACCTCTAGGTTAGGGCATGAGCTTCCTGAGACATGTGCACTCGAGGGAGAGATCAGGATGAGACATGAGTGATGGGCTTGAGACTCGTGGAGAACTCATATGTATCCCTGTTGCAGGGAATGAAAGTCCACATAGCTCAGATGGCGAATACAGTTTAACGTCATGCAGGACGAGTATGGGGCTTACACTCTAGGGTGGCCCATGGTGATGGTGAACCGACGTGAATGAGGTCAGAATGACTGGGTGGTGGGCTTGAACCTTGTGGAGGCTTCGTATATATCGTGCCTTGACACAAATCAATGTACCCATAGTTCAGGTGGATTGGGGCTTACGCTGTGAGACGACCCAAGGGTTGGAGTTCGTGAACCAAGGTGAATGAGGACCTGGGGTGCAGATGGATATGGATCTTACACTCTGAGGTGGCCCAAGGTGGAAATGGGGAATGGCACATCAACACGGAGGTGGTTGGGGCCAATGGTTTTTCGGGCATGAACCTCGTGGAGGCTTCCTATGTACCATCCCTTAGCACGGATCAAAGTCCCCATAGTTCGGGTCGGATGGGGATTATGCTCTGAGAAGTCCTATGGTGTTGGGGCTTGAATCTCATAGAGGCATCCTACGTAACATGCCTTCATAGGGATAAAAGTCCTCGTAGTTTGGGTTGGATGGGGATTAATCTCTGAGACGGCCCAAGGTGGTGGGGCTTAAACCTCGTGGAGGCTTCCTATGTACCTCGCCTTTGCACAGATCAAAGTCCCTGTAGTTCGGGTGGAATGCAGTTTAACATCATGTAGGACGGGGGAATTTTAGGCTTCTACTCTGAGGCGGCCCATGGTGTTTCATGGTCGGTGGTCACTCTATGCTCACGAGAGTCATGCTAGGTATGTGAAACAAGAGGCTGTAGGGACCTAAAGATCACATCGTGAAGGGTGTGTCTGTGGGAAGTGAAGAGGGGCTTATGCATTAAGCGGCCCATGGCACTAGACATACTCTAGGATGGAGGCCCGAGGGCAATAAAGAGATGCGGGAGAGGTATTTGGAACCTAGGAAGAGAGGAGGATCCATGTTCCCTATCATGTTCTCTGATGGACTTAGGGACCGAAGATGAAAGGAGGAAGAGCCTTTCCCCACCACACCCTTGCTTGGCCTTGGAGTTGAGGGTGTGGGGAGAAATAGGGGTGCTGCCTCCTGCAAGAATGGTTAGGGGCTTACACCATGGTGGTTTTCCTTCCCCGTAGACAAACACCACTTCGATTAGGAGGATATTACCCTCTATGAGGGGTGATCCCATCCCTGTGGAGATGATTGGGCATGGAGAACATCAGAGGCGAGGGGACCCTGCGTGCGAGGGATGGGGCCAGGTCACAGTTTAACATCATGTGTTGAGGATGAGGTGTTTGGAAGTTTAACATCATGTAGCTCAGACGAGGTGGGTTTACTTCTCACCCCTAGGACATACATGATCGGTACCCTCTTCCCTTTATGGAAGGGAAGGCATCAGCAAGGCCGTAATAATGGGGTTTCACAAAGCGAACCATTGAGCGGTCCATGTTAGCGTGGCTATGTGGAGAAGCAATAGTCATTAGCATGCCTATGTGATGAAGCATGAGGCGATGCAATGAAACGGGAAGGATTGTCCAAGGGACATTGAAGTTACTTCATACCAGCCTAGAAGGCCATACAGGGAAACCCTGTATGATGCGGATGCCCAGGGTGCACAGGACACCTGCGAATGGAACCCGGAAGAAGGACATCGGGTGCTCGCGCAAAGGGGGTGCCCAGGGAGCACTGAGGCGAAGGGTTCCAGGGGATTGAGCGCAGCCCTTGGGGATTTCTCGAAATAAAGCGGATCATATGCGAAAAGCCCTGGGATGGAAGAAAATCATTGTTGCTTGCACGAAATAGGGGGGGACTGAGGTTTTGCGCGCGACATGGAGGATTGAGCGCAAGGTGTATGAATTACGCACAGGTGGGAAGGGCAGTGCATAAGGATATGGGGTGCGCGAAAAGGAATGGATTGCGCACAACTAGATGGACTGCATGAAATGTAAGGAATTTCATTCAAGGTTAGACCCTGAAGGTGTTAGAGTTAAGTCTAATCCAGGGGGATCTCGCGCGAAGGCGGATCCGGGGGCGACTTGGCTTGAAGAAGAACCATACCTGAAGGCCATATTGTGCGCATGTGAAATGCCGATTACGCACTCAAGAGGAGGTTCAAATTCTTTAGCCCTGAAAAACAAGGGGGTATACTTCTATTTATAGGCATCTGGTGGCATGGAATTCAGGGCTTCATGAAATAATTGTGCGATGGAGGCGGCGGTGCGAAAGGCCAACCGTGCGGGAGGCGGGCACGAAATCATTTCGCACCGGTGCTAGGACTCTTCGTGAGTCCCGATATTTTCTGTGTGAGACATTTTTTTCACGCACTTCATCCTTTTTTCCACATAACAGTTTTGGGCCCTCCAGACTGGGCCTCTAGGTCCGAATATGACTTCTCTTTTTCATTTCGGAACATTCTCCATAACTTACAAAATTTTCATCATCTACAATGTGATTGGTGGGGAATGTATCTCTACCCAATACATTGGGCAAATATATTCTACCCCATGATATAGTAATTGTAATCTGTTTGATGTGATTGATCTACTCTAGGATGATGGGAAGACTTGGTCACTTACACGTAATGGAAAATGATTGTGGCTGGTGGTATACCCCGCTGAGTAGGTACAGTCACCCAAAAGACTGAAGATGGGGAAACCTGATTCACTATGGGATGATAGGGAAACCAGATTCACTATGGAATGATAGGGAAATGTGATACCTTAAATGGAATGGACTACAACTAGAGATCTTGGTGTGGTCAGCCTAGTAAACTTAGTCAAAATAAATATGTAATATGGTGAATCCTAAAATATTATGCGAAAAGGAGAAAACACAATCCACTATGGGAAGATGGGGAAAACCCATCCCTTATATAGAAATGACTAAAACTATGGATGGTGGTGTGTCCGTCCCAATAGTTTTATTGCTGATAATCTACTGTGATAGGTTCCAAAAAATCATCTTGTTTTATAGGGATTGATATTAAATGATTTTGTGTTTGTAAAATTTCATTATCTTATTCCCATGTTATTATTTGATGGATTATTATATTGATTCATTTAAGATTTATGGCTTATGAACTTCCAATATTTATTTTTGGAAACTTGTTTATGATCTTTGATATCTTTGGAATGAGCTTATAATTTCATGATCACATCCTCATATATTATTCCGATGTTTAAGCTTATATATCTCCCTTTTTACCATTAATGATAATATCATCTAAATCCTATTGATATTTCCATCCCTATGACATGAATATATGTACTAATAATTGGGGTTCTAATAGGGGTTCTAGTCAAGAATAACTTTGTGAGATATAATGTAGGTGAATCTGGAATGATAATTTATATTTCTATATTTCCAAATTCATTAAACTAATACTCTATTTGGAAATATTTTTTGTGTAATGTTTCATGTATTCTAAAAATGATATAATGTCAGTGTATGTTATGACTGGGTAGTTATAGTTGGTATTAGTGAGATGGTTTAGTCAAACTAGGGAAACTAGGAGAAGAAAACATTAGTGAGGTCCCAGGTATATTTCTAAAAGGTATTTATATGGAATTATCTATGGATAATTAAAAAGGAAAAGAAAATGTATATGAAAATGTCTTCGAGTTTTGGTTTATGATAAAACATTCATTTCCATGTAATAAAAAGCAGTATAGATACTAAAAGTGGACATGGTTATAATACACATGTAACTAGGAGAATTAACTCTGAATAGGTGCATCAGACCTCACTTGAGGGGATCCTGTTACCATATAACTGTCCTTACTTCATACATGGTTTCACTCTCTTGGGGGGATATGCTTTGGGAGTCACTAGTGCAGAAAAAGGTTTTTAAGGCGGTTAGTTTTTAGTTTCTATGTTAGTTTTTGGACGACATTATTACAGAAGAAATTATAAATATTGTTTTTGATGTTGGTTATTTTAAAACCGATGTAAAAAGAAAAAAACCGAATCATTTTTCATGACAGTTACTCAAAATCCGTAGTGGACAATTCTTCAGAGTCATGATGTATTACATCAGTTATTTAAAAACCAACATTGTATATGCTTTATCACGTCAGTTATATAATAGTTGAAATCCTAAATCACACCTGCCAGGCATTTATCACGGTGGGAATTTTCATAATCGATGTGATAAAGCAGTCCGCCAAGCTATTATCCATGTTGGTTAAATAAAAAACAACGTGATAACATATATACTAAGTTGGTTATTTTATAAAAAATGTAAAAACTATTCCCATGCATATGTTACATCGATTTTCATATAGCCGGCATTAAAACCAGTCCTGGTGCATTTTTACATCGGTTATAAAATAACCGATGTAAATAATTTTTTTTAATTAAACCGTTCAACATAAATTATGCACATCCAAAAGAATACCTAAAATAGAACAAAAATAGACCAACCCCCCCCCCCACAGGACACCCCCACACCCGTGGACTACCCCCACCATACTAGACAGCCCCCACACCCCTAGAATCCCCCCACAACTATGCACAACCAAAATAATACCTAAAACAGAACAAAAACAGACCACCACCCCCCCCCCCCCCACACCACTGGATTGCCCTCCCCCACCCCTAGACAAACCTCCCACACCCCTGGAAACACCCAACCCACTAAAATTCCTTTGAACAACCATGGAAACCCTCCCACCATCCTGGACAACCCCACCCCTGGATATCCCTCCCACCTTCCTGAACACCCCCACCCCATGGACACCATAGACACCCCCCCCCCCCCCCCCGCACACAATCCTAGACTGCCCTCCCACACCCCTAGAACCCCCACTCACCCCACCCACCCCTAGACTACCCCCACTGTCATGGAAACCCCCAACCCCCTGGATAGCCCTCCCATGCCCCTAGAAATCCCCCACCCCACTGGACAGCCCTCCCCAAACCCCTAGACAGCCATCCCACACCCCTAGACCACCCCCCCCACACACCACCGGAAACACCTTAGACAGTCCCCACCCTCATGGACACCCTGGACACCCCCCCCCCCCACTGGATAGCCCTCCCACACCCACTAGAAATCCACAAGAACCCACTCAGTACCCCCACACCCCTAGACACCCCCTAGACAGCCCTCCCACCATCCTGGACAACCCCAACCAACTGGACATCCCCCACCCCCTACCACCCAGACTAGACAGCATTCCCACAACCTTGGACACCCCTACCCTCCTAGATAACCCACACCCCATGGATAGCCCTCCCACCCTTTTGGACACCCCCACCCCACGCACACACACCCCTAGACACACCCTGGACTTCCCGCCACCCTCATGGACACCCTGGACACCCCCACCCCACTAGACAGTCCCCCCACAGCCCTGGAAAGCCCCCACCCCACTAGACAACCCTCCCTAGTCCCCTGGACAAGCATCCCACACCCCTAAAAACCCCCCACACCCATGGGCACCCCCTATACTTCCACCACCCTCTTGGACACCCTAGAAACCCCCACCCCCTAGACAGCCACCCCCCCCCCCCCCCCACATCCCTGGAAAGCCCCCTGACCCCACTAGGCACCCCCCCCCCCACACACACACACACAAACACCCCTGGTACCCCCTCGATAACGCTCCCATGCTCCTGGACACCCCCCCAACTGGACAGCCCTCTCCACACCTGGACAACCCTCCCACACCCTTGGACCCCCCACCCCACTAAACAACTTTCCCACCATTGTGGACACCACCACCCTCTTGGACATCCCCACTATTGGACATCCCTCCCACCCTCCTAGACAACCCCACCCCCATGGACACCATAGACACCCCACACCCCTACACATCCCTACCACACACCTAGAAATTCACCCACCCCTGGATAGCCCTAGACTGGCCCCACCTAGACACCACCACACCCCCCTAGACGTCCCTCTCAAACCCCGGGAATGTCCCCTACCACATTGGGGACCCCCACACCCACAGACACCCTAGTACAGCCCCCCCCCCCCACACCCCTAGACCCCCCCAAAACAGCTTTCCCACAACCGTGGACACACCCACCCTCTTGGACAGCCGCCAACCCCTGGACGAACCTCCCACCCTCCTGGACTCCCCCATCCCCAAGGACACCCTAGACACCCCCACCCATGGACGACCCTACCACACCCCAAGAACCCCACCCCCCACCCCTATACTGCCCCCCCAATTTTATGGAAACCCTGGACACCCCCACCTCACTAGAAATTCCTACCACACCCATGTAAAGCCCCCACCCCACTAGAAAGCCATCCCCAAATCTTTGGACAACCATCCCACAAACCGAGAACCCCCCCCCCCCCCCCCCACACCCCTAGACACCACCTAGATTGCCCCCAACCTCATGGAAACCCTAGATACCCTCACCCCATGACATCCCTCCCACACTCCTGGAAATCCCCCTGACCCCAATGCCCCCCCACACCCTGGGACACCCCCTGGACACCCCCCCATTGGACAACCCTCCCTCACCCCCTGGACATCCGTCCCACACCCATGTAAATTCCCCTACCCCACTAAACATCCTGCCCACAACCCTGGACACCCCACCCTCCTGGACAGCCCCCCACCCCGCTGGACAACCCTTCCACCCTCCTAGACACCCCCACCCCCATAGACACCCAGGACACCCCCCACACACCCATGGAAGTCCATCCCACACCCCTAGAACCCCCCTGGACACCCCCTGGACTTCCCCCGCTCCTGGAAACCCTGGACACCCCACACCCCCTGGACAACCCTCCCACACCCCTAGAAAGCACCCTGACCCCACTATGACACCCCCACCCCTAGACACCCCCTGGATAGACCTCCCACCCTCTTGGTCACCGGTACCCCCCCCCCACTAGACACCCCCTCCCAACACCCCCTGGGCAACCCTCCCACACACCTGACCCCCCACCCCACTAAACAGCATGCCCAAAACCCTAGACAACCCCAACACCCTTAACAGACCCCACCTTCTGGACATCCCTATCACCCTCCTAGACTCCCCCACCATCATAGACACCCTAGAACCCCCTAGATGGCCCTCCCACACCTCTAGATACACCCCCCCACCACACCCACACACCCCCAAACACCCCCTAGACTGCCCCCACCCTCATGGACACGCTGGAAACCTCCACGCCCCTGGAAATCCCTCACATGCCCTTGGAAAGCCCCTACCCCCACTGAGAACCCACCACACCCCTGGACAGCCCTCCCACACTCCTAGACACCCCCAGCACACTGGACAGTCGTCCCCCAACCCCTTGACAACCCTCCCACACCCCTAGAACCCCCCCCCCCACCCCACTAAATAGCTTGTCCAAAACCCTGGACACCCCCACCCTCCTGGGGAACCCTCCCACCCTCCTAGACACCCCCACCCCCATATACATAGAATACACCCCTACCCCTGGACAACCCTCCCACACTAATTGAAACTTCCCCACACCCCAAGACACCCTCTGGACTACCCCCACCCTCATATACACCCTAGAAACCTCCACCCCACTTTACAACCCTCCCACACCATTGGAAAGCACCCTGACCCCACTAGGCACCCCCACCCCTACCCCTGGACACCCCCTGGATAGCACTCCCACCCTGCTATACACCCCCCACTAAACCTGATAGCCCCCCCCCCACACCCTTGGAAACCCCCCACCCTAATGGACACCTCCTCACAACCCTGGAAACTCCCCATACCAGAATCCATACTATAAAAACCATCATAACTAGACCTAAACAAGAAGTAGCGCAAAATTAAATAGTAAAATATATAACATTCATAAAAGACAATGTCCACACAAAAAAACCTAATTCCAACAAAAAATACTACCAAATACAAAATTATTATGACAATATTCAAAATTACATTTTACACTACAGACAAACTAAAATCCAATCAAAATTCTACAATAATTTGACCATTCCACTTGTAAGTTTTTGACCACTTGAGCACTATAGGGTTGAGGGTCATCAAATAGATACAGATTAAAAGGATAGTAGTTAACATGTATAATGAATAAATAAAATGAAATATTATGGAAGTGTTTAAAAGGAAATCATACAATGTAAACTTTTAAAAGGAAATATTACCATGTCAATGGTCACAATTGTTATTGTTGTAATTTTTTCATACATAAATCTGAACATATAATATCTGCATTTGATGATGCCTTATTGTACATGACAATTCTATTTGAGTGAGTGTGAATTAAAAATATTATTTTTATGTAATACATCAAAAATTAAAAATTATAAATGGATATTTACCTTTACTTCTACATATTTGAACTTGGAACTCTTTTTCTTTGTGTTATTTAGAATGTAGACCCATCCCTTGTTAAAAAATAATACGAATAAAATAAACATATAATTCGTTATATTATTTACAACTATTAAGAAAAAGAAACATACTTTTCCAACATATCCTTAAAATGTTCCCTCACATCACCATGGACAGAGCATATCCAATAAAGTGTTTTCTCCCTTGGGTAAAAAACACCTAACATCCAATGATCACTGATAAAAGATAAATTAATGTTAGTGGTTTTTTATCTTAAAAGATAATGAACTCTTTTCCAGAGATATGTTTCATACCTCTCACAAAAAGGAATCATCCAACATTGTGTGATTATATTCTGTTCAAATATTTCATCAATATAAAGTATTCTTTGTTCCTCATCCAATTCATGTGCTTTAGGGGAAATAAAATACGGGTTAATAAATCCATATACATCTTTCCACTCATTTTTATCACACTTGTTATTAATACAACTAATAAAAAACATACAAAAGTATACATTTTTAATAAATATAACATAGGGAAAAGGTGTTAAGACTTACATGGAAAATATTTGCACCACGTTGAGGCCTAACTTATATCCAGTAATAAGATCCATGATATCATTTTTCGCAATCCCCACTGTTATTTCGTGTTCACAAACATTAGATTCCAATGGAAACTAATAATGACACCCCAAAAAATTTGAATATCTTGACAATCTGTCAAGAATACTAGAATCTTTATATGATGTCATATCCATTTGTCTTTTTTGTTGTTTGTATAGTATATCATTACCATTGATGTATTCCTATTAAATTAAATAGAAAAGTAAATTAGTTTTCAAATTTTAAAACAACATTAAAATAAATGAAGATATAACACACATACCTCCATGGTAATGAGTCATAGAATTATGGATGGACAAATTAAAAAATGGTTGATACTATGTCCAACATTCATCACCTAATCTGTACGTAATGGTACTTGAGTTGATCTATCAATAATATCATGAACAATGACCCCTTGATGCTCAAACTCTAACTATTGTTGATGAACTGTATCTCTTATACAGTATACCAGCCCATATTCAACTATATGATGTTGAGGATCATCAAAATAAACTTGAAATAAATAGGATGCTACGGCGGTGGAGTAGGATAATAAATGGGGTCCACAAGCTACGGTGGGGGAGTCAGAGCTACTAATGGAGGTGGATGATAGATAATGGGGTATGTAGGGGGAGGTGGAGGTGTTGAAGAAGCAGTATAAAATTGCCTTTTCATGTCCGTAAACATAGACTGTACCAACGCTCTAATCTTCTCTTCCATCATCGCATTAATATTTTGAACATCATCCTCAAATGATTCTGTTTTTTTTATAAACACCCTCAATGTAAGAAGTAGAAGAATATGGAAAAACTTTTCTTACTGACACACCCATCGGATATCCTCGTACACGTCCAAGATGTTCGGGCTTTCCCAATGATGCAGATAAAATATCGTGCCTCCCAGTAGCTGTAAATACCACATATGAGCTCTGCTCTTTATGATACTCCTATCTTCATTAATTGTACATTTCTATAATGATTCAAATTTTATAAAGAGTATAGTAAACCTAAATAAATAAAATAAATATCTTACAATATTCTAAGGTAGGATTATTGAATCGTTCGAAAGATATTGTGCCTTTTTTCCATCCACGCTCTCTTCCATTTTTCATGTCTAGATGAAGGGGAATCCTCTCCAGATCTTAAAGACTCAGCTCTCAGTTTTTGTAATTTTTCCACCTTCATTTGTACTTCCAATAATGTATACCCTCCCTGAGATAAACAATGAGGGTGTTCATTTTTAGATTGGATCTCATGATGATATTTCCTTGTTTTCTATAAATCTAGAATAAGAAATCATTAAACAACCATTAATAAGATCTTTTATATAAGAAAGATTATAAAAGATTACATTGACCTTACCAAAATTGAATCTTTTCTTCTACTTTCAACAAATTGATTGCATCTTTCTTCATCTATGAAAGTATATATAAGACATGCATAGTCATGACTCCTATGACCAAAAATGAAATCAGATATGAGGGTTGATTTGAAATCCCTCCATCTTCTAGCACCCATCGATAAAAAATCATTCTTTACTCATATAGTATCAGGAATATAAAATTTCATCAGATAAAGAACAGGTAAAACATATTATACTAGAAACACTGAAATAATAGGCCCACAATAACGAAATAACTTACCAAAATCTTCTCCCAAAACTGAGATATTATTTCTTTTTCCACACTTCTCCAATAATTATACAAAATGTTTACTTTTCTCATACCTTGAGTTGATACAAAACTCTTAAAATCTTTTTCAATTGAACATCTAGGAATGTCATTCTCATCAAACTCAATGAGTATCCTCTGGTCCTACATATGGGTAACTGATAATTTTGGTAAATGTGTGCACCCACGTTTACCAACTCTTGAACTCTTTTTCATTGTGGGAGAACATGAGGAAGATTGGGTAACATCAAGAGGAGATTGGGAATGTTCCTCCCCAAAAGTTTGATAATTATGCTCATTTTAAGAATCATTTGGTTGATCAACTGATTGATCTGTCATTATCCTTTATATAAAAATCAAACATTAGGTCACAAATATAAAAATTCAAACATGACAATACTAATGTAAATAAAAAATGGAATGTAAAACTATGTTAAGTAATAGAAAACATGGTTAATATGGTAATGATGATAAACAATGGTAAATATGGTAAACGTGGTAAACATGGTAGTGTAATTTTCATTCAACAATATCAATTAATATATAAATTCAATAAAGGTAAACTATGCCAAGATGTGGTAAACAATGGTAAACAAGGTAATTTACAATAAACAAAATTAAAATAAACAAAAACTTCTAATTATTCGTTTTAATACACATTTTAATAAAGAAAAAAAAATTATAATATAAAACATTTTATTAAAATAATAAATGTAAAAAAGAATTAAACATTTGTTACCTATAATATTATAAATGGAAAAATTTATTGTTTTCCCAAATGAAATCATCATGATCGTTCCTTATGGAACAAACCATGTATTCAACATGCTCATCATTTTGTTCTGCTAATATTTCCAAGGAAGTAGGGATCTCAAATAAATCAGCATCATCATCATGTTGATCGTCACAAACATATTGTTTTTTCCCATGTAAATAAATATACCACTGTATATTTGATTGATCAACTACATAAAAAATATGTTTTTCATGTGTTTCCATTATAAATGAATCATATATTTCTACCAATCTATTCAAAATTTCAATTTTCATTCCAAATTCATCGGGTTTAGCATTGTTGTTACCAAAAAACCATTTTCAGTTAAAAACAAGAACATTAATTTTAATGCAATCATCCTCCCATATTTTTTCAATAACTCCATAATATGTAATTGATATAGAAAATGGGTTTCTGTCTTTAGAACTCGAAAAATGCAGTGCTCCTATAAACACCAATAAACCAATATTAAGAACTGAACTTTTGTTTTCCTGAGCTTTCATTTAAAATGAATAGCCATTAATGTCCTAACCGGACCATGTTATCACATTTAAACATGGACCACCCACTATCCATCCTAATGTCTCTGATACGTCTGATCTACCAAGCAAGGTCTTTTTAATCCATGAAAAAAAGTTCCATTGCACTCATTCAAAATCCACATTTCATTCTTCTTTGGATGACATTGTTTCAACCCATTAATATCCAATGTGATATATTGTTGAGGATCATCTATGTTATTCAACATGTATAATTCCAACTTCTTCATCTGTTCAGCTGACAATGATTTTACTTTCAAGAAACAAATCCACATTACCTCATTATTAAATCATTTATGGTGATATGGAAGCAATATTATGTGCTCCAGCATAGTCACGTAGCTCATAAAAAACACTCCAACCTCCTCAGAAATATAATTTTCAATATAAGAGGCTTCAGGTAGATATAGATTCTTAACATACCCCTTCAATGTTTTCATTTACCTTTCAAATGAATACATCCAACAACGATATATAGGTCCATGAAGCTTTATTTCTTGAACCAGATGAATCATTAAATGCACCATCATATCAAAAATTGATGGAGGAAAATACATTTCCAATTGACCAAGAATAGAAATTTCATCCTTTTCTAAAATCATTAAAGCATTCACATCAATCACCTTATTAAAAATTGAATTGAAAAAACAACACAACTTCTTTATAGTCTTTCTAACATGAATGAGAAATATTCACACAATGAAACTGGTAGAAATTGTTTCATCATGAAGTGACAATCATAAGATTACATATCTATCAACTTCATATCCTTAAATGAGACAAAAAAATTAAATTTGAAGAATAACCTTGAGGCACATTGATATAAATTAGACATGGATAGAATATAATTTTATCCCTCTTGGATAATGTATGAAAAACTGGGGGAGGAAATGTTTGTATTCCATTAGGAATGGGAGCTAACTCCCAATGTATTCCTATTGATAGTAAGTCTAATCTTGTATTCAACCCATCTTATGTATTTCCTTAAATATCTTACAATGTTCCAATAAAACTATCGTAGATATTCTATTCCACATGCATGAAAATAATATTATGATTAAATTCAATATATCTCCAATATGGTAGCACTAAAAATATTTAACTTTTCTTCCAAATATGTCTATCAATACCATATTTCAGTTTCATTCCCATTTTCACATCAAGGATTTCCACCCTCTCAAAATACACATTTGGGGATAAATGTTTTGGAGCAATATCAAATTCTTGGGAGCCATTGAATTCCCTTTTTAGTCTTCTATAAGAGTGATCTATAGGAAAAAACATTCGACAACCCATGTACACAGTTTTCCTCCCATGATGAAAATGACAATATGAAGTCTTTTGTTCGCAAATTGGATAAGCTTTATGCCCCTTAACACGGTATCAAGAAAAATTTCCATATGCTGGGAAGTCATTTATAGTGAAAATAAGCACTGCATGTAGTCGAAAATATTCAATTTTATAAGAATTATATACCCTAATACCATCCTACCATAAAAGTTTCAAATCATCAATCAATGCTGAAAAGAAAACATCAATATCGTTTCTGAGTTGCTTTGGACCAGATATCAGTATAGTCAACATGACATATTCATGCTTCCTACAAACTTCAGGAGAGAGGTTGTAAATTTCCAATAAAATATTCCATGAACTTTGTGTCCTACTGGGGGTTCTGTATGGATTCATTCCAACTGTGCACAACCCTAGTCTAAAATTTCTAATTTCATTTCCAAATGTAGGATACTGCTCATCAAGTTTCTTCCATTGTGGACAATATTTTTGATGGCATATTTTTCCATCACATATCCACTCATCAAAATTACATCTTAACCATTTTACATCATGTGAATTAGAAAATAAATGTTTCAAAATAATAATTATAGGAAGATAAAAAAAATACCATAGAAGGGATCTCTGTAATCTCTAAATCAGTTTGTGATTTTTCATTCAACATATACTGTGATGTCCAACATTTTGGAGACTCTGATAGAAATTCACATTCCATCCTATATATCATACAATCATTCGGAAAGACATGAATTTTCTTGTATACCAATTCCATCAGGCATAATATATTATTGGCCTTATAATGTGAATCTGGAAGATTGTTATCTTTTAGAAGAATGTCTTTCCTCAAATGTAGAAGTTATGGAAAACTTTTGCCACACCATCCATGATTTTCCTTCAGGTTAATCAATCATAACACCGCTGAAAAAATCATTAAATCCGTAAAACCTGGATACACTAGTTTTTAGCATCACCATATATACGTGCAACTGTCAGTTCTATCTCAATTTCTTCTACTACAATATCACGAATCATTTCTTCAATTCCATCAGAGTTACCATCTTGCGAATCATCATCACTAGTAGATCTGACACTCTTTCCAGTTTCACCATTCCAAATCCAAGGGTTGTAACTCGTATTAAAACCATCAAAATTCATATGAATTTTGATCTCTCTACTTTTCAACTTCATCATATTCAACATTTCAGGAATGGACAGAAAAAAATGTCACTTCTTGGATCATTTTTTAGAAAATTCTAAAAAGGCATCAACACCATCCTCAAATTCAATACTCATTCGATGTGTCATAATCCAACATCAACTCATTATTAACCTTATCAAATATCCAAATTATATATCTTTTTAATATAAGACAAATATATATTTATGTGAAAAATATCATAATTTGAATGTAAAATCAATTTTGAAATGTAAAACAAAACTATCCGTAGTTGAAAACATATATACATGATAATCATTTTAAAAATATAATATAGTTAGATATAATAGTTTTATATTCATCTTGGATCCTTTCTTCTTAAGGTACACAAAGAATACATCCTGGTGCAACTTGATACAAAATTCACCCTTCCGTAAAAAAGAAACATGAAGAATAAATACTAAAATATGTATACATTCACAAATAAAAATTACACAGATCCCAATGATTCGAAAACATTGGGATAACCCCTGAAACTGTTGCGGTACCCAAAGGTTTCACACACCGTGGGAGTGATGTTTATTTCAATATCCTTATACCAACGATTCTACAGGAATTGTTGGCATAGACTACTTGATGATAAAATATTCCAACGGTTGCAATGAAACTGTTGAGATATATATATATACACTAAGTGGGTGTCCAAGGGGGTCGGGGGATATCCAAGGGGGGTTGTCCAAGGGGGTCGAGGTAGTCCACGAGGCTAGAAGATATCTATGGTGTCCGGGGGGTGGGGTGTCCTGGGGGTGGGGGCTTGTCTAGGGGGTGGGGTTGTCCATGGGGCTGGGTAGTGTCCAGGGTTCAGGAAGTGGTGTCCAGGGGTGAGAGGGCTATCCAACACCCTACCCCATTGGACACCC
Source organism: Viscum album (assembly GCA_963277665.1). Lineage (NCBI taxonomy): Eukaryota > Viridiplantae > Streptophyta > Magnoliopsida > Santalales > Viscaceae > Viscum > Viscum album. Next base: position 1,461,939,212 of record OY728125.1, on the reverse strand, counting down.
CCTGGACACCACCACCCATAGTCTCCCCTACCCTTTAAACTGCACCCCCACCCCTCTGGACAGCCCCCATCCTATAGATAGCCCCCTACCCCCTTGGACAGCCCACTCACCGCCTGGACACCACCCCCACCACCCTGGACACCCCTACCCCATTGGATATCCACCTCACACTTGGACACACCCCACTAACCACCTTTGACACCCAACACCCTTCTAACAGCCCCCACACCCCCTGGCCACCACCCACACACCCTTTGACAGCCCCTGGACACCCCCATCCCTCTGAACAGCCCCCACCCCCTAGACAGCCCCCCACTCCTCAAGACATCCCCCACCCCCTGCACACCCCCAACCCCCTTGGACAACCCACTCACCCACCTGGACACCACCACCACACCTTGGACATCCCCCTCACCCCCTGGACACCCTTACCCATGTAGACGCCCAACCCCCTTGGAGAGCCCTCGCACCCACCCTAGACACCACCGCAACCCCCTTTGACACCCCATTGACACCCCACCCCTCTGGACAGCCCCCACCCTCTGGACAGCCCCCCATGCCTCAAAACACCCCCTCACCTGGGACACCCCCACCCCCTAGGCACCCCCACCCCCCTGGACAACCCACTCACACCCTGGACACGACCCCCACCCCCTGGATAGCCCCCACCTCTCTAGACACCCCACCCCCTGGACACCCCCACCCCTAGACACACCCACCCCCTTGGAAATCACACTCACCCACCTGGACACCACCCCACCCCCTAGACAACCCTACCCCCTTGGACATCCCCCTCAACCCCCTGGACACCACCCCACCCCCTTGGACACCCCAACCCCCTTCAACAGCCCCCACACCCCCCTAGACACCACCTCCACCCCCAGGACACCCCCACCCCTCTAGACCACCCCCACCCCCCTAGACTCCCCCACACGTCTAGATTCCCCCACCCCTTGGATAGCCCCACCCCTGGAAACCCTACCCCCTTGGACAACCCACTCACACCACTAGACACCCCCACCCTCTGGACACCCCTACCCCTTGGACAGCCCCCTCACCCCTGGACCCCACCCCCACCCCCTTTGACACCACCTGGAAACCCCCAACCCTATGGACAACACCCACCCCATGGACATCCCCTACCCCTCTAGACAACCTCCTAAACACCCCTACCCCCTGGACAACACACTCACCCCCTAGACACCCCCACCCCGAGACACCCCAACCCCCTTGGAAAATGCCCTCACTCCTTGAACACCCCCACCCCCTTGGACACCCAACCCCTTGGACAGCCCCCACACCCCCCTGGACATCACTTCCCACACCCTTTGACATGCCCTGGACACCCCTACCCCTAGCCATCCCACCCCCACCCCTAAACAACCCCACCACTCAAGACAGCCCCCACCCCCTTCAATACCCCCTGTACGAGCACACAAACATGATGGAACACACAAAAAGAATAAAGTTTCATGATATCACATCCATGATTTAATTTAATTGAAGTGAATTTAGCATGTTATAAATGAACACTATAAAACATACAATGAAAGAAAGAATAAAGATTGAAAAATAACACCTCAAAAAATTAGTTTAGGGAATCACGAAAAATAAAAACTGAAACCAAGATGTGTGAAGCTTACTTGTGTGTTGTGAGTCGACCAGATAAATCTGGTGACAATAAAGATGATGAATGATGTTGGAAAAATGGGGAAGGAGGTCATGACTTTGATGAATCCTATCTCGATTTTCTGTGCAAGAGAGGTGACTCGAAGGTCTCCAGGTCGAAGAAAACATAATGACTGAATACAAGGCATGATTAATAATTTAAAAGGTTTATCATGTCAGTTATTTTATAACCAAAATGATAAACTATCGATTTATGTTTATAACATCTTTTATTTAATAACCAATGTAGAAAATAATTTATCACATCAGTTATAAAATAATCGTCATGATAAATGCTGCTTTATCACGTCAGTTCTTTTGACAATCGACGTGATAAATTTCCGAGATTTTTATCATTACATTGGTTATTTTATAACCGACGTGATAAAGCACATAGATTCAGTTTTCATGGAGGTTATAAAATAACCTTCGGAATAAATCTAATCTCAGTAGTTTTTACGTCGGCTATAAAATAATCGACGTAAAAATGGATTATTATCAATTTATATCATCAGGTATAAAATATCTGATGTGATAAATCTATTTTCATAGCTTTGAAACTTAGTTATATAGAACCGATGTGAAAAATGATGATGTGTTAAATGTTTTTTCCACCAGTGAGTTAACAAACTCTTCATGAAAAATCATGATGAATTTAAAAATATGTTGGCTGTAAATAAACTAGGAAAATCCTAAGGTGTCATATATTAATGATGTTTTTATAATCTACAAATCATATATTTTGTTTCATGATTATGTGGTTCCTCACTATGACAACCATTTATTATTCTATTATTTTTGGTTTGTGTAAATGGAGGGAACCAGAAATAACTTGGATAATATAGAATGTGATGGAAAAATTTATGATGGGTAGCCAAATGGAATGATCACTAGAGTGATGGAAGTTGTAAAAAATCTTAATCAGTTTTCACAAAATATGTTTAACAATGTGTACCTTAACCATATCTAAAACCCAACAAATAAGAGAAGGAAAGAGACTTCTGAGATTTAATGTAATGAATTACATCATGGAATGAATGTATATTTTCCTAGATGTCATGAATGGGTGAAGGACCGAAAAATAGAATACCTCAGAGTAATTGGAATATGATTTTACTATAGAAAAGAAAGTAACAAATCATGTAACTATAAAGTGAAAATGAAAAATTAATTTAATAAAATGGATGGTAATTTTGGTCTCCCTTAGTTATTATTAATTGATGACTACATTAAATGTGGAATGTATGATCATTTTTAAAACCAATTTTTGATATAGATGGATCATGAAAAGAATTAGTAGGGTGGTACAAGTAGTGTTTTTGATGATGATTATAAAGAGACCAAAAAATTACATGAATGTTATATATTATTCTAATAGGATTATCAATTAGCTTGATCATATTATGTTTGATAATTTTTATGACATGATTAATTTTTCTTGTTCTAGTAATGTGTAATTATTGAATAAGTAGATAAATTTTGAGAATTTCTTAAGAATAATATTGGTTGAATAAAGTATATATGTCCTCTAATTCAAATATTCAATGATACGATTCATGAAATATGTATGTATTTTTAATATAATTTCTTCATATATGATTTTAAAGAATAAGTGCAATAGTTCTAGTGATGAAAAAAATGATTTCATATAATGTTGATATCATCATTAAGTTAAGGTTACCATTAATTTATTCTTAATATAGAATTAATAATGTTTTGATAAGGTTATGTATTATATGAATTATTAAACTAGATAGTACAAATTACCTTAAAATTGACAAATGATTTTTTATTGAAAAAGTATTCAATGTTATGGTTGAATAATTTTACATCCTCTTGGATTTAAATAATTTGTCTACTATAATTTTAAATATGGAAACATTCATTCATTAAACATGTAAATGTGGTAATTATGGTTATTACAATGTTTTAGGGGATTACATGATAAATTTATTCACATGATTGTTATGTGACAATCAAGAGCTACTTTACGATAAATGGGGGATCAATGCTAATATATTTTTGAGAAATTTAATTGAATTCTTTCTAGATCATTGTACTTTCATCTATATAATGGTTAATAGGTTTAACAATTTATGTAATAGAATAAATTAAACAAAAGATAATTTTTTTGAAAATATTGTATTATCTCACCATATGAGGATTTCTGCATATAGGATAACTTGTGCTAGCCATTTTTTATGATAAAAATAGATGGAATGAATATTAATAATATTCATGGATCTCATCAAAATTTTCATGCATAAGTAATGTATAAGTCACAATTATTTCAAGGAATGAGAGATGTATTAAATTTTGATCAATGCACAACAAGGAGTATGGTAGTCTTGAAATCATGAAAGTATATTTTTTTCATGAGAATTCTTCATCTTTTTTAAAAAGACCATAAATTAAATGGTTTCATATTATAATAATTTTTGATCATATAAATTACCTCTTCCATGGATCTTCACTTTATGGTTTTTTATTATTATCCATCTCTAGATCAACCCCTTTCTTATGGTTAGTTGTCTTTATCAATCCTTATGATTATTTATGCTTTTCTTCAAATTCCATGACCACACTTTCCGCCTATGTTCTTTTATATGGAAACCTAGTTAGGTGTTACTTTTGGTAGCCATTATTTTTTTCAAATATACCTTTTTAAATGAAATTTTAGTATTAATTAATAGGATGTGGGTTTATATAGAAGTAACATTCATGTACTAATTCTTTAATAAACTACAAAACATTTGAGGTTTAAATTCATTTTAAGGTAGGTAGAATGTAACAATATGAGTTTTCAGGAACCTTTTTCTGAATACATTAAATATTATGTTTTTTATTTAATGATACACTATGTTAAAAAAAATTATAAGCTATACCAAGCTAAGATTAACTATTTTAAACACTTACTTTTCTTATGTTACATGCAACACTGAATTTCGATAAAACTACATTATACTGTGATAATTATTTAAATGGTATGTTTATAAAATAGATGCCAAAATCATTAATATGAATATAAATAACTACTTTTATAATACTATTTTCAATGGTTATATATATATTTATTTTATTGATAATAAAAAATAAATTTTTATTTGTAAATTCTTTAAAATATCATTTTTAAAAGATCTTTGTTTAGTCCATATGTGAAGAATTCTAAAAATAATTTTGGACACTATAAGAAATTTAATTTGATAAAAAAATTAATTTTTTAATTCATATTTCTTAAATTATCTTACAATGATATTTTTGGGATTTTTTTGAGTAACATAATTTTTAGATGAATAGTTAAAACTCTAAATTTTAATTCCAAACATATTTTTCACCTAATTTATTTATATTTGTGAACTTATATTTTATTCTAGTTTAATGTCAAAATATATAAAATATGTTTCTATTAATCCAATATATTTCATTTTATTTAATTTTATATTTAAATTAGATATAAAATATCTATGAGGCACTTGAACATTCTTACCATAAAAACCCACTTTCTTGCCACATCAACAGGATTACCATTAAACTTGATTTTTCCATTTGTGTGAACATAATTTCTAAATAGGCATAATTTTTTCAATCATTATAATGTGTATATTCTAATAATATCAACATAATATTTACTATATTTATTGGGGAATGTGATAATGATTAATTTCAATGATTAAGGTAACATTAAGCTAATAAGGCACTAAACCTTAATCTTAAGGGCCTAAATGACCTAGATACTTGTAAAAAACCCAATAGATTGATTTATATTAGAAAAAATACATCTAGTATTGAGTGTGGTTTTTAATGACTTTTTTAGGTAAAAACTTGTGTACACATAACTTGTTTTCAAAAACATTTAATTTTGTCCCCTTCCTCCCCAATGACGGGCCACCATATCTCCCCTTTGATAACACCTCCAAAACCTTTTTATATCATCCAAAACAAAACCAATTCACTTCCAAAAATTCCTCTATTATTTCATGGGACCACCATTTTTGAACAAATCCATCAAAGTAATCCCTTTTGTGCATTAGAAAATTAATTACCCAAAGAAGATGTAACATACTTCCCCAAGCTCTTTTCCATTATTTTCATTATCAAATACCTCAATTGTTATTATTAAATTAATAAATTATAAAAAAAATTATCAAAAATATATTAATATTATTTAATTATATGTTTTATAACTACACTTACACACACTTCCATCTAACGGTTAATTCTCTTATCATTGTTTTGTACAACGAACTACCACCTCACGAAATGAAGTAATACAGTTTTCCATTAACTAATCTCATGGTTGGGAATTAGGATGGACACTCTATTTTCATATGATATATGATATATAATATATATTTCTATTATTAATTTATTATTATTTAATTATTATACAAAACAAAACTTCATTTTTTTCTTTTTTATTAAATACGATAATTTGTTTTGGGGAAATTTGGACTACTACCTCTTTAAAGAGATTTGATTCATTAAAACACTATGTTAAACATATTAACGATGGATATATTAAAAATATATGATATATATTAAATAAAAATTATAATTTAATTATCATATATATATACATGTTTTAATGTAATTTATATTGTTTTTATATTACAAATAAAATGGAAATATCATTCATTCATACGTAACGCCTATAGTCTCAATGAACGGTGTAATCCATTTCATATTTTATTTTAATATATATTATTAGGAATACATATATAATGAAAATAAATATTATTTATATCATTTTTAACATTCTATAAATCATTATATAAGTTTGAACACAAAAAATGAGTCAAATTAAGACACATGCAAAAAACAAAGTGGATTTTCCCTAATGTGAAAACATATCTTTGAATCATTAAAAAGATGGTAATATAAAATTTAAAAAAAATAATATATGGTATCATAAATAATAATATTATTATTTAAATTATTTATAATAATCTTATATTTTAAAACATGAGGTTTATATGAGTTCAATGAGAATCAAGAGACACAAAAAGGGTTTTTCGTCTCACTTTTTATTTCTGTGAGATACATTCCATATTCACCACTCTCTTATTTTGTGTGTTGTATATAATACCATACAAAATTTTATATCAAAAAGTTAATTTATTTAATAACATTAATTGATATAACTGGATTTTATTCTTTCATGGTGATCAATATTATAAAATTTAATGAAGCAGTTATCGTTTTCTCAACTCACATTTATTTTGTGTGAGACACAAACCTTGTTCACCTTGCTTTTCTTATATGTGGAGTTTTTACGGAATGTAGATATATTCAATGATTAATATATTTTCTATTTTTTTATTTAGAAATTCATTTTTTATATTTCATTAATGGGGTTTGTATTTCAAATGTTACCAAATTAGAAAAATAGTTGTCTCAATTTTTCTTCACTGAGACACATGTCATGTTAGGAACCTATATTTTTTAGGAGGTGTATACATTGACATTGGAATGTGATATAATGAATAATGTCCTTATAATAAAATTTTATGATTCATTTAATGTTATGATTTCAAATTTTTATGATTTAAAATTATGACATTAATAATAGTTTATACCTTCAATATCAATATTTGTCGATATTGTTTAATGATTATACTTTCCTTTATTAAATATAATGATCCATATATCTAGAGACCACATTACTATTAATATAATTTATATATATTAATGATATTTTCAAATATAGGTACAATTATTCCACCTTTGGGTATATTTGATGATTAAGAAAGTGTTTTAAAAATCTAAAATTACCAGTCCCTTCAATTGGAAATATGCATTCTTTCAAAATCATGTTTTGTAAAAAAAATTGAAAATGTTTTCAAGAATATTTTATAAATTTTCAACGTATTTAAATGAAATAGTTTTAACAAACTATTCAATATTTCTTTATTATTTTTCCATGGTTTTTAAAATAAATGAGATTTAATAAAAATTTCAAGATTTATTTATATGTTTTCAAAGGTTTTTCTATGAAAAAATATTTTTAAAAATTTTAATGATCATTTAACAGGTTTTGAAAGAAATTAGCTTTCAAAAAGTTTTTATTCAATTCTTAATATTTTCAGGGAAAATGTTTTTGAAATTATTTTCAAGCTTCATTTAAATTTTTTCAGGGAAAATGGTTTTCAAAATAATTACATGTTTATTTTTTAAGATTTCATGGAAAATATTTTTCTAAATATTTTCAATATTATTTTATAATATTTCAAGGAAATTTTTTCATAATTATTTCAAGCCTCGATTTTATGTTTGAAAAATATTTTCAATGAAAATGGATTTCAAAAGTTTTTTTGTTTTTAAAATAATTTTTTAGGGAAGAAAGGATATTTTCCATAATAAATGTTATTTGAATTATATTTCAACATTAATTTCCATATAAGGTGACAAAATTTGATGTTAATCATTCCTTTCTAGTAAATGATATAAAGGTACAATTCAAATTATTTTTCTGAATATTTTATGATTTGAGGGTTTTTTATTTATGAAACTCATTTCACTTTCACGGGTAATATATTTATGAAACCCATTTCTATTTCATTGGTTATGTGTTTATGAAACCCATTTCCCTTCCACATGTTATATTTTAATGATTCCCAAATATATTTCACGGGTTATATCATAATGAAACCTTTTATTTTCATGGGTTATATAATTATTAAACCTACTTCTTTTCAAAGGATATGTATTAATGATATTATTATCAATCCTATATTTATACTCATTTTATTGTATGATTATATATTTATGACACCCATTTAATTTATGGGTTATAATAAGATTTTTATGAAACCCATATTTCATTGTGAGTCATGATATGATTGATGATTTAAAATATTTTTCCACATGTATATTTTATTTTATTATCTAATGGGATGGACATATATCTCCTACTAACATACTATGCAACTGTTTATATCTCATGATATAATATTGCGAATCAAGTCAATAGACTTGACCAACTATGGGAATATAAGGATAACATATCCAATACTAGAAAAGGAATATGACTGGGGATGGAGTTTTGTCACACCATATAGTTGTTGTCACCATGATGATGAAAGATGGGAAAAACAGATCCACTATAGAATATGTAGAAATATGATACACTATGGGATTATATAGAAAACCAATCCCTTACAAGGAAAATACTACAACTAGGGTTTGTGGTCTGTCCCGCCTAGTATGTGCAGTCAGCATGAAGCTGGAAGATGAGGAAATTTTGTCAATTATGGGAACATAGAGATACCCAAACCTTTATGGGATGAGGAGGAAAACTAGATTAATTATATGTAACGTACTAGGACTATGGATGGTGGTGTGTCTTATCTTGTAGGTATAGTCCCAATAAAATTCCCTGATAATGTATATCATTGTGTATTAACTTAATGGGAATGATATTACATGTTTATGTATATTACACAATTCCATGTCTTATTCCAATGTTTAGATTTTAGGAACTACGCTCATGGTTTATTTATGATGTGTGTCTTATAAACTGCTAATATTTTTCCCATGATTCATGATTATGATCTTGGACATGAAGATTATGATCTTATAATTCCTAGATCACATTATTATACCCTTTTACTAATGTTTATACTTTCACATCTCCCTCATTTAACTTTACTGAACATCAAAAATCACACATTTTTGTTTCTATTTCCATGATTTGAATATGTTTTTTAACTATGGTGTGTATAAGAAGGGTTATAGTCATGATAATCCTATCATGAGATAATATTTCCCAAAAACGCTTCATCATTTACATTTCAATGTTTCCAAATGTACTAATCTAATATAGTCTTTCGGTGTCTATTTATGAATTATTATATTTTTTATGATAAAATGTTGTAGTATCTATGTATAGTAATAATGGTTTGATATATTTGATATCATAGTGAAGTTTTATTCAAACCGCATAACCTAGCTTGAGAAAAAAAATATTGAGATCCCTAGGGTTATTTCTAAGGGTATGTATACTTATGTATCTAAGGATAAGTTTAAGGATAATGAAAAAGTATAAGAAAATTTCATGTAATATTGTTAAATGATAGATAAATTGGTTTCCTAGAAATACATCATTGTATAGTTAAAATAAGTGGATGTGGTTATGGAATTGATTTACTTAGGAGTAAAAACATTGAAAAGTTGTGTTGGGACTTACTAGTTCATAACTTCATACACAAAAATTGGTCATACTGCACACTTGGTTTGAAACTATCGAGGGATATGATTTTGGAATTCACAAACTCTTCAATAACTATCCTGAATGATTTAAAAATAAGTTTTCATTGAATAGCCTTTGATAAACCTAATGTGGCATAAATTAAACAATGTGTAATTGTTTATGTAACATCCCAGGTAAATTGAGAATAATAAATTTTCACATTTATTAATATTGTTGAATTAAATAACAATTTTACTTCTAAAGGGTTCATATTTTCGATAGTGACCCGATACGCAATAACGGGATTCTTTGAAATCTTACGTTGCAAACTAATAATATAATTTTATTATTTTAAATGGTAGTTTAATCCTAGACTTTTTAAAGGATAGATTTAATAAAACTAAATAAAATATGATTATACATGTTTGTTAAATGTATTTACATTTATCCAATAAATGTTAAAGGCTTAAAATATGAATGAATCTAATTCAATGCATACTTTACATTAAATGGTCGATTTACTACCTTTTAATGGAGAACCCTATTTAAATATAGTTTTGGTTATTTTATATATAATATTTGACCAAATAAAATCTTTCTTTATAATGGGTGCATCGAAATATACTTTTTGTAAAATTTTGGAATTTTTCCTATAAAGTTCATTTTTTTAATGAATAGTGAAAAATATTGTATTTTAATTAAAAACTGTGCTTTAATCTAATTTATTTACATGGTTAGATTCGATTTTCAATTGTTTTTAATGTGTTATTAGAATATATTTTATTATTGAATCCAATATTGGTCATTGGATTATTTCACATTGAAATTGGACATATACAATTGTCAATCTTTTGATAGTTATTGTTTCTTAAAAACACGCTTTTTGTTTTAACAATGGAAATTGATTTCAAATTAATTAATGCCAAATATATGTTTTTAATTAATAAAAATGGAAATAATTTTTGGATTTGGAATATCATATATATCCTAGGATGAATTTTTTGAATTTTTCTGTAAAACATCAATTTTTTATGATTAGTGGTACAACTTAGTAGAAGTTAAAAACTGACTTTTTCATTTAAATGAAATTTTACCACTTCTATGAATTGAATTTCAAAAATCCAACATACATGGTAGTTATTAGTATGTAAAACTTGGTTTAATAAGGTGAAAATAATTTTTGTTGAATAGTAACTTTTGACTTTTATTTACCGCGGTTAAAGATAAATTTGTTTATTCAAGGTTAAAAAAAATATTATAATAATCCCAAATTACCTTAAAACTTGTCCAAAAAATATTGGACGAGTAATGGACGTCCATGGGAATCCATATGTCGATTTTGGGAGCCCATAGAGCAACTTATGAATGATAATGACACTTTAGATTAATTAATTTAATGTAAAAGAAAAAATAACATAAAAAAATATTTTAGTAAATTAATTTTTATATGGTGTTATGTATGTAATATTTTTTACTATAAATAATCATTGTAATTATAGATAGATTTACTATATCATGGTATATTTTTATTATTTTTATATATTAAAAAAATAACTTATTTATGACACAATAATGATGTAGTGTTTACCTCATTTATAAAACATTTAAATAAATAAAATTATAATGATTATAATATTATCCAAAACCTGTACAATTCTTATTGGATGATTTTATTTCGACAATGAGTCATATTATCTTAGACTATAAAGTTTTTTTGACCTTTAGAAACTGAATATAATTATATAATAAAATAATATTTTCACACTTTCCTAAAGAGCCCCTCCTCCACCTTGTAAAAGGAGAAAATTTATAACCAATTCCTAACACCAATCAAGCCTATCTACCATTCCAATAACTAACCAATTAATATCCATACATACCTATCTTTCTCCTAGATGTCTTACCTTAGGAAGAAGGCACTTCAAGAAGTCATTTTGGTTCAAACCAAAGGAAGTTACCCAAATTAAAGGTAACAATATCTCTTATCTTATTTTTTTTCATTTTACATCTCCAACCCCTAAAATCTTTTTATTACTTTTTTTATAAAAACACCAGTATCCTAAATATACTAGGATTTTGTTATAAGAAGGATTCATACTACACTTATTGACACCACCAACTAATGTGTGAAGAATATAGTGTTCTTGTAGATGGCAAACTAATGCCTCACGAAACGATGATTGTTTGATTATCTCATACCACCTATCATGGTGGCCGTTATTATGGAAATGTATATATATATGATATATATTATGTTTATGTTTTATTTAAGATTTTTTATATTTCTTTAATCATATTCCATTATGGTTTCCATTATGGGTAAACACAATAATTTCTTTTGAGATAGTGCGGACTACCACCCCCTCAAAGTTATATGACTCGTTCATGCCATATGTGGGATGTATAAAGGATAGAGTTAATTATATTATATGATATTATACTGTAATTATAATATACCTATGTATCATTATGTTTTAACTTCATTAAAATAATAATGTGAAATGGAAGTAGTGTTCATGCGTACGTACGGCTTACAGTCTCCATGAATAGTGAATTTCATTTCTTACCTCCAAATGTTATGTAATATTATAAATACATATATATACTGGATATATATTATATATATAATATATAAATCAGGAATATCATTCTGGATATAATGAACATTAATACCATGTGAAAAACCTGTAATTATAAGAAGGCCATTTTCGAATCGAGTATCAAATATCGACAAAACATAAGTTATTAACTTGAATGATTACATAATGTTTATAACAAGTAAATAAGTGATATAAAAGTAATAATAAACTTGAAAAATGGTTTTAAGAAAGTAGTAATTATCTTTAGTTTATTATTCAGGATATTAAAGAACGAATGGGTCAAGTCAGACACGAGGTAAAGGACATCGTCTGAATCTCATTTCTTTGAGGCATATTTTCATTAATACACGACTTTATATTATACGGTGTATAAACCGCTTTGACTTTTACTTTTATTTAAAAGGTATCTTTTTCTACTAAGTGTTTTACTAAATGAAAAAATGAATGTTTCTTTTAACATAAGCAGTGACAATGAACTTTTCCGCCGCCATGAGTATTATTTGATCTTTGGCTTCCTCAACTAGACGTAATGTTTTTAAAATAAAATAAATACAATATACATGTTTACGTATTTTAGTATTGAAAATGGTTTTTATAACTAATTATTTTTTGTAAATATATTAAATGATATTTTGGGATTGAAATGTGGAAATCTTATTATTCCATTATTTTCATTTTTTGTGTTATGATTTTATAATGGTACTTGATCATTTGACGGGTGGTTATGTGATAAACCAAATGATGGGTGGTACCATGAAAACTAGTATGGGTGGTTAAATTATAACCGCCAATGCATTCGGTATGGAAGTCGGCCGTATGGCTATTCAATTTAGTGATATGTATGGAATTCGGTCGTATAACTAATCCATTTAGTGATATGTCTGGAAGTCGACCGTATGGTTATTCGATTTAAGTATGTTTATGTCCTTATTTACATTTATATGTCATCTATTCTTTATATGGATATTATGGTAATATTTTTGTTACAAAAGGGTATGTAGTGATATTTTATTTAGTGAATAGTATTTAACACTTCATAAAGGTGAAAAGTATTACTTATGTTATAGTATTCATGGTTTGCTTTTTGTTTTGATAAACTAACAATTTTAATTCTTTGTGTTTCCCTTACTGAGATTTTTATGCTCATCCAATGTTTTTGTAATGTTATTCATAGGAAAAAATGTGTATTAGGGTCATGGATGAGATTAAGGAAAATACATGCTATCTTAAATATGGACATAGGAATGAATCATTTTTTCAAGAGTTCTTGTTTTGTGAAAAAATGGAAACTGAGTAGAAGTGCCTACGTTGTATTTTTTTTGAAATGAAATATAATAGTTATAGCCCAATTCTCTAAAACTCTAAACCTGAAATGACCCTTAATGTGAATTATTAACCTAATTTGAGATTATGTATGTTTTGAGGTCGGGTCCTTATAATTTTTATCAGATGCCAGTTTAGATAAATTTAGGTGTTAGGGTATTGTTAAATTAATATACACAATGTAATTTATGATAATACTGAAATCATATAGAATTTACATATTGCCATGTTGCTTCGCCTAATATATTTTGGTGTTCAAAATGGGTTTCCACAGAGAAAACATGGCAGCTATATTGGGACAACATGAGGAGGAAGACAACCTTCCAAATCAACAACCTGAGATGGTAAGAATCAGAACTGGATAGCTTTTTGTAGTGATGGAACAACTGAATCATGCTATAAATGATTGTGGTATCCATGCATGAGATCATCTAGATCAATCGCAGGGGAACATGTCAGTAGTGGACTATTTCATGAGGCAACAACCCCCATCATTTAGAGGATCATCAAACCCTGTGCTAGCTGAAGGGTGGATTAAATCACTGGAGAAGATTTTTGATGTTATGGAGTGTCCAGAACATCAAAAGTTTAGTCTTGTTTTTTACCATTTTGAAGGTGAAGCTGATCTGTGGTGGTCGATGGTGAAAAATATCAAGGATAATGAGAGATTTATGATCTTGATTGGGATGAATTCAAAGGTATTTTTCTTGAGAAATATTTTCCTAAGGTGGTTCGTCTTATGATGGAAAAACAATTTTTATAATTGAGGTAGGAGGATGACTCAGTGGCTGCTTATGAAGCAATGTTCACTCGACTGGAAAGGTATAAACCAAATTTCATCTGAGATCTGGATAGTAAGAAAAATTGATTTTACTTAGGAATGATGCCACGATATCCAAGAGCATTAGCTTCTCATGAGTTCAAAAGTTATGAAAACTTGTTCGATGTGTGGAGATGGTGGAGATGGAGTTTGCATATGATCCGGTTTTCTTTGAAAAACAACAGAATAAGAGGTCCAGTTGATATTTAATGGGAAATAATTCATCAAAGAAGCCTGGAGGTAAGAAAATTAAATATCCAACATGTGATATGTGTGGTAAAAATCATCTTGGTGATTGTTTATCAAAGTCTGGAAAGTGCTTCTAGTGTGGTATGTATGGTCATATTTCTCTTATCTATAAGGAAGATGATCAACCAGGCAAGGAAAATCCATCGGTAAGATGTTTTAAGTGTATTTAAATGGGTCATTATGAAAATGATTATCCAGTGAAGAAATCAACAAAGGGAAAGTATCCAGAAAATAAGCATAAAGGGGAAGTGAAATCCTTTCCAACTACTTCAGCAGATGTTGGGCCATCAAACGAAGTAGTATCAGGTACACTATTTGTTTGTTTAGATTATTCCAATTTGTTGTTTGATTCAGGGTATACACACTATTTCATTTCTGAGAATTTTTCTAATAAATTGGGATTTCCATCTCAAGATATGAATACAGAACTTATGGTAAAATCACCTGGAGAAAATGTTGAGAAAAAAACATAATAACCTTCATGTCCTTGTGTGCGTGACGAATCGACCTGCAAACATTGTTATTTCTCCTCTAATAGTGTTTGATGTTATATTGGTCATGGATTGGCTGTTTTTTATCATAATAAGATTTACTGTAGATCTAAAGTGCTTTCTTTTCATAAATATTTATAGTTTGTTTACAGGAATTAACCCTTTCTTTTGATAACATATTAGGAATCTTAGAAACTAGTAAAATATGAAAATTAATGTTACCTTGCGCATATTGTTGAAAATAAAGGAACTATTTAGATTAATAATGTGACAATGGTAAATTAGTTCCTTGATGTTTTTTCTGAGGAGTTTCCTGGTATTATACCTGATCGAGATGATGAATTTACTATTGACATTGTTCCTGATGCTATGAAAATTTCAAAACCCCCTTATCGAATAGTCAAATTGAACTTTTAGAGTTAAAGAATAAATTAAAAGAGTTATTAGATAAATGGTTCATTCGACCTAGCACATCACAATGGGGTGATATTATATTGTTATTTAAAAAGAAAGATGGTTCAATGAGACATTGCATTGATTATAGAGCATTGAATAACATAATTGTCAAGAATAAGTATCCCTTTCCTCATATCGATGATTTATTTGATCTTTTCTAGGGTGATCATTATTTTTCAAAGATTTATTTGAGGTCGGGGTACCATAAGTTGAACGTAAAGGAAGAATATGTTCAGAAGACCGTGTTTTTTACTAGATATGACCATTATGAATTTATAGTTATGCATTTTGGGTTAACCAATGTACCTACTGTGTTAATGGATCTTATGAATAGAGTTTTCCATGACTTCTTGGATAAGGTTTTGGTTGTGTTCATTGATGATATTTTGGTTCATTCAAAAAGTTAAGATGATCATGAAAGTCATTCAATGGTTGTATTTCTAACCTTAAAAGAAAAAAACATTATGGGAAATTCATCATGGGTGAGTTTTGGTTACAAGAAATTTCTTTCCATTGTCACAGTGTTTCAAAAAATGGAAAAATTGTTGATCCTACTAAAACAAATGTTGTTGAATAATGGAAAAGACCCAAAAATATAACCAAGATCCATAGTTTTCATGGTTTGTAAGGTTATTACCAAAGGATTTTTGAGTATTTTTCTCAGTTATCTAGTTCAATGACTAAGTTAACTCGAAAAGGTGTTAAGTTCATTTCGACAAAAGAATGGAATGATTATTTTCAGAAATTGAAAAGGAGATTGGTGAATGCTCTATTTTTGGCACTGCCTTCCAGAAATGGTGAGTTTGTTATTTACAGTGATGCTTCATTGAAAGGACATGGATGTTTCCTTATAAAAAATAAATAGGTAATTGCTTATGCTTCACTTCAGTTGAAACTTCATGAGTTAAATTAAACTACACATGATTTGGAATTAGTTGTTGTGGTTTTTTATTTAAAATTTTGGAGGCATCTTTTGTATGGAGTAAAATGTGAAATATATACTGACAATAAAAGTTTAAAGTATATATTCACTCATAAATAATTGAACATGAGTCAGAGGATATGGATGGAATTAATTAATAATTATGAATGCACGACCCATTACAATGTGGGAAAAGCGAATAATGTGGCTGATGGTTTGAGTAAAAAAAGTAATGATTTATTAACAATGATAAATTTGGAATGAGATACTTTATTTTTTGATTTGATGAATTTTTTTATAGAAGTTTTTGGTGTAGGGAATTCTTCTTTTTTGTTTCAGGTGTTAGTGAAATCATATCTATCAGACAGAATAAAGAAAGCGCCGAAAGAAGACAATGAGTTATAGAAAATGGTAGAGTTGGTCCAAAGGGTAAATTTCCTGATTTTAACGTTGATAATGATTGTGTTTTCAGATTTGAGAAGAGATTATGTGTGCCTTATGATTCACAGTTGACGAATGAGTTGTTATGTGAATCTCATAGTTCTCCATTTTTAGTTTATCCTAGTTGTACTAAGATGTACAGAGATCTTCAGAAGTATTTCTAGTGGGATGGAATGAAAAGAGATATTGCCGATTTTTCTATGAAGTGTTTGACTTCTCAGATGGTTAAAGTAGAGTGGCAGTTACTGAAATGGATTTTTCTGTCTTTACTGGTTCCAGATTGGCAATTGGAAAATATATCCATGGACTTTTTTGTGGGATTACCAAATACATCTCGAGGTAATAATGAAATATAGGTTATTGTTGATAGATTAACTAAATCTGCTCATTTATTTCCGATTCAATATTCATTATCTCTAAATCAACTTTCTTGGTTGTATGTTAAAGATAAATTCAGGTTTCTTGGAGTTCCCCTCTTCATTGTATCGGATCGTGATCGCAAGTTTACATCTAACTTTTGGAAAGGCCTTCAGAAGTCATTGGGTACTGAAATAAATTTAAGTACTACTTTTCATCCTCAATCAGATGGACAATAGGAACAAACAATTAAGACATTAGAGGATATGTTACATGCTTTCTTGATGGATTATTAGGGAATTTGGGACCAACATCTTTCTTTGGTTGATTTTTCATATAATAATAGTTTTCATTCTAGTATACAAATGTCTCTAGTTGAAGCATTATATGGAAAGCGTTGTTGATCTCTAGATTTTGGGATAAAGTAGGTGAAAGAAAGATGATGGAACAAGAATTAGTAGAAGAGATGATAGAGAAAGTTCAGTTGATTCAGAAGCACATGAGAACAGCTTAGAGAAGATAGAAATGTTATGCGGATAACAAGAGTAAGGATATTTCTTTTGAGGTAGGTGATCATGTATTTCTAAAAGTTTTTCCCAAGATAAGTGTAATGCATTTTGGTATGAAGGGAAAGTTGAGTCTAAGATTCATTGGACCTTATGAAATTCTGGAGAAAGTTGGATCAATTGCGTAAAGTGTGCCTTTACCTCCAATTTTATCCTACGTACAAAATTATTTTCAAGTTTCGATGTTGAGAAAGTATATACCAGATCCATCTCATGTTTTGAGACCAGAGGTAGTTTAGTTGGATGAGAATATCTCTTACAAAGAACAATCAGATCAGATTCTTGACCAAAGAGAGAAAGTGTTGCGGAATAAGTTAATTCACTAGTTAAAGGTTTTTTGGAAATACTATATGGTTGAAGAGGCAACGTGGAAATCTGAAAATGCTATGAGGGAAAAATACCCCCACTTATTTTGATAAGTGAATAAAAATGGTGAGGATACAATTTCCAAAAGGGGGGAAGGATGTAACATCACAGGTAAATGAAGAATAATAAATTTTCATATTTATTAATATTTTTGAATTAAATATTAACTTTACTTGAAAAGGATTCCTAGGTTCGATAGCGTACCCAATACACAACAATGGGTTTCTTTGAAATCTTACGTTTCACACTAATAATATAATATTATTATTTTAAAAGGAACTTAACTTCTAGATGTTGTATTGGTGTTAATGAACAAATATAACTAAAATATTATTATGCAAGTTTTTTAAATGTATTTACATTTATCTAATAAAATTTAGAGGATTAAAATGTTAATGAATTTAATTTTAAGCATAATTTACATTAAATGGTTGATTTATCGCCTTTTAATGGTGAACCCTCTTTAAATTTAGTTTTGGTAACTTTAATACATTATATTTTACCAAATGAAGTCTTTTTTTAGAATGGGGACATCAAAATTTACTTTGTGTAATTTTTTGAAATTTTTCCGATAAAGTTCATTTTTAATGAATAGTGAAGAATATTGTATTTTTATTCAAAACTGTGTTTTAATATAATTTATTTATATGGATTGATTATATTTTTAATAGCTTTTAAAGTTCAAATAGAATATATTTTTATTATTTAATCCAATATTGGTCATTGGAATTAATTTCACTTTGAAATTGGACATAAACAAGTGTCAATCTTTTGATAGTTATTGTTTCTTAAAAACACACTATTTGTTTTAACAACAGGAATTAATTTTTAAATTAATTAATTCCACATATATGTATTTAATTTAACAAAATTGAAATAATTTTTTTATTTAGAATATCAGATATATATTAGGCAGTATTGTTAGTATTTTTCTGAAAAACATCAATTTTTGATGACTAGTGAAACCACTTAGTAGTATTTTAAAAAAAATAACTTTTTCATTTAATGAAATTTTATCACTTCTGTGAGTTGAATATAAAATATATGACATAAATAGTTGTTATTAGTATGTAAAATTTGGTTCAATAAGATGAAAATAATTTTTGGTGAATAGTAAATTTTGACTTTTATTTACCACGGTTAAAGGTAAATAGTGTAATTCAAGGTCAAAAGATATTATAATAATTCAAACATACCTTTAAACTTGTCCTAACCATACTGGATGAGTAATGTCTGTCCATGGGAATCTGTGTGTCAATTTTGGGACCCTATGGAGACACTTTTGAATGATAATGACAATTTAGATTAATTAATTTAACGAAATGGAAAAAATGACATAAATAATAGCTTTTAGTAAATTAATTTTTATTTGGTGTTATATAAGTAATATATATTACTATAAATATTCATTGAAATGATAAAACTATTTCCAAAATCATCATAGTTTTTTTATAATTTTTAGACATCAAAAAATTTAAATTATTTATTACACAATAATGATGCAGTGTTTACCACATTAATAAATCATTTAAATAATTAAGATTATAATGATTAAAATTTTACCCAAAACCTATAAAATTTTTATTGGATGATTATATTTACACCATTTGTCATCTTATTTTAGATTCTAATTATTTTTGGGCGTTTAGAAACTGAATATCATTACATAATAAAATAATATTTTCACACTTTCCTAAAGAGCCCCTCCTCCCCCTTATAAAAGGAGACCATTTCTAACCAATTCCTCACACCACTCAAGTCTTTTGGCTCATCCAAAATCTACCCATTTAAGCTCCCTACATAACTCATTTTCTTTTATAAGCCTTACCTTATGCAGAAGACACCAAGGTCTTTTTTGTTCAATCCAAAGGAAGTTACCCAAATTAAAGGTAACTTTTTCTCTTAACTTATTTTATTTTATTTTACTTTTCCAACCCCTAAACTCTATTTATTCCTTTATTTTATAAAAACACCAGTATCCTCATTATACATGGATGTTTTTATGAGAATTATTCGAACTACACTTACACATACCTCAATCTAATGGGTGAAGAAAATACTATTTCTGTGGATGGAAAACTAACGTCTCACAAAATGATGATTTATCTATTATCTCCTACCGTATATTTTGGTGGCCATTATGATGGAACTATATTTATATATGATATATATTATGTTTATGTTTTCTTTATTCTTCTGTATTTTTATTTTATTTTATACCTGTATGGTTTCTATAATGGGTAAATGTGATAATTTAATTCCAAAAAGTGCGGACTACCACCCCCTCAAATTGATATGACTCGTTGATGCCATACATGGGACATATAAAGGATATAATTAATTATATAATATGGTTTTATACTAGAATTATAATATACCTATGTATCATTATGTTTTAATTCCATTAAAATGATAATGATAAATGGATGTAGCTTTCATGCGTACGTACGGCTTACCATCTCCATGAATGGTGCATTTCATTTCTTACCTCCAAAAGTTATTTTCTATTATAAATATATGTATATACTAGATATATATGATATATATAATATCTAAATCATGAATATCATTCTGGATATAATGAAATATTTACAATATTAACAAGTTGTAATTATAAGAAGTCCATTTTGGCTCAAGTATCAAATATCGACAATGAACGTTATTAACTTGAATGATTACATAACTTTTATAACATGGTAGTAAGTGATATAAAAGGAATAATAAACTTTAAAAAGGTTCTTAAAATATTATAAATTAACTATAGTATATTTTTCAGGATATTAAATAACGAACGGGTAAACTCGGACACGAGGTAAGGGACTTCGTCTCATTCTACATTCATTGAGGGATATTTTAATTAATACACTACTTTCTTTTATACGGTGTATAAAACACTTTTACTTTTACTTTAATTCAAATGGAATATTTTTCTAGGAATCATTTTACTAAACAACAAAAATAATGTTACTTTTAATGTAAGCGGTGACAATGACCTTTTCAACCCCCATGAGTATTAATTGTTCTTTGGCTTCCTCAACAAGCTGTAATGTTTTTAAAATAATATAAATACCATATACTCTTTTACGTATTTTGGTATTGAAAATTGTTTTGTTATACGATTCTTTTACGTCAATATAATTAAATGATATTTTGTGATTGAAATGTTGAAATGTTATCATTCCTTTATTTTGGTTTTATGTGTTATGATTTAATAATGGTACTTGGAAATTTGATGTGTGGTTATGTGATAAACCATATGACGGGTGGTGTTGTGAAAACCTATATGGGTGGTTATGTTATAACCTCTAATTCATTCCGTATGGATGTTGGTAGTATGTCTATTCCATTTGGTGATATGTGTGAAACTCGTCCGTGTGGCTATTCCATTTAGTGATATGTGTTGAAGTCGACCGTATGGTTATTCCTTTTAAGTATTTTTATGTCCCAATATACCTTTATATGTTATATGGTCTTTATATGGGTTTTATGGTAATATTTTGGTTTCAAAAGGGTAATTAGTGATATCTTATTCAGTGAAGAGTATTTACTACCACATAAAGGTGAAAAGTTTTATTTATGTTAAAGTATTCTTGGTTTACTTGTTGTTTTGATAAACTAACAGTTTTCCTTCTTTGTGTATCCCTTAATAAGATTTTTATGCTCATCCCCAGTTATTGAAATTTTTTTTACAGGACAAAATGTCGATTAGGGTAAAGGATGGGATCAAGGAAAAGTCATGCAATCTTAAATATGGAAATAGACATGACTCGTTTTTTTTCAAGAGTTCTTATTTTGTGATAAAATGGAAACTAAGTAGAAGTGTCTACTTTTTATTTTTTTTGAAATGAAATATAATAGTTATGTCCTAATTCTCTAATAATCTAAACCAGAAAAGATCCTCAATGTGAATTATTAACTTAATTCTAGATTATGTATGTTTTAAGGAAGAGTACTTATAATTTTTATTGAAAATGGTTTTGATAAACTATTCATTTATGTCAATATATTTAAATGATATTTTGTGATTGAAATGTGGAAATGTTATGATTCTTTTATTTTTGTTTTATGTGTTATGATTTTATAATGGTACTTGGACATTCGATGGGTTTTTAGGTTATAAACCAAATGATGGTTGGTGTCGTTAAAACCAGGATGAGTGGTTATGTTATAACCGCGAATTCACTGGGTATGGAAGTCGGCCATATGGCTGTTCAATTTAGTGATATGTTTGGAAGTAGGCCGTATGGATATTATATTTAGTGATATGTGTGGAAGTCGACCGTATGGTTATTCCATTTAAGTATGTTTATGTCCCATGTTACCTTTACTTGTTATGTGTCCTTTATATGGAATTTATGGTAATATTTAGGTTACAAAAAGGTATGTAGTGATATTTTATTTAGTGAAGAGTATTTACTACTTCATAAAGGTAAATATTATTAATTATGTTAAATTATTCATGGTTTACTTGTTGTTTTGATAAACTATAAGTTTTCCTACTTTGTGTTTCCCTTACTGAGTTTTTTGTTCTCATCCCAAGTTTTTCAAATGTTTTTCATAAGTCATAATGTGGAATAGGGTCAACGATGGGATCAAGGAAAAGTCATGCTGTCATAAATATGGTACAAGACATGACTATTTTTTTCAACAGTAATTGTTTTGGGAAAAAATTGGAATTGAGTAGAAGTGTCTAATTTGTATTTTTTTTGAAATGAAATGTAATATTTATGGCCTAATTCTCATAAACTCTAAACCTGAAAAGATCCTCAATGTGAACTATTAACTTAATTAAAGATTATGTATGTTTTAAGGTCGGGTCCTAATAATTTAAATATCCTATTTGTTTTTTCATGATTATTTGTTTCTTCATTATGACCACATGTTCATACTATATTCTCTATGGTTATAGAGAATGGGGTGACCAGAAGTACTAGTTTAATGACGAATGTGACAGGTAACTTTCTAATGAGAATTCAGATGGGTAGATCATTAATAATCGTTTTTCTTGGAACATGATTAACAATGTGTACCATTGAAAACATTCAGAATCACCATAGATGATAAAGAAATAGATTGTTGAGAATTAGGGTAAATATGACCATCAAGGAAATATAATTTAGTTTTCGACATGTCATGAAGGTGGTAAGAAACCCCTTAGTGAATTTCTCAAAGGAACATAGATATGCTTTGACTATGGAAAAGAAGGTCACAAATCATGTATCTACGAATGTAAAGTTTAATTTTTAGTTATTGAAATGTATATTAATGATGGACTCCATTTGATGTTTTCATTTTATGTCTACCATAATTATTGAATGTATGGGCAATATGAAAATCGATGTGCACAATGGAAGGATCATGAAGAGAATAATCAAGGTTGTTCAAGTAATGTTTTTGATTATACTAATTAATAGCCCACAAAAAACACATGAAATGTAGGTTTTTTTATAATATTATTTTTTATAGGAAATAATTAATAGAGTTTGATAAAAGTTAAGAGAAGTTTTTTACTCTATATTCTAGAAAATATGTATTAAAGAATAATATCATAAAGCCAAAGTAATAGGTTATGAATAAAATGGTAAGATTGAAGTATATATAAATTAGAATTAAATGATTAAATTATAATAATAATGAAATATATATGTATTTCCAGTATTCTTTTTTAAATTATGATTTGATAGGATGTGTTAAATAGTGCTGGTGTAGAAGAAAATCTATATCATGGAATAGTGGAATTTTTTATTTAGGGAAGGAAAAACTTAATTTATTCCTAATATTGATATCATGTTTTTTTGATAAATATATTTTTTATTTGAATAAGTAAATTAGAAATTTTTGATTACCTGATAACTGATAAAGGATTTTTTGGAAAAGTAGTCAATGTTTAAATGGATGAATCATAGAACTTTGTGGTTTGAAATAATTTTTCTAAAAAAAAAATTTAATCAGGAAACATTCATTATTTAAATAATGAATTGGTGTAATTTATGTTTTTAACATATTTCAATGGAATAAATGTTAAAATTGGTCATATGATTCTAGGTAACCACCAAAATCTACATTATTATATATGGAGGATCATTGCAAAGATATTTCTGAAAACTTTTGTGGCCTTATTTATAGAGTGTGGAAATTTTATCTTAGGGGAGGGTTATAAGGATAAAAATTGATGGAAATGTTTATGTTAAACATAGTATAAGGATTTATAAATTAATATATTATCTCCCAATATGAGGATATGTGCATATTTGATAACTTTTATGACCTTTTGATGTGTTAAAAATATGTGGAATGACCTATCTTTCTAATAATGGATCTAATGATTTATTAATTCTCTAGGAATAAAATTTTTATCTTCATCAAATTTAATCAGATATAAGGTGATTTCGATCATGGTGTAACAAATGGTAGGGTTTTCCAAAAATAATGTAAGTGTATCTTTTCATAGAAATTTTTAAACAATAGTAAAATGATATTGAAATAAAATTTCATCATATTATCATCATTTTTTATAATACCAATGACCCTATTCTTGGTTATTATCTTACATTTTTCTTGACAGTTAACATTCTCAAGATTACCCAATTTCTTATTATGAGGGATCATTATAAATCTCTGTGATTATTTATACTTTTCATCCTTGTGTAGGTTTTAAATTTCCACCTATATTATCAAATGTGAAAACCATGTTACAAGTAACTTTTAGTAACCATTATATTTCCAAATTTACATTTTTAAATTATGGTTTTCCATTCATTTTTACAATTTGGATTTATATGAAAGGAACATTAAATTTTTTAATTTATAATAACCCAGATAACTTTCAAGGGAAAATTTATCTTAAGGAGGGTAGAATGTAATACCTTGAGTATTTGTGAACCTTATTTTTGAATAAATTTTATTTTTATGTCAGGCATTTCTTTACACTAATGAATAAATTTTTTTATACCATATACAAAGTTAATCATTCACTATAATCAAAACTGACTTGGCTTGCATTACAAACAGCATTAGATTTCTACAAAACGACATTTTATTATTATAATTATTGAAATGGGATATTCATATCCTATCCATTAGACTTAGTAATATAAATATTAATAAATCATTTTTAAATATTTTTTATACAATTTTTTATGGAAAAAACATATTGAAATGAATAAATAAAATTATTTTAGTAATGTCTTTAAAATATTATTTTTTTAAAAGAACTAAATTTTTGGCCCTTAAATGAACAATTATATAAATAATTTTAAACAAATTTAGAAATAAATTTTTTTAAAATTTACTTTATTTTTTTATTCACATTCCAAAATTTTCTTACAATGAATTCAATGGATTTTATATGAAACATTATTTTTTGATGAATGGTGAAAATACTATATTTTAATTAAAACTAATTTTTTGTAATTTATATATGAAATTAAATTACATTTTATGTTTATTTTAAAGTAAAAATAGGTAAAATATAAAATTATTAATCACTATAAGGTCATTGGAATTTTTTATATTAAATTTTAATATGAAATCATAATGAACATTATAAGAGTTTAACATTATAAACTTTAATTCTTGTTATGTTTTTGAAATTGGTATTGTGCATAATTTTTCCTATTCTAAGAACTGAATTTTACAAAACATACATACACGGTTTTATTAGGTATAACATTTATAGTCTAATAATATCAAAATAATTTTTTAACAAAAAATATTATTTAATGTGATTAAGAATGATTATTGAAATTGTGGTAAAATTAAGTGTAACAAGGGACTAAACTATAATATTAAGGGTAAAATTAACTATCCACTATTCAAAAATACATTTCATGGAATGTTTTCGGCCCTAAACCCTCAATTATTGAGCTTATAAAATTTTTATGACTTTTTAGGTAAAAACAGGGGTACATATAATCTTGTTTTAAAAAAAATCAATGTATTTCCCCTCCCTCTCTTATTAGAGGACCCCAAATCTCCTCTTTCATCACATATAAAAACACAACTAATTTCAGATCAGATGTTACAAATTCACTTACCTATTTCCCTACATTTCATCTTTTTGCCTATATTTTGGAATATATTCAACCAAGTAATCTCTTTAGTGAAAACCAAATGGATTTACCCAACGATGATGTTATATCTTTCCCTATGCTCCATTCATTTATTTTCATTCTATATGACCTCAATTATTCTTATTCCAAGAATATATAATATCCAATTAATTATCAATATACTTATTTTTCTTATTATAAATGTTCAAACTAAACATAAACTCATTACCATATAATTGGTAACAAACTTACCATTATTATGTATGGTTAAATACCATCTCATTAAACAATGTTGTTTGTTTTTACTTTACCACCTCTGACAAAGTGGGGACAACTGTATTCTCAAAGCGATGTGATTCATTCATACACTACATGAAACATATTAAGGATAGGTTTTGTGAAATTATATGATATATATCAGATAATAATGATTTTATAATGAATATTTATATTTATTTTACTATCTTTATATAAATATTATAGAGAAAAAAGGAAAAAACTTTCGTACGTAGGTACAATCAAATTCTTCCATGAATAGTGTACTCCATGTCATATTTCAATACACTATAGATTGTTATAAAAACATATATACTGAATATAAGATATATATATATATATCAATAGTTACGTTATGGAATTTGAGATATAAGTATGAGGACAAAAAATACTACAAATTATGCCACATGCAAAAAAACAATGCATATATTACCTGAAACAAAAACATAACATGTAATCATTAGTAAGTGGGAAATATGAAGTCATAATAAAACCAAATATTATACTATACATATGAATATAGTTCTATAATTTTTTTTAAAAAAATTATATTTATTTTATATGATGTTTGTATGAGTACTAAGAGAGTCAATACATAAGGCAATGGAATTTCATCTCAGTATTTGATTTGGTGAGATAAATTCCATATTACCCAGAATTTTTTTTTGAGTGGGATATATACATCATTATAACATGTTATAACATTAATTTCATTTATCTTATTATATTATTATCTTGAAATTTATTATATTCTTTTGTGGTAATCTCGATTCTAAATGTTTCTCTAGTACTATACGTTTTCATGTCACATATTAATTTTCCACGAGACACAAGAAATTTTAACCTAACATTTCTTATATGTGGTGTATATACTAAGCATTAATTCATTATATGATTAATATAAATAAATTTAGAGTTATTTACATATCATTTTGATGATATTTATTTCATGTAAATGTTTTTTATAAAATTTAACAAATTAGTAATATAATTTTGACTAAATTTTCCATCTATCAAACCCATGCCATGTTATTCAAATGTATTCTACCCTGAGGTGTATATACTTCCTTTTAAATGATATATCATGAATATTATTATTTTAATGATATTATAAGCTTCATTTAAGGTTATTTTTTCCTTTTTTTGATTCAATGTTACCAAATTCGTAATAGTTTCTTACTATAATCTAACCATTTTTATGATTTTTTATTATGCATTCATTGAGGAAATATTATGATCCATATCTCAAGAGATCTCATAAATATTATTATCATATCTATATTCATGATATACTAAAATATTGGTTCCATTTTTCTACTAATTGGTACATTATATGACCAATGAAGTGTATTAAAAGTCAAACTTTACCTATCTTTTTGGTCATAAATTTATATTATTTGGAACACATGTTTTTGAAAAATGTTTTCAAATGGTTTTCAAGAATTATTTATAATATTTTCAATTACAAAAGAAATATCTGGTTTTAATTTTTTTCAATATTTCAATTTATGTTTTCAACTTATTTTCAAGGAAATTGTTATCAAAATACATTCAATATATTTTTATAATATTTCAATGTGTATTAAAAAACGTTTTTAGTTTTAATTAAATCTAATCTTCCATGTTTTCAAGGAAAATTTCTTTTATAATTTTTTATATTTTATTTTATATGCTTTAAAGGTAAAATGTTTTGAATGTTATTTTATATTTTTACAAGGAAAACAGTTTTCCAAATACTTTCAAGCATATTTTACATGGTTTAATGGAAAAAGGATTTCAACATGTCGTCAATCTTATTTTATAATATTTCAAAAAATAGTTCTAATTTTTTTCTCAATTTTATTTTAGAGGATTTCATGGAAAATGGTTGTTAAAATTATTTTAATCCTTCTTTCTATTTTTTCAATGCATTTTCAATGAAAATGGTTCTCAAAATGTTTTATGTTTTATAAATCCATTTTCAAAAAAGATATGTTATTTTCCTGAAGTACATTCTTTTCAAAATTATTTCAAATATATTTTATATATAATATGGAATCCTTTGATGTTACTCATTCATTTATGAAAAATGAACTAACGTTTCGATTCATATTCTTTCTATGAATGGTTTATGTTTTAAAGGAATGTTGTTTATGAAATCAGTTTCTCTTTCACAGGTTATATTCTAATGAAACCCATTTCCATTTCACATGATATATGTTTATGAAACCCATTTCTTTTTTATGTGTCATATTCTTATGAAACACATTTCCCTTTCTTTGGATATATGCTAATGAAAATCAGTTATCTCCACTAGTAATATTTATATAAAACCCACTTCTTTTCAAGGGTTATTATAAGATGGTCTAATTATGAAACCTAACTTTTTTCACCGGTTAATATATTATTATTATTTATTCAAAATAATTTAATTTCATTTGTTATGTTAATTTATTTGTGAAAACCATATCTCTTAATAGGAATGGTGTGATGGATGTTTCACTATCTTCAGGAAAATGTATGTGTGATTTTATTATATGATTGGTGAGATCTATATCTCTCTCTTATTTATTGGGTAAAAATTAATATTTCATGATATTATAATAAGAATCAACTCATTAGGCATGATCCACTATGAGAGGATGTGGAATCCTTGTCCCTTACAAGAAAAGGATTGTCACTGAGGATGGTGGTGTGTCCAGGCCAGTTGGTGCAGCCACCATGATGATGAAATATGGGGAATCCTAATCCAGTATATGAAGATAGGGAAACATAATACACTATTTTAATTTGGGTAAACCCAATCCCATCCAAGGAAATTACTTTGAATAGGGATGGTGGTGTGTCCCGCCATGTTGGTTTAGTCACCATATAGATGGAATATGGGGAAACACAATCCACTATAGGAAGATAGGGAAACAGGATCACCTAGATGGAAAACGAATGTGACTGGGGGTGGTTTTGTGTCCCTTCCATTATGTGTAGTCTAAAGGAATGATTTTGACATGTTCTAGAAATGAGTCTTAACTTATAATGAATGATATAAAAAGTTTATGTGTATGAAATAATTAAATGTTTTATTCCCATGCAATAAATTCATAGCTTATGATCGTGTTTCCTTTATGATTAATGTCTTATGAATTTCTTGTCTTTATCCCATTATTCATGTATATTATATTCTAAAGGTAGGGTAGGATATTATAATGTCATGATCACATTCACATACCCTTACGCTCAAGTATATGCATAGATATATACCTTGATTACCCTTGCTGAGCTTCAAAGATGGTTCATTTTAATGTATCCTTCCCCTTGATACGATGATATGTAATATGTATGGTTTTTTCAAGAATAGTTATAGTCATGCATAACATTGTAGGAAATAGTATATCTCACTCATGCAACATCGTTTAATACTCAACATTTCCAATGTAATGAAACTAATACGGTGTTTTGGAATCTATTTATGTAATGTTTTATGTATTATAATGTGAAAGGTTTAATATCTTTCTATGTTAACATTGGGTTTTCATATTTATGTTCCCATTAATCAATGTATATTTTTTTGATCAATCATTATGATTAACAAAAAAAACAAGTTTACCCTATGGTGGTATGCATGGTGGAACGAATCCATTATCATGATTCACATATATTTTCTTGTTTAATTCATACAAATAATTTGGGGACATTATATATGAAGTCCTTAAAATAGGTGTATCACCAGATATGAGTTGTATTGAATGATCAACAACACAATTCAGAGTCAATGTTGGAAAATCCTGTGGAAAGAAATAATAAAATATTTATAAATGACAATTATCATAGTTCTTGAGTTCCACCCCGACCATATAAGATAAATATCCATTTTAAGTCGAATAAAGACCCATAAAACATCGATAATTTACATTGGTGGTATATATATATCGATTAAATTCAAGAAAATAATATTTTGGTTTGGAAAATCCAAGGTTAATTACCTCCATTTGAAATTTTAATAGGATTCCCATATTAATAAAAATAAAATCCAAAAATAATATCAAATTCATCTAGAGGGATAATAATAATATTTGAAAGAAGAAAATTCCAACAAATAGAAATCAAACATGAATCATATAAATGGGATGTGATCATCGTACCATTATGAGTTTTAATGTAAATAAAATATCAAATTATTTTGGATATAAATAAACATTTATATAGACCTTTTATGATATTAATTAAATTATATATCTATGATCATATAAGATACTTCAATTTATGAGTGTCCTTATTAGAACCTAAACATCGTCCTTCCATCTTCAATTCCATAATAAAACTAATACGGATGGAATGATGATCAACAATCATTTAATTGAGTGATCAATCATGAAAAGTAACATATTAGATATATATATCATGACACCTTATTTCCATCGAATTAAGGCTGTGGTTTAACCTCATTATTCAATGTCCATAATTTATTCGAAGGATTCATAATGATTCAAACTAAATATTTGAATTAACCTAATAATATCCCCCTTTAGTGAATAACCTGGTGAAACATCATAGTCCCACTCATCATGAAACAGTGAAGATCAATTTAACAGTAAATCATAACCATTATAAGACATTAATCTCACATGCATATTTTCCATAACAACATCAAATTTTTAGTATCTATAATATGATGTGTTTTCAAGGGAAACAACATTCCATTTATTACCAAAAATTAAGATTTTCTCTATTGTATATAATTATACTACAAATTATTACAAGTTTTTTTAATTATAATCTTTAAAAATAACTAATTGTATTATAATACAATCTACATTCAATCAAACAATTCACAACTATATAGTAGATCCTTTTAGTTCAATATTCAAAAATTTCAAAATAATAATATACTCAGGATTATAATGTTTTTGTTTTATTTATGACTAGATACATAATCATCTTATTTACTGAATGATACTCAATATATCCCACTTAGTATTCGCACACAGAACACTTCTTATTCATACACAACATAAAACCATTCATTGTAACTGGTGTAATGAAAACATAAGAAATGGTGCTATCAGATGTTCAATTTGGGTACTCATGGGAGACATCTTCCAATGATCATAAATCGGAATAAGACATGCCTAATTATATGTTAGTATGAGAATAAAATTACCAAATCATATCCAAAAAATCATAGATTAGATACATGTATCATCGAATAATACTTCGATAGTTTATAATATAGGAATTATAATAGATTCAATTACTGTGATCCGTTCGAATATAACATTTGTATATGAAATATTAATGAGAGTGGAATAAAGTGTGGGATAATAGTAATCATATAAATGTTATGTCAATGATAGTACCCAAGATATTAATCACATGTAATGATATTTATAACAACACATTTACCTTCTTTTTAATGGGATATCATCCCATGTACCCTCTTTTAGGATTGGGATGACCTATCATCTACAATATGTGGGTCTTTATAAAACCTCTCATATAACATCTTTTAGCTTATATATAACCTTATGTTTACCCTATTATGTGCTAGAGATAACCTATTTTGTAACATTTTACAATATAAAAAATTATTTTTAACATGTTAATTGTTAGTATATGAATAACCGACATGTAAAATATTCATAATTCATCTATATGTATGCCACACGATCCTAAAAACATTTTTCATTTCAACATAAATTAACTTTTAGAATAGAATATGGGTTTAATAACAATTTATTAATAATAAAAATTAAACTAAAGGTAGAGTAATAATGAAATTAATATATCATATCCCCATTAATGCATAAGAAGCATCAAATGATGTTATTATTGAACAATATTTATTTCAAAGACCATGATAATATTTCCAAAGGAATATACCATTTTCAATTTAAAATCTATTTATTAAAAATTAAAAATATATAATAAATTATGGAAAACATTTTCATTGAAAAGAACCATGAAAAAAAAGTTAAATAATCTTCATGTTAAATAGCAGTTGTGTAGGTGGGAAGTTTTTTTAGGTAGTATATGTTTAAAAAACAATCCTTTCACATTTTCATTAAAAACTATGAATTAACTTACATAAAAACTACATGAAGTTTCCCTATAATCAATTATATTGTAATGTAAACAATGTAAGTATAGTATTTAAGATAAATTTATAATGGAAAAACATTAATGAAGTTATTTAAAATAAAATATGGATATGAATGAAAAATATTATCTATTAACTTGAGAAATAAAGTATGTTTTCATTTAATCATTATTCCGATCTTCTGAGTAAATAAATGTAATAAAATATAATAAAACTGTGCAATAATCTGAAATAATATTATTAGAATAGAAGATAAAATATTTCACATAGGTGGTTCAAATTATTTCTACATCAGATAATTTAAACCTCACAAATCCCATTAATAATGAAATAGTAACATTAAACCAATACTACTTTGGAAAGATTTTTGTCAGAAGGATAATGAAACAAATTAATTAAAATGATACATTAAATACCTTAATGATATGTATATTCATGATTTCATATATCAAAAATATAGAGGATACATATCATAAACATATAATAGATTAATTACAATAAACATGTATCAAAGAATAAATATTGAGGTAATGATCCATTTTCTCAAGTCCATACTTCTTTGTAATCACTCTAATATCC
Source organism: Viscum album (assembly GCA_963277665.1). Taxonomy (NCBI): domain Eukaryota; kingdom Viridiplantae; phylum Streptophyta; class Magnoliopsida; order Santalales; family Viscaceae; genus Viscum; species Viscum album. The sequence continues at coordinate 1,461,905,786 of OY728125.1, read as the reverse complement.
TATTATTTGAGGGACATGTTTTGGATTTCAACATATTTATTAAAATATATATATTATTAAAACATTGAAAGTTGTAGTATGAGGGTATGAAATCAATTATGTCTATAAACGAGTTCATGGACTAGTTAAAATGATAAAATTAGGTGAATAAGGTAGCAGAATAGGGTTAAAATATTAAGAGGAGTAATACTCAAATGGAATTAATTAAATGATTTTAATAATAATCGTTTACATATATAATAAAGTGTAAAAATGGCCAATTAAATTATGATATGATAATATATAGATGATATCAATCAAGAAATAATAATTTTTAAAGTTCATTATTAAACATATCACACAGTTTAGTCCCTTATATAAGTAAACTTGTTTTTTCCTAAACCATGGTTGAAAGATGTTACTATGTTTTCTATTCATTTTGACCAAAAGATAAGTTATTCAAAATAGATTTTATTAATTATGATGACTCTGAATATGGAAATAATTTTAATTTATTCTATATGTATATGACGTATAATTTAATTTAAAATAATAATGAAAAATGTGATGATACCCTATTTTTATGAATAATCATATTGAAGCATATAATTGAATTTAGTTCCATTACATTCCTTATAAAATTTTTTTTTTATTTTTTAATATAATATATCATATAAAAATATCTATAAAACCATTATACTATTTTTAGTGATTTAGTTTCTATTTATAGAAACAATTTCATACAAAAAAACAGTTTCTAGTAAAAAAGTGTTTCAAGCCCAAAAATGAAGTTATAAAAAACCATGTATAATATGGATTCCTATGAAATAAATTAGATTTTTTATAACTATATGTGACTTATAACAAATTTTTATCTAAATAAAAACCTAATAGTAATTTCAAATTAAATTATTTTATGATAATAAATTATAGTTTACACAAATTGATATTTTTTCACTATTCACTAACAATTAAATGTTTTTAGAAAAATATTATAAAATAACTGTAAAATAATATAGAAATAAATATTTCGAAAATTTTATTTATTACCTTTAAATATATTTACTAATAATAAATACAAACTACTATATTTGTGTGAAAAATTCAATAAAAAGATTTCTTGATGATTTAATAATTATTAGTCATAAAAAAATAGAATATAAAATGAGTACTTATTTTATATAAATTAATTAATAAATTTAAATTATTTAAATATTTTATATATATTCACCAAAAAATCATTATTATTCATACATGCATATTAAATGTTTAGTTTATAAAGTAAGTACCTATCATAGTTTATTTGGACCTGTGGTTGCTGGTAAAGAATGCTTTTGAAAAAATAATTTTTATTTAAAATGAAACACTTATAAAATATTTTTGTGTATAATATCTTGTATTGTAAAATGTGTTTTATGCATCCATATCATCATGTAATTTCTAAAAATCACTATTCACTAATTAAAACGTGATGCATTAGATATTGAATGCATTATCTACATGTTTTTTGAAGATATTACATTTAACCTCTAAATCATCTTAAAATTTCAATTTGGAAATATAGTCTACAAAATAAAAAACATCATTTATTGGAATAATAAAATTAAAAATATAATGTACCACATTAAAATTTTGAACTCATTTAAGAGAAATCCTTTCTCAATAATAAATAAGAGGGATAATTCTGAATTTTTATGAAATTCCAGTCTCGAAAGAAAATAAAATCATATTACATTAATTTACCTTGATTAAAAAAGAGTGAAAAGATACATTTTAATTTTTATTACTCCCATTATTTTATCAAATAAAAATATAAGGCACCATTTGATTAATAATGTAATATTTTATTGACATTATAGTGGCATGGATATATATTTATCTTATCGTAGGATATATAAGGGATTGGAAAATTTATTTGATGTTATATAGTTAATATTCCAGACATACAATAAAACTAGAATTTTTATGATTCCTAGAGTGGAATCCACACTCTTTGAATCCTTGAATCAAATTTCCTCAACATTTCCTGGTGAATTATACCTTTTATACTAATGTTCATTTCCATTGACATACTATTTTTTAATTCTCCAAAAAATAGTCATTATGGCTCCACAAAAAAGGAAAGTGTCTTAATGAGGTATTGAAAAAAACATAGACATATAATTTCATTCAAAATTATATAATCGATGGAATATCAGACTTCATATTTTCATGAGGGATATTTACTTATCTAATTCCTTAGGATACATTATTCTATCATTTTACATTAATCTTAATATTATATATATATATTACATTCATTATTGACCATGTCAATGGTAATATAATTTTGGCACAATCCATTTATTTTTATTTTATCTTTTAATTCTCATTATTAATAATTACCATGTGATCATGTTTAACAATAAAAAAGATTATAGATATACAATTATATAAAATTAGTCATAGATATACAATTATATAAATACGAAATACTAATGTATTACACATAGATCGTTGTTTATAATTGAATAATAAATTTATTATAAAAACTAATACAATAAAAAATTCAATTAAGCAGAATCACAACATATATCTTCTAACATCCCAAATAAATAAAGAACATGAAAATTTTCATATTTATTAATATTTTTGAATTAAATATTAATTCTAATTTAAAGGTGATGCTAGGTTCGATGGCGTACTTGATATGCAACAATGGGTTTCTTTGAAATCTTATGTTGCACACTAATAATATAATATTTTTATTTTAAATAGTAGTTAAAGCCTAGTCGCTGTATTGGCGGGAATGAAAAGAACTAACTAAAATATTATTATACAAGTTTTTTTTTAATATTTTTACATTTATCCAATAAAATATAGAGTCTTAAAATGAGTATCGAATTCTATTTTAAGCATAAATACTCTAATATTCACTAATAGGTTGATTTTCCGCCTATTAATGGAGAACCCTATTTAAATCTAGTTTGTATAATTTTTATATGTTCTAATTTACAAAATAATATTCTTATTTAGATTAGGTACATAAAAATTAACATTGGGTAAATATTTGGTATTTTTCTAATAATGTTCATTTTTAATTAATAGTGAAAATAATGTATTTTTATTCAAAAGTTTCTTTTAATATAATTTATTTATATAGTTATATCATCTTTTTAATTGGTTTTAAAGTTAAATCAGAATATATATATATACAATTTAATCTAATTTTTTATAATGGAACTAATTTTATTTTGAAATTGGACATAAACAATTGTCAATCTTTTGATAGTTTTTTATTTCATAAAAACATGCTATTTGTTTTTAAAGTGGGAATTAATTTTAAATTAATTTATACGACTTCTGTGTTTTTAATTCGGAAAAATGGATTCCATATTTGGAATCAGTTGGAAAAAATTTTGTAAATAGGTAACTTAAACTTTTAGGAATTTTAAATATTTACATCAGTTACAATTTTATTTACCATGATTCAAGGATAAATATTATAAATAAGAGAAAAATATAATATTATAATAATATTAAATTACCCTAACATGTGTCATAATCCTACAGAGTAATTTATATCCAACCCTGGACATCCTTGGGTCTAATTTGGGAACTCATGGATCCACATGGGTGTAATAATGAAATTGTATATTAATTAATTTAAAGTAAAGAAAAAATGACATAAACAAATATCATTTAGTAAATAAATTTTTACATGTGGTTATATAAGTTCCATTTTCATCTATAAATATTATTTGGAAAGATAAAACTATTTCATACATCATGGTATTTTTTTATAATTTTGTACATCAAATTTATTATATTATTTATGACACAATAATGATACAAAATTCACCTCATTAATAAATGATTTAACTAAATAAGATTATAAATATTAAAACAAAATATAAAATACTAGTCCAATACATATTGGATTATTTTATTTAGACCATGAGTCAACTTAACATTGATTTTAATGATTAGTAGACATTTTGATACTGAATATGAGTTTATAATAAAATAATTGTTTCAAACATTCCAAAAGATCCCCTCCTCTCCATTATAAAAGCCCCTCACTTATAACTCGTTCATCAAACGTCTCAGGCCTTTAGCACATCCAAAATCAACTCCAATAAGCTCCCACGATCCATCACTTCATCCTAGAATCCTTACCATTGGAATAATTCACCTTAAGAAACCAATTTGGTTCAAACCAAGGAGAGTCACTCAATTAAAAGGTAATGTCTCCTCTTAAGTTCTTTTGTTTTATTTTACTTCTCTAACCCCATAAACTCTTTTTATTACTTTATTTTATAAAAACAACACTATACTCCATATACTTGGATGTTTTTGTGAGAAGTACTCTAACTATACTTACACACACCTCTATCAAATGGGTGAAGAACGTACTGTTTCTATTGATGGAAAACTAACACCTCACGAAGCGATGATTGTTCTATTATATTCTACCGCCTCTCATGGTGGCCATTATGATGAAAAAATATTTATATATGGTATATATTTATATTTATATTTATATTTTTCTGTAATTTTTATTTACAAACATACCTTTTTGCGTTCTAATATGTGTAAACACGAAAATTTCATTTGTGGAAGTGCGGACTACCACCCCTCAAGGTGATATGATTCGTTCATGACATACATGGAAAAAATAAATATGGAGTTAATGAAATTATGTAATGTATCTGATGTTATGATGTAATTATAATATATACCTATGTATCATTAATATTTCATTCCATTTAATATTAAATTGAAATGAAAGTAGCATTCGTACGTACGTACGACTTACCGTCTCCATGAACGGTGCATTTCATTTCCTATCCTCCAATGTTATATAATATCATATATATATATATATATATATATATATACTAGATATATATGATATATATGATATCTAAATAATTAATATAATTTTATAGATAATGGAGTTTTGACCATATGGACAAATTGAAATTATAAGAAGTTCATTTTTAACTCAAATTCCGAACATCGACAAATTATCCGATATGAACTCCAATAATTAACTAACTGTTATGGATATATAATAAGTGATATAAAAGTAATGATAAAAATTAAAAAGGATATTAATAAAGTAAAAATTAACTTATTATTATTATTCAGGAATAACATGGAACATAAGAGTCAAGTTTGACATGAGGTAAGGGATTTCTTATCTCACTTTTATTTCCGTGAAATTTCAATTATTCACGACTTATTTTTTTCATGTGGTGTATTTTGTACAAAAATTTGATATATATTATCATGATTATATTTATATTTATGGTATCTTGTGATTAATTTGGTGGTTATTTACTTTTCTCATATGACTCGATTTATTTCAACGTGGTAATGGTTTTTCATATAACATTTTATTCCCGTGAGATTCATGCTATATTAGCCACTATTTCCTTGTGTGTGGTAGATGTACTACCCATGATTGTATTATTTGCATAATATACATTAATTTATCAGTATTTACATATTCATTTTGTGATCTTTATTACATGGAGTTTATGTTTCATAAGTTACTAAATCGTTAAGGGGTCCTTTCACCCTCTTCTTTTTAAAAGACTTTTTTTTATATGTCTTTTAATTTACGACTTATTATATTGGGATATGTTCTTATATATTCTTATTGATGTAAATTTATTGTCCATGTGATGAGATATCCTTTTAACTCTCATCAACTTATTTTCTGAATTTTAAAGTGACGTTGTTAGGCTGTCGAATTTCTGTATGAAAACCTCAAAACCCAATTTCAATTTTTGGGTTAAACATCTACTTCTTGATTATGTAGGGCTATGAATATGTTTGAATAAATCTCTGGTTGTTTTAAACATAATAACCATTTATATTGAGTATATTTTTATTTGTCAAACATAATTATGTAATTTATTTATACTTAATCAAATGATACCATATTTATAAGGGATTTCATCTCAATTTACATTTCCATTGAGACTTCATTGTTGATATGAACCAATTCACTATTATATGGTGCATGTACTGTCCTTTGGCATATTATATCATGAATAAAATTATTATCATGATATTATTAAGTTCTGATTAGCTGTCATTCCTCAATTATTTGTATTATAGAGTATCTCATTTTGTTAAAAACTCTTTAACTAAAATATCGTTTTAAATTTTTTAAAGGTTTATTCTTCTAAATAATTCACATTAATGAACATGTTTTAAAAATGGTTTTAATGATTTTTAAATTTGGAAATGAATGTTTTAAAATTGAAATTTCATTCAAATTTTTCAATGTGGTATTGGACACTTGGATTCAAAAATCACTTTATTTAATATATCAAATGGTTTTAAAATGGTTTGATAAAAAAATTTATTTTTCAATATTTTGAATTGATATATTGTGATTGCAATATAAAAATATTATCTTTCCATTATTCTTGTTTAATGTATTGTGAATAAGTTATGGATATTGGGTGTTGTTTACGTATACTGGTGGTTCCTTGATAAACATAGGGCAGTGAGCCTGAGATAGCTCTCTAATGCATTGGGTAACATAGAGGAGGTAAATGTTAATGTTTCTCCTAAGAGATTTATGTAATATACTGTGATGGGTATTCAAAATGTGACTCCCTCTGTAGATATGATAACTAAAATGTAAGTATGTTATTTATGCCAAAATTTAATTTATGATTTATGATTTCTATTTGTTTTTCATAAATATTATGATTTAATGAGGTATGTTATGATTGAAAAGTATGGTTTCATTGTTTTGTATTTATTGATTGGATAATGTTTTCATTCCATATTTTATATCCCTTATTGAGCTTCTTATGCTCATCCCATGTTTTTGAAATGTTTTTCCACAGGCCTTAATGATGAATAAGGTTCAAGGATGGGTTCAATGAAATGTCATGCTGTCTAAAACATGGAACTAGACATGACTCTTTTTAGCAAGAGTTTTTATTTTATAGAAAAATGGATACATAGTAGAATTGTATACATGTAATATTCATGTTGTTATGTAAATTTTATGACCTAACTCTCTTAAACTCTAAACCTGAAAATATCCTCAATGTGAGTTATCCATTTAATTCAAGATTATGTAATGTTTAGGGTTGGCTCCTTATAGTTGGTATCAAAGGTCGGTTTAGAAAAATTTAGGGATTTGGAGTTTTCGTTAAACACATGGTTAGTCCATATGTCTATTATTTTAGTTAAATCCGTGTTTTATAACTTTTTTCAGATCAAGGAAATAATGTTAAAAATGGAAGGAGGAAGATCTCAAACGACTTTAATATCTCTGCCAGATAACTTCTATGAAATAATTATTGCAAACTCGTGTTCGAATGATTGTGAAACTTTTTCTAACATACAACTCACATGCAAGCAATTGTTTGAGATATCAAACACCTCCGCTATACCCCGATATCATCGTGGATCATGAGTTGTATTTAATAAAATCCTAATTTCACAATATTTTCTTATTTTCAATAAAAGTGGATATTTTCAAGGAATTTTCAAATACTTTACCTTATCTCAAGATTCTGAGGAATATTATGATTTTGAAAAAGGTGCTGAAGAATGAGACCCCTGCAAAACCTATTTATATTTTGTTTCACAATATATTTTCTCCCCACATACTTATGGTTTTTTAAAAGGACCGTTAATTGAAATTTTCCAGTCATATTCAGTCCAACTATTTTACAGTAATCATGTTTCATCAGAAGTTTTGAAATTATATGTCGTACGTGATTATTTTCCAATTTTTTTTCTGTGATCACCCAAATGACCCAAGTTGTACAAGGTGTTTTTGGATGAAGGAAGCAACTGATTTTTAAGGATATCTAAATAATTGTTGCAATACATGGACCTTCTACCCACGTGAATGAGATAATGATGAAACCAAGTGGACACCACGATCATGGAATGATTTTCTTTATTCTGGAGATCATTTCACTTTATGATATGGCAGTGGAATTTTATAAAATGAGATTATATATAAGACATCAAGAATTGAGATGTGGATATCATAATAATTTATGATGAAAATGAGATATCTAAGGAAACCATTGAGGTTAAAACATTTTAGGGTTATTTTTGACTTTTATAAAAAGGACAACACACAGACTGTGTGAAAACCCATTGGATCAGACAATGCTGCGGGTATTAAACCCACAACCAAAGTTCAATTGGGATTTATCATCCACCACTAGACTACGTGAAGTCCTTAGTTATAATGACTTATTTTTTTAGTTAAATGATTTTTTTGACCATGAATAAGTTGATTTCAGATCTTATGTTTTATCAAATGGATATCCTTAGTATAATAAAATGATTTATTGATTAATTGATAAAAGTGATTTTAGAAGACATTCTCTCTTTTGTGGAATAATATATACCTAAGAAAAATGGAATATAATGGGATTTAAATTTTGGGGTAATGGTTGAAATATTAATTTTGAAAGAATTTATGTCTTATTTCGGAAATATGGATATCTGGGTTATTTATTGAAATGACTGACCTATCATAGAGAATATGTGATTAGGTCAATTACACTTCATTATGAGTCTTTAAGAGTAGTTGATGTTATTTGGAGATAAGTGTTAAGATTTACTATGGAAGACTATGGGATTAAATCCTTCTGAGTTTGGGGTTTCAATATTAGTTTGGATTATCTTGAATAAATTTGAGGGTAATTGTTTATTGAATGGTCTTTCTTGAACATTGGGTACCCTATGTTTTAATGGATTTTGTTTTTTGGGATTATATGATCTCATACTAACCATTTGGTTTTAGATGATGTTTAATGACTAGGAAAATATATAGTTCTTATTTTATGTATTATGTGATTCTCTAGAATACGATTCTTTTGCTTTTGATGTGACCCAGTCTTTTTAAATGCTCAGTGTTTCGATAAAAGATTAGTCTTTGGTAGAAACTTATAAAATGATGAAACTCTACTTGATGGTAAGTATATTTCAATTTGATATTATTCAATGTAGTAAACTAATTCCTAAAAATTATGAACAAGAATGTAAAAAAAACATTGTTAGTCTATGTTTCCTACTAGGAAATCAATGACCTTTTAACACGTCATAAGTTTTTGACTTTATGGTGGTTAAATTTCTCCAATTCAAGTTTTGTATTACTCTCCATTAGAACTTGACTGTTTGATCTCTCTTCTATATCCATGTTTTGCTTCATGGAATCTGAGTATGGGTAATCTTAGGAGGCCATTGTACTTATCTTTTATTCTATTAATGTGATATTTTTACTGACTCTTTTCTAATGTGGGACTTTTAGTGATGTTTTCAATCCCAATTTTAAAATTTTGAGGACGCTTTTCCCAAATGGGTGGATGGATGTAACATCCCAGGTAAATATAGAATATGAAGATTTTAATATTTATTAATATTTTTGAATTAAATATTAATTCTACTTTAAATTGGACTCTATGTTTGATGTCATACCCGATACACAACAATGGATTTCTTTGAAATCTTATGTTGCACATTAATAATATAATATTATTATTTTAAATGGTATTCAATGCCTAGTCCTTGTATTGGAGGAAAGGAATAGAAATAACTAACATATTATTATACATGGTTGTTGAATATTTTTACAAATATCCAGTAAAATATGGAGGCTTAAAAAGAGTAATGAATTCTATTTTAATCATAAATACTCTAATATACACTAAAAGGTCGATTTACAACCTTTTAATGGAGAACCCTCATTAAATATAATTTTTTTTCATTTTGATATGTTCTCTTTTACAAAATAAAATTATTATTTAGATTCGTTACATCAAAATTTACTTTGGGTAAATTTTGGTTATTTTTCTGATAAAGTACATTTTTTTCATGAATAGTGAAAATTACTATATTTTAATTCAAATGTTCCTTTTAATCAAATTTATTTATATGGTTATATTATATTTTTATTGGTTTTAAAGGGAAATTAGAATAAATTTTTACAATTTACTCTAATTTTTGTCATTGGAAGTAATTTCATTTTGAAAATGGACATAGAAAAGTTTCAATCTTTGGATAGTTATTATCTCTAAAAAACATGCTATTTGTTTTAACAATGGAAATTAATGTTAAATTAATTTCTGCCACTTATGTGTTTTCAATATTTAAAAATTGATTCCTCTGTAGGTACAAATTGTGTAAATAGTTAACTTTTATTTTAATACATTTTAAATATTTACTTTAATAAATATTTTATTTACCATCACTAAAGGGTAAATATAATAAATACGGGAAACATATAATATTATAATAATATTAAATTACTCTAATATGTGTCATAATCCTATTGGATGATACATATCAGACCATGGGAATCCTTGGGTCGAATTTGGGACCCCATGGAGCCACATGGGAGTAATAATGACATTTTATATTAATTATTTTAATATAAAGACAAAAATGACATAAACAAATATCTTTCAGTAAATAAATTTTTAAATGGGATTACATATGTTCTCTTTTAGAGTATTAATGTTCTTAAAAAATATATAATGATTTCATACATCATGGAATTTGTTTATAATTTTTGGACATCAAATATATTAAATTATTTATGACACAATAATTATACAATATTTAACTCATCAATAAATGATTTAAATAAATAAGATTATAAATATTAAAACAATATAAAAACCAGTAAAATTTTTATTAGATTACTTTATTTCTACCATGAGTCATCTTAACATTGATCTTAATAATTAGTTGACAATTTGATATCGAATATGAGTTTAAAATAAAATAATCATTTCAAACATTCCTAAAGATCCCCTCCTCTCCCTTATAAAAATCCATCACTTTTAACTCATTCCTCACACTTCTCAAGCCTTTTTCTCGTCTAACCTCTGCTCCAATAAGCTCCCAATATCCATCTATGCAACATAGAATCATTACCTTACGCCTAAATTGCAGCACCCCAGGTAAATAAAGAATATTACATTTTTTTATTTATCAATATTTGTGAATAAAATGATAATATTAATTTAAAGGGAACCCTATGCTCGATGCCTTACCTAGTACGCAACAACGAGTTTCTTTGAAATCTTACATTGCACTCTAATAATAAAATAATATTATTTTAAATGGTAGTTAACACCTAGCCATTGTAATGAGGAGAATGAACAGAACTAACTACAAAATTATTATATACGTTTTTCAAATATTCTTACTTTTTACAATAAATGATAGAGGATTAAAAATTCGAATGAATCCAATTTTAAGCGTAGACATTCTAATATTCTTTAAAAGGTTGATTAACCTACTTTTGATGGAGAGACTCTTTTAAATCAACCTTTTGACAATTTTATGTGTTATATTTGACAATATAAAATTCTTCTTTAAAATCGGGAGATCAATATTTACTTTGTATATTTTTGTATTTTATTCCGATATAGTTTATTTTTTAATGAATAGTGAAAAATGTTGTATTTTAATTCAAAACCAATTTTTAATCTAATTTATTTATATGATTAGATTACCTTTTGAATTGGTTTTAAAGTGAAATTAGAATATATTTTTACTATTTAATCCAATAGTGCTCATTGAAATTAATTTCACTTTGAAATTGGACTTAAACTAGTGTCAATCTTTTGATACATATTGATTCTTAAAAACACGCTATTTGTTTTGACTGCGGGAATTAATTATTAAATTAATTAATGAAAGTTATATGTTTTGAGTTTTGTAAAATAGACATCATTTTTTAATTCGGAATATCAAATATAGCTTAGGGTGAATTGTTTTTATTTTTTGAAAAACTTCAATTTTTGATGAATAGTGAAACCACTAAGTAGTAGTTTAAAAACTGATTTTTCATTTAAATGAAACATTACCAATTCCTTGATTTGAATTTCAAAAATCTGACATACATGGTTGTCATTATAATGTAAAATGTGGTTCAATGGGATTAAAATAATTTTTTGGTGAATAGTAACTTTTATGTTTTTAATCGCGATTAGAGGTAATTAGTGTAATTTAAGGTAAAAATAATGTTTTAGTAATATGAAATGACCTTTACAGATGTCCTAACCTTATTTTATGAGTCATGGCCGACCAAGAAAATCCATGGGTAAACTTGGGGACCCCATAGAACCACTTAGGGAGGAAAATGACATTAATACCTTTTTATTTAAAGTTAAAATTAAAATGTCACAAACATGTATTGTTTTACTAAAACAATTTTTACATTGGATTATACAAGTCATATATTTTACTATAAATATAAATTTTAAAGATGAAAATATTTCCTACATCATGATATTTGTTTTATAATTTTTAGAAAATAAATAATTTTAATTATTTATGACACCATGATGATGCAGCGATTACCTCATTTAATGAACGATTTAAATAAAAAGAGAACATAGGGTACAATCTAAGTCTTACACTTGTAAAAAACCTATTGGATGGGTTTATTTCGAATTCTTATCACCTTATCCTTGAAATATATAATTTTTGGACATTTAAAATCCGAAAAACATTTTATAATAAAGAAACTTTTTATAACATTCCAAGAGTGCCCCTCCTCTCCTCTTATAAAAGGCCCCCAACTCTATAACCTTAACCACACATATCAAGCCTTTGGCTCGGCCAAAACCTGCCCATTTTGTCTCTCCACATCCCTCTATTACCCCTAGAATCCTCACTTTGGGCAGAAGTATAACAAAGGAAGCCTTTGAGCTCAAATCAAAAAGAGTTACCCGATTTAAAGGTAGTGTCTTCACTTGTGTTCTTTTGTTTTGTTTTTCTTCCCCAAACCCCTAAACACTTTTTATTACATTATTTTGTAACAACCCCAGTATCTTAAATATAATATGAGGTTGTTATGTGAAGTATTATAGCTACACTTAGACACACACATCCTTCTAATAGTTAAATAACATACTGTTTCTGTGGATGGAAAATTACTGCCTCACGAAACAATGATTGTTAAATATTCTTTCAAAACCTTTAAAGGTGGCCATTATGATGTCACTGTATTTTATATATGATATATATGGTATTTATGTTTTATATATGCTTCTATATTTTATATTTAAATCATACCTTTATTCTTTGCATGTTGTGCAAATGCGACAATTTCATATGAGGAAGTGCGGACAACGGCGCCCTCATGTGATGTGACTCGTTCATTCAATACATGGAATGTATAATGAATGAAATTAATGAAATTATGTGACCTATAAAACATATATATAATACTATAATTATAATATATATATATATATATATATATCTCAATTATTTTTAATTCCATTAATATGACAAAGAAATAAAAGTAGCGGTCATGCGTACGTACGGCCTACCGTCTCCATGAACAGTGCATTTCCTTTATTTTTATCTCCAAATGTTATTGAATAGTATAAAATTAATATGTACTGGATATATATGATATTTAAATAATTAATACTATTATGGAGATGATTTACTTATAACTACATGGACAGTCATTTTCAGACAAGTTCATTTTTGACTCATGTACCAAACATCGACAAAAACGTCGAATATGAACTCACATTATTAACCAATTAGTATAACATTATTATATGTGATATTAACTATATAATAATATTTAAAAGAGGAACTTAATAAATTATTAATTTACCAATGTTTATTATTCAGGAATATAATGTAACGAACAAGACAAGTCAGACTTGAGGTAAGGGATCATACCCCTCTCTTTATTTTTAAGTACACTCTTTTATGTCATTCCTTTAAAGCACATCATTCTTATGATTGGGATGTTCTTTTATATTACTATTACTGTAATTTTTATGTTCATATTATTAGAGACCCTATTTTCTCTCATCAATCCATTTGGGAAGTTATGAGTGGCGCTGTTAGGCTGCCGAATTTTCGTAAGGGATCCTACCTCTCTCTTTATTTTTAAGTACTCTTTTTATGTAACTTACATTAAGCACATCTTTCTTATGTTTGGGGATGTTATTTTATATTCCTCTTGATTTAAATTTTATTATTAGAGACCCTATCATATCTCATCAATCCATTTTTGGATGTTTTAAGTGGCGTCGTTAGGCTGCCGAGTTTTCGTAAGGGGATTTTCATCTCACTTTTTATTCTTGTGAGATTCATGCTACATTGGCCACTATTTCCTTTTGTGTGGTCCTTGTACTGCCCATTATTTTACTATTTGTATAATATACTCTCATTTATGGGTAGTTAAATATTCATTATATGACCCTTCTTTCATGGTTTGTACATTTCGAAATTTTCCCAAATCAGAAATGGAACCTTTCACACTCCTCTTTTAAAAAAGACATAATTTGTTATGTCTTTTAATTTACATCTTTTTATTTTGGGATATGTTATTCTATATCATTAGTGATGGAAATTTTACGTCTATGTGATGATATACCATTTTCTTTCACATCAACTAATTTTATGAATTTAATGTGACGTCGTTAGGCTGTCGAATTTTACCAAGGGAACATTTTACACCAATTTCGATTTCTTTGGGTTCAAAATGTAGTTATTGAATATGTCATCCTATGAATATGTGTGAATGACCTTTGGTTTTTTTAATCATAAAATCCACTTATATTGGGTGTATTTATATTTGTCACAGATAATTATGAGATTGATTTATCCTTAATTTAAGGATACCTTTTTTATAAGGGATTTCATCTCATTTTATATTTCTATTGAGACATCATTGTTGTTGTGCACCAATTAACTCTTATATGGTGTATATAATATCCATTGTAATGTTATATCAGGAATACCATTATTCTCATGATATTATAAATTTCTAATTAAATGTTATTCCTCAATTCTTGTATTCAAGTGTCTCTCATTTTTTTTAAAAACCCTTTTACTAAAATATCATTTCAAATGTTTTAATGATTTATTCTTATAAACATTTCTCATTAATATCCATGTTTTCAAAATGGTTTCAAGGATTTATTTATTTGGATATAAATGTTTTAAATTGTTAAAATCATCAAATTGGTATGGGACACTTTGATTCAAAAATTTCGTTATTAAATGTTTTAGATGGTTTTGAAAATGGTTTTTAGAATGGAGTCATTATTTCAATATCTTAAAATGTTATATTGTTATTGCAATGAGGGAATGTTATCTTTACTTTGTGATTAAGTTAGGTGCTATGATAATGTTATAGTTATTGGGCGTTGTTTATGAAGACGGGTGGTTCCATGATAAACTAAGGGCAGGTGAGCCCGTGATAGCTCTCCAATGCATTGGGTAACGTGAAGGAGTTAAACTTTAAGGTTTCTTTGAAGAGATTTAGGGAATATACTATGATGGTTATTCCAAACGTAACCATGAGGGTTACTCCCTACGTAAGAAAGTTATGAATGCATGAAGTTACCTTTATGTCTTATTATTTCTATGAGTTATAATTAAATCTTATGATTTCATGAGGTATGTTAAATTTCATAGGTTTTATGAGTAAAGTATGATTTCATTGATTCTTATGTATACATGGACTAATGTTTTCTTTCCGTATTGTTATAACCCTTACTGATCTTTTTATGTGCATCCCATGTTTTTATTGAAATGTTTTCCACAGGACATAAAGATGAATAGGGTCACGGATGGGATCAAGGAAATGCCAGGCTGTCTAAAACAAAGAACTATATATGACTCTTGTGTTCAAGAGTTTTTATTTTGTGAAAAAAAAATATAAGCTGAGTAAATGTGTCTACTTTGTAATCTTTGATATGTAATAGTTATGTCCTAATTCTCTAAAACTATAAACCTGAAATGATCCTCAATGTGAATTATTCATTTAATTCAATAATAAGCAATGTTTAAGGTCGGGTCATTGTAGTTGGTATCAGAGGTCGGTTTAGATAACATTAGAGGTTAGAGTGTTTTTTAAGCATAAGTGAAAAGTTGTGTATAACCACAATGGTTATTATATTTGATAGTGTCATTGTTATTTTGATGGTTGGAATGTTTTTGAGATAACTTGGATTAGTATATCTGATTGTTTATATTCCTCTTTAGTACGTGATGATTTTGTTAATGTACTCACACTAACCTTTTTGGTTTTAGTAAATGGTTGGATCTAGCAGGCACCAAAGTGACAATGGGTTGAAGGAAACTGTAGTGGTTCTCTGATTATGAGACTTGATGAAATGGGGGATTCAATGAGAAATCTCATGGTTATTCTAAACCAACTATCATGAGTCATGATCAACCACTTGAACCTTGGGGAGTTCTCTAATTCCTCTTGTACGAGTGAACCAACTCGATGTAGAAGTTCATGTTATTATTATAAAGGTAACCATTAGGGTTTATATGATCCTTACTTTTTAGGTAATTATGGGTTACTATATGTTATGATGGAAGATGAAAGGAATTAGGTAAAATTGAGGTTAAA
This sequence comes from Viscum album, assembly GCA_963277665.1. Lineage (NCBI taxonomy): Eukaryota > Viridiplantae > Streptophyta > Magnoliopsida > Santalales > Viscaceae > Viscum > Viscum album. Next base: position 1,461,889,414 of record OY728125.1, on the reverse strand, counting down.
TTATGTTATGGTTATTTTTTATGATTTTATCTCTTATTGGAGAATGTTTTAAGATTTATATAGTTTTGGAAATAGGACAACACGCAGATCGTGTGCCTACCCATCACGTCGGACCAAGCTGCAGGAATCTAACCCACTACCAAAGTGCAACTGGTAGTTATCGCTTACCACTGGACTACGTGAAGTCCCTGGTTAGTTTGAATGATTCTTTTAAGTTATATGATTTTATGAGTTAAGAGTAAGTTTATTTTGGGTTATCAATGGAAATGATTAGCCTATTATGGAGGATATGTGATTAAGTTAATTGATTTTCAGTATGAGACTATAAGAGTAACTGATGTTATTTGAAGATAAATATTAAGGGTTATCTTGGAAGACTATGTGATTAAATCCTTCATAGATTTTTGTTTCAGGCTTAGTTTTGATTACATCGAAGAATTTTATGGATAGATGTTTATTGAATGGTCTTTGTTGAACTTTGGGTATTGTTTGATAAATTTTGGAGATTAAGAATAGATTTTTTTTATAAAGGATTATCCTTTTTGTGTATTATGTGATCTCGTACTAGACTTTTTGGTTTGTTTTTGGTTGAGATCTAAAGACATGAGAAATATAGTGTTCTCTTTTGTGGATTAGGCGATTCTCAAGAAGTTGATTATAGTACTCTTAATGCGAACAAGTCTTCCTAAATACTCATCTTTTGGAGAAAATTTGAGTTTGATTAAGGAATCTAGTAAAAGTTGAAAGTCAACATGAAAAGTAAGTATGTTTCCTTAAGATCAAAAATGAATTCCTCAATGAAATGAAACTTAAAACAAAAATGTTGTCTATTAACTTTTCGTATTGGGGAATCGAATACCGTTTAACCCACCACAAGTTTGTGATTTTCTTGTGGTTAACTTTCTCCTAAACATGTTTACTATCACTCTCCATCAGAACAAGACCCTTTGTTTTTTCCTCCATATCCATGTTTTCCTACATATAATCCTAGTATGGGTTAACTCGGGTGACCTCTGTACTTCCCCTTCATTATTTTAATGTGATTGTTTTACCGACTCTTGTTTCGATGTGGGAATTTTAATGATGTTTCTGTGCCCAATTTTAAAATTGCGAGGATGCAATTCCCAAGAGGGGGCAAGGATGTAACACCCCATGTAAATAAAGAATATGAAATTTTTATATTTATCCCTATTTGTGAATAAATGGTTAATATTAATTTAAAAGGAACACTATGCTTGATTGTTTATCTAGTACGCAACAACGAGTTACTTTGAAATCTTACGTTGCACTCTAATAATAAAATAATTTTATTTTAAATAGTAGGTAACACCTAGCCGTTGTAATGATGGGAATGAACAGAACTAACTACAAAATGATTATATATGTTTGTCAAATATTTTAACTTTTTACAATAAATGTTAGAGGATTAAAATTGCGAATGAATCCAATTTTATGCGTAAACATTCTAATATTCTTTAAAAGGTTGATTAACCGCCTTTTGATGGCGAACCTCTTTTAAATCCACTTTTGAAAATTTTATGTGTTACATTTGACAAAATAAAATTATTCTTTAGAATTGGGACATCAAAATTTACATTGTATATTTTTGGTATTTTTTCCCGATAAAGTTCATTTTTTTAATGAATAGTGAAAATTGTTGTATTTTAATTCAAAACCCCTTTTTAATCTAATTTATTTATATGATTAGATTATCTTTTGAAGTGGGTTTAAAGTTAAATTAGAATATATTTTTATCATTTAATCCAATTGTTCTCATTGGAATTAATTTCACTATGAAATTGGACTTATACTAGTGTCAATCTTTTGATACATATTGTTTCTTAAAAACATGCTATTTGATTTGACAGTGGGAATTAATTATTAAATTAATTAATGCAACTTATATGATTTTAATTTTGTAAAATAGACATCATTTTTGAATTCAGAATATCAAATATATCTTATGGTGAATTTTTGGTATATTTCTGAAAAACGACAATTTTTTATGAAAAGTGAAACCACTAAGTGGTAGTTTAAAAACTGATTTTTTGTTTAAATGAAAATTTACCACTTCTGTTATTTGAATTTCAAAAATACTACACAAATGGTTGTAATTAGTATGTAAAATTTGGTTCAATGGGATTAAAATAATTTTTTGGTGAATAGTAACTTTTATGTTTTTAATCGCGATTAGAGGTAAATAGTGTAATTTAAGGTAAAAATATTGTTTTAATAATACGAAATCACCATGACACATGTCCTACCATCATTGGATGAGTCATGGCCGACCATGAAAATCAATGGGTCAACTTGGGGACACTATGGAGACAGATTGGTAGGAAAATGACATTAATATCTTTTTATTTAATGTTAAAATTAAAACGTCACAAACATATATTATTTTACTAAAACAATTTTTACAAGAGGTTATACAAGTCATATTTTTTAATATAAATATTAATTGGAAATCTAAAACTTTTTCCTACATCATGATCTTTTTTTTTATAATTTTTATACAATAAATAAATTTAATTATTTATGACACCATGATGATGCAGCAATTACCTCATTAAATGAACGATTTAAATAAAATGAGAATATATGGTAAACTATAAGTCATACACTTGTCAAAAACCTATTGGATAGGTGTATTTATAAATCTTATCACCTTATCCTCGAAATATATAATTTTGGGACCTTTAAAATCCGAAAATCATTTTTTAATAAAGTAACCTTTTATAACATTCCAAGAGTGCCCCTCCTCTCCTATTATAAAAGGCCCCCAACTCTACCACCTCACCCACAACTCTCAAGCCTTTGCCTCGGCCAACCCCTGCCCATTTTGTCTCTCTACATCCCTCTCGTACCCCTAGAAGCCTCACATTGGGCATAATTCTTCCCAAGGAAGCCTTTGAGTTCAAATCAAAAAGAGTTACCCGATTTAAAGGTAGTGTCTTCACTTGTGTTCTTTTGTTTTATTTTGCTTCAACAAACCCATAAACTCTTTTTATTCCCTTATTTTGTAACAGAAAAAGTATCTTAAATATACTAGGATGTTTTTATGTGAAAGATTCTAGCTACAATTATACACACACATCCGTCTAATGGTTAATGAACATATTGTTTCTGTGGATGGCGAATTATTGCCTCACGAAACGATGATTGTTCAATATTCTTTTAACACCTTTAAAGGTGGCCATTATGATGTCACTGTATTTTATATATTTTATTTATGGTATTTATGTTTTATATATGCTTTTGCATTTTATATTTAAACCATACCTTTATTCTCTCCATGTTGTGCAAATGCGATAATTTCATATGAGGAAGTGCGGACTAACGCCCCTTCAAGTGATGTGACTCGTTCATGCAATACATGAAATGTATAAAGATTGAAATTAATGAAAATGTGTGAGCTATAAAACATATATATTATACTGGAATTATAATATATATATATTTCTTAATTATTTTTAATTCCATTAATATTACAATGAAATGAAAGTAGTGTTCATGCGTACATACAGCCTACCGTCTCCATGAACGGTGCATTTCATTTCTTTTTATCTCCAAATGTTATGGAATAGTATAAAATTAATATGTACTGGAGATATATGATATTTAAATCATTAATACTCTTCTGGATATGATTTACTTATAACTACATGGACAATCATTTTCAAACAACTTCATTTTTGACTCATGTACCAAACATCGACAAAAACGTCAGATATGAACTCACATTATTAACCAATTAGTATAACATTATAATATTTTATATGAACTGAATAATAATATTTAAAGGAGGACCTTAAGAAATTATAAATTGACCAAAGTTTAATATTCAGGAATATAAAGAAACGAACAAGACAAGCCATACTTGAGGTAAGGGATCATACCCCTCTCTTTCTTGTTAAGTACACTCTTTTATGTCATTACTTTTAAGCTCATAATTCCTATTATTGGGATGTTATTTTATATTAAACATACTGTAATTTTTATGTTCATATGATGAGAGACCCTATTTTCTCTCATCAATCAATTTTGAAGGTTTTGAGTGGCGTCGTTAGGCTGCCGAATTTTCATAAGGGATCCTACCTCTCTCTTTATTTTTATGTAATCTTTTTTATGTAATGTACATTAAGCTCCACTTTATTATGTTGGGGGATGTTCTTTTATATTCCTATTTCTATGAATTTTATGATTATAGACCCTATTATATCTCATCAATACATTTTTGGATGTTTTAAGTTGCACCGTTAGGCTGCCGAGTTTTCGTAAGGGGATTTTCTTCTCACTTTTTATTCTTGTGAGATTCATGCTATATTGGCCACTATTTCCTTTTGTGTGGTCTTTGCACTGCCCATTATTTTACTATTTGTATAATATAATCTCAATTATGGGTAGTTACATCTTCATGTTATGACCTTTCTTTCATGGGTTGTACGTTTCGAAAGTTGCCCAAATCGGTAAGGGAACCTTCCACACTCCCCTTTTAAAAAGACTTATTTTGTTATGTCTTTTAATTTACATTTTTTTATTTTGGGATATGTTCTTGTATATCCTTATTGAAGTAAATTTTATGTCCAAGTGATGAGATACCATTTTCTATCTCATCAACTAATTTCATGAATTTTAAAGTGACGTCGTTAGGCTATCGAATTTTACCAAGGGAAAGTTTTAACCCAATTTCGATTTCTTTGGGTTCAACTTGTAGTTATTGAATATGTGATCCTATGAATATGTGTGAATGAACTCTAGTTTTTTTCACTTAAAATCCACTTATATTGGGTGTATTTATATTTTTCACATATAATTATGAGATTTATTTATCCTTAATTTAAGGATACCTTCTTTCTAAGGGATTTCATCTCATTTAACATTTCTATTGAGACTTCATTGTTGTTATGAACCAATTCACTCTCATATGATGTATATACTCTCTTTTGTAATGTAATATCATGAATCCTTTTATTCTCATGATGTTATATGTTCTGATTAAATGTTATTCCTCAATTATTTTATTCAAGTGTCTCTCATTTTGTTAAAAACCCTTTTACTAAAATATCATTTTAAATGTTTTAATGATTTATTCTTATAAACATTTCTCATTAATATCCATTTTTCAAAATTGTTTCAAGGATTTATTTATTTGGATATTAATGGTTTAAATTTTTAAAAGATTCAAAGTGGTATGGGACACTTTGATTCAAAAATATCGTTATTAAATGTTTTAGATGGTTTTGAAAATGGTTTTTAGAATGGAGTCATTATTTCAATATCATAAAATGGTATATTTTTATTGCATTGTTGGAATGTTATCTTTCTTTTATGCTTAAGTTATGTGCTATGATTATGTTATGGTTCTTGGGCATTGTTTATGAAGATGGGTGGTTCCGTGATAAACTAAGGGCGGGTGAGCCCATGATAGCTCTTCAATGCATTGGGTAACGCGAAGGGGTTAAACGTTAAGGTTCCTCCTAAGAGATTTTGGGAATATAATGTGATGGGTATTCCAAACATAACCATGAGGGTTACTCCATATGTAAGAATTTTATGAATGCATGAAGTTACCATTATGTCTTATGATTTCAATGAGTTATTCGTAAATCTTATGATTTCATGAGGTATCTTAAATTGCATAGGATTAATGAGTAATGTATGATTTCATTGATTCTTATATATACATGGAATAATGTTTTCATTCCGTAATCTTATAACCCTTACTGAGATTTTTATGCTCATTCCAAGTTTTTTTTGGAAATTTTTTCCACAGGACATAAAGATGAATATGGTCAAGGATGGGATCAAGGAAATGTCAGGCTGTCTAAAACAAGGAACTAGACATGACTCTTGTGTTCAAGAGTTTTTTTTGTGTGGAAAAAATGGAAGCTGAGTAGATGTGTCTACATTGTAATCTTTGAGATGTAATAGTTGTGTCCTAATTATCTAAAACTCTAAACCTGAAAACATCGTCAATATGAATTATTCATTTAATTCAATAATAAGTAATGTTTAAGGCCAGGTCCTTATATAAATCACATCAAGAAACCCATTTGGTTGAAACCAATGGGAGTTACTCAATTTAAAGGAAACATCTCCTCTTATGTTTTTGTTTTATTTTACTTAAACAACCCCATAAACTCTTTTTATTCCATTATTTTATAACAAAAAAAGTATCCTAACTATAATAGGATGTTATTATGATATGTATTCAAACTAAACTTACAGACACCTCCATCTAATGGGTGAAGAACATTCTGTTTCTGTGGATGGAAAACTAACGCCTCACGAAGTGATGATTATTTAATTATCTTTTACCCCCTCTCATGTTTTCCATTATGATAAAACTTTTTTTATATATCATATATATTATGGTTTTTTTCTATATTCTTCATAAATTTGTTTAAAAACATACCTTTATGCCTTCTAATATGTGTGGGCATGATAATTTCATTTGAGAAGTGCGGACTACTGCTCCCTCAAGGTGATATGATTCATTCTTGACATACATGGAACATATAAAGATGGAGTTAATGATATTATGTAAAATTTATGATATTATAATATAATTATAATATACCTATGTATCATTACGATTTCATTCCATTAAATATTAAATAGAAATGAAAGTAGCATTCATGCGTACGTACGGATTACCGTCTCCATGAACAGTGCATTTCATTTCATATCTCCAAATGTTATGTAATATTATAAATAAATATATATATATACTAGATATATATAATATCTAAATAATTAATATCATTTTGGATAAAATGGGGTATTGACCATGTGGAAAAATTTTAATTATAACAAGTTCATTTTTAACTCAACTTCTGAACATCGACAAAATGTACGATATGAACACAAATAATTGACTTTATGTTATTGAGACGTAATAAGTGATATAAAAGTAATAATAAACCATAAAATTGTTATTAATCAATTTTAAATTAACTTAAGTTTATTATTCAAGAAGAACATGTATCATACGAGACAAGTTGGACACGTGGTAAGGGGTTTCTTATCTCACTTTTAATTCCGTGAGATTTCAATTGTTCAGCACTTATTTATTTCATGTGGTGTATTGTGTACTTCCATTTGATATATATTAACATGATTATATTTATATTAATGGTATTATGTGATTCATCTGGTGGTTATTCACTTTTCTCATACAACTCAATTGATTAAAACGTGGTAAGGGTTTTTCATCTCACTTTTTATTTCTATGAGATTCATGCTATACTATCCACTATTTACTTTTGTGTGGTGGATGTACTTCCCATGATTATATTATTTTGTAATGTTATTTAATTTATGGGTACTTACATATTGTGTGATCTTTCATTCAATGGGTGTATGTTTCGTATGTTACCAAACCCGTAAGAGAACCTTTCATCCTCCTCATTTTAAAAGACTTATTTTTTATGTCTTTTAATTTAAATATTATTATGATGGGATATGTTCTTCTATACCCTTATTGATGTAAATTTTATGTCCATTTGATGATATATTATTTTCTCTCTCATCAACATAGTTTTTTAATTTTAATGTGATGTCGTTTGGCTGTCGGATTTTTGTAAGAAAACATCTTAACCCAATTTCAATTTTTGGGTTAAACATCTAATTCTTGACTATGTCGTGGTATGAATAAGTTTGAATAAACATTTATTGTTTTACACATAATATCCACTTATATTGGGTGTATTTAACTTTGTCACAGATAATTATGTAATTTATTTATCCTTAATCTAAGGATACCATCTTTATAAGATATTTCGTCTCAATTTACATTTACATTGAGACTTCATTGATGATATGCACGAATTCACTCATACATGGTGTATATACAATCCTTTGGAAAATTATATAATTAATATCTTTATTCTAATGATATTATTAAGTTATTATTAAATGTTATTACTCAATTATTTTTATTCTAGGGTCTCTCATATTTTTTAAAAAATCTTTAACTAAAATATCATTTTAAATGTAATAATGGTTTATTCTCTTTAATCGTTCACATTATTGACAATGTTTTCAAAATGGTATTATGTATTTATTCATATGGACATGAATTTTTTGAAATTGGAATTTCTTTCAGAATCCACAATGTGGTATGGGACACTTTGATTCAAAAATCTCTTTATTTAATATTAAAAATGGTTTTAAAAATGGTTTGATAAAATATTTGATTTTGTCGATATTTTGAAATGATATATTGTGATTGCAATGTGGAAATGTAATTTCCCATTATGTTTTTTTATGGGTTATGAATATGTTATATCTATTGGTCATTGTTTATGTATATGGGTGGTTCCGTGATAAACTTAGGGTTGGTGATCCCGAGAGAGCTCTCCAATGCATTGGGTAACGTGACTGAGGAAAACGTAACTATTTCTCCTAAGAGATTTTTCAAATGTACTATGATGGGTATTTAAAATGTGACTCCCTCTGTAGGAATGATAACTATAATGTATGTGTGTTACTTCTTCCATAATTTAACTTTATGATTTATCATTTCTATGTGTTGTTCATAAATCATATGATTTCATGAGGTATGTTATGATGGAAAAACACGATGTCATTTTATTGTATTTATTGATCAGGTAATGTTTTCTTTCTTTATTTTATATCACTTACAGAGATTTTTATGCTCATCCCAGGTTTTTTAAATGATTTCCATAAGTCTTAAAGATGAATAAGGGTAAATGATGGGATCATGGAAAAGTCATGATTTCTAAAACATGGAATTAGACCATAATCTTTTTTTCAATAGTTTTTATATTAAGAAATAAATGGATACTGAGTAGAATTGACTACATGTAATATTCATGTTGTTATGTAAATGTTATGACCCAATTATCTAAAATTATATACTTGAAAAGATACTCAATGTGAATTATATATTTAATTCATTATTATGTAGTCTTTAAGGCCATGTCATTATATATGCATTTGTCAAGACCACGGTCATCAATGCATGAAAAAACTATACATTTGAAGTTTATACAATACATTTCGATCAATTATTTATTTTTTAAAAAATAAAAATTAGTAATTAATCATTATATTTTTAATTGTTTTATTTATTTTAATAAAACTTCCCAAATGACATCGAGTTCCCATGGACTAAGATTTTAAATAAATCAAATAAATTAATTTTAAATAAATTATTTATGTTCATGGAATTTTCTTGAGGAGGCATGGTGTTTTCCCATTTACATCTATTTTAATCAAATTTATTGAGTATTAAATTTTATAAGGCATGTACTATCACACGCCGCAGAATGTCACTAAAATTTCTTATATAAATTATAATTTATTATGTTCTTACATGGAATGTATATAAAAAAGATGTGTAAAAATATACATGATGTGTTATTCTATGTTCCATTCCATACAGTCTACATATAATTTAGTGTTACACAACCCTCCTTGAAAATACAATGCATGTTTCATTACAAATTCCCAATAGCTACATGGTGTGTATAATAACATTACATATCGGGTGTCTATATTATTAAATGGAAAATATTTAAAAAAATCAATACAACAGAGGAATTTCCAAAATAATATTCAAGTAATCAGTGAAGTAAAAAACAGATCACATGGCTTGTGCAATGATCTATATTCTATCTAGTTTAGTTGATTTAATTAGTTACCAATTCTTTCTATGCCACACAACATGATTAGGGGCATGAAATTTTTTCTATGTAGTTTATAACGTGTTAAATGCATACATATATTCTTAAATACACACACACACACATTAATATATATACACACGATATATACATACATATATTCATACATAACCATTAATATATATATATATAATATAAATCAAAATTTATTTCATGATCATAGCATAATAGTAAAAAACTAGATAAACTTACAAATTTATTTACAAGTACTTGTTGGAATAAATTAACATGTTAATAGAAAAAATATATTTGGATCAATACAAGATCGAATATGTGTGTAAGGAAGGAGAAATATTATTTTTGGTTTAAAATAAACAAGTAATCTATCGATTATATTTCTAAAACCACTGATAAAAATTTCACAACTTTGTTTATTGAAAATGTGAAGAGAAAAATCATCCCCTTTGTTTATTTATTCAGAAAAATGGTTGTTTGAAGTTACAGAATATTTTTATTTTGTAAAGATTATTTTTTATCAAGGTGGAAAAATTTGTTATTATATAAACATGATGATTCTTACTATAAGTAACAAATTAATTGCTAACATATTAGTTAAATATTTATAATATTTTAAACTCTTTTCCTTGATTTTGAACATTTTACCAATGTTCAAAAAATAAAATGGAATTCAAATTTTAAAAAATAAATTTTGAATCCCGACATTTTCGTCAGATATAAAATTTATATGAATCATTTTCTTATATTTCCTAAATAAATCTATAATTATTTATCTATATTTTAAAAAAAATCATTCTTTTTTTGAATTTTGATAAATTTTTATTTCTTTTAAAATAATAAATATATATAATTATAAAGATAAATTTTTGAACATTTTATTTCATAAAAAAATTAGATTAATATTCCCTCTATTAATATAGGGTATTAATTAATTTGTAATCAATTTCATAAAAATTCATGATAATCAAACCTCATTCATTCTATTTTGACTATATAATGCATCCCATCACAAAAATAGAATGATAATTTGTATAAATTAAATTTTTATCATTTACAATATATCACATATTTTATTAATATTTATGTAATTTATACAAGTCAAATATTAACGGAATATTTTACTGAAAAATATTCTGAATTATCTATGATCAATTTCAGGGTTTTGGAAATTTAATTCCAAATTTGAAGTTAATAAATTTGAAATATTTTTTAAAATTGATGATTAATCATTTAAGATACACTTCCCAATGTATTAATTTTATATTTGTACCTAAGGTTTAAGAATAAAAAAATATTATTGTTCTATATTATCATAATAATCAAAACATATTTTCATCATTTTTTTGTTTAATACAGTATATGGTCATAATGAATTATGATATGAAAAATTCACGTTAGCTCATTTCAAATATATTACATGTAATATTTTCATGTTAGTTTTCACATAGGTTAAAAATTAATCAAATATAATTGTATTTAGATTTCATTATATATTTAAAACATTCACTTAATGATTTTACAACAGAAGACATTTTAATTATAAAAATTTATTCAATAAACAATATATTACTTTTGAATTAGATAATATAAAATTTTGGATTTACATGTGTCTCATTCTTATAGATGAAAAATTATTTGGTAAATATTTTCCTAATTATGCATGATAGTCCAACTATAAGACCCAGAACTTTTATAGATTACCAATTTTCAATTTTTCGGTATTTAAGGTGATAAGAGAAAATATAAGGAATAGTTATAGATAATGGGTTTCAATTATATATGAATAAATGGGGATAAAAATGGTCATGTAGGTTATTTTGTAAGGAGATGGATGCAACAGTGGGAGATTCAATTGGTTGTGAGTGATTGTTTAAGTGTAGGTGAACTGACTCGAAGGGTTCAATGTAATTTTTCTAAAATGTGTGTATAATTATATTCTAATAAATGACCTAAAGATATTCTTTATGACACCTATGATGTTTCTATAATTTATCACACCTATGATGTTTTACGCAACATCGAGTTCTAACACACCACAACCAATCAAACTAGCTGTTATGAATAGTAAACCAACTTTTTGAAATTTATAAATTTTATTTTTCAAAATGGACTTCATTTTTGGATTCGGAATATAAAAATTAGCCTAGGTTGAATTTTTGGTATTTTTCTGAAAAACTTCATTTTTGATGAATAGTGAAACCACTAAGTGGTAGTTAAAAAACTGAATTTTTCATAAAACTTAATTTTACCGCTTCTTTGAGTGGAATTTAGAAAATCTGAGAGACGCGGTTAATATCAAGGACTAAAATTTGGTTCATTGGGATGAAAATAATTTTTGGTGAATAGTAACTTTTTACTTTTATTTACCACGGTTAAAAGTAAATAGGGTAATTAAGGTTAATAATGATATTAATATTACCCTAAAACTTGTCCTAATTCTATTGGATAAGCTTAATTCGACCAAAAACAACCTTAGGAATAAAATATTATCATTTAGGTGCACTTGGATTAGATTAGGACATTTATTATTATTTAATTCAAAGAAGAGTAAACAGAGTTAAAATCAATGTTTATTTACTAAATAATTTTTAATATATGGTAATACATAATATAAATTCAATTTTAAATATTCATTAGAAATATAAAAATATTTCCTATGTAATGGTATTTTATTTATAATTTTTAGATATTAAATAATTTAATTTATTTTTGACCCAATGATGATGCAGTAATAACCATAATAGTGAAAATTAAAACAATTGATATTATAAATACCCAAATAAATAAAATTTGAGACTTTTATGAATTAAAATAATTTTCTCGTTTAATATGACATGTTAGGAGTGATTTAATTAACTTTTTTAGAAGTAATCATCCTGTTATGATTTTCTCAAAAATCAATTTTCCAAATAGTGTCAAAATTGACATATAAGAGTTTTTAAATAAAATAAAATATTATTAATTGATATTCAATTCCTAAAAATCTATGGTTCGGACAATATACTTATATCTTGATATTTTTATCATTAATGGACCACTTGGGGGTCTCTTGGAGGTATATATTAAGTTTATTAACTTTATAATATAAAAATACAAAGTGACATGGTAAGTGTCAAAATAATTAACTAAGAGTTAAAACTAATATAAAAGGTTAATATAATGACCCAAACCTGTCTAAATTCTATTGGTTGAGTGTTTTTCGACTCATCCCCACCTTAACCTTTAAACAATCCACTTTGGATCCATTAGAAACCGAATATGAATTTAATATAAAAAAATATTTCTAGCTTTTCCAAAGGTTCCCCTCAACCCTCTTATAAAAGGGAACTCCCCCTTCTCATTAATTAACACCTTCAAAGCCAATTTACCTGGCCAAACTCTGCCTACATACTCTCTCAACTTCCCTCAATATATCCTAGAGGCCTTAGTTTGATCAGAAAGCCATCCTATGGAGCCCTTTTGATCAAAGCAAAAGGAAGAACCCGAAGAAGATGTAATGATTTCACCACCCTTTTTCAAGTTCCTTTCTTCTTCCACTTCTTCGTTATTTGTTATTACCATTATAAAATAATATCTCGAATATATTATATATACTGTGATGTTATTATAAATATGGTACAATCATATTCAGTATTCTGTCTATCCTTTGAATAACATGTCACCATACGTGCGTATGTACGCCTTACCATCTCCACGTCGTGGTGTAATTGTTATTCAATAAATTATTATTTGGATGGGTATAATAATGATGTGTAATTCATGTAAATAATAAATATAACATGATAATGATTTTGTATATATGATATACCATCCAATTATAGATTATTTTAATATCAAAAGAATGATATTGTCGCTCGTGCGTACGTACGGACTGCCGTCTCCACGAACGCGATGAGATTCATTCTCCATCGTATCTATTCAAGTTTAATTCTAATTTGATGTTTAATAATATTATCTAAGTACTTGATATATTTCTGAATATGATTAATATACAACCTATCCATGACAAACACGGCTTACGTAACAAAACATATAAAATAAAACGAGTAAGTTAACACCCGAAACAACTATAATACTAAGATATTATTAACAAATCACTCTTAAAAGATCATATATGATATAATATTAATGTATATGACTCTTGTATAAATTAATAACAATTATTTAACCATTATACAGGAGGATAACCAACCCTCAACCAAGGAAAATTACAAGGTAAGGGTTTATTTCGCAATCTCTTCATTATCTGAGGTTTTTTATACATAATAATCTACTGGGATCTCATTATCATCCATATCCATGTTTCTTAGAAATGTATTTCAAAAAAATTTTAATATTTGCAATAATATGGGTTAATGTCATTTATACCATTTTTTGACTTGTTATAAGAGGTTTATAAAGGAATATTTCCGTCATTTTCCAAACAAGGTGCTTTTTAACCTTCCGACAAGAATTAAGGTAAGAATGTTTTTTTAACTTATACGGCTGGTGCGGCTATTTTCTGCCGTTAAAAAATCATCGATGCTTCCCTTACAAGTTTATAAGAATATTTTTAAAAAAGATGTTTTATTTTATAAATATATTAATCTTAAATGATTTCAAAATAGAAAGATATATTTCTCTAAAAAGAGTTTTGATTTCATCTATGTTAACATCCTTTGATGGATTTTACGCTTATTTGATGTTGATTTCTTATGATACAAAACTTCTATATTTTATTGAAGGTTTTTTGTTATGTTTGAATGTGGATGTGTTATTTTTATACCATTCATGGTTTATAGATGAAGTATTTATATTTCGTATGCTAGTTTTAATACAAATGTCTATGTTATGTTTATACGTTTTCATATGAGAATACATTGGACTTCATATGTAATTGGTGGAGCCTGCTATATCTCCTCGATGCATCGGTAAGTCTCATGAGGAAAACTAGTGTCTTGGAACAAGGCCTTGACAAAATATTATTTGTAGTCTTGGCACGAGGCCTTGGCTATGTGGTTATGATAGTCTGGCATTATGTATTCCATCATTACGAAAGTGGTTATTGATATTGCATGGGATTATTCGATTATTAGAATATCCATGTGAATAAGTAAATGGAATTATTTCATTTTTTTATGCCATACTATGTTGAAGTTCAAGTTTAAAAGGCTTTTGTTTTAGTTATAAATTGACTTATATGTTTATTCTTGTTTATGAAATTTTCCGCTATATTGTTATCCTTACTGGGCATTTGAGCTCACCCCTTTTCAATGTTTTATTTTTTCCAGGATGTGAAGAACTAATTTATGAATGACCTTCAGGGATAGTATGAGGGGATAAGAGTGTGGACTATGGAGACTACATTGTTGTAGTTTTCATTTTATTATGAAATGTAAACTTTATTTATGTATCTAGTTATTCAAAGGCTACTAAACTAATCAGTCTTTCGAGATTTGATCTTTCTTGTGATCATTCAAATGTTATGTAATAATGCACCGACTATGGGTAACTGGGGTTGGGGTGTTACAGTTGGTATCAGAGGACGTTTAGTACAAACCTTGGAAGCTATATTTAGATGAACTCGGATTAGATCACATATATTTAAGATGGACTTTGAGGATTAGTATAGTAGAATATCCTAGGATTTTGGTATTGTAGAGATTTTGTGATTTTTCCGAGCAATACATCCCTGTCTGGATACGAGCAGGTAGAGGTGGCTCTGGCACATATGTACCTAGGGGTAAAACCCGAAAACCCCTCCTTGATCTAGACTCGAACGGGAACTGGTGCACGACAACAGGCCTTGCTGCACTCTTGGTTACGACACTCTCGGGGGATATGCTTAGGATAACTCTCATTTTCATTACAAATCATTATGAAGGGTTTATGAGTATATACATCCTCAAAGAAAACATTTTTATGATTATGGATTATATCTATAAATAGTTCAATTTATGTTAAGTGTTTTATAAGTATGGAATTATGTATTTTGATTCATAAACTGATCTAGTTTGTGCCATTTTTTAAAAATGGAGCTGATTGGAAGATATGGAAACCGTATCAATGAATGCACTCCATGTAGGGATTTCCATCCTGCACAAGATAATTATAGTGGAGCCGGTGATGCAACTGGTGCCGATCAGCTAATCACCATACTGGGACAACTTACTCAGGTTATGAATAATAAATTTACCCGTATGGAGCACCCTGATCCACAGTGTGGAGGATCAATGTTAGATCACTTTATGAGGAAAAAACCACCATCATTAAATGGGATTAAAAATATATTAGCAGCTGAGGAATGGATAAATTCCATAGAGAAAATATTTCAGGCTTTGGGGAGTAGTGAAAGGTAAAAAGTTATCATGGCAGTTTACCGCCTCACTGGAGGTGTTGGATAATGGTGGTCATTGATTCAAAACAAGAAGGAAGATGATGAAGTATCAAATATGGAATGGAGGGAGTTAAAATATCTATTTTTTGAAAAATACTTTCCTCGTGACCATCGAGCAGATATGGAAAGACAATTACTGAGTCTAAGATAAAAGGAGGATGAAAATGTTGCAAAGTATGAGGCTAACTTTACAAGGTTTGTAAGGTATTCTGGAGATTATATACATAACCCAAGAAGAAAGATTGATCTTTTCTTTGATGAGTTAAAACCATTTCTCCGTCGAGCATTAGTCTCACAATCCTTCTCGTCATACGAAGACATTTTATCATGTGCTATCAAGACAGAGAAAGAATTCTCTATGTCATATGACTTTAATGCAATGAAATAGAAGAAGAGATCTTCTAATCAATCTGGGAATGGAAATAAAGGGAAAAGTTGAATATCCATCCTACAGTAAATGTTGGAATAAACACCCTAGTGCTTTCTTAAAAGGAACTGGAGTCTATTACAACTGTGGTGAAAAAGGCCACCAAGATCGTGATTGAAAGGGGAAGAAGGAAGCTACCGATGTTCAGTGCTACAATTGCAGGGAGATGGGACATTATGAAAATGAATGTGCTAAGCATCAGGGGAACTTACCTAAGAAAAGGCCAAGGGATCAAGGCCAAGCTTATTCTATCACTACTGCTGAGGTAGAAGCTCCGAAAGACGTGGTGGCAGGTAATTTAATGGTTTCCTCAAGTTTAGCAAATGCATTATTTGAATCTGGATCATCGCATTGTTTCATATCTTCCCAGTTTGCAAAGAAATTTAGATATTTCAAATTTGATTTAACGAGTGAGTTGTCATTTAAAACTCCTAAGAGAAGTATCATTGCAACAATGTTTTGTGAATAATTCCACATTAGAGCACATAAATGTTATTTATCTGCTGATCTCATCGTTATACCTATGATTGAGTTGGATATAATCCTCAGTATGGATTGGCATTCGGACCATGATGTGACGATTTTTAGTAAGAAGAAGTAGGTTACAATTTTTTATGATGATGATAAGGAACACCTTATCTTTAGAGTAGAATCGTCACCACCTAATTCTTATCTAGATCCACCCCCAGTATCTCAACTAAATTCAATTATTGGGTAGGAAGAGGATGAAATGACTATGGGTGAGGAAAGGAATGTTCAAATAGAGGATGTACCTATTGTGAAAAAATATGTAGATGTGTTTCTGGAATATTTACCTGGACATCCTCAAGAACGATAAGTTGAGCTTTCCAGTGATTTAATTCCTAGAACAAGGACTATATCGAAGACCCCTTATAGAATGGCCACTGTATAATTAGTTAAACTAAAGAAAACACTAGAGGAATTGAGTAATAAGGGATTTATTCTCCCTAGAGTATCTCCATGGGGATCCCATGTTCTTTTTGTTAAAAATAATGATTGATCTATGAGGTTATGTATCGACTATAGGGAAATCAATGCTATAAAAATAAAGAACAAGTAT
The DNA here is from genome assembly GCA_963277665.1 of Viscum album. Classification (NCBI taxonomy): domain Eukaryota; kingdom Viridiplantae; phylum Streptophyta; class Magnoliopsida; order Santalales; family Viscaceae; genus Viscum; species Viscum album. Next base: position 1,461,871,859 of record OY728125.1, on the reverse strand, counting down.
CCCCTACCTCGCATTGATGATTTATTTGACCAACTACATGGAGCTCAATACTTTTCAAAGATTGACCTCAGATATGGATACCATCAGTTGTGTGTGAAGAGGGAAGATATTCCGAAGACAGCATTTCGAACTAGGTACAGGCATTACAGGATTACAGTAATGCCTTTTGGATTAACTAATGCACCCTCTGTATTCATGGATATGATGAATAGAGTTTTCAAGGAATATCTCGATGAATTTGTGGTGGTATTTATTGATGATATCTTGGTATACTCCAAAATATATGAATATCATGGAAATCACTTGCGCATTATCCTGATGACTCTGAGAAGACATGAATTATATGGGAAGTTTAGCAAGTGTGAATTCTGGCTTCAGGAGATTTATTTTCCTGGCCATATTGTCTCTATAGATGGAATCTCTATTGGTCCTTCTAAGACCAAGTCAATCCAAGAATGGCCAACACCTACGAGTATAACTGAGGTAAGCAAATTTATTGGTTTGGAATGTTATTATCGATGTTTTTTCGAGAATTTTGCCCGCTTGGCTAACCCATTAACGAAGCTGACACGTAAAGGTGTTAAATTTGTTTGGACAAAAGAGTGTGAAGAATGTTTTGAAGAACTGAAGAGAAGATTGGTCAATGCTCCTATATTGACTCTACCATCGGGGAATGATGGGTTCGTTATTTATAGTGATGCATCGAAGAACGGACTTGGTTTTTTTCTTATGCAGAATGATACGGTTATTGCCTATGCATCATGATAGTTGATAATTAATGAACAAAACTATCCTACTCAAGATCTCGAGTTGGCAGCGGTGATCTTTTCTTTGAAGATATGGAGGAACTACCTCTATGGTGAAAAATGTGAGATTTATACAGACCAAAAGAGTTTGAAGTATATTTTCCCACAAAAAAGAACTCGACATGAGGAAAAGGAGATGTCTTGAATTACTCAAGGATTATGATTTCACAATAGACTACCTCCCGGGGAAAGCAAACAAGGTGGAAAATGCTTTGAGTAGAAAAGACCATAGAGTTTTGAACAATATGAGAATTTATAGGGATCCAATTTTCATGGATCTAGTGAAGATGGACATGGGAATAACCAGGGAAGGTGAAACCTCAAAGCTTTTTCAAATGGTGGCCAAACCGTATTTACTAGAAAAGATTAAGAGTTCTCAGAATGATGACGAAGAATTTCAAAAGAAGATTAAAGCTGTGAATGATAGGAGATTTAGAAACTTTGTGTATGAAGAAGGAATTTTGAAATTCTGGAAGAGGCTTTGTGTTCCCGATATACCTGATCTAAAACGGGAATTGCTGGATGATGCTCATAGTTCCAATTTCCCTATACACCATGGGAGTACCAAAATGTATGGAGATTTGATAGAACATTTTTGGTGGGACAACCTGAAGAGAGAGATTGCTGATTTTGTGTCAAGATGTATGGTTTGTTAACCAGTGATAGCTGGAAGGCAATAGCCTATAGGAGTCATGCAACCTCTTCCCATACCGAAGTGGAAATGGTACCATATTACGGTGGACTTTTTCATGGGGATACAAAAGACTTTTAGAAGAAATGATGCAATATGGGTCATTATTGATTGTCTTACCAAGTTAGAACATTTTCATTCTATAAGGGAAAATTTACCACTTAAATGAATAGCAATATTATATATTAATGATGTTTTGAGACTTCATGGAGTACCCATATCGATTGTTTCTGATAGTGATCCCCGTTTTCTTCACAATTCTGGAAAAGTCTTCAGAAAGCCTTCGATACTGAACTTCATTTGAGCACTGCCTACCACCCTCAAACAGATGGACAATCAGAATAAACTATTCAAACCTTAGAAGACATGTTGAGATCCTGCTCACTTGACTTTCAGGGTATGTGGGATCAATATTTACCACTGGTAGAATTTTCCTATAACAATAGCTTCAATTTGAGTATTCATATGGCACCATATGAAGAGTTATTTGGAAATAGATGTCACACACAAATCTGTTGGGATGACGTTGGTGAAAGGGAACTTTTAGGTCCAAAACTGGTGGAGGAAACGATGGAAAAAGTGAAGGTAATCCAAAACCATATCAAAACAGCTCAAAGTAGGCAGAAGATCTACGCTGATAATCGAAGGAAGGATTTGGAATTTCAAGTCAGTGACCATGCTTTCCTGAAGGTATCTCCATGGATGGGAGTCATTGTTATGGAAAGAAAGTTAAATTGAGACCCAGGTACATCGGACCTTTCGGATTTGTAGAACGAATTGGGGTTGTAGCTTACCATTTGGCAATGCGGCCACATATCTACAAAGTTCATGATGTGTTCCACATATCACTATTGAAGAAATACATGCCTGACCCAACGCATGTACTCACCTATGAGGAATTAGAATTCGAACTTGATCTGTCTTATTATGAAGATCCCATCAAGATTCTAGATATGAGAGAACAAGTACTGAGAAACCGGACGACTCATCTGGTAAAAGTCTTGTGGAGAAACCATAAGATGGAAAAGGCAACGTGGGAACCCAAGGAACTTATTATGAAGAACCACCCTGAGTCTTTTCATATGGTACTATTCTAGAAATTTTGAGGACAAAATTTTATGAAGGAGGGGAGAATGTAACACCCAAAGCTTCTACTATATGCTTCTCTTTGAATAATGCAATAGCGTGTGTTGTACGCAACATCGAGTTCTAACACACCACAACCAATCAAACTAGTTGTTATGAATAGTAATACCCACTTTTTGAAATTTATAAATTTTATTTTTCAAAATGGACTTTATTTTTGGATTTAGAATTTCATAATTATCCAAGGGTGAATTTTTGGTATTTTTCTGAAAAACATCATTTTTTGATGAATAGGGAAACCACTAAGTGGTAGTTAAAAAACTGAATTTTTCATAAAACTTAATTTTACCGCATCTGTGAGTGGAATTTCAAAAATCCAAGAGACACGATTAATATAAAGGACTAAAATGTGTTTCATTGAGATGAAAATAATTTTTGGTGAATAGTAACTTTTTTACTTTTATTTACCACGGTTAAAAGTAAATAGGGTAATTAAGGGTAAAAATGATATTAATATTACCCTAACACATGTCATAATTATATTGGATAAAAATAATTCGAACAAAAACAACCTTACTAATAAAATATTATCAATTAGGGCCACTTGGATAAGATTAGGACATTTATTATTATTTAATTCAAAGAAGAGTTAAAAGAGTTAAAATCAATGTTAATTTACAAATATTTTTTAATATAGGGTTATACATAAGATAAATTTGATTTTAAATATTCATTAGAAAGATAAAAGGATTTAATACATAATGGTATTTTATTTATAATTTTTAGACATTAAATAATTTAATTTATCTATGATGCAATGATGATAGAGTAATTACCATAACAGTGAAACATTAAAATAAATGATATTATAAATACCCAAATAAATATAATTTGAGAATTTTTATGAATTAAACTAATTTAATAGGTTAATATGAAATGTTATGAGTGATGTAATTAACTTTTTTAAAAGTAATAATTCTGTTATGATTTTCACAAAAATCAATTTTTCAAATAGTGTCAAGATTGACATAAAAGAGTTTTTAAAACAAATATTATATTATTAATTGATATTCAATTCCTAAAAATCGAAGGTTCATCCATGAGACTTATATCAAGATAGGTGTTTCATTAATGGACCACTTTGGGGTCGCTTGGAGGTAAATTGTATGTTTATTAACTATATAATATAAAAATACAAAGGGACATGGTAAGTTTCAAACTAATTAACTAAGAGTTAAAACTAATAGATAAGGTTAATATAATGACCCAAACCTGTCTAAATTCTATTGGTTGAGTGGTTTTTGACCCATCCCCACCTTTAAATTTAAATTATCCACTTTGGGTCCATTAGAAACCGAATATTAAATTATTATAAAATAATATTTCTATCTTTTGAAAAGGCCCCCCTCACCCTCTTATAAAAGGGCCCTCCCCCTTCTTATTAATTAACACCTTCAAAGCCATTTGTATCGGTCAAAATCTACCCAAGTACTCTCTAAACATCCATAACAACAACCTGGAGGCCATAGTTTTATCATAAATCCAACCTAAGGAGCCCTTTTTATCAAATCAAAAAGAAGAACCCGAAGAAGAGGTAATGATTTCACCACCCTTTTTCAAGTTCCTTTCGTCTTCCACTTCTTCTTTCTTTGATATTACCATTCTAAAATAATAACTCTAGTATCTTATATATACTATGATGTTATTATAAATATGGTACAATCATATTCAGTATTCTATCCATCCTTTGATTAACATGTCACCATACGTGCATACGTACGACTTACCGTCTCCACGTCGTGGTGTAATAGTTATTCAATAAATTATTATTTCGATGGGTATAATAATGATGTGTAATTCATGTAAATAATAAATATAAAATGATAATTATTCTTTATATATGATATACCATCCAATTATATATTATTTTAATATCAATAGAATGATATTGTCGCTCGTGCGTACATTCGGACTACCCTCTCCATGAATGTGATTAGATTCATTCTCCATCGTATCCATTCATTTGATGATTAATAATATTATCTAATGACATGATATAATTCTGGATATTATTAAGATACAACCTATCCATTACAAACATGGCTTATGTAACAAATCATATAAAAGAAAACGACTAAGTTAACACTCGAAACAACGATAATACTAAGATATTATTAACAAATCAATGTTTTAAGTTCATATATGATATCATATTAATGTATATGATTCTTGTATAATTTAATAACAATTATTTCACCATTATACAGGAGGTTAACCTACCCTCAATCAAGGAAAATTACAAGTTATGGGTTTATTTCGCAATCTCATCATTTTCCGAGGTTGTTTATATGTAATAATCTACTGGGATCTCTTTATCATCCACATCAATGTTTTCTTAAAAATGTATTTCAAAACATTTTTACTATTTACAAGAATATGAGTTAAAGTCATTTATACCCTTTTTTGACTTTTTATAATATTTTTATAAAGGAATATTTTTGTCATTTTCCAAACAAGGTGCTTTTTAACCTCTTCGACAAGAAATAAGGTAAGAATGTTTTTTTAACTTATACGGTGGGTGTGGCTATTTTACGCCATTATAAAATCGTCAAAGATTACCTTATAATCTTATAAGAAAATTTTTAAATAAAATTTTTTATTTTATAAATATATGACTCTTAAATGATTTCAAAATAGATAGAGATATTTCTCTAAAAAGTGTTTTGATTTCATCTATGTCAACATCCATTGATGGATTTTATGTTTATTGGAAGTTGATTTATTATGATACAAAACTTCTATACTGTATTGAAGGTTTTGTGATATGTTTGACTGTGGATGTGTTATTTTTATACCATTCATGGTTTATGGATGAAGTATTTACATTTCGTATGCTAGTTTTAATACGAATGTTTATGTTATGTTTAAACATTTTCATATGAGAATGCATTGGACATAATATGTGATGGGTGGAGCCCTCTATAGCTCTTCGATGCATTGGTAGGTCTCATGAGACAAACTCTTGTCTTGGCAGAAGGCCTTGAAAAAATCTTATTTCTAGTCTTGGCATGAGGCCTTGGCTATGTGGTTATGATAGTCTGTCATTATGCATTTCATCATTATGAAAGTGGTTATTGATATTGCATGTGATTATTCAATTAGTACAATATCCATGTGAATAAGTAAATGGCATTATTTCATTTTATTTATTTCATACTATGTTTAAGTTCATGTTTAAAAGGATTTTGTTTTAGTTATACATTTACTTAAATTTTTTTTCTTATTTATGAAAGTTTCCGCTATATTTTTATCCTTACTGGGCATTTGAGCTCACCGCTTTTCTATGTTTCATTTTTCCCAGGATGTGAAGAAGTAATTTATGAATGACCTACAGGTATAGTATGAGGGGATAAGAGTGTGGAATATGGAGACTATATTTTTTTAGTTTTTATTTTATGAGGTAATGTAAACTTTATTAATGTATCTAGATATTCCAAGGATACTAAACTAATCGGTCTTTCGAGATTTGATCTTTCTTGTGATCATGCCAATGTTATGTAATAATGCACCAACTCTGGGTAACTGGGGGTGGGGCATTACACTGGTGTAGTTCATAGTATTCATAGAATAGATCCCCATGGGTTCATTAATAGGTTTATTCTTGATGGATTGTGTGGTGAATCTATCAATATATTATAATGGGTCTTTAGGGATGAGTATAGACGGTTATTTTTTTAGTAATGTTATTTCATGGTGACATTGTTCCGGGTGTGACCATCCTTGGTTGTATCAAATTTAAAATAAGTTTATTGAGTTTAAAACAAGAGAATCATAGAATATTTTACACTACTTCAAAAATGGGCAAGGGAAGCTCTACCCTTTTATCGGTGCTAAAAAAAGTGCCGATAAGGGGGGCCTTTATCAGCGCTAAAAAAGTGTTGTAAAAAAAACCATTTATTAGTGCTTTTTTAAGTGCTGATATAGGCCCCCCCCTTTATCAGGACTTTTTTAGCACCTGTTATAGGGGTCCCATTTATTAAGTCTTTTTTTAGTTTCACTGATAAAGGGGGCATTTAACAGTTCTTTTTCCTAGCGCTGATAAAATTTATGTTTCAAAAAAATTAATTTTTCCTGAAAAATAATATATTATTATATAAGTATAATTATATATATATAAATATAATATTTTTTTTTTAAATATACATATAAATATACAATTATATTGAATATATTATAAATTTAGCGAAAATGGATTTAAAATAGTTAAACAAATATAATTAATTAATAATTTTTAAATTAGTATCGATTAAAAATCATTTAATAAGAATTTGAGGACAAAAATTTCAAAACAATTAATGAAAGATCTAAATTAAGTTGAAAATGTAAATCAAACTTCAAAGGGCCATATATTTTGATCTGGGTGTCTGTTTGAGATCTACAACATATTAAATCGAAGCCTGAAACGAGCTATACGCGCCTGTGACCGAAGAAAAGCTTCTTTAACATTATTAGAGGTTAGAAAATGCCCAGAAGTGCTCCAAAACTGAGTTTTTAGTCGGGATATCCCAATTTGGTAACATTCCAACATGTATAACTTCTGATTCGGATGTATGTTCGGCCTGTACAACATATCATATCAACGATTGTTTTATTTTCATGGATTTGACTAGTTGTGGAGTTGAAATGGGATTTTATATTAGAAGTTATGGTCGTTTTAACAATATAAGGATTTTCAAATACACACAGATATATATTTTCGTAAATAAATATATATGTGTCTGTGTGTGTCTTTGTGTGAGTGTTGTATATATGTGTATATGTATTTATTTATTTATTTATAAAAACTCATAAAAACATATTTTATAGATGTATTTAAAACAAATGTTATAAATATATATTAATATAAAAATACATAGACGGATAATAAATTTTAACTACAAATATATATATAAATAGATAAATATATATATTAATATACGAATGAATATATATACTAATATATGAAAACCTGTATATGTATTAATATAACTAAATATATTTATATTTATATTAATATGAATCTATATTAATATAATAATAAATATAACTATATGTATATAAATAAATAGATGTATCATTTAATAGAATAAAATGAAATGGCTTTGTGATATAAAGGTGTAGGCGTGCAAGGGGGAGGTCGCATGTTCGAGTTTAGGTAGATGCAAGGAAGTGGACACGCATGTGTGGGAAACATGGGCAAGGCCATGGCGCAGGAGTTGGAGGGGCCACCTAGCACTGATAAAGGGGGGGGGTCAAGAAATATTAAAATCTCCCCCCTCCTCGAATAATTTTTTTTTAATTTTTTACTTTTATCAGTGCTTTTAAAAAACCCTGATAAAATGGGTGTTTTATCAGCACTTTTTTTAGCGCTGATAAAAAGGGTAATTACCAACCCTTTTCAAAGCATTGATAAAAGGGACCCCCTTAATCTTTTCCTCAATTAACATCGCTTTTGTTAGCGCTATTAATGCACTTTTATAGCGATGATAAAATCAATATTTCTAGTATTTTTATTTGTGATTTATAGTCGTTCTGTGGAATTAAACTATTAAAAATGTGATCTTGTATAGTTATTCCATGACACATCATTTTCTAGTATGAAAATGTTGTTGTAATCCTATTAGAATTAATAATTTATCTTTATTTTTCATTATGATTAGGGATACCACATACACCCTATTAGAGATAATTGAGTACCCTTAAATTGGTGTTGGTTAGTATCTTCATGTGATCAATTTATTTCATCCAATTGTGAGTTTATATCCTCTTATTGTTGGTTACGTTATTATTATTCATTAGAATAAGTTCATAGATGGGTTTTGGTTTGGTTTTTCTTACCATAATACATGGTTTAGATGTCTACTTATTGTGATCAAGGATTATATGGGAATCAAATTCAATGTATTGGATTTATGAGTAATATTCTCCTCCTTTCTCTTGGAAAGTCATTGGTGAAACTTCAATTCAATTAGGAAATTTGTGAACCATTATTAATTATATTCTAATGATTAAATATTTATTCCATTTATTTAATTGGTTTGACAATATAGATTTTATTAATAATGTTAATAAATTCAACATTAATAAATAGATAAGAATAGGAGACCTATTATTGTACAAGCTTCTATGGAGTTTTTTGGATTATTAAATAACTAATTATGTTTAAAAAAATATTTTATGGCATCAATAATTATTATGATGTTATTTTGATTAAAATTATAGATTCATCTTTTATATAATGTTATTCACCTAATGAACATAATGAATTGGTTGTGTAAAAAAATATGAATTTTTTATTTGTAAAAATATAATTAATGTTTAATGATGATTATGTAATGTATTAGAAAGAAGATTGTGGTGGATCTTTTATCATGTATTTGGATAATTGTGTGTGATAACTATGATTTTCATTTTTGTTATCAATTTGGTTTCAACAGTGGGGGTGGGGGTTATTATAGTGGTATCACAAGTTTTGGACTGGGGCATTTTCTGAAATATTTCTACTGTTTTAATTTATTGAAATAGAATGTATTGTGGTAGTAGATGGGTTTTTTGAAAAATTAGGGTGTTGTGTTATTTGTGTTTTCTTTCCCTACTTGTAATAATATGTGTGATTGGATGGTTTTATGGTGGCTGGTTTCATGTTTATAGAAAATTTTCTAGTTTCATGGTTGTAATTTACTATGTTGTGTAATTGTAATAATTTTAATTTATATGCATTATAATTGAATGAATGATGGGTTTCCAATATAATTATAATAAATAAAATATAGGTGTAATGATTACATTAAATATGGTAATGTATGTGAATAGTTTTCCATTCTATATTTAATTAAATATAATGATGAATTTAATATATAAGCTAAATGGAAAAACTATTATGGTTATGTGATGCGATTAAAATTGGAATATAAAGGAATTATTGTTTATATTATATGTGGGAATGTTGGTTGGTTTGTTTCATAGTGGAAATAAGTATAGTTAGGGAAGACTGGGGATGTTTTGGTGATCTATAAGATATATTAAATAGATATTATCTATCAACCTATTGTATCGGTTTTTGGGTGGCTACTGTAACATCCGAGTTAAATGAAGAATAAAAGATTTTTATATTTATTAATATTTGTGAATTAAATATTAATTTTATCTTAAATGGGGTTGCTATGTTCGATAGCATACCCGATACGCAACAACGGGTTTCTTTGGAATCTTACGTTGCACACTAATAATATAATATTATTATTTTAAATAGTAGTTAACTCCTAGCAATTGTATTGGAGAGAATGAATAAAACTAACTATAATATGATTATACATGTATTTATATTTATCCAATAAAAGTTACAGGCATATTATTTGAATGAATCTAATTTTAAGAATAATTTACATTAAAAGGCCGATTTACCGCCTTTTAATGGCAAACCCTTTTTAAATCTAGTTTTGGTAACTTTAATACATTCTAAATGACCAAAAAATTCCTTCATTTAGAATGGGGACATCCAAATTTACTATGTGAAATTTTTTGGAATTTTTCCGATAAAGTTCACTTTTTAATGAATAGTGAAAAATATTATATTTTAATTCAAAAGTTCTTTTTAATATAATTTATTTATATGGTTAGATTATATTTTTAATTGGTTTTAAAGTTAAATTAAAATATATTTTTACCATTTAATCCAATGTTTGTCATTGGAATTAATTTATCTTTGAAATTGGACATAAACAAATATCAATCTTTTGATAGTTATTGTTTCTTAAAAACACGCTCTTTGTTTTAACAGTGGGAATTATTTTTTAAATTAATTAATGCCAATTCTAGCTTTTGAAATTGGAAAAATAGACATAATTTCTGAATTTGGAATATCAAATATAGCGTAGGCTTAATTTTTGGTATTTTTCTGAAAAACATGAATTTTTCATGAATAGTGACACCACCTGGTTGTAGTTAAAAAAACTAACTTTTTCATTTAAATGGAATTTTACCACTTATGTGAATTGAATTTCAAAAATATGACATACATGGTTGTCATAAAGAAGTAAAATGTGGTTCATTAAGATGAAAATAATTTTTGGTGAATAGTATCTTTTGACTTTTATTTACCGCGGTTAAAGGTAAATAGGGTAATTCATGTAACGCCCCGACCCTAGTTACCCAGAGTCGGTGCTTTATTACATAACATTGGCATGATCACAAGAAAGATAAAATCTCGAAAGACCGATTGGTTTAGTAGCCTTGGAAACACTAGATATATTCATAAGTTTTACATTACATCATAAAATGAAAAACTACTACAACAACATAATGTTTCCACAGTCCACACTATAATCCCCTCATAATATCCCTGCAGGTCATTCATAACTTACATCTTCACATCCTGGGAAAAATAAAACATAGAAAAGGGGTGAACTCAAATTCCCAGTAAGGATAACAATATAGCAGAACATTCAAAAATAAGCATAAACATTTAAGGCAATGAATTACTAAAACAAAAGCCTTTTAAACTTGAACTTCAACATAGTATGGAAAAAGTAAAATTAAATAATGCCATTTACTTGTTCACATGGATGTTCTACTAATCGAATAATCACATGAAAAATCAATAACCACTTTCATAATGTTGGAATGTATAATGCCAAACTATCATAAACACATAGCCAAGGCCTCGTGCCAAGAATACAAATAAGATTTTGTCAAGGCCTTGTGCCAAGACACTAGTTTGTCTCATGAGACCTACTGATGCATCGAGGAGCTATAGAAGGCTCCACCCGTCACATATTAAGTCCAATGCATTCCCATATGAAAAGGTTTAAAAATAACATAAACATTCGTATTAAAACTAGCATACAAAATGTCAATACTTTCACTATAAACTATGAATGGTATAAAAATAGCACATCCACAGTCAAACATATCACAAAACCTTCAATACAATATAGAAGTTTTGTATCATAATAAATCAACTTCAAATAATCTTAAAATCCATCAAAGGATGTTGACATAGATGAAATCAAAATTCTTTTTAATGAAATATCTCCTTTTATTTTGAAATCATTTAAGATCCATATAAAATAAAAAATTTTCTTTGAAAATATTCTTATAAGCTTGTAAGGGAAGCTTTGAAGATTTTATAACGGCAGAAATAGCCGCACCCGCCGTATAAGTTAAAAAAAACATTCTTACCTTAATTCTTTCGAAAAGGTTAAAAAGGACCTTGTTTTGAAAACGATGGAAAGATTCCTTTATAAACCACTTATAAAAGTCAAAAAGGGTATAAATGACTTTAACTCATATTCTAGTAAATAGTAAAAATGTTTTGAAATACATTTTTAAGAAACATGGATGTGGATGATAAAGAGATCCCAGTAGATTATTACATATAAACGACCTCGGATAATGAAGAGATTGTGAAATAACCCTTACCTTGTTCTTTTCCTTGGTTGGGGTAGGTTAACCTCCTGTATAATGGTAAAATAATTGTTATTAAATTATACAAGAATAATATATATTAATATGATATCATATATGATCTTTTAACATTGATTTGTTAATAATATCTTAGAATTATCGTCGTTTCGGGTGTTAACTTACTCATTTTCTTTTATATGTTTTGTTACATAAGTCATGTCTGTTGTATCTTATTCATATCCAGAATTATATCAAGTCCTTAAACATCATTTTTAAATCATCAAATGATAATTATACTTGAATGGATACGATGGAGAATGAATCTCATCGCGTTCGTGGAGACGGTAGTCCATACGTACGCACGAGCGACAATATCATTATTTTGATATTAAAATAATATATAAATGGATGGTATATCATATATACTGAATCATTAACATGTTATATTTATTATTTACATGAGTTAAACATCATTATTATACCCATCCAAATAATATTATATTGAATAACAATTACACCATGACGTGGAGACGGTAAGTCGTACGTACGCACGTATGGTGACATGTTATTCAAAGAGTGGATAGAATACTGAATATGGTTGTACCATATCTATAATAACATCACAGTATATATATGATACTGGAGTTATTATTTTAGAATGGTAACAACAAAGGAAGAAGAAGTGGAAGAAGAAAGGAACTTGAAAATGGGTGGTGAAAACATTACTTCTTCTTCGGGTTCTTCCTGTTGATGTGATCAAAAGGGCTCCTTAGGTTGGCTTTCTGATCAAACTAAGGCCTCTAGGTTGTAGTGAGGGATGTTGGGAGAGTATTTGGACAGAGTTTGGCCGAACCAAAAGGCTTTGATGGTGTGAAGAAATGGGAAGGAGGAGTTCCCTTTTATAAGAGGGGTGAGGGGCACCTTTGGAAAAGCTAGAGATATTAGTTTATAATAAATTCATAATCGGTTTCCAATGGCTCCAAAGTTGACTATTCAAAGGTTAAGGTGGGGAGGGGTCGAAAACAACTCAACCAATAGAATTTAGACAGGTTTGCGTACTTATATTAACCTTATCTTTAAGTATTAACTTTAAGTTAATTAGTTTCACTTTTACAATGTCTCTTTGTATTTTTATATAATATGGTTAATAAACATACTATATACATCCAAGAGACCCCCAAGTGGTCCATTAATGATGAAACTATCATTATATAAGTCCCTTTGCCTAACCTTAGATTTTTAGGAATTTAATATCAATTAATAATATAATATGTTTTTTAAGAACTCTTTTATATTAATTTTGACACTATTCAATAGTTGATTTTTGTGAAACTCATAAAAGATTGATTACTTCGAAAAAAGTCAATTAAATCAATCCTAATATATCATACTATACTAGAAAATTAGTTTAATTCATTAAAAGTTTCATATTATATTTATTTGGGTATTTATAATATCAATTATTTTAATTTTTCACTATTATAGTAATTACTGCATCATCATTGTGTCATAAATAAAATAAATTATTTAATGTCTAAAAATTATAAATAAAATATAATTATGTAGGAAATCTTTTTATATTTCTAATGAATATTTATAATCTAAAATCCAACATATATAACCAAATTTAAAAATTGTTTTGCTAAAAGATATATGCTCGTGTCATTTTTGTATTCATTTTAACTTAATTAAAATAAAGTGTCATTATCACTTACAAGTGGATCCATGGCGTCCCAAAATCGACCCAAAGATGCCCATGGTCGACCATGTATCAACCAATAGGGTTAAGACACGTTTTAGGGTAATTTAGTATTATTATAATATTATTTTTAACCCTTATTTACCGGATTTACCCTTAACCATGGTAAATAAAATATTTACCGCAGTAATTATTCAAAATGTCAAAAAATAAAAGTTACCTATTTACACAATTTGAACATTATGATTCAAAATATGGAATCCATTTTCCTAAATTCAAAACACAGAAGTGGCAGAAATTAATTTAAAATTAATTCCCGCTGTCAAAACAAAAAGCGTGTTTTTAAGAGATAATAACTATCAAAAGATTGACACTTGTTTATGTTCGGTTTAATTGTAAAATTATGTCCAATGACCAACATTATATTAAATGGTAAAAATCTATTCTAAATATACTTTAAAACTACTAAAATTCATAATTTATCACTATTAATTATTTTGATTAAAAAAGTTGTTTTTAATTAAAATTTAGTAATTTTCACTATTCATCAAAATATGAAAGTTATCCGAAAAGTACCAAAATTTCACCTTAGGCTAAATTAGATATTCCGAATCCAAAAATGAAGTCTATTTTGAAATATAAAATATATATGATTTCAAAAAGTAGGTATTACTATTCACAACGGCTAGTTTAATTAGTTGTGGTGTGTGTTAGAACTCGAGGTTGCGTACAACACACGCTATCGCATTATTCGAAGGGAAACGTACCGTAGAAGCTTGGGGTGTTACATTCTCCCCTCCTTCAAATAATTTCGCCCTCGAAATTTCTAGAATACTATCGCATGAAAAGACTCGGGTGGTTCTTTATCATAAGTTCCTCAGGTTCCCACGTTGCCTCTTCCATCTTATGATTTCTCCACAAAACTTTTACCAGACGCGTCGTCCGGTTTCTCAGCACTTGTTCTCTCGTATCAAGAATCTTGACGGGCTCTTCGCAATAAGACAGATCGGGTTCCAGTTCTAATTCTTCATAGGTGAGTACATGCATTGGGTCAGGCATGTATTTCCTCAACAGAGATACGTGGAACACATCGTGAACTTTGGAGAGACTTGGCGGCATTGCCAATTGGTAAGCTACAGCCCCAATTCGTTCTAGAATTTCAAAGGGTCCGATGTACCTGGGACTCAATTTACCTTTCTTACCAAAACGTATGACTCCCTTCCATGGATATACCTTCAAGAAAACATGATCACCGACTTGAAATTACAAATCCTTCCTTCGATTATCGGCATATCTCTTCTACCTACTTTGAGTTGCTTTGATGTGATTTTGGATTACTTTCACCTTTTCCACCGTTTCCTCCACCAGTTCTGGACCTACAAGTTTTCTTTCACCAACGTCATCCCAACAGGTTGGTGTACGACATCTCTTTCCGTATAACGCTTCATATGGTGCCATCTGAATACTCGAATGGAAGCTATTGTTATAGGAAAATTCTACCAGTGGTAAATATTGATCCCACATACCCTGAAAGTCAAGTGAGCAAGATCTCAACATGTCTTCTAAGGTTTGAATAGTCCGTTCTGATTGTCCGTCTGTCTGAGGGTGGTAAGCAGTGCTCAAATGAAGTTCAGTATCCAGGGATTTCTGAAGACTTTTCCAAAATCTTGAAGTAAAATGGGGATCTCGATCAGAAACAATTGATAAGGGTAATCCATGAAGTATCACAACTTCATTAATATATAGTCTTGCTAGACGTTCCAGGGGTAGATCTTCTCTTATAGCAAGAAAATGTGCTGACTTGGTAAGACGATCAACAATCACCCATATTGCATCATTCCTTCTAGGAGTCTTTGGTAGCCCCATGACAAAGTCCATCGTAATATTGTCCCATTTCCACTCTGGTATGGGAAGAGGTTGCATGACTCCTCCAGGCTGTTGCCTTCCAGCTTTCACTTGTTGACAAACCATACATCTTGACACAAAATCAGCAATCTCCCTCTTCATGTTGTCCCACCAAAAATGTTCCTTCAAATCTCTATATATTTTGGTGCTCCCGGGGTGTATAGAGAAATTGGAACTATGAGCATCATCCAGCAATTCCCTTTTTAGATCAGGTAAATCGGGAACACAAAGTCTCTTCCCGAATTTCAAAATCCCATCTTCATACACAAAGTCTCTCAATATCCCATCATTCACAGCTTTAATCTTCTTCTGAAATTCTTCATCATCGGTCTGAGAACTCTTAATCCTTTCTAGTAAAGATGGTTTGGCAACCATTTGAAAAAGCATTGATGTTTCACCTTCCCTGGTTATTCCCATGTCCATCTTCACTAGATCCATGAAGATTGGATCCCTTTCAATTCTCATATTGTTCAAAACTCCATGGTCTTTTCTACTCAAAGCATATTCCACCTTGTTTTCTTTCCCCGGGTGGTAGTGTATCATGCAATCATAATCCTTGAGTAATTCAATCCATCTCCTTTGCCTCATGTTGAGTTCTTTTTGTGACAAAATATACTTCAAACTCTTGTGATCAGTATAAATTTCACATTTTTCACCATAGAGGTAGTGCCTCCATATCTTCAAAGCAAAGATCACAGCTGCTAACTCGAGATCATGAGTGGGATAGTTTTGTTCATGAATTTTCAACTGTCGTGATGCATAGGCAATAACTCTATCATTCTGCATAAGGACACAACCAAGTCCTTTCTTTGATGCATCACTATAAATAACGAACCCATCATTCCCCGATGGTAGAGTCAATATAGAAGCATTGACTAATCTTTTCTTTAGTTCTTCGAAACATTCTTCACACTCTTTTGTCCAGACAAATTTAACCCCTTTACGTGTGAGCTTCGTTAATGGGTTAGCCAATCGGGAAAAATTCTAGACGAAACGTCGATAATAACCTGCCAAACCAATAAAACTGCGTACCTCAGTTATACTCGTAGGTGCTGGCCATTCTTGGATTGCCTTGGTCTTAGAAGGATCAACAGAGATTCCATCTTTAGAGACAATATGGCCAAGAAAAGAAATCTCATGAAGCCAGAATTCACACTTGCTAAACTTCCCATATAATTCATGCCTCCTCAGAGTCTTCAAGATAATGCGCAAGTGATTTTCATGATCTTCATAGGTTTTGGAGTATAACAAGATATCATCAATAAATACCACCAAAAATTCATCGAGATACTCCTTGAAAACTCTATTCATCAGATCCATGAATACAGAGGGTGCATTAGTCAATCCAAACGACATTACAGTAAACTTGTAATGCCCGTACCTGGTTTGAAATGCTGTCTTCGGAATGTCTTCCTTCTTCACACACAACTGATGGTATCCAGATCGAAGGTCAATCTTTGAAAAGTATTGAGCTCCATGCAGTTGGTTAAATAAATCATCAATACGAGGTAGGGGATACTTGTTCTTTATCGTTATAGCATTGATCTCCCTGTAGTCGATACATAACCTCATAGATCCATCTTTCTTTTTAACAAAAAGAAAAGGGGATCCCCATGGAGAAACACTAGGGCGAATAAATCCCTTATTACTCAATTCCTCTAGTTGTTTCTTTAGTTCGACTAACTCTACAGTGGCCATTCTATAAGGGGTCTTCGATATAGGCCTTGATCCAGGAATCAAATCAATGGAAAACTCAACTTCTCGTTCTGGAGGATGTCCAGGTAAATCTTCCGGAAATACATCTACAAATTCTTTCACAACAGGTACATCCTCTATTTGAACATTCCTTTCCTCACCGACAGTTACTTCATTCTCTTCCTCCCTAATAATTGAATAAAGTTGAGCAACTGGGGGTGGATCTAAATAAGAATTAGGTGGTGATGATTCTGCTCTAAAGATAAGGTGTTCCTTATCATTGTCATCAAGAATCATAACTTCTTTCTTTTTACAATAAATCTTCGCATCATAGTCCGAAAGCCAGTCCATACCGAGGATTATATCAAACTCAATCATAGGTATGACGATGAGATCAGCAGATAAAGAAAATTTATGTGCTCTAATGGGGACTAATTCACAAAACTTTGTTGCAATGATACTTCCCTTAGGAGTTTTAACTGACAACTCCCTTATTAAATCAAATTGGAAATATCTAATTTTCTTAGCAAACTGGGAAGATATGAAACAATGCGAAGATCCAGAGTCAAATAATGCATTTGCTAAACTTGAGGAAACCATTAAATTACCTGCCACCACGTCTTTTAGAGCTTCTACCTCTACAGTAGTGATAGCATAAGCCTGGCCTTGATCCCTTGGCCTTTTCTGAGGTAAGTTCTCCTGACGCTTAGGACATGCATTTGCATAATGCCCCATCTCCCTGCAATTGTAGCACTGAACGTTGGTAGCTTCCTTCTTCCCCTTGCAATCGTGAGCTTGGTGTCCTTTTTCACCACACTTGTAACAGACTCCCATTCCCTTCAAGCAATCACCGGGGTGTTTCTTACCACATTTACCACAAGATGGATATTCAACCTTTCCCTTCTTCCCCTTATTTCCATTCCCAGATTGATCAGCAGGTATCTTCTTCTCTTGCTTTGCTTTAAAGTCATAAGACTTAGAGAATTCCTTTTTGGTCTTGATAGCACATGAGACAATGTCTTCGTACGATGAAAAGGATTGTGAGACTAATGCTCGACGGAGAAATGGTTTTAACCCATCAAAGAAACGATCAATCTTACTTCTTGGGTTGCGAATATAATCTCCAGCATACCTCACTAACCTTGTAAAGTTAGCCTCATACTTTGTGACATTCTCATCCTCCTTTTGTCTTAGACTCAGAAATTGCCTTTCCATATCTGCTCGATGGTCGCGAGGAAAGTATTTTTCTAAAAACAGATCTTTGAACTCCCTACACTCCATCTTTGATACTTCATCATCATCCTTCATGTTTTGAATCAATTACCACCATTGATCAGCATCTCCAGTGAGGCGGTAAACTGCCATGATAACTTTTTCCCTTTCACTGCTCCCCAAAGCCTGAAATATTTTCTCTAGGGAAAATATCCATTGCTCAGCTACTAAGGGATTTGTATTCCCATTGAACGTTGGTGGTTGTTGCCTCATGAATCGATCTAACATTGATCCTCCATGCTGCGGATCAGGGTGCTCCATACGGGTAAGGTTATTATTCATAACCTGAGTAAGTTGTCCCAGTATGGTGATTAGCTGATCGGCACCAGTTGCATCACCAGCCTCACTATAATTATCTTAAGCAGGAGGGCAATCCCTACATGGAGTGAGTGCATTGATACGGTTTCCATTTCTTCCACTAGGCGCCATTTCTAAACAATAGCATAAACTAGATTAGTTTATGAATTAAAATATATAATCCCATACTTATAAAACACTTAACAAAAATTGAACTATTTATGGATATAATCCATAATCATAAGAATGTTTTCTTTGAGGATGTATATACTCATAATCCCTTCAAAATTATTTGTAAAGAAAATGAGTGTTATCCTAAGCATATCCCTCGGGAGTGTCGTAACCAAGAGTGCAGCAAGGCCCGTTGTCGTGCACCAGTTCTCGTTCGAGTCTAGCTCAAAGCGGTGTTTTCAGGTTTTACCCCTAGGTACATCTGTGCCTGAGCCGCCTCTACCTGCTCATATCCAGACAGGGATGTATTGCTCGGAAACCTCACAAAATCTCTACAATACCAAAATTCTAGGAAGTTCTTCTATACTAATCCTCAAAGTTCATCTTAGGTCTACGTGCTCTAATCAGAGTTTATCTAAATCTAGCTTCCAAGGTTTGTACTAAACTTCCTCTGATACCAACTGTAACGCCCCGACCCTAGTTACCCAGAGTCAGTGCATTATTACATAACATTGGCATGATCACAAGAAAGATCAAATCTCGAAAGACCGATTGGTTTAGTAGCCTTGGAAACACTAGATATATTCATAAGTTTTACATTACATCATAAAATGAAAAACTACTACAACAACATAATGTTTCCACAGTCCACACTATAATCCCCTCATAATATCCCTGCAGGTCATTCATAACTTACATCTTCACATCCTGGGAAAAATAAAACATAGAAAAGGGGTGAGCTCAAATGCCCAGTAAGGATAACAATATAGCGGAACATTAAAAAATAAGCATAAACATTTAAGGCAATGAATTACTAAAACAAAATCCTTTTAAACTTGAACTTCAACATAGTATGGAAAAAGTAAAATGAAATAATGACATTTACTTGTTCACATGGATATTCTACTAATCGAATAATCACATGCAAAATCAATAACCACTTTCATAATGTTGGAATGCATAATGCCAGACTATCATAAACACATAGCTAAGGCCTCGTGCCAAGACTACAAATAAGATTTTGTCAAGGCCTTGTGCCAAGACACTAGTTTGTCTCATGAGACCTACCGATGCATCGAGGAGCTATAGCGGGCTCCACCCATCACATATTAAGTCCAATGCATTCCCATATGAAAAGGTTTAAACATAACATAAACATTCGTATTAAAACTAGCATATGAAATGTCAATACTTTCACTATAAACTATGAATGGTATAAAAATAGCACATCCACAGTCAAACATATCACAAAACCTTCAATACAATATAGAAGTTTTGTATCATAATAAATCAACTTCAAATAATCTTAAAATCCATCAAAGGATGTTGACATAGATGAAATCAAAATTCTTTTTAAAGAAATATCTCCTTTTATTTTGAAATCATTTAAGGTCCATATAAAATAAAATATTTTCTTTGAAAATATTCTTATAAGCTTGTAAGGGAAGCTTTGAAGATTTTATAACGGCGGAAATTAGCCGCACCCGCCGTATAAGTTAAAAAAAACATTCTTACCTTAATTCTGTCGAAAAGGTTAAAAAGGACCTTGTTTTGAAAACGATGGAAAGATTCTTTTATAAACCACTTATAAAAGTCAAAAAGGGTATAAATGACTTTAACTCATATTCTAGTAAATAGTAAAAATGTTTTGAAATACATTTTTAAGAAACATGGATGTGGATGATAAAGAGATCCCAGTAGATTATTACATATAAACAACCTCGGATAATGAAGAGATTGTGAAATAACCCTTACCTTGTACTTTTCCTTGGTTGGGGTAGGTTAACCTCTTGTATAATGGTGAAATAATTGTTATTAAATTATACAAGAATCATATATATTAATATGATATCATATATGATCTTTTAACATTGATTTGTTAATAATATCTTAGAATTATCGTCGTTTCGGGTGTTAACTTACTCATTTTCTTTTAGATGTTTTGTTACATAAGCCATGTTTGTTGTATCTCATTCATATCCATAATTATATCAAGTCCTTAAACATCGTTTTTAAATCATCAAATGATAATTATACTTGAATGGATACGATGGAGAATGAATCTCATCGCGTTCGTGGAGACGGTAGTCCGTACGTACGTACGAGCGACAATATCATTATTTTGATATTAAAATAATATATAAATGGATGGTATATCATATATACTGAATCATTAACATGTTATATTTATTATTTACATGAGTTACACATCATTATTATACTTATCCAAATAATATTATATTGAATAACAATTACACCACGACGTGGAGACGGTAAGCCGTACGTACGCACGTATGGTGACATGTTATTCAAAGAGTGGATAGAATACTGAATATGGTTGTAACATATCTATAATAACATCACAGTATATATGTGATACTGGAGTTATTATTTTAGAATGGTAACAACAAAGGAAGAAGAAGTGGAAGAAGAAAGGAACTTGAAAATGGGTGGTGAAAACATTACCTCTTTTTCGGGTTCTTCCTTTTGATGTGATCAAAACGGCTCCTTAGGTTGGCTTTATGATCAAACTAAGGCCTCTCGGTTGTAGTGAGGGATGTTTGGAGAGTATTTGGACAGAGTTTGGCCGAACCAAAAGGCTTTTAAGGTGTGAAGAAATGGGAAGGAGGAGTGCCTTTTTATAAGAGGGGTGAGGGGCACCTTTGGAAAAACTAGAGATATTAGTTTATAATAAATTCATAATCGGTTTCAAATGGCTCAAAAGTTGACTATTCAAAGTTTAAGGTGGGGATGGGTCGAAAACAACTCAACCAATAGAATTTAGACAGGTTTGGGTACTTATATTAACCTTATCTTTAAGTATTAACTTTAAGTTAATTAGTTTCACTTTTTACAATGTCTCTTTGTATTTTTATATAATATGGTTAATAAACTTACTATATACATCCAAGAGACCCCCAAGTGGTCCATTAATGATGAAACTATCATGATATAAGTCTCTTGGCCGAACCTTAGATTTTTAGGAATTTAATATCAATTAATAATATAATATTTTTTTTAATAACTCTTTTATGTCAATTTTGACACTATTCAATAGTTGATTTTTTTGAAACTCATAACAGATTTATTACTTCGAAAAAAGTCAATTAAATCAATCCTAATATATAATATTATCCTACAAAATGATTTTAATTCATTAAAAGTTTCATATTATATTTATTTGGGTATTTATAATATCAATTATTTTAATTTTTCACTATTATAGTAATTACCGCATCATCATTGTGTCATAAATAAAATAAATTATTTAATGTCTACAAATTCTAAATAAAATATCATTATGTAGGAAATCGTTTTGTCTTTCTAATGAATATTTATAATATAAAATCCAACATATATAACCCTATGTAAAAATTGTTTTTCTAAAAGATATATGCTTGTGTCATTTTTGTATTCATTTTAACTTAATTAAAATAAAGTGTCATTATCACTTACAAGTGGATCCATGGGGTACCAAAATCAACACAAAGATGCCCATGGTCGACCATGTATCAACCAATAGGGTTAAGACACGTTTTAGGGTAATTTAGTATTATTATAATATTATTTGTTAACCCTTATTTACCGGATTTACCCTTAACCATGGTAAATAAAATATTTACCGCAGTAATTATTCAAAATGTCAAAAAATAAAAGTTACCTATTTACACAATTTGAACATCCTGATTCCAAATATGGAATAAATTTTCCTAAATTCAAAACACAGAAGTTGCAGAAATTAATTTAAAATTAATTACCGCTGTCAAAACAAAAAGCGTGTTTTTAAGAGATAATAACTATCAAAAGATTGACACTTGTTTATGTTCGGTTTAATTGTAAAATTATGTCCAATGACCAACATTATATTAAATGGTAAAAATATATTCTAAATATACTTTAAAACTACTAAAATTAATAATTTATCACTACTAATTATTTTGATTAAAAAAGTTGTTTTTAATTAAAATTTAGTAATTTTCACTATTCATCAAAATATGAAAGTTATCCGAAAAGTACCAAAATTTCACCTTAGGCTAAATTAGATATTCCGAATCAAAAAATGAAGTCTATTTTGAAATATAAAATATATATGATTTCAAAAAGTAGGTATTACTATTCACAATGGCTAGTTTAATTAGTTGTGGTGTGTGTTAGAACTCGAGGTTGCGTACAACACACGCTATCGCATTATTCGAAGGGAAACGTATCGTAGAAGCTTGGTGTGTTACAATTCAAGGATAAAAGAATATTATAATAATTTAAAATTACCTTAACATGTTTCCAAACCTTATTGTTTGAGTCATTAATGACCATTGGTATCTTTGGGTCGATTTTGGGACCCCATTGATCCACTTGGGAGTGAAAATGACAATTTAGATTAATTAATTTAATGTAAAGTCAAAATTAACATTAACAAAAATTGTGTAGTAATTAATTTTTATATGGTGATATATAAGTCTTATTTTAGACTATAAATATTAATTGGAAAGATAAAACGTTTTCCTCCATTATAGTATTTTTTATAACTTTTAGACCTCGAATAAATTAAATTATTTATGACACAATAATGATTCAATATTTACCACATTATTAAATGATTAAAATAAATAAAATTATAATGATTAAAATATTATCCAAAACAAGTCCAATTCTGATTGGATCATTTTATTTCGGTTATGATTCATATTATATTCGACCATAATAATTTTTGGACCATTAGAAACCGAATATCATTATATTATAAAATAATATTTTCACACTTTCTTAAAGAGCCCCTCCTCTCCCTTATAAAAGAAGACCACTTCTATGCAATTCCTCACACCTCTCAAGCCATTTGGCTCGTCCAAAATCTTCCAAATAAGGATCCCTACATCCCTCTACTCCTCTTAAAAGCCTTATATTAGGAATAAGGCACTTCAAGAAGTCCTTTGGTTCAAACCAAAGGGAGTTACCCAAATTAAAGGTAACAATTTTTCTTAAATTTTTTTCTTTTATTTTACTTCTACAACCCCTAAACTCTTTTTTTTCATTCATTTGTAACAACAATAGTATCCTCAATATACTAGTATGTTATTATAATAAGTATTCTAATTACACTTACACACACCTCCATCTAATGGATGAAGAACATAATGTTTCTGTGGATGGAAAACTGACGCCTCACGAAACGATGATTGTTCAATTACATCTTACTGCCTCTCATGGTGGCCATTATGATGGAAATGTATTTATATATGATATATATTATTCTTTTGATTTCCTTATGCTTCTGTACATCCATTTTTATAAAATGCCTTTATTGTTTCCATGGTGGGTAAATATGATAATCTCATTTGATGAAGTGCAGACTACCGCCCCCTCAAAGTGATGTGACTCGTTAATGCCTTATGTGGGATGTATAAAGGATGGAGTTAATGATATTATATATGATATTATACTGGAATTATAATATACCTATGTATCATTATGTTTTATTTCCATTAAAATAATAAATATAAATGAAAGTAGCGTTCATACGTACGTACGACTTACCGTCTCCATGAACGGTGCATTTCATTTCTTACCTCTAAATTTTATGTACTATTATAAGTACGTGTATATACTGGATATATATGATATATATGATATATAAATCATTAATATCATTCTGTATATAATGAACCTTTGACCACATGAACAACATGTAATTATAAGAAGTCCATTTTTGACTCAAGTACCAAATATCAACAAAACGAACATTATTAACTTAAATGATTACATAATGTTTATAACATGATAATAAGAGATATAAAATAAATAATTAACATGAAAATGTTTCTTAAGAAAGTATAAATTAACTTTAGTTTATTATTCAGGAGATTAAAGAATGATCGAGTCACGTTAGACACAAGGTAAGGGATCCGACCTCTTTTTTTTTCAAGTACTCTCTTTTATGTCATTTCATTTATGCTCCATATTCTTATGTTGGAGGATGTTCTTTTATATTCACCATACTATACCTTGTATTTTCATATTATGAGGGACCCCCTCTCACGCTCATCAATTCTTTTAATGAAATTTTATGTGGCACAGTTAGGCTGCCGAATTTTTGTAAGGGATTTTCTTATCTCACTTTTCATTCCGTGAGGTTTCCATTGTTCGCCACTTATTCATTACATGTGGTTTATTTGGTACTTCCATTTTAAATATATTATCACGATTCTCATTATATTCTTGGTATTTTGTGATTAATTTGGTGGTTATTAACTTTTTTTCATACGAATCAGTTGATTACAACGTGGTAAAGGGTTTCTTCTCACTTTTTATTCTCGTGAGATTCATGCAATACTTGCCACTATTTTCTTTTTGTGGTGTATGTACTGCCCATGATGGCAATATTTGTCTAATATACACTAATTTATGAGTATTTACATCTTTATTTTATGATATTTCTTTCATGTGGCATATGTTTTGTAAGTTACCAAATCGGTAAGGGACTTCGTCTCAATCTCCTTTCATTGAGGAATTTTTAGTTTTATACATGAATTTCTTTTATAAGATGTATAAAAACCTTTTACTTTTACTTCTATTCAAAAGGAATATTTTCTCTACAAATCGTTTTACTAAACGACAAAAAGGAGTGTTTCTTTAATGTACGGGATGACAATGACCTTTTCGCCATCGTGAGTATTATTTGATCTTTGGCTTCCTTAACAAGCAGGAATGTTTTTAAAAGGAAAAATAAATACCAAATACTCTTTTTACATATTTTGATATTGAAAATTATTTTGAGAATGGATTTATTATTTCAATATCTTGAAATTATATTTTATTATTTCAATGTTAAAATTTTATCTTTCCTTTATGCTTATGTTATGTGTGAAGATCATGTTATGGTTCTTGGGCATTTTTTACGTATACGGGTTGTTCCGTGATAAACCTAGGGTGGGTGAGCCCGAGATAGCTCTCCAATGCATTGGGTAACGTGACAGAGGTAAATGTGAATGTTTCTCCTAAGAGATTTGGGTAATATACTGTGATGGTATTCCAAAGTAACTCCTTATGTATCTCTGATAGCTACAATGTAAGTATGGTATGGATGTCGCAAGATAGCTTTATGATTTATGATTTATATATTTCTTTCATAAATCTTATTATTTCTTGATGTATGTAAAAGAGTTCATGTTTTTTATGTGTTTATGAACAAATCTTTTCATTCACTGTTTTATAACCCTTGCTGACCCTTTTATGCTCATCCCAAGTTTTGATATGTTTTCCACAGGACATAAAGATGAATAGGTTCAAGGATGGGATCAAAGAAAATCCATGCTATCTAAAACATGGAACTAGACATGTTCCTTTTTAAGAGTTTTTATATTATGAAAAAAATGGGTACTGAGTAGAAGTGTATACATGTAATATTCATGTTGTAATGTAATAGTTATGGCCTAAATCTCTAAAACTATATACCTGAAAAGATTCTCGATGTGAATTATTCATTTAATTCAATATTATGTAATGTTTATGGTCGGGTCCTTATAGTTGGTATCATAGGTCGATTTAGACAACTTCAGGGATTATAAGTTTTTGTTTGACACATGGTTAGTCCCTATAACTATTATTTCTATTAAATCCTTGTTTTATAACTTTTTTCAGGTCAAGTAAAGTCAGTTATGAATGGAAGGAGAAGGATCTCAAATGACATTCCTATCTATTCCTGATGACATGATTGCAATAATTATTGCAAAGTCATGTTCAGATGATTGTGAAACTTTTTCTAGCATAAAACTCACTTGCCAGAAGTTGTTTGAGATATCAAACACCTCCAATATACCTCGTTATCATCTTGGATCATGGGTTGTATTTAGACAAATAAAATTTTTACAATATTCTCATATTTTCAAGAAAGGTAAATATTATCAAAGTGTTTTCAAATATTTTACCTTATCACAAGAATTTTAAGCATATTATGATTTTAAAAATTGTGCTGAGGAATGAGACCCTTGCGCAACATATTTATATTTACTTTCAAAATATAGTCTCTCAGTACATACTTATGGTATTTTAAAAGGACCAATAATAAAAAATTTCAACTCAAATTCTGTCTGACTATTTTATAGAAATCATGTTTTATCAGATGCTTTGGAATTATATGTCATAGATGATTATTTTCCAAAACTGTTTTTCTGTGAACACCCATATGACCCTTGTTGTACAAGGTGTATTTTGATGGAGGAAGCAAATCATTCTGAAGTATCTCTAAATCATTTTTGTAATGCATGGGACTTCTACCTACGTGAACAAGATGACGATGAAACTGAGTGGACGCCATGATCAAGGTATGTTGTTATTCATTTTGGGAATCGTTTTATTTTATCTTATGGTGGTGAAATAAGACTTAAAGAATTAAGATGATGAAATCGTAATGAATTTGGATAAAAATTATAGGTATAAGGAAACCATTGAGTTTAAATCATGTTAGGGTTATTTTTGAGTTTTATAAAAAGGAAAACCCATAGGATGGGTGACAACCCGTCGCATCCGGTAAGGTTGCAGGAATCGAACCCACAACCAAAAGGCGACAAGGGCGCATTGCCTACCACTAGCCTACTTGAATTCCCTGGTTAGTTTGACTAATTATTTTTAGTTTGACGATTTTATGAATTAAGAGTAAGTGGATTTTGGGTTATCTATGGAAATTATTAACCTATCATGGAGGATATGTGATTAGGTTAATTACTTTTCAATATGAGACTTCAAGAGCAACTGATGTTATTTGGAGGTAAATGTTAATTTGTACCTTGGAAGACTATGTGATTAAATCCTTCAAATATTTGGGTTTCAATCTTAGTTTGGTTTACTTTGAATAATTTTATGGACAAATTGTTTATCGAATGGTCTTCATTTAACATTGGGTTTGGTTAGACAAATTTTGGAGATTAAGAGTTGTTATTCTTTATGTAAAAGTTTATCTTTTTGGGGGATTTTATGATCTTATACTAAACGTTTTGGTTTTAGTTTATATTTAATGGAATGGGAAAAATATAGTTCATCTTTTTTGGATTATGTGATTCTCTCGATGTTGGTTATAGTGCTCTTACTGTGAAAAAAAGGTCATCATGAATATTCATTGTTTGGAGAAAATATGAGTTTGTGTTAGAAATCTAGTAAAAGATGAATGTCTACATGACAAGTAATTATATTTCCTTATGTTTTTGGTTAGTCTGATTAAAAAATTCCTCATCAAAAATTATCTTTAAAAAAACTCCTTGTCCATTAAATTTTCCTATTGGGGAATCAATGACTGTTTAACCCATCACAAGTTTGTGATTTTCTGGTTGTTAACTTTCTCCTAAACATGTTTTCTATCACTCTCCATTAGAACTGGATGATTTTTTTTTCCTCCACATCCATGTTTTCATGGAATCCTAATATCTTTGGTCTCGGGTAACCTTTTTACTTCTCTTCATTTATTTTAAAGTGATAGTTTTCTTCACTCTCTTTCTGATGTGGGGATTTTAATGAAGTTTCCAGGCACAGTTTTAAATTTGCGAGGACACAATTCCCAAAAGGGGGGAAGGATGTAACATCACAGGTAAATGAAGAATAAGATATTTTAATATTTATAAATATTTTTGAATTAAATATTAATTTTAGCTTAAAAAGGGTTGCTATGTTCGATAGCATACCTGATACGCAACAATGGGTTTTTTGGAATCTTACGTTGCACACTAATAATATAATATTATTATTTTAAACGGTAGTTAAGTCCTAGAAATTTTATTAGCGGGAATTAGAAAAACTAACTATAATATGATTATACATGTATTTATATTTTTCCAATAAAAGTAAGAGGCTTAATATATGAATGAATCTAATTTTAAGAATAGCTTACATTAAAAGGACGATTTACCGCCTTTTAATGGAGAAACCTTTTTAAATATATCTTTGGTCACTTTAATACATTATAATTGACCAAAAAAATCATTCTTTATAATGGGGACATCAAAATTTACTTTGTGCAATTTTGTGGAATTTTTCTGATAAAGTTCATTTTTTAATGAATAGTGAAAAATATTGTATTTTAATTCAAAAGTGCTTTTTAATCTAATTTATTTATATGGTTAGATTATCTTTTTAATTGGTTATAAAGTGAAATTAAAATATATTTTTACAATTTAATCCAACGTTGGTCATTGGAATTAATTTAACTTTGAATTTGGACATAAACAAGTATCAATCTTTTGATAGTTATTGTTTCTTAAAAAACACATTATTTGTTTTAACAGTGGTAATTAATTTTTAAATTAATTAATGCCACTTATATGTTTTGAAATTGGAAAAATATACATATTTTTTGAATTCGGAATATCATATATATCTTTTGCTGAATTTTTGGTATTTTTCTGTAAAACTTCAATTTTTGATGAATAGTAACACCACTTAGTGGTAGATAAAAAACTGACTTTTTCATTTTAATGGAATTTTACCACTACTGTGAATTGAATTTTGAAAATCCGACATACATGGTTGTTATCAAGAATTAAAATGTGGTTCATTAAGATGAAAATAATTTTTGGTGAATAGTAACTTTTGACTTTTATTTACCACGGTTAAAGGTAAATAGAGTAATTCATGGATAAAAGAATATTATAATAATTCAAATTTATCTTAACATTTTTCCAAACCTTATTGTTTGAGTCATTAACGACCATGGGAATCTTTGGGTCGATTTTGGGACCCCATTGATCCACTTGGGAGTGAAAATGAAAATTTATATTAATTAATTTAATGTAAAGACAAAATAGACATTAACAAAAATCGTATAGTAATTAATATTTATATGGTGATATATAAGTCCTATTTACGACTATAAATATTAATTGAAAATCTAAATAGATTTCTTACATGATAGTATTTGTTTTATGATTTTTAGACCTATAATAAATTAAATTATTTATGACCCAAAAATGATGCAGTATTTACCTCATTAATAAATGATTAATATAGATAAGATTATAATGATTAAAATATTATCCAAAACATGTCCAATTATGATTGGATGATTTTATTTAGGTTATTAGTCATCGTATATTTGACCATAATGATTTTTGGACCATTAGAAACCGAATAGCATTATATTATAAAATAATATTTTCACACTTTCCTAAAGAGCCCCTCCTCTCCCTTATAAAATCAGACAAGTTCAATGCAATTACTTACACCTATCAAGCCATTTGGATCATCCAAACTCTACACAATTAGGATCCCTACATCCCTCTACTCCTCTTAAAAGCCTTACCTTAGGCTGAAGGCACTTCAAGAAGACCTTTGGTTCAAACCAAATGGAGTTACCCAAATTAAAGGTAATAGTTTCTCTTAAATTGTTTTCTTTTATTTTAATTCTCCAACCCCTAAAATCTTTTTATTTATTTAATTTGTAACAAAACCAGTACTCTAAATATAATAGGATTTTGTTATTATAAGGATTCTAACTACACTTACACACACCTCCATCTAATGGATGATGAACATAATGTTTCTGTGGATGGGAAACTGACGCCTCATGAAACGATGATTGTTCAATTACATCTTACCGCCTCTCATGGTGGCCATTATGATGGAACTGTATTTATATATGATATATGTTATGTTTATTCTTTCCTTATGAATCTGTACTTCCATTTTTATATCATTCCATTATTGTTTCGATAGTGGGTAAATACGATAATCTCATTTGAGGAAGTGCAGACTACCGCCCCCTCAAAGTGATGTGATTCGTCAATGAATTGTGTGGGATGTATAAAGGATGGAGTTAATGATATTATATATGATATTATACTGGATTTATAATATACCTATGTGACATTATGTTTTATTTCCATTAAAATAATAAATAGAAATGAAAGTAGCGTTCATGCGTACGTACGGCTTACCGTCTCCATGAACGGTGCATTTCATTTCTTACCTCTAAATGTTATGTACTATTATAAATACATGTATATACTGGATATAAATGATATATATGATATATAAATCATGAATATAATTCTGGATATAATGAACCTTTGACCACATGAACAACATGAATTTATAAGAAGTCCATTTTTGACTCAAGTAACAAATATCGAAAAAACGAACATTATTAACTTAAGTGATTACATAATGTTTATAACATGGTAATAAGTGATATAAAATGAATAATAATCTTTAAAAAGTTTCTTGATCAAGTATAAATTAACTTTAGTTTATTATTCAGGAGATTAAAGAACGATCGAGTCATGTCGGACACAAGGTAAGGGATCCGACCTCTCTCTTTCTTTTCAAGTACTCTCTTTTATGTCATTTCATATATGCTCCATATTACTATGTTGGAGGATGTTATTTTATATTCACCATACTGTAATTTGTATTTTCATATTTTGAGAGAATCCCTATTACTCGCATCAATTAATTTTAAGAATTTTTATGTGGCGTCGTAAGGCTGCCGAATTTTTGTAAGGGATTTTCTTATCTCACTTTTAATTCCATTAGATTTCCATTGTTCGCCACTTATTCATTACATGTGGTGTATTGTGTACTAAAATTTTATATATATTATCATCATTTTCATTATATTCATGGTATTTTGTGATTCATTTGGTGGTTATTATCATTTTTTCATACAACTCAGTTGATTACCACGTGGTAAAGGGTTTCGTCTCACATTTTATTCTCGTGAGATTCATGGTATACTTGCCACTATTTTATTTGTGTGGTGTATGTACTG
The DNA here is from genome assembly GCA_963277665.1 of Viscum album. Taxonomy (NCBI): domain Eukaryota; kingdom Viridiplantae; phylum Streptophyta; class Magnoliopsida; order Santalales; family Viscaceae; genus Viscum; species Viscum album. The sequence continues at coordinate 1,461,840,045 of OY728125.1, read as the reverse complement.
CGCATGATTGTACTCTTTGAGTAGTATACTCTCATTTATGATTATTGACATCTTCATTTTATGATCCTTCTTTCATGTGGCACATGTTTGGTATGTTACCAAATCGGTAAGGGACTTCGTCTCAATCTCCTTTCATTGAGGCATTTTTAGTTTTATACATGAATTTCTTTGATACGATGTATAAAACCCTTTGACTTTTAATTCTATTCAAAAGGAATATTTTCTATATGATGTGTTTTACTAAACGACAAAAGAAGTTTTCTTTAACGTAAGCGGTGACAACGACCTTCCCACCACTGCGAGTATTATTTGATCTTTGGCTTCATTAACAAGATGGAATGTTTTAAAAGGAAAGATGAATAATAAATACTCTTTTTACATATTTTGGTATTGAAAATGATTTTGAGAATGGATTTATTATTTCAATATCTTGAAATAATATTTTATTATTTCAATGTGAAAATTTTATCTTTCCTTTATGCTTATGTTATGTGTTAAGATCATGTTATGTTTCTTGGGAATTATTTACATATACGGGTGGTTCCGTGATAAACCTAGGGCGGGTGATCCAGAGATAGCTCTCAAATGCATTGGGTAACGTGACAGAGGTAATCACGAATTTTTCTTCTAATAGATTTATGTAATATACTGTAATGGGTATTCCAAATTAACTCCCTATGTAGCTGTGATAGCTGCAATGTAAGTATGGTATGGATGCCACAAGTTACCTTTATGATTTATTATTTCTATGTGTCTTTCAAAAATCTTATGATTTCATGAGGTAAGTAAAAGATTTCATGTTTTGTATGTATTTATGAACAAATGTTTTCATTCACAGTTTTATAACCCTTAGTGAGCCTTTTATGCACATCCCAAGTTTTGAAATGTTTTCCACAGGACTTAAAGATGAATAGGGTCAAGGATGGGATCAAGGAAAAGCCATGCTATCTAAAACATGGAACTAGACCTGTTTCTTTTTAAAAGTTTTTATATTATGAAAAAAATGGTTACTGAGTAGTAGTGTCTACTTGTAATATTCATGTTGTAATGTAATAGTTATGGCCTAAATCTCTAAAAATCTAAACCTGAAAAGATCCTCAATGTGAATTATTCATTTAATTCAATATTATGTAATGTTTAAGGTCGGGTCCTTATAGCTACACTATTTTAGATTCTTGTTAATATTTCATATACACCCCACCTGTGGTTGATCACCATACCAAAACCCAATTATTTTGGTTTTTTGGTAATATTTCACATATATACATTTCGAAAATGAATAAATTTTTTAATTGAGGTTACCAATATCCATAATACAAAATATTGTTTTAAAAATAATATTCCTTACAAATATACAGTGTTACCAATTATATAACCTGAGAAAAACATGCGTATATTTTAATTGATTTTTATTATTTTTTAAGGATGTATCTGAAATTCACACACAATCCTAGAACCTATTTTCTTATCATTTTTTTTTGCTTAATAAATACTGAACTTATATTACCGCATCATCAATATATCCCAAAAATAGACATCCCATTTGATACTGTTTTTTATAAATCATAAATTTATTCATCATAACATGGGTAATGAAAACCTAAAAATGGTTTATAACAAATATCAATAAGAATAATCATAAAAGATTATATTCAATGAAAAAATGTGGGAAAATGAAGTATCGTGTATGAATAAAAGAACAATCAAGAGTCATTAAATATAAGAAAAAACCCATTGAATAAATAAAATATCATAAATCATATGTCAATGAATTTTTACTTTTTCTTAACATAAAACATGTGATAAAATTCTTTTGAATATTATGTTAATAATCATCATCCATAAAAAACATGGAAATATGAATGTGGAATATAAATAATTAAATTAAATCAGTCCTTATACTGATTCCATTGATATATAAATTATCACACATTAAATAGTTTTCCATGTTGTATTTTTTTATCCCCAATCCATGAGATATTAAAACATTATATATTTTTTTACCGATTATCTACAAGGGATACATAATTATGGTCCCACTAATCACACAGTTGATATAGTCTCTTTAGGGGTTCAGTTCACTCCCCATTCCTAGCCGTCTCCTGACATAATACATTTTCAAAATCATTATATATATAGATATATATATATATATATATATATTAATACCGAAATTTCATATAACAAAAAAAGTACATATTTGTGCCACATGAACCTGAAAAATTACTAATTCTATAATTTCTTAATAAACATGAGAATTAAAATTGGGTTCAAGTAAATTTAAATAAAATTAACACAATCTTTATAGATAATTATGATATATGGATTTATTAATGTATATTACTAGTTAATTATAATAAATATTAGAAAATATGGAAATGTGTTTTATAAGAGTATTAAAATTTTAATTGAGGAAGAAGATGAAATAGCCTATATGTTTTCTAAATCATTAGAGAAAATATTTTTTTTAAAAAAATAATAGGAGTAAAAAAAAATTTAATATCCATGAAATAATGTAGATTTTATCTCTTAAATACTCCCAATAATGATTGATGGACAATGATTTTTTACCAAAAATTTTTGAAAATGATATTCATTTAAAACATTGTTAAGAATTTTGATTTTATAAAAAATATCTATATGAGAAATTCAGAAATTATATTCCTTTATAAATATTTTCAGGTCCATTGAATAAGATATATATAAATCAAATATGTATATATAATAACATATAAAATACTAAATAAAGAATATGGTCTTCGAAGATAATTATTCTCAATTGAAAAGAAGTTTTAAGGTAGGTTTCATTTATAACAATTAAATCATGTTAATTTTTATCGACATGGGAGGTGAAATAGTAAAAAAATCATGCAAAATGTATGAAAATCCATAATAGAATAAAAATATGTATGATAAAAATAAAAAAAAATTATGTGAAAGGAAATAAATTTATAATAATATCAAATTTATTGTGATAATGGAAAAAAACCCTTAAGGATTTGCTACCATTTGATTAAAATGATCTTCAGAAACAAAATGTTATATTAATTTTTAAATTGAATTATTTTCATGAAAGTTTTAATGATACATGGTATACATAGTCCTTGAAATAGAAAATTTTAATATTTATAAAACATATTTATAACCTGTATAATTGATATTTAGGGTATCATATTTATAAGGAAGGAAAAATGAAGTTGTGAAACAAAAACAAATTATTTTCAAACCTAAAATGAAAAATATGAATTAAAATTTGTGATGACGATTATATGGAATAAAACAAAAAAATGGCAGATATATCCTATAAGTTGACTAATCTTTAGGTATTTAGTGGCCCAAATTGCTAAAAATGTTTTATGATGCACTTTTAGATAAAACCAATATTTTATTGTCAGTGAAGAAATGTTGTCAAAGAAATGAACCATCGTTATGTGTTCTCCACAACTCAATGAACCATCATGAAGAAATACAGTTATGATCAAAATTTAGGAAATAATATGATTTATTATTGTATAAGAGTGATATCATTATTTTCCAATTTTATATACATCAGATGATGTTCAATGTTGAAGATATCACTATTTTCACTTGTTGATTATAATAATTGAATTTAATGACCAACATTAATAATGAAAAGAAAATCATAGACCTGAAAGACAATGACATAATTATTAATATTTCAGAAGAATGGATCAAATATATCATCTCATTTTAATCTGAATAACCTAAAGAAAACTAATGGTAATGTTCAAAGGGACTAAAAATGTGTATTTATAAAATACATCTCAAATATTGATTAAATAAATTGAAGATATATTGTATAATATTATTTTTCGTAAAAACATTATTTCCATTGTTCCCACTACTTCAACTCCTAAGTTGATTGTCTTTTCACTTTTTGAGTTATGTTCTCTCTTTTATAGTCTCATATTCCACTCTTGTTATATCTATTTAATATCATTATGTAACACCTATATAAAATAATCTATTGAAAAATAGTAGGTTTTCATATATTAATGCACATAGTTAATGTTTCCCCAAATTCAATAACTATATTGTTTAAACTAATGTGTTGGATATCAGGGGTAGTTTTTCTTGAATATGTACTTCTCTAAAAACTGAGGTTACACTCCACAAACACTCCAACAAACTCTACCACATACACATGAATTTAATTATCATATTGAAGCTCATCAATTCATTATTGAAAACTACACATGTCAATTATTATGTGGATCAAAACAGAATCCTTGATACATAAATAAAGTAAAAATCTATTTCAGATGACTATAAAGAAAAAAATTCAAAATGATGTTGGATTTCATAATATTTTCCCTCTTCCTAGTAGATAGAAACCATGAACCTATTCATATACATAAAATAATTTTGAAAAAACTGAACAATTATCATGTAACCCAGTTTTACTAAACATAATAGTGATTAGAGAATATGGAATCCAATAAAAACATCTTCAACTGAACATGCTAACAATAAGAATACTAGAAAGTCATAATTTTCATCACATTCATTTATCCGAACCCATTATGAAAAAATATAATTTAAAAAACAAAACTTATTCTACAACTATTATAAATATCAGGTAACATTATATATTTGAACCGGGTCAATTGATCTCCATAAATTGAGTGGTCATTAAACATGCTACAACAGGATTCCCTATTACAATTTTGTAAAATATCTATTCAATCATCAGAAAAGAAATTTGAATGAATCCAATAAAAAAATTCTTCATTGCTTTTAGAATCCTTTGACATTTTTTTTGTCAAACACAGATCAAGTATATCTAATCATGATATCCCACTTCATTTGATTATCTTACTCCAAAATTGGAACCGTCTTCAATGTGGACTACAATTAGTGATTCATCATCTTAGTTTAGTAGATTCAGATTCATCCAATTTATATACATACATTTTTTCCATTATTATTTTAAAATTTCTTTGAATCTCATAACCTTCATGCTGAATTTCCATTGTTTATGGTAGAAATGATCATGGATCTAGAGATATAGTTCATCTCTAAGGTCAATTTTGGTTTTCAATGTCATAATAATCAATAAAATATACCAAAAAAATAAATTTTCACCAAAAAACCAAAAATAATAAATAAATTATAAAATTCCCAAAAAATAACCTAGTTTATTAGAAAAAAATTCAATTTCACACCTCATCAAATTACCCCATACGTAGAATGTATCTTTTCCATAAGTAATCAATGAGCCAAAATTAGTGAAATGAAGTAATTATCGTGCATTAAATTTGAAATTCCACCATAATTTGACCCTCAAATTGATATTCCCCCCATAAAATTTGTTGAATACAGAATATTACATCCATCTTAAAATAAATTATCTTACTGTAAGATTTTTTTACTGATTTATAAAAAAATTATTGACATTAATATTTTTACTGGAATTGAACACACCTGAAATTTTATCATACTAAAAATCCAAAAATGAATTTACCACTACGATAATATAAAAACATAATTTAAATATTCAAAATAATTAGACACACTAATTGGTATAAAAAATTAATAATTATTCTAAATAGCAGAAGTGACCCATACAATAAAAATAAATAAATAAATAGTAGTAGAATATGGAGTATATATATGATAATTAGTACCCTTTAATTTTACTTTTGTATGGATATCATTTGAATATTCTTGAAATTATAACATCTAGATTCAATGCTGATTATTATAGCACATATTAAAAAAATCAGAAACCCTTAGTTATATTAAACAATGGTTATAGAAGACAACAGTTTTCAAAGGAACAAACACCTTATTTCTCTTAAAATTCAAGATATGAGTATAAATGTCCTTTGAACTCCTAATATACTACATGGAAACATTATGAGAACATTATTACCCAGTCAATAATTTCCTTCAAAATTAAATGTAGTTATTTAAATGGTTTTCGAGAGAATGGAAAATAAATAATTCTGTGCACATATTTTCCGTAAGGAATATCATACAACCAAATCTATCATAACATTATCATGAAATATGAAATATGTAATGACTAAATAAAAAATATGAATCAATAAAAAAACTAAGACAGAAGTTATTATATATTTTTAACCTTAAATAAAAACATGTATCACAATAATCGTTGATATCTTAATAAGGGAATATACAATTTCTTACATAAAATAATATTTTCAAGGTTATGTTCCAAGACATTGTACAGATATCGGGAGAGGTATACACCAAAAACCTAACTGTTTTTTATCATGAACCTTATTGATGAATAAAGGGAAAATATAATTTTACTTGTTTGCAGCCAACTGATTAGGTCTAATTCATTCATGAAATGATCTGATAATAAATATCATATAATTCCCCTAAGAAACTCTAGATTAATAAAAACATGTCTATCATTATAATGAAAAAAATGGAAAGGATATAATTCCCCATTAAATGAATCAATGATACTTTCTATGATTGAATCCCTAAATAACAATAGAAAATGTATACTATTATAAAATTAATAGTAAGTACCCTTATGAATGGAATCTATTGGATATGATATATTCAATGGTTTGGGTTTTCCAAGGAAGATGATAGTTGTCTTCAAGAGTTTTCATTTGTTTCATACAAAATAAATGTTAAGAAAATTACTTCATAATTGTTCATAAAGAGCTCATAAACATTCCAATGAATATACCCTTGGAGTGCATTTCCATTATGGGTGTATTATCCCATTTAATTAGGCAACATAATGATAATTGATTCAATTACCAACCAACCATTTTTTGGTTTATGAACCCAATGTGCATATATTAAATTGCCACCTCCACATTCATTTTTATATACATTGATCTATTTTAAAGGTAAATACTAGTAAATTAACGAGACCAAAACATAGTATGTGTTTTCCACCACATAGAAGACTGAATTTTTACTGTGTTTTGGGTAAATCTAGAATCAAAAAAAATTAAAGGGAGTGGTAACAGTACAAAATTTTAAATCCTTGATATTTTTATGTAATATGGTAAAAATAATTCAGAATAAATGAATTCACAACACAAAAATAAATTAGTGATGAGTTTATTATAAAAAAGAAAGAAAATTGATATGGAAACCCCATATATATAGAATAGGGTAAAATTACCTCAAAACCTCTTGAAAAAGTGGTCTTCAAAATTGTCTTTAGAAATAATTAATAATTTAATTGCTTGAAATAACACCACAAATGAGTATTATACATAGTAAGAAAGGAAATTAAATGAATAATACCAAATACATCTCAATGAGAGGAATTTGAGAAGAAAAATAATTACCCCTTATTGGGAATTTCATAAACATACTATAAAATAATGAATAAAAATCATAGAAATTATAACCACATAAATCATAACCTTACTCGTATCAATTATTTTCTATTGTATATAAATAGTAATTCTCTATATCTATTCTACCTAATTTCTACATCCCCTATTTTTAGTTATTATTGTTTTTAATATTTTTATAATAAAGGTTCCTATATACATTATTAACCAAATTTCAACATAACAATGTCAATAAAGTTACACTTATTTATATTTTTAATTATTTTTTTGGTCTAACATCCATTAATTAGTGTTTTAGTCTTTATAATTGAATATGAACCCAAAATAAACTTGTTTTGGTTATACATTATAAATAAAGGGTTTTTTCATTAATTGAGTAGTTAAATATTTATATAATATCCCCCATGTTTAAAAAATAATTATTTACACATTTTCATTATATTATATGAAGAATTATGGTCCTATAATAATTCATGATATAAATTCAACATACTATTCATGTAAGTAGTTAAAGTGGACCAGACTCGTACATTCACAAATTTAATTAATGATAATTTGGTGGTTTTTTTTTAATATCAATAAACATATAAATAATTATATTATTTATTTTATATTACTATGTTGTATCATAAATTGAAATGAATTTTAACAATAAATAATGTGTATGAAAATATTACATAATTTGAAAAAAATATTTTTCACATAGCATAATTAATATAATCAATTGAATTAGAGATCCTCATATATTGAACATATCAATAATATAATATCTATTTACTCATTACGTAAACATAATGATATATTAAAAATTATATTTACTAATTATGTCCATTCTATAAATTATCAATGATCTATGGGGATGAAAATGATTTTCATTATCATGGTGGTGGTAGTCTATGTGCACACATGATCGACGTTTTATTTTTTTATTTATGGATGGTATATATATAAAAAACTTATAATTTTTATATATTTTAAAATTAATGTATATAAATGTTAAAAATAATATTTTATTGGTAAGGCTATAATAAATTTTAATCGTGTTAATAACGAATAGAATCTTTTTAGTTTATGATACTTTTGTTGGGGAAATGAATTTTCCTTGGAACTATTCTTTGAAAGGAATAATTTATGGTAAATAATGGTTGGAAAAATATTTAGAAATTTTTTAGGGTTATATTATGAGAACAATTTCAAAGGATAAAGTATATACCGTTCAGAGAGTTGAGTATTGCAATGGTATTACTGTTACCCTTTTATAAGTGAAAGGAACTGTATTTTTTAGTGTAACCCTTACATATTCATTAATGTAATGTATCTATTCAAGGGAAAATAGCCAAAAAAATTCAAAAGAGGATGGGAATTATTTTTTGGGTAAAAGAACAAAAAACTAATTTTATAAAACATTTAGTATCCGGGAGATATTTTGATTATCTTTTTAACATTAACACTAATTTTCATTTACCAGATTAAAAAATTTACACCTTTTTAATTATTTTTTATTAAAAAGTGGTGGTGAACCCTTTAACATAATTTTATCCTTTTGATTTGAAATTTATAGATAACTTTATAAAATAAGATTTATAATGGAGTAAGATTGTAATTCTAAAATAATAACACTTAATCAAGTAAAAATAATATTTATTAAAACAATATTTTTTATATCTAAATTAATTTATAAGGAAATATTATCTTGAATTCTGATTTAGAATCATAAATTTATTTTTATAAAATTATTTAAATTTAAGTTTAATTGATGGTAATCTAAAACCTTTGAACATATTAAAAATATACGATTTAAATAAAATATTGTAAACTATTTTTATTAACAAAATATTCAATTTATTTCAAAAAATGTTGGATATTGGATTTATATTTTCAAACATCATTTTAAAAAATATTTTGTTATTAAGAAAATATGTATTTTATTATATAAATGTTTTTTTATGTTCCCATTTATTCATTGATCCTAGTGACTTCATAAGAATAGCAATTAAGGAAAAAATGATGATTACACTATTCACCTAAAAATAAATATTTTCAGAAAGAACCCAAACATTAATATTAAACAAATATATTTATTAAAAAATAAAAAATATATTTTTCATTGTTTAAAAAAATTATAAAAATACAATGAAGAAAATTTTAATATACTCATGAATAAATGATTTTTAGAGTTTGTATTGTGTGATAGTTCAGGATATGTTGTTTACCTACTACAGTTGGGTCTTGGTTATTAAATTCTCACAACCTTCAATAATTTCAACTGAGAAATTGAGATATATATATATATATTACCTATTGAGAAAATTTATATATTCCTACCACATTTAGTCACATGCTCATATGTTTCCAATTCTTGTTTTTGATTTCCCCATAGAACATTCACCAATACAGCTAACTGATTATTCACAACATGCTTTTTACTATCAAGAATCTGGACAAGTTCTTCATTATAAAACAATTTAGGCTAAAATTATCTTCCCTTATGTTTGAGTACTTGAATTGGACATACAAATTATTTTCTCATCAATGAAACCAATGTTATATTTTTTAATTAAGAAAATATGGGTGTCATAGTCATTTAAAGGATAAATATTTGATGTGTTCTAGTATTTCAAAAAGCCCATTGAGAATATAAAATAAAAATATTTTTTAGGAAAATTGTTTGAAATAAAACCTAAATACATGCAGTAAATATAGCCATATGTTTTTGAAAACCATACTTATAGGTAATTGATACTATATATTTTCATTGTTTTCTGAAAAACATGGATATGGGAATTTCTATAGCCACAGTTTTCTTAAAACCATTTCTATAGGATTCACGTCAAGAAAATTGAAATTTTTTAATATCTGAAAGGCACGATAAAACATTATCATCGTAGATTAGTAAATTATAAACACTGTTTTTAAAAAATAAATATATAAACATTTAAAGAATACATTTTTATTGTGCTTATGTTCTATTTAGATAAATGTGGATGTTTAGGGTTCAAAAATTGATGATTTTTTATTATTTGTAAGTGTTTTCCTAAAAACGTTGTAATAGAGATTATAGAATGGATCTTATATACAAGGATGGAGAAACCATGACTATAGAATATATTCTCTATTTTTTGGCTATATCTATAGTGTAAACTCATGGCTATAGTAAAATATTTTAGTAGTATACCTAATACTTAACATCAAAATTATGAAAATCAAAAACCGTACTTCAATTTTAAGTACATAAACAATAAATTATCCTAGACATGAAATTTTATATCATCCTATAAATTATTAACATAGAACTTTTTTACACTCCGGGGTTATTTAATATTATTTTTAATAGTTAATACATTAATAATTTCCCCCATCTACATACTCAAAAAAACTAAAATTTTTTCTCTAACATCCTCCCATATTGTTGGACTATGATACCTATTCATAGACAATGCATTATAAGGTACCTTGTAGAGGTATGATTATAGGATATTATTGTATGAAAATAGAAAAACATGAATATAATAATCCCATTTATAAATGATTTTAAGTGAATATGATATCATCTGATCTTAAATGGTATGGATGTCTATTCTGACTTACCATCAATCTAGGTATAATTTTATGTGTTTAATTATAACCCAAATTTGAGATACTTTTGAAGAATCTTTGAATATTTTGATGACAACTAAGGGTTGTGATCAAATATAATAAATTTGGGTTCCCCATGAAGCCTTAAATTTTCAATGTTTTAACTCTAGAGAAGGGGTAATGGGGTTTCATCATATCTTATCACAATTATATGAATATAAATAGTTGGATTAAAAAAACACACATATATAATCATTACTCATTGGATTCGTTTCTATTCTAGTGGTAATTTACATTATAATATTGTCCCTCTTCCCATAGGTAAATGTAAATTATTGTTGAATCTATTACGATGTTTCATTTTTTTCTATTTCATGCAGAAATACTATGAATCGTGACACATTGTTCCTAATTTTTCACTTCATACCATCCATAGAGAGATTCTATCTTAAATAACTATTCATATTTTTACTAAAAGGCTTCATAGAGATATTAGAGCTATGTGTTTCATCAAGGAGATCCCCTTTTGAACTCTTGTATGGATATAAAACATAATCTCCTCCGAAAAAATAGGAATACATATATAAATATCAAATCTATCAATTTCCATTCATTTATGTCTTTAATCTTCAATTTTAATTCAATTCATCAAAATATGACTTCTCTGTATATTAATGTAATGATGTTTTTTATATTTCGTGAAGAATGAATGATGGATCCCCTTGATAAACAACAACCATATCCGTCATTTAAAGATATTTTTATATTGTTTCCATATTTTTCCTCATTATTTTGAGAACTCCATAGTCCCTCATACTCAATGAATCATCCACATTATTTTCCTTTATAGAGTGGTAGTTTATCAAGAAATCACAATCCCTATGTAGATACAAAATCTTTTTTTTAGCTAATGTTCTCATCCTTCATAGGGTTTATATAGATGAAATTATTGGGTTAAATACATTAATTTCACATTATTTATATAGAGGTAGCATATATATATATTCATCAAAAATATTTGATTTCTAGATCAATGTAATGTGCTAGATAGTTCATTTCATTCTTTTTTAATTACTATTATGCATATGAAATCACCCTAAAGTCTTCCATTACAGACACAACCAAGTCCTTTATATGTTACAAAACTATATATTACAACTTCTTAATTACATAATGGAAGAGTTAAAACTAGTGCATCAATAAGTTTATTCTTATACACATTAAATCATTCCTTGTATTATCTTTCCCAAGTGAAAATAATTCCTTTATTCGATCTCAAGTTTAACATGATTTCTCACAAGGGAAAATATTGAAAATAAGTAACACCTAGTGGTCCATACCCACTAGGGTCACCAATGTCTATTTTAGGTTGCATTTAATGTTTCCAATGTTCCATGATTGTAAAAATATATTTCAAAATACCCTAATTATTTTTAAAACATATTCAATCCAATCCATCTACATTTCAGTTTGAAAACCCATTACAAAATCAGAACCACCATTCATTAATATAATCACACAAATAGTTTAAATGTACATTTTTAATACAAATCCCTTTACAAAATTGATTTTTTAAAATAAATAACTTGATACCATAGATGAATTCAATTAGATGAATAACCTAATTACATGTTAAAATAATGAAAAGAAATCAGAGACTAAACCCATTTTATAAAAAGACATAGCTCAAAAATAATGTAGTTTTAACTACCTTCAAAAAGAGATACTTAATAAGAGAATATCAAGTCCTTAAAATCATATATCCATAAGAAAAAAAACTGATGTTTTTATCTATTACAACTAGTATCACATCTTAATTCAGTTTCACCAATATTAGAGGAGAATAAATATTGTGTAGATCTACAAAGTTTAGGGGAAACTAGATCAAAACATAACATATCTAAAAGAGATTCATCAAGAATGAAGAAATCCATCATATAATATAAGGGGATATACAAATAATAACTAGGGAATTATTTGGGTGAGCCAAAATGAGATTAGGAGGTATTAGGAATTAAAACATCCATGGGAAAAAAAGAGTAAAAACTACTTTTTTAGGACTTTGGAGGGGGTTATATAGTTTCAAGGAGGAGGATACACTGTTAAAATAACTATACTCCATAACCATGTACCCTTAGTGTCCACTATATCTAGGGGAGCACTGTTTTCAATGAGGGATCCATGGCTTTAGGAAACCATGAGAAACACATGTTCCAAACTTAGACAACCACCAGATACCCTACATGATTCATTAAGATGTTATAAAATTTCACTAAAATTTTTTATATTATGAAAAATTGTAGTGGAAACTAATCTTGGAATATTGAATGGTTAGAAAATGGTTAAACTAATTATGTTCCTTTACTGTGAACCTTCCATGTTTTCTCAAAAAGTCATTTTTTTCAACCTCTATCCCCCAAAATATTTAAAAACCCCAAAAGTGAAATACTAAGGACTGATTAAGGTATACCTATGACATTGAGGGTATTAAAAGGGATATAATCAATCATTAAATCCATATTCTTCTTCTATATGGTTTTAAAAAAATATTAAAATATTTTTACGAAAAACATTCCATTCGCATGGGTTTTGCTATAATAAATTGTTTAAATGAATAAAAAAATCATTTCTTTTACATTGGTTAGGATATGATGAATTTATTATGAAATACCTTTCCTTTAAATTGGTTATAATATAAAAAATATTGTATGGTCATATGGATCTAATTTTAATTATTTCAATGATGTCATGTGTGGGTTTGAAAACATATAGCCCTTGGATTTGTTGGTTATTGATGCATATCTTATGAGATAAACCACACTGTAATAGTGAGTGATCCTAATTCATTGTGGAACTATGTCAATTACGATACCCTTTGGATTCATCCTTTTCATGAGTGATTAATTTTCGATTTAACCCAATACACTATGATAGACTTGGAAATGACCATTGACTTCCATGTGAATGAGTTTCTAAGATTTTATGTAAAACAAAATTTTATGACTTATTCGAGTTTTATTCTACAAAATATTAGGTTATTTTATTATTTCTGATTCATTTCATATTAAACACCATAATATATTCCACGAATCAATTTTAAGATTTTCGATATTTATGGCATGGTTTAAAAAAATAGTTTTTCATACTATTACACCACAATATTTTTATGAGATAGAATTTTTTTGAAAAATATATTTGATGTCATGTGTTGTAAACCACACCAACATTTTCATTCAATACACCAAATATTGGATTATCCTTAGGTGTATGAAAACCTATTACATTGGTTTTTAACACACTTTCATGTTCTTTTGATAGAATTTATTTCACACAAGGCCGAGTTTAAGAAAACAATTAAATATTATTATGTTACATTATGACCTAGTCATTATTGTGGTAGTTATTAATAATATTAAATGAGTTATGAAAATATTAAATAATCGTTTATATACAAGTAATTATTATGTGAGGAATTATTTATAATGGGAAATAAAACAATTTTCAAATAAAAGGAAACTTTTTTCTAACAAAATATTTTAATGAAAATAAGCGAGTTAGTAATTAATAAAATACATATTGATGGATTTTATTAATGAAATATAAATTTAATATTTTCAATATAATGTTTAAAATTTATCTTATGTGTTTTATAAACAATATATAATAACAAATTCACCTAATCGGTTAAAAGATGTATTTTTCCAAAAAAACAAATACACATTTTCACCTCTTTTTGGAACGCCCATTTTAAATATATTTTTTAACACATTTTTAAATTATATTGGACAAAATATACATCGTATTTGGAACATATATATATATATAGTTTTGATTAATTTTTAATATTTTTCTTCTTAGTTTCTTGTTTCGATGATATTTAAAACATACTAAATTTTAATTGGAAACATCTTTATCATAGTAATAATTTATATGTTTAATTTATATTATTCAATGGTTTTAAAAAATAAATATATTATATTTTTCTCATTTAATATAATTTAGGTCATTTTTATTAACTTTATATTTAATTTTGTTGTAAAAACATTTCAATCTTTCGCAATGTGTTATATTTTGGAAACATGTTTTCTCATTCAGACAATGATATTAATTATAAATTAATTAATGAAAAATATTGGTTTTTAAATTTTAAAAATGGTTTCAATAAATTTATTTAGTGATTTATAATACTTAAATAGGTTCCTTTTATTTTTTGGGAATTTTGAATAGTAACTTCAAATTATTTTATTAATGCGAGAAAATGGAAAATAATTTAATTATAGATGAAAATAATATTATAAAATTACCCTGACACTTGACATAATATCATTGAATGATTATTAGAAAACTAAATAATCCTTTAGGGTAAATTATAAACTATTTAAGCCACTTGGATGAGATTATGAGAGTTAATACATTTTATTTAAAGAAAAGTAAAACATGCCTGTCTGAAATCTTACGAAATATATCATTTTAAATATACGGTTTTACAAATATAAACTAAAATATAATAAGTGATTTTAAATATGAATTTTTTTCTTTATCAAGTAAATTTGGTTCTACCTATTAGAAAATAATTAATTACCATAAAGTCTTACGTATTTATGATAGAGAAATTATTTAATTGAGGAAAAATCAATAAAATTATTTTCATTTAAATGATAAAAACAATTAAAAGAAAAACACCCTTGACCAAGTCATATTGGTTGAGTATGTATCGACCATAATAATCCAATGGTGTTTTTGTGGAACATTTGGACCCATTCGGAAAAGATAATGATAGTTATATTATTTTATTTAAATTGATGTTAAAGTTTCACATTCATGTTTTAATAAATATACAATATTTATTGTAATATTTTCTAAATGATATATTCGAATATAATTATTCATATGAAATTTATATGATTTAAGTTTATGTTAGTATTTTATTTTTAATTTTTCCACATAAAATATGTATATTAAATATTTTCACAAAACTAATGTAGTAATAATTTTATTAATGGAAATATAAAAAAAATTAAAAATAATAAAATAAATATATGTTTTTCAATAATTAACATATTTAACGAATTAAATATATTAAATTTACCCCTTAGAGATATAATACAATATTTAGTTTAAATATACCATCTAATCAAGGTAATTTTTCAAATCCAAGTAATGGTGTAAAATTTGATGCTATTGGTATTCTTTCTAAATAATATTTCAATAAATTATTTTAAAATATGAATACATTTTTTAAAATATAAAATTAATATTATGTGGTATAAATAGTTTTAAATATTTCGTTTCAGGTCTAATTGACATAAAATAATAAAAAATACACTGTTTTAATGCTGAATAATTTGTTAAGTTATTTAAATCTTCAATAGAATAACAAATGGTTAATTAAATTGATAAAGTTCAAATAGAAATAAAAAATTATCTAAAATGTATTTTATTATAATATTAAAACCTTAAATCATCATAAATTATAGAATAGAACATTTTGTAGGTTTTTTATGTGTTTATTTTATTAGAAATTAATATTTTTTGTGATTTCAGAAGAGTCTCTCCCCTTAATTATAAAAGTGTTCATCCTCCCTCATATAATCAAAACAAATTAATCCTTCAAGATTAATCAGTCATATACCATTTAAATTATAAAATTCCATACTCCCATTCTAGAGGAGCTGGTTTTCTCAATATATAGTCTCTTTTTCAATTAAGAGGATATCTACCACATGCTTGTTGAAAAAGTAGTAATGTCCTCTTAGGATCCGTTATATATTATTTCTTCTTCTACTTATTGTTCTTAATTCTCTTCCATAATAAATTAATAAATACAATATCAATTGTATTTTGAGATACTATTATTTTAATTGAACAACAATATTCCTCCTTATAACCATCCTATGAAAAATTAAATCTCCATATGTGTGTATGCCCAACCTTCAATCTCCGCACAGTGGTGTAATCTTCTTTTCTTAACCACATTACCTATATGGGTGTAATGATTAAAAATTAAACTTAAAAAATTATTATAACATGATATTTATTATTTAATAATATATAAACCATAAACTTCAATACCATTAGTCAATTAAGGGAAATATATTGTTATGTGTGGGTATGTACCATATACCATCTCCACTACGCGATGTGATTCATTCTCCGTGATATCATTTTAATCATGATTATATAAATGGTTACAATGAATAAATATTTTATATATTACATTTTTAACAATATAGAAATGATATAAAGGAAAACCAATAAGAATAACTAGTATTTATAAGACAAATCATACATTAAATAACGGCGGAAAAAAGATTAATAACGAAATATTTTAATAGGTGATAATATAATCACATAGGATATCATGAATATAAATATGGTTCTAGGATATGTTAATAACATTATTTAAAACATTATATATAATTCTCATTCATGTTTGAAGGATCATAGAATTAAGGTAAGTGATACATTCAAAATCAAAATTTTATCAAAGATTGTTTATATTTAAGTATTTACAGGGGTATATATATCATTCATGTCAATGATTCCTTAATATGATTTATAAAATATAAATTCTTCTGTTATAACCTTTTTTTAGAAATTTATAACCATTATTTAATCATTAATAAACAAAATTGAAGGAATGATTTGTTGTTTTTATTATGGGTTACCTTTGAACATATCAGGAAAAAGTACTAGAAGAATGATTTCATCAAACTTATATAGCATGATTAGGTTTTTACAGTTTCATGTCACCATATTTCATTAAATAATATATTACATGATTAGAATTTTATTATAAAAAATTTATTTATTTTAAAATTGTGTGGAATTTTATGCAAATAAATTTTTTTAAAAGAAAAAATGATATTTTCTTCAAGATTTATTTTCAAATGATATCTCAAATAAAACATATGTTTTAATGGGTATATTTTTTTCTGGGATGTTATCACTATTATAAAAATTATAGATTTATGATTATGATAATCATAAAACCCAAGTATTTCAATCATTTATGTAATGACTGGGTGATGTCTATGAAATCCATTTATTTTCATGGGTTATTATATCATTGATGATTTATGTTCTTGTGAAACACATATTTATGGCTTTCATTATGTGAAAGGTGGAAACTATATCTACCTCAAATGAATTGTGTAAATATTTATATCTCATAGGATGGATAGGACAAGAATGGGAAGTTTTCTTAGTTCAGTAATATTGGGCTAGAATGGTATGTAAACTCAGTCCAGTAATACAAGGCTAGAGGGGTAAGTAAAACTAGACCATTAATATAGGGATTAAATAGTAAGTAAAACCATTTTAGTAATACATGGCTATAATGAGGTGTGACATTGGTTCAAGAATGAAATTTTTTCCACTATGATAGAAATTATTTTATATGCTTATGTATTTTTCAAAATTCCATGATTTATTTCAATGTAATTATTTTAAAATTTATGTAATATGATACATTAGGATTATTGATTATGATCTTATATAAAAAGGTTTTATTATTATACCATTATGTTTATATTATGATTCTTATCTTCATTTTTTCCTTTACTGAACGTATAATATCACCCTTTTCTAATGTTATATTCTCTGTAAGTTATAAAGAAATGTTTTAATTAGCTGTACAAAAGGGAAATATCATTTAGGAAACATTAATGATCTTTCACTAGACTATATGTGTGCGTGTTCCATGTTTCCAAAGGTTCCAAAATAATATGTTCTGTGGGTTTATGTTTGTGTAATATAATAAGTATTCCAGAAATGTAATGTAATATTAATTTACTTCAGCCATGGGACATTAGAGCTGGTATTAGTGTGGAGGTTTAGTCAACCATTGGAAACTAAGATATGAAATAATTAAGGAAATTCCTTAAAATATTACTAATGATATGACTTGGTATTTCACTAAGGATACGATTAAAAATGGGTTATAATCATTGAATTTTTGTGATAATCATGAATAACCACGAATAAACCTATGGTTTCATAGATTGATGTATTATATATAATTTCTCTTAGTTACGTGATTTTCTTCTATGATAATCAGTCCTCAAACATTGTTGTCTTGTCATAGTCAATTGACGGAACAATATAAAAGATTGTTAACATTGAATTTTTCAGATGTAGAAAATATGGGAACAATGAAAATCGATTACCTAAGTGTCAATATCATGAAGCGAATAATGAGGGTGGTATGATTATTGGTTAAAATGGTGAGGATAAAGAGATTGTAAAGGATATATAGAAGGTGTGGGATATTCATGCATTATTTTTTAAATTAAATATAATAATATTGGTTAGATAATGTTTTAGAAACCTTAATACATGAGTCAAATTTATGAATGACTAAAAAGATGGGTCATGAGTATTTTTTGATAATAATGTTAGATGATTGATGTGTATATGTCTCTAAATTGAAGGTTTATGTTATATGAATCGTGATATATATGTGTGTGTGTGTTTTTTTTTTTAGTATAATTGTTTCATTAAGGATCAGAAATGATATATTTAATAGTTCTAAGGACCTAGAATAGTGAATTAAGGTTAAGATTATATATTTGGTTAACATGTTATTAAGGTAATGATAATCCTTAATATTTAATTTATATTATGATAATGATTTTTTGATAATTGTATGTCAGACATGAATTAGTAAATTGGATGATACTAGTGTCTTGGGAATAAACTATAGATTGGTTTTCAAGAGTGTAATACATTAAGGGATAAATGATGCAACATTTTGGGACATAAGGAATATATCCAATAAGATTTTGAATAATGAAACATGAATTTTTTTAATAATCATATAAGGTAACTCATGTTGTTACCATGACAAATGAGAATACATAATGAAGGTATTACAATGTTTGGAATGTGACCGACATATATTCCATATCATATATGGGGGATAAATGTTATGATAATTTAGTGAAATTATATATTAATTATTTTATTTTTTAACATTAAAAAAAATTAATTTTATAATGTTATGTAATGTCTAAGTAAAACAAAAAATAATGTTTGTTTGAATAAAGTATTATCTCTCCATGGGTGGACTTATTCCTATATGATAACTTGTTCTAAACTTTTAGTTGTGATAATGATAGATGAAATGTCTATCATTCTATTTGTGGATCACATGATCTACTAATGCTTCATGACTGAAATGTTAAATATCATTAATTTGAATAAAATATGAAGTGGAAATTGTTGAAGTACTAACCAGCATTGATATTTTGTAGAAATCATGTTATTATATCTTTTTATGCAGGTTCTTCAACTTTAGGAAATGGGATCGTGATGTAAAAGGGTGCCTTATTATCTCCATTTGTAATGATATTGATGACCTCTTTTATGTTTCTTTAGTATATGGATTTTTTATTATTAAATTTATATGGATCACCCACTTTCTTGTGATTAGTATTAGTGATCTTTATCAATTTTTATGATTATTTATGAATTTCATCCAGGCCCAAAACATCATATATGTTCTCCTATATAGAGACCATGTTAAGATTTACTTTGGGTAACTATTATATTCCATCAATTACATTAATAAAATAGGTATTACTTTTTTTATGATCTTTGTTTCTATGAATGAAATTTTGAAGTGTTAAACCATTGATAACCAAGACTAATTTCTAGGGTGAAATTGATTTAATTGGATGTATAATGTAACATACCATGATATTATTGAAATAGTTTTTTTAAATTTCTATGATTCCTTTTGTTTTACACTGCAAAATTATAATCATACGCTACATGCATCACTTACTTGTCTTGTGGGATATTCAACACAATTCTTAGACCGGGGTACAAAAAAATTTATGTTCTTTTGATAGAATTAATTTCACAAAAAATTGATTTTAAGTGAACAAATAAATATTATTATGATTCTTTATAACCTAAAAATTTTATGGCGGGAATTCCAATATTAACTGAACTATGAAAATTATTTTTAAAAATGTTTATATAATTAATTCTATTGTTATGAAGTATTTACAAAATAAAATAAAATACCTTTTTAATAAATAAGAAATGTTTTTTTGAAAATATATGTTACTGGAAACAAGTGATTTCATAAAAAAAGTCACACTTGATTGATTTTATTATAGAAATATATGGGTAATATATTGAATATAATGTTTAAAATATATATTACATGTCTTCTAAACAAGGTAAAAAATCATTTTTTAGAATAAAATATGTATCTGTCAACTAAAACAGTTTTCTCACGTTTTAATGGTTTACAAATTTTAGATCTAGTTGTTAACAAATTATTTTATTATATTTGAAAATTTTAACATATTTTTTCAAAGAGAGGTACAAAAATTTTCCTTGGATGAATTTTTTCTATTTTTCTAATATGTTTCATGTTTAGATAAATAGTAAAAGTATTCCAAATTGTAATGGGGAAAACATTTTCATCAAAATAAATAATAAGAATAAGTTAAGTTAATTAAGTGTTTTAAAATAATAATAGATTATTTATTTATAATTTCATTTTATTTTTCTCATTGGAATTACATTTACATTTATTTGTTATGTAAAAATATTAAAATCTTTTGTAGTATTTATAAGTTTTTAAAAACATTTCTCATTATGACAAAGGGATTTATTATAAATTAATTAGGACAACATATAAGTTTGGAAATTTTAAAAATTGAATATATATATATATAATTAGTTTGTCAAATTTTTTTATATAGGCTCCGCTTATTTTTATGTACTATAAATCGTAACTTCATTAACTTTTATTTATACAATAAAAATGAAAATTTGAGAATTAAATGTAAAAATAAGAATAAAAAATTACTGTAACACTTGTCTAAATAAATTTTATAAGATTGTTTCGACCTAAATCATCAATGGGTCTTAATTTATCCTTCTTTCCCATATTTTTTTATAGTATTAAATTAAAAATATTTTATTTAAGGAAAATTTAAATATGTATTATACAAATCATAATAACTAGATCATTTTTAAAATGGGTTTATAAATAAGATAAATTAGTATATAAATAATCATTTGAAATATAAAAAGTTTTTATTTATCTAAATAATTAATTTTTAATTTTTTTAAAATAAATAGTTTCCATAATGGATTAGACATTAATGATGCCCAAATTATTTAGTTGATGAAAATCATTAAAATGATTTTTAATGAAAGAAAATGACAATTAAAAGACAAAAAAACATGAGAAAATATTTTTGGTATTTATATATCGAACATAAAATCAATGGGCCTAGTTATTTACCATTTAGATTCATATACAAATGATTATGATACTTATAAAGTTTTATTTAAAGTGATTTTAACGTTTTAACTTATTTTTTTAATAAATATAACATTTTTAATGTATAGTTTTTCAAAAAATATATTTAACTATAATTATTTTTATGAAATATTCAAGATTTATATTCAAAATAGTATTTTATTTTATGTTTTAATTTAATATATTTGTATATTAATTAATTACACAAAACTATTGTAGTAATTATTTAATTAAATAAAATATCAAATAAATGTTATTACAAATATTAAAATAAATTTTATATGGGTTAATTAATATATTTTTTAAGAATTTAATAAGGTACATTAAATACATTTTGATATAATTTGTTTCTAACATATTATCATATCTTGATATTTTTAAACATCAAAGAAATAAATATTTTTAAAATTTACAATATTGATGTTTTACAAAATAATGTTTCATTAAATTAATTTAAAATCATAATAAATATCTAAAAATATTAATTAATTATTATATGATATAATGGGTTCCAAGATGTTAATTTATATTTTAATTGACATCAATTATGTAAAAAATAAACTATTTTAATATTAATAAATTCATTACGTTATTTAAAAATAAAATAGAATATCCAAGGATTAATTAAAATAATATGTTTTAATTGGTATTAGAATGTGTATAAAATTTATTGGTTGATGATATCAAAAGATTATATCTTCTAATATTCTCAATGATAAAATTTTATAGGTTTGTTATACTGGGTTTGTTTCATAATAACATAATATTGGTTAATATTCCAGGAGTTCCCCCAATGTCAATTATAAAAGGATACGTCATCCCTCATTCCTTCACAATCCATTGAGCCTTAAAGTTCACCCTTAAAAATAAAATTTCCATTTTTAACATCCCTAGTAACATTCTAGAGGTCCTTTTCTTCTCAAAAGACAAAATCTCTTTCCTTTTGGAGGATATCTATAGGGGATTATCAAAAAATAGGTAATCTACTCTACTAATTCTCTCTAAATTAATTCTTTTTCTACTTCCGATTCTCGATTTGTTTCCATTAAAATATAATAAATAATGTTTAAATTATATTCTTAGATCATACTATGATTATTTAACAATCATATTCCATATTTTATCCATCCTATAAAAAAGGAAATCACCACGTGAGTGTACGTTTGACCTACAATCTCCATATTGAAGTGTAATATTATATTCATCCACACCATAATTGTACAAGATTAATTAATGATATAATAACTATATATAATTATTATAACATGATATTTATTCATGAATAATATATAAAACATCATCTTCCATAGCATAACACAATTAAAAGAATGATATTGTCGTTCGTCTGTACGTATGCCTACTGTCTCCACGATGGGATGTGATTCTTTCTCCATGATCTTATTTAAAGAATGATTTTATAAATGTATAGAATGAATTAATAAGAAATTTATTACATCATTATAATTATTTATGTTATATTATGTAATCTCAGGATGAATAACTAGGGGTTATACAACAAAACATGCAATAAATATCACCTAAAATGAGAGTAATAATAAAATATTATTAAATAGTTGATTATATATTCAAATATGATATCATGAATATAAATATGGTTCTAAAATAATTTATTAAAATTATTTGAACCCATAAACATGTGGTTCTGAAATCTATTAATTAACTTAGGCCTAATGTCAGGGTTAATTTCACAATCACAGTTTTATTTGATATTTTTTACATAAGTATTTACTGGAATATATTTATCATTTATATCTATGTTTCCTATAACATGTATTATAATGTTTCCTTTAAATTATTCTACTATTTTTTATGTCATTTTTAACAATTCATTAATATTTACTAAATGGTATAAATGGAATCTTTTTCCTTTTTCGATATGAGGTACTTTTTGACTTATCCAAAAAAATGAAAGAATATTTTTTTTCCATTAACTTATACAACCTGAACAGGTTTTTAGGATTTCCTTTCACATTTTGTCCTCAATACTTCTCTTAATATCATATAGTGTTATTTTCAAAGAAAATGTTTTATTTTAAAATTGTGTGTCATTTTTTGAAATGAAAATTTTCAAGGAAGAATAGATATTTTCCCCAGGAATTATTTTCTAGTTATATCTCGAATGGTACATATGATAAAATAGGTATATTTTTTCAAGGATTTTATCATGATTATTCCAATGGTTTAAAAATGTTTTTGATATTTATAAACCCCCTTTATTTTCATGGATTATGTAATGATTGAATAATGTTCAAGAAACCCATTTATTTTCAGGGGCTATTATAGGATGAATGATTTATGTTCATATGGAAAAATATATATTGTTTCAATATGTGATGATTGGGATTGATATATCCCTATAATGATTTAGGTATAGATTTATATCTCATCTGATAGACATAATGGGAATAGGAAATGATATTATTTTAGTATCATGGTGTAATGTCCCGACCAGGGATCCACATGATGGTTCCGTGAGACGGTTGGCCAAATGACCTCAAGCACCTCCACATATGCTAGATGCAACTCAGTAGAATAGAGTGTATGGTAAGTAAGTAAAGGGGAGAATATACCCTCTTTTTATTAGAGTAATCACCATAAAAATTATACTCAATAATGGATGCATAAATAACCAGAATAAATACTCATATCACATGATAATCAGTGCATCAAATATATTATCCAACTAAAACTAAAAACATGACATGATAATGTATGTATCGAGTGTCTAAAATAAAAACTAATAATAATGACACTAACAACTCCCAAGCGGTTCCTTAACCACTTTGGGTTCCCTCACCCATGTTCCAAACCAAATCAGCAATAATACTCATGGAACATTCTCTTAACCAATCCTTCAGTAGTAAAGTCTATTAGGGTACAGATCAGGTAGTCTGGGTAGGGTGTGAGTATATCTTAGTAGTCCACCACCAACATTGTCTAAAATGACTCCAGTAATAATATAGTGTAATCAGTTCTATAAATAAAACAAGGCATTTGATAAATAAATATGTATCACATTATTTTTTACTCTTTATTTATTCCTTCAACTCAAGGGTTCTTGTGGATTCTCAAACCACTATACTAGCTCTGTCCCATGTCGTATTCCAATGTATTTCCCAAGTAATATCATATACTATTATCTTATTTTACTCATGCAATAGATCCTAGTATTCAATGGTGACATGACATCCCAATACTTGATTAAAATTATTTTTTAGTTTAATTTATTTTCATGTGAGGATATATCTCGGTGTTCTTTTATTGCCATTCTTTACATTCAGACATCAATTCTAATGTTACCGATATCAAATTCATAAGTAATATAACCATGTTACCATTCATACATATCTATATAATGACCATATTTCTATTCCTTTACTAATATGTACAATAACCATGTACCCATTTATTCTTCTCAATTGCATGTCCCTGATCCCATTCCTTTACTCATTTGTACAATGACAATTTTACCATTTATACTTTTCAATTGAATGATAGTGTTCCCATTTATTCACATATAATTAATTGACAATTAATTATCCACTTAAATTACATTACTAATTCCACAATTTGTTATATACATAAATATCTTCAATTTTCTCCCAATTAATTAAGTACGCCAAACCTATTAATTAATGCATTAACTAATTAATCAATAATACAATTCATATCCAAAAATTTATTTTCCAGATTTAATTATTAAATTTTAAATATATAATTTTCTTAATTTATTCCCCAATTAATTATCTGAATCATAATATCAAGTCACTTAATTAATTCGTGAATAATTATCTCAATCTATCCAATTCAATATCGCATAACAAATACAAGTATTAATTATCTATATTTAAATAAAAAAATCACATAATCTATTTCACCAAATTAATCATTCAATAAGGAAACACATTATCCTCATGATTAATTCATCAATAAGACATTTAATTTAATAATGCAATGATAACTGAATTAGTCAACTAAAGTAAAAAAAATTCAAAATTCGATTTATTATGAAATTCATCAATAATACAATTTTACATACATGCATGAAATCCATAACTATGAGAAATAGATTTTAGACCATCTACCTCAATTTATTAATGGATGTTCAGTAAACCGAAATCCACAAAATCTTTGTAGTATAATTATGTAGATCAGAGTTCCGATTCAAAATCCCTAAATCAAGATCAATTATATCACGATATAATCAATCTAGATCTAGATCAGAAATCCTAGATATAGGTATCACAAATTGTTTATAACAATTGTAACTGAGGATAGACTCCACCAAATTATTATATAATTAGAGACTAAATTATGGGATAGGAATCAGGAAGATATCTACCTACTAAGAGAAGAGAGGATATTTAATTCATGATTTGAATCCTCGAGAAAAGAGGCCAGACGACCATAGAAGCACTAAAAAAATCTCTACAGTCACCCAAAAATGTGTACTCCTCAGTCTAGGTTGAATTAGAGGTGTTTGAGGGTTAATGGGATTTTAAAATAATTTTTGGGTGATTAATAACCCCGCACATGGTTTTTATTAGTAGGGGAACACGGTTAGGTAAATCATGCACCAACCATGTGAGCCTCATTGTTTGGGGTTGCAAATTTACCTGGGTTTGGGTGCATGGTTTCATCTAACCATTTGAAAACCATGCACAACCCTCATTTTCCTAAAATTTATATTAAAAGGCCTCTCAAACTCAATATAATTCATTACTTCAATAAAATGTGATTTAATACAAATAAAATTACAAGAAATTCTCCTGAGGTAATTCAAGAAAAGGAGAGTATCTTACAATCTTCCAACCTTATAAAGGATCAACCTCGAGCAATACATCCAAGTATTTCTAAGATTCCGAGCAAAAATGATTAGGCCATTTTGTCCTCATATAAGCATCCATTTCCCATTTTTACTCTTTAACAAATCCATATTCCCATAACATGTGAACTATCATAATGACCTTTCCCCATAACAATTTCTACCTATGATCTAACATATGTATCAAATTCCCCTATGAAGACACATCAATCTTCTATTCAGCATCATCTACATCGATCACATGAGAAGGGTTTTGTTGATACCACCATTGTTGTGACACATGGAATACATCATGCATAATGTTTTATTTATGAGGGAGAGCCTGTTAGTATAACACCATCTCGATTCACTCCATTTCCTCAAAAGGTCTAACAAACACGGGATCCAACTTTCCCTTACTTCGAATCTTGTAGTGACGAAACCGAGGATAAACCGGAAGAAACACATGATCACCCTCCTTAGACTCTAGGGTTTATATTCATCTACCATAATATGACTTATTCCTACTCTGATCCATATCCATACATTTTCGGATCAACTACACCTACCCTAATGTCTCTTATATGATACATGTTCCCAAAAACTCTCACTCTCCTACTTCTATCCTGCATAGCGGTGATCTACATGGCCTAACATAAAGAGCCTTATATGGTTCCATATATATAGTTTCAAGATAAATTTTTTTATATGAAAACACCAATAAAGTTAATTACTTCTCCAAAGTCCCCCCAAAGTCACTCAAGCCAAATTTTAGCATATCCTCAATAATCATTATAGTACACTTCGAGTGCCCATATTTATGTGGGTGGTAAGCTTCACTCAATAAAACCTACTTACCGATAAAATTATTTATGCCCAAGTATAATGCTGAAGTAAATCATGAATCATTATCTTAAATTATAGTCCATGTCACCCCATTCATACTGAATATGTCACGAATATATAGTTCTCCCAAAGGATTTATTGTAAAGTTTTACCTTATAGGAATCAAATGTGTAACCTTTTTTAGATGATCCCTAATGACACAAAAAGAATCATTATTCCTATAAATCCTTGACAGAACATCCAAAAACCCCCATTTTTACATCATCCCACTACCATTATGGAATAGGAAATGGTAGTATTAAACCTATAGGTTGTGGATACTGTACATTCACCTTATGAAAGGTGAATCATCTAATCACAAACCCTTCTATCTAATTTTTCATCCCTTACAAAAAAAACAATCATCATAGGACATGGTACATTTTGGTCACATCTAGATGAAACACCCACTTCGAGGCATGAAATTATCACATGATCCCCTCAAGTATTCTCATAGAAAAAAATACGATTCTCAACATGGAAAATATAATTCCTATCTTTCAACTATTCCAAATGTATCTCCGAAAATTCAAATCATTCCGTCTAGGAAAATAAATACGGATCCTCATACTATATATCCTTGATCTATCTCAAAAGCGTATAATCCAATGCAATTGAATATAAATTCATTTGTTCCTAAATATTATAAACCACCACATGTATTTCATCTAGAAAAGAAATCATCTTCCACCCTGTCTTCCACTACTGAACCATCTGAGTCTGAGTCTTCCTACTCAAGGAATCATCTATACTATTTCTCTTCTGAAGAACAAATTCTAGTTCAAATCATAACACTACATATACCCTACCATCTCTACTCCTGAATATTCAAATCCCATTGAAAAAATATATAATTAAAACTATTGTGATCTATATAAATTTTAATATTTTCTCCTAAAAGTTAGTGTTTCTAACACATAATAGCAAAAACAACAACTGCTAACTCAAGGTCAGGTGTACGGTAGTTCTATTCATGAGGTTTCAATTTCCATGACCCATATTCTATGATATTATCTCCTTCAATCATCACAACATTGAGTCCAATCTAATAATTTTCCCAATAAATCGGGTACTCATCACATGACTCTGATTGGATCCATATTTATATCATTGTCAAGTTAATATTCAATATTTTAAAATAATTATTGCACTCTTCAATCCACCCACACCTAATCTCCTTTTTGGTAAATCTCGAATGTGACACTACCAAATGGAAAATGTCCTGGATTAATCTTCTGTAATATCTATCTATTCACAGAATGATTTAGATATCAAAATCACTCTTGGGAAGCTCCCAAAAACCACTACCTAAAGCTACTCTACGTCTATTAACTAACACTCCTCTGAGATGATGTGCCCAAAGAATTTTATCTGATCATTACAAATAAGGGACATAGATAGCTTTGAATGTAACCAATTCTCTATTTGTATACACCGGATGATGTAAAGTTGTTAGTAATGATCATCAAGAGTCATGGTGTACACCAAGATGTCATCCAAAAACACCCCCTCAAACTGATCATGTTGTGGATGAAATACATTATTCATAAAATCTGTATACATTGATGGTGCATTTTTCCTCCAAATGAAATTACCACAAACATGTAAAGGTCATATCTTATTATAAAAGTAGTTTTCGATATATATGATTTCCTTACTCTGAACTAATGATAACCAAATCTCAAGTCGGTCTTTGAGAACAGACAAGCTCCAATTAACTTGTCAAACTGATCATCAATATGTGGAAGAGTTTATCTGTTCTCCAAAAACATTTTTTTCAAATTTCGTTAATCAACATACAAAAATAAACTCTTGAAAACCTAATTTGTGAACAATACAGGTGATCCCCATGGAGACGTACTTTGATGGATAAATCCATTATCCTACAACTCTTATAAATGAGTCTTGAGCTCCGGAAGCTTAACTGGTGACATTCTGTATAATAGAATAAACACTAAATTAGCCCCTGATATGAGCTTAATAGTAAATTCCACATCTATCACTGATGGTGTACCCAATAAGTATTTAGGAAGGACATCCTGAAAAAGTTCAACTAGTAGTGGTAAGTCACCTTTTCTAAAACCCCCATCATCCAAAAATAGACTAGCGACATTGCTTGTGAGATCTCCCATATGTCGAGTAATTGGCCCTACTCGGCCAACCATGATATCTAACACTTCATGGTTAATGTAATAGTCACCCTTAGAAGATATAAATGTAACTCTCCTATGGTAACAGATTATATGGGCACATTATGTGACTAAACATTCCATACCCAAAATTATGTTGAATCTCATTATATCACGAATATAAGGATCCCATAGAAAATAATATTCCACGATCTCTTGTGAACAATTCATGCACAGACAGATGTGTCAATACCATGTTCCTAGTAGTGTATTGATAGTCATTACTCCACACACGAACTACACCAACACGATCAAACCATTAAAACTTATTTCAAATGTAATGGAAGAGGATTCAACAATATCAAACATGGAACTAGATATAGAAAGGTATAGAAGAATGGAACATATCATTATCGATGTCCTAGTCTGTCTCTCTAGAAGTGTTGCTTTCACTACATGAAACTGTAATTCCCCTCTTCCTTGTGATGTTTTCTAACTCCCATAAGTATCCCCACTCTACGAATATGGAAACTCGAGCCCCGTAGCACCACATATACTACCTATACAACCTCATCCAGTAGATATTCACTAGCCAAACTGGTATAGTGTAGAATACCCCTTCCAACAATTTTACTCTACTTAGTTACTCTCTCATCACTGGTTTATCAGTGTGACCTATAAAAATATCTATAAGTGTTCCATATTTCTTATAAAATGAAACTCTATTGGTTGTTGAGTAAATTTTAATTTATAGTGTCATGGCCTACCAAACTGATGACAATTCACCCCAGTAAGTTCATGTCCAAATAACCCTCATGTCTATGTAATATTCTTCCCACTGCCTTGTCTAATGATAATATAATTGTGCTTCCGACTCTCAGAAGCCACACCTACTGATCATCTAGTAATAACGACATGTTTTGTACTGGTAGCCTCAATTAGGTTCCATTCAGCTATGAGAGCCTGATTCAAAACTTCATCAAACATATTTAATCAGAAAATATTGACATAGGACTTAATCTCACACATAAGTAATTACATAAAACATTTCCCCAAAGCTACCACATCTACTACTAACATTTGAGAAAAGCACTGCAGATTTTTGAAGTGTCCGGAATAACCAATCATCGACATCCTCCCCTAAGTCAGGAGCACGACCTCTTCCGCTTTTTCTTCTCTCAACATATCTAGATAGATGTACTCAATGTACTTCTCCAAGATTTCATTCCATAACATATTGTTAGTTTTTATAGATTGCACATAAAAGTTTTATATGTGCTTCGATGATCCTATTATCATATAAGCATCCATATTGACCCTCCCCTCAGCCATACACACTATATAGTCAAATATTTTCTCTATGGAATCATCCTAGAAGTCATCTCCCTTATGTCCACCCACTCCCATTAAAGTCATAGGGTTTTATAACTAAAACTCCCCTGACGACTTATATAAGATTTCTATAACCTACCCTAGGTCTCTTTCCATTAATTTCATAAAGCAAGAAGAGTTCTCCTATAACTGTCCATATCATCTTATTAGGCTCAATCAGGGCCTCATGCTCCCGGATTAGAATACCAGACCTAGCCATCACCCTCGGATGACCCCTCAACAAGCATCACAATTGAATGTTATCTATAATGGAAAGACATGTATTAGGCCTCATAAAATAATTATGATAACATTTATGTAAGATTAAATAACAAAAATAGGTTAAATTACTCTGTTTCCCCACCTCTCACTAAATGGTCAAATTGAGGCACTATCACCACTCCAAACCATCATACTCCATGGTTTCGGTTTACAAGGGGAAACACACTATCATTATCAAAATTATAATTTTTACACACAATTATTCTGATTTCACATTATCATTACTACCATATGAAATTCATGTCTGGAACCATTTCTTTAATCTCTAAAATATTGAAAATAGTCCAATTTCATCAACTTTTCCATAACTCATTTTATCGTGTGTGCCTAAAATGATGCATGTCACAATAACCATGAGTTCCTAGAATGATGCATGTAGACTCAAATCTCATTCAATTATGGGCCAAAAATACAATCTCAGAAATTTTCAATAATTTTACTCAAATAAAAAAATATGTGAATCAACAAATGTTAAATAATATTAAATAGTAATGGAAAACAACAATAAGAAAAATTCTACCCTTACTGCGTATTTTTTCCCCAATACATGAGTATTCAACTTCCATGCATGAGCTCATTACCAAGAGCCGAGTCATACTAGTAACATATTTACCTTTCACCAAATAGTATGGTAAATGAATAAAAATTAAAATGGTCCTCTGATACAACTTTTTCATGTCCTAACTCAGGATCCACACGATGGTGCCCTGAGTGAGTTTCCACATGACCTCGAACGTGCCTCCTCATATGGTTGACACTGCCAACTAGCAGTGCAGGTTTGGTAAGTCAGTAATGGGGATAATATACCCACTTTTATCCAAGTAAATACCATAGTTACTCATTCACAATAGATTAATCATGGAAAACCACAAATAATACACATATCTAAAGATAATCAATGTAAGAAATATAATATCCAACTAAAACTTAAAACATGAAAATCTAATGTAAGTGTCAAGTGTTTAAAATGTAAAATTAAAATAAGGACACTATCACCTCCCAAGTGAGTCTCGAACCAAATATAGTTCCCCTATCCATGATCTATCTATAATCAGTAATCTTACTCATGCCCCATTCCCTTAAAGTGTCCTATAATAGTAATGTCTACTCAGGTACTAATTTGGTAGCCAGAGTAGGGTGTGAGTAGAACTCAATAGGCCACCACCAATGGTGTCTAAGACAGTTACAAACAAAATATACAGTTAGAATCTCTATAAAGAAATGAATATAATTCATAAATATATATTTATCACATTATCATGTATTATTTATTTTATCATACTAAATCTAGGGTTCCCAATGATTCTCATACCTCTATACTAGCTTCGGCTCGTCTCAGAGCCTGAAGTATTTCCTAGTTAATATCACTTCATAATACCTAGTTTGAATCATGCCAGTGCATAATGTATTCAAAGGTGATATGATATCTCAATACCTGATTCGACTCATTCTAGAGTTCGAAGTATTCTTGTGTGTGTCTATATCTTGGAGTAACTTTATTACCATTATTTATATTCACACATAAATTCCAAAGTTACCAATAACTAATTCATATATAAATGACGATGTTACCAGTCTTAATTATTAGTTGAATGGCCATCTTACCATTCATTTATACTTAAGGAGAATGACCAAATTACCATGTATACTTCTAAATTAAATGACCATGTTACCATTCCATACTCATAAACACAATGACCATGTTGAAATTTATTCTTCTCAATTGAATGACCATGTTCCAATTATTTCACACATAATTAATTCATAGTTAACTATCCACCTTAATTCCATTACTAATTAAAAAATTAGTTAAATAATTCAATATCCTCAACTTTACCATAATTAATTAAGTACACTAAACCCATTAATTAATTAATCAATTAATTAATCAATAACACAGTTCATATCCTAAAATTAATTTTCCATAATTAAATATCTCATTCTAAATTTCAAATCATGATTATTAATTCCACAATTAATTTTCTAAATCAAAATAACTAGGTATATAATTAATTAATTATTAATTATCTCAATCAAGGAAATTAAATATCAAATAATCTATCTACATATGAATTATCAAGATTTCATCACCAAAAACACATAATTACTTTCCCCAAATTAATATTTCAAAAGGAAAAACCCCCAGTATCATGATTAATTCCTTAATTAAATTTTTTTTTAAAATGATGTGATAACCCAATTATTCTTCCTAATTTACCCAATTTTGGAATAAAATTTCTAATTAAAGCTACAAAATATAATTTTTTCATTCATATATCAAATCCATGTCTATGGGAATTATATTTTAGACCACCTACCTCAATTCATTGATGGATTTATGTTTAACGGAAAATCTGTAAAATCCAAACGGCACAATGACATAGAACTATGTTCTGGATCTAAATACCAAAATCAAGATCAAGGTTATAAATATCTAATAAATATTGATCAAGATCTAAAATCCTTGATCTAATTCTCACCAATATGATTTAGATATACATAAACAAAGGTTTAAATCCACAAATTTAATAAGTAAAGATAGATGAAAGAATGGGTTAGGCATTAGGATGAGATCTATATTCTGGGATTATAGGGTATCTTCTATTTGAGCTTTGATTATTGAATAAAAAAGGCTAAAAACCGTGGAATTCCACGATAAAGCTCTGGAATTTAACCAAAAGAATTATTCCTAGGTCTAGGCCGATTTAAAGATGTTTCAGGTTTTCAAATGATTTTGAAATTACATTTTGAGTGATTAATAACTGTGTGTGTGGTTTTTGGGGTAGGGGCACATGGTTAGGTAAACCATGCAACAACCATGTGGACCTCACTATTCAAGTATTCATGTAGTCCTGGGATTGGGTGCACTATTTTTTCTAAGCAATCACAAAACATTCATACCCCCATTCCATAAATTTTCTCATAAAATTCCTCTCAAACACACCCCTTCTCATAACTCCAGTCCAATGTACATTAAAAAAACAAAATTTAATATTAATTTCACTCGAGATAACTATATGAATGGTCAACATATAATATATAGAGATAGAATTATTTCTAATCTCAGTTTAATAATACAGGGTTGGAACAATAAGTAAACCCATTCCAGTAATACAAGTCTATAACGGTAAGTAAATCTAATTTTTTATTACTGGGATGGAACCAGGAGTGAACCCAGTTCAATAAAATACTTTTTCCAGTATTATTGAAATTATTTCATATTATAAAATGTTTCTCACAATTCTATGTTTTATGTCAATGTTATTATTTCATGATCTATGTCATCAACATTTTATGATAAAAGAATATGATCATTGGTATGTAAGGTTTATTATTATACGATTATTTTTATATTATTATTCACATCTACTTTTCATACCCTTATTGAGATTGTAAGATCACCGTTTTCATTTGTTTTCTTTTCTTCTAATTTTAAATAAAGGGTTTAGGTAGGAGTACAAAAGGCGACGATCATTAGGGAAAACATTGAAGATTCTTCACATGACTATGTGTTTGTGTTCCACATTTCAATAGGCACTAAAATAACATGGTTATTGGGATTTTATTTCTATAATGTATTTTGTATTATGAAAAAATAATTTAATGTCCATGTATGTCAAGCATGAGTTGTTATAGTTGGTATCATAGAGAATGTTTATTCAAATTTTGGGAACCAGGATATGAAAACATTAGTGAAACCCATAAAAATATTTATGTGGATATGTCTAGAGATATCTTTTAGGATAAATATAACAATATGTTACAATCCTATAATTTTGTTATCAATCATGAATAAATTTTTATTAATTATACCATGTCCTATATTGAAGTATTATAAGGAATTTACTTCAGTTATGTGATTTTCATCTATGATAATTATTTTTCACCCATTGAAATTTGGTCTTATTCAATAGATAGAACCATCTATAAAATGGTTCACATTGTATGTTT
This sequence comes from Viscum album, assembly GCA_963277665.1. Taxonomy (NCBI): domain Eukaryota; kingdom Viridiplantae; phylum Streptophyta; class Magnoliopsida; order Santalales; family Viscaceae; genus Viscum; species Viscum album. The sequence continues at coordinate 1,461,804,420 of OY728125.1, read as the reverse complement.
ATGATTTGAAATGTATAAGAACTATGAAATCTTATTTCTTAAGTGAAATTGTCATGAATCGAATCATGAATTTGTTACAAGTAGATGTTATACTACTTAGTATATAGTGATTTTAAATGAAAATTGAATAGTATGGTGTATTCTAGCATTATTTTTTCCTTAAACCTAAGAATATTTGTTAGATTATGTTTGGGGAACCTTAAAAAATGTATCATATTTTAGGAAATATTAAGACAATGGATCCTTAGTAATGCCTTGATAAAAATGTTGGATTATTGAGGTGTACACATTAAAAAATTCAATGATTATGTTATACTAATAATGATCGATCTAAGTGTTTTTAGTATATGATTTTTATTAAGGATTTGAAAGGATATAATGAATAATTCAAAATACCAGGAAAAGTGATTTAATAGTAATATTATATATTTTTTAAACACGTGATTAATAAAATCATAACCCTTAATAAGATCCTTTTGTTTAGATAATGATATTTGTATAATTATATATTGGATATGAATAATAATGTTGGATGATACTAGTTTCTTGGGCACTAATTAGGGATTTGATTTTAATAGTGATATGTTATCATTGATTATGTATAAAAAATTTTGCGAAGGGGAATATGTCCAATAAGTTTTTGAATATGGAAAAATGCATGTTTTCAATAAGGATGTATGGTCATTGAGGTTATTTCCAGGACACTAGATAATTGATGATGAAAGTATTCATTTGTTTGGAATGTGACCATTAAGAGAATCCTTGTGATACATGGGGGATAATTTTTAGTCCAAATTATTTATCCTATTTATATAGTTTTGGATTTTGAACCATTAAGAATGATTTTATGGATATAAATTTATCAAAATATTAAATTAAACAAAAGGATGACTTGTGTGATAATAAAATATTATCTTATTATATGTGGATATATGGATATTTGATAACTTGTGATACCTTTTTGTTTGAAAAAAGATAGAAGGAATGAAATGTCATTATACATATAGAAAAAATGATTTGATAATGCTTAAGGAATGAAAAATTCAACATCATTTATTTGAATAACATATGAAGGGGAAATTGTTCAATGCTCAAATTATGGTGAGATGTTTCTAAAATCTAGTATGTATATATTCTCATAAAAATTATTCAACATTAGAAAAATTGATTGTGTTGTAAAAGGGTTTCTTTTTATCAACATTTTTGTTGTTGTCAATGAATTCTATCATGCATATTTAGTTTAGGGTTTTGTTATTATTAACATTCACTTGATTACCCACCTTCTTGTGATCATGATCAGTTATCTTTATTAACCTCTATGATAATTTATACTTTTCATCTATGCCTAAATCATCCCATATGTTCTCTTATGTGTTCACCAAGTTATGATTTACATTTATTAACTATTATTTTACAACTATTAATTTTAAAAGGATGTTTTATTCTTCTTTTACGATTTGGGTTTCTATAAAGTAATCATTCAAGTATTAAAACATTGATATCCCAAACGAAATTCAAGATTGAAATTATTTTTAAGTGGTAGAGTGTAACATTTTGAGATGTTTATGTGGTAGAATTTTTTTTAAATACTTTGATGGGTATTTTTCTATGCTACACCAAGATAAGTGTTCCCTAAACACTGCATCGACTTATCTTAAGGTATATGCAACACTATTCTTGGCTTGTTTTACACACAATTTCATGTTCTTTTGATATAATACATTTAATACAAGACCATATTAACGCGAGCATCCAAATATTATTATGATACCTTATAATATAGATATTATAATGGAGGTTATAAATGGTATTAATTGAATTATGAAAATATTATTTACAGATGTATATATAATTAACTATTTATTAATCAGTTAATTATAAAATGAAAACAAAACCCTTTTTAAATAATTGGAAATGTTTTTCTAAATAACATTTAAAATGAAAAAAAATAAGTATATAAAATAATAAAATGTATCTTGATATATTTTATTATAGAAATATTTACTTAATGTATTCAAAATATTTTTTAAAATTCATGTTATAATTTTTCTACACATGATATAATAACAAATTATTTTTTCAAATAAAAGAATTATTTATCAAAAAATGCAGTTTTGCCGCCTTTTGATGGCCCAAAACCATTAAGGTTGTTTATAACACAAAATTTTATTCTATTTGACAAAATATAATTATTATCTTGATGTTTGGTAAAGAATATTAAATTTTGTTTAGTTTTTTATATTTTTTCGATATATTTATAGTTTTTATGAATAGAAATAATATACTAAATTATAATCAGTGAATTTTTTTATTGTAATAGTTTTTATGGTTATGTTAAATTATTTAACTATTTTAGAATATAAATATATTATATTTTTAACATTTATTATAATTTTGGTCATTGGAATTAATTTTACAATGAATTTTTATGTTAAAACTTTCCAATCTTATGGAATGTTTCGACTTTTTAAAACATGCTTTCTCGTTCGGAAAATGAGCCTAATTTTAAATTAATTACTAAAAATTATAGTTATTTAATTTGAAAAAAGGATTCCATACAAAGAATATGTGGTTCCAAATTATTAAAATAGGTTCCTATTATTTTAGGGTATTACGAATAATTACTTTAATAATTTTTATTAATATTATAAAAATGTAAATTACGTAATTAATGATAAAAATATTATTATAATATTACCATAACTCTTTTCCTAATATTATTTTATGAGTCTGTTTTAACTTGAATAATCCATTGGTTGAATATTCATCCATTGAATGAAACATGGATGATATTTGGACAATTATTATGTTTTATTAAATGAAAATTCAAAATATATACTACTCTAATTTTGATAACTATAACATTTTTAATAAAAGGTTATACTGATGATAAATTAAAATATATATTCTCATTTTAAATAAATATTTTTTTTTATTTTGCATGGAAATATATTTTAAATTTTTATGAAATTAATGATTACCTTTATGTATTATACATTGATTGTGGAGAAATTATTTTATTGATGAAAAATAAATAATTTTTTTATTAAATTGATAATAACCATTAAAAGACCAAAACACATGACCAATTATTATACTTTTAGTATATATCATTGATAACATCATAAGGTCTCGTTATTTATCATTTAGAGATATATGTAAAATACTATGACACATGTAATATTTTATTTAATTTTATGATAAAGTTGACACATTCATGTTTTCATAAATATAAAATTTTTACTGTAACAATTACTAGAAGCTATATTTAAATGTAAGTATTGTTATGAATTTAGGGAATTTATATTTATAGTAGTTTTTTTTATATTTTAATTCAATAGATTAGTATTTTACATAATTACACAAAACTAATTTAGTAATTATTTTATTAAACACAATATGAAATAAATGTTATTCAAAATATGAAAATAAAAATAATTTTTGATAATTAATATATTGAAAGAACATTATAGTAAAACATTACCCAATAGAGATATAGTACAATTTTTTTGGGATGACAACTTTTCTTGGTATTTTTGAAAAATACAATAAGTGAATAGTGTCAAATTTGACACTATTGATATTTTATCAAAATAATGCATTATTAAATTATTTAAAAATACTTATAAATTTTTCAAAATATAAAATAATTATTATATGGTCTACAATATTATAAATTGTTCATTTTTTGCCTAATTGATGTCAAATAAATAAAAATTGAACTATTTTTAATATTGAATAATTTATTACCATAATTAAAATTAAAATAAAACAATTAAGGGTTAATTGAAATGTTCAAGTTTAAATTTACAGAAAAAAATTCTCCAAAAGTTATTGGACTATGATATTACAACATTATGTATTTTAATATTCTAAAATATTACATTTTCTATTTTTTGTGTTATTTTAATTTTATTAAAAATTAATATTTTTACAGATTTCAAAAGCACCCCTCACATCAATTACAAAAGGGAACCTCCACCATCATTTATTCACTACTCGTTAATCCTTAAATTGTAGACATCCACTACCCATTTCCCATAGAAACATTCCTAGTCACATTCTATATGTTCTGGTCTTCAAAAAATATCAACTATATTTCCGTCAAGAATAGATCTAGAGGGAGCTCTTTGAAAATAAGGTTATATTATCTACCAATTCTTTATTTATTATTTAGACTCCTAAATCCTATTCCTAATTTTTTAAAATTTTAATATAATAACTAAATTGTCTCTAATGTTCTGATATATTATTATGATTATGTAATAACCATATTCCACCTACTATCTATCCTACAAAAAACAAAATCACAACGTGTGCGTTTGTATGACCTACCTTCTCCACACTGTTGGGTAATATATGTTTCATCAACACTTTACAGGGATGGGTGTAATAATGGAAAAAATAAATAAATATTATTATTATAAAATTATATTAATTCTTTAAAAATATATACAACATCAACTTCAAAATAATAACATAATTAAGGGAATGATATCATCCCACATGTGTACGTATGACCTACCATCTCCACGATGGGATGTGATTCATACTCAATTATCTAATTTATATAATGATTATATAAATGTATATAGAGAGTAAATATGAGATATATAACATTATTCTAATTTTGGAAATGATATAATGGAAACCCATGAAGTATAACTACAATTTACACGGCCAAACATGCATCAAATAATGCCCCAAATAATACTAATAATGAAATCTTGATAAATGCTTGATAATATAACCAAATATGATATTATGAATATAAATATTGTTCTTTAATATTTTAATAAAATTATTTAAACACTTCTACAGTAGGTTGAGACACAAATGAAGTAACATAGATATAAGGTAAGGGATAATTTTGTAATATCATTTTTTATCTGAGATTGTTTATATGTAAATACATAATAGTGTATATTTATCATAAAATTCCATGTTTCCTAAATATGAATTATAAAATATCCTTTCCATTATTTTAGAATTTTTAATGCTTTTTTTAACCATTGGCGAATCACTACTAAATGGTATGAAATGAATCTTTTCTCATTTTCGATAGTATGTACTTTTTAACATATCAAGAAAAAGTATGAAATGAATGTTTTAATTTAACTTTTAAAGAAGGAACGTGATTTTATGCATTCGTGTCTCCTTATTTCCATGAATGACCCCTTAAAATAATACATGTTTATTCTCGATTAAATTAATTAATTTTAACGTTTTTTTACATTAATGTAAATAATATTTTTTCAATCAGAAATGATATTTTCCTCAAGAATTATTTTCTTATTATATCTCAAATTCAACATATGTTTTTATGTGGATATTTTTTTCTTTGATATTATCACTATTGTAACCATAGTTGATTAATGTTTGAGAAATTTATGAAACGCATTTATTTCCATGGGTTATGTTATGATTCGGTGATGTTTAAGAAACCTATTTATTTTCATGGGTTATAATATAATTAATGATTTATGTTCTTATGGCATGAATATATATATATATATATGGTTGTCATTATGTGAGATTTGGGAACTACATATCCCTATAATTAATTGGTTAATGATTTATATTTCATTATATTGATAAGACTGGATGAGAAATGATCTCAGCTCTGTAATATGGGGCTAAAATAATAAGTAAACCTGGTCTAGTAATACAGGTATGGAACGGTATGTAAACCAAATTTAGTATTACTGGGATTGAATGAGAAGTGAAATTATTTCAATAATGATTCTTATCAACAATTATTGATATTATTTACTATGATTATGTTTTTTTCACAATTTTATTTTTTATCTTAATGTAATTCTTTTATGATTTAAGTCATATTAATTTTTATGATTCAAGATTGTGATCTTTGATATACAGTAATTATTCATATGTGTTTATTTTTATCTTTTGAGTCAGAACTCCTTTTTTAACCCCATTAAGCATCTAATATCACTCAATTATTATGTTTTACTTCCCACTAGTTATAAATAATGGTTTTTTGTTATATTTTAAAAGGGAAAGTTATTTGAGGGAATCATTAGACATATTTTACTAGACTATATGTTTGTGTTTGATGACTCTAGATGAACTATTCTAATAAATTCATTGGGAGTTTGTTTGTGTAATGTATTAATAATTATTGAATAGTTGTGTAATAACCATGTTTGTCAATCAACGGTCATTAGTGTTTGTATTAGAGTAACATTTTAGTAAATCTTCGGAAACTAGGATATGGAAACATTACTGATATCCATAAAAACAATTTTATGGATATTTCTTGTGATTTCTTTAAGGATAATTCTAACAATATCATACATCCCTAGAAATTTTGGAAAAACCATGAATAACCTAATACTAAACTTGAGGTTTCATAGAATGATAGATTATACATATATTCCCTTTTTTTATTTTCATCTCTATTAGTTATTTCTCGCACTTTTCTTTATGGTCATAGTCAATATACACAACTAGATATAACGTGGTTAACATTGATTTTTTCATATTTAGAATTTTTGGGAACTATGAAAATTGATTTCCTTTGGGTAAATATCATGAATATAATTGGGAATTTTTTATGAGTATTTTTTATACAATTGAGGATAAATAGATTTTCACAAAATGTGAATGTTATAGGATGTTCTATAATTATAGTTTACATTAAGACAATAAAATCATTGTTATATTAAGGTTGAAGAACCAAAAGACATGATTTATATTTTAGGAAAAAATAAGATTATGGTTTATATTTATTGATTTAATAATACTCAGAAAGGTTTGGGGTCAAGCCCCTTTATTAAAAGAAAAGAAAAAGGACAGTAAAACCTTTTTGGAAAGGGTAAGGTAAAACCCATAACAAGCCCACAGGCCCAGTGGGACAAAGCCCAATCAGAGGCACCACCCAAAACATAAGAGCCCAATGGAAAGGCCCATGACAAGTGACCAACGACACCAAAAGAGGCAAAAGAGGAAAAACACAACCCGAAGGCAAAACCAGTTACTAGAACGGAGCCACCGACCGCCGCTGAATCCCATCACGCCTCCGACACCATGTCGTCGCGAGACCGAAGTTCGCCATCCGAACTGCCGTTGTCCAACCAGATCTGGTTTGAAACCAGATCTAAAACAGATCTGCAATCGCCGCCTTCCTACCAGCCTCCGCCGAAGTGAACCCACTGCTTCCAACCTCGAACATGAGCAGTCCTCGAACATGAGCAGGCCTCCCGCTCCGAGAGGCTTCGGAGCAGATGTTGAGGTCAACCAGAACACGCGCAAAACATATAGACCACCAAGATCCAAACTCGAATCCAGAATCCAAAGCACAGCCCCAACAAATCTGAAGCCTTGCCACCAGAAAAAGGATTCCCATCGTCGCCAGACCGAAGCCAGACAGCCACCGGGAGCTGACGCCGAGACCAAACCGCCGGAGCATGCCGAACACGCCGTATGTGTTTTAAAATTCAAATGTTACTCTATATGAATCGTGATATAAATAAGTGTATTCTATATAAGTTTTTCATTAAGGATTGAACATGATATTTTGAATATATTTACATATCTATAAATGTGATTAATGGGTAATATGATATATTTAGAGAAAATGCTATTAAGGTAAAGATAACAATTAATATTTCCCCTACGATGAGATAAAGATGATTGGATAACGATATGTTGGATATCAATATGTTGGATGACACTAGTAAATTAAGAATTTAATATCGATTTTTTTAGAAGAATATGTTATCATGGGTGAATTATACAACTTTTTGGGACATATGGAATATTTATAATGTGTTTTATAATAAGTAAACAAACATGTTTTCAATATGGTTAAATGGTAATTCTGGTTATTACCATGACTCAAGAGAATATAGGATAAATTTTTTCACAAGTTTGGACTACGACAAAAAATAAATAACTTATGATATTTGATCCAAAAATGTTAATCTAATTTAGTGAACCTCTTTCTAAGGTTTTATATTTTCTTATATCATATGTATTTTAAGGTTATCAATTTATGTGGGGTTTAAGATTCACATTTGATGAAGTTTGATTGAATAAATTATTATCTCACCATTGGTGTACTTATGCATATGTGATAAATTGTGTTAACAATTTTTTTATAAAGATAGATGGAATGACCTAAAATTCTATTAATAGATCACATTATCTACTAATGATTTATGAAATAAAAATATAATCATAATTTATTTAAATAAGATAGGAACTAGAAATCGTTCAAGGCATGGAAGATTGTGAAATTTTACTCAAATGAAGTATATATGCCTTCTCATGCAAATTTTTTAATATTTAGAAAAGGGGCTGTGACGTAAAAATGTCTCTCATTGTCATCATTTTTTATGATATCAATGACATATTTTAGGGTCCATTAGTTTATGGTTTTTTAATTATTAACATTCATTTGATCACTCACTTTCTTGAGATCAGGATTATGGACCATTATCAATCTCTATGACTATTTATTCTTTTCCTCCATACCAAAATCATTGCCTATATTCTCATATATATAGACCTAGTTATGATTGACTTGGGGTAACAATTATTTTCTAACAAATAATTTTTAAAAAGAAGATTTTGTACGTGTTTTTATGATGAGGGATTCTATAAAAACATTCTTGTATTAAACTTTTGATAACCAGAATGAATTTTGAGGGAAAAATAATTTTATGGGGTGTAAAATGTAACACCCCTTGATTTTTATGGGATAGATTTTTTTGTTTAATTTAATTGATGTTTGGTATTTTATGCTACACTAATAAAATCATGAACTATAAACAAAGCCATATTATCTTGTGGTATAAACAACATTATTTATGGAATGTGTTATTCATAATTTGATGTTTTTTATAAAATTCATCTAACTCAAGACTGAATTTAAATGAACAAAAAATATTATTATGTTACCTTATAACCTAGCCATTATAATGTAGGATATAATCAAAATTAACTAAAATTTTAAAATATTCTTAACACATGCGTATATATTTAATTATTTGGTGAGTAATTAAAAATAAATCAAAATAAATCACTTTTTAAATAAATGGATATGTTTTTTCTGAAAACTATTTATATAAAAATAAGTGAGTTTATAAAATAAAAAATAACTCTGGACTTATTTTTTTAATAAAAATGTATATGTAATACATTAAATCATGTTTTTACATTCATCTTACATGATTTAGAGATATGATAAAAAACAAATCCAATTTTTCTGATAAAAGAATATTTTTTTTAAAATGTACTTCTCCCACATTTAAATAGTACACCCATTTTAAATATATTTTTAACATGTATTTATATCAAAATTTTCAAATTATAATTATAGTTTCTATTTGGGATATAAAAATTATATTTTTGATCAATTTTTGATATTTTTCTGGAAAGATTAATGTTTTGACGAAAATTAAAAATATACTAAATTATAATTGGAATCAATTTTTTTCTAGAATTACTTTTTATAAATAATTTATATAATTTAAGGGTTTTAAAATATAAATTTTTTATAGTTATACAATTTAATATAATTTATTTCATTGGCATTCATTTTACGTTGAATTTTAATGTAAAAATATTTCACTCATTTGCAATGTTTCTCCTTTTAAACCCCAATTTCTCATTTGGACAACAAAATTAATTTCAAATTAATTTTGGAAACGTATCTGTTATGAATTATGAAAAATGAATTCAATAACATTAATACGTCTGTCTGAATTATGTAAATATGTTCTTTCAGTTTTCTTAAAATTATGAATAGTATCTTCATCAATATTTATTAATACGATAAACAAAGTAAATCTGTTAATTAAAAGAGAACATAATATTATAAAATTACCCTAAAACATGTCCTAATATCATTGAATTATTTTTTATCAATCAAAACCATCCATGGGTAGGAATTGTATCCGTTGTAAGCCAATTGGATAATATTAGTAGAGTTAATATATTTTATTTAACGAAAAGTAAAATATATCTTACTGATATTTAAATAACTATGTTATTTTAAATATATGTTTATAAAAAAGTTTAAATATAATAAAAAGTCTTTTTAAATATTAAAATTTTACTTTATGATGGTAATTTATTTGTAATTATTAAGAAATAAATTATTACTTTAAAGGCTTATATATTGATGATGTATAATTTATTTAGTTGGGGGAAAAATATATAGATGGTAATCATCTATGGTTCATGTAATTGAACATTTAGAGCCACATGAAAAAGATTATGAAAATTATTATATTTTATTTATGGTGCTGTTAAATATTCCACATTCATGGTTTAATAAATATTACATTTTTATTGTATGTTTTTCCTGAAGATATATTCAACTACATTTATTATAATGAACTATAAAGGTTTTTCTACATCGTTGTATTTTATTTTTAATTTTTACTCAAAAAATATGTAGAGTATATAATTGAACAAAAAAATATTTATTAAATATTTTATTAAAGGAAATTTATAATAAAGGTTATTAGTAATATCAAAATAAATATAATTTGGGATAATTAATATTTCCGATGAATTTTATAAATAACCTTGAACCCTAAGGGAAATAATAAAATATTTTGTCTGAGGATACCATCTTACCTTGAAATTTTGAAAAATCCAAGAAACAATTTCTGAATAGACACAATTTATGTACTAAAAAAATAATGTTTTATTAAACTATTTAAAAATAATTAAAAAAATTTAAAAATATAATATAATTTTTTATGGTCTAATATATTATAAATTGTTCATTTATTTTTTAGTTGGCATTAGATAAGTTAAAGTTACACTATTTTAATAGTGAATAATTTAATACAATAGTTAACTTTCACAACTACAAAATCAGTCTATTTCCACAGTAAACAAATTGTGGCAAGAGAGTCAAAAGTTGTTTTCATATCCTAAGTCCACAGTTTTTCTGAATTGTTGGAATTATAGATATTAAAATAGTGTCTATCCTATTTCCGTGGTTGAAATAATGACCATTGGCAGCTATGTCAGTGGTTCGTCACTGTTGTAATGGGTTTCTATGTCCATGATTTTGAACTGTGGCAATATGTTCCTTTGTCCACATTTTGAAATAGTGGTGATAACCATAAAAAATTAATGCTTCCATCAAATGTTTAAAAATGAAACCTCAGAAATATTCTTCCAGTACTTTACAAAAAATCACTAATATATATATATATTTAGTTATATAGATATTAAAATATATATATATATATATAATGATATATAATTATAATAAATAACCATTTAAGAAACCATTTGCAACTGTTTAAAATGTGGTGATGCGATGTTATGGACATGATTTAAACTATTGCAATAAGATGATATGGCCAGAGTTTGAACCGTGGCAGTATCCATTTCCCAACAATTTCTCACATTTTTGTGTTTCCCCACAAACCATATTACCTCAATTTCATATAATCGCGGTTATAGGTTGTCCACAGCCTTAGTTTTCAAAATGGTGGAAATAGAAAGTGTAGTCATATCTTAATTTCTATTTGTGATTAAAATAAAATAACTAAGAGTTAATTAAAATGATAAGGATGAAATTGATATAAAAACTACTCTCAAATTTATTTCATGATGATAGTACAACTTTATGTCATCTCACCTTCTAAATTTTTACATTTAGAGGATTTTGGATACTATTTGATTGTATTATAAATTAATATTTTTGTAGATTCCAAAAATTTCCCCTCGCCTAAAATTTAAAAAGGAACCTTCTCCATCATTTATTCAATATTCCTTAAGCCTTCATGCTCGTCCAATACCTTCCAATTTTTATTTTGAATTATTTTTTTCACATTCTATCATTGCTGGAACTCCCAAAAGACCAACTCTATTTCTATTAATAGGCGATCTAGTGTGAGCTCATAAGAAATAGGTAATCTCTATTACCAATTCTTTCTATGTAATTTATTCTTCTACATATTACTCATGTGTTGTTTCCATTAAAATATAATAAATCAAGTATCGATTTTATGATTATATTCTATTTTGATTATTGAACAAGCATATTCCACCTTCTACCCATCATAGAATAATGAAATCATCATACCTGTGTATGTGAGACCTACCGTCTCCACGTCGTGGTGACATTAGTTCTTCATCTACACTTTATTAGGAAGGGAGTAATAATATAAATTATAACTATATATGATAATTATAACTTGATATTCATTATGGACTGACATATAAAATATTCACTTCAATTCCATTATACAATTAATTGAACGATAACGTCGCTCATGCATACGTACAACCTTCCATCACTACGACACGATATGATTCACTCCCTAGGTTCTCATTTGGAAAATGATTACATAAATGTTTATAATGAATCAATATGAGATATAGTACATTATTATAAATCAATTAATTATATAATGGAATCCCTGGAATAAGAACTCAGATTTATACGACAAAACATACAACAAATAATTCCCACTAGAAGAGTAATAATGAAATATTATTTAATATGTTATATTATAATCATATATGATATAATGAATATAAATGTTTTTTAGTAATAAGTTAATAATATTATTTATACCCTCATTGAAGAGTTTTATACACCTATTACGGAACCCTGACCTAAGGTAAGGGATAATTTTACAATCTCATTTTTATCTGAGACAGTTTATACATTAGTATTTATTAAGATATATTTATCATTCATGTAAATGCTTCTTAAATATATACTATGAAATATCCTTTCCATTATTATAAGTTTTCTAAAGTCATTTTTACTCACTGGTGAATCTTTACTCAATGGTATGAAATGAATCTTTTTTCATTTTAATACATGATACTTTTTGACACATCCTGAAAAATTATGAGAAATAACTTTTCTTTTAACTTATACAAAATGAAAGATATTTTATGGTTTAATTTCACCTTATTTCATTGAATATTACCAAAAATGAAAAATTATTATATTTTAATGAAAATATTTTATTTTAAAATTGAGTAGTATTTTTTACAAAGAAAATGTTTTCAAAGCAGAAAGGGTGTTTTCCTCAAAAAAGTTCAAGAGAATTATAAAATTATATTTATATATTAATGGGATGATTATTTCAAGTATTTGAAAAAATATTATACCAACGGATGATTTGGGATTATGTTATTTTTGAAATGAATTTTTTCCCATGGGTTATGTTATGATTTAATGGTGACTAAGAACCTTATTAATTTTCATCAGTTATTATATAATGTATGATTTATGTTCTTATGGAACACATTTGTATGATATTAATTATGTGATTGTTGGACATATATATCCATCCAAATCATTAAGTAAGATATATATCTCATGAAATAGACAATACCTGAATGGTAAATGATCTCGGTTCTGTAATACAGGGCTGGAAGGGTAAGTAACCCTGGTTCAGTAATACAGGGCTAGAATGGAAAGTAATCCTAGTCCTAAAATATAGGGATAGAATGATAAGTAAAACACAATCATTAATACATGGATGTAAATATATGTGAACTCAGTTTAGTAAAGTAAATTTTTCACTATGATAGAGATCACTTCGTAGGCATATGGGTTTTCTACAATTTCATGTTTTATGTCAATGTTATTATTTTAGGATACATGTTTTCTCAATTTTTAGGATTCATTTTTTTGATTTTTGATATTTTGCGATTATTCTTACTCCTTTTTTTGTTGTTATGATTAATATATTGTTTATATCCTTACTAAGTTTTTTAGCTAACCCTTTTATTATTATTTTTCCCTTGTTTATAATGAATTATTTTAGATAGGAATACAAAATGTGAATATATTTTTCAGAAACAGTGATGAAATTTCTCTAGACTATATGTTTTTGTTCGAGGTTTCCAAATGCAATTCACTAGAAAAATATTTGGGTTAATTGTTGTGTAATGTAATACTTATTTTAAAAAGGTAATTTAATATCAATGCACTTCAATATTTGGTAATTAGACATACCCTTGTGATTATGATGTGTTTAAGTGTTCATTGAAATATCCCGTTTTTAACCACACAGAGTAACTATTATCACCTTTTCTTATGTTTCCTTTCCCTGGGTATTAATGAAAGGTACTATTTTTTAAATGTAAAAATGGTGTTTATTATGAATAAAATAGTTTGAGATGATATATATCTCTTATGAACTATTTGTTTAGATATCAAAGCTTAAAATTATACTAAACAATAACAGTCAAATGGTATGTAATTTGTAAAAAAGATTGAATATTCATCTATTATGATATAATATCGATGTACTAAATGTATATGTCACTATAGTTTTTATTAGAGTAAAGGTTTAGTCAACATTTGTAAACTTGTATAATAAAACATTAGTGATAACACATAGGATAATTCAATGTATATGATAATTTTCTAAGTTATACTAAAGAAAGCGGTGTGGTATTCCTAAAAAGACATACCATTGGGGATATTTCAAGTGGATTTTTTTGATAGATTTTTATAGGGATGATAACCATGAAATGTTATGGTTTAGTATATAAAAAAACAGCATTCTAGTGTGTGGTGATTATTAACATAATGCCCACCTAGTATGGAACACTTGAGGGATATTATTGGATAAGTCACCATTTCATTTTGAATCATTATAAACGATTTAAATAGATAATGACCATGATAAACTGATGTTAAACTTATTGTTTCACATATTCTAAATAATATGTCATGATGTGAAAATCATATGAATGGTTTATCCCTGTAGCTAGATATTCCTGAAGATAATATTGACCATTTTGGTTTTACTATTTGATTAAAGATCAAAAATTATTTTTGGGTTAGATACATATATTCTCAAATATTAATATATCTTATATAATTTCTTGTGTAAATTTTATCATATCATAAAATGCATTGACGAATTCTAATTCATAGTGAAAATACCTAATCATGCGAGGATCACATCTAATGATTATGATTCTTCTATGAATGATGTTTATTTGAATATTAATCATGAAATAATCATTCTTCTTCTTCCTGATGATTTTTATATTATCACAGGAATTGATTTAATTTCAAACATAAAACCCAAGCATATTTTCAAGTATGTATGTTCAATAAAAAACATATTATTTTCTATTAATGAGAGAACAAATATGAAAATTATAATTGAAATGACATCGGTTTTATAGGTTATGATTATGATTCAAAAGTTTTTCTTTCTAAACTGGTTCGAGACCGAATCAACATCCATGACAATCCAACTATATGAGAGTTTTTTATGCATTTATGGATGGTTTTTTCTTCCTCTGAATCATGATGTTGAGTTATCAATAAATCTCATACACGGTGCTACACTAATTCAAATATTTCCTTGTATAATCACCCCAATTTAGTTATTGTAATTGGAAAAAATATCCCTAGGGTAATCTTCAATTGGAATTTATTTCCCCAATTGTGTTACCTTGGGTTCCACTGTTTCTTTTTATTTTGAAGAAGGTTAGATTGATGTGACTCTGTATAAATTATCAGGAATAAAACGTGATCACAATCTATAAATAGTATGCTCTAGCATGTATTCGTGACTTATTTGATCAACAATGCATTAGAATATACTTTATATAGATTTATATTTATATTTATATCCACAAATGAGGGTATAGAAGGAGGATATACTGAATAAAAAATTCCTTAAAAGGGATAAACAATATAAATATGTAGTTATTCCATTTTTTCTTAATAGTTCCTCTACACTCTTCATGAAATTAACTAATATAATATTTATAGATTACCAAGATGATTTTGTGGGTGTGATATTCATATATTTTCAATGGGAATGTAATATCATGAATATATCATCAGGATTAGAGATAATATAATAATAAAAGATAATATTTATGGGAAATTTAGAAGCTGTTAGTTTTGTAAACAAAATGTATCATTTTTTACATCACATAATCTCAAGTGGGTGTATATTGGTGGATCCATCAGACATTAAGGATATTGAACATTAGACCAAACCAATTATGGTGACTAAGATCAATTGTTTTCTTAGTTTGGATATATATTATATATTCTTTATATAGAATTCATCCTATCTAACAAATCCGCCATGAATGATAAGTCGAAAGGTAGCCATGTTCATTTTTATAGATGAATGTCAAGAAAATTTCATGGAAATAAAGATAATATTATTCAATTAACATGTTCCTACATTACACTTTAGTAGAGACAGGTATGTAATTTTTTTAAATGAATTGAATAAGAGGATGAGATGAGTTCCCCTGAAGAATGATATGGTTTTATCTTTTAACTCACCATAATTGAATGTCCAAGAGAAAAATTAACAAACTCATTTTTTGGATTTAGGTGTGGAATTTTTTTCATTAATGATATGGTGTAATAATAATATGAATTATGGTTATATATATATATATATTTATGATAAATGTATAATTTTTAAAATCAATTAGATTGGACTTAATGATCCCAATAATATATGGGGGAACATATTAATAATTTTCACTTTGTAATACAATATCGACCTTGTAAATAAATTAAAGTGGGTGATTCATTCAGTTGAGAGGATCATACATGATTATCTATTAGGTGGATAAAATGATTATATATTATTAAATTTGAAAAAAAATGATCTTGAATGCATGAAGAAAGGAGAAAATATTATCTTGATCATATGAGTCTTCAACAATTTATTTAGGTATAGATTACAGTAGTGAAAAAGGAAGACCTAGAAATATAAAATAATTTTGGAAATTTTCATTACATCATCCTTCATTATGAAATAATTGTAAGGTTCACGAACTGTGTATGTGATCCATATATAGACGATTTGAAGATGAATCTATTAGAGGAGGTGCATAGTAATTCATTCACTTTTCATCCTAGAAGTACGAACTTGTAAAGGGATATAAATTTGTATTTATGGTTGGGTGATATAAATAGATATACTATAGAGTTTTTATATCCATTCATGATATTTCAGAAATTTAAGGATGATACACAAAAAAATTATAGGATTTTATATCTATTACCTATACCCGAATGGAAATTCCATACCATAACCGTGGTTTTTTTAATCAGGATCCCCAAACATTCAAAAGGCTATAATGTATTTTGGTTTATATTAAAACCTAATAAAAAGTCAACAAAATTATTTCATATTCTAGAATATTTTTTTTGGAGTAGATTTTCTAGGATATCTATTATGGAATTATTAAGAATCCATAAAGTACCAAATTATATGGTATCTAATCAGGATCAATGTTTATCCTTGATTTCAGGATATATATTTATAAAACATGAGATACAAAGTTATGTTTAATCTCATATTATCATTCTAATAAAAATATAATTTTTGAGATAATCATTCAAAACTAGGATTTTATTTTGATATCTTGTTATCTGGATTTTAAAGGCGGTTGGGATCAAAATCATCCACTAGTCAGGTTTTTAAAAAATGATATATTACACTCAAGTTATCATATTAATTATTATGAATAATTATAAGGAAGAAAGTGTACAACTCCAAATTTCTTCAATAAATATAAGAAATGAAATATTTTATCCTAATCTAGATAATAAAATTTCGATTAAAGTGAGATATATTTTGAATCACTTCATGGTATCATAGAGTTGATAGAAAATTTTTGATGGAGATATTCAATGTGATATATAATTTCAAGTTAGTGGTATGTTTTTTCTATGAATTTCTCTATAGACGAAGGTTTTGATATACAATAATAATTTAAATCCAATACCTAGATATAATACATTTTTAGATTCCTTATTGAGCAGGGATTAAATATAATCACATTGTGCCTCTACCAATCCTTATGCATGGTTACATTTTCATCCATGTATCTCTCCTGAGGAATTATATACCATCTATATCCCATTTGTTAAAATCATTGGTAATACCACTAGATAAATACATCTTCTATGATGAATAAATGATAATTATTTTGGACATTAAAGAAAATGTGTCATGAAATTAGACCACTCACTTTATAAATGTTTTGTAGAGAGTCCTCTAATTTTAGGAAGTTACATGGGAAATAGGGGATATGATGAGGAAAAATAATCTTTATTTTTTTATATAAAAGAGATGGAATTTTTGGGGAGAAATTACTTTTTTGGGTGGTATAATATAACACCCTGAGACATTATGAATTTATTTTCAGGTAGATTCGTTTCCTTTGATAGCTTATGATACACACAATATCGATTCTATGTCAAATGTATTATAGAATACCATTATAACACAGACATTATACTGATGGGTGTGAACAACAATTTAATAATTATGAAATTGATATTATTTACACAACTATGAAATAAATTCATTGGTTGTCATTTTATTATAAATGAAAAAAAATTATTTGATATAAATGAAATGATGATCTAAAAAAATATTTCTATGAAGATATATTTTATCATAATAAATTAAATAAATAAATATTAGTGAATGGTTTTAATGAAATACATTTGGTAAAATGATATATAATTAACCTAATATTTTCTCAAGGCATGATATCAGAAAATATCATGTTTCTTTTTTTAAAACTGTATTTTTCTTGAAATAATGATCATCAAAATTTTAATATATTTTTAGAATTATTTTTTCACACATTTAGAAAAAAACTCACAAAATTATATTAATTTTTTAAATCAACATTATAATATTATTTTATAATGATTTTTTTAGTTTTTTGAAAGGTATATTTTTTCGATGTATAATAATAAATATTGTTTTTCAATAAAATATAAGTTTTTTAAAACATTTAAAAAGTACCATTTTTTAAAATTATATTAAAAATATAATTATTATAATTATATTATCATTGATCCATTTTACATTATTATAACAAATTTTATTTTTAATGATTATATAAGATCTTTTTATACTTAATATATCTTTTTTGTTAGAAAACCACTTTTCGTTGCGTTTGTTGGATTTCATTTAAATTAAACTAATCCAATAAACTTGTATAAACCAATATTTATTTTGTATTTTTCTTAATAATTATATCTCACCATATAATCTATGGCCATTTGGAATCAATTTTTTTCTGATTGTCTTTATTATATTGTATTCTTTTAAGAAATCTATAGGTATGACCCTTTCCCACTTATAAAATAACACCTCCTCTCATCTCCTCAAAATAATTAAATAGTATTTTTCATCAGTCAATACCCTCCCAAACCCATAATATACATGCTTCCCCACTAGCTAAAGTCCCTTTTTATTATAAAACACTCTTCAAAAGGCTATTGTTGAAAAAAAGAGGTTGTCAGAACAAGAGGTATCATTCATAATTATTAATTTTTATTTTATTATTATTTCACCACATTTAAATTTTTATTATGATGGTGAAATAATAACCCCTAAGTCATACATATGCTGATAATTTATTTTTCTAATTTCATAACTGATATCAATTGCCTCTTCTATGAAATGAGAATTGAAACTGTCGATCATATGTATAGTGGACTACCACCTCGCTAAACCTATGTAATTAATTTTCCATCACCACCTCACATGGATGGATAAAATGATATATTAAATGATTATATATTATATTTAATAGATTTTTTTACTATTGGTATGATAATATTGCATATACCTTATTACCTTCCAATCTATTGGAGAACAATAATGTCGCTCGACCATATGTATGGACTACTGCCTCCACAAAGAGGTGTGATTTTTTTTTCATTTCATATTGAAATGGATGGTATTTAGGATATAAATAATGAATATATATGATATATATGTTTTGAAAATTATTTCAGAAAGTTTTAATCTTATCTACCTTTATCATGTTCCATTTATTAAATGAATGGATACAACGTTCATGTGTACATACGACCTACTGTCTCCATGATAAATGAAAATCATTTATTTATCTCTAGAATTTTTAAAATAATATTAATATATATGATATTTATATCATGATTTAAATACCCTAGATTATGGAACCATAATAAAATGAAAATAATGAAAACATCAAAACCAAAACCAACCTGAAAAATTAAGAAGTTTCTACATGGAACAATAATTTTGATGAATAATTATTAATAAGTTGGTGATAAAAGGTTATATGAAAATAAAATATGGAATAATATATGTTACAATGTTTATCTAAAAAAATTATAATAAATATATATTTATTATAAAGGATGTTCAAACACATATGAAGGAAGTATTTCTTGTTGTAAGGGATTTTCATCTCAAATAGATTTCTATGAGACACAATCCATATTGATCACCTATTTATTTTATTTGGTATATATAATATCCTTTAAGGTAATTTATGATTCATAATATTTAAATATGAGGGATTTAAATATCTATCTAATGTTATTAACAAAATGCGTCGTACGATCCGAAAATTAGCAAAATGATAAGGGTATTAGGTTAAAATCTCCATGTTTATTAGGATGTGAAGGGTTATGATTACAATGGTGAAATTTACTAATATAACTCCCAATAATATAACAAATTTTCATCTCATATTATTTTTTCTGTATATTAAAAAAATTAATTTATTTTCTGACAGTTTATATACTCAACAGCACAACAAAATTTATTTATGAGAAAAAACATTATTTCTCTCTTTCATCGAAAATATTTTCTCTTCTATTTTGATGTTTTATAAATTTATTTCCAATATTTATTTTATTAGTATCGCAACATTTTATTACATTAATATAAAATCATTTTTATGATACAGATAAAAATAAAATTATAATCCAAGATCCAAGGTTTCAATATCTAGGAAACGTTTGGATTATACATCACATGAACGTAATAGAAAGTATATATTATTTAAAATCATATTTTTTATCCTTATAAAGATATATTTATCCTTTTTTACTTTTATTCAATGATTATATACACAAATTAATGGACAAATCTTAAACCCTACTAAGATGAGGAAAAATGAATCAGTAATCAAAATTACCTATCTGAGCATAATAAACAACATCAAATCGTAAACATAAGTTCATCATCATAATAATTAAGGAATCATTTAATAAAGGCATGGAATGTGATAAATTATCAATAAAGTAACATCGTGACATACGGGTCAAATAAAACACATAGTCGTGAATAATGATTTTATCATGTTCAAGTGTAACATATATTTATAGAAAGTTACATAACAATTGTTAAGAAAGATAGATAAATTTTCATTCATAATAAAAATTATATAATGAGATATATAAAATTAAAAAAAATTAATATATGGATCTATAATTAAATCCCCAACCATCACATCATACAGTAATCATTATCATGCATGCCACATGGAAGAGTAAGTATCGTAGTTATAGAAGAACCCATGGAATGGATTGTGTTTAATTAAAAATTTCACATACCATACATTAAGAATTATATTTCAGATTCCCAAATAAATAAGGGAGATATTAATTTAAAAAAAATTATATTTTTCTACTTTTAACATTGTAGAACTCAAGAGGATTCAAGATATATGTTTTAATTTAAATCATTTTTGAAAAATCCTTTAAATGGCATAGAAAATTTCATGGAAGATTAGAATCATGTATATCCTACAAGTAGTTGTTAAATTATAGTAAATTGAATTTGTATTGATATTATTGGAACAATCATAAAAAATAGATGTGAAATGTGAGGTAACTGAAATGAAAGAGTATGTGTTTGAGATTCCCTTTACATTAATTCCTTCTTTATTTTGTCTCATTTTAACATACATGAGAATAAATATATGTTTATTAATAAATGATACCATAATTTAATTAATATCATTTTTATACTTATTTATCAATTACAATCATTTGATGATCTTTATTAATTCACTTCATTAAAGGGGAATCATTTTGATACCATGTTTTAAAAAAATCCTATTTTTCTGCGATTTCACTACTTTTTTCAATTTAATTTATTTATATATATAATTGATACCATAAAAATATATATTTATACCATAATATAGCATCAATATTTCGTTATTACAATCTATAGGGTTGGTTATAAGGAAATAGTTGGCAATGTCTTCATTGGTGGTTAAGTGGTCGTTAACAAGACATTGTCCAATGAGGAGGTGTGAGGTGTACAATATATGTTTATATTAAAAATAAAATAATTATATCATATTATAATTATGATGAATATTTTAAAATAGTTTATAATTGGTTTAAAAATGATTTACATAGAAACGATTGGGAGGGTATGAAATTAGAAAAGGAAATTGAAACAAAATAGTGAAATCCCATTACCTCTTTCTTGAAGTGGTTCCTGTTAAACATCCCTTAAATTAATTAATGAATATATTTTTATTAAAATAGAACAACACTAAGGATTCAATTTTTCATTAGAGTGATGACTTTGGAATATTATTGCGATTTTTAAGTAAGAGATGAGTGGTTTTCCAAGGGTTGGGTTAGTGGTTATTTATTCTTGGGGTGAGGTATTTTTATTGAATAAAATATTGAATAAAATATTATATCATAGGTATAACTTTTAATTTTTATTTCTTACACTATGAATCATATATAAATGAAATTAAATGTATTTACCTCTTCAAAACTAATTATAAATAGAATTAACAAATTTAATTACATAGAACGTTGAAGTAATGAAAAATTGTTATTTTAAGGGAACATTTTTATATTAGACTGTTGAAACAATTATGTATTCAAATTTTTTGACCATCCATAAATGACCCATTGATTATTTTTAATTATTTGTTGGCCAAAATAAAAAAAAATATTTGTTATGTAATTATTCCACCATCATTATTTCATAAAACATACATTATTTTAGAATCAATGTTTTATATATTAGAATAAAAAAATAAAGCATTTATGATAATGATAAAAGAAGTAACCATAAGACAATTTTGATGTACATATTTTTAAAATGAAATTCAATTTATAAAGATAATTGTTTAAAATAGGTAAATTTAATTTTCAATATAAAAACTATGATTTTTACAAAAAACATTAAAATATAGTTTATGAATAATCTTCTTCAATATTAGTTGATTTTTTACTCATTATATTTATTTTATGAAATTATAATAATTATATTTACTTAAATTATTCACTATAAATTTTATCTATATTTCATTTTATTATTTTGAGGTAAAAATTCTATTCCAACGGACATTTTATTATTCTCAATGGTTAGGTTACTATTTCAAATGGTCATTTTAAAGATCCAACAGTCTTATTATAATTACTTATAAAAATGCTAATTTATTAAATAAAAAATTACTAAAATATCACCCAATGTTCTATATTTTCAATTTATAAGATGTAAAATTTTAACTGATATTTTGATTCATTTTTATATTTTGGTTCATGGTAAATATTATTCTAGATTATTGGAATGATCTATATTTTCCGATTCTACATTAACTAGTTTTTAATTTTTATCCCATTATAATGTTTATCATTTTCAAGTGTTTAGGTGATGATTAATGTAATGACATCCATTAATGTAAAAAATTTGTTTTGGGTTACTTTGATTATATTTATGTGTATCATAATCTATAATATAATATAAAAAACATTTATTTAAAATTAAATTTATAAAATATGGGTTGTTAAAATTCGCCAATGATTGTTTAAATTCATTTTTACCCATATTTTACTTTTATAAAATTGGATAAAAAGGTATCTTCTTCTCATTTTTTGAATGAGTTTTTTTTTGTATTTTTACCACTACTATTAAAGGAAACAATGGTTTGGAATTCTAAACCCAAAAATAATTGTATATTGTCATGTAAAATAATTTATTTTATGTTTCCATTTTATATTTAGAAGAATATTTTCAATGAATGGTATCATTAATGATAGGAAAATTATAAATTATAAAAATGTGATTTCAACGTGAAATGAAATTTTTTTCCAGTAATTGTTCCAAGTGGTCTTTTAAATGGATTTTATATATATGATGAAAGACATTTATTGATCATAATTTATAATGGAAATATTATAAATTGAAAATATCCACATTATTCATCTATATGTTAAGTGATTAGTATGAAAATATATTTGTTAAACTCATTTTGTTTAAATGGGTTATGATATTATGAATTGATGAAATAATTATGAATCCCATTCCATTTTACAGGGTTATGATATGATGAAATATTTTTGAAACAAAATTAAAATTCATATGTTATGATATGATTATTTTCATATGATCTTGGGACACACATCATTATGATTTTGATTATGTGATGGGTGGGGCCAGAATTATATATCCCTTTAATGAATTATTTAATGAAGGATATCTCATTAGATAAACATAACTAGAATACGGAGTAAACCCATATCCGCATGGTAATCATATATACTATGATTGAATTGGATGTTAACCTTGACTAATATTATGGTTTCAGAAATTAACTCAATCTACTATGATAGTTTCGATGATGAGGCTTGACTACTATTGAAAATATTTTCTATGTGTATGAGTACACCAGAAATATATTTCATATAGACATTTTATTCTATAATTTTTTATATTCATTTATTATTGATAATAATTATCTTATAAAATACAATGCTATATTTCATGACTCCACCTTATGATCTATAATTTACAAGGTACAATTCTCAACTGTTATAATCATGTACTCATAGCCTTATACTCATGTTATGTTTCAGTGATCATGTATATATCCTTTATTTTCCCATACCATGCATATGATGTCACTCTTTATTATGCTTACATTCCATATGTTATGTAGAAACCTAAAATGTGTGATATTTCATTGTCGGGACCTATTGATGATAAACATAATGGGAGTTGATATAGATCACTTATGAACTATTTTTCATATATCAAATTTTATAAATACTATAAAACTTTATGGTCCTTGATCATTTTTTATTTAAATGAAATGAAGATTCATCTATTAATATCTAATATCATTCTAGGAAAATGATTCATTACTATAAATAACATATAACAATATAAATATTATAAATAGATTAAACATAATTACAAAAAAAATATATTAAAAAATAGTACCCCGTTATGAAGAAACCCTTAACATTTCTGTTTATTATAAATAATCTTGTATTTTACTTTTGTAGAATTAATCTAGCCCCTCTGATTCCACAATAATAAGATGAAAATTTAAAAAATAGAAAAAATTTAATTTATGTCCATTAATTAAGGTGATCATAGATAACGGTCAAGGTGGATTGATTACGGTTATTAAAAATGTATAACTCCATATAGTTGTAAATAACTATCATAAATATGGGTGGGAAAATTTCATCATTATAAAAATTAAAAAAGAAGGTATTGTGACATTGGATATATAATATAATTAGGTTAGAGACATTTGTTTATAAAATGAAAACTATAGAAAAATTTAACAGACATTGGATTCCTAACATGTAGATAAAACTATTTTTTCTTAACCAAGAATTTGTCCATAAAATTTAAAACAGTAATCATTTTAGGGAAATGTAACAATAAAAATTTAAATATAATCAATTTTAGGGACGACTAAATTATGTTCATTAAACAACTTAAGAACACTAACATCAAATAATGAATCTTCGCCTCTATACAAATCAAATAAACATTATTAGTTTTCCACCACAGTTATTATGACTAGGTTTTAAAAAATAGGAAACAAATTGATCAAAATAATCTAGAACATCTTAATAGGTTAAAATATGTGTCTTTAATGATTTACACAACAATTCGGTCTTCTAAACACACAAAAATTTGTGTCAAAACTACTAAAACTAGATCACCACAACTAGGAACAATACACAAAATAAATTATGAATAAAACCACAAAGAAGGATCCCACCTAAATATTTCAAATTATGAACTAAAAATAAAATATTCAGAGACTAAATAAGAAATAAATGAATTGTTGTTATTAATACTATTTGGGAAATAATCATTAACATGTTCATATACTATTTTTATTAATATATCAATAATTTAAAATTGTTCATGCTTTTATCTATTAGGTTTTTATGAATATTTTAGCGTACAATTTCCACATGTTTGGGAGGAATATAAATTCTTAAATTATTTTTTAAAACACTCATATTTAAGAACACACAACACCAGAAGAACAATTATATGATTTGAATTTATATTTCGTTCATTTGAGAAGAATTATTCATAAATATTTAGTTTTGAATGATCTTTAGTACCTTATGTGATTCTCTCAATGTAAATTTTTTTAATCTATTTTAATTACATAACGATTCTTTGAAATGAGATTTTTAATAACACTCTCAATAATCTTTATCCATTTTAATTCATGAGTTATTTTAGATTCAAAAAAATTGAATTGAATCTTTTCAATAACTACATTTTTTTCATATATCATTATGATTTTCCTCCCTAACATCATCTCCAAAAACTTCCTTAGAAACATCTATCAATTTTGAGGTTACTATAACAAGAGTTTCATTAAAAAACATTAAAGTATACATGGTCCTCATTAGATTAATGTTTTTTTATTCCATTTTAAATATATATAATAACCCAAATAATGTAAAATAATGGTCTCACTATATTTTTTGGAAATTTCTTGTCACCCACCATTTCCAAATGAAAAAAAGTGGGAAATGTTAGGTTTCAAACATTAACTAACTGGTCATCCACACATTCATAAGGATAATAATGTGACCTATCATACAACTATATGGTAATAGAAGTTTGATTAAATTCCCTAATAAATATACAAAATGATTAATGGATAATTTTTATCTTATATACTATGTTACAATGTTATTTTATCCACTAACTTCCCCAATTATATAAGAAAAAAAAATCCCTAGTTTTTTAATTTTATACAGAAGTAATTTTTAAAAATATCACTTAAATTAAAGAGAGATTAATAGTGAAACATTAACCCAAATACCTATTATTATATAAATAAAATATTTAATTTAATAAATTATTATATATTTTTTACATATTTTCTAAAATCCATGAGGATATTAATAGTCATAAATATCATAAGAATCATATGACAACCCATATCTTTTACCAACATTAATTAACTGCTTTTATTAAAAGTAACAAATATTAAAACTTAATAATGTTTAAATGCATATTATATTTGGATAATTATATTTATAAAATGGTTACTTGAATTAAGGATATAACAACATTATAGTAAAATCCCACTACATGCACATAGATTCCTTTGATCTTTTAACATGGAATTGGATAACATGGGATGTACATAAAAAAAGGGTGACTTATAAACCCTAGTAAGGGAATAATAAATTCATAATAAGATAAGTTATATTCATGTAAGACATGAGGTAAATCGAGGTGAAATAAAATGGATGATATTCATAAAAATGATCATCGATTCAGGATATAAGATGATAACATCAAGGATTTATTCCAATGTGCCAACAACATAAAAATGGAATCATATGAGTAGATCACAACTAACTACAAATAAATCATAACATTATGTTCTTAGAATATACTCCCATTGAACGTACGTGGTGTCTCATGATATAGTTACATTACATATTCTATTTGAGGGATATATATTTCAGGGACCACCCATCACATTCTTATTATGTACATAAACCTAATTTCAACATAGATTATAGAGGATGATAATTTTTTTCAACCCATTTAATCACATTATTAAGGATTTGGGGTTATATACATTAGGATCCAAAATAAGTGTTGGATAATAACTTCTAAATTACTACCCTTGTGTGGAAATGGAAATTTATATTCACATTAACAATGACTGGTTGTAAAATCACGGAATACTTTCAATGGAACAACATGTACAAATAAATGGTCAAGGAATGTTTTAATAGGATTAGAAGGTGGTATATAATTACTTTGGAATCATAAGTATTGTAAAGTCACGTTTAAAATAAAATTAAAACATGTAAAATAAGAAATTATAAGGCCAAGTTGTTTCAAATTATTTTAAATAAAAATGATGAGTATAGGATCCCTTACATTAAGATAGTGACTCCAAAATAATTGGAGGAGGTTCTTATGATTATTGGAACTCCATGACAGTTATTTAGAGTGGGTGAGGGTGAGTAAATTCATTCTTAATGTTTGTTTAGTGAATATATGAGGGAGGATGGGTTCTTATTTATTGAAAAGGATAGCGGAATTATTTATTATTTTAAAAATTATGGTCTTGGAATCCATATGATAAATTAATAAAAAATAAAATATTTCTTATTTTTTCCCATTCTTTCTAGAAACAAAGTAGTGATTTTCAATACAATATTAGTTTATGAAACTAAATCCTTAAAATAATTTTTTTGGTGATGTGGAAGTGAATCGTGTTCATAAATAATTTTTTTTAAACCATATATTTTATGTTTATGAGAATCCATTAAGAGATTAAAAAATTAATAAAAAACGTAAAAATATTTTATTTTAAATTAGAAATAAATTTTTTGGTGTGTTTGAATTTTATCTCTTTTATTACTTCACTTTTTGACCATTATAAATTAATAATACAAACTATAAATTTATACCTTATATAATTTTTACGTAAAAAATCTATGGACATAGATTATTGGTAAAAATATACAAATTTCAAATTTCAACTTATTCAATTGAAAAATAATATTTAATTTACCAAACAAAATTTATATATGTGAATTTTTACTTCTATGTAAAAAATCCATATTTACTATAAAATAATTGTTTTTATGAACATAAAATTTTTGAATCATATAATAATTACAATAGATATAATTAAATTGTATTATCTTGTATATTTAAATAATTATTATCTAATATGAAAATTTCATTTAAATATATTTTATTTAAAAAATTCATGAAATAAAATAAATGTTTCTCATCTGAAACAATTTATTTTCCTGAAAAATTGATATATATTTGTCAATATATAATTTTTATCAAAAATGTTATGTATTTATTGAAAATGTAATAAAAATGGGATAAATATAGTATTTAATTCATTTATAAATAAATATAAAATGTTATACCATAAGGTGTAGATACAAAACATCTAATTATATTAGTATAAGTCCATAGGGTAAGCTATGGAATGGTTCTTCTTTCTTTGTATGGTTTTATAAACATTATTTCATCCATAACGTTAATAATAATGAACTTATCTAATATACTATTTCATTCATGTTTTTTATTGAATTTATACTTAGTGTTGGTCAAAGGAAAATCCTAGTGATGATATCTCCCTTGCATGTTCTGGTGTTTAAGATTCAAGGTCTATTATCCTACTAGTTTTGGTCTTTTCATCTTTCATCTGTTTCAATAAGAGTTTATCATATTGTTTAATATATAGTAATATTACAGGTTTATTTAAAATTTCTATATTATGAACAATAAATATGATTTAATGTAATCAAAATCCGGTGTGTTATATTGATAAAAATATCCAAATTATTTCATATGTTTTATATACATATAATGAATTAACTTATTTAAAATTGAATTTAATTTATAAAAATTTGGGTCATTAGATTTCCCCCCTTCTGAAATTTCTTTTCTAAAATTTAATTTTTTATAGTAGAACAAATTGCATACATTAATTTCATCACCTCGTGTGGTTTCAGGTTCCCACATCAATCTTGTGGCTCTACCACAACACTTTGAATATGTGATGTTTATTCATTTGTAGAACAAATCTTCCAGGATATATGCTATTAAACAATTGGTCCTCATATGAAATATCATTCACCAAGGGAACCACCTCTAGATTCATTACTTGTGAGGGGTCTGGTATGTACATCCTCTCAAGGGATAAATAGAATAGGAAAAGTAAATTAAAATGGTTAGGTGGGTATTATAGTGGATGTGACACATAACAGATGAGATCAAGTATCAAAACGGGGTTGATGTGCCCTAGACTACGATTCCCCTTCTTGCTAAACCTCATGAATTTCTTCCACGTTGATATATAATGAAACACTATATCATTTAACTCACACTCCTGGTTATATCTTTAATTTTCTATATTGATTTTATTCCTAGTTTTTGTTGTTTTTATAAGATGTTGAATGGTTTAAACATACTATGTCATCTAATGGATAAGATTAGGACCAATATTATTCTTTTTCTCTCAAACTTTATCTGTATATGAGGGAGTCCATAAGCTCTTTCAATACAAATCCACTTATAATTCCATTTATATGCAATAATGGAAATCATTTTATATGATACCATTAATGTGGGATGG
The DNA here is from genome assembly GCA_963277665.1 of Viscum album. Lineage (NCBI taxonomy): Eukaryota > Viridiplantae > Streptophyta > Magnoliopsida > Santalales > Viscaceae > Viscum > Viscum album. The sequence continues at coordinate 1,461,774,225 of OY728125.1, read as the reverse complement.
TTATGATCACAATGTATTTGATAATACATTGAAAAATGATACCATTATGTCCTATAGAGATTGGATGGTTCCCTTAGATGAACCATTCATCATATGCAGATAAGTTGTACTAAAACTCATATTAATATACAGTTCTTGCGGAAAAATTTCTATAAACTCTATAGAAACCCTAGATCTTGACCCAATAAAATTTAAAGTGGAATTTCATTTTTTCATACCACTTCCCTTAGATATATTGTTACGAGTTGTTTATATTTTAAATCATTATTTATAGAAATGATATAAAATTTCATTGTTTGGCGATCAATGAATGCCTACATAGCATTATTATTATTATATGTATAATAGTTTCCTAGAAATATGTAAATGATTATGTTTTATCATTTTCATTGTAGTATTTATAATAGTTTCATTAAAATAATATATTTATATCACTCATCTTCGATTTATGGTATACAATGTATCGTGAAACAAACTATGTATTCTCCCATTTAATGTTTTCTGAGAAAAGGCGTTTATTCAAGTATATAAATATATATATATCTCAGTGATTCATGAATAATAATGGAATGATTAGTTATGAAAATTATCAAATTTATATCTCTTATGTTATAGTTATGAGGGGAAATATATTTAGGATCCAATCCGATATACAACATCAATGGAAATGATGAACTCTATAATATTTTCTACCACTTAAATAGCACTTTATCATTTTTGGGCCACATTTTTCCTCTCATGAATGGTTGGGTGAGAATTTAAATGGGAGAAGGATTATAATAATCCTTTTATTATTACCATGTTTATCCAATTTATGTCCAATAATATTGGATAACTTCTATCATCATCATGGATTGGGTTTCATATCCATTATACCTAGTGAATATTCCTCTTTATTTTCTTTACGATGATGGTAATAGATTGAGAAATCATAAACCTCCATCAAATTAAAAATCCTTCATTGGTGAAAATCAATCTTATTTCATGTGAATATATACATTAGAATTTTTTTAATCTATATATATGTCACAAATCATCTAATATAGATAATGTTTCAAATTTATCAACTTTATGATCACTAGATCCTATTCTTGATCATCTTTCAGTTAAAATTGATAATGGAAATGTAATTATAGGGATTCCAAGGCTATCACTTTTTTATCGTGTATGAGTTCACATACCAAGACCAATTTGGATGTAATACTTCACAACTTATGGGTAATATGGGTATAGAATAGGTTATTAGCTTCATATTTAAATCAGCAAAGCTCTCTTCATATTCCTTATTCTAAAAAATGACCACCACCTTTTGAGATATATATGTTAGTGGGATTGAAAACAAGGAAAAGCATCCCTCAAATTGAATATTGTACCTTGATAATCAAAGAATCCTATGGATATAATATATATTTTACTAATGTATGTCATTAAATGGCCTATATTTTTAAGGAACTCTATATTTATTTTGTTGCTTATAACATTCTAAAGTATTATTACCTTCTGCATCCAAGATTCTCATTTTATATATATCACATACATATTTTACTTTTAAAATATCTTCATTATATCTTCCAAATGACCCTAATCTTCATCCTTTATTTGGGTGTATATAATAATATCATCAATAAAGTCTAGACAAAAAAATTCAAGGTTATCCTTAAAACTCTCTTAATTATGTCTACAATGACAACATTATTATTATAGAATCTAAATTGACTCATTGTTAATTCATAGTTTCCATTCCACGTACAAAACAAAGTCTTGTAGATATCATAATTCATTACCATTACTTAAAAATATCCCGACTAAAGATAAATCTATGTGAAGTATTAGCCTCAACATAGACTATCAAATAATTTATCAATCAGTGGAAGATGGTTGCAATTCATTGTTGTTATCTTTTTAAAATCACGTAAATAAATGTATAGTTACATTATATCATCATTCATCTAGACCAAGAGAACTAACCCACCCTATGATGATGCATTGGGGAATATAATCCCTTTTATTGAATTCTCCTATAGTTTCTTTTCCTACTCTTCATTTTCTATTATGTCAATTCTATAATGAATATTAGATATTTAAACTTCTGTAGCTACATGTTCAATTGAGAAAAAAACCTTGTGTCTTATAGAAAGACCAAAAAATTATTTAGACTAATCATCAACACATTACCTTAGAATGAGAATCAAACCAAGGATGGTCTTTTATTTAGCCTCAATAATTTGTGATAGATACCGATTCTCGTAAAGAAAAAATATCCATACTTGTGATGATTATACTAATGTATATTCATACTCTTACTTTCACATTTATAGATTTTGAGGGAGATTAGAGATACATCAGATGATTTAATTTTCATAACTATTTAATTATTCTCTATTAAATAATAGAAGACCAATAATCATAATTTCATTGAATTTTACTCTTGGGAGTATCACTAATTCAAATACAAAGCTCATCCAAAAAAACTACCGGGGATGATTTATATAGTTAGGATGAAATAATTTAACAATTTTTCATTTTTTAAAAAATTCTCAAGGTTAGAATCATTAAAGATAAAAATGTAATATGATATATTAAACTAAAATGACATGAATGAATATGTGGAAACATAAATAAGTAATATTATTTCTATTCGTGAATAAATATCCAATGTACTTTTCACCACATCATTTTCAGGATCCACCTTAGCAGCTATGATTATAAATGTTTTCCCTTTATCTCAAGGAAATATAGGTTGTTAGAATTTTTTACCAATTAAAACCCTTGGCTTAGTTAATTTATTACCATAGTTTCTTTGTTCCATTCAGTTAAAACATTGGATAGTGGGATGCTGGTTGATTGTGGTATTGATTTCATTCATTAAAATGTTGTGTTTCTCAAACTAAAATTCTCATGATAGGGTCCCTTCGATCCTTCACCTAAATCATTTCCTTTTCCCCCTTATGTAATTTCTAGGATGTTTCTTCCCACCATTTTCACAAGTTAGATGTTATACATTCCAAACCCCATTACATTTCTCTATCACATAAAAATATTTAAAATCCATTATCTTCTTCCTATCTTATAAACAATGAGATATATTAGATTTAACGAACACAATTTCATCATTGAGGTGACAACAAACCATTTCCCTGATGTTACCAATGTTTTGAATAAAAAAATATCACCATGGACTCATGTTTATACCACCAATGAATTGGTCAACATTATTTTGGAATGAAATAAAAATATGAAGTAATATCCTTCTAGTGTTATGAAATTATCCCCATACTCCCTAATTAATTCATCATCATTATTCCTGAGCGTAAAGAAATAACCCCACATTATATATCAGATAGTGTAAGGAAAATATTTATCAAAAGACATATTATATAATTTTACCACTCCATTACAATGATATCCCCAATGTGATTAATATTTTTTATTAATGAACACCATTGAATATATTTTCCCTTCGCATGATAAACACATAAAATGACCTTTTCTTGAATAGATAATTGGATGATGGAGAATATCATTTAAATTGAGTGGATCCATTATTCCACGATTATAGAATCACAAGATGCACTAAAAGTCAGAGGCCCTTGTCACATAGTGTTCCTAATGGAATGTTTCTCTTTATTATGTGGATGTGTATTTCCACCTTATTGATTTTTTTGTTTAAGGATTTAGATAATTAAGTATGTATAGTCGTGATGTTCTCAAATCATTCTCTAATTGGTTTTGGAAAACTCCTTCAGTCATTTACCATCAAATTGGTCTTTGAAATGGATCTTCATATTTCATTCAATAAACTAATATTAAGGGAGAATTAGGGATGTGAATTATTAAACTATTAATCACATAAATTGGTTACTACTAACGTTGTTGGGATAACTCATAAATGAATTACATTTCATAACCTATGAATAACTAGTTTTCTTTATATATTTTCCTTTGTCTATTTCTTAACATTAATATGATTGGCCATTTTTTCCATTCATAATTGTTCATAAAGGGATTTATAATTTACCAAAGTATATCCCATGAATGTTTCAAACCATGTGTGAAGTATGGACATTTTTTTTGTTAATATGGTGATGAAAAATTTATTTCCTAATGTTTCATTTTTGGCGTTACTACTCTAATGTACTACTTTATAATACTCACATGAACTTATAGTTCCAGGCTAGGATTTTGTTTCTAGAAAACCAATTATTTTATATGATATGACCATTTAGGGACATTTTCTTATGTTCAGTTTTTTCCTGAATGAATCCATAAATTTTAATCATCTCAATACCTAAAAATAACTTGAACTTTCTCTAATACAATATATGACAAATATTATCCTTAATAAACATTAATTCTCAATTTATTAAAAAAATTCACGAATAATATAATACCAAAAGATCAAAATTTCAAGTGTATTAGTGTAATAGTGACATAAAACTTTATCATGAAATTAGAATAAAACAATATAATTTTAAATTCTCATAAAATTCCCTTAAATTAATTTTCTCATCGAAATATGCATGTGATAACCTAGGGAAATATGTTACATTTGGGTGAGCAATAAGGCCAAGTAATGGTATAATCTAAGCAATACCTGATGAATATAATGAATTTTAGTGAGGATTCTTATCATGGACAAATATAATGGTTGATAATTATAACCATTGTTATTAAAGTGTAATATAATATGATAACATCAATGTAACACCCCAAGAATTCATAATGTGTTATTTCTTCAAAATAATTCAATAACATGCACTACACGCAACACCGAGTTCAATCACACCATGACTTACAAAAAAAAATCCATTCAAAAGAGGTTATGAATAGTATTATCTAAATTTTAAACTTTATATAATCCTTATAATTTTAGAATCCATATTATGATTTTCTTAGATATAATGCAAGAACAAATTCATTTTCAGTATTTCACTTTTATCAACTTTTAATAGTGAACCCTTTTTAAATACAATATTTTAAACTTTTTGACTAAATGGTAAATGAAACATCCCAAGCTTCCACGGTACGCTTTCTTCGAATAATGTGATAGCGTGTGTTGTACGCAACCTCGAGTTCTAACACACACCACAACTAATTAAACTAGCCGTTGTGAATAGTAATACCTACTTTTTGAAATCATATATATTTTATATTTCAAAATAGACTTCATTTTTGGATTCGGAATATCTAATTTAGCCTAATGTGAAATTTTGGTACTTTTCGGATAACTTTCATATTTTGATGAATAGTGAAAATTACTAAATTTTAATTAAAAACAACTTTTTTTAATAAAAATAATTAATAGTGATAAATTATGAATTTTAGTAGTTTTAAAGTATATTTAGAATATATTTTTACCATTTAATATAATGTTGGTCATTGGACATAATTTTACAATTAAACCGAACATAAACAAGTGTCAATCTTTTGATAGTTATTATCTCTTAAAAACACGCTTTTTGTTTTGACAGCGGGAATTAATTTTAAATTAATTTCTGCCACTTCTGTGTTTTGAATTTAGGAAAATGGATTCCATATTTGGAATCAGGATGATCAAATTGTGTAAATAGGTAACTTTTATTTTTAGACATTTTGAATAATTATTGCGGTAAATATTTTATTTACCATGGTTAAGGGTAAATCCGGTAAATAAGGGTTAACAAATAATATTATAATAATACTAAATTACCCTAAAACGTGTCTTAACCCTATTGGTTGATACATGGTCGACCATGGGCATCTTTGGGTCGATTTTGGGACCCCATGGATCCACTTGTAAGTGATAATGACAATTTATTTTAATTAAGTTAAAATGAATACAAAAATGACACAAGCATATATCTTTTAAAAAAACAATTGTTACATAGGGTTATATATGTTTGATTTTAGATTATAAATATTCATTAGAAAGATAAAACGATTTCCTATATAATTATAGTTTATTTATAATTTTTAGACATTAAATAATTTATTTTATTTATGACACAATGATGATGCAGTAATTACTATAATAGTGAAAAATTAAAATAATTAATATTATAAATACCCAAATAAATATAATATGAAACTTTTAATGAATTAAACTAATTTTCTAGGATAATATGATATATTAGGATCGATTTAATTGACTTTTTTCGAAGTAATCAATCTGTTATGAGTTTCACAAAAATCAACTATTGAATAGTGTCAAAATTGACATAAAAGAGTTATTAAAACAAATATTATATTATTAATTGATATTAAATTCCTAAAAATCTATGGTTCGGCCAAGAGACTTATATAATGATATTTGCATCATTAATGGACCACTAGGGGGTCTCTTGGATGTATATAGTAAGTTTATTAACCATATTATATAAAAATACAGAGAGACATTGTAAAAGTGAAACTAATTAACATAGAGTTAATACTTAAAGATAAGGTTAATATAAGTACCCAAACCTGTCTAAATTCTATTGGTTCAGTTGTTTTCGACCCATCCCCACCTTAACCTTTGAATAGTCAACTTTGGAGCCATTAGAAACCGAATATGAATTTATTATAAATTAATATTTCTAGCTTTTCCAAAGGTGCCCCTCACCCCTCTTATAAAAGGGCACTCCTCCTTCTCATTTCTTCACACCTTACAAGCCTTTTGGTTCGGCCAAACTCTGCCCAAATACTCTCCCAACTTCCCTCAATACAACCTAGAGGCCTTAGTTTTATCAGAAAGCCAACCTAAGGAGCCTTTTTGATCAAATCAAAAGGAAGAACCCGAAGAAGAGGTAATGATTTCACCACCCTTTTTCCATGTTCCTTATTCTTCCACTTCTTATTACTTTGTTGTTACCATTATAAAATGATAAATCCAGTATCATATATATACTGTGATGTTATTATAGAAATGGTACAACCATATTCAGTATTTTATCCACCCTTTGAATAACATGTCACCATACGTGCGTACGTACGGCTTACCGTCTCCACGTCGTGGTGTAATTGTTATTCAATATATTATTATTTGGATGGGTATAATAATGATGTGTAACTCATGTAAATAATAAATATAACATGTTAGTGATTCTGTATATATGATATACCATTCATTTATATATTATTTTAATATCAAAAGAATGATATTGTCGCTCGTGCATACGTACGGACTACCGTCTCCACGAACGCGATGAGATTCATTCTCCATCATATCCATTCAAGTATAATTATCATTTTCTGATTTAAAAATGATGTTTAAGGAGTTGATATCATTCTGGATATGAATAATATACAACCTATCCATTACAAACATGGCTTACGTAATAAAACATATAAAAGAAAATGAGTAAGTTAACACCCGAAACAACGATAATACTAAGACATTATTAACAAAGAAAAGTTAAAAGATAATACATGATATGATATTAATATATATGATTCTTGTATAATTTAATAACAATTATTTCAATATTATACAGGAGGTTAACCTACCCCAACCAAGTAAAAGTACAAGGTAAGGGATTTTCTTATCTCACATTCAATTCCGTGAGATTTCCATTATTCGCCACTAAATTATGGAAAGTGGTGTATTGTGTACTGGAATTTGATATATATTATCATGATTATCTTTATATTCATGTTATTCTGTAAATAATTTGGTGGTTATTAACTTTTGGCCATACGACTCAGTTGATTAACGTGGTAAGGGGTTTTCATCTCACTCTTTATTTCCGTGAGATTCATGCCATATTTCCACTATTATCTTTTGTGTGGTGTATGTACTTCCCATAATTGTATTCTTTTTGTAATACACTTTACCTTATGTGTATTTAAATTTTCATTGTATGATGCCTCTTTCATGGGTTGTATGTTTCATAAGTTACCAAATTGATAAGGGTTTACTTCACAATCTCTTTAATATCTGAGGTTGTCTTTACGTAAGTATCTACAGGGACATATTTACTATCCATGTCCATATTTCATAAAAGAGTTTTCAATGGGATTATTTCTAAGGGAACTTTTACTAAAACATCATTTTAAATGTTTTAAATATTTATTCTTCTAAATCATCCTCATTTATGTCCACGTTTTCAAAATGGTTTGTAAGGATTTATTTATATGAAAATGAATGTTTTAAAAGTGTTAATTCCATTCAAAAGTTTCAAAGTGGTATGGGACACTTTGATTCAAAAATGTATTTAAATTCCTTACTTTCTTAATTGTGTAACATGAAAATGTTTTCATGAAAAAGGGATATTTCTCTCAATAATTGTTAAAAAACATTTTCATCTATGTCAACATCCTTTGATGGATTTTAAGATTATTTGAAGTTGATTTATTATGATATAAAACTTCCATATTGTAATGAAGTTTTGTGATATGTTTGACTGTAGATGTGTCATTTATATAGCATTCATGGTTTATGAGTAATGTATTGACATTTCGTATGCTAGTTCCAATAGGAATGTTTATGTTATATTTCAACCTTTACTTCATATGAATGTGTGGGACATGTATGTTCCAGGTTGGGGACTGGTTAAAGTAATCCCTCTAGGTTGGGGACTGGTTAAAGTAAGCCCTCCAGGTTGGGGACTGGTTAAAGTAAGCCCTCCAGGTTGGGGACTGGTAAAAGTAAGCCCTCCAGGTTAGGGACTGGTAAAAGTAAGCCCTCCGGTTTGGTCTCCGGTTATTAGAGGCACTCCGGGTTGGTGTCCGGTTATTAGAGGCACTCCGGGTTGGTGTCCGGTTATTAGAGGAAATCCGGGTTGGGTTCCGGTTACAGTTAGCCCCAAGGTCTTGGGACGAGGCCTTGACAAAGAAATTAAAGTTTAGCATTATGCATTCCATCATTATGAAAGTGGTTATTGATTTTTCATGTGATTATTCGATTAGTAGAATATCCATGTGAATAAGTAAATGGCATTATTTCATTTTACTTTTTCCATACTATGTTGAAGTTCAAGTTTAAAAGGCTTTTGTTTTAGTAATGCATTGCCTTAAATGTTTATGATTATTTTGAATGTTCCGTTATATTGTTATCCTTACTGGGCATTTGAGCTCACCCCTTTTCTATGTTTTATTTTCCCCAGGATGTGAAGAAGTAAGTTATGAATGACCTGTAGGGATATTATGAGGGGATAATAGTGTGGACTGTGGAGACATTATGTTGTTGTAGTAGTTTTTCATTTTATGATGTAATGTAAAACTTATGAATATATCTACTGTTTCCAAGGCTACTAAACCAATCGGTCTTTCGAGATTTGATCTTTCTTGTGATCATTCCAATGTTATGTAATAATGCACCGACTCTGGGTAACTAGGGTCGGGGCGTTACAGTTGGTATCAGAGGAAGTTTAGTACAAACCTTGGATGCTAGATTTAGATAAACTCTAATTAAAGCACGTAGACCTAAGATGAACTTTGAGGATTAGTGTAGAAGAACTTCCTAAAATTTTGGTATTGTAGAGATTTTGTGAGTTTTCCGAGCAATACATCCCTGTCTGGATACGAGCAGGTAGAGGTGGCTCTGGCACAGATGTACCTAGGGGTAAAACCCGAAAACACCGCTTTGAGATAGACTTGAACGGGAACTGGTGCACGAAAACGGGCCTTGCTTCACTCTTGGTTACGACACTCCTGGGGGATATGCTTAGGATAACTCTCATTTTCTTTACAAATCATTATGAAGGGTTTATGAGTATATACTTCCTCAAAGAAAACATTCTTATGATTATAGATTATATCCATAAATAGTTCAATTTATGTTAAGTGTTTTATAAGAATGGGATTATGTATTTTGATTCATAAACTGATCTAGTGTATGCCATTGTTTAGAAATGGGGCCCAGTAGAAGGAATGAGAACTCCAGAAATGCACATAATCCAAAGAGAAGGAAGGATCATATATTTCATGGTCTTAAGATAGAATTTATAAGAGAAATAGTCTCCCATGTTTTATCATCATATGACGAAATAATATCATGTGTTGATAAGATAAGTAAAGATTTTACTGAGTCCTATAGATTTGAAGGGAATCAAGAGAAGAAAAGGATGAAAGAGAGAAAGATGGATAAAGGGAAGAGGGAAAAGAAGAATTTTCCCATATGTGGTAACTGTGGAAAGAAACACCCTGGAACTTTCCTGAAAGGAATGGGAGTTTGTTATAAGTGTGGAGGAAAAGGGCACAAAGTAAATGACTGCAAGGGTAAGAAAATGGTTTCAAATGTACAATGCTTCATTTGCAAGGAGTTTGGACACTACGTGAACCTATGTCCCAGTCATCAGACTATGCCGCAAATGATGTTATTGGATAATAATCAAGTTATGATACTACCACAGATGAAGAGGAATGATTAGAGTTCTTATGTTGATTTTGTCAATTGAGTGTTGTATCAACAATGTACTTGTTATAACAATTATGGAGTATATAAGGATTGTATTACAGTACTATTTCATTAAGGACTTGAGATTGTGTGGAACAAAGAAAAGTGACTCAATAGAAGGATAAATTTTTGGAAAATATATGGTTGAGAGAATGATAAATCATAATATAGTTCTGATACTGAGGTAGTGATTTTGGAATAATATGTGATTGTTTTGGATAAATTATATTGGATATTCTTGACTACCTTGGAACTGATTAATGATTTGTATATTCCATCATTGTTGGGGTTTAAAACATTTTTGGATTAATGAAGTATATCCAGCATTCTATATGGAATAAGGGAGCATTAATGTAATCAATAAGGAATATGGTAATACATGATGAAGGTATTCATATGCTATTACGGGATAAAAAGGATCTATATTATGTTTACCTTCCTTATAAATGTTGGACTGTGAGTTTAGACAGAAGTATTTTGGATAGTTCTAGTTTGGATTATATTGGATTGCCATAAAAGGACAACCCGGAGGTCGGGCGGCAACCCGTCGCGTCCGGCAAGGCTGCGAGACTTGAACCCGCAACCGAAGGGCGACAAGGGTGTATCACCTACCACTGTTCCATGAGATGTCCTGGATTAAATAATGTAGTTTTTATTAAATGATCTTGTAGATTAATTATAAATTCGTTTATTTTGGAACCCTATACGAATAGTGTAAATAGAATTTTTTACATTCTATTATATTTTAGAGTGAAAGATGAGTTTGTGGTAAAAATTTATTAATGGATAAAACTCTAATTATAAAGTAAGTATATCTCCTTATGATCTTATCCAATCTCATAAATAAATTCCTCAACATTAAGAAAAGCAACTTAGAACAAAAATGTTTTCCTAGATGGTACCTTAAATCATCACTAATTTATGGATTTGGGATTGTTGGCCTTTTCATAGCCATGTTCTCTACCACTCTCCATCAGATAATCGATGGTAAGATTTTTCTTCCATATCCATATTTTCCTACATGGAACCCTAGTATGTGTTATTTTCGGTAATCTTCATACTTTCGACTCTTTATTATAAATAGAGGCCTCATTAATTCATTTTTCGATGTGGGATTTCAACTAAGATATTTTGAAACGTCAAAAATGTGTTATCCTAATACCCAATGTTTTGTTGAACCGATGGTATTTCAAATCATCATAGATTGATGAATTTAAGTACCTAAATTTTACACTTGTTTGTGATTGATGACCTCAATCACTACCTATAAATATTTACGTTTTTCCTCCAATTATATGTCTCTAATTTCCACTAATGTTCTCTTAATCGAGATCATAATTTGGTGGTGACCCTTTGATTTCTCTTTTCCTCATATTAAGACTAAATTTTAGTAACCCAATTTCCGATGTGGGTTTTCCCACAAATATATTATCTACTTTCAACCTTTTATTTTCGAAGAACAATTTCAAATTGTGAGGACGCAATTTATTGAAGGAGGGGAGAATGTAACACCCCAAGAATTCATAATGTGTTATTTCTTCAAAATAATTCAATAACATGCACTACACGCAACACCGAGTTCAATCACACCATGACTTACAAAAAAAAATCCATTCAAAAGAGGTTATGAATAGTATTATCTAAATTTTAAACTTTATATAATCCTTATAATTTTAGAATCCATATTATGAGTTTCCTAGATATAATGCAAGAACAAATTCATTTTCAGTATTTCACTTTTATCAACTTTTAATAGTGAACCCTTTTTAAATACAATATTTTAAACTTTTTGACTAAATGGAAAATGAAACATCCCAAGCTTCCACGGTACGCTTTCTTCGAATAATGCGATAGCGTGTGTTGTACGCAACCTCGAGTTCTAACACACACCACAACTAATTAAACTAGCCGTTGTGAATAGTAATACCTACTTTTTGAAATCATATATATTTTATATTTCAAAATAGACTTCATTTTTGGATTCGGAATATCTAATTTAGCCTAATGTGAAATTTTGGTACTTTTCGGATAACTTTCATATTTTGATGAATAGTGAAAATTACTAAATTTTAATTAAAAACAACTTTTTTAATCAAAATAATTAATAGTGATAAATTATTAATTTTAGTAGTTTTAAAGTAAATTTAGAATATATTTTTACCATTTAATATAATGTTGGTCATTGGACATAATTTTAGAATTAAACCGAACATAAACAAGTGTCAATCTTTTGATAGTTATTATCTCTTAAAAACACGCTTTTTGTTTTGACATCGGAAATTAATTTTAAATTAATTTCTTCCACTTCTGTGTTTTGAATTTAGGAAAATGGATTCCATATTTGGAATTAGGATGTTCAAATTGTGTAAATAGGTAACTTTTATTTTTAGACATTTTGAATAATTACTGCGGTAAATATTTTATTTACCATGGTTAAGGGTAAATCCGGTAAATAAGGGTTAAAAAATAATATTATAATAATACTAAATTACACTAAAACGTCTCTTAACCCTATTGGTTGATACATGGTCGACCATGGGCATCTTTGGGACGATTTTGGGACCCCATGGATCCACTTGTAAGTGATAATGACACTTTATTTTAATTAAGTTAAAATGAATACAAAAATGACACAAAAATATATCTTTTAGAAAAACAATTGTTACATAGGGTTATATATGTTGGATTTTAGATTATAAATATTCATTAGAAATATAAAAATATTTCCTACATAATGATATTTTATTTATAATTTTTAGACATTAAATAATTTATTTTATTTATGACACAATGATGATGCAGTAATTACTATAATAGTGAAAAATTAAAATAATTGATATTATAAATACCCAAATAAATATAATAAGAAACTTTTAATGAATTAAACTAATTTTCTAGGATAATATGATATATTAGGATTGATTTAATTGACTTTTTTTGAAGTAATCAATCTGTTATGAGTTTCACAAAAATCAACTATTGAATAGTGTCAAAATTGACATAAAAGAGTTCTTAAAACAAATATTATATTATTAATTGATATTAAATTCCTAAAAATCTAAGGTTCGGCCAAGAGACTTATATCATGATAGTTTCATCATTAATGGACCACTTGGGGGTCGCTTGGATGTATATAGTAAGTTTATTAACCATATTATATAAAAATACAAAGAGACATTGTAAAAGTGTAACTAATTAACATAGAGTTAATACTTAAAGATAAGGTTAATATAAGTACCCAAACCTGTCTAAATTCTATTGGTTGAGTTGTTTTCGACACATCCCACCTTAACCTTTGAATAGTCAACTTTGGAGCCATTAGAAACCGAATATGAATTTATTATAAATTCATATTTCTAGCTTTTCCAAAGGTGCCCCTCACCCCTCTTATAAAAGGGCACTCCTCCTTCTCATTTCTTCACACCTTCCATGCCTTTTGGTTCGGCCAAACTCTGCCCAAATACTCTCCCAACTTCCCTCACTACAACCTAGAGGCCTTAGTCTGATCCGAAAGCCAACCTAAGGAGCCCTTTTGATCAAATCAAAAGGAAGAACCCGAAGAAGAGGTAATGATTTCACCACCCTTTTTCCAAGTTCCTTATTCTTCCAATTCTTCTTACTTTGTTGTTACCATTATAAAATAATAAATCCAGTATCATATATATACTGTGATGTTATTATAAATATGGTACAACCATATTCAGTATTCTATCCACCCTTTGAATAACATGTCACCATACGTGTGTACGTACGGCTAACCGTCTCCACGTCGTGGTGTAATTGTTATTCAATATATTATTATTTGGATGGGTATAATAATGATGTGTAACTCATGTAAATAATAAATATAACATGTTAGTGATTCTGTATATATGATAAACCATTCATTTTTATATTATTTTAATATCAAAAGAATGATATTGTCGCTGGTGCGTACGTACGGACTACCGTCTCCACGAACGCGATGAGATTCATTCTCCATCATATCCATTCAAGTATAATTATCATTTTCTGATTTAAAAATGATGTTTAAGGAGTTTATATCATTCTCGATATGAATAATATACAACCTATCCATTACAAACATGGCTTACGTAATAAAACATATAAAAAAAGAGTAAGTTAACACCCAAAACAACGATAATACTAAGACATTATTAACAAAGAAAAGTTAAAAGATCATATATTATATGATATTAATATATATGATTCTTGTATAATTTAATAACAATTATTTCAATATTATACAGGAGGTTAACCTACCCCAACCAGGTAAAAGTACAAGGTAAGGGATTTTCTTATCTCACATTCAATTCTGTGAGATTTCCATTATTCGCCACTAAATTATTGAAAGTGGTGTATTGTGTACTGGAATTTGATATATATTATCATGATTATCTTTATATTCATGTTATTCTGTAAATAATTTGGTGGTTATTAACTTTTGGCCATACGACTCAGTTGATTAACATGGTAAGGGGTTTTCATCTCACTCTTTATTTCCGTGAGATTCATGCCATATTTCCACTATTATCTTTTGTGTGGTGTATGTACTGCCCATAATTGTATTCTTTGTGTAATACACTTTACATTATGTGTATTTACATTTTCATTGTATGATGCCTCTTTCATGGGTTGTATGTTTCATAAGTTACCAAATTGATAAGGGTTTACTTCACAATCTCTTTAATATCCGAGGTTGTCTTTACGTAAGTATCTACAGGGACATATTTACTATCCATGTCCATATTTCATAAAAGAGTTTTCAAAGGGATTATTTCTAAGGGAACTTTTACTAAAACATCATTTTAAATGTTTTAAATATTTATTCTTCTAAATCATCCTTATTTATGTCCACATTTTCAAAATGGTTTGTAAGGATTTATTTATATGAAAATGAATGTTTTAAAAGTGTTAATTGCATTCAAAAGTTTCAAAGTGGTATGGGACACTTTGATTCAAAAATGTATTTAAATGCCTTACTTTCTAAATTGTGTAACATTAAAATGTTTTCATGAAAAAGGGATATTTCTCTCAATAATTGTTAAAAAAACATTTTCATCTATGTCAACATCCTTTGATGGATTTTAAGATTATTTGAAGTTGATTTATTATGATATAAAACTTCCATATTGTAATGAAGTTTTGTGATATGTTTGACTGTAGATGTGTCATTTATATAGCATTCATGGTTTATGAGTAAAGTATTGACATTTCGTATGCTAGTTCCAATAAGAATGTTTATGTTATATTTCAACCTTTACATCATATGAATGTGTTGGACATGTATGTTCCAGGTTGGGGACTGGTTAAAGTAAGCCCTCGAGGTTGGGGACTGGTTAAAGTAAGCCCTCCAGGTTGGGGACTGGTAAAAGTAAGCCCTCCAGGTTAGGGACTGGAAAAAGTAAGCCCTCCGGTTTGGTCTCCGGTTATTAGAGGCACTCCGGGTTGGGTTCCGGTTACAGTTAGCCCCAAGGTCTTGGGACGAGGCCTTGACAAAGAAATTAAAGTTTAGCATTATGCATTCCATCATTATGAAAGTGGTTATTGATTTTGCATGTGATTATTCGATTAGTAGAATATCTATGTGAATAAGTAAATGGCATTATTTCATTTTACTTTTTCCATACTATGTTGAAGTTCAAGTTTAAAAGGCTTTTGTTTTTGTAATGCCTTTCCTTAAATGTTTATGCTTATTTTGAATGTTCCGATATATTGTTATCCTTACTGGGCATTTGAGCTCACCCCTTTTCTATGTTTTATTTTCCCCCGGATGTAAAGAAGTAAGTTATGAATGACCTGCAGGGATATTATGAGGGGATAATAGTGTGGACTGTGGAGACATTATGTTGTTGTAGAAGTTTTTCAATTTATGATGTAATGTAAAACTTATGAATATATCTATTTTTTCCAAGGCTACTAAACCAATCGGTCTTTCGAGATTTGATCTTTCTTGTGATCATGCCAATGTTATGTAATAATGCACCGACTCTGGGTAACTAGGGTCGCGGCGTTACAATCAAGGAAACAATAAAATGTATAAAAAACATAATACATTACATAATAAGTATTAGTTAAGTCAAACTACAAATAAATAATAAAATAATGTTATTTTCATGACCTCTATTGCACTATAAATATTATCTCATGTGATTGAAGCATTTCCAAATTCATTAGTAGAAGATGAAATTTTGATTCCACCCTTCACATTCATAAGAAGATTATGAATTTATGCGCCACATAGATAATAAAAAAATTATTATCCTTCATCAAATTTTGAGAAATGATTAAGGATTTTGTGTCACAAAAACGTGCTTCCCAAATAAATTAAGAGTAGTTACTTGCAGGTGATTATCCTAGATTGGAAAAGGGGATGGGGACTCGCTACACAAATTTTTGTCTTAGAAAATCATTGAAAAAATTTGGAAGCTTAATGAGTGCACATAAAGGTTCATGGAATGGTTAAATGAGACTGAATAAAGGTATTTAATTAATTGTGAAAAATAAGGATAGTAATGGTGTGTTAAAAACACATTAAAATATGAAATTTTTTTAAAAAAAGGGTAAGTATGAAGAATGTTATTTTATTGAAATGGAAGAAGAGAATGTCAAATTTCTTGACTGGTTTATTAATAATGCTTTATAAGAGATTATTCATTACATGGGAATACCATGGTAGGTCCTTATAAGGTAATATTTTTTGGAAATTCATTCTCATTTTGTTTTTAGAAAACATGACTTGGAGGATTGGTCATTATTAAAAGGAAGAGTATGGTGAATTAATTATTAATTTCTAAACCTAGGTTTTGGAATCTATATGATCAAATAATCTAAACCACAGAAATCCCATGGTTCTTTCCAATGGTGTCTACTAAGAGAAGTGGTAATAAGATTTTTCTATGAGAAAAATTTACATCCATAAAATAATTACATTGGTAATATGGAAGTGATTCATGTTTATAATGAATGAAAATTACATTGTTTATTCAAAAACACTTCTTAATGGAAAAGTGAAAAACCATAGAACCACAATACAACCACCAAACACCAAAACAAGAAAAAACCTAGAACAAACCACCATGTTTCCCCACCCTAAAAAATATTTCATCACCCCAAGCGTTCTCTAAAACACGAACCTTTACCAAGCAGTCTCCTGCAAAAGAGCATGGTAACAGAACCGATAGTGAAGTTGTACCCTCTCAATCATCTAGATCCAAAATGCCAGGGACGGTGAAGGCTTCGTGCCCTGATCCCCTTCTGGGGAAAATCTATGTAGTATGCTGGAAACCAATGAAAACAACCAAAAAATAGCATGAAGATCCAAACCCTTCAATTTATGCCCAAACAATCCATTCCAACCAACCACACTACCACCAACTTAAACATAGTGATTAAAAGTAAACTAGACCTCACCTGATTCTATTTCTCTAAATAATTTCCATGATAAGGATGAAACCTGTAGGTCAGGTACCTCCATCAACAGCCTCTCAGACTCAGACGCTTGCTGGTCCCAAACCTGAATGTACTCCTTAATTTTGATCTTCCCATTGTCGAATCCTCCTACCAGGATTAGGTCATATTTTTATTAATACATGAATATTGCTCCGCATTTAGCGAAACCTCTAGAGAACATCCAAACATCTTAGCTACATCTTCCGCAGATGCACTCAGAAACAGTACATGTTCGGTCAGTTCCTTCTCAGAGGTTAGAATCAGAAATAATGGGTCGCCCAGCTCTCTTACCTTCTCGTGGCATTGGGTCCCCGAAAATATTTTTTTAGCAGTTCTCTTCTTTGATGATCGAGTATACAAAGGTGTAAGTAGAGAGGAATAGTTATTCCTCCCATTCCTCCTATTGGAGCCCTTTTTTCTCTTCGGGTTTGGATCATCATCATCTGAGTGCCCGTGATCGATCCCCTTGGCCACCTCCAGGACAGACCCTACTCCCTCTCTTAGAGCATTAGTCACCGAACCCAAATCATCATCTGAGAGGCTACCAAACCTATTTCACTAAAAGACGGAGTTCTGAATTATTGTCAGACCACCTTCTTTCTCACTGATTTGAACTAGTTCAACCATTTCCATACCATTCCTCCCCTTATCCTCCTCCACACTATCATACCATGGATCCTCATCTGCCTAAACTGTTATAACCTCCTTCTCTTCATACAACTTTTGATCCCTATGAGCAGCCTCTTGCACAACCAAATGGCCATCCTTCGACTATCCAGACAAGTCCTTCAAAATCCAAGAGAACAACTCCGACATTAGATGATTGATTTGGGTCGAGCCCTTCATCAACTGATCATCCCTAGACGTCTCCATAGACACTGCACTACAAACCTCGGGACCACCTCCAGTTTCATCCTCCTCCATTCGTGACCACTACAGCCCCCGATATCTCCCCAAAACACCCATGAACTATTGGTCTGAACCATCCTTCTCATAGCCCTCTTCGTTCTTACCATTTTCGTCATCCTCTAGCCTACCCCTTTATTGTAAACCATGTCGACATACTTCTAGTGATAGGCACTGTTTTTTGCACAATGAGCAGAAGTATTTTCCCTTCCCCCCTACCATTATCCCTTGCTGACCCCCAATTGTCGAACTCTGTGGGTTGACCAAAGCGCTTGTTGGAAGAGCAGAAATCAATCCATTTTTCATACTCCACCTACAGTTTACATTGGTAATCCTCACCAATTGAGATCCAGAAAAAATCAAAAGATGGTCTAGAGAGATCAACTTCAACACACACCCGTGGATTAACTGGATGGAAAATAGATGAATGACACTAAGAATTTCAGACTCTAAAGATGAAGTAATGTCACCAATTCCATAGAAACAACCAAGGAAACTACTTAAATTATCTCTAAAAATTTATCCACATCCAATAAAAAGTGGGTTTCCTTTTGATGCTATGTCATCATAGATTTTAATCCAGTTGGGATGGAGAACCGTCTATAAATCATCAAATAATTGTTTCATTGTTTTGAATTTTTGAGGAACACTTAATTTCTTGAGAATCATGATGTCTTAAATAGTACTAAATAAGTGGTTTTCCTATATTAGGATTGATTAATTATAAGAAATAATGATTCATGATAGAGTAGTGTGGAAATGAAATTGAGAGTGCATGTAGATGACAGAATTACTACCAAACCATATGATATATATCAGTTCAGATGCAGGGTGAGGAATATTTGTTTGATTTTTTTCGTAATATGTATGTTCGTACAGAACTGATGTACAACTTCTACATTAAGAGTTGTAGGCATATGAACTTCAAAAATATCATCCACTCCATGCCCTAATGTTTGGGTCATGGAACACGAAAGGAAAATATGTGAAATATATTCTTGGTATTGATGGGAAATCATTAATAATGAGGATAAAACAATACCATGTGATTATAAGAAATAACAATATGGTCATTTGTGATGGGAAAGTCTCAAAATAAGGGTAAGTTTAGTAGGCATTATCTATGATTTGTTTAAAAAATTGACCTAGGAAAAATCAGTGAAAATCTCAAATTTGGAGTGATATAAAGAATTGGAGTCTATAATCCCTTTCCTAGAAATGTACAATATTAATATGTATTCATAAGGGGAAAATATTTTTTTTGAAGAGATGGATATGCTGTTCAAATATCTCCATTTATGAGAGTGCCAAAAAATCCTGGATAGAAACTTCATTATCAACAAAAAGATGTTACATCTCCACTAAATCAATAAAAGGATATCCAGTAAAATTATCATTCTATGAATATAGATATGACTCCCGATAAGAAATAAATAATGAATGTGACAAGATATTGGTATAAGTGGATTTGATGGATGGCCATACAGACGAACCTAAATATGTACTATGTCCCCTTTTTAATTTATTAATGAATTTTATTTTGATAAAGCTAAGAGATATCAAATCACTCTATAGAAGTTTCCAAGTGACCATTTCTTGAAGAGATACAATAAATTATTTTATTTTCTTATTTCCTAGTCCACCCTTGCCAAGGGGATTAAAAAATGCAGTCTAAGCAATAGTGAATAATTTCTTTTCAAGAATGATACAACTTCACACAAAAAAATATTGACACAAACATCGTGACGAGTGGCAAAATAAGAGGGCCATTTATAAATCATAAAATAATTAAATATTTTTGAAACACAATTGTGCTTCACAAGAGAATCACAAACATCCATGGTTTGAGATTTCCCATTCCATTTAGAATGTATCTTCTTAATCTGATCCATAATTGTAAGAAATTGGATAGATTTAGGTCTCACTAAGAAGAGAGGAACAACATGGAATTAAATATGTAAGGATCTGTACCTAATTTTCATATTCCTTAACTGATGAGATCTTCTAAAAATATAGATATTCTTTCAAAAAATAATGTAATATTATTTCAAATAATATAATTCCTTGAAACATCATCAGTGATTGAGGGATTTAATTAAATGCTTAGTGATTCTCTTAGTACCTAGAATGAAAATAATCATGTCATCAGCATATAGTAGATGAGTAGGGGCTGTCATGATTCTTGAAACCAATATGGGTTTTATAATACATTGTTCAACCATTGTTTTGAGGAGTGGACTGTAATAATCATAAACTATGGAGAAGAGGACTAATGATATGTGGTCACCTTTCCTGACACCTTTTTAGAAATTGAATAATCCCATCAAAGAACCATTGATTAGCACAGAAATATAGAAAATTTAAAAAAACACTTTGATCTGATTTACAAAAATTGCATTGAAAAAAATAATGTGAAGAAACTTAAAAATGAAACCCCAATACATGGTATTAAAGGATTTTTTTGATGTCCAGTTTAAGGGAAACATATCCAACCATTAATGATTTTTTTAATGAGATTGAGACATTTATAGGATGTTCTTATATTGTCCTGGAGGGTTCTTCATCTCAAAAATACAAACCGATTCATGATTTTATATTACTAGAAATAAAGATATGTCTATTGGTAAAACGTTTGATGATGATTTTATGACTAATGTTTATTACAGCAATGCATCTGAAAAGGTGAATCTCAAAAGTATTTTCAACCATGGGAATGTGGGTGATTACTTTTTCATTACATACATAATTTAACACACCTGTCCAATATACGTATTTGACTAACCAAAAAAATCATATTGTTCAACATCCTATTGGGTTAGAAATAATTCATTAGTGAATATATACAATCGTGATGCATTTTCATATTTTAGGCTGAAAACTGATTCATGAATGTCAAGGTCAGTATTTTTACAAGTGAGTTTGATATTATCTTCATCACCGACCATGCTTAGAGGGATGCCTTCATGAATGTCTTTATTATTACATGGACTATTTAAAAGGGCATCAAAGAAGAGAAAATATGAACGGAATGAGATTCTACAGTATCAAATATTTAAGAACCATCCCTCATGTGGGTGAGAGGATAGAAATATTTTCTTGCTATTTGTAGATAATTTTAAAAATTTTATTTTAATCCCCATCTTTTAAACATTGTACATTTTAGGTATCCTTTTTTATTTATTCTTTGATAGATAGCATTTAATATTTCTAGCAGTGAGCTCTATTTCTTGTAATAAGTGATCCCTTAGTGTATGGTGTAAAATTTTGGTGTTTTCATGGTGTGGTTCAACAAACATCATTGGGATCATGATCTCGATAAACATGAACTTTTGTCATAAATAGTTTTTCACAGTTTAGTTTTTGAATTTCAATAATGATCTTAGTCAAGTATAATTCTTAGTGATGTTATCTCCATCCAAATCATGGATGATTGGGCATCAATGGGCATGATCCTATTAGTTGAGGCCATCACTTCTTTCATATAAATTAATTAGACATTATCATAACCCTTAATATATATTAATCTAAATGGTTACCTAAAAATGTATAAATTATGAATGATTAATAGGTTTAACATTCTTTTCAATCCAATGTTCTATATTAGTCCCAAATTACCCCAAATAATTCATTTTTTTTTCTAAAAGTAAAGAAAAATAATAAATAAAGAAACGGAATTTCATTTTAAAAAGTTTAGGTCATTAGAAAGCATCATATAATAATTATTTTCATTATTTTAAATGTTTTTATAAATTCCATTGTATTAGAATAAATCAGAAAAATAGGTTGATTACTCTATTCTTCCTACAAAAACACCATATTATTACATTCTATAAATAATTCAAAATTTCATTTATATTTTTTCATTACATTTTATATATAAAGATTCAATACTCTATTCAGGATGAACATGGCTATCATGATTTCAACTTTTAGAGTTTTCAATTTTTTGATTTCGAATTTTTATAAAATTTTTCTTCCTTGCTTACTATTTAATTTTCTGACAATTTTTTTAGTCATGATATATTGGTTCCATATATGATATTACTAGATTATGTTATGTTTTTCACTAAAATTTACCATTTTATCTCTAACCTATTCCTCAAGAAATGTGTAACATTAATGGTTCTAAACTATAGACCCAAGAATCCGTATCATTTATGAAAGACCAAATATCACCAAAGACCTACTACAACAAACCCTTTAGAGAACGCCCAAAATTTAAAGACTCATCCCCATATTGATTTTAAAAATATTTTCTGGCTACATTTCAATAGATGGGGAAACATGTTGTTCAAAGACATCATTATATTTGTTTAAAATGTTTGTGTGATTTAAATATCCAAATTTCTTTGATCTAAAAATAGATTAGAATTTACTTGATTATTATCCCTATAATCCAAAAACTAATAATTCTAATCCTGAAAAATTGTTTGCTCAAAATTGGGAAAGCAATTATTTGGGTGCCGATATATCCCATAGTGTAATCATTTCACCCTATATATTTTATTAAAATTGAAATATCATATTGGTTTGTTTCCGTCCTATTAATCTATCTAGTCCATTTTCACTTGTGAAATGAAATTTGAGATAGTTTTTTGAAATTTTTTTTACGGAATCTACAATCAGGTTTGAAAATACATTACCAAAATACAGGTCCACTAGATTTAACTTCTAGGTTTTGAGACTATTGTATAAGGTATCTACAAAAATACGAGGGTCTAATTAGTGGTTAGGTTATAGTGTATAAAATACTCTAAATCTATACCATTTTTGATGAAAAATATATCCTTCTTCTACATCAAAACTGGTAATATTATGCCTCGCCACTATAATAGTGTCTGATGATTCTTAAAAATGAAATAAATATTCGATCTTATGTATAAGAAATATCTTCAATTGATGATTTAGTATGCATGAACTATTAATTGATAATAATGAAATAAATAACTAATATAGTGAGTAAGATTCAAAAATTTTAGTTTTTTTTTATTTTTTTGAACAATTTTATAATGATTCTTTTTAGTTTTATTTCAAATATTATGTTTTTTTTTGTTTTTCTAAATCAGTCACATGTGAATTCAATAGAAATGGTGAAAATGTTTATATACATAGTCTTTCATAATGTAAATTTTAATAGGAATAAACCTTATTACTACTAGTACAGTTGATAAGATGTTTACCTTATCTATAGGGATGATTTAATAAGATTGTAAAAACAAGAATAATTAATAATATAAAATCACAAACTAAAAATACTAAATGATATGATGTGGGGTCAATTTAAATGAATGAATCAAAAGAATTTATAGAGGGAGAGGATCACAATCAATAAAATTAGAAGATTATTCTTTCCAAAATTGATTACTTTTATTGTTCCCTACCTTCATTCTATGACAACTATCATAGTTCCTGTGATAAAATTGTATTGAATAATATAACTATTGTTTGGTTTTCTCAATAGATCAGTAAAATATCATAAAAATGATGTTCCAATAAATATATAGATAATTATTTAATAAAAAATAGAGAATAGAAACATCATAATCTATAATTTTGGAACATTAGATGATGTTTAAAGGTCTTTTTATCACTATAATCCCCTTTAGTTACATAAAATAGACCAAAATGATACACATTTAGAATGAAAAGAATGCCACTAAAAATAAAAAACAATAACACAATTAAGAAAAACAAGAAAAGCACAGATCAAGGATATCAAATTTTCTCAATTTATTTCCAGTTAATAAAATTATGTGCTCATGTTCAAAAATATAGAAACTGATTTAACCATAAAATACACATCAATAAAGGAACACATAAATAGAGGATATCGAAATAAACAATCTCTATAAGACTCTTCGTCCCCTATTCTCAACTACTTTAAATTCCTTTTCAAGAGTGTAATCACTCTATGAAGATAGTTCTCCACTCTTTAATCCTTTAATCCAATCTAGATGGGTGTATTTGATATCATTAATATTTCCTCTATTGAATAATTAGTCATATGAATATTTCATTTTCATATCTCAAAATAAATCTATTTATTTTCCCCTAAAATTGAATAGCTATATCTTTTAATTAACATCTTAGTCCTCAATTAAATTTTTTCTTTTATACATATCTCAAAACACCTTTCACAATAACAAAAAATTCTAAAAATGATGTCATCTTCATAGGAATTTAATATCTTAACTAACACTCAATATTTCCATAAAAATAATTCCAGGTGTGAAATAAGAAATTTTTCAGAACTAGTTATTTGGATCAAATAAAGAATATAGAATCTATCTTGATTGATAATAGAAAAACACAATCTCTATTTCCAGCTCAATTTAGATTTCATATCTGATCGCTTAGTACCTTGATCCCAAACACCATGCCCCTCCTCCTCAACTGAAACATGATGAATAAAAAACTATTATATTTAGTGAATCCCCTTAATTGATCTAAAAATTTATATATTACAGAATATGGAAGCCTATATAAATATCTTCAATAGAACATGGAAATTAAGAGTTAACCAGCTACCATAACTTACCATCATCCATTTTTTGTCACAATGAATAATAAAAATACATTGTTCCAAACCATAAAACAATGTTTTTCTTCAAAAATCACTAATTACTTTCAATATTCAATTAAAATAAATATATCTCTATCAATTGATCCATTAATACATTTGAAATAATCAAATTCATCATTAAAAAGTTACATTTATATTATAATCATTACGGGATAAACATGACCCATTCACATAATATAAAAATGGAATCCATTAAATCAGATATACTCATTTATACCATTTATCAGACATCCATGCATGAGAATAATCAGATTTGGATTACCTATATCAATTTATTATCATGTTCCTAATCTCAAAAACATACTAAATTTGGACTAGAATATGTGATTCATTTCCATATTTTAACTAAATAAGATCAAGACACATTAGTTGGGTACTGAAAATAATTTTTTTTCATAAAATTTCATGAATTATATGATGCTTTAATCTATATTTCCATATTTTAGAGTTGAAGCATTTGTTTATCAAGAGACCCATTTGTAACTAAACTCATTTGAAAATAAAACAAATTCAGAAGAGAATTACCTATGATAAATTTTATAGTAGAGAAATTATATTATGCATTCCATGATTTGATTTTCATTCAAGGGTGAAAACATTTTCTTATATGAGAATAGGGAGAACATATCTTACATGGGTTGATTATTTTAATTTTAATTAGATATAGGTATACGATTTATTCTCTAAATAATCTTTGAAATAGATTTATAATCTATTATTCCCACTATAATAGAAATATCTCTTTTATCATGCATGCCTAAAACATATCTTATTATAATATTGAAAACGAATCACTTGCTACTATAATTCATTGACACAACTAATTAAATGTTTATTTTAATATGAAAAATTATATATAATTTCCACCTATATAATTATCAGATAAAGACATCCTACAATTTTTCTAACATAAAAATAAAAAATATTCATAAATGAATCCATGATAATTATGAGGACTCAATGATAATTAGAAAAAAATGTATATGAATACCTAACATTGGATGAAAATAAATATAATACGAAAACCCATAAGAATATTCCATGATATTTCTAAATTCAATAATGAGGATTAACAATTTATCCAATAAAGGGAACTTTTATAATTTTAAACATGGTTGTTCAATGATATTATTTCCAAAATATATTAAACAGAATCATTTTATTCAATTTTTAATGAATAATCAATTATTATAGGAAACAAATATAGTTCACAAAAAATTATGAAAATTTATATTATAAAACTAAAAGTCAATTAACAAAAATATCATTTTCAAAATAAAAATTATAATGTTTCATATTTCAAATGCATAGAGTTTATTTGTTTTTTGATATAATGCTCAAAATATCAAAATGTGTATGTATAAAACACGTAACAGTTTATTTTCATATTTGTAAAAATCAATAGTATGAATATTTAAAATAAAAAAGAAAACAATTTATGATTGTGGAGGGTATATGAATAAATACATTTTTGAAGGAAAAACTCATATCTTTACTCAAAATATACATGAATGTGCTTTATTATCCTATATAATAAACATAAACATCATAATAAAAAATTTCATTACCTTATTAAGAAATATTTTATTCTTTTATTTTAAAATTATAATCATTAATTGCAAAAATATTTTTTCATATAAATTATTTTCATCAATGAATTTCAGTGTTTTTTAACACTTTATACATGTTCCATAATTATGATTTCAGGACTCCAATAATACAGATATATTTTTTAAATATTATTCATTGTAATTGGATCAATACATTATTAACATATATTAATTTCAATGTTAAATTGATAGAAAATATTGGTGTGGTTCATAATAATAGAATAAATTAAAAATAATAATAAATTTATCAATAACAATGAGTTAATTAATTTTAATTATTAATTATTTATCTATTAAGAACCATATTCAATACATAGATCAACACATAGTATATTATATAAATAAAAATTATGTCTTGATACTTATTTATCATAAAAATTTTAAATATTGGTATAACATCATTCGTGTGGGTTGTTTAATGAACCCGAACATGGAAATGTTATACTAGGTAATGGGTAGGAGTTTAGAGTTATATAATTGAATTATAATTTTATAATTAGAATAATTATATTAATATAACATTTTTATAATATAAAACGAGGTTTACAAAAGAATATATGTGGGAATATAATTAAAACATAATACAAGAACACAAATACTAACATGATATATTCACTGCTTCTCGATATAGGTTACATGAGAATGGTTTATTTAGGAATTCTTTGTGGAACTAGAATCTACTATACATAATTTAAGGATTCAAGTGATATAATTGGTATTGGGATAAGAGATAATTTTTAATCAATTGACTAGTTCAGATGGGGTAGGTGAGAGTTCCTTTTGTAGATAAAAATAGTGGATTATTCATTCAAAAATTATGTTTGGTAAATAGTAAAAATGAAATCACATGGATGTATGGTGAGATAGGTGAAAAATTGTTCATGATTAATTCATTTTATAAATCCAAAAAAATATCGTTTCTTATATATTCTATGCATCATGTTTAATATATTAAATTTGATCCATGATATATCACAACATATTACTCTCATGAATCTTGTTTAATATTTTGACATGGTATTTATTTTTTAAAAAAGAAAATTTAATATAAAATAATAATAAATATTGACATATTTATTATAAATTAGGATGTTATTTAATTTAATTATTCATATAAATATAATATATTCAATATTTAAATAATGATTTATAATATATTGGAAAACATTTATGAAGGTAAAAATATATATTTTAAATATTATGTTTTTATACTAAAATTTCAAATCACTTTCTAATTAAATTAAGGTTATAAAATTATTATTATTAAATAATTATTATATTATAGTATTCATTTAATATAGATAAATTCAATTTTTAAAAAAATATTATTTAATAATTGATAAATGATTTTCTTTTGAAAATATATATGATTTTTTGACAATAATTAAAATTTTCAACATCCTATTAAATTTAATTATATATATTTTAACCATTGATTTTATCATTTGGTTTTTATTAAAACCACTAATTTCGTTTTATAATTACATCAATTTTTATTTTTTAATAATAATAACATGTAATTCATAAAAAAAATATTTTTGAAGAAAATAATTTAATTAAATATTATCATTTTATTTCATTTTTAAATTATGTAAATATTAATAAACTATAGTATATTATATTACACAACATACCAATAGTAAATACCCAATGAGCATACATCAGGAAACTAATTTTCAATGGACAAAATATATTATGATCTAAGTTCATTCCTATATATATCCTTACTAAAACCAATTATTTATTTCATTCACTATTATCTAATCATGTCCTTAATAATTGTAATTTTCTAGCTTTATTTCTGGGTTTGAAACAAAATGATGATCTTCCTATAAAACCTCACTAATATTGATTTTACGTTTATAGTGTTTTTATATAATAATTAATTTATTATATTTTTTAAAATCTACGAGTATTGGGTCTATATAAATCATAGTAATGGATAATGTATCATCACCCATCTAGATTAGTGGATAACCCACATTTTTTCCATCCGAGGGTGGTAATGTCCTAAAAAATCACAGTCTACAATCAACTCCAACCATATCATTTTCCACAAGATCATCTCCTTCTATGTGAATATAAACATTAATATCTTATGATAAGTATATATTTAAGTCTTATTATAATAGAGATAATTCCTCTATATCTTAAATAAAAACAGCACCACTTTATGATTCAATTAATATCTATGTTTACTATTTTCCTTATTATAAAATTGATGTGTTTCGTAATCAACCACCGTGTCATTATGATTGAGGGCCCATCAAAACCCATTCATTAATGTATCATTGTATGTTACAAACTTTACTCCATTATAGGGTAATGTTACAAATTGTGATGTAATGAAACTTACCTTTATCTCCTGAGTTTATAATATTTTATCTATATAGATCCACTTGAATACATTCCATGTTAACTTTTTTATTTGATTTGACATTCATGAGAGATGTCCCAGAAATCATTCATAATATCATTTAAAATTAAAAATTCTAAGGATCTCTTTTACAATGGTTTGTCTAGTATACTATATAATCATCTATGTCTTCAAATGATGATTAGATATACCCACCACATATTATTATGTGGCCCAGGAATGGTCCCTCATATATTCACAATTAATAATTTATAAATTTATCATATAACTATACATTTATAATTGAACTCATCGCAATCAACTTATGATCTTCATGGTCATATCCAATTTTGAAATATATGAGAATGTCATCTATAAATACAAAAAATAATATCTGTCGTAGTAATCTCTTTGGACATTTTTCATCATATCTATGAAAATTAAATAGTTATTTTTTGTGTGTAAGTGGAACCATTTTGAATTAATAATTCACAAATATTCTATAGATGAAATTATTGCATATATCATCTCTATTAACCCTTAAGTAATGAAATATTAATGAGTGTTCTATCATTTAGAAGTCTTTAACCCCTCAGAGAAAATAAAACAAGATATCAAAATATTGAAAAAAACACTTCATAATTATTTTTATTTTTATATATTCATGATAATAAAGGTTTAGAAGCATTGGTCTATCATTATTCTAAGAAACATTATCCTAATTCTCCCCACTTTTAATTGCATTGGAAGATTAAACCCTTATTGAAATTATTTTATTGTTAATTACTCAAATATTCTAATTTAATTGGTATTATTCTATATAGAGTCTCTCATATAGGCAAATAAATTTTAATAAGATTTATTTTCAAATTAAAACACAAGATTTTATGGAAGACCAAGTCAATCATCTACAAATAAATTTTCATATTCCTATAAAATAATAATATCTTCAATATCACGTTTATTTCACTACCATCTGATCTAAATACCGCTCTTTATTTGGTACTAAGACCCATATAATAGAAGTAATTACTGTTGGATATTCAATGACATCATAGAATCGATAAATGATCATAGATTCCTTAGATAAAAAACATTGATTTCCTAATTCCATAATGTTATAATGTATTTATATTTAGAGATAAAATCCATACCTATAAATATTTCAATTTCGGTCAAAGGATGTTAATAAGATTATCAAAAATCATATTCCAAAAGGAAATCTATTATAGTTGATACAGAGTCATGGGATGAAATAATCTCATTGCTATGATTTTACATATTATATATATATATATATATATATATTCATTTGGGTTTTGTATAAATAATATTATATGTTTTTCTATTTTTGAATTAGTTCAAATACCCATGATTAAATACGATGATATCAGTGTACCTATCACCACACTAATTTTATAATTATATAATTATCTAATTACTAAAAAAATTAATATAAGAATAAAGAAATAATAATTATAGTAATAACCCATATGATAAGGGAAATAAATCCTCTGGTGTCCTATATTAAGAATATTTCACTTCATCCTAAGACATTTAAGGTTTAATCTATATAAATATTGTCACATTATATGTCATTTTAGTTCCTTTATTATTATTATTATTCATAACCTACTGCACAAAAAAACAAAAACCCTAATAATAATAAAACTTTAGTTCCTCAAACCCACGCTCTTGGAGCCCGTGATAATAAAATATTTTTTAAATATTTCCTTTGATATCAATTGATCCAAACCCAGAAAGACATAGCCATATTTCAAATCATTTTTATAATTAAAATATTACATATCACAAATGTACACATTATCCAAGAACCTATATGATTATTTTAATTAGATACTAGATAAAAATCAAATTATTTTAAAATCTCTTTAATATATCCCAACAATAGTCTTCCCACATGATAACCTTTTCGAATCACAATATATAATATTCACAATCATGGTAGGAAAACATTATAAAGGGGAGGGTACGAATTATAGTATGGGTATAAAAATATAATCAAAGTGCATGAACAAACCATTCAATAATCACACCCAACAAATCGGAAATCCTAAATCATATCTCATGCCATGAGTGTTTTGGCATAACATAAGAAATAATCAATAAGGGTAGGGAAATGTTGCACAAAAATCATGATCCTTAAAAAAATTCATTTGGAGTAAAAATGTAGTGTATTCATAATCATAGAAAATTTTCCCTTCTATGACGGCTTGGTTCTATAAAAATTATCAAATTGTTGAAAATTTCTCTTAGTGGAATGAGTTTTTTCTATAACACCTAAAAAGTTATCTTTTTATCTGTATCTAATTAACTAATGAAATGTAAGGATTTATAATTTTGAGATCACTAAAAACATAAATTTAACACCACTTGTTTTTATGAAATATATATTTTTTTCTTATAAATTTAATGTTATAGAGGGATTGTGTTTCACCCACCACTATGTTTTAGCAAAACAAAATATATTATTAATGTTATTATTTATACATGACCATTATTGCATATATATTAATATTTATTGAATTAATAGTAACTAAAACAAATTATAATTTATCTCTAATGGTTTAATATAGAGAAATCATTTTTATAAAAATATACATGATTTTTATTAAACTCTTTATATGATTCAAAAATACAAACTTTTCATAACATTTTTTTACTACTCTCTATGCACAAATATAGAAAGTATTTTTTTAATATGATACTTTATTTCGAATAATAAAATTAAATTTTAAAATGTATATATAAACTTATATTTTAGGGAATTATTTATATTTTTTTACAAATTATAAATTTTCAATGAATAGTAAAAAATAATGATTTTAATTATAAACATTATTTTCACTAAAATTACATATAAGTTATATTTTATTCTAATATGATTTTGAATGTTAAAATAGTTAAATTTTAAAATTTGAAATCCCATTTTGGTCATTTTAATCAATTTTATATAAAATTTTGATATTAATAATTTCTATACTTATTTAAATTATCTCATTTTTAAATCTCTTTTTTGTTATATCTGGGAGTTTAATTTTAAATTATAATTTTCCACTTTTTTGATTAATTTATAAAATTGTACAGAATATTTGGAATTATACAAATTGATGTGATATAATAATATTATCTTATATTTTGGTTTCAATGAATTGTAAAAACTGTAAATATTAATTACAATGATTTTGGTTAAAATAGGTTTGCATGGGGTTAAACATGAAATATATATGTTAAAATGTCCTATTATCTTATATAAATATCCTTTTATCCATATTGAGACCTTATTTCAAATTATGTTTAATAAGGATCCATTTTTCAATTTTCCTTGTGAATATTGTGGTGCACTATATTTTTTTCAAATACTCCATGTGTGTCATCTCCCCAAAATATAAAAGGGAACACTTTATCCACCCATATTAATAATTCTATAACATACTTGTTCAGAAAAAACATACAAAAATACAATTATTACTTCCGACCTCAAATCCTTGATTATATTTTTTCTCATTAATCCATCCTAGCAAGGAATTTGGAGTAATACCGTGGTGGTTATCTGAATAGGAGTTGTCATTTACAAATGAGAATTTCGTTTTTTGTTTCTTCCATCTACACCATAAGATCATATTCATTTATAATGATATAATAAAAAAAATTCTCTTATATTTATATGTTTTTTGGTAATGTAAAATTCTATATTCACCTCATCTTCCATCAAATGGTAACAGAAACCGTCGATTGTGTTTGTGAAGGATTATCACCTCGTGAATCGATGTAATTTATATTCCATCATTACTTATCATGGATGAATATAATGATGAATTGAGTATATTTACTTGATATTCAAGAAATTATTATACCTTGGTAATTATAATATCATACATTTATTTTTTTTATTCTCTTGGAACATAATAATGTCGCTTGTGTGTACCCGCCTCCGGATGAGATGTGATTCGTTGTTCGATTAATAATTAAAAGAAAGGAAATAGGGATATTTTAATGGAAAAATTCTATAAAATTTTAATTTAATTTTTTTTGTAAATGTAACATATTATTTAACTCTATATTATTTCATCCATCCAGAAAATGGAAAAAACATTCATGCGTACAAACATCATACCATCTTTATGGACGATTTAATTCATTTTCTATAACTACCTTTGATGGATTACGCTAAACACACATACAATGAATATATATGATATTTTTATCATTGTTAAAATTTCTATGATGATATAACCATGATCACTCTAAAATGATAAAAATTACCAAATTATAACCTACATATAAAACATTGTAATTACTAAAAAAAGTAGGATTTTTGAATGGAATTTTGGATAAATAGGTAATAAAACAACACAATTAAATAATATATGGAATGGTATATATGATTATGTTTCAACGATATATCTAAAATAAACATATATTTATTATGTTGGATAATCTAATGTATATGATGCATTTCAAGACATAATGTATAGGGTTATAATTTAACTTTTATTTATATGAGACACCAAACGTATTCCCTACTTGTTTCTTTTGTGTGGTGTATATGATTTCCATGATGTTATTTCATGATTATTCATAAAACATTTATGGTTATTTAGATGTACATATATTTTATTCATTAATTTTTATTATGAATTGAATAGTTACAAAATTGGTAAGTGTGTTATGTTATAATGGCATTGTTTATCGAGATTATTTAAGATTATCTTTTTTGATGATGAAATAATATAATCTATCTACCCTGAAACTTATGAATTTTATTCTCTTATGGTTTTTGATGAGAATATATGTTCTCCCCTCATTTTCATCACTTTTTGTAATAAATAATTCAAAATAATTTTTTAAAGGAAAACTGTTATTTTTTTCTAATTCGGTCTAAAATATTTTTTCTTTTATTTATATGATTTCTAAAAATGTGTTAAATATTTTTTTTCATTATTATCAAATATGTTTTCATAATAATTGTAAGACATATATTGATTTTTTTTATTTTTTTTATACAAATCTTCTTGTCATTTTCAAAATAATTTTCCTATGAATGTTTATCGAAAGATGCTACATGATTTTTCATTATATTGTGTAAAGAAATAATGGAATTTTAAACTGTCATGGATGATCAATGATTTAATTCATCCATTACAAGTATCCACTTTTTTCAATGAAAAATATTCTTTAGCATTTGAGAAGCTCTATAAGTTAAAATTTGTTTTAAATTTTGAAAGGAATTTTTCCACAAAATTGTTTTAATAATATTTTATGGAATTATTTTTCATTAATGGCTAGAAAATTTGGGTTTGATTATTTTTTAATAAAGATATAATATTGTGGAAAAATCACTAATTTTATATTGTTGGTTTATATTTATGGTTATGATGGAAAAAATTATGATTCACATTCTCTTTCCATTGGTCTTGATATGATTAATTGATGAAATGATTATGAAAACTATTTCTTTTCCTCATGTTTTTCTAAGACGAGATTTTTATAAAACCCTTTTCCTTTTTCTAGGATTATGATATTATAAAATTATTATGATCATTTTTTCAAAAAAAATATTGATTATATGATTGATGATATCAATATATCCCTCTTTTATATTTTTTAATGATTTATATATTATGATATAATAATATGAACCACGTTAATGTGCATGATCCCATTTCGTAAATAGGCTAATAGGATTGAGACTCTATAGTAAATAGGTGAGGATGCATGATAACTTATGAACTAGGATTCGTGTGATGATTTCTAATGAATTATTTTTTGATGGTCTTAGATTTTAACCATTATATTAGAAAGGCTTTATAAACTTATGATATTGACACAATTATTTGAAATGAACATATAGTTCATGATTTATTTATGATGATTTTTCTTTCTTACGATTCTTTAATTTTGATAATTTTACAATATAATGATTAATATATATTGAAATGATAATTATCTATTCCATGGATCATGTTTATGATTTATCATATATTGGTTATTATCTTTTTAGATTATTTTCATAATCTTATACCCTTTTATTTATATTATTCTTTTATATGATCAATGAATAATATTTCTAATGATTTTCTTTACTAAGCATCTAGTATCTCCCTTTATTATGTTTCTTTTCCCAAGATTATGAATAAAGTTTTTAGGTATTGTATATTTATGATGTGTAAAAATAGGGATGATGTTTATGGTATATGTTGATGATATTTCCTTAAATAAGATGATTTTATACCAAGTCAGTAAATAAACTAAACCATTACGGTCGTCAGGAGAGTATTTGTTAAATTAATTTAATTTTATAGAGAAAATAAGTAATGTGTATGTATGAAAACCCTGGAACAGTATAGTTTGTACCATAGATGGTTTTAGTCTACATTTGGGAACTAGAATAAGAAAAATTTAGTGAGTTCTCCAAGGATACCTCATTGGGTAAGTACAAGGATAAGTCAAATTAGAGGAATATTTCCTAATATTTTGGTCAATGATTGACTATGTTGTTAATAAGAAAATAAATCCCT
This sequence comes from Viscum album, assembly GCA_963277665.1. Classification (NCBI taxonomy): domain Eukaryota; kingdom Viridiplantae; phylum Streptophyta; class Magnoliopsida; order Santalales; family Viscaceae; genus Viscum; species Viscum album. The sequence continues at coordinate 1,461,738,422 of OY728125.1, read as the reverse complement.
ATATGTACACTACAAGTGGATACATATATGGAACAGTTTTACTTAAGGGTAATAAACTCTTAGAATGGAGCATTGATCTAGACTCAATTGTCTCTCGGTGCATGATAATGGGCCCAAATACATAATTGGTTTATCATTATTGGGGGGATATTCTATGGAAATTTACAAGCATGTTATGAACTATAATTATTGATTTGACAAATGAGCATGAATTTCCTGGGTTATGTGTAATCTCATATAGATTAAAAGTATTTTTTTCATGAATTATAAATCCAAAAAGTGATATTTTTGGATTATGTGGTTTCTAAAAATGATTTTTGTAAAAACCATGAAACTAATAACATGGAGTCGGTTTCTACATTATTCAATTTTTATAAGATAAAAGGAATCATAGCTTAAAATGTAGAATCATTTAATAGTCTTAAAAATCCATATGCAAACATGATTCCCATATTACATTGGAATATATAAAATACAAAACTTACTGAATATATCATTAATAACTCTATAATATCCTTTCAAATTATTCATAATATACTTCCTAGATTCTATGGGAAAGTAAAAATGTAAGGGTGATCCAGAATTCAGAGTAAGATTTTCATAAATTGGATGCAGTCATTAGTAAATAAATAATGATCAATATGGAATAATCAATGTGGAAGCATAAATATCTAAACAAAAAATTACATTTTATCAATAACATGACTACTATGATTAGAAAAGTAATAGTAAGTATGAAATGTTAAATTACTAAATAACACATTCCATTTAATCAATAATCTCAGAATGTAATGAATCAAGATAAAATATCATTAAAAAATGTCACAAATAATAAGATGAGGAATAATTAATATTAAAAGTTAAATTACAAAAAAACATATCATTTAATCAGTAAAAAAATTATAAAATGAATTCATTGAAAATATCATTGTGAATATATAATGAATAATTATATTTGTATTTTTAATGAATAATATTATTAATTATTCAACTTCATGATCTCATAAATCATGATACCTCTTCCATCAAGACCATTTACAAGGTAGAACAAATCTATAGGTAGAAACTCATTTAGTTCTTACTAAAGATTCACCATAAGAGACTAACTATGAAACAAGGGGATATATTATTAAATAACTCACCCACTACTTTATTTCAAAATCATTTCTCATATATTTAATAATAGACATAATTAATGAAAAATATGTTTGATCATCAAATTTCTGTGTGGAGTAAAGGATACATATTTATAAATATTTCCCCTGATAAAAAAATAAATTTAAATGTAGAAAAATATATTTTGAAATGTTATAAGTTTTACTAAATAATCATTTAAATGATAAATAATATGGATATTTAGTGGTAATTTAATGCGTTATTTTTACACTGATGTTAATATTTCAAGGTAAAGATAATGAGTTCAAAAATGTTTCCTGAAAGTGAATGTCAATACTTTCCCTGATTAAAATTATTGTCAAACATCCATAAAATGAATAATTATTGTATCATTAAATCATATCCCTAGTTTATTATATGTATATATAATGGGTTTTTTCTTTTATGAATACAAATACGTTAAAAATATCAATGAAAACATTCTGGAAGAAAGTAGATTTTTAAATTTGAAAATGATTTTAAAGACAAAATTCCCCAAAATATTTCGAAATTAAATTCATTTTAAAATAAAATTGAAAACATATAAAGGATTGTTTAAAAATTTTAATTTTCCTTATAGAATTATATTCAATTAATTTTGAACACATTAAAATAATATTTCCTATAAAATTTTTTATAAAATTCAAAAAGGCATTGTTGGGAAAATGACAAAAGGATTACATTTGAAGCATTCTGTTAAAAATAAATTTATGGTAAAAATAATTTAATAAATAATTTTAAGATTTAGAAAATATTTTCATAAACCATTTTTAAAAAAATTATTTTAGAATAAAATATGATTTTATACTGATGAGAGAAATGAAGTTTGATTTTATTAAATTCAATTTTTATTCATGTTGTGCACCAATGGGTTGAAAATTGAACTATTAACTAATCATTAATTAATAAATATGGTATGTTATTATCAAATGGGATTATTACATAATAATAAAATAATTTCCTTCAATGAAAATTCAAACACCAACACTCATAATTAACATGAATTATTGAAGAAAACCATCACAAAGATTATAATGCTAATGTGTGAATTTATCAATGAATCAATTAAATTTATCAAATTAAAATCATCATTAGAAAATAGTATATAGAAAATAGTATAATTATATTTCATTAAACAATTAATCATACAATATAAAAAAATGAATAATAAATATAACTCAATTAAAGGAAATTAATTGTTTAAATTTAAAACCACTTGTTAGAATTTATGTAAAATCCCCTCAGATGATAAAAATTAAATCGAATCTTAAATAACCATGGTTTATAAATTAATAATTATATCACATGTAAAATGGTCCTTATAGGCACAATATAAAATAAATTTGGTCTATAACATTTCTATATGCCTCAAGGAATATATAGTGAGATAAAGTGCCTTACCATATGATTCATTTTGGTTGAATATCATATAATATTTTTTATAATGGTTGTGAGAATGTTATTATTTATAAATTATCATTATTAATATTTATATTTTCATATATTATCCACTTATAACATTTTATCACTAATTTTTTAATAATAATACATTATTTTAATTTTTTTTGGTGTTAAATACGTTTATTTTCCCATGCGTGATATTTCATTAATGTTTTAATTATGAAGTAATTTATGTAGTTAAATTATATCCATATTGATACTAGTTTTATAAATATATTTTTTCATTATATTTATATTTGGACTCATTATTTAAATTTGAACAAGGAGAAGGGATTACATCACCCTGCGGAGATGGTAGTTTGTACGTACACACAAGAGATAATATCATTTCCTTAATGGATGAAATGGTAAGAAAGTGAGTGATATATGTTTTTTTGAAAAATTAATCTAAAATAAAAATATAATAGATATATTATCTATATTTATCTATATTATGTTTCATGTAAAGAATATGTTAAAAAATGGATCGCATCGCTTCGTGATGCGCCCACCATACACATGAATGATGTAATCATATTTTAAAACTAATCGAATATGAGAAGGAATATATGATATTAAAATTCATAATGAATTATAATAACATAAATATCATATAATTTTTTTAATTCCATGATTATATCTTGTCTCTAAATGTGTTAATGGAAGAAAATTCCTTCAGATTTAAAGGCGGCACCATACACATGATTCATAGTTTCCTTTCCAATTTGATGAAGAGGAGATATATCTAGGGAATTTTATTAACATAATAAAATTTATGTATATGTAAGATATATATGATATTATATAATAATGATTCAAAATTATTTTAATACGTTTTAAGAATAAATAGAATTATAACCCTCATTCATGAATGTTACCTCTTCATCTGTCAACTTTATTAAATCTGCACAAACATTTATCATATTATTGATATAAGATCAATCTGTTTTCTCTATGATATTTTTCTAGGACTAATTATTTTAGTTTGATATTTATTTTCCCAAAAAAGTGGCATTTGTATGTGTGAAAAGTGGAGGAGACTGTTGGCCTTTTATATGTGTGGGAGAGGAGAAACATTGAATTTTTTTAAAAGATTCAATTAAACCATAGATCTTTATCAATAAAAAATATTCCAAATTGGATCATTATCGATAATTAGAGATCATAAATATTATTAGTCCCATTAAATTTGTTTTTGAATATTTTATTTCTCATTTTAACCTCGTTCATTTTAGTTTATTCCCCTTGTAAATAAGTTTTACAAAAATCTAAGATAGTTAATTTTTTCCTTTTTGAAAAACATTATTGATGATAAGTAATTAAGATGAAATTATTTTAAAATATAATTTATTATTATTTTAAATATGAAATACACATGTCTAAATTAAATTCATAGATATAGGATAATCCAATTTAAAATTATACCCATTGGCGTGATGAGATGGTGGGTTTTAAAAGTGAAAATTCTCGTAATCATGGAGTTAGTAAATATAAATATTCAGTTTGAAAATTGACTTCAATGACCTAATTTAATTACCATTTTTTAATTAAATAAATTTTACTTTTAACTCTATTTATAAAATAATTTTATCTTTATAAATGTTTAAATAAGGATATAATTTTGTATAAAAACCAGAATTATACACTTTTCCTATAAAAATAAAATATTTTATAAAAAAATACGATATATTAATTATAATATAATTATAAATTTCATATTTAAAAAATTATATTTAATTTATCAAATAAATTTCCTAAAAGTGGTAAAAAATATTAAATTATATTTTTTTAAAATGAACGACTAAACAATTTTTTAGAAAAATAATGTTTTTCAGAAAACATTAATTAGTTATTAAATGTTATTTTTTTTGTTTCAAATAAAATGATTGATATGTTTTTAATAATTTATTTATAAATATTCTTTCCCATTAATTTAATGTCTAGTTTATAATGGTATTTTAAATTAAAGTTTATTCATGCTCAGGGATGTGTGTTCTGTATACTATCAAAGAAATTACATTAAATTAAATATATTTCATGTGTGGTTTAAGCTAGGTGTTACATTTCGTATTTGATATCAAATCCAAATCATTCCTATTAAAATATCAGGGTCCTAAATTCATCCAAACATTAATAATTTTTAATATCACGGTTTAAATGTGATATTATTAATAATGGTTTTGACTTTTATAAACACCACTATTTGAAAACCAACATTGAAAAATGTTTTATAAAGAATCCACTGAATAAAATAAAAAAGTTAGTATAAAGGTCCTCGAAAATAACACATAAATAGGTTCCAAATTTTTAGAAAATTGGTTTAAATTGAAGATAAGTACAGAGAACAAATGTCTAAATAATTATAACGAGTGATAGAGGTCAATGATCGTATAAAATTGAATGATTAATTGAACATCGAGGAACAAAAAACCATAAATATGTAATGATTTAAAATTTCGTTCCATTTATAGGACAAGAAGATAAAATTATAAGTTCTTTTCTAGATACATTTCCAAATTATTCGGAATTATATTAAAATATAATAATTTAAGTAAATATAATTACATGATAACTTTCTATCCTATAAGAACAATTTCATCCTTTGGTTGTACCACAATAAATTTCTAATTCATCTCTTAATCCAAGAAATGAATACCCAAAAATAAATTTTCATTATTTCTAAAATACAAAAAATCACTTCTAATGGATCATATGATCCATAAAATATTGACAATTACTTTCGTATTAATCAATCTATATTCTAAAATCAATATTGTTTTCCTAAGTTATCCAATACAATATATTATTCTATAAACCACAACAGTGACACCATTGGTTCATCATTAATATATATTTATCTAATAATTTAAATACAAAAAATGAAATATTTCTAATAACTTCATAAAGTTGAGTATTATTCATTAAACAATTATCACACTTCTGTTATTGGCTAACCCCCTCCCCCCCCCCCCCCCACGACCTTGGCAGATGTGATAGGTTTTCAACTAGTAAAAGGTTTTTACTTTTTTTCTGAAGAAATATTAATATAATTCAAAAAATTAGCAAATATTAAAAACCCATAGTCAACTCATCATTAAAGATAATATTAACCCTAATATTTACAAATAACATTAATCGTAATCCCTAAATTGTAGTGTAATTCTTCTAAAAATAACATTATGAACAAACCATATTCTATAATTAGTGGTTGTATTTTTATAAAATTATCCAAATATAGCATTAATATTAGTATAATCTGATCACATAAAACACAAAAATGAGTTTTTAATACTATTTACTTATGACGAATCTTAAACTCATAAACCCATGATGGTATCTATGAGTATTATGTTAATAAATACATATATGATTATAAAATTATACACCGTCTATAGGCACATCATGATTCTTATAAAAAAATTTCACTGTTAAAAAAAATTATACAACATAATTATGGAATGAATATACATAATAACAGAAACCATTATTTTTCATCGTATAAAATTCCATGGTATAAAGATTAACCGTTTATATATGGAATTGTGTTAGATAATTCCTAGGATCCCTAAATTTAAGAAAATTAACTATAAATTGATCCCTTTGATGAAATTTATTTCCTTACATCATACCTTATGAGTTAACTCATTAATTTATTTGAATATAAACATATTTTCGTCACATAAAACATTTTAATATTTAATTGAGTTATCTTCTTTAGAGTCACATTACACATTTATAACATAGAGGAACTCAATACATTATTCCTATATGGTCTCCATCAGTCATGCTCATAGAATACATTATTATTCTCTTATTTAGAGAGTCCGGGAGTTGGTTCATGTATAGGTTATTAATCATACATTAGGATAACTGATTATGAATGATCACTATATCTTCCACTCCAGTCATCATAACTTTTGGTTACTCATTGTTACAATAATGTCTTTCATGTTCAATGTTAAGAGAATTATTATGGGTTCCATCCATTGACTAATAGAAAAAAATAGTGGGAGAATCAATATTGATTGTGGGAAAATATATAAGGATTTATACATTTTCTAAATAATTAAAACATCTTTTAAATATAAGAATAAATAGCTTTAACCTAGTTCATTCATTCTCATCATCTATTTAAATACCCCATAATGGTTTGTAAATAAAATTTTAATTATCTAAAGCAAATATTATCATAGTATCAAACCATGTGCACATTAGAGATCATTGTTTTGTACTATGTAACACAAAAGTTAAGCTAAATGTTCCGATTTCTGAGTAGCTACCAATATGTAAATCTTTTCCATAATAATTTATACTTGTATTATCCTGTTAGGGATATATTGACATGAAAAATGCATATTATTTATCTTTAAAAAACATTATTATGTTCTCCAATACTTATGTTCTAAGTCTATCATATGGTTATTGTCCCTAATATATGTTTTCCTAAATCAAGATCCCACAGATTCTACTAAATATCCTCTAATACCAACTATAAAAATATATACTCTAGTATCCTGAATATGTTATCTAGTTTATTACATTCTCATATGGTAAATGGTATCACAACTAGATAGATCAAATAGTTTAGTATCATTAGTAAACTAGTTCCATACATTCTTCCTATATTACATTAGATTATAAAAATTAAAAATAATTCTTTTTGATAATATCATTATTCCCTCTAATAAATCATTCCATATAATTAATTGTACACATCAAGGATTCTTGGGAAAAGAAACCAAAAAATGGTGTACATGAATTCTCAGAAGGAGTTAGGTAAAGAGGAAGCTATCATGAGTATGAAAAAAAAATCAATATAGAATGCTAAATATTATAACACATGTTTTGTTTAATCAATAAGTTGGATATAATGATTAGATAAGGATTAGTCAATATGGTATGTTATTAACTAAAAACACATTCCATTTCATCAATAAACTATGAATGAAATGCATCTATAAAAAATGTCAATAAAAAAAATATCATGGATAATAAGATAAATAATACATGATATTGCTATGAAAAAAACTAAAATACATTCCACATATTCAATAAACTAACAATGACATGCATCCAAAGATAATATAATTTAGAAAATATCATGCATAATACAAACAGGATTAATAATGATGGAAATTCTTAATTTTCAGATGTCATGTTCTCATGAATTATGATACCTCTACTACAAAGACCATTCACAAGATGGTGTAAAATTAATGGTACAAACTCATTAAATGATATCCCACTAATTATCCTTATAAGACTACAAATGTAGTGGGTGGATTTATAATTATAAACCCACCTATTTCAGCATTTCTAAATAATTACTCATATATAAAATTATTCCTTTAATTCATGAACAGCGTTCATTATCCTAAAATATACTTACTGAGTAAAAGACATGTATTTTTAAATTTTAATCTGAAAAAAAAAAAAGAAAAATTCACTATAGAATGCTATATTCATATGATATATGGTTTGACTAAAAATTATTTTTCTATAATAAAATCACTTTTGAGGAAAATGTGGGAAACCTAGAATAAAATCGTACAATTGTAAACCCAGATCAAGGCTACTTGGAACTACCCCTCCCCAGTGACTATATAATTATGACAGGCCTCTACCACATATGGACACTCACCAATCTGTCCTATACAGAGTTGTATGTGCCTGGTAATGATGGCAAAGTAATACCCTCAAGTTCATCCAAATCCGAACACAAATGCAAGATGAATTTATCTCGCTATATATCCTTATCTAGAACTGAAACATGTATTATTCTAGTTTCATTCACTATAAAAATTCAATAAAAAAAATTGAAATCCAAAAACTAATTCAAATCCTGCCCAATTAATATTTTGGAAACTACCATTAGGATTTTACTAAATTTCATGTCCAAAAACGTACCAAAAAGACCCGAAATTGATAATCGTTGATGATCTCCTAGAATTGATAACTTGAACTCACATCAAAAGGACTAAGCAGACCGACATAATCCACATTCTTCAATTGATAATGGAGGAATTTAGGCCCCATAGCAGAGAACCAAGAAAACAGAAGCAGGACGAATTGTTAGCAACCCCACGTCTCAGATCTATCTTATCACCTTCACTATTTTCCGCACAACATGAGAAGAAATCATTATAAAATCTGTACATCCACAACCAAAACATTAAAAATGAAAACCCACACTCGTATACTAGTAGAAAAAAACATCATTTGGATTAAATGAGGTTTCAGGAGGATAAAAAACAATGCATGAAAAATAGAAGGTTGTGCAATTGTAACAGTTCGTATCCATCAACATCATTACCCCAAACAACCTCAACCCGGAATCTACCATGAAAGAACCAAAACGAAATTCATCGACATAACGAGGAAACATAAATATATTCATTTTATATTTCACATTCATGGGTGCTTAAACGCCAATACCTGATGAACCTGTGAAAAAAATAAAGATAACCCCCATAGAATAAGTTGAGATGAGAAAAACCACTATCAGAACGGAACTGAAGCAACTGAAGAAGAAAAACATGAAAACCCACCTGATGCAAAGCATCCAGATCATACATTATTTTGATAAAGAAAATGAAACTCAATTTCTGAAGAATATAGATATAGTAAAGGCCGTTGGAATAGAGAATAGATCCTCCCAGAACTATAACTAAAACCGATGATGAGTCACTTGATGCTGAAGTCCCTCTCCACCTCAATCAAAGTCCTCCACTTTCCAACATTCAGTAAACCATCCTAGAAGGGAGACTCTACCACAACAGATGCCAGTTATGTGCCTCAAAAAAGAATCTAGCTATTGTCTGAACATAATTTCTAAAACCCAAGCAGTAATACGCCACCATAATTAAAACCTTATCTTGGTCTCCACCAATAATATTGTTGTCCTCCTCACCACAATGCTTGAAACCCTAGGTGGAAATGCTGATTCCTCAAGGAAGAGAATAAATTCTCAACCGAAGCTGTGGACCCCTGTATTATATATGGTTCAATAAATAAACATATAAATGATCAATAATATTAATATTTATTTGAAATTTAATGTCTAGTGAACATAGGAAAATGAATATTTCAAGGGAATGTTAATGTCATAAAAATGAATCAATATTGTTAATTTCAATACATACCATGGTCAAAATAACCAAATACAATCCTTATAAATAATAATGATGGTATCAATATACCATATCCCTTGTAGTGTAGAAGTAAAATATTGTCTTTTTATCATTGATGAATATAATTTCAATAAAAAATATCATTAAAATATTCTTGATGAAAGTAATATTTTTTATTTTGAAAATATTTTAAAATATAAAATTTCACAAAATTATTTCAAAATAAATTTAATTTAACACAACATTTTAAAATTATAAAAAAAAATTTAAGACTTTGATTGCTCATGATGGATAACAATTCTATATATTTCATACTTATTTAAAAAAATATCAACATATTTATTGAAGCTAAATGGGAATTGTTTGGAAAAAGAAATGTGAATTACTTTAAAAAATAATAAAAAGTCAAACATTGGTAAAAAGATATTTAATAAATAATTTAGATTATTTCAAATAAATTGAAAACATTTTTAGAAGAAATTTTTCGGGTAGAAAATGTATTCTTGACCTATGTGACATATGAATTCAAATTTTTTTAAAATTATTTTCATTATAATTTAAGGTACCTATGATTGAAAAAGTGGTGCTATTACCAAAAAAATATAATAAAAAATCAATGGGAATTTTACCCATTGATCAATTAAATTTCATCAATATAAATTCATAGATAAAGAATCCTAATAAAATTGAACTTTTATAATAAACCCCCAAAGTTATCGTAATATTAAAGTGTGAATTAATTAAATAATTTATTATTCATATCAAATAGAAAAAATTAAAATTATTTTAAATTAAATATTAGATATGAAAAATTAATTAAACACATACTCATAGAATATCAAAGACATTGAATAAGTGATATTACCCAAAGAAAGGAAATTGGGTTATTAAATTCACTACCACATAGTTACTTTTATGAAAAATCCCATGATATTAGATAATTCAAATTATAAGTTAAAATACCAAGAATTATTAATTAATGCTGACATAAAATGTTAAACTGGATGGTTATACACTATATTATGTAAATTAGTTGAATAAAATTTCAATATTCCTCAATGAATGGAAATTGAGATGAATCCTATAACATAATTATTTATTTTTCTTTTGCATACATTAACCCTAACTAATATGATTTTAGGAATGTTATTAATTTAATAACAAACACTATTCATATTTAATATCATATATGACCCCATTATACATTTTAACATTAATTTATTAATAATATTTCATTATTTTTACTTTTTTGGTTATTAATTTTATTATTTTTTAATGAATGTTTTTTCATGAATGTCCTAGTAATTTTGAATTTTATATAGTAACATAATCTATATAATGATAATAATTTTATATATATATTTTTTCATTAGATATAAAATTATAATCCTTATTGTTTGAATGTATGCACGAGGGATGGTATAATTTACATAATGGGTGAAGGAGAAAGGGATTTAATTATTTATAAGATTCCTAATAAATTTTATTTTATATATATCACATATTATCAGTAAAATTTCCCTTGTTAAATTTCATGTAAACTGTTTTTAAAAAATGACTCATATAGCTTCACGAGGTAGTAGTATGCCATACACACAAGCGACGCTATTATATTTTAAAATTAGGTGACCATAAGAATTTATATGTTATAGTAAAACATTATAATTTTTATAATACTATAACATCATATAAATGATTTAAATTAGTCATTATATCCTTCCTTAAAAGGTTCTTATGGAAAAAAAATTATATCTGTTTGCGAGGAGGTAGTTCACCATACACACGATAGACATTTTTTCACATTTAATAGAAGAGTATATATATATAAGTTATATAATTAACAAAATATCATATAAATTCTAGTAATTTACATTTATATCAAATATTTATTGTGTTATGTTTCTTGAATTATGTCAAATAAGAAAAAAAATAAAATTGCTTGTTTAAAAATGTTACCACTTTTTTTGATAATGTTTTTTGTTTTTCAACTAAATCCTTTATAGGTTGATTTTTTTATCAAATAAAGGGGTCTAAGATGTTAGTAGGGGTAATTATTTTATTTTTTCCATGATAGGGAAAAAATGGTTTAATAAGTGTGACGATGGGAGGGGAGGTGGTGGCCTTTTATAAGTAGGGGAAAGGACACACAAGGAATAATTTAAATGGTTCAATTACACCAATGTTTTCATCCTGAAAAAGGATTATATAATGGGTCTTTATTGACACTTATATGTTATAAGGTCCAAATATTTCCATTCAATGGGTTTTTAACATTTTGGTAGGTCATTTTAACCCTACTTTTTTAGTTCAACAACTAGATAAATCAATTCCAACCTTAACTGTGTTAATTAATGTTCACAACTTTAATTATTCACAGGGGTAAAAAATTAATTTAGCCATATTATATATTATAATTAATTCAGATACCATATATTTATTCCATTTCTTCAAATTCAATTCAATGAATTGGTATAATAAAATTTAAAATTAAACCTGCATACATGATGATATTGTGAGTTTCCAAAATTATTGATTGTTTAAATTAAATAATTGAATATGAATTTTATTTCAATGACCCAATTTTATGAAATTTTTTATAACTTTTATAATTTTCCATTATATACAATTCATAATATAATGTATCCTTGTAAGTTATATAAATTAAAATTCATGTTTTAATAGAAAACAATAAAATTTTCTATTAATAAAAAAAATGAAATATTCTTAAATATTACAAAACATTAACCCCAATATAATTTTTATTTACTATATAAAAGAATAATTTTTTCTTGAAATATATTTTTTAAATGTGGAAAATTTATTTTTAAATCATGTTCCCAAAGCGCGACTGAAGCAGTTTTTTGAAAAAGTATGTTTTTAAAAAACATTTATTTTTATTTTAAATGATTATATTTTAATTTATAATTAAAATATTACAATATTTTTTCAAAATTTATTTGTTTTTATTCATTACCACCAACATAATGGAAAAGATATTAGTTTTTACTGTATTATGGTTCATTTAGGCTCAGGGTTTCTTGTTTCTCAAGCTATCGAAGTGATTAAATTTAATGAAATATATTTCATGGATTATTTAAGTTTATTTTTATGTGTAGAAGAAGGATTCAAATCCAAAATTATATTATTAAAATCATAAGTTCTAAACTTTTCCCCCTAAATAAATTTTATCCTTATATCTAAATACGATATCTATAATCAAGGGATTTTCATTTAGAAATACCGTATTTGAGAGACCATCATTTTAAAAAAGTTAAAAATACATCCTTCTAAAAAAAGATAATGGAAATTATCAAGGTTTCCTTTAATAGAACACAACTAGGATTACAAGTTGGAAAAAATTGGTTTCAAGTAAAGATATAGATATAGAATATATTTTTAAATAACTATATAGAGTGATAAAGGACATTGAGAAAAAGAATTTGAATGATCAATGTAATGTTAAGGACATAAAAACCTTACATATGTGTTGATTTAAAATACCATTTTATTAATCTTATATAATGTTAATAGGATTCTATTTTTTTAAATATCATTTTCTTAATGATTATGAATTAATTTACTATCTATAAACATATGGAAATACAAATAAAACATATTTTTCTATTTTATTTACTGAATTTATACTTTTTCATGTGCCCCCAATATGTTTTTAATTCAACTATTACACCAATAAAAGAATATATAAAAATTAATTTCTTATTCCTAAAGCACTGAAAATCACCTTTAATGGAATGTATAATCCCTAAAAATGTGACATTAGGTTTATCTATCTCTATCTATTATCTAAAACTAATATAGTTAGCATAAGTTATCCAATATAATACATTTATCATTAAACCTTAATAGAAAAACCAGTGATTCGTAATTAATATTTATTCATCAAATCATCTTAAAACAAATAATGACATATTAACTAGATCATCACCTAGTCCAATATTATGCATTAAAAAAAATTTCCCATTAGTTATGGCTTCATGCCCTATGGACAAGCCGGATAAGATGGTTTTTCACTAAAATAAAAAATCATGGTTTAATCAACAATAATCATAGTGGTAAAATATATAATCATTTCATGATGTGTATATCATGACATCTTAGTTTATATATAAGGAACCATAGGTTTTATACAAAGTTATTCCTTATATTAAAATATTTAAATCCCTCATAAGAGGTTGAAAATAAAATTAGAATTATCTAATTCATCTACCTTAGGAGTGTTGAACCATGTATACAGTACGACTCATCCTCATCTGCTGGATGACACTGAAGTCAATCCCAATCTGTTGTTTTAAGGTTAAATACCACTAGGTACGTCTTTTCTAGAACCACATCTACTTGTACTATCTTGGAAGGGTTGTATTTCAAGGGCGGACAATATCATCTCTATATTACCAAACCATTATGGAGTTCTTATAGCCTCATCATAAATATATATCTTAGGTTTATTCTCCTTAATCATTTTTTTCAAAAAATATTCTTCAAAACTATTCTACAAAACATCTTCTAATTCAAACTATAACAAATACAACTACAGTAACCTATAGAGGGCATTTAATTTATTAAGTTCACATAACATACAAGGATTCTCATCTCTAATGACCAAATTGTTTAGTTGTCTTGTTAAACAAGATAGAGAAATGATTCTAATATTAAATTTTAAAATTAAAATCCTAAACAAATATTTTCTAATTAATACCATTATTCAATGTACTATATACTTCTATATCAGTTATTGAAAACTTCATAGATTCCTAGAAAGGGATGAAAAATAAATGTGTTCTCAAATTCTCAGTATGAATTACATAAAGTGGAATCGATCATGATTAAGTGTATAATAATCTATATGGTAGGTTAAATATTTATAAACACATTCCATTTAATAAATAACATGTCTATCAGGATTAGAAAAAGATTAATCAATTTTCAAAATAAATAATAGAAAATATTTCCCATTTAATCAATAAATTAATAATGAAATTCATCAAGATATAATATCATTAAAAAACTCATCAATAATAAGATAATTTAAATTCAATATGGATAGGAAAATTTCTAAAAACACATTACATATAATCAATAAACATATAGTTTATGTATTCACAGATTATATCCTTGAGAAAATATACTAAATAATAATTACCAAATTGTTAATGAAATAAATTCATAAATTTGGATTGCATTACCTTAGGCATCATAATACCTCTATAGGAAACCCCTTACACAAGACTATGTAAAAATATACTTATAAACCCATTTAATACTCCCTTACTAATTTTCCTCATGACACTATTGATACATTTATTTGATATATAATACTAGAACCCAACTGGTACTAAATGTCAAAGTATTCCTCAATATCATATAAATTATTTAATTCATAAAAAATATGTCCCATCCTCAAATATCCAGATTGATTGAATGAAATTTATTTATCAATATTTACCCGATTAAAAAATGAAATTTAATTTAGAACACCGTATGTATAATTAAAATTCTCTTTAACAAATTGACATATCATAGATAAAAAAATATTTATATTTATGGGAAATTCAATGTTTAATGATAACAAAAAATTGTATTTTTTAAGAGAAATTGAATGACTAAAAAACATATGATTAATTTTATAGTAAATACATTACATGGTCAAAATGACCCCAAACCATGAATATAAGTAATACTTATGGTATCAAAAAAACTTATTTAACGTAGATTATTGATAAAATAAATTTTTTTTGTAAATTATGAAATTAAATTCTATACAAATATCATTAATTACATTATTGGAAAAATTATCTTTTTTAAAATTGTAAATATACTTACAAATAAATGTTAATAAAATAATTTGAATTTAAATTTCTTTGATAATAACATTAGAAACCAATAATTGAAGCACTAAATCATTGATTGGTTATCAAATCATGAAATTTGGAACATATTTTACATGTTTAAACAAACATTCCTTTCAAATTTCGTATAATGTAATATTTGGACTTGTTTGGAAAACGACATGAGGATTTAATTATTATTTTTTTTTAAAAAGATGGAAATTTTTCATTTATAAATAATTAGTATAATGTTAATAAATCAAAACATTATTAAAAAGATTATTTGGGATGAAAAATGATTTTCCACCAAAGAGTGAAACAAAGTCAAATCGTCTTAAACACATTTTCTTTATCAATTTTAGTACCAAAGATTGTAAAAATAATATTGTAACATGAAATTATCATGAATAAAAATAAGAGAATAAAATCAAAGTGTTTTATCATCATTTGTCTATATAATATCATTTAGTGTAAATTCAAGTATAAAAAATCTTGATTAAATTTAGATTGTGAAATAAACCCTGAAAAACATTATAACGTCATAGTGTGAAATAATAAATAAATTTATTTTTTGTTTAAAATTTTAATCCACATAAAATAAGTATAAGTAAAACAGAAAAAACAAAATGAACCTAAAGACATAAATTTACAATATTAAAGGCATTAAAGATATAAAATAACCCAATTAATAGAATTTGAGTTATGAAATTCATTACCACTTAATTACTTTTTTTTCAAATCTAATTGGATGAAATATTTCAAATTTAAATTTAAAATAACATAAATTATTAAATAATCATGATATGAAATGAAAAAGTAACATTATATAATCCATAAAAAAATTAATTGTATAACATTTCAATATTCCTCAATAAATGGAATTTGAGATGAAGTCCCTTAGGTCCCACTTACTTTTATATGTATATTCTTTACCATTATTTATAATGATTTTACGAATTTTATTAATTTATAACCTAATATTTTCATAATTATAATAACAATCATGATCCCCTTATAAATATTTTCCCGTATTCGGTTCATAATATTTCATTATTTTCATTATTTCAGGTGTTAGTTATCTTGTTTTCTCATCTGTTTATTGTCATGAATTTTTTTGTTAATTTAAATATTATATAGTTTCATCATATACATAATTATATTAATTTTTGAAATATAATTTATTATCATTAGATACATTTTTATAATGAATATTTAAATATAAATTATGATAATTGATCTCACAGCTTCGTGGAGATGGTAGGCCATACATACGTACGAGTGATGTTATAATTTCCTTATTAGGGTAAAGGGTAAGGAAGTGGATAATATATTAATATTCCATAATCAATATAATTTCTTATATATATATATATATAATATATTCAATAAATATATCTATATTACCTTCCATATAACGCATAAATGAAAAATAAATTACATCGCATCATGAGGTTGTCGTCTGTCGTTCCCATGACCAACTTTATCATATTTTAAATGTAATGAAACATAAGAAGGTATACGTGATATTAAAATAATTTAATTATATTAATAGCATAAAAACATATGAAATTTTTAAATAAATAATTTTATCCATCATTTAATATTTGTTATGGAAAACAACATATATATGTTCGGGATACGGTATTCAACTGTACACATGATAGAACATTTGATTTGCCATTTGATGGATGAAGAGATGAATATAACACATAAACATAACATAATGACATAAAATCAAAGGAAATATTTTTATTTTATTCAATAATCAATGGTTAAATATATAGTAATGGGGTGTAAACTGAAAAAATTCTTATTTGTGAGCATTATATTTTATTGAGACAAATTCTTTAGTATTGCACCAAAAGCCTTCCGTGGAGGAAATTATGATCCCTACAAGAGATATTGGATGTTGTAATGGTATTAATGAAATTATATTTTATGTTATTTTCCATGTAATATTGATTTTGATTTTTTAACATGTGAGGGGAGGGGGTAGCATTTTATATGTGGGGTAGAGGACACACATGGAATTTTGTAAACTAATCAATTACAACTAAGCTTGTATAATGTCAATGCTTCCAAAATGGTTCATTGAAGACCCTTAGAGGTTATTGAGTCTATATATGGAAATTAAATGTTGGTTGTACATGTTGGTAGTTTATTGTTAACCCAAACATTTTAGTTTTACACTAGGGTAAAACCTTTTTTATGATAACCACGTTAATTAATACTTACTCCTTTTATTAATCATAATGGAAAACTTTTATGTGGACCATATTATGTAATATAATTCATAATAATTCAAAATATGGAATCCCTTATTCAAAATTGTTTTAAAAAAAATTATATTCTACTTTATATTTATACCCACAACCATGATGAGAGAGCAAGTTTTTAAAGTTAACAATCTCAATAGTGTATAATGTTTTTATTTCAACATTTAATATGAAATTCATTAAAATGGCCTAAATTATTGAAATTTTAATATTATTTAACTAATTTTACATTATATTCATTTTTTAATATAATTTATCTATATAAATTAATTAATAAAAATTGTTGTTTTAATTAAAACTTATTTTTTAAAATTTACATTAAAAAATGAAATATGTTAGTAAAATAAAAAAAATCACCCTCATGTAATTTTTATGTATTGATTTGAAATTAGTTTTTAATTTATCAAATAAAATTTCTTAAAGTGGTAATAAATAAGTTTGAATTTTGTGTGAATATCCTAACTAAACCATTTTTAGAAGAAAAAAAATGTTTTTCAGTCATCATTTCTTTTTCTTCTAAATGATTCTTATTTTTTTCTAATCGAATGATATCCATTTTTTTATAATATAGATATTATTATTCATACCTACCAATATAACGGCTTGTTTATGACTGTATACTATATTAAAATTTATTCAGGGTCAGTATAGAGTGTTTCATAAGCTATAAAAGAGATTTTATTTAAAGAAATATAATTCATGGGTTTTTTAAGCATGGTGTTTCATATCACATACGTTATCGAATCCAAAAAATATTTGAATTTTTTTTATTATAATTATTTTTCCCCATACTATTAATGTAATTTTGGTTAACGGGCGGAACTATGAAGAAACATGTTAACAATGAATGTGATAGAAAATTATGTTATTGTGAACAACCAAATCGGATTATGAATATAGAGAAATATATTTTTACAATTATTAATTAGTTATCACAACATATGATTAACACTAATAACTATTATGATATTCCCACAGCATAAAATTATATAAAAATAGGATTTTATGAATGTTTTTGTGGTAAAGAACGTATAGGTATGAATATTTGGTTTCCTACTTGTCAAGAATGTGGGAAGACACGTCTATAATTATATCTCCAATATAAGGGATGAAATTATATATGTGTAAATAAAGGTCCTAAATCAATGAATTCACATGTAATTTGATGTCTCGTATAGGGGAACATTTTAATTATTTGATTTAGTGACCTAAACTAAATGTTATTACCTAGAACAATGAAATACTTATTCTTTTACAGTCGTCTAAGTAAAAATGATTGAGGTGTTGATGTATTGGAATTCAATAATTATGTTGTCGATATATTTTTACCAATATTATTTCAATTATATGAATCATAATTATTTTATTGGTTGGGTAAATTTTGTAAGAATATTTGTTTTAATCACTGATTAACATAATTGTTTTGTATACCATCATTGGTTTATGAGTTCATGATATTTCATATATTTAATGTCATAAACACCGTTTTGGGGGTTTTTACTGGTGGGATTTTAATGTTATTAGTAATAATGCTAGAAAAGTAATATTAACCCAACTTATGCATAACCCTTTGGTTCAACCTAAAGTACAATTTGAGAATACTTCTCATTTAATATGTTTAAATGTCATATAAACCCTTAAAGTTTATAAAACCTTTTATGATAAAATTTCCTTCCATGGATTTCCATCATATTTTGGCGATGTTATGAAAATTATATTTGGATACTTTTAGTAAAAAAGTATAGCATATCACTTTTGGATAGGATGTGGGGCTTGAAACCACTATTTAAGGGGTGTCAGGATGAAGAACAACTATTAAACTATGTTAAATCTTGGTTAGTATGATATATATTTTAAATAATTCCACATATAATGGTTATGATTTTTTTGGAAAATATATTTTATTTTAGAGATTAAAATGGATTTAAAAATGATAATTTCATAGGTTATGCCTCTAGAAAATTGATGGTCAAACAGGAAAACTATAGAACACATTATTTAGTGTTATTTGTGTTATTTCATATTTTAAATAAATGGATGAATTATCCTTATCAAGAAATGTGTTAATGATATACTAATCATGAGAGTAAAAGCCATATATTCATACAGAAGGAGTTAAATATACTATAGGGATGATTGTTATATTTGATTAAATATTTTTACTACTCAATACATTACAACCATAGGAAAAAAACATTGTGCTTGATTATTTGTGTCGAAAGGAGAATACATGATTTACTATAATGAGGATAAAAAATTCAAATAATTGTGCATTTAAAAAATGTAAATCTAAAAAATTTTAAGTGGATAAATCCAATCATTCTCAAATGACTTCTTATCCATCAATCCATGTAATGATTAAAAAGTGTTGAAGGATGGTGTAACGATTATAATAAGCTTATAAATGTTCTTGATATTAACATTGAATATAATGTAATGAAAATGATCTATAATTGAGTTTGTTCTATATCAATATGATATTTGTTGAAGGAGTGAAAATATGTGGATCAATGTTTTTCATTCTCTATTTATCATGGATGTGTAAATATATATAGAAATTTAAAATATTTATTCATGTGGGATCCAATTAAGAGAGATATTGTATAATATTTAACTTAGTTAATGAAATGAATAAAATTTACTATTTAGGGGTAAAATTATTTTTTTATGTCGTAACTGTTACCCATATCATAATGTATATGAGAAAACTAAAATATTGATCTGATCGTCAAAATCCCTAAAACATCTAAATGAAATATTTCTGTAATGGTTTTAGTTAAACAAGTTACATATTAAACACAAATCATCTCTATTAAATAATATTTATATATGGATTAGATATATATGATATACATTAATTAACTCATAAAGAAACATTAAATACAACATTATATTGTGTCTGATCTGGATTTGTATTTCACCACAATTTTCTAGTGAATTCATATACAGGTTCTTGATATAGAGATGTGTTTTAGAACTATGGATCATCCTCAAATATATAGTGAGTCTGATAGAACAAGTAAAACCCTATAGAATATGTTGAGATTGGGTTCTATATATTTCAAGAGTAGTTTGGGTCAACACCTTTCCCTAGTAATTTTTTCTTATAATTAAATCTTTCAATCAAGAAATAATAGGGATCTTTATAAATCCCACTGTGGATAAAAGTTTTTAACTCCAACATAATTGGATGAATTTGAAAAAAAAACCTCTTAGTACTTTTTATTTCTTGATAAATGATAAAGAGCTCTAGATATATTCAATAACACATAAGAGAATTAAAAATTTGTAAGAAACGTTATACTGATAATCGACATCGTGATATATAATTTGAAGTTAGTGACAATGATTTTCAGGAAATATGTTCACAGAAGAAGTTACTATCTTTTAGAATGAATGGAAAACTATTTCCAAGGTATATTTGTTTCTGTGAAATTATTTATCATATCAGGGATGTTTTTTATCAATTGGTTCTTACACCAAACCTCTCTCAGGTTTATGATGTATTCCATGTATCTCTCTTGGGGAAGTAAATACCAAATCCATCACTTGTACTGAACATTGATGATATAAATATAGAGTATTATCATTATTTTGAAGAAGAAAATGTGTAGTATCTAGATTTTTTAGATAATTTTATATTAACCAAGAGCACTCACATGATCAATGGTTTGTGGACAAACCACAAATTTAGAGAATAAATGTGGGAATATAATGATATGATTAGTTATAAGTATCTTATTATATATTATATTGAAGTGAATAATTATTAGGGAAAGTCATTTATTTTGGAGGAATTTAAAACCATGAGTTTTGATGTTATAATAGTTTTTTATGAAATTTAATTTCTTTTATGGAATGCATTAAACATAATATCCCATTTTTTGAACCACATTATACTATTGATATTATTATATAAATATGAAAATTATAAAATATTATTTAAAAATATTGGAACGAATAGGAACAAACACATTTAAGAAATAACATATTTTATTTTTATTTAATGAAAATATATTGATAAAATATTTAATCATTTTCCATTAATGTGTTTATTTGTATTAAAAAATCTATTTTCTTAAAAAAAATATTTCATTCATGAAAAAAAATGAAAGTAATTTTTTTCACAATAAGAAATTTATTTAAAAAATATTATTTCTGAAAAATATATTTCAATATTATCTTTTTGTTATTTGTTTTATAATTCTCTACAAAGATAATTTTTTCAATGAATATTGGATTATTTAAATTTTTTTAAAAAATCCATCTCTTTTAAAGAATTTACTTGCTCTATTTTGTTTTAATGTGGTTTTAAAAGATTAATTAGTTAAATTATATTTTTATTTATCCAATTTATCTTATAGGAATCGTTTTCATATTGAATTTTGATATTAAATTTTTTTATACTTAAAAAACATTTCTCTTTAGATAGATGCTTTTCATCATGTCTATGGGATTAATAATAAGTTAAAACATTCCAATTTTGTGGATGGAAAATGTAATGATGGAATCCATATATAATATTTTTTTAATTAATATTAAATATTAATTTCTAGTTATGTTTTTTCTAAATGAATAATAACAACAATAAAAATTTATTACAACGTTTGTGGTTGAAACAGATTTATTGGGGGTAAACTAAAAAAATGAGGTTTAAAAATACCTAGAAACATTTCATAAAACAATTTTCTAAAACAATTTATGCCTTATAACATATTAGGTTTGATATTGATCCATCCATTAACTTTATTCGTTAAAAAGTTTTGTAGACATTTACCTTTAAAAAAATTATTTATATATTAACTCCCATACTTATAAATGAAAACAATCTTTCATCTCCTCTAGAAAATTTAGAACCTCCATTTCTGTCCAATTACTACAATAATACTATACTCACACCCCTACTACCATCATAAATACCTTTTTTAGGTATTCAACCTTGTAAGTCTTTTGGTCAAAAAGTCAAGAGGTTTTCTGAATACAAGGTCTCATTATCTATCAAAATTTTCAATTTTCTTTATTCTACCAATTACATAAAAAAATTCATTTGTAATTATATAAGAAAAAAATCATATCACATATAATGATATTTTGTTTTATTTTAGGAATAACCTATATTAACCTCTACTTCCATCAAATGGGAAACAAAATCATCGATCATGTGTATACCAGATTGTCCCCTAAAAATAGATGTAATTAATTTTCCATCACGACTTATCAAGGATTCATATAATGTTGGATTTTAAAAATGTATATGATATTTAAAAAAAATATAAATATTTAATTATAATATAACATATACCTTTTTAGATTCCATTTTGTGGGAATATAATAACGTTGCTCATGTGTACAGTAGTCTTCCACCAGAAGAAGTGATGTGATTAGTTATTTTCTCATGCATTACATGGAAGGTAAAAATTATAGTTCTAATGAACATATCTGATATATATGAAAAATTAACTATTTTTTATTTGAAATTTTTTGTTTATCTCTTTTTTTCATTTGTTAATAAATGGGAAACAATGTTCATGTGTATGTTTGACATATTATATACATGAACTATCTAATATATTTTATATCACTAACTATAATGGATAACTAATAACACATATATAATGAATATATATTATATTAAAATAAATTTTAACAATATGGGTATATTTTTACCATGATCAAATAATTTTATTACCAAACCAAACATACATTAAAAAATTAGCAGTTAGGAGCAGAAATGAAAATTTATCAAATATTTGTTGATAAATGGGTAATTAAAGATAATAAGTAAATCATATATGAAATTATAAATATGAATAATTTTTTAAAAAATATTTAAAATAAAAATATATTTGTTATACCAGATATTCAAATTTGTATGAAGAAATTTGATACTCAAGGTAAGGGATCATTGGGTCACATTAATTTTTCTCAAGCATGAGACATATTTACCATCATTTTCTCTTTTGTATTGAATATAAATCCCATGAATTTAATTTATGATTGATTATTTTTAGTGTTATGTTGATTTAAATTCCCTTATATGTTTCTTTATTTCATGGGTATTTTTATTTCACTTTATACCAATGTGATAAGTGTTTTATATTACAATCCCATTTTTAGGGCTTGTTTAAGATTATGATTCTAATAATGAAATATTTTGATCTACCTCTCAATAAAATAATTACATTTCATGTCCTTGAATTTTTAATGATAATAAATTTATATAATATCATTTTTCACTGTTTATGTACTCAATAAATCAAAATAAAATTTTAAATGAAACCCATCATTATTTCTCTCTTTTGTCAAAATTCTGATTTCCACCGTTTTCATGTTTTATAAAATTTTAATGAATGGTTTCACTATTATTCAACGATTTTTTAAATAAATTTATCCCTATAAAATAATTTTTATAAAATTTTTTCAAATTAATTTTCTGATCATCTTCCCAATAAGTATATTTTTACATTGAACCAAAAAATTTGAAAGTAATTATTGTTTTAATGTGTATAGAATGAATTGAATTTTCCATCATCATGACATATTAATGATATTAATCACAAATTACATGTTTCCAAAGTTATTTTCAAAGAAAAAAAATTATTTTATATTTGATATATTTTTTATTTTAAATAAATTTATTCTAAATGGAAATGATATTTTCCTCTATAAGGTTTAAATATTATTTTTATGTAATTTCTATTAATCGACATCAATAAAAAAATTTGGTGTTTTGTTTTTTAAATTTTTATATAGTCCAATGGTTCAACTGTATTCTTTTTATGGATGGTTTATTTATATTATTATTATTAAAATATTTGTATGAATCCCATTTCTTTTCAATGATTTATCATATTATGAATGAATGAAAGTTTAATAACATACATTTTTATTCTGTGGGTTATGATTTGAGGAAAATTATGGGAAACCCATTACATTTTTTATCGGTTATGATACGATGATTATATTCTAATCTTGAGGCACATAAATATACATATTATGTGCTGGGTGGGACCTCTATCTCATCAAAAAAAATTGGTAATGATTTGTATCTAATGATAAAATGATGTGAAACAAGATGAGGTGGATGATATTCAATTGAAAATTGGTTGATGATTTTATCCAATATGGGAAGCATGTAAGGATTCTAGATCCATTATAAAATAGGAAGCATGTTTTTATTCCTCATACATTATGATTTTATTGTGTTGATTGATAACCATGAATTGTGAAATGAATTTTATACTTATTATGGTGTCACGATTAGATTACATGAACTTGTGGTTCATAATTTATTTAAAATTATTTTTCACACTTATTTTTCATGAAGTACATAGATTTCATAGTTGTATGAATCATGTCATTTTGAATGATAACTATTAATGTTGTGTCTCATGATAACAAACTATGATCAGTTTGGTATGAACATTTTAATTTAGTTCATAATATTATACTCGTATTCTCATATTTTTATTTCATATTATCATAGAATGATATCTCCCTTGTTTACCCTTTTTAAGCATCAGAACTCACATTTTCTTATGTTTCCTTTCCACAGTTTCTGAATAATGATTTTTTGGTGGGTATTTTTATGAAGATGAAACAAATTCATGATTTCTATGGTTTGTGTTTAAGATAATAATTTTAATTATACATTTGTATAACTAGTCTACAATAAAGTAATCCATTATGGTCCCCAGACATGTATTTCTCAAATGTATTGATTATTCATCTAAAAAGATGTAACATTTATGTATCAAATGGCTAGGTCATTACATTAATGGATAGAGAAACATAAGGGATTGGTTTAACTACCCATTAATAATAACAACATTAGATAATAAATCACTCATTTCATTGTATAATTCATGTCCCACCTATCATATAATGAAAATCTATATATATATGTCTTTTGAATGATCATGAAAACATTTTTAATCCCAAAATTCTTTAATTACCCAATGAAAAGAAAAATTCATCATGAAAACATCCAAAAATCCTTATCATAATCCATCAATATAAATAATGGGGATAGATGCATTATTTAATATTCTGAGGGAATCATAAAAAACATTGAAGGATGTGGATATAAATAAAAAACAATTATATAGGAGCATCAAAATTTACTCATAGAAAGAATAAAAAATTCTCTTTACATTTTTATATCTATTGAAAAATGATTTTATTAAATTGAGAAAAAATAAATTTCATTATAAATCCTGAAATCCTATATATGTTTTTTATTATTAAAATTTGATGAAGGCGATGGGGGTATATTTTTATAGAGAAATTTATTAAAATAAATATTACTTTAACACTTTTTGATGAATATCAATATTGGAAGAAAATGATTGTATTTGAACACTAAAATAATACAAATATTTTAATTATATTTAGGTGCATTAAAAATAAAAATGGATCTATTATACAACTTGAGATAGTGATTTTCATAAAAAATTGATAACTAATGTTTATATTTGATTGAATTACTCCTGAACAAAAAAAAGGTTTAAGGACATTTTATCATATAATAATTACTTTTAGTAAATAATGAACTAGAAGGGAACTAAAATTGTAAGAGGAAATTTAAACCTCATGTATAAATTGAGGATAATAAAATATATGTAGTTTTAGAGATATTGAATACCGAATTTCAAAAAATTGATATTTTTTATAATGATATCTATTTGAACCTGAGAGTGGAAATAAAATATTTAGGGACTTGGTATCTTTGGAATAAAAATTACTTAAAAGAGAGAACATAAGATTAATTTTAAAACATATATAATTTGGTAAAAAAATTTATGTAACAATTACATGGATCTCATATTCACCACAAAAATACTATTTTTATGTTTGAAACATATCTTTATAAAGAGAGATTGAGGGTAGAAAACACTTATCATTACTCCCATCATCCAAGAAAGTCATTTAACCACTTGTATAATATACATAATGATATAGAAAACGTATTTCAAAATAGAAAACATATCCATTACCTTAAAAATATTTAAATTATACTCATTCATTGAATAGATATTTGTAAGTTATTTTTTATTTTGATCATTAGATTTTAGTTATTTTTATTGTTTTATTTGTGTTCATAATGCTGATGTCAGTCCTATTTTATTATATTAGATTCATTATTACAATATTAAAAAATTTTATGGGATCACTTTTTCTAATTATTTATATAATCACATGATATTTTGATTAAAATTATTGGTATAGTTCATGAAAATAGAATACATGAATAACATTTTTGTAGTAAATTTACTACATGAAATGTGTTATTTAATAATCATCATTATTTTTTTTATTGAAAATTATAATCCTTTATTAAAACATATATTAATCATTAATATTATATATTACTTTTATTAATTTCTAGATAATTATTCATTTTAAAAAAATGGGTTTTTTGTATTACAAAAATCACGTTGGTGGTATAACTGACAAAAATAGGAACATGTAATACTAGGGAAAGTGTATGAGTTTAAAGTCATATAATAGAATTATTTTTTTAGAATATGACGAATAATGTTAATATAACATTATTATAATGGTTTATTAGAAATAGAAAGACCGTTGATGACAATATAATTTATATTTTTAGATAAGATCTTATATGCTTGAGGATTTCACACCTTCTCAACATATGTTCCTTGGGAATAAAGGATTCACGATTTCATCTTGGGAGAATAATCTAATAGTGATAATAGAATTATTTTGGATATTTAAAATTGGTAATTATTAATAATTTTTCAAGGAATCTAGTGGTTTGTAATTGTTATAGGAGAGATCCTTTTATAATTGAAAATTAAAGAAAATTGTTTTAAAATTTTAGTATAGTAAATTGTAACGACGGAATCCCATTCGAGTTAGGTGAGTTGGGTGAGGAAATATTGATGATAAAATTATGTGTTAATTCCCAATCTATTAATTTCATAAATAAAATATAGGGTTCATGTTATTTTAACATAAATCATTTCATTGAAGATTACCTCTTCCTAACAACTTTTAAATTGTTTCATTTTTATCCATTGTAATTATTTATTACCCAAAATATAATACATCCCCTCTTATCCAATTTTGAAATGATAAAAAATATTGTAATAATATAATTTATTTTAGCTTTTAAATATAAGAGTAACTAATGGAATTTAAATATATAATATACTGAAAAAAGTTTCTTTAGAAATATATCTTTAAAAAATATTATGAAATCTTGATATAATTTCATATAAATTACAATTGAAATATTAAGTAATATATTTATTTATATACGTACTTATTATATTAGACACATCATTTAAAAAAATCAATTTAATTAGTTAATTGAATGCTACAAAAAAATGAAAACAGTTCATTGAAAACAAATCATTTTAAAACCACAAATATTTTAAACTAAATTCTTTTATAAGTAATTATTAATGATATAACCATTTAATTTTTTTATTTAAATTATTATTAAAATCATTTTAATAATTTTATAAATACATAAATTAATTTTAATTACAAATAAAAAAAGCACATAAAAATTATATTTTTATAATAAAGATTATTAATTAAATATTGTAATTTATTTTATGCAAGAGTTATATTAGTTATGACTTAAAATAATTATATTAAATTACACAACATAAAAAATTGATGTTCCTAATGATCATATATCAAATTTCCATATTTTCAATAGCTATATGTCAAATGACAATATTTCCTATAACTATATATATAGTGATAATATTTTATTCCTATATATAACTCAACTAAAATCATTCATTGAATTAATTCACTTCCCACTCAACATATCTAAAATATTTCCATTTGTATATCTTATTTCGTTATTTTCATTAGTATTGACAATCTTCAATGTAATTATTGAGGATAAAAACTCAATGTTAGTTTTATTTTTATTATAATATGGATTTATTCCACATATAATTGTCATGATGATTTTTTTAATCAATTATCATAATGTATTAATTTTTATATTGTATTAGAACATTGAATCTCATTAAAATCTAACCACATTTTTTTAGTTCTGCGTTTTGTGTGAAAATACCTGATCAACATAATAGTAATTTAACTGAAATTAATGAACTTTTAAATCATGGGTATTAAAAGTCTGATCACCCATCCCTAATCCAAATTCTTGATGTCATAATTATTGTGTTAAGATAGAAAAAAACTAAAAGTGTTATTAACATTTAGAGAATATGATTGTGGGGTGTTATGAAGTCTAGGCGATTCAAGGAAGGAAGAGGGAACAATTTTGATGTTCTCTATGTTTAGGATACCCCATTATGATGGGAATATGATGCATTGTTGATATATGAATACATGGTTTCTGGATGTAGTTATTATTGTGGTTTGAGGTTACTGGTGATTATAGGAATGATGGAAACTGTGTAGGTAGAGTATGGTGTAGAAAAGATTTGTCCCACGCTATGTGTGGTTGGATTGTTATGATTATACTAATATGAAAGGGATTCGACCTGTAATTTTTTTTCATTTATGGCATGATCGAGGAAATCTAATGGGGAAGTGGTGTTATGTGCCCTTTTTATTCCCTGGTTTTATTTTATTATACATGGATATTATATTTGGTTAGTGATTCTATGTGGGGCTAGGATATAGTTTTCCAGATAGGTGATTGATGGATTTGTTGATTTTTCACTAAATCATTATTAGGCTTATTCCACTTTTGTTTGAATGTTATTAATTAGTACCATGGTATGTATACATGTATAATAATCCCTATATATTATCTTTTAGTATAAAAAGTGATTTTGGAGATCATGGATGTCCTTTAAAACATAATTCTTTATGATTTCATGGGAGTTTGTATTTATGAGTTTTTTTGTGTTCATTTTAGATAAGTGAATTTGTACGAATCTTCATGCATTGTGGTTTATTATAGGATTTGGTTTTTTATACGATAGTGTTTGTTGGGGGATTTCTTATTATGGTCCTGGTATATGTGGGACTATTTCTTTATAATTTCTATTTTATTCATTATGTTCTAGTCAGCAACACCTAAACTATTGATGGTGAGCCTCAAAAGTCACTCTCCTTTTCACTATTGGCTTATAAATTCTTTTCATTGGGGTGTGTGATGACACCAAGTGTGCTTGATAATTTTTATTTTTTGATTAATGTTCTAAACATAAAAAAAGTTATAATTTAAAAATAAACTCCAAATATTTTTAAATGTTTTAAAGAGTATACTAATGTAATGGTAATTTATAAATGTCTCTCCTTAATTGGAAAGATGATTCCAATCTATTCATGAAATTTTAACTAGTTAACTCATTGTTGAAAATGTGATGTATATTATAAAATGGAAATAGATTTGTCAGTTTAAAAATAAAATTTTGATGCTTTATATGTCTTCTTAGAAAACATTGAAATATGTGATTTTATTATATTTTAAAATTTTGTTAAAAATATTTCACCAAAATACTAATATAAATATGATATCATTTGTTTTATTTTTACATTATAGTGTATTCCGTTAACATAAAAATAATAATATTTTCTAAAATAATTTATTGTTTATTCTATCCACAAAACATATTAGATTGAAATAATATCCATTATAAATTATATATATTAATTATAGATCATTTTCCAAAATTTGGTGACATAATTTTCTCTTTCACATGGTCTGGATCATTGATAATTTTTTTGAAATATTGGTGTAATATTTCAAAAAAATTAATTTTATTCATTTAAGAAACATCACACATTGATTTCATGTAGGAACATTATTATAATTTAAAAATTAATAGACTATAATTTCCATAGTTTTATTGATATTATGAGATTGTTTGTTAAATTTTGATTGTTCGAATAACATTTTTTACTTTAAAATGTGTTATAATTTTTAATATACACTTCAATCCATTTTCCACCTATTTTTTTTCATTTACCAATAGATTCATGAAACATAAATGTTAATTCTTCAATTTTGAGCATTATTTCCAGTTTTGTAATAATAATTTAATTTTAATTTTGAAATTATATGTTTTATCATTATTCGAAAATTTAATGTCAAATTATATGGAAACATGTTCATACGGTTCGTTAATAATTCAATGATATTTTCTATATTTTATATTATTGCAAGAACATTTACCTATTTTTTATTATTTGATGCACAATTTGAACATAAAATAAGGGTTATAGTTTTCAAAATGTCATTCATGTCATTTTAGACACATCAAAACACTGATTGATGAGTATTTTGTATATGGATTAAAACATATTTAATGATATTTTAATTAAATTTCTAGTATATTATAATATTTATGGTATTGTGTAGATCGTTTTGAAATACAAAAGGACTATATTATAAAAAAATTTATTTGACTATTATAGAATCATTATGTTCATATTGATATGTGATTCATAAGGAAGATCCAATAATTTTAAAAAACCATATTTCTATAAATTTCCTTATTTTATGCAGTATATTTCTTGATTTTGATAATTAAATATTTCATTTAAAATAAAAACATATAAATTTATATAATGGATCATTTAATCATTCCAATGAAATTTATATTTAATTGATATATATATCATTCATGCAAGTAAAATATTAGAAAATGGTTAATCACTAATATTTTAATGGCATTAAATGTGCTTTTATTTATTTTCATTTATTTAACTTTTTTTAGTTGTTGATAAATAAGTTTAATTGGGTGAATTAAATTTCAATCATTATGAAAACATTTCAATCAAATAAAAAATGATGATCATTTCTAGTGGCTAGAAATTAATCGATGATTACTCTACTAATATTTTACAACATTTTATGCAAATTTATTTAGTTATGATCACATGATTCATGATTAGAACTATAAAAATTGTTATAAATTCCAAAAAATAAATATTTATATTTCAAAGGTAAGGGAATTGCCATAAAAAATTTGGGGTATCTTGTTTCATCTCATTTATGGAATCAGGATGAAAACCTCTACTTGAATCCAAATCATGGAAAATCGTATTATTATATAGTAGAAAAAAATTAAACTTATTATGAAAATTAAATAATCACCTTTCAACTACTAGTGTTGATTTTTTTAATCATAAATGAGTTCATTCCCTTGTACACACACTTTTTTAACTACTATATGAATTCATATAAATGTACACATCAGTCCATATATATCCAAAAATATTTTTAGTCCCATTATATTTGAATCTATTACACTATTGATCACTTATACCAGGGAAGCATCCCTAGATTATATATTTATCCATGAATATTGTTTTATACCTAATAAATCTTCTTATAGAATACTAGAATATAGAATTCCAATTTTTTATTTTATTCAATATCCATGTTTATTATAGAAAATATTTCATTGAGTGACCAGATGTCTTTGAATGGTAAAAGGTTGTCTCCCCAAATAGATTCACCAATATAGTAAGAAACTGAATCTCCAAAATATTAACAATGGATTAGTTGAAATAGATTAATAAATATAAAAATATATATATAATTTGATTCTAATATAACACTTAAAACATAATGTTTAATGAACTAATGATTAATATTTCACATCAATATAACATCATTGGGTAAAAATAATCCAAATAATAGTATTTTTTAAAAAAAATTAAATTTTCTAATGCATATAAAAAAAATAGAACTAATTGAATGATTAAAAATGAATTTTAAACATACTCCATGTTGAATATTTTAGTGTTGGTCAACTATATCTAACATCTATTAAAAATATGGGTATATACAGTCATTATTTTTACTGTAATAAAATTTATTCTTACAGTATGATATTTCTTTGCTATGACACCATGTGTGATATTTTCATATGTTTAATTTTCAAATTGAGAAGTCAAAATAGTTCATACTA
Organism: Viscum album; assembly: GCA_963277665.1. Lineage (NCBI taxonomy): Eukaryota > Viridiplantae > Streptophyta > Magnoliopsida > Santalales > Viscaceae > Viscum > Viscum album. The sequence continues at coordinate 1,461,705,693 of OY728125.1, read as the reverse complement.
TTTTAACAACCTAGATGTTTCATGAATGAAACATAAAAATATATCTTAATTATTCATGTCTTTACAGGATAAAAAATTCAGGAATGAATTTTAATTTTGAATTTATATAATGGTTATATTTTTTATGGAAATTGGAAGACAATTATGGGGGTTTTGACTTGTCCAGAAGTTGATTTTTCAAGTTGAAGGAGGCTCTAGTGGTTTCCAAATTCTATTAGATGTACTAGAGGAGGTTTAAGTGACATGGAATATTATCTATAAACACCAAATAACATCTTGTAGACCACTGTTTTTTTAGTGTCTTTAATATTGTTTGGGTAGCCCTTGTGGGATCATGTGCATGTTCGTGGAACATAAAGTTGAACATTTTACCCTTTTCAACCATCATGTTTTTTAAAGGGGATAATCACTATTTTACCTTTTGTTTCTCTCAACCAATGATAGAAATCATTCCCCTGTAATCATCTCTTAAAATTTTTTCAATAAGGATCCTTTAGTTGTGATTCAAGGCCGGTTAATCTCTATATATATATTGTTATATTCTTTTACTCTCTTTCACTTGTAATTAAATTTGGTCTCTATTATTAGGGGTTTGGTTCCGATTTTATTAGATAATGTTGAAACCATCTGAATTCCTTTTTAATTCTACTCTATATTGTGATATGACATCATGAGACCACATCAAGGTGTTTTCATCCATCATATTTCTTATGGTTTGTTGAATTTACTATTTGATATAGGTATTGCTTAAATTTAAATTAATTTGGTGTTGGAATGAATTAAATAGATTATAGAGTTTCCTATGGTTCATACAAAGGATGTGGAATAGACCACTTATGATAGATTGATTGATATTTCAACAAAATAGTGGACCTCATTGATTCATTTAGAGTATATTATTTGTTGATAAAAGTTGGAAATAAATTTATTTTTTTACGTAAACTATTTATAACATGAGTAAAATTAATTATCTCACTCGAGTATTTTGATGGGTTTTGGGGTGACATTTTATGCTTCGTTGAGGGTTGATGGGCTTGGGGTTAGATTTCAAATATTTTAAAATAATGGGTATTTATACCAAAAAGATAAATGATTCACACACTGGCCCAGCTGATTATTTCATGATTTTTATATTCATATAGGTATGTGGCCTCACGAGTAGGGTGATGAATCCAATTTTAGTTATAAAATTGTTCATAAAATTTAACTAGATTAATTTAAAATAAATTTTTAAATAACTAAGAGAACCATAAAGGTAAATGGAGATTATTTATAAACTATCATAATCATAGCGTATTAGTTTGAATCCATAGATGTTGAGGCCATGATATGGCATATGAGTATTATAAGCACATAGAATCCTCCATCAATGGGGGGTTTATTTTATATGATGATCTGAGTAAGGGAGGTTAGTATTATTATGACACTGGATATCTTTTAGGCTCATGTTCTTGGACTTGCAGATAGTGACCCTCCCTATATACTATGACATGGCCTTGGTGGGTAGATCATATATAGAGTAGGGTTGGACTAGTTAAGAAAACAATATTATTATACATGTAAATTGGGATAGTCTATCCCATGAGAAAATAACAGGGGACATGAGTTGGGCCCTAAGGACCCTATGCAGGTTTCTGTTATAATATTGAGTCTTAGGGGACCTTGATGGTTCGTCCTGTAAAATTTGGCCTTTGTGAAGGTTTAAGCTATGCTAGTGATGTTCGCAGGTGTCACCTCAAACATGGAATTTACATAATTCTGATTTAGATATAATAAATTGTATGTTATTGGAAATTAAGGGATACCCTATTATGTTTTTATTTTATCTTGATATGTTATGTTATTTTTTAGTGTTTATGGGATTGGTTTTTGGGCTAGACTCTATTATGATTCCCTATGACTCCTCAGAATTGCTAGTTGATATGAATGGAAACCTCGAATGAATATTTTCCTTGAGATCTTGTCTCAAAGTATATTGTGGGTGGATTCCTTGTCCAGACACAATCCAAATATATATTTCATGTCAGATTTAAATCATATAGGTGGTATCTAGGATCAATAATTAGATTAAATGTGTTACATTCTCACAAGGATTCTTAATATGAGTGAGAATAACATTATTCAGTGGTACCATTACAAATATTGTGGTGGTTAGTATTCTAATACAGATACCAGTAGACCCAAATTGAATTATGGGAATCTATGTATTTGAATTGTTTTATGATGTTATAGGTGGGTGTATATCCATTTTCACATATTATTTATATCCCAAGTTAAACTATTTGTGTATCATTGATTAATGACTAGGATAATGCCTATGATCATGTTTATTCCCCAATTGGGTTTTTGTTTAGGATCCAAGAGATATTGGATTCCAGTTCAATGACCATGTCATCTAATGTGGGTATTCCCTTTTAATTCCCTAAACACCTAGAAGTTAGTCAAGCCTATACTTGTAGTGTTTCTCTTGGAATCCACCTCTTTTAAATAATACATCGGCTGAACATTGGGAATGCTCAAATGTTACCGATGAGTTCAGCCATAGGTAATCTGGATGAGGGATTCCAAATGACACCCCAAGCTCAACTATATATAATGATATAGGTCTGAGTGTGGGAACAATTTGGTGTGTTTAGATGTTACCCTATGGTGTTATTGAAAATCAGAGACACCCATACACTTGTTGAAGTTGGTATGGCTGATCACGATCATAAAAAAATGGATCAATTTTGATTATAAGTTGTGGAATTGGGTTTTACCTATACATATGCCACTTGGTTGTGATAGGATGTTTGGAATGGTCCTCAAAACATGCTTTGAGAAATTTGTGAATCAGGCCAAATCATGTATTTCGGTTTTTTCAAAAGTTAAATTACTTATAATAGTCTTGTTAGATGAATATATCAATATGTTTCTTGTTTTTTTGGTACCACATTGGATGAAGGCTACCCACTTATATACTCAAAACTTACTTTATCCTCCATTAAATAGGTGTATATTATCATCCTCTCACTTAGATTCAATAATATGTTTTCCTATATCCTTCATAATATGTGATCAAAAATTATGGATTAGATGGTTAGGTGATTGGGATTATAAATTTAAGTAGCCTTTGTGTATTGAATTTTTTGATACCCTAAATTTCGAGTTTGTGTGTTATATTAAATTGTTTTATCGGATGCATTTATTTATATTTGATTAGTTTAGACACTATTATTTATATACTTATTTTATAATTCCACACTCTAATATATGTGGTCTATTCTCTCCCAGATAACCCAATAAACCCCCACTACTAGTTGCAAACATGTATCATATGGGGACGTTCACAAAGGTCATATGGTATTCCTTTATAACTATTGTTTAGGGTGATCCATGTTTGTTGATTGTAATGCATCATCAAAGGCATTATTATATTAGTCTAGATAAATAGGAAATTGTATCAAAGAGATATTGGAATGTATCAAGTATTTTAATTTATGCCAAACTAGTTAATTAAAAAAACAACAACGATTAGGATTTCTAGGTTTCCAGGGATGGGATTAATGATATTTATTTTTACTGTTATAGTAGATTTTATCGCATTGAATTATTTATGAAGTGATTTTATTGTTTAAAAATTGCAATTGAAATTTTTTGATGGACCGTAGAGGCATGAGGAATCTCATGATTCTTGAGATGAAACATATGTTTCACACAACAATTATAGTCATACTATTGGAATTTATGTAAATAATGAGAGCTGTAATTGTTTAATATGTGTATAAATACTCATACAGTTATTTCCTATATAACTGTTTTATGTCATTCTACTAAGAAAGACTAACACGTACCTGTATTTTCTTCTGATGATAGTTCATCTTGATAAATGGTGAGATTTTTATCAATAATGATAAAAACCTACCTTGGTGTATGGAATACGAGTTGATTCTAGTAGGTCATTGAGCCCAATGGTTTCATAGTGGTAAACCCATAGTTGGTTTCTATTGATCGGGTTTGGTTATTCAATGATTCAGGGACAACCTATATAGAATATTACCATAAATAATGGAATGGAACTCTATATAACAAAACCATGTAATAGTGTTTAACTAGACACGTATCTCTGTAGGGAATTTCTAGTTAATAGTTCCCAAGGGTTGGGTTATTTAATTTTCTAGTGACAACCTATAGGTGTTTCCTTATATTTCACAGAATGATATTAAATTTAACAAAAAATCCGAATTATGTTTCTGTAGAACAAATAATTTATGATGATTCACACATATATATATATATATATGAACCTGGATTAGTTGGTATTCTCAATTGAGAAATCCAAAGTTCATATTATCGTTGATAATCAGTGCCTGTGTATGATGTTGAGTTTGCAAAAGATAAAATATACATAATTGACTCTAATAGGTGATTCACATGTTAGATTTCGTGGTTTTGTGAGACCCATATAGTGGTTATTTTAGAATGTGTGATTTCATGTGATATTTTATACTACTGCCATGAGTACTATCTCATGAGCTATTAACCATCATGATACCACTTTATTGGGATAACAGAGAGAATCTAGTGACCCTTTAAATACAACTATGATCATAGTCAGTCAGTACCTAGTGGAATATGTGATGTTAATGAATGTGAGAGTTTAGTAATGCATGTGAGTGAGATAAATATGGTATGCATTGGTAGATACAAGTTTTTAATAAAAATGCATAGAAGGTGATAAGTGTGTGTTGTATATGACAAATGATGACTGGAATTCATTATGATGAACTTTTTTCACTTTAGAATCATGGATGTCTTTTAGGGGAAGGGTTGTTTGATTTCCTTGCCATGTTGACTCCGAATGAACATTAAAATTTGTATGTGTGGTTTTAGGGTTTTAGTTCTTGTATAGTCTCGTATGATAGATAAATGCATGGTTAAGCATATAATCAACAACGTTCATAATTTTGAAGATGAGTTTCATGGGTTCTTCTAACTTGTTATGAGAATAATTCTTTGAGGATCATGGTATATGGTTAGGAATATAGTATAGTTCTTATAAATCCTCAATTTGTGTGATATCACGGAGATTGGGAGTGGGTGAATTATAGATCCCTTTTCATTTTACGAATTGTTCCTTTTAAATTAAACATTTATGGTCGATTAAATCCCCAATCCACTATTCTTGTTCTACATAGATCTTATCGAATAATTTTTTAATAAAAGGAATAGAAAACCATGATTTAACATGGATTGTTACTAAGGCCTGCCTCATGACATGTTGGTTGGATTTACCAAAAATGACTCCTACGGGTGATGAAAAGTGATTAAAAGTATAGAAAATTCCCTGAAATCCCTATCATACAAAACTACCATAATTTCTAATCACAAATGATTATTAAGGGACATTTTGTAATGGAATATTTACACTATAATCCCACCAGTGATTTCTATACTAACATCTTCTAAATGAGCTATATCCTAAAAATCATTGGTAGTTTATACTCGAATCCTTCATGTTCTTCTATGATATTGATGTTTTATCCACTATAAGATTCTTTTCTAAGACTTCTTCATAATCTTCTTGGTTCACAATTTTTTTGAACATATTCAAGTTAATTAGTAAATATGGACTTCAGACTTATCATTAAATTCATGGTTTTATGTGATCTAGTTCTTAATGAATTACCAATCTTTGGATCCTTCTTTCTTCAATAGAAATTTTTTTATCAGGATATCAAAATGATATTGGGATCAATGTAATCAAAATATATCTAACAAAAAAAATATTTATACACAAAAAATAATGTGGTTCATGGTGTTTCATTGATTAAATGATTCAAATATATCATATAAATACTCATTAAAATGGGTTTATAAAGACACAAATTTATTATCTTTTCTTCAAAATATAAATTCTAAAAGAATTATTAGGTTATAAAATTTCTCATCTAAATTTTCCCAAATACTATGAGTATTATAATTCATCAATTATAATTTAAAATACCCTTTAAATAATTGTTATTTCATTTAAAGAAGTAACATTCAATTTTTTGTACATCATAAATACACATTTCCTTTACTCATGGAGGTAGCATTGATCACTTTTTTTTCTCATGGATAAGTACACATGGCTCACCATGCATGAATGCATGCATTCATGCATGAAACTAATTCCCTATATTTATATTTATTATATAAACCTTTATTGGAACTTTTTTTAATTTATAAAAGGATTTTAACTTCTCTATTCGTTCATATGGTGAGAAAACACCCATGGTTGTGTATCACTATCTTCTTACAGCTCATCCAAATTCATGAGATATATGTGTTTCTTCTTTTATTCATGTGGCTATATGTAATTTAGGGGCCAGCACCTGTTTATACAGTATATTCATTCCCTTAAAACTCTCATAGGTTATTAACTATAAATACATGTGTCTATCACTATAAATTTGATAATATAATTCTTAACACTTTAAAAACATTATGTATTAGTGGTTAATTGGTCCCTATATCAATGAGTCATCAATTATGTGTTAGTACATTTTGCATGAATTAATGCATGTCAAATCATATAAATTAACTAAATAATGTCAGGCCATTGATTCCTAGCATGGTATGATAAACTCCAGTACTTATAATTATTCAATAAAAGCCTATATAATTCTCATTTTTATCACACAAAATTTTGAGTTCCTCATTCAATATTCTTCATTAGAATCCAGAAATTGTAACTACATGTATTTGGATAAATATGTGTATTTTATATCGTCATTTACTTTATTCAGGAGGACCTTCTTCATCTGATGATATTCGTATATTTGGTTCAACTTATTCATGACTATGAGGGCATAAATTTATTTCTCATTAAATGGTTTGACCTCCCATGGAATTTAGGATATCATTGTAGCTTTCAAGAGGATTCAAGATTTAATAGACAAGATCATTGTGGCTTGAAATTGTAGTTTTACCACCCTCCACATATGAAATAAGTGAATAATGAATAAAACAGTTATTTCCTAATTGAACAGCTCATATCAGCCCCATTAAGTGGACTATGTTATTTTAAACATTTTAATGTCTATAAACCCATAGCTAATTCAGTAGTGTCCCGCATTGAATTATCCTGCATTCCCCACATTGATATATAACTCAAGCAGTCTCATCACCTCGTCTGAAGTCTCAAACACCCATGGGATCTTTCCATTACATTCTATTTGTGTCATCATCCCTCCCAACATGTTGTTTCTTCCATTGGACCCATGTACCCCATGTGGGAACTATACAGCCCTTATATACAAGCCCACCCTCTTCCTTCCAAAGGCCATCAAGGTTGAGTTTCCATATGCGTGGTTGAACATTGGGACCCATAAGAGATCTTGGTCAAAATTAAATTAGTAATCCTTACTATTATTCCAGTTTTTTAAACATGGACATAAAATATTTAGAATACATTCCGTGTATATTTTATATTCTTTGGACAAAATTCTTTCCAAAACACCACAAACACCATATTCAACCACAAATAAATTCATTGAATTTTACTTCCATAAATATTTTTATCTTCATCATGTGACATATATATGTATCATTTTTCAAGGAATTCATCAATTCAATTTCCACTTGAATTTATTCATCCATGTTATTTTCTATACATCAAAATTTTTATATCCAAACTGTCAAATAAATTTAAAATTAAATATTTTAATGGACATAAAACAAATTTATTATTCATTTTTCATGACCTTCATCAAGTAAAATTTTTACGAAAATTTTCCCTATCATGGTGAAATTAACACATAACTTTGAACATAAGACCATTTCATCAATTATTAGTGTTGAAAACATGGATAATTTCTCAATCGTGACATCCAATTCCTTAAAATTAATATATAACAATTCACCTAGAATAACCACTTCATCCACCCACACATATTAACTTATTGAAAACAAATGGAACTTAAGCTCAAAAATACCCCCCCCCCCTTTTGTTATTCAATGTCAACACATATAATTCAAGTCCATACGTAGTGAAATCCTTCTCCCCTTATTTACCATTAAATAAAAAATATAAGTGGAATATTTTTATCTTTTTTTCATCAAAAAAATGATCTTTTACCCAATATGTAAATTGTGTGATCACTTATAAGAGTGGAATGTTATCTGATGGTTCTCTTATAATAGAGCCTTTTGTTAATCAACTCTAATTCAACACTAAAAAACCTGATGTATAAAATGAGAGTGATATAACCAAAGATGTCTAATATATCCATAAATTACCATTCATGTGAAATCATGATGGATAATTCTTGATTCATATATTAGTTTTTAAATAAATCAGATATATTAATTAAATGATAAATCTTGCACATAATTCAATCGAAACATTAGAAATTTTAATTTAAAAAGATAATTCTCCCCATTTGTCTCATTTTTTCATCAACCATGCACAGCCCCTTATTTTATACACTAATAAAATTAAGATTGGGGGTAAAATTGTGATTAACATTCCTCATTTTATAATTTTATAAGAATTTTTTTGATGTTTTACATACACAATATAGTGAATATTTAATCACTTTATCTCACCAATGCTCCCCCTCAAGGGATGGAACCATATCTCTAAATTACCAACATGTTATTATAAAATGAATTTTTTTATAAGAGAATATGGAGGGAAATATTTTTTCCCCGATGTCAAAATCAAGGTTGATATGGTTTTCTCAACCATGTTGCTCTAAATTCTCTAATCTTATACTTCCATAACTAATTTTCAAATCTAGTTTATGCTTTGGAAACATGGATCTTAACACCCCTACCACTTTATTGTGTGAGTTAGTTATAATTTCTTTTATCAAATCATATAAATTTTTTTCTATAAGATTAATTTTCATTAAGGATTCTTCTTATGTTTTCAAATTGGTTAAATATCATTTTTTACCACTTCCAATTTATTGAAATTATCATATAGATCTTCTTCAATTTAATAGTTATCATTTCATGAAAACCTCTCATGAAATTAATGATATTTTGAGGAATCTTCATTTTTCATTTGACACTATATTTTTCTTATATTTCATTAAATTTATTACTTTCCACAAAGTAGCTATAAAAGAACAAGAAAGTATTCTGAAATATTGATATATTATTTTGAGTTTCCACAAATATTTATTTGTGAAATATTATTTTCATCATTCTTACAAGATATAGAACACTTATTTATAAAATATTTTAAACTTGTTACATTTAATTATATATTAAAATTTTTATGATTTATTTACATGGGTGACACTTCATTGTATCATATTATTTTCATCCGACTCATTATCGATACATTTATTTCTCCCTTTTATATTGGATATAATCTCTCATTATTACTCTCAGTGATAGTTGTTTTAACAGTATTTTAATTTTTTTCACATACCGGCATTTACATATCACCATTTTTTTATTGATTTCACATTTCTTTAACATTTGTACCCTTAAAGGTTTTCTTTATATTTTTTTCTTTAATAAAAATCTTATACCAACATTCTAATGCATTGTGACCCAATTTCCAGGAGTGCCAACAGTAGCCAATAAATCATAATTCCTTTTTTTCTGTCATGTTGTGAGGTTTTTATATCTTGTTTATTTTCTAAAAAACCATAAATATTTTGTGATTTATTCAGGGAATAATAATTCGTTAAATTCTTCAAATATATCTTTTATCGTATAATGGTTTCCTGAGAATCATCCTTTTCCCATTTTATTCAATATTTTAATGTTGCATCTTTACTAAATATCAAAACAACATTAGTGCTCATAAATTAATTAGTACGAAGGGTTACCTTTTTCAATGACCATTCATATATTTATTATAAAATAATCTAAGGATCTTATTACAACAATATTGAGTCTTTACAAAAATATTACTCTTCTGTGATGAATCCTTGGTAGTAATTCTTTTTCCAACATAATGTGAAGTCTCAGCTAGTGTCTTTTCAATATTTTCTAGTTTCACTTCTCAATCAATAAATTTTATGTCGAGAGTAATATTCTCATATTCAAATTATTTTAATCTTTATTCCCCTTGTATCTTCATATTTTGACTCTCACAATTATTGTATTCTTTGTCTGTACATTCATTTTCAAAATGTCCAATTTTGACAACAGATAAATAATTATAAAAAAAACTGTAAATATCCCATTTCCAATTTTTTTAGAATGAATTCAATATATCCTTCATTATTATTCATTATATTTTAGATTGTTTCAGAATGGACATGCTCTCTGATATAAATTTTAGAACTCATGTCATTGTGAGATCATTAAGAGGGGAAGAGGGTGAATCGATAATCCATTTTATTTTTATAAATTATTCCTTCTTAATACAACCTTTATGGCCTAATAAATCCAAAATCCACTCTTAATTTGTCACATTTCCTCTCCTAATGTAATTATATAAAATAAAGACACAAAACCCAAGTTATTTAACAAATTTTTAGTACTATGATCTACTCAATTTTATATTGGTTATATTTACCAACATGGATTCCCACTAATAAATAAAATTGATAACAAGTATAGAAAATCACATGATATTAAAATCATATAATAATCTAAAAATTCCTACTAAAAAATGATTATTAAAGATCGTCATATGATAAGATATTTAGAGTGGAATCCCACCGGTGTTCTTTATAAGTACTCCCACCTATTGATCTATCTCCTGTATGTCTCTAGTTGTTCATAGTGGCATCCCACCAATTCAAAAATTATATTACTTATTGATCCATTATATAATTATTCTATTATCTTCCTAGAGAAGATTTCTAGATCACAATTCATTCTTTAATTACTCATGAACTTCCTAAAATCGTGTATTATAAATTGTCGTCAAATCCATGGGTTATGTGATCACCTTCTCAAAGAATCACCCACTAGTGTCCCCACCTTCATTTGATACAAAAAAACATTTTCCAGATATCTAAAAGATATTGTGAATGATTTAATTAACTTATCACCTATATGAATATATTTATAAACCAACAATAATGTTGTTCATGGGGTCTCATTAATAAAATTATTTAAATATCTCATTTAAATCAACATTAAAATTTGTTTATGAATAAACACCTGTATTCCCAATTTTCACAATATAAATACCCAAGTGATAATTATATATTTATATTACACATCAAAAATACCCAATTGACTATGGGTATTATATTTCATTCATTATCATTTGAAATACCCTATAAAAAGTGGGTATTTCATTTTATATAAGCACATTAAATGTATTCATGCATCTAAAATGTACATTCCCTTCATTCATCCATCCAACATTGAGAATTTTTATAATAAGATAAAAGGGTTCCATGACCAGAAACATGTGAAGGAGGTATAAAATAATGCAATCCTAAGGCATTGGCAAGAACCAGGCTAAAACACTTTGGTGGGAGAGATCTGATACTAATAAAAATAATTGGGTGGTTGGTGGGAGAATCCCATGACACTAGGAAGTCCAAAACATTATTACCTTCTCCCCATGTGGGATTAAGACTAGTGTCATCATGAATAAGCCTCCTGTTGTTGTCTAGTACTCAGGGGTAGTGATTATTTCTTCTTCTTCATTACATTGAAAAGTACACACGACTCACCAAACATGAATGAATGGAACTCATTTACTCTATTAATATAAGTACCTCAACATATATTATTACTCATTTAAAGGACCAAATTATTCAATATTACTCATTTATTCATGTGGTAGGAAAACACTTGTGGGTTTCTCCCTCAGTCTCCATCCAGCTCATCCAAATACTAAAGAAATCTGGTTATCTTCTTTTCATAATGTGGATATTTTTAATCCATATATTACCCATGTTTTTCTCTTATATTCATTCCCTTAAAATAAAAAATTATATTGTGTGTATGTACAAGCAAGAATCACATTAATTTCCATAAATAATTATGCATGCCTTAAATAGTTGAATGATTAGGGTTTAATTTTTCTCTACTTAAATGGGTCATCAACTTCATGACAAACTTGTCTTCGTGTATTAATGCATGAAATATATTTTAAATTAAATAAAAATATTGTGAATATATATATTCATGTGGTATGAAATATACATCTTCTTCTCATTACACTAAAAATTCCCTATGAATTCTCATTATCATCACCCAAAATATTCAGTTCCTCAATAAATTTTCTTCATTCGATGAATGAAAGTGTAAATTCATGATTTATGTCCAATAAATATGATTTATAACAACATTTACTTAATATAGTTAGAGTATATTCTTGATGTGATATTAATATGTAGGGTGAAACATATTCATTCATGGAATTGCATGAATTTAATAATCATCAAATGATTAAGAATCACCATGAATTTAGGAGTTCAATGTGTCCATGAATTAGATTAATGGAATTTCAACCATAAAATTTGTGGATCAAAATGGAGTAATTAATGTGCTCTTTGTAACCCTAGAGAAATGGAGGTAGAATACAACAATTCCAACTAGATCGAACAGATCAAATCTTTATCATAAACTGGCCAATGTTATTTTAATCATTTTAATTTCTGAGAAACAATAGAAACAAACCCAGATTCTTACATAAAATCATCATGTATTATCTTCATCGATATATTAGAAAAGTAGGTCCATCACCTCAAAAAATTCATTGACCCCACACTGGCACCGCCCCAAGATGGATCTACCAACATTCATGTAACCCGACACAATTCAACCACCATTTCACCCTTATGCTCCTTGTGGATTATCTACAGGCTTTATAAACAATCCCTCTCCTCTACATCCCATATTCTTCTCTTGAATGGGTTTTGTTGGGTGTGGTTAACCTTTGGGTCCCATTAGTCCTCTCCAACGATCCTTGCATATGAAAAAATATGGTTGTGCTGCTATTTTTAATCAAGGCATGAAATTCCTTGAATATATTCCATGTATATAATATAGACATTGGTTACAATTATTACTGTACCAAATCTTCTTACAAAAATTCCTTATCTAAATAATAATGAAAATCTCATTTTCTTATTCATCATCTAACATATATACTTATCATTTTCCATGGCCTTTGTCTTTTCGACATCCTAAAGGAATTCTTCATCCACATTTTTTACGGACTTAAACAATTATATTCCAAGATCATAATTATTACCAAACCCGAAAAAACACCATATTATTAAAAAAATACTTATACAAATTTTTGTTCCAAGCCCCATTTATTCTACAAAAACAAACATCTATATTTATAATTTTATATTTAATCCATCTATTCAACATCCTTAGGAAATTATTCTTCAATTTTAATTAATATAATACAAATATTATGCATAGAATCCTTTAAATCATTATGGAAGTTAATATTTTCTGGGTATTCACATACACATATCATAAATTTATCATTTCCTTCACCTAGGAAAATGTTGAAGATAATTTTACTCTCATAGTATTGTTAACACTTTAATTTTAAAATTAAAACATTTTAAAACCCATTATAGTTGAAAACATGGCTAATTTATAATGTTACCCCATCCAAAATCAAAAAATGAATCCATAATAATTAAAAAATAAGCCACACTTCATCCCCTAACATATATTGTCTTATTAAAAAAATCATACATATCCAGAATAGTTCTTTTAGTGTACCACTCATGGGGGAGAGTCTTGGGTGGAGAAATCGCATATTGCGGGGGTGGACCCCAACGACCTAAGAGACTATTGAGAAAACTCACATATTTCTTGTGTGAGATTTATTTAATTTCCAATTTTTGGTGGTCACATTCCATCCATAGAATGAGTATATTTTTATGTGATTCTATTGTGTTTTGGAACAGGAGGTATAATAATAAGAATTTTCCTTTCTAGGGGTGGAGATATTAGGTATGGATCATGTGTGATGGCATGACCATTCTTCATTGTTCCGAATAGGGATTAATGTAGGTTTTTTAATGTAACACTGGACCATATCCCATCTAGAGAAATCTAATTAATTTTTTGGAAGAACTTATTGATGTTAGTTCATGGTTTGAGTGGAGTTTCCTAGTTCTGTTATTATGATTAGCGATGGATTATACATAGTCCATATTGAGAAAAAATTTGACCGAGACTTATAATGATAGGGACACTATTATGGGTTGTAGTGATATGTTTGTCTAGGAAATACACCCTTACTTATATAGTGGTTTTGGATTTATGAAACCACCCAATAAATTCTAATTTTTTAATTTTGATGTGAACGAGAAAATGAATCTAAATTTATTCGGATTACATGGTGAGTTGTAAATATTATATTGAATATAAATTCCAGTGGAGTATAAGAATTAGTTTTAGATCCAGCATAAATTTTACGATCTTAATATAATTATGTTGGAGGTATGATGTTGATCGGGTTATGGAAGAGCATGATGTTAGATTTGGTAGACTAAAATTTGTTCAATGAAACCCAAATAAAGTTATAGATATGTCTATAGTGGATGTATTGGGAGGATCTTGGGATATCTTTGTGAGTTGAGGAATTTGGATTAAGTAATTTGGAAATACATCTATAAGGTTAGTTGAGTGATTGAGAGAATTCTCATCCCAAGGTGTTCTGACTGGAAGTTGTTTAATGGAATGGGATGTGGTGAGACTGATTCCACATTAGGTGCATCATAATGGATAATACGGTCAGTTTTCTATTATAATAAAATATTTTTGAGAAAATTTTTTCATATTCATAGTGCTCTGGGATAATGGAGGATTTTTTTTTAAATTGGAATATTAAAAAAAAATGGTAGCAATTGTATACAGTTTTTTTATATGTGATCATGTTTTGTATGCTAGGAATCTGATCTGGTCAATTTTGGGGATGAAAAATGTTTTTTTATAAGTGTTTCAAACTTCCACATGTGTTGTTGATCATAATTGGCGGTTACAAGATAATAAATATTGTTGGAATCACCATAGGACATACAATAATTTAAATGAAGAATCATTGGTGGCCCAGAATAAATGGACTTTCCATAGATTAATATTGAGTTTTTTATATTAAAAACTGGGGTTGGATTAGGTTTGGTTATTCAATCTAAATGTTTTCAGTGTGAAACATCATATGTGAGTTTTATGTTTAGAGATATATGTCTTCATTAGAATGGAAATTGAAAATCAATGTAGGTTGAGATGTTTCCATGGATGAATACTGGGAACTATAAAGTATGGGAGGTGTTATTTTGTGGTGTTTGAAATTCAACATGTCCCTATGGGTTGAATAATTATCAATGTAATTCAAAATATGAATTATAGTATAGGATAAATTTTAGTTTTCTATTCAAACGCGGATAATGAGGGTTTAGACACCTCAAACAGGACATTTTTCATGTGGAAGATGTCATGGATTGTAGCCATAGAAATATAGAACCATTGGGGGAGGTATGGTGGTTTGCGCTACATTATACAACCCCCTTCTAGAGTCTGTTAGGACACCATCTAGCAGGTGACAAGGAAAGTGTCATTTCAAACCCACTAGGTCAACTATGAAATTAGGGACTTATTACCAGTTACTTCATTTCCTATAATATATTAAATGTTATCTCCCAACCTGAATTTTTTTTATGGTTTATCCCCTATTCTCCATTTCCATACTCCCTCATAAATGAGGGTTTGATACCCATTAATTTCTCTATTTAGTCCACACCAAGGTAAAACTATTGAAGGATATTCAAGGTTCATTCTGAAAAACATATCTTATGTTGGACTTCATAATCTCTCTCTTCTACTCATATTAAATATTGGTTTTTGAGTATTGGTATTTAGTTTTGTTTCCATTAGAGAATTATTTATTCATTAGATTCTATTTGGTATTCTACTCATCATAGTGAGTGTACATCCTGATACTCTGTTTAGGTGATGTTATTTTTAGTTTTTTATTTTATTTTCATTATGAGTATGTTATTTTGGTTTTTCATTATTGTTAAATAATTTTGGTTCTGGAATCTGTGTTCTGGTTTATGGATTTCTCTCTTGTCTGTTCTACGATGTAACCAATACCTATTGTGGTTTTTTAGATTAGATTCTAGACATCTTGTGGGGCTCTGTGGGTGGTTAATATGTTATTACACATTGAGATGATTTAGAATTAAATTTATTTTTTAAATTATTTATTTTTAATTTGACATGGAATAATAGTTGTCCACATGGCATGCAACTGGTGCATGAGTTATGTTTTAGACTTGTACATGGATGGACGGGATTGGGTATCCACTTCATGGTAATGTAAAATAATGTAAAAACCCATAAAGGCATGTAGACTTTGTAATAGACATATAGAATAAATCATTATGTTTCTATAAATTTTTCTGTATGTCTATGGTAGCACGCTGATGACCCATATTAATTTTGAGTTATTTAATTTATTTAAAAAAATTAATAAAAATTAAATTGATAAATTCATAAAAATACCTAGGATAAAAATGAAACATTTTACCAAGCCATTGTGGGCCTAGATAAAATCCTTGAAAACCCATTAATTGGTGGTAGATATTTATAAAAAGAAGATTACAAATGTTTTGGAACCTCCGAGAGGGGTGTTGTGGGTTATTTTGAGGTTTTGAGATAATTTGCAGAGGTTAAGACCCCTGCAATATCCAAAAGATATTAGGATCAGTATGTTGGACTTGAGATGAAAGACACTCTCCCATCTAGTGTGACCAAGGTTTGGTGGGTTTAATATAGAAATGATAGGTATTGACGTGGTTTTTAAAGTGACTTGGATGACATATAAATTGGGATGGGACATGGACCATTTCATGGGACCATCACTTGGGACTTGATTTGGGAATTGAGGACGCATTACAAGGTTCCATTGTGATTTTCAAATCAATGGGACACCAATGAGATCCTTGGTGTCAAATTGGTTCTGATGAGGGTGTGGCCTATGGTAGTGATGTTATAAGGTGTCATATACAACCCAAACATACTTTTAATATTTATCGGGTTATAATTATGAGGATAGGATGTGGTGTTCGACTATCGCCAATTATGATTTTATTTTTTATATGTTAATTGATTTTATTAGTTTTCTAGGAATCATCAACGTGGCCTACCTCAATTGGAAATTACCACATTCATGGGAATCACCTGTTGAGTAGGATGAGACCATCGAAATCTTTGTTTGTTCGGTATTTGGTTTATATATGTATTGGGGATGAATTCATTGTCCATATACCATCCATATGTGTTGTTTATATAGGATTGGATACCTATAGGTGTGACCTAGGATCCAACATCAATTGACATGTGTGAAATTAATATTGGGATACATAAGATGTATGTGATTTCATATATTTAGTGATTTTATTGAGAATGTTTGGGGTTCGTGAGATTTAAATAGAGATACTATAAGTATTTGGAAAAATTCTGTGACTCATAGGACATGAAGGGTTTTATGCGTTTATATATTGGTTTATTTACTAAAAATGTATTCTGGGAATCTTATGGGAGATTTTTATATCCCCTTGACCAATTCCTAGTTTCCCCTAAGGATCGGGTGTACATGGGGGTGTTGTTTCATATGAATATCCCTAAGATATTATACAACCAATAGATTGATTTCATTTTCTATGAAGGTTATTCCCATTAATTTATTGGATCTCCAAGGAATTAGTCACCCTATATTTGTTGGATTTACTTGGGCCTCACCCTTATTGGAATAATAATTCATCGTTCCATTAAAAACACAGATTTTTTGTCATGGTAATTAGTATGATGGATTGAGAATGAGGGATACTTGGAGACACACATGGGTCATCTACTCATCAATATGGGGTCATGAGGGTGGGATTTACATGTCATGGATATATGATCCCCTTCAATGATTTTTATGGTTGAAGACATCGTGGTACTAACTAAATTCAATATGTACGTTTGGGCTATTGGACCATTGGATCGACCATTATTACGAGACATTGACCTAAATATTTTTTGGACACCCATTAAGATAATGTAATATAGTTCTTGACATATTCCCCATTACTTTCTTAGTTATTTTATTGTATTATCCTAATGCATTAATTATGGATAGTTTTATTAATTTCTTTCATCAGTTTAATTATTTATACAATGAAATTCACAGGAACACGTCATTGTATATTTTTTTGTATAGAACAGTATTATTGGAACCCTACTGAGTTATGTACTGACCCCATTCTCAAAAAACCATTGCACTGTGGAAATTGAGAAAACAATTATATGGAAGTAGGAATAGGTTTTCCTTAGGCACTTTTATTATGGGATCGAATATGATGGCTCATATGGTGAGAATATTGGTATGTGATAGTTATAGTGACTAGTTATATTTACTTTCATTTAAGCATGATCATTTGAGTTTCTATGACTCATTTCATTTTCTTTTACTGTGATATAATATATTTATGATTCATGCATAATATTTAATTTATTTATGTATTTTTTTGATTTCACCCTATGATATATGCGGTATTGTCTCCCCACGGTACACCTATTATACCTGGATACTTGTTGACGGCCTTTGGAATACAGGGAGGTTACCTTGACGTCATGTGGTGGTTAGTTCTAGCTAGTATTCACAGTTATTTATGTCATAGAATTACATATTTTCTCTATATATGTATGATAACATTTTATGTGACATAAATCATACAACCTATCCAATTTTGAGTGAAAAAAGATTTTTAGTAACTTCATCTTGGTGTATTCCATCGGTAATTTCTACTGTATGAGTTTTAAGAACAAGACCCATTGGTAGGAAATCCACATTTGTATGGATCATTTGATGTATATATCTATGGACTTTCATAATGAATTTTATATATTATTATTATTATTAATGGATATTATCTATTTCTTACTATGTAGTATTGATGAGAATCTTGATGAGACATGTTCACAGTGATGTAGGATACACTGAGTATGTATCATGTCGTATTGCATTAGTGAATAATGTGAGATTTTTTTTACCATTTTTATTTTAAATAAATATATATCGTATTATATTTTATAGAAATGGAACAACCTAAATAATTATATTTCTATGGTGTTTTATGGCTAGGTTTATTTCATGAAATTCAGTGAATGAAATATCGGGCACTTAGGTCAATGGAACCAGCATTAAACTTCCATTAATATAAGTATAATGATAATGGTATTATATTACAAAATTAAAATTCATTTATATTTGTATTACATTGAGGCATTAACTTATTTTTTTTTGTGGTTTATTTTCTATGATTCTACAAAAAATCTGAGGACAAGGTTTGTGATCATGTTTGGTATGTTAGGAATCTGATCATGTTAATTTTGAGGATGAAAAATGATTGTTTTTATAAGAGTTTCAAATATGCATATGTGTTTTTGATCAGAATTGGCAGTTGTAGGATAATAACTATTATTGGAAGCACCATAAGACATAAAATAATTTAAATGAATAATCATTAGTGGCTCAGAATAAATGGACTTTCCATATATTCATCTTGAGTTTTTATATTAAAAACTAGGGTTGGATTATTTTTTATTATTCAAGCGCCATTTTTTCAGTGTGAAACATCATATGTTAGTTTTATGTTTAGAGATATATGTCATCATTTGAATGGAAATTGAAAATCAAGGTAGGTCGAGATGTTTCTATGGATGAATAATGGGAACTATAAAGTATGAGAGTTGTTATTTTGTGGTATTTGAAATTCATCATGTCCCCATGGGTTGAAAAATTATCAATGTATTTCAAAATATTAATTAATGTATGGGCTTCATTTTAGTTTTCTTTTCAAACATGAATAATGTGGGTTTAGACACCTCAAACATGATATGTTTCATGTGGAAGATGTCATGGATTGCAGCCAAAGGAATCTAGAACCATTGGGAGAGGTAGGGTGGTTTGGGAAACATTATAAAACCCATTTCTAGAGTCTGTTAGGCCACCATCTAGCAGGTTACATGGTAAGTGTCATTGCAGACCCACTAGGTCAACTATATAATTAGGGACCTAGTACTAGTTACTTAATTTCCTATAATATAGTAAATGTTATCTCCTCCCTATATTTTTTTAGGCTTTATCCCATATTCTCCATTTTCATTATCCATCATAAATGAGGGTTTCCTACCCATTCTTTCCTCTCTTTAGTCCACACCAAGGAGAATCTATTGAAGGAGATTCAAGGTGCATTCTGAAAAACATCTCTTATATTGGACTTCGTAATATCTCTCCTCCACTCATATTTAATTTTGGTTTTTTAGTATTAATATTTAGTTTTGTTTTCATTGGATCATTATTTATTCCTTCGATTCTATTTGGTATTCTACTCATCATAGTGAGTGTACATCCTGATACCCTATTTAGGTGATGTTATTTTTAAATTTTTTATTATTTTCATTATGAGTATGTTATTTGGGTTTTTCATTATTGTTAAATAATTTTGATTATGGAAATGGTGTTTTGGTTTATGGATATCTTTCATGTCTTTTCTAGGATGTAACCAATACATCTTATGGATGGTTGGTTTAGATTCTAGTCATCTGGTGGGGCTATGTGAGTGGTTAATAAGTTATTAAACATTAAGATCTTTCAGAATTACATTTATTTTTTAAATTATTTAATTTTAACTTGACATAGAAATAATATTTGTCCACATGGAATGAAACTGGTGTTTGGGTTATGTTTTAGACTTGGACATGGTTGCATGGGATTGGGTATCCACTTCATGGTAATGGAAAATAATGTAAAAAATCATAAAGGTATGTTGACCTGGTAATAGACATATGGAATAATTCATTAGGTTTGAATAAATTTTGGTGTATGTGTATGGTACCACGCTGATGACCCATATTATTTTCCAGAAGTTTAATTTTAAAAAAAAAGTTAATAGACATTAAATTGATAAATTCATAAAAATACCTAGGATAAAATGAAGAAGTATACATGGACATTGTGGGCCTAGCTAACTTCCTTGAACCCCCATTCATTGATGGGTATATGTTTATAATAATAAGATTACCATAGTATTGAAACCTCCTAGAGTAGGGTTGTGGGTTATATTGAGGTGTTGAGATGATTTGGAGAGGTTAAGACCCCAATAAAAACCTGGAGATATTAGGATCAGTATGTTGGACATGAGATAAATGACCTTCTCCCATCTATTGTGACCATGGTTTGGTGGGTATACTATAGAAATGATAGGGCTTGACTTGGTTTTTAAAGTGACTTGGATGACATATAAATTGGGATGGGACATGGTCCATTTCAGGGGACCATGACTTGGGACTTGATTTGGGAATTGGGGACCCATTAAAAGGTTCAAATGTGATTTTCAAATCTATGGAACACTAATGGGTTCCTTGGCGTCAAATTGGTTCTGATGAGGGTGTGTTCAATGGTAGTGAAGTTATAAGGTGTTACATACAACCCACACAAACATTTAATATTTAAGGGGCTATAATTATGAGGATAGGATGTGGTGTTCGAACAACCCTAATTATGAATTTATTTCTTATATGTTAATTGATTTTATTTGTTTTCTAGGAATCATCAACGTGTCCGGCCTAAATTGTAAATTCCCAACATTCATGGGAATCACCTGTTGAGTAGTATGAGACCCTGGAAATCGTGGTTTGTTCAGTATTTGGTTTATATATATATTTGGGATGAATTCATTGTCATATACCATCCATAAGTATTGTTTATATAGGATTGGATACCTATTGGTGGTACCTAGGATCCAACATCATTGTACATGTGTGACATTAATATTGGGATATACAAGATGTATGTTATTTCATATATTTAGTGATTTAATTGAGAATGTTTGGGGTTCATGAGATTTGAATAGAGATACCATAAGTCTTTGGAAAAATTCTGTGACTCATAGGACGTGAAGGGTTTTATGAGTTTCTATATTGGTGTATTTACTAAAAAATGTATTTTTGGAATCCTATGGGTGATTTTTAGATCCCCTGGACCAATTCATTAGATCCCCTAAGGATCGGGTGGACATGGGGGTGTTGTTTCATATGAGGATCCTTAAGATATTATACAACCAATATAATGATTTCATGATCTATGAAGGTTATTCCCACTAATTTACTAGGTCTCCAAGGAATTATTCAAACCTATATTTGTTGGATTTACCAGGGCCTCACCAACATAGGAATGAGAATTCATCATTTCTTTAAGAACACACATTTGTGGTCTTGGTATTTAGTATGATGGATTGAGAATGAGGGATACTTAGAGACACACATGGGTCATCTACTCATCAAAATGGGATCATGAGGGTGGGATTCACATGTCATGGATAGAGGATAGCCTTCTATTATTGTTATGGTCAAAGACTCCATGGTACTAACTGAATTCGGTATGTACGTTTGGGTCTTGGACCATTGGATCGACCATTATTACAAGACATGGACCAAAATATTTTTTCAGCACCCATTAAGATAATGTAATATAGTGCTTGACATAGTCCCCATCACTTTCTCCGTGATATTCTAGTATTATCTAAATACAATAATTATGGATAGTTTTATTAATTTTTTTCATCAATTTAATTATTTATACAATAAAATTCACAAGAACATGTCATTGTATATTTTAATATAAAGAACTATATTATTGGAACCCTACTGAGTTATATACTGACGTCCTACTCAAAAAATCATTGCACTGTGGTAATTGAGAAAACTATTATATGGAAGTAGGAATTAGTTTGTTTTAGGAACTTGTATTATTTGATCAAATACGATGTCTCATATGGTGATAATATTGGTATTTGGTACATATGGTGACTAGTTATATTTAGTTTTATATAAGCATGATAATTTGAGTTTCTATGAATCATTTCATTTTGCTTTAATATGATATAATTTATTTATGATTCATGTGTATTATATTATTTATATAATGTATTTTCTGATTTCAATCTATGATATATGCGGTATAGTCTCCCCACGGCACACCTATTAAACCTGGATACTTGTTGACAGCCTCTGGCATACAGGGAGGTTCTCTTGAGGTCATGTGGTGGTAAGTTCTAGCTAGTATTCACAGTGAGTTATGTCAGAGAATTACATATTTTCTCTATATATTGATGATATCATTTTATGTGACATAAATCATACAACCTATCCAATTTGGAACGACAAAAGAATTTTAGTCACATTTTCTTGGTGTATGCCATCGGTAATTTAAAGTGTATAAGTTTTAAGAAAAAGACCCATTGGTAGGAAATCCACATTTATATGTTTCATTTGATGTATATATCTATGGGTGCTCATATTTAATTTTATATATTATTAATATTATTAATGGATATTATCATTTTCTTACTATGTAGTATAGATGAGAATCCTGATGAAACATGTTCACAGTGATGTAGGATACACTAAGTATGTATCATGTTATATTGCATTAGTGAATAATGTGAGATTGGATTTTTACCATTTTTAATTTAAATCAATATATATCTTATTATTTTTTATACAAATGGAACAACCTATATAATTATATTTCTATGGTGTTCTATGGAGAGTTTTATTTCATGAAATTCAGTGAATGAAATAACAGGCACATGGGTCGATGGAACCAGTATTCAACCTCCATTAATATAAGTATAATGATAATGGTATTATATTACAAAATTAAAATTCATTAAATTTTGTATTCCACTGTGGTATTAACTTATTTTTTTGTGGTTTCCTTTACATGATTCTACAAACAATCTGAGGACATGGTTTGTGATCTAGTTTGGTATGTTAGGAATCTGATCTTGTTGATTATGAGGATGAAAATTTTTTGTTTTTATAAGAGTTTCAAACATCCATATGGGTTGTTGATCAGAATTGGTGGTTACAGGATAATACCTATTGTTGGAAGCACCAAAGGACCTAAAATAATTTAAATAAAGAATCTTTGGTGGCTCAGAATTAATGGACATTTGATAGATTCACCTTGAGTTTTTATATCAAAAACAAGGGTTGGCTTAGTTTTGGTTATTAATGATCCATGTTTTCAAAGTGAAACATCATATGTGAGTTTTATGTTTAGAGATATATGTCTTCATTTGAATGGAAATTGAAAATCAAGGTAGGTTGAGATGTTTCTATGGATGAATACTAGGTACTATAATGATTGAGAGGTGTTATTTTGTGGTGTTTGAAATTAATCATGTCCCTATGGGTTGAAAAATTATCAATGTAATTAAAAATATGAATTAATGTATGGGATTCATTTTAGTTTTCTATTAAAATGAGAATAATGTGGGTTTCAACACCTCAAACAAGATATTTTTCATGTGGAAGATGTCATGGATTGCAGCCATAGGAATCTAGAACCATTGGGGGAGGTAGGGTGTTTTGGGCTAAATTATACAACCCCCATCTAGAGTCTTTTAGGCCACCATCTATCAGGAAACATAGAATGTGCCCTTGCAGACCCACTAGGTCAACTATATAATTAGGGACCTAGTACCAGTTACTTGATTTCCTATAAAATAGTATTTGTTATCTCCCCCTGAAATTTTTTAGGGTATATCCCCTATTCTCCATTTCCATTATCCCTTATAAATGAGGGTTTCCTACCCATTCATTCCTCTCATTAGTCAAGACCAAGGAGAAACTATTGAATGAGATTCAAGGTTCATTCTGAAAAACCTCTCTTATATTAGACATCATAATCTCTCTCCTCCACTCATATTTAATTTTGGTTTTTGAGTATT
Source organism: Viscum album (assembly GCA_963277665.1). Taxonomy (NCBI): domain Eukaryota; kingdom Viridiplantae; phylum Streptophyta; class Magnoliopsida; order Santalales; family Viscaceae; genus Viscum; species Viscum album. Next base: position 1,461,680,977 of record OY728125.1, on the reverse strand, counting down.
GGTATTTAGGTTTGTTTTAATTGGAGCATTATTTATTCATTAGATTCTATTTGGTATTCTACTCATCATAGTGAGTGTACATCCTAATACACTGTTTAGGTGATGTTATTTTTAATTTTTATATGATTTTCATTATGAGTATGTTATTTGGGTTTTTCATTATTGTTAAATAATTTGGCTTATGGAATCGGTGTTGTGGTTATGTATTTCTCTCGTGTTTTTTATAGGGTGTAACCAATTCCTCTTGTGGTTGGTTGGTTTAGATTCTAGTCATCTGGTGGGGCTTTTTGAGTGTTTTATATGTTATTAAACATTGGGAAGATTCGTATTTAAATTGATTTTTTAAATTATTTAATTTTAACAATACATAGAATAATAGTTGGCCACATGGCATGAAACTGCTGGTTGATTTATGTTTTAGACTTGTACATGGCTGGACGGGATTGGGTAGCCACTTCATGGTAATGGAAAATAATTTAAAAAATCAAAAATTTATGTAGACCTGGTAATATTAATATGGAATAATTCATTAGGTTTGTATAAATTTTGGTGTATGTATATGGTAGCACGCAAATGACCCATATTATTTTTGAGATGTTTAATTTATTTTAAAAAAAATTAATAGAAATTAAATTGATAAATGCATAAAAACACCTAGGATAAAAATGAAAAGGTTTACCAGGACTTTCTGGGCCATGATAATACCCTTGAAACCCCATTCATTAAGGTAATATGTTTATAATATGAAGATTACCAAAGGTTTTAAACCTCCTAGAGAGGGTTTTGGGTTATTTTGAGGTGTTGAGAAGATTTGGAGAGGTTAAGACCCCTATAAAACCTGGATATATTAGGATCAGTATGTTGGACATGAGAAAAAAGACCCTCTCCAATCTAGTGTGACCAAGGTTTGGTGGGTTTACTATATAAATGATAGGGCTTGACTTGGTTTTTAATGTGACTTGGATGACATATAAATTGGGATGGGGCATGGTCCATTTCATGAGACCATGACTTGGGACATGATTTGGGAATTGAGGACCCATTACAAGGTTCCAATGTGATTTTCAAATCTATGGGACACTAATGGGATCCTTGGTGTCAAAGTGGTTCTAATGAGGGTGTCTCCTATGTTAGGGAAGTTATAAGGTGTCACATACCACACAAACATACTTTTAATATTTAAGGGGCTATAATTATGAGGATAAGATGTGGTGTTCGACCATCCCCAATTATGATTTTATTTTTTTTATGTTAATTGATTTTATTTGTTTTCTAGTATTCATCAACATAGACTGCCTCAATTGTAAATTCCCAATATTCATGGGAATCACAAGTTGAGTAGGATGAGACCCTAGAAATCTTGGTTTGTCTGGTATTTGTCTTAAATATATATTGGGGATGAATTCATTGTCTATATACCATCTATAGGTATTGTTTATAGAGGATTGGATACATATATGTGGTACCTAGGATCCAACATCATTGGACTTGTGTGACATTAATATTGGGATACACAAGATGTATGTGATTTCATATATTTAGTGATTTCATTGACAATGTTTAGGGTTCATGAGAGTTGAATAGAGATACCATAAGTCTTTGGAAAAAGTATGTGACTCATAGAATGTGAAGGTTTTTATGAGTACATATATTGGAGTATTTATGAAAAAATGTATTTTTGGAATCCTATGGGTGATTTTTAGATCCCCTTGACCAATTCATTGTTCCCCCTAAGGATCGGGTGGATATGGGGGTGTTGTTTCATATAAGGATCCCTAAGATATTATACAACCAATAGATTGATTTCATGATCTATGAAGGTTATTCCCATTAATTTACTGGGTCTCTAAGGAATTAATCAACCCTAAATTTGTTAGATTTACCTGGGCCTCACCCACATAGGAATAATAATTCATCATTCCATTAAGAACACACATTAGTGGTCTTGGTATTTAGTATGATGGATTGAGAATGAGGGATACATGGAGACACACATGGGTCATCTACTAATCAATATGGGATCATGAGGGTGGGATTCACATGTCATGGTTGGAGGATCCCCTTTGATGATTGTTATAGTCAAAGATGCCATGGTACTATCTGAATTCAGTATGTATGTTTGGGGTCTTAGACGATTGGATCAAACATTATTACGAGACATAGAGCTAAATATTTTTTGAACATCCATTAAGATAATGTAATATAGTGCTTGATATTGTCCCCATCACTTTCTCAGTGATATTGTAGTATTATCCTAATGTAATTATATGGATAGTTTTATTAATTTCTTTTATCAGTTTAATTATTTATACAATTAAATTCACAGGAACATGTCATTGTATATTTTTATGTATAGAATAGTATTATTGGAACCCTACAGAGTTATGTACTGACACCCTACTCAAAAAACCATTACACTATGGTAAATGAGAAAAATATTATATGGAAGTAGGAATAGGTTTGTCTTTGGCACTTGTATTATGGGATCAAATACGATGGTTCAAATGGTGAGAATATTGGTATGTGTTACTTATGGTGACTAGTTATATTTACTTTTATATGAGCATGATCATTTGAGTTTCTACGAATCATTTAATTTTTTTCTATGATATAATTTATTTATGATTCATGTGTAATATATAATTTATATATGAATTTTTTTATTTCACTCTATGATATATGTAGTATAGTCTCCCCACGGTACACCTATTAAACCTGGCTACTTGTTGATAGCCTTTGGCATACGGGGAGTTTCCCTTGAGGTCATGTGGTGGTTTGTTCTAGCTAGTATTCAGAGTGAGTTATGTCAGATCATTACATATTTTCTCTATATATGTATGGTATCATTTTATGCGACATCAATCATACAACCTATACAATTTGGAGCGAGAAAAGAATTTTATTCACTTCCTCTTGGTGTATGCCTTCAGTAATTTCTAGTGTATGCGTTTTAAGAACAAGACCCATTGGTAGGAAATCCACATTTATATATTTCATTTGATGTACATATCTATGGATGTTCATATTGAATTTTATATATTATTAATATTATTAAGGGATATTATATATTTATTACTATGTAATATTGATGAGAATCCTGATGAGACATGTTCACAGTGATGTAGGATACACTGAGTATGTATCATGTTATATTGCATTACTGAATAATGTGAGATTGTTTTTTCCCATTTTTTTTAAATAAATATATACCATAGTCTTTTTTATCGAAATGGAACAACCAAAAAATTTCTATTTCTATGGTGTTCTATGGCCAAGTTTATTTCATGAAATTCAGTGAATGAAATATCGGGCACATAAGTCAATGGAACCTGCATTCAAATTCCATTAATATATTGTGGCATTAACATATTTGTTTGTGATTTCTTTTCTATGATTCAAAAAAAATCTGAGTACATTGGGTGGCTCTACCTAAGTTTAGTTACAAAGAGGCCTAGTGGGTGAAACTCTATGTTTATCTAAAAACTTAGTGAAAAAAATTATTAATTTTGATTCTTAATAAATATTATTCTTATACATTGTCAAATATGTATTCATTTTATATTGTTCGTCTATATTTTTTCACATTATATTCGATAGAAAACTTGTTAAAAAAATATTTAATAAGTTTTAGTTACAATTATATATATATATATATTAATTTTTATGTATTCGTGGAAAATGAAACTATTTTTTTATTAAATAAACATGCATTATTCTATTATAGAAAATATTTTTCATGAATGGAGGACCATGTATAATATTTTAGAGGAGAAATATTTTATATTAAATATTATTTGAATAATGATTATAAAAAAATTTACTAAATAATTTTTAATTAATCCACATGTTTTTCACATTTAAAAAAATTTAATAATTTCAAAATTTTATTTTTGACTTGGGGTTTATCAAGGATTGTGTGTAATTACATATATTAAATTTTAATTTATTACCCTCATAAAATTTAATCTTAAATAAATTATTTTCAACCATAAAGCTAGAAATTAATTTTTTTAATGAGCTATGACATCTTTACAATCCTCTCATTCCATATAGAGATTCCCCTGGAGAAAACATTAATGAAAATAAATTAATTTTCATCAACCACCCCAATAAATTCTAGATAGAATAAGGAGATTCATTCTTTTAGGTAATTATTATAGTGATAAATGAATATTGATGTAAAAATTAGAATAATATACACTATGAATCTGACATTCCTATGGTGTCACTCATAGGATCATAGAGCTCGGGTTGATCACCACTAGAAGGAATATATACTTGATTCTTAAGAATAAATAATTTTAAGAATTAAGGAAATTTTCAGATTTATCAACAATAAAATAATTAATCATAAGGTAATTCTTTAATTTCTTAAATCAATTATATATCACTTTGTAAAAATTGAGTGTTTTGGTCAACATACATTCTGCAATTAATCCACGAATTAATTATGTTGGATGTTGAATTTTACCTCATATAAAACTCAGAATATTCAAATATTAAAACAAAAATGCAATGTTTTATATGCCAAAATATGAACTTCTATTAGGAACTAAACAATAATGTTGTATTATAGGTGATTTATGATAATTTATAATTTTAATGATCTTTGATATATTTACATGATTATTATTGTTTTTATATTCTGTTATAATCATATATTTAATATGAATCATGATATCTTCTCCTCTTCCTATTCATTTTTAATAATATAATCAAAATGTAATAAAAATTAATGATGAACATTTGATTATCACATTTGGAGGGGACAAGTATTCTACTTGGATAACACATGTTTACTTGACATGTATCCTAACGGTACCATATGTGTGCTAGTTTTTAATGCAGTATAATGACTTGTGGATTAATTTTCTTCATCGTGAATTAATAACATGCAATATTAAACTAATGTACACCATTTGTTTTCTAGTTTAGCCCAATACATATTTAAACAGACTACAAAGTGTGTAACAATTCATGCATGAAGTGTAGTCCATTTTTGAAATATGTGTCATTTATTTATTATCTAACATGTATAACTAATAAATATTGTACATGAAATCCAAACAAAGAGTCCCCATGTGTACACCATTTAACCCATCAATATCATTTTTAGGTTAATAATCACAATCATTATGAATTTCATGCAGTTATATGGTGAGGAACTATATATGGTGTGCACCTGGATAGTAGATGTCATGTATATTTCAAGGTTAGGGGAAATATAAAATTAATTTATGATAGTATAAAGAAGATATCAACAAGTGTTATTTTTGTCATTTATTTGACACATTAATTTAATGTTATTAGTTATATATATATTTTAAATAATAAATTATACTTTTATAATATTTAAATCTACATTTTTGGTATACATGAAAATACATTGATTACTCTGTAGACATTAAAATAATAACACTCTATGTAAATAAAATATATTTGCGTAATTTATTTGACAATAAACACCATGAAATTATGTGATAATAAAATAATTCTACCTAATTATTGTTTAAATAGTTTATTCCCATCATACACAATGGGTTGTTTGAATGGGTAATCATTATGTTTCTCTTGAGGTATATATTTTGTAATTATCTAATTTAAAATATATATTTTTTATATAATATTCAACGATGATAATCTAAATAAAGTTTGGATGATCATTCAGATAGAATTATTGATTAATTAATGAATATAATTTATGGATTTTACTGATATTTTTCTTAATTAATAATGATTGGGAATGAATCAAGAAATATTAAATGCGTAATTTTTTTCATGTATGTGGATGATCAAGATCATAGATCATAAAATCAGATATTATTGGGTACCATTTAAATTTAATTTTTTTAATATATTTAAATTATAGCCTATGATTTCCCACACCGCTCATTGTTTAAATGCATTTGGGGACATGATTTAATTTTATTTAATCCCCTTAAACAAATCATTAGGTTTCCTTCACTATTTTGTGAGTAAGGATTATGTAATGGATATAACACTCGCGTTAGTGGATATTGTTCATCTTTTCAACTGAGGAAAAAAATACGGGATAAATGGGTTGATAGGTAGAGAGCTTCAACTTGAACCTGGCCATGGATCAGGGAATGTTTCCCAAACATCAATGGTAATTTTATCATATTCTTGATTAACTAACCAAAAGGAAAGCCTCAAAATCATTTCATTTTTAAAAAAATTATTTAGATCAGGTTTCACGGTTAATTTCATTTTGAAGTTTTAGTCACTGTAATATAAATTAATGAAATAATAGTCATGAAAGTTAAAACATAAATAAATTATATTATTTATACATTTTATCTAACATAAGGCCAATATCTAAAATAAATACACATGATATGAGAAATTATGTTATAATGATAATAATGTGGATGTTTTTAATAATTATTAATATCAATCAAAACCATATATTATATTACTATATTATTGAACTAATAAATTTAATGAAATCCATATTTCAATTAACATGATTGGACCATATCGGGAAGATTTAAGTTGTTGGGATGTTTTATCTTGAGTTTTGGGTTAAAATAAACATACCTAACATCAAGGGTAGAATTTCTAATTAGGAAATGGTGTAACTAAGAAGCATGAGTTGAGGAAATATTTATTCAAGATTATCACAACCCCCTGCTGTCAAACATACTAAAATGAGGGAAGAGAGACAATGACTCTCTGAGTCCCACCTCTAGTAAGCCATAGGATGGAGACTAGCACTGATAGTATAAAAAACTCATGAAAGGAGATGCATTAATCTCAATAATAATATTTTTGAGAGATAAGATGAATAATCCACAAGAAACTCTTTAAGATAACATATCAAGAAACCATATCCATCTCGTAATGCATCTATAGGTAATTGGTAAAGTTAGAATGATCCAATATTAAATTCATAAAAGAAATGCTCAAGCATCAATACAAAAAATTATTAATAATGTTCTAAGATAGTACTATCTAAAATGATCCACATAATACTGTTAGAAACCTAAAAAAATTATATATAGAGTGAAAATATAAGTATACATAGTATGATAACCACTGTATCTCATGAACATTTTAATGAATTGTACTAATACACCCATGAGAGAATAACAAAAAAAATTCAACCAAAACATGTCAAAATTCATATCCCATACACACAATAGAACACTCACAGGATTATACAATCCAAGTACAATAACCTTATAAGAATCATATTAATAATTTCTACCCCAAATCACTTCATCACTACTTTTTGGTGTCATGCCCCTACATCAAACTCCATGGATGTCTCAACTCTTAAGAAAAAGCATATAACGCTATTCCATAACAGGGTCACATCACATCATGCCTGCAGACACCTTGGTCAAAACACTAAAGAATGGTCACATCTCACATCATCTAAAAAATCATAGACCATTATGTAAAAATCATAACAATAGTAGTCAAGTATCGTGAGAATGACGGAAAAAAACATTGTTCCCTTCTTGTACCAAGCATAAGCCCCACCATAAGTTTCCCAATAGAATGTTCATATGAAATCATTCTCAACTAATCCTAGGCCACTGTTCCATAGCACTATCTGATCAGATATCACTCGAGGACACCTAATCTATCACCCAGCTCACTATCAGACCTGTGGTCCTGACATCCTATACATATGTACCAATTTGAAAGATATATTAGGAAACGGTGGGTAGCCATGCATCAATCCTCATCACATAGAGGTTGTCAAAACACAACTTATATTAATGTATGGGTGTTGACATAGATTACTTGATATGGGTGAGGTAAATATATAAAATCAAAAGGAACTTAAAAAAATACATTATTTCTGCACACAATCCAAACTTATTCATTAAACACAATAATAACCAACACAAAACATGCCCTCTTTTTCTACCAAACCTAAATTCATAAGAGCACACAAACAATAAGTCACATTTCACATTTCCAAAAAAAATCCCATTATCCATTCCATTCATTTAATTATTATGAATCTACCACATTTAACCACAGAGCCATTGTTTATTTTTCCATTAATAATTTCCATCATATTAACCTAACTATCCCAATACATTTTAAGACTTGTTAAATGGTTATTCTTTCACTTCCCAAAAATATTACACAACATAACCACACATCACAAGTATAACATCATTCCCATTGTACAGTTTCTTCACCACTCCAAAAGCAAGGAAAAATAATTCCTTTTTTCCCAAAAAATATGGCCCAACATATAATCTCTATCATGTCTCAAAAGAATTTACAAACAAATCATCACCTATCCAACCCAAATTAATGGCATAACAAACCATTAAATTGTTTTTAAAAAATATTGTTCACATAATAGATCACCTCAATACCCCAAAATCATGTGAAAACAAACCATCTCATCACCACCCCAAAAGTGCATCCAGATGACACAAAACGTAACATAACATCATATAGATTTATCAAGGAGTATTTATCAATTACACCTCTTCATATTAGTAGAATTATAGCACAACATATAATGTGTAAAACTATAATTTGAAATATATATTTGATTAGATAATGTCTTATTTCAGATGATTTTAAACACAATACAACAATCAAGGGTTCCACACCTCAGGTCAAAATATCCCAAAAATTTATTCCAAATACCACATCTTTCAGCGGGCTGTCAATCCCAAACAATTAATCATATCACAATAATAAAAAGGTAGTAAATTCTTGTTTATAATATCATGTTCTAATTAAATTTCAATACACTAATTAATCTTTCATTATTAGGATTAGGAAACCTCCCCCCATAGATACCAAGAGTAATTCCCTCAAGCATGATATATAATAGTTAGAAACAAGGGTTTCTTTATATTAAAAATTATTTTCTAACTCACTGCACACTACATGGTGAAGAAGAAATACTCAAAAACCACAACTTTAAAAAACCCATAGATAATAATAAACCTCATCAAGAGTTATTAATAATGTATCCCAACTCTTAACCCAATCGTAAATTGCACCACCACGGTGGATCTCTGAGAGAATAGAATATGAAAATGACTAGAAATAAGAAAATGGATTACCCCCAATAGAATCTAAAACATGGGATCCCATCCCATACAGATCTTAAATGAACATTTGACGTGAACATCAATAATAATTCCCAAAAAACCAAATTCAATTGAAATTCACGTAACATAAACCTTAATATAGTTACACTCAATGAATTATATTCATGATTTGAATTTTTCATTGGTTTCCCCCTCACCCGCATAAAAGCTATAAAATTGGTTAGTGACACATGTCGTGAACATCCAATTCAAACTTTCTATCCCATTAACATTTTGAATTTCTCGTTGTAGCTCGTTTCTACCACTAACTATAACCTAACATCCTTAATACACATCCAAAAAATATCTAATGACCAAAAAACAATCTAATTGTCTTGGATGGAAAATTTAATTATATAACATACCCTCAAATGAATCTCATCCATAAGAATAAAAAACAAAAATTAAGGTTGGAATACGATCTAGACAACCATCAAATGAGAGACCTCTTAATGAGCTTGTGATATTGAAAATTATTCCAATAATAAAATTTCTCCAACTAAGACACCCAAAAAAATGATAACACAACTATATAACCACCAAAACACTCTACCACCACTCATTAAGAACAACATGAAAACATCTGGTACAAGACACAAACCATCTCCTTTCACACAACCACACAACCACATCAAAACTATCTCAATCTCTATATTGTGAAAACCATCAAATGTTATAACCAAAAAACCGCACAACCACACTCATATGAATAATGTAATTACATACCCATGATAAGATACTATCCACACTGGGTAGAACTGATTAACCCACATGGGTTTAGTCTCATCATATTATAATGAATTGGGTGTAGGAATTAGGTCCTCCCTATTTCATACTTCAAAACCTTATCACACACCACACATCAAGAAAACAAAAAATATCATTAAGATTTTGATATAAACATATAATCAACTATAAAACCCCAAAAATAGATAAAACTAAATATAACTCTTGGTACTGGGACCACAAATGCATCTCTCATTTAGACTTACTCTCCTCCATGGAATCATTCCTCTACAACACAAGAACCATTGGAATGGTTTTTCCCTAAAGTAGCTTTTATAAGAGATCTTGGATCTCTACTTGGTATTCCAAAAACTTCATATCTTACTTTATATTAAAATCCCCCTAGTCAATAATATAGTACTCATCAAGATGATACTAACAGATATGAAATACATGGTAGATATCTTGGAAAATATTTATATTTGGTGGAAACACCAAATGATATGCCACATTTCCAACTCACCTAAACACCATAAGGGGACCAAAAACCTAAGGGAATGTTAAACCCTTTTCCAAAACACCACTTCCCTGGTCAAGGGGAACTTTGTTAAAAAACATGATCTCTATCCTTGAAATCTATGGTCCTCCTCCTAAAATATATATTATAATTTTTTCAATAATGACTACATTCAATAATTCATGAAAAAGGTCATCATTTTATATTCTTCTTTGTACCACATCAACACTAAAAATATTACCTCCCCATCCTCTGTCTAGAATAATGGAGAATAACAAGGCCTTTTATATATGGTCTCAATAGGGTATTTGTTTATGGAAGAGTGATATATATTGTTTTTTGAAAAACAAAATATAGTCAAATATCATTCCCATAACCCAGAAAAGTAAATTATTCACACCAAAAACATGTTCTCCAGTGTTTGGATGATCCACTCTATATTCCCATTGGTCTAATATTAAAAAGTGGAGTGAAGAATAATTGACTTACAAAAGAATGTATTATTCCCCTCTAGAATAACAAGGTAAAAAATTCATCCCATTCTAAGAAATATACTGAATAAATTAATAAAACTGAACTGCCTCATCCACCTACCTCTTAAAAAAACATCCAATATGCCTAACTCCTTAATAGTTATGAAGTTAGGTGATTTCATCAACTAATCCATGATTACACAGATACAAGCACAAAATTTATGAGTATGGGATAAACATGTGATGAAATCCGTACAGATGTCATCCCAGTCTCACTTAGAAACAAACTAATGCAGAAAACAAACACTAGAAACATGATGCTTAACTGATCCCTTCTAGAAAATGAAACACTTCACCACAAACATTGACACCAACATTTTTCATCCCAGACCATTAAAAATGAATCCTCAACCATGATAAATCTTTGATACTCCCCTGAATAATTCCAATGGTGAGTAATGATAGTCATAAAAGACTCTTTTTGTCATCGTTGTGAGAATAAACAACTTACCATGAAAAATCATTCAGTTCTAACCATCACAAAACTATATCTGCAATAAGATCCTAGGTTTTTCATCGAGGTATGGCACATATAAATTTTAGATTAAATGATTTTTTTACATAATGTGAGGCCTTGTGGGTTTCATGGTGATTTTGTAGTGTTTAGGCATTGTTCTGAGCTACGATCCTAGGGTTTTGGGAAAATGTTGTTGGGGCACATGGTTACTAAAAATTATGTGACCTCGGGTTTATAGTTACGTGTAAATATATTTGGTTGGAAAAATATCAAGATCACGTAAATTTTTTAGTAGATTATAAATGCATGTTCAATGAATGGGTTTTCTAATAGTGATTCATGGCCATGCAAGGGGTGATATGGGATAATAGAATATGGAATATTTTTTATACATTTTTCCATTCCATGTGCTTGGATGATGTAGGTTCCCTGTACATATAGAAAGGGGTTCACGGTTTCTGCATGGTTTGGTTAATTTTGCGGCCAAACCATGAAACCTAGTTAATATCTGGTAAAATGGAAATTTTTCCCTAAAAATCAATAATACCTAAATCTAATTTTCACTTTCATTCAGGTGGAATTATTCATTGGATTTGTGGGATCTAATCAATAGTTGGGTAGGATTTTGTTACAATTCTTCATGAAACCTCCATTTCAATGACTATTCATCTCGTTGGATCAACACTTAGGATTTCTTTTTTGATCTTTCTTTTTTCTTTGGATGTATTCATATAGAAATATTTAGTTTGGTGAAAGTTAATATGTACTATTTCATCATTATTCATCAATTAAACCATTTTCATCCTTGATGGATCAAGTTCATAGTCAAGAGTGGATGATTATTCTACCATGGTTATATGGTAGGTGGTCTATGACATCCCCTAAAATATTTGTGTTTTATATTCTTTTTCCCATTTTTCATTATGTCATGATTTTTGATGTTACCCCTATAATTCAATTAATGTATTGATTAAATGTTTTTGTATCTTTATAGGTTTCTCACTATAACCATTATATGGTTAGAGTTTGTTCACCTCAACCAGGATTACCAATGGTGTGTGTTCACATATCATTGTTGTGTTATACCACCTCATTGGGTGTGTGAGAGATCACCAATTATAGGGGAGCATAATGTGTATTGATAAAATTATAGGAGAAGTTTTATGACTCCATTCCATGTGATGACATGATACAAAATTTTTTAATCAAATTTAATGTATTATATGGAAAATGTTCAACGATTGGGATGAACTCATATTTTTCATATGATCAAGAAATTTCATATGAATTGATATGATAGATTGTTAATGCAAGCATATGCCTTTTTTAATTCTAATCCATGGATAATGATTCCAATGGATTTGAATGATATTTAAACTCTATGTATCTTAATTATGGTAATGTATTCCATAGACATTTCAACTCATGGGATCTTGATTCCATATGATTCCATATAAATTTTTACTCTATAGATTTCGTTTTTTTGGATTCCAAGAACATTTCTACTCATTGGATTTGGATTTTATGGAATTTTCCATGGAATTATCAATTGAGGTGCTCATTGGGATCTGTTGAAGTCATTATCATATTTAAATGGAGACACTCTAGGACTCAAAAATGATCATTTACTCGTTATACCTTAGATCAGGCCCTTTCATTCCCAGAACATGATTTCATGGCATAGTCCATTGAGTATTCGTTGGAATTTATAACATGGATTTGGACCTTGTGGTAAGACTATGGATTATACAACATCATCTGTGTAGATATTTTTCTTTGCTTGAATGATATCCCATTATTTATTATTTCTAATAGGGATCCCTGTCTGTCTATAGAGGATATCATCTTCTTTTGACAGTTCACATTTACTCATGGTATACCGTTGAAATATTGCAAGTTTATTCATTATTTAAAAAAGACTAAAAATGATATATCAACAGTTTTATTAGCGTACAGAGTTTTATCTCACATCCTATTGTAAATTCAATTGGGTACTTAGATATATATTTTGAATTTAGGAAGGGACAAGGGAAATCTCCCACATTTTGATTCATGATTTTACCATTACTTATAAATAAGGGATTAAATTATTGAGTTATTATCATGATTTTATATCTAGAATTTTCCTTTTTTTATAATTTTGATACATGTAATGTATTGGAATCATTTTTACCTTTATTTCCAACAATTGTTTATTGATACATGACATGATCATGATATTGTAAATGACATTACCTTTATCTTTATTATTATTAAAGTCTTCTAGATGTATCTTCGATAATGGTTTATATTATGATTCTCTAATTCATTCTCTTATGATAACATTATGTTAATCTTATCATGAGGGTGTAGTATCCCCATTGTAAAATTTTAGTCCATCACTTCTAGTCGAAATCCTCTGGCATACAGGCAGCGTGCTTAAGGTTTTATGACTAATCAGAATTGGGCATCGTTTAGTGGCTATTGAGTCGGGATGTATCAAACTGGTATAAAATAGTAATTTTCTGGAATTATTATTTTGAAACAATAAAAAATAGATTAGAACGTTTAGGAAGTTGGTAATTAGTTGATTCTACAAGTTTCTGTCCTACTTATAGGAAAATTAAAAATTTCATGGAATGGGAATTATTGTTCTAGATTTTTCATATTATAGTCAACTTGATTCCACTATTGGGAGAGATACATGTTATGTGATGTTAATATTAATGTGATTGAGAGATTAAATTTTTTCCGTCTCATAGAATGGAAAGGATTTATAAAACATGCATCATTTTGGGCACATTACAAGATTCATATACCATGCATATTCTAACCCATAAATGATTCATTTTGTGACTACATGAAATTTATTTTGAGTTCCTTTTGTTTAAGAATTGATATTGAAAAATTATTATTTTAGGATATTGAGAAAAAATTTTGTTACATAGAGTGATTTACATAACCTAAATCATAGAAACATTCGTAGTATATAGTTGACACCTTGAACAACCAATTGTGGCATGTTTATTCATGGACAAGTGGTTATATGGACTGGAACATGATCAGGTTGGGATTGAATGGATTCAACACTTTTATTTATTAGGATTATTTTCCCACATAGGTTGGAAGTGGAGATCTAAGAGGTTCAACCATTTATTGATAATTATAATAAAAATGTTAATTATTATTAAATCGAATCTCTGAAATGGATAGTTCTTCAAAAAATGGACATGTCTATTTCATTAGGCAATCAATAAACATTGACCAATTATGTAAAAAAAGAGCTTGACCAAGACACAACTTTATAGTGGAATATATGGAGTCTATATAGTACATTTTTTACTATTCCTGTAACCCAATCCTAGATATTGGTGCAGTCATATTTGTGTTTTATATTTATTAGAAGGCTTCTACCAATCCTATTGATTTATATAAAAGATCTAGTTACTACTCGATTCTTTTCAGAGGCATGTTCTTGTAACTATTTATACATTCCACCGTGATGGTATCCATTCATGCTCTATAAGTGTGGTTATGTATCTACTCTAACATTGGCGGGATTTGGGATACTAGAAGATCCTCTCATAAAAATGTCAATTTTTTTAGATATGGGTGATGATTCCTAGTCTGTTGAGGGATTATTACAATTTATGCAGACCTTTCAACCATCCTAAATGTCTGCCTCATTATTGGCTGAGCTAAAACCTGTGCTCTAGTAGCATAATCCTCACGTATTTTTTATGGATGGTGGTTCCAGGCTTCTTTGTAGTGTCTTGAGGTTGTTCTATATTTTTTTGATCATCTAGAGACACCCCCTAAGAGGGTATTGAATCTCAGTACATATTTTCTTTATGGAGAAGCTTATAACTAGTGGGATGATGTGAATCAGTATGATATGCATTAGTATATGGTTTGGGGGATCTAAAATCGTTGTTTTATGATTAATTATTTCCTGATACCAAAAGACAATAAATGACTAGTGTGTTTATGCATCTAGAGTAGGGATTAATGGCTAATATGGTGTATTTGGAATGGTTCCCAGATATTCATCATTTTTCAATGATTTTTCTTACTGATGATCCATAAAGGGGGAGACACATTGAGGAAGGTGTCAATAATATCATCTGGTCATATTTCAATATTTTTTAATTGAATAATATTACTCTGATAGAGAATTAGGAAATTATTAATGAACTAAACCTATGGAATGTTGGTGGTGTAGGGAAAAGAAGTGTATCCTCCAAACCCCTTAGTTCATTGTCTAGTAGAATTAGAAAAATATGAGGCTTATTATAAGGGGAATACTAGAAGGAGTTCAATTGGTTGTACATATATCTTATATTATCATTGTGGTAGACATGGATATATGTGGAGTAAGTACGATAGAGACCCAATCCAGTGCTTATCATGTGGTAGGATAGCCCATATACATAAACTCTTTAGTAATTTCCCTCAAATTGTTAGTGTATGGTGATAAACTCCAACTCTAGGATCAATAGAGGGATTCATAGATCCATATTAAGATGGGTTTTGGAGTAATGTCAGCCATTAAGGCTGAATTGGTGGTTGTGGAAAAGGCAGCAAACACCAGCTATACCGTGATTGTAGAGTGGGATTGCTCTGGGTTGTGAGTTTATTTCACAAGGCTATGGTTCAGTCCCAATATATTATATATATATATGTATACTACACCTATGGATCATAGCATCGGGCCCTCTACGTTTAGAGATACTATCATAGTATCCTCTAGTCTATTATATTGGCTCTTTGATATAGGTGACTCACATTATTTCATATATTTGACTATTGTGGACATCCTTGGTCTTGATGATGAGTTTTTTTGATGGATTTTGGAAATTAAATACTCTATTGGGGAACATAATGGATAGTGTTCAACATTGTAGGGAGTGACATCTTGATATTTGTGGGTTTTATATCATACAATTTCTTTTCTATCTCCAAATTATAGGGTTTAACATTATACTTTGGAGGGATTAGATAGTTTATTATCATGATCATGTTGAATTTGATAACTAAAGGGTCACCTTAACATTACCATACATCTTATGTTTACTAACATGGTTAAAGGAGATGTCCATGAGAGCTGAGATAGACCCATGAATCATGGGGTTGACAATATGAAAACTTAGATTTCGAGTTTATTTTGGGATGATTCAGAAAACATTCAAGAAGACTTCCCTTCTATTGTTGATCATTTTTTGGATTTTTTAACATATGAGTTTTCTAGATTACCTCCTATGATAGAGGCAGAGTTATTTATCGAGATGGATCCGAGTGCTACACCGATATCCATTTGGCCTTACTGGATGGATACCATAATGTTTTATGAGCTCAAGTGACATCTACCGAACATTGAGGTAAAGGTTTATACAACCCAGTAATCTTTATGGGGTTCACTGGTCTTTTTTTCAAAAACAAGAACAGATCCCATAGGATTTAAGTTTATTATTGAAAATCTAACTAGTTGACGGATAATATCTAATACCCTTTCCAAGTGTATATGATCTATTGTGTAGCATTGTGGATCTCAGGTTTTTATCTAGATTTATTTGAGGTCAGCTTACCACAAGGTAAGTGTTCAACCTTTACATATACCTCATACGAATTTTTGTATTAGTTATGGACTATATTAGTATCATTTTAGGTTTTTTGGTCTAAATAATGTGCTAATAGTTTTCATGGAACTCATTAATCAAGTATTCCATTTATATGTAGATATTTTTTGTGGTATTCCTGATGGATATCTTCATTTATTCTCACATTAAAAAAAATATTCGAAACATATTTAGATCGATTTCGATACACATAGTGTGAATTTGTAACATTTTATGATCACATATTTTCTCATATAGGTGGATATTATTCACTTCCTAGGTCATATAATCTCAGAAATGGGAGAATCAACTAACCCATATAAGGTCAGTGTTGTAGTTCCTAGGAGTAGCATGAAAAAATAATTAACAAAATGAGTTTCCTATGGATAGTTAGATATTAAAAGAATTATATATAAGATATCTCACACTTAGAAGAACCTCTTATAGGATTTACTAAGATGGGTGTGAAACATTTATTGATAGATACATGTGAGACGGCCTTCTAGGAACTGAAATGTAGAATATCTTTATCTCTAGTCCTGATTATCTCATAGATTGGTAGAATCTATAGAATGTATTATGTTGAATCACGTATAAGTCTAGGTGATGTTCATTGTAGTATGAGTGAGTAATGGTGTATATATGTTTTTTTAGGCCAAATGATAGAAACTACTTGAAACACTGTCACAATTTAGCTATTGTTTTATATTTCTTGCTTTTATAAATGAATTAGATACTTTGAGAATATTTTTTGGAGTTCACCAACCATAAAATCCTCAGGTATATATTTATACAGAAGGAAATGAATAACAGGCATTGAAGGATGGTTGAAAACATTCATTCCTTTGACATAATGGTTTTCTATACACTTAGGAAGGGATACACATTTGCTGATGTACTATGTTTGAGGACTTGTAAATAGGATATTTTGGAGGCCACTAGAACATGGAAGCTTATGGACATATTATTAGTGATTCACTTGGAGGCTAAGTGTACTATCCGGATCAATTTTTTCTCATCATATTTAATGGAATCCAATCTTTTGGACAGAGTAAGGATGATACAGTTACATGATGTTGAGGGCCTAGTCCTATTGGACTATGTGATAGTTTAGGACCCACCAATAGGTTATACCATAGATTAGGATGAATTTATATGCATTCATGGTCATATTTGGATTTTTGAAGAAATACATGATGAGATGATTTGAGATTTCCATTCCTTAGATTGGTCAATTCATTTGAGTGTTACCAACATATATCATGACTTACATAGACAATATTTATTTATAGTGATGAAAAAAGAGGTAGTTAGTTTTGTAATGAGGTATTCCACCTATCAACTATTTCCTCCTTGAAATAGGTGACCATTTTGGATTTTTAAACATCTACCCATTCATAAGTAGAAATAGTAAAATTATGTGATTGAATTCATTACTGGGTTACTGCAGTCACCTCAAGGTTGTGATGTTGTATGGGTTGTTATAGACAAGCTCACAAGGGTTACCCATATCTTTCAGAATAGGGATAAATTCTATATAGATGTGTTTTGGATACATTATATCTGTGAGATTTCTTGTCTTCATGGAGTTATGCAAAACATTGTATCAAATTGTGAAGTATGGTTTACATCTTAATTTTGTAAAGGACAACAATAGTTGTTGGGTAAACAGTTTCATTGTGCATGGCATACCACCCTAAGAATAATGGCCACTCAGAGTTCACTATAGATGTTTAAGAAGAAATTCATAGAGAATTTATCCTTAATTTTAGAGGATATTGGGATATGAAAATACCTATTGTGGAGTACACATACAACGATAGATATCTGGTTACTATGCAAATGGATCATTATTAGTGTTTTTTTTGTAATCGATTCTGAACACCTATGTACTAGTTAGAGGTATGGGAGCCATAGTTTTTCAGATTGTGTCTCATGTATAAGGCTTTGAAGTAGGTCAAGTCAATCATAAAGTAGATGGATACTAAAATATCTAGAGAGAAATACTATGGAAATCTACATCAATGTACTATATTGTTTAAGGTATGTTATCTAGTATTTTCTATATATCTAATTGAGGTTGTGAAACAAATGGACTCAAATATATGTTATTATTTTGGAATTATATATTATTTTTCAAATCAATATTTTTTTCCTTTCCCATAATATAAAATGAATGTATTGATTAAATAGTGTGAGACATATTTAGGTTTCCAAATAGTAACATTATAGGGTAGAAGGTCATCTTCTATAACCTTGACCACCCATGGTGTGACATCACGTCTCTTCCCCGTGTTATTCCACCCTATTTGGTGTGTATGATCTTGTCAATTTTATTGTGATCCTTAATATAAATTTAAATATTTTTTGGAGAAGGCTAGTGAATCCTTTCCAAGTATTGACATATTATTAAATGATAGAATGGGATTAGATGGATTAAATGTAAAATGCTAAATGGTTTGGGTGAACTCATGGTTTGTTTATAATCATGAAATTGATTGTGAAATGATATGATGAGTCATTAACGGTAGTTAATTTCATGGATATTTCCACTTTTCATATCCTAATTTAAATGGATTACATGGACATTTATTATCCCAGGAACCTTATAATGGTGTTGAATTTCTATGATATTTATACTCCTACAATCATTATTCCATAGGATCCCACAGACATTTCTACTCCATGGATCCAATTTATTTTGGATTCCAAATAAATTGATACTCCATAGATCCAGCATTCTTATAATTTTCTTAAACATGATATGTGTGCAAGATAATTGGGTTCTTACTAAGTCATTACTGAGTTTCTATTGATACAATCCTATGACACGGCAAGGATTACATGGTTTTTATAACCTATATCTGGCGCCTAACATGATTTAACAGAAATGTTCATTGAGGATGTGTTGGTATTTATACCTTGAATCTCACACTTAGGGTCTAACTCTTGACAATACATGATGGCTATTTTGGATATTATTCTATGATTTATTGATAGTCAGTACTTGAATATTGTTCACAGAAATCAAGGTTTTGATGGACATGATCTTGTATACTCTTGAAACTATACATTTATTACTGATATACCTGTGATATACTACACACGTATTCACAGTTTATAAATAGACTAAACTTTTAATAGACACCATTGTTTGTGGACTATGGATTATTATCTCACCCCATGCTTAGGACATCATTGGGTACCTGGACAGACATCATATATGAAGGTAGGGACTAGGGAAATAAATCACTTTACAATGCTTAGTTTGATAATTTTATTAAATTATGAAAGAATATGATGGTTTTATAATCACGATTCTTGATGAAGATAGTTCATTTTTGGGTTTTTATACTTTTGATACATGTATTGTATTGTATACCTATTTCTATATACTGCCTTCCATTCTAAAAAGAGACATGACATTGTCATCATATTATATATGAAACAACATTATGATTTTTTATTATTATATTCATAATGATTTATATTATCCCTTGATATATATTATGCATAATCTTATTTATTCTTATTTTATATTTCTGTGTTACTCTAGTCATGGGGCTATAGTCACCCCATTATACCACCTTAGACCATTTCATTTTTTTAGAATCCTCTAGCATACTGGGAGGTTCACTTGAGGCCTTGTGACCCATCGGGTTAGGTCTCTAATTAGTGGCTCTTGGGAATAGACATTACTCCTACAGAGCACCATTTTGGAAATCATGATCATGCATCACCTCTTCCTGAGTGTCTCCCCACTGATACTCATCCATCTACCATGTCATAGAAGACTAAAATGTCATCTTAAAAAATAATCTTATATCATAGTTCACCAATGAATCTATGTTCAAGGATACCAAGCCTTCCACTACATTCCAAACATCCCCATACTTGTTAACAAAAAATTTCCAAGGCATTCTTCTCATTTTATTTTTCAAAAATTTACCTTTTTTGGTAGTATAGAAGATATCATAACCATTAGCTTCAAAAAAATCCATCCACCTTTACTAACAAAAATTTATATCATGATGGGAAAAGATATATCAAAATATATTATGATATGTGAAGACCCTAATGTTCTCCCCAAAGAGGCAATGTCACTGTAACTTCAATTTAAACAAAACCCCATCTAGCTAAAGATCATGTACTATGCCAAAATCATACATTAGTGGTGAGTTTTTAGCAGTAATTAATGAAATAGCCACTACATATTTTGAAGATATTTTAGTGTTGGTTTATTAAATTCTACTACTAAATCATTTTGTTTTTTGAAAAACTCAAAACATATCCCCCAACCCCTCGACACTTCTCCATTACCCCCTAGAAGCCCAAAGAACCCTCATCATCATGGATCCCTTACCTCTTCGCTGATCTTGTCCATCACCGTCGATCTTGATGCTCGATGCACATCACTATCAATTTGACCCTCATCACCACTGATCACATCCCTTGTTGATGATCTTGTCCCTTTACACCAATCCTAACACTCGCCACCCATCATCATAGGTCCGACCCTCATGGAGGTAAGGTTCATTAATAGTTGTGGATAAATGTAAAAATATATTTTTGCTACCCTCATATGGTATTGGAGACTTTTATATGCAAAATTTAGTTGGTTTCTCCCTTAAGAAAAAATATCTTGTTGTAATTACATGATGTTGTATTTGTTAGTACTAGATTATTTGTGATAGATATATCATTGAAGATATATCAATTCTATAAAATCTTTTTTTTTGAAATAGAGACTCCTCCAAATTGATGTGGTATATTCCAAAATATTAATTTCACATTGTAAATATGATTAAATTATATATTTTATGTCTTTTGAATATTCAGGACCTTTTTTGTGTATGGATGTTCACAATGTAGTTGATTCATGTAAGAATTTCTTGAAAACATTTAGTTTATTGCACTATGAATATTTAGAGGAGAGTTTTAATGGCTGATAAAAATATTTATATCTCCAAACCATAATGTCTATTACACTCCACAAAAGTTCTAGTAGTTATATTTAATTATTTTTATCCACTCAATCATAGAATAATGCATGGTTTCAAATTGTAATATGTGGTTTCATAATATTTTGAACATGAATTTATGAAGTGGATCTATTTTTATCTCAATTTCCCCTTGTGGTTAACATTTGTTCTCTAATATATTCTAATAGCTCCAAATAAAGTAAGGGTAGTTAGAAATAAGTTTAAAAAAGATTTTTTTTAATTGAACCCTTAAATTCATGTCTACATAAGGAGAAGGTCTCATTTTGTGATATAAAATGATTTTAAATTGACATATTGTGAAAGGGAGATAATACATAATTCTGAATGAAATAACAAGCACTATTAGTATTATAAATATATAAATAATGATCTAACTCAACTTTATCTTGTATAATATATGTTTATCAGATATAGTATAATTAATAGAATAATGAGGTTCTGACACAACTATATCTTGTATAATAAATCTTCTATTTTAGAATTATAAGCATGAGTTTACTTTCTAACTTCTATTGTTATGAAATTACGAGTATTTTTTATATACCATTGGTTTTCTGAAAATGTTTCTTGGACATTTGAGGTTGGTATAAATTGGGTTTCCTAATAATACCATGTGTTTGTTTTTTAAAATTGAATGTTTTTTATGCTAATATCTTGTGAAATCTCTTATTTCCTTTTAAAATGGTAATCATGTTTTGAAATGGGTTTATGCTGATTATGATTTTTAATGTTTTAAAAATAATAATTAGTGTTTGATTTATAATTGAGGAGTTCACCTCTAAATGTTTTTAAAATATTTGATTTAATTTATTCAAAATTGGTATTTTAAATGTGTACATGGTTTAAAACGTCTAAAATGTCTTGTTGGCCTGTTTTAAATGGTTTGAGGGATATGGTTTTTCATTTTTCTTTATTTTGAAATTCAAAGAGAAAGAACCTTATTTAAGTGTTTCTTTGAAAAGTTTTAAAATAAATTGTTGACTTTTTTCGACCTATTAAAATGTATCAAGTTGTGTTCATGTGATTTTTGAGGGAAATGAAGGTCATTGGCCATGATTTTTTTTCAAATAAGAGAAAAATTGTTTATGTGTGACATTGAAATGTTTTAATTGATTTGGTGTTTTCCATAATTTTCAATATTGTTTTTGGTAATTATTTTATGAATATTGAAATGTATATTTCATTAGAAAAAATTATTTGGTGTGAATGTATTCTTTAAAATGTTGGTTTTCATTGGTGTATGTGGAAGGAAACACTTCATTCCACTTTTTTAGTTTACCAATTGATGGGGTTTGTGAAAAATATGTGATGTTTCTTTCTACCCATTAATTAAAATGTGATACTTTATCCTTGAGTGTATATTATGTATGTATGGGGTACTATATCATTGGGTGTTAGGGTTGAGTGTAGTTATGGATATTCCTCATGTGTTAATATTCTCTCATTTTCAGTATGCCTCAGTTCCATTATTAGTCCTGGTAAATCAGGTACTATTTGTGTGACCTAACTTATTTCTCTAGTTGGTTAACATGGTGCTAGTTTCAAATGAGTAATTATTGTAACAAGGTCTAGGTATGGGGATTCATCATGAGGGTTGTGTGGGAAACATGGTTTTCAGTTATATAGGTTGCATAAGCAATTAGATAGGTAGTTCATATGGTTATTCCCATATATGATTATCTTCTTATCAAATTAGTATTACCATCGTATATATTATGACACATTCAATAATATGTTAACTTAGTGATTTATTGTAGTTTTATCTAGTTCTATAATATATCATTTCCTGTAATTTCTTCATTATGGAATCTTTCTGGATTATATTGTATTATATGGTTATTTTTTATTTATGGTAGTTTAAATAGTGATATATTATATCATTTACCCTTATTTATCCATTATGGAATCATTATTTTTTATATTTTATTTTTATATTCCTTATTTAACTATTTTCCTAACCCTTACATGGAATTTATAGTTTTTGTGTTACCTTTACATATGGACCTCTGTACCCTTGTGCATGCTTTGAATTCCTGGTTTTACACTTAAATAATCACTATATAAATATAGCCAAGTGTTTCATACCTTCATGAATGTGATTTTAACCTTTACATAAGTGTTTCTTACCTTTACACAAGTGTTTCTTACCTCTACGTGAATGCTAATAAAACCTCAAGTAGAATTGAAAAAACACTATGGTACCCTTTTGTAGAGAAAAATCTACCTTTAAATAGTGTATGGAATTTTCGTGTTTTCTTTTACGTGTGCTTTTGAAATTCTTATATTTATGTAACTTTTGAGTGCCTTTTTAAAACTTTTACAGTTTCCTTTACATGACAAGATTATGAAATATATTACTACTACCCTACATTACATGTTAAATTTTTTTAGTTATTATAAATTTTTCTTACCCTTACATAGAATTATAATTTTTATATATACATCATGTGTTAAATGTAACTTATCTTCTTGAGACTAGTATATTTTAAAGGTTACCTTCATGAAAATTATAAAAATTATGTGGTACCCTTATGTAGCCTGTGAAAAAATTAGTTTACCCTTATATGGGATATATTGGAATAACATTTCCCTATTATATTTATGTAGTAGAATATCTCATATTTTTGAATAGTAGAAATCATATGTCATAGGAAAACATTAACATGAATTAAATGCATTCAGTGTTTTGGAATTTCAATGTGATATTTTAAAGAGTAATAGGTTTATATTATAATTTTTAACTGTTGGGTTTTAAATATATGATGATGAATTATGAAACACCAATGTGGATAAGATTAAATTGAATTATAAAGAATGTTATCCATTTTTTTCTATAAATAGAAGCTATGAAAATATGTGGATGAAGAAAAAAAGGCATTAAAATATAATGGATTCATTATACAGATTTGTTGAGGCATTTCTAGTAGCCCTATATTTCCTTGTTCTGTTTTAGTTAATGAATTGTTTAAGTAACCTACTCTACACAAGTATCTTCATCGACATATTCTAATAGTACAAAAAGTTTTATTATTTTTCAAAAGTGTGTGTAATTTTATTTAATATATTGTTATACGTACATTTAAAAGGTAGTTTATTGTTATTTAACATATTTATATTTTTTTCAACTATTATATATGAATATCATTTTCTATTTAGTAATAGTTATGTGTTTTAATTTTTTCTCATAATGTGTATGCACTTTTTCATATATATGGATTAAAAATTGATCACATTACCGAGGAACACACCTTAGTATGTTAAGGGATTGAAATAGTTTTTATATTTTTAATTTCTAATCGATCTGTTGATTGGAAAATAAGACGTTTATATTCCAAATATAAATTTAGATGACTGTCGAAGAGATATAAAGATTGTGAAAACATTATATGGAAGAAAATAATCTCTCATTATTTGTGTAGGATTTAGCACATAGAATTGAACATTACAGAAATGTTGAGCACTAATGTCAATCCATTGAATGTGCTCCCAATTTTGTCGGCAATGGAAAATGAAATACAAAACCTTATAAATGATGCATTCAGAATTTCAAGAAACCAATATCAACATAAACACATAACATAACAACCTGTTGATGGTGATATAAGTAGCAACATGAGAAGTGATGTTTTTGAGACTGTATGACAACCAGATCAAGATTGTAACATATCATTCGATCCTCCTGTTGATTCTATGGTAACGAATGTAAGAGAAAACATCAGTGAGCATATAGATGTGTTTCATAGTATATTTTATGATGGAAATCTAGAGTTTTATAGTTTATGTCTCAAGAACTCAAAATATTCTTTTCTGCTGAAGTTGTACCATATAAAATTCCTATGTGGAATTAAAATTGTGGCGATGTCCATGATATTTGAATTGTTGCATGATGCATTTCCTAAATAAAAGATCCCTATGTCTTTTTATGTTGTGAAGAAATATGTTAACGTGATTTGTCTAAATTATACAAAAATACATTTGTGTCCCAATGATTTTACGCTTTATTGGGGAGAGGATTCAAGAAGGAAGGATTAAAAAAAATGTTTTTCCTCCAGATGGAAGTCTATGGGTGATGTTGGATGTCTGAATCAACATACTACCATGAATAAAAAGAAAATAAACACACCTGTAATGGTTTTGTTTTAGTTTCCTTTAAATCCTCGATTGTAATGATTAATCATGTCATCGGAAATTGTCGAACAAATGAAGTGTCATTCTTTTGAGAATACCAATGTTACATTAATGTGACACCAAGAGAATAACATTAATTGGGGAAAATTGATTAATTGAATCCAAATATATCCACTAATACTAATAATGTTCAATTGGAATTGGTTGTCAATGGATTATGCCCATTTGGGAATTTGTGTACCAGTTATAGCATTTGGACGGTTGTTTTGATCCCTTAGAATCTGCCTCTATAGATGTGTATGAAACAAACATATTTTATAATTTAGATGATTATTCTAGGAAAAAAATTCCTAAAAATGATATTTATGTGTACATGTAACCTTAAATTAGAGAATTACAGGAGTTATAGAGTAACAATGTTGAGACATATGATGCATCTACTAGAAAAATGCTTAAAATGCGAGCTTCACTAATGTAGACCATTATTGAATTCCCTGGGCAAGGGAATTTATCTGGTTGGAACACATACTTAGGTATTTATTTTCTTATTTATTATAATGATTTTGAACCTGAAAGGCTACCTCATAGTAAAAAATGGTTCTTCCTCTTTCATCAAAGATTTCTCAATGCATCTCATAGATTTCTGTTGAAAAAGTTTGAATTAAATGGTTTCATTGATCATAGACCACCTTCAAAGTTGTTAGTAGGTTCTGAAATATTGGTACAATATGGAAATGTTGAAACAAATGTTGGGAAGGTGCTTTATTTGAATGATAGTGGAAAACAAATTTGAAGGGACTCATCAAGTAAAATCAGAATGCGACAATGAAATAAAAAATGTATATTCTTCAGACTTATGTATTGGGAAATTAATTTGTAGCGGCATAATCTTGATGTGAACAGTATTGAGAAGAATGATTGTGCCAATTTTATATTAAAATTTCTTATGTATCATGGAATGACGAAGGATTATATCAATTCTCATAAAGACTTACTAGCAATGAACATAAATTGTGATCTTTGGCCAGATGAGAATAGAAGGTATGCTTCAGCAATTTTTCAATGAAAAATAGTGATAAAGATACATTCCATTGGATTTAAAAACATGTAAGGATATATAATGGGTATTCATGTAACATATCACTGTGTTTTTACTTAAATCATCATAGGTTACATGGATTCAAAATAAATAATTCACATATTTTGTTACAACTGTTATTCCCTTAGCATTGTTAACATTTTTATATAAAAAGGATATTGTTTTTGTACTCCAATTATAGACAATTTCTAGACAAATATGTGGAAGAAATATACATCCATTTCCACTTGACA
Organism: Viscum album; assembly: GCA_963277665.1. Classification (NCBI taxonomy): domain Eukaryota; kingdom Viridiplantae; phylum Streptophyta; class Magnoliopsida; order Santalales; family Viscaceae; genus Viscum; species Viscum album. Next base: position 1,461,653,592 of record OY728125.1, on the reverse strand, counting down.
ACCTTCTGGAGAGATTTTTATTGAGACTTTGAACAATATAGATGAGATTTCCTATGTCATTTTTTATGATCATGACACATTTAGTAGTGTATTTGGTTGTGTAAGCTAAATTAAGAGGTCCCATACATTATCAATGGATAAATCCATTTCAGTGGTACATTATTTCAATTTTTTATTTAAGTAAACTATTAGTGTAACTTCATTAAATACATAATTATGTTTTTCAGTTTATTTAACATATATCTTGGGAATATGAAATATTTACTGATAAATAAAGCTCCACCTGAAGGCTCCATTTCTATAATCTATGTGGAAGAGGGGTGTCTTACCCTTTGTTTTAGATACCTGTATAACATTGAGAAAATATTAATTTGATTTGGATGTGTAAATGACACGTCAACTCAATATAAAATACATGGTAAACCAAAGATCTTTCCTCGGATCAGCCAATCAGTTGGGAGGAGATCAAATATAATATTGAAGGAAATGAAATTATTACAGACACATAGATATTTGTTGATAAATAGTGAAATATTAGATCTATTTATTTAAATAGTTAAGGATAAAAACAAATATATAAATGAGAGGAAAAACATGAAATGAGAAAGGTATAAAACGATATTAATAAGGAGCCTATAGAATTTTTTTCATGATGTGAAAGTTAATAAATATTGAAATCAATGCAGATATTAGGTTGACACATATATTTTTTTAATCTAATAATGTATATTAATTCTTTCAGAAAATGAATATTGATACTCAAGCGTAGTTTTCAGAAGATTTGATGTTTATTTCTTGTGGTCCTTTAAAACAATCTAGAAATTTCGACGCTTACGATGTGAATGGATTTAGATTTCATACGATATGTCCGGAAGAGTGTTTAAAAACATAGAATAGTTGAATATTTACATTTTATGAATTGAAATACTATGGATTATTTAATGATATTATTTAATTAATCTACCACATTCATTTTTTAGTAGTTTTATTCAAATGAAATTTGGGGGATATAATCAGGTGTGTTAAAAGAGATTATATGCACATTAATTATGTGAACTTATCCTTCTTGATGAATGTTGGTGAAAATGAACTACATAATCCCTATATATTATTATCCCATGAGAAAATAGAATATTATATGAAATATTTCATGGATGAAGGGTGGAGTGTAGTTTCCCATGTAAAACAAATAGGCTTGTATGATATGTGTGATGAACTGGAGGATTTTACCTCTGACATTGAATCCCATAAATTGCAAGAAGTAAACTTATTTGTCCATCATGATAGTGAAAATATTATAATTACAAGAGTGGATGAAGTATATTATTTAATGATGTAGTAGGAAACCGACATGATAGATGAATAAAATGATTGTATGTGTTGTTATCCATTCAATTATTATCCCCTTATGTCATTTTTGCAACCATTCATTATCAATGTTATGTATATATTGTTTTTTATTATTGTGCATGTGTTATCTTGTCTATTTTTTCTGCATGTAGTTTTTGAATTATATGTTCTGAAACTAATTTTATTTTATTAAATAATTGGAATTTCAAGGAAGAAGCATTGTACTCATATTAAAAGGCCAAAGAGTTTTTCTATAATCTAATCGACTATATTATTATTTTCATTACATTAAATATTTATTAGATAATCTAATCTATTTTGATAGATTAAATTGGTGATTTCTCTATTTTTAATGCATTCATAGTGTTTAGGCCACCATGAATCCTGAAAAGAAGTGTGGTTGACTATTCATAAAATATATGATGGGTGTTTTGTTAATTAGTGAGCCAAAAAAAGTTGTGGTATGAATTAATTTTTCATTATAATAACTTATTATCAAGTGTCAGTGTGTTGATGTATATTGCTTCTAATAAGACAAATATTTGATTTATAGGTAAAAAATAATAAACTATTGAATATTAATCCCACATAGTTTAAATTAGTCTCCTCGGATGACCCAGTTGGTAGTGTCTATGGGAAGGAGCATCCATGTCGAGTGCACAGGATGGGTTTGGGAGAATTACCATCGGAGGTCCATGGTTGGAAAAAGGGGATGTCAAGTAATGTATGGTGCTAATAAGGTAAATCACACAACTAAAAAATCATTTAGTTCACAAACATTAATTGATTATATGATTAAATATAAATGTATAATATTTTCTAATTTTCAATATAATTGTCCTACTGGTGTCGATAGCAGGAAGTAAAGATGGATATGAAGAGGGAGACGAGTAGAGATCATCATTGGTAAATGATTAGTGGAGAGGGATTTTTCATGTATCAGTACATCCAATGTGGGTATTTTTTATCTTTCTCATATATTTTAGATGGTATCAGTACAACGGGTGTTGTATGTATGTGTTCAATAACCATGTCTCTATTTGTTGTATTTCAACTAGCTACAGAGATGGAAGTTTCTTTATGATCATATATGATATTTAGTTTCTATTATACCTTTTACATATAGGTTGATCTGAATATTATATTATATTATTTCACACTTGATTTTTATGGTGCCTTATTTGACAGGAATCATGTATTATACGGCCATTTATGACTCAAAGAATAGACTTTGATATCCATCTGAGCATGACTTGGAAAAAACTGAACTAATTTTAGGGTCAAATTTTAATAAAGGTGCATTCATTATTATCATAGGATAATATTTAAGTTAAAATTTTAAATTTTTTATTGTATTTATTATTGAAACAAGTATATTTGTTGTGTATTCTTTATTGTAATATTTTTTGGAAAATTATTGATACATTATAACAAATTTTTTATATGATTAAACTTATTTTATTATTAATTCATTACATCATATGATTATTTCTTTTATTTATATAAAATTACTTTTTTTTAATTTATGTTTAATGTGTGTCAATTAACAAACCTAGAAATTCAAAATACAAAATTAGAAATTAAATGTATTTCTTTCACTAGATTGTTATAAATATATTGTAAATATGATTCCATAATTTTGGTTTATTTGAAAATAATGTCATAATATCATTATTTCCATGCACATAAAATATGTTTCAAAATATTCTTTTTAAAAAAGAATTATATTATTGATTTATTAATGATAAAATGAAATATTCTAAAACAAATTTCATAGAAGTAAGATTTATATTCTAATGTTTTTTATTCCATATCATGTGTTAATTCGAAAAAATAGATTAAAAATTATGGTATATCAATGTATGACGTCAATATGACTTTATTTTGTTAATGAGAATTATAGAATTATATTGACTTCTATTTATTATGAATGTATGTTAAAATATATTAAATTCTGTTTATTCTACTTTAAGCCTGATTTTTTAATGTTTTTACAACATTACTTGAATTTTATATGTGATTTATTGTGATTGATTGGTTTTAAATTTATGCATGACGTATGTAAGTGAAGAATGAATAAATTCTATGGTAATTAAGTGGTGAATTAAAAAAATATTTTATGTTAATAAATGTGATACAAGTATTGTAATTATTTTAAAATATGATAAAGTGAATTTAAATATTTTATGATTTCCCCTATTAAATGTTTAATTTAATTATGGTATAAGACTGTGTTAAATTTATGACAACTCTCAAGATGTTTATGTGTTATAATACCTTTATAATTATATGTTTCCCTTAAACTACATGTCTGGTAATTGTGGTTATTGATTAATTATTATATGGTAATTCTATGTGAATTGAATTATAATTATATCATTACTGTTATATTTGTTATAATTTTAATAAAATATTATGTAGTATATTTCAATAGTGAGGTAGAATGGATATCTTGTTGAAATATGTTCTTGTGGATGGTATGTTGAATAACGATGTGGAAAAGAAGTATTGTGATTATGGGTTGATGTAAGGGACATGTTAAAATAATGAATGAATTTTTTTGTATGATATGATGTTATGTATGATGTTTTATTATGGACAATGATTTTGGGGATACATAAACTACAACATATTTTTTTCCATTCATAATATAGAGGCGGTTAAAACTACAACTGGATGTTGTTTTTCTTCATGGTGGTTTAAATCTCAAAAATATTTTTGTATTTTTTCAGGTGGAAGTTAAAACTGCCACTAAATATGTAAAAAAATTGGTTTTCTGTAAGTTTTATACATATTAGTGGCATTTTTTGTTCAGTAAATGGTTTAGACATTAGTGGCGGTTAAAATCACCGCTAGATTGTAGTTATTTTTTTAATGAGAAAAATACCAAAAAATCATAAAAATACACCGTGAAATTTGTGTTCTAGGGTACATTATAGAAACTAGCACTAAATGGAAGGAATCAGCACATCTTGATTGGCACCCCTAATTTTAGCGGTGGTTTTATGAAACCATTAAAAGACCATATAGGGCTGGTTTAAACCACCACCAGATTAAAAAACCACCGCTATATAAGAATTTTTTCGTAGTGATGGTAGGAATAGTTACGCTCATGGTGATGAAACATAATAAAAACACAAGTGATAACTATCATTTTCTACATCAACATGCATCCCGATCCCTATTGAGAAGCATAAAAAACATAACACAACACTCCCTCATCATTCAACTAAATAATTTGATCACTGAACAAATACCCCCTGAAGTAACTGAAGGATTCTTGGCACCTATCAGTCCAAATAAAAAACATGGTACTTCCTATACATTGTTTTGAATGGGTCTACAAATCAATATATATTTGGAAAAAACCTATGATAATAGCCTACAAACCATGGAAACTAAAAATTGTATTCCAAGTACTTGGGTACTTTCCATAAAATAAATACTTCAACCTTAGAATATTCTTCTATCACACCATGATATGAAACCACATTCTCGTGTAACATTACCTCCCATGTCCAAAACATGCATTTAGTAAACATTCCATATAGCTGGTTGTATTTTAGAAACAACAATAAAACTCTAATATGATCAACACGCTCCTCATATGACATCAAGTATATGAATATGTTATTAGTGAACATGATAATGAAATCATCTCATAATTTTAGTAATGTAGTGTTGAGGATACCCACATACATAGTAGGTGTATTTGTGACATAGAATGACATGAATAAAAACACAAACATCCCATGTCACATCTCTGACCTCAGTATCCCAGCGCCAGTGCCTTAATTTATTAAAATGGGGTAGATAAAAGAGATCACATCACCAAGGATCAACCAATTTAGATGTATTTAATAACTAGATACATATATGGTACCGTTATTTCATTGTTAATTAATCATAGAACATAACAAATGATAAATTAACAACTTATTCGACATTTATTCAATGATTTCATATTCATTAATTGTTTAAGAAAATCAAATAAAATAGTGAGAACAAATTCTTAGTATTGGTTAATACAATAGAAACATGAATCAATAATAATAGAATCATAATAAGTTTTTCTTAAATGAAAATCACATTACATTTAATAAATATAAAGAGAATGAAAATTCCTCCATGTATTTTGTTATAGTGAGAATATCATGAATAGTAATAATGAATTCTAAAGGATGTGAATAATTATATATTGGGAATCATGAATCTGGAACATGAACCACTACCATTACTACCTCTACAAATAATGAATAATTCTAGGTGTATAAACCAATCTAATTCTTCAAGGAAACAAACATGATGTGTTTTTTTGTGAAATGTTTTCATTCATTTGACCTATTGATGCATTTAAGATCAATCTATAATGGGATCCCCCAAAGAATTCATATCAAAATTATTTTTCAGATATCAAAATTATAGATTTAATTCATGAAATAAATATTACATTCCAACTAATGTCTGTATAGTGTAAAGATACCAATTTAACATTATTTCCCAATTAATCAAATAACATTCAATGTAAACAACACAATACAATAGTCATGTCCATGATAAAATATATATTTATAATTATTATAATTATAATTTGAAATAAAGAAAATCTGAATAGGGTAGTTTATACCTCACATAAAATGATTAGGGGCTTAATACCATGTAAGTCTCATTGAATTGGTGATTGAGTTGAAGTCCCTTATATTATGTCTAAAATAGTTCTTTAATTTTAATTAATGTCTTTGATAATCAAATTAGGTTTATTAATAACTAAATTCATCACCTCTTGAAAATATATTTAATTTATTACAATTTTATTATGTTCATATATGATCATTACGTTTATTTTTAATGTTTACTTTTACTATTCTTAGAGAATTTATTTCATAGTTTTATAGTTGGTTCCATTATATATAATTATGTGTGTTCTTTTAAAATAGAATAAGAACCAAAAAAGTGGAATGGAATGATATTAATATATGTATAGGATTCTAACTGGTCCTCATATATAATTTCTCTATATGGTTTGAGGATGATTCCTTACATAAAACATTAATGAAAAATCATTAGTTTATTTTGGATGTATTTATGACCATCATTAACAAGTATTGTTTATATTTTATATAATGGTTCTATAAAATTAAATAATTTATAATGAAAATATTAAAATATATATTAACACTGGAGGTAATGAAAAATGAAAACTTATCATCCAATAAGTTGGGGAATTGTAACCTCACAAACTACTATATCATTTTTAGAATTAAAAGGTGATGAGATGAGATTTAATTATAATTATTACATTAAATTAATTTAATTATTGTATATATATCATACTAGAGTTACTATTCCACTTTGTATAGGGGATATGAGGTTATTATAAGGAAGGAAAAGGAATTAAAAGTGAAAAGGGGGTATTTTACCTCTAGAATATCATCTCCTTGAAAACCACCTTATTAAACTTGGGGTTGGTCTTTTGGTTACACTTGTAGGTATTGGTCATAGGTGAGATGATTAGGAATATATTTGTGAATAATTTATTCAATATTACTGTATTAAATGGTGTGAGGATTATGGGTGTTTAGGGGGGTATTTATAGTAGAAGGAGAGGGGTATTTCTTATTATTTTATTCATTAGTTTATTATTTTGGCACAATACTATAAATAGTGTGGATTATTATGACTATGTACTATAACAAGATCATTCTTATTCGAGATAATGGGACTTACATCATCCATGACTCAAATGTGACTCAAAAACTAATTTAGTTACTTTTAATGTTAAATTATGTAAATTATTGTATTTCATTATTCATGAAAGACTAAACTATTTTTGAAAAATCCCAAAAATTCACTCTAACCATTTTTCATGTGTATATTACAAAAAATGACTCATTGTTATGCGGAAAATTTTCTAAATGTTATAAATTTAATTTTTATGGAAAATCATCATTTAATCATAATGTATTGGTTTTAATATTATATCTGATTTTAAGACACATTCAAAAACTAATTATGGTCTCATAAAACTATATTGTTATCGTAATAAAAAATATTAATTTACGAATCAGTTTTATGAAAATAAATCTTCCTCTATATCATTGGATTAGTTATAAAATTGTAAATAAATATTAACATTTCAAGAAATACCAACAAATAATTTTCCATTTTTAAAAACTTTATTTACTTGTTTCAAGACATAAATATATAATATTTTAATTTAATAGATACCTCAATTTTATTTCTAATTTTATTCGTTATATTTTTATTCTATTGGATGCATTTCTATTCCTAACGATCGCATTACTATTCCAAAGGTCATGTTATTATTTAATAGTATAGCATGGTATATTTTTCTCGTTATTTCATGCAATGCTGTATAAAGAGTAAATTGAATTTATTTGAAAAGATACATACTATAAAATCATAATGTGTTATATTCATTCCTCTACCATAAATTTCAACCTTATAATATTGAATGAATATTTAATTCTAAACTGATGTGTGTGGTTCTTCATCCAGTAGTGGAAAAAATGTTCAATACATAGGAATTTTTCACATCGATTCTATATAATCACCGTGAAAAGCAGTAAAAACTGATTTATCACACCGGTAATACAATAACTATTGTGATAAATTGATGAGAATCAATATATTACATCAGTTATTTTATAATTGATGTAATAAAAAATGATATTACCTTTATCATATCATTTATTTTATAACCGATGTGACATATCGAGTTTGGGTTCTTTATCACATTGGTTATTTTATAACTGAAGTGATAAAAAAATCTCAGAAATTTATCACGTCATTTATTAAATAATCGATGTGATAAAGCTTTTTAATGATTTATCGTGTCACATATTCAATCATTCTGTTTTATTCCATCGGGCGACAAATGACTTGTCACACTCGCATGGAAAACCTAAAAGGGATTCCTCAATGTCATTCCCTCCAGCTTCATTTTCCCAACATCATTCGTCATCTTTATTATCTCCAAATCAATTAGGTCAACTCACAACACTCATATAAGCCTTACATGGCTCAGTTTCATTTTTTATTTTTTGCGATTCTCTAAACTAATTTTTGAGATGTTATTTTCTATCTTTGTTCTTGCTATCTTGGTAAGTTTCACAGTGTTAACTTATACCATGCTAAATTCTTTTCTGGTAAAATATACCATTGATGTGATATCATGAATGTTTACTATTTTTGTGTGTTCTATCGTGTGTGTGTGCACTTACAGAGGGTGTCCAAGGGGGTGGGGGTTATCCAAGTTGGTGGGGGTGTCCAGGGGATGGGGGGCTGTCCAGGAGATGGGGTGTCTAGGGGATGTCAAAGGGGGTGGGGGTGGTGTCCAGGGGGTGCATGGGCTATCCAAGGGGGATGGGGTTTTCATGTGGATGGGGTGGTGTCTATGGGGTGTGAGGGGGCTATCCAATGAGGTAGGGGTGTCTAGGGGGTGGTGGTGTCTAGGTGGGTTAGTGGGATGTCTAAGGGGTAGAGGATTTCTAGATGTGTGAGGGTGTCCTGGGGGTGGGGGTTGTTCCGAGGGGTGGGGCATATCCCAGGGGTGGGGATTGTCCAGAGGGGTGGGGGCATTCCAAGGGGTGGGGTCTGGAAAGAGGGTTGGGGGGTTGTCCAGGGGGTGGGGGATTTCTAGAGCTGTGGGGGATTCCCATATGGGTGGTGGGGTCCAGGGGGATCCCAAGGGGGTGGGGTGGTGTCCAGGGGGTCAGGTGGTTTCCAAGGGGGGTTGGGGTGTCCAGGGGTGGGTGTGGTGTCGAGGGGGTGATGGGGTGTCCAGGGGGTGGGGGTGTCTATGGGGTGTCCAAGGGGGAAGCGGTGGGGTGGTGTCTAGATGGTGGGGGTGTCAAGGGGTGGGAGTGGTGTCTAGTGGGGTGAGTGGGCTGTCCAAAGGGGTATGGCGTGTCTAGTGGATAGGGGTGTCCAGGGGGGTGGGGGCTGTCCAGAGGGGTTGGGGGCGGTTCGGGGGGTGGGGAGGGGGTTGTGAAAGGGGTGTTGGTGTCCAGGGGGTGTCTAAGGTGGTGGGGGTGTTCAGAAGGGTGATGGGGCTTTCCAATTTGGTGTGGGTGTCCAAGGGGTGGGGGTGGTGTCCAGGGGTGAGGGGCTTTCCAGGGGGTGGGGTGTCTAGGGGTGGGGGTTTCCAGGGGGATTGGGGGGCTGTCTTGTGGGTGGGGGTTGTCCAATGGGGTGGTGGTGTCTAGGGGGTGTCCAAGGGGGTAGGGTGTCCAGGGATGAGGGGTTATCTAAGGGGGTGGGGGTTTTCTATGGGTGGAGGTGTCCAGGGGGTGGGGGTGTCCAGGGGGTGTCCAATGGGGTAGGGTGTGGGGGTGGTGTCCATGGAGTGAGGGGGCTTTCGAAGGGGTTAGGGGTGTCCAGGTAGTGGGGATGGAGTCCAGGGGTGAGGGGTTTTCTAGGGGTTGGGGGTGTCCAGGTGGGGTGTCCAAGGGGGTAGGGGATTTGGGTGGTGTCCAGGGGGTTGGGGATGTCTTGGGGTGGGGTGTCTAGGGAGTGAGGGGGATATCCAAGGTGGTAGGGTTATCTAGGCGGTGGGGCTGCCCGGGGGGTGGGGGTGTCCAGAGGGGTGGGGTGTTGTTTAGGGGGGGGGTGGTGTCCTCGGTGTTTCCCTGGGGGTGGCAGTGGATTCCAATGGGGTAGGGGGTTGGACAGCCCACTCGCCCTTGGGACACCACTCCCCACCCCCTGGACACCCCAACCCACATATACCCCCCCAACCCCAGGACAGGCCCCCACCACCCTGGACACCCCTACCCCATTGGACCCCCAAGATAGCCCCCTACCCCCGTGAACATCCCCTACCACCTTGGATAGCCCCCCCCCCCCCCCCCCCCCCCCCCCCCCCCCCCCCCCCGCCCCTAGACTTCCCCTTGCCGCCTTGTACACCCCCTTGGGTTATATAGATCTCAACGGTTTCATTGAAACCATTGGCATATTTTAACATCAGGTAGTTTATACCAACGGTTCCTGTAGAATCATTTGTATAGGGCTATTGTGATGACCATCATGCCAACAGTGAGTGAAATTGTTGGGGTAATCTATCCCAATGGTTTCAGGGTATATCCCAATGGTTTCAAATCATTTGGATATGTGTAATTTTTATTAGTGACTGTATACATATTTTAATATTTATAGTTCATATTACTTATTTATAGAAAGGTGAAATTGGTATCCATTTTCACCAGGATGTATTCTTTGTGTAACATAAGAAGAAAGGATTCTAGATGATTTTAAAACTATTATATCTAACTATATTTTATTTTTAAAATCTTTTTCATGCATATATTTATCAAATTTGCATAGATTAGTTCTATATTTCAAATTGTTTTTACATTTATATTAGGATATTTTTCATATAAATGTATATTTGTCTTATCTTATCAATATGTATAATCTTAGTATTTTTTATATGTAATAATGAGACGCAGTTGGATTACAACACATCAAATGAGTAACTAATATGAGGAAGGTGTTGATGCCTTTTGGAATTTCCCAAATAAAATGTTCCAGGAAGTGACATTGTTTTCTGTCCATGCTTGAAATGTTTTAATATGAAGAAGTTGAAAAGTAGAAAGATCAAAGTTCATCCTATTTTTCATGGTTTTAATCTGAGTTACATCCCTTGGATATGGCATGGTGAAACTGAACAGAATTCCAGATCTACTGATAATGATTATTTAAAAGATGGTAACTCCGATGGATTTGAACAAATGATTCATGATATTGCATAAAAACAAATTGAGATATAACTGACCCTTTCACGTCTATATGGTGACGCTATAAAATAAGTGTTTCCTAGTATTAAAGATTTTACAGTTTTTTCGTTTATGATAAGATTGATAAACCTAATGTAAAAAACATGGATGGAGTGACAGAAGTATTACAAATATGCTATAATTGTGGAAAGACATTCTTAAAAAAGAAATCGATCTTCCAAATTCACATTATAATGCATAGAAGATATTAACCTCAATGGGATTGGGATAGAAGAAAATACATGTTGGTCAAAATGATTGTATGTAATATGAAGGAATATGAATTTCGGTCATAGTGTCCTAAATGTGGGACTTCACCGAATAAGTTGAAAGAAAAATCATATGATGATGTAGAGATTACAAATATCCCCTCCAAGGTATTTTGGTATCTTCCTAAAATTAATACTTTGAAATGTTTATATGATAATTCACATGATGAAAAAGGTTAATATGGAATGTCGATGAGCATATATGTGATGGAAAAATATATCATTGAGCTGATTTTCCACAATGGAAGAAAATTGATAAGCAGTATCCTATATTTGCAAATGAAAACAGAAATATTAGACTAGGGTTATGCACAGATGGAATGAATCCAGACTGAACCATCAGTAGCACACATAGTTCATGGCCTACATTATTGGTAATTTACAACCCTTCATTTGAATTATAGTTGGAAGACAATATGAGGGAAAAATTAATCAACTCGAAAAGATGCTTGTCACTGCACTAGTAATCACACACCCGACATGTCGAGAAATCATTATGGTATACAATGATTACTAAAAAAATGAATTAGGATTTTTACTCTAGAAAAATGATAATGTGATATCATACACCTCATGAAAGCTAAAAACACATGAGAAAAGATATCTTATTCCAGATATGGTGTTTTTGAAGGGAAATTCACACTAAAAAACTAGAATCGTTATCTCTTTTGGGAGATGTCTGAGATATATATTGATCACTACACTCTAAAATATATATTCCCAATGAATGAGATTAATATTCACTAGTATATATGTTTGGATCTTATAAAATATTATCCACTCTCAATCCACAACCATCATGTAAAATAAAATAAGGTGGAAGATGCTCTAACTAAAAATGATCCTACATCGTAATCAATGATTGGAATTGAGAAGGATTCAATCTTCATACATATGAAATAATGCTATGGCTGGTAGTCTAGTGAAATAAAACCCATTTTGGATCAACATAAGTGACTTACGACTATGTGTGGATCAACGACTTACAATCCTATGTGGATCATCAGTAGTGAATCCCAACGAGGACCAGCCTTAGAGAGGCCCATTGTGGATCATTGACTTACAACCCTATGTGGATTGATGTCTTATTATCCTATGTGGATTAACGAGTGATGAACCAGTGTGGGTCAGCAATTGTGCGACTTGATGAGGACAAGCCTTATAGAGGCCCTTCATGGATCAGAAACTTACGACCCTGTGTGGATTGATGGCTTATGACCCTATATGGATCGATGACTTATGACCATCTATGGATCAGTACTAGCTTGACATGATGAGTAATATCCTTAGAGTTTCCCATCGTGGATCGGCAACTTATGACCTTGTGTGGATCAGTGACTTACGAGCCTGTGTGGATCTTCTTTGGAACACATTCTTCATGGTTCAACAATGGTATTTCTCAATGGAATAATGTGGATTTAGCTTTACAACTAATCAACACTACTCTTATTCATTAAGTTGTATACCTGGTGTGAGATGCCTTTTACTTTGTGATCTGTGATTGAGATATTTCTTTGTGGTTTTTCTTTGTAGAATTATGAGGGACCTTCAGGTGTCTCGGGGTCCACACTAAGTATTGTTATATTAACCAATACACAGGCTTCGCTCGCACCTTGTTGTGTCATTTGCAGATGACATGCCGCTTTGACTGATACATGGGATCCAGGACAAGAAGGTACAAGGAGGTAACCTGTTAGCATCGGATGATACTGAGACGAGATGTACCTACCCCTATGGAAGGATCCTTGGCGAATGACCTTAGGAGCTGTTTTTTCTTTTACTATACATTCTTTCTGATTGGGTTTGTATACTGGCCCCTTTGAATTTATTATTTATTTTTTCTTTCACTAGTTATACTATGTGGATTTCTTTTGTGGTATACCTCATATGTGTGCGTAATGGATTTGAGAAAATTCCTTCCCGTTTTAGATATAAGACTTTCTGGTGCTAGTCACCAACTCCTGGCCTTTGGAAGGCGGGCTTGGGGAAGTTACAGCATGGGCCTCGATGGATGGTTCATGTAAATATCCTTGATTACAATCAATCAAGAGATTAAATGCTTGAATATATAAAATTTTCTTCAATAATAACATTAACATATTGGTTAGTACTAAAATTATAATATTATCACAATGTATATTTTGATAATTCCTTAATCTTTTGTACAATTCTATGAAATAGAAAAAATCATTATATATTGAAAGGTAGTATTTATCTACAATTGAATCCAATTGGTATTTTTAGATATGTATACCACTAGATTTAATGTTATTACTGTATGAAGCACAAATATGTCATCTTGAGTATAGTGATATCAAGTCTGAAACTACCAGGAAATGATATTGATGTTTTCTTGTCACAATTGATTGGTGATTTGAAATTTTATGGGAGGATGGTATTAGGGTGTATGATTCTTATAAAATGGAATATTTTTAACTACATGATGTTCTTATGATCACTATAAAAGACTACCTAGAATATGGAAATTTGTATGTATACAGTGTTAAGGGGCATGAAGGATGTCCAATTTGCTAACAATAGACTTCATATTGTCAGTTGCATCATGGGAGGAAAACAGTATACATGGGTCATCAAATTATTTTTCCTATGGATCTCTCTTATAGAAGGCTAAAAATGGCATTCAATGACTCACAAGAATTTGATATTACTAGAAAACATTTATCTCATGATATATATTTTTAGAGGGTGGAAAACCATGTTATGACATTGGGAAAGATAAAGAAATCTAGAAATGATAGACATATTTGGAAGAAAAGGTCAATATTTTTGAGCTACCATATTGGAGATATCTCGATGTGAAAAATAATATTGATTTCATTCACGTAGAGAATAATATCTACGATATTTTGATTAGAAAATTGTAAGATATTAAAGGAGAGACGAAATATGGGTTAAATTCAAGATTAGACTTACTATCAAAGGGATTACATTTGGAGTCATCTCCCACTACTAGTGGAAGATGAACATGTATTCCCCCAACTTTTCATACATTATCGAAGAGGGAGAAAATTAGATTTTGTTAGTGTCTTCCTGATATAAAAGTGCCTCAATGTTATTCTTTAATTGTAAAACTTTTTGTCCCTTTAATGGAATTGAAGTTGATAGGTATAAAATCTTATAATTTTCACATCATGATTCAATAACTTCTATCAGTTGCATTGCAGTGAATATTACCTATCCATTTCAAAAATACTATAATGAATTTGTGTTATTTTTTCAATTGAATTTTTAATATGTTGATTGAAGTGAATGCTTTGAAAATTCTTGAAAAGGATAAAATTTATATACATTGTCAATTGGAAATGTATTATCCTCCATATTTTGTTGATATAGTGGTGCATTTAATGATTCATATGGTTCGAGAAATAATTATTTTTAGAACTGTATATCTTCATTGGATGTATCATTTTGAAAGGTATATAAAAATATTGAACGGTTATATAAGGAATCCATATAGACCTGAAACCTCCACTATTGAAAATTATATTTCTATGGAGGTTGTAGAGTTTTTTATGAGCAACTTGGATGTATCAGAGCACATAGGTTTTCCTCCATCTCACCATGAACGAGTTAATAATGAGGTATAGGGGATTCATGGCCTGAAATTCAAATCGTTGTCAGGTGAATAGATAAAGAAGTTTGAATTTTATATCTTTAATAACATAGGTTATGCCCAACTATATATCATATTGAATATTAATGAGTTGAAACAATGTCATCCAAATAAGAAAGAAATATGGATTTCGAATGAGCACAACCAAACATTTTTTTCATGGTTTAAAAAGACCTTTCATAGCAGATCAGATATATTAGATACATTGAGATGGTTAGTGTTGGTCCAAGTTAATGTGATAACATGGTCCGAGTAAGAAATTAATTGCTATAAATTTCACATAAATGATCAAGACAACAAAAGTCAGTTTAGAATAGTGGTGTATTGTTGTTTACAGAAGCAATGCTTTTTTCGATTTCTAAATACCAAAAAACAATTTCTGTATCAAGTGAAAATTACAGATTCATTGAATAAATATGGGAGGTTTATTAATTTAAAATTAGATTTCCTGTTTTTAACTGCAAATGGTTTATCAGTTACAACAGTGTCAGACATGATGAGTTTGGAATGACAGTTGATAATCAAGATAGATTGGAAGACACAACATATTCTTTTATAATGGAAACACATGAAAATTATATTTTATATGTAGTTGATCAATTAGATATTTTTTGGTATGTTGTTTTACAAGGGAAAAACAATATATTGGTGAGGGTAAACTTCAGGAAGATGTTAATTTATGTGATAACCCTTCTTCCATGGAAATATTAGCAGAACATAATGATGACTATGTTGAAGACTTGGTTTGTTCTATAAGGAATGGTTATGATGAAAGAATTTGGGACAAAATCCATTTGTAAAATCCTAATATTACAGGTAACATATTTTTATTTCTAGTTAACATTTATTATTTTCATAAAATGTTAGATATTGTAATTTTTTACTTTATTAAAATTTGTATTAAAAAAATAAGTATAAGTTTTTGTTTATTTTAATTATGTTTATTTTTTATCATGTTTACCATTATGTGAATTATATATCTATTATTTTTGTTAAATGAAAGTTACTTTACCATGTTTACCATGTTTACCATGTTTAAAATGTCTACCATGTTTACCATGTCTAACATGTTTACCCATGTTTTACATGTTTTCCATGTTTTCCATGTTTACCTTTTTTACCATGATTAACATGTTTACCACGTTTACCATTCTTACCATGTTTTACCATAGTTTCCAATAGTTTACCTTTACATAACTTATATATTTATTGATTTTGTTGAATGAAAATTAAACTAACATGTTTACCATGTTTACCATATTTACCATTGTCTAATATACTTCATATATTAACTATGTTTACTATTATTTAACTTAGTTCAATTTTCAATTTTATGTTAACATTAGAATTGTAATATTTGAATTTGTATATTTGTGAACTAATGCTTGTTTTTCTATTTTAAGGATAATGAAATATTAATCATTTAATCAACCACGTGATTCTAGAGATGATAATATTGATCATACTTATATTGAGAAACATTCACATGCTCCTCTTGTTGTTCACCAATAGTCCTCATGTGTTCCATAATAACATTGAAGAGTTTAAGAGTTAGTAAACGTGGGTGCACACGTTTACTAAAATTATCACTTGCACATACGCAGGACCAGAGGATATTCATTGAGTTTGATGAGAATGATATTCTTATACGTCCAAATGAAAAAGATTTTAAGAGTTTTGTATCAAATAATGATAAGAGAAAAGCATAAATATTGAATGATGATAGGAGATGTGTGGACAAAGCATTAATATCTCAGGTTTGGGAGACGATTTTGGTATGATATTTAGATATTGATTTCCAATTCTTTAACTGTTTCTAGTATAATATCTTTTACCTCTTCTTTATCAGATGAAATTTGATATTCCTAACACTGGTGGAGTTAGGGAGAAATGCTTATCAAAGGCTACTAGGAGATGGAGGGATTTCAAATCAACCCTCACATCTGATTTCATTTTTGGTCATATAAGTCATGAAAATCCATGTCATATATATCCATTCATATATGAATACACATGGACAAAGATTGTTGAATATAGAATAAAATATTCATTTTTGGTAAGGGAAATGTAATATTTTATAATATTTATTTTATAAATGGTCTTATTAATGTTTTCTTAATGATTTCTTATTCTTAATTTACACTAAATAAGTACATCTCATAATGAGATCTAGTCTAAAAATGTATACCCTCAATGTTAACTCAGGGATGGTATAAATTATTGGAAGAACGAAAGCGGGCAGAAATATTTAAAAAAAATGATAGATGATTCTTTAAGATCTAAAGAGGTTCACCTCCATCCCCTCCATCTAGACATGAAACATTGAAGAGAGCTTGGATGGGCAAAAAGGGGCAATATCTTTTGGAAGAATCAAGAGTAGTATCTAAGCGGATTGTAAGATATTTATTTGATTTATTTAAGAAAACTATATTCTTCATATAATTTTAATCATTATAGAAATGTTAAATTAATTAATACCATATTATATTTAGGAGAAGTGCTCACATGGGGTATTTATAGCTGCTAGGGGGCATGATATTTTATATGGAACATTAGGAAAGCCTGAACATCCAGGTCGTGTACGAGGATATCTAAAGAGTGTATCGGTAAAAAAATTGTTGACATGTTCTTAACCTTCTTCCATTGAGGGTGGTTATAAAAAAAATATAATCCTTGGAGGCTGAATTTCATAATATTAATTCCACAATGGAAGAAATATTGTAGTGTTAGTACAGTCTACATTTGCAGACATGCAAAGACAATTTCAGACTATAGCTCTCACTCCTCCACCCCCTACAAATCACATTAATTATCATCCACCTCTACCAGTAACTCCCACTCCCCACCTGAACCTGTCGACCCAATTTTTTATCCTACTCCTTCACCACAACTTCTTACTTATTGCGAGTTGTATGTTGATGATCCTCAACATCATATAGTTTCATAAGTGTTGGTTTATTATATAGAAGATATAGTTCATCATTAATATTTAGAGGTAGATCATCATATAGTCACTGAATAGGATATTATTGAAAGATTGGCTTGAGTACCATTACCTATATACGAGGTGACGACAGTTGTACATAATTTTGGCCATTTTCTAATTTGGTCATCCAGACTTCTCTGAATCTTTACTATAGTAGTATGTCTATTATATCTTCTATTTTATTTTATTTAAGTTGTCTTATCATTTGAAAACTAATATATTTTTCTATTTATTTTTACAAGAATACATCAAAGGTAATGTAATATTTTATAGACAACAACAAAGAAAAATTGCTTTGACATCAGATATAGATTCTATTAGTCTTGATATATTTTCAAGATATTCAAATTTGTTGGAAGATAATTTTGAATTTCAATGGAATTTTTGTTTTTTGGACATGTAATAAATGTGGGGATTCTGAAAAATGATATAATGGAGCTCATTAATGGGGAAACGTTGGGCATCAACATGGTGAAATTTTTTCCACGTATGTCTTAACACCTTTTCCCTGTGTTATATTTATTAAACATTGTATACTTATGTTTATTTTGTATTATGTATATTTATAACATGTGTGAGAAGAATGCTTAGGATATGTATATGGATTCATGGACCTACATTTGATTTCCCCTAAATCACATGCATTGGATGAGAAATATAGAATTCTTTATATTGTTGAATGAGTTGAACAGAATATAATCACACATTGTTGGATGATTCCATTTTGTGAGAGGTATGAAACATATCTCTGGAAAATAGATCATTATATTTTAACATAAAAACCACTAACATTAAATTTCTTTTATCAATTATCATTATATGTTAGGTTTTTTCCCCAAGCGATAAAACACTTTATTGGATATTCTCTGTCCATGGCGATGTATGGGAAAGTTTTAAGAATATGTTGGAAAAGTAACTCAGTTTTATAATATTTGTTTATTTTATAATGAATTTTAAATTTATCCCATTCGTATTATTTTCTAATAGGGGATGGGTCCACTTTCGAAAAAACACAAAAAAAAAAGTAATGCCAAGATCAAGTATGTAAAAGTAAAGGTAAATATTCATTTATAATTTCTACTTTTTTGATGTACTTACATAAAAATAATACTTTTAAGTTACACTCATTTAAAAATAATTTTCAGGAACAACTTGGTGTAGTTGAATGGGGATATTATATGTTAAGATTTATGTAAGAAATCATTACAACTGGAACACTTGTGAACATTGACCTGTTCAGATTTCCTTTTAATCTTTTCCACAATAATTCATTTGATTTATTAATTATAAATGTTAACTATTTTCCTTTTAAATGGTATCTATTTGATGACCATCAACTCTATAGTGCTCAAGAGGTCAAACACATACAAGTGGAATGGTCAAATTATTTTATAGGTTTGATTTAATTTTAGTTTGTTTGTTGTGAAAAAAGTAATTTTGAATATTTTAATTATAATTATGTATTTGGTATTTGTTTAGGTTGGATTCAGTTTTATTAGTTAACATTGAACTTTTTTAATGTTATATTTTTTAATAATTAATTTTTATCTACTTCTTGTTTCGGTCTAGTACAGATGGTTTTTTATGGTATGGATTCTCGT
Source organism: Viscum album (assembly GCA_963277665.1). Classification (NCBI taxonomy): domain Eukaryota; kingdom Viridiplantae; phylum Streptophyta; class Magnoliopsida; order Santalales; family Viscaceae; genus Viscum; species Viscum album. The sequence continues at coordinate 1,461,633,955 of OY728125.1, read as the reverse complement.
CTTGGGGGGGGTATCCAGGGGTGTGGGGTGTCTAGTGGGGTGGGGGTTCTAGGGGTGTGGGAGGGATGTCTAGTGGGGTGGGGTTTTCTAGGGTCTCTAAGGGGGTTGGATGGTGTTCAGGGGGGTGGGAGGGTTTTCCAATGGGGTGGGTGTGTAACGACCCAATGTTTCATTAATGGAAAATCCCTCTTGATCAGTTAATTGTCTCTTTATAAAAAAATGTTTTTATAAGATGTCAACTTCATTGGTTTTATGATAATAGTTGTGACCGTTACTTTTATAGCCATTTAACAGTGATCACTTGATTAGTATAAATATAAGGCTTTAACAAACCCAATTTTACTCAGACAAAGGGAGTGATGGCCTCATCCAGTAGAATTGCCCCATACGAAGACCATTTGTCAGAGCACGGAAAAGAGGTGGCATCCTTGGGCTACGCCCTTGACCAAGCCCAAGCTGAGCTTCGTTATTTCAAGCTTGAACGTGACCGTCTACGAGAAAAGTGGAAGTTGATTGAGATTACCACTCGAGCGATGTTATCCGAGCCGTCCCAAGAGACTGTCACCATCGCAGACCTTACCCTTAGGTCTTATGAAACTGTTTAAGGGGTTATGTAACAAATAAGTGGTACTATGTTCATGTAAATCATTTTTTTGTATATAATAATGAATATAATTTCTAGTGATTTTTTGATACATTGTAAATTGTTTTTAAAGTACAAATGGTGTTTTTAGTTGTTATTTAATTAAGAAATCTATTTTATTAAATTAAGGGATTTTTGAATTAAAAAATATTTTAATAAAATAATATTATTATTATTAAATTAATTTTTATTAAATATAAATGATATTGTAATTTTATGAATGCACTTAAAATTTTTATTAAGGTTTAAAAGCCATTTCTGTCAAAACCCGTGAATTTTTGTTAAATGTTGGTTTTTATTTTAAAAGTGAATATTAACATATTTAGAAATTTTTTTTAGATAAAATAAATGTCATTTCTGGAATCAGGATGTCGAAATTATCCAACGGTGAATTTTTCATAATTTTCTAAGACAGTCAAATTTTTGGGTAAAAATTAAATACCGTTTAAATATATAATGTGTTTTATGACATCGTAATGACCTAATGGTGGTGTAATAAAATACTATAATCGTTATTCTCAGCCAATATATTTTTTATCATTAAATTAAAGTGATTTTGGGTTTCTTTGACTTACTTTTCAAAGCATTAATGAACCCCTCAAGACATATTCCACACTTTGCCTTTTTAAATTAATTTCAATGGAAGTGTGACTCACCTCCACATAAGCAACCTTGTTATTTTAATAATCTAGGACCTTGGCATTATAAAATATGTTTTTCCTCTTTCATTTTCCAGAAACCATGGTCAAAAACCATGGTATAGTTTTTGGTTTGGATTAGTTTAATATAAGGGGTCCCAAACCTAAATAATAAAGAATTCTCTCACCATTCCTATATAAACCCACCCAAGATCCCACTTCCTCCTCACTAAATTCCTTTGGAGTTCATCCAACCTCTACCCTACTCTCTCTATAATCCTCCCAAGGTTCCTCAATCTCCCAATAAGCCTCTCCCAAGCCTCTCTCTATCCTTTGGAAGCACACTCTCCATGTAAGGGTTTTTTCTCCTTTCTCATTTTTTGTCAATTTTCTTTAAGTTGTATTGCCCTTTAAATTTCAATTATGAATGTTGGGGGTATGGTTTCGCACCACCCCCATACTGACTTCTTATTGTTTGAATGATGGGGGACCCCTTTCTCTCTCATTAATTGCCTCCCATGTACACCTGTTACTATGCCGAAATTCCAAAAGGAACTTCTCTCTCTTCTTTTACATTCAAGCAATACTTTTGTATCATGAATCTAAATTCCATTTAAATTTTTTGTACATATATCTATATGACCTCCTTACTGTCCATTACATGTAATATGATGAGTAACCCCTTTCTCTCTCATCAACCTTTTTTATGAATTCTTATGCCATGCCGTTACGCTGCCGAAATCGCACCGATTTTCTAAGCCAATGTCATTGTCTAGTGAATACCATGCCCATTTCTCCATCAAGGGTATTCAACTTTATGAACATTTACTTATTTATTGTAAAGTTTCATGTTTTAATTCCACATTCCTTTATCGTGAAATAAATTATTATGTTTTATGAATCCATGTTTATGATCCATGTGGCACACTTATGCATGAAATGAAAGGTTTATGAAGGGTGTGCCCTTATAGTGATCCAATGCATTGGGTAATGTATAGTATCATGATACATCATGTGCAATGAGTGTTTACTCAGTCTAATTCAAGTGTAATGAGGGTTTACTCGTTCTTCATGTGCAATGAGGGTTTACTCATGCTCCATGTGCAATGAGCCTAGGCTCATGCTAATTCAATGTTAAGTGTTGTTGCCACATTTCTATGTTATGATTATCATTCATTATCATGCCTTTATGTTCACGTTTCTTTTATTATCTATTGATATGCCTAATTCCTAACATGTATTGTACTCATCATGTTATTCCATGTGTACTCCCTTACTGGACTTTATAGCTCACCCTTTTCTTATGCATGTCCTCAGGTTATCCCATGCAATGCTAAGTACGAGGGAATGTAGTGGTCATGTAAAGGAACTTTTCAATAAAGATGTTGTATTTCCATGTTTTATGTTTTTATGTAATGATCCTAAGCCCCAATGACACTATACCTCTTGATCTTCTTTGTTGTATCAAGTGAAGTTTTATGTAATGAATCGTGTTTAAGTTGTAATAAAAAGCAGGGTTGTCATAGTTGGTATCAGAAGGATAGGTTTAGTTTTTTTTGGGATTAGGAAACCTAGTAAAGCCTTAGATACAATACTAAGTATAATAAAAACATCCCTAAGTTTTGGTAAATGTTATGTAAGTTGTTTATCAAACAAATACATCCCTGTCTGTATATGAGCAGGTAGAGGCGGCTCTGGCACAGATGTATCCTAGGGGGAAAACCCGAAAACACCACTTTGAGCTAGACTCGAACGGGAACTGGTGCACGACGAATGGCCTTGCTGCACTCTTGGATACGACACTCCCGGGGGATATGTTTTGATAAATTCACAATCTTGGTATGAACCCTTATTAAGGGAAAAATGCCCCTAAGAATATATGTTAGAAAATAGATCATGAAAAGCCTATATTGAATCTTATAGACTCATGAGTTAAATAAATTAAAGTTTATTTATAAGTCATTAACTTTTTTTCATTAGATTACCCTTTATGTGTTACCCCTAACTTTCTTTTTATTCCAGCCAATGGCCGGTAATAGGAGGACTCGGGCTAAGAACCATTGTGAAGATCAATGTGATGATCGTACTAATGAGATGCCCAATCCAATGGGAGCGAGAATCGCGAACTTTGTCATGCTTCTCTCTCAGCTAACTCGTGTTTTGAATAGAAACACGGGTCAACAGGAACGTCCAACCCCCCCCCTAAGAATGAACAAGTTGCTATTGAGAGATTCATGAGACAATGGCCTCTTACTTTTTGTGGATCATCTGATCCCACGATCGTTGAACAATGGATCAACTCCATTGAAAAGATCTTCTCCATCATTCAATGTTCTGAACAAGATAAGGTTCTCCTGGCTGCTTATCGTATGGAAGGTGAAGCTGATCAATGGTGGACGTTGATCAAAAATATGAAGCCTATGGAGGAGATCAAGGCTTTGGAATGGAAGGAATTCCGGAAGATTTATTTCGATAAGTATTTTTCGCGCACCCTCCGGCTTAAGATGGAAATGTACTTTCTTTCCCTCAAGAAAAAAGGTGAAGAATCTATGGGAGCATATGAGGAAAACTTCACAAGGCATGCACGATACGCTTCCAGCTTTTTTGTTACCCCCGAATGCAAGGTTTAACACTTATTTGGTGGACTGAATCCTAGCTTGCAGAAAGCATTAGCGATTTGTGACTTCGACAACTATGAGGAAATTGTCCTATGTGCCCTCAAGGTCTAAATGGAAATCGGAGAATCACAGGGGTATCATGGGGCCAAGGAGCCTATGTTGGAATTCAATGCTGGTGGTCCGATGGATAAATCCAACGGCGCTAAGAAGTTCCAGCACCCCACTTGCCAAAAGTGTAGAAAGAAGCACCCTGGAAATTTTATTAACGGGACGAGAAAATGCTTTAGGTGTGGAAGAGAAGGGAACCTAGCTATTAACTGTCGGCAAGAGGGACCCGCGGCTGTGAAAGATGAGAGGAATGCTCCGTTCGAACCTCAACGCATTATTCAATGCTACAAATGCAAATAACCGGGTCATTTTGAAAATCAGTGCCCTAATCCAAGGGTTATCGGAGGCAACCAACAACCTCCAAGATAGCAAGGAAGAGATTTTTCCATCACTTCTGCCGAAGTGAACCCCGAAAACGAAGTGGTTACAGGTATTCTAGTTATTCATTCAAGAATAGCGAACATACTTTTTGATTCAGGTTTAATGCATTCTTTTATATCTCGAAAGTTTAGTAGAACAATCCTAGCACCACCACAAATCATGGAAGTAAAGATGTCGGTGAGTACGGAAAATGGGGCAATCATTGCATCCCATGAATATAAGTCATCCCCTATTATAATATGTGGATTGAATTTCCTGGTGAACCTCTTCATAATCCCTTTGGTGGAATTTGATGCAATTCTTGCCATGGATTGGCTTTCCTTATATAGATCCAACATAAATTGTCGCGAGAGAAAAATCACACTCCATATGGAGAATCGACCCCCGATTCATTAAAAGTGTCAGGAAGAAGATGAATCTCCTTTAGCTCCATCATCTCAACCATGGATATTACTGCCCTATGAGAATGCATATCTAGCTCAGATGATTGAGTATAAAGAAGAAACTATCCTTGAAGAAATGCCTATTGTGAGGGAATTCGCGGAAGTGATTCCCGAGGAACTGTCTGGTCTTCCTCCTAGAAGAGATGTTGAGTTCTCAATTGAACTTATACCTGGGGAATTACCAATATCCAAGACTCCATATTGAATGGCTGTTGTTGAGCTTGAAGTGCTGAAGAAACAAATACAGGAGAATCTAGATAAAGGTTTTATACGCCCAAGTGCTTCACCATGGGTTGCACCAGTCCTCTTCATCAAGAAAAAGGATGGGTCAATGCGGCTTGCATCGATTATCATGAACTGAACAAAATCACGATAAAGAACAAGTATCCTCTCCCAAGAATCGATGACTTGAATGATCAGCTGCGTGGAGCACAATACTTCTCCAAGGTGGACTTGCGGTCGAGATATTATCAAGTAAGGTTGAAGAAGGAAGATGTCCCCAAGACTTCTTTTCGTACAAGGTTCGGGCACTATGAATTCATAGTAATGCCTTTGGGACTCACCAATGCTCCAGAAATATTCATGGACTTGATTAATAGAGTCTTTAGAGATTACCTTGACAAATATTTGGTAGTGTTTATAGATGATATTCTAATATACTCCAAAAACAAGGAGGACAATGACGAGCATTTAAGAACTATACTGGAGACTTTGTGCAAGGAGAAGCTCTATGAAAAGTACAACAAGTGTTCTTTATGCTTGAAGGAGGTATCATTCTTGGGTCGTATCATCACATGCAATGGGATATCTATGGATCCCTCAAAAACAGATGCAATTGAGGGATGGCCAAGGCCAAAATCGGTAACTGATATCCGTAGCTTCTTGGGGTTAGCTGGATATTATCGACGATTTGTGAGAAATTTCTCACGATTGTCCAACCCTCTTACCAAGATAACTCAAAAGGAAGTAAAGTTTGCTTGGAGTGATTAATGAGATGAAAGCTTCAGGGAGTTGAAAAGGAGGCTTGTCACTGCACCCGTGCTCACATTACCCACATGTGGGGAGCTTTTGTGGTATTCAGTGATGCTTCAAAAAAAGGGCTTAGGCTGTGTGTTGATGCAGAATGATAAATTGATATCCTATACCTCAAGGCAGTTGAAAATCCATGAGTGAAACTATCCGACACATGATCTGAAGTTGGCGGTGGTGATCATTGCCTTTAAAATCTGGCGGCATTATCTCTATGGAGAGAAATGAGAGATATATACTGACGACAAGAGTCTTAAATATATATTTACATAGAAAGAGCTTAATATGCGCCAGAGAAGATGGATAGAGCTCATAAAGGATTATGACTGTTCAATACATTACCACCCTGGGAAAACGAACAAGGTGGCAGATGCCCTAAGTAGAAAGGATCCAGCAATTCTATCAATGATGAGAATTGAGAAGGATCCAATCTTCTTAGACTTGATGAAGATGGACGTGGGAATCATAAAGAAGGGAACATCATCAATCCTTTCACAAATGATTGCTCAACCATCTCTTTTAGAAAGGTTAAGGGATGCTCAAAAGGATGATGTGGGAATTCAAGAAAAAGTGGAAACTATCAAAAAGGGAAAATCCTTGGAGTTTAATGTTAATGAAGAAGGAATTGTGCGGTTTGGGAAAAGAATATGTGTTCCATCAAGTCTGGAGCTGAAGAAGGAACTTTTGGATGATGCACATAGTTCAAATTTCTATATTCACCTAGGGAGCACAAAGATGTATCAAGATCTCCAAGAAAACTTTTGGTGGGATAATATGAAGAAGGAGATCGCTGAATATACATCAAAGTGCCTGGTGTGTCAGCAAGTGAAGGCAGAGAGGGGGAAGTCTATGGGGATGATGCAACCATTGCCCATACCAGAATGGAAATGGGAGAACATCACCATAGACTTTGTCACTGGACTTCCAAGAACATCCAAAGGCAACAATGCAATTTGGGTTGTTGTGGATCGTCTTACAAAGACTGCACACTTCATTGTTATTCGAGAGGATTTCTCATTGGATCAACTGGAACAGATATATATTAGAGAAGTGGTAAGGTTGCACGGATTACCACTATTTATTGTGTCTGATCGAGATCAAAGATTCAACTTTATGTTTTGGAAGAGTCTTCAACATGCTCTGAATATTGAACTGAACTTCAGTACAGACTATCATCCTAAAACTGATGGCCAATCCGATCGGACTATCCAAACACTTGAGGATATGTTGAGAGCATGCTCACTGTACTTTAAAGGAGGATGGGATCAACATCTTCCTCTGGTTGAGTTCTCTTATAATAACAGTTTCCACTCGAGCATCCAAATGGCACCATATGAAGCCCTGTTTGGGAAAAAGTGCAGAACATCGACATGTTGGGATGATGTCGGTGAACGTAAGCTGCCTGGACCAGAAATGGTCGAAGAAATGGTGTAGAAGTTGAAAACCATTCAGCAGCATATCAAGGCTTCCCAGAGTCGACAGAAGAGTTATGCAGATAATCATCGATGAGACCTTGATTTTAAAGTTGGAGACATGGTGTTTTTACGCATATCTCCGTGGAAGATGGTCATGAGGTTTGGAAAGAAAGGGAAGTTAACTCCAAGGTACATCAGCCCCTTCGAGATTCTTGACCGTGTTGGGGTTGTGGCCTATCGACTAGCACTTCCACCTACTATGGCCAAGGTGCATGATGTCTTTCTTGTATCTCTCTTAAGGAAGTACATATCGGATCCTTCACGTGTACTCTCTTCCGAGGTGGTACAATTGGAAGATGATCTTTCTTATGAGGAGCAACCAGTGAAGATCATAGATCATAGAGAAAAATTTCTACGAAATAAGACAATGCCCCTCGTCATGGTGTTGTGGAGAAACCACAAGTTTGATGAAGCGACTTGGGAGTTAGAGGATAAGATGAAGCTGAGTTACCCATATTTTTTTAGTGTGGGAAAAGGAAAATTTCGAGGGTGAAATTTCTTAAGGGGGAATACTGTAACGACCCAATGTTACATTTATGGAAAATCCCTCTTGATCAAGTTAATTGTCTCTTTATAAAAAATTGTTTTTATAAGATGTCAACTTCTTTGGTTTTATGATAAGAGATGTTACCGTTACTTTTATAGCCATTGAACAGTGATCACTTGATTAGTATAAATATAAGACATTAATGAACCAAATTTTACTTAGACAAAGGAAGCGATGGCCTCATCCAGTAGAATTTCCCCATACGAAGCCCATTTGTCGAAGCTCGGAAAAGAGGTGGCATCCTTGGGATTCTCCCTTGACCAATCCCAAGCTGAACTTCATTATGTCAAGCTCGAACGTGACCGTCTACGGGAAATGTGGAAGTTGATTGAGATTACCACTCGAGCGATGTTATCTGAGTCGTCCCAAGAGTCTGTCACCATCGCACACCTTACCCTTAGGTCTTATGTGGCTATTTTAAGGGGTTATGTAACAAATAAGTAGTACTATGTTCATGTAAATTATTTTTTGTATATAATAATGAATATAATTTCTAGTCATTTTTGATACATTGTAAATAGTTTTTAAAGTACAAAAGGTGTTTTTCGTTATTATTTAATTAAGAAATCTATTTTATTAAATTAAGGAATTTTTGAATTAAATAATATTTTAATAAAATAATATTATTATTATTAAATTAATTTTTATTAAATATAAATGATATTGTAATTTTATGAATGCAATTTAAATTTTTATTAAGGTTTAAAATCCATTTCTGTCAAAACCCGTGAATTTTTTATAAATTTTGGTTTTTATTTTAAAAGTGAAAATTAACATATTTAGAAATTTTTTTAGATAAAACAAATGTCAATTCTTGAATCATGATGTCGAAATTATCCAACGGTGAATTTTTCATAATTTTCTAAGACTGTCATATTTTTGGGTAAAAATTAAATACTGTTTAAATATATACTGTGTTTTATGACATCATAATGACCCAATGGTGATGTAATAAAATACTATAATCCTTATGTTCGTCCAATATCTGTTTTACCACTAAAATAAAGTGATTTTGGGTTTGTTTGACTTACTTTTCAAAGCATTAACGAACCCCTCAATACATATTCAACAATTTGCCTCTTTAAATTAATTTCCAAGGGAGTGTGACTCACCTCCACATATGAAACCTTATTATTTTAATATGTTCGGACCTTGGCCTTGTAAAATATTGTTTTCCTCTTTCCGTTTCCCGAAACCATGGGCAAAAACCAAGGGATTGTTTGTGTTTTGGATTATTTTAATATAAGGGGTCCCAAACCAAAATAATAAATAATTCTCTCACCTTTCCTATATCAACCCACACAAGCTCCCACTTCCTCCTCACAAAAATCCTTTGGAGTTCGTCCATCCTATTCCCTACTCTCTCTATAATCCTCCCAAGGTGCCCCAAGCTCCCAAGAAGTCTCTCACAAGCCTCTCTCTAGCCTTTGGAAGCACACTTCCAAGTAAGAGTTTTTTCTTCCATTTTCATTTTTTTTGTCAATTTTCGTTAAGTTGTATTGCCCTTTTAATTTCAATTATGAATGTTGGGGTATGGTTTTTTCATCTCCCCCATTCGGCCCTCTTTTTGTTAGAATGATGGTAGACCCCTTTCTCTCTCATTAGATGCCTCCCATGTACACCTGTTACTATGCCGAAATTCTAAAAGGAACTTCTCTCCCTTCTTTTACATTCAAGCAATACTTTTGTATCATGAATCTAAATTCCATTTCAATTGCTGGGAAATTTATCTATATGACATAATTACTTTCCATTACATGTAATTATGATGAGGAACCCCTTTATCTCTCATCAACCTTTTTTATGAATTCTTCTGTCATGCCGTTACACTACCGAAATCGCATCGGTTTTCTAAGCCAATGTCATCGTGTAGTGAATACCATGCCCATTTCTCCATCAAGGGTATTAACCTTTATTCACATTTACTTATTTATTGTAATGTTTCATGTATTAATTCCACATTCCTTTATCTTGGAATAAATTATTATGTTTTATGAATCCATGTCTTATTATCCATGTGGCACACTTATGCATGAATTGAAAGGATTAAGAAGGGTGCGCCCTTATAGCACTCCAATGCATTGGGTAAAGTATAGTATCATGATACGTCATGTGCAATGACTGTTGAATCATGTTAATTCAAGTGCAATGATGGTTTACTTGTGCTTCATGTGCAATGAGGGTTTACTCATGCTCCATGTTCAATGAGCCTTAGCTCATACTAATTCAATGTTACGTGTTGTTGCCACATTTCCATGTTATGATTATCATGCTTTATCATGCCTTTATGTTCATGTTTCCTTTATTCTCTATTGATATGCCTATTTCCTAACATGTATTGTACTCCTCATGTTATTCCATGTGTACTCCCTTACTGGGCTTTATTGCCCACCCTTTTCTTATGCATGTCCTCAGGTTATCCCATGCAATGCTAAGTACGAGGGAATGTAGTGGTCATGTAAAGGAATTTTTCAATAAAAATGTTGTATTTCATGTTTTAAGTTTTTATGTAATGATCCTAAGCCCCAAAGACACTAAACCTCTCGATCTTCTTTGTTGTATCAAGTGAAGTTTTATGTAATGAATCATGTTTAAGTTGTAATAAAAAGTAGGTTTGTCATAGGGTGGCTGTCCAAGAGAGTGGGGGATGTCCAGGGGTGTGGGGGTGTCTAGTGGGGTGGGGGTTTCCATTGGTGTGGGGGGGGGCGGTCCAATGGGGTGGGGGTGTCCAGGGTGTCCATGGGGGTGGAAGAGTGTCCATGAGGGTGGGAGGGTTGTCCAGGGGAGTGGGGGTTGTCCAGGAGGGTGGGGGAAATCCATGGGGTACTTAAGGATGTTGGGGTGTCAAGTGGGGGTGGGGGATTGCAGGGGTGTCAGAGGATTTTCCAGTGGGGTGGGGTGTCTAGGGTGTCCATGGATGTGGTAGGGTGTCCAAGATGGTGGGAGGGTTGTTCAGGGTAGTGGGGGATGTCCAGGAGGGTTGGGGGCTGTCCAGGGGGTGTCCTGGTGTATGGGGGTGTCCATTGGGTGGGGGTTATCCAAGGGTTTGTGAGGGCTGTCAAGTGGAGTGGGGGTGTCCAGGGTGTCAATGGGGGTGGTAGGGTGTCCAGGAAGTTGGGGGGTCCATCCATGGAGTATCTAGGTGGGTGGGGGTGTCCAGTGGGGTAAGAGGGTTTCTAGGAGAGTGGAAGTTTTTTCTAGTGGCGTGGGGTCTCCGGGTGTCCATGGGGGTGGGAGGGTGTCCAGGAGGGTGGGAGTGTTTTCCAGGGGAGTGGTGGGCTATCCATGAGAGTGGGGTGTTCTAGGGGTTTTCTAGCTGTGTAGGGGTGGGGGGTGTCTAGTGGGGTGGTGTTTCTAGGGGTGTGGGAGGGCTATCTAGTGGGGGGGTCCAGGGTGTCCATAGGAGTGGGAGGGTGTCCAAAAGGGTGGGAGGGCTGTCTAGGGGGTGTAGGCTATCCATGAGGGTGGGGGGTTGTCCACGGGTTGTCTACAGGTTTGGGATATGTCCAGTTTTGTTGGGGTTTCTAGGGGTTTGGGAGGGATTTCAAGTGGGGTGGGGGTTTCTAGGGTGTCCAGGAGGGTGTGAGGGTGTCAAGGAGGGTGGCAGGGCATTCAGGGGGGAGGATTTCCATGAGGGTGGGGTGAATTCAAGGGGTTTTCTAGGGGTGTAGGGTGTGTCTTGTGTGGTGGGGAGTTCTAGGGGTGTGGGAGGGTTGTCCTATGGGGTGGGGGTGTCCAGGGTGTCCATGGAGGCGAAGGGGTGTCCAGGAGGTTGGGAGGGCTTTCCATGGGAGTGGGGGCTGTCCAGGGTGGTGGGGGGTGTCTAAGGGATGTCCAGGGGTGTGGGGGTGTCTAGTGGGTGGGGGTTTCTATGGTTGTGGGAGGGCGGTCTAGTGGGGTGGGGGTTTCTAGGTTGTCCATGTGGTGGGAGGGTGTTTAGGAGGGTGGGAGGGTTGTCTGTGGGTGGGGGTTGTCCCGGAAGGTGGGGGGTTGTCCATGGGGTATCTAGGGGTGGTGGGGAATTTCCGGGGGGTACCGGGGGTGTGGGAGGGTTTTCCAGTGGGTTGGGGGTTTCCATGGTGTCCATGGGGGTGGGAGGGTGTCCAAGAGGGTGTAAGAGATATCCAGGGGAGTGGGGGCTATCCAAGAGGGTGGGGTTGTCCACGGGGTGTCCAGGGGTGTGGGGGTGTCCATGGGTGGAGGCGGTTTCTTGGGGTGTGGGGGGGTTGTCCAGCAGCGTGGGGGTGTCCAGGGGGTCATGGTGGTGGGAGGTTGTCAATGAGGGTGAGAGGACTGTCCAGAGGGGTGGGGGTTTCTTAGGAGGTTGGATTTGTCTAGGGGTTATCCAGGGGTGTGGGGGGTGTCCAGTGTGGTGGGGGTTTCCAAGGGTGTGGGAGGGTGTTCTATTAGAGTGGGGGGAGGGGCGGTTGGTGTGTTGTTGTTCTGTTTCAGGTCTTCTTAGGTAGGGTGTCTTTGTTGTTGAATTATTTTATTAAAAAAATGTTTTTAGGTCGGTTATTTTATAACCGACGTAAAAATGAATGGGAATGGGTTTTAGCGTCGTTTATTTGAATACCAACATTAAAAATGCATGGTAATGGGTTATTACATCAGTTATTTCATAACCTATGTAATCAAAGGAATGGAATAGTTTTTTATGTCGGTTATATTATAATTGACATAGTATATATGTTTTCACATCAGTTATTATTTAACCGATTTGATGAAATGCTTGATAGATAGGTTTATCACATGTTTTATAAAAATAATCGAGGTGATTAACCCTTCTGAGGTACAAATAATTACTTTGGTAACATAATAACCAACGTAATAAATTATATACCATGTCGATTATTTGAAACCAGCATAATAAATCATGACTCTGAAGCATTTTTCAGGTTGGATTATTTAGAACAAACATGAAAAAATCTTCGGATTTTTGTTTTTTACATCGGTTTTAAATTAACCAATATAAAAAACCATATATATAACATCTCCTATAATAAAATAGTCCAAAATCATAAATAAAAAATAAAAAATAACCTTCTTAAAAAACTTTTTCTGCACTCGTGTTCATAACATACTTTTATTCCCACATTGTTTCTTCCATTTTATTGTTTCATCCAAGATCCTTTACCAGTCCAGTTATCTGTTTTCTTAATACTTACTCTATATTGTCTATAATCATTATAGGATCTTCAAAATAATAGAAATCTATTACCATTTCTATTTATTAATAAGTTATTACATGCATTGTGTCTAGAATGTACATATTTAACAATGATATGTGGAAGATATCATTGTCTTTTTAGAGACCTAGTATAATTTCTAAGTTGTAAGATATATATCCAATTAATTCCATAATTTGAAATTTTCTAATTTACGTGCGGCTTTGTTTCCTTTTTTTAAATAGCATTATAAAACCCATCCATTGAGATGCTTTCATAAAGTCATCATCTCCCACTTAAAATTCGAAATCCTATCTCCAGTTTCCATCATAATTGTTATTCCTAGTTTTAGATGATATAATATGACAATGAATAGTCTTTCCCTTAGTAGGTATCTCTTCAACATGTTCTGGTACTATTTGTTTCCTTTCACTAACATAATCTCCCCATGTTGGAGTATGAAATCTCCTTCCATACAATAGCTCAAATTGAACAATCTGAATTTAATAATGTAAACTATTAATATAAGAAAACACTAAAAAATATATTATTGATCCCAATAACCATAAAATTCAAGGGTGAATGATCTCAACATGTATTATATTGTTTTAGTTTTTCTATCAAATAATCTGTTGGTTTGGGGGTGACAATAAATCCTCAAATAAAGCTTAGTATCCAAAGCCTTCTAAAGACCCTTCAATAATTTGGCTGTTAAATGGGGATATCAATCAGACACAATTAATATAGGTGCACCAAGAAGACATACAACTTCATTAATATTGAATATTTATAGGATATCCAGAGGTAAACATTATCAAATAGAAATTAAATATTTTTATTTTGTGAGATGATAAAAAATTACCCATATCACATTCTTAATTCTATGCATCCTTAGTAGTCATCTGAAAAATTCCATCATAATATCATATAACTAAAACATATTAGTAGGTATGGGTTTTTTTATGCCTCAAGTATACTATCTCTCAGCCTTCACTTGTTGAAAAACTAGATAACATAACATAGTTAGCAATTTTCCAGTTCATATTATCCCAAAAAATAGTATATGACATCTCTAATCATATTTTTTATTCCAAAGTTTATAGAGAAATTTTTTATATGAGAATCATATAATATATCCCTAGTTAGATCATGTATTAATATAATACATAACCACTTTCAAAATAAACATATTCCATCCTCATACATGAATTCTTCCAATTATCATTCAACATCAATTTCCTTTTGAAAATTACCATCATCATATTGATACCTTTTTATCATTTCAAATAAATATTGATTCACAACATTTTTAAATGGATTTATGTTTCCCCTTCCTCAAAAATTATCTTATACAACTTTATAATATCCAAGAATATCAGTTCATTCTCAATCCTTTTTTGGGTCAGAAGTCCATGATCTGTCAAGCATAATGCATATTCTACCTTATTTTCTTTCCCAAGGTTATTAAATATTGTAAAATCATAATATTTTTATAACTCGATTCATAATAATTGCCTCATGTTTATTTCATTTTTTGTAAAGATGTATTTCATACTCATGTGATCTGTATACATCTCACATATTTTTCTATAGATATATTATCTCCATATCTTCCGTGAACATATTATAGCTGCAATATCAGGATCATGAGTTGGATAATTTCTTACATGACTCTACAACATATTGGATTCATATGAAATAACATAATCAATTTTCATAAGGAAATAACATGTGGTGTGGGAGGTTTGTCAAGTGGGGTGGGGGTGTCCAGGGTGTCCATGGGGGGGAGGGTGTCCAGAAGGGTGGGGGATGTCTGGTGGGTATCCAGGGGTGTAGGCAGTGTCCAGTGGGGTCGCATGGTTTCCAGGGGTGTCGGAGGGTTTTCCAGTGGGGTGGGGGTCTAGCGTGTCCTTGGGGTGGGAGGGTGTCCAGGAGGGTGGGAGTGATGTCCAGGGGAGTCGTGGGCTATCCAGGAGGGTGGGGTGTTGCACAGTGGTTGTCTATGGTTGTGGGGGTGTCTAGGGGTGGGGGTTTCCATGGGTGTGGGAGGGTTGTCCAGTGGGGTGGGGTGTGCAGGTTGTCCATGGCGGTGGGAGGGTGTCAAGGAGGGCGGAGGGATTTCCAGGGGTGGGGGTTTTCCATGCAGGTGGGGGCTATCTAGGGGGTGTTGAGGGGTGTGGGTTATCCAGTGGGGTGGGGGTTTTGAGGGTGTCCAGGGTGTGTGAGGGTGTCTAGGAGCTTTGGAGGGATTTGGGGGGGGATTTCCATGACGATGGGGTTGTCAAGGGTGTCTCCATGGGTGTTGGGGGTGTCCAGTGGGGTGGAGGGTTTTAGGGGTGTGTGGCTGCAATATTGTGGGGTGGAGGTGTCCAATGTGTCCATGGGGGGTGGGAGGGTGTCCAGGAGGTTGGGATTATTGTCTATGGGAGTGGGGGCTATCCAGGATGGTCGGGGGAAGTCTATGGGGTGTCTGGGGGTGTGGGGGTGTCCAGGGGGTGGGGGGTTTCCAGGGGTAAGGGAGGGCGGTCCAGTGGGGTGGGTTGTCTAGGGTGTCCATGGGATGGGAGGGTGTACAAGAGGGTGGGAGGGTTGTCCAGGGGTGGGGTTATCCTAGAATGTGGGGAGAGGGGATGCCCAGGGGATGTCCAAGGGTGTGGGGGGATGTCCTGGGGGTTCCGAGGGTGTGGGAAGGCTATCCAGTGGGATGGGGGTGTCCAAGGTGTCCATGGGGTGGAAGGGTGTCTAGGAGGGTGGATGGGTTGTCCAGGGGAGTGGGGGATATCCTACAGGGTGGGGGTTATCCATGGGATGTGGGGGTGTCCTGGTTGTGGGGGTGATTTCCTGGGGTAAGGGTGGGTTGTCCAGTGGGGTGTGGGTGTCCAGGGTGTTCATGGGGGTGGTAGGGTTCCCATTATGGAGGGAGGTAAATCCAAAGGGGTGGGGTTGTTCAGGAGGGTGGTGCTGTCTAGGGGTTATCCAAAGGTGTGGGGGTGTCCAGTGGGGTGGGGTTCCAAGGGTGTGGGAGGGATTTCTAGTGGAGTGGGGGGTGGTCTGTCTTTGGTCTATTTTTGGACTGTTTTTGGTCTTCTTTGGCAGGGCATACTTGTGGTTGAACAATTCAATTAAAAACATTGGTTTTCTACATCGTTTATTTTATAATTGATGTAAAAATTGCATGGGAATGTGTTTTAACATCAGTTATTTTAATTCTGACGTACAAAATACTTGGGAATGGGTTTTTACATTAGTTATTTCATAACAGACATAATAAATGGAAATAGTTGAAACATAATCAATAAATTGAGAATTAAAATGCATCAATAGATTTTGCAATAGTGAAAATCACAGGAATAGAAATAACTTAATACTGAATAGAGATAATTCATAATAATTAGATTTAATTTATCTATCTCATTAACAACTAAACTCAAGACCTTTTAAAATATGGTTTAATACTAAGTGTAGAAACCAATTTCAATCTTCTTGGAAACAAACATGAATGTTTCGTCGCCAACTCACTTGTCTCGTGGAACATATCGAAACATCTAGGGGCTATCTATAACTGGGGCCCACACATGTTAGCTTTTCAAAATAATTCTTCAAATATTTAAATTACATATTCAATTCAACAAATCAATTTTCCAAATATAGTAATATCTATATTTAGTAAAATATTCATATTTAAAATTATTTCTCACTTAATCAAGTAACTTTCAAAGTAAACACCATATGTAAAAAGAATGGTATATGTGTTAGAAAATAATCATATCCATGATTCAATAAATATTTATATTTAAGATAAATATATCTTCAAATGAAACATGATCTAAAAATAGTAGTATATACACTATATAAATTGATTTGGTGTAGAATAAACAGTAAGTCCATATGAAATAGAGATTGAAACGAAGTCCCTTACTTTATGTTCAAAACTGTTCTGAAATTTTACATATTTTCATAGATAATCAAATTAGATTCATTAATTATTTAATACATAACATGTTCATCATATTTTATATTTATTATAATTTAATTAAGTTTATTTCTTTCCATTTTGAAGAGTTATATTGTTTAATTTTGTTGTCCCATGAGTGTTCATTTCATTGTTTTATGATTGGTTCTCATGAATCTTTTTATTGGAGTTCATTTCAAATAAAAGATAAAATAAAAAATGGAATGAAATGAAATTAATGTAATTCTAATATTTTAAACAATCGTCATATATTTTTTGGTTTTATGCTATGATGATGATTAATTAGATTAAATTTTTATCTAAAATGATTTGTTAATTTTGGCGGTTTTTTCGACCATCATGAACTTGTATCATTTTATTTTTTTGAAGTTAATATACAAGTTACATGAAATTAAATATCATTTAATAAATATATTTTGATATTTTTTAACAAAAAAATTGTTTAATGAACCTCATTCGAGGGAATAATGAAAAATTATGACTCATCATCCATGAAGGCAGTGAATTAACTCCTCACTGTTAAACTTTTCATTTTTACAATTAAAATAAACAAGAATATTTTTTTGATAATTATTCTTTTAAGAGATTAACATTACATTATATATATCATACTATAGTTACCAACACTCCTTCTATAGGGGAGTTAATGAGAGGATTATAAATTCAGTTAATTTAAAAGATAATGAAGGAGTATTTTACCCCTCGAATATTTTCTCTTTGGGAACCTCCTTAAGACACTTGGATTTGGTCTTTTGGTAATACCATATGCTCTTGTACATGGTAAGAGTCTTAAGAAGGATGTTGGGTAGATTTTTGAAAATATTAAAGGCTTATATGGTTTAATGAGAAGTGGTGGTGAGGTCATGTATTTATAGAGGAAGGAAAGGGGTGTTATTTATTATTTAATTCATTATTTTATTATTTTTGATCAAGACTATTAATAGCGAGGATTATTGTTACAAAGAACAATAATAAGAGTATTTGGGATTGAGATAATTGAAACATACATCATCCATGACTAAACCATGAATAAAATATTCATTTATTTACATATAATATTTAATACCATAAATTATTGTATTTTACTATTCTCAAAAAATTAATCCATTTTAAAAAAATCCCAAAACATCATCCTAACCGTTTTTTAATGTGTATATTACAAAAATGGACTACATTTTATGAAAAAAAATATAAATATGATGAATTTAATTTTTCCTTAAAATCAACTTTTATTTGAGAAATATTGATATTAATTTTACAACAGCTCTTAAAACTATTTGGACAACTAATTATAGCCTCAAAAAATTAAATTATAATTATAATATAACAAAATAATTTTTTATGAATCTTTTTTATTAAAGTATGTATTCTTTTGAACCATTATATAAATTTTAAAATTGTAAATAAACATTTAAATTTCACCAAATATCAACACTAAATTTATTATTTTCAAAAAAAATTGCTTACTTATTCAATGATAAAAATATATCATTTATTCTTCTATCATATACATAAATTTTACTAATACTTTCATTGGTGATATTATTATTTCAATGGCAACATTACTATTCCAAACGGTTATATTACTTCTCCAACGGTCATGTTAAAATTTAATTGTATTCCATCGGTCATTTAAACATGGTGTTTAATGAGATATAGGCTCTAAAATAAATTGAATTTATTTAAGAAGATAGATGCAGTGAGATCATGGGGTGTTATATCCCATAACTATCTGAATGTAGTCTTCAAGATATCACACTCTTTCAACCTCAAGTGGTGATATTGATACTTCAAATTGGTCTTAGAAACCATATATCCCCTTTCAAATGGTCAAAAATAACGTATATCCTTGGAAGATGGTAAAACTTCTTGTTCTCCACTAGATTCAAGCTCTAGTAGTTTGTACACAACCTCATAAAATGATCCACCTTGGAGAACAACACTAGATCACCCAATAATGACACACTTGGAGAGATAAAACCATTCTTCTTCTGATCATAATTCTAAATCCTCTACTACAACAACAGATAAGATTCTATATAATAAAGTTCCATTGAATATGGCGAAGCACTAGGCCAGATGTCAAACCTAAACATAACAACTAGTTGACGGGGTTCCATCAAAACCTCTATAGGGAAAACAACCAAAATCACCCCAACACCCTTTGGGACCTCCACTATCTCAGATTCCCCTGATTTCCCCGACAACATATCCATCAATGAAATAATGGGTCCACATGCTGACTACCCACCTAGATCCCCTACTCACCTATGGATACCACTTAAAAGACATCCACCAATAAGAACACAAATATCCTATAAAATTAGTCAATAAAAACACATATGTAATAAAACCAATAGATTGCTAGAATTATTTGTAATGGATGTATTTATAGCATGATATTATACTCATAGGATTTATGTATCCCAATAAGTAGTCTATACCCCCGAAATTCATAAAAAAATATGGTATTGCCTCAGACTAGCCTTGTCAACACTAGGGGCATGGGAATCCTCTCTCTATATAGTCCCATAGAATCAAATAGATTGGTTGAAACAACCTAATTAGGATCTCATAAATTAAAGCAAGAAAAAAATAGATTGAAGACAAACTGACCATACCTCGACTGATATATGGAACCTCTAGTGATTATCCCTCTGCAGTAAGAAATTGATCATGCCTATATTTTATTACACTTTTCTTATTCCCACCTCCATGGACATTATGTATTCCAGATCCATGAACACAAGGAAAATATTGTTGTGGGATTTTACCTACTCCATCTCCCCTTGACGGATCATAATCCTATATCCCCTTATACCAAAATGGTTAAACTAGAGACTACTTTTGAGGTTGGTGTTGAACTTATCTATCTCCATGAAAATTTGATTCATTAGACACTGAGAACTACTTATAGAAATATAAATTATCCATATATAAAAAGACATAATTTCCCTATATCTCTATGAAAATAATGGAAACTATTGTCCCCATTAGACTATAAAGGAATATTATGAGGTTTACTCTTTACTAGGCGAAACATTGATGATCCAAATACCTAAGACATGTCCTCATAAATAAGACATTGTATGGAGTCCCACGGGTTACCATCTCCTAAAATTCATCCTCATGATTGAATACTCTAGATCACCCAAACCCTCTTCTAAACCACAATATATGCTAGAAATGTAAATGAAGTGACTTAAAACATGATAAAAGGTTGGGTTCCTCTCGAAGACCACCAAAAAAATTAAACCCAAGAAAGAAGATCCTATAAATTTACTACCATTATGTACGATGAAAGAAACACTACCCAAAATCCTACTAAAATTTAACCCACAAAACATCTTCTTCCTTTCACCAACCATGATAAAACATCAACCACTGGCGCATAGTTCCCCACATATGAGTGACTGCTAATGGGACATGATACACCACTAGCACATAGATAACACTAAAAGATATTTCAAGGTCCTTCATCCCACTCTATAACTCGACATAAAAAATAATTACCATGTACTTCCCCAGAGATGACCACTATAAAGCACACAACATTCACTTCCACATCTCTTCCATCTCAATCAGATCAACCCTTTAGTGATCAACTAGATGAACATGATCAAGCTATATTATCTAAACTTCATGTTGAAGAATCATAGGATCCATTTTTAATATTGTATATAATTGTTTTTTAATCCTTGGTTGTATATAATTTTATCAAAATTCATTTAATTCATTTTATACTATATTTTACTTCCTAGATCCACAAAATTCATACAAGAACATAGGAAATCATGATTCAAGAAACTATTATATTTTTCTACCATAAAAAATGTCCACCTTACTTATTCATTTAATAAGATCATTTTCTATGCATTAGATCATGTGGCGCTATAAAATTTCATGTCCTAGCTGATCTCCCTGGCTTATGTCTTTCAGCAAGGTCTACTTGCATTGTTTCCATACCAACCCATTAAAATCTCAAAATGAATAACTATAAACTCTATCCTATCTATGAAATATCTACCTATGATATCAATGTGTCATAAACCCCTCCCAATAATGATACATAAATGAGGGGAAATAGATAATGACCCCCCCCCCAAGTCCATCCCCTTGTAGGACCTGAGGTGGAAACTAAAATCAAGGGTATAAAAATATCATGAAATCAGAGGAATTAGAATCAATGAAAATAAAAGATAAAGAGATATGATATACCACGCATAAGAAACTACATCACATAATAAAAAATGACCCAAAAATATCCCAAAATTGATGTATAAATAAAAACAAGTATCTATAAATTTCCATAAAAGTAAATACATAAGATCAAATCTAATGAAGTGATATACGAATTTGTCCAAAAAGGCCCAAGATGGTACTTAACAGTGACATCCACACAATACAACATGAAATCCAAAAACAAATTCATATATATATGTTTAATATACATGTATAATCAGTAAGATAAATAAATTATATAATGAAAATTTGAAAGAATGAAACTAAAGAAATTTTGAGAAAACAGTGAAACCAATAAAAACAAAAAATAACGTATTTCCAACACCATTCCTACCATAGAATGGTCACCATATAACATAAAACAAGTATAAAAATATAATAATAAGGATATTTATAAAGGGTATCCCACATAGCTTTCCCATTGATTTTCCACTCTCACACCCAAATATCATACAGGTTGGTGCTCTCATATCTTCTGAAGAACATATACCACTTCCCCACCACATTGTCACATCACATCACAACCACATACCCCTAGGACACTACCCCTTAGTTCGGTCGTGTCTCATATCATGTGAAGACACTTATGACATCACATCATAACCATAAACAGAGTAATAGGGTATCGTTAACATGAATGATGCCAACATCATTCCATCCTCTAACCATGCTCAACCCCAAACATATTCTGTCCTATAAAAAGGTCATATGACATCTGAATTAAAGAAATAAGGCCCACCCCCTAGAACCATCGCTTCACATCTCACTCAATTACACCTTTTCCACCACCTAGTTCATTATCAGACTTTAGGCCATCACAACTTGTGTATATCTACTCACCTAGAAGAGAGAGGAGGAATAATTGGGTAGCCATCCAACATCTTAATCATTGGGATATTGGATGAAACACACCTTTTGTAAATGTATGGGTTCCATCACATAGTCCCTGACACAAGTGTGGTACATATAAAAAATAATAAGAAACATAGAAAAATATAAAAATATTTCAACACAAAAGACCATCCTATGTCTTCACAACAACACACAAATCAAATCACAACATATCCAATTTTTTAGACCACCACTAAATGAAAAACACTACACAAACCGAATGTCACATTTCAAATTTCTAACAAATACTGATATCAAGTCCATTCATTTAATTATTAATAATCTACCAAATTTCACCACAGATACCATCATTTATTTGTTGATTAATCATTTTAATCCCGTTATCTAAAACATACGAAGATATTTTAAACAATATTAACATGTTATTCCATTATAAACCAATCATATATCATAATGAAACCACACATCACAAACAGCTCATCATTTCCATTGTACCATCACCTCACCATCCCAAAACAACGTCTAAACAAACCATCTCATAAACACCACAATGTCATAGAAAAAACAATCACCACATAACCCCAAATTCACAACCATGTAAACCATTAAATCACCACCCCAAAAGCATGGCCAAATAAACCATCACTTAACCTCCCAAAAACACTTCTAAACAAACCATCACCTAATTTTCCTAAAATCATGGGGAAACCCATCACCCCAGCACCCTAAAAGCATGAACACACATAAGATAACAAAAATAAAACATATTATAGATTTAGAAATGAAATTTTATCAATTTAAAATCATTATGTTAGGGAAATTATCACAAAATACATAATCATGAAGAATCTATTTCATTTTCCAAATATAAGTTATTACCTAATTTCACATTTTTTGATATATAAATAAATTCAAAACAATAAATTCTTCAAAATATATTTTTAAAGTATCCCAAAAATCCCTAATGATTATAGTTTTTATTGAGGCTTAAATCCCATTAAATAAACCATATCTCAAAATTTTTAGAGATGTGAGATCATGAAAATCATTCTCCTGTCATATTAATTTCAATTGAAAATTTAATTTATCATGATTAGTATAAAACAACCATCCCCTGTAGATAAAAATAGTAATCCCATCATACATGATACAGAAAAGGGATAAACAGGGGACTCCCACCCTCAATGAATATTTTCCAACTTCTTGTGCACTAATTGGTAAAGAAGAAACACCCACAAACCACAACTGCATGAAAAACCATATATCAGGATACACCACTTCAATGTTTATAAAACGCAATCCAACTTAACAAATGAACAAAAACCATACCACCATAGTGGTTTCCTAATATATGAATAAAATAAAACAACTAAAAAGAATAAATGGGCTTTCCAACAATTTTTGATGATATTCTACAAAATGTAACAGATCAAAGGGAGGGATGAAGGGATAAAAAATCCCTGAAAATATACTATGCATCTGCAAATATTTGAGGAATAAAGGATGTAGAATGAAGATTATATAAAGATAATTAAATAATTAAATTCCTATAATATATCCCCATACACATCTTAAGACCAACTCAAAACAAAAAATCTATGGGAATTCCCCAAAAATAACATTTCTCAAAATACAGATCACCTGATCCTTTATTAAATTACATATTGTGAATTAATTTCACAGTATGAATCCAGTTCATAGGTTCCCCCTCACCCTCATAAAATCTATAAAACTAGCTGTCTATAGAATCCGTGAATCACTAATTCCTTTTGTCTATACCTTTAATTACGTCAATTTTATAATTCATCTCTACTACACATCCAACTACCATGGAAATAAATCAATACTTCTCTAAAACAACACAAATAACCAAAAAGGGTAAATTAATGGTTTGTGATGTCATGTTCCATTACCAGGATTATATATTAGTGAGTCCACTAAAAAAATATAGGATTTATGAGTTACGGTAGTTGGCATATTATTCCTGCCAAAATATAATTCTATGTTATGTGAAGGGGAATATGGGATTTTCCAAAATAATTTACATGAAATGAGATATTCTGAAAATTAATGTATGGGCTTTGGTGTTCCAATATATCTACGGGAGAGAAATAGATTTAATATCTATTATCTAAATATTATAATAATGACATTTCTAAAATTCATCACTTATTTATATTGGAAATAGAAACCCAAGAGAAATTATCCTCTTAACTATGATCCATATATGAGAAGGATATATTTCTCATGATAATTATTTTATAATAATGAAAAGTTACTTTCACTTTATTCTATGAAATGAACGTAATATATATTTTCTTGAAAAATAGTTCCATAATCACCTGGCTAATATGCTAGTGATGTATAATTTTCTCTCAACATGAATCATATGGATAATTCACCATTTATTAAATTTTTTATTCTATAAGTCATGTATAATTATAATGTAATGAAAAATTTGTATATGGATTCATATACCATCATCTATAAAATTCATTATATTTATAAGGAGAAGGAGATATAAGAGAGATATTGGACCGCCAATACATTTTTTTATTTTCTAGATTTGAGATTTAGTATCAATTGGACCTCAAGTATTCATGTTAATTTGATATATAGTGTTCATAGACGTATTGGGAATTAAATTCCATGATTATATATACATATATAATATTATATAATTACATCCTAAAACCTTCTAAATTTTTATTTATTGTTACAAAATGAGTTGTAGTGAGAAGACTCTTTTCGGAATTATTACTCTAATTCACCTTGTTGGAAGGGATGTGGGGTACTAGAAACCACTAGTCCTCTTGATAAATATGAAAAATTAGAATAATTAAAAGGGTCCCAAGGCATATTCCAAGTCTAAGACTCGTGATCACTATCCATTCATGATGACAATGACTCAATAGAATGAACTGGGAAAATATGTTATATGTTTTTCATGCAACATGTAACCGTAATAGAAGAAGAGTTGCACCCAAAATAAAGGGGAAGCTAATGGTTCATTTTTTATCATGCATAATATATCTATATCTACCCAATGGTTATCAGATATAGCTTGTGGGGGTGATATCTATATCAAAATGGGGAAACCAACTATATTTCAAAAGTGTTCAACAGGGGAGGTAGATCTTCAAGTTGCTAATAGAGGGTGACTTCTATATTGGATATAAGATACTAACACCATATAATTATAACTAGAAAGAGTTTTATTTCAAATAATTGTTATTTTTATCCGAGTTTGACAAATAAAATTATATATTTTTATTATTGTAACACTATGAAATGCTACAGTACAACTTTGAATTCGATAGTGTGTATGACATGCATCACCAAGAGCATAAGGGGATATAATATCCCTAGAGTCATAAATATATTTACTATATTAATTAAATTAAATATATGATATAATTTAGAATTCGTGAAACCTTGAGTTTACATTCATCGCATGCAAGAGTGACCTACCATAGTAGATTGTTTTACATGAAAGACCGAGTTTTACTAAAAAATAATAAATTAAACAAAATATTATTTTTTAATATAATAAGATATAAAATATGTATTATGAATAGTAATGAATAAATTATGAGAATATAAGGTTTATATAAAATTTAAATTAATTCATCAGTTACTAATTAATAATAAATGGAAATAAGATCCAATTTGATACAAAAAGAAATATTATTATTTTTAAACTTCAAAAGGATTTTCATTCTTAATAAACATAATTAATTATAATTAGTTAATTATTTCAATTTAATATTTATTTTTTATTTTAAATAAAATATTTTTTATATTCACCTAATATATTTGATAAGCATAAGATAAGAACAGAAAAAAATTTACAAATTAAAAACTGTATTTTTATAAAGTCCATTTCACCGCCTTTTAATATAAAACCCATTTTAAATATTATTTTTGAATAATTAATTGATTTTAAATGAAAAAATATATTTATTATTTGAAATATAAATATAATAATTTGGTTACGGTGATTTTTTGAAATTTTTTAGAATCACTTTCTTTTTAATGAATAGTTAATAATAATAAATATTAGTTCAAAACTGGATTTTCATCAAATTTATTTATAATGAGTAATTATAATTATAATTGGTTTTAAATTTTAATTATATCATATTGTTTTCAATAAATTAAATTTTGGTTAGTATAATCCATTTGACTTTCAAATTGATTAATATAACACAGAAAACATTCAGAAGTTTATACTTTAAAAACATGCATTATCGTCCCACCAATGAAATTAAATTTATATTAATTTTTTAAACTTATTTGATTATAATTTAGAGAAATGTATCTCATGTTTGGAATTATAATAATTTATAATTTCTAATATTTTAAACATTGTTTTTACTAAAATGACTAGCCAATTTAATTAAAACTAATTACAATTATTAAGGTAATATTGATCTTAATAAATAACTAAGCATTTATCATAGGGTAGAAAATAACATAGAAAATTTTCTTGGAACCATTTTATATCCTTAATTATCCAATTAATATTCCACTATTTATTTTGGTTCTTTTAATAATTTTTTATATAAAAACGTGGGTACAACTAACTTCTTTTCAGAAATACTAAGTGTGTCTTTTTACTCCCATATAAAACGCCACTACTTCTCCCCATTCGTTAAACCTCTCAAACCACTAAGGTTCATACATGATATTCCCATATATTTTCCCAAAAACCCAAAAAAAATACCTTGAAACCAACCTTGGGTAATAAATCTTTCCATGTAATCCCATTGGTATAAACCAAAAAGATTTTCGAGATTTTTAAGGTAACATTTTCTAATGATCTCTTTTAATTAATTTTCTCCTCCAACCTTTCAATTATATTTAAATTATTATTATATTATGAAACAAGTTTATTAAATATACTTTTAAGATTTTTTATTAAGGCTTCAACCTAAATTAACACACATATCCATTGAATGGATAACACACATATAGTTTCTTTGTACGGAGAACTACTACCTCATGAAACAGTGATGGTTTATTTTTCCTTCACCACTTCTCATAGTATCTATTATAAAGGAAAATATATTTATATATATTATTTATTATCATTATAATATATTTATTCTAATCTAATTATTTTATAACACATACCATTATAATCTCTATTTTTTGGAAATAATGTTACAACGTTTGAGAATGTGTGGACTGCTTCCCCCTAAAAGAGATGTGATTCATTCACACGATCAATGGAATGTATACATGAATATTATAATTAAACATATGATACAAAAAAACATAAATATGATATTAATAAAATAATTACCTTTCTATATATATATCATTTTCTTTATTATCTTTTCACACATTATAAAGTGATAATGTCGGTAATAAATGTGTGGGCCACCACCTCCTCAACATGATGTGATTCCTTTTACATCCCAATAATTATATAAATATTTATATAATTAAATAATATTTTCTTTATGATATATTTTTAATTATGTAAATATATAAAACTACTTACATTCATTCCATAACGATCATACAGAAATGAGTGTTTTACTCAAGCGTACGTACATCTTACAATCTGCATGATCGCAATGTTGAATCACAATTTCATAACAATATTGAATTATTGTTTTTAAATGTATAATTGATTTATAATTATGGTAATTATGTCCATATTATTATCTAGTAGAAATTATTTAATGACCCATTTGACCATAGTTGTCATATCAATGTAGTTATTAACACATAAACCAAATTTTGTCAAAACACCTTACATAAACATAATTGATTAAGTAGTTTGATAGAAAATTTTAATATTTTAAATAAATGTAATGATAAAAAAATATAATCTTCTTAATCAAGTATTTAACGAAAATAATTTTATTACACAGGATGTTAAAGGATGTTCACTTGAAACGAAACATAGTGTGATGGATTCTCATCTCACCATTTTATATCAATGAGATTATTGTCATTTTCACCAGTTACATCTTTTGTGTAATGTATCTATATCCCCTTTTGTTATAATATATCATTAATAATGTTATGTTTATGGTATTTTAAACATTTATTTAATATTATTACCCTATGAAGATTATTATTTAAAATGTTTCAAAGTGGTATAAGACACACTGTAATGTTGAAAGATTATTTCCCTCAATAATAACATTAATGGTCTTTAAATGGAACTTCCATTATAGGAAATTATCGAATTATTTTTCAATAAAAAATTTGATTTTCTATCTCCTAGGTATTAGTGACCTTTGTCACGAATTTCTTCCATTTTCCAACTCTTTGGTACACAAAATGTTTTAGAAAATGTTTTTCTCAAAACTCGTCTTCGTAACTCTTTTTAGTCTGAGAAAATGATATTTTCTAAAAACAATGTTTTATTAAAAAAATTCAAAATTTATTTTTAAATTATTTTATAAATTAAATTTTTACCCTTTTTACAAGTGTTTTCAAAGGTATATTCTTTTAAAATTCCTAAATATACATTTTTCAAACCTTTAATCATTCAAAAATAATGTTTTCTTCCATGTACATGTCATTCAAATTTACCCATCATCATTTCATTGAATATTCCATTTCATGTTTAAAAGGATAACTTATAAAGAAAATAGATTCAAAAGTTATTTTCAAATAAAATGTTTTTCAAAACAAAAGAATATTTTCATGAAGAATTTTTTGAAATTATATTTTTAAAATGTGTCCATTCATCAACAAAAACGACCCTATATGTTAATCTAATTTTGTTGTGTTTTATTGATACAATCCCTAATCATCTTATGAATTCATTATGTTTACATTGTCAAAATATATTATTCTAATTCACCTCCTTGATTCCATTTAATCCACTTCGAATATTCAATTTTCTATGATCAATTATCATTGAATTTACCTTTAATATCTATATAATTTTTCATGGATATGATTTTTAACTAAACTTTATACCCTTTTTCAAAAGGTGTTTACTTTAAAGGTTATTTGATTATTTTGGTATATATTTATAAAGATGTATACAGTAATAAATATGAATATTTGATCAGTAATATTTTGTATTCGATGTGAGGAATGGTTTGGACATGTAATACACTAGTTGGGGACCATTTAAGGCAATCCATACTAGTTGGGGACTGCTTAATGAAATCCACTCCATGAATTGGTTGTCTCAATAGATGAATTTGTGGTAAAAATTGGACTAGGTAAAACATCTATTGGCAGTAATGGTTTTATGTACTTTTAAAGCATGGTGTCCAATAATAAAACATTTTCATTCATTCATTTTAAGTTATTTTTTATCCATAATATATTATTTCCACATTCAATGGATACAATTCATTTTTATTTCATTGATTAAATGGAATGTATTTTAGTTTCATACTTTTCCTTATTTATTTTTCCATATCTAGTAATTTGAATGGAATGTGTCTCAATTTATTACCTATCCATATTATTTATGTATTTCATTATTAGATTTTTGATTATATGATATGTGTGTTCTATTAATTATTATGAAATGATTTTTATTCTCATGGAGTCCTTATTTCGACCACAATATTTTTCCCATATTTATAATTTGATCACACACTTATTACTATTCATTCCCTAGGAATTAAATAATAATACTATAAAATATATTAAGGGATTTACTAGATAGATTATAGTTGTCCTCATAGTTATTAATTTATTTATATGAAAACATTTTGTTTTAATTAGTGTAATCATTTTTATTACAAGACTCTTTTATGTATGTGGTTTTTTGTGACTAGTAAACTCTTCGGTCCTTCAGCATTTGATTCACTGTAATCATGAAAATTAAATTTATACCAGATGCTAGCTCTTGATGTTCCAAGGTTGGGTCTCTATAGTTTGCATCATTATAGGTTTTATAGAAATCTTGGGAACTAGATTTAGGAAACCATGGGTTAAAGAACATAACCTTGTGGTAGAATGTGAGGATATGTATAGAATAAAATCATAAAATATTATTAACGTACATATTATGTTTCTATTTATTTTAATTCAACCCTTTTTGGATACTAAAAGTGGAATTGGTTTAGGAATGGATATACCTAAGAGTTATAACTCTGATAAGGTTTTTCGATCCTAACTCGTGATATCCTGGTACACAACAACATTCTTTATTACACACATGGTTTGAAACTGCCTTGGTATTTTCTTAATTTAATCCACTTTTTCTTTACAAACCAATATAAAGGATTTGAATAGACAATGATAACGAATAACCTGGGTTATATCTAAGGTTTTTTATATTAACAATAATGTGTTGTGGTTTAAAAATCATATTAATGATATTATGTATAATCCCTAGACCAAGGAAGGTCATATGTAGAAATAAATGGATGAAGTATTTATATATTAGAGTTTTATTGAAAACCTAAGTTAAAATTCTATTTAGAGATTATCCCTATTTCAAGAATTTCAATCATATTTATTTTTGGAAATTATGATAATTTTGTTTTAGAAATCTATAACTTGTAAGCCAGGTGAAAAATTATAAAATTCAGAAAGTGTTATATGTCTTGAACCCATAACTGATATATGATAATGGTTTCTTATTAACCACAAACCTACCTAATGTAATGGTTAATGTTTTATTGCTTCGACAAATAAAGGTAATAATGTGCTAGAAATATCACTTTTTAGGATTATAGGGTGATTTATTTACCATATTGGTTATAGAATATTGTTAGAGAAAAATAGTTACTATTTTTAATAATTTATTGGCATTGTGATCCTTTAAATGTTTCTTCTAATGCTTTAGGCATAAAATCATTATTGGTAGTTAAGTTTTGGGAGTAAAGGGTTGAATTGGAATTTGATTAAAGCATAACCAAAAGATGTAATTGTTCACATGAAATTAAAACATGTCATGTAAGTAACTTTCTTCATATTCATATGTAGTAAAATAATTCCTCAATATTATGAATAATATATTCAAACAAAAATACTTCCCTAATAAGGTATTTTTTGAACCTGTGGACTTCTAAATTGTAACAGGTTTATGGTTTGAGGGCCTCAAATTTCTTTATTTCATTCAATTTTTTTATTGGTGACCTCAATCATCTGTATAAATAGTTATCTATTCCTCCAATTACATATATATACTTTCCACTGATTTTATTCTACTTACATATCTAGTTATATGTTAGTCAATGTGAACTTTTTACTTCCCATTCTCTCTTTTCTAGAGAATTTTTTATAAACCATTCTCAAAATGTGGAAATTAAATATAGTAAATATTAGAAAATCGATCACCTAAATGGTGTTTAAATTTTTAGGATTTAATTTAATTAAGGTGGGTATAATGTGACACCCCAAAATGCTAGAGTATTACTTTGTATTTTATAGCTTATATGACACGCATCACCAAGTGCATAACGAAATATAGTATCCCAACACTCTAAAATATATTTAATATTTTAAATAAGTATAATACATGATATATATTTTAATTCACACAATAATGGGTTAGCTACCATAGCACACAAGGATGGCCTTTAACAATTGCTTGCATTACACACAAGACTGAGTATTACAGAAAAATAATATATTATTAAAATATTATTTTTTAATATAATAAGATATAAACTACATGTTATGAATAGTATTATATAACATATGATAATTTCTGATTTATATAAATATAAAATGATTTCATTGGTTTTTAGTTAATTTTAAACTAAAGAAAACCCAATAAGATTTTAAAAGAAATATTATTATTTTTATGCTTTTCAAATAGTTTTCTCTTAATAAAAACAATTAATTAAAATTATTTAAATATTTTAATGAAATAAATATATTTTATATTCTAAATAAAATATTTTTTATTTCACCCAATATATTCGATAAGCATAATATATAAACAAACTATATTTTACACATAAAAAACTATATTTTTATAATGGTAATCTTACTACTAATTAATGGAGTACACATTTGAAACATAATATTAAATAATTAAATGATTTAACATGTCAAAATAAACATAATCTATGAAACTTAAACATAATAATTATTTTAGGGTTAAATTGTTTATATTTTCTAAACCATTTCATTTTTTAACAAATAGTTAAAAACACTGAATTTTAGTTCAAAATTGATTTCTCATATAATCTAATTATAAGGATGAATTATAAATTTATTAGGTTATTAATTATTATTACCTAATATTTTTTTAAAATTAATACATTTTATTTCATTGGAATCAATTTCACTTTTAAATAGATTGTAAAAACATATAAATCATTAAGAAGTTTTTACTTTAAAAACACATATTGTCATCCCACCTGGAGGATTAAATTTAAATTAGTTTCTTCCACATATATAATTAGAATTTTAAAAAATGGAGCAATTATTTCGAATCATCACAATTTATAATGTTTAATAAGGTCAAATTATTTTCATAAAAATATTATTACTGAAAGTAATTGAAATTTGATATAATTATTAGAGTCAAACTGGGTTTAATAAAAGACTAAAGATTAATATTAGGTGTTCCAATGACATATAAAATTGTAAAAAACAAATTTTTGTCCCCAATTTATCCATTAAACCTCCATTATTGAGTTTTATTGGTTTTTGAATACTTTTTTTAGGTTACAACGTGGGTATATGTACATTTTTTTCAAAAATACCAAGTCCTTTTCCTCCCTTATAAAAGGCCTCCACTTCTCCCTATTCCTCACACCTCTAAACCCACATAGATTCTGGTAATACCTTCCAAAATATCTTCCTATCATCCATACCATTGACCTTTATGCCTACACTAGGTAAAAATCATTCCAGGGAATCTCATTGGTGTAAACCAAAAGGAGTTACCGTATTTCTATGGTAACATTTTCCAATGATATCTTTTCTTTCATTTACTCCTCCACCCAATGAATTATTTTTTAATCATGATTATATAACTGAACCGTTATCCTAAATATACTTATATTTTTTATGGTTTTTTCATAAAATAATAGAAAATCCATCTATTCGGTAACAAACATATTGTTTCTGCGTATAGTGAACTACAGCCTCACGAAACGATGATCGTTCATTTTTCCTTCACCACCTCTCATGGTGGTCATTTTGATAGAAACACTATTTATATATTTTATATATGGTATTTTTATGTACTTATTCTTCTTTAATTATTTATTGTACATACCCTAATAATCTCAATTTTTTGGGTATGCGATAACATCATTTGATGAAGTATGGACTACCACCCCCTCAAAGGGATGTGATTCATTCACACAATACATGGAATGTATAAATGATCATTATAATTAAACATGTGAGACATAAATAACATATATATTTTATATTAATTAAATAATTTCCTTTATGGATATATATATATATCATTTTCTTTATTATCCTTTTACACACTAAAAAGAGATAAAGTTAGTTGTGGGCTTGTGGATTACAGCAACCTCGATACAATGTGATTACCTTTAAATTCCAATAATTATATATATAAGTATATATGATTAAATAATATGAAATTATTATATATTTATCATTCTAAATGGATATAATGCTACTTAATTTCTTCCCATAAAAATCATTGAAAATGAGAACGTTAGTCATGTGTATGTACGACCTTCTGTCTCTATGAGCGTGACATTTATTCATTTTTCCTATCTATATTTCAGGATTTCGTTAAAAAAAATTAGTTACTTAATTAAAATCATAATTATTTCATTATTATTATTCTATAGATATTATATAATTTCACCTTTGACCATAGTTGAATTTCAATAGTAGTTTTTAACATATAAACCGAATTTGGTCAAAACACATGACGTAAACATAATTCATTATGTAGTTATAAAAAATAATAATAAGTGAAATAAAATTAATGATAAAAATTAAAAACTTTATGAAGCATGTAGATAATTAATATAATTTTTTTATATAACAAATTAAACAACATTTTCCTCAAAGAAAATTCAAGTTAAGGGATTCTCATCTCACATTTTGACATCTGTGATATAAATGACATCTTCCTCACTTACAAATTTTTTGGTTATATCTAGTTCCAATTTTGTTATATTATTTCTTTAATAATGTTATCATTTTGTTATTTTAAACTTACATTTAATTTTATTCCTATATGTGGATTATGATTTAAAATTCTTCAAATTTTTATGGGACACATTGTAATGTTTAACGATAACTTTCCTCAATAATACTATTGATATTATATCAATAATATTTACATTTTTGGAATTTATATGACCATTATTCGCTAAAATATTTAATTTTCTCTACTCTGTTTATTCATGACAATTTTCAAGTATTACTACCATTTCTCCACTCTTTTGTAATCAAATTTGTTTATAAAATGATTTGCAGAAAACCCAACATTGCATCTCTCTTTATTTAGAGAACAATTTTTCTTATAAAAACCATGTTTTCTTAAAAAAAAATTAAAAAATTACTTGGTAAATAAATTTTGACCCTTTTTATCTATTACAAATGTTTTCAATTAAATATTTTTATCGCATTCCAAACAAGGAATTTTTCTAACCTTTAACCATGAAAATTTAATGTTCCCTTTACCTTGTATGGACTGTATAGATTATCCAACTATCATTTCATTGAAGTTCTATTGCATGATTCATATGTGAATTTTTTAATAAAAGATTTTAAAATGTTATTATCCAAGAAAAAAATTCAAATATTTTTTCAAAATAAATGATCCTTTCCTCAATAATGTCTTTAAAATTCCTTTTTACAAGGTTTCCAATATTCAATGACAATAACCGTGTTTGTTAATACACTTGGGTTATTTTGTACTTATAAAATTTTTAATCTTTCTATTGATGGATTATGAAAGTCTTGTATTTTTATAGAATTGACATTCAATTAAAATAATCCTTTTCGTTCACTTGAAATATTCAATTTCTAATAATAAATTGACATTGAATTTTCCATAAATATACATATCATTTTTCGTGCATATAATTATTTCCTAAACCTTATACAATTTCTCATATTGTTTTTACATTGAATGTTATTTTATTATTTATGTAAATAATGATAAATACATATACTTTACATAGTACAAATATTTGATAAGGCATATTGTTTATCCTATATAAAAATGTTATGGGCATTAAATACATGGGTTTGGGACCATTTAAGGCAATCCTTATAGGCTGAGGCACAGTTAATGAAATCCCCTAGATGAATCGATAGTATCATGGTATGAATTACTAGTGAAAAGATGAATAGGTTAAATATCTCTTGATGGTGATTGTTCCATGTACCTAGAAAACTTGTCATCCTTTAATTAATCATTTTACTTTATTAAGTATTAGTAATTTTTTATCCCTGAAATTTTTTGTTGACATATCTATTGATACATTTCCTTTAAATTTGATTGATAAAATTGAATGTGTTTAATTTCGTACATTTTAATATTTATTTTTTTCTTAATCTTGGTTTTTTAAGGGAATTGTTTTCCATTAATTACCATTCCATATTTATTATGAACTTCCTTCTTAGTTTTTTGATTATATAGTTTATATTCTCTATTATTTACAATTACCAAATTATTATTATCATTGACTCATTATTTCTTCCTCTATATTTTCCCCTTTCTGAGAATTTTAGCTCAACCTTATTATGTTTCATTCCCCATTAATTCAATAAGAACACTATAAATGATATGGAGGGACTTACTATATGGTATAGAGTTATCCGAGATGTTATTAATTTAAATATAAAACAATTCTTTCATAATTAATGTATTCATTTTAATAAAAGGATCGTTAATGTTTCTATTTTACCAAGTCTATTAAACTCTTCCTTCCTTCAGGATATTATTCCTTGTAATCTTGTCAATCTAATTCATAGTATACACCATTTCTGGTATTTCTAGGCTTGGGTTGCAAAAATTACCTTGACATAGCAAGATTTATATACAAATCTGAAAATAAAGAATTCATATTTTAAAAAACACACATTTTAATGGGATGACACAACTAAATAACTTTATCTACATATTAAAATATGAAAATTATGTATTAAAAATAGATTATGAATCATGTATTTTCAATTCATATAATATCATGATGTGGAACAACTATATTGGTCATGTAACTGATAAACAACTAAAACAATATCTATCAATATGAATATTTACAATCTTTTGAACTACCACCACTTGAAAGGTGTAATGCCTATTTATAAAGAAAATTAATCAAAACATCATTTGGTCGACAGGATAAGTGGGACATAGATATTCATATATTGGTACACACTAATGTTTTTAGACCTTTTCCTATATTATTTATTGGTTTATATTCCTACATAATAGCTTACATTGTTGTCTTTAGTAGAAAATGATATATCTACTTAGTGTGGTATAAGTCTAAATAATTTGAGAAATTAATAGGCTTTACGAATTCAGTTAATAATTAACACAGTAATAGGTTAATGTTTATTTGATCTAGTTTATGTGGGGAATATATGATATAGTATTTGATCAACATTATATGGGCGTTTTGGATTCTACATCAACTCACTCCACCTTACACCCTATAATAGAATGATGTTAGTAAAAGGAGAAATTGCACCTTACTAGCTAATGTATGGTTGATGATGAGTAAAATAGATCATATATTATGCTTTTGGAGATATTAATTATACATAACAATATACATATTAAATCAAATAACATTAAAAGTGGAAAATGGAATTCCCATTATGTAATTTTGTGCAAAGAAACATATTCTGTTAAATACTCTCGCAGGGGGATATAAGGTTTTTTTTATGGTAAACTTAGGAAAAAAACAAACACCCCATTGGAATAAGTGTATCATTACAATGTATCTTAAAGGAAAACGTTGTAATATATACATAACCTAATAGAAAAATAAGTGACTCTAAAAAGAATACATTTTATATGAGAGGGATCGCATCATCGGGATAAATTGTCGGAGAGATTTTGACATTGAGGACGATAGTGTTGAATATACACATGATTAGGTACAAGAATAAGTTACACATATCCTTTTGGAATAATATGACCCTAAAAGACAATAAATACTTAGGAAGACATGATAAATTTAAAATCTAAAGGGATATGATTTTCTAGTGACTAATTAAGGTGATTGATTGTTAATTGAAAATGATTATCCTCTTTCCTATAGTGTTGTATTATATGGAATATAGTCTACAAGATAGTAAAAATACATGAATTCTGAGATAGATTCCATATATCAAAACCAAGTTTCGGTTTTGGATGATCCTCAAGTTGACGTAAAACACATTTTTTTCAAATGGGTATCCATGAAAAAACATGAGATGAAAGGTAATATAAATATCTATAAAGAACATACATTGGATAAAGGATTTAAACAACATCTTGGTATTGACTATAATGAAAACTATTCTATAGTTACCATGTTAAAATCATTTGAGGTTATAATTGTTATTGCATCTTTACAAGACTATGATCTTTAGAAAATATATCTCAAAATAAACATCCATAATGAGAACCTTTATGAACATTTCTACATGAAATAATATAAAGTGTTTATGATTCCGGTTAATTCCAAAAAAAATCACATTGTAGAGATACATTTAATGATTTAGAAAAGAATCTATGTCATGGAACATTTAGTGGCAATAATCTATAAAATATATTGGATTCATTAAGAATTAATTTGATCCATGTTATTATATGTGGTTTATGTAGACTATTGTCATTATACTTGTAATATAATATAATGACATATTACTTACTGGAAATGACATAGTAACCTTATAGATAATGAAGGACTGGATAAACAATTGATTCTCTATAAAGGACATAGTATTTGAATTTAATATTCAGTGATCAAGATAAATACAGATATATCTAGGAGGATAAGTTATCTATATAATGATTTATATATTTACCACACACTAAAGTAATTTAATTTGATTAATACAATAGATGCTTGGATATAGTGTTACATTGGATATGTATTTCCAAAAAAATGTTTCATCAACAATAATAAGAGATATAGATGGAATAAGTGTGGCCCCATGTTGTTCTATGATAGGATCAATCATCTATTTCATTATATGTTCTAGGTTTGATGTTTTTTACACATTGAGCATGGTAGAAAAATATCAAGCTGATATCGGTGATCAAAAACATATTGTTATGGATATGATCATGTATCTCAAGAATTAAGTGATGATATGTTTCTACTAAATAGAAATAATAAGCAGTTTATTTTAGAAAGTTATAATAGTTAATTATTTAAAGCTTCACAAAAATATCCATGGTCACCACAAAGAGATGAATTTATTTGAACTAAGGAGAAATTAGTTATATGAATTCAAATCTACAAGTTGTTTCCGATTTTAATGCAGACTGTGAATATATAGATTTTTTTTGGAATCCAATGAATATTTTGGATATTTCTTTTTTTCCTAGATCTTGATGTAGTACATATTAGTAATTACTCTATTAAATTATATATTGATAATAATATAGTGGTGGAATTTGTAAAGGTACCAGGTTCTCAAATGAATTCCAAGCACATTCTCTAGAAGTATCATGTCCTAAGGAATTTTTCATAGATATTTGATGTTGTACTCCGAATAATTAACATATTAGATAACATGGTGGAGGCCATGAATAAATATTTATCTAATTAGAGTCATTTATATGATGTGATATCTAGAGGATTGAGGGTTGTCAATAGTTGTCTCCATAAAAATTTGATGTTTTTTGGAGTTGGTTCCCTAGGACTGAATTCTATGTATTTCATGATTATTTATATTATTTATGTTAAAAACTAATAAAATTTTTATCCCTTAATTATATTAATACCATGCGATATAATTTGTGATAATGTCTTATGATTAATTTTCAATCTAAAACGTTACAGTATTCCATTTTAATGATTATGTTTGTCTTATAAAGAGGTATACAACCTAAGGGGTTGTTAATATGGTTGCAACAGCTAAACAAATATTCATATTATGATGAACTTATTCTCTCACCATTATGAACACATCAATTTTTCTCTATTATTCGTCTCAATGTATGATGATATAGTAAATTTGGGATTTTACTTGGTTCACAATGATTGAGCTAGTCTAAGGATCATGTATGAAAATTTGATTATGTGCTAAATTATGTAATGATAAATGTTATTAAGTGAACAATTTTTGTTCAATATCGTTGTCCCTCGGGGATCACTTCCCTGAAAAACGGGAGAACTCATTTGTCTCTTAAAACGAGGATCTTGGTTATCTATTTATTAAATATTTCCTTGTTCAAATAAAGATGGTGTAGAAAAACACCGAGGAAGTTGATTCTCTTCCTCCAAAATAAATTAGACATCAACAGAGAATTGGGATCCAAGAATAGAACCTACATTAACCTACAAATTTTCTAGATGATATCTAGCAAACACCCTTGAGTTCCTCCTCAAATTATCAACTTTATTTTTCATACATTACACACTATTGGATTAATTTTTTTGTTATTTGGATATTATAATCCAATGTTTTGATTATAACATCTGATGAAATTCTATTATAATAAATCAAAAGCATCATTAAATTTATTCAATTATCTTTAGTTGCCACTGAAAGGAAATGTATAACTAGAACAAATCCCTTTTTTAGTATATCTCTATCTACCAGTAGAAACCATATCATCACATAACCATGATCATAATGACCATATTTGAATTCTTTTGTTATCTATGTCTATAAAAAGCTTTATCATATAATTTGAAAATACATTAATGGATAATTGATCACAGTCATTTATTTGCTAAAAGTCTAAGAACTGAAAAGATAATATGAAAAACATGCATGGTCTCCCTAGACAAATTCATGTAACCATGTTGCAGTATAGTCATAATCGACATACCCAATCATAAATGTATCAAATTTTGAAGGATGGTCATGTATCCACATTTACGAAAAATCTTATATTCCTATATAGATTATTTATTTAACTATTCTGAATACTATCATTATTTTTCCCAATAGTCATTCAATCCACATAAACATTTCATGTACTTAATTTTCTTATATATCCATTTTCCATATAGTTTTTTCATGTATATGATTTTCAATTATACCTATTTTTCTCACATCCATTCCACAAACCCAATTTTCTTCATCATAAATCACATACAAAAATATTTAATTCCACAAAAAAACATTTATTTTCATCAAATCCACTTGTTAACAAACCTCTTCAAAATTGATTTGTGGTTCCAAAATCCCACACTTATATTTAGATGACAATATCAAATATTTATAACAATATCTCATCTTGAAACTTCCAAGGTAAGTTATATTAATAATTTTCAATACAAATAAATGTGTGACCTAGTAAGAAAGTTCACCACTTACCAGTTGAGATTTCATATAATTATCCAAACCTACTATTACTAGAATCAGATTAGGAAACATGAGTCTAAGGTATAAATGAAGTGTATTTCCATGAATCTCATATCTCCCCCTAATTTTTAATGGACATTATCTGCCATTTTAAAACACTTTTCTCCTCGAAAAAGTGACATAGGAAATCAAAAAATCGTCATTAAATAAAATGTGGGGATTGAGGGTAAATCATAAAAATTATTGATTGGAAATAAATGGTTGTAATTCATTAGACAACCCATGTTTCTCATGAAATATAATAGGGAGTTACTTTTCATTGTATTGAAAACATGATTTTGAGTTGAAATATTCCATGGAGAAACAATCCCTTACTCCACCTCCCACATTAAAAAGTGATATTTGATCAAAATAATATTTTTCCAGGAATGATAGATAAAAATTTCGATAAAATTTATAACATTAGAGTTATATAACATAATTGTAAAATGAGACATCACCTCAACTCCCACATCATTGTGTGGATGTTTCATTCAATGTAGTTGGGTTCATGTATGACTGTTAGAGTTGTACTCGACCTATACATCTGACAAGGATTATTTCATCATATATTTCTATGATATAAATAAAATCACATGATAAAAACCCCACATGATTTAGATTTTTTATCATCCAAAAAACAACTCAATCTTAATCAGTATACTCTTAAAAAAATTCTATGAATGATTTAGGATGGAAAACCAATCGTCCATAGTGTGATTAATATATTAGAGTATAATCTGCACAGTGTTCATGTGTCTTTCTTTGTGATAACATTGAAAATTAATGGAAGGAAAAATGAAAAATAGAATATATTTTTTCTATGAATTAAAATAGACTAAACACTAATTGATTTTATAAAATTTGGTCATATCGACCATATTCCCTTGCTCAACAATTTATATTTTCCATCTTATCTCCACCAGAGTTGTTATTGGCTGAGAATCCTCTATCTAAAATATTATTATATTTTCCATCGAATATTTATATTTCTATTTAAACCTCCCCTAACCTCATTGAAGAACCAATAACTCAAAAAAACAACATTTCACCAAAATTCATCTTGAATATTAACATCTTGAATTATCAAAACTTCAATCATTGGTTATTATCTGAACCTCAAGTAATTATGTTATAAAAATTAATAATACCCTTCAATTTATGCTCATTATCCTTGTTTATATAGAGATATTGATCGACTCCTACTATATTGAAACCAAATTTATTATGAAAATGATTTATCCTAGAATATCATGCTCTTTTTATTTTTTGTGTTCATACAAAGCCCTCTATAGATTACTTACTTTTGCTTCATATTTTTCATTGAGGAACCCATCCAGTTTCACGAAGTAAACATATACTTCAATGTAATAATTAATGATGGTTGATTTGAGTTAATTTGATAAACCCTGATACCCATTTGTCTCAATATGTATAATAATAAATGTACAATTCCATGTTATGCTACAAGAACATATGTCTCATTGATTTAAATTCTCTTAATTTTATAAAACCCATTGTACAAAATTTTTGCCTTATTGTTAATAACAATTTATTCTTCATTATTTTTATTTTTTATCACCCTACATTTTTTGATGTCATTCTCATCACTTTTCCTTTTAACAACATTCTTTGATTAATTTTCCCACATTTGATCGAGATATTCATCCATTTCCTTGAACAAGATTTCATAATTAGTGACATCATAAAATTATTTTTTTTTCTACCAATAATTGTAACTATACATAACTTTGAGCATTAATTTTTTGTTCTCTATTGGGTTAGTTTTATCTCCAACAATATTAATTTTAGTTATTTTATTCATGTTAATTTTATTTGTTGAAACATCTATAATTTCTATACATTCTTTATTGTTTGGGTCTTCTTTATAATTATCTTCATTCATTATTATACCCCTTGAAATTTTTTATTCTTCAACACCATCATATTAATTAGTTGTTCTATTTTCACATTGAAGTTTTTCGTGTAATGTTATTATAATCCCACTTTTAACCACAAATATATCATTTATCTCAAACATTTTTCAATTCAATTTCTATAAAACCCATATGTTTTAATCATTGATGAGTGTCTAAAAAATATTCTTTCATCACCCTTATATTCAATTTTATTTATATTATTTTTATTAAGAATGAAATATTTTCACAAAACTATTAGATGTACTTTATTATAGGGTTATATCCAAATAAAATTTTTATAGGGAGTTCTCCCTTCATTTGTACCCAGAAATTCTTTATTAGAGATATGCATCATTGCATGGATAACTACATTCAAGTATCATTGTTGAATATAGTTTTTATTAAACAATGACAGATCCATTTCATTGATAATGTAATTTCTTATTTTCAATGCCCACTTTTGATAGTGTGTTCAAACATCTAAAACGTAATGTTGAATTCCATGATTTATGAAATATTATTCAACTATTTGATTTGTATGTCTTTCCACATGATCATTTATGAAATTCTAAGTCACTAAAATAATAATATTTTATGTTTTCCTCTAATAGAAATTGATCCACCAATACACCTTAGTATTCTATGTGATAGAAATAATCCATGTAGTATTTTATAAATATCAAAAAAACACACACAATAACTTACACCATCTTTCACGTTGGGTGAGATTGGAAAACTAAAAACCGCATTCCCAAGAGTAAGAAATCATGGTTCCTTCGTATTCTTTACCTTGTATGATTTTTATACAATCATCCCCTATTTAAATGAATCACGTATGTGTTTTTTATCACCCATGACATGGGAAATATCACATACCCCATTTATATTTACCACCAACTCCATATATTCTTTCTTAAAAGGTCAAATCAACTTTTTTCATTAATTA
The DNA here is from genome assembly GCA_963277665.1 of Viscum album. Taxonomy (NCBI): domain Eukaryota; kingdom Viridiplantae; phylum Streptophyta; class Magnoliopsida; order Santalales; family Viscaceae; genus Viscum; species Viscum album. The sequence continues at coordinate 1,461,590,556 of OY728125.1, read as the reverse complement.
TTATCCTCCTTGTTGGATACTATGAAAAATAAATTCATCTCTAGCATTATATAAATTTTGTTATTTCATTTTTCCCTATATTATATCTGAAACATCATTGGATTTGATAGTATATATAATTCCATTGTACATCAAAGAATGTATATAGCCACATAATTGACTAATACTGAGGATATTATGACTCAACGGATCAAAAAAAGAACATCAATACACTTGAGACATTTTCCACCAATTTGACTATTCCAGACACAATAATATTAAAACTTTAACCATTACTAAAAAAATGGAATCATCATTAATGTACTTGATATTCTCAATCTGGTGTTTATTTTTATCCATATATGATGTGAATCCACTATCCACAGTCTAGAATATTAAACTTTTTCCACCCTTAATACCATTTAAATAAACATTATACAGTTTCTAAATTTCTTTTCATTACCCATGTGGGTGATGAATGATATTAATCAATAGTTGGATCTCTATACATTTATTTTTTTAACGGGTTATAAAATCTATTTTTATTCTATATTATTTGGGATAATATATAAAACATTAAATTTATTTCAATGTGTGGAATTCTTGATTATATGTGTTTCAATCTTCATGTGCATATGAATATGTTAATCCTGAATCCCCTACAACAAAAATAGTATCCATGAAAAGAAAAATAATTATTTTACATGTTTGACAATATTTTTTTATTTTTTTCTCTCTCAGAATGAGTACCTAGAAATAGAGCACATGTAGTCAGTGTTCCCCAACATTCCATTTAAAAAAAACTCTTACCCGTGAATAATTAGAATTTTCCATCACTATAATGGTAATTTCTATTCCAGTGTGGTAAAAATATACCTTTACAATGAGATTTAATTATAATGGCACTGAGAAAATCATATATTTGCCTTTATTTCTAAAATGATGAACTCAAGGAATAATTATGTCTTCATTTATAGAAATTATATTCCTTTTCTACTTCATAATGATGCCCTTGTGTTTATTGTTACTAGATCGAATATCAATAATTTTTCTTCATCTTCACAACACCGACTCCAATTATTGAGTTTTAATTTCAAATCAAAAATATTCTTAACTCAACCACTGATACTTTTATCCAATCCTTCAATGATCATCTCCTTTTCTTAAATCATGATTTCAATTTCCAATTACTTCTCATAGTTCACTATATTTATATAGTTAATTTTTTTTCAATCTCAAACTTCATCTCCAACTTTTCGACTCATTTTTCTTGCATGTCATTGAATCATGAACCACTGAATTTTTCTTCTTAGTCATTATGCTCCAATCATAATTTTATTCAAAGTCATCCCCAAGTTCAATCAACAGATAAACCCTTCTGAATATATCATCATTCCCATTAACACTATGATAATATAATTATTATTTTTTCTATACTCCTGAACACAATTTCTTCAATTATCATAATTTCATTTCATACAATTATCAACTTCTTCAACGTAACATTCGGCGTAACAATATTCTTCTTTAGAAAGAATATTTCTTCATTTGAAAGACCACCACTAAGAATACATTTCTTCATTGCTTTTTACCATTACAGTATACATTTCATCATCATAAAATTCGGATATTCTTTAGTACATTTGGCCACAAGATGATTAATATCCAACATTTAAAACAAGAAAGGGGAATATTAACATTTATGTTTCATCTTTAACTCCTATGATTGAATAAAATAAATTGTTTAACCTCTCCATCCTTATAAAATTCTAGATTCTCCTTGAATGATAGTTTCTTTGCGGAAGTAAAGGATACTACCAAAGCGATTTCCTTATTTCCAGACTCATTATAATAATTATTCATTTCATATGACCCAAGAATACTATGAAAAATGTACAGATAAATTTATTTCATCTCTTGACTTCATGAACATATACTATTTTAATGAAATCATAAGGTACACTTCCCATGATCCTCTTTATGATCTTTTCATATTTGATAGCTTCACCAAGGCCATAATTATATTTATCACGACCATTCATATGACCTAAAAAATAATCAACCACGTCATTTGAGTTGATTCTAGAATATTCATATTATATTAAAGAGGACCTAAAACATTGAATCCCAAATACTTGAATCTCTTTCATGGATATTCATTGGTTTATCCCACATAAAATGAGAAGTTTTACATGATATTATATTTCTAAAAAAGTTATTATCTAGAGAATTACATAAAGAATTTATAGTCTTGGAAGCTAAATCAAATTCTTGATGATATCTCTCCATAAATCCTCTACTTTAAATGTATGAAGTGATTCAATATATGTTCATTGTATATAAATTTGTTCCTGGGGATCTGAAATATTGTTTGATCCAATGTTTCTATAACTATAAATTATTTCCATTAGAGATTGGAATACCTTAGTGGTTGACAATTGTTAAAATACTTTCATGGAAGGTGAAGAGTAAATTAGACAATGATACTAATTTTTAGTCCATTAATGAGGTTTACACCATATTTGGCGGTGAATTGGGGTATATTAGTAAAACAATTCTTTGTTTTATGATGACATTATTCCCTCACATTGATGTATTGTTAAATTTTTCATTATCTTTCGTGTCCCTAAGTGATGAATGAAGTAAATAACAGGATTGAATTTTTTGGTTTACCCACATTAGGATAGTCTGAGGAGCATGTAACACACTAGAACATTTTTTAAATAGAAAACAATGTTTAATATCATATACGACTTTCAACAACAAACAAAAATGTATAGTGAAGTGTTGTAATTTAAATATAACCATCAAAACCATGTAAATAAATTTGTTCAACATTAATAAAATTAAATGATTTATGAATTATAAATAAATGAAAAAATCAATATAAATGTATTCCTAAATTATTATTAATAAATAAATAAATTTTTAATAAGTAATTTTAGTTTTCCATTTTATGTTTTCATCAAAAATGAATTTTTTACTTTTTTTGAAAATATATTATAAATAATTTCAAAAAAAATATAATTAATGTTTGAGAAACACAATATTACATTTTAAATTAGATTATAAATATTTTCTTAAGATAAAATATTTTATATTTTCGTAAAAAGTTAATTTTTCATTGAATGGTGAGAAAATATTGATTTTTAATGAAAACTACATTTAATTTTAATGTATTTAATAATTAATATTCTATATTAGATATTTTGGAAATTTAAATTAGTTATTTTTAAAAATAATAATCAAATAATGGAATTTGGAATTAATTTCAAACATGGATAGACTTTGAATTCATTTTATACTTAATAAGGAATTTTTCTGAAAGGCCTTTTTTGTCACATATTGTGTGTCTATTTTTAAAATAAATTCTCCACATAATGCTAATTTAATTTTTAAAATTGGAATGCATATATTTTTTTGGAGTTCCAAATTTTTTACTAGGACCCTTTTAATTTTAATCATTATGAATAGTTGATAAGTAATTAATTATCAGCATGGTAAGGGTAAATTGGCCAATTAGGATTAAAAACAATACAAGGGGTAAAAATTAGAACTAAAGCATTCTATTGCCAAATTGAATGAGTGTAGTTTATATAATTACATATAAGTCATCAAAATATGGATCCTTGGATACATATTTAATTTATTTTTACTATTATAATATTTAAGTAAAAGATAATGTAAAAATTGTCAATTTCTCGATTTTTCTAAATATAACATTTTGTCAAAGGGATAAAAAACCATATGTTAAATTATGAATTGTAATATAAAGATAAATAGTTTTTTATAATGTTAATATATTTATACTTTTTAGTAATGTGGTTGTAACCATACATTCTTATGTAGTGCAGACATAATATTTATTTTATTAATAAAAAATAAAATAAACAATTCAAAAAATTATAACATTATAAGAGTTGAATTAACTAATTGTTCCATGATTCTTATAGATATATATAATAGGTCAATATTGTTTGAATTACTTATATTTAAATTTCATTGTTTTAATTTAGTTTTCAAATTCAAATAAATGCAATAGTACCCAAATTATATTTCCAGGAAAGTTCAGGACCGAGTGTACTCGATCCTAAAAATTTTATTAAAAATAAAAATGCATAATATACAATCGGACGCGTGGTAAAAATTTACCCCCAAAAAGAAAATGACAAATCATTGTCATCCAAACAAGACACGGTCCAAAGACCCACACAAAATAAAAGACATAAAGTCCCAAATTCTAGATCACATAACTCGGAAATTACCATAAAATCCCATCATTTATGTGCCAACTGGCCCCTGCAAGTCGTGGTGCTGTCCAGCTCCACCAATATACCCACATACCCATACCCGCAGCCCGGGTCCAGCTCCAGTCATCACCCGCATACCCACAGGCTATGCTATCCAGCATGTATTGTCCAATTTCAATGCATACCTGCCTTCTAAGGACGTCATAAACCCTCATCTCGAGGTCATCATAGACCAGGAACCCCACCATCCCGTCGTCGCCGGCAACAGCGACCCAGATCCTCCGGGATCCCAAGACCGCCACTCCTCACCGTTTGGCCTCTGTCGCCGAGGTCACCATGGACCATCCTTCGGTTCCTACATCCCGCAACTGACTCCCGCCACCATCGCTCCATCCCAAGTATCCCCTTCAATATATAGACTGCAGATCTAAACCTCTGATCATCCGCCGACCGGTGCCTCTTGTCCCGATCATGCACTGGCACTGGGATCAATCATACCACACCTCATCGTCAAGGTCTCCATTATGGTCAAAAACAGAAGCCCCATCCCTCTCATAGATAGCATGAATCCCACCTATCCTGAGAGCTCCCATCACGATAGCACACATCCCGCTAACCCAAAGTCGCCGCCAAAAATGATCACCGGCAAGCTCCCTACTGCCATCGCCCATCACGACCGACCGACCCGAGGTCGTCACTTCTGTCCCCGAGGTCGCCTTTAGCCCACCTCGCATTATATAACTCCACGAGCCTTCATTAATGACCGACCTCGATCTAGATCCAACCATGAAACCAGATCCCAGATCAACCGACCAGAATGACCCCCAATTAATCACTGTGAGCTCGCCAAGCCGACATCGCCGGACCACATCCAATAGTCATTGTCTACACCTGCTAGATTGAACTGCAACCCTCAAATAGATGTCACCTCCGCTGAGAACCACCATGACCCAACCCCGTCCGCCACCACCCGGGTCCCACACTCGCACCCTAATGCGCAGATCTGGGTGATCCGACAGCAGGGAAGGACGATGCTCCCCGTCGTTGGGCATCCACTAGCTCATCCACCGGGATTCCTCCACGCCGCACAAAGATCGAAAGGCATCACCAAATACAACAACACTCACCGTCATCCCCACATCATCAGATGTAAATCCAGTCTGTGGGCTGGGGATCTCCATCGGCCACCATCAGAATCCCGCACACCCGCCAAACCACGATGTCGATTCAATGCTGGACTTACATACTGCACAATTCGTGGTTCCATAGAACCCGTCCCCATATGGGAGGGGAATTCAACACCTCCCTCCTCAGGTCCACTGACACCCCTCAATATCTAAACTCTCTTGTGTAAACAATATAGGTAAAACATCTCATAGTGTCCAACAACATCACCATAGGATAGATCATCACCGCAGGTGTCAGATCTGGAGCAATACCCAGAGAGATCTCCTGAAATTGAAATAGAGAGAAGCTCTCCTCTAATGAGAGATGTCATCTTCTAGTACCGAAATGATATTAATGTTATTTTATAATAAATAATTTTTTATAAATTTATTTAAAATTCCCAATGTTACTAACATTTTCTATGTTATTGTGATATGGTTAAAAATATCACCAATATTCTATTTATTGGAAAATTTTATTTTATACTAACTATCTTGGATTTTAATGTTTAAAAACATTTTTATATCATAATTTTCCAAAATCATTAATGCAGGTTAAAATGAAATGAAAAAGGAAAGAACCTAATCTAAACATGTACCAATTATATATGATGATATTATTTTGACCAAAACATACCCTATATTCTAATAAAATCATTTTTTTTAAATATCATGGTTCATTAAAATATATTAATTTAATATTTTAAGAAATTCCAAATGTACCCCTCACCTAACTTATAAAAGGAAACATCCTCTCCTATTTTAATCACAAATAAAAAATCCTTTTGGTTAGGCCAATGACTAAATTAATCAATCTATTACATCTTTCCCCTTCCTTAGAGGCTATTTTTTTCATTAATACCCCAATGAATCATTTTCATAAAATCTGAAGAGGTTTTCTAAAGAAGATGGATCGTTCCTAATCAAGTATTTTTTATTAATTTTTTCCTTCCAGCTTCCTAAAATATTATTCAACCATGATAATATAATAAAATTTATATATTCCATATTAGTGGATTTTATTATGTTAATTCAATATTTGACATCCATATTCTCTTCTATATTTTTTGAAATAAGAAAATCTTTCAAGTGTATGGTGGACTTCTACCTCGCAAAATTTTGTAGTTATTTTTCCATCATCTCCTGTCATAAATATTTATAATCATGAATTTAATATATATATATATATATATATATATATGAAATTAATTAAATACAAATAATATTTCAAATTTATATATTATATTTCTTCACACCACTCCATTCATTGAAAGATTACAATATCATTCAAGTGTAACATTGGATTGCCACCTCCAAGAAGTGATTTTATTTTATTTTCATTATCAATTCACTTGGATGGTATATAAAAGTGAATTTTGATAAATAATATAATAGTTATTTTATAATTAAAGTTATTTGAATATAAAATTATGATTATCATGGTTCCATTGTGATCATTGGAAAATAGAAACATTCCTCATGATTAGTTGTGATCTATTGTCTTCAAGATTCTAAAATAGTTTATTTTTCATAACCATATTTTATGGATATATTTAAAATATTATTTTATTTATTTAAATTAAAATTATATTATTATTATTATTATTATAAAATTATGACCTCATTGACCATATTAATCCTCTTGAGGTCATCTGGGATTTATGAGGTGAATATAATCAAAACACATAATAGGAATAGAAATTATAATGAAATTGAATATAACATTATAATAAATAAAATAAAATAGTTAACAATTGAAAATGGATCTCAATAAGGTAAAATAATTGTCATTCGTTAATTATTAAGTGAGTTAAATAAAATACATGATGTTTCAGACATTTGGTAAGAGGGTTTCTTTTTAAAAAATCATGTTTTCAAGTTTCCCTTCCAACTCTAATCCTTCATTGAACATGTTCTTATAAAAATTCCAAGAAAAGTTTTATTTATGATTAAATGGATGGTACATTCCATATTTCACCATATTTTTCTTTCATGTAAAAAAATGTAAGATTAATGATTTTTAGGTATCACAAAAGGGACACATTTATTTAAGAATTTTATTTCAATGGTTATATAGATTTATTTTTTGAATATTTGTGTTCTATATAAACACTAGTAACTTTAATTTTTCAATCTATTTAAATGGAAAAAATAAATTATAAATAACATTTTATAACCCTTTTAAATTAATTTAGTAAAATCAAATGAAATATTTTTATGAATTTTATATAAATTTTTTCCCACTTTCATTACAAATTTTAAAATGAATATTATATATCAACATTTACGAAATTAATTTTTTTTTGAATCATCATTACCGTACATGATGTATGGATTAATTTAAAATAATATATTCTTTCCTAAATCAAAGAACCCCACATATCTTTTCTAATAAATACTAAAAATGGATTTTAAATGTAATTGATATTTTGATATCTATAATTTTTCTTATATGTTTAAGGGATATCTATGAACCACTATTTTTCATTGGGATACAAAATTCATCTCTCTAACTCATATTTAATCTCAATTTTATGTCTTTATATAATTTTAAATTCTATTTTTTCATCTATCACATATATTCTTATCTTATTCTACCATATTATTATGGAGTAATACAAGCCTTATGTTGTTTTATCAAATTCATTCATTAAGAAATATTTTTTTATTGTGATATGAGGAAATATTATTAACCACATTTCCTTCAAATAAAAAACCTTATGCTTCTTAATTATTATTTACTTACATTAATGGAACACATAATATTATACATGTTATGATGGGTGAAACCATATAGAGATTCAATTCAATAGGTAATGGTTTTATCTCATGAAATGTTATGAATAAGATTAGGGAGTAAACCAAATCCACTATGGGAATTTGTCTTCTATGTGATGTTGTCTTGGCAGTTACCATTGAATTATTCTTATATCAATTTTCTCCCTCACATTTTCAATGCATCCATGATCTAATTATATACGTTTAATTAGTTATTCTGTTATATTGTTGCTCCTGAACTTATGTTTAATAAAACTTCTATGATACTCTATAAGGGTCTAATGTATAATGTTTTTGAATATATTTTCATTTGTTTTCATGATTTTAAAGGAAACATTATGGGTTTTATTTTTTCCCACTAATAATTCTTATGAAATGATTTATGAAATTATTTGGTTGGTAAATATCATTTTTCGGGTAACAAAATGTTTATTTTGAATCCAGATTTTAACTTCAAAAGTTTAAAATCTTGTGTAATTATTCATTATCTAATATTTTTTTCTTACTTTTTATCTATCCATTATTGTTATTTCTGTTCATATCACATGTTTTGAAATGTTATTTCATATAGGGTTATGGATGTGTTGGGATTAATATGAGATCTTGATGAAAATTGTAAAGATGTACGATTAAAAAAATTATTTTAATTAATATTTTATTTTTCACTAATAAAAGATACCCAAATGAATTATTTATATTAAGGAGTGATATTTTTTTATTTAATGGTGGGTACGTAATTTTATAAATCACTAAATCATAAAGTTAATCAAATGTAAGAAAATTAATCATTAACATAAAACTCTTAATTATGTAATGTTTATGGTGGGTAACATATGTTATATCATAAGTCAAACCAAATGTTTCAAAATTTATTTAGAGATTAATGATATTTTGGAGGTTGTTCACTATCTATGAAACCTTAAATAATTATGTTAAACAAAACATTATGTGATTTTATTTGAGGATTAATGTTCAAGTTATATTTTCGAAGAACGTGTGATTTTAATGTGCATTTTTAGTGATTCAAATTATTTATGAAAATGATAATAATATCTATATTATTATATGATTGTGGCCGATATATTTTTATAATGATAATATTTTTTGTGATTTCTGTTATTAGGAGATAAAATTTAAATTTATCTTGGAAGACTATGTGAAAAATTCAATATAATCTATGTTTTTCTATCTTATTGTTGAATACTTTGAAGAATTTTATGATTAGTTGTTTATCGAATGATCTTGGATGAAAATTGGGTGTTATTGTTGAATCCTTGTCAGTCAATGTTTTATTTCAACGTTTAATAGTTAATTCATTTTGAGAATTATCCTGAGTAAATGTTTTTTTAATATATAATTATGGGAGGATGATTTTATTGTCCTTTTTGTATTATGATATCTGATAGAAGATTATTTTAGTGATTCAGTAATGAAGTATTAATCATCAATACTCATTGTTCTAAGTAAAAGATGAAATTATGGTTGAAATTGATTAACAGATGAAATTAAACTTATAATTTTATTATATTTATTCATGTTCATCATCTTGATGATAAATTTATTCATCATAAAAATTAAATGGATCTTGAAATAAAAATTCTTTCATATTTATATATTTTTTATGAAATGATGGCCTCTTTCATACCCCATCATTTTATGGTATTCCAGTTGTTAAATACATGTTGATAATTAAATTTATTATGATCAATGATCTATATCACTCTCAATAATTATTTATACATTATATATTTTTTCATATCCATATTGCTGCTTCTCAAAAATATTATCCAATTTGGAAACCAATTAATATGAAGACATTGTATTTCATTTTCCCAATTTTCATGATGATTTTTTTTAATCATTTTATATTACGTGGGACTTCAGAAATAGTAATTTTAAATTTTAAACACTGGTTTACTGAGCTTATGTACAAATTTACTAGGAAAAAATAAAATATCAGAAGAATGTAACACCAATATATTAAAATTTTAAAACAATATTCAGAAGTGTATACAACATGTCAAATCACACCTAAATATACCATTAAATTTTATTATTTAAATATGAATGTTTAATCAAAAAATATATATAAGTTGGTCATAATATGATTAAATTATTTATAAAATAAATAAAAATTCATACTTAATATAAATAAATTGATAAATGATTATGTCATGACTTGAAAAAAACTGGGGATCGATCGAAAAATCCTCCAAGCCTGCCTCCATAGGCCAAGGACTTGTGAATAGTATTGAAAGAATAACTATCATGGGGATGAATTTTCTTATGTACTTTTATGCACACAAACAACAATATAGATATAGAATTATAGAGGAAAAAAACATGAAAAAATTATAGGGAACAACCCTAAATGTAAATCCTCTAAATATTACAAGAGTATGGTAATCTAATACTAAAATTAAAAAAAGGGTAAAATACCCGTCCAACATGAAATAGGTCCCAATCAAAAAAAACATGCAATTAAAGTAATGGTGGTAAAAGATCCATACTATTGATCTCTAAATTATGAACATCAAACAGAGTACATGGAAAAAATTATCCCTAACCACCATAGTAATCTCCATTAACCATTCCATCATCTACGTAAGAAAAAGAATATATGAGAAAGTCAAACATAGGGGTGTCTATATACATACCAAGTATGACACCCTAAAAGCTAAAGACGAATAAGTAAAACACACAACAACAATAGACTGAAAAAGGGGAATACTGATCAAAAAGCATATCAACCCAAACCAAGTGAGTAATCTCATCAAAACATAGGGGGGTCATCAAAATGTGTAGAGGAACTACACATTGAGTCTTTTCCACCCATAGCAGGAGAGTAATCAAATCAATCCATTATAATCTAAATGTTGAATGGGCAAGGAATACACCAAACATTTTTCAACCCATTAAAGGGAAGTAAATGAGTCCAAAAACATTGATATATATATATTATCAAACTGAGGAATCCAGAACATTAGATAAATGGGATATCCTTCCCACATAACATCTCATGAAAATAGTTTTCAAATAGTTATATAGGTCCATCAACAATTCCCAACATCTCAAGTGTCTTCAAAAAGAAACATCCAAGACTAGCCACACCTCCCTACTATATCTCAGAGTCTAGGGGCACAATATCTATTTAAAAGATTCATTCCCTGATACAACTTGAGGCTTCCACTTAGTAGATAGATAGAGGACCCATACCTTGTTTCAAAATCAGGATCCACTCTAATAGTTGATGGATGTCCCATACCATACCTGTAGGAGGGTTTCAATCTAATAGTCTATAATGGAACCATTCCATTCCTAACAAAAGTGTTCCAGACTAATAGTAGAGGATCCATACCCTTATTCCACAAGAGGGTTCTACTCTTTATATGTAGAGGACCCATACCTTTACACTATATGAGGGTTCCACTCTCTGTTGGTAGATCAATCTAACCCTAACTCTATATGAGGGTTTAACTCTAGTGGTAGGGGACCGATACAACAACTCTATAAGAGGGTTCCACTAAAGTAGTCAATATAGGACATATTCCATGCCTTGCAGTAGGGTTCCTCTCTATAGGTAGAGGACCCATATCTAGCCCAGCAAAAGGGTTCCACTATAATAATCATGTTCGATAATTATCATTGTCATGTATTTCCCAAAGAAGAGTCACCCAGAACATCTCTCACCATATCTAAAAAACTACTACGAGTCCACCATCACATTCTAGGTAGAAAAAAACTCAAGATTGACAATGCATAAGACAAATTTCAATCCCTAACAAAATATATATGATATGTAGAAGGTTCATAAACATTAAATTTCATTTATGGGGGACCACACATAAATTGTTTCAACTCTTCTCTCTAACCATGTCCTTTCCATCACAATACATACTACCCATGTAGTTTTACAACATGGGTAAGGGTACTACATGACACGTCTCAAGTAAAATAATGAAAAACATATGAGACTCATTATTGATCTGAAGGGAAAATGTAGTTCAAATGATATTCCTATTCAAATGGCTCTAGATTGCAAAACAGATCACAACTCTATAATTATCTTGGAAAACACTCAATTTAGGCTATTCACATGCCCAAATTAGTCACCAAGTGAGAAAGTAACATTTCACCATTAAATGCTCAAACAATACTTCATGATCCTACATCATGAAACCAAGTTAAATACATGATATTGTTTTGGAAATATTCACCACAATATCGCTGTCATAATATGACAGATGATTCATAATTCTAAAACCATACAAAAAAGATATGTATAATTTATGTTCATAAATAATAAAAATATTTGTTTTATTATTGGGTATTTTATGGAAAAAATCCACAATTAAAAAAAATGTACCCATCAATTATCTAGAAATGACCACCTGAATACAAGGGTCGTGTTTCTACATATTATTCCTCAATCTGACATCGTATGAAAAATTTGTGGTTGTATTAATGTTTGACAAATACAATAATAATAATAAGAATAAAAATAATAATAAATTTTATTTTTTTTATTTTTTTATTATCATTTTTTTAAATCCTCATAGGCATGGGTTCCCCTCCCTTATATATGCCTATACAAGAGGTGTGCACCCCTTTAATTGATCCTTCTTTATTTATGTTTTGTTAATTCATTTCATTTACTATTATTCTTTATATTGAAGGAACATGAATATCCATGTCAATTATGAATAACTTCCACCCAAACCACCATGTTTTTTTGGGTTTTTTTTCATTTTATTTAACTCTCTTAAAATATTTTCATTTTTTCTATTTGCACCATTATTATTCTTAATTAAAAATAAAATCCCAATTAATTTAGTTAACCAACCCCAATTTATATTCCAATATTATTATTATTTTTAATAATAATAATAAATAATCCCTTAATTTTATTAACTCATCATTGTTATTAATTATAATAATAATAATAATAATCCCTGTGATGATGACATCAGACCATGACATAGGAGATATGAGTTTAGTCAATGTCATGTCCACGATAGGCAACCTCCACCATGGGACCCCGTACATGGATGCTGCTCAGAACCAATCCTGTCACACCACAGGTCAACTCCACATGTACATTACAGAAACTTGTATCACTAATCTGATCCAATTACCTAACACCATCTGGATCATTTATCATTTTGTCCACAATCTGATGATATATGTGTTCTTTTTTCTACCATAGTGAATAAAGTGGTTCGATCACACTCAATCCAACCCCAGAAATGTTGAAATGTGATCCCATGGTCCAATGATGAATAATTCGATTAATAATGGTTGAAATGAACAAATATAAAATGATTAATATCATTATCTATTCATTATTGTACAACATTGTCATTGTTAGGAAATCATGGTGAAAACTTGTCATAAAAAAGAAATAAATTGAAAGAATTATTTATTCATTACATTACTTCATGAAAACATTTATATAAAATTTTTTCAAAGAAAACTGATTTCATCATCCTTAAACATTTAATCATGATAGTGGAGACCATAAATGAAGAGTCCTACATTGATTATGGAATCATCATTGTGGAAGAATGTATCCTCTATCAATGAAGATGATCTTCTATGTCTTCCACCTGTCGATACACCATTATCTAATCACTAGTTGTCATCTAGTCCCAATCCATATATAAATAATGTGTCTAATCTACCCTTAACAGCATCATGTTTATGCATCTATACCTGTTTATTTTACATTGTAGATTATAAATATAGTAAAATTCTTTATGTCATTTAACTCAAAATATATAAATTATTTATTTTAATAAGACGCACCCACCAATAGTTTCTTTTACCGTATATATCATTCTGACATATATTAGGTCACACATAGGTTAAACTCTATGTTTTGAAGTCCCCATCAGTCTTATCATTCCCATATGATTCTATGTTTATGAGTTGTTTGGGTTAGGGTGGTTAAATGAATAAATTAATTTAATTAATTTAACTAATACACCCACCAACGACTACCCAATATAAACACCCCATGCCAACCAACCATAGGTTACACATAGGGTAAAATTCATTCTTTGGATTCAATTGTGATGTCATATTTTTTATTTGAGATTTTATTTGTTGGATGTTACACTTTTTTTAGAAAAAATCATGAATCTAATATAAAATATATTTATCATTTTTATATTATTAATTAAAAGCTCATCAAGCCTCAGAATAATGTGCTAACTAAAATCTTGGAATGAAAGTAATCATAGGAATATTCAAAAGTCTTTCATGAAAAACTGGAGCCTCTAAATTATACACATCATTAAAACTATTCTTCCATGAATTCCATAAACTATAAAAAAACGTGGGGACATTGATTCTTCATCTGGATCTTCTACTCCCATAAGCTCCCCTATAGTTTTCTTATGCTACCAATAATCATACAAACAAGGGAAACACTTTACCAACAAAGGTATTTCTTGGTCAATTATCTATGAAACCATATCCTTAACAAAAAAACTCCACTCTTAAGTCCCATATTACCATCATTGGTGTCATACAATGTTTTTTTCACATACCTCCTTGATTACATCATTTGGAGAACACAAAGCACTCAATTTAACTGCAAAGACATCAATTAATTTGTCACCTCGCTCGATAATAGTGGATATAGAACCTTATTATGTGCATTTTCTACAACAACCTCTCTTTATGTATCCCTGTAGGTAACATTTCATCAACATTTTCTAGATCCACCATCACTTCTATATCTAATAAGAAATTTCCAATGATTGTGACGTTTGGATCTTAAACTAAATCTAGTATATTTTTCATAGGAAAAGAACTCTGTGGGAATGTCCAACATTATCCTCTTGTGTATTGAATTATCTAAATGTAATAACAAGTACATGAGGGTACCACCACAGAAGCCTACATTAAACTGATCCATTATATTTTAGGGATCTTGTTCATAAATCTTTTGAACTCTATTGTACATTCCAACACACCTATTGGGGTCACCATGAACTCAATGAAACCACAACATCTCTCGAAAGAAATAATCTTTACATCAACCCCCCAAACCTAGAGCAAACTTTAACCCATCATGAGGTCAAAATTTGAGATCAACATTACTTTCTTCCTCCAAGAGAAGAGGTATTCAATTATACGGGGTGGATACTCCACCATGATAATAACCTAGATCATGTGAATATAACCCACACATGACTACAAGATCTTGTATGCATCTTAGGAAAAAAACATAGGTTTATCCAAGTCAACAACCTTGGCCTTAAAAATCCATACCTTTGCATACACTTCCAACCACACTACTAGCTCTCGCATCCCCTTGAGTTTATCTGACAAGCTAGCACAAACATGGTGTTATCCCTTTCACAATTCAATGCATAGTTTTATCAAACAATGAGGAATTAAACCTGACACTTCCTTAGGACGGACATCATAAATCCCGATCATCATTGTAGGAATATTAAAGATCATAACATACACATGACTAGAGGTAATAATAGTCAATTGATAAGGATTCAGTTGTAACCTATTGTGAATGTATCATCCTTCCCTTCCTGGGTATCACTCATTGTCATGGTGGAAAAATATTTTCCACAACCTAGTAGAACAAACAAATTCATTTGTTGTAATAATCAGATCATTTATTGTAAACTACCAGTCCATGCTGGCTAAAATATCATAGGGTATCACTGCCACAAAAGAGTGATTTCATGTGAGGCTCAATCTCATTACATGGTATAGTCACCTCATCAACATGAAAGTCTTATCACTAATCCACTCTAACAGAACCACCAAGATAAGGGTCACTAAAAAAGGCATAAACTAGTATTTCTACATCTCGAATCAGAGCAATATCTAGGGAGATATGGTCATTGAATTTTTTCGTATCTACAACTAGAGTGATGGAGATACTTTCTTTACCTCGAACCACACTTGTTGTCATTGAGTCATAAGATTCTACCCACCGAAGATATCCATTCCCTTCACCACATGTCCACCTCAACCAAGGATTTATCTAATACATTTTCACATTATAAGGACCTCAACCACATAATCCAAATCTACTCATTCTCTAAACCTCAATATTAACATTTTATGGTATGGATATAACTCTTCTACACGATTTTAGATCACATTAAAAGAATGAATATCAATGTCGGAAGCATACCTCTTTCTTTTTATGATTGATTCCACATCAAATATCTACACCACAAGGTTCTACCCATAGACACATGTCATTAGATAAGTCTCTCCTCTATGATCACTACCTGTAGGGGTCACATCCAAGTCAGAAATTCACCTCACATGCTTGCTCAATTCCTTTAATATACTATAGGGGAGTCTAGATCACTACAAAACCTTGGCGATCTCTATCTATGAAATGCATGATGTGAACTCAAAATGGGTGTGTCATGTTCTAGTACCATTGGAACCAACTTCTTCTCTATGAATATCACTGGTTGTGAGTGAGACTATTCAATATTTTAGGGTATTTACAAGAATGATAAATCAAATAACCAACTCCATGACATCCTTCGTTCCCTGGGTATCTAGCTCCTCGCAGAATCTTGGCGGTCTCTAGGGATTTAAATTAAGGACTGTTCTAAGCCTTAAAAAATCTTTGGCCTCCTTTACTAGTACTATATATTTATTGATAGGTGAGTGTGATTCTACATACCCACTTAGAGTAAGGACCTCGATTGATGGCCCCCGAATTGTGGCCTCATCACTCATCATATCATCATTATGATCCTGGATCGGTAGTCTGACTATTTTTCTTCGTATATACATCTCAAAAGTTATCATGATGTACCACAGTCAAATGATCATATATACACTCACAAAAGGTATATGATTCAATATTTACATTAAAATAATCAATCCTATAGGACACATGTTCCAATTATCCATGCAACAAATTTCTTTGCATACCGAGTTTGTAAGAAGTTAGTCATGGTCTTGGTGAAAGGATATATCATCCTCCCATAGCATCACTCAGTTCCCTGACCTGAGAGATACACTCGAGACACATTAACATGTTTTCCGTAATCCCAACCAAATCCTCAAAAGGGAAATACTCCTAACACCCTCCTAAGGATCGAACAACTCTGATAACAATATATGACAACACAGCGCTAACCAAGGATTGATACTCAAATACCTAAAACCCACCTCCATAGGCTAGTGGTTGGCGACCAGCATCGAAGGAATATATATAATGGAGAGGTATACCAGAAGTACATGTATGAACACACAAAAATATCTCAATGTAGATGTTCATATGAATAAATGTAAAAGATGAAAAATACTAGGGAAAAAATGCATTTAAAATCATTAGACAGTAAAATAGTATGGTAGTGTAATAATAGAAGTAAAAAAGAAGAAAAATACGTTTCCAACTAAAAAAATGTCCCAACCTAAAAAACAGGAATGAAAAGTAAAAATTACTGAAAGAACCCAGCTTCAGATTTCGAATCTATGGAAACCGTACATGGTCTAAGGAAAATAGTATCTCTAAGATCCTCTGTAATCTTCACCGACCTTTTTTTCTTACGTAAGACAAGACACATGACAGAAAATTCAATGATGGGGTGAGTATATACATACGTTTTAGTACACCTTGAATGTTGAAGGAGTATTTGTTTGATACATGAGAAGAATAGATAGAAAATGGGGAATAGTGAATAAAAAGAATCTCAACCCAATCCAATAGAGTAGGCTAATCAAAAATAATTTCGCTGAACAAAAATTGTATATTAACTACACAATAAGTAATTGTCACAGATAGTATGATAGTAATCTCATCCAACCACAAAATGTTAAAAACGAAAAGCATGTGGCAAACCTCAGGCATCTTCACAACCAAATAAATAAGAGTAATTTAATCCAACATCTTGGATACAGATATATATATCCTAAAACAAAATAATACCAAACATGAGAGAAAAAATATCTTCATTTCATATCCCATATTAGGAAAAACGTCTCTACAATTCTAGAGGTACATCAAAGCTACCCAGAATCTCATGTGTCTTCCCACGGAAACATTCAAGCCCAGTGAAAACAGAACAATGCATCACATAATAAATAGGAACAATATCTAGGTAAAGGACCCATGCTAGGATACAATAGAATGGTTCAACATTGTCGATAGATAATGGTACCATGGCCTATTCCAATATGAGGGTTTCACTCTAATAGTCAATAGATGACTCACACACTACCTTGTAGGAGGGTTCCACTATAATAGTCAAAAGAGGTCTCATACCCTACAAAGAACAAGGGTTCCATTATAATAATATAGGACCCATACCTTGATAATGCTGGAGGGTTCTACTCTCTGGTGGTATAAGACCCATACCCTGACTCCGAATGAGGTTTGCGTTCCAAGTTGGTAGAGGACTCATAACATGACTCTGGATTATACTTCCACTCTAGTGGTAGAGGACTCATCACATGAATCTCTGGTAGGGTTCCATTTTAGTAGTCAATAGTTTACCAATGACCTTACCACTAGTAGGGTTCCACATTATAAGTGTATATGTAGATAGAGTATACATTATTTTTCATCACAGGAGGGTTCCACTATATAGGTACCTGACACATTCCCTTCATAGTAGGAGGGTTCCAAATTGGAAATTCCATTTGATCACTTCCATTGTCGACCGTTTCCAAAATAAGTTCAAGCATGGAAAATCATGCATCATATCACAAAATCCACTTAGAGTCTACAATCATTTTCTACATGGAAACCCACTCAATATTGGCTACTATCCGGCCAAAATCTAAGTCAAAACAAATATCATATAAGAGGTATAAGATTCACAATAAGTACACGGTATGTTAGGGGGTTCGTACAGTGTCTGGCTGATCTCTACTATGTGGCCATGTCCTAACTAGTGTATGGATTGTAGGAAGTGTAGTACTAAAAAAAATAAATGGTAGTACACAAAGATTATCAAAAAAAATATTGAAGAAAGTGTGAGGCTCATCATCTATCTGAAGGGGGAAAATGAAATTCCATAGACACTCCTATGGAAACAACTTCAGATGGCCAAACAGATTACACTATTTTAATCCTCATGGAAAATATACATGGGATATACCGTTCACATAACAAAATCAGAAACCTAATGATAATGTTAAATTTTACCATTTATCATTTGAACGGTGGTTCATGGGCCTACATCACAAACCCGAATTAAATACCTGATAATGGTCTTGAAATGTTAGCCTCCATATCTGAGACCCAATACTTCTAACTTGTCATCATTATGACACTATAAGTAGAAGATGGGATTGATATAATATTCTGCAACATAAAAATAAAAATAATATTGGGTGATTCATATACCCAATATCAGATCTAGAAAAACATATCGGTCATTGGCCATGACATGACCAGCTGATTGTCGGGGTCAAATTAACGTTATTGGTTCATCAATATGACTCATTATAAAAATGTAGTCTCCCTATTAATCATTAAAATAAAAAATAGTCATAATAATTTTTAATATCATTCCTATTTATTTATAATAATTTTGTTTTTTCAACCTAATTCACATGGATTACCCTCCCTTATGCATGCCTACACACAAGGCACACAACACATTTTATGGTTTCTTATTCTTCTTAATTTATTTAGTAATTTATTAAATTCATTATAAATTATAATAATGAAAGAACATGAATCTCTCTATCTGTCTTTCCCATCACATTCATGACCCCCCATAGGGATGTTGGAACCATGGTTGTTCTATGCAGGAATTGGAGTTTGGTTTGTGTTTTTTGTCAATCCCCAGTGGAAGTTCCGAATCTGTGCTAGCAAAGTGATCATACAGTTCAAGCAGACAATAGTATTGAAGGTGGCGCTGTTTCCTAGTGTTTTCCAAATTTTTGGGCCTCAAAATAAGAAAATGGAGACATGGATTATCTGCAAAAGGAGGTGCGCACAAAGAGGAAGTGGTGCGTGGAAAATAAGGGTTCTGCAGGAAATACTCAAGCTAGGCATGAAAAACATCATGGTGCATGAAATATCGGAGTGAAGTTTTTTGCACAAATAGTGTTTTGGAATCCAAACGTCGAAAAATGGCAGAGGCATGGGCTGCGTGAAATATCTGGAGAGGTGCGCGGAAAACAATACCTACACGAAATATTACGCGCCAGATGAGAGGTTTTCGCACCGAAGGGGATTTTGCACGCGGGGGTCTTAGACACCTATAAATATGAGGTGACCCCCTTCATTCCGTATGGTTGAATACTTAGAGACGATCTAAAGTTTGATGCGCGAAAAAGGATCGCGTAAAGGGGTTTGCAGGAAATATTCGGTATTGCGCGGAAAATTTTGGGATGCACGAAAAATGAAGTGTTGCGCGTAAAAATTGGGTTCGCACATAAAAGATTCATTTGCACGAAAAGGGGGTTTTTGCGTGAAATATTTTTCCGCGCGAAAAGTAATGTTTGCGCACAATAGGGAGGTTTTGTGTGCAATGGTTTGGTGTTGCACACAATTGTCAGTGATGTTTGTCTGCACATTCTAGTTATCTGGTTCAGTGGTTCTGTGCGTTATAGTGCATCTATTCCGAACATCGATGTAAGAAGAGTCTCGTGCTGAGCAGAGGCAAAGACTTCAATGAAAATCTATTGAAGAGACCTTCACGTCTATAAACTGAGTGAGACTTCACCAAGGGCAGTGAGCCAGGGGGAGTCAACGGGAGTGACCCGAGGGAAGTAGTGAGCTATCCTTGAACCTTTGTAAAGGCAGTGAGCCTGGGACATAGTGATTGTTCCAGAACCATTGTAATCCACAACTAGTGAAGATTAGTGGAATTTGGTATGACCGAAAACCTATCGGTGTATGCTCCTTGGACGTAGCCCTTAGTGGTGAACCAAGTAAAAAGTGTTGTGTCTTCTCTCTGCATGTGAATGTCTGCTTTCTAATCTTATCCATCATACATGTTTTACATGTTCCTACCAATGTGGGAACTAGATCCTATACTTTAAAAGAAAAATTGGTCAACCTGATTCACCCCTCCGCTCTCAGGGTGTCCCGGGGTCCTACAAGTGGTATCAGAGAGTAAAGGTTTCTGGTGTTAAATATGTCCTCTGTCATCATGGAGATTGTAGTCAATGTTAGGGGAGTCCCTCTCTTCGATGGAAGTAATATCTAGATTTAGAAGAATAGAATGAGATCTCATTTAAGATCCCTTGGAATGGAAGTCCTATTTTCCACTGTCCAAGGTATACTTGTTACTGATCCAACAGGGCTAGCTATGACAGATGACGATAGAAAAATTCTTGATGCTGATGCTAAAGAGCATAATTCTTTCACTGCAGCTCTTTCAGATCAGATCTATCTAAAGGTGATGAGTTTCACCTCAGCAAAGTCTATGTGGGATAAACTTGAAATCATCTATGAAGGAGGCAACAAAGTGAAGGAGGTGAAGCTTCAAGTCTTACACAACAGATTTGACGATTTAATGATGCATCCTAATGAGAATGCAGATTCATTCTTCAATCGAATTACTGAAGTAGTAGGATAATTAGAGGTCTTGGAGAAGAAATCATAGACATTGATATCGTTAAGAAGATACTGAGAAGACTTCCTCATTTGTACAAGGCAAAGGTGTCATCCCATGAAGAAATAGATCTATCAAAACTGTCTCTGGATGATCTTTTAAGTAGTCTAGTGGCATATGAGATGAGAGTCAAAACCGAAGATGACATAACTCGTCTAAGCAAGGAAATGGAATTCAAAGCCGTGGACAAACTGAAAATTTCAGAAGATAGTGGTGGTGAAGATGAAGAGGAAAAGTAAATTCTTTCTCTCATCGCCAAGAAGCTGAAGAAGGGAAAACGTAAATATAAAGGCAATCTACCTCTAGCATGTTTTCATTGTGGAAGAGTTGGGCACATTGCCTCTCAGTGCCAAAGAAATTTTGATGATGATGAAAGCGAAGCAGAAGAAATCGAAAATCCTCAGAGAAGGTTTTTCTAAAAGATAGACTTCAAATCTGGAAAGAAAATACAAAGATTTTTTTCTGTGAAGAGAAAGATGATGATACTGAATTTTGTGAAGAAGAAGAACCTGAATT
Source organism: Viscum album (assembly GCA_963277665.1). Lineage (NCBI taxonomy): Eukaryota > Viridiplantae > Streptophyta > Magnoliopsida > Santalales > Viscaceae > Viscum > Viscum album. The sequence continues at coordinate 1,461,568,287 of OY728125.1, read as the reverse complement.
CAAAGCAGGAAACCATGCATCCATGATGGCTACCATTGAAAAGTCATAACCCTTGATCCATAAAGATAGAGATAATCAGATTATTTCTAATTGTGATTCAAAGACTCAAATTAAGGATACTTTTTCCAAGCTTCAGAATTAATGTAAGAGATGTAATAAGTGGAAGGAAATGGTAGAAGAATAATCAGAATATGTTTATGAGCTTGAATTAGAGATTGAACAACTAGAAGAACTAGTGAGACATCAGTCTTCAATCCTTGAAAGAACAGATGATGTAGTGGAAGTATAGATTAAAATTGAAGAAAAACCAAAGTTCATAAATGACCTTTTATTCAGACTAGAAGAGAATTTCATGACTATTGAGGGACTTGACGAAAACGTTGTTACTCTTAGATGTAAAATTGAATTTCAATCAATGACAAATGAGGGAAAGAAGAAAATTCATTTCGTAATATTTTCAGATGCAGAATTACTAGCAAGATCCAAGTGTGGTTTAGATGGGGTTGGAAAAATCTTAAGTGATCAAAGACCCACTTACATGGGAAAGAGTGGAATTGGCTGTGAAGCTGACACATCAACTGCTGGAAGTAAAGAGAGCAAAAATAACAACAAGATGAAAGATGGACATGCTGAAACATTACCTGAAATGATAAAAAAGAAACACTCAACCCAAACTAAAAGAAGAATACAAAATTATTCTAAAACTTTTAGAAATGACAAGAAGTTCAACTATTCTACCAAGGAAGAAGGTATGAGGAGAAATTCAAGTGAAAAGACATTTCCTCTCATGAAGTTTCAGTTCTTTGGTTATATGGGTCATACCTTGTTGTACAGCGAAGAGGCAAGGAGCTACTTGAATGGGGAAGATCTGGGAAGTCAACCAAGGAGACCGATTTCATATCCTCGATCTTATAGAAGAAATAACATCTATGGTTACTGTTTTAATTATTCTAACTTTGGTCATAAAGCTATGTATTACAGGCAGCAGTACGATAGGAGAAATTCATACAACACTCAAAGACGGGCCAGTTTTCATCCCCCTGATGATGTTGTTCTCACAAATAGTTCTTCACCTCTAGAAGAAGATTATGGGTATGAAGATTCAGATTATGTGTAATAATGTTTTAAAAGGCCATTAGTATCCTATGCTCAATCCAATATCTCATGGAAAGAGAAGAAGAAGATCGAGAAATCCAATCTTACAGAAGTAGCCCTGAAAGCTACAAAGAGAAACAGAACCTGGATCCTTGATAGTGGATGCTCTACCCATATGACGGAAAAAGATGACCTTTTGAAGAACATTGAAAAGAAGGTTGATGGAACAGTACGGTTTGGTAATGATGGTGTATTGAAGATTAAAGGCAGTGGGAATACTGCTCTCACCAATGGGAAGCTGAAGAAGACTGATGTTCTTTATGTGGACGGTCTACGCCACAACCTCCTCAGTTTATGTCAACTCTATGACTCATGTCTCATAGTAACCATCAATCAAAATATATGCACTATAAAAGAAAAAATAGGGAATTATCTTATGAAAGGCTGTAGAACAGATGGAAACTTATATCAGGTTGACAGTAAAGTGAACTCATGTTATTTTTCTGTTGAAGAAGAAAACAATTTGTGGCATCAAAGGCTGGGGCACATTAACCAACAAGACATGGAAAAGATATCTAAGATGAAGATAGTCATGGATATTCCCATTCTAAAACGTGAGCGGGAAATGTCTTGTGATGCTTGTATTCGTGCGAACCTGGTCTGTAATTCATATCGGCCATAGAAAAAAAGGGCATCACATCTTCTTGATCTCATTCATACTGACGTATGTGGCCCAATAAATGTTGCTCGAACCTATAGAAAAAGGTACTTCGTCCTTTTCATTGATGATTATAGTAGAATGGATTGTGTAATGGTGATTCACAGGAAGTGACAAGTACTTGATTTCATGAAAACTTATCACCATATTGTCGATAATGATACTAGACGGTCAATAAAAGTCCTGCGATCTGACAATGGAGGAGAATACACGTCCATCGAGTTCGAAATTACCTAGAAAAACATGGAATATAGAATGAGGTAGATGTTTTGAGAACTCCACAACAAAATGGAGTTGTTGAGCTTCAGAATCGACAAGTCAACAATATGGACAAGACTATGTTGATTGAGAGTGGTATCTCTTGCCATTACTGGAAGGAGGTTATTGAAGCTACAATACACATTCAGAATCGAACAGGGCTCTATATGGGAGAAATGAAGACACCATACAAATTGTGGCATGCAAGGAATCCTTCTTTGAAATACGTTCGTGTTTTCAGAAGCAAATGTTTCATTTGGAATAAAGAAGGAAACCAAGGAAAGTTTGGTGAGAATGCTGATGAAGGAATTTTTCTTGGGAATCCAATGAATATCAAATCTTACAAGTGTTTCAATTAACGCTTGCGGAGGATTGTAGAAAGCAACGATGTTAAAATCATTGAAGGAAAAACCCCAAATGCTTCAAACAGTACCTATGCTGATGAGATAGAATATGAGAATGAATATGAACATGGAATAAATACATATATAGAAATAGAGGAAGGTTTAAAAAACACTCAGGGGTTACATCATGATGTGGACTCAGACAAAGAATCTGAAGAGGAAATAATGGATGGTGAGAATGCGACTGAACCTCATAGGAGAAATCGAAGAGCATAGATTGATCCATCTAACATAATTGGCGACAGGAATTCACCCACACAGACAAAGAGGATGAGGAATAACATAACTTCTGCATTTCTGTCTGTTGTGGAGCCATCCTCATTTGAAGAAACTACAAAGAATAAATCTTGGGTGAAAGCCATGAATGAAGAGTTAGATCAGATTGAAAAGAATCATACATGGGGTATTGTCCAGAGACCCAAAGGTCACAATGTGATTGGAACAAAGTATATATTCAAGAACAAGTTTGAAGAGCATGAAAGTGTTATCAGAAACAAGGCTCGACTGGTATGTAAAGGGTATTCTCGGATTGAAGGTGTTGATGTTGAACAAACCTTTGCTCTAGTGGCTACACAGGAGTCAATCGGGTTGTTCCTTTCCATGGATCTCCAGAGAGGTTATAAAGCATATCAAATGGATGTCAAGACATCATTTTTAAATGGTGTACTTGAAGAAGAAGTCTACATTGAACAACCAGTGTGTTTTCTTCTTGGTGCTGATGAATCAAAGGTCTGAAAGCTAAAGAAAGCACTTTATGGATTGAAACAAGCACCACAGGCGTGGTACTCCAGACTAGATTCTTATCTCAAGAAGCTGGAATTAAAAAGAGGAGGAGTAGATCACAATCTATATGAGAAGAATTCTCCGAAAGATTAGTTCATGGTTCTCGTTTATGTCGATGACATTATATTTGGTGGTAGCCGGCGGAAATCAGTGGATGAATTTTCCAATCATATGAAATCAGAATTTGAAATGTCCATGATTGGGGAGCTCACATATTTCTTGGGACTGCAGGTGACTCAAAGGAAAGACTACACATTTATCTCTCAGGAAAAGTATGCAAGAGAGCTGCTGAAGAAGTTTAATATGCAAGACTCCAAACCAATGTCATCTACAATTGTAGTTGGGACCAAACTTGGAAAGCATGAGAATGAGAAATATGTTGATCCCACCCTGTACAAGAGGATCATTGGGAGCCTACTGTACCAGACAGCAACACGGTTAGATATTGTCTTTGCCACATGTCTTGCAGTCCGCTTTCTGAGTAATCCAAAGGAGAAACATTAGGAAGCAGTAAAAAGAATTATGAGGTATATTCAAGGTACTCACAATTATGGATTATACATTTCTACAAGAAAGGACTGTGAATTATCAGCATTTTCAGATGCTGACTGGGCTGGCGATGTTGTGGACATAAAATCCACCAGTGGTGGAGCATTCTTTATTGGTAATAACTGTGTCGGCTGGTTGAGGAAGAAACAAGAATGTACTTCTCTTAGTACTACTGAAGCTGAGTATATTTCTAACATAATGGCATCCACTCAACTGCTATGGATGAAGCAACAATTAACAAATATTGGTGATGAGGTAAAGAAAGCAATGGTAATTTACTGTGATAACAAGATTGCAATTGATCTCACGAAGAATCTTGTTCAACATTCTCGTACAAAACATATTGAAATCAGGTGTCACTTTATCAAAGAAAAAGTTGAGCAAGGGATGATTAGAGTGGGTCACGTGGGAACTAATGAGCAAGTAGCTGATATCCTGACGAAACCACTGTCTGTAGCTATGATTGAAAAGAATCGGTTGAACCTCGGTGTTCAGCCACCTCCTACTACATAAGGAGGTTCTGAATTCCCCTCTCCCCAATTATGGTAACTATTTCTATCTTTTTATGGCTGTGATGCAGGTTTATGGGGGAGATACTATCCAGGGGGAGTATGGTTTGAGCTGAACATTGATTAATTTATTAGGCTTTGGGTTTATTTTCAATGGGGGAGAAAGGAATAAATTTAGGCATGTTCATTCATGTAACGAATTCAATGTTAGTGGTAAGTTGAGATGGATGAGAAGGAATTCATTGGACATATAATGCTTCTGTGACACTGTAAGAAAATTTCTTGGGCGTCATTGAGAATTCCAAAACACGGGAACCCAATTCAAGCTTCCTCTCTTGTTTTCTACACCACGCATTGCTCACGTAGATTTAGAGTGTTGGCTGAGTTGATCCTTGGTTTTTTGGATTGCATATGGATGGTGATCTAATTGAATTTATTTGGTGATTTCCAAAAAAACCAAACGGGGAGATTATTGGAACCATGGCTGTTCTATGCAGGAATTGGAGTTTGGTTTTTGTTTGTTGTCAATCCTCAGTGGAAGTTCCTAATGTGTTCCAGCAAAGTGACCATACAGTTCAAGCAGAAAACAATATTGAAGGTGGCACTTTTTTCCAGTGTTTTCCAAATTTTTGGACCTCAAAATTCGAAAATGAAGACATGGATTGTCTGCAAAAGGAGGTGCCCACAAAGAGGAAGCGGTGCGTGGAAAATAAGGGTTGTGCGCGAAATACTCGAGTTGGGCACGAAAAACAGCGAGGTGCGCGAAATAGCGGAGCAATGTTTTTCACGCAAATAGTGTTTCAGAATCTAAAGGTCGAAAAAGGGAAAAGGCATGGGCTGCGCGAAATATCTGGAGAGGTGTGTGGAAAAAAATACCTACGCAAAATATTACGCGACAGATGAGATGTTTTCATGCCGAATGGGATTTTCTACGCAGGGGTCACAGACACCTATAAATATGAGGTGACCCCCTTCATTCCATACGGTTGAAGACTTAGAGAAGGTCTGAGGTCTGATGCATGAAAAAGGATCGTGTAAAGGGGTTTGCGTGAAATATTCGGTATTGCGTGGAAAATTATGGGATGCGTGAAAAATGAAGAGTTGCACGTAAAAATTGGGTTCACACATAAAAGATTCAGTTGCATGTAAAAGGGGGTTGTTGCGCGAAATATTTTTCCATGCGAAAAGTAAAGTTTGCGTGCAATAGGGACGTTTTGCACACAAAGGTTTGGTGTTGAGCACAATTGTCAGTGAAATTTGTCTACACGTTCGGGTTATCGGGTTCAGTGAATCTGTGTGTTCTAGTGAATCTATTCCAGACTTCGATGCAAGCAGAGTCTCGTGCTAAGCAGAGGCAAAGACTTCAATGCAAATCTATTGAAGATGCCTTCATGTCTATGAACTGAGTGAGACTTCACCAAGGGCAGTGAGAGAGGGGGAGTCAACGGGAGTGACCTGAGGTAAGTAGTGAGCTATCCCTGAATCTTTGTGAAGGCAATGATCCTGGGACATAGTGATTGTTCCTGAAACATTGTAATCCACAACTAGTAAAGATTAGTGGAATTTGGTACGACCGACAACCTGTCGGCATATGCTCCTTGGAAGTGGCCCTTAATGGTGAACCAAGTAAAAAAGTGATTTTTCTTCTCTCTGCATGTGAATGTATGCTTTCTAATCTTATCCATCATATAGGTTTTATAAGTTCCTACCAATGTGGGACCAAGGTTATATACTTTAAAAGAAAAAGTTGTCACCCTGATTCACCCCTCCCCTCTCTGGGTGTCCCGGGATCCTACAGGGGATTCTTTTTTATTTTTAATTAGAATTATTAAAATATTATCATTTATCCCTCTCTACTTTTGTTATTTAATTATTCAAAATTAAACCTCATTTAATTTGGTTAACCAACAACACTTTTTAGGCCAAAATTACTATTGTTATTTTAAATTATATTACTAAAAAATACTCATATAATTTTATTAAATAATAACTGTTATTAATATTATAATTGTTGTTGTTTTTGTTGTTGTTTTGTTGACTCTCAATGCATTAATCATGTCCAACAACCTCATCGAATATTCCTGTTCTATCACCATGAAATCCACAACAAGCATCCTCCGCTATGTGACCCCATGCATGGACTCTGCTCTGAATTGATCTTTTCACACCTCACGTCAATGCAACATGTTTATTAGGGAAAAGTGGATCCCAGATTCAATCTATTCATATATTCCATCCTTCTAATTTTTCAATTCTTCCAAAAACTGCGGATTTGTTTGTCATTTGTGTAACCAAAACGAATTTAGGGGTTCTATCGTACTCGAACGTACACCTGTAATATCAAATCGTAACCCCATGGCCCAGTGATGGGTTATGTAATGAACAGTGGGGTTAAAATCAAGAATAAAAATAGTAATAATTATAGTTGATCAATCTTTCATGACCAAAAATTTTATTTCGAGGAAATAGGCTAGAGAAAGGTGGCATTAACAAGAAATGAATTGAATGAATAATTCATTTCAGTTCATTTTATAATGTGAAGGATCATTAAAATATAGACAAAAGAAAAGAGATTTGATCATGCTTAATTTTTTAGTCATAAGGGAGGAGAACAAAAGTGAAGATTTATACCTCAAATTTGGATCAATCATTGGAAATGAAAGCACCTCCTAGTGATCATGATGATTCAATGCATCTGCCACTTGTCAATCCACCTCGATCTGATCACCGGTCATCATCTGTTCTCAATACAGAAATGAATAATGGTTAGATTCTCCTATAAATTATCATAGGGTTATACTGCTAACAAGTGTGATTTTCTAAAACAAATTAATTATTGAATAATTTTTTTACTTTATTTGATCGAAATAAATAAATAAATTATTTACTTTAATTAAACGCACTCGCCTACATCTTCTTTTTCCATATATCCTACACCAATCAATGTTTACAATCACCTAGTGTAATCATTATATTTAAACCACAACTATGGTCTTATATTATATATACAAGTATCCATTTATGAGTTATTTGGGTTAGAGTTATTAAATAAATATATAAATTATTTATGTTAACTAATTCACCCACAAACAGATCCTTCATTTGGATATCCCATACCGACTAACCATAGGTTTTACCTAGAGTACACCCATTCTATATATTCAACTGTAGTCTTGGATTTATTATATGAGTCTCTATATGTGATATATTCCACTTTTTCAAGAAAACATCCCATGCCTGATATAAAATATTTTTAATATTTTTATAAAATTAATTTGAGGCTCTTCAGTTATTCGAATCACATGCCTTCTTAGCACCTATATCCAAAAATATTCCTATGAATATTGAAATTTATTCAATGGAAAAACCAAAACCTCTATATATTAGTAAATATTTATTCAACTTTTAGTAAGTCATATTAAATTTCGAAAATATTTTTTCTTCAAAAATGGATTTTAGTTTTTTTCATTAAAATATATTAAAATTAATTTTTAGAAAATTTTAAATTTTAATATTATATGAGGATATAAATTTTGAAATCATACTATCATAGTTATTTTTAAATGAGATTTACATCATTTCATTTGTTGAATTTTGATAATTCAAGAAAAACTGAAATATACACATTTTTAATGAAAACAATATATTCATTTGATGTATTTATATATCAAAATTAAATTTTAGGTTATTTTCAATTTATATTAATTATTTTTTGTTAATAATAATATTATTATAGTATTGGGGTGAAATTTATAAATTGATATAGTTTAAAAACACCTTATACTTGATAATGCATTTGTCTGAAAAAGCATTTTTCATGGCAACTCAGAAGTTTAATTTTAATATATAATTTTATAGTTATTTGAACTGAATATTAATAAAGTGTATTCCATATTTGGAACTAAGAGGACCAAATTTTGTAAATAAACCCCCTTTTATTTTTAGTCATTGTGAATAGTAGATATAGTAAATAATTATCACCAAAGTAAGGGTAAATCTATTTTTTACGGATAAAAATAAATTGATAAGGACTAAAAACTAACCCTAAAAAATGACATTATCTTTTTTTAATAGTTTATATCAACCATGACTATCCATTCCATTAATATAAATCCAATTAGTTTTATATTTATTGTATTTTGAACTTTTTAATGTTTTAGTAATTGATAAGGAAAAAATATTGCTTTCTTACATTTAATAATTATGATAATTTATAACATGGAAAAATGATATTTTCTGTTCAGTTATAAATATTCCATTCAATGATAAATATTATTTTTTGTCATTGTAATTATTTTCAAATTTTTAGGAATGACATAATTACATTGACATCTTATGCAACGCTGATACGATATTTATTCAGTTAAGAGGAAAAATATAAGATTTTAAAAATATTTAAATTAATATAAATTAAACGAATTATTCTGTTCCAAGAGTTTTAATGATAAATATAACATTTTAGTTTTTTAAGGGTGATATTATAATTCTATCACTACAATGTTGTTTTCAATGTCAAATTAAATGAATAGTACCAATAATTACATTATCAATATTTTGTAATTAAAAAAATTATTAAATGATTTAAAATTCTTGAAACTCTTATATTCAGCCAAATTTTGTTGATGTGATTTAAAATATATCCAATGGAAAATGTATTGGGAAAATTATCAATTATTTTAAATATATTGACCCTAAAAGTAGAAATTTTTTATAAAGGTAATCATGAAAAAGGGTTAATTCATGTTAATGCATAGAGATAACTGTAAAAACCTTATATAAAACAAATCAAAATTATATTATATGATATTATTATAACCCATAATCATCCAATATATGAAATATATTTCATTAGATCTATATTTCCCTGAATATTAATATGTTCTACATTAATTATAAGAGAAATTATATATAGGCCCCTCCCCTAACATATAAAATGGAAACTCATATCCTTTATTTTTTTAACATTAAAATAATTTTTGTCTCAGAAACCCTTAAAAATCCCTTCATTAATTCCCTTATCACTTTATAGTGGCTTGGGTAATATCTTGAGATTTTTTTAGGAAATAATATGTTCGATAGTGAACTTGATACGTAACATAGACCTTAAACGATCAATTAAATATTATTATGCTACCATTATAATCTACCCATTAAATTAGTGTTTCTAAATAAGAGTAAATGATTTTTTTAACTAATATAAACATCACAGTAACTATATATTAATTTCTAAATAATTAAAAAATAATCACCAATTTTAAGTAGTTATTTTTCTATAGAGAAAAAATTTGTTAAAAATTGGGTTTTCATGATTTTATTAATTAATATAATAATTAATTTCTAGAATTTTTAGATTATTTATTTTCATAAAATAATTTCATTTTTATTATGAATTTTTGAAATAATATTTATTTTTATTTTTTCAAATTTTCTAAAGGTATTAATTTTCAATATATAGTGAAAAAACTAATTTTTAGTACAAATTATTCTTTTCAAGTATTTACAATGTCCAAAAATGATTTTTTTATTTTAAATTTTAATTAGTCATATTTTATATATAATATTAGAATTTTGTTTTTTGAAATGGATTTTACACTTGAATTTATTATAAAAACATTGTATATGCAAAAAGATTGTTTTTTCAAAAAACAAACAGTTTTTCATTTTGTTTTTCTTGTTCAATTAAATATTAATTTCTGAAACTTTTTTGTTTTCCAATTTTCAAAATTTGATTTCAACTTTTTACTCATAGGGTCCAAATTTTTGAAATAAGTCCCTTTTAATTTTGGTAAATATAAATAGTAAATGTGGAAAAACTTATTACCTCGACAAATAGAAGAGCATGTTAATCTAGATTTAAAATTATTGATAAGACCATACCTTTTTCATAATATTAATTAGTGGAAGAATTTATTTTGAACCATAAAAATTTTTTCAAATTTTTTTTAATTAATTAAAAACATTCCATTAAATTTTTTTTATTCTTAAAATCATTGATAGTGAAAAAATGTCAAACTCTTATTTTTAATGAGTATAATATTTTAATATGGGTTTAAATAGAACATATAGTCAATAATAAATATTATTTGGGGAAAAAATGATTTCTCCTTAACATGGTAATTTTTTTATATTTTTTAGAGATTAAATAATCACCTCAATTTTTACAAAACACAGATACTGAAATTATTCATTTAACGTATAATTAAAATATATGATAATTAAAATATCGAAAGTAAAATAATTTTAGATATTTATGTTGATACATGAATTCTCTAAATTACAATGACATGTTAGGTATATAAAAAATATATATTTTGGATTTTACAGGTTCTCATGATGTTTTTAAAAGTCAATGTAGTTAATCGTATCGAAATTGACAATATTGATATTTTTTGGGAAAAATATTTTATTATATAACATTAAAATAATAATAAATAATTAAAAATACACAACTATAATTATATTTTATAAAATTTAATTAATCTACCATTTATGTTACAATTAAAACAATAAATGTAAATATTTCAACATTTTAATATTGAAAAAATTTGTTAGTGTGGTTAAAATTAAGACACCATAACTAAGGGTTATTCCAAATTATAGGGTTTAACATGATACCAAAAAATTTTAAATTGTATTTTATGATGATATTACGACCTTAAAATATATTATAATTTATTCCATAACCATTTGGTTTTATTTGGATAAAAACAATTTATTATAATTTATCTTTTTAGATATTTATACAAGTACCACCCCCCTCCCACCTCAATTATAAAAGTACACTTTATCCCTCCTATAGTTACAATAATTTCATCCTTATATATTGACTATATAGAAAAATTTTAACTTTTACACTTCATATACACATTATAGAGGTAATTTTATTCTCAAAATACCATCTCTATTTCTGTTTAGAGTAGATCCCAAGGAGATGTTTTAAAGTTGAGGGAATCACTCTAACTGATCACTATCCTTTCCTACACTTCCATAAATCCTATAAATCGTTTATTTTTATTAAAAAAAATTACAAAAAAATAAATAATATGAAAAAAGTTATTTTTATTATTAAAATACCATTATAGACCCTCTTTCCTAAAAAATAATAAGTAGAAGTATCGCTCTTGTATACGTATGACTTGTCATCTCCACGTAGATATACAATTAATTTTTCATCACCATATTTTTGAAACGGTATAAATATGGATTTAAATAATATATATGATATATTTAATATAATATTTTTCCGATAAAAATGTATTATTATTTACTTTTATTTCAATCCATAGATCAAAAAATGGAAACACCATTCTGGTGTACGTATGGCCTACCATCTCCATAAATGGTGTAATCCAATTTTTTTGTCACTAATTTTAATGAATGATTATATATATTTATCAAATTCATATATATTATTTTTATTACAAGACTAAAATTATTGAAATAATGATACTATAATCAATGAATAAGGAATGGGACTGCTGAACTAAAACATTCCTTTAAAATGAAGCAGTTTTCACCCAAAACAGTAATTTTAATAACAATATTTTAATTAATGGGTCATAATATGTTATTAATAAATAATTCATGGTATGAATGATATATATTTGGAATAAATGTATAATAATTACACATTTATTATAAAATTGTTTTTATCCTGAATAAGTTAATGCGAGACTTAATGTAAGGGATTTCATAGCTCAATTTCCATTCCATGGATTAATCATATAAATCATTGATTATGTCATGTTATTATTATGGTGAAATTAAATTTTATTATGTATTGTTTCATTTCCACTTTTTTATTTGTATTTTTATCTGCTACGTTTATTTGATTCTTTTTATCATTTATCACTTCAAGGATATGATAATTTAAGGGATTTTTTAATCACATTAAAATATATGGGAAACATGTCTTTTAAAGTACTCTATTATTTTGTTTGTTTTGTAAACTACCCATTATTTTTTATGACAATTTTTCCAGAACAATATTTGATTTTCACATCCATCTATGTTTTTTAATTACAAGGGACCTATGATTCAATTGATACTATAGAGATAAGGTGTTATTTGACAGTCTCACCATTATCAAGGATTGTTTATATTTAAGTATCCACTTGAAAAATTTTCTATTCAAATTATTTGTATTTTTTTTAAATATTTTTACTTTTATCATTTGAATTTTTAAATTTATTTTTACCCATGATTTATATTTTATAAATTTTTTTGAAAGGAATATTTTTACCATTTTTCAAATAATGTGCTTTGTGAAAATATTGAATGAATTTTTAAACTTATACAGAATGAGTATATTTTCCCACTTCCATGACACCTTAATGATTTTAATCTTGCATTAAAATATTATAGGGTTCTTTTCAAATAAACATGTTCCGCTTATAATTTCACATTTTATAAAAAATGGTTTTAAAAATGGAATGGATATTTTCCTAATGATAAATTTCTGGTGATCATTAAAACTAAGTTCCCATATATGGAAAAAAATATTTGATGGTACTCATGATTTACTAAGGATATGATCCAAGGATATCATCCTTATTATTTTTCAGGATAGTTTATGATAATATATTAATGAATCTGATTCCTTTTTTCAAGGGTTATACTTTGAAGAAATTTGTTTCTTTTCATAAGTTATATAATTATGATTTCTTTATTTTTTTGGCTCATGAATATATGATTTTATTTATGTGATGGATGGGACATATATCTCCATCTAATTTATTTAGTATATATAGATAACTCCTATGTAAAAAATATTATTCATTAATGTGGATACATGTTCCCAAATTTTATTCGTGAACCTAGTTACATGTTGAAAATGTTATCCATGAACATAATTTCATGTTTGTCGTATTATTCATGGACCTTTACTTCATATAAATAAGATTATTTTTGGACGAAGTATTGTATCCATGTGTTAATGACGGGCCTAATTTTATTTCCTTAACATAATGAGTGATCCTATTTCTATTTATACATGTTCATAATGTTATATTTTTTATGCCAAATATTCCAAGTCATATGTCATTGTTTTCCCCCATGTATTATGGTTCTTAGTTTACTTATGATTCTTGTCTCATTAACAACAATGATTGATTCCATGGCTCAATATTTTGATCATTTGTTATAAGGGATTTAATTTTTAAATTTTTTGTTCCTATTATTATAATGTATTGGTCAAATTATTCTTATGAAATAATTTATATCTCCCTTATTTATCCATTCATTGCATCAGATCTCCCCCTTTCTTATGTTTTACATTCCAAGGCTTTAAGGATGGATATTAAATAAAATATGTCTACAATAGTTTCACATAGATGATGTTTGAGAAACAATGTGAAATAAGAAAATAAGAGTAATGTTGTAGATGATGATGTTAATCTTGATAAGCCATTTGTTTATAGATCAAACTAATTCATGGTTTTTTCTAATCCTTTAAAACTGTAAACCTAATAGTTAACTATGTATGTAAGTGAACCCATTTTTAATTTTTATATTTTCTATTTTTATGTATTTTTTCGTATTTATCATCATTTAAGCCCAAAATGAAATGTTTATTTTTTCATAATAGAATCTGGAAGAGTGGATTTTGGGCTATTTCTTTTTGTAGTACGAAAGGTTTCAGATAACATTGGATATAATGATGTTTTCATGAGATGTTATCTTATGAGTTATAGATACTATAATGGTTATATAAGACCATATGTTCATAGTCTTAATTCAACATCCTAAACCATCTAGAATATTAATTTACAAAAAATATGATAATTGAGGTGTCCTGGGGGAGCCCGAGGTGTTTTCGTACATGTGAGTCATTCCAACGATGGGACATTCCAAATATTTCCTATATTTTTAATTTTTCAATAGTGACTAATTTCTAGAGGTGACACAATAAAATGGTGACTCACAATACTAGTGAATCATTTTGGGTGATAACTAATTCTAGTAGTAACTAACTCTGCTTGTGAATCATTTATGATAGTGACTCACACAATCAGTGAATCATTTCTGGAAGTCACTAAATCTTTTAGTGACTCACTATAATGGTGACTCATTTCTTTCAGTGACACAATCAAGTGTTGACTCATTAATTGTCTTGATTAATTTTATTTATGACTCATTTCTAGTGGTGAATCAAATCTAGTGCTGACTCATGAACAATGTTTCCATTTTTTCTAGAAAAAAACTAGTATTTCCCGTTGAATATTTTATGGTGAGATGTTTTTTTAACAACATAATTAATTAATTTTTTATTCCATTTAAAAATGGATCGATCATATCTTGAGTTTCTAAAATTATGTATTCCTTCAAAACATTTAAAACATGTTGTATTAATGATATATTCCTTAACTTTACAACTAAATAATTCAATATCCAGTTTGTTTCAGATCTAATATTTCTATGTCTGGGAGCTTCCCTTAATTTGTAACTTGTTCTTTCCCTTGATACGGAAGGTTCCAAATCCTTATTCCTTAGTGTTTTAGAACTTTCTACTATAGTTGGTTAGATTTATCGCTATCAAAAAGTTAGTTTCCTCTTATATATGCTCCCCTTGTTTTGGTGCACGATGTTGGTGAAAGGGTTATTCTTCAAATAAGGTATTTCCATCACTTCAATTTATGTGTATCATTATGGATCAGTTTATTTTTTTCATCAGTTTTTAATGTGGTTAAATATAGATTAATAAAGATAGTGGACTGGTTTAAATTTAATTTAAAGGGATATAGGTGTTTAAATTATTATTTTATATCTTTTTTGATTTTTCTATTTTATTTGATAATATATTTGTGTGGGAATAACTCGATGATGAAAATCATATCTGTTGGTTTCTTGGTTTTTATATAGAAACATTATTTTAGAATCCTTAGTTTCTTTTGTCATTATCTGGTTTCATCTTAATTAATTGGATAATGATAAATATTTTATTACTGGAATCGATTATATCGGATATAATGGTTATTGTGATAACCCCTTTAATTAATCTATTCAAATTTAATCAGTGATCCTATGAAAAATATGAAATTATGATTTTTTGTGGTATCTGTTATGATGTGTGTGGGGCCAGTGCGAATGATATGGTTGAGCAGTAGGCTTGCAATGAAAGATGGGGGTGGATGTGGTTTTTGATCCATTTCATTATGATGCTTAATATGTGTTGTTTTTTAGCAACATCATTGGTATGGATAGTGATAATAATGATATTTCAGAATAAATATATGTACATGTTTTCATGGAACGGGTCTGTAATAGAGAATCTGGAAAATTTTCTAATAATTATAAATGACTGAAAATGAATTGTGGATTGTATTATGCTTATAAGGGGTAGTTCATTTAGTCCTGGAAATGGATGTGTCGGTCTTTATAAGTTATTTGGTGATATTCATGTAAACCTGTAGGTTGGTATTGTGTTGTTTATATATATTTATTCATAAATAGTACATTTCCATTTTTATTTCTATACGCACCCATCCCACATAGATCACTTTGTGCCAACACTAGCATAGTCACAAAGGTGGTGTCCTTTCCAACATCTCTATATGAGGCTGGATTGTTGGACACCCTTTATTACATGCTCCCTCTTTCAGGAGATAATGTAAAAGGTGTCTTTTGACATGTTGTGTGTGTGGTCACATGTGTCTTTGGTATGATTTGTTGTGTGTTTTCCCTGGTTTCTTGAGGATTAGATTTGATGAGTGGCCCTAGTATGTTTGGGCAGGATGTGATGTGACATGATTTGATGTGTGAAAAAGGTGTGTGCAAGTGATATGTTCTATGATGTTTGGACCATGTTTTTGTTGGGAGGATGTGATGTGATATATTCGGAAGAGGTGGGAGCACTGAGACATTTTTAGTTGGTGTTTGAGAGTATCTAATCTGTTGGAAATTTTTGTGGGGTACCCTATCATTAGATGTGGTTTATAATATATTATATTACATGGATGTGTTATTTTGTGAGAGAGCCTTTGTGTGGTTGGGTTTTTGGCTAGTCCACCTGTTAAGTGTTTTTTGGTTCTTTTATTTTCTCACATATGCACTAGTATGATACTTCCATGTGTGCACAAGGGACTTTGGTATTACAACTGTGTATATTTTCATTTTCAACCTACATTTATAATATGATTTTCTAGCTTCTAGGATTATTATGGGGATTGTTCTGGGCATCCCTAGCTCGGACCTTGGGATATTTTTTGTTTCACTGATTAGTTTCACTATAGGGATTTACCCTTGTGGACTTTTTTATCTAATTCCATTTTATTTATTCATGCATTATGGGATGATTGTTTTATTTCCATTATATTATGTGATGGAATTTTTCATATTTCATTCATTATATCTCCTGATCATGTTTCCGTATAAAGGGTATTTCCTCCCATATTTGGAGATTTGTACACCCATGCTTCTTGTTTCCATCATAGGGCCTACTTGAAGTGGGACATAGGGGCCATTATCTCTCTCCCCTCATTATGGTATCTTTGGTGGTAAGGGGTCTTGATAGTTTGGTATCAGAGCTTGTGGTTGAGATATAGGGTGGAGTCCGATGTTAGGCATAGAGAGGGATGCATGTGCTGGTATGGAAATTGTTCTAGTTGACCTTGGTGTTTAACATACGTCAGGGAGACTCACTAGGGAATTGGATTTTAGGGATCCCCTTGATCTATTTCTTCAAATATGAGATTATTTAATGACAATTTTATATTGGAATAATTATGGGATAGAGACTTAGGAATGGTGAATACATTATTATGTCTTGTGTTATTTTTTTAATTGGGTTGTTTGGATTAAGTTAAAATTGATAAATTGAATTAAATAGAAAAAAATAATTAAAATAAATCATAATAAAAATACATAAAATTAGTATTATGAAATCATTGTTTCTCTTTCTTCTATGGATCAGGGTCATCATATGTGTGTGGCTTTGGCAGTGAAGGTTCCGCAGGCTAACATGGTCGATCGTCAGAGTGTTAATCAAGTTGAGGATGATCATCATTGGAAGGAGATGTTGGAATATTTTTTGTAGACATATTTGTGAATGTATGAGGTTTGGGTTTTTGATATGGTTAAAAAGGAATGGCTTTGTGAGTTGGAGACAAAATTTTGTTTGATATGGGCCCAATCAGAGTATTGGATCCCCTTGGTAGTTTGTTGAATTCTTGGAGTTTCACGTCCAGGGTGGACACTGTATGTTCGTGAGCAGAAGGAGTCATATGTTTCATTAGGAAACATCAAGATAGGGTTCTATATGGAGTTCCTTTTAAAAACTGTAAAGGTAAAGAAGAGGAAAATGCTACTCTACCTTTAATCAGGAAGCATGACTAAGAGGGAGCTTGGGGTCATTTTGAAGTACCTTCTATAATTTTTCCCAGATCTTTCCCCTGAGGATGAGTCTTTAGAGAGGAATCATTAAGATTCACTCCATCCTCAAATGCAGTATACAATTACTCATTTTACATTTCCAAATTATCTAGATGTTAAAAAGTAGGCAAAGCTTATATAGAGGATGCACTTATGAGGCGACTTATAGAGATATGATAACTAGCATAGTTCCTCAAGGGGTAGAGTTTTTAGTGGTATGTCTTAGACGTCGGGGCCTTCGTGGTTTCTACCACCTAAGGGTAGACCTAGGTGGCTTCCCTTTTACACACCAAGGGACAGTGGCTTCTATACTTGTCCTTGGGCTTGGGACTATTTTTTTTCCTTGTGGGGTTTATGTACATAATTGTGATCAATGACCAATGGTTTCATGAGACCATCTTGTTTGAGGTGGTAAGGTTTAGTTTCATCCAAATTAGTAATTACCCTTGAGGATAATACACCTAAAGGAAAAAATGCATATGTTCTATTAAATTTTGATTGGGTAAGGTATAGAAAGAACTTAGGATGTAACTCATCCCTAGGGGCCGTGACACAAGTTTGGTCATTGAGGTGGATTTCATCATTGGTTTTGAGGAGTTGGACATTTAAAATTGCAGGTAGTATTGCAAAGTAAACCATACAGGACCCATGTTCGTTTGATGTATGCTTAGTTTATCATGTACCCCTATTTGTGCCTTCTTTATTTTAGGTGATTTTCCATCCTTTTTTCCACCCTGGCATGTCCTTTCTCTAGGAATATACATATAGAGGATGGTGTTCCCCTAGTGTTGACTACACCAATCAAAGGACAGAACATCTTTCCTAATTTTTGTTGGGGATGTGCACTGATGACTGGGAAACATCTGTCAAGTGTGGACCTTATCATACATTGTATGAAACAATATGATGTCATTATCATCATCAAATGGTTGTATTATATGTGTGATGTTAAAAAATAATTTCGAAGGATAGTTGTGTTCTCTGATGTAGATGGACAACATGTATTTTTCATCAGTGAAAATGGTTTCCAAGACGTAGACAATGTCTAAAACCCCTTATCTATTTGGTGGCTGAGTTTTATTACAAATTAGTAGAAAGAGGATCATAGGAGGCTCCTAGGTTTTTCAACAAATTTCAAGATGTTTCCCCAGAGGAGGTTTTTACACTACCACCTTGATGGGATGTTGAGTTTGGGAAGACATGTAGCCCAGTGTTTCTCTAATTCTAATGGATCCTAATCAAATAATGCCTTATATGTTGCTTGAATTGATGGTTCATATATATGATCTGATGAATAGGGGTTTCATCTATCTTATTTTTTCCTCATGGGGAGCCTTAGTGTTATTCTATAAGAAGCAGGATAA
Organism: Viscum album; assembly: GCA_963277665.1. Lineage (NCBI taxonomy): Eukaryota > Viridiplantae > Streptophyta > Magnoliopsida > Santalales > Viscaceae > Viscum > Viscum album. The sequence goes on along the minus strand of OY728125.1, from coordinate 1,461,549,239 downwards.
TAGTCTATAGTTGTGCATAGTCCACCGGAGGATGAATCACGTGATGATCAAGAATCACTATCCTTTTCAAATGATTGATGATATTTTTACCAATGGAGTTGAGCTAGTTATCTCTCATGGATTGATCTATGTTCTAGATATCACCAGTTAAGGGTGAAGGATAGTGACATCTAAAGGATTTCCTTAAGATGTTGATTCAGACACATTGAGTTCATGTTCATTCCTTTCAGTGATACCATTGATTTAGACACATTGAGTTCATCCCAAATGATATAGACCAGTTTTTCATTGTATTAATTGATGACATACTAATCTACTCATGGTCAAAGGAGGAGAATTTCGAACATCTAAGAACTATTTTTCAATTTCTTCGTCCCCACCAGCTCTATGGATAGTTTTCCAAATGAATGTTTTGGACATGAGAGGTGAATTTCCTAGAGCATTTTTTGTCTCTAAATGATGTGGCAGTGGACCAGTCAAAGGAAGAGGAAGCTATTTCTTGGAAAGAACATAATAATGTGCTAGATGTTTGTAGATTTATTGGTCTTATAGTATATTATTGGAGGTTTTTGAACAATTTTCTCAAGTTGTGTCCCCACTGACATTATTAAACTAGAGGGACCATTATTTTTTGAGGACTGATCAGTTCCAAGAAGAATTTTTTCCGAAATAGGATGTTTGTCAGTTCTCTAGTACTTCAGCTACCACAGGAGGGTGTGTTTTTTAAGGTTGTATGTGATGCATCTGATTAGGAATTAGGGTGTTTCTTAATTAATCATAATAAAATGATCTCTTATGGATCTAGGTTGTTACTCCCTTATAAACATAACTATTCCACCAATGATATAGAGCTAGTGGATGTTATTTTTGACCTGAATTTTTGATGGCATTACCTTATTAGGGAGATATTTTTCATCTTCAAGGATCATAAGAGTTTGAGGTATATTTTTTATCAGCATGATATGAATATATGGTAGTGAATATGGAATTAATTTCTTCAATAAATTTAATTATAGATCTCTTACATCTCAGGAAAGGGGAGTTTTTGGTTGATTCTTTGAGACTAAAGATATTGAGGGATATTGTTGAGGAGTATGTAGATGCTTTGAGTTCAATGGAGGAGTTGCAAGCCATGTACATAAATGAGATAGTGGATGATGGTAGTGGTTGTTCATTTTAGATGAATGATGAATTTTATTTTATGTTTTTGCTGGTGGATTCTCAGTGGGGATACTTTTAAGAGACGTGTTGCGTGATCTTGTTAGCAATGTTGATGCTTCGAAGGGGTGGTCAGAGGACGGTTAAAACTGAATTTTGTTTCATGGGAGGTTATTTTTTCTAGTATCGATGCATGAGGGAGCTTTTCAAGAGTTTCATATCTCACCATTGGGGGAAAACCTAGATGTTTTTATTAAGAACCATGGAATGAGGGAAAAATTTTACTCGCTTAAAATGAAGTGGGAAGTGGTAGATTTTTTGGCTCAGTGCCTAGATTTTCTGCCGGTAAAGGTAGAGTATCTTGTCCATTGATTTTTTTTCTTACGTTGGATGTTTCTGAGTGAAAATTACATAAAATATTAATGTATTTCATCGTAGGGTTACCCAGAGCCCAAGGAGGTTGTGATGCTATCTAGGTTATTTGGGATAAGTTTACACAATTAGATCACTTCCAAGAAATCAAGAGTTTGTAACTGTAAATATTTTGGAAAAAATATTTATAGAGGATTTGGGGAGGGTCCCTGGATTTCTAAGGTCCTTTTTCTCGGACTGAGATACATGTTTTACCTCATTATTCTCGAGGGGCTTTCAACACCCTTTGGGAACATAATTTCTCCTCATCACTACTTTCCACAATCAGATTGATGGGTTGACATAACGGACCATCCAAATGATATAAGATATGTTATGAGCATGTGTCTTGAACATCATCAGCTCATGGTCACAACACCTCCCCTAGGTAGTGTTCACTTATTATAATATATATCACTCTTCCATTAGCATGAACCTTTTGTGGATTTGAATGTAAATCTATTTTGTTGTCTATTGTGTTGGATGGATGTTGGGGACACAACAGTTTATGGACTAGATGTTGTGAATAGCATGACTGAAAAGGATCAGTTGGTTCAATAAAGGATTAAAGTAAAACATTGTCGAAAATATTTTTATCCAGATCTTTGGAGGAGGTCCTTCGTGTTTGAGGTTAATGGCTATGTGTTCTTGAAGGATTCCCCCAATTTGGGTGGTAGTGATTTGGAAAATTATGTTATCTCTCGCATTGGTTTGTTGGGCCCTTCATGGTGTTGGGGTACATTGGTGATGTGTCTTACCGGTTAGAACTTCCACCAAGAGTATACTATGTCCATGATGTCTTAAATTCCTCTCATATCTATTAGTATCTTCACAATGAATTCCATGTCATTAAAAATAGAGAGTTGGATATTGACAATGACACCACAATCATGGAGCATCCAACAGAGATAATAGACCATTGAGATAAGGTGATACAGGGATGGACCATTCCCCTTGTTTTTGTGCTATGGATGAATAATGTCTTGGGGGAGTAAATGGGTACTAGATACACATATGTGAGCCAATTATCCAGAGTTGTTTTCAGGTTACCCATCTATGTTTTCTTGGTGGTGTGTTAATAAAACACTAGTTTTGAAAAAGATGTTATTCTACCCCTTGATGTGATGTTTTTGTGGGATGTGCAATAATTTTTTGACATTAGAAAATAAGAATACATGATTACTTTTCATGACTCATTTTACTATATTGGGATTTAACCAATGTGGGTGAGTCAGTTCCACCCAGATCATACAGAATCTTGACAAGAAAGGTAGAAGTCACTGATTCTTATGTTCAATTACGAATGTTTTGTTTATTTTTATCATCGTTTGGATAATTTTTGATCTAAAGACAGTTTTTCAAGCATAATTATATCCTTAATATGTATTTAAAGGGGTGGTTTTTTGGATAGTTTCTCTCCTTTATTATAAGATGATTTTGAATTCTAAATGGGGAGAATTGTTTAAGAGGTACCTTAGTGACGGACCAAACAATCTGGACTATTACATTACCAAAAACTGATAATTGAGGTTTGTGGTTGGGAGTCTTCTATGTTTTTGAAACATGAGATTCATACCAATGTAGAGACATTCCAATAGTTTTTCAAATTTGTAGTTTTCCAACAACAACTCATTTATGGTAGTGTCTCATTTTGGTGCTGAATATCTTTGTAGGTGACTCATTTCCTTCGGTGACTCTTTGTGGTGCTGAATCACTTTGTTAATGACTCAATTTTGGTGGTGACTCACTCTAGAGGTGACTAATTTATAGTGGTGACTAATTTTGGTGGTGGCTCATTTCTGGTAATGACTCATTCTAGGGGTGACACATTTCTAGAGTTTAATCATTCTGGAAGTGACTCATTTCTAGAGTTGACTTATTTCTTATGGTGACGCATCAACGTTGTTTCTAGGTTTTCTAAAAAATTACAGTTTTTTTATTTTTTATGACTTTTATTATGAGAAATGGTATTAATAACATAATAATTGAATTATAAATTCATTTCTGAATGTATCAACCATATATTATGTTTCAAAAAATGTTTATATTCTTTTATATTGTTAAAAATCTATTATTTTAATCATATCCACCTTCATTGGTCAACTAAATCATTTCAAATCCCATTTGTTTTGGATCTAATCATCAGAATGAGGAGATCATCCCTTTGTTTGTTCATTTTATTTCTCTTGATATGGGATTTTCTAAATCAATCTTCCTTGGAGTTTGAGAACATTCTACAATATTTGGTTAGAGTTTTCACTATCAATGAGGAAATTTCCTCATGAATATGTACCCCCATTTTTGGTGCTGCAAGTTAGTGAAATGTTTCTTTTTCCAAGTAAGTATTTCCATCATTTCTTCATATGTGTATCATGTGAGATTGGTTTATTTTTGTCTTGTATTGTGAACAAGATTACATCATGTTTAATAAATATAGAAAATTATTTTGAATTGAATTTTACAGGGTAGGTTAATGTGATGTGATGTCTTAGGGATTTCTCTTGATTTTTATTTTATTTTATTTGATATTATGTTTCTGTTGGTGTAATTACTTGATGAAAATCATGTTAATTGGTGGCCTGATTTTTCTGTAGAGACATTCTATTTGAAACCTCTTTTTGTTATTAATTGGTTTCATATTAAATAATAGGTTAACCACGTATATTTGATTAATGGAATGGGTTCCCAGGATCAAATGGATTATGGGATAACACCCTTAATTAATTAAGTGAAATTGAATAAGATATCCTTTGAGAAATATGAAAATAAGTTACGTTGTGGATTGTGATATGATAGGTTTGTGGGTGTTGGGAAGGATATGGTTCATTAGTGGGGTTGTGATAAAAAGTAGTGGTGGATATGGTTGTGGTGACATTTTAGTGTGACACTTACTGTATACTATTTTGATTTAGAATCCTGGCTGGTATGGATGGGCATAATAATGATTTTAGAATAAAAATCGATGTAAATTTTTTATGTAACGAGATGTTAATATAGAATCTAGATAATTTAATTATAATCATTAAAGACTAAAAACGAACTATGCCATTATTTCTACTTATGTGGGGATGTGCATTTAATCTGGGTTCCGGACGTAGGGGCCTTATAGGCTGGTTGGTGATCTACTTATTAACATGTATGTGGGTAATGTGTTTTGTTATATATATGTATTCAAATTGTATATTTTTTCTTCTAATTTCTATAGACACCCCACCCCTATAGATCACTATGTGATGACACCCACATAATCAGGAGGGGGTGTCTTTCCAAACATTTTAGTGGGAGGATGTATTGTTGGACACCCATTCTTCCATGCTTTCTATTATAGGTGATAATAGCCCAAGTTTCTTTAGAAGAGTTTTGATATGTTGTCCCATGAGCCTTTGAGATGATTTGTGGTGTTGTTTCCTAAGTGTCTTCGGTATGAGATGAGGTTTGTGGCCCAAGGATTTTATTGGCTTGATGTGATGTGATGTGATGTGATGTGATGTGATGGGGTGTGATGTGATGTGATGTGATGTGATGTGATTTGATGTGCTGTGCTGTGCTGAGATGTGATGTGATGTGATGTGATGTGATGTGATGTGATTTGATTTGATGTGATGTGATGTGATGTGATGTGTGGCTAAGGTGTGGGGGAGAGATGTGTGGTCGAGGTGCGTGTGGGGTGGATGTGTTGTGATAAATTTAGAAGAGGTGGGAGTGCCAAGATATTTGTTTTAGTGGCGTGAGAGTGACTAGTCATAGGGAAAGTGGTGTGGGCCACACTATCAATTGATGTGGTTTTTATTATATTATATTACTTATATTCATTATTTGGTGAGTGATCCTTAGTGAGGTTGGGGTTGTGGTTATCCAACATGTTAGGTACAATTTGGTTCTTCTAGTTTCTCATGAGTGCATTAGTGTACTCCTTCCACATGTTCACGAGATATTTTTGTTTTCCTATTGACTATATTTATATTCTCACCCTACATATATAATCTTATTTTTAGGTTTCTAGAAGGATTATGGGGACTGTGATGCTTTTCACTAACTTGGACCTTGGGATAGTAATTCTTTTGTAATATAGTTTTATTTTGGGTATTCACTCTTGTGGAATTTTTAACGAATAAGGTTTTGTCTATTCAAGAATTGTGGGATTTATTTTGTCCTTACATTTGATTATATCATGGAATTTTCCATGATTAACTCATTCTATATCCTAATATTGTTACCTTATAAATGGTAATACCTTCCCTATTGTTATTTTTTATAAAAGTGGTGCTAGTTGATAATCTGGTGACTATTGGACGAGGGACTTTGGGGGTCATTATCTCTCTCCCCTCATTTGCAGTATCTATAGTTGGAATGCCCTAAGAATGGTGCAGGTGCTGTCAACTAGGGGCTAGTGGTGGTTCTAAGCCCCCCCCCCTCATGGCTAGCTGGCCTCTTTTCCCGTGCTTTTATCCCCATCTAGCTTTTGTCCACGAGTGGCCTATTGGAGCTCTTCATGTGGCCCCCATGCAAGGACACCTTGTCACTATCCTTTCCCAAGGGGAAATGATTTCCCGATAATGCTTAATTGTCTCTTGATAATGAATAAGGTGATCCTCCGTGTCATCATTAGGAAGTAGGGTAAGGAAAGGCGGATGGGGAGGATGCCCAGAGCGGCTAGCACGCTCCATCATCAGCCAAGGTGTCGGGTAATCCCTCTGAGTTTGTTTCCTTTCCATGCAGCGTATGTGGAAAACTTCTCCCAGTTCACTCTTGCATGTTCTCACCAATCACTAATGCCCGGATCTTCATCCCAGGAATATGCACTCAGACAATTTCCAAGAAAATGTCACGTTTGAATCGAGAGGATGATTCCTTCCTCCAAAAATGGACCATGGAGACTGGGGCCAAAGTCGGGCTACTCTTTGAATAATATTACCTATGCTATTATAGAACTATCGCGGGCTCAGGGATTGTGTGAATACAGGCTTCATAGAAATGAAAATGAAGAAGAATAAGTCTCATATTACTATTGTCCTAGAACCTAAGAAGCATCATGCCAAACTCAACCACCTTTCTCATAAATTAAGGATTCATGTGTCCTTGCATGCCAACCCTATTAACTGTTATAACTAGATCTTCTATAGAAAGGATGTCTCGGTGGAACTGGTCTAGGAGGGTGACAAATTCCTAACCGTGAGGGTGATGATGGATTTCGATACCCTATATGTTACCTTTGTGTATGGGAGCTGTGATAGCCAAAGAAGGGAATTCTATTGGCTGGTTATTAGTGGTTTCAACCCAGGATAGGTGCCATGATTTATTTTAGGGGTCTTCAACTATCACAACCTGTCCCCCAAGGCCCATGCCATGACTACCCCATGCATGCCTTCTATAGGCCAAGGGCTGGTGACTAGCACCGAAAGGCATATTCCCTAAATCTGGGAAGGCATTGCCTTTATATCCTGTAAACTCATGTAACCAAGCACAAAACAAAATAAGAACACAAGAAAACTATATAACCAAAAGAGTGCTGAAAGTAAAAGGGTCTGGAATACAAGCCCAACATTAAAGGTACAACTGCAACAGAAATACAATACAACTAAAGAAAGATAAAGACAACTACTAGATCATCCTCCAAGGTTCTTACGTGATGGGTAGGTACAGTTTACATCCTCATCACTTCAAGTCCGCTCGTCTCCTCTGCATTCCGACATGCCGAATGGTCCACCTCCAGGTACCGTTCAGTCCTAGTACTCTCATCCCAAGTTAGTGATGTATATCATATGCACCAAACACAACAAATTGTGGTTGTAGCCCATGTAGGGGTGACTATAACGATACTCAGTAGGGACCCCAAGATCCTCAAGGTCTCACAAATCCACAAAGAATAAACCTCAAAGAAATAAGTCAATTGTCAACCCTATTTAGGTATATTCCCATACAAATACCAAAATTATCCACTATACCAATCGCAATCATGAAGAAACACATGGTCCAACCAAAAATACCAAATCTCAATTGTTACACAGTGGAAGGAAAACCAAAAAGGAATGTACCACATAGTTACACCACACAGAAGAATACCACCAAGGTATTACTACAAAGGAAAGTATCACATAGGTATGAACTTAGATCACATCAGGTATAACTTAAGTACAGTAGTAAAGATGATTATATGTAACTACTAAATCATTTTAATCTATAAAGAAGCTTACCCACATAAAATCGCTAGGAGATGACCCACATAGGATCTCTTGGAGCTGACCCACACAGGATCACTAGGTTCTGACCCACATAGGATCGTTAGGTTCTGACCCACATAGGAATGCTAGGAGATGACCCACACAGGAATGCTAAGAGATGACCCACACAAGATCTCTAGGAGGTACCGCACACAAGATCGCTAGGATCTGACGCAAATAGGATTGCTAGGAGATGACCCAAATTGGAACGCTAGGAGGTGACCCACATTGGATCGCTACGTTCTGACCCACACTAGATCACTCTTTATTCTTCTTGTCACAGCTAGATACTAGGTTCCCTCAATAAGATAGCTCATATCTGAGAGGTTCCACTTAAAAAGTAACTGGTTGATACTCCAACTGGTACGAAGTCTCACAAAGAAGTATCTCAAAGTTCTGCCACGTCATTGGGGTCTCAATGCAACAGAAGGCGTGTGAATCAGATGCCCAGTCTCTGAGTAATTAGCCTTTTAATCCCAGGGGCCCGGTTGGATTCGTGATCGATCCAACCCAACCATACCTCATCTTTACCCAAATTTCCAGTGGGGTATACTCAAAGGGACGGTCTCACTCCAATATTTCTAGCGCTGCTGATGGTTTATCAAACAGACGACCGGTGCCAAAGTTATGGGCCAAGTAATGGTTCATATCAGGTCTGGGTCCAGTCTGACCCGGTGGGACTGACCCCACCCGACCAGGCCTGGGTCAACCTGGTTCGGGTCGACGCGGACCATGGTTCAGCCGAGCCCTCTTGGTGGTCTGGCAGGCTGCAAGGCACCACGGAGGCCACGAGTGTTGCGGGGCAGCGGAGGCCGCGGTTCAGCTCGGTCGCTAATGGTGGCCAGGTCGCGGGAGGCGGCGCAGCCGCAGAGGGTGGCGGCTCGGTTGTGGCATGGCGGCCCGGCCGCGGGGCGACGGTGGCTCAGTCATGGGGTGGCTGCCAGGCCATGGGCGGTGGCTCAGCCATGGAGGGTCGCGGCTTGTCCATGGGACGGCGACCCGGCCGTGGGGCGGTGGTGGCTCAGTTGCGGGGTGGTAGCCCGACCGCGGGTAGCAGCACGGCCGCGGAGGGAGGCGTCTCAGATGTGGGGTTGCAACCCACCCGAGGAGCTGTGGCGGGTTGGGTGCGGGGCGGTGGCCCCGCCGCAAGCAGAGGCTCGACCATGGAGGGTGGTGGCCCAGCCTCGGATAGCACGGAGGCCGCGGGCGGCGGTGTTGCAGGGCACAGAGGCCACGGGGAAGCACTCGTGCACTGTCACCTTTTTCGCGGCCGAAAATAGTGCATGCCGCCATTATCATACCCCACTTTGGTTTTTAGTCATTCCTCTATCGTGATCAACAAATAAACACAAGGTTTGTGGAGAGGAAGTGTCATGTTTGTTTGGCCCGCACTCTCCGTGTTAGAGTCGTAGCAAGCGTCTATAATTCCTTCTTGAATTATGAAAAATTATCAGGAACATAAAGTGAGAATAATATCAAACAACCACCCTACAACCTCCCAAAAATAATCATACACAAATAACACCTAACTTGTTTTGTTCATAGATTTTGGCGCGATAATTATGTCAAAGAAGTTGAAGAGAATACTAACTATCGTCACTTCTGAAACCACGCTTTGATGTCGGCCTCGCTCGTCATCCTATACACTGATTTCCAAAAAAAGTTATTCGATGGCGTTCTTCGTTCGAGAAGTGAAATCATCCCAAAATTTCTCCTCTCCGCAAATCCACAAAAAAGTAAATTATCTGAAATGATATGTTTCCCCAATTTAATTGTTGGCACAATTTCAAATTTGGTTAATTAATTTCCTAGGTTGGCATCATAAAATTAAGGGGTTGGAACCCTTTACGTGGGGATGTTTAAGAGGATCCCCCACACATATGAGGGAGTTCATGGGGTTTTAAACATTGGGTGGTCCTCACCACCATAACCTCTCATGAAAAGATAGGCTCGGTGGTCCCCACCTCCATAGCCTATCATGGGAGGTTTTAGTTCAGGTGGCCCCCCTTTGTAAATTATCCACATGGGTGGTTTCCATATTAAATAAAAATAAAATGTTACACCATTTTATTTTATTTTATTCCTTCATGAAAAACCCAAAATCTGTCCTTCACTCTCGACCCACTGCGGTCGAGGTGAAGGTCTCCTTAAGTGAATATCGGCGTTGTGAGTTCAACGGTGTCCTTGGATTTCAATTCCGAGCACCGGTTCAAAATTTAGAAAAACCCACTCACACGTTTACTGGACGTACCCGAAACAAAGTTCAGAAATTCATTTCAGGCACTCCAGGTCTTGGAATCACACGTCTTTAATTTTCTCGGACTCGTAAAAGTCTCATTTAATAAAAAAAAATTACATGGAAATTTTGGGTGTTTACGTCAACATTGTAGCTAAACCGGAGGACAAGAAAGGCATAGGTGTGTTCCCTCGTCGGGATAGTATGGATTTATCCCAGTTGTTCGCTAGAAATGGATTGATGTATTTAGTATATACATGGGGATCAATTCACATGGTGTAATAATCAAAAGTGCAATAGACGTTTATGGAGTCACCTTGATCGATGCTTAGTGAATGTTCATGGAGTCACAATGTTTCCAAAAGCGATGGCCAGTCATCTGGTGTGGGGGATTTCAGACCATTCTCTATTGTTGGTCCAGCTATCCCACAGGCATGATTATCATGATTGATTCATGTTCCAGGACCAATGTAATGGCAATCATGGATATATTCATCTAGTTCGATCATCATGGAGGGAGCAGGTTCAGGGACATACTTGGGTGGATATTCGTAACAAGATTAGAAGACTGAGGAAGGATATCCAATGCTAGGAAAGAAACCATCCTCCTATCAATCAGAACATGGATGCCCTTAAACATGTTACCGAGTTCAGGGAAGGGGACCTGGAAAACCTTTGCAATCAGTCGGTATTCAATAACCTTGTGAACAAGAAGAAAAAGATGGCGAAAATTATTCTCGGACAAGAACGGAAGGCCCAGGAGATCTCAAGGATCAAATGGATAAATGAGGGTGATAAGAACATGACTTACTTCCATGCATCCATCAGGGAGAAAAGACTAACCACAAAGATAAATATCATGCATGAGGATAGATCATATACAGATGATAGAGTGGAAGTTAGCAGTTTGGCTTTATCCTTCTATCAACGATATTCTCACTATCCCAAAAAGGAGGATTCGCACAAGGTACCCCATTTCGAGTGCATAACAATGGGATGTGATCCCCTATTGTTTATCCTAGGAGGACAAGCAAACCCTGGAGGTGATACTCGATGATAAGAAGATACATACGATGATGCTCAACCTTAATGTGGACATCGAGCCAGGACCTAACTACTTCCCTAGAGAGTTCTACTAAGGGGTGTGGGAGACTGTTAAGAGAGACATCGTTTCGTCTATACAGGACATCTTCCAGGGGGTTACTTGCCTCAGGTGTCTAGCGCCTTGACCCTCATGCTCATTCTGAAAGTTAAGGGTTTTTCATCTCTCTAGAACTACATACTTGTCAGTATGTTTGATTTCCCCAATAAAATTTTTACAGGAAACATTAATTTGATAATTTCCATGTGTCTTCCCCGATAGATATCAATCAAATAGCATGGCTTCATAATAGAATGGTGAATTCATAGAGTGATTGAATTAGCATAGGAAATACTGAGGGATATTAACTACAAGACCAAAAGTTCCAATATGGAAATGAAACATTACATTTATAAGGCGTACGAATGGGTCGAATGGGGGTTCATTAATAGGGTTCTCAATAGAATGCGAATATCCCCCAAGGTACTGGATATGCTCATCAAATGCTCTAGATATGCGTGGAAGAATCTCACTTTCATGGGGAGATCAAATGGATTCGTCAAGGGATTTTTTGTCCTATGGTAAGGAGATCCAATATCTTCGAGTATTTTCATAATCATGCATGACACACATAGTTGTATGATAAAAAAAACGGATTATGAGTGGAATAATCATGTCATAAAAGAGGAAATAGAGCATGTAATTCATATCACACCTAATGTTTGTGGATGATACCATCATCTTCTCAAATGCTGGAAAGATATCTACACGTGGCATCAAATGGATTCTTTGGGAATACTACTTCTAGAGTGGGAAGCTAGTCAACAACATGATGATCAACCTATACATTTATAATAAATGTTCTTCTAAGAGGGCCTCCCTTCTATATAGAAAAATTGGCATGCAGTGGGGTTATTTCCTCCTTGAATACCTAGGAAACCATATTTTTTCAGGGTGCATGATCACAAAAGACATCAAAAATGTGGTCAGTAGGATTACATGGTTATCTCTCAACTAGAAGAATCACCTTCTTTCCTTCAGGGGGCGCATAACATTGTTGAACACCATTTGGTCTGCAATACCAGTATACTAACTAGCTACAACCCCAATGCTAAAAGGGGTGATCAAGGATATTGACAACGTTTTTTATGGTTTTATTTGGGATGCATTGTCTGAAGGCCAAAAGAACTAGTTTTCTTGTTCATGGATGGCTCACCCCATATCTAATGGTGTGATAAATGTACGAAGTTGGGAGAGTACGATTACATTAATGCATGAAAACCCTGAATGTAAAGTGATTGAGAACCATACCATATGGTGGATAACTATGGTAAATAAACAGGGTGGGAATGCGGTCGATGTTAGCAGACTAAGATCCCTCGTCAGGTCCAGGATCTGCCCCTCATCCATATGCTTCAACAACATGTTATGTGGATTATGGGAGAAGGTAACATTATATTTTAATTTCATAACTGGGTTGGAGTGGTGATCAGTTGTCCATGGTTCTCGGTGCCATCTATCTCCTTCAAAGAGGTGATCTGGCATCATTCCATCATCAGGGAAGTGCTGGACATGAACCATCAAACATCCTTTGAAGCGATCACCACCATTTAGGAATTGGATAGATGTGTGTTCACACCATCAAATTCTGGGAAATTCTCGATGATGGATTTCACAGGATTTCAACACCTCCATATCCTTAGGATGTCTGGAATGATATCTTGTGGTGTAAAAAGATTCTAGTGAAATATAATTATCTGGCCTAGAGGATCCGGTAAAGGGAGGTCCCAACAGATGAAAACGGGAAAAAGGTGAGGAATAATATCGCTTCTTATTATCAGTATTGTAAGACCAAGCGGGAGGAATGAATGGTCCATATCATCATTGAAATCAATTGGGATCAAAGAGTATGGATTTCCTTTGGTTCCATCACTGATATCGCAGACTCTGACCTTCATGAGGCTTCTTTTCTGGAGGAATGGTTCCACAGGGTGATGGAATCAGGCATGGAGAGATCGGATCGATGTGAGTTCATAAACATGGGATGTTATTGTTTATGGAATGCAAGGAACCAGGATATATATGAGGGGCTCCTATCCACTGGTAGGTCCATTATTGTGTGGACAATGATCCTTCTAGCTGATTTGGTGATGCTTATTGGGAACTTGCGGGAGGCCCCAACATTGAGTCCTCTTAAATCCATCTCGACTCTAGCCATACCTCCTATGCACCATATACAGGGCCACTGGATTCGATAGATTCCCCCAAATAAATGTATCAAATTGAATACTGACGGGTCATGTATCTTCTGTGACATGCGTGGAGGAGGGGTGGTCTAGGACACTGGGGGAAGTGTTCTCCTTTCATTTACAGCCCATTATGGAAGTTGATCCTCTTTTTAGGAATGGGAGAATGCAGTGATTACTGGCTTCACTATTTTTCATCAGTGGAATATGGAGCTCAAACATGTCGAAATTGACTCGATGATACTTCATGACACCTTGCATGGAAATGGTTCCATTCCTTGGTCGATAACGTATATCATCAAGAAATGTAATGATTTTTTTATAAGAGTATCAAGTACACACACACACATGGTAGGAGAGAATCAATGTTGTGGATCACTTGGCTTCGATGGAAGATTATAGATCCACTATCACATGTCTCCATAACATTACTCTTCCTAAACCTAAAGGGGCCAATTTTATCTGAGGGGATGCTCTAGGTCTTCACTACATTAGACCACCATATGGAGGGATGGGCTTGGTCCTGTAGTTCTATCGTTTACTTTGGTTTCCCTATTTTTATCCTACAATAATCTAATATGATGACGATGATGATAAAGTTGTTAGTTTTATTTTGGACGATGTTTGGTATTTTTGGAACTCTATGTTGTTATGGTAAACAAAATACTATAGGTTTTTATTTTATTTCATAATTTTGAATTATATTTTGGAAGAATATGTGATTTTATTGTGGACTCATAATGATTCAAGGTATTCATCGAAATAGTTCCATTTCTTTATTTAGAAATTACATTTTTTGTACAAGACTTTAAGAGTCATTGATATGATTTGGAGACAACTATTAAATTTATCTTGTAAGCCTAAATGATAAATTAATTTTTATTTTTGGGTTCCAAACCATGTCTTGAAAAATTTTGAGTAACTTTTAAGGATATTTATTTGTTTAACGATCTTTTTCTTCTCTATGTATTTCAATTGAATTTGATTGATTAAAGTAGTTATTTTATTTTTATGGTTTATTAGTAATAATTATTTTTAAAAATTTCCCAACTGTTTGGGTTTTTTTAATTCCTATAGCTTGTAGGGATAGTTATTTATTGTTTTTTGGGTTTTATTTATCAATAAGTGTTTATTATAATTCTTTGGGAAATAAATATTCATTATGAATACTCATAATTTGAAGTTAAAGATGGGATTATGGTGGAATTTGATTAAAGGATAAAATTCCTCCTGACATGTAAGTATATTTCCTTATGTTCTAAATATATATTTTTAAATAACTCAACAACATTATAAAAATGATATCAAAAATAGAAAATTTATTCATCTACTTTTTCTGTCAAGAAATTAATAGATATATACACTATAACAGATATACTGGATTTTGAAGGTTAACTTTCTCCTGATCATGTTTTCTATCATACTCTATCAGTCCTTGATAGTTATTTATTTCATCCATATCCTTGTATTCTCTTCCCACTTATGTTATCCTACTAAAAACCCCTTGTTATGTGTTATTCCATATAAACTTTGAACATCTCATTCACTCTTTTCTAGAGAATATTTTATTAAACCTTCTTGTGATGTGGGATTCCACAAAGGAATTTTCAAATGTAGAATATTTTACTATCAAACACAAATTTCAAGGACTAAATTTATTAATGGGATGAGGATTTAATATCTTTATATTTTATATAGAAATTTACAAGATACATAACAACAAGATAAAACTAAAAATGACAATTTATTATGTGAAAGTTATAATATAGATGTTTTTCCGTAGGTATGGATAGGAATAAATGATTTATAAATAAAGTTAATCTCTATTATCGATATTAATTTATTATTAAATGATTTTAAAATAATCCCCAAATTTTTTAACTTCATTTTAATCTAAAAAAATATGTTTTTTCAAAATGACCTTTCTTTTTGTTGAGTAAATTTAATAATTAATTTGTTCATGTTTTATCAAATTTATTTTCTAAACGGGAATTCATTTTTGGATTCATCAGGTGAATATCATCATAGGTATAATTATTTATAATTTTTCGAAAAGCATGATTTTTTTATAAATAGTGAAAATTAAATATTTTTATTAAAAATTATATACTTCCAATACATAAAAGGTAAAAATAATTATTTGATTATTTTTAAATATTCATTAGAAAAATTTGACAAACAAAATTAAAATTAATTTTTAAAATGGATTTTATACATGAATTTAGTAAAACATTTTATATTTTAAAAATATAATTTTTTCCTAAAAATTATTTTTCATTGCATTTTCTAGATTAATTATAAATTAAATTATGAAACCCATTTTTTGAATTTTTAAAAATAGATTTCATATTTTTAATCATATGTTCCAAATTTAGTAAATATGTCCATTTTATATTTTTTCAATATGAATAGTAACTCTTGTGAAAATTTTTATCATGATAAATCTTAATATATGATAATATGAACTAAAAATAAGTGATAAGACCATAAAATTTAATTCTATTCCTTAATTTATGAATTTAATTCTACATTTAATACATAAAGATTGAAATTTAATTATTTAATAGACACTTTTCCATGAAAATGACTAATATTTTATTACAATCATAAAAGTTTAAAAAAAATGTCACACTGGAATTTTTAATAATCATAAAATTTTTAATATAGGGATATATATAATATATTACTGACTAAAATCACTCATTGGTAAGATAATATAATTATCATCATTATGGTAAATTATATATTATTTTTATAAATTATTTATTTGTAATAAATTCTTACAATACTCTAATGAATTAATTGTTCATTTAATAGAAAAATCAAATAAAAGATATTAAATATATTCAAAGTAAAATAATTTTAGATTTTTAAGGGGGTCTATGATTTATATAGATCACCTTAAATTTTTTTGGATATAATAAAATAGTTTATTCTAATTTTATAATTTTTTGTGATTTTTTCAAAAGTACAATTAATTAATAATATTAAAATTAACAACATCGATATTTTATGGGATTAAAATTTTTATAGATTATTTAAAAATCATAGAAAATATATTAAAAATAAATTATTTCTTATATTGTACAAAATATCTTAAATTTTAATATTATGATCTAATTTACACTATCTAAGTAAAAACTAAAACCTCTTAATAATGAGAAAATTGTTGCCAGAGTCAAAATTAAAAGAGGATAATGAAGGGTTAATGAAAATTATATAATTTAAAATAATAAGAAAACATGTATAAAATATATAAGATGATGATATTATAAACTTATCAAATAGTATATTTCAATCCATGACCATTTGGTGATATTTCGATAGAAAATAAATCATTTATAATTTAATCTTTTGCGAAATTCCAATAGTTCTCATCACAACAATTATAAAGGGGAGACATCTACCAAAATTATTTACACTACATATAACCTTATATATTGAACACACAATGCCAATTTTTCTTCTGAAATTTTCAAGAAACAATATAAATGTTTTTACTTCACAAAAGACCAACCTTATATTCGTATAGAGGATATCGAAAGGAGACATTTCGAAGAAAATGTAATCCCTCTAACTAATCACTTTATTTTTATACTCTTCCTTAAATACGATAAATCATTTATTTTTGTCATAAAATAATAATTTTTTTTCATAAATATTATAATATAATATTTCGAATATTATAACACCATTATATACACTCTTTTCCATCAAACAAGAAGTGAATTTATAGGTCATGCATATGTACAACATAACGTCTCTAAGTAGAGATATACTTCATTTTTCATTTCCATATATTATGAATGTGTATAATGATGGGTTTAATGAATATATATTATAAATATTATATAATAACTACACTTGAAAAGATAATTATTATTTACATTCTTTCATTCCATAAATCTAAAAATGGATATAGCACTGATGGATATGTATAAAATACGGTCTCCATGAAAGGTGTAATCCATTTTATATATCATTGTTTAATGATTGATTATAAATATTAATATAATTAATATATAATATTCATAAAATCACTATTATTCGGTAAAAAATGAGATAATGATCATTGTATATGGTCTCTGGCATCCGAGTGGCAACCTGCTTAGAAACTGAAGGAGTTATCACCCTAAAATGTAATTGTAATAATAAATTATTAATAAATGGGAGATAAAAGAATATAATTAAATCCTAAATTTTATTATATATATGTGGTTATGTAATACATGTATAATAAATACATATCTGTTATATAATAGGTTTTAATATGAACATGGAAATGTAGAACTTGAGGTAAGTGATTTATTAACTCATTTTCTTTTCTTTGGATTAGACTTCTAATTCATTGAATATGTCATTATGAGATTATTTTTTAAATTAGTTATGATTATTTTATGTTTTATTTACACTTTTTAATGTATATTTATATCTATAAAACTCAATTAATTATTTTTATTAATGCTCTGTTCAATGATTTGATATTTAAAGGGGATTTTGGTTCACTTTTATTTTTATGGGACACATATCCTATACACTACATATTTACTTTTGGTGGTGTATACATGGCACATGAATTTATTTTAGGAGCCTTATATATAAAATAATTGGATTTACAAATCAATCTATGTTACTTACTTTTATGGGTCATACTATTCAAATAATACCATATAGATAAGGGTTGATTCCCCAATCTCATCATTATCGAGGATTTTTTCTATTTAATTCTCCATTGGGGAAAATTTCTATTACATATTCATGATTCTTTAAAAAAATTTCTAAAATATTTGTAATTTTCTTTTATGAATTTTTAAATAAATGTTTATTCTTGTTTGAATTTTTACAAAATATTTTTAAATAATTATTTTTACCATTTTATAAATATGGTACATTGAAAAAATCTTATAGTAATATTCATTAACATATATTTTAAGATATGCTTTTCCTAAGATCATGATGCATTATTGGTATAGAGCTTACTTTACATGATTACCAAGTTATTTTCAATGAAATTGTTTTCATTTATATTTACTTATTTAAAAAATGAGTTCAAAAATGGAAATGATATTTTTATCAAGAATTATATTTCAAAATCATTTTCCATCTAAGAAAACATTATTTGATGTTACACATTATTTAATAGAGATATTTTCCAAGGATTCCATCCTTATTTCTTCTAGATTGATTATGATATGATATTGAGGAAACCTATTCGTTTTTTTTCCGTTATATTTTGAGTAAATTCATTTCATTTAATTATTTTGATGATGAGGATTTCATGTACTTGTGGAAAAGGTTTTAATGAATTTCATTATGTGAAGGGTGGAACCTATATCTTCCTCCATTGTGTTAGATAATAATTGATAACTCATGATTAATAATGTTATTTGTAATCCAGATTGTTTAATCTCATATTTTTTTCATGAACCTGATTAAATGTTCAAAATGTTATTTGGGAACATAATTACATGTTCACAGTGGTGTGTTTTTATATATCATTCATGTCTATAAATTATGTATGGACATGGTTTCATGTATATATGTCTAGAAATTTTTTTGATTTCTTGTCTTCAAATTAATTATTGAATAAGTTTCTATTTATAAATATTAATAGTGATACATATTTATTTACATTCCACAAATACCCTGTCATATTCCATTTTCATTCTCTCATGGCTCAGGTTCTTGGATTTTCATATGATTCATATATTATGAACTTTGAATATTTATTCGAGGAATCAGGATTATAAACAATTTATTTGGAGGGTATAATATTAAAATGATTATTTCCTATTATTATTATCTTATTCTCATGTTATTCTTATGAAATAAATGATATATCCTTTATTTACACTTATTGAGCCTCTAATCTCACCCTTTGTTATGTTTCTTTTCTCCAGGTGATAAAGAATGGTGTTAAATAATATATGTCTATAGTAGGGTTTTATATGGATGATTTAGATGACTTAATGTGAAATTATAAAAGATGTGTATAGTGGGAGGTGATGATGTTGATCTTGATAAGTCATTTTTTATCTAAGTAATTTATTTCTTGTGTTAATCTTCAAAAACACAAAAACTAAATTTTCCTTGGGTATGTAAGTGATCAAATATTTTCCATTGAAATTGTATGTTTTGATGGAAATAAATTGGGTAAAATTTATTAGTATAAAATATAGAAATATAATGATTATGATTTAGAACAAAATCCAGAAGTTCATATCTAATTTTGTTACTATTATAAAACTATCATATGTAGGATTATGGTGTAAACCTGATGAGGTTTTCTTAGAAAGGGGTATTGTTATTAACCTATGATTTTTATTTTCATTCTTATTGATCCTATTTTAAATATTATTCCACAATGTTCATAAAAATATCAATAAATCCCATATATTTCTATTTAATTATGTTAATGGAATGACCTACATCAATATCATCTTCCATCAAATTATAAATGAAATAATATTTTATATATACAGAGGACTACCAACATCTGAACCAATGTAATTTCATTTCCATCATCACCTCTCATGTATATTTATGACAATTGATTGAGTGTATAAAAATAAAATATTCATGACTTATTTACCATTGTAAAAAATTTATGGGCCATATAGTATCTTACCTTTCAATTTCCTAATATATAATAATGTCATTCATATGTACGTGTGTATTACCTACTATACAAACCTATCTGATTTTTCTTTTCATTACCAAATTAATTTTATGGTATATAAAACATTATTTAAGAAATAATATGGTATTTATGATATAATTGTAATTATTTAATGATAAAATAATACTTATCTTCATTCTATCATGATCTTTGAATAATGGAAGACCCTGTCATTTGTATGTATGCCCTATTAGATCCAGGATAGTAACATAGTTCATTTATAATTACCATATTTCATGGAAGGTTCTAAATGTATCATTGATGTCTACATATTTTAGTTATTTCCTGATTATTATTTTGGAGGGGATAAATAATCACCTCACTGACCATAGTCAACCTACCAAAGTCATTTTAGACATATAAGGCAAATATCATCAAAAGGTTTGATATGATCTAGTAATTTAGGTTAACAAAATAAAAAATAAAATTAAAGTGATATAAATTTTGAGAAATGTTCTCAATAAAGGATATACTTATCATAGTTCTAGTCTATGTTATGATAAATAATGCACATGATGTATTAGACTTGAGTTAAGATACATTCTTTTAAAAACATATTCTTTTAAAAGTTCCTTTTTTCATGTCCATGTTCTTCAAAACATTTCATGAATATTTTTTATTATTCAATTGATAATAAAGGTAATTGTTATCTATATTATTATTTATTTATATTTTTTAAAAAAATTATTATTATATGGTTTTACGTAAGAGACTCATTATTTAAAAATATCTTTTGAATGGTTTTAATGATTTATTTTTAATATATTTTCCTCTAATATCATTATTCATTAAATAATTTTTTTATTTAATTATATGAAAATAAGTTAATTATAATGGATATTTTATATCACTTTTGATTTTCCTTCATAGTTTTTCAAAATAGGATATTATATTAAATTTTTTATGGAATTTTTTGAAATTATTTTAAAATGAAAAAAAGAATGTTATATTTTAACATATACAACATCAATGATTTTCCCACCACTATAAATACTACACAATGTTTTTCACCGTTTATAATCTTCCTTGTGTAATTCAGTAGAAATCCAACTTTCCATATATTCTCTCAATGATAAAAAAAATGTTATTAATTGGAAGGAATATTTTAAAATATCTGATTTTTTTCTTATGGGTGTAATTGATCTCTCTAAAACAAACTTTTTCATCAGGTTCGGACAAATCCCTCCCTAACTCACATTCTATATCTATTTAATATTGTGAAATTATTCTATATTTTTTATATATGATTATCAAATATTTATAAATATTATTATTTATTTCTTTTATTGGATAATCTATTCCTTTTATTCATTTTTGAAATTTATTCTTATATAAATTTATTTTTATTATGATATAAGGATGGTTTATGAAACTCATTTCTTTCCCTGGGTAATTCTAATTTTATGCATGGTGATGAATTTCACTTTATTTAACACATAAAAAATTACTTTCTATGATGTTTAACCTCATTAGTGCTGCAATGCATTAGGTGATGTTTTTGTCTCATTATATGTAATGTATAAGATATTAAAGTAAACCTAATCCACTATGAGACACTATCCACCATGTGATGTTTTCTTGGTAGTTATCCTTGACTTATGCTTAGGAACTTTTTTTTATCATTGAATAGTTTCTATTTTCAGGATTTCATGATACCATATACGTTATTTTTTACTCCAATGTGATTACTCATGATATTACATCAAAAGGAATCTATATTCTACTATATAATATATAAATAATTAAATTTATTGAACAAAATCACAAGTTTTTATTTATTTAAAAGTTACATTTATGAGTATTAATATTCTATTATGATTTATTATGAAACTTTTATTAATTTATCTGGGGAAAAAGTTGATTTCCTAGGTAATATAATGTTTATTTTGAAATTAATTTTTTATTTTGAAAATGTAAAATATTGTATAAGTATTCCTAAAAAATGGTTATTTATTTGTTTTTATATGCCTGTTAATTATGATTTTTTACACTTCTTACATTTTAAAATGTTTTAGCAGGGTTTTATGGATTATTAGGGATAATGATTGTAACACCCTAACCCATGTTACCCAGAGTCGGTGCATTATTACATAACATTGGCATGATACAAGAAATCATGTTCCGAAAGACCGATCAGTTTAGTAGCCTTGAAAATACTAGATACATTCTTATGTTTTACATTACATTTTAAAATGGAAACTAAAACAAAATAGTCTCCATAAGCCACATTCATATCCCTTATACTATCCCTATAGATCAGTCATAATATACTTCTTCGCTTCTTAGAAAAAATAAAACATAGAAAGGGGTGAGATCAGATGCTCAGTAAGGATAACAATATTGTGGAAACTCTCATAAATAATATTAAACATTTAAGGCATTTTATAAGACTAAAACAAAAGCCTTTTAAACATGAACATAAGCATAATATGGAAAAGATAAATTCAAATAATTCCATTTAATTATTCACATGGATATTCTAATAGTCTAATAATCACATGAAATATCAATAGCCATTTTCATAATGATGGAGTGCATAATTCCAGACTTCATAACCTTGTATTTAAGGCCCTCTGACAAGACTAAAAATAAATTTTTATCAAGCCTTTGTTCCAAGACACTATTTTGTCTCCTGAGACCTACCGATGCATCGATGAGCTCCACCAGTCACTTACTAAGTCCAATACATTCCTTATATGAAAAGGTTTAAACATAACATAAACATTCATATTGAAACTAGCATATGAAATTTCAAAACATTATCCATAAACCATGAATGGTATAAAAATAACACATCCATAGTCAAAAATATCACAAAACCTTCAATACAATATGGATGTTTTATATCATAATAAATCAACCTTAAATAAACATAAAATCCATCAAAGGGAGTTGACATAGATGAAATCAAAACCTTTTTTAGGGAAATATATCTTTTTATTTTGAAATAATTTAAAAGTCATATAATTATAAAAAACATTTATTTTAAGAAATATTCTTATAAGATTCTAAGGGAAGTTTCGATGATGTTATAACGGCTGAAAATAGTCGCACCCCCCCGTATAAGTTAGAAAACTTTCTTACCTTAAAAAGGTCATAAGGTACTATGTTTAGAAAATGAAGGAATGATTCCTTTCAAACCGTTTTATAAAAAGTAAAAAAGGTTATAAATGAATTTATCCCATAGTATATTAAATAGTAAAAAAATTTGGAATACCGTTTTAATAAACTTGGATGTGGATGATAAAAAAGTCCTAGTAGAAACTTATGTAAAAACAACCTCGAATAATAAAGAGATTGTGAAATTAACCCTTACCTTGTACTTTTCATTGGTCAAGGGTAGGTTAAACTCGTGTATAATGTTGAAATAATTGTTATTAAATTATACAACAACCATATACATTAATAAGATATCATATATGATCTTACAATATTGATTTGTTAATGATATTTTAGTAGCATCATCATTTCGTGTCTTAACTAATTTGTTTTCCTTTATCTACTTAGTTATGTACATAATAATTGTTATGGATAGGATGTATTTGATTCATATCCAGAATTATATTAAGTTATTTATATATTATTTTTAATAATCACATGAAAATTATTCTTTAATGATTACGATGGGTAATTAATCTCATCGCGTTCACGGAGATGATTATCCGTACGTACGCACGAGCGAAAATATAATTATTTTTTAAATAAAATAATAAATAAATGGATGTTATATCATATATAAAGAATAATTAACATGTTATATCGGTTATATACATCAATTATACATCATTATTATATCCATCCAAATAATAATTCATTGAATAACAACTACACCACGATGTGGTGATGGTAAGTCGTACGTACACACGTATGGTGACATGTTATACATAGGATGGATAACATAATGAATATGGTTGTACCATTTTTATAATAATGTCACATTATATAGAAGATACTGGAGTTATTATTGTATCATGTAAACAACAAGGAAAGAGGAGGTGGAAGAAAAAAATAACTTGAAAGAGGTGCTGAGATATTTACCTCCTCTTGAGGTTCTTCATTTTGATTTGATCAAAAGGGCTCTTTAGGTTAGCTTTCTGATCCAAATAAGGCCTCTAGGATGAAGGGAGGATAGTTGGGAGGATATTTGGGCAGGTTCTGGCCAATCCAAATGGCTTTGGAGTTGTCAATATGAGAGAAGGGAAGTGCCCTTTTATAAGAGGGGTGAAGGGCACCTTATGGAAGGATTGAAATATTATTTTATAATAAAATAATTTTTGGATTATAATGGATCCAAAATGATTTATTTCGACTATAAGGTTGGTATGGGTCGAAATCCTCCCAAAAAATATGTTTTAGACATGTTTAGGTTACCATTTTGACCTTATCTTTTAGATTTAACTCTTAGTTAAATAGTTTGACATTTACAATGCCTCTTTCTTTTTTTATATTATATGGTTAATAATCTTTCTCTATCAAGACAAGATAAAACCAAGTGGTTCATTGTTAATTTATGTAACATTATATAAGTAATTTGGATGAACCATATATTTTTAGGAATACTATATCAATTAATAATATAATATTTGTTTTAAAAACACTTTTATGTCAATTTAGACATTATTTAGTAAAATATTTATCATAAAGTCCTAACAACTTTATTACTTAGAACTAAATTCATATGTTCAATCCTAACACGTCATATTAACCTATAAATTTAGTGTAATTCATCAAAAGTATCAAATTACATTAATTTAAATATTTAGACTATCAATTATTTTAATATTTTATTATTAAGGTAATTACTGTGTCATCATTGTGTCATAAATAAAATAAATTATTTAACATAGAAAAATTATAAATAAAATTTCAATATATAGGAAATAATTTTTCATTTATAATGAATATTTATATTCTAATTTATCTTATGTATAATCCTAAATTATAATTTTTTTAGTTATTAAACGTTAAATTTAACACATTTAACTCTTCTCTAAATTAAATAATTATAAATTCCCAAATATATTCCAAGTGGACAATAAGGATAATATTTTATTCCTAAGTTTATTTTTTTGGAATTACACTTATCCAATTGAATTATGACAGGTTTTTGGGTAACAATAATATCATTTTTACCCTTAATTACCCTATTTATTTTTAACAATAGTAACAAAAGTAAAAAAGTTACTATTAACCAAAAAAATATTTTCATCTTATTTGACCCCATTTTTCTTACTGATATCAACCATATCTCTCTGACTTTTGAAATTCCACTCACATAAGTTGTAAAATTTTGTTTTATGTGAATTTTCAAATTCTCCTAGGAGGTGGGTAAAAGACGGTGAAATGTTAAATAAACATTTATATATCTAATATTATTTCAAAATGAACCCAATGAATTACATTTAACATATATCGGTATTATGTATATATTTTGACCTAAATTAAATTTAAAAAAAATTAATTATTTAAATAAAAATTTGATTTTAAACAATAATCCAGTGTTTTCTCTATTCATTAAAAATCGAATGTTTTCAGAAAAATACCAAAAATTCACCCAAAGCTAATTTCGATATTCTGAATTAAAAAATGAAGTCAATTATTAAAAATAAAATTTATAAAATTTAAAAAAGTGTGTTTTAATATTCATAATGGATAGATGGATTGGTCGTGGGGTGTTAGAATCTCAATGTTGCGTACAATGCAAGCTATTTCATTATTCAAAGGGAAACGTTCTGCGGAAGCATGGGGTGTTAAAAGGATGGTGTTAAGATTGAAATTGTGAATATATATCATGAAACAAAAAATGTTTTATACCATAAATGTTGGTTTTGCGTGAAAATTGATACTAAGAAGATGTATCCCCTTTTGGATGTCATATTTATCTATATAAGGGTTATATTTGAATTATATTATATTTTAAACTAAAAGGAACCTCGAATTGAAGAAAATGAATCCATAAAAAATGCTAAATATTTTGTTATTATTATGGATTGGTATGTATAAACAATATATTACAATATTTCACTTAAATAAACTCACTAATTCTCACATATTTTATGTGTACAGTTTCAGAGTAGTCTCCCTAACCCTTTGAGTTCACTACAATGAACAAATTTATAACACACTTCTCTCCTAAAATAGTGAATTCACTGATATATCTTTTGAGTCTTTCCTTCTTCACATAGTATAATATATACAAACACCAATGTTTTTGTTTCTATTTAGTAAAAAAATTAATTTTCACAATAGTATTAGGCATCTAGAGTATCAACTTCTTTGACATTCATCCTTCTAAACAAGATCTGTAAAAAATAAACAATTTCTTCCTGAAACACTCCTATCCATTTTCATCCACTCCCCTTCTTTTCAGTTTATTTTCATGTGATTTAGATATTATGTTATTTTTCTAGGTTGATCACAAATGATAAAACATTCATTATAACAAATATGAAAAACTTTTTATTTATATCTAAATATCTCTTTTTGTAACTTCATGGAAATTTCTGATTGATATAACCCTCCAAGAATCTATTTTCATCTTCTAATAAGAAATTAATCTTTAAAGAACCATGATTGTAGTCAATATAATTGAATTTTTTTAACCCACTATAAATAATACCTTCGAAGAATAAAATTCACCATCTATTAATGGATCACTACAACATTAATTCATCTTCTAAAAATAGAGGATATTATAATTTCCAAATGCAAACACACAAGGTCCACATAGATGAGTTCACATAACCATGTTACGACATATCTATTATTAACATACCCAATTATCTATATAGAAAAAATTTGTGGGTGGTCATGTGTCTGCTTTTTTCATGTAGCTTATATTACTTTGTTTCCAATTCACATAATTGTTCAAGGAAAATACCACAATTTATCCTGAAGAAATTATTTCCACATAGTTGTTTCATGTACCATATTTTGTCACATAGTTGTTTCTTCCACATAACGACTTCACATACATAGATTTCTCACAAAGTAGTTTTGTAAATGTATCCATTTTAGTTACCCAATTTTATTTACCAATAAAATTTTATGTAAATCCATATTTCTACAAAGAAAACAAATCATATTTTAAACATATCAATTGGTCAAATAAATTAAAAACATTATTTTAGGCTCAACATATGATATCTGAGAAGTTACATAATTTTATTCCTAAAATATATTATCTATAGACATATGATAACTTTTAATGGGACTCAAGTGAAACATTCTATCATGAGTGGATACTTTTAGGACTTTCAGGGACATTGTTATTGTGTATTCCAATGGTATTTTATGGCATTTGTGATCATGAGAACACCCCCCCCCCCCGAGTAGAAAATACACATTTATAGGTATCAAGGGATTTCCCTTTATATAGAATAATTTCATTATTCTTATAATTTAAGATTACCATTCAATGATATTATTAGTCTCTTAAATTGATGTATTTATTAATACTATGTTGAAAAATGATGATGGTGAGGAAAGATAAATATGGTTCATTATTTGTGATGTTTCATTAATTAATAATACATGAAATGATTTGTACCATTTTTGTTTAATATAATATGATATATTAGTCTCATTAATGGGAACGAAACAACATAAATAAATCCCAGACTATGGTGTTATAATTCCCCGACCTAAGAATCTCAGAGTCATTTAATTATTTTAATACATTTACATGATTACAAGGAATCGATTCTAGAAGGAACAATCTGATTAGAAATCTAAGAAAATAGATTAGACACATGAACATGAAATTAAAATTTATAACATAAAATATCGCATATATAATCATGTGATAATTCCATTATTACACTAGCTTAACCCAACATATCAATCATAATACACTTCATGGAATCCTTGGAAAATAAAATATAATAATGGGTAAACTCATATTCTTAGTATGGCTAAATAATTCAGCCGAAGCTTTAATAATTTTAGGAATGATGTATAATAAAAATTGAACACTTCTTAACCATAAACGTGAACATAATATGAAAAAAACAAACATTACCATATAAACATGCACATGGATATTCTACTACTTGAATAATCACATGTAATAAGTAATTTAATAACGAGAGAATGCATAATACCAAACATAATAACTACTACATGAAGGCCTTCTGCCAGTGCCATTGAAAAATATTCTAACAAGGCCTTGTTCCAAGACACTATTTTGTCTCACGATACCAACCGGTGCATTGAGTGGCTATAGATGTCCCCCTATCACTTACTTTGTCCAATGCATTCCTCATATGAAAAGGTTGAAACATAATATAAACATTAGTATTAAAACAGTCATAAGAAATTTCAATACATTAACAATAAACGATGAACGGTATTAAAATAGCACATCCACATTAAACATTATCATAACTCATTCAATAAAATAAGGAAGGATGTATTATAATAAATCAACTTCAATCAAGAATAATATCTAATAAAGTTGACATAGTTGAAAGTAATCAATAAAGTTTTTGAGAGAAATATCCTTTTTTAATAAAATCATTTAAAAGTTGAACAATTTATAAAGGAAGTAATTTAAAAGAGTTTTTTGAATCAAAGAACCCCAAACCAATATTAGAATATTGAATATAATTAACATTATAAAACAATTATGTATATATAAATAAATCTTTAACATCATTTTGAAAAGATGGACATTAATTAAATATATTTTGAAAATAAATCATTAAAACATTTAAAATGATGAACTAGTTGAAAAACCCTTCTATAAAACCTTTAACATATTCCTTTTGAAAAGAAATTATGAAACATGGGCATGGATGGTAAATATGTCCCATTAAATACACACACATAAACAATCTCAGATAACAATGAGGTTGAGGAATTAACCCTTTCCTTGTTCTTTCTTTTAGTCGAGAGTACGTTTAACCTCCTGTATATTAACCATAACATGCTATTAAATTACACTATAACCATATTCATATTTATGATATCATATATGATTCAATTATGATTTTATTCTACCTATTTAATATCAATTTTTATGTTAAAGTAACATTTCACGAAATAATCTCTTTCTTTATCGTACGTGTTTTATTTTGTTGTTAATGATTGTATCACTTAGATCATGATTTACATACATCCAGAATATAAAATATGATTTATATATAATATATATTCAGAATATAAATATGTATAATATAATTATATATTAAATGTAACCACAGTTTATAGAGACGATAGTTCGTATGTACACATGAATGTTTTTTTCAGTTTTCTTTTCATATTGAATAGATTTATTTAAATAAAATATATTTATCTACATAAAAAAATATTTTTCAAATAGAAATATTATTTCATATATCTCATAATCAATTGATATATATTTTTATAAAAAATCTTGAATGGTGATCATTGAAGATGAATCTCATCACGTCATGGAGATGGTAAGTCGTATGTACGCAAGAGATATTATATCATTTTCTTAATGGTTAAATGGTATGGATTCCAATTGAATATGAATTTTAATGAATTAATATCAGGTTATATTTCTCATTTAAGTCATTTTTATTGACTTTTTTACCCATCTCAATAAAGTATAGATTAAAACAGTTCACACCACGTCGTGGGGATGGTAAGTCGTACGTACACATTGATGGTGATGTTTTTTTGATAGGATATGTAAAAGAGGAATATGGTTGTCCCATAATAATAAAAACAACTCCGTATATATGATATTCTTCATTTATTGTTTTAGAATGGTAACAACTTAGTAAGAGGTTGTAGAAGAATAAATGGACTTTGAAAAAAGGGATAATCCTATTACCTCTTCTTGGTGTGTCTCCTTTTGATTTACACAAAAGGACTCCATAAGTTGGATTTCATCCAAAATTTCTGTATCTAAAATGAATTGAGGGATGTTTGGAGGAAATTTGGGTAGGGTTTGTCTGAGCCAAAAGGTTTTGGAGATGTTAATTGGAGAGAAAAAGATGTTTCCTTTTATAAGTGAGGTGATGGGCACTTTAGGAAAAGCTTTAATATTAATTTATTATAAAATGGTTTTTGGATTATAATAGAACTAAATTGATTTATTTCAAGGATAATATGTGGATGGGTCTAAATTCAATCAACCAATTGGTTTTATACTTTTTTTGGTCATATAATTGACCTTATCTTTTCAATTTAATCCTTTGTAAAATAAGTTAACTCTTACCGTGTCCTCTAGTATTTATATACTACCTGGTTAATATAATTACTATAAAATGATAAGATAACGTAAAGTGCATCATTGATAATAGTTTAATCATTATTAAAGTTATTTTTCTGAAATTTAGATATTTACGATTTTTATATCATTTAATAAAATAGTATTTGTTTTAAATTCACATTTATGTCAATTTTGACACTATTTAGTAATTGATTTTTTTAATCAGAGAAACATGTTTCCTTCACACCAAAGGCATTAACTAATACCTATATTCGAATTTCATCTAAAAAATTCTTTTATGGCCTCCAAACTATAAAATTATATTTATTTTAATATTTATATTATTATTCACTTGACTCTTTCATTAATATGGAAAATATTGCATCATTATTGTGCCATAGAAATATTTATTTATTTAATGTCTAAAAATTATAAATAAAATAACATGATATAGGAAATAGTTTTATATTTCTAATTAATATTTATAATTGTATTTATCTTATATATAACCCTATATTAAAAATTGTTTAGTTATTAAATTTTTAATTTTTCTCTTTTAACTCTTCTATATATAAAATATAATAAATGACCAAATCTAACCCAAATGGATAAAAAGGATCATATTTTTATTTCCAAAGGTTGATTTAGGTTGAAAAAAACTTATCCAATATAATTGATACTTATTTTTGGGTAATTATATATAATTATAATATTATATTAACCTTTAATTACCTTATTTACTTTTAATCATGGTAAATAACATTCAAAAGTTACTATTCACCAAAAATTATTTTCATCCTATTGAACCACATTTTACTTGAGGATGAAAACCATGTCTATTGGGTTTTTCAAATTTAATTCAAAAAAGGGATAAAATTACATTTTATACAAATTGGAAAATGTTCCTAGAATGTGGGTAAATGTGCGTAGAAGGTGGGTATGAAGATGTTTACAAAGTTAAATGAATTTTTATATCTAATTCTTGTATAAAATGACTCAAAATAATTAAATTGAGATAATATATGTATTATTTATCTATTTTTACTTTAAGATAAATTTTAATTACAAATAATTATTTAAATTAAAAAGTCTATGTACTTGGCAACATTTTTCACTATTCAACAAAAATTGAATGTTTTCAGAAAAATACAATAAATTCATACTAAGATGATTTTGAAATTCTAAATTAAAAAATGAAGTGTATTTTACCCAATTATATTTTTATTAGTGTCTACAATTAATATAAATATTGTTCATAAAAGTACATAAAAATTAGTACTTTGAAGAAAATAGTTTTTCTAAATATATAACTATTTTAACAAAACATATACATTTGATTATAAATATGTTTTATTTATGTGAAAACATTATAAATAACATATAAAATTTATTTTTTTACTATTCATATTACAATATTTAATTGATAAATAAATATATCATTTAAATAATTATAATACTAATGTGTTATTTCGTAGAAACTGAATCTTGCGTATAAATCAAGCCAAGTAAGTGTGTAATACAATATAAGCTATTAAATTAAATTAAATATATAAATTACTATTAAATCTTGGTTTTTTACATTCTCCCCTCATTCAATAAATTGTTTCCTTGCAATTTGAAATTGTTCTTCAAAAAAAATGTTGAAAATAGAAAATAAATTTTTGTAAAACCCACATCAAAATTAAGGTTAATAAAATTTAGTCTTAATAAGAGGAAAAGGTAAACGAAAAATCCTGCACAAAATTAGGATTTTTAATAAGTGAACATTGTTGGAAATTAGAAAAACATAATTGAAGTAAAATGTGAATATATATTGGGAGTGATTGGGGTCATCGATCACAAACAAGTGAACAATAAATGGAAAATTGAGGGCCTCAAATCCGTATATCTATGATGATTTAAAATATCATTAGTTCAACAAAACATATATTATTAGGATAAAAAAATTTGATAATATTGTTTGGAGATAATGGATTAGTTTACTATAAAGATAATAATTCATGGAAACATAATTCATTTCATTACCTATCATAATCATAATCTCATCACTTGGTTTTGCTTCAATCTATTTTCAATTCAACCCTCACACAAGGAAATGGATGTTAAAAACTGATTTTTTTTTATTTTGAAATTCAATTTTTAAATCACAGGGTCCACAAGTGTTCCCATAAACCACTAAATTTTTGCTTATAACCAAAAGGTTAGGTCAAAGTATCCGGCAAATTATACTTTAACTTCAAAAAAAATATCAAGTGTTCGACATCCTTCATTCCAACCTTTATACATATCCATAATACTTGTGTCCAAAATCACAATCCAAAAATTCATATGGAAGATCGACGTAACATAATGAAGACCTATTTTGTCACCTAAAAACTTGTGAATACTTTCATCATATATTTTATTAATACATATTAACAACATGAATTACTATAAAACCATATTCGAATTTGTATATACTTCCTTATTCATTCTATTAAACATAGAATATTGGATATACTACATAAATCAAAAAATTGAATTCTATAACAATGATGGAATAAACATACCATTAACTAGTTACAGGGTAGTAAACGATTTCCAATATAATTTATCCAAATCATCCATCTCTTTTTCCAAAATCACTACCTTAGTATTTGGAACATATTAAGGTTTATCATTCCCTCAAGCATGTATTTTCAAAATAGATTAACTTGATATTGAGTCACTTTTATCAGTACCATACAATCCCAAATCCTCAAGGAAATAGTACTACAGTAGAGTCCTTAGTTTTTTTCATAATTAATATAACCAATACATCATTGATACAACACTCAAATGACATAATACTTCAATCAAGAAACAAAAATACATTAATTATTCCACATTGATTGTAGTAACAACTTATGCTTGACCTTGATCCCTTTGATTTTTTTATGATATATTATTTTGATGCTTATTTCTTTTATTTGCGTAATTCCCCATTTTAATATAGATGAATAACTAAATACTAGTCTTTTATTTCTCCCCTTTGAATTATTTTTCTTAATTTTCCTTTTCTCCACATATATATAAAACACCTAGTCCTTTTATGCACTTCCCAGGGTGATTCTTTACACATTCATCACAAGTTGGAAAATCCATCATTAACTTCGTCCCTTTATCCATATTTTTCTCTAACATCCTCTTCTTATCTATCTTCCCTTCAAATACATAAGACTTATAGAATTCATTACGTATCTTATTAACACGTGATATTATTTCCTCTTGTGATGACAATTCATGGGAGATTATTTCCCTTCGAAATATTGTCTTAAGACCATGAAAGGCATGATCCTTATTACTCTTTTCATCATGTACATTGGTTGGGTTCTCATTCCTTCTACTAGGATCCATTTATAAACAATTTCATACACTAGATTTCGTTTTGAATCATAATTAATAATTTTAAACTAGTGATATACATAACATAAATTGAAAATTTATGAATATGTAATCTCATAATCATAAATTTGGTTCCATTAGAGGCATATTTAATAATAAATCCATTATAATTGTTTGTATTGAAATTGTTCATTATCTTAAGCATATCCCCTAGGAGTGTCAAACCAGGTGCGCAGTAATTCTTTTTGTCTTGTACCATGTTACCCTGAGTCAGGAATGGAACACCTTGTTAGAGTTATTACTCCTTGGTACATATGAATCAGAACCATATCCACATGTAGTATCCAAATAAATATGTATTTCTTAGAAAACTCCAAAAATCCCTACATTACCAAAATTCTAGGAATTTCATTTGTACTAATCCTCAAAGTCTATCTTCAGTTATTGTTCCCTAATCATATTTTTTCCAAATCTAATTCCAAAGGTTGTTACTAAACATCATATGATACCAAATATAATACCCTGACCCTAGAATCCCAAATTTGGTGCATTATTTTAATACAATAGCATGATTACAAGGAATCATGTCCCAAAGGACCAATTAGTTTAACAGTCTTGGAAAATAGATTTCATACATGAACATTATAATAAAAATTTTAAACATAAAACACAACATATAAAGTCCTTGTAGAACTCCATTATTCATCTATATTAACCCTAAATATAAATCATTACACAATTCTTGGCATCCTGGGAAAATAAAACACAAGAAATGGGTGATCTCAAATGCTCAGTAAGGGTAAATAATTCGGCGGAATCTATAAACTTTTAAGGTGTAATGTATAATAAAAATAGAATCCTTTTTAATCATAAAATATAACATATTATTGAAAAAATAAATCAAACATTACCATATAAACATGCACATGGATATTCTACTAACTGAATAATCACATTTAATAACTAATTTTATAACGAGGGAATGAATAATGGCTGACATAATAACTACTACGTAAAGGCCCCGTGTGAATAAAATTCACCAATATTCTATTAAGACCTTATTCTGAGACACTAGTTTGTCTCATGAGACCTACAAATGCATCGAGGGGCTATAGTGGGCCTCGAACATCACTTACTACATCCATTTCATTCCTTATAAGAAAAGGCTTAAACATTACATAAACATTTGTATTAAAACAAGCCTACAAAATGTCAAAACATTAACTATAAACCACGAATGGTATAAAAATAGAAAATCCAAATTCAAAAATATAATAACTCATTCAATATAATATGGAATATTGTATTATAATAAATCAACATTAATCAATAATAATATCCAATAAAGGATGTTGGCATAGTTGAAAATAATCAGTAAAACTCTTTGAGAGAAATATCCCTTTTCATGAATTTAAAATTCACACAATTTATCAAGAAATATATTTAAAAGTGGTTTTTTAATCAAAAATTCCCATAAAAATTTAAAACTTTTTAATGTAATTAACATTTTGAGAAAATCATGTCCATATAAATAAGTAATTAAAATCATTTTGAAAACAAGGACATTAATTATATATTTTTAGAAAAATAAATCATTAAAACATTTAAAATGATGATCTTGTTAAATAGAACGTTCCATAAAATCTTAAAAGATACCTTTTGAAAACAGTTTTATAAAACGTTTACATGGATGATAAAAATGTCTTATTAAATACTTACACATAAACAACATCAGAAAATAATGGTATCAAGGAATTAACCATTACCTTGTACTTTCCTTTAGTCAAGTATACGTTTAACCTCTTGTATAATGACCATATTATGTTATTAAATTACACCATAACCGTATTTGATTTTATGATATCATATATGATTCATTAATTACTTTATTCTAACCATTTTATAATAATTTTCATGTTAAAGTAACATTTTAGGTAATAATTGCTTTCTTTATCATATGTTTCTTAATATTTTATTCCTGATCGTATCACTTAGATTATGATTTGCATACATTAAGGATATAAAATATGATTTATATATCATATTTGTTTAGAATATAAATATGTATAATATACATATATATATATATATATGTGTGAGTGTGTGAAATGGAAACATCATTCATGGAGACAGTAGTCTACACGTACGCATGAACCTAGTTTCTATTTTCTAATAATATTTTATAGAAGTAAGTAAAAAACATATATTTATTTAAATAAAAATATATTATTCTAATAGAAATATTATTTCATACATATCATACCAAATCCATATATATATATATTTATAAACATTCATGAATACTGATCGTTTAATATTAATCTCATCGCGTCGTATGGACAGTAAGTCGTACATATGCACAAGCAATGATATCATTTCCTTAATAGCTTAATGGTATGGATTTGGATTAAATATGAATTGAAAATATGTAATATCAGGTTATAATTCTTATTTAATTCATTTGTATTCATCATTATACCCATAGAAATAAAGTATAGATGAAAAATAGTTTACACCGTGGCGTGCAGATGGTAAGTTGTAAGTATAAATGCATGATGATATGTTTCTCATAGAATGGGTAAAATAAGAATATGGTTGTCACTTAATCAAAACAAATTCTTAGTATATAGTATATTCTAGATTTATAACCCTATTTACTTTTTAACGTGGAAAATAAAATTCATTGGTTACTATTCACCAGAAATTATTTTCATTATATTGAACCACATTTTACTCACTGATGACAACCATGTCTTTATGAATTTATAAATTCAATTCACAGAAGATGTAAAATTTGATTTTAGGCAAATTTTCAAATGTTCCTCGATGGTGGGTAAATATGCCTAGAAGGTGGGTAAAAAGATGTTAAGAAAGTTCAATGAATATTTAAATATAATTCTATTCTAAAATGACTCAAATGAAATACATTGGGAAAATATATTTATTTAGAATATATTTTGAATTTAATATAAATTTTTATTTAAAATAATTATTTAAAAGGGAATGTCGGTTTTTATGTACAATGCAGTATTTTTCACTATTCATAAAAAATTGAATGTTTTCCTAAAAATAAAAAAATTACCATAATCTAATTTTGATATTACAAATTAGAAAATTAATTATATTTATACAAAATAATTTTTTATGAGTGTCTAATATTAATTTTATTATTTTTTACAAAAGGAAATTAAATTAGTTCTTTTTAGAATGTAGTTTTTCAAAATATGTTACGATTTTAACAAAACTTATACATTTCATTATAAATATGTTTTATTTATGTAAAAACATTAGAAATAAGATTTAAAATTTATTGGTCACTATTAATATTACAATATTTAATTAATAAATAGATATATTGTATAAATAATTATAATACTAATGTGTTGTTTCACAGAAACTCAATCTTGCTTATAATGCAAGCCAAGTCAGTTTGGCATGCAATATAAGCTATTAAATTACATTAAAGATATAACATAATATGAAATCTTCAGGTGTTAATTGTGTTTTCAGGTAATTTTTATTTTGAGAAATTAAAATAAAGAAAGAGTTAGCTTATAGGTTTATGGCACCATTATGAATCATGATTAATTATAGATTTCATTATTAAAGGGTTATACTATATAATATAATTCATGTTATAATGTATGTCATTGTGAATCTAAGTTATTTCTCTATGGGTTCCTCTATGTGTTTTTAGATTTTAACCATAGAAATTGGGAGTCTCAACCTAAATCCACTAAGAAAATGGCCTAGAGGGTCACACACTATGTGAATCTTGAAACTCAATTAAATATAATTATTATTT
The DNA here is from genome assembly GCA_963277665.1 of Viscum album. Classification (NCBI taxonomy): domain Eukaryota; kingdom Viridiplantae; phylum Streptophyta; class Magnoliopsida; order Santalales; family Viscaceae; genus Viscum; species Viscum album. The sequence goes on along the minus strand of OY728125.1, from coordinate 1,461,511,856 downwards.
AACATGTGGAATAATTATTATTATCATAAATTGTTTAATATTTATTCATGTTATATTGATCACATATATTAACACACTAGTAATTCAATGGATTATTTATGGCATTAATATGTAATAAATATTTATAGAATATCTTTTATATATTTTATTTATTTATATATTGGAAAACAACATATTCATATTTATTAATTATATAAATTATCATTATTAAAGGAATGATAAATTTTTTTGTGTAATAGAAGAACTATTTTAATAATTACTAGAATAAATAATACATTTAAAATTTTATTTGAATAAATGTTTAAACTATTTATTCATGAAATGGTATTAAATTAATGAGTGTGTTTTTTTCTTTTCAAGTACACTAAAAAAATTGATTAGTATTTAAACATGGTGTTTTCTAGGGATTATTAAAACAAAAAATTACCAATGTGTAATTTTTAAATTCTACATCCATTACTATTTAAGACCAATTTTATTATTTCAATCCTTGACAATAGCCATTATTTATTATACACAATGATATCCAAAAAATATACTCAATCACAAGATAAATCATCACCAAGAACTCTATTTATAATAGAAACCCATAATCCTCTTCTAAAAAAATTTATTTTATAGTGAATAAAAAGATTAATTTATTAAATAAATTTTCATGGTAATGAATGTCTAACAGAATAATCATTAGGGTATTTTTCACTAGGTCTCATAAATTCCCATGGTGTTACCCTAGTGGTTTTCAATTCATGTTTGGATCACCATTAATGTGAATCTAAACTTAATTCCTTTTAAATAGTTATTCTATCTCATAGATATGTTGTCACATTCCCAAATGAATAAAAAAATCACTCCAAGTTAATTCATTAATTTCTAAAATTAATTATAAATACTTATGTGATGGCCCTACATTTTCATTATAGTGTTCCTTAGTCAATTATTATAGTAATTGATTTTTTTGGTCACAAATTTCTACATCAGGTACATACCATACAAAAAAAATGTTAAAAAAAATCATATTTTCCATTTCTAGACATGCACACCCTCTAAGTCCAGAAACATCAAAATCAATGTCACATATCATATTCCAAGCCAATGGGTACTACCAGCATTCCGAATTACATACATGTTAATCTGAGTCAAAAAATCATGTGTTGAGTAATTATATATAAATGAAATATTAAATAATATTTTAAAATATTTATAGAAAAAAATCCCATATAAATATCTTAACATTAATATTTTTAATCAACATCATTACACTATGTTGGATGAATAATCATAGGGAATCATTTTTTAACAATTATGGAACCCATTTATGGTCACCAATGATCCTGTTTTACCCTACCTTTGTAATCAATCCATGTTTATTGACACGTAATGTTGGACCAAATAAAAACTCATCTATAGAGGATATAAAGTTTTTTTGTTTGAAAAAAAAATCATTAATTATGAAACAATTGAGTAGTATTGAAAATTTTAAATTTTATTCTTAACTAAATCTCTTTGTAATGTATATAGATATAGTTACAGGGGAACAAATACTATTAACGTGTTTCTATAGGAAAGATATAGAGTTTATGTATCATATTATGAAATTAAAAAACAATTTAACTTTCCTATGATGAAGTATTATGATATGTATTATTAATAAATTCAGTAAGGCTCAAGAATATCAATCCCAAAACCATATACTAGGGTCGTAGTGCACGGTAGGAGAATTAATTGATACAAAAAAATTAATAATGTTATAAATATTATATAAATAATAATAGGAATGGGAAGTTTTATAATAAGTGAATATAGACACACAATAATTACTAATTGAAATTAAATCACAAAATTCATCAACACTAGATGATGTTGTAGGAAGATCATATCACAATAGGGATATTTTATATGGATAACATTATATAATATATTCATTACTATAACTAAAAAAACTAAATGTGTTGAATTTTTTTTCAAGTAGATGTCGTGTATTTTTATAAAAGACTAAACATGACCCTCATCATTGTATCTTTATTACATACAATCATGAACATGGTGAACATTTTTACAAAAAAAATAATGTGTGTTTAGAATGAAATAATTTCAAGGGGATATATTTTCATGGCCTATTTTAATTTTACACTAGAGGAATTCATGGATTATTTTCACAAGTTTATCACTAAGGAAGATCACTATAGGTAGGAATTAGGTGAGTCACCTCAAAGGAGGGATAGAAATAGTCTTTAGGTGGGCATGGGAATGACGCCACATATGATATTATGAAGGTTCATGAGGATTCATATATAATTATTACCTATCACATGGAATTCTCATTCAAATTAGTACATAGATTACAAATTTAATTTGATAGGAAAATACCCCCAAACAATTTATAACTTAATGTGGTTCTAACCATTATTGGTTGATTGATGATTCTACTGGGGTAGGATACTATAGATACCCATTTTTCTCTATATTATAATTAATACAAATTTATAAAATTGGAAAACAAAAATAATTATATTTATAGAATGAAATTATGGGAAACCCTTTATTAATCATGAAAATAAATTTAGTATCCTTCAATGATCTCTATGAAACATTGAATATCTATGTATCATATAACTATATTGTTTTTTCATGAGAATGTATATAATATATGGCTACTATTATTCAATTATGAACAGACACATTTAAAAACATATCGCCATAACATGCCAGTTATAATGAAATGTTGGGATAATATAATAAACTCATTTATCTAGCAATCCCAAAGGTAATTTCACAATTCCTCAATTCACTATAGATTATGATTTCTATTTAGTAGTTTAATAAAGAAATTAATGAATTTATTTGAATATAACTGATTGACTGAATCATAATGGAAGTATTTTAATATAAATATAATTTTGTCTAAAACTCTGATTATGTTTTCTAATTCATCGTTATAATAACCTTTATATGTGGATGGAAAGTGAATCAAATTTTTTCAAAGGTCACAATTCCAATCAGAATCTCTAATATCAAACTAAAATCCATTCAAATATAAACCACTATAATATTATTCCTTAATTTATTGAAAAATATTTTATTATTAAAATTTATCAATCAAAGTATTATAACAAATTACCATTACATGTTATTATAAAAATTTCATGTTATTCAATAGGAGTGGTGTAAAAGTAAAACACTAATTAATTTTAATAATAATATAATAATTTTTTTCTATATATGTCAGTATTTCATAATTCATTATTTTAATTAAAATATTACTAGTGGGTACAATAATATGATGAATGAAACAAGTCCCATTTCATTTCATTAATATGAATTTAAGATATAAAAACATTATTTTAACAATAAACATTAGTATGAAACAAAAATAATTAAACTATGTGACTTAGAAGAAACTTAAGGTATCAATTTCAAAATGAGGGAATTTAGAGAAATATGTATCAATGAGATTGAACAAACATGACATTATCCACATAAAATGGTTTTAAGTCTGTAATATTTACATCAGTAATCATTTATATCTTATCAAATTTTGTTCAACATTAGGAATTTACTAACATTAAATTTTCAAGACTCCTCTTTAGTTATTGTTGAGAATACTAATGAAAATTTATTTCCACATTTAATAGGCAATAGGGTGGGGAATAACACAAATTTTATAAAAAAATTTGCTGAATAAATTGACTATTTAATAGAAAATCTATACAATAATACAAAATGATATTTCATATTACCATAACATAACTATATTGAAGCATCATTAAGTGAAAACATGCATGATACACTATGTAACCAAGAAAAAAATAATATAACATAATTCCTGACCAATAATTATAGTTAATAATCCCAAACAGTTTTTACCCAAAAAGTAGAAAAAATTATAGACACTTATAAATATAGCAAACGTCCATATTCTTATAACTAGGAATGGAAAATACTATCTCCAAAACTGTGTAGAAAATCATAATAGGATAAGTAAATAATATAGTGATTGTCTTATATAAACAATATTATCCTCCATCATAACTGTCATGAGAAATGATCTCATCCTATGAAAAAATGAATCTTTCCCCATTTTATCACATACAAACTCCACCAAAAACATTATGTATAAAATATTATCTGATACAATACTCAAAAATATATCTTTAAAAGTTATCGCATAGCCTACTCCACTTATATTCCATCACTAATTTTGAATATGAATTCTTTAAGGGAATAAAAAACCCATGACTATTATATCAAAGAAATACCATATCTATTAAGGGAATATAACATATTCTTCATAAATAAAGAGAAACTAGTAATCAATCAACTAGTTGGTTATGGATGAAGATTTTAAATATAAATATAATAAAATATGGACCCTAAATCTTTCTTGAACAATTAATGATGGGTTTACATAGAAAATAGTGAATAAAAATTATAAAAAACTAAAATAACAATATAAATAAATTTATACTATATGTCTTCAAAGACTTTTACAGAGAAAGACTTTAACAGAGAAAGGTTAGTATCTCGAGACTTTTTCGATACGTACGATTCTACAATCAGGAGGATCATTTTGTTTCAAGGATGGGAACATCTGTGTGTTGAAAATCCTGATATTCAAGATCCAGTTCTTTTTGATGAAGTGTGTCAGTTTTACAAAACCGTTTCTTTCGACAAAGATATGACTATAAAATTCGCTGTGTACGATAGAAAATTATCTATGTCTGTGAAACAAGCGGCACATTTTTTTGAATGTTTCTGTAGAAGGAGATTCTTTTTGTCCATCTCAAAAACTACCAGATGAAGTTGGTACGTTTAATAGAGAAAATGCTGAAAAGTCTTTGTTTCTTATTAATGAGGAAAAGAGGAAAGTGTCTCATCTTTCACCGGACAATCGTTTTGTCACTCTATGGATGCAAGGTTTTCTTATCCCAAGGAAAGGGGATAGAGAAACTCTGAAAGTTTCTGATATTTTCATGCTTGATTATCTTGTGAACATGAGAAAAGTGAATATCATGGGTTATATTTTTGAAACCATCAAGAATGTCAAGACAGGAGGGATTAAGTCCCAGATGATAATGTATCCAGCCATCCTTACGAAGTTTATTTTTGAGAGTATGAAGTTTTGTAACATTCCTTTGAAAGGAAAACCCATGGATTTGAGGCCATCTTGGATTAGTAAGAGTACGATGAAAAAGCTGAATGTTTGTTTTGATTCAAATTCAAAACTTTTTGTCAGAGATGTAGAAGCTGAATTGGCTCAGAATCAATCGGCACCTATGCCAGCCAAAGACATTCAATCCACCGGTGTTACTCAAAAGTCTGATCCGCAAACCAGTTCGAAGCCGAAGAAGAAACAAAGGTACAGTAAGGAGGTTGTAACAAAATGGAGAAAAGATAAGGAACAGAGAAAGGAAGGCGACCCGAAGTTTGGTCTTGACCCTGCTGAATATTTTGCAGAAAGAATAAGGGTAGAAGAAACCCTTCAGGCCGAAAAGAAGAAGAAGGTTCTTTTGAAAAGAAAGGCTCAAGACTTTGATGTCTCTAAAGTCTTGAAAGCAGTTGAAGATGCTAGTGCTCAACTAACTGAAGAAGTGCACCAAGAGCCCATCGTACAGAGTCTTCCTGAGAAAGAAAAAGGAAAACAAGTGATGGAAGAAATAGAAGAAGAAGAATACGGAGACTTTATTTTAGAATTTCTTCAAAACTCAAAGAAAAGTAGAGAGGAATCGGTTCAAAAGCCGAGTGAATGTGTTCAACAAATCCTTCATGCCGATCAAGCACAATCTCCGGACAGAATGTCTTTTCAAGAAAGGCAAGGTGATCAATCTTCTCATTCTTATAAAGTTGTTGTCATTAGTGACAAAGTGGAAGAAGAAAGAAAACAGAAAGAAAAAGCGAAAGGGAAACAGCCAGTTGTTGACTCAAGCAAATCGAATGAACTACCATCGTATGATGAGGATACTGATTCAGAGCATACAATCTCTCTCAAGAAGGGTGATTACATTGTTCATGTTTTGAGAAGGGTGGAGAAAACTATTCCTTATTTCCCGAGGCTGGAAGGGAAGATTGATTTTATTACTGAAAATCAAAGGAAGAAGTTTGGCTCTGTAAAAGAATTGAGGAAGAAAGTATTGTCAGTAGAAGCTGATTTGAAAGTTCTTTCAGAAAGCTCGGTTGCTCATAAGAAGGCTTGCAATAAGATGACCAAGTGGTCGTACAAAACAGAGAGCTCAATCAATGATCATGAAATAGCTATTGAAGATATAAGGAGGTTATCAAATGAGCTTGCAATTTCTTTCAACAATCTTGACAAAGAAACGGTTGAAAGGTTGAACCTTTTATCTTCTCATAGAGCCGATGTTCCTTCAGTGAAAGACTTGCAAGAAAGAATGAATGTTTTCCGATCTGAATTCTCGAAGGTTTCATCTTTCAAAGATGAAATGGTTTTGCTGAAGAATCAAAATTCTGTGTTATCCAAAGAAAACAAGAATTTTCAAAACAGAATTGATACCCTTGAAGAAGTAATCAGAGTCCAGGAGGAGACCATCGGAAATCAAGATCAGATTTTTGCGGATCAACAAGAGCTTCTCAAAACTCAGGGTGAATCAATTTCTGAAGACAAGAAGGAGATCAAGAAGATGAAAGCTGTTCTTCATGAGCTTATAAAGAAGGAGAAGGAAAGAGAAAACAAATGATTGTTGTATTTGTTTCTTTTGGAACTTTTCTTGGTTTTGTAATAACTCTTATGATCTTTTTTATTTTATCTTTTGTCTTTTATTGCTTCACTAACCCTTTCAGACAATTCAAGATTACTCCTTTCTTTTTGTAAATCACAAAGGGGGAGAATTTTTACAAAGCAAAGATTGTTTTACAAAGGGGGAGAATGATTTACAATGCTCTTAAGGAAAATCTACGAATACAATCCTTAGGAAAATCCATACCTAAGGGGGAGATTAGTTGTATTCAATTTCTTATTCAGAAGAGTTTTCAATAACTCAGGGGGAGATAAGTATTTCTTGTTCCATTTACTTTGTGTGTTGTGCTTTCCAAAAAGGGGGAGATTGTTAAGACAAAAGTCTTCTTTTGACTTCTATATCATGTTTTGGAAATCACAAATGTATTCTATCATATATTTATTAATTAAAATTGTCTTTTATCATGATTATCGTATCGTACGATGTTGATCTTACCGACCAAATCGTATCGTATTGACTCTGCCAATCGTATCGTATTGACTCTGTCAATCGTATCGTACTGGCTCTGTCAATCGTATCGTACTGACTCTGCTATTCAGATGATCAATATTTGTTTTGGTACTTTGTCAAAAAACTCTCTCTGCATATGAATCGTACTCATGTTTTTCATTTCTATATATCTCTTGTCCTAACAAAACGCTGTCGTTGAGTTAGTTACAAACTAATCAAAACGATGTCGTGCTTTCTGTTTCAATATGACCGTTGGAGGCAATATGACCGTTGGAACCCGAAGCCTATAAATAGGAAGTCATTTGAAGCTGAGAGAACAACGATGAACGAAGAGAACGAATGAAGAGACTCTGTGAACTACCAATATTCTAGAGAGAGACACTGTGACTTCTCTCATCAGCCTTGTGCGTCCGATCATCGTATCGAGGGCTTTCAAGTAATTGAAAGACAGAGGTGCCGATTACCTACAAAATCGAGGGCTGCCGGGGATAGGCAGACAGACGTGCCGATCATCGTATCGAGCGCTGCCAGGGATAGGCAGACAGACGTGCCGATCATCGTATCGAGGGCTCACCAAGGTGTTGGTGAGACAGACCTTTTATCCTAGGTGAAAGGATAACCCTTCTCTTTGGGTTAAAAGAATTGTAATACTTTTAAATTTCCACTGTTACTTGTATTAGAAAGGGATCTGTATTGTTTCCTTTCTTCTTTACATATTCAATTGTAATTGTTTCAATTACAATCATTTTATTACTTTTTGTATTGACTGATTATATACGCTTTAAGGTAGAATCATTCATCTTTGTATTACTCTGATTATTGTGTTCACCTTGAATACAATTGTTTTACTTCAAATTAGTATTACAATACATCATACTTTTTATATTCAATACAATTGTGGGTGTTTGTATTTGTATTAGTTTAAGATCATTTAAACTAATCTCTTTGTTGCTAAAACTCTAAGGTTTTTTAAACCTACAATTCACCCCCCTCTTGTATTGTTCCATCTAATAGACATATATATCTACTTATTCGATCCAACAAATGAAATGTACTTAACTCATTCATTATGAATTATAATGGATCTTTAATTCATCATGATAGAATGTTCTAAATTATGTGTATATAATGAATAAAAATATTTCATCAATATAAAAATATACATATATATATTTTAGAAATTGATTTTATCTTCACTCCTGTTTCTAAAAATACCATATTCCCTAATTTATATTTTTATGAAACATAGAACCCAAATCATATTGATATTATAAAAAATTAACACTTTAGAATACAAAATATTATGGTATAGCTATGAATTATACATTTATTTCTTCTTATTGGATACCATGAGAAATAATACTAATTGGAATAACATATTTCATTATCTACCCCAAAAATAATAAATTTCAACAAATAAACACATCTAGAAACTCATATACAATGATCTACCTTAGAATACTATATATAAACAATCTATTTTGGATATTACATCAACTGAAGCTCATTATAATACCAAATTATGTGATCTTATTTATAATCCCACATTTAATCATCCATTAGAATTCCATAAATATATCATATTAAATATTAATAAAATAGTAAAATAGTAAAATAGTAATTCTTGACTAAATATATTATTAAATCATTAAATCTTCACTCAATTAATTTTACAACACATTAATTTATGCAAAAGAACGAATCCTTCAAAAAATATACATTATATATATAATGTGATAACTAATGAATAAGAATTTTGAATCATATATATTGAATTTTAAATCAAAATTCCAAAAAATAAATTGGGATTTTGATAGTTTGAAATAATTATTATTTGAGGATTGTTCAATATAATAATACATTTCTATTAATGGATTCTATTGACCCTTGTTTAAATTAATCAAATCTATTTCCATATTTCTATCTATGTAGATCTAATTTCCTATTTACATTTATTTTTTAGAATGGTAAAATTAGTTTTTATGAATTGAGTTTATAAAGTGAAATAAATTTGATATAATGTTAATTTTTTTACATAACATCAATTATTTATCACAATCATATAGTGATCATTTAAATAAACAACAAAGAAATCATATATTTCAAAATTTGAATTTAGGGATGATTAGAGGAGTTAAGAATATGGTTCAGTATTTTAATGTCTAAATGAATAACTTTAAAGGGATCACATTTGTATTTTTCACTGTTCCAAAACCCATGTACCAAACTATACATGATAATTATAGAACAATGATTTAATATTCATAGTGTCTTACAAGGTGGAACAAACTATTATTTATACTTTATCCCAAATGCATCATTGAATGGATGATTTTCATTATCATGCATGGTATGACCATTCCACTTTGGTGAAATAGATTATCCCCTCGACACACTCCATAATAACAAGATGTTGTAGACTAGTACTTAGGGTCTCAATATATCTATTTGGAATAGATGTAAAATAAAATAGTTCTAGAATCAAAATAATATAAAAAATTCCATGATAATAAACATTAGACATAAATAATAATAAACCCTATATCTCAATATATTATCCTATAATTTTACTCATATTATATAACAAAGAAAACTAAAAATTAATCCAAAAGTTCTAGAAATTAAAAAACCTGATAAAAACTAATTTTAACATAAAGTGTGGAGAACCCCATCTATATGACTTCACGAGTGCATAAAATAAACTCTAATGTGCTTTTTTACTTTTCCCCAAATATTCATGAATCCTTATATCAACTAAAATTCAATGCCTATAATTGGTAGTCCCATGATGTGTTTATACACGTGAATTGAAAAAATAATCCTTCGATGAAACAATTGATAGCCCTTCCAAATTTCGGAGTCAAATTATGAAAATATAATAAATATTATAAAGCTGAAATGATTTAATATTTATCATTTACAATATGAAACAATATAGTCAATAAATAAAATTAACGAAGTAATCCATACATACTTTGAACAATGTCATTACTAGTAGAAAATAGATCTAATTCCCATAGATTATTACTTTTTTCATCCATAACCAAGGAGATTCATGAATAAGGTAATAATATATTAGATCCCCTAAAGGATATTCCTATAAACACAATGTACATATCAAAATATTACTTTTTATCTTTGTGGTGTTGGAGGTGTAAGGGGATGGTAAAAGGATTTGGGGTAATCTAAAACTGATATATTTCCTAGAATGGATGATTTTTTAGTGCATAAATAGGTGTTGCACTATGTATATTTTGCAAGAATATGGTATATTTCTAGGAATTTGTGTTAGTTCATCACAATTAATATTTGGAAATGTCATGGTTGGCCATTATATATCATTAAATAATTGAGGTTCACCCTTAAGTATCTCTATATATCATAGAGTAACCCTTATATATTATGGAAAACAATACATATTATAATAAACTTTATGTATGAATGTTTCTATTGGTATAAATGAAGATATTGAGGCCTCAAAATTAAATTCAAAGGGGTTAGGTAAATGTAATAATTGATACATGAGATTGATTCCTTATCTAATGCACAATCTTTTAATCTGATACTTTAATAGAAGCTACATGGCTTGAATCAAAAAATCTACATCCATAAATATATTTTCAAATATTTAATACTTTTATGAACACAATTTTTGGGTTGTGGAATTCATCGAATGATTAAGGGTATGTCAGTATTGACAATGAGATTTGGTGGAATGATAAATGATATCATGAAATGATATCACCGGGTTTCCATAACATACCCCAATTGTGGTGTGACAAGAACATATAACGTTACGAGTCTTTAAATATATAATTTTAGTGTGAATTCAAAATGAATTTAATATTAATCAATATTTCAGTTTTTTTACACAAACCATTAGAGCATATAGGTGAATACTTATTGACTCTTGAGTTCCCTTTTAACTATATTTTTTTTATTAGATTCAATAGACTCACTCCTACACGATCCATGCTGAATTTCACTTCTCAACATATGGGGTCTCTCTCTATACTTCATTCCTTAGAGTGGCTATGATAGAAGTTATGGCTCATTTTTTATTCTTGGGAGATAGTTTTAATGGGGGATGTTTTTATTTAGAATTTTGATACTTTATTCTGATGTTTTTGGATTAGTGATCATCTATATCTCTATGTGATTTTAAAATGATTGTTGAATGAGCAGTAGATGAATTGAAGTTAGGATGTATCTTTTTATCTATATTTATAGAACAATCCTTATTTTATATTCATTAATTGTGCTATATGAATTATATTTTGAAATATGATAAACCAACTAATGAAATGAAAGGGGGAAATATGGGGTATATGAGTTATATAATTAATTTTAATATTGGAAAATGTTGATGAATCTAGATTGATACTGTTATTATATAGAGACATTATTTTCTATTATTAATGTTCTCAAATAATCTCCCATAAATAAATAATAATTAAAATATGGTAATAAATCTTTTTTATAGAAAATATGAAATCATAGTAATATGGTTTATGTTGGTCAATAATAATTCAAGTAGAAATGGAGATTAAATAGAGATTACATATAGTGATTTACTATAGGTTTGATTAGGTTTTCTAAATTTGAATTGTATTTCCCTTTTCTAGATATTTTAACATAAATAGATTGTTTATGGTATCTTCATAAGTTTTTTAGTTGGTGTTTTTTCTATTTTTCATGGTAGGCATGGGGTTGAGGTTTAAGAGGTGTACTGATGTAACACATTTTTTACTGAAATGATGTGGTACTCATTTTCCGTTGTTTATGTAGTTTTTGATGTGGCCCTAAGAGTATTATTTTTTGTGTTTATTAATTTTTTTACATTGTGATAACATGTGTTTAGAAAAAACAAATATAATAATGGGTAGTGGGATAAGAAATCCTAGGAAATGGGTCACTAATGAATTAGTAATTATTGAAAAAAATGGTTAATGGTTGGGATAAATGTGGTTGATGATTAATTATTTTTTGATATTCAGTATGAATAATTCACTAGATTAATGATTTTAATATTTCTAATAAAATGTTAAATATTTAAATGGAAAAATTATATGAATAAATTAGAATTTCAGGTTGTATTGTGATATGGTGTTATGGATTGTAGTATTAATCATTCATTTGGGAACTATTTAGTGACATGTTGCGGTGTCATTTTAGGGTGATGTCTGATATTGTGGAAATTGTTTAGTTTACCCTTTGGTTGGGCTTATATGTGGATATTATATGTGTATTATTTTCTATTTATTTCTAAAACCCCATAAGTAAGTATGATATTCACACTAATGCTTCATTATTTATTGTCTAGATTGGTTTCCCCAAGATAATTATTGTTAAGGGAGTAAATTGATGATGAATTCATCTTACCAACTCTCCCATCTAGTTATAGTATAATAAAGTTTATCTCATATTAGGTAAATGAGTATTGATTATAATTTATTGAATAATTTTTAGGTAATATACTTGTTATCATGGTCATATTATTATGGCGATGATATATGGAGGAGGATATACATGGACGGAGGAGGGCAGGTGGTTGATTTATATAACATTATAATTACCATACAATAATTAAGTTGTGATGTATAATTAGGGTATGGTATGTTTTTGTGGATATGTGGTTTTATTTAGTGGTTGACATGTAATGGTAATGATGATATGAATATGGTATGTGGTTCAGATATAGGATATTATTCATGATGGTAGATGGACTGTACTTTACTAGGATATTTTTTGTTTTATATTGATAAAGGATTGTTAAATCTAGTTATATTTTCCTTTAAAGTGAAATTTTCAGTTCTAGTTTTTTTGGAAAATTTCAATATATAATGGATTAATATTCACTTTGGTGAAGTTTCGGATAAAAAATAAAAAAAATAAAAACTCTGTACTTTAAATGTACATGTCATGTAATTTTTTAGAATACCCATAGTATATTGACAATGTACACAACCAATTACCCAAAAAATAGAACAACCCATTTGGACTGAATAACACATAGTGTATCTCAATTATATATGTAGTTAGTAGATGAAAAGAACACTACATTCCATGTGTGTCAACTCAAAAAATGTGTAATCTCCATAGAAAAAAATAGTTTACCAATGAATCTGAGGTTGGGATAGATTGTCCTTATAAATCCATGTAAGACTAAAAAAAGGTATTACATGTATTGTAGTTATATATATATATATAATTTCATTCCACCAAATCATACTATTTTTATCTAGGATAAGAAATTTGTTTCTATTTTGGTGACTACTTGATGTTATTCCATGGAAACTATTGTAGTGGCTAAAATGTTTAACATCATTTACACTTTTAAAACTATCATAAAACACAAAAATCATGGAGATGAATTAATTTTCAGAAATCTATGGGGAAATAATAATAAAATTTATTACAAGTTGTATACTTTTTTACATTTCTTGTATTTTAAAAATTCTATAATAGAGTGCCTTCAACCGAAGATTAGGATGTTTTATTGGATGATTAATATTTTTACCTTTTTTGTGATATCTCAAGGAATATCTACCTATATTATAGTTTCATCACCATCCATGGAATTATACGCTAGGCACGATTACATTGGGAGGAACTTGATGTGTATTATATGTTTCATTTATGTAATAATTTTATTATTTTTTTAAATCAAGGATAATATTTTTATCTCAATCTTCACATATTCATTTTATTTTGAGTTAAATACCTATATTCCATTCTCATTATCACGTGATCCTGTTTGGGGATCCCTAAACATTACTTTTTCAAACTTCATTTAACATGTTCTTCTAACTTCCCAAATATGGTGTTCCTTCACATAATATCATATTATTGATTTCATAAGAACACTATGTATAACATACCTATAGTATTTTTAGAAAATGATATCCTTTTTTCTATTTTTATTATCATTGTTTTTTTCTGGATTCTTTCGTTATCTTTATAGATGGTTTGAAAATGAAATGGTGTTGGGGGGTACAAAATCATGTTTTTCTATAAATTTTTTCATCAATATATATTTTCAAGAGATATAGGTGGTCCCTCAGCTAACCATTGAGGGAAACTTAAATTTTGAGGAAGGAAAAAAATTGTTACAATATAGTAATCCCATTGGACAACTTGAGTGAACTTACCAGTCATCCAGTTGGGTTTCTAAATGTGTAGGCATTATCTCTACACTATTGTTCTACAAGTATGCCAACCATTCGCTTCTACATTTCTAAATAATAGGTTATATGGCTAGTGTCCTACAACATACCATTGGTGGTGTAGTTCTGTGTGAATGAAGTGAGGATTATTTTCATATTTCATACACAAAAAATGATTGTTTTAATTATTAATCTATGTATATCGACCCAAATTCGATTCATTCAACTTGGATAGTCAATTAGGGTGTTCAGGACTTTGTGAAATCAATTCCATAGTAAATCTACACTTTAATAAAATCCATATATAAATCTTGGTATGTTAATATCTATTAAAATCATTGATCCCCTAATTGTTCTAATTTATATTCTTTCTCTCTTTAGAGAACATTCCTCAATGATGGTAATTATTGGATTCAATATTATAATCTGAATTACATTTGGATATATTTTATAATTGAGGGGTCAATATTGGATATTCATAAAACATTGGCTGTTGATCTTGAATTTTGTGGGTATGTGATCCTTTGGGTTTTTATTTATTTTAATAAATATATTTTTGGATATTAATGATTGAAAATTCATGTTCTAGGATCCCTTGTCAAATTTTAAGACCCTTATCTTGCCTTGGATTTTTTGTAAAATAACTATTCACATTATAAGTGATTCATGGTTGGTTGTTTGGTGATTATGATGTTGGCTATGAACCTAAAATTATTTCACTTCTAAAAAGATTTCTATTGTTTATAATATAATTTAAATGGTTTTGATACAATATGGTGGTTATAAAAACCCATAATTTCAACAATAGAATTTTCCATTTTATAATTCAGATATATTTAGTAATGTATTATAATGCACATTCACTATAAGATAAATAAAAACATATTTTATTATATTAATTTAGATATTACATTTACAGAATAAATATTTCCATATCAATTTAATTTATTACAATGGAAAAATAATTAAAATAAGATAAAAATAATTGGAAAACTTGGATCTTCTTGATCCCCCAGAATAATTTCACTCACAAACAACACAATAGAAATTAAGCAAAATATTAGTAATGAAATATTCATTTTGAAAATTAAAATAAATATATAATATTTTGAGAAAAAAAAGTTATTGAAGAATGAATGAATAATGAGGTATTTTTATAATGTAGGGAACCCATATAGCCATTAATAATTTGATCATTTTTATAATAATCTAACTTTTCGAGAAACAAATATGACTATTAGAAGAGATATATAACCATTAGGAATAGTATCCTAACCATTAGAATATTAAAATCTCCAATGTAAATATAAAATAATTTGTAGGTATCTTAGAAAATTACAATATGTAATATTTCTATCATGATATATACAAATTGTTCTTTTCAAAAGGATAAACTACGTTCTTTCATTTTTGTAAAACAATTATGTTTTTTCTAGTCATTAAAAAAAATATTGACTCAAAATAATGTTTATTTTCATAAAATGGTTTTATAAATTAATATTATTATTTATTATTATTATTATATATTTTTATGCCACCTTATGTAGTTCTACAAAGGGTAAGAAAATTTATCATAATATTAAAATATTTATGCTTCAAATTAATGAACACATTATTTCAAAAATTAATTTCCCATTTTTTGAAAATTATTTTCATAAAATATATATATTTTTGGGATCCACATATTAATAAATGTTTTTTATGTTATTTTTTTATTTTATCTAAAATAGAATAATATTTTCTTAATAGTGAAATATGGTAAAGTATGATATTTGACAATATAAGAACGATTCACGAATTTATAGGTCATGGATAATGTAATCACTCACTATTTTGAACTCACATAAATAATTTAATATAAACAGAAAAAATAATAAATACCAATGGTAGTCTTTAGTGAATATAATAAACAAATTAATGTAATGTTTAAACACACCCTCTCCCCCACAAATAAATACCACACCTCCCTTCCCCTCTCCTCAAAAATTCTTTGACATAGAGCATAAAAAATTATTACAAATTACATTCCAAATATTCTCCCCACATCCTAGTTCTATTGGTATAAAAAGGCCATTTCAAGGATCCTTAAAAGGTAGCCTATGTGGAGACAACCAAAGGACGAGATTATATTCCTGATTAGTCTCGTTCAGTTTTATTCGACTTCTACCACCACCATATGATCTCAATACAAATAAAAGTGGTTACTCCAATATCCTAAATATACTAATATTTTATTATTATACTATTATATACATATTATATTATCCCTTATTTTGTTCCTATAATAAAAATATTTTTTACAATATGGTTTCTTTAATCCCTTCATGAACATTGTACTTTGTTTTTCTTTAACAACCCTTAAAGATGGTCATAAAAATTTCAGTATGGGTAAATAATTTTATAAAAAGAATATTACAACTAATTTATTGTACGTTATTAATATATAGGATACATATTAAATAATGTGAAACTAGTTTTTGATGGTCGGTAAAACAAACTAGATGAACTAACATGGTAATGTTAATATTTTTTCTTAGTGAATCATATCTATATTGGTACAAGAAAGGATATTTCAGGACACTAAAATTTCAATAGTGACATATGTATAATTTTTGGTCACTTATAGAGTTTTATTCCCATATGAAAAAATCTATAATTATACACAAGTGATCTTACCATGGAAACATATGACAAATGCTCTCCAAAAAGTTAAATAGAACATTATATCTCATTGAAATTTTTATAAATTAATATACTATAATTATAATAAATAAAATAATATACGTAAAATGTTATGAATTATGTAATTAATGAATTTAATTTTATTATGATTGAAATTAATTGCAACTGCATGTTGATTCTGGAACATATGGTAAGTGATCTATCCAAACAAACAAATTTTATTTTGGGTTATTATATCTCTATAATACCTAATTTTAGAAGTCTAATATTCTTATTTAATTATTCTATATCTATTAAATATTTCCCACATACATATACCTAGATTAATTTATTATTATATGATGGGGATATTCTTGTTTTAAATTATTCCATTCGTAGTTTCTCTTGATAAGAGATCACAAAATAAGGAAATTCTACATTTCTTACCCCATTATAAGTATTAATTTACTAAATTATTTTCACCACCCTAGTTTTGTAAATTTTTTCATTTTATCATTGTAAAATTTTTATTTCATATCTTTTTTTGGAAATTGTCATTCCCTTTCCCTCATTAACAAATGGTAACCTTTTCATAATGCCCCATTAAGTGATAATTTTCCCTTACCCTCTTTAAAGACAAGGTATAGTTTTTAACATAGAATTATCTAGTTATTTTTGGGTATTAAGAGTAGAATACTTTAGTAATATCAATTGGTATAAGTCAACGTATAGGATAATTTCAATAAATATTTGTGATTTGTAGAGATAGTGGTCTCCATGACGTTACATCCATGTCTGTATAATAATTTTAGATGTGTCTATGTCAAAGTTATACCTATGGGTGATAACCCTAAAAAGGGATCATTAGGAATTAACTCATTCATCACCATGTTTATGAAAAGAAAGGTATTCTTGTAATCCTTGTTTGAAACTATTGGGGGATTTTAATTTGAAAAATCACTAACCCATTACTAGCCATGGTGAAGCACATGAATGGATTGTTAGGTTAGATAACCAAATAAGAATTATAGATATTGATAACCTATTATGACGAAAAGAGACTCAAAATTTTGGATATATATCATATATAATTAATGTCTTCTATGTTCATAATTACCCTTTTTACCCAAAAAAATTACTTTTAGTATTCTCATCCTTATTTTATTACAGTTAATGATGAGAAATAAGAGAAACCAAGCCTTTAATAATGTGATAGAAAATTTTATTATATATCAAATTATATGACTATGATTATGGGAGAATAATATGGTACCTTCATCATATTATTGGACCCGGAGACTCAATATTTGAATAATAAATTGAATCATGTGAAATTCCCTCTTATTAAAGATTATTAATTTTGGTCAAGTAATTTTTTAAGGAGAGTATTTATACTATTAATGGATATCTTGATCCCCTCACCATAGAAAAATGTGTGAAATCCATTAATATTATAGTCTCTACCCTCAAATGACTATAAAAAGAGAATATTGTGTTGTATCTCTATCGTCTTGAAGGGGAAACCAATCAGTTGATAAAAGAGATCCATAACATATAGTCCTAAGTGAAAATTTATTATATAGAATAGTATCATATAAAGAAAATATAATTCAATATATATATTCTTTTAACTATATATAATAATATTGAGAGTTATTTCATTTAATTGAATAAAAAATAAGATGATTTTATAGGGGAGTATGAGGAAAACATCAAAGGGCAGCCACCATATTCCTATGGATTAATCCTCAACACTAATAGTAAGTTGTTATTCTTTATCAGTAGATTAATGTTGGGTTTATAAAAATATTTTTCTATTTGTATATTTGATAGCTATTAATATATTATCATTTGTGAAGTTATGTTTTATATGGATATTAGTGACTCTTAGTTGTCTCATGAGGCTAGAGATAAAAATTGTAAAATATTGTTTTCTTTGGGAGGATTAATAGATAAATATCTAGGAGTAATGAAAAATTAATATCCCATAAATCAAAAATGTATGATGAAGAATCCAAAAACTATGTGAGGGGAATCTGGAGATGCTTCAATTATATAAAAGAGGGTTACTATGAAAATCATCTTTAGAACATATTTGAACAAACAATCTAATAAGACTGTGTAAATTAAAGGTTATATTAGGAATCATCCATTGGTATAATGCTTCCACTAAAATTATTATACTTATTTTGTGCACTAATTCCCTAATCCAAAGGGTTATTTAATGATAAAAACCACTATGGTATAGAGATAACGGAAGAGAATATTCCACCAAAACGGCTGAGGTGGATCCCATGAACAATGTGTGGAAATGTTTGTTGGTTATTCACTCAAGAATAGAGAATATGTTTTTTTATATCTACACATTGTTTATTATATTTGAGGCTTAGTATATCTCGTTAGAAAAAACCTAAAAACATGTGGTTTAGTGGACTATATAAAAAAAAATTGATAAATTATTTCATCATATGTATAGATCTAATTTTTAGTCATTGTTTATGGATTAAACCGCCCAAAAAATATTTTTCCCACATTCTTTAATTGATTTTAATGGTGTATTAGGAATAGATTAATTATCCTTATATAAATCCTACATCAATTGGTGGGATAGAGATATAATTTTTCACATCACAATTCATCCTATGATTTGGAACAAATATAAGGAAGATTAATTTGTGTTTGAATCTTTTTCTCATTAATAGATATTATTTTCTTATGGGAAATAATACCCTGGACAAAATTATTGAGATAGTGGATAGAATCATGTTCTAATACTTCCCATTATGAGGGATAATACCAATATATTCCAAGGATAATTTCTTGGTTTTTCCCCTATCTTATAGGTTGAGTTGTTTTATGAACTGATACTGATATCTCTACCCATATCCATGATTCCTTATATAATATACAACAATGAAATAGAAGAACTAATAAAGAAGTTGCAAGAGAATATAAGAAAGTGATTTATATTCTTGATTATTTCACCTTAGTGTGTTATGATCTTCTATATTAAGAATAAGGATGGTTTAGTGCGCCTATACATTTAATACCATGAACATAAAAAATTATAATGAAAACTTATCCCCTCCCAAGAATTGATATCTTGTTCATTCAACTATATAGGGCCTATTTTTTTCTTTAAGGTGGACCGTCAGACATTATATCACCTATTAAAGGGGAAGATGGAACATATTCTCAGAACTACCATTGGAAAAAGTTATACACAATATTAGTTCATAGTTATTCCATTTAGTTTAATTAAGGATTCCGTAATCCCTATTTAAATAATTAATAAATTATTTATAGATTACATTGAAAAAAACAGTAGTATTTATAATTGAAAATATAATATAGCTCCAGAGGAATGAGGATAATAAGTATAATTTTATTACAAAGTTAATTAATTTTTTAAAGTAATTTATATATGAACATTATAGTAAATGAGTTATAGATGGTTTAGGTATCTTTATGGGGCCATGTTAGCACCAAAAAAAGGATATCTATAAACCATTCTAAGATAATGTCAATTGAGGATTATCCAAGACTAGAATTTGTAACTGAAATTCATAGTTTTCATAGACTGTCTTGGTTTCTCTGATGATTTTTATGACATATTCCATGATTTCAAACCAACTATACAAGATGAGTCAGATGGACATAATGTTTTTCAGGATTGATGAATGGGAATAGGGATTCAAGGAATAAAAACTATTTCTCATCATGTCTCAAGTCCTCAAACATCCCTCAAGTGGGCACTTTTTCAATTTTTACAACGTCTCTTTGGGTTTTTTATTAATATAGAATGATAAAGTAATTTCCTACTCCAAAGGTTAGTACATAGATAATGTATAAGACTATATAATGTATGAGCTAGAGTTGGATGGTGGAATTTACACATTAAAAATATTGAAGATCTATATTTTTGTGTAGAATGATGAAATATATATGGATCATAATATCCTAAAATATAGATTCACTTGGAATGAGAATAATATAACACAATGAATATGGTTAAAGATCATTAGCGACCATGAAAATTAAATCCACTAAATTCATTGGAAAGAAAATTATTTGGTATATTTTCTTTCTAGAATGATTCTGAAACCAAAACAATTATTTAAATAGAGAAGGAACTAGTCCTCTTCTAATTTTAGAAAATATACATAAAAATAAAAATGGAATTTACATCATAATTTTTTGTCAAATAATTTTTCAATAATACCTTTAGGCGATGTTACATGATTCTCATTGAAATGGTGTAGAAATAAAAATGAAGGTAGAAGCCATAAGAAATGGGAAATCATCAGAGTTCAAAATTTACGAAGAAGGAGTTATATGATTTGGGTCACAATTATGTCTATAATAAAATACTAATATGAAGAATAAGTTTATAAATTATTCATGTAGCTTGATATTATACACCCATCTAGGGAGTATAAACATGTTCACAGATCTCCAAGATACTATTTTTGTGATAATATAAAGAATACGATCATGAAATATACCTCAATGTTCTCAGTTTTTTTGAAATTGATTCCTAAAAGTAAAATGTTCAAGGGTATTATGAAACCATTAACTATACCAAACAAGAAATAAAAAAAATCATAAACATTTTAATTAGGATTTTAATGAAATCAATATGAAAAATCTTATATTTATTGTAGTGGAATGTTTTAAAAATATTATCATTTCATTTCAAAAATAGAGGAAATACCTCATGATCAATTTATATGCAAATACATTAGAGTTGTAGTGAGTCTACATGAAACACAATTATTGACTATTTCTGAATTAGGTCTAATATTTCCCTAAATGTTTTTGAAAGAGTATACAATATTCTATATGAAAAATGCAAAATTCAGTAAGGATTATCAAATCCAAACTAAATTCTAACCTTTAAGGACTATCCAGACACTAAAAGATATGTTGGGAGAATTATTGATGGACTTCAAATGATAATGGGATCAATATTTTCATTTAGTTAATTTCCAATATAATAAAATTATTCCCACGAGCATCCCAAATTCCCCATATAAATACAGTTATAGGAAGATATCTAGAACAACAATGTGGTTTTATAGTGTTTATTGGTGAAACCTAATGGGAAAATAAATGGTCGACGAAATTGTACAAAATTTCAACACCATTAATAAAAAAATATGATACTCATATTTGATAGAAGAGTTATACTGATAATCACTAATGATACCCTAAATTGATGATGGATATAATCTATTCCACAATATATTCACATCGAATAAAGTCATCAGATCTTGGAAAAAAGGAATGTTAAGTCCAAGGAAAATAGAATCTTATAAAATTATCAATAACATTGATGATGTGTGATAAGAATAATATTTTCATTATTTAACCTAAGTGTTTTAATGATTTAATACTTACCAATTAGTCATTTTGGGTAAATTTTAATCATTTTCATATTTTTGGTGAATTTTGGGATTAATTTTGAAAACTAGTTAGTTCTAAAAATTTATCAATTCTATAGTTCTTCTGTATTTTGGTCATATATTCTTCAATTTTATCCAAATTTATTGATTACTTATTTATTATTTCATTATTCATTGGGTTTATATTTTTCTCTTGAATCTGGATCCAATTCGACACATAACGACCCTTAAAAGTAAATCAAGTGAAAAATGTTTCCTAGATGACAAAATAAATTCCACATCAGTTATAGAATAATATCATTACCTAAAAAAAAAAAGAAGTGATTTTAGTTGGTATGGAAAGAGAACTCTGAGTCACATTTCTAATGTAAATTTTGTGAATAAATTCAGTTATTAAGGTATCCATTTTATGTGAATATTCAGAGAGAGTTGAGGAGTCTTCTTGGGGGGGAATTTAATATTGGTAATATGGGAATAAATTTTGTGAAAATTTACCAAATAATTTGATATTATATTTTACCTTATAAGAGAGAGAGTGGAATAATTTTTATGATGAATCCATCCCAACATGCTGTAATTTATTATTCTCAATGTACTGAAACTATTAGAGGATTGAATCTAAGGGGAAATTTTCCACCACTAAAGAATATAAATATGCGTGTTTATATCCATTAAAATGTGTTTAAGAAGTTTCTATAGTAGTTGTGTTGGTGGTTTGGAGTCTTGAATTTATGTGCATTTTCTCTTTTTTTTATTACCTCTAATTCCACATTCCACTTTCTTACACTTGACATGGAGGGGTAAGGACTTTGAGTGATTGGGGAAGGCGGGATTCAATTTTGTATTGTTGGAGTCAAACACATTAATCTAAGACACTATTTTTGAATTGAATGATTTATATTTTCAATTTCATCCAATTTTATTATTGTGATCAATTTTTGGGTTTCGTATTTATTTGTTGTAAATTGTTTCGGTTGAAGAATGTTAAACTCCATCTACATAGTGTAATTTTTCTCAAACGAGGATATTGTGTCAGGTGGTGAGTGTCTAGAGATAATTGGAACATGTGTGGAACTAGTCAATCATTTATATATTTCTATGGATAAAAAATTCCCAATTGATACTTCCTTTAGTTTTTTGGAAATGGTTCATGAACTTTTATGCACATAGAAGTGGTTTCTATTTCGCCCTTCATCCAAGGGTGATTGAAAACTTTATTGAGGAGTCGTTCAATTATCATTCAATATGAGAGGAGGGGGAATGATTTTCCTAACCAATATGACATTGAAAAATTTGAACAAATCCTAACCACGTCACACTCTTTATCCACTAGTGTTCAAACTTTATTTAATTTTTTTTTTCAAAAACAAACAATTTAAAAAATTGTCTCACTTCATTCTCAAATTTTAAGGTTATTAATTTATTTTTGTGCACCCGTATTTTTAGAAAATTAGGTTATCCAAATTATTACATTTTAACTTATTAAATATTTTTATTGTGACACCCCACCATAGGTACATGTAAAAACATGGTGTCATTGCTAGGGGGTGGTGCTAACAATTTCTCTCTCTCTCTCTCTCTCTCTCTCTCTCTCTCTTTATTTTCTATTTTCATAATTTCTATTCAAAATTAAATTACTAGAAAATCAATCACAGACCCTTAACCCATAGATCTAGTAATTGGAATAACCTTGTTGAATATACATAAAAACAATAATTTTAAATCTGAATTTGAGGAAAATTATCTTATATATTCCAGTGAAACATCAATTATTCAATCCAGGCATATAATCATGATTAGAAATCAAACCCCATTCCTTAGATCCCATTTTACACCACAATTCCCTAATTAATACAATCAACTATTCATGATAGTTTAAAAAATGATTTTGAGATGAAACCTGACCTGATTTGATTGCTTCAAACGCTTCGTGGCCTAGTAGGTGAAGTTTCATACAAAAATATTAAAAATTTCACACATGAATTCTCTACTTACAAACCCTGTGAAGTAGAAAAGGAAAAGTTAATGTAAAAGTAGTTCCTATTTTCAATAAAAGAAGATTCCAAATAATGGTTGTATTTTCTATAACCAGAAGAGTTTCGTGATTGGAATTACATGGTGAGATGATTCGGGAAAAGATTCATCCCCACCTTCAGAATCACAACCATTGGAAAGGATATATATTCCATCAGATAGTCATCAAGGGAAACCATTTACGAGTACAGGGAAAGATTTAAAAATCTATATTCTAGATACACACTTAATTAAACTGAGGAGCATCACTTTATTATCTTATTTTATGAAGGATTTCAAGATAATGATATAAACCTTCTAATTTCCTCTTTTGGAAGTACATTGACTGATAGGTCACTAGATGATGCAAAGTTCATGATTGAGAAGATCTCTCAGAACTCACAACACTTTTGGACAAGAGGTAATAGTATAAATGGAATTCATAAAAAAACATTTTATCCATCACCTTTAATTTAAAGTAACATTGATGATATTAAAAATATAGTGATACAGATATCCTTTAATCCAGTGAGTGACCAACAAGCTTCGGCTATGTTATTGGGTTTATTCTTATCGCCTAATCATTTCACTGACCAATGTGTGGAAATTAGGGGAATGAAAACTTGAGTTGTGGCCTTTCATTCAAGGAGGTTCCCACAAATTCAAGTCTGGAGAGAGCCTAAACCTGTTCAATATGAATTTGGTTAACAACATAATCATGCTAGACCCTCGTTCAAAAACTAGTTTCCAAACCAACCCCATTCTATAAAAAAAATTCAAAACTCTCCCACATTTCATCAAAAAAATCTAATAACCATACATCTCACCAATAGCTACCCACATTACAATGTCCTTATGATAATCCTTCTACTAGTGCACAACCCCCAATTTAAAACCAACGATAAATATCTATTATTGAGGGGATCAAATACATGGTGAAATATTTTTCCAACAAGATTGAAAGACTCATAAACTTTATAAACAAAAATAATTGAAAAATAACTTCTAAAACAATAAAACCCAAAAATAGAATGTCAGCATGATAAAAACAAGAATTGGAAAAGAAATCTCCCCACCATACACCATTTATTTTGATACAAGACCACCAGGGATAAGGGAAAATGAAGTTAAAAATTAAGAAAAAAAGAATCATTTAGAGGATAAGAAAGAGGAGTGGTAGAAGGATAAGATGAGGATAAAGAGACAATAAAGACCATTGAAAGGTGAAAAGGGGGAAGAAATCATTACCCCCACCATTTTCATCATGTATGATTGAATTGAGGGGATTTTTAGAAGAATAATTTCAAAAAGAAATTATAGAAACCTTCCAAAAAGTAGAAATTAATGTCCCCCTTTCTAAAGTACTAAAAAAATCCAATGTCTGCTAAATTTTCAAAGGATCTTTTTACCAAGGATTGAAGAATTCAAGATAATTAATGTATAAAATTGGGAAGAAGTTCCTCACCACTTATGACACCACAGCTTCCAACTAAATGTCAACATCTAGGGATGTTTTACATTTCTTTTTTCATTGGTCATTTAATATTCTATGATGATTTGTGTGATCTAGGTGCTTCAATTAATATATTTCCCCAATCATTATACACATAATTAATTATGGGAGACTTGAATACCACAAGATTTGTGGTCTAGCTTTCATATAGATAAACAATCATCCCACCATGAGTGTTTGAGTATGTCCTTGTGAAATTCAAATATCTCTTATTCTAAGATTACTTCTATGTGCTGAATACGATAGAAGATATGTACCCATCACACTCACCCTCCTGTTTGGGGAAACCTTTTTGGAATATTGATTATACTATCATCAATGTTCACAAAGGGATACTCACTATGGTGTTTGGAAATAACATTTTCCACTTCATTTTTTTTTTGAATCCACGAGGAACCCGTCTGATTATCACTCATTCTTTGCTATCTCCCATGAATTTGGTATGAACCCATTGAAGAATAAGGTATTATCCATTAATTCTTATTTTTAAGAGAGACTTGTTCCATTAAAAATATCACTGAACATGTGGATTCCCAAAATGTTTGAGATTCTAATTTAATGTGGGAGCAAGAGGTAAAATAAGATTTCATTGATGATTTTTTAATGATAATGAAGATCATATGGTTTCTTGTCAATATGAGGTACAACCATTTGATGTAGGGAATTTTAGTTTAGTTTCTTCTAATGGGAATCCATGTAATCGAGAATTAAAACCACTCCCCTTTGATTTTAAATATCTGTAACTTATGGAGGGATATAAATTAACACTTATAATTGCTAATAATCTTTCTGAAACCCACGAAAAATATTTGATTGATCTTTTTAGATATAATTTCCAATAAATAGGTTGTATTGTATGTAATATACAATTAATAAACCAAAAATATATATTCTCACATAGATTTATTCTTGAGGGAGATTCTAAACCTATTAAGTATCCCTAAAAGAGGTTGAATCCCATATTTATTGAGGTTTTGAAGAAAGATAATCAGAATATCTTAGAAGCTATGATTATCTATCCCATCCCATATTCAAAATGGGATCTACCAATTCATATTGTTAAATAAAATTCCTAACCACTATGAGGAATGAAAAGAGCCATTTAATCCCAATCATAATATAGAATAGCTTGATAGTGTGCATTGATTTTATGCTATTGAATCAGGTCACTCAGAATGATCATTTCTTCATCCCATTAATTGACAAGATCATAGGGTGATTTGAAGGAGAAACTCGTTATTAATTTTTGTAATGATTTTCATGTTATTTTTAGGTACCCATTACTCTTACAGATAAAGAGAAGGAAACATTTACTTGTCCCTTTTGTACTTTTTATATAAAATATTTCCATTAAATTATGTAGTTGTCCAAGTAAATTTTTGAAGAGCATGATAAGTATTTTTCAGACCACATTGATGATTTCTTGAAGTTTTTATTGGATTATTTCAGAGTTTTTTGAAATTCTTTTGACCATTGATTGAAAAGTATTCAAAATGTTTTTAAAACCTACATTGAAAAGAATCTTGTTTTAAATTTTTAAATGTGAAATTTCATGTTTGGGAGAGAAATTTTCCTTGGGAATTTCCATTCAGAAAATTCATTAATGTGGATAAACCAAAAAAATGAAATGGTAAATTCATTTCCATTCCCAACATGAATTAAAAATGCTAGATCATTTTTTATACATGCAGGATTATATAGGGTGTCTATTAATTATTTTTTTAAGATATATCTCCCTCTCTCTATATTTCTTTTAAAAGATTATGATTTTTATTTTAATGGATCTTGTACTAAATCCATTGTTAAGTAGAAGTGGAAATTTATTACACCAGCTGTGATGTAGCCACTAAATTGGGAAGAACTATTTCAGCTACTTTTTGATGCTTTTAACCAATCAGTTGGACTGGTCCTTTAATAAAGAATTAATGGAAGGTAAAAAAAATTAATATGCCTCAAGAACCTTGGATGAGGCTAAATTCAATTACGGAGTCACAGAAAAGTAATTTTTTGAAATTTATCTTTCGAAATATTTGGATCATGTCTTTTTAAACTAAAGTAACGGTGTTTTCTAATCATGTTTATCATAGGTAATTGATGCAAATAGATTAAGATAGTATGACGATAGTGAGATTTATGTTACAGATTCCTGAGTTCAACATAGAAATCAATGGAAATAATGGATCTAACAACCAAGTGGATGATCAATTAAGCTAACTGCCCAACACTACTAAAGGGGAGATTCCAAGAAAAGAACCATTGAATGATCTTTTTGAAGAGAGTAGGTGTACTTAATTAAATAAGGGCCTTGGTATGATTACATATCCAATTATATGGTAACATCTCAGGTCCCATCTCATTTAAATTCTTACAAAATATCAAATAGAAAGCTTAATAGAGATATTACCTTTGGGATGATCCATTTCTTTAGAAGATTCCCAAGGACCAAGTGATAAGAAGATGTTTTCCTGATAGTGAAATTTTTTCGGTATTTTTTCATGATTTATCTTGGGGAGTCCACTTTGGAACTCAATGTAAATAAAGGAATGTTTTTGAATATGGACTTTATTGGCCCACCCTTTTCAAATATTCTCGGGAATTTTTCAAATAATGTCAAAAATGTCAGTTTTCTGGAAACATTTCAATGAGATAATAAATTCCCTAATAGCCACTTAAAGTTTTTGAGATTTTTGATGTCTAGAAGATATATTTCATTTGAACATTCAAAATTTCGTTTGTAAGTTATTATATCATTATTGTGGTTTATTATATTTCCAAATGGGTTGAATAAAAAGACACCTTGACTAATTCCATCATTAGTGATAAAGGGAATCACTTTTTCAATAGGATAATGTATGTCTGTTAAAAAATTATGGGGTTCATTATAAAACATAAACATCATATCATCTAGAGACAAAGGGTCTTGCTAATGTTTCCAATAAAGAAATCAATGGAAATTTTTAAAATAATGATAAACAAAACATGAAGGATTATAGACAATGGTTGGGAAAACATTATGAGATTATAGAAAAACTTATTAGTCCCTGATTAGAATGAGTCATTACAGGATTATTTATTGGAAAAGATATCCCCTACCCACAGAATTGGAGAATAAGGGATTTTGGTCTATAAAGAAGATGAATTTTGGTCTTCAAAGCACTAGCAATGAGATAAGATTATATATAATGGATATAGAGGAAATTATAAATAATTATTTGTAAAAATCTAGGATTTACAAAGAGAGAACAAGAGTGTCTCATGACTAGGTGATCCAATCAAAATACTTTAATCCTGGAGACAAAGTGCTATTATTTAACTCTAGAATCAAGATGATTCTAGGAAAACTTTGTTCCAAATAGAAATTTCTATCTATAGTAACTCATTTGTATCCTTTCAGTACTATGAATATTGTGAAGGATGGATAGGATGATTCGTTCACTATTAATGGACATAGGATTTAGAAATTCCATGGGACCATTCCATCATATCCTATGGAGGAGATCATACTCATCCAGACGGTCTATCATTTAAATCCATTAGGTCATACCTCTCCTTTAAACTTTATTTCTTATTGTGATTGAATTTCAAATATTCTGACAAGTTATGTCAATTTGAATACATTCTAAACACGGCATCATTTAGGGGTTGGGGAGAGATCCTTTGTTTTTTAGGATTTTAATTTTTCATTCATTTTATAAATAAATTATTTGTTTTTTATATTTTTCTATGTTTATTTTTTAATTTCTA
Source organism: Viscum album (assembly GCA_963277665.1). NCBI lineage: Eukaryota > Viridiplantae > Streptophyta > Magnoliopsida > Santalales > Viscaceae > Viscum > Viscum album. The sequence continues at coordinate 1,461,482,152 of OY728125.1, read as the reverse complement.
CATGTTTTATAAAATTTTGAGCTGAGATAATTATCAATGTAATTTTTCAAGAAAATTTAAATGAGTTAACAAATTAATTCCCTGAAACTAAGCTTAAATGAATGCTAAAAATGACTTTGTTTCTAGTTCAATTCAATGGGAATATAATGAAAAGTACTATGATTTTTTAATCTCAAGCCACATATCTTTGTAAATATCATTGAAATCATTTTCTTGTGAGTCCTCTAAACGATTTTTTCATATTCATTTCATTCTCCTCAATTCTTGAGATAACCAAAACATGCTTATTTTAAAAATTATTTGATTTGTTCTTGTCAAACATGAGGGTTATAGGTACTTGTGTTTTAAATGATTGAGGCACTTATTTAGTTATAAATCCCCCGATTCAAGAGGTACCTTTTCAATATCACATACATTATACATTAAATCCTTTTCTCCATTATAATCCATGAGCTACTGGTTAGGTTTCCCACATTACAAGATAATTTTCCCTATCCAACCTCTTATGGAAGTGAAATTTCATGATCTAGTTGAAATTAAGTATGGGGGAAGCTATCTTGTGTTGTGCTATATCATTTGGTCCAAATTTGGGGGGGGGGGACAAAATTTTGAAGAGATTGTTTTCTACTAAAAAATATCATTTTGTTGAAATTTGTTCCTTTTAGGGAGAATTAAAGATAATAGAATTCTTTCCATTCTGGATCTTCAAATGGAGAAATAATGTTCTTCAATATTATAAGATTTTAATAAATATTATATTTGAGAATATTGGATCTTTTTTTACTAAAAAGATGAATGACGTGAACTTTCCTTAAGTATTCATGATGATGGAGCTTATTTATATAAAGAGGAGTGATGAGGATACTATACTTGAATGAAAATTAGAATCTTATAATATTACATCAAAAAGATCCAAACCTTCCACATTCAGCCTTATTTTTTTGACATCAAAATAATACTAACTGGAAACCACATAATAACCCTACAAAGACTTCATGATAAATAAATTTCCTTTAATCACATTTGGTGGATAATAAAAAAAATTTATCAAGCTTATGGAGACTCCTAAAGTTGTTTGGATGAGTAAAACCCTAATGGGAATTAAAATTTGAGATATGAGATAAAATTCAACTGAAGTGAGGGTTTTGTGTGCATGGAAGGATAAATAAAGAGAAAAATATATAATGGTCAAAATGTAGAACTTGAAATATTTTTTTTATTAGGCATGATATCTTCTATTTCTTGGTTTATAATTTTTGGATCCCAATGGTATGTTTTTTCAATTTTCATTGATTTTATTTTGATGCTGACATGACCAGGAGTCCAAGTTCTAAGTTTGTTGAATTGATAAAGATATTTTTTTATTAATTTTCATATTTTTTTTAAATTATTTTATCCCTTAAAATTAATCAATTTGATATTATTTGAATAATTTTTATATTTTTGGTTAATTTTGGGCTTTGTTGTGAAAATTGATTAATTCTGGAAATTTAGAAATTTTATGGATCTTGAATATTTTGGGAATATATTTTACATTTTTATTCCAAATTGAGTGATTTTATCTATTTTAGGCTTTCATTTTCCATGGGCTTCATGTTTATCTCATGTACCTATAAATAATTCGAAATAAAATAGTCCCAGAAATAAATAAATTGGAATCAAATATTGATAATAGAATAGACCCCACATCAGTTATTAAAGCATCTCTTGAGAAAAATAACTCCAAATGAAGTTATCTAATCATGGATGGAAAGGTAATATGAGTTTAAAAACATAATCAAACTTCATGAATACATTTGGTCATTAAGGAATCAATTTCATACACTGAAATGGACGGAGTTGAGGAGTCTCCTCAGGCATAAATATTATTCCTCAGCAATTTGGGCATAACATTTTTGACACTTATCTAATGCAGCTAGTTTTTTTTTTATAATTTTAAATATATGGAGGAATAATTTTTATAAATAATTCATTGGAATATTCTTCCATTTATTATGTGAAATGAACTCAATCATTCGTAGTTTTGAATGTGGAGGAAAAGTTTCCACCCCTCAAACTGATGAAAATGAGTGTTCACTTCTATTAAATGGTGTTGAAGATGGTGAAAGATGGGTCATGATAGAGGATTGGAGTATTTAATTTATATGTATTATATATTTTTTTTCATTATTCTCTCTTCATACCCTTTCAACTCTCTTACCCTTCATCTGGAAGGGTAAAGCCTTTGAGTGATCGGGTAAAGGGAAGTTTTTATTTTGAAATGTTGGAGTCTGGAACATTAATTTAAAACAATATTTTTCTATTGAATTATTTTTTTTAAAAAAAAAATTCCAAATTTTCTTAATGTGTTTGTGTTTTTTATTTTGGTTGTATTCATTGTTAACAGGTTTGGTTGAATAACATTAAACTTCCTTCGCCTAGTGTGTTTTTCTCAATCATACAGATTCTGTTTGGATGTGAGTGTCTATATATCATTGTATCATGTGTAGAACAAGTGAATAATTTATATATTTATTGGATAAAAAATTATCTACAGGGATATTACTTAGTTGTTTGGGAATAGTTCATGGTCTTTAATTCACATTAAAGTAGTTTCCATTTCTTCCATCATCCAAGGGTGATGACAACTCGATCGGGAATTCATTCATTTATCATTCAATAGGATGTGAGGGAGAATGACTTGCATAACCACGATTACATTAAAAAATTTGAACCTATCCTTACCACATCACTCTCTTCATTCAATAGTGTACAAATTATATTTGAATTTCTTTCATTCTTTAGAAAACAATTTCAAAAATAGTCCCACTTCTTTCTCAAATTATAAGGTGACAGCTTGATTGTTGTACATTCCTCTCTAGATATAACCTAGGTTACCCACATTACTAAATTTTAACATAGGAATTTTTTTTTCTGACTTTCTATGACTGGAATGTGTCAAAACATGGTATTGTTTTTATGGAGGTAAGGCCAACAGTTATTTTTCTCTCTCTATTTCTTTCCCCTTTTCTTATTTTCTCTTCAAAATTTTATTAATAGAACCTCAAACATTAACCCTTTCCCCATAGATCTATAAATTAAATTAAACTTGTTGAATATGCTGGGAAACCCAAATTTTCAATTTAAAGTTGATGATATCTCCGTTATAGACTCAAGTGAAACTTTGAGTGTTCAATATGAGCATATCATCATGGCTAGAATTCAAAACCCAAACCATAGAGACTTTTATACATCAAAATTACATAATCAAACCAACAATTTCTTCATGATAGTGTTAAAATATGATTTTGAGAAGAAACCTTTCATTATTTCAATGCTTCAAAATATTCCTCACATTGTAGGTAAAGATATAGAAAAACATATTAAAGAGTTCAAACAAGTTAGATCTACTTCCAAAACCTATAGAGTACCTTTGGTATAGGCAAAGTGGAAGGTGTTCTCATTTTTATTCAAAGGGTCTACTAAATAATGGTTATATGGCCTACAACTAAGATATTTTCATGATTTGAATGTCATGGTTATATTATTCATGAAAATATTTTTCCCCACCTCCTAACGAACAACCATCAGAAAGGAGATCTATTCCCCAATAAATTCACTTATTTAAACCCTTTATAAGTAGTGGAGATTATTTAAAAATATATTTGTTAGATATTGACATTAAGAAATTTAGAATTATCCCTTATTTGTCTTGTTTTATAAAGTGTTACTGGAAAATGATATAAACCGTATGAATGAATCATATAGAGATTCATTGATTGAAAAGTCACTATAAGAATCTAAGGGATGGATTGAGAAGATCTCTCAAAACTCAAAATAGTTTTCTACAAGATCTACTAGTACAAGAGGAATTCATGAAGAAAGAACTTCTTATTCATCACCATTACGGTGAAATATGATTGATGGTGTAACTAGTATGGTGAGACATATGGCCTTGAATAATGTGATTAACCAACAAGCACTGACTAAGGTAGGTGGATTATGCTTCTCTATTGCTCATTTCACTTAATAATCTGATGAAATATAGGGAATAGAATCTTTTGTGGTGTACTTTCATCTGAGGTAGTTCTAGTGAAATCAGGTATTGAGAGTGCATAACCAAGAAAAATTTAGATTTGGAAATCAAAATAATCAATCTTAACCCCCTACCAAACCCAGTTCCAAAACCAACACCCATAACAGAAATAATTCCAAAACCCACCACCATTTCAACCAAACAAATCCAATAACCATCATTTTCACCACCAACCATCCATATTCTAAGGACCCTGGGAGCATACATCCATCATTGCATTACCCCCATTTCTAAACCAAATGTAGATATATGTTATTGAGGGGCATAAATACACTATAAAAGGTTTTTACAACAAATTTATAAGTATCATGTACAAAAAAACCAAAAAATTGGGAAACCCCCTTCCGAAAAAATTTCAACCACGAATGATTATTTTAGCACAACAACAACAGTAATTGGAAAAGAACTCTCACCACCATCCACAATTTATCATTAAACAAGACTACCTAGGCTAAGGGAAAATAAAGTTAGTAATTCATAAAAAATGAATCATGAAGAGGATAATAAAGGGTAATTGGAGATGAATCAGATGAGAATAATGATAAAATAATCCCCATTGAAAAGTAAAGAATTAGAATAAAAGCTTTCCCCCACCATTTCCAACAAGGATGAGTTAATCAAAGATATTTTAGGATGAATCACTTCAAAAAAGAAATTTCAGACACCGTCTCAAAATTGGAAATAATATTCGCCTTACAGAAGAACTCCAAACAATTCTCAATTGTGCCAAATTGTTTATGTATATTTTTACCAAGGATAAGAGACATCAAGGGAATTAATGGATAATTTCGGAAATATGTGTCTCACCCCTTATCACACCACAGTTTCTAACCAAATTTCAATATCCAAGGATGTTTTCCAATCCATACACTATTGGTTATTTAATTTTCTATAACACTTTGTGTGGTCTAGGTTCTTAAATTAATGTATTTCCATAATTAGTATACACGTTTTTTTAGATATGAGACTTGAATCCCACATGAGTGGTGGTCCGTCTTTCAAATATATTAATAGTCCTCCCAACATGATTTTTAGAGGATGTTCTTGTGAAATTCAAAGAAATATTTTTCCCAATTAACTTCTATGTGCAGAATAGGGAAGAATATAGGATCCCATAACACCCACCCATCATATATTGGAGGCCTTTTTTGATGATGGCTAAAATAATCATCAACTTCCCCAAAGGTACACTCCCCATGTAGGTTGGAGATAGAATATCTTACTTCAATATTTTTGAATCGGTGAGGCACCCATCGTATGAACACTCCCACTTTTCACTCTCCCATGAAATCAGTATATAACCCTTTTAAGAATCAGGTATGTTACATGAATTATTATCCTTCCTATAGGGGGTTTATATTTAAAATATCATTAAACATATGGATTCCAAAAATGTTTGATATTATGATTTCATGTGGAAGGAAAAGGTAAAAAAATATTTATTTGATGATTTTTTAATGATGAAAATGATGATATGGTTTCTTGAGTGAAGAAGGTAAAACTTTTTAAGTGGGGAAAATTATTTTATATTCTTCTCTTGAGTATCCCTCATACCTATAATTAAATCAACTTCCCACTGATTATATGTATGTGTGACATAAGAATGGATATAAATTACTAGTGATAATTGCATATAATATTTCTCAAACCCAAGAAATAAAAATCCATTGATATTTTGATAGAGAATTTGCAATAAATAGGTTCCATCATAGGTGATATCCTTTGAAAAAATATAGAATTATTCTCACATAGAATTATTCTAGAGGGATATTCTAAACTAATAAGACTACACCAAATGAAGTTAAATCTCATAATGATGGAGGTTTTGAAGAATAAAATCGTGAATATCTTGGAAACTGGGATCATCAATCCTATCATGGATTCAAAATGGTTTATCCCAATTCATTTAGTTCAAAAAATACTAACCTAACCACTATAAGTAATGAAAATAGTGAATTAATCCCTATGATAATTCAAAATAGATGGAGAGTGTGAATTGATTTTAGATAGTCCAATGAGGTTACATAGAAAGATCATTTCATTATATCTTTTATTAAAAATATGATTGGGAGACTGGAAAGGAGAACTCATTATTTCTTTATGGAGGTATTTTGAGGTACCCACTGCTCCCAATGATCAAGAGATGACAACCATTACTTGTAACTTCTGTAATTTTTTATATAAAAGGATTCCATTTGGATTTTGTAATAATCTATGTAAATTTCAATAGAGCATGGTACGTATTTATTCTAATCACATTGAATAGTTCATGGTGTTTTTCTTGGATGATTTCACAATTTTTTGAAATTATTTTGAACATTTTTTAAAAAATATTAAAAAATATTTGAAAACCTACATTGAAAAGAATCATGTTTTAAATTTTGTAAAGATTTATTTTAGGGTTGAGAAAGGAATTTCCCTTGGTCATTTCATTTAAAAAAAAACTCATTTATATAGATAAGGAAGAAAAATAAAATGATACATTTTTTTTACCCAACATGTGTGAAACATGTTAGATCATTCATAGAGCATGGAGGATTATAAATGGGGTTTAAAAAATTAGTAATATTTATCTCCCTCTCCCAATATATTTTTTAAAAGATATTTATTTTGACATCAATTGGTCATTTATGGAATCCTTTGATGAGTTGAAGAGGAGATTTATTACACCACCTGTGATGCTGCCAAAAATTGGGAATAACCATCTGAACAGCTTTTTCATGCTTCCCACTAAGTAGTTGGTGATGTCCTTTCTCCATGAATTTATGGAATTCTAGATGTCCTTACCTATACATCATGATCATTGGATAAAGCTAACTTGAATTACACAACCATAGAAAAAAAGTCTTTATAAGTTGTTTTATTTTTTTTATATTTAGATCATATATTCTAGGAACTAATGTAACTGTGTTTTCTAATCATGGAGCTATTAGGTACTTGATGAATAATTCCAAAGCTAAACTAAGGCTAGTGGGATGGATTTTACTGCTACATGAGTACAACATAGAAATAAAGTAAAATATTATCTGATAACCCAGTGGTTGATAAATTATGAAAACTCGTCAACACTACTGAAGTTGAAATTACATAAAAAGAACCATTTAATGACTAGCTTATAAAAGAGCAGTTGAGCTTTATTTAATAAGTGACTTGGTATATTGACATTTTCAATTATCTTCTTACATCATAGGTCTCATCTCATTTCAATTCACACAAAATTCAAAAAATTGAATGTTGAAACAATATATTACATTTAAGATAATCCAATTTATTTGATGATTTTGAATAAACAAGTGATAAGAAGATATTTTCATGAGATTGAACTTAATTATGTCTTTGAGTTTATTCACACTTTAGCTTGTGGAGGCCACTTTTAACCTAAAATGACATAAGGTAATGTTTTAGAGTCTAGACTTTATTGGCCCATATTTTTTAAATATTCTCATGAATATTCCAAAATGTGTAAAAACGTTCTTTTTTACGGAAACATTTCAATGATAAAATAAATTCCCCAAAAACCACTTAATTTTTGTGAGATATTTTATTTTTGGGTGATATATTTCATAGGACCTTTATCAATGTAATTTCTACATTCTTATATCTTCCTTATTATTGATTATGATTCCAAATTGATGGAAAAAAAGCTATCATAAGTAGCAATGCTACAGTTGTTCGTGATTTTTTTAGGGCTATAATGTTTTTTAGGTTTGGAGTGATTACATCCATCATTAGTGATAAAGGGACTAACGTTTTAAATAGGATAATGGAGGATTTTCTGGAGAATTATGGGGTGAATCCAAAAAGATCACCTCTATATCATCCACAGATAAATGGTAAATCTAATGTTTCCAATAGGGAAATTAATGGAATATTGGAAAATACTATTAAACAAAATTGGAAGGATTGGAGATAATAGTTGGAAGAAATATTATGGGATTTCAAGATAGCCTACAAGGCACCAATTGGAATGATTCTATATAAAATGATTCATGGGTAAATTTGTCACCTACCCATGGAATTGGTTCATAAGGCATTTTGGTCTGTGAGGTAGATGAATTTGGATATTGAAAGCACTGAGAAAGAGAGAATATTATAGTTATAGGAGCTCAAGGAAATTAAATGGGAAACTTTAAAAAGTTCCAGATTTACAAAGTGAGAATAAGAGTGGCCCATTAGTAGATAACCAAACCGAAATACGTCCATCATAGAGACAAAGTGTTGTTATTTAACTCAATACTCAAGATGATTCAAGGTAAACATCATTACAGATGGGAAGTTCCATTTATATTAAATCATTTATATCCTTTTGGTTTTGTGAAAATTATTAATGAATGAGGGAATGAGCCATTCACTGTTAATAGACACATGCTTAAGAAATTCCATTGGACCATTCCATTAGACCTAGTGGAGGATATCAGACTCATGCAACCTATATATTGATTAATTCCATCAGTTCTTATATCTCTATTAAACTTTATTTATTTTTGAGATTCAATTTTAATTCTTCTTACATGTTAAATCCAATTTAATTCATTGCAAACACTACATCATTTAAGTGTGTGGGAGGGAACCTTTGTAGTTTTTGATTTTCATTGGTTAATATGTTTATCAACAAAATTGTGTGTTTTTTAAATTTTTATGTGTTTATTTTTCATTATTTGTGAGTATTTTGGATCTTTTGAGATGAAATTTTTATCAATAAAATTTTTCAAACCCATGTTAATTATTTAACCAATTTAATCCATGAAAATTAGATTAAATGAATACTAAAAATTAATTTGATTCATGTTCAATTCATTAGGGATTTCATGAATTGTACTCTTATTTTTTAATCTCATTCCAATCTCACTATCTATTTCATTAGAATCGCATTATTTTGAGGCATATGAACCATTTTTTGATATTATATTCATATACCTCAATTATTTAGATAACCAAATCATGCTTTCATTAACCAGAATTTGATTTAATCCTATCAAAACATGAGGGTGCGAAGTACTTTTGTTATAAATGATTGAGTAAATTATTTGGTTATAAATACACCTTTTAAAGAGAACCCTTTTCATTATATCTTACCTTGAACATTAAATCATTATATCCCTTAGTATCCATGAACCACCAATTAGGTTATAAACATTAAAAAATAATTGTCCCTATCTAACCCTCTCTTGAAGTGAAATTTCCTAATCAAGTTAAACTTATGTGTAGGGGAATCTATCTATTTTTGTCATAACTCATTTGGTGAAACATTTGGTGGAAAATAAAAGGTTTAAGATATGTTATTTCAAAAAAATGAATACATTATATTAAAATCAAATACTTTTTTAGATCTTTCATGATGTGAGAATTTGTGTCTTTCTAGAGCATCAAATGGAGAAAGAATGTGGTCCTTTTTGGGAGCTTTCATGATAAATTATGTTTGAGGGGATTGAATTTTTTTTATAAAATAATGAATTATTTGAACTTTCTTTGACTTTTCATGCTGATGGAGATGATTCCTACTAAGGTAAGTGAGGTGGAGACCATATTGTAGTTAAATTTAGAATCTTGCAATTTTACTTCAAAAAGAGCCTAGTCTTCCTTATTCGGCCTCAAAAAATTTTAAAATCAACTTATTACCAAGCAAAATCCACATAATAACCGTAAACGTTCTTCATAAAAACAAATTTTATTACCTAAAGTTAGGTTTATAATTAGTAATTTATCAATATTATGGTGAATCTTGCATTGATTTAGATGAGAAATGACTTGCTGAGAATTAACATTTGTGAGATGATAGAAAATTCATTTGAGGTATGTGTTTTCAGAGCATGAGAGGATATATGAAGAAAAAAAATCATGAATGGTCTAAATGGAGAACCTGAAATAATAGTTTTTTATTAGGAATTATATATTTTGATTCTTCATTTGGAATTGGTCGAACTCTTTGGTTGGTGTTTTGAATTTCCTTTGATTTGATTTTGATGATGAATTCTCCATGAGTATATGTTCTAAGTGTGGGGAAATTGGTATAGATAATATTTTAATTATTTTTCATGCGATTTAAATGATTTAATCCATTATATTTAATCAATTTGATATTTTTTGAATCATTTTAATATTTTTGGTAAATTTTGGGCTTATTTGTAAAAATTGGTTAACTCTGGAAATTTAGCATTTTTATGGATCTTCTATATTTTGGTAGTATATTTTACAATTTTTAACAAAATTGAGTGAATCCTTATTTTTTATATTTATTTTATTATGGGATTCAATTTTTTCTGCTAGACCTATATCAAATTTGATGCACAATGTCACTAAAATATAAATAAAGTGTAAATTTTTTGTTACCAACATAATGGACCCCACATCATTTATTAAAGAATATAACAGTCTAAATAAATTCAAATGAAGTTATTCCTTTTGGATTTGAAATATAATCTGAGTTTCCTTTCAATATTAAATTTCCTGAGACATTCCGTCATTAAGGTGTCAATTTCAGTCACCAATGTGGAGGGAGTTGAGGAGTCACCTAGGGCATAAATATTATTCCTTAGTAATTTGAACATAACTTTTATGACTCTTGTCAAAATAAATTGATATCTTTTCACTAAATGTAATTTATAGAGGTGAATATTTTTCATGAAGAAACAATCCTTATAATCGAACATTTATTATGCAAAATAGGTCCAAAACTTCAGCACATTGAATTTTGAGAGAAACTTTTCCACACATTGAGCCTATAAATATGAGTGTTCAGTTCCATTAAAAGGTGTTGAAGAAGGTGAAAGTGTGATTGTGTTGTTGGATTTAAGTCTTTAATTTCTATGTATTTTATCTTTTTTTCTTAGTTTCATTATGCTCTCATCTTTCAATTTTAACTCTATTACCCTTCACATTGGGGGGGGGGGGGGGGTAAATCCTTTGTGTGATCGGGGAAGGGGTGATTCACATTTATAATGTTGTATTCTTGAAATTAACTTTAAAACTATATTTTCCTATAGATTTGTTTCTATTTTCAATGGATCCTAGTTTTCTTAATGCAATTTAGTTTTAGGTTTTGGGTGTATTTATAGTTAATATCTTTGGTAGAAGAACTTTAAACTCTTTACACCTAGTGTAATTTGTCTTGATTGGGAAGATTGTGTTAGGTGGAGAGTGTATAGTGATCATTGGCATGTTTGTGCCACTAGTGAATCATTTATTGATTTCTAAGGAAGAACATTACCGATCGGGACTTTCCTTATTTTTCTAGGAATGGTCCATGAACCTTCATTCACATAAGAGTGGTCTAAGTTGCTTCCTTCAACCAAGGGTGATTGACAAATTGATTGAGGAGTCATTAATTTATCATTCAATATTGATAGATGGGGAATTATTTTCATGACCATGATGAAATTGAAAATTCTAAACATATTTGAACCCCAAACTCTATTCATTTGTCAGTGTTCAAACATAATTTTAATTGTTTGTTTCCTAAAAAAACATAAAATTTCAAAAATGAGCTCACTTATTTCTCTAATTTTTATGCAGGGACTTCAGTTTTGTGCACTAAAATCTAGGGACAACCTAGGATACCCACTTTAATACATTTTAACATAGAAAATATTTATTTTATACACCCCGTGACATGCATTTCATAATGTTTCCTGTTAACAATAACTCTCAACAACACTTTCTCTAGTACATGATGTATTCCACCTATCCCTCTTGTGGATTTACATACTAGATCCCTCTCATGTATTATATTAATTATTGATATAACAGGAAAATGATATCTTTTATAAGGGGATTTTTGTGATGATTTTGGACTGTTTAGAGGATGTTCTTCACAAAAATACAACTCACCTAGTAAAATTAAAATGAAAAAACCAAATTGTGATGTGGTGACATGTGAACCAGAGGAATCAATGGAATAAAAGTACTCTCACATTTTTTCACCTTAGTATATAAAAATAAATTTTAATGGTGAATTTTATTAAGGGGTAAGAATTTCATAAACTGGGATTTTAATATTGGAATTTACCATACTTTAATTATGTCATATTTATTCATTAACTATAAAGGGCATGCACCACAAGATAAAAAATTATTATATTATATTAAAAATTAAATTTAGAGAATAAATAACACAATAAAAAGTAAGTATTATAATGTAAAAAATAGAATATATGATAATAATAATCAGAAAATTTGGATCTGATCCATCCCTTATAAAAATTGAACTCGTGAATAATAATGTATCAGTCAAATTGAATATGAAATTTTAAAAAAAAATTGAAAATAAATGTATATGTATATATTTGAGATATAAAATAAATTAATAATAACTGAATAAAATATAAGGTATTAATAAAACGATAGGGGACTCATATGACCATTACAAATAAAACTAATTGAATTGTAATTCACCCCTCCTTCATGTTTCCAAAAAAGAGGTAGGAAAGCCTTTAGAATTTAGGAATATATATGTTATTTTTTATAGTAAATGGGTTAGTAAAATATAAAATGTACCTAAAAAATACTAGTCTTACTCTTATTAAAAATGACAAAATTGAATCGATAACTTTTTGAGTGAAAAATAATAATTGAATTTTCATCAACTATCATATACTTAAATTTTTTACTTATAATGGACATTTTGTATTATTTTTTATTGAATATATGTTTGAATGGTTGGTGGGTAAATCTAATTATTATTCAATATGAATTTTCAGGATGTGTCTGGATATATATTTCCCATGAGGAATAGTAAAAAAATAATATTTACATTAATAATTGGTATATTTTAATACATGATGATGTCAATCAGCCTAGGTAAATCTCAAGGTACATTTTAAAGAGTAATGGTTATAATTTTCTAGGATTATATAATGCATTTAATGGAGGTCTTTATGAATGATTTTCTTATTTTTGGTTCCCCGTATGTTTTTTTCTAGTATCTGTTATGTGCTTCCTCAATGTATTTAAAATAATGTTTTTCTAAATTTGTAAATATTATATTCTATGGTGAATGAATTTATTTTTTACATAATGTAATTTTGGATATGTATCATGGTTGATATTCCAAAAATTAATTTTTTTTATTCATTAACCATGAATGATTTTTTCGGATAGTGTTGCCATTTTTGTGAAATGATGGTATTTATCCTAAATTTATTATTGATTTTTGTAAAAAAAGAACACCCATTGTTCAAAAAATTTAAAATATTTTATAACATTGATTTTGAGAAATAATTCAATATATAATTTTGAGGATTCGTAATGTTTCTCACCTTACTACCAAACATATGACCACAATGGTGGGACATCCCATTTCAATTCATTGGAGATGTGTCAATCTATGTTTTTGGGGTTATAAATTCCCAGTATGATTATCTCACCTCCAATGTAATTTCACATGCATCTCATAATATAAACCTAGAATAATAGAAATAATGAATAACTAGAAAATAATTAGTCTCCACGGTTTTATCTATAAATTTTTTTGTTTATCATTATGTCTATGGTGGTTCAATTTTCTAACCATGTTTTATATTTGTTCATGAAACAATACAATATAAATCATTTAGACACAGATACACATCAAAACTATCAAATTCATATACATGAGTATATCCTCAAAAATATCTATATGAAATTTGGAATCTATATAGACAAAATCAAGGTTTTCTATGATAAAATAATTCTAAAAATTAGTTTAGGTGGGAGAGATATTTCCTCCTATAAAACACAATGAAGAAGCTTATTTTTTGAGAGATTGTTTCAAATTGGTTAAATTGATAAATTCATAATAAATTTTTCTATATGGTGCTATTGAAAATAAGAATGAATCTTATAATTCATTATTCCCTATTAATTTTGAATGTCAAAGTAGCTTTCATGGGGAATTTGTAGATCAAATGGTATAATATATTCACTCCACCATACACCATATCAATGTGATCATCGGTTTGACCATTCCATAAAAAACTATTTTTGAAAATATTTTTATCAAATGAAATTGTAGTTATACATTAAGTTTTATCAAAAAATTAAATCAATTATGTTTGTGAGAGGGATACATGTGGTTATTGTTTCGAATTTTTTATGTTCGACTTTGTTTTTAATTTAATTTTTTTATGTTTTATCTTTTTTAAAAAATTGAACTGAAATTAAATTTCCAAAATAATTTTAATTGTTTTTATCACTTGTGAGAAATTTCTGTGGTTTTTTAAAAGATAATTGTATTCTTTTATATGGAATATTTACCATTATTTTATATTTTTAAAACATTATTAGTCGTATGGTGTATTTTTTACACCTACAAGTCATAAGCACTAACCAATGTTATTTTATATCATTATAATAGGAACTTTAAAGAAATTTTATTATCCCATTCCCAGAACACTCTCTTGTTATATGAAATCATATTATATTTTTCATCCAGTACTTGGGTTTTTCCTTTATCAAATATTTTGAGGACATTGAAATGTATTAGCTTTTTTGATGTGTTTATTTTATTTTGAGCCATTTTTTCAACCATATTTGGTACCTAACCATTTATCATCCCTTGTTAAGACTATATTACCCATTAATGACAGTATGGGTAGACATATTGAATTTTTATATTCCTTACCAACCATTACACATGAATTTATTGTGTGGTTATATTTCTATATAACTATTGGGGGAATTGGATAATTAATTTGTTGTGATTCACATGAAATTTACTATATGGGAATGATTTGGATGCTTAATATTTCAGGGATGGTATCTATGTTATTTTTAATTCATTGAGTGCCACTTTATTCTGCTTTAAAAATTGTATAAGATATTAGTTTTATAATGAAAGAAATAAGTGGAATGACCCTTAATTTTAATTTATTAAATGTAACATATGATTAAATCATTGAAAAGGAGGAATTTTATGGTGGGTGAATTTTTATTTGGTAAATTTTAGTGAGTAATATTATATATTTTTGAATGATATATCATTTTATATTTTCTAATGGATAAATATCCTCTTTGTAAAAATAATTATTAAATTTCTTACTAAAAAACATATGCCTTAACAGATATATCTAAAAATACTCATGATTTCAACAATGTTCTATTTCACCTTGTTGAGAATTAGTATATTATAATGATGGTGATATGTGTTATATAATTTTGAAGTGATTGTGACTTTTCCAATATTTGAAAATAGGGAGATGGTTTGAGTGAAGTAAATAATATGTGGAAAGTGTGTTATGAAAACTAAGAAAAGTTTTTATGAAAGATAAATAATATAATGAATTTAAATTGTATATGTGAAATAATTACAATACATGTCGAAATATTGGTTTTGGGATTTTTATAGTTTAGTTATGAATTTATTTTAATAATTATAATTAATTATATTATTCCTTTGGTTGAGTATGGATTTTTATTTATATTTTTCATGAAATCAGTAAATATTATAAATGTGGTGGAGTAAATTCACTAGATTTGTGCCCGATATTTTGGGGCTTATAATGAATAATAAACCATTCATTAATTTTAATATTTTCCTTTATCATTTAATATTTCATTTTGTGGGTTTTTTACAAACTATGTTTTCTTAGATAAATTCGTACTTTTAGATGGGTTAAGGAAATGTAAAATATATTTATAATGTAATTTTAATATAAACATCATTTACCTTTTGATAACACATCGAAAATATAAAATGTGTACACTCTCATGTACGTGATCAAATAGAAAATGCTATATGGAATAAATAAAAAAAAATTATCCCAATTCATGTATTGATTGGGGGTGAAAATGGACTCTATATTAAAATCATATTTCTCCTATATATAATTTACCATCTAATGACATATCGTTTCCCACAAAAATTGAAAAAATAACTAATTTATTTATATTAATATGATCATTATTGAAATATTTACTATAAAATGCATACTTTTTTCATGTGATATAGATTTACAATTTTAATGATTTATTTCTTTAGATGGAGTGTTAGAGGCTCAACTGGTAGAGGCAAGGTTTTTCCTTTTTGGTGAGTCCTCGAAAATTTTCCCCCAAACATATTACTTTTTCCCCTTCTATATAGTTCAAATATCCTTATGATTTCCCAATGAGGAAAATATTATTTATTATTATTTTAATTTCAATAATACTTATAAGAATAATTTTATTGTTGGATGATGTTTTATTTGTTCAAATACACTTCTTCATTTTATTTTGTTTTTTATTCCATTATATTACAATCTTATTCAAACGATTGTATTGGTGGACAACCACTAATTTGATTTTTCATAGTTAATTCACCCCATCATTCCAAATTCTAAAGGTCAATATTAATGTGGTTCTTATTGATCAATTGATCTCACATAAAAATTATCATGGTCACTAAGATTTATGTCTTCGTGCCAAAATGAAGTCGTAATTCAAAACTTTTCAGTACATAGAGTTCTATATGTGTCTTCATAGTGATTTATTTATATTTGGTATAAATCAAATCATTGGAAATTATTGTCGGGTTACATTCCATTTCCAACCAAAACCATGGATATATATTATAGTATAACCCATAAGAAATTTGGGATCCATGTGGAATAGCCCATGGATTATATTTATTTAAATTGTTCTTAAGAAACAAAATATAGGACTAATAATGTGGGAGTTTCTTTGGTCCATCATGATCAACCAAAAAACATTTTATTTTCATTTTCTTATTTATTATATTATTTCATTAAAATATTAAAATAAATTCAAAAAAACTCCCCCCATTTATATTCTCATCTTATTCTTTTTTATTAAACCATTTGGTTCTCTATTTGATACATCATAGGGTATTTTATATCCTGGAGTTAAATATAGTATATAAAATAAATTACTTTTTCAAATCATAACACCATGATTAATGGATAGACTCTATAACATAGAGAAGCACAAGACATTTATCATTTCTATGAGTTCAAAATATAAGTGATAAAGAGGCTATTGGGTACCTTATTTCTATAGAAATGAAAAAATACATTAATTTGCATATATGTCATATTGGGGGTGTGAGTCTTGGTGACATTGGGTGATTGTTAACATGGTATAGATCTAGGTATGGTATATTTGTTTACTTACTAAAGAATTAGTATAATTATTACAGATTTCCACAAATGGAATTAAGGTTACTCATATTGAGTATACATTATTAATCACACTTAAATAAATTGTTTTTTTCCTCGAGGTTTCAATTAGGGATTTGGTGATTGAGTGGTACATTACTAGATCTAGGCATAGAACTATTATCAGTGTTCTTACTATAAGAGTTTATTTTTTGGTATTTTTAATTAAATAATTTGTTTCCATATTAAATTTAAATGGAATACAAGATATTTATTATTATTTTATATAATGGAGTTTATTAGTGGGTTTACATAAATGTTCTTTAGATTATGATTGTAATTCCTCACATTGGATTGTTTTATATACTCTATTATAGTTGTTAACCCATTGACTATTGGATGTGTTATTTAAGTATCATGAGTATAATCTTTTTAGGTACATGAGTATTTTATAATGGCAGAAGATCATGAAATAATAGTATTATAGCTTTATAGAAGTGTTTGGATAGAATTTTGAGTTAAGAAATGCAGAAAACTGCTTTGGTTTGGAAAGTTAGTGATTTTTTATACACCTAGTTTATGATATGTTGTAATAGATTGTCTAGGTAAATTATCATAAAGGTCTATTGGGGATCGATTCATGGATCTTAAGATTATTGGAAACGTTTTGCGAGGTAATATTTTTAAAGGGTTGATACCTTAGAGTGGTGTATGCTTTTTTCATTTGTTCCTAATTTGGGATGTTTTTTGGGATGTTAAAATGAGTCTCCCTAAATAATCATTAAAAATTTTACATCCCAATTAGATTTGTATTTTCCTTTCATACTTTAAGAAATGTTTTTTTTAATCATCTATGTGTCGGCCATGTTAATAAGGTGAAAAGGGTTGGCCTAGATAACCTTTGGATGGCTAATATAGCTAAAGATGAGTTGTCTTATAATAGATGAATATATGTGATATAGTGCTAAAATTTAGTTAATTTTGATTTGAATATGTTTAATATAAAAATGAATCACTAGTTTGAGGATCTTGATATTCAATCCAATTTGATTTTATCTTGGAAAAAAATGGGGGCCCATTGGATATTACTCAGATGAGAGAAGATGGCATCCAGTGTAGGGATTAATTTATAAGAGAGTTCAAGAAGATAATTATTTCAAGGATTTATTACAAAATTTAGTTATATGTATATCTCTATTCTTATATGACAAAATTAAAAAACGAAAATTTTATATTCTTCTTTAAATGGAGATAGATCATGAGATAGAATGAGATTTGATTCAAGGATCATCTCTACATTTCCCTACATATTTTAATATTTGATGAGGCAAACCCATTGTGTTTTCAGGATTCACAATGTCCATATAATTCTTGTATGGGGATACCAAATTTACTTTTCCTACATATCGGGATGTAATGAAGAAGAGATACGTGATCTGGAGGATGAATATGTAGTCAAAGCATCAATGATAGGGAAGTTATGTCACGACCCATCCTCGGGGCCTGTGTCGTGACTACCCCAAGCCCGCCATCCATAGGCCAGGGGATGGCGACTAGCACCAAGGCGTAATTCTCGGTAAAAACGGAAGGCATTGCCTTTGTAAAGTAAACAAACACCCTAGAGCAAGGAAGAAGAAGTAAACACTAAGTAAAAACTGGGTACAATAGTAAGTGAGGAAAAGTAAGTGGGCCAGAATACAAACCCAAACTGAAAGTAAAGTACAACTGAAAGGAAGTACATCAACTGAAAAGGAAAGTCGCTATGACAAGCAGTCATCTGGTACTCCCACCTGAAGGGTGGGTACAGATAGCCTCCACAGCTCCTCGGGTCCAGCCGTCCGCTCCGAGTATGCCCCGCCCAGTGGTCCACCTCTGGGTACTGTCCTGCTCCCCGTGCCTCAACCATGATCAGCGATGTCTGTCGTCTCCAACCAACACAACGTAGTGTGAGCATAGCCCGTGTAGGGGTGAGTATAAGCTAATCAGTAGGGAACCCAAGACCCCCGTAGGTCTCCTAGAATCCACAAAGGATAATCCACAAAGGAAAGATACAATCACGAAGTAACATCCACTCTACTTAGGTTTATGCCCATATATATACCTAAGTCATCAATTCTCGTTCGGCTCCAACATCTGAGCTAAAGTACAACCCAGTCCACACTGGAAAACACAACCCAATCCACACAGGAAATCAAAACGTAATCCACACAAGATATCAAGTCAATCTTATCAAAGATAAGGATTAAAAGTCAAGATTCATCTCACACATGTATACTTCTTCATAAGAAGATAGAGATGATAAGATATTTCCAATGATTAATCTAAGCTGTCGGGCCCACACAGGATCGATAGGTACTAACCCCTGCAATGACCCAAAAAGGATCGATAGGTAAGTAACCCCTGAAATGACCCACAAAGGATCGATAGGTAACTAACCCCCGCAATGACCCACATAGGATCGGACCCACACAGGATCTGTAGGCGCTGGCCCACACAGGACCACTGAGCGCTGACCCACACAGGATCTGACCCACACAGGATCGGTAGCACAAATCCATGTAGGATCGCTGCATACTGTAGTCATCTCCGTTGAATCCACGGAGGTTTTCTGTACAATCGTCATCGTCGTCGCAGTCGCAGCCAGCTCTAGGGTTCCCGCACACAGCAAGCTCGTTCGGGAGGGTCCGCTCCACGAGATGAAGGGATGATACATCAACTGACACATATTCTAGATTTGATGTATCCAAAAGTTCTGTATCGTCAACAGGAACTCAACGTCACAGACGACACGTCAATCGTACGCCCGGTCTGAGAGTTATAGGCTTTTTCGTTCTAGGGGCCCGATTGGTTTTTAAGTCCAAACCAACCCGAACGTACTCCAACTGCATCCAAACTTCAAGCGGAGTAAGCCAAAAGGTTCTTCTCACTTAGAAAAATCCATCAAAGTCGATGGTATGTCAATCGTACATCCGGATCTCAAGTTATGAGTGTTTCCGCTCCGAGGGCCCGGTTGGTTTCATGCACGAACCAACCCGGCCAAACCCAAAGTACTCCAAAACCTTGACTATAATATATCAAAATGACCATCTCGATCCAAGTATACCATATCCACTGACGGTGCATCGATCGGAGGTCCGCAATCCAAGTTATGGGCAAAAGACCGTGAGAGGTCCGGAAGTGGGGGTTTCGGGCCCGGACCGACCCGGCCCGAACCAGGTCAACCCGACCCGGGTCCGGGTCCGGCCTGCTTGGGCGCGGCCCAGCCTGGCCTGGGAGCAGCCCGGCCTGCGCATGGCCCGGCGTGCTAGCCAGGAGGCTCGGCCAAAACGGCAGAGCGTTGAAGCGCAGGGGGGGCGCTGCCCTTCGCTATTTATAACCGCGGCCCCATGTGGGGGCTGCTTTGCTGGCCAACCGGGGGTTACGGACCCCCGAATTTCCCCCTGACCTTCCGGCCCACTCCGGCCGGCTGGCAGCTACTGCCATGGGACCGGCATGGGCTGGTCCCCCTACTCTAACGCCGGCACAACGGAACCGGTCGCCGGTCCTTGCTCTGCTGCGTCCTGGTCCGTCCGGCGTGGCGTGATGGCATCGCGTCCCTCCACCGCGGCCCCGCTCCGGCCGTGGTGTCTTCGAGGAGCCTTCGAGGTTCTTTGGCGCAGCGCGACGGCGCCCCGGATTAGTTTGTTTTCAATGGGGCGGCGCGACAGCGCCGCGCTTCTCCGCCCTTCCATTAACATTTCCCATGCAGTGCTTCGGCACCACGCCACCTTACAAGATCCGCAACATAAATCAACAAACAAGGGGAAGGAGGTTCGGCCGTGTTTGTGCGGTCCGACCTCCTCCCGTTATTGTGATAACAGGCGTTTCAATTTGGAAGGAAGAAAGCGACGAAAGTAATCACAAACAAACAAATAAAATAATCCCCTACCTTGTCGAAGTCATTGAGCGAGGGTTCGTCGTGGAAACAACTGTCACGGAAGAAGGCGTCGCAGAAGGAGAATTGTCATGTCGGGGAGAAAGGATTCACCGGCATCGCGTCGTCGATCTCCGAGGTTCTGGCATTCTTGTCGACCTTCGTCGTAGGTCTGTGTTCTTCGTGTTCTTCACGTTCTTCGTTGAGGAAGAAGAACTTCAAGAGCTTTTTATTTTCTCCCAAAGACTCCACACAACAAGTTCCATCAATAATAAAATAAGTACTTCACTTATTTTATTAGCATGACTAAAGTTTGAAATTAAAAAATAGAATTAATCCACTCAATTAATTAACTCATGTTTTCTTAATAAATGGAGGGTTATGGAAGGTTAGAGAATATGAAGGGGTGGGGTTCGTGTGGGCCCCACCGCCCTCATAACCTCTCATGGGAAGTTGGGTGGCTACCCAACTTCCAACCAAAGGTTTTAACTACTTAGAAATAAAAATAATAATTGTATCTCAATTTTTATTTTCAACTTCCACAATTTTTTAAAAACACCTCTCGTGAAAACACAACTCTGGAAAAGGTGTTCCTAATCAATTATCGGCGCTTTGAATCGATCGGCGCCCTCAGAATTCGATTCCGAGCACCGGTTCAAAAGTTATAAAACCCAGCTCGTTCATTCACTGAACGTACCCGAGCTAAACTTCGGATAGTAATTCTGGGCACACTGGGCCTCAGAATCATGTGCCGTCAGAAACCGTGTTCTTGTAAAATCCCAATGAAAATTAAGAAAAAATTTCCCTTCAATTTTACGGGTCATTACATTACTCCCACCTCATGACTTTACGTCACCGTAAAGATACATAAAAAACTAGGGGAACAAATGTGGGTATTGTGCATGCATCTGAGCCTCCCGCTCCAAAGTGCTCTCCAAGAGGTTTTCATGCTGCCATATGATGCATACTAGAGGAATCGACCATCCACGTAGGACCCACTCCTGTCGATCCTCATTCTCCACTGGGACCTCCGCAATAGTCTCCCCATCATCAATGTCCATCTCCCCATGGTCAATGATATGCGTCGGGTCGTGCACGTATCTCCTCAGCTAGGATAGGTGGAAAACATCGTGCAACCGGTGTAACTGAGGTGGTAGAGCCAGGTGATAAGCCACATTGCCAATCCTAATGAGGACCTGGAATGGTCCGATGAAGCGTGGAGACAACTTTCCGCCTCGTCCAAATCTTTATATACCACGTCGAAGGGAGACCCGCAAGAAGCCTTTGTCGCCATCCTCGAACTCCAGTGGCCTCCGCCTCCTGTCAGCATAAGACTTCTACCATCTCTGAGCTGTCCTCATCCGCTCCTGGATGACCTGGACCTTCTTTGTCATGGCCTGGACCATCTTTGGTCCCACAAGTGCTGACTCCCCAGGGTTTGTCCAGCACAGTGGAGATATGAAAGGTCGGTCGTACAACACCTCGTATGGTGCCATCCCGATGGTGAAATGGTAGCTGTTGTTGTACGCAAACTCCACCAAGGGTAGGTGGTCCTCCCAGCTGTGACCAAAGTCAAGGACACAAGCACAGAGCATGTCCTTGAGAGTCTGAATGGTCCTGTCTATCTGACAATCTGTCTGAGGGTGAAAGGTGGTACTCAGATGTAGTTGTGTTCCGAATTCCTCCTACAACCCCTTCCAAAGCCGAGAAGTAAAGCAAGTATCTCGATCAGAGACGATAGATGATGTCACACCATGAAGTCGTACAATCTTCTGAACGTAGAGACGTCCCAAGATCTCAACTAAGCCCTGCTCTCTGATTGGTAAGAAGTGAGCCGACTTGGTGAGTCGGTTGACAATCACCCAAATGGAGTCGTGACCGCTAGAAGTGCATGGAAGTATAGTCACGAAGTCTATAGATATCTCGTCCCACTTCCACTCCGAGACCTCCAAGGGCTGTACCAAGCCTGCTGGTACCTGGTGCTCTGCCTTCACCTGCTGGCAGGTGAGGCATCAAGAAACAAACTCTACCATAGCCTTCTTCATGCCCGGCCACATGTGATGTCGTCTGAGATCCTGGTACATCTACGCCACTCCTGGATGTACCGACAAAGGGGAAGTGTGAAACTCTCTCATCACCTCCTCTGGTAAAGAAACTGTTACCAAGGTATGCCCTCTAAAAAGGACATCGTGCTCTCCTCCTAAAGAGAAACCATCAGGTGCCTGTCCTGAGGATATCTTTTCACGTCGTGTCTCACAGTCGGCATCCCCACGTTGTGCCTCTCTAACCTTCTGCAGTAGTGGAGGAGTGAATGTGAGTGACTGAAGAAAGGTTGCTCCATATCTATCCATGAAGGATATATGCAAAGCGGCTAGCTCCTCTGTCACCTCCCCAAGTAGTTGAATGCCCATCCTCCTGCTGAGAGCATCGGCTACCACATTCCCCTTTCCAGGAGTATAAACAATCTCAAAGTCATAGTCCTAGAGGAACTCGAGTCATCACTGCTATCTCATGTTCAGGTCCTTCTATGAGAAGATGTACACGAGACTCTGGTGGTCAGAATTGACTGTAAGGCGCTCGCCCATCAGATAGTTTCTCCATGTCTTCAGAGCGAAGACCACTGCTGCTAACTCCAGGTCATGGGTAGTGTAGTTATGCTCATGCAGCCTCAACTAACGTGATCCATAGGTGATCACAGCCCGCTCCTGCATCAGGACACATCCGAGTCCGGTCCCTGATGCATTGCAGTAAACTACGTACCCAACTCCCTCCTCCGGAAACCTCTAGATAGGCGTGCTGGTCAATCTCTATCTCATCTTCTAGAAGATTTGCTGACATCATTCTGACCACACAAAGGGTTTCCCCTTCTTCTTCAAAGTTGAGTGTGGTGCCGCAACTCTGGATAAGTCTAGCACAAATCCCCGGTAGTATCCAGCTAGTCCCAAAAACCTTTGCAACTCCGTCACGCTCCTAGGTGGCTCCCAAGCTAGCAATGCCTTGATATTTGTAGGATCCACCATAACTCCCACCTCAGAGATGACGTTTCCCAAGATGTGGACCTCACGTATCCAGAACTGAAACTTCGAGAGTTTACCATAAATCTGGTTCTCTAGGAGTGTGTCCAGTACAACCCGCAAGTGGTAGGTGTGCTCCTCCTCAGTCGTCAAGTAAATCAAAATGTCGTCGATGAAGACCATGACAAATCGATCGAGGCATGGTTGAAAGATCCTATTCATGAGGGACATGAACATTGCTGGAGCATTGGTTACATTGAATGCCATAACCAAGAACTCATAGTGGCCATACCGACATCTGATGTCCGTCTTCTGCACGTCCACGTCCCGAACTCTGATCTAATGATAGCCTAACCTGATATCTATCTTCGAGAACCACTGTGCTCCCTTAAGCTAATCGAAGAGGTCATCAATACTTGGTAGCGGATACTTGTTCGTCACTGTTACCTGGTTCAGGTGACGATAGTTGAAACAAAGTTGCAAGCTCCTGTACGCCTTCTTGGAGAACAATATTGGGGAAGCCCAGGGCGAAACACTGGGTCGGATGAATCCCTTGCCCTACAAGTCCTCCAACTGTACCCGTAGATCACGAAGCTCGGCGAGATCCATACGATATTCTGGGGTGGATATCGAGGTTTTCCCGGGGTACATATCAATATAAAAGTCAACCTCCCTGCGAGAAGGTAGTCCTGGAATGTCTTCGGGGAAAACGTCCGCATACTGATCCACCACTGCATGAAAACCAGGACTCTGCACGTCAACTACTCTTATGATGAGGCTATCCAACTGATTATTGATGGGCTGTCCTCTCCTCTGCGAGAGTCCATCCTGTGCTGTGAAGGCTCCCTTCTCGCCGATGAAGGTGAACGTACTCCCGTCGGTTCATACACACCGCACCTTGCGCCTAATACAGTCAATCTGTGCATGGACTGTAGATAACCAATCCTTTCCCAAGATGACGTCGTAAGGCCTCGACACCACTACAAGAAGATCCCAATCGAAGATCTCTCCACCTAGAGTAAGATCACACTGCCGGAACTAGTGTGTAATCATAGATTCTACTCCCGTATGAGTCTCTAGTCGTAAGGATCGAGCCAACGGCTCTATCGGAATCTCCGAGCTCCGAACAAGGACAGTGGCTATGAAAGAATGACTTGATCCTGTGTCTATAAGAACTGCAGCAAGGGTGGAATAGACAAAGATAGTACCTAGAATCATCTCGGGCGTGCCGTAGTCGTAGGCCTTCACTTCCTAAAGCTGTGCCTGTCTCTTCCCGCCAGCTCCCTGTGGTCGGGGTGGACCTCCTGGCGGTGGTGGTGGTAGAGCCTCAAAGTGTCACCCACCACCTGCTGCTCGGCCAGATCCTCTCCCTCGTCTTCCTTCTCCCAGCGGACCACCACAGACGACCCTCTCCCTCTACCTGGGTGGTCCCTCAACCATCTGTTGCTCCTCTGCACGGCAGGTCGGGCAGTCACGAGCCATATGGCCCTGCCCGCTGCAAGCGTAGCACTATCTACCTCTCGAAAGACTGGCTTCACGCTGTGTGCCCCGCACCACTGAGCCAGTGTCCTGAGGGCGTCTACCTGAGGGTCTGGTCTACCTGGACCCATGTGTCATCCATCGACTACTTGCTGTAGGAGACACTGCTACATACCGCCCTGTGGTAGGTCTCGCTGCTGATGTAGGCTCAGCAAGGAAGCTCTCGATCAGAAGGGCTCGCTCGAGTACTCCTGCCTATGTCGGAATGCTGAGGGAGATCAGCAATGCCATGATCTGTTGCCTAAATCCCTGCTCAAAGGTCCGGGCCCAGAATAATGGGTCCCGTACCATGTTTGTCGAATAGCAGGAGTGATTTGTAAATCTCACCGAGTACTGGGCGACTGTCAAGCTGCCCTGCCGCAGCTGTAGAAGCTCATATATGCACACCGCACGGAGGGTGGCTGGGACAAACTCCGAGCAGAAGAGTCTCTCAATGTACGTCCAGAGAAGAGATGCCTCATTGTGCACCTAGAGCATCAAGCTCCACCATCTGCCTACTGCCGCGTGCAGGAGGCTCGCTGCGAGGATCACCATGAGGTCTGCTGGTGTCCTCACTAACCTAAAAACGTGTACAATTACCCCCATCCAATCCTTGAAGGACTGAGGGTCCATCTCCCCGCGTAACCTGGGCGGTCGCTGATGTTGAAACTCGTGCAGTGCACTAAGGCGATGTGCATCGTCAGTGGCTGGGGCTGGTAGCATCGGTGGCTCGGCGGGTAGAGGTACCGCTGGTGCCTCTGCTGTCAAAGGGCCTTGTACCGAGGCCTCGTTGCTTGGTGGGATGTCGTCACACACAACACTCGGAACCCTAGCTGGTTGCCATCGTGGGGCCATCCTGAAAATAAATAGGTGATCGACGGTCAAACAGTATACCTGGTGAGCTGACACAAAGTAATCACAAAGAAAACTTGAAACACATATGCAATCAATGTTTTCGTGCATTTTGTTGGAAATCAAAAGTCAGGGTCCTGGTGTACGGATACATCGGCCGCCGCCCCAACACTAGACTCCTTGGACTGATAACCACACTCAATACTCATAGCACTATTGATTCACATAGAAAAAATATCAGAGTCATGAGTTCTATGGTAGAACCAAACTCCTCTGATACCAATTGGTCATGACCCATCCTCGGGGCCCAAGCCGTGACTACCCCAAGCCCGCCTTCCTGAGGCCAGGGGCTGATGACTAGCACCAAGGCGTAATTCCCGGTAAAAAGGGAAGGCATTGCTTTTGTAAAGAAAACAAACACCATAGATCAAGCAAACAGAAGTAAACAATAAGTAAAAACTGGGTACAACAGTAAGTGCAGAAAAGTAAGTGGGCCAGAATAGAAACCCAAACTGAAAGTAAAGTACAACTGAAAGGAAGTACATCAACTGAAAAGTAAAGCCACTACGGCGAGTCGTCCTCTGGTACTCCCACCTGAAGGGTGGGTATAGATAGCCTCCACAACTCCTCGGGTCTATCCGTCCGCTCCGAGTATGCCCCACACAGTGGTCCACCTCTGGGTACCGTCTTGCTCCTTGTTCCTCAACCACGATCAGCGTTGTCCGTCGTCTGCAACCAGAACAATGTAGCACGGCATAACCCATGTAGGGGTGAGTATAAGCTACTCAGTAGGAACCCAGAGACCCTCGTAGGTCTCACAAAATCTACAAAGGATAATCCACAAAGGAATGATACAGTCACGAAGTAACATCTGACTCTACAGAGGTATATGCCCATACATATACCTAATTCAACAATTCTCATTCATCTCCAACATTCGAGCTCAAGCACAACCCATTCCACACAGGAAAAAACAACCCAATCCACACAGGAAAGGAAAACGTAATCCACACAGGATATCAAGTCAATCTTATCAATGATACGGATTGAAAGTCAAGATTCAGCACACAGAGGTATACTTCTTCATAAGATGATAGAGATGATCAGATATTTCCACTGATTCATCTAAGCCATCAGACCAACACAGGATCGATAGATACTAACCCCCGCAATGACCCACAAAGGATAGATAGGTAACTAACCCCAGAAATGACCCACAAAGGATCGATATGTAACTAACCCCCGCAATGACCCACATAGGATTGGACCCACACAAGATCTGTAGGCACTGGCCCACACAGGACCGTTGGGCGCTAACCAACACAGGATCTGACCCACATAGGATCGATAGCACTGATCCACGTAGGATCGTTGAGTGTTGTAGTCATCGTTGTCGAATCCACAGAGGATTTCTGTACAGTCGTCATCTTCGTCGCAGTCGTAGCCAGCTCTAGGGTTCCCACACACAGCAAGCTCGTTCGGGAGGGTCCGCTCAATGAGCCGAAGGGCTGATACATCAACTGACACATAGTCCGGGGTTGATGTATCAAAAAGTTTTGTATCGTCAACAGGAACTCAACGTCACAGATGGCGCGTCAATCAGATGCCCGGTCTGAGAGTTATTGGTTTTTTCGTTCTAGGGGCCCGATTGGTTTTTAAGTCAAAACCAACCCGAACGTACTCCAACTCCATCCAAACCTCGATCGGAGTAATCCAAAAGGTCAGTATCACTTAGAGGAATCCATCAAATTCAACGGTACATCAATCGGACGTCCGGAGCTCATGTTTTGAGTGTTTCCGCTCTGAGGGCCCGGTTGGTTTCGTGCACGAACCAACCCGGACGAACCCAAAGTACTCCGAAACCTTGAGTATAATATATCAAAACGAACATCTCGATCCAAGAATTGCATCGCTCCTGATGGTGTTTCGATCAGAGGTCTGCAGCCCAAGTTATGGGCAAAAGACTGTGAGAGGTCCGGAAGTGGGGGTTTCAGGCCCGGACCGACCCGACCCGGGTCTGGGTCCGGCCTGCTTGGGCGTGGCCCGTCCCGGCTGGCGCGGCTTGGCCCGGAGGCTCGGTCAAAACGTCTGAGCCTTGAAGCACGGGGGGGGGGGGGGGGGGGCTGCCCCCCGCTTGTTGTAACCGCGACACCATGTGGGGGCCGCTTTGCTGGCCAACCAGGGGTTACGGACCACCGGATTTCCCCCTGACTGGTCGGCCCGTTCCGTCCGACCGGCTGCTGCCGCCACGAGACCGGCACGAGCCGGTCTCCCTGCTCCGATGCCGACGGCCCGGAACCGGCCGCCGGTCCTTGCTCCGCCGCGACATGGTCTATCCGGCGCGGCGCGACGGCGCCACGTCCCTCTACTGCGACCCCACTCCGGCTGTGGTGTCTTCGAGGTTTCTTCGAGGTTCTTTAGCGTGGCGCGACGACGCCACAGATTAGTTTGTTTCCAATGGCTTGGTGCGATGGCACCGCGCTTCTCCGCCCTTCCTTTAACATTTCCCGCACGGTGCTTCGGCACCACGACGCCTTACACGAGCCGCGACATAAATCAACCAACAAGGGGGAGTATGGTCAGCCGTATTTGTGCGGTCCGACCTCCTCCCGTTATTGCGATAATAGGTGGTTCAATTTAGAAGGAAGAAAGCGATGGAATTAATCACGAACAAACAAATAAAATAAACCCCTACCTCGTCAAATTTGTTGAGATAGGGTTCGTCACGAAAACAACCGTTGCGGAAGAAGGCGTCGCAGAAGGAGAATCGTCGCGTCGCGGAGAAATGATTCGTCGGCATCGCGTCGTCAATCTCTGAGGATCTGGTGTTCTTGTCGACCTTCTTCGGAGGTCGGCGTTCTTCGCATTTTTTTCATTCTTCGTCGAGGAAGAATAACTTCAAGAGATTTTCCTTTTCTCCCAAAGACTCCACACAACAAGTTCCAACAAAAATAAAATAAGTACTTCACTGATTTAATTAACATTATCTAAGTTTGAAATTAAAAAACTGAATTAATCCACTAAATTAATTAACTCAAGTTGTCTTAATAAACAGAGGGTTATAAAAGGTAAGGGAATATGAAGGGGTGGGGTTCGTGTGGGCCCCACCGCCCTCATAACCTCTAATGGGAAGTTGGGTGGCTACCCAACTTCCACCCAAAGGTTTTAACTACTTATAAAAAATAAAAATTGTAGCTCAATTTTTATTTTCAACTTCCACAATTTTTTAACATCTCCTCCCATGAAAACACAACTCCAAAAAAGGTGTTCCTAAGCAATTACCGGCGCTGCGAATCCATCGGTGCCCTCAGAATTCGATTCTGAGCAATGGTTCAAAAGTTAGAAAAACCAGCTCATTCGTTCACTGAACGTACATGATCTAAACATTAGATAGTAATTCCAGGCACACCGGGCCTTAGAATCAAGTGTCTTTAGAAACTCCGTTCTTGTACAATTCCAAAGAAGATTAAGAAATAATTTCCCTTGAATTTTACGGGTCATTACAATTTAGGACAACTCCCAAAGCATAAAATCTATTTTTGGAAGACCTCAGATGTCAGGACGTGTGCTGTTTAAATACCAAGGGAGTAGACCTCAGTAAGTTCCTCTAATTTCATGGGATAGAAAATATCTTATCGTTTCATCAAGTGATTGATTCTTTTTTTATATTCTTGTGTTATCATAATAATTGGTAACTTAAGTTCCTAACCATTATTGGATGATATGTCATAATATATAGATAGTTTTTTTATTAGACCATATTAGTATTTTCCTCAGATGCCTTATCAGCAGAAATATAAGTATAATATTGGGTGGATAATGGGAAATTAATTAGTAATAATATAGCTTCATGATGTCCCACAACCTTAAGGACATATGATTGAGCATGAACATGGAGGCTGTTGTCAGCGGGGCTTTTTAGGCATAAGAAATGTTCATGGTATTTTTTTACTGAGTAAATTCTAATGTGAGATGGTTCATAAATCATATATAGTACCATATATTTAACATCATCCCCTACATTCACATTTTTTTATCATAGAGTGTTTCATTTTTTTATTGAACTCGTCTTTCTCCAAATCATGGTAATTGGTGTGGAGAGGCATATAGTGAACATGATATTAATTATTCCAGTTTAAGGTCATTTCCGGATGATTGATGTTTTGTTATGTTTTAGGTTTTCTAATTTACTACAAACACAAAAATAGATGTCGTCCATAGCATCAATGGGTTGTATTCTCTACCATATGTAATAAATTTATTCCAGAATAGAATTGTTTTTTTGGATATGAAACATCAATGTGTGGTGTTCATTAGATAGAATGATTATAAAATGGGTCATATGAACCAGAGACACTATTTTATTATCTATATTATTTTTCAATGGGTTTGGTAGAGGTGTAGATAAGGTATTTTTCGATATTAGTTGAGACGATTCGAAATTCATTTCTTGAATAATTTGTGAATGAACCCACTTAATCTAATAATTATTTTAGGGTAGAGTATCATCCAGGAACCACTTAAATTCTCATGGATCCTTAAAAAGTATCACATTTTGATCTTTTTTATTTCGGGATTCAGATTATTGATTTGATATATACGGGATTCATCTTTCTAGTGGGTCACCATGTGGTGAATCAATACTATTTTATAGGAATAGATATCGTTGTATGAGTTTGTTCATAAACTCCTTGTTATTGAATTAGGTGATTCAAAACTACCAATATCCATTTTTAATTATGGATTAATTTTCTGGATCAGACTATGTGTGATTATTGGACTTAAAATAAAAATATATGGTGTTGACATAATTAGATTACGGTGAAGGATGATATCTCAATTATTGATATTAGGGTTTATTATGGGAATGAATAGTTAGTATTCATGTCTTTGGGAATTATAAATTCACTAAAATATTTCTTGGGAGTCATGAAATCTATGTTTTATTAGTTCATTGACCATTTCATTGTATTTTTCATCAATGATATACTATTTTACCTGAATCCATTATATGATCATGTTAAGAATTTTATTATAATTTTACATGTACATTAACAACATAATTTTACTGTATTGTTTCTAATAGAATGATTTGAAAACAACTGTTACATTTTATAAATAATTTAATTTCTAAAATGGGATTATTGGTATGTCCGTTAAATGTTATGGTGGATGTTTCAGGGTAACAACCTAATAATATGGTATAGAATTATTGTTTCCATGGTCTTATAGGATATTAATTGAGTTTTATTTTATATTTCAACCAGATTAAATTCTATTTGACATCAATGAACAAGATGTAAAATATTTACATATTGATTGATCTGTGCATGGTGGATATTTCCTACATAAATGAGAATATGTGAAATGATATTATTATTTGGTTTCATTAATATGGGGTTATGTTTTATGTTTATAATATTCTTTTACAAAAAAAATTATTTTTATTCATGTTGAAGTGGGTTATGATCTTATGTGAAATTTTCAAGTTGTTTTAAAAATAGAATACATATCCCACCCTTGTAATTTTGATGGTCGCCATAGGATGTTCCATAATGTTTGGGAGGAACTACCTCATTGGTGAACCCTTTATGAAATTCACAAAAAAATATTCTTAGTTATATATTCTCTAATATGGATTTGAATATACATCAATATAGGTGGATAGAGTTTTAGTTGAAAAATTAATTCATTATCTCTTGCACCCAAGATGAAGGGATTGTATTGGTTGATTTTATGAGTAGGATTGATAAAGATATTTCCTATAAGAGTCTGGAGATTCATAGAGTGGGAAATAGGTTCATATGATTATGAGTCATGAAACAAAGGAGGCTAGTGAAAAAAATCGACACCAAATGATTGTGAAATCATCATTATTATATCATATAGAAGATTCTATGTGGGGAAACATAGTGGTAGAGGTTTTGTGAGATCATGGATTTTCTTATGATGTTACTTGGGGTGGTTAATTTTTGAGTAATGTTTAATTTTATTCCATGGGATGTTGTTTGTCCAGTAAGAAATTTATTAAGAGGGCCATTGTGATTTCATATTTTACCCTCGATGGGGAATCCTGGTATATCAATTATGTATCATGCCATGATCTAAATGTTTTTGGTGGAGGGGGATGAATTATTCCATATAAGAGTTTATGTCATGATTTTTTGTCAATATATATTTGAAGGTGGAGTATCATGTCTATGGACGTTTTCAGAATCCTTTAGATCTCCCTAAGTGGATGTGGGAGGAAATTATGATCGATTTGATATCCAGTTTTCTTCGAGATCAGTGGGGATTTGATGCTATTAACATGATTATATATTTTCCCTTATAGTATTACTATTTCTTATATATAACGGATTTGAATTTATAAGTTTTTTGATGAGGTGGTATATGGATGTGATAGGGAAGGTTAAGTCGGATATAAGGACCCTAAATTATGGTAGAGATCCCTATTATTCATTACAGGTTATTGGGATTTCTTTTTTGTTGTGTGTTTTTTTAATTTTCTACTTTTAATTACCTTATATTATGAGATTTACATATATACATTATTGAAAATAAAAAAATTAAATGATTAATTGTATGAATATTTTTTATATCTTGGATGAATGGGTGTAATGAACATACCTTTGGTAGATTTTTCCAAGAATAATATTTATTTATTTATTTATGTATATCACTCTTCCATTTTTGTGAGTCAATTAGATTTTTTATATTTTTGGCCTTGTAGATATCTATTTTTATGGTATATAGAAAACAAATTTCTTGGAATCGATATGGTGTAGAGCATGACCATGAATGGTAAAATGACTTAATAACACGTAAATCTAGTGAAGAACCATCAAAATTCTTATGATGATAAGTATATAAGACCATTATAATTTGTGTTCAAGGATCATGTGTTCATGTTGGTGACTATATTTTCCTATTCGATAGATGTTTGGATATGGGATTAATATTTCCCCATTCTCTATTGGTCCATTTTAGGTGTTGTATCACATTAACCAGTCGGAATACTAGTTATCTTGATCCCTATAAAGAGAAAATATCAAAAGTGTCTCACATGCGTTATATTGTTTTATTATTACTTAATTTGAAATTTTTTAGGCATAGTGGCTCGATGAAATTTTACTGGGAATAGGGGTTGTCGATGAATTCTTATACAATGAGCTATTATAACCATTATATTTCCATTAATTCAAGGTTATTGTCTAATGTTTGTTTTATTAATTTTATTAATTACTTATGTTGAATTGTGGTTTTTGGTTTAATAATTTCTGTTTGAGAGGTATCTATTATGGGGGTTTTCATTTTTTAGTGATTGATTTTCATTTTTGTTTACTTTTGATTCATGATAATTACAATAATTTTAGAGTTATTTAATGAAAGGTCCTAGACCTTCTCATGACATTAATTTTCATCTTTTTCTTGTTAGAGGTGTATGTGAAACTTTTGAGGTAGAGAGTTATTTATGATGATTTCAGTTAAATGGGGAGAATTTCGTTGGGTCAATATGGATAACACAGTGAATATTTATCTGAAATATGTATTTTTTTAGTTTTATGTGTCTGTTAATCACACCCAATCATTCAAAATTTCTACAATTACAATTAAATATCACTAAATAAAACTATATACCCATAAATATCACTATATATATTAAATTAACAATTTCTTATTAGTCTATTCCTTACCTGTGTATATTTACAAGGGCATACATATATTTTATCAGTCTATACTACACAATACAAAATGGTTTCACTGTAGGAAACCTTAGTATGTAAGAATAATATATTTTATATTTTACTATACTAAGAATATATAATTTAATCCAAATTTTTTAGTTATAAATCCTACAATCCTCATCCATATTATTTTTTTCAAATATTCATCTACGAAATTACCACCTTAGTTGCATTTTAGTCTTTATTTACTAAATCGTGGTAAAGTGGTTTCTACCATGTGAACCTTGGTAATGATAATGGAGATTATGGTGTGTTTTCCATAGTAATGATCGACTTATCCCAATTAAGGAGTGACCATGACATATCACATTGTGTTACATCAAATTTTCAGTTTATTATTAATTCAAACGCCTATAAAAATTAGTCAAGATTCCATAATTTACCTTTATCCTTAAGAAACCATAGTTAAATCCTTTGAGATATTTGAGAACCCTTTTTCTGGGTTTTTCCCTTGTTATAATGAGATCAAAAAAGTCATGATCTATGGAGATTATTGAGTCTCTTGTTTTGGGTTCTCTGTCATTACTTAATTTCACAGATAGGTTGTGACAGTAGTTCAACAAATGTTATGTTATCCTTTCATTATGTTTTTTATCAAGGATATTGACTTATAGGGAGTTATGATTATCCACCCTTGTCCCTAGATTTATGATCATATATATATATATTCTTATTAATTTTTTATAATTCTTTAATTTAGGTATGGGATTCATGACCTCTCTATTTTTTTAGTTCATTCATGGAACTATGGTGATTTTGTTTCGTTAGATTATTTTATTAATTAACCAAACAATGATAAATATCAGAATAATTAAATTTAATGGGGAAACGGTGGATTCTATGAACACTATGTTCATTATTATTATTGTTATATGATAATAAATTATAATTAATGTGGGAACATTATAGATAAATTGTTTAATACATTGGCATTATTGAATCACCTCTCATAAAAAGATAAATATTTAATGATGTTAATGAAATCGTACCTTAGAAATATATAATTTTAGTAATATTTTTATGCTAGTAAAGATTAACTCATATGAAATGTATTATTAATAGGACCTTTATATTTTTATTTTTGATTGATGTGTTATGCTATTGATGATTGTTATTTCCATTATTTTTTATAGTGAGTCCTTGGTTGATGGATTTTATGGTGGGTTCTTGGTGTTCTCTAGGAATTTGGTGTTGTTGTGGTTATATTGACATGTTTGTCACAGCATAGATGTATTTGAGATGTGAAAGGTAGAATATTGTTATAAATAATGAATATGAAAAAATGAAGTGGGCTAGAATTTTGTGGGAAGTTGGATGTTAATAAAATATTAATGGTTAAAATGTATAGTTAATTACTATAATATTTTTCGATGTTTGGAAAATAATGGTTAAGCATTAAATTTGGATAAATTAATGGAATAATGAATGTAATGTGGCTCGTAAAATGGAAAATATTATAATTTATAAATTTTATGATTAAATAGGAAGTTAATATTATGTTTTGTGGTAGTGGTCAAAATTATTGATCAACATTTTATGTTGAAAATAATTTTGTGCCACGCTATAATTGAATATCATTGTTGAGGAGTTCAGTTGAAAATTTTTATTAGTTTACCCTTTTTTTGGGACCAAATGTGTATGTGGTATATTTTGTATGTTCATGGTATTATTTACACACCACCTCCCTTTTTGGGTATCCTCAACAAAGCTTATAACTTTTGGGTTTCATTTTTTTCTCTAATTTATAGGTTGTGATGGGAATAAATGAATAACTACTCTTACTTACCTACTCTCCCTTCTAAGTGTAGTATTCACTATGATGGCTTGTGGTATATATACACATACATGATGTAATAGCATAATTAATTATTATGTAATATATTTTAGGTCATTTTTATGTGATTGTGATAATGATATATATTGGGGACATGAATTATAGGAGGATTTCATGAGGTAGATGTATTTTATATTCATGTTACCTTATTTTGATAAAGTTTTGATATACAGTTGTGGTGTGGTATGTGGTGATTGGGTCATTTTTCATATACTGTGGTATGTGGTGGAAGATATGTAATAGTGTTTATGATATGGTTGTGGTATGTGCTATGTGTTTATGCTAAAGGATATGGTGTGTAATGGAATATTTTTGGAAGGGATATGGTAACATAACAATTATCATTAGGTTGTGACAGTTACAATATAATGGGGAAGTGGTTGTGGGATAAAATCTTGCTATATACTATTGATACCATGTTAAAATACATGTTTTCAATATTGGGGGAGTGAGACATTGTTATATTGGCTAATATTTGAACTTTTATATGAGGATGGTGGTTCTTCTATTTGATCACTTATACATTAGTATGATCCATCCACATTTCCATGAGAGGTCTTGAGAAAGACCCTGTTGATCATTATTATATTCTTACCTCGATATATAAATCTATTTTATCAATTTTTACATTAGGTAATTGGTGAATGAGTAGTAAATTACTAGATTCCGGACTAAAGTTGTTTTTTGAGTCAATGCACTTTTATTTTCCTTTTACTATTTTGCATCAAAGACATTATTTGGGTAATGTTAAAATTTATTATTGGATGTGGAATTTTATTTAATATTATTCATTTTTTTATGGTTTTAATGTATTTATCATGGATTATATTGTTATTTTTAATTTATTTTTTATACCCTTGGTGCTTGTGATGAAGCAAAGGTTTATTTGAGGTGGGAATCAATGGTCATACCCATCATTAGTAAAATTAAAATAGGGGTTCTTAGTTTGGGATGGTTGTAATAATTATTTTAGATAGTTCCAAAAAACTAAAAATAATTTGAAATATAAATTAATTTAATATTAAAATTCTTTAATAATAAAAAATATATTATCACATTATCAGTATACATCTATGTTGCATTAATGTGATAATTAATATACAGTTTTTGTGGCCTTAATATTTTATAGAAGTTATCAACTTTAATATGAACCCTAATGTAAGAAGAAAATATTGTAAAAAATATGGGTATTGGTCAAAATGAAATACATATAATAAGAAATTTGTGGTGTATTTAAAATATGTTTTTGGAAGCTTATAAGTATATAATACTTTGAATCATCTAGTTTCAAACATTATAGTCACCATGTTTTGAGGATATAAGAACAAACCCACAAATCGGAATTCTATAAATTATATTATTCATTGGAAATTTTTATCTATGAACATGTGCATTTTTCATTATACAAGATATTATTATTAATTTTTATCATGAATTGTACATATTGATGTGATATCGAAAACAATAATGACATATTCTCCCAATCAAGTATGATATGTTAGGTTCATTAAATGTGATGTGAACTTGTTTAATATTCATAGAATGTATATTTCTCAACCCTGACTAATTATTATATACCAATTTCATTGATTGAAATGAAAAAAAAAACTGATTAAGATTGGGGCAAAAACATTTAATAGATGAGTTAATTTCAGGTTGTCAATGAAATAGATATTGTGAATTTTAGATAATGACATAAGTATAAAAACTTATGGATCACATATTGAGAAAAATATATTTTATCATATACTAAGTGTTCATATGAGGCTCTAATACTTCTGAAAACATTTTTCTCTTTTATTTCATCCAGGAATTTCTAGATACATATCTTGGTCTTCAGGATGGACTACCTAATTCCACTGATAAGTAGGCCTGTAGGGTTACACAATTAGTGTATCCAGAATCTTAGTTAAATTTTATTTAAATTAAATATTGTAATAAATATTATTTTACAGACTAAAGAATAATTATTATTCTTGTTATGTTCATCACATAAATTCAATCACTAGTTATTTTTGTTTCAGACATATGTGAGTAAAATTTTAATAAATATTAATTTTCAAGTTAGTGAATATACTATTTATATATTTAATAATTAATATTATGATATTAATGTATAATAAATATTTATTATTATAAGTTAGATAAATTTTAATGAGGATTGATGATCCATGTTAAGGACTTGAGTAAAATGATATACTTATTTAATATCATATAAAAACATTTACTTATTTAAGGAAGTGATAATAAAACATTCTCAATATTTCACATGTGATTGAATATAAATATATTATTATTATTATTATTATTATTATTTGAAATAGGTTTTATTTTGAGTTAACAATTAGATAAGTTCCAATGTTAAATCATCCCCCTCGTCCCTCTTGAGACTCGGAAAACAATTCATGATCTCCTAAAGCCCAATGGTGTTTAGGTTGAAATCAATAGTGTGGGATGAAACATTATGGAACCTCCTTGATAGAACCCAAAGTCACATTAGTGGAATTCTGAGATTATGTAACATGTGTAAATACTTCTTGAGAGATTTTGTATAGGAACATTCATTGATATGATGGTAAAACAAGAACCTCAAAGAAATTTATTCATCAATATTAGAACAATAACTAAGTTGATGTATTTTTTATTATAAATTAATTATAAAATATATTTCAAAACATCAAATCATCAAATATTATGGTTTTCAACTATCCATTATTGATAATTTGACTTAAGAAAGCATTTAATACAATTATTGTGCATGGTCCTAACTTCTTTTTCTATTCCAAATGTTTCCCATATTGTATAATATTGATCACATATAAATTTAAAATTATTTACGAATCATTAGTAAATTAGGCATTTGATTTTTATTTCTCTAAATATATATTCTCATTTTTTTTATCTAGATATAGATATTTTATGATCATTTGTTTTCTTATGACAATGAACATGCTGTGAAAAATGAAAATTTCTCAATGTTCTAATCCAGATGTTCCAAGGATATGAGATGATAGAAAGGACTACTCGGCATGTAACCATGATTAAATTTGGTGTACTGTGGTCAATAAAAGGAGGAGATAGAAAATATAAGAACATAATTGTGGTTTGGAACATGGAATCCTTAAAAACCATATATTGATATCTCATTAGCACAATACATGACATGGTTTACAAGAATTGTGACTAATGTGGACACCATGTAATCCCAATTGGTTTTCCATACATAAATCTTGAAAACTACGTACTCAAAGTACATGGTATGCAATTAATATTGACTAAGTATGAACTTCTAGATTAGAAATGTGACATTACATGATTTACATCACTTATAGTGGGTTGCACACATTTACAAATGAAAATTAAACAACCTTAAACACACAATAATTCCTTTGGAATTTAATGTTTGTGGTTTTTGTTGAATAACACAATAGGTAATTTGGGGAAACTTACATAAGGTAGATGCAGGGATAGTTGAATCATATTAGTTAATATAGGGTGAATTGAATTAATAAAAATTAAAATACAAAATGTTTTGCTGGATTTACACACCATGTTTCATGGTTTTCCAACTAGATTGTACAATGAATAATTTTTTTGGGTATTGAATTATACGAAATGAATTATTAATTTATTATTGCATTATTTTACAAGCTAACATAGTTTATATCCATCATAAATTTTGTGTAACTCATGGGAATTTCCTTCAGAGCACACTACATATATATATTGTATCATTTATTAATTAATACTGAAAAAAACAATTTGGTTAGAAAAAAATAAAAATATGTCATGAATATCATGATACAATAAATATAAATAAATACAATGTATGTACACTATGAACAACAAGGAAATTAAAAAGCATTGTCATAAATTGTGTCATGTGTCAGTATATGCATTATAACATTTAAACTACTAGAATGAGTTTAATCAGAAGAAGAATATTTCACATCGTGATGCATCTTATTCATGTCATGGGAATAAATGATTTTATTTATAATTTAATTATTTAATTTATTTAAATTTATAGTGTATTATAATATCAAGTCTATTCCCAATGGATAATTAATATAACTTAATTAAATAATTAATAGTTATTTTGATTAATTATTAATTCTTGGAATTTTCTAACTAGAAAAAATATATAAATGTATGTATTATAATTAATTTCACATCTTTTTCTTGAGTATATGATCTTATGATTTAAGTACATATTAATTTTTTAGATTTAAATTTAATTTATGTGTTCATTTCAGGGGTTTCAGTCATAAATTTACTATAAAATTTAATATGATATCTACATATCATTCCGCCTTATCATTTTATATATGCCTTCATGTCCTTTATTTTTTATGTAACCCCAAACTCATT
The DNA here is from genome assembly GCA_963277665.1 of Viscum album. Taxonomy (NCBI): domain Eukaryota; kingdom Viridiplantae; phylum Streptophyta; class Magnoliopsida; order Santalales; family Viscaceae; genus Viscum; species Viscum album. The sequence goes on along the minus strand of OY728125.1, from coordinate 1,461,441,760 downwards.
AATCATTTCACCTATATGTGAGTAAGAATATGTAAATGAAGGATCTATCAAGAAAGCGAATGTGGTTCCATACTAATAAGTGGTGAAACTAACCAAGCATATCCATAGCTTAAATATGTAATGCTACTACATAAGGCCAAACAAGATCCATGATTTATTCCCCTATGTTCTATAGGTTTTTTATTATCCAATCAATAACTAACATGTAGTTAATTAACATGAACATGCCACATGGTCATTTTATTTTCTCTCACTAGATGGTTATTGATTTTAATGTGATGTATACTTATTTGATGTTTAAATGTGACCACGTAAAGTAAATGAAATAAAAATTTCAGAGATAATATAAAATAAATTGATTATGAATAAGTTATTTTATCAATCAAAACCAAATAATTTTCTAAAATATATATAATATTAACATGAAATTCAATGGGATAAATAAAAAATTTTTATAGAAAAAATAATATTCTTAATGGAAACAATAATATAAAAAGAATACCATTACCTGAGATAAAATTAAAAAATTGTTTGATGTAATTATAGATACCAATTATGCGACCATTCAACTGTTGAGTTCTTATAATAAATTTTTTGGTTGACATAATAATGTTATAATAAATAGATATTTTCCAATAAAGGGAGTGTTGTATCATAATGGATAGTGTTTTGGAAATCCCAATTAGGATTCCATGATTAGGGAGTCCTCTAACCGGATGAAGTAACTACCAACTCATATAATTTGAAAGAACAGCTTCATAAATACCATTCAATAACATCTCAAGACCATGTAGTTATTACAGTAATGGAATTTTTTGTGGTTACTATTATATTATCCTTGTGACAATATATTCGATATCCAATGGTTAGGTGAGCTAATCTTATAGTAGGGTGATGAAAAAAACATAACCCAATTAAATTTTATTATTAATGGGTCTTGGGTTATCGATGAAAAATATAGTATTCTGGTGATGTTAAAATCTTATTTGGTGGGTTTTAATAGATTGAAATTGTATATATGACTAACTTGTTTTGATATCAATTTAATGAAAAGTAGAACAAGAAAATATTATTCCATCCATTCTTCTATTAAATATTAATTATATAATTCATTATTTTTTCTCTAATCAATTGATATATAATTTAGTACTCTAATATAGTTATTTCAGTTTCTAAAGATAATAAATGACCATTATATCCCCTACCCTTTTCTAGAATTTTAATTGGATATCTCTGATCACAAATAAACAATAACACTACTTTTAAATACATGTTGAGATTTATGTCAGAGTAGTTTGTTTCTATTAGATCAATAATGATTCAAAGTAATTAAAATCTAAAATTACTATAGAATACTAAATTATTAAAAAATTGGGGATATATAAAGTAATTTATATTATAACCAACCCATCATAATTATTATGTATAGACAATGAGATAATATTCCTTAGTGCAACTAATAATTTCCTTTTGTTCTATAATTAGAGTTATAAGAATGTAAAATTAAAAGAAAATTACCAGCATTATGGGGAAGTGATTGATGGTAGAAGATAGTCTCCCGGGTCAAGTGACCATGAGTGAGCATCCCTTTGGCACATTGAGTAGTGAATTATATATATAAGAACACTTGGAGGTTTCGGTATTCTTAAAGAATTGTACACCAGAACATCATAAGTACCATCAAATTGTTCAGTAATGTCCTTATTATCAATGAAATAAGGGACCTATCCATCATCAGATGAATAACATGGGTTACATATCTAGGGAATGGGTGGAGTCATATGAGGGTATATTTCTCTAAGGATCATGTTCACGAGTTCAAGAATAATCAAGGATGAATGTTTTAGTTCTTCTCTAATTCGTTTGGATGTGTCTAAGTATTTTTTTTCTTTGAATACCCATACACAACAATAAAAATTTATCATTTTTTTAATAGTTGTTTTGGAACATTTTCTCTTGTGATAGGTTCTTCGATATTCAGTGATCTTGGACATGGTTTATTTTGGATTGGGATTTTTAGAAACCTTCAGTTTTATGAATGTGGATCATATTTTTAATTCAATATATATATATATTCTTTCACCCTTTCCTTTTAATTTTTTTCTATTCAGTTTCTCTTTTTTTAAAGGGGATGATCGAATTGCTTCTTCATGTGGGGTGGTTAAGGGTGTGATTTCCCTTGGGATTTCATAATTTCAATAGGGGTGTCTTTATAAGAGTGTGATATCTTCCTTTAATAATATCAAATAAGGTTCTAGATGAATCAGTGGTTTAGATATATTAGAGAAGTGTGCTAGTGACTTTATCAATATGGGGACAACCAACTCCTACTTGAGGAGTGTGAATGGGTGAATCTAGTTTTTCTCTTTAAATTTGGAAGAATATTGAGCCATTCTTAGTCGTGCACATCCCTTCAATGGTGGTACGTCTTTAGTCGGCAACACTCTCCTTCCCCCTCATAGTGGTACATTGGTTGACCAGGGTGTACAAGTATCATTTGGATTCCTCAAAAAAGAATTAGAACATTAGGACTTATCCCTAAAGGTTACCTAGAAAATGATTCTGGTTGTGTCATATCCATGGAGTGGTATAATTTCATGCTAATTTTTTTAGTAGACATTAGTGGTATCATGTCATGGTGGAAATAAAGTGGTAGTTAAATTTTATTTACAATGGTTTCTTGAATGAGGACGTAGGATGATATCCTTATAGGTTGTAATAGTTTAGTGGGTGTGAGTGAAATAATTATGAAAATTTAACTAGGGAAAGGTAGTAGGAAATAGGGAATGAGTAGGCTTTAGCTAACATTGTAGGAGGGAGTCATAGAACTTTATTAACTGGTGGTAGAAGGTGCAATGATATTAGGTTCATCTGACAGTATAAGGTTATGCTATGATGGAGTGCTAGAAATGATTCTAGTAGTATGTGAGTTATATAGGGAAGGAATATAGTGGTATGGGGTAAACTATAGCTTTACATATTGTTGATAGAGGAAGGAAATGGCCGAAAGTGGAAAAATTGAGGACCAGTTGGAGGGTGCAACAATCATAACAAAATTTAACAAGGTAATAGAAGGTGTGGCAGTAGAAGATTATGCTACTATTTATGTCTGTACCATGGTTTCTACTGGTGGATGAAGTGTCTTAGTAATGTTATAAATGGTTTTGTACAAATGTAGTATAAATAAGGTTGGTAGAAGATGTAACGCCCCGACCCCAGTTACCCAGAGTCGGTGCATTATTTTAATACATTGGCATGATTACAAGGAATGAAGTCCCGAAGGACCAATCAGTTTAGCAGTCTTGGAAAAATAGATCACATACATGAATGTTACATTTTCTCTTTAAGAAGTACAACACAACATAAATAATCTTTATGAATTCCATTATTCCCTTGGCTTAACCATGCATATCAATCACATTACACTTCTTGGAATCCAGGGAAAATTAAAACATTGAAAGGGGTGAGCTCAAATGCTCAGTAAGGGTAATCAATACAGCGGAAACTTTCAAAAATAAGCATAAACATTTAATGCAATGTATAAAACTAAAACAAACGCCTTTTAAACTTGAACTTCAGAATAATATGGAAGAAATAAAATTAAATAATTCCATTTACATATTCACATGGATATTCTACTAATCGAATTATCACATGCAATATCACCAACCACTTTCATAATGATGGAATGCATAATTATAGACTATCATAACCACGTAGCCAAGGCCTCGTGCAAAGACTACAAATAAGATTTTGTCAAGGCCTCGTGCCAAGACACTATTTTGTCTCATGAGACCTACTGATGCATCGAGGAGGTATAGTGGGCTCCACCCATCACTTATTAATTCCAATGCATTCCTCATATGAAAAGGTCTAAACATAACATAAACATTCGTTTTAAAACTAGCATACGAAATGTCAATACTTTACACATAAACCATGAATGGTATACAAATAAAACATCCACAGTCAAACATATCAAAAAAACCTTCTAAAAAATATGGAAGATTTGTATCATGATAAATCAACTTCAAAACATGTTTAAAATCCATTAATGAATTTTGTCGTGGATGAAAATGATTTGTAAAACTCTTTGAGAGGAATACCCCATTTTCATGAAAACATTAAAAAGTCACACAATTTATAAAAAAAAACATTTAAATAAATTTTTGAATCAAAGTGTCCCATACCACTTTGAAACTTTTGAAAATAATTATCATTTCAAAACGTTAATGTCCATATAAATAAATCCTTAAAACCCATTTTGAAGACGTGGACATAAATGAGAAAGATTTAGAAGAATAAATATTTAAAACATTTGAAATGATGTTTTAGTAAAAAGTCCCTTAAAATAATCCCTTTGAAAAATCTTTCATAAAACATGTACATGGTTAATAAATATTTCCCAGTAGATACTTACATAAAAACAACCTCGGATAATAAAGAGATTGTGAAATTAACCCTTACCATTTTGGTAACTTACGAAACATAAAACCCATGAAAGAGGTATCAATAAATGAATATGTAAATACACATATATTAAAATGTATTAAACAAAGAATATAATTATGGGCAGTACATACACCACACAAAAGGTAATAGGGGCAATATGGCATGAATCTCACGGGAATAAGGAGTGAGATGAAAACCCTTTACCTTGCACTTTCCCATAGTCGAGGGTACGTTTAACCTCCTATACAAAGATCGTAGTATGTTATTAAATTATTCCAGAACCATATTAATATTTATGATATCATACATGATTCATTTATGACTTTATATTACCCATTTAATAATAATTTCCATGTTAAGTTAACATTTTGGGTAATAATCACTTTCTTTATCGTACGTGTTTTAACTTGTTACTCTTGGTTGTATCACTTAGATAATGATTTAGATACTTCAAGAATATAAAACATGATTAATATATCATATATATTTATAATATAAGTATTTATAATAGACATATATATGAAATGGAAAATACCGTTTATGGAGACGGTAGTCCGTACGTATGCATAAATGTTGTTTCTGTTTTCATATAGTATTGAACAGAAGTAAGTGAATAAGATATATGTAAGTACATAAATCCTTATATATATAAATATATATCTCCAGTAGAATTATTATGTCATATATTACATACTTATTAGTAATATATATTTTTTTAATCATCGATGAATGGTGAATTTGGAAATGAATCTCATCGCATCGTGGAGACGGTAATCCGTACGTACGCACGGGCAAAAATATCATTCTTTTGTTATTAAAATAATATATAATTGGATTGTATATCATATATACATAATCCTTATAATTTTATATATATTATTTACATCAAATACACATCATTATTATACCCATCCAAATAATAATGTATTGAATAACAATTACACCACGACGTGGAGAGGGTAAGCCGTACGTACACACGTATGGTGACTTGTCATTCAAAGAATGGATAGAAAACTTAATATGGTTGTACCATATTTATAATAACATCATAGTATATAGGAGATACTGGAGTTATTATTTTAGAATAGATATAACAATGAAAGAAGAATTTGAAGAAGAAAGGAACTTGAAATAGGGTGGTGAAAACATTACCTCTTCTTCGGGTTCTTCCTTTTGATTTGATGAAAAGGGCTACTTAGGATGGCTTTAGGATCAAAATAAGGCCTCTATGATGACGTGAGGGAAGTTTAGAGAGTATTTTGTCAGGGTTTGGGTGAACCAAAAGGCTTTGAAAGTGTGAATAATTGGTTATAATTTGGGTCTTTTTATAAGGGGGGGGGGGCTCTTTTAGAAAAACTTAAAGTATTAATTAATAATAAATTCATATTTGGTTTCTAATGGCTCCAAAGTGGATTATTTAAAGGTTTTGGTGGTGATGGGTTGCAAACCACTCAACCAATAGAATTTAGACAGGTTTGGGTTATTATATTAACATTATCTTTAAGTATTAACTCTTAGTTAATTAGTTTCACTTTTACAATGTCTCTTTGTATTTTTATATTATATGGTTAATAAACATACTATATACATCCAATATACCCCCCAAGTGGTCCATTAATGATACACCTAACATGAAATAAGTCTCTTGGCCGAACCATAGATTTTTAAGAATTTAATATCAATTAATAATATAATATTTGTTTCAAAAACTCTTTTATGTGAATTTTGACACTATTCAATAATTGATTTTTGTAAAAATCATAACAGAATGATTACTTCGAAAAAACTTAATTAAAAAAATTATAACATGTCATATTATCATAGAAAATAATTGGTATTTATAAAAAGTCTCAAATTACATTTATTTGGGTATTTATAATATCAATTATTCTGATTTTTTATTAATTAGGTAATTACTACATCACCATTGTGTCATAAATAAATTAAATTATATAATGTATAAAAATTACAAATAAAATAACATTATCTATAAATCTTTGTATCTTTCTAATTAATGTTTATAGTCTAAAATCCAACATATATAACCTTATGTAAAAAAAAGTTTCTAAAGGATATATGCTTATGTTATTTTTGTATTTATTTTAACTTAATTAAAATAAAGTGTCCCTATCACCTACAAGTGGCTCCATGGGGTCCCAAAATCGACCCAGAGATGCCCCTGGTCGGATATATTTCCACTAATAAGGTTAGGGCACGTTTTAGGGTAATTTAGTATTATTATAATATTATTTCATTTAACCCTTATTTACCCGATTTACCCTTTAACCATGGTAAATAAAATATTTACCGAAATAATTTTTCAAAATGTCTAAAAATAAAAGTTACCTATTTACACAGTTTGGACATTCTGATTCCAAATATGGAACCCATTTTTCCAAATTCAAAACACAGAAGTGGTAAAAATTAATTTAAAATTAATTCCCGCAGTCAAAACAAAAAGCGTGTTTTTAAGATATAATAACTATCAAAAGATTGATACTTGTTTATGTTCAGTTTAATTGTGAAATTATGTCCAATGACAAACATTGTATTAAATGGTATAAATATATTCTAAATATACTTTAAAACCCCTCAAATTTATGATTTATCACTATTAATTATTTTGATTAAAAAATTTGTTTTTAATTAGAATTTAGTAATTTTCACTATTCACCAAAATATTAAAGTTATCTGAAAGGTACCAAAATTTCACCTTAGGCTAAATTCGATACCCCGAATCCAAAAATAAATTCCATTTTTAGAGATAAAATTTCTAAAATTTTAAAAAGTAGGTATTACTATTCATAACGGCTACTTTGATTGGTCGTGATGTGTGTTAGAACTCGAAGTTGTGTACAACACATGTTACTGTATTATTCAAAGAGAAGCGTACCGTGGAAGCTCGGGGTGTTATATTCTCCCCTCCTTCAATAAATTATTTCCTTTCAATTTGATATTGTTCTTTGAAAATAAAGGATGAAAATAGAAAATATCTTTGTGGAAAAAACCCACATCGGAAATTTGGTTAATAAAATTTAGTCTTAATAAGATGAAAAGAGAAATGAAAGGGTCACCACAAAATTATGTTCTCGATTAGGAGTACATTAGTGGAAATGATAGACATATAATTGGAGGAAAATGTAAATATTTAAAGGTAGTGATTGTATTCATCAATCACAAACAAGTTTAAAATTGAGGTCCTTAAATTCATCAATCTATGATGATTTAAAATAACATCGGTTCAACAAAACATAAGGTATTAGGATAACACATTTTTGAAGTTTCAAAATATCATAGTTGAAATCCCACATCAAAAAATGAATTAACGAGGCCTCTATTTAAAATAAAGAGTGGTAAGTATGAAGATTATAAAAAATAACACATACTAGGGTTCCATGTAGGAAAATATGGATATAGAAGATAAATCTAGCCATCAATTATCTGATGGAGAGTGGTAGAGAACACGGCTATGAAAATGCCAACAATCCCAAAGCCATAAATTAGTGATGATCTAAGGTACCATCTAGGACAACATTTTTGTTCTAAGTTCCTTTTCTTAATGTTGAGGAATTTATTTATGAGATTGGCTAAGATCATAAGGAGATATACTTACTTTATAATTAGAGTTTTGTCCATTAATAAATTTCTATCACAAACTCATCTTTCACCCCAAAACATAATACAACTCAAAAACACTCTATTTATCCTAATCATATAGGGTTCCAAATATAATGAATTTATAATTCACATATCAGACCCTTTATGTAAAGAAACTACATTATACCATCTAGGAACATTATGTAGCACAATGGTAGGCGATAAATCCCAATTCCACTATGGTTGTGGGTTCGATTCCCACAGCTTTGTCCGACATGACGGGTCGTCACACGGTCTGCGTGTTGTCCTTTTTTAAAAATCCAAACAATAACCTTTCAAACTTAATCCATTCCAACCATTAGACTTATCCAAAATAATATTATCCAAACTCACAGTCCAAAATATACAAGGAAGTTAAACATAATGAGTATCCTTTTTGTCAGGTAATAACATGTGAATGCCTTCCTCATATATTCTTTTACAACACCGCAACATCCTGAATTACCAAAATCAACCATCTCTTATTCCAAAATCACTACCTCAATATTAAGACCATATTAAGGTTTATCATTCCCTCCACCATATAATTTCCAAAAAAATTAACTCGTTGTAGAGTCACTTTTCTTAGTACCATAAAATCACAAATCCTTTATTAAATAGTACTGTAGTACAATCCTTATTTTCTTCCAGAATATCATTGATACAACACTTAAATGAAATAATTATAAAATAACAACACAAGAACACTAGTCATTCCACTTCATCTATGGTAGTATCATAACTTTATTATTATCTAATAGCATTATTTGCGGCATAGTCTGATGACTGGGACATTGGTTCTCGTAGAGTCCAAACTCCTTGCAGATGAATCATTGTACATTTGAAACGTTTTTCTTACACTTACAGTCATATACTTGGTGTCCTTTTTCTCCACACTTATAACATTCTCCCATTCCCTTCAATAATTTTCCAAGGTGATTCTTTCCACAGTTATCACATATGGATAAAACCCTTCTTTAACTTTTTCCCTTTATCTTTCCTTCTCTCTACCATCCTTTTCTTCTCTGGATTCCCTTCAAAGTCATAGGATTCTGAGAATTCTTTACTCATCTTATCAACACATGAAACTATTTCTTTATATGATGATAATACATGGGAGACTATTTCCCTTCTAAATTCTGGATTAGGACCACAAAAGATTTGATCCTTCTTACTCTTTGGATCATACGTATTACAGGATTTCACATTCCTTCTACTGGGCACCATTTCTATACAATAGCATAAACTAGTTCAGTTTATGAATTGCAATGAATAATTACCAAACTTGTAAAATACCTAACACAAATTGAACAGTTTATGGATATAATCCATAATCATAAAAATCTTTTCTTTGAGTAAGTACATACTCATGATCCATTCATAATGGTTTGTAAACAAAATGAGAATTATCCTAAGAATATCCCCCGGGAGTGTTGTAACCAAGAGTGCAGCAAGGCCCGTTGTCGTGCACCAGTTCTTGTTCGAGTCTAGCTCACAGCGGTGTTTTCAGGTTTTACCCCTAGGTACATATGTGCCAGAGCTGCCTCTACCTACTCGTATCCAGATAGGGATGTATTGCTCGGAAAACTCACAAAATCTATATAATACCAAAATTCTAGGAAGTTCTTCTATACTAATCCTCAAAGTCTATCTTAGGGCTATGTGCTCTTATCAGAGTTTATCTAAATCTAGTTTCCAAGGATATTGCTAAACTTCCTCGGATACCAACTGTAACGCCCCGACCCTAGTTACCCAGAGTCGATGCATTATTTTAAAACATTGGGATGATTATAAGGAATCAAGTCCTGAAGGACCGATCAGTTTAGCAGTCTTGGAAAAATAGATCACATACATGAATGTTACATTTGCAATTTAAGACATAAAAAACAACATAAATAATCTTTATTAACACCATTATTCCCTTGGTTTTACCCTATATATCAATCTCATTACACATCTTAGAATCCTGGGGAAAATAAAACATAGAAAGGGGTGAGCTCAAATGCTCAGTAAGGGTAAGCAATACAATAGAAACTTTCAAAAATAAGCATAAACATTTAAGGAAATGTATAAAACTAAAACAAAAGAATTTTTAACCTGAACTTCAGCATAATATGGAAGAAATAAAATGAAATAATTACATTTACTTATTCACATGGATATTCCACTAATCGAATAATCACATGCAATATCACTAACAACTTTCATAATGATGGAATGCATAATGTCAGACTATCATAACCACGTAGCCAAGGACTCGTGCCAAGACTACAAATAAGATTTTGTCATGGCCTCATGCCAAGACACTAGTTTGTCTCATGAGACCTACCAATTCATCGAGGAGCTATAGCGGGCTCCACCCGTCACTTATTAAGTCTGATTCATTCCTCATATGAAAAGGTCTAAACATTACATAAACATTCGTATTAAAACTAGCGTACCAAATGTCAATACTTTACCCATAAACCATGAATGGTATAAAAATAACACATCCACAGTCAAACATATCAAAAATACCTTCAACAAAATATGTAATATTTGTATCATGATAAATCAACTTCAAAACAAGTTTAAAATACATTAAAGAATTTTGTCATGGATGAAAATGATTTGTAAAACTCTTTGAGAGAAATACACATTTTTCATGAAAACATTAAAAAGACACACAATTTATAAAATAATTCATTGAAAGAAATTTTTGAATCAATGTTTCCCATAACACTTTGAAACTTTTGAAATGAATTATCATTTCAAAACATTCATGTCCATATAAATAAATCATTAAAACCCATTTTGAAGACATGGACATAAATGAGAAAGATTTAGAAGAATAAATATTAATAACATTTGAAATGATGTTTTAGTAAAAAGTCCCTTAAAATAATCCCCTTGAAAACTCTTTCATAAAACATGGACATTGATAATAAATATTTCCCAGTAGATACTTACGTAAAAACAACCTTGGATAATAAAGAGATTGTGAAATTAACCCTTACCAATTTTGTAACTTACGAAACATACAACCCATGAAAGTGGTATCATACAATGAATATGTAAATACACATAAATTAAAGTGTATTACACAAAGAATATAATTATGGGAAGTACATACACCACACAAAAGGTAATAGTGGCAATATGGCATGAATCTCACGGGAATAAGGAGTGAGATGAAAACCCCTTACCTTGCACTTTCCTTTAGTCGAGGGTACGTTTAACCACCTATAAGAAGATTGTAGTATGTTATTAAATTATACCAGAACCATATTAATATTTATGATATCATAAATTATTCATTTATGACTTTATATTACCCATTTAAAAATAATTTCCATGTTAAGTTAACATTTCGGGTAATAATCACTTTCTTTATCGTACGTGTTTTAACTTGTTACTCTTGGTTGTATCACATAGATCAAGATTTATATAATTATAGAATCTAAAACATGATAAATATATCATATATATTTAGAATATAAATATTTATAATATAGATATATATGAAATAAAAAACACTGTTTATGGAGACGGTAGTCCGTGCGTATGCATAAACGATGTTTCTGTTTTCATATAGTATTGAATAGAAGTATGTGAATAAGATATATGTAAGTACATAAATTCTATATATATAAATATATATATCTCCAGTATCATTATTATTTCATATATTACATAATTATTAGTAATATTTTTTTTAATCGTCGATGGATGGTGAACTTGGAAATGAATCTCATCGTGTCGTGGAGACGGTAATCCGTACGTATGAACGAGAGAAAATATCATTATTCTGATATTAAAATAATATATAATTGGATGGTATATCATATATACAGAATAATTATAATGTTATATTTATTATTTACATCAAATACACATCATTATTATACCCATCCAAATAATAATGTATTGAATAACAATTACACCATGACGTGGAGACGGTAAGCCGTATGTACGCACATATGGTGACATGTCATTCAAAGGATGGATAGAATAATTAATATGGTTGTACCATATTTATAATAACATCACAGTATATAGGAGATACTGGAGTTATTATTTTAGAATATAAATTACAAAGAAAGAAGAATTTGAAGAAAAAGGAACTTGAAAGAGGGTGGTGAAATCATTACCTCTTTTTCGTGTTCTTCCTTTTGATTTGATGAAATGGTCTCCTTAGGCTGGCTTTATGATCAAACAAAGGCCTCTATGTTGAAGTGAGGGAATTTTGAGTGAGTATTTTTGCAGGGTTTGGCCGAACCAAAAGGCTTTGAAAGTTCGAACAATTGGTTAGAAGTTGGGTCCTTTTATAAGGGGGAGGATGGGCTCTTTAGGAAAAACTTAAAGTATTAATTTATAATAAATTAATATTCAGTTTCTAATGGATCAAAAGTAGACTATTTAAAGGTTAAGGTGGGGAATGGTAGAAATCCACTCAATCAATAGAATTTAGAAAGGTTTTGGTTATTATATTAACCTTATCATTAAGTATTAACTCTTAGTTAATTAGTTTCACTTTTACAATGTCTCTTTGTATTTTTATATTATATGGTTAATAAACATACTATATACATCCAAGATACCCCCAAGTGGTCCATTAATTTTACACCTATCATGATATAAGTCTCTTGGCCAAACCTTAGATTTTTAATAATTTAATATCAATTAATAATATAATATTTGTTTTAAAAACTCTTTTATGTCAATTTTGACACTATTCAATATTGGATTTTTGTAAAAATAATAATCGAATGAATTCTTCAAACAATGTTTATTAAATCAATTATAACATGTCATATTATCCTATAAAATTATTGGTATTTATAAAAAGTCTCAAATTACATTTATTTGGGTATTTATAATATCCATTATTCTGATTTTTTATTAATTAGGTAATTATTGCATCACCATTGTATCATAAATAAATTGAACTATATAATTTCTAACAATTATAAATAAAATACCATTATGTAGGAAATATTTTTAGCTTTCTAATTAATGTTTATAGTCGAAAATCCAACATATACAACCCTATGTAAAAATTGTTTTGCTAAAAGATATATGCTTATGTCATTTTTGTATTTATTTTAACTTAATTAAAATAAAGTGTCCCTATCACCTACAAGTGGCTCCATGGGGTCCCAAAATTGACCTAAAGATTCCAATGGTCGGACATGTATCCACCAATATGGTTACAGCACGTTTTAGGGTAATTTAGTATTATTATTATAATATTTTTTTAACCCTTATTTACCGGATTTACCCATTAACCATGGTAAATAAAATATTTACCGAAGTAATTATTCATAATGTCTAAAAATAAAAGTTACCTATTTACAAAATTTGGACATTATGATTCCAAATATGGAATCCATTTTTCCAAATTCAAAACACAGAAGTGGCATAAATTAATTTTAAATTAATTCCCACTGTCAAAACAAAAAAACGTGTTTTTAAGATATAATAACTATCAAAAGATTGATACTTGTTTATGTCCGGTTTAATTGTGAAATAATTTCCAATGACCAAAATTGTATTAAATGGTAAAAATATATTATAAATATACTTTAAAACCACTCAAATTCCTAATTTATCACTATTAATTATTTTGATTAAAAAAGTTGTTTTTAATTAAAATTTAATAATTTTCACTATTCATCAAAATATTAAAGTTATCCGAAAAGTGCCAAAATTTCACATTAGGCTAAATTCGATACTCCGAATCCAAAACTTATGTCCATTTTGAGAGATAAAATTTATAAAATTTGAAAATGTAGGTATTACTATTCATAACGGCTACTTTGATTGGTCGTGGTGTGTGTTAGAACTCGAAGTTGCATACAACACACGCTACTGTATTATTCAAAGAGAAGCGTACCGTAGATGCTCGGGGTGTTACAGTAGAGGAAGTCCTCTGGAAATAGCATGTGAGGGTAGTACAAGGATTTTTTGGGCAGTTATATACGTATTCACCAAAAAACTTCAATATTGGAATTTTTTATTAAAAAATAAAAAATAAAAATTAATTCCTTTTAAAAATTATCTTCAATAATAAATTTCAAATGCATTGAAATCAAAAAATTTGAATTATAATTTTCTAAACCAAATTATTTTCTAATGAATCGTTTTAAAATATAATTTTATTTATACCAAATATTAAAACTATCAAATCACAATTTATTCTTCAATTTAATTTAAATGCATGGATTTCATTAAATTAAAAAATATTATGAAAAAATTAAAGTTCAAAATATATAATTTTAATAATTTCAGTTCTAAATTGAGATTATATAATATTATTTCAACTTTTAAAAATTAATTTCAATTCATTTGTGGCGTGAAAAATTATATAAAAAAGAATAAATCATTAAAAATAGTCTTTACGCATTGTATAAATAAAATTTATAATTTTAAAAAGTATAAAAAACTTAAATTTACTCTAAAGTTGTATTAAATTTGGTATATTTATAAAGAAAAGCTAGAAAATATTTGGAAAATATAATCTAACTTCAATCCCTCACACATTCAAAAATTCATACCCTGGAAATATTATCTATGATTTTGAGTTTATTATAAATGATAAAAAGAGTTTTTACAACCCAAATATAAATATAGAAGATATATATGAAAAAAACAAAAATTCATATGGTGTTCTAATTATCATGCCTCATATGTAAATCAATTCATTTTTTCACATCAATCCAATCCATGTTCAGCTTATGAAGTGGATAGAATACAATTTAAGTGGAACCAATTTTTTAATAAGATGAACTTCATTTATCTTTAACTTATAAGATTCAAAAAGCCAATATTATTTTTCAACTTTATTGATACAACTCAAATAAATTTGTTACAAGTAAATTATCAGCATTATATGTTCAATATTACCATCATATAAATGAATTCATTTTTTCATAGAAACAATATACTTTTTTTATATTAAAAATTTTACCTAAAATGTATTTTTATATTACTTTACAAATGTAATTAATGAAATTTTAATAGGGGGATACTCACAGACACGATGCCGTTTTCTCTTATGTTCATTTTTAGTTCCCAATTACCCATGTTTATTCCATCTTTGAAAGAATATTATAATTTTTATTTGATTTTTCTTCTTAAGGTGTCCTATATTATAGAGGTTATGTTACCTATGATTATTTTTTAAATCCTACTAACCTCAAGTTATATAATTGATTCTAGAAAAATATTCCGACTCACACTCAATTCTGTAGTTTTAAAACCGAACATCCATGAAGAAATTAACTAATTTAACTCATCAATCATCTAAGTCTAATAAGTTCATAACTACTGAAATACTCAAATTTATAATGGTATCTTCTAACTTGGAAGGGAACTAATGATGTACAATAAATTTCCAAAAATCATAACATAAGCTCTAAGAAATATATATATAAATAATATTTCCAACATAAAATAATTTTTAATTTTTTTTTCTATTATATAATGAAAAAAATTAAAACATACCAGGTTCATTACAATATTTACAATTAGAAAAGAGGTTTTTTTTTGTTTTAGGTTTTTTATATTATTTTTAGTAAAACAGAAAAATTGATATATACATACTAAAAAAATTACCCTTATCCGCCAAACATGGTTAAGTCATATATAAAATGGAATCATAACATGAATTTGTTCAATAAAATTTAGAAAAATAAAGAAACAAGTAAAACCCACACAAGGAATGAGAAAACCTAACAGTGATCTTGTGATCAATGGTAGGGATGAGTAGGAGTTCAATCACAATTTCGTTCCATAAATCTTCTAGTAACATCCTCAGTTATTGATCATTAACCTTAAATGTTTTTTTACACATATCCTTTAATTTAAAATACACCTATAAGAAATGTATTAGTTACTATGTATGTCCCAGTCCTAATTGAATGATGATTACTAATGAATAGATTCATCCATGAAGAAAATAACCACACTTTGAGTCCAACAAGAAAATACCTTCTATGCATCAATTTATCATGAGATTATTATTTCCCCCTATAGAATTATGAGTTCTTATATTCTTCCCTTATTAGCATCTCAATATCCATTATCTCAAACATTTTTTTTTCTCCAAATTATCAAAATATGTTCCTTTTTCTTTTTCAGGTAGGTAGTATAAGTTTTAGAGTTCACTTCATATTTATCATGGGGACCTCAATGTCCTTTTCAAATATGTTGGTTCCTTGGTCTCTAGTTATAGCTTTGGGTATCCAAAACCTTCAAAAATGATTTGATTTTATAAATTCAATTATTATTATTTTATAATTAGTTTGGATTGGTTTTTCTTCAATCCACTTAGAAATATATTCTACTACTAATACAATGTATTAAAATCCAAATGATATATAACATGTTTTAGTTATTTAAATTCTCCAAATATCAAATATCTCATTGAGATGTAATTCATTTGGGAATCGATCTCATTTTGAAAGATTTTCAATAAACTCAAATTTTAGATATTATTTCAAAATATTTGTGATTTGTTAACAATATGGGCCAAAAAATCCATTTTCCAATTTTCTTATTATAAATTGTTTGAAGTGAAAAATGACCTCCACGTGAAATTATATGCCAAAATTAATGCGCAGAGTCATTTGTTATTTAGTTATTTTCCTTCTAAAGACATGGTTATTAAAAATTATCCATAAATAAGAGTACTCCCATCCATAATATTTTTATTCATAATTTAGTTTATAATTTTGATATTTATAAAAAAAATAGGATACTCTTAGTGTGACTAGATAATTAAAAATGCAAGTACACCAAGAAAATTGGGTGAAGTTTTATTATGTCTCACTAGTTAATGAATCATCCAAACATATATTAGGGGTTTATTCAACCTAAACACTCTATGGAAACTGACTCACATGGTCTGCGATAATATTACCACTACCCTTCTTAAATATAATCTCATGGAAAAAAATCATACAATGAAAACATCCATCTCACTAGTATTCTCTTTACATCAGTTTTCTTTATCAAATATCGCAGTGTTTCATCATTATAATAAATAGTTTATTTACACCCTAACATATAATAACTATATTTTTTGTAATGATTTTATAATAGGAAAAACTAATTCTATATGGATGTGTTTCTAGTCTTGGTAGTGTCTATGGCATATGAAATTTAGGATATCACATATTCAAGTTTAAAAGTATTTTTGGAATAAAAATCCACTATAGGTTGGTTATAAGAAACACACAAAACCTAAAAGGGGTTAATCTAGATTGGTGGATAGATTATAAGGAAAAAGGTAAGGAACACTTTTAATATATAAAAATATATCATGCCTAAATCATTATAAACAAAATAATTTTCCTTCTTGAGTATCATAGTTTTGAAAAATTCAATTTTTCAAATATCCCAAATAATCAATTGATTAAATCCAAAATGGCCTAAAAACAATCTAATGTTTTTAATAGTAGTGTGGTATGGATTTGAGGAAATAATATCAAATTTTCCTTTTTCAATTTTATTTCGTAGAGTAAAAATTAAATTCCCCATAACTATATACTTGTCTTCTATAAAATGACACATTTAAATATATATTTTACATTTTTTTCTAAACAAAATTAAAACCTTTTACAAACTCTATAGAAATCTATAAAGTAACATTTCGTACATATTGGAGTCATAAAGTAATAACTCTAGTCTCTTTTCAATATAGTCACATAAGATAATAAAACTGTTGTGTTAAATGGTACCTATGGAATTTCATTGAACAAAAGGAATCCTTATGTAGGAAAATGTACAAATGGGACATGTTAATGTAGTCATGTCTTGGTCCTACATATAATTTGGGAAATTAAGTACCCAAAAACCCCATCAAGGAAATAATAATTTCTAATCTCATAAATTCCCAATAACATTTGTTCTTTAATGGGTATTGGGAAGTTATATTTTTTGGCCACATTGTTCAACCTTCTATAATATATGAAAACTATCTAGATAATCTAAATTCTTGTTGAAACTAACTAATTTTTCTAATTTCACACAATTGAGTATCCAATTTTTATTGGGAAACTTTTTATGGGACTCACCCATTCAAATTCTGAGATGGGAAAGGTTATTCCACCTCTTAAAATTACTTCTTCCTCACTTTTTACTACACTAGAAAGGCTGGGATGATCCTCCTCTAGTTCTTTAATAGAATTTTTAATCTCTCTTCATGTAAAATATTATGCATTTAGGATGCTGGGATAATCATAGGGATACCTCATAATGTCCATCCTATAGTAATATAATTATGTTTCATAATTGTCATATTTTTTGTTCTTTCATACTCCATATATTATTTAAGATTATATATGGTAGTTTCTCATTTTTCATTAAAAATAATATTTTATATTATATTTATTTATTTTTAATTCAATATTATGGGTATTTTATATATTATTCCAGGCCAGTGTTATCCATGTTAGAAAATGAAACGTTTAATATAAAACTATTATAATAATATTTTGGTAACTCATCAAAATAATATTCATTAATTTCATCTAATTATTTCACAAGTGAAACTATCTATATATTTATTTCACTTTGAAAAATATATTTTTCAAGATGGGTGGTACTTTAGAAGATTACCATAATAGAATTATGTCATCCAATATTTCTATTTCACCCCAAATAAAAACAATGAATATCAAAAAAACTATTATAAAAATAGAATAATGTTCATGAAAGAGTTTTATTAAATTTATGATGTCAAAATCAAAAAAACTAACAATTACTTATTTTTAAATTAATATTAATAAAAATTCACAAATACTTTCATGAGGACCATATAGGTTTTCTTTCATTGAATACACGATACACAATATTCTTATATCCAAGAATATCTTAGAGGCCTCACACAATGATCATCTTATTTAGTACTCTTTTTTTGACATACCCTATATAAAAACATTCTTAAAAACCTAATGGAAGGAAACATAATAAAGGGTGATCCAAATTCTCAGTAAAGGTATATGTTGGAGTTATCAACATAACAATAACATATAGGTAATAGAAAGTGATAATAACATTTTAAAACCATACACTAAATACCATATATTGAAATCATGAGGCATAAAATTAATCTTTGCATTTAACAATACAAGAATCATAAATTAACTGAATGATCATGATCTATTAGAATATATTATAGACATTGTAATGTGGAAAAAAATAATCTTATAACATTGTAAACATGTATACAAATAAATAGGATAACTCATTAAGTTAATAATAGAAATATGAACCCCATATTAATGTATAGAAAAGAAAATGTAGTCCATAGAAAATATTATGGACATTAAAGCTTGGTACAATCAAAAGCTTTGAGAAATAAGAACTATTTCAATACATTATCATATGTACATGAACCTTGTTCCAAACATAACATTGGCAATATGAAATCAGGTTCATTTGTAACATAATTAACTCACGATTAAAGAATATTTAAATAATTCATTTGAAGAATATATTTCCCCCACACATCACATACTCCATACATTTGAGTGCCACAAGTTAATGAAATTTTTTTCATAAAATTAACCATGATAAAGAAATTCATTTCCTAATCATGTCAGCATAGTATACCCTATAGGATATAAATAGGTTACACAACCATTTAATCATAGTATAACTCATAGATAAGAAATATGTTTCATAAATATATTTTCATTATAAACATAAAAAATACATAGAATGATTAAGGAAGGTATCATTGGATCATATCCCCATTAAAACATATGAAACACTAATTATTTTTGTTATTTATTAATAGATATTTCCTAAATATATCATTAAAATTTTCTTCTGGTAACCAATCATTCCATTCTAAAATCACTACATTAAAATATAAACTTTTACTAATATATTAACATAAACATTTTCATTGAAAATGTCATTTTATTATTCTGATGTAAGATTTAAATAATTAAATGGTCATGATGGTGTAAAATACCATTCATGCTGTATAAATTTAAAAAATGATTCTATTCATATTTTCATTATAAGTTACAATGTATTTCGTTTTAATAAATAAAAAGATTATGATATTTGAACCATTTTTAAAAAAAGTAAAAATTAGTAAAAATTAATTTAGTAAATATTTTGGATAAAATTAAAAACGTTCATTAAAACATTTTTTTAAATATTAATACAGAAGATAATTTATTTTTTACTGAAGAGAGAAATAGTTGATTTTTATTAAAATCATTAATTACATTTGTATAAGAAGATTTTCAATAGAGGAAAATGTAATGAAAATATTTAATCTACAAAAATAATTATAGGCTAATAAAATTTATGAAATTCTAGAGAGATGTATATTATTATATTATTATGAGTGATTTAGTCATAAAAAATTCTAATTAACAATGTGATTATAATATAAAACTATTAAAACTTGGGTTACACTCAACTATAAGGACATGGAAGAATGAATCTCATATAGATATATATATATTTCCAATTGTTTGTAAAAATAAACATAAAATATATTCACTTATTTTATTTACACCATACAAAGGAAAATAATGATTAATATGGCACGTGTCCCATGAAAATAAATGTAATATGAAAATAACTTAACTCAAGTATCTAATTTAATCATACTCATTTGAGCCTTTTATATAATTAAAATATATTTTTATACATATATTAAATTACCATAATAGAATTTATCATACATTATACTATTTACTTATAGCCTTTTACCACCATTTCCTTAACATTTTTTAAAATCATTATTCTGGGTGATAACTATTTTGCTTTTTATGTTTGTTTGGGTTTGGTTGTTTTGGACCTTGTACATTGATTATCTTTACATAAAATAAAAAATGATAATAATTATAATAAATCAAATGTATTCATTATCAAAATATTTAGAGTCCTTTATAAATTTTACACCAGGAAAAATGAATTACATCGTTCATGGAGATGATTGGTCGTACGAACAGATAAATTTTGTTTCCTTTATTTGACGGATGGAAACAAAGAATGGTAAATATTAATTTGACTTTAAAAAAATTATATCCTTTATAACATACATATTCCTTAAATATACTATTATTACAATTCATATAAAATTAAAATGAAAAACGCATCATATCGCTTTGTAGAGGCAATTGTCCACATGTACACAAGAGAGATGTTTTCTATTTATAATGGATTGAATGGTAATAAGGTATATATGATATTCTAATTAAATAATTATAATTTTTTCAAAATTATATTATATATTTTAATTCCATCACTATATTCACATGTGATATACAATAATTGAAAATGAATTACATTGTCTAGTGAGGCGGTAGACTTCCATACACACAATCGACAATTTCGTTTCCCATTTCATATAGGATGACACTGATATAGGTTATGAGATTAACCTAATGAAATATTGGTATATGGGATACACATATGATATTATATCAGAATATTTTAAGAATATATGAAGTATTAAGAAGAATAAAAAAGTCAGTTAAAAAATTATACATCTTCTTCCAAAACCCACTTCAGGTTTCACAAAAACACTTCTTAAGAAGGATTCATAGTAAAAATAAGTCCAATATGAAGTGGGTATGGGAGTAAAGAAGATAATTTTTTTGGTATTATAAACTCCAAAATGCTTTGTATGTGTGAATACAAGAGGATAGTGTTTTCTCTTCTATAAGTGGGGGAAGAAGACACACTCATAATATTGGAGAAGAAATAGGTATACCCATATTATACACATTCAAAAATACATTAAAATGTATTATTAGAAAAATAAAATTGATATACGTTCAACATATTTTAATATAATAGAAATTTTACGTGTTTTTAATTCATTTAATACATTATCATTTTAGTTTAACCCCTAGTGAACTCGTTTTACATTAATCATTATAATTAATATTTACTATATGTATTCTTCATAATGAACAAAATTTATGTTTCACACATTATATAATGATAATTATTATTATTACTAATATTGAATCCATTTTTATATATTTAATTCATATAAGTTTATGATTTTAATTTTAATTAATCAATAAGATGCACCGAAAAAACATTTTTCCAAAGAAAAATATTCCCAAAGTTTAAATAGGTTTATATCAAAATTCAACATAAAATTAAATCCAATAACCTAGATTATATTAATAATTATATAATATAGCTTATTATAATTTTAAACCAATTTAAAATATTACTTAACATTTTATATTTTATTAACTAAAAGGGGTTTTTAATAAAAATAAAAAATTTCACTATTTACTAAATCATTAATCTTTTTAAGAAATTCACAAATACTCTCACTAAGATAAATATAACAATTTGATTACCAAAATAATGTTATTTTTTTCCACTAAAATCCATATTTATGAAATTTTTATTTTATTATTCTTCTAAAAAATAAATAAATAAATTTTCTTAGAGAATATTCTTTTTTGAAGTATACAAATAATTTAACAAAAAAAATAAGGCATTATTTATTGATAAATTTTCTTTGTTAAAATACATAAAAAAATATTTTTTTAAATTTTTTTTACTCCTAAGAATACTTCCATGTTTATGTTATTGGATATAATAATCTAGTTAGAATGATAATATTAATAAAATATTGTTTTTTGTTAAAAGATAATTTAATTTGTAATGAAACATTATAAGAATTTAAATTTATTTTAAAAATATATTTCATAAAATATCATATTTTTTAATTATACCCCCTTAAAATAAATTGTTTCCACTCAATTTTAACTTAATATTTATATACAAAGGATTAATTCTTGAAAATTACATTTTTGAAGAACCACATCGTAAATGTATTGATAAAACAACCTCTTAAAAATAGGTGATGGAAAAATATAAAGGTTCTCTAGAATGAAACAGAACTAGGTTTCCAAATTGGTGAAAATTTTTAGGATGTAGAAATATGAAAAAGAATGCGAAAAATAATTCCTAATTAAAATATAGATTTGAATATTACTTGGTCAATAAAATGTTATCGAGAAAAAAGACATAAATATTTAATGGGTGAAAATACCATTGATTCTTTAGAAATGATGATAAATGTATAACATTTTTAATTCAACAACGTTTTATAAATTTGATTAATATTCCTGAGAAAATATAATTACTTGATTTTATTCCATTTCACAAGGACAATATCACTAGTTTTTTGGGCTTAGATAAATTTATAATTCATAACATACTCAAATAAATGAATATTCAAATGAATTTTTCATCCCTAAATAACTAATAATAAATTTAAATGGATCATAATATCCTTAAAAGGATGGATGTTTATTCATTATGTCTCAATATATTTACCAAAACCAAAATGGTTAGAAAAATTTATCCATTATAGATAAATAAAATTCATTAAGTTCAAATAAATCTACAATAATACCAAATTTTTAGCTTAAAACATTCCATAAATAGTTAACATTAAGGCTCCTCCAAAATATGACCTACCAAAATTGTAACAGAGTGGTTTGAATTATTTGGTCTCATATCCTTTTATGATAAACTTAAAAATAATCTTTAAATAAGTTTTATCACTAATAATGTTCATACCAAAATGTATATACCCTATTCATTTTAAAAAATAAAGAAACAATAAAATTATATATGATTCTTAAATATTAATAAATTTGTATTCCTTAAATAAAATAATATCATAGGCAAAATAATTTAAATTTTAATCTAGGGTTAATCCTTCGACTATTTTATGATCATAGGTAGATTTATAATATCAAATGTGTTTTCATAATTCCATAATCTATATAGAGGGAGATAATCTATGATCTAAATCACATAATATTTCACTAAAGGGTATACTATATTATTTATTTGTAAATATTATTCAGACAAACTCCAACATTAAATTACAAAATATGCAGTGGAGGATAAGTGTGTCCTAATTATCATGAATCACTTCCGATTTTTTAAATACATAATCATTCCCTTTAACATTTTTCCTTAGATGTGGTTGTGTCTTATGGTCCTAATTAGCACTTTGATTAGGTAATTTAATCAAAATATTCCAAAACACATTTCATCTATAGAACTGAAGTATGGGTGGTGTATTATATTGAACACTCTCTTCATTCCATTCTTTGACAAGATTTTTCACATCCTGAAACAATATTTTTCTCGATGTCTAGGATTTCCACACTTAATGAATATTTTTTTTCCTTTCAGAAATTCACCTGAGTTCTCCTTCTAACATTTTGGGAAAATCTCATGCTAAAAAATTTTCTTACCTCCTTTAAATATGTCACTAGATATTCCATGAAAATATATCATCATTTTCTTATCACCAATGTGATGAATATTTTTAGCATCCATTTCCACTTTCTGTTCACATCAATAAATTTATTCATATCTTTGAAATAAAATTATATATAGTGACTTTTAAAGACTAGGTTTCTAACCACTAATGAATAAAAAAACATTAATGTATAATGATTAAACTAGAAGAATTTCAAGACGGGCTTGTAAATATTTCCCATATATATTAATAAATTCATTACCATTTTTATTAAGCTAATAAAATTAATTCTCCATTTTTTTCACATAAAATAAGACGGAAGTAGTTACTAAGAAATGTCTCATTATACTATTACCATTCTATATAGAAAAAATTATCTTATAGGCTCATATGTTTTATAGGATTACACTAATGAACTATTTTTCCTTACAAATGGTAAATTTCTATGATAAATATTTCATGGTTTCATCGTTGAAAAAAATATATATATTTTTCATCATAGTTATTCATTGATCAATAACCTATAAATCATATTTCCTATAGAATTTTGGTTTACATTTTCTCATAAAATATTCAATGGAATGTTTCCCCGTATGTGATAAATTTTTAAGGTCAATATTACTCATGTTACCACTTATACAATGAGAGAGTTCAATTATAATAGTCACAAAATAATTTATCCATGATATTAAGCCATTTGGTTTCTCATGAGGATAGTCATTTCATTGGATATCACATTAATTATTCAAATTGACTAAATATAAAAATAATAGTGTGGAAAACAATAACCATACTGGGAAACCAGATAATCATGAAAAATAATTTATAAGATTTTGGAATCATGACACATTTTTCTTGTCTATGAGACCATAGGTTTAACCTAGGTTTTCATGGTGATTATATAGTCAAATACTTCATGATGGTTAATAATGTTTTCTTGAATTTCCAAATCATATCCCATGGGGGTGTCAAAATATGTGTGAAGAATGGCCTATTTCATTCACTTGGGAAAAGAATTAGATGAAAAATACTCCCTTTTTTGATTTATTCCCCCTATATACAATCATACCATACCCAAATACACTTATAGAATTAAGGGTCAAATTGAATTTAATGTAAACCACTTGGTCTACCCTTCACAAAATATTATGTACATTTTCCTAAAATTTTACATATCAGTAGGGATATCAGTAATGTTTTCTAACCCTAATATCCAATGGTTGACTAATCCCTACTCTGATATAAAATATAATGACCTATGATTTTGATAAATAGATATTTTAAATTTTTGGATTAATATTTATAAAAGATAACAAAAACATTCTTGATGACCATATATGTTTAGTTTCATAAAATACGGGATGTACATTCTTCTTATTTACTAAAATATCATTAACTTCCCTCCCAAAAATCTCCCAATTTATTACGCTTCCATGAAATACACTACATAAATTCATTCATAAAAACATGGGGAATGGAAACGAAATAAAGGGTGATATTAGATTATCAATAAGGTTAATCAAAGGATATATCAATATAACATGAACATATAGTTATGGGATCATGTTAAAAACATATGAAAGTCATACCCCTACATATCATTGGTAGTAATATTTACTCACGGAATAAATCATCGTAGTTCATAAGACATTAATGTTAAAGGAAATCAATTAACATAATCGATGAGAGAATAAAATGGAAAATGGTATGGGGAAAAAACATAGGATAATACAATTTTTAACATCTATAAATATAAATAGGAACACTAATTATGTTAAATAAATGAAATAAGTCCTTCTCATTAACATGGGAACATAAAAAATACTTCCACACAAAATTTTATGGATATAAAATCCCCTAACTTGCATAAACATGTGGACGTGAAAACCCGGTGCACAGATATTTTTGTCTACATGAAACATTGTCCACACATAACACTGTGAAAATGATACTAGGGTCACACATAATATATTTTACTCAAGATTTATCCATCATTTCCCAGTTCATTGGACTGAGATATAAGTCCCACCAGTCACATATTTCATAAATTTGTGTTCCATAAGATCATAATATATTTAACATACCATAACCTATGAAAAGGAAATAGGTTTCGTAATAATTTCATCATAGTATAACTTGTGGGAGTGAAATTGATTTCATAGAAATTTCTTCATAGTCCAACCTGATGAAAAGAAATGTTTTTCAAAAAAATTATCATATAAAACATGTGGTAATAAAATAGGATTCATAATCATCTTGCAATCATTTTAAAAATCCATTTACAAAAGAATAAGGATGTTACCATTGTATAATATTCCCAATATAACATAAAAATAAAAATAATAATTGTCATTAAGGAATATAAATTCCACAACATGATCATTAGAACATTAGTGATGAAAATATCCTACCCATTTTGAAATCAAATCATTAAAATTTCAAAAAATCCAAAAAAAATTAGGAAAATATTTCTTGGATAATAACCTTGGTAGGTTTTAATGTATTCTTTAAATCAATGAGTGGTCATGATAGAAGAAAATATTGTTCATTCTATACAAGTTAAAATAGTGTTTCTGTTATGATTTTCATTAAAATGTAAAAGGTAATTCTTTTCAAAATAAAACAAGAAGAATTTTCTATACATTTTTTAGAAATTCAATCAATGGAAAAAAAATTTAAATCAACAATATAAAATATTAAAAACATTATCAAAAACATTTTAAAAATCATAGAACTATAACAGAAATTATTTTCGATTGAAGAGAGAAAGGATTTCATCTTATCTTAAATAATAAATTTGTTATATTTAGTTATTAAATTAATTAAATTAAAAATTAAAAATATATTTTCCTAATATTATTAAAGGAAAATAAAATTTATCATTTTCTTGAGGAATGGATCATAATAATTCATCATCAGAAACATAATCATAAACAGTCCTGATAATTGAATGATATTATAACATAAAACAATTACAACTATGGTAACTTATGAACTATAATCCCCATAAAATAAATTTCCTTATATGGATATGTTTATATAAAATATTTCATAATAATAATCATAAACCACATTCATGGGAAATATATACTCCATGCCAAATAAAAAAGTCGTAAATATTATGTGTGTCACATCGAATTATATTTGAGACGAAAATCCATTACTTCAAATCTTGACTATCTGCATTCTCTTTTAATTCTCATGAATAATATATATGGATTTATTATAAATATAATTATAAACCACACTTTTAGGTATAATACCTTATATTATTGAAGTATAAATTTTTACCCACTATTACCTAAAAAATATTTATTGAAATCACTAGTCTGGGTGATAACTGCTTCGTTTTTCAAGAATATTCTGGTTTGGTAGTTGTTTTCCTTATACATTGATTATGGTTTGATTATTTACAGAATTTTAAACAAAATATAATAATATATATTCATTATATACATATTTTAATTCATTCATAAATTTCCAATATATAAAAATGAATTATACAGTTCAAAGAGACGACTGGTCATACTTATGCATGAATGGTGATTGAATTTTGTCCGATGATAGTCTGAATGAAATTTAAATATTAATTTAACATTGATGAATAAATTTTTACATTTTATATATCATATATATTTAATAAATATATCCTTATCACCATAAATTTTAAAAAAAATGAAAACTTATCACATTTTTTCATGGACGCGGTAGTGCACACATACACATGAGTGATGTTATCCTTTTCTAATGGATTGAATGGTAAGATAGTAGATTATATATTATAATTTAAAACACTAAAAATTTCATAATAATTATATATATATATATTAAATCCATCATTATATCCACTCGTGGGGGTGGTGAGGGGAGAAATTACAACCATTTGTGAGGCAGTTGTCTGCCATATAAACAATCCATGGAGTTGTTTCCCATTTCATTGAATTTTATATGGGCTTAGATTATGAAATTAAAATTATAAAATCAAAATATATTGGAGATAATTTTGTTATTGTATCTGTATATTTTATGAACATTTTATTTTTCTGGACAAACAAAAAACAAAAAAAATGCTCGGTTAAGATCAACACCTCCTCTTCAGACAATATGTTTAGGTTTGCACCAAAAGCATTCATTGGAGGATTCCTGATCTAAATATTCCCTATTATAATTGATGAGGAATTAATTTATTTATTTTCTGATTTTTTGGGTTATGAAAAAGGAATTTGATTTGTGAAAATGGTAGGAGAGGTGGTCCCCTTTTAAAAGTGGGGAAGAGGACACACTTGGATTGTTTGAAATGAAAAAAATAACCACATATGAAACATGAAAAAAAGATCCAAAAAAGATCTTTATTGAACCTTATATTATATAAGGTATATATATGGTTGTAAATTAAGAATCATACAAGTTTTATAGTTATTTTACACTTTATTGTATTGTTTTTACCCCTCTTAAACACGTTTTAACCATAACCACGATTAATTTATACTATTTTCACAAATCATTATGACAAAAATTTATGTTTAACATATTATATAATATAAATTATTATGATTCGAAAAAAAATTATACACTTTTTCAAACTGAATTCATAGAAGTTGTATATTGTAAGTTAAAATTATATCCACAAATGCGGCGAGAAAATGAATTTCCAATGCAAATTTTTTCAAAATTAAAAAATGGTTTTATATAAAAATTCAACATGAATTTATTTTAATGACCAAAATTGGATTAATAAATAAATAATTGAACAAATTTTACTTTTAATCTATTTTAAAACAAATATTATGTTTTAAAATTCAATTTTTTTAATAGTATTTTTTTAATTTAACTTTAAATTTTTAACTATTCATCGAATAATTATTATTTTTAGAAAATTATCAAGAAATCACAGTAAGATAATTTCTACATGTTTATTCCCCAAAAGGATCTTAATTTATTCAAATAAATTTTATTAAATTGTAAGTAAATAATTATATTATTTGTTCAAAAATAGAAATGAAAATCTCTGTTTGAATAATTGTATTTTTTATGTATATAATTTCATTTCGAAAGTATTTCTATTATGTATCGACATATTATCATTATATAAATCCATTATAAATAATTTTAAAAAATCCTTTTAATTATTTATTTTTAATGGATTTGTTATAGTGTTCATTTTTAAATAATATAGTTAACAATATATTTTGGTTCATTAAAACTAAGTGTTGTGTATAATGTAAGCTATTAAAGAATTGAATTTTATTTTAAAACATATTCCCTTGATCCACAGGGTGTTATAGTTTCACCAACAAAATCAAGGAAAATGTACTTTAATTGATATATTTTATGTTTTTAGTAATATTGAGGATTTGTATACCTATAATGATGGGAGAGTGATCTTTACCTTTTTCTTATTTCATGTGGGGAAGGTATTAGTCTCTAGGGAATTGGTGACCTTTTTCACTTACCAAGACATCTTCAATAACACCTACTAGCTTTGTATTGGCTTAATTATTGAGTTGGGAAACCAAACATGTTTTATTTAGTAATCATATCTAAATATAATAATAAATTGAAAAAGGAATCAAATTAATTGAAGCTCCTTAAACGCAAAATTATTTGGAAAAAATAAGTGTACCGTTTTTATAGAGAAAATTGAAATCCTTTTGATATTGTAATTTTTAAGGGATTTTAGGGTAATAAAATATGAAAAATTCATTCAATGTTTTTCCTCTAAATTACATCAAATATCCTTAAACATATGAACATTAAATTAATGAATTTTTTCTTACTATGTATTCTAAAATATGGCATCCATCAGGGGGATGTTGATTTCTATTTTTTTAAAAACTTGGCCTATGTAACAATGTTTATTTTTGGGGATTTTTTTGGTTTTTGAATCCCAGCAAGGAAGAGTTGTTGGGGTTGAATTGTGTCTTCCATATTTTCTTTCCATTTTTTATTTCTTTTAGGATTCCCTTAAAGATTTAAACTTTTGTAATTTTCCCTGGGAAGATTCATCATATAAATGTTTTTTTACTTCCCATTTCAATCTCATAGGTTCATTGGTAAATATTTTTTAGACACATTTTAATATATAATATAATGGAACATACATTTAATTAAGGGTTTGTAGTTGTTTTACTATAAATCTTACCTAATAAAAAGTTTACTATATTATTAAAGGATGAAATTAGTTAATGAAACTATAGATTTAATTATTCAGGTCTGATACGTGAGTGGTGAGAGTGGTCTGTTAACTATTTTGAGATTATATAACCAATATAAAAAAATGTAATTTATGGATTTATATTTTACTAACCTTTTTTCTAGATGATTGTTGAAAATTTTGTCTCTATACTTGTGAAGGTTAAATGTTTTGTTAAGAAGGTTGCTGTAATACAATATGGAATGGTTTCCTTTGTTTATTACCTACCAATACCAAATTTTTTAGTGTGAAAATCCTTAAATCCTTGGATTCCACCTTCTGGATGTTGAATTTTCTAATGGAACATGGAATCTCAATATTTAGTCCCATGAACTAGAGGTAACTAATTGATGAAATTATCCAAAGGATGTCTATATTGAAAAATATTTGGCAGTGTGGTTGTTTATGACTCCTGAACATTGTTCATAGGTATCCATCTCATAAGAGATGTTACATTTTAATTTTAATTTTATAAAAAAATTGTATTGGAACTTTTTACCACATGCATTCCTCTAGATATAGTTTATTCACTAAATTGTTTGGATTTTTTTAGATTCACTAAATCATTAATTATACATCACCAAGTAATTTATTAATAAACACTACTCAAAAATAATAATTAATTACGTTTTAATAATTTTCCATTATATTTTTTATTTGAATAGAAATAAATGATGGTTTTCATTGGGATGGTATGGCAAGGATGCAATTTGATTCTTGGAACTTTCCCAAAACTCAGAGACTATTTCTTTTGTTGAATGCTGTATTTCTAAGATCTATATTCATATAATAGAACTTCATGAAAAATGAAATAAATTCTATAAAAATACCTATTATATATCATCCCATGATGTTATATCTCAAGGCTTCAAATTTTAGACACACATAACTAATACCCCTTC
Organism: Viscum album; assembly: GCA_963277665.1. Taxonomy (NCBI): domain Eukaryota; kingdom Viridiplantae; phylum Streptophyta; class Magnoliopsida; order Santalales; family Viscaceae; genus Viscum; species Viscum album. Next base: position 1,461,410,313 of record OY728125.1, on the reverse strand, counting down.
AATATAGATGGGGAATTACTTCTAGGTGATTTGAGACTCATTTAATCCTTTGGTTATGAATCCATTTCAAACATCTCTAAATGCGATCACAATTTTTTTTGGTTCTTCAGCTAACAATTAATGAAACATAAAATGTATTTCAATTTGTCTAATTTTGTGTTCATAGTCATGTTTATTTAATTGTAAATATAGGTAATTAATGTGGAAATTTTATTTATGAATTTACCTCTAAGTATTTTTCACAAGATAATTATTATATATAATTTTTAACATTATATTGTAACTCTAGTAGAAACAAAATCATGGGATGGGAGTTATCCAATGGAATAGTAAAACACAATCTTTCAACTTCTTCAATGACTTTTAGAGATTTAAATATTTTATGCACAATTATAACAACCATAGGATACAAAAAATGAGGTTGTAAGAACATGATATGGTAATATGAAAATATTTTAGGCAATATTAAAAAAAATTGACTTCCTAGATAGGGTTACTAGTTCTATGCATGCCTTTCATGGGGAATTCAAAAAAATTATTTTTGATCCCAATTAAAATGTAATATCAGTGGGACAAGGGTTTTATATTAATAAGATAGTGTGTTTGGTTTATTGAAATCTTATTTTGTGGGATCAAATTTTTAGAAACAACACATATCATTTTTTTTTAATATTTATTTAATGAACATTGGTCCGGCTGCAGATCATTCCCCAGTTATGATATTAAATCATTTTTCAATTATTCTTAATTCTCTTTGTAATCAATTTATATATCATTGATTACTATTATCTTGTTATTCATGTTCTGATAGATAAATACAATGATTAATGTATCACCTACCCTTTCATAGCCTGGTAATTTCATATCTTTGATCACTATTGAATTATCCCACTAATTTCTATCAAATGTCGTTATTTAACTCCCAGTGGCATGTCTATGAAAGGGAGATAATGAGTAGAATAAATTAAAATATAAAAGTAGTTGAATTATCCAATCTATAAAAATTATTTTTTTTCTATATATGAGATTATATAAATATTTAATGATAATAATTCTTTAATAGGGGGAATGAAAAAATTCTCCTTGGAGTGACCACAAATGTCCATGTTTTTCATCATTCATGTCATCACAATGAGAAAGGAAAAAAATTATAAATGGAAGTGAGAAATGAGTGATGGTAGAAGTTAGACCATGAGAGATAGAATATTTAAGTGAGCATCACTTCAACATAAGGAATAGTTCTTTATTTAAAAAAGGATAATTTGAGTTATTGGTATGCTTTGAAAATTTTACAAAGGTGCTATTTTTTGAGTCTTCAAATTTATTATGAATTTTCATATTTTTATTATGATTAGTGACCTCTAAATTGTTAGATGATTAAGATTTTATGATTAACCAAGTCATTAATGGGTTTAGTTAATGGTATATGTTTTCCTTGATCTCATATGACGGTTCTAAAATAATTTGAGAAGAATTTTTTTAGTTCTTTTCTAGTTCCTTTTGAGGTTCATATTCTATGTTGTCTTTAAATTCCTATAGAAATACAAAAATAATTAATATATTTTTTTTCCAATTATTTTAGATCTATATCACTAGTAAATCATTCTTCAATATCCAGTGTGCTTAGATTCAATTGTTATGGGAATGATATTTTCATCTACCATTGGGTCCATCATGGTGTCTCTTATTTTTAATTCATTCTATATATATATATACATCCATTTACTTTTTTCCTTTTCATTTTGTATTTTATTTTGAGGTTGTGGAATTACATGAGTCATCGAGATGAGTGTTTTAGGGTTAGAATTATCTCAAGAGGTCTCAATTTCAATAGTGGTTGTCTTCATTAGTGTGAAATGAATTCTCTTTGGCAGCTCAAATCAGGAGCTTTCTAAATCTGTGGTTTGGCTAAATATGATTGGAGAAGTGGTGATATTCTCAACATGGAGGCAATTGACATTGACTTATTGTGTATGTAAGGGATGATATAGTTAGTCTCCTTCAGTGTAGCATCCCAACATGCAACTATTGGTAGTTCACATCTCTTCATCAAGGGTGTGTCTTGAGTTGGTAGCACCCCCTTCTCCCTCAGGGTAGGGGATCAGTTTATTGTTATGGGTGATCTTTGGTTGAATTAACCAAAGAACTAGTGGTGTGACAAAATATATCACTTGAAGATATATATTGATTACTACATTCATTAGTGGATCCATGGAATGGTAGCAGGGTGTAATACTTTAGTGTTTTTTTATTATGAGTTTTCTATAAAAAAAATAAAATATGTATAGGTTAAATTTGTTTTAAATATATGATTGAATGGTGTTAGGGGGCCTTCCACCATTCAGAAACAAAATACACATGTTTTTATATTTATAAATATATTTGTTTGTATATTATGATTAAAATGTGTATATATATATATATATTTATATGAATCACTTATATAGGGTTTTATTCATCATTTCATTTAGTTAAATATTACTTTTTGTAATTATTAGATAACCATAATATTATAATTCATTATAAATATATACACTATGATGACATGCCTTATGTTTGTTTCATACATTATGTTATCTTATGTTTACCATGATCTTATGATATTTGACTCTTATTCCAGGTTTTTAGGTAATTCTCTATAATCAATCCCTTTTTATTTTCATTCTATAATTATTGAATCTCATTATACACTATCCAATATTATCCAATGATAACCATAATGGGATTTATGTCTCACCCAATATTTTAGGTATGTCTCTATGATATTTTATGTAGTAAGATTAAGGTGAGGTATAGGGGAAAGTATGGAGATGTGAATAAAGGACTATGCTATTGTTTTTATAATGTACCCAATTCCCAAATATGATGGGCCACTATATTTTTTTGGTGTAATATATATATATATATATGTGTGTGTGTGTGTGTGTGTGTTTTTTGATAAATATGATGTAATAATAGGTATATGAGAGGTATGTCATTATAAAAAAATATTTGAATAGAATTTATCATTGCAAAAGATGAAAATATTTATTCATAGTCAATAGCATTAATTTTTTTGACATTTTCCACCACATGTTATTTATAGGTTGACACTCCACTATCCATACTATTTTACTTGTGAATATCCCACTTTAACCCTATGGGTCTTACCCCTTCATGTTCATAAATCATGTTCAAAACATGGTTTATGTATGTGGAGTCCATTTAAGATTTTATGGTTTTAACAATTTTATATAATTAGAACTCTCAATGTACTATCAATAGGTAGTAGGTTTATCATATATGAACATTAAATAATCATCAGTATTTACTATAAATTCAAATATCTCAACTTCCAACTTAATCCTACAAGTGTATTTATGTTATTATGTATCTTGAATTAGTTCTTTTTCATTAACTCTTTATGGAACCACTACTAAAAAAAACTTTATCAATGCTAGAATGGGCCTTTATCAGTGCTGAAAAATGTTGACAATTTGTTCATGTTTAAAGGCATGAATATTTTATAAAAACTTTTTTACCATTGTTAAAATGTTCCTTTAATGCCACTTTTTTGCATTGTTAATGTCTCCTTTTATCAGTACTTTTTTGGTACTGTTAAATTTGGCCCTTAACAGTGCTAAAAAGTGAGGATAATGGCACCACTTTTAAATGGTATATAAATTTTTTACCACACCCCACACTTCCCCTTAATCATCACTTCCCACCCCTACCCATTTATCAGTGCTTCCCCACACCTTTATCAGTGAATTAGACAATACCACCCTCTCGCATGCACCCCAGCCTCTTGTAGATTTTGAAGCCTAAATGTCCAGTATAAACATCAATACCTTTTTCACTCCCCTACATTGTTTTGTTTCACATTTTATTACAAATATATATAATTATATATTTTTTATTAATTTTTTTATCCATATATTTATGTATATGTTTATATTTTAATAAGTATATTTTATATGTAAATATTTATTAATTAATTATTTATAAAATTAAATTTTTATGTGTGAATATATAAAAAAAATGTATCTATATTGTTATATATTTGATTATAAATAATAGTACATTATGAATGATGATAAAATAAAAAACCATAATATCAATCTGAATGTAATACCTAGGAATAAATTCAGTCCTCGCCAAAAAAGGAAAACAATACCTAAATAAACGAGCCTGAAAATCCACCAAAGTAAAAACAATCGGGGTATGCAGACTAAAAACAATGTTTTAGAGACATTAAGGGTATTTTTGGAGTTGAAAAATGTGACAATGTTTTAAGTGTGTCATTATGGTTGTAGAGCTCATCACAAGATTTTATATGACATGTGGTAGAGACCAAACGGACTTCTAAATCATTAGTTAGGGTTTTTTAAAGTTTGAGTTACATTTTCAAATTATTTTAGAACTGTTAATATTTTTTGTAATTATCAAATTGATATTAAATAACTATTACATCGTAATAATAATATTATTATTAATTAAAAAATACAGAAAACATTTTATAAGTTATTTCCATTAAATATCATATATATTAAGTGTAAATTCTAGTCTAACTTATCAAAAACATAAGTTAAAAAATATTTATTATTTTTATATCAATACAAATATATTTATATATTTATATATTATATTTAATGAAATATAATTTTTTTGATGTTTACTTTTATCAACGCTTGAAAAAAGAACTGATAAAAGACCCAATTTATCAGTACTTTTTTAAAAAGATTTGATAAAGGTTTGGACTTTATCAGTGCTTCTAAAAAAATAACTAAGAAAGGTCCCCCTTTATTAGTTATTTTTTAGAACAGTTAAATAGAACCATTAACCATGCTAAAAAACTGGTTGGTAAATACCCCATTTTACAGTTTTTTTTTGCACTAACAAAGGTGTATTTAAAAGCATTTTGTGATAGCATTGTTAAATCCCTAACACTGCATAAACCTAGGTTTTTAGTAGTGAACTGACTCTACTTCCATATCATGATAACTTTTTATGGTTCATAGCTTCTCCAAGATCGACATTCCTCACATTAGTTTTTTAATTAATAAATTCATTCTAATAGAATATAGTTGTTTTATCTATAACCACTTTGTGTTCAGTTAGATTTTAGAAATAATATCCCATAGTTTCCTTGAGATAGAAAAAAACAATCATTTCATAAATGTATGGTTATATTTATTATAAACAAATATTTGTATGAGTGATTCACAACCCAAAATATTAATAAAATATATTTTTGTACATTTACGAGTGAATAAATCGTACAGGGTATTTATGGCCAGATTAGATAGAAAATTGTTAAGTAAAAAATTGAAAATATATTCATAGTATTTCCGCATAATGACATAATAAGATCAGACTAACTCATCATTGATTTAACTATATCCAATCAAGCATGATTCATTATCTAAAACACACTATTTAACTATGGTTTTCCATTTGCAGTGACTTGTGAAACAAATCCACAATCTTTCATATAATTAGTGAATTTTTAGCCCATGTATTCAACACATTTATTTGATTATTGAATCATAAAATCTTTTCCCAATTTATTATGTAATTCATTCTAAAACACTATGAATTTTTCATAAGATTCATACTTTTGACTCATCATAAATACATAAACATACCAAATAAAGTCATTAATAAAGCTTATCAATTACATAAACCAAAAAATAAAAATTCATAAATCCATACAATCAAGGTTAATGGGGTTATTCTGTCCCATATGGTGGTCTACGAATCTGACACTCATACCGAGATCATCGATCTCCCTGATAGGAAGGAATTTGATGATCTGGGGAGGGATGATCACTAGGCACACGAAAGATGACTATTACATGCTCTGCCTATGTGTTAGTGGGAGGAGGTGTCAACTAGATTTCATAATGCACACCTGATCCTTCTCCCACTATTGTCATAGAAGGACCTTCAATCATTTTTTTGGAGAAACTAAATTGGCTATGAATGATCAGGACCCCAAATTGGAGAAAAATATTTATATCCTGTCATGAAATATGGATCCCATAACACCTGACACACATCTACAATCAGCTGATGTTAAACTATTAGAGGGCCACCCACTTCCTGTGGAATAGGTGAGGGCTCACATGAAGAGTGACATAGACTATTTCATCGTCGTCCTCATTCCTTATCGTTAGCAGTTTCGGGAGGGGATTTCTAAGAAGGATCCTCTACTCCTCATGTTTGAACCTCCACCCTCTTAGGTAGACTATCAAATATGTTCTTGTGAAACAAATGAAAATTTGGCCTCATCTTTAGTGATCCAGTATAGATGGTTTCCATTCTAGTGACCCCCTCAGTCTCTGGATCACACATGATATTATGCTTCTCTGAATGAGTACGTTGTAAACAGCTTCAAAATGAATTTGAAATAGTTTAATAAACAAAATAATGGATATTTTATAAATTACTATATTATAAAGCACTATTTTGTGTCAGTAAGATATAGTATAGACTTCAATATATACCATGGATCATACTCGACCTACTCTGAAATATGGAATCACATCATAGGTACAACCCTGATATGAAGTGTTTCTCAGCTACCCCAGAGGTCATGACACACAATATATCACTGGTACCATTCCTCATCCTACATCCCTATTATCTTCAATTAATGAAGATCCTACAACTATCTCTGTTGTAATTGAATGGGATGAATATAGGAAAATTCGAACATGGCTACTATGGCGAAGAATGCGACCCACGCGCCTCTGGTATTTCAAACTTTTTTTCACGTCGTTGCGATGGTAGCCAGCGCTCCAGCGGATCTCCCAGGCTCGTTGTCCTTCGATTCTGGCCCCGGTCTGGCCTTCGTTGATCCTTCTTAACCGCCGGTATCCTCTCCCAAGTGGGTCCGGCTGGATTTCTCTTTTAGGGACGTGGTGCACGGATCATCTTCTTCTCAGCAGGTGGCTTTTCCCGAAATCCGCTCGATCTTTCCATCGGTGTCATGGGATGTCTCGTGGATCTCTCTGGATTTTCCTCCTTCGGTGTTCGATGATGCAGTAGAGTGCCTCCGGTGGACCCTCGTTGCATGTTTTGGAGCTACGAAGCCATCACTTCCAGCTTTCAGACATTTCATGGATTACTGGGGGTTGCACGATTGGGTGAGGATTTCGTCTATTCATCGGCACTCTTTTTGTCTAATTCTGGCCTCGAAAAAGGATTTCATCCGCGCGTGGTGTATTGCGCCTAGGTTTTTTTCCGCTGGCACTTTAACCTTTCGTCATGGTCAATAGACGCCCACCGTGGGAAGGAGAGTATCCGTGCTATGGTCTGGGTCTACCTACAGGGACTTCCGCTGCCATTCAATAATGGTGCTTTTCTCAAGTCTATTGGGGATTCTTTGGGGGGTTTTCATTGCATGGATTATCGAACTCGCAGTGGGGAGGCTTTGATGGAAGCCCGAATCTATGTGGAAATGGACATTTCCCTCCCTCTCTCGGACAGCATATCCCTAAAAGTGCAAGGCTCAGTGGATTTGCGGCAGGACATGGTCTTCCTGGGTTTTCCCAGGTATTGCACTGCATGATCTCACCAAGGTCATTCTGCCCATATTTGCAGGAACAGAAGGCACGGCTGTCAGAGTCATCCCTCTAGGCCCTCCCCTTGCGGTGTTCTAACTCCCTCGGTCATCATGATCCTAGACCTTCCCAGGGTAACCCTCAAGTTTTGGTTGTGGTCCAACCATCTCCCTTTGCTCCATAGAATAGGCTTATACCCTTTTGTACCACTCCAGCGGATGGTCCTATCTGCCAGGAGTTTGAGTGCCTTGCCCCGGTAACCTCATCGGTGGCCCAGGTGGTTTTTGGTTTCTTCAAAAACCCAAGCCAGTTATTTTCGGGCGGGATCCTATTGGAAAGAATCTTGGGTCGCCCCCTTAGGCTCTCAGTGACTCCAAGACTGACCTCACCAATGGATAAAGGACCCCCGAGTGCTACTGTAAGGAAAAAGAAGGATAGTTCAGTGCTTTGCCTTCCTTCTTCGGTTGATATCAGTGTGCAGAAAGCTACCAGTGTGGCCTAGTTAGATAGCATGGAGACTAGGGTCCAGCGACTGGATCTTCCATCCCCTCCTAGTGCCACGAGAGGTAAGACCATCAGGATGGACCCCTCATCGGCCCTTGCTGGAACTCTTCACCATGCTTCAAGCCCATTAGTTTGTACCCATTTCAAACTAAGGTAGATGAGGAAAAACTCTTACTCCCAACTCAGAGAGACTGAGGGGTCTGGGGCCAAAGCCAGGTTTTTTCATGTTTAATGTTATCCTTAATCATATGGAATTCCAGTGTCCTCGGAGCCCGTGGGAAATCAGACATCATTTCTACGGAGGTAAGGAAGAACAAAGTGGATGTGGTGGATGTCCTGGAATACAAGCAGAAGCCTTCTAAAATCCAGGAGTTCTGTCGCAAGATTAACCTGCATGGTGCTATGCAATCGGATCCGGTTAACAAGAACATTTGGATATTATGGTCTAAGGAAGTCTTCGTTGATCTAATTTGTTCAGGTGACCAATTCATTACCATGAAGATATCGAAGAGTGGGGAAAGCATGTTGGTCTCTTTCGTGTATGGAAACTACGACGCCCACGGATGTGAACAATTGTGGAAAGATCTTAGTTCCTTTGATCCGGGGGACTCTCCCTGGATCATGGGAGGTGACTTCAACATCATAGCTGATCCCATGGAGAAGAAGGGCAGAAGGACATTCCCCAGGAGGGCCAGCTTGGATTTCACCCACTTCATGGATGATAACGGTTTAATGGACTTAGGCTTCTCCGACGATCCCTTCACGTGGTGTAATAATCAGAAAGGAGGAAGAAGGTGTTAGAGCCGGCTTGATCGAGGCCTTGAAAATATCAGTGCAATTTCCATGTTCCTGAATGCCTAAGTCAAGCACCTTGTTCGTGGTATTTCAGACCACTCGCCTCTGTTGGTTTCCCTGTCCCCCAGGCCGGAGCCCTCGGAGGGCTTCAGGTACTACCACTACTGGACCCTCAACCCTGGCTAAAAACAAATCATCAGTGAGTTGTGGGGGGAACCGACGTAGAATAATTTGTGGGTTGTGGTCCACAACAAGATACGTTGGCTGAAATCTAGGTTGAAAGCATGGGCCAAGGATCTCCCTCCCCATGACCAAAACATGTAGACAATGAAACTGAGCATTGAGAATCTGGAATCTAGTCTGGAAGAGAGTTGGAGCAATGTGCTGTTCGAGGAGCTCTCGGCCAGAAAGAATGTATGGATGGAGATGATCCTCAAGCAGGAACGTGTGGCATGCGAAAGATCCAGGATCAAGTGGTTGCATGGGGGGTGATAGGAACTCAGCATTCTTCCATGCATGTTTGAAGGAAAGAAGGCGACCCATGGAACCAAACATTCTGCTCGAAGATGGGACTTACACAACTGATAGAGACATGGTGGGAACCATGGCACACTCTTTCTTCATGGACCTCCTGGCTGGCCCTAACCCAAGGATTGCCATGGGGTACCCCAATGGCAATGCAGCCATATGGGAGGCAGTGACCAAGTCTGTCTCAGACAAGGACAATGCTTATCTTTAAAGGATCCCTGAAGAAGAATAAATCCACTTGGCTTTGATCAACCTCAATCCGGAGAGTGCCCCCGGGCCTGATGGCTTTCCTGCCACTTTTTACCGGTATGCATGGGAGGTGGTTAAGGATTATATAAATGCTGCGGTCCAGGATTTCATTCAGGGTGGTAGCCCCCTGAGGGTTGCTTGTGCCACAACCTTAAGTATCATACCGAAGTTTAGAGACCCCTCCCCTCTCTCACACTATAGACCGGTGAGTATGTGTAATTTTCCCTACAAAATCCTGGCCAGTATCATCAACTTGAGGCTGTCCAAACTTCTTCCCCAGTGGACTTCTATTGAACAACGTGGATTTGTTAATGGTCGGTCAATACAAGGGTCCATTGGCATGGCCCAGGAACTTATGAGAGATATTAACACAAAGATTTATGGCTCGAATATGGCCATCAAATTGGATATGAATAATTCTTATGACCGAATAGAGTCGGGATTCATTAATAGAGTCTTTTCAGCGATGACCCTCTCTGATAAGGCCTCGGACCTCATTTTTAGATGTTTCAGCTCCTCCTGGATGACGGTGTCCTTCATGGGAAAGACTCATGGATTTTTCAAGGCCACCTGAGGGCTTCGGCAGGGAGACCCAATCTCGCCCAGCATCTTCATTCTTGCTCAGGACACACTTAGCTGTCTCATTAACATGGGTTTATCCAATGGTGAGTTACTCCCTTATCGCAGAAAGTTGAACCTCCTGCCAATTTCCCATCTGATGTTTGCGGATGAAACATTGATTTTCATCAATGATGGAAAGAGATCTGTTAATGTAATTAAGAAAATTCTTGAGGAATACTGCTAATGGAGTGGGCAGGTTGTCAATAATGCTAAAAGTAACCTTTACATCTCCAATAAGTTTCTACCTAGAAGACCTTCTTCTCTTTTCAGAAGGCTTGATATGCACTGTGGTTCCTTTCCCATGGATTACCTTGGAGCCCCAATTTCTTCTGTGAGACTCAGGATTCGAGACTTCGACCACATCGTGAGCAAGATCACAGGGAGGGTCCATAACTGGAAGAATTGTTTCCTTTCCTTTGGGGGACAGATCACTTTGATTAATAGTGTTCTGGAGGCCGTACCCATTCACGCAATGGACTCCACTGTTGTGCCTAAAAGAGTCATCAGGACCATTGATAAGCTCTTGTCTTGCTTTATGTGGGATGCTCTTTCTGAGGGGAAGTGTCACTGGTTTTCATGGGAAATAATGTAAAATCCAATCCAGGAGGGGGAGTTGAAGTGATGAGCCTTGAATATACGCTGCACTGTATGCATACCAAGCTGGCATGTGAAGTGATCAAGGGGAAAACTCTATGGGGGAAGTCCATGTCCTATAGTAGGGTGGGGGAAGAGGAGTACACTAGCGGTAATGGTTTACCATTCTGGTCCAGAATTTATCCTATCATCAACACCCTGAAACTGCACTCCCGCTGGATTGGGGGGGGGGGAGGGGAAGATCCTCTTCTGGAGGCATAATTGGGTTGGCTCTGTCCTGGGCTTTCCAGGCTGCCCAGCACCCTTGATAACTTTTAAAGAAGCGAGTCTCCACCCCTCATTTAACAAAGTTGTGCTAGACACAGAACAACGGGAGATCCTAGACTCAATTGGTATTAACGCAGACCCTGACACTTGCATATTTACTGGTGCCTCCTCAGGGCACTTTTCTTCCAAGGATTATCGAAGGCTCTTGGCTCTCCAGGACCCTTGTGATCTCTAGAACACCACGGTTTGGTACAAGAAGATCCCTCCTAAATATAATTTCCTGACATGGAGAATCTGGAACAATGCGGTGGCTACGGATGAGCAGGTCAAGAAAACGGGTATTTTTCTGGCCTCCAAATGCCAGGGTTGTCATAGACAGCGTGAAGAGAGAATGACCCACATTTTTTAGAGAGTAAGTGGGCACATAGTGTATGGTCATTTTTTGGAGGCTTCATGGAGTACTCCTCTGGTTTTAAATTCGATGTACCCTTTCTGGATAGGTGGTTCCACGAGATGGACTGTTCGGATATGGAAAGGATGGTGCAGTCCCTTATTTTCAGTGCAGGGTGATGGAGTTTGTGGCATGCCAAGAACCAGTCCCGCTTCGATGGCGCCACCGATACTACATGGTCCATTATAGCGTGCATGTTGAACCTGCTGCTGGACCTGGTCATGCTCATACACAGTTGGCAGGAGGCTCCATAGTTGAAGTTGCTGCAGGTAAGTACTCCTCCAGTTAATCCACCTAGCAACAGGCCGCATGGGAAGTGGATAAGCTGGCACCCTCTGGACTCGGGCTACAAACTCAACTCAGATGGTTCTTGCATGATAGGCGATATGAGAGGAGGGGGTGTGGTTCGAGATAGGTTTGGCAGTGTTGTGCTGGCGTTCTGTGATTTTTATGGGAAAGGCACCCCGCTTCAGGCAGAGGCCAAATCCCTTCTCACTGGACTATCCATTTGCGATCAGAGGGAAATTGTGATCACTCAATAGGAGACTGATTCTGTCATTCTTTATAAGTCTTTGAATGGAAAAGGTCACAAACATTGGTCAATATCCTACACGGTTAGGAAAAGTCACACTTTCCTCCACAATGTCAGAGTGGCACACACATGGCATGAGGGGAACAGAGTTGTAGATCATCTTGCGTCATTAGCAAGCCCGGGATCTAATATCACTTTCATCCATTCGATCAATCTCATGAAACCCGAGGGGGTTAATTTTTTAAGAGGATATGCTCTCGGTTTACATTACTTTAGACCCCTAGCTCTCGGGTGACTTGGTGCTTGTCTCTTATTTTGTTTTGTTTTTTGTTTTTCTTTTCGTCTTCTTTTCTTGTTCCCTTGGTCTTCTTAATAAAAATTTGACGATGATGATGATAAGGATGAATACAGCCAAATTATCACATGTCTCTATTAGGCTACTTCCACTCAATAATATGAAAGTGAATGAGTGGAACTATAGCCATAGAATCATGAAGTCCAGTAGTGCAGTATGTTAGAATCTTGACCAATATAGTCGAGTATGGATTCCACAAAATATGAAATTCCATGTGATATTTTTCAAAAGAGTTCCTTAGTAAAAAAAATATATTCTCTTATTAAGTTTTTTAGACAGTTATAGATTGTATATACATACATCATCGGTTAAGAGAATGTCCAACATGAGATGATATTCAACCAAATTATTTTTTGGCATGCTCTTGAAGTTGTGTTTCATAGTACACCAATAAAATAAAACATCAAAAGTGGTAAATAATAAGAAATAAAATTCTATAACTTTTACTAGCATCTGAAAACAATAGATATGAGTGAGCATACCAGCATCCATGTGGAGCGTCATGAAGTACCTATAAAGGCAGTGGATGACCATGAAGCTAGGAAAAGGGTATGGGATTGCTCTCCTATGCCCAAATATGATGAAGGATAATGAATCCTCTAATATACTTAATGTCAATGTGGTATTACATGCATAATACTTCGTAAGTGTAAACCAAGCATGCAGATCCCCAATTATACATCCAGGCCTTGTCAAAGTCCTCTAAAAACCCTAGATACATCCTGTTCACATGCATACCTAAGTGATTATTATACATGGTCCCTCTAAAGATCTGTACTATATATTCATGGTCAAGATGCATGAAATTCATTTCCTCAGCATAATCAGGTGGATGTAGAAAGTGTCCCTCATGCCTGCTCATAGAAGTGGATCTTCCATGTGTATCCCTAGGGTTAACCAAAATGTAGATGCCTAGAAATATTTGAACAATGTCATGCCCATGTGCATGGTTGGGTCTAATAATAGCTTTCCCTAGATAAGAATACTGAGAAGTACTACCACATCCTAGAGGGTGATGGTAATATCACCCTCATGCAGGTTGAACATGTTTGTATCTTCTCTCCACCTTTCTTAGAGGGAAGAAAGAAGGTGATGGTCAAAAAATGTGAAATTAAATATTGCCATGTCTTAGAAGCTACCACAATGCGGGTATGGTTTAATGGTAGGTGGAGGCATCCTGTGATGAAAATGGTGCACTCGATGCACCCAAGTCTGTTTAAACTCACCACTATATAGCACATCCTAAGAGACATGCCTAGTCTACTTAGTTATTATTATAATATACTTCATTTGTGTATAAAAATGAAATGATTTGTAAGTGAAAAATGTAAATATAACATTATGAGTAGAAATATTTTATGACTTGTTGGATAAAATGCATTCCATGTTTATTCGAACTGTCTTATGAAGTTATATTTTCCAAAATAAAAGGGAATTTCTACTTGTTTCTCAATGAATATTTAGAAAGTGTTTTTGGGGTGTATTTTTAGCTAAAAAAGTTTATTTTTATGATATGATTATATATATATAAATTTTATCTTTGTAATCTAAAGTTTTATTATATAAAGGTGTGAATGGTAATTTATTTATAATTTCCCACATTATGGTATGTTTCATGATTAATTTCTCATATTATTGATTTAGATTTTAGACATGGTTGGATTGATTATTTGTAAATGTCTCTTCCTCTTCGCATTCATCAATTTCATCACTTTATTTACATTATTCGCTTTCTTTTCATTCTTATAATTCTCCCTCTTCTCAGTTATGAGTTGCGTTTATGTTATCGTCATCGTCATTGTCATTGCCAAAGAACATGGTTTTGATTAGATGAGCCTTACATTGGAAGTGAGGAAAAATCTATCTGATTTTCAAGTCCATGATTAATGGTAACTTCCAAATGAATGTAATTAACTTTAAAATTTTAAAAATATTTTGGAAATTTCATAAAATTCTAATATATGAAAAATATTATATTAACAACATGAAATTTACAATATTAAAATATCACTATAGTGATAATACACCATTATGGATTAGAGTGTGAAATAAACTCACCATTTTTATGGAATCGTTTCTAGTTATGACCATATTAATGACATATGGTGCAACTAAAACGTTTCCCATTTTATTGGGGACAATCCATCTCATTTTTCAACCTATTAGACTTCCTTCTCCCTCATTTATGTAATTGATTGATGTCAGGTATCACTATTGGTTGGCCTTTGGGCATTGGGAACTATTCAAACTCCCCAATAGGCTTCCATGGTGCAGCAAACAGTTATAAATAGTGTCTATCTGGTACACTTGATCAACATATGTTTACCATGATATGTTAATATTTTCCCATGTTGCGATGGAATGTGACCATGGAAAATGTAAGGCCTAGAAATTTCCTCATTGGCATTGGCTCACATCGAGTAGTACCATCATTTTTTCACCGATGCTATTTTTGATGGGGTATGAATACTCTTGAAAATCAAATGACGATTCTTCACAATGTAAAAGTCTTACATGATCTCCACATACATCTTCACTTTTCATTTCAATCTCTCGTTAAAATATCCTTTTTGTACCTTATCCCCTAAATCATATATGTTGATAGTTTTTTCTTTTAAAAAAGTACATCATGTAATAATAAAAAGTATCCTAAACTAGGAATGTTATATGTAACTTGTGAATCCACATGAAGACACCATTGATGAATATTACAATTTTTGTGGTCATATGAATTTACCTCTTCTCCTTATCATATAACAATGTCCATTTTTCTTTTGGATTCCACATTGTATAATCATAGACTTCTTGAATAGAATTTTGTATTTGTTTGAAACATTATTCCAACCTCTGTTGATCCGGAACATATGATACATAGAAGTGATTATATATCACATTAATTAATTTTATATGTACATTGAAATAGTAAAAAATAAAAAAGATGATGTGTACCAAGCCTCGCGATTTACTTTTTCATAGGTTAGTTATGGGATTTTTTCTCCACATTTCTAGAAATGTGTTTGAAGAAATATTGATGATGTGAATTTTTGGGTATCTACATATTAAGGTATTAATTGATTTTCTCTTTGATTTCCTGATGCTGATCAGATATCAAGCATACACCCTGAATGCTGGTAAAATGGTTGAGAATACATTCCAAAAACCAATTCCACGATTCATAGTTTTCCTTCCCCATAATGGAAAAGGCATGAGGAAGAGTTTAACGGTTACCAACATTGGTTATCTCAATGAACAATACACCATTGTATTTTCCTTATAGAAATGTTCCATCAATATGTATGAACGATTTCTTGAAATGAAAATTGGAGATATATTAGACGAATACCTAGAACAATTGATGAAATTGAACAAAAGATAGATCATGTTAATTATCTTGAGACACATATTCAATCATATGAATATGGAACACAACTTGGTCATTATGTATCAGTATGGCTAGAAAATGTGGCAATACACTATACGTGTCGTACCAATCACCATAGACCTTCATAATTACCTTTTGTTTCACCATCCATGCCTTATAATAAGAAATCGTATAACCAAAGGATTG
Source organism: Viscum album (assembly GCA_963277665.1). Lineage (NCBI taxonomy): Eukaryota > Viridiplantae > Streptophyta > Magnoliopsida > Santalales > Viscaceae > Viscum > Viscum album. The sequence continues at coordinate 1,461,394,302 of OY728125.1, read as the reverse complement.
TTTTATCCTATCTTAAACAATATATATAGTACAATCTTGGTATTTACTTATAATATATATGATAGTGGATGAAACAATTTCAGCATCCAATGAGGTATGATCTTGTCATAGGCTTGGCTAAATGCAAGTATGAGCAGGATCAATCTATGAAATTCACCAACCTCTAAATACAATGTCTAGAATTTCCATCATGAAAAATCTACAATTATACTCATACTTTTCATACCGTATGTCGTATATTTTTACATCTTGATTCCCGAAATATATCTATATATATATAGTTAATCTCATTTTGAAATTTGTTAAGCATGTTTTTAATGCGTCTTTACTTGTAAAATCCCTCCTTATGTATAATTTCTTTTTCATCTCACTAATCCTATCTAGTATAACTATGAGAAACTCATTTTTGGGTTTGAGAACATTAAATTCAAATTCAACCATAAGTGTCATTGCATCTAACCGAGATGTAAATAATGGGGGATGATTTCTTCTAGGTCGAGGATTCAAAACAACTAATGGATTTATAGAAACTTCATCCCCATCTTCTGTTGCTCCCTTCTTATCATCACTTTTGACACCATCTGTTCCATCATTTTAAAAATATTCATCGAGATTTGTATTTAATTTTACATCTAGGAGATCGTCTAGGTTTTCCATTCCTAAATCATTTGGAATATGCTAAATTTCATGGGGAAAACCTACTTAAACCAATATTGTATGTCGACATCTTCGTATAACTGGACTTTTTTGTTGTGTAGTAGAAACACCAATATATAACTCCATCATGGTACCATCTGAATATTGGGAAAATAAATTTATTTCTTGGAACCACTGTGCATCTTAAAACAAGGGATAATCTCGATTCCACATGTTAGTTGTGAATTTTAAATGACTATTACTCATAGAATTGATCTCTTGATTGGGTCCCAGATTTTAGGAACCTTGAATTCTGTCTTGATGTTCACATAGGGTTACAAAATTTGATGTAATAAAAACTATTGTTGATTTTTTACTATAAGAAGCTCCTTTATCAGTTTTATTAAGCTCCTCATAGTAGTACATATAGGTAAACATGACTCTCTTCAACAAAAATGTTTTTTGATCAAGATTCTGATTGTTTAACTAATATTGACAATGATGGTTGACTGTATAAAATTAATTATACTGAAATTTTGAAACATATTTTTAAACCCTATAATATGATACTAATGTTTCAGTATATAAAAGTTTATTAGTATATAATCCGCAGAATATTTTAGGAAACTGAGGTAAAAAATAAAAAAAATATGTATATTTATCCTTGATAAAATGAAAATTATGATAACATAAAGTGAATTGGAGAAGAACAAACACATTAAAAAACACATTAATTATTTAAAAATATAATAAACAAATTGAAATTTTACAATTGAACATGGTTTTGATGAAATGATACTCACTTCTCACGTGAGGTAAAATCCATCCCATTTTCAATTGGTATCTTGATAACATATTCTGAAGGATTGGAATTTTGAAAATATTTTGAACTTCAAATAACATATCTTATATGTTATCATATATTTCATTAGAACACCAAAATATTTTCAGAATTCCATGGTTTTGTTCATTACTTTATAATATGTTATTAAGCTACCAATGGAAAATAAGCTGGATATTACATCATATATAATGTGAGGCTCATCTCATCCAAACCATGGTCTAGAGAAAAATATCAAGGTATTTCTTATATTTTGTAAAACATTCATGTGTAATTTAATCTATTTTTTCTCCATTTCAATTAATATGATTTTTATTTTCATTTTATCAATGATAAGTATTATTAGATATTAATTATATGTATTCATTTTTTAATCTTAATTTTATTATTAATTAATCTATACAAAATCATTACTAATAATAACTATTATTCATAAACTATATACTGTTTATGATTCAAAAATTATAGAACACCTTCTTATATCAAAAACTATGATACTATTGTTTATTATTATATTTTTTAATTAGTTATTCATTATTTAATCAATTTTTAATCATTAATAAGTTTTTTATTAGTTAATAATTCTTCAATAACTCTATTATAATTCCTTATTCAATCATTAATCCTATGATATTAATTAGTTAGTTATTATTAGCTAATAATTAAATGTATTCAATTTTTATTCCTAATTTAGTCATTAATTAGTCATTAATTATTCATTTCTAATAATAACTATTATTTATCTACTATATATAACTAATCTGACTAATTAATAAATAACATATTTTAAATTAACAAAAATAATTAAATTACTAATAATAAATTTCATTCATTAATGTTTTTGTCCTTGTCCATTTCATTTTATATGATCATAATTATCATTTTATCATCGATAAACATACTAATTTGATATTTTATTTTATTTTGCATTTTAGTAGTGAATAATGAAAATATTAATAAATTAAAGCATATCCCTTGGGAGTGTCAAACCAAGAGTTCAAAAAATCCGATTGACGTGTATTAGGTTACTCTAAGCCAGTCCTGGAACACTTTGTCGGATTTATTACTCCTAGGTACATTTGTGGAAAATCCAAATACATTTGTTTGTATCCAAACAGGGATTTTATTTCCTATATAACCACATAATATTTATGCTACTAAAATTATAGAATGTTTAATGCTAATTTATTCAATATTTAATCTATACTTAATCATTAATAATAGTAACTATTATCTCAAAATATATACAGCTAAAGAAACTAATTAACAAATAAAATATTTAGAACTAACTAAACAACTTAATAATTAACAAAATTATAACAAACTAAAAATAATTAAATTAAATAAATAAATAACATTATATTAAATAAAATAATTCCCATTAATGATGTTCCCAATAAAACTAGTACTTCATTTATACCACTGGATCCACCGCCTACGAAAAGTACTTATTTTAGAGAGAAAAGTTGTTGAATGTTGAGAGATGAGTGAAATTGGAAGTAAGGAGAATGGTGGAGGGTTTCTCTTTCATATAGTGTTAAATAAAATATGAGATGGGGTACCACCTTTTACCCTTATGTTAGGCAAAATGAGTCACCCCATTTCAACCATTTTCATTGTCTTTAGGTGAAAGGCCACAACCCCCCCCCCCATTGAAATTTCCTTGTCATTGGTCTGGGAAAAAGTAGGGTGTAGATGGAAACCCCCTACCACTTTTCAATCACATATTTAAAATAAATTCCCTATATTTTTTGAAAAAATAAAATTTCAGAAATCATAATAAAAAAATTGCCACACTGGGTGGTAGATGGTGGTAGATGGTGGTAGTAGTGAGAGTTGGTGGCAGTGGAGTTATTGAATAAATTTTTGTAGCAGAAATAAGATATGTGTAAGTAGTAGGATTTTATTATTGGTTTAATAAGTTTCATTGATATGGGTGAAAATTTCTTGACAATTTATAATGGGTTATATATAAGAAAATAGTGTACTAGTTTTAGTGTGCTAATATCAGAGAAGGGATCAGTAGAGTTTTTTAATACTAGCGGAAAAAGGAAAAGTGGTAACAATATTATTTGACGATAGCAGTGTTTTCTACAGAAAATAAGTATAAATAGTTGTGGTAATATTTAAGTGATATTGGGTATGTACGTTAGAGTTATTGGGATAAACGATAGCATCATATTTTTTTGTAGCATAACACAATGACTGGTGGTATATTGGTAATTGTGGAAAAATATTGGATTGGTATTAGTGTGCTGCAATCACAAAAAAATGTATCTTGTGGATGAAGTTGTAGATTTAGGATACTATTATATGGTTCATTTTGATATTTTGGGTTCTACTTGTGGGAGCAATTTATTCATAATGGTGGAAATTGTTGTGGGTAGTGGTAATCGAAACTGGGGAGGTAGTAGGGCCAATCCTATAATGGTTGAATGAATGGGTGGTAACATCCTTTATCATAATCCTATATATCAATAAAATAAAAAAAAATTCATTAGTAGTAAAATTTATAATGAAATAATAAAAAACAAATTTGAATTCCTATTCATATATTCTTTTCAAATTATATTTCAAATGACATTAAATCAAACAATTTAAAAAGTAATTGCCCAAAAACATAATTAATTTATAGGGAACCAATAAAAATTAAAATTCATTTCTATATTGAACAATTAGATTATAAAATATTTTTTTCAATTCAATTCAATAGAAATAATCAAATAAAGTTTAAAGAATGTATTAATGTATTAAAACATTAAATAGATAAATTTATTAATTTCATTTCCATATTAAAATTAGAGTATTTTATTTTGAATTGTAATATTGAATTTGAATTTATGTATGGCTTGGAGATTATTATAAAAAATTAATAAATTATAAAAATTATCTTTTTTTCACAAATTATGAAAAAGTAATAAAATTACATCGGAATCTGATTTAATTGGTTGTATTTTCAACAAAAAGCTGGAAAAAAAGATGAAATTATATGATCACTTCATGAGGAATATTAGAACTCAATAAACTAGTGGGACACTAAAAAAATAAAATTTATTACATGAATCTTGTTTGGTAATCAGGATAATGTTATAAAAATATGTTTTTACCTAATGAAAAAAATGAAAACATAATTACATTAACAATAATGCTATGATTGATATTAGATAAATATAAACTCATGATTATGGTAAACATAAATTTGTTGTATATGAACTTGGGAATCATAATATTCCAAGAATAAATGTTTTATATGCTGGAGTTCCTAATTACTAAAAATAATTCTAATTTGGAAACTAAAGTGAAGCATACAGTCTTCTGGAAATATGTAAATGATGCATTGTATATCCAATACCACATATTATCATCCATGAGTAGTGAGAACTAGATTTCTACATGACAATATGGATGCATGTCCCATATTCATGATCTCTATTTGGATAATGTAAACAAAATGGGGTTTGTGATTTCCAATGTACTATTTATATTAAATCATTGAGACATTATGCCATTCAAGTGTCATGCATTCAATAAGATTAGCTATGTTAAGAATCTAGAATTTATAGGATTTATGCTCCCACAAGGAGTTATTCACGGATCTCATATATTTTAAATGATTTGTCATCTATATCACCCAAATGGTGCCCATTTATTTTCCAACATCATCTCTAACCACCAAATATACTTCTACTTTTCCAATATGTATTTTACCCTCCTTAACAACCAGTTTTTTACCTCCTCAAGTGCTTGCTCATGTTCCCTTTTTATAGTTTATTCTATTATGGTCATCTTAATGTGGTGTGTCTTCTATTTGATCTCATATTCTAAAGATATAATAATAAATACTATAATTTCATGACCTAATATAATACACACTATATTTTTACTAAATTATAGTTTACATGATAGTTTTGGGTTTTTTAAAAGGAAAATCCTAAAAATGAATCCAATTTTTCGTTGTTTTTTCTTGTCTTCTAGGTTCTTAATCTATTCCAATTTTTGGGTCTCCAACACAAACCTATAAGATAGATATTCATGTAATATCGTATCATGTAAAATCATAATGAAGATCATAGATTCATGGTATAGAAAAGGAGATGATATAACATCTAAAGAATCAATTGTTCACAGTTTAGTGTTTTTATTTGTACCTTAACAATAGTTTACTATTATATCTTCATTGGAGACTCATACATGTGAGTAGTGTTTTATTTTCTAGATAACATTTCCAATATAGTATTTTAATTACTATTTTACTATATATTTCTAACCCTCACGTTGTTCTATGTTTCATTTAGTGGAGATAACAACGATTATACTGAGATATTGGAAAATTCTACATCGATCATTTGTGACTTATCCAAGTGGTCTATTGTTCCACTGGGAGATAGATTTGGTATTGGGTGCTATTTATTATTTCATTATTATCTAGGTGAGGACACTGATGCCAAGAGTTATTTTTATAGTGTTATAGTTCTCGTTTTTTTCTTGAATATGAGGACGGATATTTTGTTTAAATGAACTATGTTATTTACAAGGTGATGATGTTTGTTTTAGGATTTATGGGTTGAGTTTTTTTATTCTATATCATGTTCATTATAATTCAAAGTGTGGAGTTATTTTTTATAATTCCATGATACTGATATAGTTTTACTATATTTCTATTTTTTTTTGAAGGGAATTATTTATGGTTGGAATTTTGACCAGTGTTAATCAAAGGTGTTCGTAGTTTCTAGGGTGTATGTGCATGATTGGTTGTATGATGTATTGATATAGGGGATTAAAAATAATTATAGGGATATTATAGAAACAACATATTCATCAAGGACCAAATGTATTTTTGTAAATTGTCTTTCCGTAGGTGTATGTCTTTTGAACTTTCTATTTTAAAATTTGTGTGTGCCTTTATAGTGGGTCGTCTTTGGTATGTTTTCAAGGCTTGGGTAGGATTGCAGGAAACCATTTAAAATGTACCTTTAAAAAATAAAACAACCTTACTTATAGTATGATATTAAAAAAATACACCCATATCACAGGAATCTAATTCAAAAAATATATATGGGTTCATAAAATGAAAAACATTATATACTTATTAGTGAATAAGAGGAAGGGAAAGGCATAAGATGCCAATGCTATATTTTATTCCGAGGAACATTTTCATTGACTAACCAATTAGAGTAGGATCATGGGGAAGGATATGGAATATGATGTAATATGTTTTGAATGTTATAAGTATGTCAATTAGATGAAGAACTCAGTATCAATGATGAAGTATTGGAATTATCATGTGCATTAATTGATAAATTCAATCTTGTAGTGTATATATATTGGGTACTAGATTTACCTTAAGATTCTCAAATATGTATCCAAATATAAGAAAAATGTAAATTTATTAAATGATTTCATAGGTGTGGTGGATATTTAAGCTAGAAATGGAAAAGACTGGTTTCACTAGCTATCAGTGACTACCAACTTACTTTACTAATAGGTATAATTATAGTATTAATGTATTGTTATTTTGTTCCCAGGGAAACCAAAACAATATATATATGACCAGTTTATACATAGATGTCATTTTTTCATGTTAAGAAATAAAATCTTCTACTTTTATAAATATATCATTTGTTTTGAGATGATTGATCTTAATCATGGTATCTATATACAAGAATATGGAAACTATGTGTTGTTAATTGGTAATGATTCATCTTCAGATGACTTATACAATTCCTAATTGTGAAATCACTGACTCGGTCATGAAATCAAGAGTCTATTGATAGAGATATATAACTTTTAATATTTAGAATCATTGGAATTAAAACCCTTAGATATATTTCATTCAGGTTTTCAAGGTTTAATGACTGATGCTACATTTAGTAGAAAGGGTGACAGGGCCATAAAGATTCTTCAATTTCTCCATAAAGACATGTGTAAACCTTTTTAAATAGAATCTATGTGTATATAATATTATTTATAATCATTTAAAATAAAATATATTTTATATTTATTTACCTAATTAATGTGGTATAATTCTAATAACATTTAGAAATTTAAGGAATTAAAAATAAAATATAGAATCATATTGGTATGTAATTAATGAAACCTCACTAGGACTATGGGGGAGTGTATATAAAACTATATTATATGGAATATATAAATTAGTTTGGGATACATACAAAACTCACACCTTATATACCCTGGTATAAAGATTCCTATAAAAATAGGAAATACACCTTATTTGACAGTGTGTAGTTGATTGAAACACCTCTAGTTTTTAGTATGTATTCTTTTTTAAATAAAACAAGTATATATGGTAAATTATAATATATGAAAAAAATTTAATAGTTCTCCACTCCAATAAAAAAATTAAAAAAAATAATACAGAGTTCAATAAAATTGATAAAATAATTGACATTGTTAAATAAAAGGGGCTAAATTCACTTAAAAATAACACTGATTCTATAGGAATTTTTTTGAACAATTATGATAAATTATGAATTTTTTTCATAAATAATATATATAAGGAATTTTATCAATATAATTTAATCAATTAGTAATTATTAAAATTAATTAAGTACGTTCTATGTATAATTACTTTATTATAAGTAGTATGGATCTAATAATTCTTCACTACATAACAATGTTTTGATTATAAATTTTTTTTTATATTAAATGCTCTTATTAAAAAGAAAAAATTATATTATTTATTGTATTAAATTTATTGAAATTTATTGTTTTTATATATAAAAAAGTGAGAAAAATCCATATATTGATTTTAAGTTGGTTATAATTGAATAAAAAATCCCTTGATTGTCAAAAGTGATATTTTTAGAAAAAAAAATTTTTGTTTGAAATATATTTTCATATTAATAAATTAAATTAATTAATAAAGATAAATTATGTTGATAAAAAAATTGGATAATATACTTAATAATTTTTAACTGATGGATCTAATTATTGTGAGTAGGAATGTAATAAGAAAAATTCATTGTATGATTTTAAAATAAACTATATTTCTAAACATTCTTTCACGAGTTTTGTGAAATAATATTAGAATTAATTCCTATAAACATTGAAAATATTATTTTTTAAATTGGTTTTTATAGTTTTAATTAAAACATAAAATTTGTGAAACAAATAAAATTTATGTTCTTATTCATAAAAATTATGTTATAAATGAAACTTTCTCTCACTATGAAGAAAGAAAAAGTAAGTAAAATTGTTATATTGAAATTTAATATTATAAAATATAAAACTCACTTAACATAAAATGTTGTTATGAGGTTATCATAAAACACTCTCAGTTTTATATTAAATATATGTCAATTTTGGTTCCATCTTATTTTGATTATGACCATTATTTAATTTTAATCTAAGAGTATTTAAAAAATGTTACTTTCTCTCACATAATATTTTAAATATGTTTAATTAAAATGATAAGGTTGAAATAAGATTTAAAATATTTGGGATTATAATTATGGGAATATAATTATATTTATTATGGTAATTTTTTTTAACTTTAATTAATAGTACAATAATCAAAAAAATCTATACGGTGTTGATAGATTACATGGGGAAGCTATTGAAAAGCCAAAGTAAAGGGTTTAAAAAGTATTATAATTAATAATATTAGGATGAAATTGATACTTTCATGAAATGTTTTATATGTAAATTATAGGTTAGAGGTAATTTGAATGAGGAAATTATAATTCCATGATAGTATTGATACAAGGAAAATTAGATGAATAGCCTTCAAGATGGCTTTAAAGGATATTTAATATTTAACTATATTTTAGAAATTGATTTAAAAATAAAAATAAAAAATTATGGTTCAATTGGATGATAAATAGTTTATATTACAATACATGGTGTACTTATGAGCCACACAAACATTCTGAAATTACATTCTTGACCCTTATAATTGAATATTTTCAAAAACAATCATTGATTTTTTTCCAACAAAATAAAACTCAATATATCAATTCCAATAAAAAGATGTGTTTTTTTCTCCCACTATTCATCCAAAATCACACTATAAACATCACATAACACATTACATATCCCATGGTGTGACCATAACCTCAATTTAAAAGTCTTTAATTATAATCAAAAGGATGATATCAAAAGAAGAGGTAGACATCTTAACCACATTCATTCAAGTATATTTCTTGTTAATACTCCCTCAAATCATCTATAACTATATTATAATAACATAATCAATATAAATATTCAGTAAAATTTATTATTATGATTAAAAATATGTTATCTACATCATTTACATATGTTTGAAACTGAAAATAGCACTAGTTTGTACATGTGGACTACGACCTCCACAAATAGCGTTTTTCATTTTTCATCACCACCTCTATGATTCTGTTTGTTCTAAGATTTAAATTTTTTATTATTTATTAACTCTTGGTTTATGAGGATTCCCATTTGTTTCACATAATAATTTCATTGTGTGATTCTAATTTCATAAGTTACGATCATTGTGAGGGTTTCTCTTGTAAAAATTTTCCTTCATTACGATATGTTCAGTATTAACAACCTTATTTATTTTGGGTGGTGAATATTAAATAAATTAATATGTTTTATAATTTTTTGGAAAAATTTATAGGGTTTTACATTTGAATTAGTGGTTCACTTCAATTTTATTTGACTAAAATGTAACTCATGTTGTTTGGGTTTCACAATCTAAGAATACTTTCATGAAGACATATTCCATGTAATGAAACTATATGGTGAATACACTAACTTTTTGAGATATTATATCATAATTTTTAATTTTTTCATAGTATTTTAATTCATTTCTCATCTAAATTCATTCAGAATACTTTTTATTTTAATTTCTTAATGATGTTTTATTTAATATTATTTTTTTGAATGATTTAATTTAGTTAACCCAAACTCTTTTTATTATATGATTATGTAACATAAATTGTATCAACATTTTTCACTGATAAACATAAATGATTTTATATTATAATTTACCCTTATTTTTTACATTCTTTTAAAATATATTTAAAGTAATCTTTATAATATTTTATATACAAGTAACTTTTCAATCTATTGGTAAAAGTTAGAAATGAATATTTTTTTACATTTTTTTCTTGATTTTTATCATAGAACTATGTACTTTATTCATTATAAATATTTATTCCATGATTACATGGTTTTCCAATGAAAAATAATTTTCCAACTATTCAATTAATTTTTCATTCTTAATTATTAACAAAACAAATGATATTTCTTCTTTTTTTCAAGTGTATAATTATAATAGTTTTATAATGTTTTTTTCATACATTTAAAAAATCTATTAATTATTATTATGATTTAATAGTGATAGTATATAATAGTATGAACCACCTTCTTTCTTTGGACGTTGTATGGTGATGTTGTATGGTTTCTTCTTATAAAATAGTTTTTTTATCATGGGTTAAACAATATATGTGAAATTATAAATGTTTTAATTGTTTTATGATGATTATTGATAGATTAAATGTGTCTCAAAATTATTATAAGGACACGGCCTTAAACATTACATAATATTGAATTAAATGAATAATTCACATTGAGAATGTTTTCAGGTTTAGAGTTTTAGAGAATTAGACCATAACTATTAGATAACAACTTGAATATTACAAGTATACACTACTACTTAGTATCCAATTTTTTCATAAAATAAAACTCTTAAAAAGAAACATGTCTACTTCCATATTTTAGACATCATGACTTTTCCTTGATCCCATCCTTGACCTTATTCATCTTTAAGTCGTGTGGAAAACATTTCTAAAAAACGTGGGATGAGCATAAAAAGCTCAGTAAGGGTTATAAAATAACTAAGGAAAACATTATCCCATCAATAAATACAAATCAATGAAATTATATTTTTCAATCATAACATACCTTATGAAATCATAAGATTTATGAATAACACACACAAATCATAAATCATGAAGATTACTTATGGAACCCATATAAAACTTACATTGTAGCTATCACAGCTACGTAGGGAGTTACACTTGGAATACCCATCACAGTATATTCCCTAAATATCTTAGGAGAAACCTCACGTTTACCTCCTTCACGTTACCCAATACATTGGAGAGCTATCTCGTGCTCACCCACCCTAGGTTTATCACGAAACCACCCGTATACGTAAACAATGCCCAATAACCATAACATAATCATAACATATGACACATTTATAAAGGAAAGATAACATTTCCACATTCCAATATATCAAATCAAGATATTGGAATTAAAAATGTTTTATCAAATCATTTTCAAAACCATTTAAAAAGAGATTTTTGAAGAAAAGTGTCCCATACCACTTTGATGGTTTTAAATGAATTATCATTTGAAAACCTTAATGTCCATATAAATAAATTCTAAAAACCATTTTGAAAACATGGACATTAATTATAAATATTTATATGAATAAATCTTTAAAACATTTAAAACGATATTTTAGTTAAAGAGTTTTTAACAAAAAAGAGAGATGCTTGAATACAAATTATTAAAGAATAAATTTTAATACTAACATTATAATATCATGAGAATAAAGGGATTAACGATATAATATTTCAAAGGACAGTATATACACCATATAAGAGTGAATTGGTGGATAAAAACAATGAATTCTCAATAGAAATGTAAATTGAGATAAAATCCCTTATAAAGATGGTATCCTTAAATTAAGGATAAATCAATCACATAATTATGTGTGAAAAATATAAATACACCCAATATAATTGGATATTAAGTGTAAAAAAATCATAGGTCATTCACACATATTCATAGGATTACATATTCAAGAAGTACAAGTTAAACCCGAAGAATTGAAATTGGGTTAAGAGGATCCCTTGTAAATATTTGGCAGCCTAACGGCGTCACTTTAAAATTCTGAAAATGAGTTGATGAGATAAAAAAGGGAATATCATCACTGGGATATAAATTTTACATCAATAAGGATATAGAAGAACATATCCTAACATAATAAGATGTAAATTAAAAGGCATAACAAAAAAGAAGTCTTTTATAATGACGAGGGTGAATGGTTCCCTTACAGATTTGGTAATTTACAAAACATATGCCACATGAAAAAAGGATCCTACAATGAATATGTAAATATTCATAAATGAAATTATATTACATAAATAGTATAATCATGGGAGGGAAATTCACCACACAAAAGGAAATAGTGGCAAATATAGCATGAATCTCACTGCAATAAAAAGTGAGACGAAACCCTTTACCACATTATAATCAACTGAGTTGTATGACCAAAAGTTAATAACCACCAAATTAATCATAAAATACCATGAATATAATGATAATCATGATAATATATATCAAATGGCTGTACAGAATACACCACATGCAATGAATAAGTGGCGAACCATGGAAATCTAATGGAATTAAAAGTGAGATAAGAAAATCCCTTACCTCGTGTCCGACATGACTTGATCATTCATTAATCTCATGAATAATAAAAAAACGTTAATTTATATTTTATTATGAACCTCTTTCAAGTTTATTATTCCTTTTATATCACTTATTACCATTTTATAAACATTATTTAATCATTTAAGTTAATAACATCCATTTTGTCGATATTTGGTAGTTGACTCAAAAATGGACTTCTTATAATTACATGTTGTTCATGTGGTCAATGGTTTATTATATCCAGAATTATATTCATGAATTTGATATCATGTATATCATATATATCCAATATATGCATGTATTTATAATAGTACATAACATTTAGAGGTACGAAATGAAATGCACCATTAATGGAAATGGTAACCGTACGTACGCATGAACGCAACTTTAATTTATATTTATTATTTTAATGGAATTAAAACATAATAATACATAGTAATATTATAATTACAGTATAATATCATATATAATATCATTAACTACATCCTTTATACATCCCACATAAGGAATTAACGAGTCACATCACATTGAGGGAGTGGTAGTCCGCACTACCTCAAATGATATTATTGTATTTACCCACTATGGAAACCAAAATGTGTTCTATAAATGGAAATTACAGAAGCATAATTAAATAATAAAAACAATATATATATCATATTTAAATAAAGTTCCATCATAATGGCCACTATAAGAGGTGGTAAGAGGTAAATGAACAATCATTGTCTCGTGAGGCATTAGTTTGTCATCCATAAAAACATTATGTTCATAACCCATTAGATAGAGGTGTGTGTAAGTGTAGTTATAATAATTCTCATAAAAACGTCCTAGTATATTTAGGATACTGTTTCTGTTACATAATAAAGGAATAAAAAGAGTTTAGGGGTTGGAGAAGTAAAATAAAAGTAAACAATTTAAGAGAAATTGTTACCTTTAATTTCGGTAACTCCCTTTGGTTTGAACTAAAGGACTTCTTGAAGTGCCTTCTGCCTAAATTAAGGCTTCTAGTATAGGATAGGGATTTATAGAGATTAATTGGGTAGATTTTGGATGATCCAAATGGCTTGAGAGGTGTGATGAATTGGTTAGAAGTGGTCTCTTTTTATAAGGGAGAGGACGGGCTCTTAAGGAAAGTGTGAAAATATTATTTTATTATATAATGAAATTCGGTTTCTAAAGGTCAAAAATTCATTAACGTCTAAGATACGATGACTCATATTCTAAATAAAATCATCTAATAAAAATTTTACATGTTTTGGATAATATTTTAATCATTATAATCTTATTTATTTAAATCATTTATTAATGAGGTAAATACTGCATATTATTGTGTCATGAATAATTTAAATTAATTTATGTCTAAATTTTTTTAAAAAAATACCATGATGTAGGAATTCTTATTAGATTTCCAAATAATATTTAGGGACAAAACTATTTCTTATATAGCACCATATAAAAATTAATTTACTAAATGATTTTTGTTTATGTCATTTTTTCCTTTACATTAAATTAATTAAACTAAAATGTCATTATCATTTACAAGTGACTCCATGGGGTCCCAAAATCGACCCAAATATGTCCATGGTCGGCCATGACTGAACCAATAATGATAAGACAAGTGTTAAGGTAATTTTTAATTATTATAATATTCTTTTTACCTTGAATTACCCTATTTACCTTTAACCGCGGTAAAAAAAAGTCAAAAGTTACTATCCACCAAAATTTATTTTCATCTTAATGAACCAAATTTTACTTCTTGATAACAACCATCTATGTGGGGTTTTTTAAATTCAATTCACAGAAGTGTTAAAATTTTATTTAAATGAAAAATTCAGTTTTTTAACTTCCACTAAGTGGTTACACTATTCATAAAAAATTGATGTTTTTTAGAAAAATACCAAAAATTCAGCCTAAGATAAATTTGATATTCTGAACTCAAAAAATGATTTATATTTTTAAAAATTTAATAAATAGATTTGTAATTAATTAATTTTAAAATTAATTCCCATTATCAAAACAAATAGCCTGTTTTTAAGAAATAATAACTATCAAAAGATTGATACTTGTTTGTGTCTAATTTCAAAGTGAAATTAATTCCAATGACAAATATTGGATTAAATGGTAAAAATATATTTTAATTTCACTTTAAAACCAATTAAAAAGATAATATAACCATATAAATAAATTAGATTAAACCATAGTTTTGAATTAAAATACAATATTTACACTATTCATTAAAAATGAACTTTATCAAAAAAATCCAAAAATTTACGCAAAGTAAATTTTGAGGTCCCTATTCTAAAGAAGGATTTTATTTGGTTATATAGAATGTATTAATGTGACCAAAACTATATTTAAAAATGGCTCACCATTAAGAGGCGGTAAGTCGACCTTTTAATGTAAATTACGCTTAAAATTAGATTCATTCACATTTTAAACCTCTAACATTTATTGGATAAATGTAATTACATTTAACAAACATGTATAATCATATTGTATTTAGTTTTATTTATTCTCTCTAATACAACAGCTAGGAGTTAACATCCATTTAAAATAATAATATTATATTATTAGTGAGCAACGTAAGATTTCAAAGAAACATGTTGTTGTGTATCGGGTACACTATTGAGCATAGCATCCTCTTTAATGTAAAATTATTATCTAATAAATATGAAAAGTGAATTTTTCCTTATTTATCTGGGATGTTACATCCTTCCCCCCTTTTAGGAATTGTTTCCTCACAATTTTAAAACTGGGCTTGGAAACTTCATTAAAAGCCTCACATCGGAAAAAGAGTCAACAAAACTATCACATAAAGGAAAAAGAAAAGTACGAAGGTTACCCGAGACAACAGATACTGGGATTCCATGAAAAAATGGATATGGAGGAGAAAAAAAGAATCAAGTTCTGATGCATAGTTATAGAAAACATGTTTATGAGAAAGTTAACCACCATAAAATTACAAACTTGTGATGGGTTAAACAATCTTTGATTTCCCAATAGGAAAAGTTAACAGACAACGTTTTTGTTTTAAGTTACTTTTCATTGAGGAATTTATTTATAAGCTTAACTGAAAACATAAGGAAACACAATTACATTTCATGTATACTTTTATCCATGACTGTATTTCTAACACAAACTCATATTTCCTCCATACGATGAGTATTCAGGATGACTTGTTTACATTAAATGTGCTACAATCAACTTTGAGAGAATCAAATAATCCAAAAAAGATGAACTATATATTTTCCTTGTCTTTAGATATTAACTAAAACCAAAAATTTTAGTACAGGATCATATAATCCCCCAAAAATATAAACTTTTACATAAAGAAAAACTACTCTTAATCTCCAAAATTTGTCTAAAAAAACCCAAAGTTCAATAAAGACCATTCAATAAACAGTTATTCCTAAAATTATTCAATTTAATCCAAACTAAGATTGAAACCCAAATCTCTGAAGGATTTAATCACATAGTCTTCCAAGTTAAATCTTAACATTTATGCCCAAATAACATCAGTTACTCTAAAATTTTCATACTGAAAAGTAATTAACCTAATCAAATTTTTTCCATGATAGGTTAATCATTTCCATAGATAACCCAAAATCAACTTATTCTTGATTCATAAGATCATATAACTAAAAATAATTATTCATACTAACCAGGGACTTCATGTATTCTAGTGGTAGGTGATAAACACTAGTTGCACTTTGGTTGTGGGTTCGATTCCCACATCTTCGTCCGATGCGATGGGTTGTCACACGGTTTGAGTGTTGTCCCTTTTCAAAAACTATATAACTTTATGACATTCCCAAAAAGAGATAAATTCATAAAAAATAACCATAACATATTTTAACCACAAATTATATCTAATAAATTTTGTTTTGCATCCTAAAATGTATTAATCAGTAATTGCCTCAAATTCATGGATCATATAAACCCAAATGGTTCTTTATAAATATATCTAAAAAAGAGAATATAATTATTCCTTGAATAAAATTTTCATATATCAATCATCAGGGTTACACATACTATAAAAAGTCTTCTAATGTAATCCCATTATCAGGAAAGCCTTAATACTTTTAAGCATTTCACCATCCTAAATTCTACCATAACTCTTGAATCCCCTATATGCTGAATTCTTACTCATTCAACATTATTCTTGATCCATTAACAATTTATTTCCAACATATTCTGAAAAACGTATTTCCTAGAAACAAAATCATGAATCAAATATTAAGATTTCAATAATAGGAAAACAGATGTTAAGAAATAATCCATACCTTTCGTTGGTCATTGTCAATTTCTTCATCCTCAATTGGAATTCCATTAGATATTGGTAAACAAATATTTGTACGATACTGGTGATCCCATTCCCCAAACATCTTCATAGGATATCTGGTTTCATAATGACCATGCTCACCACATTTAAAAAATTCAATTGATCCTTCAGAAATAACTTCTTTCCCTTTCCTATAGTCAACTAGATGCTTCATTTTTTCATGGAAGGTTCTTTCTTTATGACCATAATTTCCACATCTATAGCATATTTTAGTCCCTTTGAAACATTTTCCTATGTGTCTCTTTCCACATCTTTAACACATAGGTTTTTGAACATACTTACCTTTATGATTATTAACTGAACATCTGTAGGGATTTTTTTCTCGCATATATGATGTCTTATAAAAATCACTAAGGTTCAGGTGGTCAATCTTGACTCCAGATAGTTGGTTGAGAATAACCACAAGAGTTCTCATTGCAGCTCCCATATCATTCAGCTTCTCGTTCAGAAAACCGTCATAGTTTTCTTCACATCCACTGTTACTTTGGTGCCTGCTAAATCTAGCCATTTACTAAAACCAAAAAGGTCAGTGTGAGTATATCAGTAAAATCATCAAATAATATCTTATGAGGAGGTTAAATAGTAAGATATACATATTCATGTTCTCTTAAACTCATTATCTTTAAAAAAAATAACTATGACTCTTTCTAAAATCCTAACCACTATTGTAATGTCACTTATACTTAAATTGTACCCTAACCTCTAAAGTTATCTAAACCGACCTCTGATACCAAATATAAACACCCGACCATAAACATTACATAATATTGAATTAAATGAATAATTCACATTGAGAATCCTTTTATGTTTAGAGTTTTAGAGAATTATTCCACAACTATTACATAACAACTTGAATATTTCAAGTAGACACTACTAATTAGTATCCATTTATTCATAAAATAAAAACTCTTAAAAAGAAATATGTCTACTTCCATATTTTAGACATCATGACTTTTCCTAGATCCCATCCTTAACCCTATTTATAATTAAGTCCTATGGAAAACATTTCACAAAAACTTGTGATGAGCATAAACAGATCAGTAAAGGTTATAAAATAACGAAGGAAAACATTATCCCATCAATAAATACAAATCAATGAAACTATATTTTTCAATCATAACATACCTTACGAAATCATAAGATTTATGAATAACACTCACAAATCACAAATCATTAAAGTTACTTATGGAACCCATATAAAACATAAATTGTAGCTATCACAGCTACGTAGGGAGTTACACTTAGAATAACCATCACAATATATTCCCTAAATCTCTTAGGAGAAACATCACATTTACCTCTGTCACGTTACTCAATGCATTGGAGAGCTATCTTGGACTCACCTGCCCAATGTTTATCACGGAACCACCCGTATACGTAAAAAATTCCCAATAAACATAGAATAATCATAACATATGACACATTTATAAAGGAAAGATAACATTTCCACATTCTAATATATCAAATCAAGATATTGAAATAAACAATGTCTTATCAAGTCATTTTCAAAACCATTTAAAAAGATATTTTTGAATCAAAGTGCCACATACCAATTTGAAGATTTTAAATGAATTATCATTGGAAAACATTAATTTCCATATAAATAAATCTTAAAACCCATTTTTAAAACATTGACATTAATGAGAAATATTTAGAATAATAAATTTTTAAAACTTTTAAAACGATATTTTAGTTAAATAGTTTTTAACAAAAAGAGAGACGTTTGAATATAAATAATTGAAGAATAAATTTTAATCAGAACATTATAATATCTTGAGAATAAAGGGATTAAAGATATAATATTTCAAAGGACAGTATATACACCATATAAGAGTGAATTCATGCATAACACCAATGAAGTCTCAATAGAAATGTAAATTGACATAAAATCCATTATAAATATGCTATCCTTAAATTAAGGACAAATTAATTGCAAAATTATGTGTGACAAATATAAATACAAACAATATAAGTGGATATTTAGTGTAAAACAATAATTGTTCATTCACACATATTCATAGGATGACATATTCAAGAAGTACAAGTTGAACCTGAAGAATTGAAATTGGGTTAAGAGGTTCCCTTGTAAAAATTCGACAGCCTAATGGCATCACTTTAAAATTCATAAAATGAGATGATGAGATAAAAAAGGGAATATAATCACATGTATATAAATTTTACATCAATAAAGATATATAAAAACATATCCTAATACAATAATATGTAAATGAAAAGACATAACAGAAATAAGTCTTTTATAAAGAGGAGGGTGAATAGTTCCCTTACCGATTTGGTAATTTACAAAACATATGCCACATGAAAGAAGGATCATAAAATAAAGATGTAAATACACATAAATGAAAATATATTACATAAATAGTACAATCATGGGAAGTAAATACACCACATTAAAGGAAATAGTGGCAAATATAGCATGAATCTCACTGGAATAAAAAGTGAGATAAAACCCTTTATCACATTGTAATAAACTCAGTCGTATGACCAAAAGTTAATAACCATCAAATGAATCACATAATACCATTAATATAATGATATTCATGATAATATATATCAAATTTCAGTACAAAATACACCACATGCAATGAATAAGTGGCGAACAATGGAAATCTCAAAGAATTAAAAGTGAGATAAGAAAATCTCTTACCTCGTGTCTGAATTGACTCGATCATTCTTTAATATCTTGAATAATAAACTAAAGTTAATTTATACTTTATTAAGAACCTTTTTCAAGTTTATTATTCCTTTTATATAACTTATTACCGTGTTATAAACATTATGTAATCACATAAGTTAATAATGTCCATTTTGTCGATATTTGGTACTTGAGTCAAAAATGGACTTCTAATAATCACATGTTGTTCATGTGGTAAATGTTTCATTATATACAGAATGATATTCACGATTTGGATATCATTTATATCATATATATCCTCTATATGCATGTATTTATAATAGTACATAACATTTGGAGGTAAGAAAAGAAATGCACCGTTCATGGAGACGGTAAGCCGTACGTACGCATGAATGCTACTTTTAATTCAATTTATTATTTTAATGGAAATAAAACATAATTTTACATAGGTATATTATAATTAAAATATAATATCATATATAATATCATTAACTCCATCCTTTATACATCCCACATAAGGCATTAATGAGTCACATCACTTTGAGGGAGCGGTAGTCCGCACTTTCTCAAATGAGATTATCGTATTTATCCACTATGGAAACCAAAAGGTATGCTATAAATGGGAATTATAGAAGCATAAGGAAATCATAAATATAATATCTATATCATATATAAATTCAGTTCCATCATAATTGCGACCATGATAGGTGGTAAGAGGTAATTGAACAATCATCGTCTCGTGAGGCGTTAGTTTTCCATCTACAGAAACATTATGTTCTTCACCCATTAGATGGTGGTCTGTGTAAGTATAGTTCGAATACATCTCATCAAAACATCATAGTATATTGATTATTCTGGTTCTGTTTTAAAATAAAGGAATAAAAATATTTTAGGGGTTGGAGAAGTAAAATAAAAGAAAACAATTTAAGAGAAAATGTTACCATTAATTTGGGTAACTCCCTTTGGTTTAAACCAAAGGACTTCTTGAAGTGCCTTATGTCTAGGTTTAGGATTCTAGGTAGAGGATATGGATGTAGGGATATTAATTGGGAATATTTCGGATGATCCAAATGGCTTGATAGGTGTGAGGAATTGGTTAGAATTGGTCTCCTTTTATAAGGGGGAGGAGGGGCTTTTTAGGAAAGTGTGAAAATATTATTTTATTATATAATGATATTAGGTTTCTAAAGGTCCCAAAATCATTAAGGTCGAAGATAAGATAAATAATATTCGAAATAAAATCATCCAATAACAATTGGACATGTTTTGGATAATATTTTAATCATTATAATCTGATTTATTTAAATCATTTATTAATGTGGTAAATACTGCATCATTATTGTGTCATGAATAATTTAAATTATTTGATGTCTAAAATTTATAAGTAAAATACCATGATGTAGGAAGTATTATTATATTTCCAATGAATATTTGTAGACAAAACTATTCTTTATGTAACACCATATAAAAATTAATTTACTAAACGATTTTTGTTTATGTCATTTTTTCCTTTACTTTAAATTAATTAATCTAAAGTGTCATTATCATTTATAAGTGACTACATGGGATCCCAAAATCGACCCAAATATGCATATGGTCGTCCATGACTCAAAAAATAAGGTTAGGACAAGTGTTAAGGTAATTTTGAATTATTTTAATATTCTTTTTATATTGAATTACCCTATTTACCTTGAACCGCGATAAAAAAAAGTCAAAAGTTACTATTCACCAAAAATTATTTTCATCTTAATGAACCACATTTTACTTCTTGATAAAAACCATGTATGTCGAATTTTTAAAATTCAATTCACAGAAGTGGTAAAATTTCATTTAAATGAAAAAGTCAGTTTTTTTAACTACCACTAAGTGGTTTCACTATTCATCAAAAATTAATGTTTTTCAGAAAAATACCAAAAATTCAGCCAAATCTATATTTTATATCCTGAATTCAAAAATGTTGTCTATTTTTCCGAGTTCAAAAAATAGATGCGGCATTAATAAATTTTAAAATTAATTCCCGTTATCAAAACAAATAGCGTGTTTTTAAGAAACAATAACTATCAAAAGATTGATACTTGTTTATGTCTAATTTCAAAGTGAAATTAATTCCAATGACCAAAATTGGAATAAATGGTAAAAATATATTTTAATTTCACTTTAAAAACAATTAAAATGATAATCTAACCCTATAAATAAATTATATTAAAACATAGTTTTGAATTAAAATACAATATTTACACTATTCATTAAAAAAAAAAGTTTGTCAGAAAAATTCAAAAAATTTAACAAAGTAAATTTTGATTTTGCCATTCTAAAGAAGGATTTTATTTGGTCATATAGAATGTATTAAAGTGACCAAAACTATATTTAAATAGGGTTCTCCATTAAAAGGTATCAAATCGACCTTTTAATGTAAATTATCCTTAAAATTAGATTTATTCACATTTTAAACATCTAACATTTATTGGATAAATGTAATTACATTTAACAAACATGTATAATCATATTGTATTTAGTTTTGTTCATTCCCTCCAATACAAAATCTAGGAGTTAACATCTATTTAATATAATAATATTATATTATTAGTGTCCAACGTAAGATTTCAAAGAAACATGTTGTTGTGTACTGGGTACGCTATCGAACATAGAATCCTATTTAATGTAAAATTAATTTATAATAAATATGAAAACTGTCTTATTTCTTATTTATTTGGTATGTTACAATTATGGTACATGGATATTATATATGATGATAGTTAGGTCAAATATATCCTTATAATGAATTTGGAAATTATTTATTCTCTAGACAATATATATTGTAATTAACCAAGTAGGTTATGCCATTTTAAGTTTTCTTGTATTATTTATTATAAAGGTAATTAGTGTATTATGTCCCAATTTACCTATATTTTATTTCAATTATTTCTATGAATCATATTTATTTTCTTGTTCAAATGTAAATTTTAAATTTATTTATAGTTGACTCATATTATTTTTATATTATTAAAGTTTATAGACTTATGTCGTGACTCATGTTTTATGATAATTCCATTGTTATTTAGGAATCTCTATTTTCATGTCTATAAATATTTTTTACACCCTCATACTAATATAATTATCTTATGTTCACTTATTATCTCCAATTGCAAAATACTATATTTACCTATACTGAGCAATTGAGCTCACCCTTAATATGTTTCTATTTTCGCAGCTTATGAAGAATGTTTTTATGTAATTCATTTTTATATAATTATATAATGTGGATAATTTTGTGAGAAATATTGAATATTTATTTTAAAATAAAGAATCATTGGATTATTTTAAAAAAAATACCCATTGCATGAGAATGAAATGATATATATTATGTTAATGGTTATTAAATTTTCTAAAACACCAAAAATAATTGGTCTTGCTTTTATAAGTGACTTGATGTTTGTTATTAATCTTGTGTTTATGGATGGTCAAAATTTGACTTCTTATGTAAGCTTTAATACAATTATATATGGAATTTTATTTTATCACCAAATCTGGGTGTGTGGGTCTAGGAAATTATGTTGATGTTGAGTAATGGGAATCATTAATTTCTCTATTGGGGATATTTATTACAAAATAAATCATACATTATATATTTAGTGACTAAAAAATATATAATAAATTTTCATTCAAGTTATAGAGTTTGAAAAAATATGTTTTTTCACATAAATTGGTGTGGGGGTTCATATAATTTTTTATAGTTATCTCTTGTTATAAACATTCACCCTAAAGTGAAAAGTGTATCTTTAATTTTTATTCAAATGAAACATGGTGATATTATCTATAAAAATATGTCTATATAAAGGTAATAGTAGTAAGGAAATCATTATTTAATTAGAGGGAGCACATCTTTGAAATAGATAATGGGAAAAAGATCAATTTCAATGAATTTTTTGATCAAGATACAAATGATTTGGGACAAGACATAATTCTATGATTAAATATGTAAAATATTTTTATAGGGAGACAAGAAATATATTGCATCACTATAGAGGTTAGATAATGAGAAAGGCATGGTTTTTTAGTCACCAAGGATAGTGAGTAATTATTAGTTGATATTGTTGAACCTATTTCCTATAAAGAAGCATAATATAGATCTGTAGTAGAAAGGTGGAATTAAGTATTGAATAAAAATATAGATCCCATGTTGAAAACATTTTCTTGATTTTGGTAGACATTCTGATGGCTAAAATCCAATTGGTTATAAATTAGTATTCAAGAAGAAAATATAATTCGATGGTAATATCAATAACTCATAAGGTACGTTTATAACTAAATGGATTATGAAATGTTATTACATGAACTCTAATGAAACTTTTACATTTGTTTATATGATTAAATACATACAAATTATACTTTCCACAAAAACAAACCGTTATTATTAAATTTATAAAATTGATTTCCAAACACATTTCCTTAATTAGAACCTTAAGAAATATGTCTATATGACACAACCGGAGGGATTGTGAATCTATAGGTTTCTAATAAGGTATTAACGTGTTATAGATCCATTTTCTATTTAATTTATGTATTGACATCATGGATCATTACTCTTTATAATTACATAAGATAATCTAGTTTCATGAATATTGTATCTGGGTTATGTGTCTATAAAAGTTCTTGTGGTTGTGTAGTCCTTTTCATAGTGTTGTTTGTTGATGGTATATTAATGATATGAAATTAGATACCAGTATTAAATATTGATATCTTGTGGTTAAAAAATCTTTTTTTAGGTTATACTCAATTACATCAACCCACATTCTTAGGATAAAAATCCATAATGATAGATAAAATAGGTTTCATGGCCTACACAAGGGTACATACATTAATAAGGCACGAAATAGATTCTACATAGAAAAATCCATGATGTGATGGTATCCAATGTCCCATGATATACATATTTCTATGAAAATATGGACACATGCACAAGAAAAGGGACAAAGAGAGATAGAGAGAGAGAGAGGATGGTTATAATGTCTTACTCATCAGTGATAGTATTAGTCATATATGTCATACTATTTTCCGACCATGATGTTTATGGAAAATTGATCATGGTATGAATATATAGAATAAACCCATGAGAATATCATTTGACTATATTAAAGATTATCCTAATGTAATTGAGCCATATTAATGATATATCCCCACTTTATAATGGTGATGAAGAATAATTCATCATGGTAATGTAGATTATATTTTGTATATAGACTAGAATGATTTTAAATCATTTTTTGGATATTTGGTTTCCATAATATCATATCAGAGATCTAAAAAAGCACTATACTTCAATTGGTCACGAATGTTTTAGTAGAAATATGGTATATTATATATTTTGGTATATTTTAAGAATTAGTTTTGATTCACTACTTCATAAGAGAGTTTAATGTGGTATTTAGAGGTTATTATTCTTTCACATTATATTATGATAATAATGTAACAATGTTCCTATCATAGGTACCATGGTCATATTAGTATACAACGAATATGAATTGGATGTATCTTGTCTTTAGTGATTTTTATTAAGGGGAAAGGTTACAATATGAAAATTTTACATAGTAAAGAATATTCTAGACCCATTAACAAAAACATTATCTCAATAGAAGCATGAATATCAAATGAGAACTAGCATATTTGGAGTTTTTAGTAGTTGTTTCTTGTGAAAGTGGGGATATATAAGAGTAAATTCAGTTTAAATATGTTTCATTTTTTATTTTTGTTTAATTTTACTTTAATATATACAAATGTGAAAAAATATCATATCTCATTATGAGTACTATTATAAAAAATTTTATTCAAAAAATTTCATTATAATATTTGTTCCTCTGAAGGGTTATAAAAATTCCAAACTATAATAAGGGCCTTGATGTTCCATGAAAATATTCTTAAATACAGTTCCCTTAATCTTGATGACATATATATGATGTGATACATGTGATATTTCTATTATCGGGTGATTGATTCTTGTATGAAATGGAGGATTCAACTTTGGGAGTCTCACACATGGAAATCTATAATATGGGAGGTTATAAGGATAGATCTACCAATAGAAATTCTATATATGATATGTTTCATTGGATATTCCCATCTCATGATGTCTGTATTGGTATATACATATATATGGGATTATAATTAATGTATATCATTATTTGGGTACATCGATGTATTTTCAATATCTATTAGAATATATTATCTCAATAAAGAAGGATACATTAGTTGAAACATATGTGATGTTAAATTGATTGAATATTATAATAAAGGATATGTCCCTTCCTAGACAAGAAGATAATATCTCAGGCCCTATGATTGAAACATAACAATATGATTAATTCAATATAAATAAAACGTCATTGAATAGTTAATTTTAGTTAGTTAATGAATGAAATCGGAAAAATATAGTTTTATGAAAAAAAATTGCAACCTGTTTAATGATACATTAATAAAAAGTGGTTATTTTAAATTGTAAGTATTTATATGAGGTTGATGTCATTGTGGAATTGATTTTGTTATTAAGGGGTTCTTAAATATCCTATTGGGTACTAATATTTGGCATTATGAAATATCACTAAATGAAACCAACAAAGAGTCCAATAGGGTATCTTACTAAATATATATAAAATATCAATAAAATTTTATTTTAATTTAATATTGGAATAAATATTATTTTCCATAATTATGAATTTTAATTATTTTTGTTATTTTTATTGCATAAATTTACTCACTGGTTATTTTGGTTTGGAATATATATGAGTTAAATATTAATAATATATTTTTTTGTAAGTTATTATAATATTTATTTTTTTATTTATTGAATGTATATTATAACAATATTTTTATATAGTAAATATTTATTGTTATTTATTAAATAAATATTAAGGAGGATTTATTAGAGATGTGGCAGACCTGATGGAATATATATTTTTTTTTATCATTTATACGTATATTGATTTATTTTTATATGGAAATCATATTTAAATATCAAGAATTATAACATATACTAAAATAACATAATAATAATATTATTATTAGTGTGGGGTTTATTTGTAATTTACAATTATATAAGGGCCTTTTCACAATTTTAGTTATCTAATTATCATTATATAACCAACCTTCTATCATTTTTATGGTAGTAAGAATTGATTTGGACAACTACAGTTCTCTAAAGAAAATTTTCATCACACCATAAGGGAGACCTCTCTGGATTTCTCACAGTAATGAAAGGTGGTCCAGCTGCTCCTCCATATTAATATTGAGAGACCAAAAGAAGAACACAGATTTCCCAAAGGAGTACTTATTGTGATCAATGTTGACCTATGCATGATAATATGTGCCTTCATAGTATCATTCATAGTTCTATTAGTGATGTTTCAATATTTTTTAGAACATGAGGATAAATCTATATGGATTATACATTATATCCTTCACCACATCAATAGTAAGAAAAAAATGTTAGTTAGCTTGATCATCCAGGATAAAAGAATAACCAATATATTATAAATCATTTTATAAATTAATTATAAATAATATGTGAAAAATATCCTCTCTAATATTATTTAAGGGAAATTATCATCTACTTATACTGATTTATATAACAAAATTTATGAAATCCATTATTTGGAAAATTCACAACCACATACATTATGCCCCAAAACCTTCTACAATTCTATCTACAATTTGACATGTGAATTTGAAACCTCTATGAAACTATGATATCATGTGCAATATCACATTTCCTACATATAAAGGTTGACCATATTTCTCCCCATATTGTCTTACTAAAAGTTACAAATTTTATATAAGATTTCAAATAAAAAAATTATTGATAGAAATTAAATCCTGATTTCAATTCCCACATTTCAAGCCTTTCATAGTCCATTTCACTCCCCTCATATTAGTTAAACAACTTTTTAAATCATATTAAAATATTTAGGATAAACATATTCATTCACCTAATCATACATATAAAATTTATAATTAATTCGTGAACTGAAAATATACATTTTTAGCCTCATTATCACTAATTTTCGTCAAAAACTTATTAAGAAACTTTTTCTCAATTTTTTAATAGTGTCTCGTATTTAGAAATCAATATAGAATTCACTCATAACATATATTCATAGAATAATATTTACATAGGTCACTAAAAATAACCTTATCATAATTGAAACACATAATAATTCAATTCATTTTTTTCGGATAATAATTTCTCATTTCCATTGTAAACATTCAAAAATAAACACTATGATTCCATAACACCACCCTACAAATAAAAAGTTTAATTTTGTAAAAATTGATACAATTAAAATACATTTTTGAGTTATTATATTTACCATTTCAATTAAACAATTGAAAAAAACAATTTTCCTTTTCATCCCTTATGTTATTTCACCAAAAAAGCAAAATTATAGCTTTATATAAAAAATTTATAGGAAATGATTTTCGTATGAAAATAATAAAAAAACAACACATAAACATTACCAACCCTTTAGGTACATTTTGAATTACATTATACATGTAATCCATTCATAAAACATTGTATTCAAAAAAATATAAATTTATAAAAACCCTAAGATCATATGTTAATTTCCAAAAATATACAATACTCCAAAACAATATCATGATTTAGGAAGATTAAAACATCATTTAAAAATCTCTAAAAAATAGTATTATTACATTATAATCCCCTAATTTAAAAAAAATAATAATTCCTTAATTAAATTATATATGAATAATATAATTTGTTTAAACATTATCTACATTAAACTCACACTTAAATTATGTATCAATATAGTGGTTGTAGTCAAAAACCTCAAAAAAGTAATTATCACATCACATTATCTCATGAAAAATTATGAAACCTTCAAGAAATAATTTTTCACATAAAATTATATAAATGAAAAATCGACATTTTGTAACCAATACCTAGAGGGTATGAAATCACTATTTAACACCACATAATACAAGTGGTGACCTACCCGTAATTAGAAAATGACTATGTAACAAGAAAAAAATCCAAATGAATCTCCAATCACAATAATATATATCATTAACCATTGGAATCATCAAAATAATGAAAAAATCTCTATTCATTTTAATGGATGAAAATTATTACCTTATATCCAATGAGATTTACAAAATTCCACCAACCACTCATCACATGTAACAAACTTCAGAGTGATATCAAGAAAATTTGATAAATCAATCTTCATAGAAAGGAGAAAATAAGATACAGAGAGATAATATCATTATCTATATCCTCCTAATTCAATCATGTTTACCCCCCCCCCCCCCAATACCATTTTTTTATAAATCTACCATTTCATCTTTTAAAAAAATGATTTTTTTATTAGTTTATTTGTTTCTACTAGGATGCACATTTCCAATGTAATGTCAAATGGGAGGGGTGGGAAGGGGATTTCCAATTGTATGTTTTTGTAAAATACCATGTACAATGCAGATAAAAGTGTATGACCTATCCTGCCCCATCATAATCCCCCGGGTGGATAGTAGGATTGTATACATTGTAAAAAGAATTATTCTTTATAAATATTTTAATATTAAATTTTTTTCTCTTCCATAGAAGAATATTAATGTAAACCGTAAAACAACCCATATTCATTATATTTTTTAATACACTTTTTTACATTTAATTAACTCCTTATCATTTTCTATTTTTTTTAAAAATGCCCACAAATACATATGTATTAGCATAAGATTCCCTGAATTATCCACAATCTATATATTCTTGATATTTATAAACCCATAATCAAAATTGTTGCTAAAATAGTTAGTCATTGATATTTAAATTTTTTATTTTCCTCATTCAGAGAAGACTATGTCGGTAACCCATCAAAAAACCCTAAAATATTAACATTTTTTAATTCTTTTGATTTACATTATCTCATCTTATTTCCCACAATTCATTTGGGTCACCCCTTGATTTTAAAATAATGAAGAACATAATTATCCCATTGGTGGTCAAGTTTGACACGGGAATCTAATATTCTCTAAAAATATACAGTACTGTGATCCCAAATCTATTATCCATCAATTTAGTCATGACAATTGAACCATACTAATTTAGGAATTAGCATCAAATTTTAAAGCACCATTAAACCCCATCTTTTCCTTTGACCCAAAATTATGGTTAGAACAAGTATGAATTGAAAGAATAAATCCTAATGGATGATGACCCTCCTGGTCCTCCTCTAATTGATGATAAAGGAATGAGTTTTCTCCTACCAATTCAAAATAAATAGAATAAAATATTTTTGTTTTTTCTTTATTTCAAATCCCATAAAAAATATGTGTGTTCTCTCACGATTATGTTTCCATTATCACCTTATTGTTCTTTGATTTTTTTAAATGAGGCCCGTTGACCCATCTGTATTTTCCTAGTATTTCCTGCATTATCCAGTTTCTGTATGGGATTGGTTCGTATAAACCTATAAGAAAATTTTTTAAAAATATTACTATATTAATTATTTGTTATTTCCATATTCAGAGTAGAATATTCCACTAATACTAAAAAAATACACTTTATTTACATTATTTATTATTTCATTTTTTTTACAGTAGGAACACCTATCGATGAGTACTGATTTGGGTCACCCCATGGTTTGTACATCATAAACTACCTCACCTGCCTGGTGGTTGTCAAGTTAGACTCTAACGGATAATATTCTATTTTAATAAGTAGTAGTTTGATACAAAATATATCATCCCATATATCTAATCGTGATAAACAAACCAAATAACCCCTACTTTAGGAATATGTGTCCAAGTATAAAGCACTATGAAACCCTCCACATTGTAAAATTGGGCAGGTTTTTGGTTATATCGCATGTAAGATTAATGAATAACACTTATTATATGATGACCCTCTTGTTCCTCCTCTAATTGAAGATAAGGGTATAATTTTCCTCATTCCAATCTCATATAAATTCATATTAAGATTTTATTTTTTTAGTATTTTCATGTCTAGACAAAACCATTTCTTGTAATCTATATGATGAGGTAATCATCACTTTAGTGTTTTATATTTCTTGTAGAAATAAATAACCCCACAATCCCACATATATCTTTATGGGATTCTCAAAATTGTCATGTGTCTGCAAGGGAAGGACCCATACAAACCAGTAATTATAATGGTAGAAAAAATTATTATTATTACATTTTTAAATATTTTATTTTTCTCCATTAGACGAAGAATGTGAGTGTAAATCCTCAAGAAACCTACATTATTTAAATTTTCTTAATCATATATTTTATAATAGACCCACTTGTGGAACATAAATGATTTGGGTCACTTCATGGTTTGTAAATCATGAACATCCTCACCTTCCTGGTGGTGGTCAATTTCTACACTAAAGGCCAATCTTCAATTAGAATTAGTAGTAGTTTGATCCCAAATCAAGGATACTTCAATTATAGTGGTGAAAAATAACACTAAAATACTTTATTTTTTATTAATTTTACACATTTAAAGCACTATGAAACTCTCCAAATTTTCCTATTGACTGAGTTTTTAGATAAAACAAATGAAAATTTAAAAAAAAACACTAAATTGATGATGAACCTATTAATCCTACACTAATTGATGATAGTGGAAGGATTTTACTACATCCATACTCACAAAATTCATAAAAAGTTTTACTTTGTTTCAAAGTTTTTATTTCCATACAAAATCATCATGTTCTTTCACTATGATGGGTAATAATTACATTAGATATTTTTATTTTTTATTCAAAAACTAGGCCCACTAACCCCCATAAATCAACATGGTCTTCAACACATTTTCATGTATTTTAATGGTCTTGATCTGTATAAACCAATAATTAAATTTAAAAAAAATAGTTATACATATTTAAATGTTTCTATTTTCTTCATTCATGGAATTATATGTTGGTAAACCCTCAAAAAACACACTTTATTTATATTTTTTAATTCATTTATTTTAAATTAACATATATTATATCCCATAATCTTTTTAAGTCACCCAATTGAATTTATATAATAAACCACCTCACCTTCTTAGTGGTGGGATATTTTTACACTGAAGGCTAAAATTCCCTTCAAATATACATTTGTGTGATCATAAAACTATTCGACTGTGATTCATGTAGTCATAAAAAAACCTTAAAAACCCTTTTTAGGAATTTATTTCCATGTTTAAAGAATGTGAATCCATATACATTCTCTTGTTATCAAGTTAA
Source organism: Viscum album (assembly GCA_963277665.1). NCBI lineage: Eukaryota > Viridiplantae > Streptophyta > Magnoliopsida > Santalales > Viscaceae > Viscum > Viscum album. The sequence continues at coordinate 1,461,362,146 of OY728125.1, read as the reverse complement.
TGATTAAAACAACATTGAATTAAAATCATAACAACTAGTTGATGATAAAATTCTTGGTTCTCCACTTATTTATGAAAATTGTAGGGGTTTCCTCTTTCCAACCTTACATAAATTCACAAAAAGTTTTTATTTTTTTCATTATTTCATTGAGAACCCAAAGTCATCATGCTATCTACATTGACGTGATCATTTATGAGTAAAATTTATTTTATTTTAATGTCTTATGGAAATAGAAAATATATTCCCTCTATTTTTGTTAATTTTTGGTCTAAATGATCAATAAATATCATTACCATTGATAACATAGCCGTTAAAAAATGATCACACATCTAATATAAATATAATTCTTTAACAAATCCTTTCAACAAAGACAAAGGATGTGATGGCCTTATCCAGTAGACTCGGGCCATATGAAGCTCATTTTTTGGAACTCGGAATGGAGGTAGTGTCACTAGGTTGCGCTCTTGACCAAGCACAAGTTAAGCTTCAACAAATTATGTTTGATCAGAATTCCCAATGGGAGATGTTCAAGTTAATTTAAATTACTTGGGTGATGTTTTCTGAGTTTCCCCAAGAGTCTATCACCATAACACACTTTTCCCTTAGGTATTATGCATGTTTTATAAGGGGTTATGTAACATGGTATTAGTTATATATTGTGTAATCGCTTTGTATAAATAAAAGTCTTATTCCATAAATTCATTTATTGTAATAGTCTTTCTTAAAAAAATGATGAATTTGGTAAATTTATTTTTGGGTAAAAAGGTATTTTTGAGAAATAAATTCCATGTTATATTAAACTGTGTTTTTATAAAAAAAAATCTTATAAATGATGATTATATATGTTCCATATTTGTAAATAATTTGGTAATTAGTTTGATAATATTTATATTTTTATGCGATAAAACGAAAGGTTTATTTTTAAAAACTATATTTTAAGGAATTAATGAATTTTTAAAATAATTAATTTTTTAATAAAATATTATTATCAAATAAAGTTTATTAATAATAAATTATTATATAATTTTTATGAAGTCAAATGTAATTTTTATTAAGGTTTAAAAATGGTTTTGGTCGAAACTTGTCAATTTTCAATAAAAGTTGGTTCTCTTTTTAGAAGTGAAAATAAAATTATTTAAAAAATTATTTTGATAAAATAAATATTATTTTTGGAATCAAGATGTCAAAATAAATCAACATTGAATTTTTCATAATTTTCTGAGATATTTGAATTTTGGGGTAAAAATTAGATAATATATAAATATAGTATGTGTTTTATGTCATCATAATGACTAAATAGTTTTGTAATAAATCCCATAAAATGGATATTTGATCGAATATGTGTTTTGACTTTAAAATAATGTTAATTTATATTTATTTGACTTGTTTTATATGTTTTTAGTGAATCCTCCAAAATGTATAATAGATTTTATGGTTTTAAATTTATTTCCTTGAGAATGTGACTCACCTCCACATGAGAAAGGGTAATATTTTAATACCTTCGTCCATTTTCCTAATAAATACTATTTTCCCCTCCCCCTTCCTAAAAACCATGGGCAAAAACCATGGTCTAGTTTGTAGTTTTGAATTTTTTAGTGTGTAGTGTCCAGAAACCTAAATAAAAAGGAATTCACATCCTTTCCTATATAAACCCACCCAAGAACTCATTCCTCTTCACTAGAACTAATTTGACCTCTTCCTCACTCTTTGATCCACTGACTATAGTCCAGATAAGGTGCCCCTAACCTCCTAATATTCCTCTGCCAAACAATTGCGATCACACATCCAAGTAAGGATCCCTTCCTTTCTCATTTTTATCCAAGTTTCCTTATATTGTTACACCCAATTACAATCAATTAAAAATGATGGGGTTTGTTTTATAACATATTATATAATTCCTATTTTATGTTTTAATTATTCCATAACACTTTCTCTCTCATTAATCTCTACCATTTACACTTATTACCATGCGAAACTTTTGTAAGAGTTATTTCATTTCCTCCTCCTTCTTCATGTTTCTTCATTATGTTACGCCATATAATAACAAATTCCTCATATTGGAACGTGTATTTATATGATCTATTTACTTTCTATTTCATGTCTAAATGATTATAGTACCCTTTCCCTCTCATGAACCCATTTTATGAATCCCCGTGTGATTTAGTTATGATGTCGAAATGGCACTGCAATATTCAATGCCAAAATCATCGTGTAGTGAATACCATGCCCATTTCTCAATCAAAGGTATTCAAAATTATTCACATATACATATTTATTATATAACCTGATATATTTATTCCACACTCTTTTATTGTAGAGTAAATTATATTATTGAATAAATCCATGTTATATGATCTATGTGGAACTCTTAAGAATGAGATTAAAATGTTTATGAAGGGTTCACCGTGATACTACTCCAATGCATTGTGTATTGTTTTTTATCATGATACATCATGTTTGAATGGGTATTTACTATATTCCTTTATATAAATTTTTCCATTATGTCAGTATAGGGCTTTACCAAAATCCTTTATGTTAATTATATATTTTTTTAAGTTGTTGTCACATTTCCAGGTTATGATGCTCATGTTATATCGTGAATTTATGTTTTCATTTCTCTTATTCTCTAATGATATGTCTATTGACAAATATATATTTTATTCTTCATGTTATTAATTTTTAACTCCCTTTTTGTTCTTTATATTTCACTAATTTCTTATGTATCTCCTCATTAACCCATGCAATACTAAGTACGAAAGAATTTTGGGTCCATGTAAAAACATTTTTCAAACAAAATGTTGTGTTCTATGTCTTATGTGGTCATGTAATATTCCTACTCTCCAAATATACTAGACCCCTAGATCTTCTAGGTTGTATTAAGTTCATTTTTATAAAATAAATAATGTTTTAGTGTGTAAAAAAGACCAAGGTTGTTATATTATCGCATCATGATGCATCCATCATCACCATAGTGTTTTCAATTATTTAAAAAATCAAGGTCCACTAACCTACTTGTATCTACATGGGCTTCCACACATTATCTCACATCTACATAGACTATATCCATATAAACCCCTAATAAAATGGTAGAAACAATTATTATGTGTACATACTAAAATATTTTATTTTTCCTTATCCGTAGAAGAAAATGTGGGTAACCAATCAAAAAACCAACATTATTTACATTTTTTTAATTTATTTGATTTACATTATCCCCTCTTGTGTTCCACAATTGATTTCTTCACCAATTTTTCTTTTATATCATAAACCACATCACCTTATGTTCTTTGGTTTGTCTTGACACTAGATTCTAAACTTCACGTCAAATCGTTGTAAGTGTGATCCCAAATCTATTAGTCCTCGATTCTAGTGGTGAAAAACCAAAAAAAAATACTTCAGGAAACATTTTTCCTAATTAATGAACTATGAAACCCTACATATAATCTTATTTTCTATAATTATCGTTAAATGAAATTTCAATTAGAGGAATAACACCGAGTTGAAAAATACCCCCCTTTTCCTCCTCAAATTGAAGATATGTAAAAGTATTTCCTCTTACCAAACTCAAATAGCGCACAAAAAACTGTGATTTATTTAATTCTTTTCAAGTAAATTGAAAATCATTATGTTCACTCAAAATGATGGAGTCATCATCACCTTATCATTATATATATGTTTTAATAAAGAAAGGCTTGGCCCAATAACTTTCTTATATCTATATGGGATTCCCTAAATTAACCCTTGACATTATGGTCATCATCAGTGTGAACCCATAATTAAAATGGAAAATATATTTACATTTATTATAATACATATCCTCAACATACCTTCCAATACATCAAGTTTAATACATGTATTGTATAAATAATTTTCCCTTTTACCATCTATCCACTGACAAAATGAACAATATCAATTTTTTTTGTAAATTTATAATTTTCGGCCCATTATCAATGTGTTTCCCATTCACCACCCATCCACTCAAGAAGAGACCCACTCTCTTTGTCCCCTTCAATTTCTGACACTCCCTATGTCCTATATTGATATACTCATCAGGCTGTCAGACATTTTATCGACCCGCGTCATCTAGTATCCACCTAGTAAGATCAAGTTCCAAACCCATTGTATTATCCCACCCCGCCACATTGGTATGGAAGGTTAGAAGAATATTAATTGTATTTAAGTGACATCCCTATGATTCTAAAGGATGAACATAAATTCTAAGTGATTCAATACAATTGGGGATGAAATTTCCCTTTTGTAAATTAAAATACAAATACCAAACAATCCAAAACTAAAATCACTACATGATGCATGATAACAATGTAAAATAACTAAATATAATACCATTTATATCAAAATCAATCCATAAAAATGTATCATTGTGGAATACTATAAATATTAAAGTACACATTAGAAGGAAAAACCATCCAAACCAAAAGATTATAAAGAAAATATCCAAATCTTCAATATGTTACTTGCTCCATCTCTATAAAATAGACGAATTATCATGATGCACCACTAAATAAATGTGATACTTTTTCTTTTCTTGTGTCCAAATGAAAAGTATCTTAAAAAGCACCAATGTCACATAGCAGGGGTGGTAATAAAAGTCAGTAGGTTTTCCCCAAATGACTTCCCTCAACATGCCAATAGGATATAACATGTTTGAACATTTATATAAATTAATTTATAAAAACACTTTAAAATAGTTTATATTAGAATATAAAACAATTCTTATATCAAACAGTATTCCAAGAAAAATCCACATTCAAAAGAAATCAAAAAAATTCTTTAAAACCATTTCCCAAGTTTCATTTTGGCATAATAAATTCCATTCCACATATAAACATATCCAACCATGCATTCAACCTGGACCCCTATACCTATGAGTACTCAGCCATACTTTCACTAATATAACACTTAATAAAATGTTTTCATAAGAGAATGCACATGAACACACACAGTTGTTATGAAAAAAACCAATGCCAAAACAATCATTTTAATAAAACATGTCTTTTATTAAAAACCTCTCATCAAACCATTTCAATAATACCATACTTTTATTGAAAACACATTTCCTTACATCAAAACCAAACAACCATATTAAAATGATCTTTTTAAAATCAATTTACCAATTTCACTTTCTATAAAAACACCAAAATTCAAAAATTATACAAACTGTCACCAAAGAGAGTATCAAAAAAATCACATCAAATTCACAACGAATTACAATCAAAATGAAATTTAAATAAATCCTTAATGATTTAAAAATAGGGTTTCAAAGTGAAGCTATATTCCTCTGTAATTATGAAGACTATGAAGAATATCATGAAAACATCCATGAAACCCAGTTAAATCACTAAAACCCTACCTTATATATCTTACCCAAACATCAAAAAGGCACATATAACCATCATGGGAATTAAAACCATATATTTATCTACAACAAAAGATATCTAATACACCAAGAAATGGAATAAATTATATCTATGAAAAACCACAAAAAAGGTCATGACCCGCCCATGAGGGGTCTTGAGCCACAACTACCCCAAGCCCACCTTCATCGGTCAGCGGTTGGCGACTAGTATCGAAAGCACAACCAACTTGGGGAGGCCTTTTCATAATAACCCGCATATACACACATATCTAAACTAATGCAAAACAATGATGAGGGATAGTAAAAAAAATATGCAACACTGATATAAATAAACCAAACATGCATAAACCATTAAACAATACAAGTATTTTATAGTAAACTGGAAGTCAAAAGTGTCAAAATTCACAACCAATTTGAAAATATACACTACATGGATGTAGGTTAAAAGTAAAATAGTTGAGAGAGCCCCACTCCAAGATCCCAAGCTATGACCACCGTGCATGGTCCAAGTACTTGTATCCCAATGCTACTCTAAAGTACAATCAATGGGTCCATCATCTTCATAAGGCAAGACAAAAGTGGGAAAATACCATAAATGGGAGAGTATGAAGATACTCTATAGAAAACCCTAAAAGTAGAAGGGGTGTCTGTAATAGATACTCTTAATATAAAAGTAGAAGATATGATAAGTTATAGTAAATGGTGTGAAAATAAACCCAAAATAAGGATTGAAGTAATCTCATTTAATCACATGGAGCTATAAATGGGGATAAGATAAACCTATTGTTGATTATTATCTACCTATATTAGAAGATTATACTCATCAAATCATAAGAATCTGGACCAGGAATGAAGGTGGAGTACCTCACACATATTCACCTCTCTTGGAATAAGAGTAACCAAAACCCAAGGAATAGGAACTGGAAATAGAATTTATATATGTTTGTGTGTGTGTGTGCTCTGTTAAAGAACCCCAAAATAAATATATCTATGGGATATTCATCTCATAGATATTCCCAAGAAAGTGAGTAGCCAATAGTCCCATAATTGACCACCATCAATGCCCATTATCCCACGCATCTTCTTTGAATTGCAAGTCAAAGGGACCCAATCACCACACCTTGATACTATCTACTTTGGGGTGCCCTATCTCATCCTCATGACTATAGGTCATGTCACAAGGACACATATTTGAGGTAAAATATCACCACTTCCTCTTGAATCCAAATGTATATCAAAGCACGCCTCTTCATTATGTCACAAAACCGGAAATTTGTCTCTAAGTCGAGGATCCATGACCAGCCTAGCTGGAGGATGGCCCTCATCATCATCTATTCATTCCCTAGAAGGTCAGGGGGTCATCACCTTATATTTTATGGGGACCCAATGCATATCCCCACTAGAGGGTAATTTCTGGAAAGCAACATCGATGGGACCCACTACCCAGCCCCACTGGAAGGAAGACTGAAACTGCCATCAGGAACCACTACCCAACCCAGCTGGAGGTAAGACCAGAACTGTCATTGGGGACCACTGCCCAGCCTAGCTGGAGGTAAACCCAAAACTACTATTGACATCCCTTCTAGATGATACCTCTATAAAAGTATCAAGGAACCACACTGGCCATATATACTAGTTGGTAACCTCTCAGAAACCACTAAGGAACCACACTGTTTTTCCCTACTAGATGGTGCCTCTCAAAAAATATCGAGGAACCACACTGGCCCACCCTGTTGGATGAGGCCTCTCAAAAAACACGAAAAACCCATACTATCCATCCCTAGTGAATGGTGCCTTTTTTAATAATGCAATTATAGTTATCGGGTGTCGTCCCAGGTAGTCATCACCCCTAGCACATCTTGTGTTGTATCATAAAGTGATACACGGTGTGTGTGGGTCCCACACGGAATTTGACCCCACCTCATCACCTTATCATGTACTTAACCTTTATTGGTAACAAAATTGTGAAAAATTACCCCTATGCATTCCAAGATACCACTAGATTATATGGCACATCTAGTTTGAAGGACTATGAGCGCACGACACTCTTCGTTGATCCGAATGGCCCAAAAATGTAATTTTGCTAACATGCCTCCTCAAATGACCGTAGAACATTAGACTTAATCACTTCATAAATACTCTCTACTCTCACAAGGGTCGATCCTAACCCACGATGTGGGTTCCCTTCAAACACATTAGATGGATCTTCCACTGATATAAATTTCAAGTATCCACATTTAATGATATCAAAAATAAGGCTCTATAAATCCAAATGAATCACACTGTTGTGATACATGTGAAAAAACACAAAAGATCAACTATTCATTTTCCACAAAGGGACATCCGATGGAAAATTCATATATCACCACATTACGCTTGAATGAAATCCTATGGGGGAATTTTCTGATAAAAAAAAACTATATGGATATTTTCATTGTGATCATATTTAAAAGACACACCAGGGTTTACCACTCATTCATCCAGAACAAATACCCAGTCAAAAACTTTTAGTTTAACACAACATCTGTGAACCATCCATCAAGGGGCATACACCATGATTCTGGTTTAAAAACTCAAAAGTAGCTTTGAAAATATTTCATGAAATCTAGTGTCATGCTGCCCCTAATAGTGCGTCAAATGGAAATTTCATTTAAAATATATGTATTATACAATATTTCTAAATAATAATATTTATATTATTATTATTTAACTTAAGTGTTTTGTGTAACCAAGAAATGAAAACAAGGCTTAAATTCTTGGACCTATCAAAAAATTGCTTGATGAGAAGGACACATGGGCATAAATGGAACATCAAACAAATGCCTGGTTTAGGGGAAACTGTCATTTTAATTTGTATGTCCCAATTTGAAAAAATTTGGCCCATTCTGGCTAGACCCATATTCATTGGCCAGCCCGCTCTGGCTTGTCTGGTTATACTTCACCATCCCATGGCTCGCCAGCCACCAGCCTAGTCTTCCTACCACTGGCCCGGTATGTGGGCCCCCAACCTGTCCAGGTGGCCCTCTACCTCGGGACCCCTCATTTCCCCTCATCCACACAATGAACCACATCATGCAGGTCACTTTTACCTAGGGTCGTGTGCCACACCCCCTCTTCTTCCCAGTCACCATCAACCAGCCTTGACCCCGCTCTTGCCTCGCCATCCTAGTTAGCCTTTTTTATGCAACAGGATGCTGATCCACCCTAATTTCCACCTCCTACGCTGTCATCCGACCACACCTCTAGCCACCTTAGCACCCCACCAACCATCCATGGCAACTCCATCATGCCATCCTCCATGATCGCCGCATGTTTCCTACACCAGACGGCCTTACACTGTATATCCCTTCTATGGACCAATATGACTCTATTAAATGTCTAAAAAATTATCCGAAATCTATTTCAATATACTTGGATCGAGCTATTCATAAATAAAAGTCATTCTTAATGATCTGTTGGTGTTTCCACATGTCAAAGAAACATTTCGACAAATACTGAGAAGAACAACGAATGACATGGAGAATATTGTGATATCAAGCATGGATCAATGGACCTATTAAGTTTTCCATAGATGATGGTATTAAAAATGAAGAAACAAAATAGAAACAAATGATTTTTAATTTAAAATTTATATCAGAACTCAAAAGTAGAAGAAATCCTCCCTCATTGGATATGTTAATCATTGACGACATGTGCTATGATTATGTTGTGATTCCCCAGAGTTATATCAAAAACATTTCATCAATACACTAAAGAACTAAAATAGAGATAAGGGAGAGAGTATTTTCTGAGAGATAGAGAGAGAATTAGGGTCGAAACATCATTCTAATTCCCTAATATTCTATTTATAGGAGCCTCACTCAGCACAGAATTTAAAACCATAACACCCTCTAATATTATATCACACCTAGTTAAAAAATAACATTCAAAACTCAATAGTGGTCTTAGATTTCTAATCCAAGTCATTTCTTAAAAGATATTTAATTCTTCATTTCAGATAAATTAATTATGTTTATTTATTTTATATACATTTTCCCCTATGTGACTTTTCTCATAGAAGACTCATGCCAACCGAAGTTATACCCTACCTATGGTAAATGCCATATTTCTGACTCAACTGTCACCTAATATTAATGATCCATGTTACCATTTAAGATATATCCTATTTTCATTGCTTGAATAATATAAAATACACTTTATATTTCATAAAATTTATTACAGGCACCTGGGGCCTCAGAATAGCATGTTGTCTTATTGGATAGATCTAGAAATATATGTAGAAATATTCAATATTATTCAATAAAAAAACCAATTCTATACATCATTCCCTCATTCAATATTTCCACGCTTGAAAAGAGAAACTAGGGAAACAACTTAGGATACTAAGACCACAATTAGAACTCCCACTCCCAGGGAAACTCTTTGATATTTCTGTGCTATCACAACACATGAACCAAGGTGATGGTTCATCCTAGAAAGGTATAATCATGTCTATGACATGCATAAGAACATTCATGTGTCAACCAAGCTATGAAATGTGGGTGATTTCATGTGCCCACTCTAGTTATTAGGAGTAGGATAAGGCGATCAGAAACCTTGTATTCTCTTTCCAGTGTCTTGAAAGTCCTGATGAAACTTGGGGATAGTTTTCCTTCCTGACTGAACCTCTACACCCCACTTCGTGACAGGAATCACTGTTTTTACCGAGAACTGGGTCTCCTGATTCCCTCCTTCATAATATACATCTAGTGAAGCTCCAAAGGATATCTAGTCACACCTGATTTCACAGTAGATGTCTCACAATCAAGACTATCTTACACACTTGAGTAGTGAATGAGTCAACACCATTGATTAAAGAAAATTTTACCATTATACTACCTGAGGGTCATCTATAGAGAAGCTAAATGATCTAAAAAATCCTACATTTGGAGATCAATGTACATTCAACTAAGAGAATCTACTACAACATTGCATTTTCCCAGCATATAGACTATCTCAAAGTCATAGTCCAATAATAATTTCAACCAGCATCACCGCATCGGATTCAAGTTTATCTGGGTGAAGATGTACCTGAGTCTTTGGTGTCCTTAACAAACCACAAATCCCTCTCCTAGAGGGTAGTATTTACACATTCTCTGGGTGATGTCTACCACTGCCATTACTAGATAGTGAGTCACCTATTTCTCTTTATGGGGTCTCCATCACCTCTGAATGAACATGATAAATTTAGTATCAAGAATTGACATTGAGAAAGAAAGGTGCTAATGAACATGTCATGTGAGTACACTCATCCAACCGCATGAGGCTAGACATGGAAATAACGTGGCATAACCTTCATATCTTCGCCTCCCTTGGATGGAGAGTGATCCCCAAAATAGTCACACAATCACATCCACTAGTGGAATTCCAAGAGAAAATGAGGTTAAGAAGAACAAATCCACTTCCAATGCTAGGTCATTTTCCGACACTTAACTGCACAACCCCTCCATGAACAAAAAAGTCAAAGGGACTCCACCACATCTTGATACTACAATCTTTTGTAAGTACTAAATCACCCTCATATTTTTTCTCACATCAAAAAAATACATCTTAGTGGGAGAAGGAACCCTCACTTTAATTCATTAAAGGTTAAATCGATCAAAACCAACATATTTCTTCAATGAAACCCCATATAACCCTGGTAAAACCTAAAGAAAGGTGTAGTGAGAAGAGAGTACTTCAAAAATTTTGTAACAAGTTCTACTACAAAAATGTATAAAATATACAAGGCGTACTTCTTGTCATCCCATGCTATGTAGTATCATAGACATATAAAGCTTATGGATATTTGTGGTCCCATCTGTCAGCTTCCAGATCCTGATATGGGCCACCTAGTGGGGGTAGAAAGTCCTCATAACGTCATCCCCCACCTATAACATCTCCTAGTACTTTTATAGAACCACCTCCCTATGGACCACCTAGATCATTGTGTCATCTCTACCATGGTGGTCCACCTTCTGCCTACCTAGTGTTCTCACCACATCTTGTGAGCCGGTCTCATTTCATGTTACCTTACCCATCACAATAATAACACCATCCCTCCGTAGTTTGTCCCCATGATCTCTGCTGCCTTGGTCCTATATTATTTTGTGCCTTAAACTAATTATGGGGAGCCTCACACATCAAGCTATTTTCATTTCATGCCTTCTAGCAGGGGAAAACGTCTCAGCTCCATTGTTCTCACTACCATAACAAGTTGTTTGGTGGCTATAAGACATAAATTTCTCTATTACTAGATCTTGTTCCAGTAACCCAATATATTTTGGGATGCACAAGGGTACTATGATTGAACGGATCTCTATGTGGAGTCCATGGTTGATCTTCCAAGTTCAGAAGTAGACATCATGGATCATGCCCAGAGAGTAGCGTGTAAGGTATGTGAACCTATATGAATATTCTGTCTCAGTAATCCATCCCTGATAAAACTGCAGGAGCTCCTAATTTTGAACGGAATGCAAGCAGGAGGGGAAGTGCTCCTACCAAAATAGCTACTGAAAGTCATACCATGAGAGTACTGAATCATCGAGTATATGAGTAACCAGGCTCAACCATCACCCAGATACTCCATGTAAAATCCTTTCTTACAAATCCACCATCTGATATTTTAAAGTTTGTATAAGCCTAATGTGGTGAACCATCAACTGTAGCAAATTCTCTACTACCTGAGGGTCTGGTTCACCTCAAAACCTTGGTGGTATCTAGAATTGGAACTCATGGAGTGTGCTCAACCTGCACACGTCCTCAAAAAGATCTATTGGGGGTATCTGCTACTCAACATGTAGAGGTTATACTACCTACCCATCTTTAGAATGGTAATATCATAATGGGTCCTGAATTCAGGCCTCATTGGTCAAAGGTTCATAGTCACAAACTAGAACTGGTATCATGGCTAGCAGTAATCGCGAAGACATCCTGAATGTTATCCGAGAGTACCATAGATTGATGAGCATATATATATATATATATATCAATTATAATGGGGATATGACTCAATAAGGATAGTCAAAGACTCAATCCTATATGAAGCATGTACCATTGTTCCCTACAAAATGTGGATCAGGGTGCTGAGTCAGAAAGAATGCAATTAGGGTCCTAGTGAATGGATACGTCAGCTACCTGTACAATCACGGGAATCCCTAGCCTGAGAGCCTCTCCTAAGGTACATCAACAATGTTTCCCTAAAACCAACCAATAAAATTTTACAGAAACATATAAAGAACATACCAATGGTTGAACAACCTCTGATACTACCTTCTCACAACCTGACCCATGTCGAGGCTCGATCCGAAACTACCACATGCTCGCCTCCATGGGCCAGGGGCTAGCGACTAACACTAGAGGAACAATAAACTCAGGGATTTCTATGACTAATAACATGTACACACACATAGACAACTCAATGAAAAAATAGAAGTGTGAAAGGAACAAAAGATGAAACACTAATAAAAATAAACCAAACATGCATGAACTACTAAACAGTACAATAACGGTATGGTAAACTGAAAGGACAAAGGGGGAAAATACATGCCTAACTAGAAAAGTTCCACAACCTAGCAGTAATTGAAATGTAAAATAGAAGAGAGATCCCTACTCTTAGATCCCAAGACACGACCACTGAATACAGTCCAAGAACCCATATCCCTATGCTCTACTATATTCATGATCATCCTATCTGTTATCTACATAAGGTATGAAACATGTGGGAAAATCCCAGGCAGTGGTGAGTATAAATATACTTAGTAGGACACCTTGAAAAGGATAAGGGGATCTGTAAGAGACAATCAGAATAAGAAAGTATTAGATATGAAAATGTACAATAAAAGAAATGCAAGGCAAACCAACAACAGTGTAAAGTAAGATAATATAAGCATAAGGAGCAACAAATAGAGAGAATATGAAATTCACGTTATGTCTTCGTAACCTATAGTAGGATATTTGAATCATCTGACCATGATACGCATGACATTGAAACCATGTGGCATACCCCATGCATCTTTGCTTCTCTTGGAAGAAGAGTAACCAAAACCCAAGGAGTGGGAACTAGAAATAGAATATATATATATATATATATATATTCTTGGTAAAATAAACCCAAACATGATAAGGTAAGGGGATCTCTTCCTCACATCTTAGCCTAATAAAGTGATTACTGAACATTCCTAGAAGTAAACTCTATAAATTCCTAGCATCCCATACATCTTCATGGAAATTCTAGTCAAAGGGACTCAATCACCACACCTATAAACTATCTTCTTTGGGTATCACTATCTCACCCTCATAGATTTTTGTCATTTCACAATGATGCATCATGGTTGGAAATGCATTCATCTTCCTCATGAGTCAAATGGAACATCAAAGCATGCTTTGTTACTATGTCACACAATCGAGAGGTCATCTCAAAGTTAAGGATCAATTCCCAACCAATCTGTAGGATGCCACATGTCTTTGGGTATTCACACCCTAGAACATAATGTGGGATGATCACTCAAGTGCCATTGGGGACCCACTGCCTAGCCCTACTGGAGGGTACTACCTAGAAAGCATCGTCGATGGGACCCACTACCCAACCCTGCTGGAGGGAATCTTAGAATAGGCATTGAGGACCACTTCCCAGCATTACTAAAGGTAAGCCTGGGATTAACATTGGGGACCACTACCCATCCCAGTTGGAGGTAATCCCCAAACTATGGAAGTTATCCCTATTGAGTGGAACAACTCCGAAAGCATTAAGGAACCACACTGGCCATCCCAACTAGATGGTAACCTCTTGGAAGCACCATGGAACCACATTGCAGTCCCTATTGGATGGTGCCACTCAGAAAACACTGTGCAAGCCCACTGGTCATCCCTACTAGATGGTACCTCTCAAAAAACACCAAGAAACCTCACTATCCTTCCCTACAAGACAGTGCCTCTTATAAAAATTTTGATGTATTCATCAGGTTTTTTCATATGTACACATCACACCTGGAAAATCTCGTGTCATATTGTAATATGGTACATGACATGTCTGGGGCGCACGCGATGAGTGACCTCACCTCATCACCTGGTTGTGTACCTAACCATTCTTGAGTACTAAATTCTGAACAATTACCCCGAAGAGTTCCATGATACTGAAAAAGTACATGGAAAATATCATGAGAAGGCTGATGAGTGTACTTTTCTCATCATTGATCTGAAGGGTCCAAAAATTTAATTTTGGTGGCACACCTCCTCAAATGGCCCTAGAACATTTGACTGCATCTCTTCTTACATATTCTCCACTCTCACAATGGTCGATACGGACCCAAGACAAGGGTTCACTTCAATAAATTCAGAAGGATCTTCAACTGATATTCCATTCATGTTTCCAAAATTAATGTGATCACAAATAAGGCTATGCACATCCGAATAGATCACAGTATTGTTATCCTTGCGGAAATAAATTCCATATCAACAATTCATTTTCCCTAAACATGCATCTGATGGAAAAGTTATGTATCACTTCATTTCACTTGAATTATGTACCATGGGTCCCATGACTTAATCTTGAAACAAATTATATGGATTTTTTATTTTTGATCCTCTGAGAAAAACACACAGGATCGACTACTCATTCGCCCCGAATGGATACCCAGTAAAAAAGATACATTTGAATTCTGCGTGTGTGAAATAGCCCTCATGAGGCCCACACTATGATTCTGGTTTTAACACAAGAAAATAATCTAGAAATATATATGGAATGACTAGTCCATGCCTCCTCTTATGATGTGTCAAATAAATGTTTAGTTTAAAATATAGGTCTGATATAAGATTTCTAAATATTAATAATTTTATTATAACTATTTAACATAAGAAACTCATGGAACCGAGAAAAAAAACCAATAATTAAAACTAGTAAATAGGTAAAAAAGATTTAGATCGATGAGAGGTATGTGTGGCCATAGATGGAATATTAAATAGATTCCCGATTTATGAGAAAATGGCATTTAAATCTGTGCGGCCCTATTTTAACAAGTTCAGCCCATTCTGGCCAGACTCATCCACATGGGCCTGGACGGCCCGCCAGCCAACAGCCTAAACCTCCAACCACTAGCTCAGCCCACGCCCCCAACCTATCCAAGAGGCAATCCTCCTTGGGAACCCTCATTTCCCCTCTTCAATAAGGAGACAGACATCATGTAGGACACAACAACCTGGGGTCAAGCGTCGTGACCCCTATGCTGCCTGGTTGCCAGCCGCCTGCCATGACACCACTCTGGACTCACCTTCTATGTCTTCCCACTAACACCATATCATGCTGGTACACCCCCAGTTCCACCTCCTATGATTTCAGATGATCTTGTCAACATCCAACTCAGTACCCCACCAACCTTCCATGGAAACTCCGTTGTGCCACCCTTCGCGGTCGTCGTGCGCCACCACCGTCGGTCGGCCTTACTCTGAATGTCCTTTCATCAATCCACTGTGATGTCACCAAAAGTATGAAAAACAATCAAAAATATTTTCTAGGATCCTTAGATATATCTCTATATAGATTCAAACCTGTCTCATTGATTTGTTAGTGTCTTGATGCGTCGAATAAAATTTAAAATGAACACCATGAAGAATGATGAAGAACACATATAATAAAGTTCTGCTGGGCATGGATTAATGGATTTTTTTGTTTAGTAATTAATTATGGTATTAAAAATGAATAAATAAATATTCAATGAGGTATTTTCAATTTAAAACGTAAATCGGAACTCAAAAGTAGAAGTAACCCTACCCGGTTGGATCTGTTTGACATTGACAACATGTGCTTTGATTCTGTTGCGATCTGACGGAGTTTTGTAAATTATATTTCCTCAATTCACATAATAATTAAGGGAGAGATATAGGATAGAGTCTTGGTATATATATTGAGAGAATTATGGGCTAACCCTAATTCTAATTCCCTAAACTTTTATTTATATGATCCTTACTCTGTGTAGAATTTGAAACTGCCGCACCCTCTCATTTTATGTGCGCCCAGTTAATGAACTCCATCCATAACTCAAATGTGGTTTTATATTTCCAATATATGTCCCAATTTTAATGTTATATTATTTTTAATTTGAGATAAATTGTTATGTTTTACTATTTTATTTTCAATTTTCCCCTGTGTGACTTTTCTCAGAGAAGACCTGCGTTGAAGAATGTTATAGCCCACCTAAGGTAAACGCCATGTTCCAAACTCAAACTTGGACTCGTATTTATAATACAAGTTACTATTTATGATATATACCATTTATATCTTGTGAA
This sequence comes from Viscum album, assembly GCA_963277665.1. Lineage (NCBI taxonomy): Eukaryota > Viridiplantae > Streptophyta > Magnoliopsida > Santalales > Viscaceae > Viscum > Viscum album. The sequence goes on along the minus strand of OY728125.1, from coordinate 1,461,345,468 downwards.
TTGTATAAACTATACTAATTGTTTTTATAAAATTTATCCGGGGCACACCGGGCCTCAGAATTGCACGCTATCTCAGAGCCTTGCTCTTGAAATATATGTATATATATTGTAATGCTTTGCAATGAAAACCCCAAGATTCATTAAAAACTATGATAAATTAATACTTTTCCTAATAATTGGAATTAAACACACCAATAAGAACCTTTTGATCGATTCTAATTCAATGGGGAAGGATTCCAAAACATTGGGGATGGAGAAATATTGTATTAGGGTCAATTTGGGAAAAAGGGGTTAATAATTAATCTTAACCCATATATACCTTTTAAGGATAGTTCTTTTAAACTTTGAATGGTAAGTCTCATGGTTAATAAAACCATGCTTTAACATTGTATTAGACAATGCCTTAAAGAGGACCTTGCATAGTTGGTGCACACTAACATAAAAACCATGTGCCAACCGTGAAAAATCCCATTGTCCCATATTCCATGGATTATCCTAGGTGGAAACCAGTTTTGAAAACTCATTCACCTAACTATGTACCTTTCCCTTAGACCATGTCTTATTTTTCACAATTTCCTATGAGAGTTGTATGATTTTTCTAACCATTCATCAACAGTACACCTTTAGAAAATCCCCAAAAACATTCCAAAATAATTATGAAACCTCCAAAACATCACCCATATATTTTACATACATAAAAATGTATATAAAAGGCTAAATACCTGAACTGAGGATGTTATATTATCCCCACCAATGGCCTTTCCATCCCCAGTAAGTATAAAAAAATACTCTCGGGAAATTATTCAGGTCATTTCCCACCTATATCTCTCTCCCATTCTTATATCTATTCTTGAATTTGACCTTGTTTCCACAAAACCCACACTATACCAATGCTCTTACCATTAAATACATTATCGTTTCTATCCAAATTCTGTATTGTCACATGTATTTGTTAATCTTCTTGCTCTATATCAACATGATCCCATCGAATGACATGGTCAATATCTGGTTGATTCTTTTTCAACTAAGATACATAAAACACATTATGCATCACAATAAACCATTTTGATGATTACAACTAATATTATAAATCTAGAAACCACTAAATTATCTCATAAAGGAATATTTATTTAGGATATAACATGAACTTATTCCCAAAAATGATGATTTCCATGCCTTGGAGAGATCCTCAAAAAAACAAGATCACTAACTTCGAATGAAAACAATCATTGATGATGATCCTCATATGATTTTTGATGAGCATGTGTAATATACATCTATTTACTAATAAAAATAATATCCTTCATTGTCTCTTGAACAAGGATCTTCCCAACTAGTGAAGTCTAACATATTTCGACATAACAAAGTAGAGAATGACAGGGACTCCAATACAATGCTTTAAAATAAGCCATATGTATCAAGGCCTGATAACCATTTTTATTGAATAAATCCTGTAATAGTACATTCTCTTCCAATGAGCCACTAAACTACATTACCCAAGCTCGAAGAATGTATTCTTAAGTTTTTATCTTCCATTCGGATTGTCTGTCCATCTAGGGATGATATGTTGTACACATGGTCAACTGAGTCCTAAGAGATTTTAGTAAGGATTTAAAAAAACAATATGTATTCCTCAAATCTCTATATGAAACTATCAATATTGTTATTTCATTCCCCATTAAAACTTCTCATATATAAATATTTTATAATTCCTCTACCATCTAATATTCATGAATATGGATCCTGTGAGCAGACATTGTGAGATGGTCTATTATCACCCATATGGGATAATTTTTATAAACTGTTCATTGGAGACCGGTCACAAAATACATGGCTATCTATTCCCATTTATAAATTGGTATACTTAAATACTGCAATATAACTATTGGTCACTAATTCTATACCTTAATCTATTAAAAAGTTATGAAACTCTAAAAAAACCCCACCACCATTTTTTCATACTGACCCACCAAAAAATTTCTTTCAACGCCTTATAAATCATTTTTATTCTAGGATGAATGGATCATCTCAAATAGTGGTATAAATTAAGAATTTTTTTGACAGTAAAAAGGTATGACCATTCGATTTTTTTTCAATAAAACTAAACTCTCATCAAGCTTTCATACATCAATGGTCTCCTCAACATTGAGTTTTGACTTAAGAGATTCACATTCGGAATTAGTTTTTTGCGCCTCTTTAAACATCTTCATTAGATCAGTATACAGAGGAACTAGAAATAAAATAGAAATATCTCCTCATTCATCACATTAAAAGTCCTTAAATTCTATCACTGACAATAATGTCCACTGATTTGATGCCAGTTTTTCCAACTAATCATACAAAATTCATCTTAGTGCATCGTCCATCGTATTTCCTTTACCCAGTGTATACATCAAGTCAATGTCAAACTTTTGGAGAAACTCCATCCACATTATTTTTATAAAATTAAAATCTATTTGTGAGGAAATATGTTTCAATATCTTGTGATCATTAAAAATTGAGAATTTCACACCAAAGAGGTAATGACACCATGTCTTCAAATCATGGACTACATCAGCTAACTCAAAATCATGTGTCGGGTAGTTCTTCTCATGAAAATGTGACTTTATTAACCCATAAGAAAAAATAGTATCTCATTGGGTGAGAATACATCCCAACCCTGATTTCTAAGCATTCTAGTACACCACATACCCTTTCCCTGATTCTAGAAAAATAAATATTGGTGTTGATGTAAGGTTAAATTTAATATCTTAAAAATACTTCTAAAATACCTTATTCCTTTGGAATGGAATATTCTGCATTGTTAATGATTACATAGATGAATCTATTCATGAAAAATAACAAATAAATCATTGGTAATCACCATCCTATCTAAGGAAACATTGCATCTCGAATACATTATTTGTTAGCTTCCAAGAGACAACAACCTCAATCTTTTCTAGATCCACAAAAACATCTCTTTCAAGAATTACTTGGATAAGAAGGTGTACCTCATGTATCCAAAAATTTCACTTTGATAGTTTGACATATAACTGATGATTCATCAAGATTCACAACACCATCTCCAAGTGTTTCTCATGCTCAGCCCATTTCCATGAATACACCAATATGTCATCCACAAACCCCACCCTAAAATAAATCAAATATCATTGATGTATCTGATTCATCAATATTATAAAGACTAATTGTGTATTTTTTAGACTAAAAGAAAATACCACAGACTCATAATGGTTAAATCTACTCGTGGTAGTTTATTTATGAATATCCTCTTTCCCAACATGAAATTACTGATAGCTAGATTTCAAGTAAATTTTGGAGTACCACTGAACTCCAAACAATTTATCGATCAAAATATCAACGCATAAAAATGGATACCAATTATTTATCATAACCTTGTTATGTCTATTATAATAGACAGAAATTTGAAGAGTTTCATCTGCCTTTTTACAAACAAGATCGATGCTTCCAATAGAGACATTCTTCGCTGAATGAACCCATTTATTTCTAACTCTTCAAAACCACCTTTAAATTTCCTTAATTTAGTTGGTTCTATCTGATGAGATAGATTTGAAATAATAATGTTCTCCAAAAAAGATATCAATAAAAAAACTACACAAATTTTATGGGTCTTGAACCTTTGAATCTCTCAAGAAACACATCTGTAAAATGATTAACAACAGCTAAAAACTATTATTCTAGATATCTTAGGGATGCGCCCGTAAGGGGCCCCCAGCATAGGGTTTTCCTCTCGCCGTTGCCTCTCCTTTGTTGTGGAGGGCGTGTTGTTCCTCTTCGAGCTCAGTGGGTTGGTGGAGGAGCTCCGCTGTAGTAGCGTCAAGCAGTCTCCTCTCATGCTGTGAAGGTGCACTTCGGGATTCTATGGTTCCTAGTTCAGATATGAGGGTGTAACTCCAGTCTTCGTTGAAGGCATACTCTTCGGAGCGCCCCTGGGTTTGTTCTCGGAAGCTCGCTATTGCCCTGTGGTGAGATTCCCAGTGCTTGAAGTTCCCACTCATGCGTCGGTGATTGTGGGGTTCCGACCCTTCATAGGTGAGTGTGTTGGGGTTTTGTTGTGCCTGATGCAGTTGACTTGATTGGTGGCAGCAGGATCTTCAGAAATAGGGTGTCGATGGCGGTGAAGTTTCTTGCGCGGTTTGATTCGGTTTTTGGTGAAACCTCTCTTAATTTCTTAGATATCATTCTATTCAGTTTGAATAAGGGTTCTTATCATTTCATCCCGTATTATGACGGGGTGGAGTTTAACTGTGATTTCATTCTGATGGATTGGGGTTCTTCGTTTCTTGCTATGAGGCGGTGGAGGTGTTAACCACAATGGTCTACATGGTTTTCTGCATGGTTTTTGTGGTTTTGCGTATGGATGATCATATGATGTGTTGTTTTCTGGAGTTGACGCTGAAGGGGATTCTGACGGTTTCTGCAGTCATGGTTGGTTTTTTTGTGGAGCGGATGGTGATTGTGCGGTTGGATTTTGTGATTCGGGTTATTGTCGGTGATGATAGACGACGGTTGGTGTCAGCTTCTTCTCCAGTGGATTTCTTGACGGATGGTGGTGTGACTCGAGGTAGCGGTGAGGCGCGTGATTCACGGCGTATTTGTCAAAGATATGCGGGTGATGATGGAGGTTGGCAGCGATGTGACCCCAGCTGACCCGATGAGTCTCCTCGGGTTTGGTGTGGGTTTGAATTTCAAATTTTGTTTAATCATCATGTTTTTTGGTCTCCCGAGCGGTGTAACGTGGTTTCCCTCTTTTACTTAAAGTGGCTTTATTGAAAATGAAAAAAAGAATTTTCAGCATAGATATCTTACATCAATTATAAAGGCAATTCTACCAACATGTATGAGATAATTCCAAATTCTTGTTCTAATAAGCCAATTGCACCTGATTTTACATTCCCTTTTCCCCAAAAGAGATGATTAATTCCATCCTTATTATAAAACTGAATCATCATGTATAACAGTAGATGTGAGCCTTGAACATCATTAACTAATTCATACCCAGTTTTATATCTTAAAATCCATCTCAAGAACCATGAAATCCCATATCACCTCACCTCCATCAACAGATATAGAAAATGCTCTTCACAAAAGGCTTGACATTATCTTTGACCTAGAGGTGTTTTAGGTTTTATCACCGGATGCATAATCTCAACATTTAAACCTAGAAAATCAACAAAACAAGATGTAATAAATAAATGGGGTGAACCCATATCAATAAAAGCATGCATAATGGTAGAATTAAATATAATCATACCTCTCACAATCGATGGTCCAGACTAGTCATCCATCATAACATTCCCAAATCCATATAATTTATTTTTCGCAGCACTTTTTCCCATATTTCCATATTAAGATTACCCTTTCTGATTATTTATTGTATTTCTAGAATCACCATGGGTATCTCTATTCTTTTGATGATATTGATTATACTTACTTTACCCTGTCGAAGCATACGACACCTACGAAAACTGAGAATTGTCCTAAATTCCTGACCTCAGAGTATTATGAAAATAGTGCTGAAGATGTCCTATACTGATATAGTTATATAATTCTATAGGTGGTTTGGTACAGTTACTCTAATTTTGATGTGTTTCACTTTCTGTGAAATTTCTATCCATGTTTCTCTTCTTCTTACTATTAGAGTTCTCACATCCTATCGTGAAGAAAACTATACTTACTACACTTGGATTTACAGATGTGATAGATATCATAAAAGTGGTATCTATTTTCTATCATGAATATATGGTTTGGAAATCCTTAATAATGCTTTTAACTAATGGTTGGTTCACCTTTGTCTCCGGTGAAACCATATTTTCAATGGTCACTTCCAACTCATTCCTACGATGTCTCCTCGGTTCCAATTTCTAAAAACATAACAACTACCATAGGTCTCATTCTCTAACAACTGATGTCATAAAAAATTCAATATCATAAATTTCACAATAAGGATTTCCAAAATTCAACACTTTTTTCATTCAACCATTTTTAAAATTTCTAATAATATTTTGAAAATAGACTCATTTCTTAAAATACCCTTCACAATCCTTTTTCTAAATATCACTTTTGAAAACAACATCAAAATTTTTCAAAAATCAGCATCATTTCACCCAAAATGATAAATCATTACACAAAATGAAATATTCACACCTAGTGGGAAGTAATTTATAAATAGCATGCCATGGTCTACTCATTTTTTAAACCCATGAAAATGAGATTACAATTCCCAAAAGTGTCTCCAATACAATTATGTACCTAAAACCTTAGTAACGTGAAGTTCAACATAAAAATGTTATCTATTCCATTTTATACTCTATATTTTGAGTCTATAAAATCCTACCTCTTTATACCATCCCAAATCAAGAAAGAACCCAAAATTAATTTCAACTACAATACTGACAACCAATACCATGTCAAAGACCGACCAATACTAATACCACATTAAATTCTGTGACTGGACAATCTGATTCCACTTGTGACATCCTACCCCTTTTTATTATCTTAAGAAGGGGGAAGGAAATTATTTTCTCTTAAGAGACATCCCCAAGATGCCAAATTCTGGAAATAAATGCTAAAGGATTCATTATAATTAAGCAATGATATTCCCTTTTGGAAATAAAAAAAATAAAACTAAAAAATCCATAAATCAAATCACTACATGATGTACAATAAAAATTTAAAATAACCGAATACACTACCATTGATATCAAAACCAAAACATAACAATGACTCACAGAGGAAGACTATAAATATCAAAGTACGTGGTGGAAGACAAAACCACAAAAACCAAAAGACTCCGAAGATAAAATCCATTGAATCCTAAATTCTCCATACTCTAAATCTATAAAATAGCCCATATATCATGATCAACCACTAAATAATTCGGATACATTAACTTTACATGTGTCTCAATGAACAATATCCACAAACTTTCCAAAGTTCCCAAGATGGGGTGAGTAATAAAACTCAATAGGTTTTCTCTAAATGACTTCCCTATAGAGGCCACTAGGATAGAACATGTTATCACAATTATAATAAGAAATATATATAAAACACATTAAAATGGTTTATATTATAATATAAAAAACCTTCCATATCAAAAAATATTCCAATAAAATCAATTCTCCAAGGAAAGAAACTAAGAAATACTTTAAAACCATTTCACAAGTACCATTATGGCATAACTCATTCCATTCCACATATCGACACATCCAACCTTTCATGAAACTAGGACCTTCCTATACTCACGAGTGGTGAGTCACACTTTCACTATGACTTCACTTAATTTACCATTTTTAAGGGGGGAATTCCTTAACCATATCCATTCCACTAATGATTAAGGAAACTTAATAGGCTTATCAATCCCGAATTCACAAGAACACACACAAGCAATATTCCAAAATCCAATTCAAAAACAACTTTTCATCCATTACGATAAACCCATACTTTTATTAAAAACCATCCCACATACCATTTAAATAAAACCAATATTTTATTGAAATAAATTCCCATGAATCAAAACCAAACAACCATTTTAAAATAATTATTTTAAAATCATCATTTGAAAATCAAGTTACAAATTTTACTTTCTACAAAATCATGGAAATTAAACAATTCGATATATATTCACCAAAGAGGTTTTCCAATAAGAAATTCACAAAGATTTCACAAACAATTTAAATAATAAAAATCAATTTGAAATCAATATTTCATGATCTAATATGAGGATCTGAGAGTGATGCCAATTAGCTATGGAATAATAATGACAATGAAGAACAATATGAAAATGACCAAAAAACTAAATTGAATCTCTAAAAACAAAACTTAGATATCTACCCCACCCCCCTCAAGATCAAAAATGAAAAAATAAAACCATGATTAGCATAAATAACCTTAAAGATATAACCAATATACTTTACATTCCTAAAAATCATAAAAAATTGTAAATTACTTAAAACTGAGTGGTGCTACACCCACCCTTCAAAAAGTCCTTTTCTCACCCTTTTCACCTTTTCATTGAATTTTATGGCCTACTTTTATATATCTACTGCTATACACATCTCGTACATACCTTTTTTAAGACATCTACTTTAGTTAAGAGCACATGTATTTTTACTATATTAAATACCATCTTCCATCATTCACATAATTATAAACAATAAATACCCTAAAAATATCACCAAATTATTATCTTATACCATCTCACATATCATGAACCAAACCATGAAGCTAAAACAAATGTCTCCAAAAATTTATTTTTTCTATTCCAATTTTTCTCAATCTTTTTGTAATATATATATTACACTTATTTGTAGAGTTATAATGATTTTAACATTTAATGTTTTCAAAAACTATACAACTCACCACAATGATTTTAACAATGTGTAAGACACAAAAACATTTTAATTAATTTTTCATCAAATAAATATTGTTTCAAAAAACTTATTTCACATCAAAGTCCACACCAAACAGAAATATGGTACATTTTATTGGGTAAAAATTTTAAAATTTTATCTTTATAATATATCCATTAAATTTGATGTTTTAAAATATTTATAGACATTATGAAATCTTTGAATCTATAATGTGTAATGAAATAGGGTTGTAGAATTATTATTTGTAAGAATCATTTGTCTATTCCAGGATGTGAGATATAATTATCTAGGATTATCCTAGACTAAGCCCAATTTAAACTCTATTAAGTGAGGATTGAGTGAAATCCTTTACTAGAATAGTACAATATTTTGGATATCTTCATAATATCTATATTAGCTATGTCACCATAAGAAAAAAACCATTCCCAATTATCATAGCCTTAGATCACCTGAAAAAGTTTTGAAAGGATCTGATATTTGATATTGGGACAATATAATCATGTAATGTTTTATACTATAATTTAATAAATTTATTTTATTCATTTGGTATTTCCATAATATATAATATTACAAAAAAAATTGGTTTTCATGTATTTTAAATAAATGAAGTGTTGAAATATAATTAATTCTTATTAAATAACACTATTGATCATTAATAATAAGAAATAAAATCAGATAATGTCTATTTTTGTATAGTTTTATTTTTTATATTATTTTATTTCAAAATACAAATTTATCACTTATAAAAAACCATTATAAATTGTACATTGTCTAAAAAGGAAATATAAACTATCATTTAAAATAAGTAATTACTATGAAATAATATTAAGTAAACTTAATAATTTATAGAGACCAACTTTCTAACAAAAAATTTATTTTATATATTATTCATATTTTAATATTAATTAATAATTTCTCATAGATTGAAAATACAATTCTAAATATTAAATTAATTTTCAGATTCTTCATATCAAATTTTTTAGTTTTAAATTTTGGTATGATTCCGAAAGGATTTTTTTATTTGAATAATACAATAAACCATTTTTTACAAATACCATGACTTTAATGAAATAATTGAGATAAAATAATGACATAAAAATTTATTAAAATTTTTTTAGGAAAAATATATATTTATAATGTAAAATAATACATTTTTCAAAAATATTTTTAATTTGAAACGTTTTTTGATATTTTGGAACTGAATTTATTTGTTTAAAATATTTTTTTTGATATAAATTTATTATATCAAAATTAATTTCTACCACTTCCATAATTCTCACATTTTATTATGGTTTTAAAATTTGAAGTTAGTATATTAAAATTATGAAATAAGGGTAATATTATTTTTAGGCTTTAAAATATGTTAAAAAGATTAAAAAATAGATATCATGATAAAAGTACATTAGGGTAAAAAAATAAAATCAAGGGGAAAATTACTAACATATCTCAAATCATATCACTTATTTTTGTAGATGAGATATGATTGACCAATGAATAAACCCCTCTATTATTTAAAACTTCCTCATACATTTTCTCTTGAATGTGAGATATCATAATCAAAAAATTATATGTATGTACAAATGGTTCACCCATATCACATATAAAAGGGGCCTTTCACCACCCAACATTTTTTCACTTCTAATGCCTCATCACAGAAAAAAATTCATCCAAAAATCCTTTAGAATTATCTTCCCAAGTTCTTAAAGGTTATTTCATAACCTAATGAAAAATCCGAAAAGGATTAATGGGTCATGTTGTGCTGAAAACTTAAAATTCACAAACACTCATTTTTTATTTATATTACTATGTTTCTTTATCCACATCCCCAGAAACTATTTTCATATAATTAAAAATTACATACATTTAATAATTATAATAAAGTGTTCGTTTATTTATTTAATAACCAATTTTTACCATCATCCCAGTAATTCAAAATATGAAAACATCGCTCATGCATATGTACAAACTACTACCATTGGGAAGCACATATTTTTTTCATAATTACATCCCATTGATGGTTATATTGGTATATTTAAGGATTAATTATTATATTTATAAAATAAATAAAATTAAATAATGATATATTACTATCTAACTTCATCCACTAAGATTCACTGAAAATCAAAATGATGCCCATGTGTAGTTGTGGATAACCACCTCCATTAACATCATGATTTTTTTAATAATTTTCGTACGTAGAAAACAATAAAATTTTATTTTTTGGAGATATATTATATTATTTAATAATAAATTTCCTGAATTTGATTATGAAATGATTAATGAAAAATTATTGATCATAATAATGTAGTCCATTGATATCGAAAAATTACTCGAAACAATCCCTTCACTAATTTCATCTTCAAGAGTCACAACTAAAACTCTCAAGGAATGATATTTAAAATTTATTAATCATTATATAACTTATAGTCTAGTACCATAAATTATTTGCATGTTAGGAAATTTTTACCAATGAATAAGGATTGATATCACCTTTATGAAACCTATATGAAATGATCAAAATTAATAACATCTGTTGATGAAAAATAAACAGCAACAAAGTAATATTTGTATATGGAATGGTTATAAATTATGGTTATGAAATTTAATACATATTAGTGTGTTTTATATGTAATTTATTATCTTAGTTATGATTATTATATATGATTTTAATGTAAATTTCTATATTTCATTATTAAAGTTAATGTTATTTCACATCTGTATTTTCTTTATGTTTGGGAAAAGTCCATATTCATCACTTATTATATTCTACATTATTATATATGATAACAATGTATATATCAATATTATAATCATATCCTAATTAAATGGAAGTATTAACATTCTAAATTTATTTAATTAAAAATATTTTATTTAATGGTTTTGAAATTCTTAATGGATTTCTCTTAACTAAATCTCTATTCACTAAGCTATGGTCATTATTATTAAACTTTATTATTATAAGATTATTATATTATACCTTATGATTTAATTTTATTGTTTTAATTAGATAATTCTCGGGTTTTAAATTTCCTTCCCTTGAAATTCATTTTCTATGATGGCTACATCAATTCATATAATTTAAATAACTTATTTCTCCATATAAATTATGTGTTTTGAAGAATAATTCTTGTCCTCTTTAATGGATGGTTTTACAACATATACATATTCTTACATTCCAAAATTGTTGTATTTTATGATTTTGAAACCCAAATATCTATCATCTCATGTGACCATCATATTATTGTATACAACATTCAAAAATATAGTTTTATTAACACTCCAATGATATGAAACTCAATAATGATATTTTAAAATATTAAAAAGGATTTTCATTTTATGTGGGTATGATTTGTATTCCAATAAACAATTATTCTCTTTGAAAATTAAATCCTTTCAAGAATATATTATTTTTATTATTTTCTCAACAATTTTTAATGAAATATTATCCTATGAACCATATTTAAAATGGTATTTGAATGATACACATCACTTCAATTTTTTAAAACAATGTTTCAAATGTTTCAAGAAATCAAATTTTATGAATTTTCTTTCATTTTAATCATTATAAAAAAAATTATCTCAATAGAAGTTATGTTTCAATAATTACCCTCCAATGCCTCATGTATAATTATTTTAGGGTATTAAATTTGTTCAATCCAATAATCTTACTCTTGATCCAAATTTAATTGTACTATTAAATGGTTTCTTCATAAAAATTATTTATTCTTATTTTTTAAAATATATCATTTTTTAAGCATCACCAATGACTTTTAATTTAATTAAAATCAACCTTATTTCTTTGTAAATCTTACAAAATATTCTAAGGTAGTTTTTAGTAAACCCATCTCGTTTGAATGGGTTAATTATATGAGGAATGAAATTTTCTTTTTATCATTTTCTCTAGCACATATATGATTGGGGTTTCATTGGGTTTATATTGGGTCATATATCTATATCTAAAGAATATTTTTATTCTTGATATCTCATGAGGTAATTATGAGGTGTAGTGAAATTATTCTTGATCCACTAAATTATGGGAGGCAAGAAATCATTTCCTGACCAGCTATATAATGGTAAGAAAGGACGTGATTCTTAAAAGATGGTCTAATGGGACTCATATGATTGATTCCTAATGTTGTATGGTATGGGAGGAAAGATTAATATTCTTAATCAACTATTTTAAGGAAGGAAGGATATTAATTATTGATCCACTATGCTATTAGAGGCAAGAACATGATACTTGATCCACTATGGGATGGGAGGTAGTGATGTGATTCTTAATTTACTATGTGATTAGGGTTAGCAACATGATTTACAACCAACTATGTTATGGTATGATGATATGTGATTCCTGATTGACTATGATATTATTTAATATTCTTTTTTATGACACATTTTTATATCTAATCATTTTATTATGCTCCATGAATGATATTTATTGTCTCATATTTTCTATGATCTTATTCTATTCTATATTCTTGACCATTTGATATTAAATTCCCTAATAGTATTCCTTATAGACACCTTTTGCAGTTTGATGTTCCTTTTTTCAGAAATCACTCACATATTCAGGTTTTATCTTATATTATTCCCTAAACCTTTAGGGATTGTGAATAAATTTTTCCATTACTAAGTAATTTATCTCAATATTTCTAATATTTTTCATTTCCCAGTTTATAAATATGGTTATAAAAAAGAAGGTATCTTGATGTGGATTTAGTATAGTAGTATTTTTTGTAATTATTAATAATATGACTTTTGTATATATTTAATATCCAAATAAAACTAATACTTTGGGTTCTATGATAATATGCTTATTTGATGGACATAATTTTTATATTTTGGATGTATATGATTGGGTTTATTTTCTCCTATTAGTATCAAATCATGATATTAATGTATTTAATTTAGCACCAAATATGTAAGTGTGGGTTTGGGGACCCTCACTTTGTATTAGAGCAAGACTTAGTTTTTCAGGCATCAGGGTATTTATATTCTTTTATTATGACTTGATAAAAATATGGAAACCACTAAGGGAAAAGCATATATGTAATTATAAGTACCCATTTTTTTTAAAAATATAGAGTTTATATATTTATATAAATTAAACTACTATCCAAATAAAAATGGATGCAGAACCTATCAAAAATACCCCCAGGGGTTATATATTTAAAATATGGTGGTTAAGTATTTACATGATACTCACTAAGTGTATAAAAATTGGGCCTAATTGAACACGTTTTTAATAATTCATAGGGATATGATTTTTTAATATCCAAATTTTTTTTACAACCCATTATGAAAGAATTTAAATGGATATTTATGATGAAATATATAACTACTTAATTTGGAGAAGTTAATATCAAAATGGACAATGATAACCTCAATTGAATCCTAGAGAATAATAATTTAAGTTAGGTATATAATTTATCTGTTACTTTATCTAAAATAATATATTCATTCAATAAATATATTTATTTATTTATTTGTTTAACGATTCTCATATATCAATATTCCTTTGTTTATGAAATGGATGGATCAATGGGAGATCAAGGTAATAAAGTATATTTTTTGAAATGTAGTTATTATACCAATGATAATTTAAATGGGATAAATAGTTATATTGAAAATATTTTTTTTATTATCACCCAAATATAATGTGTTAGGATTAATGGATAAAAAAATAACAAAGTATTAGACTAATCAACGATGAAAATGATGTATTTTCAAAGAAGTTTATGAGAAAATGGATATGGATGAAAGAAGATTGAACTTTATAGGTGTTGAGAATGTGGTAAGGTGAACCAAAAGGAATGACTTAAAGGAACAAGAAAGTGTCTCAATTATTAAAGGAATTTACTTATAGTTAAGGTTTTCTTAAGAGAGATAAAGTGGTTATCTGATAAAATATAATGTATAAAGGTTACAACTGACGGTCCAGAAATACTAAAATAACCCAAATGAAAGTAATTTGAGAATTATGAGAATATTAATCCTAACCTAAGGACTAATGGAGAAAATAGGTACGTGAAATCCTTAACGGAACTCGTAAGAACCTTTGAAAAAAATACCACAAAAGTGGATCATGATAATTATAGTTCATATTTACTCTACATCATATTTATAGGTGTCGTATTGTATTTCTGTTATAGGACCTCCAATATATATTAAATGATTTATAAGTGAATCGAATAACCAATCAAATGATTTAATATTTAGTTATCTATGAAAACGTATAATAATCTGATTATTGAAACATATATTGAACATTTTTTGAACATTCATCTTTAGAATTCTATTATTATTCATTTAGGTTAACATTAATAAATTATTAAAATGGTTTTTGATCTTCTTAAAGACTTCATATTTATTTCCATGAAAGGGAAATCACATTTAAAATTTAAAATTATATTATTATCACTTATTATTGAAATCCTAACTATGAACTTTATAAGTATAAATAACTCATTACATGGGTCTTAATACCCAATCATGAGGGTTGTTTATCCAAAAATGTTGTTGAGGAACTCAAAAATTTCAAATATGGATATTATGATCCCAGTTCTAACCAAAGTTGTTATATTTTATATGTCATTTGAAATTTTACATCCATTCATATAAAAGATACCCTTATCTATTTTCATTAGTTAGTGATTACCAAATTTTCAACTATAGGTTTTATTAATGTGGGATAATGTTATAAATTAATATATCTATATTAGTTTCCCATTAAAGAAATATTATCTAAAATATCATGTTTTACTTACAATAATGAATAATGATTAAATGTGGTATATTTTATTGATATAAAATTTTATGTAATTAAATATGTCTATTATAATTTAGAAATTAAATTATTTAGTATAAAAATATTTAGGATCATTATAAAATATATTTAGAAAGAAGAATCAATGTAATAGAGTATTCTAAGTCTTAATTATAAATATCATTTAATTAATCTTGGATGGGAGGTATCATCACCTAGGGTTTAACCTAGACCAATCAAATTTCAAACTCAATCATGTGTGGCTTGATAGAAATTATTTTTTGGTGATATTTTGACCCATTATTTTTATACATAAATATTACATATTTATCAATGAGTACACAAAAATTTCACAAACATATACTCAGGGACCATAAAGATTTAGTGTTTTCGGAAAACAGATACACAATATTCTTATCTCGTGAAATCTTTTCACTTCTCCAATAATTATATTCCCATTTAGTACACTTAAGAGAAATACCATACAAGAAACATTTCAATGTAATATATGAAAAGAAAATATAATAATGTTTGAGCTTAAAAGCTATGTAAGGATAAACATGTGAGATATAAAACTATGATCATATGGAATCATAATATAAGAATAATTGTATGAGAACATGACAATAAGATACAATGTTCATACCCAATCTACCAAAGATCATAAAAATGATTCCTAGATTTATACTTCATTATTTCAAATTTAATGATTCATAAAATTGAGAAATCATCAAAAATTAGTGATGAACCACAAGTACATAAAATAGAAGTGTGGAACTATTATTAGAATAGGAACCATTTCATATGTCAATGTTAAATATTGTGTCCATAAAATCATAATGGATAATGTTATAATTTGTTTCTCATAATGGATTGAGTTCATAAACATCTTTCTCATAATAGATCAATCACACCGAAATGAGTCCCATAATAGATCAAGAATGTAGACTTTCGTCCCGTAATGGATCAAGAATATCAAGTTGTTTCCCATAGATAACTCATGATATATAAAAAAATAACCAAAAAATTATAGGGATATATATTTCTGGTCCCGTCCATCACATATTTAATATTATACATATGTGTTCCAGAATATAATAATAATATTCATCATAACATCACATCATAACTCATGAAAGTAAAATGGGTTTCATAAAAAATTAATTACTTGAGCATAGAAAACCCCATGAAAATAAAATTTTTTGATAAACATCTCATAATCATCATCATATAAATCCTAAAGAAAGAGTAATGATGGAATAATTGGATCATATCCCTAGTAAATCATTAGTAACATTAAAGAATTTTATCTTGGATAAAAAACACCATTAAAGAATAAATAAAATGATTTTTTTTAAATGTCATTTAAAATTAGAAATAAACTTTTTAAAACAAAAAAATTTACAAAATATTAAAAAATATTACATTTAAAAGAACAACGTAAAAATGTAATGAAATATTTTACTCATTTTTTATTCATGGTGATGGAAAATTTCTTTCATGCAGTAAAAGTTAAATTAAGATATTTAAATGAAAAATTTGTAGAAAAACTAAAAAAGTATCTATTTTGTAAAATTACTAGAAGATTCTAATTAAAACATTTTTAAAAAAAGTCAAACATGGGTATAAATTGATTTAAAAAATCATAGTATATTGGTAAAACCTTTATTCAAAAGCATTTTTAGAAAACATTGATTTTAAAGAAATAGCTTTGTTGGTTAAACAGAAAAATAAATATGATTTTAAATAAATATAAAATAAATCTCTTGAGTAGATAAGGTGATTGAAATGAAAGAAAAAATATAATTTAATGAATTAACCAGTGAAAAATAGAAAATAATATGACTCATGAGTTGTATATAATACTAATTCATCATCAAAAACATAATCATATACAATCCTGATAAACAATTTGATTGTAACATAAAATCCCTACTATTTATGTAACATTTGAAATGTATGCCCCCTGAAATAAAGAAAGATATACAGATATAGAAATCCCACAAAAAATCATATGCTATATATAAGCCACAGTGTTTAACCATTACATAATATTGATTTAAGTTAATAATTCACATTGGGGATATTTAATGGTTTAGATATTTAGAATATTAGGTCAATACATATACAAAACAACTTGAATATTACATGTAGACACTTCTACATAGTATCCTTTGTTATAAAATAAAAACTCTTAAAAAAATAAACATGTTTAGTTCCATCTTCTAAACATCATGAATTTTCATTGATCCAATCCTTGACCCTATTCCATCTTATATCCTATGAAAAAAAATTCAAAAACTAGGGATGGGCATAAAATTATCAGTAAGGGATACATAAATAAAGAAAATTATTAGTTTTTCAAAACAACATGTAAACCATGAATACTTTATAATAAGTAATACTTTTCACCTTTATGAAGTAGTAAATAATTTTCATGAATAAAAGCTCATTTATTACTCTTTTTTAACCAAATGATTACCATAAAACCCATAGAAAGCATATATAACATAAACAAGTTTAACTTGGGATATAATAATTCTTAAATGGAATAACCATGTGGTCGACATCCATGAATAGTTCTTAGAAATTGAATAGCCATATGGACAACATCCATACCAAATGAATTCTAGGTTATAACATAGCCATCCATCCTTGGTTTATCAAGTTACCACCCATAATTTGGTTTATCATGTAACCACCCATCAAATGTCCAAGTACCATTATATAATCGTCACACATAAAAGATTGAAAATATCAACATTTCAATCATAAAATTTAATTTTAAATCAAAATAAATAATTTCAAGATATTGAAATAGTAAATCCACTTTAAACCCCATTTTAAATATCATAATATGTATATGCTATTTATTTTTCATTTAAAAATATCATGCCTTGTTAAGGAATCCAAATATCAAATAATGCTTACGGTAACGGAAAGGTCATTATCACCATGTACATTAAAAAGAAACATTCCCTTTTTTGTAGTGAAAACAAAACTAGAAAAATATTCATTTTAAATTAAATTAAAATTCAAAAGGTTTTATACATCATATAGAAGTATGTCTACTATTAATCAAAATACACCTCAAATAAAGGAGATTGACACAAAGTCCCTTAACTCTTTTCGGACTTGAATCAATCATTCTTTAATTTCCAGAATAATAAACATAAGTTAATTTATAATTTATCTGGAACCTTATTAAATTTTATTATTCCTTTTATCTCACTTATTAACATTCTATAACAATTAGTTATTTATCATGGTTCATATCATATATTTTGTCGAAGTTCATAACTTGAGTCAAAAATGAACTTGTTATAATTAAAAATTGTCTATGTGGTCATAAGTATATTATCTACGTAATGATATTCATTATTTAGATATCATATATATCATATATATATATATATAGTATAGATGTATTTATAATAGTCCCTAACATTTGGATATAATAAATGAAATGCATCATTCATGGAGATGGTAAGTCGTACGTACGCATGGCTGATACTTACATTTATTTTTCATAATTAAAGGAATGAAAACTAAATGATAAATATGTATATTAAAATTTCATTATAATATATATGTAATATATGTTACATAATTTCATTAATTTCATACTTTCTACGTTCCATTTACAGCATGAACGAGTCGTATCACTTGGAGGGGGTGGTAGTCCAACCTTCCTTAAATGAAATAATCATATTTATACAACATAAAAATCATAAAGGTATGTTCTAAGTGAGAATTAAATAATCCTAGATATAAAAATAAATATCATATATATCATATATAATTACATTTCCATCATAATGTCCACCGTAAGATGTGGTAGGAGAAATTGAACAATCGTCGTTTCATGAGGCAGTAGTTCGCCATCCACAGAAACAGTATGTGTTATACCCATTAGATGGAGTTGTGTATAAGTTTAGTTAGAATAATTATCATAAAATCAACCTAGTAAATTTATAATACTGGTTTTTTATTTAATTAATGAATTAGGAGTGAATAGGGAGTGGAGAAGGAAAAATAATGGAATGTAACTTGAGAGAAGTCGTTTCCTCAAGTCAGGTAACCTGTTTTGATTGGAGCCGAAGGGCTTTCTTGAATTTTCTTATGTATAAGTTAAGGACTATAAGAGTATTTTAGGGATTTTATGAGCTTATTTTCATAGTGTTGGGTCAATCCAAGGTGTCCTGAGAGGTGTGACTAAGGGTTAAAGGTGGTGTCCTTTTAGGAGAGGGAGGAAGGGCACGTAAGGAATATCTTGATTTGTTATTTAATTAAAAATTATATTTTGTTTATAAATGACTCCAAATTCATATAGTTATAATATAAGATGAATATATGTCTAAATAAAATCATCCAATAATAATTAGACAGGTTTTGGATATTTTTTAATCCTTATCATTTTTATTTAATCCTTTTTTACTCTTAGTGTTTTATCAACCATTTAACACTTTGAGAATCAAAATAGTTACCAAAAAATGAAAAATATCCATTAAAAGAATCAATAATGAAATTATAGACTTATGATAACTATTTTGGTAAATAATATATTTTTTGTAATTTAATAATATTTAATAAAATATTTTATATTATAAAATTTGAATTATGTCAATTTTGACACTATTCAAATCATGAATTTTTCAAAAATCAATAATAACATGATTGATTCAAAAAAACTTCATTAATACAAAAATAAAATTTAAGTATAATCTAAAAAAATTCTTCGATGACATCAAAATAACTATGTTACATTTATTTTAACATTTATAATATCATTTATTTGAATCCTTTATTAATGAATAAATCACTACATCATCATTATGTCATAATTAAATTTATTTATTTAATCCCTTAAATTTATAAGTAAAATAAGATTATTTTGGGAATTTTTTAATTTTTTTAATTACTATTTATAGTCTAAATGATTTAATATAACCCCATATAAGAATATTTTTACCAAAAGATACAAGTTTAGGTTATATTTTCCTTAACATTAAATTAAAAGTAATTAAAAGTCATTTTCCCACAAAAGTGGATCTATGGAGTCCTAAAACCAACCCAATGATTCCTATAGTCAGAAATATCTCATAAAACAGTATTATTACAAAATTTAGGGTAATTTAGTATTATTTTTATATTATTTGTTTACCTTATTTTCCATATTTACCCTTTAGCCATGGTAAATAATATATTTACCGAAGTTAATATTCGTAATGTCTAAAAATAGAACTTACCTATTTAAACAATTTTAAACTCCAAATTAAAAATATGGAATACATTTTTTCAAATTTAAAACACAAAATGTTTAGAAATTAATATAAAATTAATTCCTATTATCAAACCCAAAAAGCGTGTTTTTAAGATGTAAAAATTACCAAAAGATTAGCATGTGTTTATGTCCAATTTCAAAGTGAAATTACTTCCAATTAGAGACATTGAATTAAATGATAAATATATAATCTAATTTAACATTAAAACCAAATAAAATAAAAATATAATCATATAAATAAATTAGATGAAAAGAGAGTTTTGACATAAAATGCATTATTTTTTACTATTCATTGAAAATGTACTTTATTAGAAAAATGCCAAAATTTTACCAAAATTTAAATTTGATGTCTCGATTCTAAATAAAAAAGTATATTTTTTTAAATGAAATATATAAAAGTGACAAAAACTATATTTAAAAGGGGCTCGCCATCAAAAGGTGGTAACACTACCTTTTAAAATTATTAGAGTATTTAGGCATGAAATTGGATTCGTTCTCATTTTAAGCCTATAAATTTAAAAGGATAAATGAAAAAACATTTAACAAAAATGTTTGTTCATAATATTGTTAGTTCAGTTCATTCCTACCAATACAATGTCAATGTGTTAATTACCATTTTAAATAATAATATTGTATTATTATTATTTTTCTCACTATGACTTAGCCTTCTGTGCAACATAAGATTTCAGAAAAACCCATTGTTGTGTGCCGGGTATGCCATCGAACATAGAAACCCATTTAATGTAATATTATTATTTAATTAATAAATATTAAAAATTGAAAAAAAATTATATTCTTTATTTACCTACGATGTTACATCCTTATCCCCTTTTAGAAATTGAGTCCTCACAATTATTTTCACTTATCAAATTAGTGGTGGTATTTATCACTCATAAAATTTTCATATTCCCTTGTTTCCTCTTCAACCATGTGGTTTTTCTTCCAAAACTTTTACCTAATGAATTACCTTATTCTACAACAGTTTCTCTCTTCAGTCAAGAATCTCGACTGGTTTTTCCCCATTAGAAAGATTCTCTTATAACTAAACTACCTCTAGACTCAAAACATGAGATGGATCTGGCATATACTTACTCAACATTGAAACATGAAAAATATTTTGTACCTAGGATAAACTTAGAGGTAAACCCACTCTATAGGAAACTGATCCAACTTTCTCTAGGATTTCATTGGGTCCAATGAACCTCAGACTCAGCTTCCCCTTCTTAGAAAAACACATCCCTTTTTTCCATTGAGAAACTTTGATAAAGACATGATCACCAACCTCGAAAGAAAGATCCTTCCTTCGGTTATCTGTATAACTGTTCTTCCTACTCTGAGATGTCCTCATGTGTTTTTGTATCAACTGAACTTTATCTTCCATCTCTTCTACCAATTTTGGTCCTGTTAACTTTCTTTCACCTACATCATACCAAAAAGCTAGATTTCGACACTTCTTTTCATATAATTACTCAATTGGATCCATCCATATACTAGAATGAAAAATGTTATTATAAGAAAACTCAACCAAATGATTCCACCAGATTCTTAATGGAAAAACAATAGCAGCTAATTCTAGATAATGTCTAGGGTAATTTAACTCATGAGGTTTCAATTGATGTGAAGTTTAAGAAATCACCAGATCATTCTTCATTAGGACACAACCTTGTCCTTTCAACTTAGCATAATTGTCGATAACAAATTCACCATCTCTTAAATGTAATTCCAAAACTAGAACATTCACCAGTATTCTTTTCAATTCTTGAAACCAATCATCGCATTATTTTGTCTAGATGACCTTAACATCTTTTCAATTTAACATAGTCATTGTCCTAGATAACTGTGAAAATTTTCAAAAAAACCTTCTGTAATATCCTTCCAAACCAATAAAACTGCGAATCTCAATTATATTTGTGGGTCTTAACCATTATTTAACATCTTTTGTTTTAGATAGATCAACAGTTATGCCATTTTTTAAATCAATGTGACTAAGGAATGAAATGTTCTATAACAAAAACTCACACTTTCTGAATTTCCCATACAATTTATTTTAATTTATGGATTTTAAAATAACTTTTATATGAATTTCATGTTCCTTTTTACTTTTGGAATATACTAAAATTTCATTAATAAACACAACCAAAAACTTATTTACGAACTCCTGGAAAATTCTATTCATAAGATCAATGAATACATCAGATGCCTTAGTCAACCCAAAAGGCATAACTACAAATTCAACATGGTCATATCTAGTATGAAATACATTCTTAAAAATGTCTGCTTCCTTTACATTCAATAGATGGTACCTCGATCTCAAGTCAATATTCGAAAACTACTAAGCTCCCTGGATCTAATAAAACAAGTCATCAATATGAGGCAAAGGATAATTTTTCTTAATAGTGATATTATTAAGGGCTCTATAATCAGGGAAATGTATCATTGAACAATAATTCTTTTTAACAAACAAGATTGGAGCACCCCAAATTGATGTTCGAGGTCAAATGAAACCTTAATCTTACAACTCCAAAAATCATTTCCTTAACACTAAAAGTTCAATTTGAGCCATTTGATTAGGGGTTTTAAAATTGGCATAACATCAGAAATGAATTCAATAGTAAATTCAACTTCTTGATTGAGTATAATACAAGGAAACTCATTAATAAAAACATCAAGATATTAATTTACAACTGGAACATCATTAATCCAAAGAGTTTCTTTTTTCATCAATATGTGCAAGGTAACATTCATTTCCATCTTTCACTAGTTTCCTAGCTTCCTGATATGTTATTAAATATAAGGGTTCATTATTTTACCGAAACAACAATTATGTTTTAAAATAAACATCTTTAGCGCTACAATGAATCATAGAATAGTAAACAGAAAGCCAATCCACTCTCAAAATAACATCAAACTCTACTAGAGACCTAATAACAAGATTTTCTGGTAAATTATTTCCAAAAATAAGAATATAAAGATTCTTATAATTTATTTTTGCTCAAAATTTCCCCCATGTATTTTTAGCATAAGTTCGGGATTCTTTTCTTGAGCTGGAATTCCCAATTTTCCTAAAGATTTGTTAGAATTGAATGAATGTGGATATCCTGAATCAAACAACACATTGACAAAATCTGGAAAAAAACAAAGTACCTGATATCACTTCATTTGATGGTCCCACATCCACCATAGTAATAGAAAAATATTTTCCTTACCCTTATGTTTTTGATCTCTCTGGTTTCCACCCAAGGTAATCAACTTTGGTAACAAATTGGTATAATACCCAAACTCATTGCAACTAAAAAATCATACCACTGAATTTTCATTACCTACTTCATCATATTTCTTACATTTATGAAAAATATGAGAAGCCTTACTACATCTAATGAAGTTTCCAAATTTTTAGAGACATTCTTCAGGATTATTTTTACCACACTTCTCAAAATATGGAAATATAATTTTCCTACCTTTTTTCCTCTTTGATTAATTATTTCCCTTTTCCTTCCAACTGGACCTCTCCTTTTTTCTACTCTCTTAGAACACCTGATAATCAACAAACTCCATTTCAACCATCTCGGCATATCTAACAACTTTCTCATATATTTTGAATTCACAAGAGGTTAATTCTCTTTGATATCAAGGATTCATTCTAAAGTAAAATCGATTTATCTGACTGTCAAGATCTCAGATGAAATTTAGAGCATTCCTTGCAAGTCGAGTGAAATTTTTTTCATATGCTACCACTCATTCATCCTCCTTCCTCAATTCCATGAATTTTATTTCCATTCTAATTCGAACTGCTTTAGTAAAATATTTCTCAAGAAACATACCTTTGAATTAGTTCCAACCAAGAGCATCAATCATCACATTGTCCCAGATATTTTTATCCATCGACCAACACTGATCTTCTTCTCCTTGAAAATGATAAACAATAATACTAACCTTTTTATTTTTTGTACAACCCATGACATCAAAAATCATTTTCAGTGCTTTGATCCACCCTTCACGTTGAACAGGTTAAGACGATCCTTTAAATGATGGGCGATGAAACCTTATGAAATTATCCCTTTTAGACATGTTCTTATAGGGTAGATCTAGTTGATATCGTGCATGTATACCACCACTATTTATACCCTAATTCAATTGCACCATTTATGAAATAAACTATTCAGTTTTTATTCCAACTATCTCTTAATACTAATTTTGAAAGTTATTCTCCTATATATGCCTACCCTGTATTTTTTCCTTGTTTCCTCTGTGGAAAACTATTCTGAACAAACCTATATTAGACCAAAAAACATGGTAATCATCAAATTATTTTTAATATCAATTTTACCATAATGTAAAAATCATTTATAGATATTCTATTAACAAAATTCTATCTTCTAAAGTTATCTAAACCGACCTTTAATACCAACTATAAGTCCCTAGACTTAAACATTACCTAATATTGAATTCTATTAATAATTCACAATAGGGATATTTTCAGGATTAGATATTTAGTGAATTAGATTATAACTTATACAAAACAACTTGAATATTACATGTACACACCTCTACACTGTATCCATTTTTTATTAAATAAAAACTTTTAAAAAATAAACATGTTTAGCTCCATGTATTGAAGAGAATTAATTTTCCTTGATCCCATCCTTGACCCTATTCCATTTTAAGTCATATGGAAAACATTTAAGAAACTTTGGATGATCATAAAAAGCTCGGTAAGGGATACATAAATAAGGAAAACTATTAGTTATTAAAAACAAAATGTAAACAATGAATACATTATCATAAGTAATACTTTTCACCTTTATGAAGTAGTAAATACTCATAACTGAATAAAAGCTCATTGCTTACCCTTTTATAAACAAATATTACCATAAAACCCATTGAAATAACACATAACATATCAAAGGTATACTTGGTACATAATCATACGTTAATGGAATAACCATACGGTTAACTTCAACGAATCATTCTTACAAATGGAATAAACATAAGGATGACTTCCATACCCAATAAATTAGATGTTATAACATAAACATCCATCCTTGGTTTATCCCAGAACCACTCTTCATTTTATTTTTCACGTTACCACACATCAAATGTCCAAGTACCATTATATAATCATCACACATAAAATATTGCAAATATCATCATTTAAATCATAAAAATTTAATTTTCAATAAAAAGAAATAATTTCAAGATAATAAAACAGAAAATACACTTTAAAAATATTTTTCATTACAAATATATGTAAATAGTGAATATGGTATTTATTTTCCTTTTAAAAACATCACGACTTGTTAAGGAAGCCAGATATCAAATAATGCTCACGGTGGTGGAAAGGTCATTTTCACTGCGTATGTTAAAAAGAAACATTACCTTTTTTGTTTAGTAAAACATTAAATAGAAAAATATTCCTTAAAAGTGAAACTAAAATTCAAATGGGTTTATACATCAAATAAAAACAAGTAAGGAATAAATCAAAATGCACCTCACAGAAAGAAGATTGAGACAAAGTCCCTTACCTCGTGTCCGACTTGACTTGTTCTTTATTTAATTTCCATAATAATAAACATAAGTTAATTTATACCTGATTAAGAAACTTTTTGGAGGTTATTATTACTTTTAGATCACTTAATACCTTTCTATAACAATTAGTTAATTATCTGAGTTCATATCAGACATTTTGACGATGTTTTGAACTTGAGTCAAAAATAAACATGTAATAATTATAAATTGTCCATGTGGTCAAAATTATATTATCTCCAGAATGATATTAATGATTTAGATATCATATATATCATATATATCTGGTATATATGAATTTATAAAAGTCCATAACATTTGAATAATAGAAATTAAATGCACTGTTCATGGATAGGGTAAGACATACGTATGCATGAATGCTACTTTCCTTTATTTTGAGTATTTAAAGGATTGAAAATTAAATGAAACATAGGTGTATTATAATTCCAGTATAATATTTATGTTATATATGTTACATAAGTTCATTAATTCTATCCTTTATACATTCCATGTATAGGATGAACGAGTCATATCACTTTGAGGGGGTGGTAGTCCGCACTTACTCAAATGAAATTATCATATTTATAAAAAACGAAAATCATAAAATTATGTTGTAAATAAGAATTAAATAAGAATAGAGATAACATAAATTTTATTTGAATCATATATAGATACATTTCCTTTATAATTTCCTCAAGAACAGGTGGTAGGAGAATATTGAACAGTCGTCGTTTCATGTGGCAGTAGTTTGCCATCTACAGAAACTATATGTTCTATACACATTAGATAGAGCTGTGTGTAAGTGTGGTTTTAATAATTCTCATAACAAAAAAATAGTATATTGAGGACACTGGTGTTGTTATATAAACAAATAAAAAGAAGTGAATATGGAGTAGAGAAGGAAAATTAATGGAAAGGAACTTGAGAGAATACGTTACCTCAAGTCAGGTAACTTCTTTTGATTTGAGCCCAAGGGATTTATTGAATTGTCTTATTCCTAGGTTAAGTCTTCTATGATGAAGTTAGGGATGTATGGAGAGTTTTTGGGTAGATTTTGGATGAACCAATTGGGCTTGAGAGGTGTGATTAAGAGTTAGAGGTGGTGTCCATTTATTAGAGGGAGGAGGGTCACTTATAGAATATATTGAATTATTATTTTATTATAAATTCTATATTGAGTATAAATGAGTCCAAAATAATATAGTTAATAGATAAGATGAATATAAGTCAAAATAAAATCATCCCATAATAATTAGACCTATTTTAAATATTTTTTAATCCTTATATTATTTATTTAACCATTTTTTCCTCTTACTGTTTTATCAAGCATTTAATACATTGAGTATTAAAATAGTTACCAAAACATGAAAAATATCCAATTGAAGAGCCAATAAAAAAAATTAGACTTTTGATAACTCTTTTTCTTAATTTTATTTTTTTTTTGAATTTTATAATACTTAATAGAATATTTTATATTTCAAAATATGAATTACTTCAATTTTGACACTATTCATATCATGACTTTTTAAAAATCCATAACAACTTGATTGATATGAAAAAAAAATTAATAAAAATATAAAATGTAAATATCATCTATAAAATACTTGGATAACATCATAATAACCAAATTCTATATATTTTTACATTTAAAAAATCATTTATTTGAATCCTTCATTAATGAAGTAATCTTTGCATTATCATTGTGTCATAAATAAATTTAGTTATTTAATCTCTAAAAATTATAAATAAAATACCATGGTTTATGAAATATTTTTATCTTCATAATTAATATTTATAGTCGAAACTATAAGTTCTATAACCCCATATAAAAATTTTTGTACCAAAAATACATGTTTGGGTTATATTTTCCATTACTTTAAATTAAAAGTAATTAAGTGTCATTTTTACACAGAAGTGGCTCCTTGGGGTCCTAAAATAGACCCCAAGATGCCCATAGTTTGATATATCTCATAAAATAGGATTAGTAGACATGTTAAAATAATCTATTATTATTATAATATTAATTTTTTAAACTTATTTTCTAGATTTACCCTTTAACCATAGTAAATGAAATATTTATTGAAGTTACTATTCATATTGTCTGAAAATAAAAGATACATATTTACAAAATTAGGAAATACTGATTACAATTATAGAATCAATTTTTTCAAATTCAAAACCTAGAATCTTCAGAAATTATTTTAAAATTAATACAAGTTTTCATAACTAAAAAATGTTTTCTTTAGAAGTAGAAATTATCAAAAGATTAGCATGTGTTTATGTCCAATTTCAAAATAAAATTACTTCCAATGGAAAAAATTGTATAAAAATATAAAAATATAATCTAATATCACATTAAAATAAATTAAAAGGACAATATAATCATATAAATAGATTAGATGAAGAGACAGTTTGGACATAAAATGCAGTATTTTTCACTATTCATTGAAAATTTAACTTTTTTAGAAAAATACCAAAAAATTCCATAAAGTAAATTTTGATGCCCCAATTCAAAATAAGACAATTATTTTATGAGATATAATATATAAAATTAAAAAAACTATATTTAAATGGGGTTCTTCATTAAAAGGAGGTAAAACTACCTTTTAAAAATATTAAAGTATTTTTGTATAAAATTGGATTAATTCTCATTTTAAGCCTCTAAATTTTATTGGATAAATGTAAAAAACAAGTATAAAACATGTTTAATCATAATATGGGTAGTTTTTTTCATTCACTCTAATACAAATTCTATTCATTAATAACTGTTTAAAATAATAATATTATATTATTATTATTATTCTCAGTATGACTCAGCCTTGGGTGAAACATAAGATTTTGGAGAAACCCATTGTTGTGTGTTGATTATGACCTTGAACATTGAATCCCATTTAAATTAAAATTAATATTTAATTCACAAATATTAATAAAAATGAAAATTTCATATTCTTTATTTACCTAGGATGATACAATGTATTATAAAATTCATTCATTAGAATTATATATAATACATAAAAAACAAGTGATGAATATGGAAAATGTCTCATAGAAATAAAAGTGAGACTAAAATCCATTACCTCATGATCGACTTACTTCAAAAGTTATTTAACATCATATATAATAAATTTTTAATTTTTATAAACTAATACATGAATCCTGTACATGATTATTATATGATATATATTAATTACATATATATAGTCATCTATAAATTTAGAGATTGAAAAATTAATTACATCATTCCTAGAGACTGTAGGATGTACGTACGCATGAATGCTATTTTAATTTTTTTTGGATTGAATGAAAGAATGGTGTATAATATTACATTAATATTGAGTAAATATCATATCCTATTAATAATATAAATTAATTAAAACCATCCTTATTATCATCTATGTAACATGAAGATGATAAATGAATCATGTCGCTTTCTGGAGTGGTAGTCCACCAGTAGGCACAATCGACATTGTCATTTTCCAATGGGTTGGAAGGTAATAAATATAACGTATTAGTATTATTCCAGATTTATAATTAGGTCTTAAAAATCATATATAACCTCTAAACCCTTAATTATTCTCATCCATGAAAAATGGTATTGAATAATGAATTGTAATGTTGCGTGGGTATGGTATGTCATATGTATGCATGAGGGATAATTTCACATTCCATTTTATGGAAAACTTGGTGAAATAATGGTGGATTTATAATAATGATATCATTTAATTATATTTATGATAATTAATTAATAATATTATTATAATTACTATGTATTTATAGGAGGTAACGTAGAAGTGAAAAAAGAAAGAGATAGGTTACTGTTCTTACCTCTTCCATGAAAGAACCCCTTTAGATCAATTATTAAGGATCCTATGACTGTTCTTTTGGAAATATCATACCATATATAATGTGGATAAATAATTTGGAGAGGGATTTTAGTATGGGTTATGGATATGTATGTCTCAATGTGTTGTCAATAAGTGAAAGGAGGGGTTATATTTTTAAATTCACAGGATGGGCACCTTTATAATTTTATAAAATATTAAATTATAGCAAAGATATTATCTAGACCAAATTCCTCCAAAAAGTTATATATTAAAAGATAATAAAAATAGGGTCTAAATACCTACTAAAAAAAGTTTACACATATCTACAATGTTTTTATTCTATATCTTTGGGCTTATCATGCTAGTAAAAATATTTTAATATTAATCATGGTGTCAACATTTTCACTCTCAAATGGATATAATTTTATTAATATAGAAAATTTTTATTAATAAATGTAATAAGGATGAAATATTAAATAATATATTTTATTAGTTACTCAATTTAAATATATTTATAATTTTTAAACAATTTAATAAAATAATTGTTTGATAAAATACCATTAATGTTAATTTTGACACTATTAATTTAATTTTAGAAGGCATAACTACAAATTTAAAATTTTAATATAATCCATTAACATATCAATAATATGTCATATTAATGTATAAAAGTCATGGGACACCATATATAATTAAAATTATATTAAATCTAATGTTTTTAAAAACATTAATTTTATTTTTCTATTAATTGGAAAAATACTCCATCGGTGATGCATGAAAACTTAATGTAATTATGTAATTACTAAAAAATAAAAAAATATTATCATCATTAAAATTATTTAATTGTAATAAAAATAGATATTTATATTCATCAATAACATACTTATCCACAATGTGAAGTTGATATATATTCAAAACTAAGAGAGTGACTTTTGTAAATCTCATTGATTAAAATAATAAATTGGTCATTTTCATGGACAAGTGTCTATTAAAAAACTAAACTTTGAGAAAAAATGTGATAATGTTTTAATTACCATATTACAATATGAATTTTTATGAAATATTATGTCCTTATCATGTAGTTTTAACCTATATTAAGCAAATTTATCATTTGATGAGGTGATAAATTTTATCAAGGTTAATATTCATTTTCACCAATAACTAAAATAGACATGTTTTCAAAATAGGAACATTAAGTTTAAAAATATGGGAATTATTTTGAAATAATAAACTGATATAAGTATAAGTAATTAATTTTACAAATAAATGTGAAAAACTCTCCAAAAATAACTTTTTTTAAAAAATGTATTTTTAAGTATAAAACTGGGTATATTCTTATCATATTTATAAAAAAAATTTAACTAAAGTTAAAAAAATTGATTGAATATATAATATAAAATTTAAACTATAATAATTTATGTATATTTATTTATTTTCATTATTTATGATTAAATACATTGCATGGATGAAATGACATTTTTCTGAAAAAATATTTTTTTATGTATGAAAATATTTTTCATCCAAATTTAACAATAAAATTGATTAAAATAAACATAATTCGATTTATAATATTATAATAGAACTAATATTACATTGAAATCATTTAATAAAATATAAATTTATATTTATTTATAAAAAAAATATTGTTTTAAATAAAAAACAGAATTTTCTTTTATTCACTAGAAAATCATTCCTTTTAGAAAAATATTAAAAAATCAATAAAATTATTAACACTTTACAATTTTAAAAAAATATGTTATTTTAATCAAAAAAAATTTATAAAATTTCATTAAATTAATTATAATATTTTCACATAAAACCCAATAATTGTTTTTTATGAAAATGAATTTTGGAAGCATAAAATAAATTTATAAAAATTGTGTTCTAATTTTATAAGAATTAATCAACAGATTTTAATTGAGTAGGACCATTATATAAATTTCATAATACGTCTGATCAAATTAATACCTACCAGTTTTACATCTAGGTTCTAATAGTTGTATTAAAATCATAATATTGTGTTATTTTTTAAGATTAGTGTTACGTGTCTTGTATGAAGTTGAACATAGTATTATTTACAAATCACAGGGTGTTACACCCCACCCTCTAACAAAATTTTGAAAAAAAAATCACATTCATCAATGGTTTTTTAAATTCATATTTCCAAATCCACATAAAATAATTGAATATTAAAACACCCCAAAAAAAGTTATTTTGGTAAACTTTATGTCTACCCAATATAACATAAATATGGGGTCCTAGATTAGGATAACTTTAATGAGATATTGAAATATTGACATAGATGAGAATTTAACTCCCAAGGAAAAACATATAGTGGTGCATGAAAAGTTAAATAAATTGTTAAAAATCACAAAATGAAAAATCTATGATAAGATAAAAGACCATAGATTCGTTAGAAATGAAGGTAAAAGTATTTAATTATTATTTCAATATCTTATACCTAAAATTAAGTAATTCATTTAATACCAATTCATATAACTCAATATATTGTAATTATTAGATTTATTTCTATGTCATAAAAATATTTTCATCTTGTGTTTTCTCTTAATTCAATTTTCACATCATATCTAACCCTAGTAGAGGAATAATCAAGTTGAAATATTCATGATTTAAGCACTAAAATTGTCTTCTAACATATCATAATAGAATTCCAAGTCATACATATAGTCTCGATTTGTTTACCAAAATCAAATTGATTAACACCATTTTTATAATATATAAAAATCATTATTATATATATATATATATAACCTCATCCAGTGTTCAATATAAACCATTCAACGATTAATTAAACTTTAGACACATTGAACAATTGTACGACCAAAATAAAAATCCAAAAATTAAAAAAAAACGTTTCTAAATTTCCAAAATCCCCTTAACATTAATCCCATAAAAATAATAAAACGTATCATATTATCACATACAAAATATATGAATACCTTGATCATATATTCTAATGAAAATGTTAATTAAATAAATTACCATAAAACTATAATGAAAACATGGATGATTTCATAAATTAACACACTTTTTATTATTTAAATAAATTCATTGATTATTGAATATATTTCACAAATAAAAATAGATTTAAACTCCATAAAAAAATAATATAAACAGCATTGTTATCAAAACACAAATAATTTAAAAAGTCATAAATACTGCCATTTACTATTTTAAAATAAAATATATCTTTTTATCATTATTATCCTAACATTGTGCACATATTAAAAGATATATAAACAATAATCATGTATTTTTAAGAAATATCTCCACACCGCTAAATTAATTTTCTGATTAATTCGTACCATCTAATACATTTTTCCAAATATTTTAGTAAAACCTCCGAAATACAATCCATGGATGTTACATGAAACTTATAACATGGACATCATTATAAATGAACTTATTGAACAGAATTATTGAATTAAAATACGTAAATACTTAAATTACACAACATAAAGGATCATCATAAAATAAGTCCTTCATTACTCTTGGAGTTAGATCATGGAATAGTGCATTAACTTAGATAATTCCCATGTTACCCCTAGAGAAGATACAGAAATATAAATGGCACCAATGAATGAACTTCATCTCCCACCATCAAACTCTTCATTTTTCCTTATCAATTACTCTCACTATTCCCTTATTCTCCACATATAAAATATATCCTTTTTTGTTTGAAACATTCCCCTGATTACTTATTCTAACATTTTAAACAAACTTTAATGTCAATATTATTTACTTTGTGGTCTCCATCACTCAAGCTCTTAGAAAACTCTATAATTCAATTGTTTGGTGAATCCTAGAGCTGGTTAATGTGTGAGTAATTAATAATATATCAGGATAACTGATTTTTCATATTGAAAATATCCTTATATACAATCATTATCTCATTTGTTTTTTTATTAATACATTTCCAATCAAATTAAATGTTAACCAATTTCCTTATCCGACCATTCAATGACTACAATAAAAAAAGAGTAGTATGATCAATATTAATCATAGTGGAAAACTACCTACCCAAAAAATCATTAATAGGATATCTAAATCCTGACACCTTCATCTCAATCTATGGGAACTTAGTTTTCACCTAGGTTTTACCTTATATTTAACAAAAAACAATTGGAAGTTACCATAATATTATACTTTTTACCTAGGTTATTCACCAAGGTTTTATAATCCCAATATCTAATGATTAAAAAAACCCTCCTCCAATACTAAATATATTGACCCAAAACTTTCAAACAGAAATATCAATTCTTTAAAGATAAGTATTCAATTTATTTCACAAACACGCACCTAAGGATAGTAAAGGTTTAGTTTCTGTTGATACTCGATATAGTTATATCTAATCTCAATAAATATCTTCAATATCCCCCACAAAGACCATACTATTTAGTTCTCTTCATTGAAAAACACTACCTAAATTCTTTCTTTATAACCTGGAGAAAAGAAACATAAAAAAGGGAGAGATCAGATTCTCATCGAGGATAAAAATTGGTTCTACCAATCTATAATCAAAGGAAATAATATGATAAGAATAATGATCCGAGTTCATGGCCAAAACATACAATGTTTATACCCAATCTGTCAAAGATATAAAACATTATTCATGTCTTATATCTTTATTATATAAATATGAATGGTTCATAAGAGTGACAAAACATTATAAATAAATCATGATTCATAAGTTTATGTTATATAAGTGTATAACCATCATAATTATTGTAATTGTTTCACAAGGTAAGGTCAACTACCAAGATTATAAAATCACAATGCATCAGGACTCCAAACAAGATTCCTATGATGGATAAAGCACATTCATATTTTTCCTATAATTTGTCAATCACATAGACTAAGTTTCAATTTTATCTCTTGTGATATTAAACATTACCCAATGCATTTGAGATCTATATATTTCTGGGAACATCCATCACATAATGAAAATAATACATATGTTTATCACAATATCATAATAACATACATCATATCATCAAAACATAACCCATTGAAATAATACACCATCCATTAAAATTTCATCAATTCAACATAGAATAACCCGTGAAAATAATTATATTTCATAAAAATAGCATCTTTATATTCATTAAACACTTATAGAAATAACACTAATTTTATCATTAGATCATGTACCCATTAAATCATTAGTAAAATCAATGTATTATATTATTGATAAATAACTAATTTAAAGTATCCCTGGAATTTTTCTTGATTAATATATCTTTTCACATTAAAAGAGGGTTTTTAAAACATAAAAAGTTTCCAAATATAAAGGGAAAATATTATTTTAATATAAATTTTTAAAAATATAATATAATCAATAAATCATTGGAAAGTTATAATTGTAGGTTTTTTTATATCTTATATGTTAATATAATCATTAATGTCACAATTTTGTAAAAAAATTCAAAAAGTAACTCATTCATAAAATGGCAAGAAGATTCCTTTTAAATTTTTTTCAGAAATAAATATTATGGGTAAATATGAATTTAAAAATCAGAAGAGAATAAAACCTCATTTAAAACATTTTTTAGAATAAATAGATATTGAAAATAATGGTTTTCTACAAAAAAGTGAATTAAATTGGTTTTTTTATAATAACATATTTTCCGTCTCTTGGGTACATATGGTGAAGAAAATGAAAGGAAAAAATATATTTTAAATAAAAAAATATAGGGTCATAAATATTCCTAATATTATTAAGAGGTATAATATAATATTTATCCATAGAAACATAATCAAAAATAATCTGGATATATAATGATATTATAACAGAAACCCTTACCGATTTGGTAACATTTGAAAAAAAATCACCATGATTAAAATAATATTATTTGGATATGTAAATCCCAAAAAATCATAATATGCATCATAATATTAATAATGGCTCATTTATATGTGGCATAACATAAAAAACTGGTGAATATAACATTTCTCTCATAGAAATTCAAGTTAAACAATAATATCTTACCTAAAAATCGAATTCATTAAAAATTTATTTAACCTAAAGGTTAATTCAATTCAATTAAAATTATATAAAATAATTATTTAAATAATTATTATATCATATATATTAAATATATAAAAATTTAGATTCATACCTAATGGAATATATTGAAAAATGAATTACAACATTCATGGAGATGGTAGGTCGTATGTATGTAAGAATGTTGTGTTAATTTTTTTAAATGGTGGAAAAAAGAAAGTTAAATAAAAATTTATCATTATATAAAAAATATTATAAAAAATAAATAATATATATTCATAAAATATATCTTTATTACAATCCATTTTATGTGTATAAGAAAAAATAATCATATAGATTTATTTTGTTTGTAGTCCACAGGTAAGCATGAGTGAAGTTATTGTTTTCCAAATATTTGGTAGGTAAAAATATAGATGGGATATTATCATTGTAGAAACATTATTAGGTCAGAAATATCATATATAAACATTATACCCTTCATAATTATCATTCATAAAATATGGTAATGAAAAAATATTATTATCTCTATGTGAAGATGGTAAACCGTACATATGCATAACTGATACTTTCGCTTCCCATTAGATGGAAAAAATGGTGAAATAAATGTGTTTTAAAAATCATAATAAAATTTTACTATATTTAGGTTACATATATTAATATTTTATAATAATTTACATAGATTTATAGAAGGTGATGAAGAACTAAGGAATAATGTGATCTATCATGCTTATCACCTCTACAATGAAATAACTCTTTTTGATGTCATATTAAAGATCGTACGATCGGTCTTCTTGAAATACCAAAACCTCTAGAATGTTTTTATGTAATTATATAATTTATTTTTTAATGGTATGGTCAAGATATAAGGATCAAAGTGGAGTGGTAAAGAAGAGGAGGGTTTCCTTTTATAATTAATGGCATGGCCATTTTTTGAATTTCTTAAATTATTAAATTAAAATAAAGACATTATATGGTAAAAATGTCTCTAAAAGTCAATATATTCAAGGTTAACATAGTTTTGGGTTTAAATCCAACCAAAATATAAAAATTAGATAGGTTTATGTGATTTTTTGAAACCTTATCTTTTGTTTTAACCCCTTAGTTAACCTATTTTAACATTAACCATAGTAAAAACTTTTTCAAATTTAAGGGTTATAATTTTATTTCCAAGGAAACATTCAAAAATGGAAAAGGATTATATTTTAGAAATTAAATTATCTTAATTTTCATCTTTCAATATTTATTATAATTTTTTAAATAATTTAACAAAATATTATCTTGGAAAAATATCATTAATGACAATTTTAACACTATTAATTTAATTTGAATTGAAATAAAAAAATAAAAATTCCAATTACAATATAATCCTTTAATAAAACCCTAAAATGTCTTATTATTCTATAATAATTTTGAAACACCAAAACTGAAACAAACGATCTTACTTTTTGAATTTTAGAAATATATTTTTTTCAACAAAAGAAATATTGTGTCTCTCTAGCATGATAATTTAAGTTAATTATATACATAAAAAAATAGGAAATTATTTTCCTTTATGAAAATAATTTTTTTTTTCTAAAAATAGTTAATTATTTTTGTTCTTAACATGATGTTTTCCTTCAGTAAAGGAATAATATATATTTATAAAAATGAGTGACACGTCATAAAATTAATTTTTAAAAATATTTTATCATCCATTTTTTGGGAAAGGTGGATTAAAATTTAAATTTCTAAAAAAAAGGTGAAAGGTTATGATTTTAAATAATGAAATTTTAATTTTGGTGAAATATTATGGCCTTATAACTTTCTTTTAACTTATATTAACCCAGCATATATTTAACTATTGTTGTAAACATTATCATATACCATATTCATATTTACGAAAAAATTAAAAGAGGTATATTTTCCATATTTGAACTTCATAATTCCAAATATGGAATCCAGTTTTCAAGATTTAATTTCTACACATGTAAGAACATTATTTTTAAAATAATCATGAAAAACCTGATAAAATCTCTTTTTTAGAAAAATACATTTTTAAGCATAAAGATCAGTTTATTCTTATCCAGTGCATAAACAATATTAAATTAATTTTAAAATTATAATTGAATATATAATATAAAATTTTCAATAAAATCATTTATGGATAGTTACATATATAATTTAATAAGACAAAAACACAATGTATCCATAAAAAAGAATTTTTTTTTGGAAAAGGATTTTTTATGTATAAAAATATTTCTATACCAAATTTTATTATAAAATGAATTCCAATAAACATCATTGAATTATTAAAGATATACGTTAAATAATTTAAAATTTAAATCATTTGAAATAAAAATAATACTTTGTGAATGTTTAAAGTATTAAAATAAATTTTTCAATTAAAATCAATACTTTTCACTTTTAACTTTTCACTAGAAAATTAATCTTTTATAAAAAATCCCTAAATATTCACTCTATGATAATTTTAGCATATTTTTTTAAAAACTAATTTAAATTTTAAGAAATAAATTTCTAGAAGTATCAAATATCAAATATTTTATTTTATTATAAAAATAATTCAAAATAATTTTTGAATAAAAGATATTTTCAAGAAAAAAATAACATTAATAAAATTTGAGTGCTTCTTTCCAAATAATTATTAAATAAAATTTTGTGGAGTGAGAAAATTTTAAATATTTCATAATGCGTTTGATCTGACTGATATCCCCCATTTTAGCATCTGGTTTATAATATTTATATATGAATAATAATATTTTTTTTATTTAATTAATATTACTGTTATATGTCTAGTACACTACCCGAATGGCCCAAAGGCCTTCTTCTTATTTATTTTTGGAAAATACCCCTTTTATGGTTTGAAGGGGAACCCTTACCTGACTTGTAGGCCCAAGGCACAAGGCCCATACATGATCCAATACATGACCTTAAAGGCCTAAGACTTGAAATACCAGAAACAGACCCCCCCAGCATCGACATCATTTTAGGAACCTTTCTCCCCAGCTCGCACAGCTAATTGGATTGCATTTCCCTCTATAGAGCTTCACGGTGCCTAATCCCGATGGTAGTTCTCATACCCCTTAATTATTCCAATCTGGTTAGCTCTACTCTGGTTGTTTCTATTTTTTCTCTGAATCCTCTTCAGGGTATGTTCATGTGTTATATGCTTGAGTTTCTTCTTGGCATTATTTGTAGCCAGAATTCCATGTGGCCTGAAGACCCTAAGACCTGTAGGCCCAAACCGGTGGCCTAAAGGCCCAAATCAGATTAATAGTGTCATATACTATAGTATTGAATAGTAATTGCTACAGTGGTTGCTATAGTAGTGCTACAGTAACCTAGAAATTCTCCCCCACCTAGATTTGATCTTTGATCTCTTGGATGCAAACTAAGAGCCTATACCACTCAGGTATAGGCTCATTGGCATATGTCTGGTAAAATATAGAAGATATTCTTATTTTAAATTCTCTAGGTATTGTAGGAGAATTTATAACTCTTGAAAAT
Source organism: Viscum album (assembly GCA_963277665.1). Lineage (NCBI taxonomy): Eukaryota > Viridiplantae > Streptophyta > Magnoliopsida > Santalales > Viscaceae > Viscum > Viscum album. The sequence goes on along the minus strand of OY728125.1, from coordinate 1,461,306,152 downwards.
GACAAGGATATCCATCTAAGCTAATTCTCTTCCTGCAACCACCATCACTACTATATTACCCATAAAACATATAAGAGTGTGATGAGGCTATTTTTATGTAGATTTTAGATATAAACATGCAATGTATTATATTTTATATTAATAAAATATTTATACATTTTTTATTCCCATAATATTTAATTTTAAATAATTAAATTTATTTGTATTTGATAAATATGTATTAATTCAGTTTAATTAATATTTATTGAACAATTTTATAATCATTAAATAAATGTAAATAAAATAATTTAAATATAATTTCAAATAGGCTTTCTTAACCTAAAAATGTATATTTTTCAAATTTAATTGAATTTTATAAATTTCCCACTTTGACTAAATGTATGAACACTCATTTCAAAATATTTATTAGTATGATATTTTATTAATATTTCTTAATGATTTTAAAAATCACATTTACATAAATAAAACTTTATTTCTTTATAAATCATTTTGTGATTTAAAATTATAATTTACAATATCTAGAAAATTATTCCCATAAATTTTACGTCTTTTTTTATTCTATATATGTAAATTATTCTAGTTATTTTTTTTACATTTTTCTAAAATGGTTATGTTCAGGTGAATACCTCAAAATAAAATTTTAACAATTAGCATGAATTTTATGATATCATTACTATATATGAATGGTATAAACATTAATGGAACTATTTTTCATAACATTATATTTATCTAATATGTAAAATTTTACATTAAAGATATTGTTTTTAAATTATAACCCTATGGTTGATATTTTGGAACCTAACTTAAATTTTTTTAGGAAACAGTTTTATGAGATATACATTCATTATTTTAAAATTAATGTTTATAATTATATAAATATAATATAATATAATTATTATCATATTAGGTAAAAAAATATACAAATTATTAAATTTGGTAGTTTTAATTTTAGGTATTCAAATATATTACGGTGGTAAAAAAAATAAGTTACAACAGCAAAAGTCAATTAGGGTGAAAAGTTAAATCAATGTGAAAATGAAAAGAAATATCTAAATCTATATCCATTGTTTTATTTTTATGAGATATTTATCATCCAAGGATTATGATATATACATTATCATGCACTTCTAGAGCATATTTCCTTTCAATGTGACATAACATTCAAAAAAATTATTGGTATTTCCAAAGTTCCACCCCTCGAAATTATAAAATATTCCCTTCGCTTCCATAATTTTCCGCATATATAAATTATAATATCTATAGAAAATTATTCCCAATATCTATCTGAACTATAATTACCATGTTCTAGATGTTTCTGTCTCTCTAAATGACCGTTCTATGATTTCTCAAGGAGTTGTTTGGGGAAGTAAGTTAAAAACTCATAATCACCCCTTTTTTATTTCAATTTATTTATTTATTATCACAACATCCCCATTAGTATTTTTAAATATAAAAATAATTAAATTATTATAATAATTATTCTGAAATTTTATTATATTAATGTAATATCTATTTTTTAACTTTCACCCAATCATTCAATAATAAAAAATTCACTAGTTCGTAAAAGAAAACCATTTCCTTCTTAAATGATGTATTTCATTTCAACTATGCATCACATAGATATTTGTAAGAATTTATTTATTTAATAAATATTATATTTATAACAGAATTATTATTCATTATAGATATATCATTTTCTACCTTCATCCACTCTCATTTATTAGAGAATGAAAACATTTCTCGTGCATACGTCTGGACTACCACCTCCACAGAAACCATGATTTGTATTCTTATATTTTTAAATGGATTGTTATAAAAAAATTATTTTATAAAAATATCTTATATTAAGAAGTAAAATTTTCAATTAATATGTTTCTTAAAGGATGATACTGAAATTGACGATAATTATAATGTAATCAATTTATATCTATAAATCAACCAAAAAAATATCATCACTGATTTCATCATCAAAAATCCTGACTAAGACATATCACTAAAGGATATTTGAACATTAAAAATAAAAATTTAACATCTATTATGATACCTTATATAATCTTGGAATGATAAAAAAAATTACAAATAAATGAGGATAGATGTATTTATTATGAAAATAATATAAAAAAACCAAATTTTCAACATTCAATCATAAAAATAAACTATAGATAATTAATATATGTTCTGGAAATGATTATAAGTATTTTCTATAAAAGTTATTATATTTTAATATGATTATTAAATGATTTATTACGATATTTATGTTATACTTATTTTTATTATACATGAGGCTAAATCCCTTTAATGGAATTCAAGAGTAAAGGTTTATGTTTTTATCATCTCATTTTGATTTTCTATAGACATAGGCCGTATTCATCAACTATTTTCTTTTTTGTTAGTTTATATACTTTCAATGTATATATTTATGTAATAATTATATTATAATTAAATAGATAGAAGGATCCATCTATGGTTTTCTCATTCGATGGATATTGATTCAATTGTTTATGATGTAGTATAGGATTTTGGTAAACTAAGTCTTCGTTTATTGAGCTATGATATTTATTCTAGATCATTATTCTTATATGTTTGATAAGTTACATTTCATTATTTAATTATATTTTATATCATCACATGTTTCTAGGGATTTAAATTTCCATTGAATTAACTCGTTTTTGAATGATGGTCATGCGAATTCCTCAATTTCAATTGAATTATTTTCCCATAAGGTAAAATTTTATTAAAAATATTCCTCATTATCTCTAATAGCTATATCTACTAAATGTTAATATTTTTTCATCCCATAAATCATTTAATTATTTATTTGGACACCAAAATATGTATTATTTCATGTGATATTCTTATTTCTCATTCACTATTATCATTAAAAATTTATTATCATTTTCTTGTTGGTTTTGATAAAGGTATTATAAAATATAAAAATAGATTTTCCATTATTTTATAAATGTTTTATCATTTATTCAACATTTACTATAGATATTTATTATGACTTTTTAGGGATTCATTATTAGGAATTATTTAAAAGTGATTTATGAAATTTATTCACTCAAGAACCATGTTGAAATGTTTTTCAAACATTACTTGTGACGTCATATTTTTTATAACTAGGATTACATGTTTTATGAAATCACTTTTTGTCATTTTTTATCTATTTTACCCTCATAGGATATATCTCCTAGGGTTATATGTTTCCTTGTTTACATTATGATGTTACCTATACAATTTTTCTTTACTGGATTAGACTTTTTGTATCAAATTATCAATCTCTTGATCCCTCCTTTTGTGTTAACATTTCATGTGTTCTTCTTCAACCTGAAAATTCTTTTTTTCATTTTCAAGAAAGCCTCTTTATAGATAAGAGGTAAACCACATCACACCACATGGGAATCCAAAGTTACATGATGATTATACAAAATTTGAAATTCAAAACCCACACTAAACCCAAGGAGACCTCGATCCAAGCGTCCCCGAATCAGCTGGAGTCGCGTCGCGTCATGTCGTCAACATTAACACACTTATCACCGTCGCCCCCCTATCACCAGCCGATCCGATTTCCGGAAAAGGATAACCAATATGCAGAACCAGGACAAAAAAACTGCCCACTATCGTCAATAACATCATCACCATCAATGTCATCATCCAAAACCCACCATAGTTGATGACCAGATCTCTGGTCGAGGAAGCACCACACTGTATACGAGAATCAACCTGGCAGATTTGACTCCGGTAGCGCTAAAAAAAACTTTGGACACTGCTATGAAACCCAAAACCTTTAATTTGTTTTTGCTCCATCTCCGACCTGTAGATTCGTGGCATTATAAGGGGTCAGAGTAGGAAATGAGCGGCCTCGGACTTCGACAGCACAACTTTCATCGGAACCACCAAAAACACTAGTGAGAACTGTCACAATGAGAAGACCACCAAAGTGAAAGAGTCATCGTCGACAAGGCTAAAGCACAGAACATCATCTAGATATCAAAACTGACGAGACAAAGGAAGGGGGAAAGGAGAGGAGATATGAGAGGAAAAGAGGTAGAGGGAGGCACCGGAGAATGGGCACCAAAACCTCCCCATCCAAATCGCCGCTAAGGAAAACCCTAGGTTGAGGGCAAGGGGAAGCTGATGCCACTCATAGGCCCCCTTGGGTTCTTCATGTGTTCTTATTATAAAGTTAATTTTCATTTATTTAACCAACCTTCAATTTTATTAATATTAATTGGGAATATATTTTTACACTACCATAAAACCTTTTTAAAATCTTTTAGATCTTATAGTTTTGTTTTATTAAATCCATTATCTTTTCATTAGGTCAATTTATGGTTTTTTGTTATTTCTTAGTTAGGTCTAATATCACCCTCCAATTTATTGGTTAATTAAATATATCGTATTATATTATTAGTGGATTTATGTATCTAATTTTTGATTTACTATTTTATAAGAGGTAGGAATGTGCTTCTAAGTTCACTATGTAATGAGAGTCTAGTAATTGATTCTTAATCCACTAAGTAATGGGAGTATATGAATTTATTCTTGATCTAAATAGTAATTGGAGGTGGGGGATTAATTTCTCAACTAATATGTTATAGGATAATTGAAAATGACTTTTGAATAACTATTTAATGTGAGGTAAGGATATGATTCTAGATCCATTATGTAATATTAGTCAAGGAAACGATTCTTGATTCACTACATGATGGGAGGAAAAGACTTTCCTCCTAATACATAATGTGATAGCAGGTGAGAATGTAGTTCTTGATCTATGTTTTCATGGGAGGTATGAACACCAAATCCAAAATGTTATGATTTTATATGCTTATTCTTATTAAACATTTTATGTTATATTATTAAGTTATTCTCTATGACTCATATTTATTATCTCGTCTTTTATTATCTCTTATTCCATGGTAAATATTGAATAATTTTTTATTAGATGTCCTTATATTTGGAATTTGCGAACACTCTTATTATTCCAATTTCCCTTTTATTGAGTATTTATAACATGGTCATGTTTCTCATATGTTGATTCTCTAACACTTTATATTAAATTGATAAAAAGTTTCCCTTACTGTGAACTTTTTCTCTCCCCTTTTCTTATGTTTTTCATTCCCCATGTAATGAGGAAGTTTATAGAATAGGATTTTCCAAAATGTGGATCTATTATGGTGTGATTATGGATAAGTATTCAATATAAAATTTATTATGTAACTAATCTCTAAAGATAAAAAAACATATTTTGTTAATGGATTTTTTGATCATTTATGAGATGTTATATATATATATATATACATATATATATATATATTGTATTAATACCAATAATTTTTTATTGATCCTTCTATCTCCATTACAATTACTGTTATTAATGTATGTGTTTTTTTACTAGATTCAGGAGTTCATTTCTGGGGTACAACAAAAAGACTCTAAATTAAAATATTTTCAATCCTAATTGAACACAAACATCATGGAATATATCTACTGAACCAATGTGATCATTTCTAATGACTATAATCCTTTTTAATTACTAAAAAAACAATAATTTACTTTACACCTTTTGAATCATTCCCCATAAGAAATTTCCATCCTAAAAATGAAAATCAAACACCATTAAAAAGCATAATTCCCATACCCAAAATATTAATTAATCATAGGATATATCTATAAAATGATATTATTCCTAAAAAAGGTCAAAGATATCATTAAAAAACTAAAATAATTAATTCCATGAATGTATCATAATAATAAATTCAGTTCAATTAATGTTCGAAGTAAAAACATAATTTAAAATAAATTATAATTTTTAACTAGCATCTACAATTATCATTAGGACATTCCAAACAAAACCAAGAGTATTTAGTATTAATACATATGGTACAAAAATAAAACATGATAAAACATATCATGGTGATGTTGTATATTTATTAAATGATAGTTGAACATTACATCCTCTTAAATATTATCTTCACCCCCCATTAATCCCATTAGAATAATCATGATGATAATTTTAAATAAAAACATATATAATATGTAATTAACTCAACAAAATAATGGTAGTAGTGATAAAAATTATTTCACCTCACAAAAGTGATATAATAATTTGAATGGTTCAAATAACCTTTCAGAAAAATTTATACATCTTCTAAATATCTATTTTCCATGAAATATAAAATCCTTAATGAATATTTGATAACTAATATAAAATTATAAGAGTATATTTCCATCTATTATGTTTGAATTTTTCTTATATTGTTTATAATCAGTACTCTTTTGGATAATATCATGCATTTACATCATATCATATACAATTTATATTATAATAATTAATAATTCAATATAATAAACTCAACGTCATGAAAGTAACTAAATTAATCCAAATAAATCATTGAATTATGACTTAAAATTGAATTAATTTTAATATAGGAAAAGAAAATTCATAATAACTAATTATCCTAAGATCTTCTAAAATATTGCTTATGATCTCTGCACTTTTTTTATATGAAAAAAAATGTTTATCTCGATTAGATTATCAACTATTTTGGAAATATCATTCTTTTGTATAAAAGGATTTCTAAAATATAATGTAATTTACTTTACACCGATGATTAAATATAAGTATATTGATTTGAAATGTCCATCCAAAGGACATCATGAAGATTTACCACCCCTAATATACAATATTATACTAGAATGTCCACTGATATAGACTCGTTTATTGACAATATTTGGATGAATCTTTGATATATCAATAATTCCAATATAGTATCATAACATATTAATACATGAGGTAATCACATCATAGTGAAAATATCCTCCCACTTCTTCTAATTAACACACAATGGTTTAAAATATATGTCAAGATGATATGCTTAAACATTACTTATTGGATCATAATAGAACATGATTGAAACTCAAAAATTGATTTTATTGTATTATTCCATTAAACACTACTTCAATAAATCTTGATAAATATTTATGATATCAATATGTGTTTTTGTGAGTTATGAAAATCCTGGAAAAATATTAATCTTGTGATATATCATACATATAAATTTTAGTAGACCAAAATGTGATATTATATATATCCCATGTTCAACCATAAATGGAATCTTAATTGAATACCATGTCTCTTTATTCCTCTAGTTTATAGTTACACACCTATGAATCCTCTACCTATTAAAATAAAGTATAACACACTATTATTTTCTATAAAAAAAATTATACCATTTAGCCTATGACTTATAACAAAGTCTAATGATTCTATATCATCTTCTATATATTATATCCTTCTGGAGGAATACAATCAGAAGAATAATTTCTGAATATATCATCACTACATTTCCATAATTCTCATTATTTATAATTATAATAAAAATATATTATAATAATTTGAAAAATATTAACTTTTATCGGTTAAAATATCCTTATGTGAATATATTTTAGAAAAAATTATAGTTTTGATGATTAAAAGGTTCTTCCTAAGGAGTTAATTGATGAGTAATTTTATAATAAATAGAACATCTATGAGCTCATGGTCGTGAGTAGGTAGAGACATCCATGAGGATATAACTGATTAGACCCATAAGTTGTGAATAATATCTCATATATCAACACAAAACCCATTAAATGATGAGAATCATCATTATAACCATTAAACATAACTCATCCCTTAGGAAAGAAAAAATAATAGTGACAATCAATAATGATAACAATGATATGAATGATATATATCCCATTTTTATAGAAAAATTGTTATCTTCAAATATATAATTGTTTTTTATAATTTATATTTATTTATTGGGTTATAATGTAAAAATATAAAACCACATGAGTATCAAATAGGGTAGATACACATCCATAATTTATATATTGATCCACCCACTACCTATTATAAAATTAAGAATATCAGAAAATACTGTATTTCCCCTTTCTATTATGTATATATATATATAATTAATTTTTTATATCCTTCTTCAGCCATGATATTTCTCCCATATCTGGTAACATATCACATCCCACATCAGTTGTGTTTCATTTTCCTTCCAAGTGGAACTCATTATAGAATTACTTTTGGGATTTTATACTCTATGTAACAACCAAAAGATAATAATCCCACACCATGAAACATCATTAATTCCTGAAGGATCACCACCCTAATTAATGTGGTATATGCACCCAAAAAATCTCCCCAAACCTGTAATCCACCTATGTTGTGCTCCATATTGGTTATATACCTAGTTGGAAATAATTTTGATAATTTAAACACATTCTCCAATATTTATTGATTCTAGTGGTCAAGAACCTCATGATGTATATGTGAAAAAATAGATATGTCTACTAAGACCTAGCTTATCTATGTAATATATGTATTCTAATTGTGGTTGAAGTTATGCTAGGATTTTTAATCTGTGAAAATTCTTACACAAGTATCTTATAATAAACCACCTAGCTAAGTGGAAAACAAACCTCTAACACATTTTTGGAAACCTCCATACAAAAATATCTATCATTTCAATTGATCATTATATACACTAAATTGAGAGAATATTGTTCCATGAATATGATCCATGAGTTGATTTTAACTTTTAATGCATATAATTTATAAAATTTTCAAAAATTATACATTACATCTCATACATAATCTAATAATCCCAAAAACTTATGGTTTATTGTCATTCGCTTCTAGAAAAATAGTCATCATATTAAAATTTATTTCATTAATATCATCAACAAAACTAAATAAAAATTAATTACTTGTAAGCATAATCCATCATATGATTTTCTAAGGAGATGAAAAAAATGATGCGTGCTAAAATTCTCTATAATGTATAATATATCACTAAGCAATTAATTTTTATATTATACCCAAGGGAAAAAACATGATAATGAGAGGTATATTTATTTAAAAGGATCATGGAACCATGAGATTTGTCGATAAATCATGATAAAATGATATATATCCAAAAATTATCAAACACATACCATGGTATAATATTGGGGAAACCAGAAACAATAATCATGATAAATGGATCATAATATAGGCATGTAACATAAAAATGTGTCTTGAGCATATGAGTATAAAATCAAAACATTTTGAGAAAACCCCAATTATCCCAACACATAATTTTTTTTAAAAAAAACAAATCATGACCACACATCTTGTTGTCAGAAATCCCTATCATTCAAATGTGTTATGTTTTAAAATATTTAATCTTCCCCACATCATCTTGTTATAAAACAAATTCATTCCCACACATTGACATATTTTCTCTTAAGATATAAAATATTAACTAATGCATTGTAGGGATATATGATACCACACTCATAAAATAATGATAATCTATAAATATGTTTTCCCCATCAAATAAATCATATATAATATGATGTAAAAACCCATGGATATAAAATAATATTTATAAAACTGAAAAAGGTACTTCATAAAATGACATTTAGTGTAATATCAGTTTATAATAAAAATAATATCCTAGATAATGTCTTTAAAAAATCATGTAGTGATTTATCAAGAAAATTACTCCACAAGATTTATATATTTTCAATATAGAGTTAAAAATTAATCAATCCCATAAAAATAAATTTTATAAAATGTTTTCTATATTATCATAAAAAGGAGGAGTTCCGAGAAACATTATAAAATAAGTTTTGAGTGCTGGAGATTATTAAAGTTTTAAAAAAAATTAATTTAACATAGTCATTAGTTATGGGAAAATGAACGAAAATTACGGTTGTTAGGAAATGTGAAGTGTAATATAAAAAAAATTTATGAAAGTAAAAAAAATTCCCCACTTATAATTTTTTGTATTTTTTATAAAAAACCAACACTAATAAAAAAGATATAAAAACAAATTTTTGAAAATTTATAAAGAAAAATATGAAGACTAAAAGCGATATTATATCTTTATGTTAAAAATAACTATGTAAATAATTTTTTGATAAAATAATATGTGTATGGTGTAGAAATATGTATTGTAATGGATTTTCATTATTCTAAAAAATGTTATTTTTTAAAAATTAAATCAATCAAGCAAGCTTGGTTTGATGGGAAAACATAAATTCCATATTAATGGATTAAATTAAATATAAAAAATATTTTTGTGGATAATACCAAACATGTAATTATAAATATCACAAATAATTATTTTGAATGAATGGAAGGTAATTGAGATAACAAAAAAAATAACCTTAAAGTCATTATTTTTCAGGCCTTATATATCCCCCTGTATAATAAACATAACTATTTTAGTCACTTATTTTAGAACCATATTCATCTATTTCACATTTTATAATATTTATTTATAATCATTTACTACACATATATTTTGATAAGGTAATACAAACTAAATCTGGGTATGGGGAGCCCCTCGTTGTATAGATGATGGAGAATTGAGATCCTTTGATTCAAAAGACTTCCCATAAGACATAGAGCATGAAATCCTTTTAGAGTGTGAAATTTCCATATTAGTAATGCATGTATATTTATCTAATAAATATAATAAAGTAGTTATTTCAAAAAAATGTGTCCAAATTAGTTTTGGATTCTAACGGCTTATAATGAAGGATTCTTTCTTTCTCTTATGATGGGGTTCCAATTTGAGTCCAAATTCTTAAAAAAAACATCTCATATAACTATAAATTATGATTCTATATTGGGTAGATTTAATATCAATAGATATTTAATCCTTTCCACCTTAGTTATTCTTTTTAGTGGTATGTTCATTAAAATATAGAGTTTTATAATCCAATTATCAAATATTTTAGGTCACTGTGATCCCAAATTTATTCTTATATGAAATGGGATTTTTCATATTATTTATCCATTGAAAAATATTAAAAAAATGGGGTGGTTTTTTTTCCTTTTCCTTAACATTTATAATGGTATTATTATATTATAAGGATCATAGATTCAATAATTTTGAGGTGAAGAACATGAGTGATAATGTTTAGGGAGAAAATAGGACTTAGTTGGATTTTATGGCATCAAATAATTCTATATAACATTTCATCTAATTATGGAGTTCTCATAAAAATATAATGATAAACTAAAGAATAAAAATTTTGTTTTTATACTAGATTAATTTTAGATGTTTATTTAGGTTCTCGACTCTTTGATAAGGTTGTTATATCATCATTAGAGGATAAAATTTAATTATTTATTCAATATATGAATCCTCCCATATTTTCATAGGTTTTCAATCTATTGGAAATGTTAAGGGGAAAATTTCTAAGTATTTTTCATGAACCACTTGATTGAATAAGTTTCATAACATTATCCATTTTCATATGATGTAGAATGATATTGAGGGGTCTCCAAAATAATATCTAGGGGATTATTTATTGGGATGTTATGGATGAGGATCAATGAATATATATCATCTCTACATTGAGGAAGAATGGTTCTTTAGTGTGTTAGGATGATCAAGGATATTTAATATAGTAACATAGGTGTGTTTTGATGTTTTAGGATTCAAAAATAAGAGAGCATCAATCCCTAGTTGATGGTGATTGTCTTGTTTCGGTTAATTAACTGAATGTTTAATTTTTTAATCAAAGTCATGGAATTATTTTTTTTACAACATTTTCAATATATCCCTATTTATAGTCCATGTGTAGGTAAATCCAAATTGGACTGGTATTGAAACCAATTTGGTGCATCAGTAACTACTCAATATGGATTAGATAGGAGTGATGTGTAAAAAATGCATTGTTATAGAAATTAGTTTGCTGAAACAAATAGTTATGGAACCATGTCTAAGATTCTAAATATATATCTTGAGTAGTGATTATAGTATTTGGTACATGAATAAATAAATGGCTTTAAATGGAGGTCTATAGTAATCCCTCTATAATGTTTCATCTTAGAAAAATGAATCCCTTGTAATGAGGTCATTCTCGTGGTTTAAAACTTGGTTTATAAAAGGTTGATTTCAATAATGTGGATGAGAAGAATGAAGTGTAGATTTGGGATGGAAAAATAGAAGTGTATAATTATACACATTAAATTTATTATTATTTTAATATTAAGTTGATACAGACTTTATGTATTAATGTAAATCTGGTGTTCCTTGAGGCTTATTCCCCAAACAAGTATACTTATAAAACTACGTTGTTAATGGGGGATAGAATATTGATTTATGAATATGGTTTTCAATTTGTTACATGAAATAATTCTTCAACACAAAAATAAAATTTTAATTTAAATCCTTTAAGGATTACTACATATTATAGTTTCTTGAGATATTATTCTTAATGGGATAGGGTTGTTGATTCTTTTAACCAGATTGAATATGACTATAATTGTTTTCTTATTTTTAATGTTCTGTAATTTATTGAGGGTAGGTTTTTTGTATGACCCCATTAAATTTCATTTTTCTTTTTCATTTTTTATTCATTATTAATTGGGTTTCATAACATATTATTTTTTAAATTTACTACACACATATTAATTATTAATATTTTAATTTTCAAGGTCATATGTTAGTAAATTTATTTGGTTCATAAAATACTTCTAATGGTGGTGTTAGTTTTCATATTTTGATACTAAATTAATTATTATTATGTTATTTTATGAATTTTAATCCTATAGTTTTAAATATATATTCATTTCTACTTTCACTCTTTGTAATCCGAGGATACGATTTCAGAAATTGGAATTCATGAAAACTTGTTTCAAGTAATTTTTTAATAACAACGAGTTACATTATATAGATCACTATATTATTGTGTTACTCTTAATAAATAATATGATAATGTAATTTTAAATTTTGGATCACGTATCAATATAAAAAAATCTATTGTATTCATCCTTGATATATTTTTATAGCATCATTCATATAGGTAGTTAAACTGTCAAAAACAAAAACATGTATAATCTATGAGTGAGTATGACTATAAAAGCGGTTTTTTTGTTATAATATCACAATTAAATAACTATAATGATAATATATATATATTATTAAGGTGATGGGTCTTATTTAAGTAGATATGGATGAGAAATATATAGAAGTAATGGTAAGGGAGTGTATAATAGTAACTTTGAGGTCTCAATTCTTCCCATTTAGGGCCTCTTGGAATAGAGTTTCTTGGATAGCTTATTGTGAAATAAGGATGAGAGACATAGAAAATAGATCTATAAGTGAAAAAATATTCCATAATTAAAGTGTAATTCGATGTGATTTAGTTATTTAAAAGGGTGTAAGGGATCACTTTTTATTTATGAAATGAGGGATGTTTTCTTTTAAACATTATTTATATAAGGGATATAGATAAAATCACATTTTAGTAGTTTCTTTAGTTAAATAAATGTTTTTGGGAAATTTAGATATTAATTTCCATCCTTAAAATGGTATTATAGTAATATATTTTATCATCATATTAATCAAATATTCCATCCACTTCAAGTTACCCACTTTACCCCCCTCCCCCCAATTGCCATCTTTAAATATTTACAATGATGATTAATTATTTTTTACAAAAAATATAATATTTTTTCCTGTCAGAAAATTTTCACATGTTTATTAATAATTTATACTCAATATAATCTTATTAATCTTCTAATTATAATGTAGAAAACATTTATATGAAAACAAATAACTCATTTAAGAACAGTTTTTTGAGAAAATGTTCTTTTAAAAATATTAATAGGTATAATTAGAATTTCAAATAAGTTAATAATTAAATGAGTGTTAATAGATTAGTTTTCATATATTAATATTATATTAATTTTTTCTTATAATTTGTATTAATATAGTTTATTTAGATAAAAAATGCATGACACATATAAAAATTATTCTTTCAAAATATACCTTCAACCCTAATTGTGGTAACAAACTCTTACCTTAGTAAATTATTTATTCAAATAAAAATAAAATTTAACATGATAACTAATTTTAACATGATGATAATGAGTATGAAATCCATTTTATTATTTTCAATTTCTAAACAAGTAAAAATTTAAATTCAATATAAAACACATAACGTTGAAGAAATGATTTTTATCAAAATGAATTTTAAGTTTAAAATGAATTTATTATTATTACTACCCTAGTGATAAATATTGGATTATTTTTTAATTTATTATTTATATTATTAATACAATTAATTAAAATATTTATTTAATAGTGATAAATTATATTGAAAATAAAAAACACATTATAGACATAAAAACTATTTTATGATATGTTTATCAAATAATTTATAAATTTTTATTCTTTATTATTCTTAAATTATTTAATAAATTTTATTTTTTAGATATATATTTTTAAAATTTAATGAATATATTGTTTATATAATTTTTTAAAATCAATAAATATAACAAAAAATCAATTCATAAAAATATTTTCATTATAGTAAATTATATTTTTTAAAAATAATTAACATATTAGACTTATTTTAAAAATAAATTATGTTATTGAATGAAAGTAATTTATAAATAAAATGTATGTATTTTATAATGTAAATAAATATTATACATGCTAATTATATATCGTAATTTCAAATGAGTAACTTAATTACTTGTATTATACCCAATTTCTATTTTTCAACATTAAAAATGTTATATAACAACCATATTACCCCCATTACCAAATATAAATCCAGTACAATATAACATCACAATGCATACTTCCCCTTCAATAAATTACCATTAATGAACTTTCAAAATGGTTTCTCATTTCTAGATGTTTCTCCTTGTTAGTTCAGTTCTTATAATAGTGAATCTCCTATTTTAATATGATTCCTTGGGATCTTCTATTTTAAATGAAATTATTGTTTTTAATTTATTGTACAATTTTTTATAGGATCCATGATATGTATTAAATTGTTTCATGTAACATTTCTTTACTATTTTACTATGAATTAAAACTGTTTTTTTAGTTTCATTCATATATAGTATGACACATTTTTAAATCTTTTTAATTATTTTCATAAAATAAAAAAACATACATTTGAAATTCAGAAATTCAATTTAAAAATTATTGGGTCTTAAAAATGAGGTTTAATATTATCCCTTATTAAATTAATTACATTAATGTTATTTTAATTATAACTCACTAATAAATATATATAAGAGTGTAATTAATATAAACAAGACTAAAGTATATAAAATCATCATCATTTTAATTGTTAAGATGATCAAACTCATCGTTTTATTTGCTATATGAATATCCTAGTAATTAGTTTTCTCACAAATATTTTTGAAAAATACCCCTCATTATTAGGTATCAGTAACCATATAATGAAATTTTTTCAAAACAAGTTTATAATCCTCCTTGAATTATATTTTTGATAATCAGATAATTTGGACTATTTATTGATTTTTCCTTTTCCATATAATTAACATGACTTATATATAGGTAGAGACAATCCAAGACCATGATATCTAGAAATTATACTGTGTGATGAATTAATCGATCTTTAAGATGTAACAACTCATAAACATCAATTAGGAAATAGTTTTATTCCTAAGATTAAATCCTTACACCCCTTTAAATTCTCACAAATAACTAAATATCTAATTAACCGAGTGGGGATTTGATTCCATTGAAAATCATTTTATATTTATAAGATTCATTGAACTAGAATCAAATAAAAAATTTCATTTTTAGAGTGGAGAATAAATGTACCATTAACCACTTTAGAAGCTCAGTCAACTTCAATAGTTGTGTTTTCCAGGTCTCTAAATTTTTTACATGGTCATGGAGGTTGTTGATGCTTTTTTTAATTGAATCCCTTTGATCGTGGAATTGATTATCATAAATTCAAAAAACACAATATTTATAAAAATGAATAATTAGTTAAATATTATGAACAACATTTTTTATCTATGTATTTTTAATAGAACAATACATTTTTCTACATTAGTTTTTTGTTATGTACCTTGATTTTCTACACATGAAATATCTTCATGTTCCATTGAGATATTTTCCTAGGTGATTATTCCCAAATTCATGACACGTTTAAAGTTAAATATTCTTTCCTCCATGGTATTTATCAAATAAAATTCAATAACATGATATTTTATTATATATTGTGTTTTGAAATTAATCTTCGTTTATGTTGTTATATATAACCCAAAATATTTTGGTAGGTATAACCCTAATTGTTTACAATCATTCCCCTATCATGTTTTTTTATCGATTATAAAACCACTACATTCTACATATCAACCCTTTTTAAAGATATTTCATCCTATTTCTAAATACTAAAAGTTATATTAGAATATTAGTTATGAAAAATAGATAATTTAAAAATCATATAAAATGGAAAAGTATTTAAATTTTCAGAACATAAAATAAATGACATGTAAACCATAACATTTAAATTTCATGGATTTAATCTAAGTTGTTTTTAATCTATTTATTATTAGGTTCTTTAACCATAAAATAAGAATGTATTCCAATCTATTATAATGGCTAATAAAGAGCCTGAAAATCCACCAAATCATATCCCTAGGGAGTGTAAAATAAGGTTTATATTGATTCCCATTTTTTGTACGTAGTAAAGAATCATTTAATGTCCAAAAACATTTCTTAAGGGTATTTCCCCAATGTACATCTAATAAAGAGAGTGGATGAACTATTTTTTACCTAGATATGGAAATTATTTATAGAAAATATCACACACTATAAGATACCAAAATATTACGATGTTTTCATATTTTTAGGCTTCTCCCTAGGGCTTTAACTACTGTTTTCTAGTCTTAATACACCAAAATAACTAATACCCAGTATCATACCAACTGTTAATAAAAACCAAACATGCATATATTTTACATTATTTTCCTAATTTAAACCTTACATATTATAAGTAATAACATAATCCAAGAACCCACCTATTTAGAGTCTTTAGAGGGTAGCTACAAAAACAAATTATTATAAATTATTACTTCAACATGTCTTATAATAATCACTACATAATACTTCCTTTTACACATAATTCTACATATAATTACCTAGGGATGTGGAAAAATAAGGATTGACAAAAAAAATCATTAAGGGAAAACATATCTATGATTCATAAATGGTTAGACAATATTCTTATCAGAAAACATAATCACTGGAGAAATATTTTGTTAAATGGAGCATAAAACCATTAAAATTTTATATAATTTATTGAAGTTCCAAATGATCATTGAACCACTAAGAATTGAGTGAACAAGTAATTTTATTTTTAAAAATTTCATCTTTCATAAATGTAACCCTATAAATTTTTAGAGATTCATCAATATAAATGTTTAGTAAACTCAAATGCATAAAGATTTGGGAATTTCAACTAGACACATGATATTTACAAGGTTTAGCCTCAATGAGATAATTAAATAATTTCTATAGCCACACCTATGAGTTTATGTAAATTCACTATAATGATGAAGTGAATAAATTTTTTTTGATAACTCCCATTGGACACTTCTATCTCAAAATAAGAAATCTTATACGGACTTCTTTTAGTTAAAAATTTATTCAAATAAGTTTTAGCCACAAAGAAATGTATCTTTATTAGAACTAATCCACCAAAGATCTTTCCAGAAACTCTATCTAATGAGACTATATCTTATAGGACTATGTATAATGACATATATTAGATGAACTTTTTCAGAACCTATGCCTTTTTTCAAAACAACTATATTTTTATTAACAAATCTTAGTGAATCACTAAATTATGATCAAAACTCTTTCTGATATTTACTATATATTTCGCATAAGTCCAATCTTTTGAAAATTTCTATGTTTAATATTCTTATTAAAGTCCTTCTCTGGAAACTCTTCTTTTACATAAAACACACCTTAGATTAGAAACTCAGTTCTGACACCATAACTATAATTCTTCAGATTTTATGAATGGGTGAACAACGATACAACATGCTTTACATTGCATCTATATTTATAGGAACTCTATAAAAATTAATAGTGGGAAATATGTAATGTTGTAACACTAACAGAAATTAAAAAATACAAATTTATCATGTATTTTAACATCATCTGAGATCTTAAAAACATTCTCAACTCATATAGAGCCTTCTAAAATCATCTTGAATCCTCTAAAACATTACTTAAATTAGAACTTTACAAGTTTTACCAAAATATTAGTCCAGAAGATGATTTTATAGAACTATTTCATGAAATTGATTTTTCTTTTCGATTCACATTATCCACTGAAATACAAAACATGGATTCTGTATAGTCTTTATTTATTGATTCAAACTTGATAACTTCACAAGACATCAAACTTCATACAGAGTGTCAGAAAACTATGATCTTAAAAAGACATAAAATATATTTTTCTAGAAACACATATCATTCCTCGATCTATTCCTCTAAATTAAAAAATATTGGTGGGCTAAATTTTTGAAACATCTAAAGTCTTTAGTTTCTTGCAACGATTTTTTGATAGCTACTTTAACATTTCTAAAATTTTCTTTTTTATAAGACTATATTCTATCAAAAACATGAACTCTTTTACTTATTTCTTTATATCTATTTGATCAATTCTATTCAACCAATCAATTTCTATCTAATAATGAATACTAAAACATTCTCACACATCACTCTCTGGAGAGGTTTATCTACTAGTTTATGTCTGGATCTATTTTTTGATTGTGAAAATGATCTCCCAATTTTAAATTAGTTTAGATATTCAAAACTGATTCATTAAGTAACATTTCTTTTCTTTAAAAAAATTAAGACTAAAAAAACTCATCAACCAAAACATCATATATTCATAAAAAAATCCTCTATAATTAATTGTGTACAATGATTCTTCTTTTCTCCATCTGATAGTCATCGACTAGTTTAGTTATTCAACTACATCAGTCCATTTATGGTTGTCTAATAAGAAATGATGTAATTTTTGAGATTCTTGGATAAACCTCTATATTATTGGCTTTCTTAAAAACCATTATCATCAAATTATAACATTTTTCATGAACTCGGTGATTTTTAAAAAATATACATTCCACAAAAATATTCCTCCATAATTTTGTCTTATCAGGTTATGTTTGATCATCAAGGTTCAAATTTATCAAACCTTAGAAACATCAAAATTATCTCCCTCTTTCAGGTTCTCATTCTGAGGAATTGGACCTAGAAATACAAGTCTAAAAATCAACATTGTATAGAACATATTATATTGTGGCTTTATCAGGTAACTAAATCAGGATCAACCTGTAATTCTCAACATTCTAAAATCATTGATCTGAAAACTAAAAATCTATTTTATATATAAATCTTGCATCATGTACTTGTTTCATGGGTTTGATAATGTTGATATCAACAAGGAATCATCTCACTTGATTTATAAAGTTCTAAAACATCCCAATATCCAAAAATTCCCTAAATTATAACTTAAATCTCTTTAGAAACTCACTAAACTCATTAAATAACATTCACGTGTTTTAAACAAACTATCCTTACAAAATGTTAGTTGTTATGAAATAAAACTTTGTTGAATCAAAAAATCACAATTAATATTCAATCAGCCTATTTTTATTTTTTACATCTATTGTTAACAACATTTTTAACTCATCACCTTTTAACACTCCGAATTTTTCAAAACTCATTTTTGTAAAAACTCAAATTTTAAACTTTTACTAAAACACAGTCTTCTTCAAAATAGGGTGCCATGATACCACACTGCTATATAAATTAATGTTTTTAAAGCAATTCAGTCACTCAATAATAATAAATTTTCTAGTAATGTTATGTTAAACCCTACTAAATTCTCCCTTTGTCTCACTTTTATTTCTATCCTCAATTTAATGTTCACCACATATTCATATTCATATATGTAAGAAAACTAATGATAGGATAAAGTTGCAAATACACTCTCAAATTGTCTTCATATTCTGATTCATGATGAAGTTAATTATATAATATGTTTATGAAGTATTTTTTTGAGGCCAACCATTATTTTTCATCGTCAAATCTACAAATCATCCCCTTTGTAATGCTTTTTTGAAAGTACCAATAATTTGATATTTCATTGAAATATATTCACGAAAAAAATCTCCACCAATAACATACTATTTTATAATGTGAAAAATAATATCAATGTTCTTTGATCTTGAGTTTTGGAAAGAATTTTTAAAAAGATCCATTGTAATCTAATTATCATAAATTGTATTCAAAGGTGTTGATTCATCAACTTCGAAATCATCAAAATAACCTTTCATCCAAAACAATTGAGTACAATACTATATATTTGTTACCTATTATACTTTTTTTCTAAACATTACATAATGATGATTCTTACAATTCTTACTTGAAAAACATTCAACAAAGAAAGGTGTTCCTCCTATAGTTGATTTTATATAGTTACAATCTACATGTCAATCAGCGTTAGTATAACCATGTAATTTCTTATCACAAATTATTTGGTATATCAAACCACATGAATTTATTACTTTAACATAACTTAGAATTAACATTTCATTGAATATATGTGATTTCTATAGATCACACTGATATCTGGAAAAAACATTTAGAGAATAAAAAATATTAGCTCTTGAAGAAAATAGGTAAATAAAGCATCCTATCAATTTTCTAAATTCTTTTTGACACACACCTTATACAGCTTTATCCTTACTCATCTTCATTCCAAATAAAATATTATTAGAAACTTATTCAAGTTTTTACATACCAAATGTCTTTAACAATTTACTATCACACGTTACTTGAGATAGAAAATTTTACTTTTCTCTTTGTTGAACTTGTAAACCCATTAAAAAATATTAATTCTCCAAAAATATTCATCTAAAATTATTCTTCATTTCTCCTCAAATTAATTACAAAATTCTTCATCTCTAGTAAAAATTATATCTTATATATAAATAATAATAATAATGGTGTTGGTTTAAACTTAGTTAACATATAAGTTCCCATAAACATTTCATTTATAAAATTTAGACTTTATCAAGCAATGATCATGTTTAGAATTCTAAGAAAGCATGTCTTGTTTCAACCCATAAAAATATTTCTACAATTTACAAACCTTTCTTCGATCTTCATCAAGTAGGAACCGAAAGGGTTACTCAATATAAGCTTCTTCTTTAGTCTCTCCTTTTAGGAAAGGTTAAATTACTTGAATATGATAAAAATTGTATCATTTATGTGCTTAGTGTTATAAAAACATTCTAATAGTCTATAATATTGAAAAAGTAATAATATTTTCTTCAAATGTCACACCTTCCACCTATGTATAGCCTTTACAAACAAGTCTTATTATTTTCATTAAACTTATAATTTTTTATTAAAAAATATTTGTATAATTATTCTGTTCCAATAAGATTTTTATCTACTAGACTAGGAACAAGTTACCATGTTCCATTTTTTAAAATTTAATCTAACTCTTATTTCATTGTATTCACCCATTCTTTATATTTTACTATATCAAAAACCGATTCTGGTTTTATCTATGAGGTGACTAATGTATGATTTTATAGTTTCAACCTTATTCTAGTATGAATCATTTCTCTCTGATTTCTAACTTTATTTTTTTTACCATTTTTTTATGGTTGTATATTTTAATTATTCTCTTCCAGTTTCACTTTCCAGATCACAAGAATCCTCTTAGTCATAATATTTCTATTTTGGAACACTTTCACTTCCCTTTATAATATTGAATTTGTATTCATCATAATTTTTAAAAAAATTTGTTAAGGAATTTTTATTTTCAATAACATTCACATAAAAGGGATATAACAACTTTTGTAAACATTTTTTCCAAATTTATAACTTATTCTACTTGGTGAATATCTTATGAATGTTTCTTTCTTTTCTTTTTTTATAAAAATTCATAAATAACAAGATATATTATTATTAGTAAATAGGGAATTCCAGAAACCTTGAAATATTTCACTAAAGGTTTTTTGTTATAACAAATTTTATAAGAAGTGTTGTTTTATTTTGTTCTTAAAAAATATATTTTGTACATGTTTAATAGTACTAATAGTTTCCCTCTAATATAACATTGAAAATTTTTATTTTACTAACATGCTTCTTCTCATTTACACAAAACTTCTATTTTTTCCTTCCTGTTACTCCATTTTTTATGAGGTGTATAGAGAACTCTATTTGGTGTTTTATTTCATGATTCATAATATTAGATTCTAAAGTATAATACATGAACTCTATATGATTA
This sequence comes from Viscum album, assembly GCA_963277665.1. Lineage (NCBI taxonomy): Eukaryota > Viridiplantae > Streptophyta > Magnoliopsida > Santalales > Viscaceae > Viscum > Viscum album. Next base: position 1,461,283,994 of record OY728125.1, on the reverse strand, counting down.
CCTATTATAACTTCTTTTTATAAACCCCCATTTCAATCTCAAATTGTTTTGAAAAAAAAGATAATATTTCTACAACCACTGACCTAGTCTAAAAAACATGATTTTGTTCTTCTAATTTAAATCATCAATAAAAGTGATAGAGTATGAATCTCTATTTTTCAATTGATTTATCATCAGTCCACAATGTTTAGAATGAATAAGTTCTAGAGGTCATGTATTCTAAATATAATCTATCTTATGACTTTTACTATTCATTTTACCTTTTTTAAATGTTATGAAAACGTCATATTCTCTTCATTTTAATGATAGAAATGTTTTTACAACATCAACTTTTTAAATTTTTGTCATTTTTTTACCCACGATTCCCAATTCTTTGATGCAACAATTTATTTTCAACTTCAATAACTAGATACCAAGAGTCACATGGTTATCCTATTTTGAAATTATTTCCACTTCTTCATTCTTTTTTATTTAAAAGATTACCGTCATTCAAAATTTAGATTATATAATAATATTTTATGAGTATCATCTATTTCTAATCATCACAATGTTTACTTACACTATATAAGTTCTATTTTTATCCCATAAAAAAATAAAGATTCCTTATATTTCAGCTTTTGTGATCTAATCTCAGTCTTTCCAATTTCGTTGATTTTTTAGGAATTATCCTTCCCAAAGGTAACTTCTCTTATATCCTGATTTTCAATATCCTTTAATAAATTCAAATTTTCTAGAATGTGTGACTATAAAGAATCTACAGTTTATTCGATTTCTTATATTAATGATATCTCAACAACAAATTTTATTTCCTAGACTTTTTTATTTCTATATTTCTTTTTTTCATGTGTAAGAAATTTTCCCTAGTATATTTTTCATGAATTCTTTGGAATGGTGGAAAACCATGTAAAATACTCTACAAACTTCATCAAAAAATTAAAAAAATTTTCCATTGGAATTTTTCTAACATCTTTGGATTTCACTTTTATAATATTATTTTTTTTCAAAGTTTCTAATTATGATTCCACCACAACATCCCATTTGTTCATACCTTCTTTCATGAAGAGGAAGATTAAGATAATAATTATATTCACTATTACCATAAATTCAATAGCAATATCCATAACCTTAAAATATTTTCATTTTTATAAGTTTCATTTTTCTCAATAGAAATTTTATTGAGGTTCATATCTTCTTTATGCTATAACATTATCTATGTGTGTTCCATATTTCTTATGATGTTAATTTTCTACTATTGGGAATGTGATAGATTGTTCACAAAATTTATCAATCAAATATTTACCCTAAAAAATATAACATATAAAATTTTACTAATATCATATGAAACCTAAATTTTGGAAGGAGTAAAATTCAACTAATTCTCTTAATGAGGTTTTTCTCCAACTTTAGATGATTCATCTTTTATATACAAACCCTTACTAAAATTTTCCTTCAATGTTCTTAAGTTAAATTTATCCTCAAGTTGTATTTATTTAGATTTTTTTACTTCATATTCCTTAGCTTACAAATCCTTACTAAGGTCTCCAAATATAATTCCATGTTTATGAATACTTTTTTTGTATCCTATGATCTCCAGGTTGTATTCTTATTCTTGTAAAGATACATATTTAATTCATACAACCACTTTTACACTATACTTATTCCTCATTTTTATTTCCTTCTTAATATTTATTTATTTCTCAATATATAAAACAATTTTTAAATGATATGATATTCTCAATTATATTCTTCACTACTTTTTTCTTACTTTTTGATGAATCTTACTTTTTAAACATTTTTAAAAAAGTTTATGGTTTCATCAGAACATTATTATTCTGATGTTTCAATCTCATCAAATTCATATTTGACGTTCATACTCAAACTTCTTCTTATATTTCTTTTTATCTACTTCTTTCCACCAGTGTATTTACACTCCATCATAGATTTTTTTATCAAACTCATTCCACTGAGGTTTTTTCATAATTATCTTAAAATTCATATTCATAAATATCTTTGTGAAAGCATTTATAGAAAAATGCTTATTCTGGAACACCAAAAAAAATTAAGCAGAAGTATTCTTCTATACATTCATTTTCATCTTTAATAGTTATTTTAGATAAGATACATGATTTTTTCACTCAAATCATCATCATCCATATTTTTAGTATCACAGAGATCAACATATTCAGAAAATTAAATTTTCTACATGTTATTTTCTTCAAAATTTGTTTCATCTTTGATATTAATTGGTAATGTTATAGAATTTCTAATTTCATTAAGAAATAATAAATTTGTTAAATTCATGAAGTGATAAATGATATTTATCTTATAAATTAGATATTTTAGAATCCAATCATCATTGAATGTTTCTCATGAGATTCATAACTATTATATGGTATTCCAAGACATTTATGAAACCAATAAAATTTTAAAAAATTTCATTCACCCTTTTGAAGTAATCATCATTTTTTTCTTCATTTCTCATTCTTATGTCTTAAAACTTGTTATTACAAATTTATAGATTTACTTCCCTAACTTTATCATTTTTGTCCAAAATATGTTAAAGCTATTCCAACATAATCATTACTATTTTGAGACCCATCACTATCACGTAATTACTATATTATAGATATATAAGAATATCATTTATAGATTTTCCCTCAACTTCAATGTTTCCATTTCTAGCAATATTCATAGGAGAATATTTATCAATAGTGAGAAACCCAATTGTAGCAACTTCATCAACTTCCTGGGTATGTGACAGAAGATAGGGAATCTTTATGTTTTCCAATCATGATGATTTTTTTCCATCAATGGTAGGAATTACTCTATAGTGGAAATAATTTGAATTTGCAAAATAAGGATATAAAAGCGGAACCATCCCTTAGATACCACTTGAAGTTCTTAAGTTTCATTGAATGACTAAGAAGAGGGGATGAATTAGTGATTATCTTTTTAAAAATTTATACATTATGAAAAATAAACATATAAACTTATTATAGTTTCATCCATATATACTTTTAGTAAACTCAAATTCATGTAGATATTGGAATATAAATAGGAAAAACATTATTTACAAGTTTTTTCCATAATGTGAGAGCCTACATCGTTTCTATATCCAAACACATAGGTCTATGGAAATACACTATTATGAAGATGTTAATACATCATTTCTTTCAAGTCCTTTTGGAAAACTTCTATCTTTTGATAAAAAGAGCTTATAATAAATACCATTAATTTAAAATTTCTGTTTAAAAAATTTGATCCACAAAAATATATGTAACATTGTTCAAACTAAATAGAAAACAGTATTTCCAAAAACTCTATATGAAGATAACATATCTGATGGGCCTACAACTGATGAACTATGTCTAATTCACCCGTACCAAGGCAGCCTCTTTTATAAAAAAAACTAGTTCTATTTGATTATCAAAACTCATAATCTGAAGAAAAAAAATATTCTAAAAACTCTATTTGATCATTACTATTTTTTTCTCCTCTATCTAGTCATCTAAAATTTTATTTTTTTGATATCTAGATTTAAGCCTTTTTCAGAAAATATTCTTCAATATGAAAATAAAATTCTATTGGAAACTCATTTCAAACCCCAAATCTGCATCACTTTATCTTTTATACATGTATAAAAATTGATAATAATATTTTTACTTCACATAGGTACTCTAGAAAATATAAAGGCAGGAAATCTAAAAAAAATATCCCACTCACCCAAATTCAAAAATCTGAATTTCTTGTATATTTGAGAATTGTTTGGGAAATTATCAAACATTATAACCTCATCTAGAGTCATTTCAAATCATTATTAATTTTACCAAACATTACTCAGATGAGGACTTTACAACATTCTACCAAAATCTATGTCTGGAAATTGATTGTATGATGATCTGTCAAAAACTCTCTTCATATTTCTAGTTCTATTTTGAAATTAAAATAAAAAATATTGATTTATTCTAATCACTTTTCCTAATTTAAAAATTTTGTAACTTCAAAAGAATTCAAACATTATATAGAATTTTACAAAATGTTGACCTTCAAACATCATACAAACTTTCTATATAGAATATCATATCCTTCCTATATTTATTCCTCCAAACTAACTGAATATTTTTTAAAACATTAATTAAACTTATAAAGACATCAGTTTCTTATAAAGAATATCCAATTGAACCTTTAACATTTGAAACATTTTAGTTTTTTTGGTGACCTTTTTTTTATAAAAAATATGAAGTATTATAATTCCTTATTCACAAGACTTTTTGAAACTCAAATCAATATATCAAATTATAAATGATCAAGAAACTTGAAAAATTCTCACTCATCTCTATCCAAAGTGGTTTTTCAAGTGGTCTGTTCAGATCATTGATTCCAATTAAAAATGTAATATCCCTTTTTTATTTTCAAATATTTTAAAAACTAATTCCTTGAGTAAAATTTCATTTATTTCAAAAGTTTTATGACTGAAAAAATTAAATATCCACTAATATAAAGATTATTAAAAAATTATTTCTAAAGTTCCACAGACTATGATTCTTCTTTCTTCCTTCCAATATCCATTGAGTGGTCTCGTATATATGTTGCATTAATCTGATCAAGTATTTCTGATAAATGATGCTACAATATTAGAGATTATAATAAAAAACTTTACCTTATCATCCTGGATAAAACTAGCATCTTTATATTCTCATTTTTTTCACAAAATCATAAATTTTATAAAACATATAATTTCAAAAAAAATATTCATCTAGACAGACATTTTTTGTGGTTTGTAAGGTTAATATTTATCAACTATCAATAACTTAAAACTCATTTCCCTATTGAAGTTTCTTAATCCTGAGAAATATTTTTGGACATATGATTTTGTAAACATAATCATTTTACATAGAATCTTCCATTATCTATCTATCTAGTAACTATATATGTAGCCATAAGTGATTCTCTATATTTGAGAAATATGCATCTAAAAAACTAGAACACTCATGTATTCCAAAATATTGGATGATGAACTTATTTCATGGTGTTGAGAAATTTAGATTAGTAAATCAATATATATCATTTTTATAATGTTTTTATACTTCCTAACTTACCTAAATTTCTGACTCTATAACTTTATTTTTTTAAGTAACACATCAAACTCATTTAAGAACTATCATATATATTATAAACACATTTTTTTACCAAATATTAGCTACCAACCAAAATAAAACTCTATTAATACAAAACATCACAATGGATCCTAATTTCTAATAAACAAAAATAAATAAATAATAATTATAAAATATATATCAGTATTTATGTGTAAAATAATAAGGGATAATATTAATTATACTTTGATTACATTGTGTAAAAACCCAAATCCATCTTAGGAATTATATTGTGAAAAAAGTCAATAATTATGTTGTATCATGTTGTGAAAAAACTAAATTCTATACATACATTATATTATTAATAACCCTAATCATTCCCACACATCATGTTATAATCAAAAACAGTCACACCCATGTGATAAAATAATTTTTTTATGAGATATAAAATTTTAACAGATGCATTAGAGAGATATATATGACCTCCCCCATTACAAAATGATATGTGAAAACTTTTAAAATATTGTGGAAATAAATTAAAATCCATGGGATTTTAGATAATTACAAACAATAAATATTATGCCATATGAAATCAATCATATATAATATAATATAAAAAAATGGAAATAAAATTGGTTGCATAAAATTTTCAAAGTTATCACATAAAATTCAATCATGAGTCATATTATTTGACAAAAAAAATAAATATCCCAAGGGATGTATATAATTAAAAGAAATATATTTTTATCATTAAATAAACACCATAAGAGTTTGATCATTTTAGGATAGAGAGGAAAATTGAAATGAAATTTTGAAATTAGATTTTATAAAACAAAATTAGTATTATTAATAAGATATGATGTTATGAGTCACATTAAAACATAATTTTTTAGAGGAATACATTGTGAATTTTTCGGATAAAATTAAAAAATTAATGGTGCTCTAAAAGGAAAAAAACTTATGTATGAAGTGTAAGATACAAAAGTGATCAATGTTAAATGGAATGAATTTTTAAGAATGTTTTGTATTTAAGAAACAAATTCATCAATTAAAAAGTCTTAAGAATACTTTTGAATATGTTTAATGATATATGTGAATAGTACAACAAATCTTACTAATTTGTAGTGCAAAATAGTATAGGAAACTATGTTTGGAATGAATGAATATTGTCATATAAGTGGAAGATCTATTCGAAAGTATGGTAATTATTTTTAAAAATGATATTATTTATAATAAAATAAATCTATCAATGAAGAATAATTTGGTTCAAAAATGTGATTTAAATTGAATATTATAAGAGAATACAATAAATAAAATCTCGAGGTTTATGAAATCATTCATACAATAATGACGTACAAGAATAAATACTATGACTCAATGAAATGAAGTTAAGTCACTAAAAATTGTTACATAAGAATCTTCCTTGGCATGATGTGCTCAAACATTTTATATAATAATTTAAACCTTTCTAATCACTTATTTTACAATATTATCCATGTCTTTAACCTATTACACTCTTAATATATAATCATTTACACCCCCATATTTGTTATTTAACATTTATATTCATCACTGAATGTTTGTAATTTTAATATAATGAACATGTTTTTTAATGGACATATTGTTTGTTATTGAATGATTCTTAGTTACCCACTACAATATTATTCATCATAGTTGAGTAATTTTTTTCATTGATTTATATAATTTATTTTTCAATTGATTAATGTAATTTGTATTGTCTTTGAAAATGGAATTCATGGTGAACTTGATTTGGGTAATTTGTTGATAATAATTAGTTATTTATATCAATCATTATTTATATTACCATTAAGAACCATATTAATAACATAATTATCCATTTTTTATTATATATTATAAGAATTGTTTCTTCTATAGTCATTCATGATACATGTTTTTACCATCATTAATGTAGGTGGTTAAACTGATCTAAACAGATACATGTTATAATATATGGGTGGGAATTACAACGAAAAATATTATTTAAATATATTATTATTATAGAATTATAATTATTTTATTTAGTTTCTATGATGATGATAAATAATATATGAGGTGATTTATATGAAAAATAAAAATAATAAATGCTTGTGGAGTGCATAATACTTATAATAGTGGATTAATTCATCCTTTAGATGACATATTTGAAATAAAGGACATTAGAAACGTTTTCTTAACTACGTGATACCAAATATAGAATATGAATCTAATATTATATCAATATTCAACTATTAAAGAAGAAATCAAGGTAATATAGTTGTTTTAATGAGTCGATGTGATATCATTTTATATGTGTAAATGAGGGACACTTCATGGTAACTATTTTTATGCGAGAAGTAAATATGAAATCAGAAGGTATTTAGGAAAGGTAGGTAAATAAATTTTGGCAAGACATTTGGTCACAACATCCAATCCAAAAAAAATATTATTGAAATAGTTTGTTTCAATTTAATAAATAATTATTCTATCCACATCAAGTCGTCACTTATTACCTTCATTAAATATATAATATAGTGATTTTTAAATACAAATAAAAGATAAGTCCCCTTAAAAATAAATTTATTATGATTAAAAATTTAGAATACATATAATATAATTAAAATTATATATATAAGAAAATTAACTATTAAATTAAAACTTACAAATTATATAAAAACTGATTTTTTATAAAAATTCCTTTTTCAGAAATATAGTGTTCTTAATATAATTTTATATAAATTTATAACTAAATGTGTGCCACAATTTATTTAAAAATATATAAATATTAGTTTAGATTCCCAATTTCAAATATATCAATTTATTTTGTTAATATAAAATGTAAACCATACTTCATTGAAAATAACCCATCAAAATTTACCATTGTAATGAACTTTTACCATAGTATATTTTTTTATATCTAATAAAAAATGTTAATTGTTAAATAAGTTAAAAAATATTATCTCCAAATATTAGGACCATATTATTACATTTAGTTCATTAATGTTAAAAAAGTCTCCATCTTATGATAGATAACACTGGAAAACAATTTGTAGTCAAAACGTGTTTTTATGTATAACATAACGTTTTTTTTATTACTTTTATGTAATATTTATTGCATTAATTTTAATTGGTGTTATATATTATCAATACATTTCATTAAAATAAATCATTAATAGTGATTAATTTAATTTAAATTAAATAACACATTACACACAGAAAATCAATTATTTGAATTATTTTTCATTGTAACGTGAAGTTATTTTATCTTTAACTAATGATCAATGAAAGAAAGTTTAATAATTTTCAATTATATATTAATAATAAATTTTCCAAAATATAATACATAAAATATTTTAATGTTTAAATATATACAGTAAAACTTTATTTTTACATAAAATATTTTTGTTTGACCATTATTTATTAAATTATTATTATATATTTTTCATTAATTATATGTTTAATTTTTTAGATTTTTTGTAATAATAATTCATTATATTTTGTGAATAAAATTTATTGATGTAATTCTATTAAAAAAATTTATAAAAAAAATTCTTAAAATCAATTACATTGTAAGAAATTGTATTCTTGTAAATGAATTTGGATAATTTAATTTTATTTCAAAATAATTGTTTTCGAAAAAAATTATTTATAATGAAAATTTATATATTTAATTATCTAAATAATTATAATGTATATAAATTATATATTATTAATTTGAAAATAGGAATATGTTTACTGTTATAAAACCAAATGCATAGATAATTGTTTACAAATATATAACGATTATATTACACTAATTACCTTCAATATATTCATCCCCATAAAACATCAAAAATCACACTTCTCATTTTGTATATTTGTATTATGAAATTCTTCAAATTATTTATAAATTAATGAATATTTTATAATTGTTGTTTTATTTCTAATTATGGTTTTTTATAAGGGGAAGTATGATCTAGGGGATCTCCTAGTTTTAATGATATTATTCATTTATATTTATTTTTCTATTTCAATTTACAAAATTTTAATGGATATAATCATTGATGGTATATAATATTACATATTATATAATATATTTTTCCTTTATCACTGGTTAGTATTACTCTATTAATGAATGATGTATTGTTATTTTGATTTATATCTTATATGAATCATTTGATATTAAATTTTTATTCATTTAAATTAAAATAAAAACATATAATATAATTATAAGTATACAATTTATTGATAAAACCTATCAGTTTCAGGCATTCATTTTTACATCTTACCATAAAATTTATGTTGTTGATGAAGTCCCAATAATATCCAATAATCCTCAAAATTTACATCCTTGAAATTTGAATAGAATAAGATGGTAAAAATAAATAAATTGTAAATATTTAAATTTAATGATGGACTTCACTATCAATTTACCCAATAAATTGACCCACAACATTTTTTACACTAAAAGGAATAAAAATACATTAAAAATGGAAAAGTAAACATCAGAATACCATCGTTGAATTAGTTTCATCCTTCAACCTCAATTGATGATAACCAGCCTCAAATAAAATTTATAAAACCATATAGTTCCCTATTATGTATTAAATAAATCATAAATAAATGGTTTAGGATATTTTTTCTTTAGTGAAACCTAGTTTACCCATCACTAAAAGATAAAAAACATCACTTTTCCATTATCCATCATCTAAAATTCAACAAAATTTCACCATATAGACACACTAGGCTAAATGAAACCCTACTAAATAAAATCACCAATTTATTATTTTATCTTACATATTTTTTAACATTCCATTGAATAAGGTGACATAGAGATAGTATATATTATTAGAAATAATTTTATAGTGAATGTTGTATTCTATTAGTGATTTACAGCTCTAACATATCTAAGAAAAAATATCAATGAATTATAGTATACATCTTGAATAAGAATTATTTCATTCTTACAATATATAATCCTCAAAAAATCCTTTTTGGATGTGGTCGGTTCAATACATTAATAATCCCATAAATGATCACATTTACAAAGGAGAGTGACATCATATTTCTTTATATAAGTGAAAATAACAGAATTTTAGTAAATATGACAAATATCTCAAATAGAATACAATCACTCCCAGACTATAATAACTTCATATTGTTGTATACATTTCATTAATATATATACCATATAGATCAATATTTCCCCGCTACTATTTTTAATCTATTATACACTTTCTTTTGACATATATTGAACTCTCAAAGGACTACAAAAACCATGTGGACAATCATGACTCCCCACCATGAGACCCAAATATTATAACAGAGTTTTAGAAATAATATAATGATATGAAAAAATATCAATTAGTTTAAAATTTATAATTTAATAATTAAAAACTATTCAAAAATATGATCTCTTGTGCATTTATTTGGTGTATATCCATCACATATTGCTTCCAATATCCTTCTTTTATAACCCATCCCCCTTGATATCTACCATTACCTCTCCCTGAATCTATAAGTGGTCCTTTAGGGTAAGGAATAAACCTCAATAAACATCCCTCTTCTACACAGTTCATTTATTTCCCCAAAGGTCATTAAAATGTCTATTTGGGGTTAAAATTAAGATTAATTGTCATTGATGATTCTTCTCAATATAATATCATATGTATACAAATACACTTTTAAAACCTTTTTGACACCCTGATATAAAGGGAATAAAAACTATCAAAGTTTACAATAAGAAAAGAGATAAAATATAATTTATATATTTTGAACCAAATGTTGAAACCTTCAATCATGAGAGATATGAAACATTGGTGGGTTTTTGTTCCAATATAGACATCATAAAAAAGATAATTAAAAAATGATATTAATATTTTTTGTTTTATCCTTTTTTAAAAATAAATTGAATTACCTCTATGAAAATATTAGTCTATGATATGGCTTTTCTATTAGTTTATCTATAATAACATTCATTAAATAATTCTATAATGTAATGATACTAACTTGATTTTATATCTCTACTAATAAGGATCTTTTAATGTTATGCATCCTCAAATTCACAAATAACAATTTTTTTAATAAATAAGTATATTTATAGACTGATCGTACCACGATTCACTATTTTATTCCACCCTTACACCGCAGTTTTTAACTAGTTTTGTAATGAATATTACATATATAATAATAAATTGCACTTCATGTTTGAATAAATCAATTAATGTTGATTAATATTTTAATGGGTGATGTTACTTGTTTTTATTGTTTCAATGTAGGTGGAGGTGATTTGGAGGGCCTTCGATGAAGTGGAAGAAAAATGGGCCAAAATTGCATGGATCCATGGACATCTGTCCACTTTTTTTTATATTACACTGAATCTGTGCATCCAAATTGGATGAAATGTTTTATTCCTGTCCAAAATTTAATAGGCTACATTTCATATTAAGGAACCCAATGATGAATCGGCTTCTATGGGGCCCATCCGAACTGATCTATCCAAGCCACCGAATTTGGACCAAGTCAAAAGCGCTGTTCTGTATTTTATCAATATCTTGATATGTAGTTTTCTAAATGGTGCCAAACATTCGGTGGATATAGTCAAGAGTTAGGGATAAAACGTTTCTATTTTCTCTAAAGCGGGATAAGACTGTCTGAAGGCCGAAACGCGTGGTACAATTGGATTGAAGAAATATGTGTGCCTAAAACCACCTTCCAATTTTCCTATAAAAGGGCACCTTGGGCTCCCCATTTGCAAGTTCGGCCAAGAGGCAAGGTTCTGCCATTTTGGAGTCCTAAAAGAGTCTTCTCAACATCTATATATGTTCTGGAGGCTATGGGAAGTTCTACCCCAACATCTTTCTCTTCCTCCTCTCCCATGGGTTTCTAAACCCCTTATGATCACCTGGGGAGGATCGTGATGTACATCCCGAGCTTCATGTTTGTAATATTTGAATGTTATTTTAAATTCCATGTTGTTGTGTTGTTTTTCATCATACTCTATTATTATTTTATTTATTTATGTACTGGTATGTCATGCTCAACTCATATGATCATGTTTTGGGGTACCCATTCATGTGATGTTTCACACACCATTCACCACTTTCTTTCCCCCTTTCAATTTCCATGTTTGTGTGGTTTATATTGGTCAATTGAAATCACACAAGAACTGTCAAGGCCTTGTACATTTATGTCATGGTATCATAATGAAATAACATTCAAACCTAGAGAGCACATCGAATTCTTCATGTGTTTCCTTGCTGAGTTTCGGTTATGATGTCGAACACAAATCACCCAATCATCGGCGGTGCCCGGTGAATCGTTATGTGTTTTCGACTGAACCCTAGGAGGTTTCCTAGTATGAACTCAGTAAAATTATTGTTCTAGTTGTTACAAACCAGGTATTAAAAGATCATAACCCCATCACTTGAAGTGATGAAGGATGAGCATCACGAGACTTCCCCGGGTTGATCATGTTTAATCAATCTTGTTCATTTCTATTTTGTTTTATCACTTTCATTTTCTATTTTCATCATTAATTATAAAACCCACAAGTTTTAAAAAACCTAATTCACATTATACTCTCATAATCAAGACCCTCTTTTTAAATTAATGATCTAAGGCTCCGTCGAAAGATGACCTAGGGTTGCTGCTATACTGCAGAAATTCTAGTCAAAATTAAACAACTAATTTGATGCACTCGACAACGCGATCAAATTTTGGCACCGTTTCCAGAGAGCCAAGATTATTTTTTTTCATTTCATTTATCTATTTTACTTCTTAATTATTACTCCTTTAAATACCCCACCCCAATTTGATTGTTTTGTTTTTGTGTTTTGTCTTTATTTTTGGTTGTTTTTGGTGTGTTCTTTATCTCTCTCTCTCTCTCTAACTATCTTCTTCTCCATCTTCCTCTCTAATTATATAGTATAAAATTATATTCTTCTTTAACCCTTATTAAGTTTCTCTTTTATCCATCCTAAATCAAAAAAAAAGAAACACAACAAATAATCAATCAATCAAACTAGACATCATTGTTGCATGACAAGATCTGGTAAAGGAACACTACTTGAATTTGATCCTGAAATCGAAAAGTCACTTCACACACAAATAAAGGAATCTAAATAAGGTCAATCAAGTAACATTGTGGAACCCCATTTAGAACCTCATGTGTTTATAAACCAACCCAAAATGGAACCCAATCAAACCCAAGAAAACATGGCTGCAAATAATCGAACTTTAAAAGAACTTACCACCCCTGATGTGGAGTACCATCCTGCGTACATCCAATATCCCGAGGAAGTATCCAAATTTGAGCTTAGATCAGGTCTCATCCACCTCCTTCCAAAATTCCATGGTCTTCCCGGAGAGGACCCTCACAAACATCTAAAATAGTTTCACATAGTGTGCTCCACCATGAAACCACAAAATGTGTCTGAGGACCTCATTAAGTTTAGGGCCTTCCCTTTCTCCCTTTATGGTGTAGACAAATATTGGATATAATATTTGCCTTCCACAATTGGGGGCTGGAATGACCTAAAAATACTTTTCTAGAGAAGTTCTTCCCTGCCACCCAAACTGCATCAATTAGGAAAGAAATTTATGGAATTAGGCAATCACAAGGAGAAACCCTTCATGAATACTGGGAGAGATTCAAGAGACATTGCTCAAGCTGCCCCCACCCCCAGATTAGTGAACAATTATTAATCCAATACTTCTATGAGGGACTTATCCCCATGGATCTTTTAATTATTGATGTTGCAGCTGGTGGTTCCCTAGTTGACAAAACACCTTCTGCCGGTCGTGACATAATAGCCAACATGGTTCAAAATGCACAACAATTTGGTACACAAGATATTGCACCAACCTGAGGAGTTCATGAGGTAAGTCATTCAGCCCTAGAACAAAAGGTAGATACTAAACTTGATGAGATACATACCCTTCTAAGGAAATTAGCTCAATCACAAGGTAACTCACACTCGACTTCTATTCCATTGCATTGTGGTATTTGTTCTGATAACACTCTTTTTTCTGACCAGTGACCACAACTTCAAGATTCATATGAGTCCTGTGCAGTTGTATTCCTAGGGCGTCCATTCCAACAAGTACCTCCCTTCAAGCAAGAACAGTTCATGCCAAATATAAATCTAGGGTGGAAAGCACAACCACAATACCAACAAGGAGGAAACTCAAGCTACCCAAAGCAGAACTGGTATCAACAAGGCCAAGGTATGAAATCTTCTTATCCTTAAACTTCTCAAAACAATCATCCTCCTCCTCCTCCCAAATCTGAACCAAGCCTCGAGGACATGGTGAAACAAATGGCAACCCAGAACCTTCAGTTCCAACAGACTACACAATAATCTTTTCAAGACCTAAGAACCCAAGTGGGGTAATTGGCAAACACCATCGGTGAGCTTAAGATGCAAGGTTCTGGACAACTACCATTCCAACACATTTCCAATCCAAAGGACAAAGGTAATGTATGTGCAGTTACACTTCGTAGTGGTAAAGAAGTTTCTCCTTCTACTGATTCTACACAGTAGGTATAGCCCCCTCATGAAAACTCTCTTTCCCAACCCTCAAAAACTTCATGTAAAGAAAAACAAGACAAAATGGTAATCGAATAGTCATTGATGATTCAAATGAACAATCCATTCCTCTTCCTTTACCTCAAAGACTCTCCAAATCTAAGAAAAACTTTGATAATGAGATTGAAAATGAAATAATGGATACATTTAAAAAAAAATCACGTTAATATTCCATTGTTGGATGCAGTCAATAAAATTCCCCGTTATGCCAAATTTATTAAAGAACATTGCACCCATCGACGAAGGCTACAGGGGAATGAGAGAGTCAACCTGGGAAGGAATGTATTGGCCTTGATTCAACCGGAAATTCCAACCAAATGCAAGGATCTCGGCACATTAACCATACCTTGTAACATAGGGGAGACCTTCTTTTCTGATGCTATGCTAGATTTAGGTGCTTCCATTAATGTAATGCCTCACTCAGTGTATAATTCTCTATAGGTTGGAGAGCTTCAACCAACAGGAATTGTTGTGCAACTTTCCAACCGGAGTACAAAACATCCAAAAGGAGTGATTGAGGATGTCCTTGTTAGAGTGAATAATCTCATCTTCCCCACTGATTTCTACATTCTTGAGATGGAAGATACCCGAACCCAAGTACATGCCCCTATCATACTTGGGAGGCCATTCCTAAAAACATCAAAGACGATCATCAATGTTCACAATGGTACGTTGTCCATGGAATTTGGAGGAGAAAAGGTAAGTTTTAGCATCCTTGAGGCTATGAAACACCCCGTTGAAGATCACTCCACTATTCCTGTCTATTCGATGGAAGTGCTCTCAAACGATGTACACACACACAATTCTCTCCTCAACCCAAACTCTGATTCATTTTTGTTTTCCTCACCCTTGGATGATTTGAGTTTTGGTTCTTCTTTTGAATGTTGTGTGGGTTCAGAAAAATGTAAATTTTGTGCTTTAATTGATGAGTGTTTTTATTCTGAGGTACCCATGACTATCGATGATTCTACAAATCTCATTTCAATAGATTCTCTTTCCTTTGAGAATAAACATGAGCAGATAGATAGTTTCATGGACCTCACTCCCCCTAAATCCCCTCCCTCAATCCAGAAACAACCGGTGTTTGAACTTAAACAAATTCCTTCTAATTTCAAATATGCATATCTTGAGGGTATTGACCAATTTCCCATCATTATTTCCAATAACATATCTCCACAACAGGAATTGAAACTGCTCAAACTTTTGAGAGAGTGTAAAAAGGCAATAGGATGGACATTGGCTGATATTCCCGGGATTAGCCCATCTATTTGTATGCACCATATACTGTTGGATGTTGAGGCTAAGCCCGTAAGACAATCTCAATGCCGGTTGAATCCCACTCTCCTTGAAGTGGAAAAATTGGAAGTCAGTAAATTACTTGTTGCAGGGATCATTTATCCTATATCTGATAGTAAATGGGTTAGCCCAGTGCAAATTGTGCCTAAAAACAGGAATAACAGTTGTGTCAAATGAAAGGAATGAATTGGTTCCAACACGTGTGCAAAACAGCTAGCGAGTCTGTATTGACTACCGTCGACTGAATCAAGCCACGCTGAAGGACCACTTTCCTTTACCTTTCATTGACCAAATTTTAGAACGATTGGCTGGTAAGTCCCATTATTGTTTCCTTGATGTCTATTCGGGTTATTTCCAAATCCATGTAGCCCCTGAGGATCAAGAAAAGAAAACATTTAACTGTCCATTTGGAACATTTGCATACAGAAGGATGCCATTCAGTCTATGTAATTCTCTTGGTAATTTTCAGCGATGTATGTTGAGTATTTTTTCTGAGTACCTTGAGAGTTGTATGGAAGTATTTATGGATGATTTCACGGTTTATGGTTCTTCTTTTGATGATTGTTTGGAAAACCTAGGTTCTGTCCTCTGCCACTGCGTTGAGAAAGATCTTGTTTTAAATTATGAAAAATGTCATTTCATGGTTGATCGGGGGTTAGTTCTTGGGCATATCATTTCAAATAATGGAATTCAGGTTGATAAATCTAAAATTGAATTAATTTCATCCCTTCCATTTCCAAAATGTGTTCGTGAGGTGTGGTCTTTCTTGGTTCATGCTGGTTTTTACCGCCGATTCATTAAAGACTTTAGTAAGATCGCACTTCCCTTATCTCGGTTATTACAAAAGGATTCTGAGTTTGTGTTTGATAAAAATTGTGAGGATGCATTCAATTCACTAAAAAATAGACTCACATCACCTCCCATAATCCAACCACCTAGGGGGGATCTCCCCTTTAGGCTTATGTGTGATGCCTCTAACTTTGCAGTTGGGGT
This sequence comes from Viscum album, assembly GCA_963277665.1. Taxonomy (NCBI): domain Eukaryota; kingdom Viridiplantae; phylum Streptophyta; class Magnoliopsida; order Santalales; family Viscaceae; genus Viscum; species Viscum album. The sequence goes on along the minus strand of OY728125.1, from coordinate 1,461,267,043 downwards.
AGTTTTATCACAAAGGGTTGAAAAGGCTCCTCATGTCATTGTGTATGCCTCACGTACCCTTGACCCTGCCCAGGTAAACTACACAACCACAGAAAAAGAACTCCTTTCTATTGTGTTTGCCTTGGAATAATTCCATTCATATCTTCTTGGGTAAAAAGTGATTGTGTTTTCTGACCATGCTTCCCTTCGTTCCCTCCTAAAGAAACCTGAAGCCAAGCCCCGCCTCATTCGGTGGATGCTCCTACTCCAAGAGTTTAACCTTGAGATTAGAGATAAGAGAGGGGTGGAGAATGTTGTATCTGGCCACATTAGTAGGATTTCCCACCATTGGACCATCATGTTGACTCACCCCTACCCATTGGAGAATTCTTCCCTCATGAGAACCTTTGTGATGTCGTGGACCTTACCCCCTGGTATGCAGACATTGGGAATTTTCTAGCAACATCTAGGGTCCCCCCTGATTTTAGCACTTCACAATCCCAGAGACTTAAGTATGATTCTCGTTGGTACATTTGGAATGACCCATAATTGTGGAGAATTTGTAGTGACCAAGTAGTTCGTCGATGTGTCCCCGACCATGAGTTCACCTCTGTTTTGACCTTCTGCCACACTTGGGCCTGTGGGGGCCACTTCGACTCTCAACGTACAGCTCGAAAGGTCCTTGACTCAGGACATTATTGGCCAACATTGTATACGGATGCCCATAGATTTTTCAAGTCATGTAGTCATTGTCAATTCACAGGGAATATCTCCAAGAGGAATGAAATGCCCCAACAACCCATGTTATTTTGTGAGATCTTCGATGCATGGGGCATTGACATCATGGGGCCTTTCCCAAATTCATTTTGCTTTGTGTACATCTTATTAGATGTTGACTATGTATCTAAATGGGTGGAAATAAAGGCCACTAGGACCGATGACTCTTGAGTGGTTGTTGATTTTGTGAGGTCCCAGATTTTCAGTAGGTTTGGTCTACCAAGATTCATCATTAGTGATCAGGTTTCACATTTTTGCAATCGTAACATGAAAAACTTGCTTTGTAAGTATGGGGTTGTTCATAAAGTCTCCACTTCATATCATCCCCAAACTAACGGACAAGTAGAAATTTCAAATCGGGAAGTTAAGCGAATCTTGGAGAAAACTGTACAACCCAATAGAAAAGATTGGAGTTTGCGCTTGGATGATGCACTTTGGGCATACCGTACTTCTTTTAAAACACCGATCAGAATGTCACCATATAGGATTGTGTTTGGAAAATATTTTCACCTCCCGGTGGAGGTAGAACACTGTGAATATTGGGCTGTTAAACAATGTAATATGAACCTTTTAGATGAAGGTGAGGAAAGAAAGTTGCAGATTCAAGAGTTGGAAGAAATTCGACGTGATGCATATGAAAACTCCCGAATATATAAAGAGAAGACAAAGGCTATTCATGATAGCATGATTCAACAGCGGAAGTTCCATATTGGTGAGAAGGTCCTCATGTACAATTCTACGCTTAAGCTCCACCCAGGTAAGCTTCGTTCACGATGGCTCGGTCCTTATACTGTTACTGATTTTTACCCTTTTGGTGCAATACAGGTTTTGCATGAGTAGAGTGGAAAAAGTCTTACCGTCAATGGGAAGCGACTTAAACACTTCTATGAGGATTTTCTAAATAATTTGGTGGAGGAAATCCACCTTCTCGATGCATCATACCAATAAAACACACCAGGTTTTATCCTTCCTTCTCGCTTTTTCAATTATTTCAGTGAGGACACTGCACATTCTAGGTGTGGGGTGGATACATTCCTGGGTTTGTTAGGATTTTTCATCGTTTTCTCATTTTTTTTCTCTTTTTGGCCTTCTTTATGGTATTTTTATTTTTCCCCATCAACAATTTCGAAATTCCATGATGTGGAGACCATAAAGTGGGGAAAGTAAAAATACCATAATGAAGGCTAAAAAGAATTTGTCTATGAGTTTACCATCAAGGAGTGATTTTTAGTGAATTGGTTTTCTGTAAATGATATAAATGGTTGTATCTATGTGAAACCTTTGAGATGATTGATGCCCTTTGTGTGAGTAGTTTTTTTGGAAAATTGTGTCACTAATATCTCTATAAATTTTTGCACCAAACCACAAAGTGTGATTATTTCTTACTTAATATAAGGTAAATATATGTTGGTTTAATATTTTTCAGCTTTAAATGATATTTCCATACGTTCGTTCCTTATCCGATCTGTTTCATTACTATACCAGATTGACCTATGTGTGTGTACCTAATCTCTAACTGTTGTACGCCCTCAAAAAAATTTTGTGTCTTGGGAAGGTCAAAAACCACTCCTCCTCGACCTTTGATCTTGTTATAACTATTTCAATTAGTGTCGTGAGGAGATCAAACATGGGTTGAGAGATGAGTGGGAGATTTGTTCCAATTAAAACTTCAAAAAAAATATAATAAATGAAGGGAGTGATGAAATGTGCAACATATGGGGATATCTAGGTCGGGAGATTATGGTTTGACTTCTGGGAATTCTTAAATGAGTGGGTCTTGAAATATGATTGCAAAGGATGAAGGACAGGTTCGGTGACATAATCATTTAAGCTGAAAAATGTTAAAATAACATATATTTATTGGATAGAAAGTGGAAAGAATAGCATGGAATGGTTTTCACACACACACATGTAGATTTAGTGTCATGGTTTACTTCTGAATTCCTTTGTCAATTGGGTATCATGAATCATTTTGAATTTTGCTGTGATATGATTTATGAGACATCTTTTTCTATTTTCACTAGGAAGAACTCCTTGGTGTGGTTCGTGCATTGATCACTTTACTTTAAATAAAATTTCCTCAAATGATAAATCTTCAGGATGATGGAAATATATATATATTAATCATTGTATTTGTATATGTGACTTTTTCCAGGAGTGCAAATGTTTAGGTGTGGGGGTGTGATCGTACCACGATTCACTGTTTTCTTCCACCCTTACACCGCAGTTTTAAACTAGTTTTGTAATGAATATTAAAAATATAATAATAAATTTCACTTGATGTTTGAATAAATCAATTAATGTTAATTAATATTATAATGGGCAATGTTACTTTTTTTTATTGTTTCAATGTAGGTGGAGGTGATTTGGAGGGCCTTTGATGAAGTGGAAGAAAAATGGGCCAAAATTGCATGGATTCATGGACATCTTTCCACTGTTTTTCATAGTACACAACATCCGTGCATCCAAATAGGCTGATATTTTGTGGTCCTGTCCAAAATATAATAGGATACATTTCATATTAAGGAACCCAATGATTATTCGGCATATATGGGGCCCATCCGAACTGATATTTCCAAGCCACCGAATTTGGACCAAGTAAAATGCGGTGTTCTGTATATTATCAATATCGTGAGATGTAGTTGTCAAAATGGTTCTAAACATTCGGTGGAGATATTCAAGAGGTAGGGATACAACCTTTCTAATTTCTCCAAAGCGAGATAAGACTTTCTGAAGGCTGAAACGCGTGGTACAAGTGGATTGAAGAAATCTGTGTGCCTAAAACCACCTTCAAATTTTCCTATAAAATGGAACCTTGGGCTCCCCATTTGCAAGTTCGGACAAGAGGCAATGTGCTACCATTTTGGAGTCCCCAAAGAGTCTTCTCAACATCCCTAGAAGTTCTGGAGGCTATGGTAAGTTCTACCCCAACATCTTTCTCTTCCTCCTCTCCCATGGGTTTCTAAACCCCTTGTGATCACCCGGGGTGAAACGTGATGTACATCCCGAGCTTCATGTTTGTAATATTTGAATGATATTTTAAATTCCAGGTTGTTGTGTGGTTTTCCATAATCCTATATTCTTATTTTATTGAGTTATGTACGGGTATGTCATGCCCAACTCATATGATCATGTTTGGGGTTACCAATTCATGTGATGTTTCACACACCGTTCACCACTTTCTTTCCCCCATTCAATTACGGTGTTTGTGTGGTTTATATTGGTCAATTGAACTCACACAAGAACTTTAAAATTCATGTACATTTATTTAATGGTATAATAATGAAATAACATGCAAACTTGGAGAGCACATCGAATTCTTCATGTGTTTCCTTGGTGAGTTTCGGTTATGATGTCGAACACAAATCACCCAATCATCGGCGGTGTCCGGTGAATCGTTATGTGTTTTTTACTGAACCCTAGGAGGTATCCTAGTACAAACTCAGTAACATTCAGGTTATTGGTGTTACGAACCATGTATTAAAATATCATAACCCCATTCCTTGAAGCGATGAAGTATGAGCATCACGAGACTTCCCCGGGTTGATCACGTTTAATCAATCTTGTTCATTTCTATTTTGTTTTATCGCTTTAATTTTCTATTTTCATCATTAATTAAAAAACCAACAAGTTTTAAAAAACCTAATTCACCTTATACTCTCATAATCAAAACCCTCTTTTTAAATTAATGATCTAAGGCTCCGTCGAGAGACGACCTAGGGTTGCTTCTATACTGCAGAAATTCTAGTCAAAATTAAACAACTAGTTTGACGTGCTCGACAACGCGATCAAAGACCTAAAACCAAGTACCTATAAATTATATCTCACCCAGATGATGTAAAGTAACATCTTTTACTAATCCCCCATAAGATTCATTAATATAGATTCCTTTTGAAACTAATCAAAAAAATTGACCTCGCCGTACTATAAATGACTCTTAGTCAACAAGTTAAATGTCCCACCATTTCATACAAACTCATAAAAATGATTAAATATAAATTTATATCCAATTATATTCCTCAATCCCTATTATCAAAAATTAAACCATAAAAAATATTGATTAAAATATATCTCTTGTAAAATAATCCTTTATACTTTGATATATTTTATCGAAAAAAATTATGGAATTCAATATTATAAATATAAAATAGTATCTAGAATACTATAAAATATAATAAAACTATTTCTTTAAACACTCATTAAAATGGATATACACATAGATATCTTAAAATTTACATATATTCAATCACCTGGAGGAAATATTAAGACCCACAATATGAACTTTTTTAACACTTTTATAAAATCAATCCTTTGTAATAATCCAAACAAATTCCATATAGTATATCATTGTAACCTTGTATTATATAAATAATATATAACATAACTATATAGATAACCTAGAGAAAAGACATCATTCTCAATTAATATGAATGTTCCTTATTACAATTATTCATACCCACTTTGGTAATGTGAGATTTACTTTTCCACATTCACTTTGTTTTAATATTACTATTTTTTCCATACTAATTAAATCCTAGTAAGATACATTTCAAAAATTGACATTTAATATCATTATGATACCATTTTTCAAGATCTATCGTGGTCAACACTCCCCTTTATTCTTTGATTAGATTTAGATTGACCTTTAAATGCCAACTCAAAAATATCTTTTGATGTTGAAAACATGATTCGTATAAAAATTTATTTATTAGAGTAAATATTTACCGACCCCATAAATAAATATATGATAACTTATAAAACTAAAATCTTGTATTCTAGGATATTGTTTATGATCACAAAAACACTACATAATTTAATTTATAACTCCAACAACTTATACTATGTTTTAAAAACGTGATAATTTGATCTATATGGTAGTAGTATATATTTAATGTATTGGGAATAAAATACAATAAAGATAAAAGTAATAGAGAAAAACAAGGAATTAGTATAAATAGTAATAATTTTTGGGATGAATCGTACATAAAATAAAAAAAGAGCTTATGATTGAATTCAAGTTGATAGTAAGAGGTAACAAAGTCAATTGCAAGAAAAAATGGGAAAGTGTATACCATTATCAATTTTATTTAAAATTAATGATTCCTATTATTTTTAAAAAAATCTATATGAATACAAAACATATGATAATAAATTATCAATATAACTATCTTGAAATTCCACCCCACATATATTTAATCCCCATGATCTATTAGAATAACGAAAAAATAATATATGTAAAAAAATTTGTGAGATTTAGGTCTTTCTACTAATGCAATAAAAATAGTTCAATATATAATAGAATGTTTTTATTTTTTAAAATAAAAATTTATATATCAATTAATCATTAAATTATTTAAATTATATTTGTACATGGTTTAATTTATAGTTTAGGACTTATCTTGTCAGTTTTCCACCGCAATCCATAATTTTTATTCTCTTGGAAACTCATTGATAAAATAAATAAGTTTGGTGTGTTGTGTTATAGAGGGTATCATTGGTAATAAAAACCAATAGAGAAAAAGATAATAGAGAAAAAAAGTAAGTATTATGAATAGTGAGAATTTTTGGGACGGAATCAAACATTAAATTAGAAATGAGAGGTTATGACTAAATTCGAAATGACCGAAAGAGGTTACAAATTCAATTGAAAAAACAATAGTGGGAAAAAGTATATCATTATCAAATTTTTTAAAAATTGATGTTTCTTATTATTTTAAAAAATTATTTCTATATGAGTAAAACTTTATCATAATATTATATTAATAACATTGTCATGGAAGTCCACCACTCATATATTTAGTCCCCATAATGTATTAGAGTATATAATCATGAATTTATATAAAAAAATATAATCCTTAGGTGTTTCACCTGATGAAATAACAATAGTTATATATATAATAGAATGTTTTATTTTTTACATCAAAAGTTATATATCAAATAATCATTCAATGATTGAAATTATATTCTGTCATGGGATAAGTTGAGGGTTGGACATATCTTGTATGTTTTCTCCCACAATCCATATTTTTTCTCTTGGATACTCATTGATAAATTTAATAGGTTTACTGTGTTGTGTCTTGGAGAGTCCAATTGCATCAATAAGGTACATTCTTGGTTTATGGTTTAATCATCAAATAATATTATGTATTTTATTTATTATTATATACCATCCATTTGACCATAATATATGGCACTATTTCATGAATTGTTTTCTATTAGGTTTCCTCAGTTATACCTTTTTATGGATAATTGTTCCATGGTATAAAGGATACCTTATGAGTGTGGTAAAGTATGGATTTGGTTATTGGGAGAGGTCTAGAAAATACACAGTGATTCCCAATGTTTTTTGGAATTATATTTTTATTCTTGAAACTCTATCATGATTCACATTGATATTATTGACTAAAATTGTCCTACACTATAATAGAGGGAGGGAACACATCATATGTTTACCCCATTATTCACTAATCTAGCCATCATTTCAAAATGGATATATGAATCACATCATGATGTTTTATTAGCTAGTTCTTTTTATATTTTTTTATTTCCACTAATATTAATTTCAATTCAACATTCTCTTTTTAGAACCATTTTTTATGAGAGTATTTATTGGTTATCATAAGATATTGAAAATAATAATTACGATTCTTATTTATAAAAATACTTACATTCCTTTTAGGGTATTTAATTTCCTCCATTATTCCATCATTCTTCTTCAAATTCTTATTTTTCATCATATTCCATTCTAATAATCATTATAGAAAATTATATTATGGTTTTCATGAATTTTGGTGTTATTTGGTTAGGGTTTGATGGAGGTTTCATGATGGAATCATGTTTATAGTTTTTATGGGATCTTTTTTAGCATTATTGGTGGTACATTTTGCTCTCAGTCTCTGTCTTTTTTCAGGGATAATTAAATATTCATTTGGAGGTAGGTATTGAAAACATCTCTTTTTTTATAATGCATGAATGTTTAATAATTGTTATTTTGTATTATTTGGGTAAATAGTTTGAATTCTCTTATGAAGACAAATAATTATAATTAGAGGAACTATATAAATAATGATTTGAATCACATGTTTAAACTTTTAATTATCGTTTTTTCTAAATGATTTCATATATTGATTGGTACGCAAATGTTCTTATTTTATATATATTTATTATTGGTTTCCATGTTTGATAAATGGTTAAATAACAAAAAGGTGATAAATAATAGAATACTAAATAAAAAATAACAAATATTTATAATTACTTAATGTGATATCTAATGTGGTTAAATAATGAATTGATCTTTTTTCCCTCTTATTGTTTTCTAATAATGATGTATTTTAATTTTTTCAATTTTTAATAAAATAATTGGTTCATGTTAGTTTAATATATTATAAATTAATTAATATTATAACGATGATAAATGAATTGGAATTTATATAATATAGAATGATTTATATAGCTATGTTTATACTTAATCCTTGATTTTTTTAAGATTTATTATTCTTATAGTTGTTTTATTTTTTTTTATTGTTTATAGATAACAGTCCATGTTTTAATTCTTCGAGTAATAAACTTGTTGTGATTAATTTAGAATATAGTTTGGGTTTTTTATATGGATAGGGTTTTCTATTTTATAGTGTTTTGGTGGTGGTGTTTGATGTGGTTGATTGTGAGATTTATTTTTTTGGTATGAAGAGGTGAGGAGAATGATGATTTTTTAATTGGAATGAGTTTGAAGATATGATTTTTTACTCATTACCTTTTTTTATTTTTCATAATTTATCCCGAAAATTTAGTGTCATAGAACTATAATAATTAGAAAATGATAATAAAATTATAATTCAATTCACACAGATGATTTTTTGTTATTTTTTGAAAAAAAATTAAATGTATCAATAAGAATAATACTGATTTAGTAATTATGATTAAATTGATGAATAGTTATAATTTCTTGTAGAATTATATTTGTAAGGAAATTGCTGACGCACCCACACATGTCGTTGGGTTCGTACGGATTGTGGTTAGATTATATTTATTTTGTCCCAAAAATTATTTACTACTGAAGAATTGTATAGTAGAAGTGTAAGGTCGATCCCACAAAGAGGAATTTGGTTCTTCTAATGTTACTGGAATAAGACCCTTTTATAGGAGTCCTTTATAAGTTCTTTGGAGTTTAAGATTTCACTAAATATTTGTTTGAAAGGGACATAAAATAATTAAACAGGTTTCATGTTACGATCCGCCTTCACCAAGATGAGGTAAGGGCCAAAAGATTGTTAGACCCTTCCTTCTTCAAGTTGAAGGAGAGATAATGACCCCCGAGACCTACCTTCCATAGGTCCTAGAGAGGTGACTAGTACCATGGGTATAGAATCACAAGCAAAATGGAAGGCATTACCCTTTTTATTTTGTAGGATTGGGAGATAAGATATTAAATCCCAAACAACACCAAAAATGGTAGTCAAGGTAAATCCAAAACAATGCATTCCCATATGCATGTTCCAATAAAAAGTGCTATGAAAATACAAGAAAACTCCAAATGAAAGTAACAAAAGAAAAGAAAATCAGCAATGAAAATGGTCACAACGTCCAAACTAGTAGGGTCCAGCACAGACCTTGAAGTCCTCCTGAAAACTTGAAATCTATTTTATATATGTAGGGTGAGTATATTGATATACTCAGAAGGGAAAACCAAAAGCTATCATGGACAAGTGGGGAGGAATTCTAATGCCCCATGAGAAAAGGAGATAACCAAAGAAACAATAAAGTAATCTATCCACAAAAACTTCACCAAGGGGAAATCCCCAAATAACACATGTTAAGTAATGTAATATTAATAACACATCGATGTTTGGGTACCTCGCACCACTTTCCCACTAGTTATCGAATACATCCTATGTGTCATACCTCCCTCGCCATTCTCACTGCAGTCCCACTGCTTTACCCCACCCACACACACCTGGTCTACCACAACCACACATCCCTCTCACTCACACTTAGGCCAAAATAACCACACGTAACCATTCCTACAGACACCATGTCCATAACAACTACCTCCATGCTCGAAGACACATGGGATTCATCCCGAAGACACTTAGGAAACAACATGCCCACACACACCTGGTAAAACCACCACAACTACCCTTCCCAAAGAGTCTTGGGCTATAATGGACCTCAGGTCATCACAGCCTACCCAAAGAGTCTTGGGATACTCCGGAAAGGTAGTAGATAAGGATATAATAACCAGCCACTCATAAGAGTTTTGGGAAAAACACCCTCCCCCCTGAAATGGGGGTGTTTGGAATGAAGTTATCATCTTGGTTGGGGAGAGAAAAAGAAACACAAGAACTAAATTATACATAGAGGTAAACAATCACTCAACCCAACCTAGGGGTTCTAAAACTATCCCACACACAAACACCATCATTACTATTTATTAATAAAAATAACAACAACCACAACCATGTCACAACTCATTCCCAGAAAACAATTTCCCATTGAATCCATTCTTGTTATCACATTCAAGTGGTTCCATTTAAATAATTCTTCACTACCAGGAAACTAACGGTCATATCCAAAAGCCAAGGAAGGAAAAACAATTAAGTAGAAATTCAAGCATTCACACCCAGTTCTCATGTAATGTCACAAAAACAAAATGGATCTGTGATATCCCTCAAATTACTAAAACCGAACCAAGCCCCACCATAAGGCCCCACACGGTCTCATATCCACAAACCAACAAATTCAACACAACAGAGGATCCCATCCCCATCCTTGTCACCCCACAAGAATCAATCATAAAAAATACACATATTACCAAGACAGAGCAAGGGAGTTTCTAGATTCAAACACACCATTTATTGAGTTCCATATTTTCATTTGGTTAACCAGGGTGATCACACAAGTATTCATGTTCACTGGACATCCATTTAATAAACCATGTTTATGTGATTAACCAATTTCTATGTTATTTCCATAAAATCATCACATAAGATAGGGGTCCAGTAGTGTGACTGGAAATACCACCAACAGCCATGATTTTCAGTGGATAGAATCCCATACAATTCACAATATATAATAAAGGGAAAAAGATTACAGCATCATCATCAAACACACCCCTTCATTCTTGAAAAGTCTGTTTATTATCTTCATTCAGGTTTGGTTTCATCCATTCCCATACAGAAATTAGCATACGCACCCCACAAGATACAAAGTAAAGATAGACTAAGTAAGAACCCTACTTGGATGATTAGTTATAGAAGTATTTCTCCTCATGCCAAGAACAGGGGATGCATGACTTGAAGGGGAGTAACTTCGGGAACTCCAAGAGCGAGTAGGAAAGGCTCCAGCATAGATGCACTACTATACATATAGAGGGGGACTCCAAATGCACCAAGGGAAGAAAAAGAGACCAACCAAGAAGAATAAAGAATTATCATGTGATAAAAGGCAAGATCCTGGAGTAATGGGATATGAATTTTGAACTTATTTAATGGAGGATCATGGTTTCACCACACGGTATGATGGTTACACACATTGTAATAAATTGTTTTTCAATAATTCGCATCGTAGAGGTGGCCATAACGACTCTGAGTTAAAGGGTTTCCTTTAAATAGAGGAAAACATGTAATATGTACAGAACATGAAGTACAGGAAAAGGGTGTGGAACCTATGAAAAAGCCACATGTTTTGGTATGTCAAGGGTCACCCAGATCATGGGGGATTTTAGATATCATATATGGGTTTTTAATGGCTTTGAAATGGGTATTAAAACACTCTTATGTCAAAACTAACATTATAGGAGAGGGACTGGAAAATGAACAAAGGTAACACACTATTTGGTGAGACACTATAAATGGTGCCATGCTCACGGTTCCACCGTCATGGTTCCACCATCAGAGTGCCACAATTTCAGTGTGCTTTCGTGACGATGTGACCATTATGATGCCCCTGTCATGGTGCCATAAGTTTGGTGGAACACCGTAAGCAGTTCCACTAGTTTGGTGGAACACCATAAGCGGTGGCACCATTTCAGTGTGCGGCCATGAACGGTACCACCATTACAGTGCCTCCATGACCGATGCCACCATTTCGGTGGAACCGTTGGATGGAACTGAGTTTTTAGAAAACTCCTTAATGATTCATTGTCCTGGACATTCCATCAGATACCTCTCAAACTATTCTTTCCCTCAAGAATCAAAACTAGACTCAAAGAAAAAAGAGAGGGGTCCGAACAACCACCTTGAAAGATACATCTCAGGAGTAAACATCCTTGACATATAGGAACACCTATCCATTATGTAACCACACAACAATGTAATGGTTATACCATATAGTCATATGGATTAGAGATTCTCTTATTACATGTCTATATACTATCTGTTGTGGAAGACACAGACTATCCTACGCTGGGTTAATCGCATCCACCTTAATGCGTCTCAATTTGGGATCCAGTCCTCCCCTCACCACTGTTAGAACTCTTCACACACATTCTGAGAACAAGGAAAACAACACATTTAATAGTTAACAAGGTCATGCAGTACATCACAAACAATTACGAAACAAAATAGAACAAAACTCCAAACATCTCTGGGTACTGGGTGCGCATTTGTGCCTCCCTTTCCCAGGTACTCTTCTCGAGGCCACCAAGCCTATATAACACATGAAACAAAGGAATGGTTTTTCCATGAAGCACTTTATCCTCACAACATTTGATCATATCTGTTCTCTTTACAAATGTCATATCGTCCTTGATAACTAGGTTTTCTCCAGTCAAGGATGTGTGAATCATTATGTAGATATCGATGGAGCTGAGACACATGGAAGATGTTATGCCCCATTAGTAGCGGCAGTGGTAGCGCCTAGTGATAAGCCACCATGCCAACCTACTGCAACACCAAAAAGGATCTGATGAACCTGGGATAAATATTTCTCCCCCTGCCAAACCTCTTTTTCCCATGCCAAGGGGAGACCTTCAAGAACATGTGTTCCCTGACATTGAACTCCAAGGGTCTCCCCCTATGATCAGAATACAACTTCTACTAGTCCTGAGCTGCCTTCATCCTCTCCCATGTAAGATGAACCTTCTCTATCATGCTCTGCACTAACTTCAGGCCAAGAAAACCAGCTTTCCCAACCTCTTCCCAACAAACGGGTGAGAGACATGGCCTCTCATACATGGCTTCAAATAGAGCCATGGCAATGGTAGATTAATATCTATTGTTGTAGGAAAACTCTACCTGAGGCATGTGTCGTACCCATGATACACCAACGATCAAAATACATGTCTGTAGCATATACTCCATTGTCTAGATGGTGCGCTCTATTTACACATCTGTCTAGGGGTGAAAAGTAGTGTTGAGTCATAGTTGGGTGCCAAAATCATGTTACAATTCTTTCTATACATGTGAGGTAAACCTGGTATCCTGATTGGAGACTATGGACCTCAGAACTCCTGTGACCGCACTACCTCATCCATGTACCATTGTGGAAGGGTATCCACCTCACTGTACTCCTTGATTTCTAGGAAGTTAGCTGATTTCGTCAGCTGATCCACCACTACCCAGATAGCATCTCAACCCCCTCGAACTCTGGGTAGTCCCATGGTAAAATCCATCGAGATGTCATCCCACTTACACTCATGGACATCTAAAGGTTGTAACAGACCTCCTGGGACACAGTGTTCATCCTTCATCGGCCGATGCATGAGGCACTTTTCCACAAACGTTTCCACTTTCCACTTCACCCTGGGCCTCCAAAGTACACTAGTGCAGAAAACGTTATTTACATCACCATTTTTTATGTCGGTTATATATAACTGACGTGATAATCTCTAAAACATGGTTTTTTACATCAGTTATAAAATAACTGAAGTAACAAATTCGGTGAGTAGATTTTTAACGTCAGTTATTTTAATAACCAACATTACAAATCGGGCGTGTTCGGTTTTTACGTCGGTTATAAATTAACCGACGTAAAAAAAAGTGGGGGGGGGGGGGGTTTACATCGGTTATTTGATAACCGACGTAAATAATGATATATCTATGAGTTTTTTACGTCGGTTATTAAATAATCAACGTAACAAACCAAAACGCAAAGGTTTTTTACGTCGGTTATTTGATAACCCACGTAAAAATGTGGCTTTTGAGGCCTTTTTGACATCGTTTATTTTATAACTGACGTAACAAAATAACCCACATAATGTTTTTTACATTGGTTATACAATACCCTACGTACAAAACTGTTATTTTTGATGTCTTTTTTACATCAATTATAGAATAACCGACATAAAAAAATCAACACGCGGATTTTTTTACGTCAGTTATTTTATAACCGATGTAAAAAAAAGTTGTATATGATACATTTATAACGTCGGTTATTATAATAACTGACATTATAAATATAAAAAACAGTTTATAATGTCTGTTATTAAATAACTAATGTTATAAAACATTTAAAAAATTAACAAGCCTCATGGATTGTCATTTACGATTTTTCGGTCGACAGTCTAGCAGCTTGTCTTTCTCGCGTGATAAACCCTAATCAATTCATCGATCTTGCTGCGTTAAACTCGTTTTACCTTCATCTTTTATCATATTTACTCTCCTTGGATCTATTATCTCAACTCACATCACTCAAGTAATCCTTCCACAAATTTATTTCGTTCATTTTTTTCCCGGATAATCTATATTTATGTTTTGCGATTTTTGTGTTTAAACTAGGTAAGATTCTTCTATTTCGAACCCTCTTACCTATTTTTTCCATAATAATCGTATTTATCATCCCTAGATCTATTAGATCGACTCAAAATATTCATGTAAGGCTCAACTACTTCTATTATTTTTTTTTCACGAATGCCCAACATTGATGGTAATTTTTGTTGTCATTGACAACTATTGATCTCATTCATCTATATTACTACATAGAATGGTTATTGATTAAATGTACGAATTCAGAAATGATATTTCATGTGTTGTGGCTACTTATGTTTATCCTCTTTTATATGAGAATCTATTAGACATATAATGTAATGGTTGTTGACCTCTATGGCCCTTCGATGCATCGCTATGTCTCATGATTCCAAATAAAAATGGGTTCTGCTGAGGGCTTACCCTAGTATTTTTTGAGTCCTTGGCCAAGGCCTCGACAATATGTTTAAGATTTCTATAATTATCCATTACCTCATTATGATATTATTTCTCAAGAAAACTTATGATCATTTGACTAGTTGAATATAAATTGTTATTTTTAATTATCATACGATCATTTAAGTAGCCATATTTAATAATATTTAATTCCATCTATTTTATGTTGAAGTATATGTTTAATTAATGTGTTATTATTTGTTCACCATGCCTAGTTTTTATATGTAAACCATTGTTTGGGGGGTTGTTCGGGGGGTGGGAGGCTGTCCAGAGGGTTGGGGGTGTCCAGGGGGTGTCCAAGGGGTGGGTGGGTGTGGGGGCTGTCCAAGGGGGTGGAGGACTATCCAGAGGGTTTTGGGGGTTGTCCGGGGGGTGGGGGTTGTCCAGAGGGTTGGGGGTGTCTAGGGGGGTGTCCAAGGGGGTTGGGGGTGGGGGTGGGGTCCAGGAGGGGTGGGGGTGCTGTCTGGAGGGGTGGGGTGTTGTCTAGGGGGTGGGGTTATCCAAAGGGTTGGGGGGGTGTCCAGCGGGGTGTCCAAGGGGGTAGGGTGTGGGGGTGGTGTCCAGGAGGGGTGGGGGATTTCCAGGGGGTTGGGGGGTGTTCAAGGGGGTGTCCAAGGGGGTGGGTGGGTGTGGGGGCCTGTCAAGAGGGTTTTGGGGGTTGGTCGGGGGGTGGGGGCTGTCCAGAGGGTTGGGGGTGTCCAGGGGGTGTCCAAGGGGGTGGGTGTGTGTGGGGCGCTGTCCAAGGGGGTGGGGCCTATCCATAAGGTTTTGGGGGTTGTCCGGGGGTGGGGGATGTCCAGAGGGTTGGGGTTGTCCATGGGGGGGTGTCCAAGGGGGTAGGGGGTGGGGGTGGTGTCCAGGAGGGGTGGGGGTGATATATAGAGGGGTGGGGGTTGTCCAGGGGTGGGGGTTGTCCAAAGGGTTGGGGGTGTCCGGGGGGCTATCCAAGGGGGTGGGTGGGTGTGGGTGGCTGTCCACGGGGGTGGGGGCCTGTCCAGAGAGTTTTGGGGGTTGTCCGGGGGTGGGGGCTGTCCAGAGGGTTGGGGGTGTCTAGGGGGATTGACTACTGCTTCGTGGTTTATGAGATTATGACATGATGATTGTGCCGTGATGATTGGATTTACATTGTCATTTTCTCCATCTGAATTTTGATTTTAAATATTATTTGATTCTCAAGTTTACTCCATTCTCTCCAATTTTCTATCAACCATGTAGGCGCCATGGTTTTCTATTATTCAATGGAATTTGAAACTGTTATATCTAACTATATTTTGTTTTAATAATAATATTCAATCATATTTTTTAAAATACGCATAGTTTTGTTTTATATATAAAAATTGTTTTACATTCAAATTATGATTTTTTTAATATAAACTTATATTTGTCTTATCTTAAAAATATATATATTTTTTATATTTTTTATAGGTAATAATGAGTTGAATATGGATTACGGCACATCGAATGAGCAATGAATATGAGGAAGTTGTTGATGCCTTTTTGGAATTTGCTAAATGAAATGTTCCAAGTAGTGACATTTTTTCTGTCCATGCCTGAAATGTTTGAATATGAAGAAGTTGAAAAGTAGAGGGATAAAATATCATCTGATATGTCATGGTTTTAATCCGAATTACAGCCCTTGGATTTGGCATGGTGAAACTAGACAAAATTTCATGGATGATGATGATTCACAAGATGGTAACTCCAATGGAATTGAAGAAATGATTAGCGATATTATAGCAGAACAAATTGAGATAGAACCAACAGTTGTGCGTCTATATGGTGATGCTGAAAAACCTTTATATCTTGGTTGTACAGATTTTATGATTTTGTCGGCGGTGTTAAGATTGATTAACCTGAAGGTGAAACATTTATATAGTGACAGAAGTTTTACAGAGCTGCTACAATTGATGAAAGACATTCTTCCAAAAGATAACGATCTTCCAGATTCACATTACAAGGCCAAGAAAATATTATGCCCGATGGGATTGGGATACAAGAAAATACATGCCTGTCCGAATGACTGTATTATATATATGAAGGAATATGAATTTCTGTCAGAGTGTCCTAAATGTGGGACATCACAGTATAAGGTGAAAGAAAAATCATAGGCTGATGTAGAGATTACAAAGCTCCCTTCAAAGGTATTTTGGTATCTTCCAATAATTCATCGTTTCAAACGTTTATTTTCTAATTCACATGATGAAAAAAGGTTAAGATGGCATGCTGATGAGCGGGTATGTGATGGAAAAATACGTCATCCAGCTGATTGTCCACAATGGAAGAAAATTTATGTACAGTATTCTACATTTGGAAATGAAATAAGAAATATCATATTAGGGTTGTGCACAGATGGAATGAATTCATACCGAACCCTCAGTAGCACACACAGTTCATGGCCTGTTTTATTGGTAATTTACATCCTCTCTCCTGAAGTTTGTATGAAGTGAAAATATGTCATGTTGAGTATAATGATCTCTATTCCAAAGCAACCGGGCAATGATATTGATGTTTACTTTTCACCGTTGATTGATGATTTGAAACTGTTATGTGGTGATGGTATTAGGGTGTATGATTCTTATAAAATGGAATATTTTCAACTGCATGCAGTGGTTCTGTTCACTATAAATGACTTCCCAGCGTATGGAAATTTTTCTGGATGCAGTGTTAAAGGGCATAAAGCATGTCCAATTTGTGAACAACAGAATTCATATTTTCAATTTCATCATGGGAGGAAAACAATGTACATGGGTCATCGAAAGTTTTTGCCTATGGATCACCCTTATAGAAGACTAAAAAAGGCATTCAGTGGCTCACAAGAATTTGATACTTCTCCAAAGCCTTTATCCCTGGATCTGTATTTTGATAGGGTGAAAAACCTTGATGTGACATTGGGAAAGACACAGAAATCTGGTAATGATAGACATATTTGGATGAAAAGGTCAATATTTTTTGAGCTGCCATATTAGAGGTATCATGAAGTTAAACATAATATTTATGTCATGCACGTAGAGAAGAATATATGTGATTGTTTGATTGGAACGTTGTTAGATATTAAAGGAAAGACTAAAGATGGGTTAATGCAAGATTAGACTTACTATAAATGGGAATATGTTTGGAGTTATCTCCCACTTCTAAAGGAAGACGAACATTTCTTCCCCCATCTTTTCATACATTATCAAAGAGGGAGAAGATCTGATTTTGTCAGTGTCTTCATGATATCAATGTTCCTCAAGGTTATTCTTCAAATGTAAAAAAAAATTTATCATTGAAGGACTTGAAGTTGATAGTTATGAAATCACATGATTGTCATATCATTATGCAACAAATTATACCAGTTGAATTGCGTGGAATATTTACCATTCATTTCAGAAAGACTATGATGAAGCTGTGTTATTTTTTCAATTTAATTTGTAACAAGGAGATTGATGTGAATGCTTTGAAAATTTTGGAAAAGGATGAAATTTTTATACTTTGTCAATTGGAAATGTGTTTTCCTCCAACTTTTTTGATATAATGGTGTATTTAATGATTCATCTAGTTCGAGAAATAAAGCTTTGTGTACCTGTATATCTTCATTGGATATATCCTTTTGAAAGGTATATGAAAATATTAAAGGGGTATGTTAAAAATACATATCGACCTAAAGCCTCCATTATTGAAAAGTATATTTCTGAGGAGGTAGCAGAGTTTTCTACGAGCTACTTGGCTACAGCGTAACACATAGGTTTGCCTCCATCTCGCCATTAACGAGTTAATAATGAGGGAAAGGGGATTTGTGGCCTGAAAGTCAAATCATTGTTAGCTGAACAGATGAAGAAGTTATAATCATACATCTTGAATAACATAGTTGATGCTCAATCGTATATCAAATTGCATATTAATGAGTTGAAACAATGTCATCCAAAGAAGAAAGAAATGTGTATTTTGAATGGGCACAACAAATTTTTTTGTCATGGATTAAAAATACTTTTCTTGGTAGATCAGATGTATCAGAGACATTCAAATGGATAGTGGGTGGTCCATGTTTAAATTTAATAACATGGTCCGGTTATGAAATTAATGGCTATACATTTCATAAGAAAGCTCAGGACAATAGAAGTGCAGTTCAGAATAGTGGTGTATTGGTGTTTGCAGAAGCAATGCATTTTTCGAGTGCTAAGGACAAAACCCAATTTCTGCATCAAGTGCATATTATGGAGTGATTGAAGACATATGGGAGGTTGATTAATTTAAAATTAAAGTTCATGTTTTTAACTGTAAATGGATTATCAGTAACAACAGTGTCAGACATGATGAATTTGGAATGACACTTTTTAATCTGAATAGATTGGAAGACACAGCTGATTCTTTTATAATGGCAACACATGCAAAACAAATTTTCTATGTAGTAGATCAATCAGATATGCAGTGGGCTGTTGTTTTACAAGGGAAAAAACAATATGTTGGTGAGGATGAAGTTGATGAAGATGTTGATTTATGTGAGATCCCTACTTCCATGGAAAGATTAACCGAACATAAGGATGAGCAGGTTGAAGACATGGTTTGTGCCATGAGGAACGATCACGATGAAAGAGTTTGGGAAAACAATCGATTTGTACATTCCTAAAATTACAGGTAACATATGTTTATTTCTTGTTTAAATTTATTTTTTTCATAAATGTTAGATTTTGTATGTTTTTTATTTAATAAAACATGTTTTAAAACAAAATAAGTATAAGTTTTTTTTTGTTTAAACTTTTTTTAGTTTACTTTATCATGTTTACCATTACATGAATTATATATCTATTATTTTTTTTCAGTGACAATTACTTTACCATGTTTACCAGGTTTACCATGTTTACCATGTTTACCATCTTTACCATCTTTACCATCTTTACCATTGTTTAACATGCTTACCATATTACCAATGTTTACTATTACGTAACATAGTACACTTTTCTATTTTTTTATTACAGTAGTATTAAAATATTTGAATTTGTATATTTTTGAACTAACATTTGTTTTCTTGATTTGAAGGATAATGACAGATCATTCAGTTGATCAACCACATGATTCTAGAGATGAGTAGATTGGTCATACCTTTGGGGAGGAACATTCACATGCTCCTATTACGACAAAGAGTTCAAAGGTTAGTAAACGTGGGTGCACACGTTTACCAAAATTATCAGTTGCCCGTACGTAGGATCAAGGGATAGTCGTTGAGTTTTATGATGATGATATTTCTAAAGGTCCAAATGAAAAATATTTTAAGAGTTTTGTAGCAACTCGGGATAAGAGAAAAGTAAGCATTATGTATGATGACTAGAGAAGTGTGGATAAAGTGATAATATCTCAGTTATGGGAGATGATTTTGGTAAGATATTTTGCTATTTTTTGAATATTCTTTAAATGTTTCTAGTATATATAATATGTTTAACCTCTTCTTTATCAGATGACATTTGATATTCCTGACACTGGAGGAGTTAGGAAGAAATGCTTGTCGTTGGCTTCCAAGAGAAGGAGGGATTTCAAATCAACCCTCTCATCTGATTTCATTTATGGTCATAGGATTCATGACAATCCATGTCGTATATATCCTTTTATAGATGAAGACACATGGAGACAGTTTTTTGAAAGTAGAAGAAAAGAGTCATTTTTGGTAAGGGCAGTGTAAACTTTTATAAGATTTCTTATATAAATGATCTTATTAACATTTTGTTAATGATTTCTTATTCATAATTTATAGCAAACAAGGAATGATCATTAGGAGATCCAATATAAAAATTTATACCCTCATAGTTTATCTTGGGGAGGGTATGCATTATTTGAAGAACAAATGATGGCGGAAAAATTTAAACAACAAAGAGCTGAGTCTTCATGTTCTGGAGAGGTGGCCCCTCCATCCCATCCATCTAGACCTGAAAAATGGAAGAGAGCTCAGAAGGGAAATAATGGCAATATCTTTCGGAAGAATCGAGAATCGTAGCTGAGAGGATTGTAAGATATATATTTTATTTATTTAAGTTAACCACTTTCTTCATATAATTTCAATCGTTACAAAAATGTTCAATTAATTAATACATGACTCTCTTGAGGAGCAGAGTTCACAGGGGACATTTACAACTACTGGGAGGGAAGATATTTTATCTGTAGCATTGGGAAGGCCCGAACATCCTGGTCATGTAAGAGGATATCCGGTAGGTGTATCGGTAAGAAAAGTGTTACCACATTCTTCAACTTCAAACGTTGAGGGGGTTTATAAAAAAAATAGAATCCTTGGAGGCTGAAGTTCATAATATTAATGCGATGATGGAGGAAAAGATTAGAGTGTCAGTGTAGTCTATGTTTGCAGACATGAAAATACAATTTCAGACTGCAGCTCCCACTCCTCCACCTCCCCCTGCAGACCCCATTATTTATCCTCCACCTCCTCAAGTAGCTCCCACTCCCCCACCTCAGCTTGCTGGCCCCATTTTTTATCTTACTCCTCCGCCGCAGCTTCCTACTTATTGTGAGTTGTATGTTGTTGATTATCAACATCATATAGTAGCATATGGGTTGGTATATTGTATAGGAGATACAGTTTATCATCAACAATTAGAGGTAGTGAATTAGAGGCTCACTTTATAGGATATTATAGATAGAACAGCTCAGGTACCATTACCTACAGATGAGGTGGCGACAGTTGCACATAGTATCGACCATTTTTTAATTTGGCAATCCAGACTTCTTCGACTCATTAACATAGAGGTATGAATGTTATATCTTTTATTTTATTTTTTTTATCAAAGTTGTTTTATCATTTGAAAACTAATATATTCTTCAATTTATTTTTACCGGAATACTTCAAAGGTAAAGAAATACTGTATAGACAACAACAAAGACAAATGGCTATGAAATCAGATACAGATTCTAGTATTCTTGACAGATTGTCAAGATATTCAAATTTGTTGGCGGGTCATTATGAGTTTCCAAGGGAAGCTCATGTTTTTGGACATGAAATAAATGTGGGGATTATGAAAACTGATATCATGGAGATTGTTACTGGAGATAATTTGGGCATCAACATGGTGAAAATGTATTCCATGTAAGTCTTAATAGCTTTTCCCTGTGTTATATTTATTAAAAATGTATACTTATATCTGTTTTTTATTAGGTATCTTTATAATATTTTTGAGAGGAATGAGCTGACAGATGTATATGGATTCATGGACCCACAATTGATTTCCCCTAAAGCATGTGCATTGGATGAGGAACAAATAATTCTTTATATTGCTGAAAGACTTGAAAAGAATATAGTCACACAATGTTTGATGATGCCTTTTTGTGAGAGGTATGAAACACATCTCTCTCAAAGAGTTAATTATCTTTTAACATAAAAACCACTAATGTTAAATTTCCTTTTATCAGTGATCATTGGATGTTAGGGGTTTTTTGCCTAAGGGAGAAAGCACTTTATTGGATATGCTCTGTCCATGATGATGTGTGGGAATGTTTTAAGAATATATTGGAAAAGTAAGATTCAATTTCTCAATATTTTTATATATTATAATGAATTTTAAATTTACCCCATTAATATTATTTTCTAATAGGGCAGGGGCCTACTTTTGAAAAAACACAAAGAAAAGGAATGGAAAGATCAAATATGTAAATGCAAAGGTAAATATCCATTTATAATTCTTTACTTTTTGATTTATTACATTAAAATAATATACTGAATTTACACTCATTAAAACAGAATTCTCATGAACAACAAGGCATCATCGAATGCAGATATTATTTGTTAAGATTTATGTATGAAATAATAACAACTGGGACAGTTGTAAATTTTGACCTGGTAAGATTTCCTCTTAAAATTTGCCATAATATTTCAATTTGATTTACTCATTATACACGTTAACTACTATCCTTTTCATTTGTATATTTTTTATGACCCTTAACCCTATAATGCTGAATACATCAAACACTTACAAGTGGAGTGGTCAAATTATTTTATAGGTTTGAATAAATTTTAATTGTTTGTAATGTAAAATTTAATTTTGAATATTGTCGTTGTAATTGTGTATTTGGTAGTCATTTAGGATGGATTTACTTTTTTTTGAAGTTGACAGTGTATGTTTTGAATGTTATATATGTGAATGTTTAATTTTTCTCTACTTCTTGTTTTGGTCTACTTATGATGGTTTCTCTGGTATGGATTCTGTTCTGGGGGGAGGGGTTTCAAGGGTGTGTGGGGGTGTTCAGTGGGGTTGGGGGTGTCCAGGGGTCTGGGAGGGCTTTCCGGTGGGGTGGGGGGTATACATAAGGGTGGGGGGTTGTCGAGGGGTGTTTGGGGGTGTCCAGGGGGTTGGGGGTAGTACAGGGGTGTGGTGGGGGATTCAATGGGGTGGGGGGGAGGGCTGTCTAGGGTGTGGGGGGGTATACATGTGGGTGGGGGAGTTGTCTCGGGGTGTTTGGAGTTGTCCAGGGGGTCGGGGCAGTCCAGGGGTGTGGTGGGGGCTGTCAAGTGGGGTGAGGGGGTGCTGTTCTGGAGGGTGGGGGTTGTAGAGGGGTGTTTGGGGCTGCCCAGGGGGTCGGGGGGCAGTCCAGGGGTGTGGTGGGGGCTACAATGGGGTGGGTTGTCAGGTGGGGTGAGGGGGTGAAAGGGTGATGTTCATGAGGGTGGGGCAGTCCAAGGGTGTGGTGGGGGGCTCCAATGGGGTGGGGGAGGGATGTCCAGTGTGTGGGGGTATACATGAGGGTGGGGGGTTGTCCCGGGGTGTTTGGAGCTGGCCAGGGGGTCGGGGGGCAGTCCAGGGGTGTGGTGGGGGCTGTCAAGTTGGGTGAGGGGGTGCTGTTCAGGAGGGTGGGGGGTTTTCGAGGGGTGTTTAGGGCTGTCCAGGGGGTTGGGGGAAGTCCAGGTGTGTGGTGGGGGCTATCAAGTGGGGTGAGGGGGTGAGGGGGTGTTGTTCAAGAGGGTGGGGGTTGTCGAGGGGTGTTTGGGGATGTCCAGGGGGTCGGGGGCAGTCTAGGGGTATAGTGGGGGCTACAATGGGGTGGGGGAGGGCTGTACAGGGGGTATACATGAGGGTGGGGGCTATCAAGTGGGGGTAAGTTTTATATGTTAGTAATGTAAAATCATAAATTTTATTTAGTTCTTGTTTTGATATCCTTCTGTTTTTGTGGTACGAATTATTGATTTGGTTTCTAGTTTATTTTGTGGGAGAGCAGAGGACTGCAGTCGAATTTTTTTTAAAAAAAAATTGTCTTCCACGTTGGTTATTTTATAACCGAAGTGATAAAGAAATTGAGAAGGGTTTATCATGTCGGGTTTTTTATTACCGACGTGATAAACACCTATGGCATGGTTTACCACGTCGGTTATTTATTAACTGACGTGATAAAGGACCTGGGAAATGATTTATCACGTCGGTTAATCAATAACCGACGTGATAAACAGCATGAGAAATGGTTTATCACATCGGTTATTAAATAACCGGCGTGATAAACCATTTCTAAGGCCTTTTATCACATCGGTTATTGATTAACTGACGTGATAACCCCCCCAGGCTGGTTTAGAACGTCGGTTATCAAATAACCGACGTGATAAACCATCACCCAATAGTTTATCATGTCGGTTATTAAATAACTGACATGATAAAATCCCCCGAACGTGTTTATAACGTCGTTTATTGTATAACTGGCGTGATAAAGCCCCCATAGTTTATCATGGCGGTTATATAATAACCGATGTTATAAACCCCCCCCCCCCGGGTTTTTTCACGTCGGTTATTAATTAACTGACGTGATAAACACCGCGATGTTATGTTTGTTACGTCGGTTTTTAAATAACCGACGTAAAAAACATTATTTATAACGTCGTCCGTATTAACATTAGCTAAAAACTGACGTAAAAAATGAATAATAACTGAAGTAAATAACTTTTTCTGTACTAGTGGTAGACCCCCAAACTCCAGTACATCTTGTAAACTCTTTGGTGTATGATCAGGGGTGAGTTTTGGAACTCAACAAGAACTCTCATGCATTCCCAGAGGGTCGAAAAACTTTCCATGAAACAGCATCCGATTTTGGAAATCTTTCAACCATTCTTTCGGAGTATTTCCCTGGCTAACATGATCGTGCATCAATTCAGCCTCTATGTCCCCCCACTGAGACTCAACCACTAGTCTCAAGAGAGATGACTGCACTATCATCTAGAATAGACAACCTTTTCAATTCTCCACCCTTTTATCTAGGTGTTGGGCATCCAACTCCTCCATCTCTCTCCAAGCATATACTGATTCTCGAACAACATCCTTCTGCGACTTCTTTCTCAAGGAATCAGCCACCACATTCCTCATTTCTGAGTTGTAGGAAATTTCAAAGCCGTATCCATTAAGAAACTCCATCCACCTCAACTTCTTCATGTTTAGGTCTCGCTGAGAAAATATATAACTTAAGATCTTGTGATCTGTGAATACCACAATGTGATCCCTGATGAGGTAGTGCCACCACAACTTTAGTGCGAACACAATCGCTATGAGATCCAAGTTGTGGGTGGCATAGTTATGCTCATGGGGACGTAACTTCCTATACCCATAAGAGATCACCACCTATGGTTGCATCAGCACACACCCCAATCCTTGGATAGAAGCATCACATAAGACCTCGAACATCACCCCTTCTTCTGGAAACCTCAGCATTGGGGAACTAACCAACTTCCCCTTCAGATAACTGAAGGCTTTCGGAAACTATTCATTCCACATGAAGGCTTGGCCCTTTTGGGTCAAATCATTTAAAAGCACTGCAACTCAAGATAATTCAGGCATGAACCTTTGATAATATCCTTCTAGACCTAGGAAACTATGAACCTCCGTCACATTCTTCGGTGCTCCCCAATAAACTCCTACTTCAACATTTGATGGTTCAACTGTTATTCCCTGCTCATACACCATTTTTCCAAGGAAGTGAACCTCTTGTGTCCAAAACATGAACTTGGATAGCATTCCATAGATTCGGTGCTATCAGGGGACCTCTAAAATCATTATCAGATGCTCGGTGTGATCGTCCTCTGATCTTGGGTATATCAGGATGTCGTTAATAAATATGACTATGAACCGGTATAGAAATTCCTGAAAGATAGAGTTCATGATCCCAATGAACATGGTTAGTCTGTTCTTAATGCTGAACGACATGACCACAAACTCAAAGTTCCCATATTTTCACCTGAAGGCAGTCTTCAAGATTTCACCCTCATTCACCCTCAACTGGTGATATCTTGACCACTGGTCAATCATGGAGAACCACCCAACCCCCATCAACTTGTCAAAAATCTTTTCTATCCTCGGGAGAGGGTAACAGTTCTTGACCATTACCCAATTCAGTCTCTAGTATTCTATGCACAACCTGATACTACCATATGCCTTCTTTGCGAACAAGAATAGATCACCCCATGGTGATGCGCTTGGTTGAAAAAACCCCTTCTTCATCAAATAATCAATCTGAATTCGTAACTCCCGCAACTCATAAGGCGCCATCTGATAGGGAGACATAGAAATCAGATGGGCACCAGGTGGCAAGTATATCCTGAACTCAACATCACATCGAGGGGGGTAGAGCCACCACCTCTTTAGGGAAGATTTCCATGAATTCATAGATGATCCATGTGACATCCACCATCTCTAAGTATGCTAACTCCACTGAAATCTTGGATAACATGTAAATAATGGGATCCACTCACAGGCTTCCCTCCTGGCAACCCTGCTTACCGATGAATGTCACAAGTTGTCTACCCACATTTGAAAACATGATCCTTCTTTGGAAGTATTCAATAAAAGAACATACAGAGAACAACCATTTGATGCCTAAAATGACGTCATACGTCTATATATACAGCAAAATAAGGTCCCCACTATACTGATGTGGTCCCAACATCAGTCTACCTCCCTGAAAAACATGAGACAAGCTGGTCTGACCCCTGACTGGCATAATAAAAACTGGGGGTATGGGAATTCTCTCGGTGTCTAGAACCAAGGTATGGGATATAATTGGTTCGAAAAAGGATTTTTAAGATCTTGAATCAAACAATTCATAGGAAAGATTACTAAACAAGTTGATCGTACCTCAGACGACCTTCGGCTCTACTGGAACTGCTGCCTCCATGGGGTGCAAGTGCCCACACTTAGCTCTTCTACCCCTCTACTATCGGTCGCATCCCCAACAATTCCCTGGTATAGGTACCTAAAGAGATACATGAGTTTGTCCCTTCTTGCAACATCTTCTCTCAGAGGAGCGGGAGCTCACTGCCCCTGCTACCACTGCGGAAAGGGCCTGGCTGGAAATTGCTACATTTGAGGTGGGAGTTGAACCTGCCCACCCCCATTATACTACACTTGGTCCGGAAACTAATTCCAAAGATTCCCACGACATAAATAGATAAATAATCTCGGTCATGGTCCCACAAAGAAGGGTCGAGATCCGAGAGATTGAAACTAGAATTGATGGGGCCTACACCCCACTGGCCGAAACCTAGATGGCCCTGACGCTGGAGGCCTGCTGCTGATTGTTTTCCACTATGATGAGCCCAATTGGCTCCCCTCTCGTGGCACACCTCCCAGTGTGTGCATCCCCTCCACCACTTCAGGATTCCTCTAGACCTATAAGTATGCTAGTAGAGTGAATGGAGTAACAATATACTGAATAAAAGGATGTAGTTCTTCCTCTAAATGTCTCGTCCGAGACTCCTCATCCAAAAAGAGTTCAGGAGCAAAGAAAAAGATATCATTGAACTTGATATATAGATCCCTCACTGACATACTTCCCTACTGAAGGGAGAATAGCTCCTTCCTCTTTTTAGACTTTATTTTGGAAGAGAGGAATTCCTCCTGGAACTCCCTCTCGAAGTCAGTCCATGAAACTTCATCCTCCCTCTTCTCCCCAAGATAGATCATCTACCATTATCATACTGATCCCTAAATAAGGGTTACAAGAAGAGGAACCTAGTACTCCATTGAATCCCGGATCAAGCTGAATGTTATCCCCATCCCTTCGAGCTGGCTCTCTGTCTCCATGTCTGAGATACTTCCCTCGTACTTCTTGAGGTTCTGTCACTAAAAGTCATGAAGCATCTTCCGTCACTAGACATCATCCTCCCCTTGATCATCCTTTTGTTGATCAGCTAAATCAGCCTCTTGGGCCTCGATCACCTGCACAACTCATGGTCATCGTCTGGGTTCCATAGCTGCAAGGTAAACAAGGAACGTCTGGGCCCGAGTAGTGTAGAAGATTGTGTTTAAATTTTTCTTAAAATTGTTATTTATTTTGGATACCCAAAGTACGAAAGACACACAAGAACACAAGCCATTATGATGCATGTACCATTCCTAGGGTCTCTAACCTACCATCAATGTAGCCTCACTGGGTCATTCGGTAGGTCCAGAGTCCTTCCATCGGATCACGGGGGCCCTAAAATCTCATGTCCTAGTCGGTCTTCTTTGGCCTATTTCATGTTCCAAGATTTCCTAGGACTCTTTCCCTACCATCTCATGCAATCCTCACTGTTCCTAACTCTAAAATCTATCCTATATTATAACCTCTTCCTCTGATAGAATTCTTCCATGACCTACCTTCACCAAGATGAGGGAAGGGACAACATATTTTCAGACCCTTCCTTATTCATGTTGAAGGAGAGATAATGACCCTCAAGACCCGCCTTCAATAGGTCCCGGATTGGCGCTAGCACCAAGGGTATAGAATCACATGAAAAATAGAATTCATTACCCTTTTTATTTAGTAGAATCAGGAGATAAGATAGTAAATCCCAAACAACACCAAAACTAGAAGTAAAAGTAATGCCAAAACAATCCATTTTCATATGCATGTTACAATAATAAGTACTACCAAAATACAATAAAACTCCAAAATAAATTACCAAAAGAAAGAAAAGAATCAATTTAAATGTTCCTAACGTCCGAACTAGTAGGGTCCAATAGGGTCCTAGAAGTCCTCCTGGAAACCTGAATGTAGTTTTATATACATAGGGTGAGTATACGGGTATACACAATAGGGAAAACCAAAAGCTCTCATGCACATGTGGGGAGGCATTATAATTCCCCATGAGAAAATGAGATAACCAAAGCACATAGAAAGGAAACTATACTCCCAAACCTCACCAAGGTTCACTCCCCAATTAACTCATGTCAAGTAATGTAATAGTAAAAACACATCGATGTTTTGGTACCCCGCACCACTTTCCCACTATTTATTGAAGACATCCTATGTGTCAAGCCTCCCCCACCATTCTCACCCTAGTCCCACCGTCATACCCCGCCAGCATACACCTAGGTTTCCACAAACACACATCCCTCCCACACACACCTGGGCCACAAAAACCACACGTAATCACACCTACATATACCTGGGCCATAACAACTACTGCCACGCATGAAGACACCTAAGCCTCATCCCGAAGACACTTGGAAAACAAAATACCCGCACACACTTGGGAAAACCACTATAGCTACTCTTCCTGAAGAGTATTGGTCTATAATGTACCTCGGGCCATCAAAGTCTACCCGAAGAGTCTTGGGATACTCGGGAAAGGGGGTAGAAAAAGCGCTAATAACCAGCAACTCATAGTAGTGTTGGGAAAAACACCATGCCCCATGAAATGGGGGTATTTTGCACGAAGTGGTAAACATATATGGGGCACGAATAAGAAACACCAGAACTAAATTATACATATAGTTTAACAAGAACTCATCCCATCCAATGGGTTGTGAAACTAGCCCACAAACAAACACCCTTGTTACTATTTATTTTTAAAAAACAATAGCCACAACCAAGTCACAACTCATTCTCGAAAAATAATTCCCCATTGAACTCATTCTTCTTATCACATTCAACTAGTTCGATTTAAATAATTCTTCATTGTCGGGAATCTAATAGGCATAGCTACAAGGCAAGGAAGGAAAACAATCAAGGAGAAATTTAATCATTCACACTCGGTTCTCTTGTAAATTCACAACAACAAAAGGGGTCTATGAGATCCATCGAAGTACTAGAACCAAACCAAGCCCCACCATACGGCCCCACATGGCCTCATATCGACAAACCAACAACCGCACCACAACAGGGTATCACATCCCCATCCATGTCACCCCACAAGAATCAAGCAGAACAACCAGAGATATTATCAAGACATAACAAGAAAGTTTCTAGATTCAAACACACCATTCATTGAGTTTTTTCTTTCTTTTTGGTTAATCGGGGTGATCACACAGGCATTCTAGTTCACTAGACATTCGTTTAATCAACCGAGTTTATGTGGTTAACCAATTTACATGTTAAATTCATTCCATTGTCATAGAATATATGGGTTCATAAGTGCACAAGGAAATACCACAAACAACTAAGATTTTCAGTGGAAAGAAGCCCATAAAATTCACAACATATAAGAAAGGGTAAAAAAGTACAACAAAATCATCAAACACACACCTAAATTTCTTAAAAGTCTATTTATTATCTTAATTATGGTTTTGTTTCATCCATACACATAGAAACATTAGCATACCCACACCGAATGATAGAGAGTAAAAAGAGATGAAGGAAGAACTTTACTTGGATGATCAATGATGGAAGTATTTCACCTCATGCAAAGAACTAGGGATGCGTGACTTGCAGGGCAGGAACTTTAGGGACTCCAAGAGTGAGTAGGAAAGGCTCCAGCATAGGCTCACCACTAGCATTAGGAAGTTGGACTCCAAACATACCAGTTAAAGAAAAAGAGACCATCCAATAGGAAGAAATAATTCTCATGTGAAAAAAGGTGAGATCATGGAGTTACGAGATATGAATTTTGAATGGATTTAAAAAAAGAACATGGTTTCACCACATGGATGGATGGTTACACATGATATAATTAATTTTTATTCAATAATTCTCATCAGAGAGGTGTCCATAACAACTATGAGTTAAATGGTTTCCTTTAAAAAGAGGGAAACATGTAACAGGGGTAGGACTGGAAGTATGGGAAAAGGGTGTGGCACTGAGGAAAAATCCAAAAGTTTTGTTAAGTCAAGGGTTGTCTGGATATTGGGGGATTTAAGATATCATTTATGGGATTTTAATGGCTTTGAAAGGGGTATTAAAACACTTTTATGTCAAAATATACATTGTGGAAGCGGGACTGCAAAAATAAACAAAGGTGGGACACCATTTGGTGAGACACCATAAATGGTGCCACCGTCACGGTGGCACTCTAAGTGGTGCCACCATTTCGGTGTTCAACCATGACGGTACGATGGTTATAGTGCCACCATCCTGGTGTCACCCTCATAGTTCCACAACCATGGTGCCACCATAAGCGGTGCCACCGTTTAGGTGTGCGACTCTGACGGTGCGACTGTTATTGTGCCACTTTTATGTTTTCACTGGTTTGGTGGAACACCATAAGCGGTGCCACTTTTTTGGTGTGTGGCCATGACCGGTGCCACCATTACGGTGCCTCCATGACCAATGCCACCATTTCGGTGGAACCATTTGATGGAACTGAGTTTTTGGAAAACATCTTAATGGGTCATTGTTCGGGCCATTACATTTTGGGGCCAATTTTGAGTATCCATGAAAAATATGAATTTAATTATAATATTTGGCAGTGTCTTAAGTCTTACGTTGTGATGAAAATAGAAATCACTAGTTGACATTGGTAAAGTTACCTAGTTATACATTGGAAGTGACTATTCCATCATTGGAAGATAATAACAGCCTAAATGAATTGTGTTTATCTTCTAGGGTTGAAATTGTCTTATTCTTGTGGTTGTATCCAAGTCTAATTTAATCAGGATGAGTTCTTCCACTTAAATATCCCATAATCAGGGACATTCAGACAAATTGGATAGACTTGAGTTATTTATCTAGATTACTATTCAATTAGGGTATCCAAAATTAGATTTAAGGATCGATTATGAGTTTAGATACATATACTATTGATCCCTACCCTTGAGTGGTTTAGCTATTCATGGTGGGTGGAGATTCAATTATATAAATAATGAAAATCATGCTTGACGAGCTATTTTAATACAAATTATTTTCAATCATTTAAGGGTTTAGATTTAATGTGAGAATAATCATGCAATCTGATTTTTAAAAGATAAATTACTACTTTAATATATTTCTTACATTAGATTAATAGCAGAAATGGATCTAACACATTTTTTGGGAAATTGATGATGAATGATATGAATTTATGCGACGAGAATTTGTGAGAATTGAAGAAAACATGATCCAAAACACTTTAACTAAAATAAAATTAAAAACACAAATAAATTTTGTGTTTAAAGTGTATAGGGTAGAGAAAAACTCATTCAGAATTAAAAACAAAGATAATTCCCATCCTAGAATGCAATGAAATTCCTTTCCAAGGTTCTGTATTTATATGTGAATATGGTCATGATTTGTACTAGAGTTACACATTGTGTGTCATTGATCCACATAGATCTCCATGGATTTTGGATATTCCATATCTCTCATTCATATCTATCCCAATTAATGAGTTTGGAATAACTACATGTCATTTATGAAGGAATAATGACATGTATTGGTCCTCATGTAAAGAAATACTCAATAATTATTTCAAAAAGAGAAAATAAATTATTAAATTACAAAATATTCATTATTTCTGGGAAAATAAAACTATGTGTGTGAGAATGAGTAATCCACTAGAATAATTCTTGCATAGAAAATCATTCATGCCTCATATCTCAAATATTTGAAATATTATATAATATTTTAATTAAAATATTTAACAGTTCCTTCAATTTTATACCCATTCATAATTAACCTCACAATGAATTTTCCCTCATCACTCGGGGTAAAATGAAATTAGATTTATGATCATACCCTGAGCACATCCTCCTAGCCATGAGCATTCATTGGTCTCATCAACCCCACTATGTAACTACAAGTACAAAAATTATTATGAGGGCTTCATCAGAAAAGTTTTGATGACATTAAGGCTAGGGGTTGGTGGGAAAAAAGTGAAAATAGAGCTCAAAAGGAGGGTAAGCTCTAAATAATAAGGCATGAATGTTAAGATAAGTGTAATATAATGCCTCCTTCTAGCCAATAAATTCCATACTCTAGTAGTTGTGGTCAGTTCCATATATATCATGTAAGTATACATTGAGTATTTTATTCTTATCCTTTTTCTTTTTTATTTCTATTTTTCAAATTTCATGTTCATGTCTGATCACAAATCCATACCCTAACCACTTGTGATCCTTCAAGGGATTCATTGGTCTGGAAAAAGTGATTTTTTATCTTCCTAGTAAACAACCCATGTCTTTTTTTCTTTTGCTTGATATTTTTCAAAGGAATAGAATAAATGGTGAAATAATAAAAAAGTAGATATGAATCATAACATTGGATTATGATGAGTACATAATAAATCCTTTAAAATAGAAACATCCCATGTTGTCAGAGAAACCCCCCACACACTTTTTCAAAAATAATTCAAGCATTATACAAGAATTGTATGAAGGAAAAATCATCTTGGAATAGCTTCATCCTATAAGTTCATTCATGGAAACAATGGGATAAATTAAGGAAACATTTAAGGTGGGTCCTGGAAAAAGTGTCTAACAAATATTTCCTCAATAATTTTAGATTTTCACTTGTTTATTCATATCCCCAATAATATTTTAATGCAATTTCTAATAGGTCTAAATGTCTCAAGTACCAGAAAATAAATATTCTCATAAAAGAGTACGAATTTTTAGGCTCAGTGTCCTCTTGGGTAATTATAATAAAATCGAAACATGCAATTATAATGGGTATAAAACAAAGTAATGTGTTAAGAAATCATAATTTTAAAAATGTTGAATTTGAAAAAAATTATTAAACATATAAATCATTATAAAATTTCTAAACAGAGACCAAAAATGGATTCTAACAATTGTCATCTTAAATTTTTCTTTTATATAAATTTGAATAATGTTTTTAAAATTTAAATAATGCATATAATTTCAAAAAATGTCTCCTAGATAGGTTATAACAAGAAAAAATGAAAGTGTAGTGTCAATGAGAATCATGGGAACCCCCCCCCCCCCCCACATAGAAATAGATAGTGTCTGCACGGTCCATGAAATTCTTGTAGGGGTGTTATGGAATTTAAAGAATAGAATAATTGAAATGGAATTAAATAATTGTAAAAATGTGGGAATCAAGATCTCCCTAGGTGAAGTGGTATGCCATGATGGAATCTAAGCTATCTTAATTATGAATTCAAGTCACATGAAAAATGGTCTATAGATCAAATAATTCACTAGATAAAACATTTTTCTATAGGTTTAATCATTAGAATAGTATGTAGGTTCAAAGGATAACAAGATGAGGTAACTACTCTTTATTTAAATTTGGGGATGTTTTTACAGATCAGTTCAATCATAGTCCCAAAAGAAGGCTCAACTATGATGGATCCATCTAGAAAACGGATCAACTATGGTTTACCTCCCATAAAGTAATAATAGGATATCATCATCCAGAAGGACGGACCAAGATATCTTACGGTGCTTCCATCGACTCAGTTTCATGTTTTCCTCTTATAACCACTCATCATTGTTTCTTCTAGGTATCGAGGATGCTTGTTCGGGTTTATGACTTCAAGTGCCACAACATGATCATGAATGAGGTGAGATAGGAAAGGTATCACAACTCTGGGTGGTGGCTGTTGTGCATGTATTTCCATGGAAAGGTCCTGAAGTTGATGTATGATGATTATGATGCGATAAAGTACCCTTTATTCCAAAATAGATGGTGTTAATGGACCATCGAAAACCATCGACGGCTCAGAGAAGCTAGACATTTCTATGTAACAAAATAAATAATTAACAATCAAGCCAAAAAGGAATGATAAAATCAATCCTCATATATATATATATATATCAAAAACCAATAAAATATATTTTCGAAAAAATTACAAAAAAAATCCAAACCATATCACAAAAATGCACCAAAGCCCGAAAATAAATAAAATGGAGTGATATGGAGTCTTGTCCAAAGATATCCTCTAGAATCATCCCACCATCAAGTGATGAAACAAGCTATATAGTTTGATTAGCTTCTTCTGCTGCAGCATGAGTAGGTGGATCAATGGCTATAGTAGATAGTGAAGTCATGGAGGTAGGTAGATGGGTTAGGGTTGGTCGTGGAGAGGTAATGATCATTTGGAAGGTTGTTGTTCTGGAATCTTGATTGAAACATGTTTCCTCTAGGGTAGAGTTAGTGGCAATCCCCTTCCCCTTAGGCCTTCTCTACTAAATACTCATGTTGAGCATCGGGGTCAGTAAGGTCTGGAGGCAAGTTGGAGTGTGCAATGGGGGTGGGGGAATGGTGGTATATGAGGGTCTTGTTGTGGTTTTTGGCGGTGGTGTGTTGAACTCTATAGGATCTATGATTGTAATATGTAGGTGAGTGTAAATCTAGCACAAATTCACCAGGATACACTATTCGGTGGCCCAAAGATAACTCAGGGAGGGAAGGTGGGTGTAGATAGGGTGGATGATGTAGTGGTAGATGTGGGAGGAGGAATGGGTGAAATAATGGGTGGTATAGGTTC
This sequence comes from Viscum album, assembly GCA_963277665.1. NCBI lineage: Eukaryota > Viridiplantae > Streptophyta > Magnoliopsida > Santalales > Viscaceae > Viscum > Viscum album. Next base: position 1,461,231,577 of record OY728125.1, on the reverse strand, counting down.
AGGGGTGGAGTGTGGTTCAATAGGTAGGTATATTTCTATTTTCATTGGTGGTTTTAGTTCTTGTGGTATTGTCTCCTAGATGCCTAGTGCCCAAAATGTAAGCATCATCCTCCCTCACTAACATATACATCTTCGGAAGCATCACAAGATCGATAGGCTCAATTGGTTTTTGAGAGGTAAGGGGTAGTTCAGGCTCAAAGACGTCAAGGTGACTCACCAAATGAGTGATAAAGGATCCTATCATCAAAGAACTGCATTGTCTCTGGGATTGTGTCCTTTAATACTGGGAAAACTAGGCAGCCATGTTAATAGGTGGGCCGCCCATGCCTGCTGCAAGAAGCAGAATGCCCACCTAGCTGATGCTGCTATGAGACTCGACCCGGGTGAACCATCTATGGTCCATGGTTCAATGCAGGATACATAGTTTTGGGGACCATATCTGAGTGGATTTCATGATTTGTGGGTCATGGTGTGACTGGGGGTCGCAAGATGTCATATGGAAAAACTACAGAGAGTCGTCCTGAGGGGAAATTAATAGATCCATGGGATAAATTTCATAAGGGATAAACTCCTCTATGTAAATACCAAGACCGAGTCCAAACTCTACAAAGGAAAGATCATGTGGTTGTCTAATGAGATGGAACTGAAGGCTTTCAACAGTTATTTCAAAAGTTGATAAAAACTCCAGAAACAACTCCAGGAATTTTCCCTCAATGTCTAAGACAATACTATAAATTTGAAGTATCCCCATAAGGTCAAGGACAACATCATCAATTTTCATCTGGTCCAGGATGTGTATATCCATATACTTGTTATTATGCATTGGCTTAGCCTACAAATGTGGGAGATTGACCCAGTGTTGTGGGTTGGAAAAACATAGAATAGTGTGTAGGTTGATGTTGATGTCACTGGAAGTGGAGGTTGAGGTCGAATAATCCTAAATAGAAGGTGCAGTGCGGGATATAGGATATGTAGAAGGTGTCGTAGGTGTGCTATGGTGGGTCTTGATTGGTAGCTATTATTCCGAGGAGGAGGATAAGGATTTGTGGGATGCGGAGGTTTGGGGTCTTTTTGTTCGATCCATGAAGGCAAGGGGTGCAGTTTCTAGTTCTCAAGGTGCATGTATTGGCCGAGATAGGGGGGTATAGTGGATGGTGTTCACTGGTCATGATAGATGGAATATCCAGGTGGTGTTTCAAGAGATGATAGTAATAGGGGTGAGCGTAATTGGGAAAGGGAGATGGGAGGAGGAGAGGGAGATGAGGGGTCAGGGGTCTGGTTAATAGTGGTTATAAGAGAGGTAGGTGTAGTGACAGGTTTTTTGAGGGGTGTGTTTCATGACCATATGGTTCACAACCATCATATCTAAAAACTAGCCTAGCACAACACATGACATGTAATTATGGTTCATTTCATGTATGGGTAATTAAAATAGATTTTTGATTAAAAGGTTACACATCATGGACCACCAGTACAAGATGTTTACTGAACTGTTTTAGCACAAATTTTGTTCCTCCCTTTCCTTCAGTTCATGACATTCCTGATACTCTTCTATGATGATCTTAATATAACCTCGTCTATGATATCTTACCCTCGATTTCCTCCTAGTCAGTGATTCCTTATAAGTGGAGAGATTGACTCCATTAAAGCTTAAGTAAATTTAAGGCTGATGACACAACCTTCCTGGAAGGGTTCTCAAAAAGTATTATGTCTTCGACCATTAAAATTAAACGGTGGTCCACCTTCTCTCTGGATCACAATGTTTCAATAAGAAAATACTTGATTGATATCAAATGGGCCTGAAAATCAAGACACCCGCTTAACTGAGAATAGTTTCAATCTCGATTTGAGCAACATGACCTTATTCTCAGGTTCAAACGTACACCAAGCAATGTTTTGGTCATGTAATTTCTATTTATTTTCCTTATAGGTCTTCGCATTTTCATATGCATCTCTCCTGATTTCTTACAAGGAGTTCAATTGCAACATTCTTATTTCTTCATCCTTCTCAGAATCCAAATTCATTATTTTGATCTCCAAAAATGAAAGATGCTCTAGCTCAATCGTGGGATGACATAGTTTCACATAATCTATTCTAAAGAGTGTGGTTCTTATGGGTATTTTGTATGAAGTTTGGTATGCCCATAGTGTATTGTCCTGTTTGAGTCTACAATCACTTTGGTTAGTATTCAAAGTCTTTTACAAAATCTTTTTACCTCTATATTTGATAGTTCTACTTTCCAACTTATTTGTGGGTGGTAGGGAGTTCTTGTAATCTATATGATACCATCCCTCTCTTGCATTCCTCTCACATCTAGGTTTTTGAAGTTTGTTCCATGATCAGTAATGAGTAATATCAAAAATCCGAATCATGAAAACATGTTCTTCCATAGAAACATCATGACAAAATTTGTTGGGTCTTGTGAGGTTGATTCAACTTCAACCCATTTTGAGAGGTATTAAATGCTGACCAGAATGTATAATTTTCCATGTGATGTGGGAAATGGTTCCATGAAGTTGATGAACCAAACATTGATAATTTTTAATTCCATGATGGGGTTTTGTGGAATCTCATTTCTTTTTCTGATATTTCTTGTCCGCTGGCATCTTCCACCTCATCGGTAGAATTCCCTCATGTCTTGGTGTAGTGTGGGAAATAAAATCCACTTTTTTGAATTTTGGATTTTATATTTTTGGGTTTATAATTTCCAAAAGTTCGTTATGTGTGACACAACTCAATCACATTGCAGTTTTCTTCTTCAGGGATGAAGCATCTTAATTTTCCATCAACACTATAATTGAACAATAGTGGCTCATCCCAGAAGTAATTATTAACATCTGACAAAAATATTTATTTATGTTGGTACGAGAGGTCTAGATGTAGGAATCCCATGGTAATGTAATTTGAAATATCTGACCACCTAGGTTGAGGCATGATACTAAACAGGGTTTCATCTAGAAAATCTACTTCAAATTCAGCCTCCTCATCTTTCTTGATGATGGGTATAGGATGTCTAGAAAGATGATCTACAATGACATTATATATCCCATTTTTGTCTTGGATCATGAGATTGAATTCCTGTTGTAGGAGGATCCAACATATCAGCCTGGATTTGGCATCCTTCTTACTAATTATATAATTGAGAGCATTGTGATAAGTGTGAACAATCAATTTGGATGACACCATATATGAAATATATTTCTCTAAGGAATATACAATGGCTAAGGTTTCTTTCTCAATATTCTTGTAGTTGACTTGAGCATCACTTAGCATGTGTCATGCATAATAAATGGGACATTAAATGTTTCCAATTCATTTTTTTAACACATCACCAACAAAAAGGTCGTTTTCATCGCAATTAACTCAAATTCTATTTACCAATTTGGTGAAATAATGATTTTTGTTTCTATCAGAAATGTATTTAACCTAATTAAATCTTTCTTGAAGACTACATTGAATTAAAAAACAACATCTTTTAAAAATAGATGTGTCAATAGACAAGAAATTGCAACAAAATCCTTCGTGAATAATTTATAAAATCCAGCATGTCCTTGAAAAATTTCGATACCTTTGACTATTGAGGGTTATAGAAGATCCTTGATGAATTTTATATTTGTGTTATTAACTTTAATGCCTTAGAGATTTTATGACCATGGACTATTCCTACATTTATCATGAAAGGCAATTTTCCGAATTCAGGGTTGTACATTTCTCATCGTAGCATTGAAAGACCAATTCCAGATTGTCTAAATAGACATCAATTGATCTTTCATAGACTAAAAATCCATCCATAAAGATTTCTAGGAATTCTTCAGTCATCTCATGGAAAATATGCATCATGATTCTATAAATTGTTTTGATTATTTTATATTCCGACTAACATTCTCTTGTATGTAAGGGTACCAAATGGGCATGTGAATATGGTATTTGGATAATCAATGGGGTCGAATAAAATTCTATTGTATACTAAATATCCATCAAGAAAACATTAGAATTAATGTCCAGCATGTATTTCTAGAATATAATCCATGAAGGGTAAGGGAAAGTGATCATTTCTAGTTTTTGTATTCAAGAATATATAATCCACACAAACTCTTCTTCTAGTAATGGTTTGTGTTTCAATAAATTCATTTTCATTGGTTCTTTATACCATGATTCCTCCTTTCTAAGGTAAAACTTGGAGGGGTATCACCCATTTTGTATATTATATAGGAAAAATTATTCCAACGACCATAATATTTAGCACATTATTCTTAAAGAATTCCTTCATTGATGATGTGAGCCAACTTTGAGGTTTTTGTTTCATATTTTCATCTTCTTTGAGTAGGATTATATGAGTTCATTTGGTAGGATTGATCCATTTGATGTATTCCACTCCCCATGAAATTTAATTCTTACATCTTTTCAAAACATTAATAAATTTCTCTTCTTATTCCTGAGACATTCTAAATTGATAATGATTGGAAGAGAGGATGATACTCTTAAGTATGAGTACTCCAATGTTTTTGGTATAGGTTTTAATTCCAGTTGGGGAGGTTGAATGATGGAGGGGATTAAATGTGGAAAGGTGTTCCTTTTGAGTGGTTCAATGATGCTTAATTCCTCAAAATCATACTCTTCTTCCTTTTTGAGTGTAAATATTTACGTTCTTCTTAAATTTCCATGTACAAATATTCTTATTGGGTGAGATAGATGGCGTTACAATCCATATCATCTTCTGATTTTTGGGAATCTTTAACCTGGTTGAACATTACCTACTCTTATCCAAGGCGTAATATCTAAAATCCTTATCCCACATCAATTCAATACTTCCTATGGTTATGAATCTCCTTCCAATAATTATAAGGGATTCACCTTATTCTTCCACGTAGAGAACTAAAAACCCTACTGGAAAGATGAATTTTCATAATTTAACCAAAAAATCATTGACAATGCCTCTGGGATATTTTACTGATCTGTCAGCTTGTTTTAGTGATACTCTAGTTTCTTTGACTTCATGGAGTATGAGCTTGTGGAAAACAATTATCGGCATTAATTCAAAGTTGGCTCCAAGATCACATAGTGCTCTTCCAAATTTTCATTCTCCTATAGCACAGAAAATTGAAAAACTTCCCGGATTTCTCGTTTTCAAGGGATTTTTCTATTACAAAACATGAGATCAATTATTATTTAAAGAGATGACCTCCAAGATCTTCTATTTTCGATTTTTTGGAAATTATAAACTTGGGTAATTTTGTATATATTTTCATCTAGTTAATGGATTCTGTAAATGGTATGATGATGTGAAATTGCATGAACATTTCCATTATCTTCTTGTATTGTGCCTCCTACCTACATTGTCTTGATCTCTCCAGAAATGGAATTGGTGGATTTTTTGGAAGAGTTTCAATATAAACTAGTTCCTTTATCTGCTTAAATGTTTGGTTCCTTTAAGTTGGTACTTCTTCCGGGGGGAGATAGATGTAGTCTTATTATTTTCTCTATATTCTTCTGGTTTACCTTTAGGTTCTTTTTTTTATTTTCATCTTTATATCTTGCTTATTGACAGTCCCAAACATTCTCACTTATTAGCATTACATCCTTATCTTCCTCCCAAAGGGAAAGTCTCATTGTTTCCATGTAGGGCTCCTGCTAATCTTTTAAATAGGGGTCATCATGTTTTGACCCATTTGATTATCAAGATTCCTTAAATAAGAAATTTGTATTTTCATTTCAATTTATTGGGTTTTCATTCAATTATTTTATTTATAGATGAAATTAGCTAGGATGTTTTTCAAGTAACTCAGTGGTGGGGGAGGTGGTTGTTAAGGTCTTGGCTAGGTGGGTTGGAATTTTTGTTAAGGTATTTGTTGTAATGATTGTTGCATTACTTTCTATGGTCTTGGAACTAGGTTCATCAGTAGATAACCTGGTAGTCCTTGATTGGGGACTTGTGGTTAACTAATACATTGTAGGAAATTTCCTTGTCAATTTTCAGGTTGCAAATGAATAGGCTTTCCCTAGTAATATTGTTGTTGCTGTTGAAATAGTTGGTTTTTTTATTGTAATTAACATAATTAAAATCTATTTGTTCATCGTATGATTCCTTAAATACATGGAAATGATTAGAGCCACCACACATATCACAATATTTTATTTTCATCACAAGAGAAAGAGATGGTTCTATGGCTCGCATCTAGAAGGAATTTATCTTCATTGTGAGCACCTCAACTTGCGCTGTTAATCATGTGTTGTCATATTATAGGTAGATACCACAACATGGTGGTCCACGATCACTTTGGCACAGGCTGGAATTGTGTGATTCTTCATAAAGAATTGCTCGTTCATCTTCTAGGTCAAAAACATCAATCCTCCATTAGTGGAAACATTGAAAACTGTTCATGCAGCTCGATGGAGTCCTTGGTAGAGTATCTTCAATTGAATCCATGTATCAAATCAATGGTGTGGACATTTCCTCAAATGCTTCATGAATTGGTCACATTCTTACAATGTTGATTATTTTCAGTTTGAGATATTTTTTTTATGTCATTATAGAGATTCCAGGTCTAGATCGGTGGAAAATATTTTTCCAAAAACTTTTTGGTAAGATCATACCAAGTCTTTATTTACTCTGGATCTTGACTTTTGAACCAATCCTTAGCTTTACCTCTTAGTGTAAATGGAATGATTCCATTTATGATCACGTTTGAAGAGACTCTCTGGTTGTGAAATGTATTGTGTACTTCTAGGATGTTATCAATGTGCTCATGTGGGTCTTGTCTCTGAATACCACTGAATTTTACAATATTCTGGATCATGTTAATGAGTCTAGTTTTAATCTCGAATGTGTGTGCTTGGACAGGGGGACGTACGATGCTAGTACTTTTACAATGGATTTATGGAAATACATAATCCATGATGGTCTTTTCTTGATGCATTAGTAATTCTCCTAGAATTATTTGATGATGTTATATTTTGTTTCATCCCACATTATAAAGTTTCTTAGCCATTGTTGACCAGCAGTGTGCAAAAAGATACGTTTCAATCTCAGGATATAAGTCCAAAGGTTCATCTGACCCAAGGTTCCTTGAACAAGTCAAAGGACCATGGTACATGCACCCTCTTGTTGAGAATTGGGGATGTAAGGGCTTCTTGAAATAAAAAGAATGAAATGGGTGAGGGAAAGGTAATCCTATGTCTTGTTCCATAGTTCTTCAAAAATAGCAGCTTCGCTCCACAATAATGGTTCCAAAATTTGACACCCCCTTAGGCATCATTGGGGTCGTTCGGGCTATAGTCAGATTAGATTTATTATTTCCCACACAATACATACTACATGGGAGTAGTTTTGTAGAAGTGTGGGGTCGATCCCATGAGAAGGAAGCTGGATCTTCTGAGGTTACTAGCTTGAGATCATTTGATAGGAGTCCTTTTGAATTTTTTTTGAGTTTGGGAGTTTACTAAATATATAGTTCAAAGGGAATTCAAGTAATTAAATGGGATTTAGGATCAATTTTAAGTATCCATAAAAGGGGTGGGATTAATTATATTCTTGGAAGGTTCCTAAGGCTTAGGTTGTGGAGAATACAGCTGTCACTAGTTGAGTTTGGTCAAATCAGCTAGTTCTACCTAGGAAGTGACTATTTTTTTATTAGGAAATAGTAATAGCCTAAATTCATTATGTTAACTTCTAGGGTAGAAAGTTTCTTAGGCTAGTGTTTATAGCCTAGTCTACTTTAATTAAGACTGGTTCTTCCTCTTGAATATCTTGTGATTAGGGAAGCTCATAAGAATTGGATAGACTTGAGTTCTTTATTCTAATTACTAATACAATATGGTTGCAAAAAATTCGATTTAAATATTAATTTTGAGTTCATATACATATACTCTCAATCCCTATCATTGAGTGATATACCTAATCATGGTGGGTGGATCATACTTTACGTGATATTTGAATTAAGATTATTCACAATCATTAAAGGGTTCCAATTTGATGTGATAATAAGAATGAAATCAAATTTGAAAAATATAAATTACTAATTTAATGGATTACTAACTTGATATGAAGAGTGGAAATAGATCTAACACGTGTTGTGGGAAATTCATGATGAACGAAAAGAAATTATGTGGTGGGACTTTCGAAGCATTGAATAAAACACGATACACGGCTCTTGAAATGAAATTAAATGTAAAACACAAAGAAATTTTGATTTTAAAGGAGATAAGGGAGAAAGAATCGTATATGGAAAGAAAAACAGATGGATTTTCTATCCTATAATGTTGTGAAATGCTCTGCTGAGGTTCAGTATTTATAGGTGAATATGATCACGATGTGTACTAGATTTACATAGTGTGTACCGTTGATCTGCATAGATCTCCATGGATTTTTAGATCTTCCACATGCCTCGTGTGTATCTAGCCTGATTTATGAGGTTTGGATGGCTGCACGTCATGTACGGAGGACTCACGATGTGTTCTGGTCCTCTGAAATCCCTCCAGCACAGATTTATCATTCAATTGCTTTGACTAATTTCATTTCATGTACTGCGAATTCAAGATGTGTAATGGTTATTCATTTTCTAACATCGTGTCTTGGTTCATGGATTGGATCATGACTTGTCACATGTATTGAACTCATATTACATGATGTGTAATGCTGATTCACGATGTTTAATAGGTGAATTCTTCACTTTTTCTATTTTCTCCCTTTGAATCATTTGAAGACTCATTCCTGCAAAACTATGAAAATGCCAAACACATTATCAACTAAAAAAAATGAAAATCCATATGTAAATGACAGATAAAATTATATATGAATTTTTATTTTCAATGTTTAATGGGTAATGTTTCATATGTTATAATTGAATAATAATTTTATTGTTAAATATGAATATAAAAATGAAAAATTTTAGGTTGATACATAAAAACTAATAATTTATTTGACATAAGAAATGATTAGTTCATTTTTTCCTCTATAAGTAATAATTCATTACATTGTGGTTACAGTTGATAGCTGAGTTGTATGGTAGAATTTTTATACATAAGTGTCTCAGATATGGATATTTTCCTTTATATTTTTAGTGTACTATTATATATTTTTTATGGATTTGTGACTTCTTATACACTACTACCAATGTTGGATAACATTACTGTCAACCATTTGAGGTTTTGGGTTTCAGGTATCTTTGATAAATATTATTTTATGATGAAAATAATCAAGAAATACTCCATTTACCCTTCTCTATCATCATGATATAGTATTGAATAGGTAAATATACCTGTTGGTATGTCTTAATGGTTTAGGATTGATACTCACGTGAGATATAACTACTCACATCTAAAACACAAGTATATATTGTAGCTACAATGGATTAAGGTTATAATGTATATATATAAATATATACTCATTATCATGAATATATTATATTTATTACATTTTCATATATACATTAGAAGTAACTACATGTGGTAAAGTGCATACATACTTGTGTTTTAATGGTTCACAATTATATTATGAATCAACGTTGGTGGGTTGGTAATTTGGTACCGTTGTCCAATTTTTTATACATTTCTAGCCATATTTATCTATGGAAAACATAGACCTAGTTTATGATGGGGATAGGTGAAATAGGACATGTGATGTTTTGGTTTATGGTGGATGGTTTAGTGGTAATAGTTATGGGTTACATTATTTCATATATATATATATATATTGATATTATTTAAAAAACATATATATTATTTTTAAGGATTATTACTTATCAAGGGTTTCAAAATAGATGTCCATGTTTAGGTAATGAGTTTCTATTAATTCTATTGGTATTTATTATGCCTCTTTCATATTTCCATGATCTGTTTTTTAGAGTATCTAATTTAGTATAATTTTATAATAACTTCTATGTTTATTTGTTTATGTGTGTTTGTGTCTAATTTGTTGGTCTACAAGATCAAATTGGTGAATGGTAAATACTTTAATATCTTAAAGATATCTTTATATTCGATTGGATAATATAGAGTTATTATCGTATGAGTTTATATTGATCATTTATCTCATCAATTTTTTCATTTTGTATGGTATTGCAGGTTAATTGGGGGGTTTATTTTAATATATTAGAGAATATAATATTTTCATATGTATTATAATAAATTATATGGAAAATTCATCCAATAAGTCTGGGTTCTATACCTTTAGTGGTAGTCAATAACCCATGGCCTATTGGTGGTAGGCTTCAAATTAATAGTTCACCTAACATCTGACCAATGAGGGGTTTTTATTGTATGATTTCATGAAACAATTTATCACAGATTTTGATTAGGATATATTATAATGTATGTAGTCAGACAGTGGTGATTATTTAGTGGGTTTAAAGGAAAATGATTTCAAATGAACATAGAAGATGATGTAAGAAAGGGAGACCGGGTATTATATATATGATTAGTTTCCATGGTGATTATTTGTACAAAAATTATGTTTATTTAACATTCTAATATATATGATTTTACATTATGTGTATAGATACCTAGGTGATGTTGCACACAATAATTTCATTATTATATGGAATGAATTATGTTAGCGATTCAAATATTTAGAAGAAATTAACTAAATTATCACATGAAATATATATTTCTAGGCTATGAGTCCTTAATTTTCTATTGTTTTTTAGGGGAAAATCTCACTAATTATACCATGTGGATCATGAGAAATATTTGTATAAATATACCTCTAGTAGATCATTAAATGTTTAAGTGTGATGAGGAAGCTACTTAAAAGAAAATTATTATTTTCATTGTCAGGGCTTGAATAATAATGAGAGATATTTTTCTAATTAGGATACCATGACATGGTTGAGGATCTAGAGATTTCATATAGTTTAATCCATTCTAGAATAAATAACATCATTCATTTAGATTCTATTAAATTGGGTGGGTCTATTCATCAATGGTGGATTTTATTTCATCATGATCATGAGGGGTTAGAAGTTTCATGGGAGAAGTTTTTTGATTTATTCCACAAAAGCATCCTTTCTTCAACTACGAAGGTAGAAATGTTTTTGAGTTTATTCTCTATAATAAGGTATATATTGTACATGGGATTTTAGGATTCAGATTAATATCCACCATCATTATACATTATATTAATCCGGTTAAGATGACATAGTGAGGAACTTATGAGGTGTTTCTTCTAGTTTTTCTATCAAGTCACCATTATCATATTTCAAATGTTTTTATATGTTAAATAATATGAAATGGGTTTCAAGAAACTTTGGCCACTTCCTATATCATTTTTAGATAATATTTATCTATAATAACTACATAGAAATACTTTGGATGGATGATCCATGTTTTTATATTACTAATCGTTTCTCCAATGGTGATTCGACCACAATATCCATCATATAAAATCACCTAAAATAGTCGTTCTTGGTCCTCTTCTAGAATATAAAACATGGATAAATTCTATTTTTCTAGTTCTTGATATAATTATTTTGATTATTTGTACTTCCTTTATAGTTATCAGGGTGTTGGTGGTCTGCTACAATTTCAACCCTGTTAGTTGTTTCCTCTAAAGCAGTAACAATAGTGTTACAGTTCCCAAGGTTTCAAATCTTAGAGTGGAGATGGATAAGATAATGGAAATCCCCATTATGTACCTAATGGTTATGGATATATCATTTAACATGGTGGTGTTTTTGGATGTCACCAAGGCTAGAGAAACATAGTGTCATGAAAATATCAACATTAAGTAATAGAGTTTCCATCCTGAAGAGTACCAGAAATTGTATGACATAATATATTTACATATTCTACTCTATTATTTTCATTGTTTGATTCAGGATCCATGAATTCTGTTAATTTACATACCTTAGTCTGATATATAGGAATTATGATGTAGAGACTTACAATTACATTAGTTCTAGATATGATACATGGTAATTGGGATTTATTTTATGTTGAGTTTAGAGATTATGAAATGACGTTATATGAATATTGTTCATTGGATGATTTACTATTTTGTTAATATATTCATATCATAACATCTATGGAATAGCGTAAATATAATTTTTATAGGGTATTGTTGATTAATTTTAGAGGATCCTTATGTTATTTATTATTGATGGTGAGAATTTTTTGTCTTTAAATGAGTGTTGGAATCATATTGGTTAATGCATTTAGGATTACCTATGATCTACGATATCAATGTTCATGTTTGTTTAGTATAATTTCAGGAATTAGTGTTTCTGATGGTCATATATGTGTTCCCTAATGTCTTTATCGAGAAGTATATGGTGCTACACTCTCATCATTATATCCAATTAAAGATATTGTTATATTAGTTTGAATATCTAATTTCATTATATATCTATAGGATGAAACCTTATGAGATAAATGAGATAAGGATAAAAATTGATTAAAATTTATTGAAAGGCATCATCTATCCCTGTGTATTAGTATGGGATACATGGTTTTCATTCATGATAAAGGTAGATGGTAGTTTCAAATTGTGTATTGATTACCATTGGTTAAAAAAATCAGGTAATAAATATCTACATAAAAACCACATGGCTCGATGATTAATTCTATCATTTCAAGGGTACTAGATGGTTCCGAAAGATTTATATATCCTCTAAGTATCCATAAACGAGTTTTATTGAAAAATATATCCCAAAGGAACCTTTCAAATGAAACTATATAAATTATATGTTTTTTAATTACTATTGGTGTCTTGAATGCACCAGTCATGATCATGGGACTTGTGAACAATATGTCTGTTTAGTTCATATATTGTACTATTGTGGTGTTCATTTGCAACATACTTTTATATTCATTTTTTGAGAATTATCATTCCAAGTCTTCTAGAGTTTTTTGGGAGGTTCTTCAAAACCAATTACTATTTGGGAATTTATCAATGTGTTAAATGTTTTGTAGGGAATATTATATCATAATGATCAAATAAAGTGATACTTTAAAGATAAATTCAATTAGTTACTTAGGTATCATCCATGAATTTTATTGGATTATGGATTTTCCTTACACTCACGGGTTATTATATGAGTTTTGTGATAAATATTTATATTGTTGAAACTTATTTAACATCGCTAAAAATAAAGGACCTCGAATTTTTGTGTTTAAACCTGGTTCATGCCTTTTCTGAGTATCTAAAAGAGAAACAGGTGACTTATTTTGTTCAATATCTTCTAAAACAGGGAGTTTTGTTTGATGTTTTCTATGATCCAACATATCTTTACTGAATTTTTTTTGATATATTATTTTTATTGTTAACTCGTACGAGTACCAATAGTTATGAACTTAGGAACATGAATATTCTAACCATGATAAAATGTTTTCCATGATTTTTTTTAATTGATGTTATAGAGATTCTACCTTCTGAGTGAGTTCTTTTTAGACTTTGAAAATATAGTGATTTTGTGAAATATTTCCCCTAAATGTTATTTCAATTTATTTTAATGATAATTTATTTAGTTAAAATATTATTATATATTTTAGATCCCATATTCATTGTGGAATTAGAATGTAGTGCATGATGTACTAATTATGACGTCTCAATGGGAAGATGTTAATGAGTTTGGGGATGAGTAGTAGGTGATAGAAGAGCTTCCCAAGGTACATATTGTTTTATATGGAGTTGGTGGTAAATTTCACTATTTTCAAATGATAATTATATCATCTAATATCCTTCAGGTAGTGGAATCTCATTTGGGTGATTCTAAGGTTTATTTTTAGTGGGGTAATATTATTTTAATTATTACCCAACAATGATGTTCTATTTAAAAACCCCAACTATTGTAACTCATAGCTTATGTCTACGTTTTTAAATTAGAATAACATACACGAAATCATATAATGAAGAACTAAATATTTTATTTGCATTAGTAAACTAGATCTATAAATATTTCCTATAGTACATTTGAATGTACAAATTAAAACATTTTTTGAGGATATAAATATTCCCATCAGAATATCCTTTAATTTTATTCAGAGAAACTTAATAGATTCCTGGTAAATGAAAAAAAAATAATGGTGAGCTCGAATGATCATTTAAATTTAAATAGATCATAAGAAATTGTGGGTAAATGAAGATAAATCAATATGGAAGAATAAATATCTAAAAACACATTACATTTCATCAATAACATGACGATCATGATTAGATTCTGAATAATACATATAAAATAGAAAATAACATAAAATGCATGATATTTAATTAATAACATGAGAATGAAATTCATCTATATATAATATCATTGTAAAAAATATCATGGATAATAAGATAATCCATAATCCATATGGAAAGATAAATTACTGAGAACACATTATAAATGATTAGTAAATTAATAATGAAATTCATATAGATATAATATCATTTCAAAAATATCATGGATAATGAAAAATGGATTCTTAATGAAGGAAGGGGAAAAACAATGAGGAGCCTCTGAGCGGCGGCGGATTCCCCATCTCGCGCTTCTAGGGTTTCTCCATCAGATCTCCCCCTCCCCTTCTCCGACGTGGATCGGCTTCGTCAACTGCTGTCTCGCCTCGTGTCGATGTTGGATGGTGTTGGATCTAGTTGGCCCTGCTTCGATTTTGGCTCATCGGTGTCTTCTTCGCGCCTTGTAGCTTTAGTTTCCTGCCTTGATTCCGGTGTGTTTGTAGACCGTTCTGGTTTTCTTGCCTCGGGATCTCAGAACATCTACGGCATGCGATGGCCTTGGTGTTCCGGGCTTTGGGGTTTTGGATTGGAGTCGACTTCGCTCCTCCTGGATTCGGGTTCTTTTCATGACTTTGGGTGCTCCGAGTTTCCTGCGGCTTTCTTGGCATTGGCAGAGGGGTGCCTACGGCTTCGGGATCTCTCCGTGGCTTCGGAATCCTATCTTCGATTCATATGTGCTCACCATCGGCTACGAGGGTTGTCGTGGTCCGTTGCAGCTCCTTTTGGTGGCGGCTCCGGTGCTCGCAGCATCTACCACGGCGGCCTCCCGGTGCAGGGCCTTTTGCCGGGATTCACTATGGCTCCTCATCGGCGTGTGACCTGGTGTGTCCGAGGTCAGATCCAGGGTTTCGGAGGGGGGGGGGCTTGTGTTCTGGCATTCTTAGTTTGGCTCGGTTTGTTGATTTGGCTTAGTTTATTCCTATTGATTCTGGGTTTGAGTTTGTTTTGATGATGGATGTCTTGTTGGTGAAAGGAGTTGAGAATCTGTGGAGTAGGCTTGAGTTTGTTTTGATGTTGGATGTGTTGTTGGTGAAAGGAGGTGAGAATCTGTGGAGCCGGTTGCGGCTTCAGCATGGCCAGGACTACCTTGATCTGGATTCTTTCTTTCCTTTTGTGGATGTGTTCTTGGACCATCTCACATCGCTGGATGGTTTGGGTGGACTCTGACCGGAGTTCTCCATTGAGTTGGTGGATTTGGAGCCGGTGTTGATGGTCGCACCGTTGGTGTTCAAGGAGTCCATTTCTGAGGTTTTTTCATGCTTTTCTAATGTTTTTCACCCCGGTCCATGTTTTGAATGTTTGAGTGGATTAAGTCGGTAGGTTTTGTTTACCGATATTTGAAGGTCATATGTCATGAAGTCATGTATGGTTTCCCACTTTTCCCTTAAAAGTGTTTGACAGTTTCTCACTTTTCCTCAAAAGTGTTTGGATAATAAAAAAGTACTTTTCAGTCAGGAATCTTAATGAAGGAAATTCAGAATTATTTCATGTCATGATCTCAGGAATCATGATGCCTATAACATAAATACCTTTCGTAAGATTGTCCCAAATTATATATAGAAAACAGTTTAATGATAGCTTACTTATTCTCCTCATAAGACTAAAAGATCATAGAGGGGCTATATAATTCCAAGCCCCCCCCCATCACATCATGTACAAAGAATTCCTCATATATTGAATTATCAATTTAATTCCTAGTCAATGTTTTTCATCATCAAATATCCTTATTAATTTAATTATATAAAATTATTGATATTTTCCAAGAGATAAAAATTATATTAAATTTATACAAAAGAATCTAGAAATTATATATTTTTTTAGAAATAAAAATGTCTATGACAAAATAATATGGATATTTATTGGAAATATATTGTCCAACGATAACTGGAAAGTGAATATTTCATGGGAAATTTAACGACTACAAAAATGAATTAATAAAATAAATTTATATATTTTAATTTGTAAAAATGGACATAAAACATCCATAGAATGAATATATATGTTATCAATTTAATATATCCATAGAGGATTATAATTCATATAAATGGTTATTGTCATTTAAGAATATAAATACCATAAAAATATTATTAAAAATAATCTTGAGGAAAATAAATTTTTTATTATGAAATTATGTTTGAAAATTAAAAGTTCAAAAAAAAATTTAACGATATATTTATTTAAAATTAACAATTAAAACTTAAAAATAAATATTTAAAACATTGACTTTTGATGATGGTAGTAAATTCTATACATGTCATATAAGTTCAGAAAAGATTATTTTCAAAATTTTAGGAAAACCCAAATGGGCCTTATTTGGAGAATAAAATTAAGATAACTTTAAAAATATTAATAATTAAATCATGGAGATATAATTTTTTAATAAATAATTTCTATAATTTAAAAAACATTTTTTAAAATATTTATTGAAAACATTTTTTTGGAAAAAAAATATTTTCGACCGAAGAGAGAAATTAAGCCATATTTTATTAAAAACATTTTATCAATAATTTTAAGTACCAAAGAGTGTTAAAATTGTACTTTTTGTTTTAGTGATCATGAATAACCATAGGAAAATAAAATTCAATCATTTTATTATCCATTTATCAAATAATTTTCTTCAATGTAAATTCATGCATAAATAATCCCGATTAAAATGATATTGTAAAATAACCCTCAAAGAGATTATTACATTAGAGTATGAATTAATAAATCAATCAATTATGTATATAAAAATTATATACGACTAAATTATTTTAAATAAAAAAATATTCAAATAATTTTGTACACACATAATCATAAAATATCAAAAGATAATGAAGAAGTAATATACCCCAATGAAAGGAAATTCAGTTTTGAAATTTTTTTCCACTTGGTAACTTTTAAGTCAAACCCACTTGAATTAAATAATTCAAATTGAAAAATAAAATATAATGAATTATTATTAAATAATTTTATTATATTTAATTGGGGAATTATATACATGATATAAAATAAATTAAGTGCATAACATTTCAATATGCCTTAATGAAGAGAAATTGAGTCGAAGACCCGTACCTCATGATTCCTTTTGATTGAACATGACCTAAGTCCTGTATAACGGTTTTTAAATTTTATTAATTTATTATATAACCTTATTAATATTTATAATATCTTATATGGTTCCCTTATAACATTTTATGACCCTTTTTTCATTGTGTTCAATTATTTTCATTGTTTCGTGTGTTAGTTGCCTTGTTTTTTCTCATGCATATTTTTTCATGAATGTTCCAGTCCATTGGTATATTATATAGATACATATTTTATATGATTAAAAAAATGTTATAAATTTTATTTTTTTCATTAGATACATTTTTATAATTATAAATTTGAACGTGGAGAATGGATCACATCGCTTCGTAGAGATGGTAGTTCATACACATGCATGAGAAACATTATCATTTCCGTAATGGGAGAAATGGTAAGGAGGTGTGTAACATAAAAAATTTACAAAAAAAATATAATTTCATATATATCACATATATTCCCTAAATTTATCATTATTACGTTCAATGTATATAGTATATGAAAAACGAATCACATCGCTTCGTTAGGTGGTAGTCCACCGTAAACATGAGAAAAATTAGTGTATTTTAGAAGGAATGGATCTTAAGAAGTTATAAGTGATATGAAAATTAAAAATGTATATTGAAATCATAAATATAATATAATTCTCTTAAAACCATCACTATATCTATCCTTGAATGGTGGTGATGTAAAATGATTAACATTGGTTCACAAGGACGTAATCATCCACGCACATGACCTATGGTTATATTTACAATTTGATTGAAGTGGATATGGATATAGTTCATTCTATAAACCTAATAAAATATAATTATATTTAAGATACATATTATATTATATAATCATGGTTTAATAACATTTTATATAGCGGGAAGAAAAAAATTGGTCATTTAATAATGTTACATATCTTTTGGGAAACTTCTTTAGATTTTCATCAAAAGCCTTACTAAGATGTATTTCTGATAAAAAATTGATTTTGTATGATTTTAGGGGATTAAGAAACTTATTTTCTTCAGTTATTACATAAACAAAATTTCATTGGAAATGTGATGATGGGAGGAGAGGGGTGGCCTTTTAGAGTTGTGGGGAGGACAAGAAAAGGAATTTTTGAAACAATTCCATTACACTAAAGTTTTTATCATGAAAAAAGCATCAAGATTAAGTAATTATTGAACCTTTAAGTTTATAAGGTATAAATAGGGCGATAAAATTTGAGTTAGACATGTTTTTAGTTGATTATAACCCTTATATTTTTATTTTAACCCTGGTAAATTAGTATTTTCTATAATTGTGGCAATTAATTTTTACTGTTTTCACTTTTCATAATGGTAAAAAATTAATTTGACCTTATTATATTATATAAATTATTCTAATTTCATATCTGAAATCCATTTTAACAAATTTATTTCAACAAAGGGGAAGAATCTAATATAAAAGTACACTCATAGATGTGATTAGAAAGTATGTTTCTAAAGAAAAAATACTCAAAATTATATAATTAATTGATATCAATATTCAAAATAAAATTAATTTTAATGAAAAACAGTTGTTAAATTTTAATAAATTTGAATTAATTTTTCTTTAAACCCAATTTGTAATAATTTTTTATCTTTTAAATTAAATTAATTAAAATGAAATTCTCAATAAAAATCATTATTTTTTAGTATTCATTATAAAATGAAATACTTCATACAACTAAAAATACATTAACCCTAATATAATTTAGATATAATTATTGAAAAAACTGACTTAATATTATCAAAATAAATCTAAATATGGTAAAAATGATTTTAAATTATATGGTAAAAGAAAGACATAACAGTTTTTTAGAGAAATACAATTTTTTTAAAAAAAATATTTTTTAAAATGAGTATTATTTTCTTTCTTATCAATAGATAAAATTTAATTTTATAATTTATTTATTAATTTTCAAACCCACAAATTTAATGGCTTGGTCATAATAGTATACTATATTATTATTCACTTAGGATCGGGTTGCATGTTGTGCTTACTATTGAAGTGATTAAATATAAAGAAATATATTTACTTGGTTATTAAGGCTCAGTGTTTTGTGTCAAATACTATATTGAATACAAATTTATTATTTCAAAATTACTTTGTCTGATATTCTCCCCAAATTAAATAAATTTTATCCTCTCAATTTAATGATGATCTCGATAATCAAGGGTCTGACATTTGGAAATACCAATATTGAAAAATACATTTTGTAAAATGGTTAATAAAACATCCTCATAATAAGAGATAAAGGATTGTATAAATGTCATCAATAATAACATATAAATAGGTTTTTTAGTAGAAGAACGTGGGTGTAAAATAATATATTGGATATGGATGAAAAGAGTCAATAATTATACAGAGTGATAGATGTAATCAATCCTAATAAAGTGAATAATCAATGGAATATTAAGAACCTTGAAACTATAAGTATTGGTTAATTTATAATTCCATTTGATCAATAGGATATGAATTTAATAGGATAGTTTTTTTTCAAAATCGTTTTCCTAAAGTTGGGTAAATCTTTTACTATCCAATAATATAAGGAAATATACTTACATTTTATTTCCTATGAACAATTTCATCCATTGGTTGTTGAACAATAAATTTACAATTCATTGCATACTCCAATAAATGAATATCTGAAAATAAATTTTTTATATCTGAATAACAAAAATTCACATTTAATATATTTTAAGATATATAATAGAGTGACTTGTATTTCCATCTATCTCAAACTATTTTCCAAAACCGATACGGTTAGAGATTGTTATCTAATACAATACATTAATCTATAAACCTCAACAGTAACACCATAGGTTATTAATTAATATTAATTAATCCAATAGGTTCATTAAAAACAATGACATTTTAAATAGAACGTCACATTATCTAGTGTTAGGTGTTAAACCCTTGTCTTCCTTTTTTTATGGGGTCAATCCCAATAACCTTTACATATGTTATGGTTCATCACCTAGAATATAGGTCATCCTTTTTCTAAAGCGTATTAATATAATTTATATAACAATTCCAAAGTTTAATAACGTATAATTACCTAAACATAATAGATAATATAAACCCTAATGGTTATAAAAAAATATAATATGATGGAAAAAATAGTAAGACGATTATCCCAGAATTAACCTTTTTACTAAAACATATATTAAACCAATGGGTTTAATTTCCATAAATTTCACACAAAATATCATTAATCATCGTAGACTCCCATAACATAAAACCTAAAAATAGTATTTTATGACATTGAACTTATTATCAATCTTAAAATAATATACCCAATATAGTATCCATAAGCCTTATGTTAATAAAGACATATATTATTCAAAATTTTAATGCAATGTTTAGATGATTCATGATTCTTATCACAAAAATACCATTGGTAAAATTTATTATAAAATATAATTCTTAATCCCAATAAATAAATTATTCAAAAAAAATATTTCAGTATAGGTCCTTCCTTGGTCTAGGGTTTATCCTTTAGAAGAATAGATTGAATTGGATAATTACTAGGTTCTACACATTTAAAACAGTGGACTATATATGGATCCATGTTTCCAACACTTTCGCTGGGGCGCACGCATCCGTCACGCAGAGGACGCACTAGTGTTGCCCAGCATGCCCGCTTTCCAAAGGCGGGCGGCATTCGATCCTTATTCAGGGACGTCTTCTCCTTGATCAAAACGGGATGATGGGGTGTCGGTTTTTCCTTCAATGGATTCCTCAGAGGAGCTCGTCACCAATTCTGGGTCCCCCTCATATATTTAAGATGTAGTTCGTGAAACTCTTCCTGGAGCCATATCTTCATGGACACCAGTTAATTACACTGCTTCTGTCAGGACATTCCAAGGAGTCCGGTCTGGGAAGCAACCTTCGCTTAGGGGAGTAGTTAAGTTGGGAACCACTGGCGTGTCTTGACACTGGGGGATTGGCATAACTATCTACGGTTCCTTATTATAGGGCTTCTCGAGGGTACGGAAACCCGAGGCATTTTACATAGGACGTGGGTAATCATATTCCATGGGCATGTATCTAAGTTTTTCCTCAGCTTCCCATGTTTAATTCAGGGTATGCCGCGAGTTTAACATCCAGCGAAGACGGATCGGACTGATTGAAACACTGATTAGAGTGGATCTGATTAAAGAACACCTTGGATGGAACACTGATATTGGGGCCACCATGTGGGCGGCTTCCCAAATGCTGTGGAGGGTAATGAGGTGGAATTATCTCACCGGGATGTGGTGGCCTGGGTAAGAATCAGGATGGACGATGGTTTTGGGCCTGATCCTCAAAGTGACTTCCTACATATCCTTGTGGCGGGGAATCAAAGTCTGCGTAGTACGATGGGACGATGGGAACCTGAGGAGGCGACCCATGAGAATGGATGCGTGGATGGGACCTAGAGGAAGTTGAACCTCTAGGTGGGGGCATGAGCTTCCCGAGACACATGGGCTCGAGGGAGAGGTCAGTATGAGACATGAGTAATGGGCTTGAGCCTCATGGAGGATTCCTACATATCATTGTGACGGAGAATCAAATACCACATAGTTTAAATGGCGAATACAGTTTAGCGTTATGCCGAATGGGGGTGAACCAATGTGAAGGTGGACGGAACATCCAGGTGGTGGGCTTGAACCTCATGAAGGCTTCCTACATACCATGCCTTGACATGGATCAAATTCTCTATATTTCTGGATGGATTGGGTCTTACACTCTAAGGCGGCCCAAGGTTGTGGGGCATGAACCTCATGGATGCTTCCTCTGTACCATGTCTTGACATGGATCAAAGTCCCCATAGTTCGGAATGGGTTGGGGCTTATACTCTGAGGTGGCCCAAGGTTGTGGGGCTTGACCCTCGTGGAGGCTTCCTACGTACCATTCCTTGACATGGATTAAAGTCCTCGTAGTTTAGGAAGGATTGGGGCTTACACTCTGAGGCGGCCCAAGGTTGTGGGGCATGAACCTCGTGGAGGCTTCCTAAGTAGCATTACATGACATGGATCAAGGTCACCATAGTTCGGGATGGGTTGGGGCTTACACTCTGAGGTGGCCCAAGGTTGTGGGGCTTGAACCTTGTGGAGGCTTCCTACGTACCATGCCTTGACATGGATCAAATTTTTCATAGTTAGGGATGGATTGGGGCTTACACTCTGAGGCGGCCCAAGGTGGTGGGGCTTGAATCTCATGGAGGCTTCCTATGTACCATGTCTTGACATGGATCAAAGTCCTCATAGTTCGGGATGGATTTGGGCATACACTCTAAGGCGGTCCAAGGATGTGGGGCTTGAACCTCGTGGAGACTTCCTACATACCATGTCTTGACATTGATCAAAGTCCCTGTAGTTTGGGATGGATTTGGGAATACACTATGAGACGGACCAAGGTGGTGGGGCTTGAACCTCATTGAGGCTTCCTACGTACCATGCCTTAAAATGGGTCAATGTCCCCGTAGTCCGAGATGGATTGGGGCTTACACTCTGATTCGGCCCAAGGTGGTTTTTCATGATCGGTGCTCACTCTAAGCCCACGTGAGTCGTGCTCGGTGTGAGAAACAAGAGGTAGCCGAGACCTGAAAATCACATCGCGAAAGGTGCGTATGTGGGAAGTGAAGAGGGGCTTACATGTTTAGCAGCCCGGAGAGGAAACATGGGCTTACGCTTGGTTAGCAGCCTGGGAAGTCGGGGCTTACTCGAGGATGGAGGCCTGAGGGCGATAAAGCACAGCAGGAGAGGGATTTGGGACCGAAGAAATGAGGAGCCATGTTTCCTATCACGCCCTCCACTGGCCTTGGGGGCCGAAGATGAAAGGAGGAGCAGGGATGCTGCCTCCTGGAAGAATGACTAGGGGATTACACCAAGGGGGTTTCCCTTCCCTGCGGACAAATGCCACTCTGATAAGGAGGATATCATCCCATGTGAGGGGTGATCCCATCCTCATGGAGACGAGTGTGCATGGGGAATGTCCAAGGCAGGGGGACCCTGCGTGCGAGGCATGGGGCCAGGTCACAGTTTAACGTCATGTGATGAGGATGATGTTGCTTGGCATTTTAACATCCGGCAGCTTGGACGAGGGGGGGTTTGTTCCGCACCCCTAGGGCTTACATAACTAGTACCCTCTGCTTCTTGAGGGAGGTCAGGCATCGGTAATGCCGTAGCGAGAGGGTGTCGCAGCGTGAACCATCGAGGGGTCCATGTTAGTGTGGCTATACGAAGAAGCAATATCCGTTAGCATGCCATTGTGGAGAAGCATGAGGCAATGCAATGCAATGGGTGGTATAGTCCAAGGGAATTTGAAGTTACTTCGTACGAGCCTAGAATGTCGCACGGGAAAACGGTGCATGATGTGGATTCCCATAGCGTGACCCATGAATAGAATCTATAAGAATAACATCGGATGCCCACACAAGGAGGTGCCCGGGGAGAAAATGAGGTGAGGGGTCCTGGGGAATTGCGCGTAACCTTTGAGGATTGCACATGAAATAAGATCCCTATGAAAAAAAACACTGGTCTGGCATGAAATCGGTGATGCTTGCGCGTAATTGGGGCAGATGTTTTTCATGCGACTAGAAGTAGTGCACGCAAGGAGTATAAATTGCGCACACGTGGGAGTGACAGTGTGCAATGATAGGGGTGCACGCAATTTTAAGGGACCGCGCACAATTGGTAGGGGGTGCGCGTAATGGACGGAATTGTGCGCAATTGGCCGGCTGGCGCGCAATGGAAGGGATTGCGCATAAGGGGCAGACCTCGATGGGATTGGAATTCAGTCTATGCCATGGGGATCTCATGCAAAGGCGGACCTCGGGGAGACTTGGTGTGAAAAGATCCCTACCTGAAGGCCATATTACGCACGCGTAGG
The DNA here is from genome assembly GCA_963277665.1 of Viscum album. Taxonomy (NCBI): domain Eukaryota; kingdom Viridiplantae; phylum Streptophyta; class Magnoliopsida; order Santalales; family Viscaceae; genus Viscum; species Viscum album. Next base: position 1,461,207,416 of record OY728125.1, on the reverse strand, counting down.
ACGGATTTCGCACACAAGAGCCGGTTCAGATTCTTCATCCTTAAAATGGAAGGGGTTGCCTTCTATTTACATGTGCTCGGGGCATGGAAAACAGCAAGGTGCAAATTAATTGTGCGCCAAGGTCAGCAGCGCGAAATGTAAACCGCACGGGGTGGGGCACGAAATTATTTCATGCTTAGGTCGAGGCCTCTTTGTGAAACCCGGAACTTTCCACGCAGGACTCGTTTTTTTCATGCGCCTAGGAATATATTTTGTGTGGCCCCTCTTGGACCCCCGTACGGGGTCCCCAGGTCCGAATATGATTTCTTTTTGTCGTTTGGAAACTTTCTTCAGCACTTGAGCACTTTTTGGCATCTACAGATGCCCCCCCCCCCTCAGAATTGGATCAGCAAGGGGTCGCAACGGTCGGATTCCGAGGGAAATGTCGAAATGTAGGGATCTAAGGGGTCCATGCAGGCAAAAATCTGATGTGGCACAAAAAACACATAAAGGTGTGGGATTTGCTTTTCAAACGGGCACGGAATTCGCCTTTCACATGGCACGGAACCCAGGCTTAGCCAATAAAAGTCGTCGCGGGTCCCATGCTCCGTACGGCTTTTCTCGCGTGACAGGCTTCGAGCTCTTGTGCATGAAATGTTCTTCTCTCATGCATGAAATTTTCTCCGGCCCTGCTCAAAAAACATCTCTAGTTGTGTGAAAGTCCCCCGAGATCAGGCGTCATTTTTTGCGCAAACCTGGGGTTTTTCCTGTCTGAGCATAAAATTTTATGATGCTCGCTGATTTAATGCAACTACCTCCTAGATTTCACGCCAGCTACTAAAACACTTGGTTATGAGAAGATGGCCGCAAACCAGATTTATGGGGGAGAAGTCGCTGCTCGTAGGGCTAAAATAGATGCAAACCCAGAAGTTTATGCCGCAAAAAAGGATTGTATCCAACAACCATACCCTCTTCAATTTTCTAACCCCCACCCAAAAGGAGTATGCCTTGACCAATAACCTACCATTGTGGGACTTTGGTATTCTGGAGGAGTTCCCTCTATCGGGCTTTGAGGTGGATATGTTGCGGTCATGGGTGACCTGTGAGGATGACCTTCCTCGATACAACATCACCAACAATGTTCATCCTTCCAGAGAAACTAGGAACAAGGACGTATATGTCCATTTTTGGGGGTGACCCTATCATGGAGAGCTCCCCAACCCTCTACGCGAGCACTTTTCACCAGAGCGTCGCCGATGAGACCAAAGGTTTGCTGCAGGACTGGGACCTGCAGTCCAGAGGCAACTTCCCCAGCGAGTGGGCATGGGTGTACTGAGTTCACCATACATGTGACCAATTTGGGGCTGAGCTACGACATATTGGTGTATTTGATGCGGTATGGACATACCAATTCCACTTCTACAGCCAGCACGATCTCGGGCCAGAGCTGTCCACCCGGTGGTCCCCTGATACTGACACATTCCCTCTCTATCATGAGTAAGTTGGTATCAGTATCTGGTACATTCACTGCATCGGGGGTATCCCATTGGAGGGCCATCAATATGACGAATTCCTTCCATCGATGAACATCTGGGGAGATAGATCACGAACACCCATACTGACATGGCACCTGCTGGAGCTGTCCAAGGAGAAGCTGGGGGTCAAGGACTTCCTAAAGGAAATCGCCTACAAGGACTAGTTCAGTCTGTTCCTGGACAGGGATCTGGATGTCAAAATGCCAGGGCGAGGGAGACGGTGTCCAACCGCAGCACAGATGAGCAAGAGTGGATCATATTGGAGGATCCGGGAGGCCACCAGCCAAAAGGTGGCAGCATTGGAGATATCTATCCAAGAAGTCGACCCTTAAGGATCCTATTTTGGCCGAACCCATAAACTTACCTCACCTTACTACTTCTTGTTTTCTTTTTGAAATGTATGTATGAAAAAATTTACATACTTTCCCCTTCGGTTTAACCTACTTGTCCCATTGGTTTAACATGCTCAACCATAATACTGAAATAAATAGAAATCCATTCCTAAGCTCACGTGGGTCGTACTTGATGTGAGAAACAAGGGAGGCACGTACTGTCACTTTGTTTGATCATGGGAGTGTCAACCAAGAATCGGGCATTCGAAATTCGAACCCGGATTTCTGAGGAGAATAGGGAGGCCCAATCAAAGGAAGAGAACCTCAGACCAATCAATGTATCGTCTACTCATTGTGATGTAGCACATGAGCGGGGAAATTCTAGGGGTGTTGGAATCAGTCCAAACATAGGGAAATGAAAAATGTGAATCATGTTACCCAAATTCGGAACACTATGGGAGTGGCGTGGCAATAAAAGGATGACTGTTGACCATGTTCGAAACATAGCATCCCTATTGCATTAGCCTGAAATGGGGACAAAAATGAGGGTCAACCGCTGACCATGTTTGCAAAACGGGACCTAACTCAAATATTATCTATCAGTCTTTCGGAACATTAGCCCAGGACAGCAGGCGGACCATAGTTTGAGCATCCATACTGTTAGGGGGTCCCTTCAAACATGATCAGTCTTCCAAAACATTGGCTCAGGACAGCAAGCGGACCATAGGTTGAGCATCCATACTGTTAGGGGGTCCCTTCAAACATGAAAGAGGATGAGGGTCTGAATAAAGGGGAACACAAAGCGTGGAAAGTGAAGTGGTGGTTTGTTCGCATAGAATCCAACACTCCCAAAATTATGCCACCGTGGTGGAAGCACATTTGGTGGGTGCATTAATCTGATCATGGATCATCCCTAATTTTAGACAGGACCTCTCTGGTAAGGGAACCGTTGCTTCCCAATGTCATTATGAGGCATCCTGAACTTGTTCAGAGAAAATTCTATAGTTACACAACTCCCCGGGGGGTCAGGCCAAGGGGACGATGGTTGGGGAATGGATGGGATTTGTGATTCCCGAGGCTGGACCCGAGACGAAATGTCTGGGCATTCCTACGTATCCCATAAGGATGGGAATCAATACACACATAGTTATGGAAAGGTACTTAGTTTAAGGTCTTATAACTCAGACCAGGGATCGGTAAGGAATGCAAGAACCACATGGTAAGGTGATTATGAAACCTGGCATGAATTAGGAAATGAGTCCAGATTGCCATGTGTTCCTTGGAGAAGTGTTTAGGTCAATGGACCGAACACGAAAATTAGGTTGTTCCCATTGGGGAAGTGCTCGGGCATTCCTACATATCTCATGAGAATGAGAATCAAGCCATATGTAGTTCTAGGTAGTAGCACGATAAGGTACCAATGCAAATAATGAGAGGGGAATGCGGGTCTGGCCCTCGCACCAAAAGAAGAGGTATTTGATTTATATTTTTTGTCCATTAAGGTGAATGGGGTTTTTTTTGGTGAAGCGACAGTCCTAGGGTAGAAATTCCCTGCATCGACATAAGAATCAAGCTGTATACAGGCGTTGACAAATGGTATGGTGGATAACTGATACCCAACCTGACATCCCCTATAGCAAGGTCAACATAATGCAGTGTTGTTTTTCATCTTGCGGTCGGGATGATATTATCATAGTTTAGGGTCATTTGATTGGACCCAACAGCATAGTTTGATGTCATATGGCTTAGACTTGAGGGAATGCACATGACACGATAAAGTATACCCTGTGTGAATGAGGATGAGGTCCACATCATCACCGTGTACGATTCTGGGAGAGGAGCGTTAGGCCAAGAGGCCAGTGAGGTCCAGAGGATAAGTGGCCAGAGGAGCTAGCTTCCAGCTGAACTGGACTCAAAAATGCAATTTCTGGGTGATCCCACATATCCCATGAGGATGAGGATCAAGTCTCACATAGCTCCTGGAGAATATCCAAGCTTATGGTCTTAGCGCTCGGATCGCGGGAGCCCTGAGGGATGTCGTATTGCAGCTTTTTTCCCCTGACGCATGGAGGTGCACTAAGGTATGGTGCCAAGAGTGTCAAGATTCCACCTGGACATGATGGGGTGGAACATAATGTGAATCATGTAACCAACACTCAAGGCCTGAAGGGTCTGGCATGACGACGGAGGATTACTGCTAACCATATTTGCAACACAGCATCCTGTCACGTTAGCCTGAAATGGGGACAAACAAATGAGCATCGATCGTTGACCATTTTCGCAACACGGGATTTATATCAATTTGTTGTCTGAAACCCTCGGGGGCGTTGGCCCGTAATAGTAGGAGATCCCTTAGGCATGGTATCCATTCCATTTTTGGGGTCCCTTCGGGTGTGAAAGATAACAGGGGCCCAAATGAAGGGGAACATGAAGCTTGAAAAGTGGATGGAAACTTGCCCCAGTTGAATCTGACATTCTAGGTCCTAGACCAGAGTACTCTCAGGAATATTGTCGAACCACTGCAAAGGTTTGAGGGGCTCATTTTGAGAGCGGCCAAGAGTTGGCAGATTCCCAGGAGAAGGGGGACATGATGCCCAAAACCCAATGTGAAGGAGGGTATAACCCCATATCATACATATATATCCCCCCTGTGGAGAGGAACAGGCCAAGGGGCTAGGTGACCGGGAGATCAGGAGACCTCTAAGTGATGGGGCTGGACCCAAAATATAAATGTTCCGGCAGTCCTACGTATCCCCTAAGGATGGGAATCAAGCCACACGTAGTTCTTGAAGATACATTTTAACATCACGCGGGACAACATACAGTGTAACGTCATGCAGGACTACATACAGTTTAACGTCATGTGGGACGACATGCAGTTTAACGTCATGCAGAATGAGCATGCAGTTTAGGGTCATGTGAGACCGAAAGTTTAAGGTCGTGCAGGACCATAATCCATTTTAAGGCCATGGAGGACCTGTGGGGTAAGGTAAAATATTTTTTGAGGAACCTGGCATTGGTGGGAGGAGTTATACGCTCACCATCCATGGTCACTAGGGAGTATTCTATATTGGGATAAACCTCATGAACAATGAAAGGTCCCTCCCATTTGGGCTCCAACTTGGGTGGTTTCCTGTCAGGGATCATTGGTGCCCTAAGGGCTAATACCAAATCTCCATTCAAGAAAGAGTGGAGGTGAACCTTCTTGTTGAAAGCTCGATTCGTCCTACTCTGATGCCTTTCTAGGTTGTGCAAGGCATGATGCCTATTCTCATCCATTGCTTCTAATTTAGTGAGAAGGATTTCAGCCACTCTATCTTGTGATTTCTTGTCATAGACCATTCTTCACAATGAGGGAAATTGAATCTCGATGGGCAGGATGGCCTTAGTTCCGTACACCAGGAAATATGGGGTCACTGGGTGGAATTACGAGTCATCGTCCGATAGGCCCATAGGGCATTGGGGAGCTTATCCGGCCAACTCTTCTTGTTCGGACCAATAATTTTCTATAGAATGTTAGATAGGGATTTATTTAACGCCTCAATCTTTCCATTTTCTTACATGTGATAGCGGGAGGTATGGTTAGAGAGGATGTTGTAATTGGCGTACAAATTTTTCAACTCGGCTGCTCGAAAGTTGGTGTCGTTATCGGTGAGGATAGCATGAGGAACCCCAAACCAATGGATGATATTGGAACTCACAAGGTCAACGATAGACTCGGCCTTGACTTCCTTGAGCGGAATTTCCTCTAACCACTTAGAAAATAAATATGTAGTTGTCAGAATGAATTGGCATTGGCGAGTCATTGTCGGTGGGTATGGTCCTACGACATCTAACCCAAAGAATGTGATGGTCCAAGAGTACTTGGTAGTGTGGAGAATCTCTATTGGATGATGCACAATGTTATCATGAACTTGGATTTCATGGAACCTCTTGGAGAACTCTAGGCAGTCGTGGATCATGGAGGGACAAAAATACCCTAGTCTCTGAATCTGGTGAGACAGTTTTGGCCCAGCCTGATGGGCATCACAGGAACCGGCGTGAACCTCTAGAATGACTTGTTAAATCTCAACCCCCTGAATGAAATAGAGGAGAACACCATCATATCCACGCTTATATAGGATTGGCTCAAGGTTGGGACCACTCTGGAGGGTAAACTGTAGCACGCGGCATCGGATTCGCTCGTGCTCGGCCCGGCCTGATGGGAGATTACCATGTTTGAGGTATTCGACCAAGGGTGTCCTCCAATTGGAAACCATTTCGATCACTGCATCCGGATGACCCGGGGGTCCTGATGTAGAGGCACCGACGGTAAGATAGCCTACCTAGGGGCCTTCATCGCCATCTAGGGTAATAGGAGATATGACTCTCTGATGCGCCACATGGATATTTAGATCATCCTGTTCAGGCTCTACAAGTGACATAGCTAAGCTGGCTAAAGAATCTACTTGACCGTTCTGTGACTGAGGGACATGGATAACCTCTGGCCGAGAAGGGAACCCATCCATTATCTAGAGAGTGCGTTCTAACAACGGTACGAGCTCTAGATTCCTGACAACATAGTCTCCATTGACCTGCTTAGTAAGTATCTTTAATTCCACATTCACATGAAAATGGGTCACGTCGATCTCAAGGGCCAGCTCGAGACCAGTAATGAGGGCCTGATACTCTGCCTCATTGTTAGTGCATCCTTCTGACAGTAGGAATGAGTATGGCAGAACAGCTTGTGCCCGGGTGATAAAGATGATACCCAGACCTACTCAGTTGAGCCTATGATCACTGAGCCTCCTACTGTTGGGGCTCAAGGAGGTCCCATTGAAGTGCATTTTCCAACATGGGACGGCTTGATAGACTAATAGGATTGCCTCATCAGGAAAATTCAGGTCTAGGGATTGATCCGCAGAGGTTGGATGGGCAGCTAGAAATTCTGCCAATGCCTGCCCCTTAATAGCCTTCTGAGGCACTAACCTGATATCAAACTGCTGTAGGATTACCGCCAACCACGCTAGATGTCCAATCAAAATGGGACGACACAGGATTTACTTCAACAGGTCTACTTGAGACACTACTTATACCTCATGGTGCTGTAGGTAATTTCATAATTTCATTATGGAGAATACGAGCAAAAGGAATCTCTTCTCGATGGGGGGGTATCGGGTCTCCGTATCGAGGAGCATGCGGCTGAGGTAGTAAAGGTTGTTATTTGTCCCCTCATTGTTCTTCTGGGCGAGAAGGGCACTGAGGGAACGTTCTAGGGTGGTGACATAGAGGATCATTGGCTTCCCAGAGATGGGATGCATCAAGACCGGAGTCCGGAGAAAATACTTCTTGATTTCCTGAAAGGTGGTCTGGCACTCTACGTCCCATTCGTAAGCGGTTCCCTTATTCATGAGCCGATAAAAGGGCTTACCCATGCTAGCCAGATTCCCAATGAATCAGCGTATGTAGGCCATGTGGCCTTAGAAACCTTGAAGCACCCGAATATTACATGGGGGAGGCATCTAGATGATGGCCTTGATCTTCTTCGGTTCGATCTCGATGCCCCGGTACCTAAAAACAAATCCAAGGAACTTGCTAGAGTTTACCCCTAAAGCACACTTCAATGGGTTCATCTTCAGGTGGTGGAAACGGAGGAAGCCGAACACTTTCTCAAGATCCTTGAGATGGTCCTAGCGCTAGTGAGATTTGACCACCAGATCATCCACATAGCACTCCACCAATGTCCCGAGGATTGGATTGAATATGAGGTGCATGGACCCCTGATAGGTGGCGCCTGCATTCTTCAGGTCGAAAGGCATAACCTGGTAACAGAAAGTACCCTGGGGCACCCTAAAATCTATGGACTCTTCATCCTTGTGGGACATCTGAATCTGATTATATCCAGAGTAACCATCCATGAAGGTGAGGGCCTGGAACCCCTTCATAGCATAGATCAACAATTCTGTCACTGGAAGGGGAAAATCATCCTTCGGACAATGGCGATTGAGATCCTGGAAGTGGATACAGACTCTGATTTTCCCATTCTTCTTCCTGATAGGTACAATGTTGGCCAGCCACTTGGGGTACTAGAACTCCTTAACGAATTTGGCCCTAATGATCTTGTCAACTTCGGCCTCGACCATGGCACTGTGAAAAGGGTTCATCTTTCTTGGGGGATGCTTGAACCCATGATGATTTGCCGGAAGACCGAGGCAGTGGACGGCTACCTGAGGATCTAGTCCCGTCATCTCATTGTAACTCCAAGAAAACACGTCATGGTGCTGTTTGAGGAAGCCTACGTACTGTAGATTCTCCTTAGAGGACATAGTGGCGCTGATCAATGTGGGTCTTGGGGCCGCCTCACATCCGAGGTTCACCTGTACCAACTCATCGACCGTGGCAGAGATGCCTTCCTCAAAGGCAGGGGGCGTCCTCTATATCATCATCTCCACTTATGGAGGGATCCTCCATGGGGGAAGCTACTTCTCAACTACCAAACCCTGATGGGAGTCTGGTACCAGCTTGTGCGGCAGTGGTTACTGCATCGGGGAACTCTTGAATTTCCCAAACAATATATATGAAGGCAGTTGACCCAATCTCATCTGGTCTTCAGCCTAAGGGGCCACCCTTGACAATATCAATGTAGTAGTGAAGCGTCGGGTGGAGCTGACTTATTCAAGCCCGGAAAAATAGAAAGTATGACATACTACTGTTTCCATGACCCGGACATCCCGATGCCTAATGGGTGTGGGAGGCTCCGGGATCACTAGAGCCTGATTCGAGTAAGAATACGAAGTGATCTTCCAACACTGCCTAGATTTGGGAGGATGGTTCCCCATTATCCCGAAAATGACAAAACATTGCCCCATAGCGGGGGTTGTGGCCTCCAACCGATGGATCCGGAAGACATAGGCGTCATTCAGGCCTGCCCAAGGGCCGGTCGTATCAGTGACATGCTCAACTTCACTTGCATGGACTTTCTTATCCTTGCTCTTGTAATAGTTAGCATCCAAGTAGCGGGCATCAAAAGAGGTTAAAGGAGATGCATCACCTTGGAGTACGCCCACTCGACCATTAAGGGAGTACTTGAGGCATTGGTGATACGATGAGGGGACCATCGCATGCAGGTGGAGCCATGGCCTGCCCATCAATGCATTATACGCGGTATCCTGGGTGACAACCATGAACTCGGTGCTGGAAACCAGGCCACCGAACTGGGTCTTTAGACGGATCTTGCCGACTGGGGTCTGCTCTGTCCTGCCATATCCCTGGATTCTTAAATCGAAGGGATTCAGGTTATCTTCAGATAACCCTATATTCCACAGTTTCTGTGTCATGATATGGTTGATCTTGGAGCTGGTGTCAACGATACAGCAGCGAACCTCCACGCCATTGAATTGGATGATGATATATAGCGGGCAGATGTGTCCTTGTATGGGGGTGCCTTCATCCTCTCTATAGAATGAAATGATGTCCTAGAATTTGGAATCGTCAACTGTTTCAGCATGGAAAGTTTCTACAGCTGCTACCTCTATCTCAAACTGGAGGGGGATCCTTAAATCCTCAGTGAGTGCTTCGCGCATATCTGGTGATAGGCGAAGGGCTTCAAGGATGGAAATCTTTGCTAGGATTCCGGAAAGGTGATTTAGTACATCGTACTTCTATGCTAGGTGCGAAATTCTGCTTACAAGAGGCCGCTCTGCGATTGGAGACATGGTTTTCTCTGCTGGATGGACCAGCGACTGGATGGTGCTGGGCATATCTCGATGCCCACTAGTTGAAGTTTGAAGTGTAGCAAGTAGATGTGGTCCGGATGACTGATTTCAACCTGTAGTAGGATGAATCTGGTCATGGCACGTCCGAAGTGGCTCTGCCTGATCCAGTAGCACAAACGGTGGTGGATGCGGTTTTGACGACACTAGATGAAGAGGCTGTGCGTGCTGAGCTCTGCGTTGGGCCTACTGTTTGGTCTCGGCGGCATGTACAGCCTAGCTAGAGGTGCTGACTGATGTCCCTCGATGACCCATATAGTCGCGGCTTCACCGACGTTGGTGTCAGCTTGGGATGTTGGGGAGATTCGCTTGGTGCTCCCCCTCATCCAGAGTCATATAGGGGTTTACCGACTCGATGGTATTAAACGAAGTGTACCCTTGGCTATAACTTGACCGATCATCCACCACTGGGTGGATCCTGGGGGGAATACCTATCTATGGGGTCATAAATTCACCGAGAGTGCGTGACAATGGCAGAATTTGTGGGGCACGTTGCATTTTCTTACACACCCGATGCTTTCTCTTATGGGAAGAGGATGGCTGAGATGATCACAAAGGCATGGTGGCCACTGCTTTTGAAGGCTCTGGATGATTCAGGTGTGCACGGATAATTCCATGGGCGTGGGTGACCGTCCTGCGAGCCATCTAGTCATTATAATTCTGGGACCCACAGTTAGAAACAGGCTGTGACTCACCTTTGCCGTCTTTACGGCTATCTGACCTCACAAAGACACCCACCAATTGTGTCGGGGTTAGGCCCAACCTGACTCTGTTGTTGTCAATTTGTTATTGGAGCCAGTTCTTGAACACATAGAATTGCTTGATGGTGTTCCCCAGGACCCAGTGATAAGGGCAGTAGTTTGGGTGATTAGTGAGATGCGCCTCTTCTGGCTTCCAGCACTCAGGCAGTCGTACAATTCTCTACTCTAAGGTGTTGTGGAAGTAACTGGGGACCTGAGCCTCGTCGAACAAGTTGGATTAATTCCTTCTCTCTAGAAATGGGAGTCTAGGAGCTTGATTCCGAAGGGGGTCCATAGGAGCCTACTGAGGAGGTGGAACTTGATTGTCTCGCCTAGGTGGCGGCGGAGCGTTACGCGGGGGAGCCTGCTGATTTTGAGGCAAGCGCTGATAGGTTGGAAACTATGCATGTGGAGGCGAACCTCTGCGGGACTACGGAGCTGGATCCACTGGTAGCAATTCTAGCTACCTAGGGGCCTCGATCTGGGCCACCGCGGCGGGCTCAGCTCTAGAATCCCTCCTTGCTGGGATTATAGGGGGCAGCGGATGTGCCTAGCTAGCCTGTTGCAGAGCTTCTTCGAGGTGCTGGAACTTATCTGAGAAGTCTTGGAACCCTCCGGGATACTTCTAAGTGATCGGGGAGGGAACCAGTTCCATCTTGATATTTCATACGCACATCGTCAGTAATTTCTCCTGAGTCAGTGGCATGTCAAGGGAGTATGTGAGCCCCTTCCACCAGGCGACGAAGTCTGTGACTCTCTCATCAGGCCTTTGTTTGCACTTGAAGAGGTCTGTGATGTTCTTTTTCAGGGTGGTAGAGCTGAACTGGTAAAATAACTGCCTGCGAAGGTCCTCCAAGCTGGTCACGGATCCGATGGGGAGTTGGTTGTACCAGAAGAATGTCGGCCCCTCTAGCATATGAACAAAGCAGCGGAGCTTGGAAGCCTCCTGCGGTGATAGGGTCCCTAACATAGGACCACACCTCAAGTAAAAGTGGTCTAGGTGTTGTGGAGGGTCCCCCATCCCATTAAAGGGGGATAAGGTGGGGTTTCTGAATCCTGAGGGTGTTGGCATGTCATCCACCCAAGCCGGATATGGATTTCCATCAAGTGGGATGGCCACCTATCGCATTTACAAATCCTCTAGGTGGGTGATGAGTGTCTCCATTGGATAATCTGGACTGGGTTCCCTATCCTGACGGAGATCTCTAACCACGAGCGCATTGTTGGGATCTTCAATGCGGTAGACAAGCTCAGCGGCTCGTGGAGCGGCTGGTGGAGAGACCCTTGGGGCGGCCAGGGGAGCCTGAGTGGGGTTCCTTGGATTTTTGTGTCATTCAGGAGGGTTCAGTGACACATACCTCACCCTCGTTCCATGAGCTCTGGCTTCTTCCCTGTCAGCAAATGCAGCATGATCAGGGTTGTCTGGGGGAATCTCGTTGAGGGGTAGTTGTTCTTGCCCCTGCTGCCCTGGCCTAGGACCACTGTAGTTAGGTTTTCACTCTACAATGCATTCATCCAGAATTTCATCGACTAACGTCTTCTTCTCAGCAAGCTGTTGGTGTAGTGTGGCATTCTCAGGGTCCTCTTCTGTCTTTTGCACTAAGGCAGACGGGTTGGGGTGCTTGGCATCTCCAATGTCCTCCTTTCCCTTACTGACATTCTGGAGGATCACCAATATCTCGGTGGGGGGAGGGAGACCTAGGAGGTTCCTTTACGGATGAGTAATCCTCCCCGATGTGTCCAGAAGTGGTCGCACTTCCCCAGAGAGTACGTTCCCATCAAGAAGTTTCAGCTCATTTTCCCCTCCCGACAGATTGGTCATGTTGACTGCAACTATTCTCGTGGGAATGTCCTCAATGTTTCCTAGTGAGTTGTGTTACCGGATAATTTTACTGAAGAGGAGGGCAACGTACTGCCCCCAACCATGAACTTGCGCGTGGGGGGTACCCTCCTTAATAACTTTGGAGAGTACTTTGAAATTATGGATTCATTGCTGTTGGAGGGCCATGCGGTGACCAGGTGACTCAGGGTGTTGGACCATAGGGAGTGTGTCCAGATCAACCAGACGGAATTGTTCGCCAATGTCTTCAATTTGCTCTTGGCTCCCAAGATAATTCACTCACCGGTGGCGAAGATAGAAGTGAGTCACCCAGAGGGTCTGGCGGTAACATTCAAACTCCTCCGGGGTGAGCGATTCTGGCGTAACAAAAATTGGCCCTGCGACCGGCCAAAACTTCTTGGGGAAGTGGCCCACTGCAAGGATGGTCCAAATGATCCTCAAATCAGATTAAGGGTCTAGCCCTTGATTTCACCACTCTTCAACTGAGGGTAGATGAGGAACTAGTGGTGGCACCGAGGCAGACCGCTGGGCCGGTGGGCTGGTCGGTGGAGTATACTGCGAGTGGGTTGATCGGCTGCCAAATCTTGGGTTTTCTTCTAAGGATTGTAGTGACCCAGACACTATATCAAGATAAGATGGACCAGTAAACAAATCTCCTGAAACAGCATCAGTGTCTTCTGAGGGTGGGCTATGTCGTGGATCTCCTGCCATTGACCCCCAAAATAAATCTTCATAGTCTATAGCCAAGATAGAGGGCACCTACGGAGATAACAGTGGTGACTGTGTGGTCAGAACCTGGGGACACGCCAGGTTATCGTCCTCCTGGAAATACCTTCTGAGGGAGGTAGGGATCATATGGATCCTGAATTCTGGGAGTACGAGGCAGATTTGCCTCGTTCCTGCCCCATCCCTTGACTTGGAGGGATGAGGAGAGGGTTCCAGCACTGAGTCGTACTCCGCCTCAGAGTTCGAGAAGTGTACTAGTATGATTCCTATACAGACCTCCCCAGAATTTCTCATGTGGCGGCAATGACCCACCTTCCTGCCCCTGGGTGGCTCCTCGGGACAGGACTGACTTCTAACATGGGTTCCTCTGGCCACACTAGTACAGGGGCAAGGAGGGTTCCCACCCAAGAAAGTTGGGGTGTGAGGAGCACCGGGACAAATGTCGAAAGGGACATGGGGAGGACCTCCGTGCTGGGATTTGGTGAAGTGAAGTTGGCATCCACATATCTAATCGTTGGGGTGAGGAGGACCATCGCTGATTGGCATAGGGACATGAGGAGGACCTCCATGTGGGAGAGTGATCGGACACGCAATGTCTCCATACCTGTGGTCTGCGGCAGGGGGAGTGACTACGTACCCAGTTTAGCGAGCGTGGGAGAGACCCCCATACGGAGTATTGCTGTCACGGGGAAGACCCTTGCTTGGGTTGAAGGTGGCACTGGGTAGACCTCCAAGTTGATGTTGGAAACAGTGAGGGTCCACACCTTCTGTAGTGGCGGTACGGAGTAGGATTCCACATGGGGTAGCCTTGCTGTGGATTAGTCCGCAGCGGCCATCGCCTATGCCGGGGACCAGGAAAGTCAACCAAACCAGCCTGTGGGGTGGTTGGGGCCTCGATCTAGTCCGGGCATATAACTTCCCCTGGCCAACGTATGCAGGGAGTTTGTGATATGAGTCAGCGGTGGCTCGGGCCATTGCAGTCGCTGACATTGACGCCCCATGGTGGGTGCCCTCTTCCATTTGCGCCCAACGATGGCGCCGGTTCAGATGAACTGGAGTCGGTGGTGCAGGCGCATGGCTTACCTACTCATTGGCTCGGGGAACTAGACGGCGGCGCTGACGAAGCCTGGTGGGAGCCCTCACCGGGAGCCCTTGAAGCGGGACTCCGATTGGGCCAACCCAGACATCCCCTACCTCGTCGGCATAGGAGAGGGAGTTGTCAAGATGTTCTGGGGACAAGCTCCCAAAACGATTGAATGTTGGGTTGGTGATCAGTGGCTCCCTGCGCGGCCCTCGGGGGCGGCGTTGATGGCAAGGCACAGCTGCCTCGAGTTCCAAGAAGGCCATATCCCTAGTGGAGATGATCCCCTCCTCCTCGTACCTACGTACAAGGTCATTAATTACCCTTATCTAGATAATTTCTAATAGGGATAGGGGTGTGGACCCCCAGAAGTTGTGGCAGTTGAAGCCATCATGGAAGAGGCAGAACCGCGCGGGCTAGCAGTGTCGATATTTCCCCTACCCCTGCACTGGTGGGCAGGTGATCGGGCTCTGGATGCAGCAACATGGTTCCTAAAACCAAGGAGATGAACTCATTATCACTACTATGAAAATAAATTGACAACCAGTGCCCTAGTACTGTTCCATCTTCTGTGGCTGGTAAGAAGGATCCATGCTAACAACGTCACAGAACAGAATGCTCAACATCCTAACTATCCCAACTTCTGCCGAGTTTCACGTCAGGCCCGCTATTTTCTTGGGGGACTTGGTTTCGGGTGACTGGATCTGATGACAAGCTAATCCATTGGTGCCTCAAAGACTACTATTCTTTATACTGAGGCAAATATTCTCACGTCGGGTTCACCATTTCTATTTCTGATGCTTTCGTCGGGGTGTGTGCATCCGTCACACGGAGGGTGCGCTGCTGTTGCCCCACATTCCTACTTTCCAAAGGCAGGTGTCATTCACTCTTTATTTAGGGACGTCTGGTCCTTGATCGAAACTGGATGATGGGGTGTCGGTTCTTCCTTTTGTGGATTCCTTCTCGGAGCTCGTCACCTAGTCCGAGTCTCCCTCATAGATTTAAGACGTAGTTCATGAAACTCTTCCTGATTCCATATCTTCATGGACACCAGTTAACTACACTGCTTCTGTTAGGACATTCCAAGGATTCTGGTCAGGGAAGAAACCTTCGGTTAGGTGAGTAGTCATGTTGGGAACTACGGGCATGTCTTGACGCTGGAGGATTGGAATGTCTGTCTTTTTTCCCTTATTATAGGGCTTCTCGAGGGTGCAGAAGCCCGAGGCATCCCACATCGGACGTGGGGAATCATATGCCATGGGCATTTATTTGAGGTTTTCCTTACCTTCTCATGTTTAACATTGGGTATGTCGCGAGTTTAACGTCCATAAGAGACGGATCCGACCGATCGGAGCACAGATTAGAGTGGATCAGATTAGGGAAACCCCTGGAGGGAACACCAATATTGGGGTCACCACGTGGGTGGCCCGGGTAAGAATCAGGAAGGACGATGGTTTTGGGCTTTAGCCTTGTAGAGACTTCCTACGTATCCCCGTGGCGGGGAATCAAAGTCTGCATAGTTCGATGGGACGATGGGACAACTGAGGAGGCGACCCATGAGAATGGACACATGGATGGGACCCAGAGGAAGTGGAACCTCCGGGTTGGGGCATGATCTTCCCGAGACACATGGGCTCAAAGGAGAGGTCAGGATGAGACATGAGTAATGGGATTGAGCCTCATGGAGGATTCCTACGTATCCCCATGATGGGGAATGAAATACCACATAGTTCAGATGACAAATACATTTTAACGTCATGCGGGGTGGGGGTGAACCAATGTGAAGGTTGACAGAACGACCGGGTGGTGGGCTTGAACCTCGTGGAGGCTTCCTACATACCATGTCTTGACATGGATAAAAGTCTTTGTAGTTCTGGATGGATTAGGGATTACACTCTGAGGCGGCCCAAGGTTTTGGGGATTGAACCTCGTGGAGGCTTCCTACGTACCATGCCTTGACCTGGATCAACATCCCCATAGTTTGGGATGGGTTGGGTCTTACACTCTAAGGCGTCCCAAGGTTGTGGGGCATGAACCTTATAGAGGCTTCCAACATACCATGCCTTGACATGGATCAATGTCCCCGTAGTTCGGGATGGATTGAGACTTACACTCTGAGGTGGCCCAAGGTTGTGGGGCTTGAACCTTGTGGAGGCTTCCTACGTACCATGCCTTGACATGGATCGAAGTCCCCGTAGATCGGGATGGGTTGGGGCTTACACTCTGAGGTGGCCGAAGGTTGTGGGGCGTGAACATTGTGGAGGTTTCCTATGTACCATGCCATGACATGGATCAAAGTCCCCGTAGTTTGGGATGGATTGGGGTTTACACTCTGAGGCGGCCCAAGGTGGTGGGTCTTGAACCTCGTGGAGGCTTCCTACGTACCATGCCCTGACATGGATCAAAGTCCCCATAGTTCAGGATGGATTGGGGCTCACACTCTGAGGCAACCCAAGGGTGTGGGGCTTGAACCTCATGGAGGATTCCTACGTACCATGCCTTAACATGGATCAAAGTCCTCATAGTTTGAGATGGATTGGGGCTTACACTCTGAGGCAGCCCAAGGTGGTGGGGCTTGAACCTCGTGGAGGCTTCCTACATACCATGCCCTGACATAAATAAAAGTCCCCATAGTTTGGGATGGATTGGGGCTTATACTCTGAGAAGTCCCAAGGTGGTTTTTCATGGTCGGTGCTCACTCCAAGCCCATGTAAGTCGTGCTCAGTGTGAGAAACAAGAGGTAGTAGAGACCTGATGATCACGTTTCAAATGGTGCATCAATGGGAAGTGAAAAAGGGCTTATGTGTTGAGCGTCCCAGAGAGGAAGCAGGGGCTTATGCTTGGTTAGCGGCCCGGGAAGTCGGGGATTACTCCCGGATGGAGGCCCGAGGGCGACAAAGCGTAGCGGCAGAGGGATTTGGGACCGAAGAAAGGAGGATCCCCATTCCCTATCACGCCCTCCGCTGGACTTGGGGGCCGAAGATGAAAGGAAGAGCAGGAATGCTGCCTCCTGGAAAGAACACTAGGGGCTTACACAAAGGTGGATTCCCTTCCCCGTGGACAAATTCCACTCCGATAAGGAGGATATCATCCCATGTGAGGGGTGATCCCATCCACGTGGAGATGAGTGGGCATAAAGAATGTCTAAGGTGGGGGGACCCGGCAAGCGAGGCATGGGGCCAGGTCACAGTTTAACGTCATGTTCCGAGGACGATGGTGTTTGGAAGTTTAGCGTCCTGAAGCTCGGACGAGGGGGGGTTTGCTCTGCTCCCCTACGTCTTACATAACCGGTACCCTTTGCTCCTTGTGGGAGGGAAGGCATCGGTAATGCCGTATCAAGGGGGTATCGTGGAGTGAACCATCGAGGGGTCCACATTAGCCTGACTATATGAAGAATTAATAGTTGTTAGCATGCCTATGCGGAGAAGAATGAGGCAAAGCAACGTAATGGGCGGTATCATCCAAGGGACTTTGAAGTTACTTCGTACGAGCCTAGAAGGTCTCACCAGAAAATGGAGCATGATGTGGATGCTTGGGGCGTGACCCACGAATGGAATCCATAAGAAGAACATCAGGCGCCCATGTAAGGAGGTGCACGGGGAGCACCGAGGTGAGGGTTCCCATGAATTGCGCGCAACCTTTGAGGCTTGCGCGTGAAATAAGAGCCCTGCATGAAAAAAAACTGGGCTGGCATGAAATTGGTGATGCTTCTGTGTAATTGGGGATGGTTTTTTTCGCGCGACTAGAAGGAGTGAGCATAATTTAGAGACCCGAAGCTTGACGTACATGGAAATTACATTACTCTTGCGGAATACTTAATACATAAGAAAAACAGACACACAAGGACCGTAATAGTTTAGTGTCTTTGGAAACTCGCAATAAAATATTCTAATCGTGGTGAAAGATCTTCAACATCTCCCAATAAAGATCTTCCCTTTTTTTTACCTAAAATCTTTCTTTATATCCTGGGGAAAAGAAAACATAAAAGGGGTGATCTCAAATGCCCAGTAAGGGTAAACATAGAGAACATAAAACAATCCATAAACATTTGAATGGAAAAACTTGAACATAAAATCTAAACATCAAAATCTTGAGAAAAGATATGAATCTTGGAAGTACGTAAGGCATATATCATAAAGAAACATTAAGAATGATAAAATAGCATGGGAATAAAACATGTAATTGTGGAAACCATTAAGCACATGTTATTATTTCCATAGTAGCCAAGGCATTGCTGCCAAGACCATCTTAGTGGACAAAGTCCCTTTCTGAATCGTGTTCACTCCTCGTTTCAGTCCTGTATTACTGAACCGGTTTAACTTTCCATTCCAGCCATGTCTATATAATGAGATATAAATCTTTACCCAATGAATTTGAGGGAGATATAGGTCCCACCTATCTCATAATTAAATCATTCTTACTTGTGCCACAACATAAACTTAAAACATTCATCATAACCCAAAGAATAAAATGGGTTTCATAAACATCATATCATCATCACCTAATCCATATAAAATAAATGGATATTTCATCATAATAAAATTGAAATCATGTAAATCATAGATACATTATACTTGAAACATACACATTTGAAATAATTTCATCTTAGATGGAAAATGGTTTTGATAAAACACTTAAAATGAATTCTTGAGGAAAATAACCTTTCTTCTTCAAAATCAATTTCTATTCAAAAAATGTAATGTAATTTTAAAAGAAAAGGGTTTTTTGAAAATAATCCTGAAAACTTTTAGAGGAATCATTATGAAAATCAGGCGTTATGAAACCGTAAAAAATCCATTCACGTCGTATAAGTTAAAAATAACATTTTTCTTGTACTTTTTTCGAAAAAGTCAAAAAGTACCTCTTAACGTAAAAAAAAGAAATATTCCTTACATACCATTTATTAAAAGTCAAAAAAGGGTAAAAAGGACATTAAAAATACATGAAACCATTTTTCGAAAACATGGGCTTGGATAAAAAAGATAACCCCAGTAAATACTTACGAATAAACAATCTCAGATAAAAATGAGATTGATAAATTATCCCTTACCTTACGTCCGATATCCTTCGTATATATCTGATCCTCC
The DNA here is from genome assembly GCA_963277665.1 of Viscum album. Classification (NCBI taxonomy): domain Eukaryota; kingdom Viridiplantae; phylum Streptophyta; class Magnoliopsida; order Santalales; family Viscaceae; genus Viscum; species Viscum album. Next base: position 1,461,188,345 of record OY728125.1, on the reverse strand, counting down.
TGTATAATGATTTAAATAATGTCATTGACTTATTACAGAATCATATTCATTTTTATGATATCATATATGGTTCGTTTATGACTATATATTACCCATTCTTTTGTAAATTAATGTAAAAGTAACTTTTTGGGTAAAATCGTTTCATTTGTCGTTCGTGTTTTAACTTGTAATTATTCATATGATTACTTAGATCATGGTTAAATAAATCCATAATGTAAAACATGATTTATATATAATATATATTCAGAATATACATATATATAATAGATCGATAAATGGAAATAAATACACCGTTCATAGAGACGGTAAGTCGTACGTACGCATGAACGCTGTTTTCGTTTCCTTATTGAATTGAATGAATTAAGTAGATGAAATACATATATATATACATAAATCCAGTATCATTATTATGTCATATATTTCATGATTACTTATTATATATTCTTTATAATCATTCATGAATGGTTAATCATTGATAATGAATCACATCGCGTCGTGGAGACGGTAGTCCGTACGTACGCACGAGCGATGATATCATTAACATGATCGTGGAATTATATTGAAGTGTATGTATAATATTTCAGAATCAATATCGCCTTAAAATAATCATATATAGTCATTATTTACACCATTATACCCATCCAAGTAAGGTGGTGGTGGAAAATAGATTACACCACGGTGTGGAGACGGTATTCCGTACATACGCACGTGCGGTGATTTATTTTTCTGTAGGGTGGATAGATGGTGAAATAGGGTTGTTTCATACTTATAATAACATATCATTATATGAGTGATACTGATGTTATTACTTCATAATGAAACAACTAAATAAGAAGAAGTGGAAGAAGAAATAAAGTTGAAAGAATTGGTAACGGACATTACCTCTTCTTTGAAGCGCCTCATTGAGACCTCCACTTAGGGCACTAAAATTGGTCTTTGAAGAAGACCAGGACCGTTAAGATGTTTCTAGGGAAGTGGAGAAGAGAATTTGGCAGGGTTTGGCCGATCTTGAAGGCTCAAATTGGTGTGAGGAAGGGAGGGAGGAGGTGCCCTTTTATAAGGGAGGAGAGGGGCACCTTTGGAAATCTTAAAAATATTAATTTATAATAAATCTAACCCCACTTAAAAACCTCCAAAAATGACTCATATTCGAATATTAGATAAGATAAGGTTGTAATATCATCAACCAATTGAATTTAGACATGTTTGGAATTTATTTTAAACATTATCAACTTGATTTATCCTTATTTAATCAATTTAATTTTATTTGTGGTAATAACATTCTAAATTTTAAATTATAACAAATAATTACTTATTTGTTGTGAATTGTCCATAATTTGATACTTAATAACATTTTAGACCATATAAATTTAAATTTATAATTTGTAAATATATTTGTGATTTTTAAACAATTTTATAATATGATATTTTTATAAAGTAACAATAGTGTCAATTTTGACAGAATTCATTTATTTGAATTTAAATAAAATAAATACAGAATATATGTTCGAACTAAAAGCTTTAATAGATTCATAAAATTTCATATGTATTAGTTTAGAACATTAAATAGTTCATATAATATTTATTTTATTATTTTTAAAACCATTTATTTGGTTTAACTCTTAATAAAATAAATACCTCAACATTTTTTTATAATTATTTAATATCCTTATTTGTTGCATAAAAATTAAAAATAAAATCCTATGATGAAGACAAATCTATTACCTTTCACAATAATACTTTTACTGGAATTTATAATCTTAAAATCAAAATATTTAAATTGTTATATTTATTAAATTTTGAAGGTGACAACTTTGGCATCATTTAAAATAAAATAATATAAATGTCATAATCACTTTTATAAGGCTCCACATGGTCAAATGTTGGACCATTGGATGATTATGGTTTACAGTTACTTGACCAATAAGTTTTGGTCATGGGTTTGTGCATTTTAGGGTCACTATTAGTTTAATAAAAACTATATTCTTGATTTTTCACTAGATAAACAATTTCTGCATCATTATTGTGTCATAATTAATGATAATTATGTAATCCCTAAAAAGTATAAATAAATTCATATGATGTAGATAATTTCATTATATTTCTTCAGACTATTCATGTTCGATTTTTCATGAAGTTTATCACTAAATTAAAATTATTATACTTATAGGATTTAATAGAGTGACATGTTGTCAGTTTCTTTGGTTTTAATAATAATTAAGTTATTTTCATGAAAAAAAGTCCATTAAATGATTCTAATCTGACACTTAGGTGGTATGGGTCGACTTTCAGTCATCCAATAGGATTTTGTCAGGTTTTAGGGTAATTTTATAATCTTATATTTACCCTTAATTACCCGATTTACCTTTAACTATGGTAAATAAAATTTACCGTAGTTACTATTCATGATGCCCAAAAATAAAAAGTAGCTTATTAACATAATTTGGACCCACTGATTTCAAATATGGAATCCATTTTTCCAAATTTAATACAAAAAAGTTGCATAAATTAAATTAAAATGAATCCCGTTGTCAAAAGAAAAAAGGTTTTTGTTTAAAACATTACAAAAGATTGAATTTATTTAACCTACAAATTCAATGTAAAATCAAGGCTAATGACATACATTATATTAAATAGTAAAAATATATTCTATTTATACTTTAAAACCATTCAATATTATAATTTAACCATATAAATTACTGCGATGAAAAAAGTTGTTTTTAATTAAAATATAGCGTGTTTTTACTATTCATCAAAATATGAAAGTTACCAGAATAATATGAAAAATTTATCCAAAGTAAAGTTTTACATCCTGATTCCAAATAATAATTTTATTTTGTAAAATTGAACTTATAAACATGTCAAAAACTATATTTAAAGTGGGTGCGCCATGAAAAGGCGGCAAAACTGCATTTTTTGAAAAATACTTATTTTACCTGAAATATTTATTTTGTTCTTATACGATGTTCTAGAAAATGAGTAAGATGAATAATAATGTTATAAAATTAAAAATATAGTAAATACTATTCATTACTGTTAGTTCATAATAATATTATAAAAATATATCGTTGTTTAGTAAATCCTGGTATTGCGTACAACACACGTTATCGAGGAAGGTCGCGATTGCGTGTAATGCAAGCCAAGTCAGGGTTGCGTGTTGTGCAAGAATACTTCTTTGTTTTTTATAACAGAATCCAAACATACTTCATTTATACATTGAATATATATATATATATACTCAATGTTGCGTAGAATAACTATTATCAAAATTTTGTGTAACACGATCCAAGAATAGTGTTGCGTATACTGCAAGCTAATACGGTGTTGCGTATGGCGCAAGGTAATCTTGATGTAGCATACAACACAAGACATTAATGAAATTAAAAGAATATTTTTCATAAAATCTTGGGGTGTTACACATAAGGAGTAATAATTGCGTGCATGTGGGAGTGATTGTGTGGAATTATAAGGGTGCGCACATTTTGAAGGGACTAACTGCAATTGGCTGGGGGTGCACGCAATTGAAGGAATTGCGCGCAATTAGCCAGTCGGCGTGCAATGGAAGGGATTTTGTGCAAGTGGAGGACCCCAAAGAGATTGGAACTTAGTCTAAGCCATGAGGATCTCGTGCGAAGGTGGACCCCGGAGCAACTTGGTGCGAAAAGAACCGTACCTGGAGGCCATATTGCACGCGTAGAGGACGAATTTCATGCACGAGAGATGGTTCAGATTATTCAGCCTTGAAATAGAAGGGGTTCGCCTTCTATTTATCCGCGACTGGGGGTGTGGAAAATATCTCGGCGTGAAATAATTGTGTGCCGAGGTCGGCGGCGTGAAATTTCAATCACGTGGGGTGGGGCGCAAAATTATTTCGCGCATGGGTCGATGCCTCTTTGCAAAACCCGGAACATTCCGTGTAGGACTCATTTTTTTCGCGCGCCTAGGAATATGTGTCATGCGGCCAATCCGGGCCCCCCGGATGGGGTCCCCGGGTCTGAATATGACTTCGCTTTTTAATTTGAAAACCTTCTTCATCACTTGAGCACTTTTCGGCGTCTACAATCCCTAAGATGAAATTTATTTCCTTCCATCACAATCTTCATTTTTAATTAGAAATTCATTCCCTTATAACCTTTTTTCAACATAGAAAACATTTTTTCATTTCTTAATGGAACCTTCTTAGGTTTTTCATTCCATGTTTCTGAGATGCATGAAATTAATCATTCTTTCCTCCATACTCTCCATCACTCGAGCTTATAGAAAACTCATTCCTTCTCTTCTTTGTCATGTCTGATATTTGGTTAACATATAAGTTTTTAATCATATTTTGAGATAACCAATTAGGCATAATCAGGATATCTTTCACTCCATTCATAATCCCATATGGTTTCCAAAATCCACCATATTGTCCTTTAGGTTCAATGTTAACATAATTCATTTGATATCTAACCATTGATGAAAACTCAAAAACATAGTTTGAGAAAAAATAATCATAGTGAAAAAAACATATAAGAATTTATAGTATTTCTAAATTGTTATATCTTTTTTTCATTCTTATAAATATTAGGTTTTACCTAAGTTATTCATTATCATCATCTCTTCAAATATCTCATAGTGGTTTGTAGATAAAATGTGTTTTTTCCAAGGCATATAGGAATTTCAAACTAGGTGAATAGTAAGTGATGTTTTCGTATACTAATAAATGTTCATGTTAAGCTTGATGCACCTTTTTTATAGTTATTACCACTAAGTATATCTATTCTAGAACCACAACCACTTATAGTTTCTAGATATGGATGTATTTCCTAGAAAGACAATATAATCTCTACCATACCAAAAACATAAGGATGTCATTCTATATTTATCCTCATATTATATCATAGGGTTATGTTTATTAATCTATATTTTTATAAATCTATTTCCCATGGTTTATAATAAATTTCAGCTGATACCAAAATTTAATAAAATAAATGCAAGTAACTTGGATCAATTTCCTGCATTATTACAATTGCATAAGATACAAGGAATCGCATCTTAAAGGACTGAATATTTTAGTAGAATTGGGAAACTATATCTAAGATCGTGACCTTTTATAGATTTTTATTGATCTATTTTAGAGGTAATCATATGTTTCTATTGGATTAATTTTCTATTTGGTTTTACCTTTCAATCTGTTTGGGTGAATCATGAGAAAAATTGAAGGAAGGATGGATGTGCATGGTTGGAGCACGTTTAGAGAAAATGGTATACCCCAGTCTAGCAAACCATAAAACCCTAGATAGTGTGGAATCACATAGTTAGAATATGTTTTGTTAGACCACGTTCCCTAAAAGAAGAAACTATGCACCCCTAAAATCAAAGGCGCGCAGTTGGTGCATGGTTAGGGAAAACCAAGCACCCCTATGTTGGAAATCATGTGCGGGAATAAATTAAGGCTGAAAATTATTTTCAAAATTCCCGAAAAACCTATGACTCGCTTATTTCGACTCCCACTCAACCATAATAGGTATTTCCTGGTTTTTAGTCCCTCTTGATGAATACCAAGCACTCTTGACCTCCATTCTTTGTGAATTGAAGATCTGATTAAGGTTTTCTCTTCTCCCGGTAAGTATATCTTATCTTGTTGCTTCCTCATTCATCATCCATTCTTATCTCATTATTTTAGTGGAATATAACCTTATGTTTTTCTAGTTCTAGATCTATATTTGGTGAATATATATCTATACCTATGGATCTATATTTATAATTAAGATATCTTATTTTCTTTAGTCATGATTTAGGGTTTGAGATCTAGATCCAGATCTATGTTGTTATGCTGGTAAATTTTGGGTAATTTAACTGGGTGAATGTTCATCAATGAATCAAGGTATGTAGTCTAATATTACATTCACTTAGTATTAATTTTGATATTTTTATTCATGTTTTTTGATTACCAACAGTCATTATAAATTTAATTTCCTAAATTGGCCTAGTAAATGGGTTCATTTGATCAATTGAATTATTTTTGAAATTGATGATTACTGTCAGAATAAATTATGAGATTAAGGGGGTTTCCATTTAAATAATTATTTGTATGGTTAATTATTTGATATAGGGGATATCCGTTATGATAATTAATTCTAGTATTAATTATGATATTTAGGGATTCATGTTTTATATAATTAAATGGTGGATTAATTATTATATGTCAAGATATATGGTTTGAGATAATTAATGTTAGATTAATAATGAGATATTTATGTCATGAGATGGGATAATTAATGTTATATTTATTATGAGATATTTATTTCATGAGATAAGATAATTTATGGTGGATTAATTATGAGATATTGAAATTGTGACTATGATTAATTAATTGATGAATCAATTAATGGTGGTTGAGATATGTGTAATATTATGATATGTTTTATTTTGTGATATTAAATGGAAATGGTGACATGGGAATTTGACCATGTAGTATGTATGTTATCATTCTCATTCAATTATGTGTTATTAAATGGTAAATGGTCACATGGACATTTGACCAATTATTGTGAATGGTACCAAGCTCATTCAATTATGTGATATTAAATAGTTAATGATAACATGGACATTCAACAAAGTACATGGAATGATAAACTAGAAATTCCAATGTTATATCATGTGGGGATGGATCAGACTCCGGCATGGGATGAATATGGTATTAGGGTTTGGGTGTTTTTGAGAACTTGGGGGGTTTATGTGGTTAAATATAGAATTTTTAATAATGTGATAGACTATTTATTTATTCATAGTATTTATTTATTTATATTACATCATACACTATTAGTAACTAGATTTTTATAAGACATTGATTTCAGTGGCCCACTGAGTTGTGCTTCCAACCTACTCGGGCTTCCTGATCGGTACCTAAATAGACTATATATTTGTAGGATATGCTAAGGGAAAATACTCGGGGTTATATTTATAATTGGGGGTTAATCTTGGATGAGGGGACCAAATGATTTTCGGTACTTGCTTGGGAGTCCTCAGTATCTTTATTTTTAGTTTTCATTCTAAACATATGATGTTTATTTTGGCTTGGCATGTTTTCTATTTTAGTTGTATATTGTATTCCAGCTTGATTATCTTGAGACATTGTAATTTTTTATGATTATATATGTTTCAAATGTTATTTATTATGTCTCTTGGTATATTACTCTGATAAAAGATGGTAATGTCTCCCCATGATTGACTTACTGGACCCTCACCTGTAGTCGAAGACCTCTAGAATATGGGGAGGTGCACTGGAGGTCGTGTGACTTATCATCTTAGGGCACCAGCATGTGGCACCCAGGTTGGGATGTTATAAAGTGTTATTAGAGCTCCACTTTTCTTTTCTTCATCATTTGAGTTACTATTTCAGAAACATAGATAGGGTACTATGAAGAGTATGGGCTTGGACTTGATCTCATGTATGGGGTTTGAAAACCCATGTATGAGGGAAAAAACATGAGAACTCAAGGTGGGATTATTGTTGTTGTTATTTTCTTTCATAGTATAATTTTATTCCACCATGGGTGATGCACTTGTTTTGTAATGTAAAAATTGTTTTAGATATTTTCTGAGAATTGACTCATGGCCTAGAAAGGAATGATATCTCGGTCTACATGAAACATTCTAGGAACTCAAGATTATTTGTGGTATACTTCATTTTTGGCATGAATGGGAAAATGGGGTTTGGGAATGTTGTTGAACATGAACTATTTATAATTTCTTATGAAATTGAATTGAAAATAGTTCCAAATATGAAATTAGGAATCATAAAATAATGAAAAATTTGAATAAATGGGTGTCCAAATGATAATCTTGTTTAATGATTTTTTACCCTTGTAACAAGGACCTAAGTGCAGAATGGTTAAAGATAGTAATAGCACATCAGTTTTGAATTCATGATGAGACTTGGGGAAAATACTTTCATTGACTCATTTTGATTTTCATTTATCTTAATGTTGTTAATGTTGTAACTTTTTCCTAAGATGAGTGTCTGGTGTTGTACATTTATGCCTCTGTGATGATGTTTGTTCAGAGGATGGCCAGAGGATATAGTAGTGGATGATTCACTAATAGTTGAACCTGAGGCACTGATAGTGTTAGGGGATGAATAAGGGGAGAAGTTCTAAGGGAAATGTTCTCTCATCAGGAAATTCATGTATAGAGACCCAAGGTGGGTTATGAAGAGTATGTCTAGACTAATAAGGGAGTTTCAGTTGCAGTATCATATGATGATTACTATAGAGGGTGGACCAAAGGGAGATAAATTTTGGGATGATTCCATATACATTATAATTTACCACTTAGATACTTCTATTGAGAATAGGGTCAAGTAGTCCACTTATAGGAAATGATTATCACAAAATTATTGGTATAAATTTCTGGGTGGACTGGACTAGCCGATGGAGTTCTATAGAAGGAATTTTTGGAGAAGATCTTAGTGCACTTATACCCATAGATACTGAGGATAGAGATATCAGAAGAGTTCATATGGTTGAATTAGTGGAGCATGTTCATTATAGAACATGTGGGACACTTCATAGATCAAAAATGATTTGCTCCAGTGTTAGTAGGATATGAGACAAATATGTAGATACACTTTTAGGATGGACTTAAGTGAGAGATTATGTACCAAGTTAACCTTTTTTTCAATAAATAAGATTTCTAATGTGGTGGATTAGGATCTCATAGATGAGGGGAACATGAGATATGATTCTAGTGTAGGAAAGGTGGTATCAACTGGATGATCTTGGGGTGCGACTAAAAAGAGTAGGAAAAATCTATATGCTAATGTCAGTTAAATCTATGGGAAGCATAATAATCATACAAAATAATCAGTTTCATAGGACCTTACTGGAGTGACCTATCACCATCGTGGTTGGCTAAGGAATTTTTGTAGGAACTTTCCTTAACCTCCCATGGAGTGATGATCTTGTGGAAATATGGGTCATCTAAAGGGGCCATGTAGGACACATCAATATATGGTTAGCGATAGAGGATCTAGAAAGAACCATGGTTTGGGAAGGGGATCTTCTACACCATATTGGTCTGTGAGCTAGAATTCTACTAGACGACGTGGAATAGGCAGTGAACATAGTGCTTTTGAGAAAGATAGCTCATGTCAGTAGGGTGGTGAAACTAAGGGAATCTAGAATTTATCATATAGAAGAAGGGTAGGAAAACTACATGCAGTGCAGCCCACACTTGTGGATAGCGAGGATTGACCTTTGATAGTTATAGGTACCATTCTTGTAGATTCTACATTATCAATTACCTTATTTGATATTGTTTCCTCTCATTCCTTTATATTTTCTAAAGATGTGAATGTATAGAGCCTAGCGGTGGAGTTTGTGAGTCGGGTAATGACTATTGATAAACTGGTTAGAGTAGGTCCTAGAGACATCTATTGGTGTAAGGGATATACTCTCCAAGGTAAGGAGTATCATTTTCTATGATATATCTATATTCTTGACATGCTATGTTTCGAACTAATCATGGGTATGAACTACCTAGTAACATACTAAGACCGAATTTATTTTTACTACAAGAGAGTGACGTTTATGTCTCCTATGGGTGACAATTACATTCACCATGGAGAGTGGGATATCCAGGCAAGCCTAGCAAGGTTGATTACTCAATAACATAAAGAGATCAAATCCCAGGTTTCTAGTTTATTTTTTGATGATGGAGGTATGAAGTATGTAATATTTCCACCTATATAGAAATAGTTTTAGTACATTTTTCATGAATACATTACAGGGATACAACCTAAGATAAACATGGAATTAACTATTGATCTCATGTTTGGGTCCTGAGTGAGTTTTTCTACCACAATACATAGTAGAACCGAAATAGATTCAAGACCTCAAGACTCAACAATATTAGTTGGAGGATAAAGGGATTATTTGTCTGAGTATATCACCTTGGGGTTCACTTATGTTGTTTTCAAATCAAGATTATGGTAATTTTAACATGTGTCTTCGTTATCGGAAGTTCAACAATATTAATGTAGAGAACTGATATCCTCTTCCACATATCAATTATTTATTTGACCATTTGAGTGGATCTTGTTTGTTCCAAAAGATCAATATGAGGTTGGGGTGTCATTAGCTAAGCATTCAGACTTCGTATTTACAAAGGAATCCTTTTTGAATTAGGTGTGACCTATATGAGAATTTCATGATTCAATTTTGGTTAATGAATTCACTAGAAGTGTTTATGGAAACGATTAATATAATCTTTCATCCATACCATAATCAATTTTTGGTAGTGTTCATATACGAAATATTAGTGTACTCCAAGATGCATGATGATCAGGCCCAATATCATAACATTGTTCAAAGAACACTAATAGAGAATCGATTATACGCTAAGCTATATAAGTGTTAATTTGGGATTGATCGAGAACACTTTTTGGGATACATCATCTCATAAGAAGGTGTGTCAGTATACATAGAGACGTTTTAGGTATTGGTGTCTTGGGAGTATCCCAAGAATGTATTCTATATTTATATCATTCTATGGTTATATGGATATTATCTGAGATTGATCCATGACTTTTCCCTATTTTGAAATGATAATTTTGGTCTTGAGAAAACTGGGGGAAATGTTTATAGGTCAGAAGAATGTGATAGGGTCTTTTAGGAGTTGAATAATCTAAAGACATTGGAATCGTTCTTGATCCTACAGAAATTAAGTGATGAGTACATTGTGTATTGTTGTAACACCCTAAAATTCTAATGTTAGAGCCTTATATTTGATAGAGAGCATAACACGTGACTCCAATAGTGTAAAGGAACACAATACCCTGATACATTAAAATATATTTAATATTTTAAATATAATATGTATAATATATATATTTTAATGCATTCCACACTAAGTTAGTAGGTGTTACACGCAAGAGAAACATTATTCGATGACTTGTCTTACATGAAAGGCCACATTTTACTGAATAATAATATATTATTAGAATATTATTATTTAATATAATAAGAATTAAACTAGACATTATGAATATTATTAAATACAAATGAAAATATATTGTGTACAAAAATATGAAATGAATTCATTTGATACAAAATAATTAGAAATGAATATGAAAATTTATTGACTATAAAAGAAAATATTATTATTTTTATGCTAACAAAGTTTTTTTACCCTAATAAATTAAATTAAATATAATTATTGAGTAATATTAATGTGATATATATTATATATTCAATATAATAATTTATATATTCATCCAATAAATTTTATTTTCTTAATATAAAATAAACACAATTTTAAGCATAAAATATTATATTTTTTGTTAAACCAATTTTACCACCTTTTAATTGATAACCCATTTCACATCCAATTTTTTACCCTTTTATAAATTTAATATGTACAAATAAACTTCATATTTTAATGTTAAACATACAAATTTTGTTAGGGTAAATTTTTCTATTTTTCTATAGAGTTTTATTTTTTTAATGAATAGTGAAAAATACAGAATTTTAGTTAAAAAATGTTATTTCATATAATTTATTTATAAGTTTAAATTATATTTTAAATTTGTTTTTAAGTTTAATTAGATCAAAATTTATCAATTAATATAATTTAGGTCACGATAATAAATTTCACTTTGAAAGTTACTACAAAAACATTGCAATATTTCGTACATTTTTACTTTAAAAAGTCGTATTATCATCTCATCTATGGGATTACATTTAAATTAATTTCATCCAATTATTTTATTGGAATTTATAAAAACAGAATAATTGTTTGGAATCAAAATAATATATAATTTCTAATAATTTAAACTTATATTTTGTCAAAAAAATATTAGTGAAATTAATTATAGTTAATCACAATTATTAAGGTAAAATTAATCTTAATAAGGGACTAAACCTCATTTTTATGGGCCTAAATATCCTATCGACTTGTCCAATACCAATATAATGGCCATAATTGGGAACAAAACCTTAAATTATTTAGTTTTATTGGTTTTTTATGACTTTTTGTAGGTAAAAACGTGGGTACACCTAACTTTTTTTCAAAAATGCCAAGTGAGTCATTTTCATTCACTATAAAAAAACACCCCCACTCCCCCTTCTTAACACATATCAAGACCCCTTTGTTCAGAAAATATCTTACCAAATATCTACTCAAAACCCCTTCCCTCGTCATATAATCCTCCGCTTGGGTAAGATGTAATCCAAGGAATCCCTTTAGTGCAAACCAAAATGAGTTACCCGATTAAGAGGTAACATATTTCCTTAAGATCTATAGTGTTATTTCATTCCTCCACTCATCCAATTATCCTTATTCTGTGATCATATAACTTAATAATTATGAAAAATATACTAGGATGTTTTTATGAAAATGTTTCTACCAACACTCACACACACTTCCATCTAATGGATAACAAACATATTGTTTACTTGTGTGGATAACTACCGCCTCACAAAACGATGATTGTTCATTTTTCCTATATCAACTCTCATGGTGTCTATTATGATGGAATATATATATATATATCTGTGTGTGTGTGTGTGTTTTATATATGATAATTATTATGAATTTGAACTTATTAAATTCTCTTATAACCTATACCTTTATACTTTATATTTTGTGTAAATATGATAACATTGTTTGTGGAAGTGTGGACACACTACTGGAAAGCAGGTTTTTCCCAACACTTATATACCAATGGTTCTCCAGAACCGTTGTTATAAGTGTTTTTTACCAACGGTTTTAACAAACCGTTCGTAAACAATGGTTTTTGTGAAGGGTTTCCTAACGGTTTCTTCAAACCGTTGGGAAAGCCTATGTTTTTTTATCTTTTCCCAATGGTTTTTACAAACCGTTGAAAAAATTCATGTTTCCCAATGGTTTTTACAAACCTTTGGGAAATTTCTCCTTAAATACATCCAATTCCAAAGGCCCCCCACATGACACAGCATTCCCCAATTTGTAGAAGTCGCAGTGCCCAGTGAACCCTAACCCGATTTCATTCATCCGATCGGCTGCAACTCCATCATCCAGGTTAGATTATTTAAACCTCTACCCAAATACAAGCTCTCTTCCTCCTATTTCCACATTTATTTCAATATCTTGAAAGATCACGTCATTTTTTCCTATTTTAGGGATTTTCAAAAAATTTAAGATTCACAATATTTGATAGTGAATCTATGACTAATATTTGGAAATTGATGTTTTTAACAAATTTCGTTGAGTTGTGTATAAGTAAATATTGAGTTTGAGTAATGTATTAAATAAAACCATAACATGGTGTTCATTTTTTTGACCTTCATTTAAGGTACGATTAGATTCTTCTATAGGTAGATTTATCAACCTAATAACATAAAATTATTTCTAATTCTATATGAATATTTTCAACATATAGGTGTCATTATGGTACCATTCATACCATGTGGGAGTTCTTTTTTCTAAAATGACACAAATTATTTATTGGACCTCATTTTATAAATTGAAACTACATGAGGGTTATAGCTTCAGGGAATTCTTTGATTTTTTGAGTTATACATTCCTAGGGAATGGTTGAAAACATAGAAGGTTACATGAACCTTATTATTAATCATTGATCGATGAATCAAGAATTCATTAGCTAGATTAATAGTCATAAGAGTTAATCAAACTCTAGATAAAATTACTTGTATGGGATAATATATACTTGGCTTCATAGGGATGATGATCCAATAGAATGTACTAATTGGTGTGAAACTATGATAGTGAAATATCGCGCTAGAACACATTTGTTCATGTGGCACCTATCATGTTATTAAACTATTGAAATTAATTATATTTGTTTGGTAGAATTTTTTTATATGTGAGATGTAAAATGAAATTCATGGGTTATTTATAATTTATAACGGCCTAAATGTATAGATAATACATAGTTTTTCTGGTATAGGGGGGATTACATTACAAAAGGACCAAGTCATTTAACACCAATAATTAATTTATTTTTTAGATAATATTACTATTTCAAATGAAGTGTGTGACTGTGTCTAGAGAGATCATCACACATAAATCTATTTTAAATCTATTTTAACATAATTTCAAGTTGTTCCATTCTCCTCTATATTCATTTTGGTGCCGGGTAAATGTATTTTTTGGCTACATCTGCAACTCATCTTCAATAGTGGGTTGAGTGTGCATCTTGGGATGAGTTATCCTCTCTAGTAAATGATAAACATGTCACTTATAATATAAGGAATGTTCTATAGAATGTTTACTAGTGAATCCTTTAATTTGACGGATCATAACCAAAAAAATCAATAGAATATGGTTAAAACATTTTATTATAGCTCATGATGATATCAGTTAGGAATCCTATTCATTCAGACAATGATGATGATAAAACCTATTTATAGGTTTTCATTGATCCCCAAAAATATTCTAAGGATTTGAGTGTGTGATATACCCATAGGTAATAATACATCTAAGGCATTTCATTACTATAAATTAAGTATAATGTTTTAATATCCAGATACTTAAAAAAATTAAAAATAATTCAATAATTAGGATTGAATTCCCTGATTTATCTAGATTTATCATAGTGTTCTATGGTAGTACAAAATTATGTTTGGTTAATGCTGACATGCCAGTAGGATAATCTATTCTATTTCAAAAGAACTCATCTATTAAAGGTTTGATAATTCCCCTTGGACAGCCCGTACCCCCTGGACAGCCCCCCACCCTTGTTGACAGCCCGCCCACCCCACCCCCGGACACCCTCCCACCACCCCCTGGACACCCCCATCCCCCCGGACTCCCCCACCACTTGGAAAGCCCCCCTCCGCCCCCTTGACACCCCTGACCCCACTGGATAGCGCCGCCACCCCTGTGGATAGCCCGACCACCCCTCGTGGACAGCCCGCCCACTCCTCGGGACACCCCGGACCCCCTGGACAGCCTCACCACCCCCATGGGTAGCCCTCCCACCCCCTGGACAACCTGTACCCCTCGGACAGCCCCACCCAACCCCTTGACACCCCACTCACCTCCTTAGACAGCCCGCCCACCCCCTTGGACTCCCCCTACCCCCTTGGACAGCCTGACCACCCCTGCGAATAGCCCGCCCACCTCGACACCCCAATGCCCTTAGACAGCCCCCACCCCCTAGACACCTACGACCCCCCAGACAGCCCCACCACCCCCCTATACACCCCACACCCCCCTGGACACCCCAAACCCCCCTTGGACAGTCCCGCCACTCCCCTGATCCTCATCCTACTCCTCATCCTGATCTCCCTGAAGAAGTTAAAGTATAAAACTCATGTACTCCCAACAAGATCCTTATGGATTATGTATTCCTTTATCCACTTCCAATATCTTACTGGGCAATCCTTGAATATAGGCATTATAAATTTTGTATCTTATTTTCTTTTATACACTATATTTTGTTGTATTTCTAAATATGATTCTCATTTATAGTAATGTGTCAGTTATGATTTTATATAAAGTAATCAATTGTCATTTACCTAAATATTTTTTTGATTAAACTTCAATATTATTGAATTTCTTTGAAATGACTTATTGCAATTTTTTTACAGAATGGACAGAAGTTGGATGTACGAAACAGATCGGATTTCAACCTATTTTCAAAATAATTTGAACAGGTTTCTAGATTTTTCATTTGTCAAGGCTTCAGATAGTGGTCGCATACACTGCCCATGTTTTAATTGTGTTGGAAGACCTTGGTTGAGTCATGAAGCAGTTAGCTATCATATAACCAAATATGGTTTCCAAAAAAAACTATTATGTGTGGTATCACAATGGAGAGAAAATGGAATCTCAAAATGTTGATGATCCAAATGATAGGAATGAATTGGAGAGTCTGATATATGATCGGTTTCCATTTATTCAGCATTATGAGAAGGAAAGCATGTACAGCCAACAAGATTTCGATACAAGCACACATGATGCATCCAATGAAAATGATGATGTTGATAGGCTGAAAAAATTCAATGGTGCTGCGACGACTCCAGTATATCGGCAATGTCGTAAAATGAAAAAGTTGGAATTTTTAATCCGATTGTTTCATGGGAAAAATATGTATGGGATTTTAAATACTGCAATTGATTACATTCTTACCTTCTTGAAGGACTTACTTCCCGATGATGCAGATATTCCCTCAAACCACTATATGGCATGGAAGTTAGTTGATGAACTTGGATTCTCAAAAAAAATTCATGCTTTCCCGAATGATTGCAGCTTATTTTGGGAGGATGCTACTAAATGAAATGATTGTATCAAATGTGGAACTTCTCGATGGAATCCAAAAGATGATGGAACACCATCTCGTGTGCCACAAAAATTAAGGTGGAACATTCCATTGATCCCCAGATTATAGAATCTTTTCATGTCTGATGAAATATCCTTAAAAATTCAATGGCATGACACCAAGAGAAAAAATATTAATGAAGCCCTGCAGATGGATTTGCATGATAGAGATTTGATGCTCAATATCTTGAATTTGCAGCTGACATGCGTAATGTGAGACTGGGTCTTTCATGTGACAGTTTTAATCCATTTGGGTAGATGCTTACTTCGCACAGCACATGGCCGGTTTTCATACACATTTATAACCTTCCCCCTTGGTTGTGTATGAAAAAGCCTGACACTTTCTTGAGTATATTGATATCTGGCCCTTCTGATCTCATAAATGATATAGATGTATACATGCAACCTTTAATAAAATAGTTGAAACTTATTTTGGATGTGGGTGTGCCCACATACGATGCATATTCAAAAGACATATTTTAGATGCATGATGCGCTTATATGGATGATCAATGATTTTCCTGCTTATGCAATGATGTCTGGATGGAGCACAAAAGGAAAATTGTCATGTCCTATTTGTATGAAGAATACTCGATTGAGAAGACTAAAATATCGTCATAGTTTTATCTTTATGGGACATCGACAATTCTTTCCAATGAATCATCCATATAGAAACAATCGTCGAAGATTTGACAATACCATGGAGAATGACGCTCCACCTCAGCGTATGTCTGTAACTGATGTGCTTAATGAATTGAATGATTTCAGTTATTCATTTGGTAAGGGTGTAATGAAATCTAGAAAGAGGAAAAATGTTTCCAATGATACCTGTTACAATTGGAAGAAGAAGAGTATATTCTTTGAGTTGTCGTATTGGTCAACCAACTTGTTACGTCATTTCTTAGAAGTAATGCACATTGAAAAGAATATATGTGAAATGTTGATTTCAATTCTTCTAAATGTCAAGGGGAAGACAAAAGATGATTTATGATCTCGGCGTGACTTGGTATATTGGGGGATCTGGCCAGAATTGCATCTTGTCTGTATCAGTGAAAATAAATGGAAAGTTCCATGTGCTTCTTATGTGATGAAACCTGCTGAAAAAAATCAATTTCTGGAAGTGATAGAGACTATTAAAGTTCCTGATGGATATTCAAGCAATATATCAAAATGGGTCAACAGAAAAGAGTTGAAGCTAAAATCTTTGAAGACTCATGATTATCACATCCTTTTACATTAGTTGATTCCAATAGCAATCCATCATCTCTTGTCCAATAATGTTAGAATCTCAGTTATTCAGTTGTGCTATTTGTTTAGAGATCTTTGTGCTAAGAGGTTTTCCAAATACTTCTTTCAAAAACTATTGGCAGAGACACCATTAATTTTGTGTGATTTAGAGAGAATATTCAGCCCATCATTTTTTACATGCATGTTGCATCTGACTGTCCATATTCCGACCGAAATACTTCTTGAGGGACCCATTGCTTTCCGTTGGATGTATCCAACTGAAAGAAACATGTGCACATTGGAATCATATGTTCGGAACAAGAATTATCCCAAAGGTTCTATTGTGAACGGTTACTTGGATCAAGAATTTATGGATTTATGTGAAATGTATTTTTCTGATCTTACTACGAGAATAAAAAGACCAATGAGAAATGAAGAAGAACAATATGGGAAAATTGAACCTAGTTTTCCATCACTTCCTCGTACAGGAAGAATTCTGGGATTATATACATTGACGACATTAAGCCTTGAAGAGCGAGAGATGGCACATCGCACAGTGTTGTTCAATTATGATTTGTTCGATGAGTATATCATGTAAGTAAATTGTACATGTATCTCTTATCTTATCTCTTGTAATTTTAAATATTTGTTAAACTATTTTTATTTTTATCTACAGGGAACATAAAGAATTGATATATAGAAAGCATCATTCTTTATCTTTGAGAAGGAAAGAGACTTTTCATAGCAACGGGTTTTCTGCTTGGTTGAAATTGAAGGTAAAAATATTTCTGTAATAACTAAATAAAAATAATATTTAATTAACTTTACTATTTGTTTATATTTCAGGTATTGAGTTTTCCTGCAGACTCTGTTTCTGAGGAAATAAGAGCTTTTCCTTTTGGTCATAATACCATGGTTCGCTCTTGTAAATTACTTGTGATCAGTGGATACAATTTTATTATCACTGAACGAGCAAGAAGCATGAGAACACAGCATAATGGTGTTATGCTAACTGCCACAATAGACTGTTATTCTAGTTCATCGAATACTAGACCTCATTCTGAAAATGTTGCTTATTATAGAGTCGTGGAGAAAATAATAATTTTGGATTATTACTCGCATGGTCGAGTCACAATGATGAAATGTCAATGGTTTGATTCAATGATGAGGCAAGGAAACTTTATTGATGATTGTGGATTTCAAGTTATTGACATGACTCGCACTCTTGCCACCGATGAACCATATGTATTGGCATCAATGGTGAAACAAGTTTTTTATGTCAAAGATCATCGTCATCCTAAATTCGGTGTAATTATTGAAGTAAATCCCAGACATGTTTTTGATGATGGTGATAATGAATTTGAAACTATCACTACTGCAATTGGAAGAAATCCATTTATCACTTATGATGACGCCAATAGCTCAATTGTCAGAGTTGATTGTGAACCTGATGTTGTGGTGGGAAATTTATAGAATCATACAGTTGTGTTCTCACCTAAAAGTTTCACCTACATCATTCAGAGTGTGTATCATAGTACTTACCTTTAAAAAACCATAAATGTTCTTTTACTTTATGTTTTTTTATCAGAATGGGTTTTCTATATTTCTTTTTGGGTTACACAATAGTTATCTGTTTCTAATTACTTCCATATTTTTCTTCATTGCAGGAAATGACACCCATTGAAGAGAGGCGATGGAAAAATATGACAAATAATAATCATCGCATGGTACAGATGGGTTTTCCTCCACTCATCCATATTGTGAGTATTTTATTTCAAATATAAATATTTCAATAACTTATAAAATCATGTTTTTACTTTTGTGTCAAACTTTTTTTAGGATCGACCCCCTAGACGAGAGATATCTGACGAGGAGCCTGATATTGCTCCCAGTAGAGAGGCTAGTGGTAGGAGGGGGGGTGGTGTTAGAGATGGATGATCATCTAGTGGTCCCGGTTCTAAGGTTGGTGGTACGAGGGGGCGTACTCGCTTGCGTGTGGTATGGAACCGCCAAACACAGTTTATAGTTGAATACAATGTTGATGGAAAAATGATTGAGAAATCTAGGCAGGAATGTTGGGGTTTTTTGGCGACTCTAGCAAAATACTCCAATATCATTCCGGTCAGCCCTCTCACTTGGAGACATTTGCCACACGAAGTCAAAGATAATGTGTGGAAATAAATATGGGTAAAAAATCTATTGGATTTAATGTAGTATTTTTTTATTTATATTAACTAATATATTGGGTTTCAGCTTCGGTTTAACTTCCATGATGGCAAAGGTGCATGACCAGGTCGTTTAAAAGAGATAGGAGAGCTTTGGAGAGATTATAAGCACGACCTGTATGTTGGATGGTGTGATAGAGTGGGCATGGAGTTAGAGACATTACCTATCGTGGATGACTGCCCAATAGAGAAATATCACCAAATGATTACCCATTGGGCAACTGCCAAATTTAAGGTTTTAATCTTATATAAGGTATTTAAATGAGAGTTTTCATATTTTTCATTAATATAATCTTATTTATTATTAAAAATTATTTATGAATCTTCTGAAAAAAAAAACATTACTTCAAAGCAATACCTCCACACTTTGGGGCGCACAACTATGTCAGATCATGAGAGGCAGCTGGTACAATATAGTTGTTTATAATTTTTTTAGGACTTTCCCTTTTTATTGTTTCCTACTAAAAGTATGTGATTTATTGAATATTGTACATATGATTATACTTGCACTTTATATTATTTCAATGTCATTAAAGAAGAACAAGTTTAATATTGAAGGACGTATCCCACGAGGGAAATTGTTTTGCTTGAGTAGAAGAAAAAAATAAGGAACTTTGGTAAATGAACCAACCCAAGAAAAGATTGTATGTTTTTATTTGTTTATTTCAAAGTTTAATATCTATTTTTTAATTTATTAATCTATTAATATTTTTAACAGGCTTCTTTAGCGGCTCTTGATTCCCAGGATCCTGAAAATTTTGGGCCACACGATCATTTATATCAGGTTTTGGGAGAGGAGCACTCTGGTCGAGTACACTGCCGACCTGGTAAGAATATAGTCCCGACGAGGTATTGGTCCTCTCCAGGTATCCATTCTAGTACCACTAACTTGGAACAGGTCAATGAGCATGCAAGACAGTATGATAAAAGGGTCACAGAGTTGGAATTACAAGTTCAAATGAGGGACAAAGAATTTATGAAACTGATGAAAGCTTTATCTTCATCACTTCGACCAGAGGCTAGCGCAGCTTGTCAGACATTTATGTCATCGATGGGTGCATTATCCAATGCACCAGGCGGCAGTTCTAGTGGCGGTCAAGATGATGACGTTCCCGGTGATGACGAGGATACTGAAGAGGACGAGGGTGAGGATGAGGATGAGGACGAGAGCGAGGATGGGGCCGAGGGTGAGGATGAAGCCGAGGGTGAGGATGGGGCTGAGGTCGAGGAGGGGGCCGACGATGAGCATGGGGATGATGACGAGGATGATGACGAGGCTAGAGATGGTGGCGAGGATGAGACGGATGATGACAGTGGTGATGGTGATGGTGATCAGAGGTAGATTGATCCATTACATTTTTGAATTATGTATAACTCTATATTTTTTAACCTGGTTTTCCACTATGGGGTTTTCCTCTGCTTCATAGGGATGTTGTTATCAGATCTCTTTTTTGCACTTGATTCTTATTGTATGATTAGTCTACTACCTAGACCTTTAGTATTCCTTGGTACTGTGATACTCATTTCTCTATTTTGTATTACTTATCTTTCTTAGATAGCCATGTATTTCATGTTTATGTCATTTTCCTATATAACTGCATTTTATGTCATTTATGGCTGATAGTTTTATGCCTGATAGTAACATGCGTGGAATAATCACATGCAAATAAATGTGATTTTGAAGTGAATCGTGTTTTTTTTGAATTTTCATTCTGTTCAGGGGATGATTTTTGTTGTAGTAATGGTGGATCTTCTAGAGGAAGAGGATGGGTAGGGGGGAGGGGAGGGGGCTTCTGGGTGAAAAGGGTGGGTAGGAGGGGAGGGGCAGGGGGCTGTTGGAGGAAAAGGGTGGGCAGGGTGGAGGGGGGGAGGGGAGGGAAGGGGAGGGGGAGGGGAGGGGAGGAGGCTTCTAGGTGAAAAGGGTGGGCAGGAGGGGAGGGGTAAGGGGCTGTTGGATGAAAATGGTGGGCAGGGGGGAGGGGAGGGGAGAGGTTGGGTGATGGTAGGAGGGAGGGGGCTGCTGGGGGAAAAGGTTGGGAAGGGGGGAGGGGGCTGATGGTGGAAAAGGGCGGGCAGGGGGGAGGGGAGGGGCAGGGGGCTGCTGGAGGAAAAGGGTGGGCAAGGGGGGGGGGAGGGGAGGGGAGGGGATAGGAGGGGAGGGGGAGGGGAGGGTAGGGGTCTCTTGGATAAAAAGGGTGGGTAGAAGGGGGGAAGGGGATGGGGTGGGGAGGGGAGGGGGCTGCTGGGTGAAAAGGGTGGGCAGGAGGCGAGGGGCAGGGGGGGAGGGGCAGGGGGAAGGGAGGGGAGGGGCAGGGCTGGGAAGGTTGGAGGGGAGGGTAGGGAAGGGGAGGGGAGGGGAGGGGAGGGGAGGGGATGGGTGATGGCAGGAGGGAGGGGGCTGCTGGGGGAAATGGTCGGGCAGGGGGGAGGGGAGGAGAGGGGCAGGGGATGGGCTACTGGGGGAAGGGGCTGCGTAGGGGGGGTTCTGAGGTGTGAGGGGGAGGTGCTACATGTTTCATTGATTTTGTTTCCTTTTATCATTTTAAATGTATGTTACTTAAGTATTACTATTTCAATTTGTTGAGAATAAATTTTGCAATCATGTTCCAATATAATTTATGCTTTCTACTGTTTCTTAGCTGTGCAGATGTGTGGTGGAAAATTATTCAGGGAAATCAATAGTTTGGTTATTATGAAGTTCAATGTGTCTTTTGTGATGGGTTTTCTATTAAAGAAAAGGACAGGTCTCTTCTGCTGGGATTTATGATATGAAGTCAGCACAAAATGGTTATTGCTGAAGTGGAATCTCATTTGGCCCAACTTGTGAGTTTTTAACACGTTATAAAAACTTCTCTTTGGTTGGAAATTAATATTGTTAAAAGGTGCATAATATTGATCATTCCTAATGTCCTCTTCAAACAGACCTTTAGGGAGGGTGTCTTCGTTGCGGATGCATTTGGTTCTCAAAGTGTCTTTCTTTTGTTTAAAATGGATGTTCTTTTATGTAAAATAAACAACTTACAGAAAATAGGCCAAACGCATTCGGATTTGGTTGATAATTTAGGAAAACGATCCATGGTTCATTTGTGACATGTACGAGTCAACTCTGCCTCAATCTGAGGCGCGGTGTGGCCGGCATCACTCAAAGTGTCTCACTTTTCTTTGAAATGGACAACAGTTTAAGTCAAAACAACAACTGACATACGGAAAATGGACCAAATGCATTTGGATTCTATTGATACTTTATAAAAAGTTTTCATGGGTCATTTGTGATGTGTACGAGTCAACCCCGCCTCAATATAAGGCATGGTGTGGCCGGTACCACTCGAAGTGTCTCACTTTTATTTGAAATGGACAGGATATCAAGTGAAAACAACAACCGGCATACAGAAAACTGACCAAACACATTCGGATTCTGTTGAAACTTTAGGAAAATGATCCATGGGTCATATGTGACGTTTACGAGTCAACCTTTCCTCAATACAAGGAACGAGGTGGACGGCACCGCTCAATGTGTCTTTCTTTTGTTAAAAATGGATGTGCATTTAATTAAAATTAACGACATACGGAAAACCGACCAAACGCATTTGGATTTTGTTGATACTTTAGGAAAACAATCCGTGGGTCATTTGTGATGTGTACGAGTCAATCCTGTCCCAATCTGAGGCGCGGTGTGGCCGGTACCACTCAAAGTGTCTCACTTTTCTTGGAAATGGACAACATTTTAAGTCAAAACAACAAGTGACATACAGAAAACAACAAACGCATTCAGATTCTATTGATAAATTAGGACAAGTATGAATGGGTCATTTGTGATGTGTACGAGTCAACCCCGCCTCAATCTGAGGCACAGTGTGGTCGCTACCACTCAAACTGTCTCACTTTTATTTGAAATGGACAAGATTTTAATTGAAAACAACAAACAACATACAGAAAACTGACCAAACGCATTTGGATTTTGTTGATACTTTAGGAAAAGTTTCCATGGGTCATTTGTGATGTGTAAGAGTCAACCTTGCCTCAATCCGAAGGCCAGTGTGGCCGTTACCGCTCAAAGTGTCTTTCTTTGGTTTAAACTGGATGTGCTTTTAAGTAAAATAAACGACATACTGGAAACCGACCAAATGCATTCGGATTGTGTTAATACTTTAGGAAAACGATCCATGGGTTATTTTTTATGTGTATGAGTCAACCTTTCCCCAATACGAGGCACGGTGTGGCCGACACCACTCAAAGTGTCTCACTTTTCTTTGAAATGGACATCAGTTTAAGTCAAAACAACAACTGACATATGGAAAATGGACCAAATGCATTCGAATTCTGTTGATACTTTAGGACAAGTATCCATGGGTCATTTTTGACATGTACGAGTCAACCCTGCCTCAATCTGAGGCACGGTGTGGCCGGGTACCACTCAAACTATCTCACTTTTATTTGAAATGGATAGGATTTTAAGTGAAAACAACTACCGGCATACAGAAAACCGACCAAACGCATTCGGATTCTGTTGAAACTTTAGGAAAATGATTCATGGGTCATATTTGACGTGTAAGAGTCAACCCCGTCTCAATCTGAGGTGGTATGTGGATAGAACTGCTCAAAGTGTCTTTCTTTTGTTTAAAATGGATGCACTTTTTTGTAAAATAAACGACATACGGAAAATAGAAAAAACACATTAGGATTCTGTTTAAACTTTATTAAAATGATCCATGGGTCATATGTGATGTGTAAGAGTCAACCCCACCTCAATCCAAGGCGTGGTGTGGACGGAACTGCTCAAAGTGTCTTTCCTTGGTTTAAAATGGATGCGCTTTTAAGTAAAATAAACGATATACGGAAAATAGACCAAATGCATTCGAATTGTGTTGATACTTGGGGAAAACTATCCATGGGTCATTTTTGATGTGTACGAGTCAACCCCACCTCAATATGAGGTGAGGTGTGGCCGGAACCACTCAAACTGTCTTACTTTTCTTTGAAATGGACAACAGTTTAAGTAAAAACAACAACTGACATACGGAAAACGGAACAAACGCATTCAGATTCTGTTGATACTTAAGTACAAGTATCCATGGGTCATTTTTGACGTGTACGAGTCAACCCCGCCTCAATATGAGGCATGGTGTGGCCGGTACCACTTGAAGTGTCTCACTTTTATTTGAAATGGACAGGATATTAAGTGAAAACAACAACCGGTATATGGAAAACAGACCAAAAGCATTCGGATTCTGTTGAAACTTTAGGAAAATGATCCATGGGTCATATGTGACGTGTAAGATTCAACCCTGCCTCAATACGAGGCGCGGTGTGGACAAAAATTCTCAAAGTGTCTTTCTTTTTTTTTAAAATGGATGTGCTTTTAAGTAAAATAAACAACATACGGAAAAAAGACCAAACGCATTCAGATTGTGTTGATTCTTTAGGAAAATGATCCATGGATCATTTTTGACGTGTAAAAGTCAACCCCGCCTCAATATTAGGTGCGGTGTGGCCGGAACCACTCAAATTGTCGCACTTTTCTTTGAAATGGACAACAGTTTAAGTAAAAACAACAACTAACATACGGAAAATGGACCAAACGCATTCAGATTCTATTGATCCTTTAGGACAAGTATCCATGGGTCATTTGTGACATGTACGAGTCAACCCGGCCTCAATCTGAGGCATGGTGTGGCCGATACCACTCAAAGTGTCTCACTTTTATTTGAAATGGACAGGATTTTAAGTGAAAACAACAACTGGCATACGAAAAACTGACCAAACGCATTCGTATTCTGTTGAAACTTTAGGAAAATGATCCATGGGTCATATGTGACGTGTACGAGTCAACCCCGCCTGAATCCGAGGTGTGGTGTGGACGGTACCACTCAAATTATCTCTTTTTTTTTGAAAAGGACATCATTTTAACTGAATACAACTGAAATTTACACTCATCAGTGATAGTTGCACACTCTTTTTCATGTGTTGGGTAGTTTCACTCATGGGGTCATAAGTGAAGATACTCCTAAGAAAATACCTTTTCATCATATATTATAAATAAAACAATTTAAATGAAAACTTCATCACAAAATCATTATTTACCCAAATCTAGGATCAGAAAAAAAAAATGGTATATGAGCCAATTTCAAATTCTTATTCAACTCTAATAGGTATTTCTCATACTATTCTGCCTATTAGAATTTGATGGGGAGGTGGGGAGGCTGTGCTGGTTTGGGGGTTGTGCAGGGGTGAGGTGAATTACAATTTGATGATTGTTTTCATATGAAGATTGAAATAGGTAATTGTAGTACATGACATGGTTGGAAAAATTTGATGGTTTTATGAATTTGTTTTGTGCTATTTTAGGTGTTTTTTATACTGTTTTAAGTTTGTATTTGGTTTTTGTGATATTTTTTATGCAGGTGTAGGTGTATAGTGGAGAGGCTACTAGAGGGGGCTGTTGTGCAGCAGTTCTGGAAAAACTCAATACCAACGGTTCTAAACCGTTGGTATAAGAGTGCTGGAATTCTGGGAAAACACTATACCAACGGTTTAGAACCGTTGGTATAGGTGTTTTGGAATTCTAGAAAAACACCTATACCAACGATTTAGAACCGTTGGTATGTGTTTTCTGGAATTCTGGAAAAACACAATACCAACGGTTCTAAACCGTTGGTATATGTGTTTGGAAAATCACATTACCAACGGTTTTCAACCGTTGGTATAACAATTATCAAATGCATTACCATAGGTTATAAATAGTTGGTATACATTGGGATAAATTTAATATAACAATATACCAACGGTTTAGATCAAACCATTGGTATAAGGTTTTCCTCATGGCTTACTAACCAACAGTTTGGAAAACTATTGGTATAGGCTATACGAACGGTTTTCCAGCCTATACCAATGGTTTAAAACTGTTGGTATAATCTTCTTTTCCAGTAGTGACAATCGCCCCATCAAAGTGATGTTATCTATTAACACTATATATGGAATGTATAAAGCATGGTTTTAATTAAAAATATATTAGATTAAAAACTATAAATGATGTTAATTGCATAATTACCTTTCTATAAATATAATATATATATATATATATATATCATTTTCTTTATTACCCTTTCACACACACTTAAAAATGATAATGTCGTTCATGAATATGTGGACTACTTCCTCCCCAACATGATGTGGTTCCTTTTAAATCACAAAAAATATATATATTAGTATATATTATTAAATAATTTTGTATTTATGATATAATGATATTTTTGTAAATATATATTTTTTCTTACCTTCATTCGATAACAACCATTGAAAAAAGGGAACGTTACTCATGCGTACGTACAACCTACCATCTCAATGAGTGTAACATTGGTTCATTTATCATAACCATATTTAATGATCAGTTTTAAAAGTATAATATATTTATAAATAAAATAATTATTTCATTATTATAGTTTTTTATATTTTATGTAATGACCTCTTCGACCACAGTTGATCTACTGATGTTTTTTTGACACAGAAACTGAATTTGGTCAAAACACTTGCCATAAACATAATTTTTTAGGTCATTATATATGACATGGTCATAATTGAAATAAGAGTTATGATAAGAAAAGGTTTTTAAGAAATTAAATAATTAAAATACATTTTTTTATTCATGAATAAAAAGACATATGAGTCAAGTTGGACTCAATGTAAGGGATTTTTATCTCACTTTTTACTTTTGTGAGATAAATGTCATTTTCACCACATACTTATTTTTTTTGGTGTACCTAATACCCCTTTTTAAATATTATATCATGAATTATTTTATCTTCATGGAATTTATAACTTTAATTTAAAATTATTCCATCATTAGGTTATGATTTAAATTGTTCCAAAGTGGTAAGGGATAGTTTGGAATGTTTAAATATTATTTTATTATATAATAACATTAATGATCTGTCAATGGTATTTCCATTCAAGGAGTTTATATGACCATTGATCAATAAAAACATTAATTTTTCTGTCCTCTGGTTATTCATGACCTTTTTCAAGTATTAGTACCATTTTTCCTCACTTAGGTACTCAAACTTTTTTAGAAAATGTTTTTCGAAAACCTGACCTTATTTCACTCTTTAGTGAGAGAACCATTTTTCTTCTAAAACCCATGTTTTATTAAAATTCTTTCTAAGATGCTTTTATAATGATCTAATAAATAATTTTTAACCTTTTTATCTTTTACTAATGTTTTCAAAGGAATTTTCTTGTCTCTTTCCAAACAAGGCATTTTTCTAAACTTTTACCGTAAAAATGGAATGTTATTTTTACCTCGTACAGCTTATACGAATTTACCAGCCATCATTTCATTGAAGCATCCTTTACATATTTAAAATTATAATTTTTTAAATAAATTTTTATATGACGTTATTTTCAAATAAAATCATTTTTGAATGTTTTTACAAGATAAAGGATATTTTCCTCAATAATATTTTTAAAATATCATTTTATTTTTATTCATCATCGAAAACAACCATTAATTTTACTCTACTTAGGATATATTTTATTAATTTCATCTTTCTTTAGTTGATTGATTTTTTAGGATTTTTTAACCATTTATAGTATTCACATTCACTCACATTATTTATTTTTTAGTCCCCTTGAAATATTCAATCTAGTATGATCATCAAATATTGAGTTTCCCTTAAATTATCCATTGTATTTATCATCAATATAACTATTTCCTAAACCGTATACCATTTTACAAATGTTGTCTACTTTTATCGTTATTTGATAATTTGGGGTAATATTGATAATTTTTTTATTATTTATTCAATATGAATATTTGATAAGGCATATTATTTATTTTCATTATTCAATATAAGGAATGACTTGGACTAGTAACGATGGGCAGATTCCTGAATTTATATCACTCTTCGATGCACCGATTGGTTCTCATGAGACAAAATAGTTTTCAAAATTAAATAAGATTATATTCATGGATTTAAAATATCTTGTGAAAGGTCTTGAAATTATATTTTTTCATGTTCCTCATAAATAATTTCTATTAAGAAATAATTTCCCTCATTTCATTTCAGTTATAATTCATCCATAAGATTTTGTGTCGACATATCTATGGATATATTTAATTTTCAGTTATTTAGATGGTATGTGTTTCAGTTTCTTAAATTGACATAATTATTTTTCCATATTTAGTTATTTGAATGGAATGTGCTTCCAATTATTACAATTCCATATTTTTTATGCACTTCCATCCATTTTATTGATTACATGGAATGTGTATGAGTTATTTACCTTTCCATATTGATTATTCTCATTATTTTATTATTTATTTTTCAATATTTTCTCCTTATTGAGAATTTGAGTTCAAAATTATTTCGTTTACATTTCTTTATTAATGCAATAAGCATAATATGAAATATATTCAAGGATATACTAAATAGGATTAATTTGTTCTCTATGTTATTTAATTATGAATAAGAAAAAAATTGTTGTATGTATTGTATTCATTTGTAACAAAAGACCCATTCATGTATCTGGTTTACCAAGACTACTAAACTCTCATTGCTTCATGATTTTATTCCTTGTAATCATTCCAATGTAATTGATATCAGACACTAACTCCGGGCTATCTGGGGTCTGGTGGTTATATTAGGTGTCAAAGAAATTTTAGCAACAACCTTGGATACTAGATTTATAAAAAATAGATTATGTGACATGACCCTTAGATAGAAATTGAAGAAAAGTATTGAAGAACATCCTAAATTTTGTTAACATAAATATTATGTGGGTATTAATAGAAATAAATTTATTTATAGATATAATTATTGGATATGGTTCTAGAATAGATGTACCTAGGAGTAAAAAATATGATAATGTGTGTCGGGCCTAATTCATTTTAACCTGGTTCATGATAGAGGGCCTTAATGTGAACCAATTTTAATACTCTCAGCGGATATGCTTAAGATAATTCATGTTTTCTTTACAAACCAATATAATGGATTTAAATGTAATGATATCACCACAGAAACCAGGTCTATGATTATGAGATTATATTTTTCAATTTATGTTTAGTGTTACACTAGTTTTGGCATTATACCTTATGTTATGATTTTATCCAGTAAATGAAATTGTTTAGAAATGAAACCTAGAAGAAGAAATTATGACTCCACCAATGCACGTGATACAAATAGTAGGAAGGATCATATCTTTCGTGGTCTTAAGATATAATTTAAAAGGGAAATAGTCTCCCAAATATTCTCATCATATGAGAAAATAAAGTCATGTGTTAAAGAGTTAAGTTAAAAATTCTCCAAGTCCAATGGCTTTCAAGGGAATCAAGAGAATAAGAGTATGGGAGAGAAAAATATGGATAATGGGAAGAAAGGAATGAAGGATATTCCTACATATGATAAATATGGAAATAATCACCCTAGTAATTTCTTGAAGGGAATTAGAGTTAGTTCTAAGTGTTTAGATAAGGGTCACCATGCTAGAGAATGAAAAGTTAAAAATAAATTAGCAACTATTTAGTGTTACAACTGCATGGATATGGGAAACTATGAAAATAAATGTCTCAAGAGTTAATGTAATATATCCAAAATGATGCTAATTGATAATGGTGAAGTTATTCTACTACCATAGATGAAGATGAAAAATTAATATTCCTATTCAAGAATTATTTCATTAGAACATTTTAACAGCGATGTACTAGTTATAAAAATTATGAAATATGTGAGGGATTTAATACAAAAAAATTTTCTTAAATATTTGAGATCACATGTTGAATGTTAAAACAAAAACTGATTCAGTAGAAAGTTACACTTTTCATAAAACACAAGATTGAGGTAAATAAAATCATTAATAAGTTCTTGATGTTGAAATAATGATGAATAAATGATTGATTTATACAAAGTATTGACAAACTTGGAAGTGATTAATGAATTTTCAAAAAGTGGTCTATGCTATCATTTATGGAGACTCCAACACTTCTGGATTGAAAGAATATATCTAATAACAAGTGTCTTACATATGGAATCAGGGATAATTCATGTTTTTAATAAGGGTTTATGGTGATTTGAGTTTTTACTATATTTTATGAGGATACATGAGGAAGTTATTCACATGTTTGGAATGTGAAAATTTATGCCTACTTCATTTTTATTAAAGGGTAATGATATTTTCAACTTGGAAATTTAGTGACCTTATTCCTAAAGTGTTTGATCATAATCTGTTCTAAAGGACAACCATTTATGAAATGGTTTATGTTTTATTTTAAGTGTGGTTTTATAGATTTTTATATTACTTCACTATATTAAGATGATTTTTCAAATAGATAAAGTATAAATATGTCAAGGAAGAGTAAAATGAAAATATTATGATATAGAAATGAATATTTTCTTATAGATTTAAATAATTCCATCACTATAAAACAAATGAATTTTGAAACAAAAAAAAATTGTCCTATTATCATCATTTTTTATGATATCAATGACCTTTATTCACACCTATGGTTTATGGTTTTGTTGTCAAAAACAATCTTATGAACATGTTCTTTAGAACTCTCCATGATATCTTGATTTTTGGATTTTCATTCAGTATCCATGCTTAAATTTCTCACTTATTTTATCCTACTGTTGAACTTAGTTATGTGATCATTGTTCATTCCTTTCTATCTTATTAAAAAGATGTGAAATTAACACTTTTATGATGTCAGACTTTCTGAAATAGTTTATTTTCAATCCCACTATTAAATATATGAATTTTAAAATGTGAGGATGTAATTTATTTAATGTGGGGAGAATGTAACACCCTAAAATTATTAATCATAACCTTATATTCGATAGTGTGAAAGACATGGGACACCAAGCACATAATGGAATAAAATAACCAAATAATTTAAGATATATTTTATTTTTTAAATATATTATATATATTATATATATTTAAATGCATGAAACATTGATTCAGTGTGTGTTTTATGCAAGATAAACCTTCTTCGATGGCATGCATTACACGCACGGCCGAGTTCTGTCAAACAATAATATATTCTTAAAATATTAATACTTAATATAATAAGATATAAAC
Organism: Viscum album; assembly: GCA_963277665.1. Classification (NCBI taxonomy): domain Eukaryota; kingdom Viridiplantae; phylum Streptophyta; class Magnoliopsida; order Santalales; family Viscaceae; genus Viscum; species Viscum album. The sequence continues at coordinate 1,461,156,517 of OY728125.1, read as the reverse complement.
TAGAAATTATGAATATTATTAGATAGAATATGAAAATTTATGGTTTACAAAAAAATAAAATCAATTCATTGGTTACAAATTAATTATAAATGAATATCAAAACTGATTGAATAAAAAGTAAAATATTATTATTTTTGTGCTCAAAAAGTTGTTTTACTATAAATAATCAAATTAATTAAAATTATTGTGTGATATTAATGTTATATATATTATAAATTAAATTAAATAATTTTTATGTTAATCTAATTGATTTTATTGGATTAAGATAAAAATAGCCCCAATTTTATGCATAAAATACTATATTTTTATTAAAGTGTTTTACCGACTTTTAATAGAGAAACCATTTTAAATACAACTTTTTACCCTTTTATAAATTAAATAAGTTGAAATAGACTTCATATTTTATAGATAAAACCTAAAAATTAGGTTAGGGTAAATTTTTTACATTTTTCTCTGAAGTTTCATTTTTTATTCAATAATGAAAATATAGAATTTTAGTTCAATATTTTTATTTCATATAATTCATTTATATGGATAAATTATATTTTAAATTGATTTTAAAGTTTATTTAGATAAAATTTGTATAAATTAATCCAATTATGGTTTATTTAAATAAATTTCACTTTGAAATTGACTATAAATATATAGAAAACTTTCGATAGTATTTTACTTTAAAAATCTTCATTGTCATCTCGTCTGCGAGATTAAATTTAAATTAATTTCTGACACCTATGTTATTTAAATTTATAAAAATGGATTAAATATTTATAATAGTAATAATATATTTTTATAATAAATTATTCTTGTTTTTGACAAAAAATATTAGTTAAGCTAATTAAAATTAATCACCATTATTAAGGTAAAATCAAGCTCGAAAGGGACTAAACTACAATATTAAGGGCCCAAATCACCTATCCACCTATAGGAAACAAATTTTTTGTACATAATTCATCTATTTAGATTCCATTTTTGTATTGTTAAATGTTTTTTATGACTTATTTTGGTAAAAAAGTGGTTACAGAAAACATTTTTTCAAAAATACCATGTGAGTCCTTTTCCTCCCCTATAAAAGGACACCACCTCTCCCCCTTATTCAAATGTCACATGGTACTTAAGTTTTTGCAATATCTACTCACGTATATCCTCAACAACCTTCCCATGATCCTGGAATCCTACCCTTTGTATTGAATCAATATAAGGAATCCTTTTGGTGCAAACCAAAAGGAGATACCTGATTAATAGTTATCATCTTTCCTTAAGCTCACTAGTGTTATTTCCTTCGTCCACTCCTCCAATTATCTTTATCACATGATGAAATAACAAAAATTTTATCCTCAATATACTAGTATATTTTTATTCTATGGTTTCTACCTACACTCACACACACTTTTATCTAATGGTTAATGAATATACTATTTACGTGTACGATGAACTACCGCCTCACAAAATGATCATTATTCATTTTTACTTTACCGCCTCTCATAGTGGCCATTATGATGGAAACTCTATTTATATATGTTATATATTATTTTTAATATGTATTTAATATTATTTAATTCTTTTATAACACATACCCTTATACTTTCCATTTTGTGTAAATATGGTTACATTGTTCATGAAAGTGTGGACTATATCGCCCGCTCAAAGTGATGTGATTCATTCACACTATACATAGAAGATATAAAGGATGATTTCAATTAAAAATATGTGACATAAAAAAACTCTATATGATATTTATTACATAATTTTATTTCTGTATATAATATATATATATATATATATATCATTTTCTTTATTACCCTTTCACGCATACTTAAAAAGTGATAAGGTTGTTCGTGGACGTGTGGACTACCACCTCCTCAACACAATGTGATTAATTTTACATCACAGTAATTATATATATAAGTATATTTGTTAAAATAATAATATATTTATGAAATAATTATAATTATGTAAATATATAGTGTTACTTACCTGTTTTCCATAACGACCATTGAAAAATGGGAACGTTACTCATGCGGATGTACGTTCTACCATCTCCATGAGTGTATCATTGGTTAATTTTTCATAAACATGTTAAATGACTGGTTTTAAAAGTATAATAGATATATAAATATAATAATTATATAATGATATTTATTATTTATAAGTTACACAATGAACCTTCTGAACATAGTTGATCTACCAAAGTTCTTTCTGACACATAAATCAAATTTGGTCAAAACACTCTATGTAAACATAGTTTTTTAAGTTGTTGGATACAACATGGTAATATGTGAAATAAGATATATGATAAAAATAAAAATGGATCCCATGAAATTAAAAAATTAACGTAATTTTTTGTTCCGGAATATCAAGACACATTATACAAGTCGGACTCAAGTTCAGGGATGTTCATCTCACTTTTTACGTCTGTGAGATTAATGTCATTTTTACCACTTACATATTTTTGTGGTGTAAATACTACCCATTTTTATGTATTATATAAATAACTAATTTATATTAATGGTATTTAAAACATTCATTAAAAATCATTCCTTCATGAGGTTTATGACTTAAAATGATTCAAAGTGGAATGAGACACTTTGGAATGATTAAAGATTATTTCTCTCAATAATAACTTTAATGATAATTCAATGGTATTTCTATTCGAATAAATTATATTACCATTATTTGATAACTCATTTAATTTTTCTATCCTCTAGTTATTCGAGTCCTTTTTGAAGTATTAGTACCATTTTTTCAGTCTTTGGTACTCAATATATTTTAGAAAATGTTTTTTAGAAAACCCAACCTTGGTTTAATCATTATACAGAGAACCTCTTTTATTCTAAAAATATATTTTATTAAAATCTTTTCAAAAAAATAAAACTATTTGGTAAATTAATTTTAACCATTTTGTGTATTACTAATTTTTTCAATGGAATATTCTTATCTATTTGTGAATAAATCATTTTTATAACCTTTTACCGTGAAAATGAAATGTACTTTTTTCCTCACATGGCTTGTATGGATTTAACCACCCTCATTTTATTGAATATTCCTTTCCATTTTTAAAATTTTTCTTCTCAAATAATTTATTTTTAAAATATATTTTTAAATAAAATGTTTTTCAAGAGGATTTTCAAAACAAATGATATTTTCCACAATAATGTTTTTAAAGGATATTTTTATTTCTATTCATCAACATTAAAAACTCTAAATTTTATTCAACTTGGGATATAATTTATTGATACCATACTTTTTCTTCCTCATAATGGTTTATTATTTCATTGTCTAAGGATAGTATTCATATTCACTTTCTTGATTTATTTTTAGTCCCCTTGAAATATTTATTCTTCAATGATCATTGAACATTTAATTCCCTATAAACTTTTCATTTCATTTATCATGCATATTACCATTTCCTAAACTGTATACCATTTTATATATGGTGTCTAATTTGACAGTTATTTTATTATTTGTTGAAATATTGATAATTTCTTATTATTTATTCTATATCAATATTTAGTGAGGAATATTATTTATTTTGGTTATTTGATGTAAGGAATTATTTGGAATGGTAATGATGTGTGGACCCCAGACTTTATATAGATCCTTGGTGAATAAATAAGTTCTCATGAGAAAAACTTGTTTCACAAACTAAATGGGTTTCTGTCCATGGTTATAAACTATCTTATGAAATGTATTGAAGGTATAGGTTTTTAGGTTCTTTATACATTATGTCCATTAATAAATAATTTCCATCATTTAGTTTTGGTTATTATTTATCAATGCAATTTTGTGTCAACATATCTGTGGATACATTTCATTTTTAGTTATTTAGATGGCATGTATTTCAGTTTACTACCTTTCCATGTTTATTTTTCCTTATCAAGTTATGTTAATGGAATGTGTTTTCAGTTATTGCCTTTACATATTTTTTATGCACTTCCGTTAAGTTAATTAATTACATGGAATGTGTGTTGAGTTATTTACTTTACTATATTGACTATTATCATGTATACATTATTTCTTCTTCTATATTTTTCCCTTACTGATTATTTGAGCTCAAACTTATTTTGATACCTCTTCCCTGTGAAAAAATGAAACATACTATGAAATATATGCAGGGATATACTAAATAGAATAAAGTTATTCTAGATTTCATTTATTTATGAAGAAAAAAATTAAATTTTAATTAGTTTATTTATTTGTAATAAAAGACTCATTTACATATCTTGTCTTCCAAGACTACTAAACTCTTCATCCTTCAAGATTATATTCCTTCTAATCAAGTTAATTTAATTGATATAAGACACTAGCTCCAGGTTATCTAGGTTTAGGTTTTTAAAATTTTGACATTTCTAGGATCGGACTACGAGCAGTATTGATGCAGGAAGATCTATTTTTTGGAATATGGGTCCAAAAAGTTGAGGCCACAATGATGGAATTACCATAATCATGACCTCAAGTTGGTATCATTAATTAGTTATTTAAAGTGTTAGGGTAATTATATTATGGATGAGATGATTACGGTGTTTATAGATCATAAGATCTTAAGGTATATCTTCTCATAGTGATACATGAATCATCTGAAGTAATGGAGGGTAGAGTATATAGAGTCTATTAATTTTGAGATAGTATATATGCCTAGAAAGGGAAACATTGTGGTTGAAAATTTGAGAAAGAAAACATTGGTTAATGAATTTTGGGAATATAGTGTTGAGTGTAAAATGATGACATTGCTGGCTGATATGTATGTGGTGTTTCAAGAGATAAAGGAGAAGAGTATTATTATATTTGTTTCAGTGGAGTATACACTTTTGAGCTATATTAGAGACAGAAACTATAAGGATATAGAGTGTTTATCCTTGAGTTAAATCATTGAAGGTGGGTACAATCCTTCAGCAAAATGAATATATGAGGGAGAGATCATCAGTGTCAAAAATCGGGTTTTTGTTCCTATAAGAATGAGAGAGGAGATCAAATGGGAATTTCATACCTCAAAGTGGGTAGTACATCTACGGGTGACCAAAATTTACCATGACTTATGATGATAATTTTGGTATCCATGAATAAAAAAAGGAGATAGCATGGTTTATAACATGATGATACACTTTTTAGTAGGTAAAGGAAGTGAATCAACGACCTGGAGGTTTGTTACAGCCGTTAACCATTCTAGAGTTGAAGTGGGTTTATGTGATAATGTATTTTTTGGTGGGTCTCCCAATTATTCTAGGAAAGAATGAATCTATCAGGGTTATTGTGGATTCACTGATGAATGTAGCGCATTTATTACCTATACATGAGACTTTCTTAGTAGAGATATTGGTAGTTTTTATGTTCTAGAGATAGTCTGTTTTCATGTTGTGAAATAGGATATAATTTTATATTATGAATCATTCTTTACATCAGTATTCTAGTAGGGATTACCGAAGGTGCTCGATACACAATTATTATTAAGTATGGATTTCCACCCATAGACAGATTGGTCGTCAGAGCATGCTATACAGGTACATGAGGATATGTTTTGGGTATGTGTGCTTGACTTTAGTGGGTCTTGGGAGAAGTACATTTTTAGTGGATTTTTACTATAAAAATAGTTCCTAGGTAACTATAAAGATGGAACCATAGAATGATCATTATGGTAGCCTATACAGATAAACTCTATACTAGATAGATTCCAGTGAGTCTGATTTGTTAAGAATGAGTCTCGCACAAGAGAAATCAGGATAGGTACAGCTGATTCGGAAATGTATGGCTATGATCCAATTTAGGAATAAGTTTTATACTGAAAGATGGAGTTTACCACTAGATTTTACAGTGGGGGATCTTGTATCCCTTCATGTATCACCTAGGTTGGATCACCACGAGATATGGAGACAGGGTATGCTAGTACCTAGTTTCGTAGGACCATTTGAGGTTAGGAAGAGAATCGGTCCACTGGCGTGCCTATTGAATCTTCCACAAAAATACATCACTATGGATTAGTTTTTCCATGTATCATAACTTAGGGAGTAGCACTGTAACCCTCCTCATGTGATCTAAGTGGATGACATAGATATTGTAAAAGATGCGTCCTTAACAAAGCATCTGATACACCTATTGGATCATAGTGGGAATGTGTTATGGGTAAATTACATGCCAATAGTTCATGTATTAAAAAACATGGATGTGTTCAGGAGAAGACATGGGAAAGGGAAGAATATATGTGGGCAGAGTGACCTAATCTTATTGGCTCATAATGTTAGAAAGTATTAGAAGTGCTGATCGAGGATGATTTGTGATAAGGTGGGGAGATTTTAAGATCCCAACCTTTTATAGAGTTGTCTTAGGAACATTGGGAGGTAAACTTCTATTTATATTGGAGTAATTTTTAATTTTTTCCTCATGGGATGTGTTTCGGTGAATTTTGAGAATTATTGAAGAAAGTGGGTTGTGCGTGATTGATGAACGGTTAGAGAAAATGGTGCACCCTAGCCTATAAAACTATGAAAACATGGTTAGTAGGTAATCACATGGTTGGAACATGTTTTTTTAGTCCATTCACACAAAAATGAGAAACTGTGAACCCCTAAAATAATTGGTGCAAGTTTGGCGCATAGTTAGAAAAAATCTTCCGCCCCTATGTAGGAAACTGTGTGCATGAATAAATTATTCCTAAACATTATTTTAAAAATTCCTTGAACCCTCGGGACTTACCTATTTCAACCCCCATTCGACACTAGAATTTCATTCATGATTTTGAATCCCTCTTGTTGAATTTTAATCCCCCCCCAACCTTTGTTCTTTGCAAATCGAATCTCATATTAAAGGTCTTGTCCTCTCCTGTTAAGTAGATAATATTCCATTGCTTTCATGTTCATATTCCTTCATTCTCACATTATTTAGGTGGTTTTTAAATTATGTTTTTACTAGATCTAGATCTACATTTTTAAAATATATATTTAGGTTTGTGGATCTAGATTTAAAAATATTTGATATTTTTTTCTTTATTCGTTATTTATTGTTTGAAATAGAAATCTATATCTATGTCATCTTTCCAGTCACTTTTGGTTAATTCCATTTGTAAAACATTTTTTAAAGAATTAAGGTTGGTGGTCTAATATTTTATTCCCTTATTCATGATTTTGTTATGTGTATGCAGGTTTTCATATTTCTTGCATTCTTCAGCAATCTGAGTTCTTAATTGGGTTTGTTAATGTAGTCATTTGATCAATTTAATTATTATTAAAATTTATGATTAATGTGGGAATTAATTATGATATTTAGGGTATTCCCTTTTAAATAATTAATTGGGTGATTAATTATGAAATTTATTGGATGTAATTTTTGATAATTAATTGTATGATTAATTGTGTGATTTTGGGGATTTTTGTTTTAGTTAATTAGTCGGGGGATTAATTATGATATGTCATGTTATATGGTCTGAGATAATTAATTTTAGATTAATTATAAAAAATTGATGTAATGATATGGGATAATTAATGGTAGATTTATTATTAAATACTGATCTCATTATAAGATATAATTAATGATATATTAATTATGATATATTAAAATTTTGAGTATAATTAATAAATAAATGGATTAATTAATGGTGGTTGAGATATGGTTAATATTGTTATATTGTTTATTTTGTGTTATTAAAATGTAAATTGTAATATGAAAATTTGACCAAGTAGTATGAGTGGTAACATAATCATTCAATTATGTGTTATTAAATTATAAATTGTAACATAGACATTTGACCAAGTAATTTGAATGGTAACATGCTCATTCAATTATATGATATTAAATAGTAAATGGTAACATGGACATTCATAAAAGTATAAGAAATGGTAACATGGGCATTCTAATGTGATATAATTTGGGGATGGATTGGACTCTGTCACTTGCCAAAACAAGAATTGGGGCTCAGGTGTTTTCATTAACCCAAAGGCTTATGTAGTTCAATAAGGAATACTTAATAATGTGATAAAAATTTTATTAATTCATTATATTTATTTCTTTATATAACTATATACACTATTATTGACTAGATTTGTATTAGAAACCATTTGTTGTGGACAACTAAGTCATACTCACACCCTAATTAGGATTCCTAATTAGTACCTGAATATATATTATTTTCGTAGGACAATATAATAGAAAAGGTCTTTGGTTAGATTGTTGATTGAGGATGGAGCTTTGATGAGGGTACTAGACGTGGTTCGAGACCCGCATGGGATTCTTCCATGTATTTATTTTTAGTTTTTATTTTATATACATGACACTTATTTTAGAATGGCATGTTTTTTTTCTATTGGATAGTTAATTCCAACTTTTATTATCTTGAGATATCATTATTTTTTATAACTATATAAGTTTTTCTGATTGTTTATTATTTCTACTAGTGTAGTACTCTGTTAAAATAGGTTATATTCTCCCCATTAAAGGGTTATCATACCCTTGTTTCTTGTAGCCAACCTCTAGCATAAGGGGAGGATCTCTTTAGGTAGTGTGCCTTACAATCTCAGGGAAGTAGTGTTTGGAACTTGGGTTCGGAAGATACACCAGATACATACATGATTCCCATATTATATTGAAATATACAAATTACAACTTAAGTTTTTTCTGAAATATCATTATTCCCTCTATAATATCCTTTCATATCATTCATATTACACATCACAGATTCTAGAGAAAGGAAACAATGTAAGGTTGAGATCGAATTCCCAATAAGAGTTATGTAAAGTGGAAGTTATAATGATAACTGAAGAATAATCAATATGTCATAATCAATATGGTTGGCTTAATATTTTAACAAACATTCCATTTAATAAATAACTTGACTATCATGATTATATATGGAGTAATCATTATGGAAAGGTCAATAACAAAAAACAAATTCCATTTAATCAATAAACATATAATGAAATTCATCTTGAGACAATCTTATTATGACAATTTCATCGATTATAAGATACTGCATAATCAATATGGAGAGGTAAATAATTAAAAACACATTACATTTAATCTATAAAATGATAATGAAATACATCTAGAGATAATAAAATTGTGAAAATATCATGGACAATAATAATTTAATTCTTAATGAAGTTTATTAAAAATTATTGTACTTCATGATCACATAAATCATGACACCTCTGCTGTCAAGACTTCACACTAGGAGGATTAAAACTACAAGTAGAAACCAATTTAATGTTAGATTACATGTTTTCCTTATGATACTACCAATTAATTATGGGGATATATAATTATAGGCCCCACCCTTCACTTCAATTCTGAATCAATATTTATATATCGAATAATCGATTTAATTCATCAACAATGTACCTTATTATCAAATATCTATATTTAGTATTGGATACAGATGTATCAAAATTTTCTTAAATAAAGAAATAACATTAAATATAAAAAAAATATATAAATGATATATGATTAAATAAATAAATTTATCTATTAGGAATAATATGGATATTCAAGAAAAATTTACTATCCAATGATCGTAGGAAATTAAATTTTTCAATGGAAAGTTTATGACTAAAAAAATGAATCAAGAATGTAAATTTTGATGTTTTTAAAGGTAAAAATGATTAGAATACATCTAAATAATGAATAAGTGTGGTATTAATACAATATATCCCTAGTAGAGTATAAGTAAAATAAAGGGTTATTTTCATTTCTAAATATAAATTGAATAAAAATATCATAAAAAACATTCTTGAAGAAAACAAAATTTTTACATTGAAAATATTTTTTAAAACTAAGTCAATAAAAAATATTTTTGAAATAAATTTCATTTAAAATAACCTTAGAAACATATAATTTATTCTAAAAATAATTTTTTTCCTTGATAACATAAAATTCTGTATATGTTGTACACGTTAAAAGAATTATTCCTTCCACATTTTTTCAAAATTCCATACAGACATTTTTTTAAATGACATAAATATTCCTTTTAAAAAACATCAAAATTGAAACAAGGGTAAAATTTATTTAATAAATCATTTGTAAAATGATAAAATCAATTTTTTAAACGGTTTTAGATATCATTATTTTAGAAGAAAAATGATTTTTGATTGAAGGGATAAATGAAGTCAAGTTTTCTTAAGAACATTTTATCAATCACATTAAGTAAAAAATAGTAGAAAATTTTAATATTTCATAAAAACATCATGAATAACTTGAGTATAAAAAATGAAATGGTATTATTATCCAATGGCTATATAATTTTCTTCAATGGAAATTCAGGCATAAATAATCCTGAATGAAATGTAATTGCGAAATAAAACCTCACAATTATCATAATATTAAAGTGATAATCAATTTATGAATTGATTATTTATATCAAATTTAAATCCATATAAAAAATTTTAAATTGAAAACTAAGATAATAAAAATCCATTACAATCTTAATCTTAGAATATCAAAAACAATAATAATTCAATATAACCTGTTGAATGGAACTTGTGTTATAAAATTATTTACCACTATGTAACATGTATGTAACATACCCTTAGATTAAATAATTAATATTGACACATAAAATACCATTAATTAATCATTAATCATTATATTTCATGACAAAGTTTCATTATATGCACCATATAAAATAAATTACGTTCATAACATTTCAATATGCCTCAATGAGTGGAAATTGATACAAAGCCCCTTACCTCACACTTCATTTTTGTTGAATGTTATATAACCTACTGAATAATGGTTTTAACCATGTTATTAATTTATACCATCCCATTATTCATATTTTTAATATCATATTTTATCCCATTATAAAATTTCACCACCCTTTTGTTAATAATATGTCATTATTTTCATTGTTTTGGGTGTTAATTGCCTTGTCTTCTCATGTGTGTCTTGTCATGAATACTAAGTTTATTTCACATATTAAATATTAAAATAATCTCAAAAATTATTTTAATTTTATAAATATATTTTTTTAAATAGATACATTTTTGTTATTATTATTGAAATTTGAATAAGGAGAATGGATCACATAGCTTTGTGGAGATGAAAGGTCATACGTACACACGAGTGATATTATCGTTTTCTTAATGGAAGAAAGGATAATAAATTGGGTGTTATGTTAATTTTTCATAATAATTTTAATTTCATATATATCACATATATTCACCACATTTATCCTTATTACCTTTCATGTGATGTGTAAGTTAAAAATTAATCATGTCGCATCGCGGGGTGGTAGTCCTCCGTACACACGAGTGACGTTAACATATTTTAAATATAATTGAATGTCAGAAGGTGTATATGATAATAAAATTTTATAAGTATATTTATATCGCTAATATAATTTAAATTTGTTAAATTAATCATTATATCAATCCAATAATGGTGGTTATGGAAAAAGAAACACATCAGTTCATGAGGTTGTATCTCGTTGTACACACAATCGATAGTATTGTTTCGCATTTCATAGAAGATAATATATATATAATTCATTCCCAAAAAAACCCAATATATTTAATATTATTAGGATAATATATAATAATGGTTTATTAATATTTTATGTAGGTGGAATATGAATCAAAATAAAAAATTCTTGTTTAAGAATGTTACCTATTCTTCGGAAAACGTCTTTTGGTTTGCACCAAATTCCATCCAAGGTTGGCATTATAAAAAAACAAGGTCTCTGTGTTGTTTTTAGGGGATTAAAGAAGATATTTTTTCTAGTCTTGGATAATCCAAATTTCTTCTTGCATGTGAATAGGGGAGGTGAGAGGTGGCCTTTTATAAGTGAGGGAGAGGACACAAATGGACATTCTAAAATGATTTAATTATACCCACATTTTTGTCACGAAAAAAGTTTATAAAATGGATTACCCTTGAACCTTATAGATTATATGGTTGGAATATATCCATAAATTTTTTTGGACATGTTGGTAGGTCATTTTAACCCTTATCCTTTTAGTTTAAACATTTGTAATTCACCATTTACCATAACATAGATAAATAAGTTTTACTAATATTACTATTCATAACGGTCTGAAATTAAGTTTACATTATCATATAATATAAATTATAATGATTCCAATTATGTAATACGTAATTCCAATTTAATTTTACAAAAATTGTAGAATCCAATTTATAATTATAATCGCATACATGATGAGAAAGTAGCGTTCCAAAGAGAAAAGTATCATAAATATAGAATGTTTTAATATCAAAATTCAAAATGATGTTGATTTAAATGACTTAAATTAGTTATATTTTAATATTTTTTAACTAATTTTACTTTAAACCCGATTTATAATAAAATTTAATGTTTTAAATTTTTTAAATGTAAATTTAGTTTTCAATGAAAATCAGTATTTCCATTATTCAACAAAAATGAAATATTTCATAAAAACTCAAAAAATTCACCCTCAAATAATTTTCATAGGTTTAATTCAAAGATAAAATTTATTTCAATGAATACTTTTTCTAGAATTGGTAAAATTTAAGTTTAAAATATGTATTACAATCATTAATATACCATTTTTTAAAAAAATATGGTTTTTCATAAAACATTTATTTTCCTTTGAAATGATTATAATTTTATTTATAATAAATAGATAACCATGATTTTCATAATTTAGTTATTACTATTCATACCCGAAAGTTTATTAGCTATTTTATAATGGAATACTATAATAAAATTGAATTTGGATTGGGTTTCCATGATCCACAAGCTATTGAAGAGATTAAATTTAATGAAATATTTTTCATGGGTTGTTTATGATCAGTGTTTTTTGTTGAAAAATATATTTAAACCAACATTATTATTTTAAAATCTTAGGGAGGTTCTATTTTTTTGATAGGTTATTATTTTCAACCAATGTTTATGTGATCCTTCTGAGTGATATTTATACCTCATCCTTAGAAGTAAATCCTGATATGACTATGATATATAATTCCTTGTAGATTCATTTTTATTATCCAAAGATGAATATGTCAATGATGGATTTTATTTCTTTATATTTCGAATTTAAGAATATAATTGTTGATTATTGTGTTCTGTTAAATTTTTTGTTATAGTTTTAAATTCCTAGAAGTAATTGGTAGGATATCTTGATGGATATCATAAGGAATTTCCCAAAAACTATCTATGGATATGATTCAATCTAGCTGATTATTGATAAATTAAATAAATAAATACATTTATTAGTGGTCAAGGATTCAAGTGAAGTGGATATTATATTGATGTGATTTATAAAGGATATTTTTTAAATAAATGGAGTTTTTAGAATGATCATCTATGATAATGATCCTTATTATACCTATTGGGTATTTAGGGGTCTTCAGTATTTCACATGTATAAGGCTAGTTAGTTAGAGTGGACTTTCCAAAAATTAGTGCATATATTATTTTCATGATTTTATATTTTGGTGATTATTGGGTGAAAATCCTTACCATTTTGTTATTATTCCTATAATAACATTTATTACACATATATTTTTTAATTTACATTCAAATATTTTAATTTATACCTCACTAATTAATGTTTTTATTGTATTTGATTAAAGAATCAATGTTTTTTGGACCATATTTGGTATAAATAATGAAAGAGAAGGTACATATAATTTTTGAGTAGATTAAGGTTGTTCTTGGTCACAAAATGTACTATACTAATCATAGAAGGAGACCATTATAGTTTGAATCTAGAGATCATGCGTTTTTACATATTCCTTCTCACCATAGGAGGTGAGGTTTTGTTCAGGAGTTTAATATTTATGCTTTTTTTGGACCATTTAAGGTAATGGATTATGTTTATTGAGTTTTTTACTATTTATAACATCCACTAAATATGGATCATATACATGAAATTTTACATCAGTCACAAAAACATCATTATCCTCTTAATAGAATTTATGTCATTGATTGTAGAAATTTAGATATTGATGACAATAATATATCAATGGAGTTCATCATCAGTATTATGAACCATTAGTATAAGATGTTGTTTGGTTACATTATTCACTAGTTGAGTGTCTTATAGTGACATGGTGGTTTTAAGAAATGTAGTTAGGTATAGCATTTTCAAATTTGTTCTCAGTATCCTGTGTTTTTAGATGATTTAATCTCATTAAGTATATTTATATTTTCTGAAGTGGTGGTTGAGGTATGGAAATTTTTATCATTTTCTATTATATAAGTTGGTTTATTTTTATGTTATGATAATCATAGTCTTCTTTAGTAGGGGTATAATTACATTTTCATAGGTTTCTATAAGGATGCTTAGTTTTTTGGAGGTTCTTTCTTTACTAGGATTGCTTTTTACTATTGGGAAGATAATCTTCAGTATTTGTAGTCCTAGAATTTCTTAGACCGATAAATTTCAATTTTACGGTGTTGATAGGGTTAATGGGTCTTTAAAGGTTAATCGGTGGGAGATAAGGGAGTTTCAACTTAATTTTAATTTTTTAGGTTATTTTTTATGTTGTCACTTGTGAGTTTAACTACGATTGGTTCATCTATGAATTGGGGTTGGATGGCCTTGATTTATTGTGGTGTATTGGGTCTCATTACAATGTGATAGTACTTATCTGAATTTAGGTTTATCATTATAGAAGGATCGTGATTTATTATTATTATAACATAATGACCATTATACCGTGATATTAGGTGTTATACCATGAAACATTGTATGTTGGATTTCTTAGTTCTACCTTAATGGGGAGGGTTTCACTATGGTTAATAGGCTATGTGGGGAGCATTCTCTTGGTTTTATTTCGTTTGATGGTGATTTCCTAGAATAAAAATTGCATTCCTATATGTTTGACATTACAAAGTGATGTATTTCACCTTTTCAAGATTCCATTTAGTATCATTGATTGATATGATCAATGACATTGTTAAATTCTGAAAATTAATAGGAGTTCAATGAAATAATTTGTGGATCTAGTTGGTGTTATTTCATTATTATATGACTTATGTCGTGATACTGTGTATCTGGGTTTTTTTAAAAATTAGGACCACATAGAGTCATTTCATTTACTACTTTACCTCTCAAACCCTGGGCTACTATTGCATAATTTCATAGTATTCATATTCTCTTGAAATTTCTCCAAGATGTCCTTAATTTATCAATAAATTCCATTGAGTCCATGGTATTTTTTATCCTCCATTCTTCCCTCATTATCCTTTCTCCCCCAATGTTTACTTTTATTTCAGTGTTTTTGAAGTATGATGTCCAATGTTTTGGGGTTATTTGGTTAGTATTTGATGAATATTTCAAGGTGGGATGATGTTGATAATTTTTGTGTGTTTATTATGAGAATACCAAGATGTGTTTTCTTTTTTCCTCATCTCTGTATTTGTTTAGAGATCATTGGTGCTTCAATTAAATGATAAGGATAGAAACATTTCATTTATTATAATATGTGAATTTGGTATTATCTTATTTAATTTTAAATGGGTATTGAGTTGGGATTAAAATATGAAATTAAATAAATAGGATTAAATGAACTAAATGAGAAAATTTTTGAAGCACATGTTAATAGTTTTATTAATTAATTTATATATATTATTTTAATATATTCAGTATAATTTTATTTATATGATTTTATAATTATGGATTTCTAATTTTCATATTAATAAATTATTAAATTATTTAATAATGGTGAAGTTGATAATATTGAATAGTTAAATAATAATTAATGATAATTATTAGTTGAGTTATTTTCCATTATTAAATAATGAGTAGTTCTTATTTGATTTTTATAAATAATTTCTATTATTTTATTTCAATTATTTCAATTATTTCAATTATTGGTGTAATATATGGTTGTTGTTTATTTAACTTATTCAAAATTAAAATATATTGATAACATTTTATTGAATGGATGTGATGGAATCTAAAATTGTTTATAATGTTTTTTTATTATTAGGGACTTATTATATTAATATTGATAATGCTAGTTCAAATTTTTCAATATTGAGGTTGGTGCATAAATATAATTATAACTTCTATATTATTATAATAAAACCAATTTTTGTGATTAGATTTAATCTTGGTTTAGTTAGTTGATATTGAAATGGTTGGGTTATTTATGGTGTTGTGGTGGTGACAGTTTATGTTGTTGAATTTGGGATGAGGTTTTCTGTAATAGAAAAATTAAATAATTATTTTTGGGTGGTTAGAAAGAGTTAAATTTTATTTTATCTATTTTTTCAAAATATTATTGGATTATATTACCTTAAGTGGAAATATTTTAGTTTCACAATTATTTGAATTGTGAAATAATAATGAATTGGTAATTTAATTCAAAATTACGAGTTATGGTGATTTCATTATGATTTATGAAATTTATGAATAAATAAATAAATTATTTTTTAAATAAGATTGAATTGATGAATGATAATACGTTATAGTTGGATACTTATTGAATTGGTTGTTAGGGTAATGATTATATGGTTTCAATGAATATTAAGTAGATTGTGAAAGAAAAATTGAAAATCATTATTAGAGGTTGTTAAAAGAATTATAATAATATTTTAGAGATACAAAATGGTTTGTGTTGTTTACTATTCCTAGAAGTAATGTTTCATTGTTTTATTATTATGGATGTCTTATTAATTACAAAATGGTTTTAGTTTTATTATATGTCTTAAATTTATATTTCATCACATAGATTGGTAGTATGATATTATATATATATATATATATATATATCATTTTTTATTTCTAACACTCCACTACCCAATTAAGATAACAAGACCATCACACATTCAAGGTTTTGGGTTTTAGGTCTCTTTCCATCAACTAGGTTGTAGAGGATATGGGTGGCTGACAACCCCATACCTCACTCTCAATTGTATGGTATATGTATATATCGTGGCTATTATGGTTTATGATTATTGGATTCATACTCTTATGAGATATCATAGCTCATAGTTATGACATATCTATATGTGGGGTATATATTTTATTAAGGTTAATATATATATATATATATATTAATGGATGGAGGTTATGACATATCTATTTATACAAGGGATGTAAAATTATAAGGTACAGTATATGCATACATGAGTTGTAATGGATCTCACATATAATATGTTGTGATATTGATGTGATGGGGATTTTTCAAGGTTATATGGAATTGTATGTGTTTATGTTTATTTTTCTATATTTATGTGTCTTGAACGATAACATGAATTGTGGTGGGGATGGAATAAATTTTTCATGTGTTGATGGAGTTTAGGGAGACAAATTCAGTGGGATTCGATATAAGTTACCTTTTACTTCTATATATCCTCTCAGTGTTATGTTAGCTACCACTAATAAATAATTGGTGGGTAAGCCTCAGTTAGGATGGGAACTGAGTTAACCTTTTTTATGTTAATATATTTTTCATTTAGCTTACTCAAATAGTATTTAGCATTATTTTCCACATTTTCATGTGAGGTTTTGTAGGACATCCTACTCTGTATAAACTTATGTTCACCTATATAAATATATAAATATTTTTTTTCATATAATGAGGTTATTGAATAGGATATACCTTACATTCTTTTTGAGTTTTTTAGAGTAGCTAAATTATTGAGAAGTTATTTCCTTAGGAGTCTGTATTGGGTATTTTTCTGTTGTTTTTTAGTTATGAATATCATTTAATGCATGTTGGGTTGGTTTTTATTATTATATAATAGAGTCTATTGGCACTTCTTTTATTTTTCAAGGAATTGCAAGGGTAAATCCACCAATACATGTGTATTTTATACCATCGGTTCTAATCCCAAATCCATGGAAAACAAAATAATATATTTTGGAGTAACATGTGAATTTACTTCTAACCATGGTGATGTTCTGGTGGGGGAGGTTAATGAAATATTATCAATAAAAATTTATCCTTATCCCATTTACATGATTTTATCACGACTGTTTTATGAATATTTACTCTATCACATTTTATCCATCAATATATTATGAAAAAATTATAAAACGTTTTCAATGAAACCCCCATGTCATTATTCTTAAATATTTTTAATATATTTTGTTAATTTAATATTTTTGATGTTTTCGAACACATTTTCTAACTATTAGGGGAAACCATGCAAGCTAACATTGCATGGTGTTGTAGTTTTTATTTGTTTATTTTACATAATTGGTGTATGATTTGATAAACTGAGTAAAGTTTCTAGTGAAAACCATGCAATTGAATTCTATTTTGGGGAATGAACCACATGGTTGGCACTCAGTTAAGAAAATCCTTATTTTCAAATCATGCTAGTTTTATAGGATGGTTTTCGTGGCACTAACAGAGTTTTCACACTATTTAACAAATTGTGTATCATAACTGTGTGAGTTTCCATGAATCACTTAAAAGTTAAAAATTTACCTTCTTTAGGTTTTGGGGTTTTGGACCACCTCTCCTCCATCATTCATTTATTTAAGAATATAAATACACAATGGAACTTTTATGTCTTATTACATTAATGTTTGATATCCTTTTTATAAATTTTAATAAAATATATAAGGTGAACTCATTATTTTATAATGATCTTCTATTCTCCACTTCCCTACTCATATTTATCATTGGTTTGTTGGTCGCTATGATCACTAGGGTCTATGATGGTCAATATTTAGGATTTTTTTGTTATTATATATGTATTATGGGTTTTTTAGGTCTTGTAGAGGGTGTTACTTTACTTGATTAATAATTTACCATCAAGTGTAACTTTTTGTAACATGATACAACTTGGTTTGTGGTATTTCTTTTTTCATTTAATTTAATTAACATTTCATTTATTTCTTGATTCTTTCCAATTCATTGTATTAATGAATTACGCCATTATTCACTAACTATGGTGGATTCTAATAATAATTACCAAAATAAAGCATATAAAGATATTTCATCATTTTAGATGAATACTCAATATATTTTAAAATAATGCATGCCTAAAGACCATAATGGTTTACTATATATGAATTATACATACATAATCATCTTATTTTTTTATATCTTCTATATATTCCACAATTTTTTGTAACATATTTCAATTCTTAGTCATTCCCAACATTAATACATTCTTCATAGCCGTGGGAAAGAAGACATATGAAAGTGTGACCTCAGATTATCAATAAGGGAAAGAAAGGGGGTATTAATCAATGATCATAATTGGGAATAAGATAATAATAAGTGTTTGAGATAATCATCTTATCATTATAAAATAATACCTAAAAATTTAAGATCCAAAACATAATTTGTGGTGTATTCCATTGGTTTTTCATAAGTCATTAATCTTATGATAATCAAAGATCATGATCCATGAGAATATAACATTTCTTAAGATTGTGTCATAAGAGAGTTTCATAATGAGTGGAATAAAAATAATTAATGATATATTATGTTAATTAAACCCATTTAGAAATTAATTACATTTCATTCTTTGGATGAAAAAAATGTACCTACTCCAGTATTGGTAAATCCACACATGTTCCCACTTTTAGGCTTGGTATAACCTCCTATATAGCCTATTTTGGACTTGGGATGACTTCCCATATACCAACTTTTTTGGACTATAATGCAATTTTGTGCACCCTTTGAAATTATAAAATTGATCCTCTATTCTCATAATCATAATCCATTCATATGTATGCCACAAGTTCATGAAAAAATTTATCAATACATCAATGCATAACCTACTGAAAAGAAAAATAGTATCATCAATATTTTATCATCATAATTATAAAACATCAAAAGAAAGAATAAATATGTTGACATGTAACCATAACCCCAATAAATCATAGGAAACATTAATGGATGTTTTTATATTAGAGAATAACATTAAAAGTTCATTGGAATATTTCATGGGTAAAAGACCATTTAAAATATAAAGTAAATTATTTAAAATAAAAAAATGGAAAAAATGCTTGAAAATTTTTTATTTTAAAGGATTGATGAACAAATATAAATAAAGATTAAAAAAATGACAAGTAGTGATCATGGTAAAATCCATTCATATTTTGTAATATAAAACCCAAATTCTAATGACATTTTCAGTAAAAATTCAAAATTACGTCATTTTGAAAATGATAAGAAGATTCATTTTGAAAAATATTATCACATTTTAAAAATCGGTTAAAATGTATTTGTATAATTATTTTGTAATTTTACAGACATTTTTCAAATAATTTTCACTGAATTAATGATACGATATAAATATATTCATGATTGGTAAAACAAATAAAGTCGATGTTCTTTACTAAAATTCATTCGGTCTCCTAAATGTTTAAATAGCGGAAAATGGAATGAAAAAAAATTATATATATAAAAATAAATATAGGAGAATAAAATATATATTATTATTTGATATATTTTTTATAAAATTGTATCATCTAAAAATTTGACCTAAACAATCAAAGAAAAAATGAGATTATAACCTAAAACCCATAATTATTTAGTGATTTTAGAGTCATAGGGCCAATGAAATAAATTAACTAAAATGATATGTTAAATACCATGAATATAAGGATATTAATGATAAAACATATAAAATTGTAAACATATTAATCTCATGAATATAAATAGTTTCATAACAAAAGACATTTCCCAATGAAAAAATAATTAGATGAAGAACCCTAACCTTATGTTTTTATTTCTTAATAAGTGCTCTAATATCCACTTCTATGAGAGACCACTTTTATGTTACATTGTAAGAAATGAATGATTGGTCTTAGGAGAATAATAAAAGATCTATTATTAAATTAATGAATGTGGGAATATTTTTTTCTAGGTATTAGATGATCTATAAGGATAAAAGTTTTTCAATAAATAAGGATAATGAGTGAAATTTTATAATTGAGGGGAAGGACACACAAGGGATTACTTAAAATATATAAGTAATTTAAGGACACATTCCTTATAAATTGAATCAAATGTCAAATTATTCATTGATAAGATAATATAACAATTAAATATCTTCAACCAATAATAATTTGAAAAAATTAGTTGGAATTCTCCCCATTATCTCTTAGTTAAACCACCAGTAATCTCGTTTTAACATTAACCATGATAATAAAATTTTAATTATTTTATTATTGATTATAGAAAACATTAAGAGTACCCTATTACTTTATATTAATTGTTATGATACAATTTTTTAATCCTTTTAATTGGATTTAATTATTAATCGTTGATGAATTTAATTGTAAATAATCACGTAAAACACAATGAAAACACACTTTTAGAAATATGAAATGGTAAGAATAAAACTGAATTTAATTCCATTATATTTTTAAAAAAAATTATCAAATTACTGTTATAAATTTAATTAAAAACATTAATAAATAGTAATTTATTTAATATATTTTAATTAAAACCCATTTCATGAATAAAATAGTTTTTTAGAAAAATGGGTTTTAAACCCAAAAATGTACATATTAACAATATAATACCAACTAATGTTTAATTATTTATATTATTTTTTATTAATTTATATTTATAATACATTAATATCAAATTAAAAAATTAATTGTACTTCAAAATTTCTTGAATTAGTGAAAATAAAAAACATTTTTTCAAAATCAATATTTTTTACAATTCACTGAAATAAAAATAATTCTATAAAAATCATTAAAATTCACTATAATATAATACTTGCATGATTCTTTTCGAAATTATATTCACTCTCAAATATATTTTTTTGGAGAAAAATAATAATTATTTATAATTTACATGAAAAGAAATTAATAAAATCCAATTTTGATGAAATTATATTTTTAAAGAATAAAATGAATTTATTGAAAATAGAGTACATATGTATTATAAATTAGTAAAAACATTTTAATTATTTAAAACAATTATAAATATTTTTCTTATTTTTGTTATAACTATTTATACCTAGAAACATAAATACTATTTTATAAAGGGTCTCTATATAACATTTCGTTCAGGCTTAGGGTTTGTGTAATGCAACCTATGAAATACTACATTTTTATTTTAATGGAAATAAATATAAAATATAGGGTTTTTACATTATAAATACCTTATAATAAATAAATCCCTTAAAATCTCATCTCTCTAATACTAAAAAATATGGTTACCTCTATTTCATCACATATTCAGGATATAATGTACCTTCCATGAATTTATAATTCCTATAAATAACATCAAATAGGTTTATAGTATTTCTATGTAGAACATTATCCCCATATTATATAATTTGTATATCTTTTTTTGATAATAATGATCATTATATAGAGTTACAATAACTTATTTTAGTACATGTCATGGATCAGGATGTCCATCCTCAATAGAAAAACATGGAACACATCATGAGCATGGGAGAGGTTTGGTGGAAATGCCATGTTATATGATACAATCCATACTCTATCATGAATATATATGATAACATTATACATAATAAATATATTTACATTCATTATATTTCTCATAATGTAATTGTACTAATAAATTTCTAGGAATAACTTCTCATGAACTATAAATTTCAAATATCAAGAATGACTGTCATCATTACTCCTATTTCAACTCTGAGTTACCTTCATGTGTTGATAAGTGGATCTAGCCTTCACTAACTTTTCCTCAGCTAGTTAATTTCCCATTAGAATTATTTCACTAACCTGATCTTATAATGTCAAAAAAATTAAATTATCCCATAAAGGGATTTATAAGGATCTTTCTGAATTTTTGAGTGAAAGCTATTGATATAAGAACACATGACTATATGAGGGTATTAATCCCAACCACCTTAGAAATCCAAGAATATGATCTCAATATATTCTCTGAGGTTTCAATAGTCCTCTCAAACTAAACATATTTCTATGGATGATAAGAAGTACTAAAAGACAAATTTGTATCTAGTGATTTTCAAATACATTCCAAGAATATAAAGGTAATCCTCATGTCTCAGTCAAAATATTACAGAGTGTAGTAGTCCATGAAACAATAACACTTTCTTAATTTATATCTGGGAAATATTATAAAGAAACAACTATTGTATATAGTTAAGGATCTTTTAATGATATCGAATGCAGCCCAATTATCATTATGGAAATTATATTTTTTGTGGAATATGATGATGAAATCCAAGGTGATGTATCTTATTTCCATTCTGGTGTAGGTAATGGTTGTAACATCACCGTAGACTTCTGTAACCCATCCTTAACTTTCCATTATATGAAGCGACAAGAAACATACTCTAAAATATCTAATATAATTTTTTACGAGCCGAAATACTCTTGAATATCTTTATACATAGTCAAACTTCTATGATCAATAGAGAATGATGAGTTGTGAGACTATTCTAATAGACCATTCATTATGTATGGTATTGACAAGACACAAAATTTGTCCATGAACATTATAAATTCATCATAATGAAATTTGAACTTGGGAACAATTCTCTTATTCTTTTGAATATATATACACTTTATATTCCTCTATAATAATTGCACGGATAAATGGTTGAACACTCATTTGAGAAAGATAATATTTCTCTCCTTCCTTCAATATTTCAAGTTCTGTCCTATTCATAACTATTAATATTTAAAAATAATAATCCTAATCATAGATAATATAGTATGATCCATTTTAATCAAATCATCTTCCACCTTATTATCTTTCCCATAGTGAAAATGTATACAATAGTAATAATTCGTAATTAACTCAAGCCTTCTTATTATGCACATATTCAAATATTTCTAGGTGAATATATACATCTAAATTTAAGATCAATATATATGCCACAAATTTATATGAATATATAATACCTATATATATTTAATGAATATATTACAATAGATAACTCCAAATTATGTGTTCGATAATTTTACTAATGAACCATTAGTTGGGGAGAGGGAATAGCTTTCACCAAATCATTTTAGATAGTAAAACATCTTAGCCACTTTATTATTGCATCACTATAAATCACACTTTTCCATTGAAAATTAGTTTGAGTAAAGTATAACTCACTAATTTTATCTTTATATGTTTGAAATATTATTCCCATGAATCAGTAAAAATTGGGGAAAATCCTTTTCAGTTTAACATGATGAGTAGATTATATAGACATCATAAACTCTTCAAAATATTCAATAATATCTACCCAATAGATGATCACTATAGATCTCTATCACAATTTTTTTTCTGGGACAATGATCAACAACTCTTTTCTTTAATGGATCCACCAATATACCCTATCCAAAAATTATATAACCAAAAATGAATATTTATATTAAAAAAATTACACTTTCTAAGTTTTAAATAAAAATTATCCTTCTCAAGGGACGTATGTATAATCTTAGACTAGTCATTATCTTTGTCCTTGATATTTTAATATACTTTAATATCTCCTTTGAATAAAAGTACAAAATGATCATCATAATCTATAAATAAAAATTTGATTGAATCTATGAAATTATCTAGGGAATTAACAACACTAAATATAATCACGTTAAATTCATAGTTTTCATACATATAATGGATGTTTTTGGTGGGTATGTTTTCACTTTTGACCCTCAACTGGTAGTTTTCTAATAAAATATTAATCTTTTAAAAATATTGAGCTAAAAATAATTGATCAAAAAAATATAAATTCAGGGTATAAGATAGAAATTACTGATTGTTATCTTTTTTTTTCTAAATAGTTAATGCATATTCACTTTGACCCATTTGTCTTCTTTAAAAGAAAAACATGCTCACCTCATGCGTACACACTTGGATTGATGATTCCCTTAAAATAATTTCACTATAGTTTTTTATTGAATTCATTCAATTAAATTGGGGGTATTCTACATAGATTTGATACTGAAATTGTTGCATCACTATGTATGGGTTCTATTGAATACCCACTTTCATGATTTTGAGGAATACTAGGATTCTATTCTGGAATGATGTCAAAAAAATACCATACAATAAGAATATTATTAATATTGAGTTTCTCCATAACTATTTGAGATCAACAATCTAATAAAATATAATTACGTCCCATGCATTGGATGTAATTTCCATTTTAGTTTCATATTTATCCTCATATATAGAGTAAATGATAGGATGGTTCAGAATATAAAATGTGACATCCCTTCCCCAGAAATCAATATAGGATTTATACTGATAAATATAATCAATTCCCAAAATAACATCAAATTTAACTATTGTGAGATTACAATTTTTTGATTAATCGCATTCTCAAAATAATTAATCGAAGAAGAATAACAGACATGAGGTGAGATCATCATTCCATTAGGGGTTTTTACAACATATTATACACATAATCTTCAAGGTAATAATTTTATAACCATAGAAAATTATTTAGTTATAAAATAGTGGGTGGAATAATAATTGAGTAGGAAATTATCTGTTTTATATTGGATGATAAGTTTACCTTTCACTCCATTGTTATCATTCCCCACATTAGTAATATTAATCTAATGAGATTTCCCTATGTATGTAGTATTTAAATTCTACTAAGTTAAATCATCATCATTAATCCATGGATTCAATAACTATATAGAATAATTCCAATGAACCTAGAAATATTAACATATGATTGTGGGTGCAGTATTCTATGTATCATATTATATATTTTCATTATTATCATACTTATTCCTATTAAATCATCATTAAATTTCATGATTACATTACTATATAAATTTAAATAATTTATAATTTACTATTTTAAAGATTCCTCCATGTTTATTTTCATGCATGTGGAATAATGGAAGACTCATATTTTTTACTCTGTAGGTTTTCTTATTTTAACTTATATTGAATTACATCATTATTTTATTATGAAAAATCATAGACTGATGGGTGAATAAAATCTAAATTTACAACTTGATTGAACATCAATTTATTTATTTATATTTAATGAAGCATGCTATGTCTAATTCACTTCATATACATGGTTTTATGCCACTGGTTAATCAATAAATCATAATTTCTTGTTTAGTGATAATATAAGAATTATTCGTCACAAATATTGTAAAATATTTCACATAGGTACAAATGAATTAATTATCCTTCTCCTTTAATAAATTAAATTACTCCACCAATTATTTAAAAAGAATACATGTATTTTTTTTATTGAAAAATAACCTTCTAAACTCATCCTACTCCATGGTGTAAATTTCTTCACATTGCCTCATATTCTTTATTAGAGTTGACCATTTTTCTAATTCTCCTTCCAAATGAAAAACTATTAAAATGGATTTTTGGTACATGGAGAATTTGATAACAATTTAACATTTCCTGGGAACATATTATTTTATGAAAAATTAGTGGATTAGTTAACCATATAAAATAATTTGGATGATTCCAAATGAAGGAATAAATAATATGTTATTCCCTCTTTTCCTCATTTGGAATCCTTGTTTGATTCAGGGATTGATAATATTTCATAGAAACAAAATATGTTAATCTAAATCCTATAACATTTAATTTATCATGAGGAAAATATTATTATTCTCAATCACATTATTTTTATGATATTTTATTTGGGTTCCCTCCATTTAATGAAATAATAAGTCATAGTATAATGAAAAAAAATCATTTTTGTAATTCTTTTTCTCTTGAAATTCATTCTTAACATAATTATTTCAATATATGACACCATAGGTTTATCCCGGGTCTTACATGGTTGTAATCAATTCAATACATTATAATGAATTATAATGAAAATGTGAATTGAGACCTGAATATCCCCTTTTATTATCTATCTATGTTTATATTCTTATCATAAATCATTACATGCTGATGAGGATTGAGTTAATAAAAATATTCCCCAATTATTTTTATTTCCCCTAGTTTGTTGTATTCAAGATTTTCATAAACAATCTGGAGTATTCATAGGTATTTTTTCTAGGAATACCATAGCCTTTTCTTTACAACAACATAAAATATTATCCTATACTTATCCATATCCTTAATATTATCAATAAGTTTTCCTAATCCAAAATCTAAAAATAACCTAATTGATCTCTGATACCAACTATAGTGACCTAAAAATACAAGACAAAAATATTTCATCTTTTTTCAATAATATAGTCCAATAAACTATAAAGTTTATTGGGTTTCAAGATGATATACATAATAATCTTATTTTGTGAAAGATATTCAACATATCCCATAAATTCTTCTTATATAATATAGTTCTTAGTCAAAACCTAATTAAAACTACTATTCATTTCCCAGTGTAGGGGAATATAATAAAGGGGGAGATAAATTTCTCCATAAGGGTAAAAATGAAGCATATTAGTCAATGAAAATAAGTGGGATTAAGATAAGTATATGTGTATGATAACATATTATTAACATTATAAAAGTATACCAAAAAATTCATAGATCATAAACAAGAATATTGGAATAGATATTTAGTATTTCATAATACATGAATCATGGGAGAATAAAATATCATAGTCCATGATAATTTAACATAGTCATAGAAAAATTCAATAAGAGGGTGACATAAATTGTTTAATAATAATAATCTAAAAAATATAATTTCAAGGATAAAAAACAGTACATTCCACACATTTTATGATAGGGTTTAACACCAATATACCTTCTTTAGGATTGGGATAACTTTATGTGTACCCTCTTTTATTCCTGGGAGAACCATATGTGCACTCCTTTTGGGATGGTGATAACCTCCTGTTTTCACTCTTTTGGTCCCTGGATAAGATCTTCTATACCATTTAAGCTGAAAAAATAGTAAAATTTAGTAAATGAAATTTATGGATATAACAAAACCAAACATTATATAATCATTATACATTCCTATTTTCCACAAGATCATGAAATCAATTATCATTACAGCAAGGCTTATACAATGGAAAAATTTTGGGATTCATCAATAAATAATCATCATAATTATAAACCATCTAGAGAAATAATAACGAACATGAAATTGTATCATATACCCAAAAAAGAATAAAAACACAAATGGATGTTGTTATTGTTGAAAATACCTTTAAAAGATCACTAGAACATTTCTTAAGTAGAATACTCTTCTCATCTTGAACTAACATATTCAAAATACTAAAAAAATTCCATGAAATGGACCATGGAATCATTTTAAGTAAGGTTAAAATAATATATAATTCGTGAAAATGGAAAATATGTACATAAGCTTTACATTTAAACCAACATTCATTTTACTAATTTGGTAAAATTTCAAATGTTGAAAATTTGGAAAATGATAAAAAAAATCCTTTTAATTTCTTTATATATATTAATACATGGGTAAAAATGAGTTCATACAATTAGTATGGAATTATAAAAAAATATTGAATATATTTTAATAAAAATATGGACATGGAAAATAAAGTTTTCTGATTAATGAGTGAAATAATGGTTGTTTTTCATTAAAAAAAATCTTTTAGAAATTTTTTTATTAAAATAGATAATAATGTAAGGGAAACATTTAATCCATATAAATTACTAGAGTATAATATATAACATATGATTTTGGAGGGATAGATCATATACTTTTATTATCAGAAAATTTAATCCTAAAATGTTTTGTAAGAATTATAACATCCCAACTTGGGTTCCACTATCTAGTGCCCTATGTGAGTTGGTTACATAGCCTCAAGTGCGTCTCCCTGAATTCCAAAGTTTATTAACTGGTTGTGAGGCATTAGGGTGTGTTCATGGGGAGACTATTCCACCATTACTATAGTGTATCATTATTGTATATAATAACATATATATAGTGGAAGTTTATCTAAAGAGATGGAATAGGGAGAATAGACACTATAACAATGGACCAGTAACCCGTTGTAGCAGAAGTAGTATAAAAATAGTTAAAAACTCAAGAAACTAGTTTAAATACTAAAAATATGGAATCTAAATAATATAAAAATAGTGATTTTACATGTCATGTCACAACAAATTATCTAAAACTGGTATACAGGCATCTGTACAATACATATGTCAAAATACCAAAATGACCAAAAAGAACTATCCCATATAGAATCATGATCCTTAGCTTGATATCATGATCAACAACTCAAAAAAATATCACAATGTAAAACATATAACTATGGGTGTTTTCTTTGATCCCTACTGGCATCTATATATTCTGTTCGAGTACCCAATAATGGCCAGAGAGAGGTTGTGAGAAAAAATCACAGTTTCCCACCACCAATGGTGTCTATAACAATCCAAGATATGAAATACAAGGTAATAATTATTTATTTTATATCATAGGTATATCATAAATGATAAAAGTTCCCATGTCATATGTAAAACAATTAAAGTTAATCTACCTAGCCAGACAAGTCTCCTGGTAAAACAAGGGTCAATATCCTATAATAATGAAGTTATAATCCAAATAGAATAAACACCATAGATATTCCATATACCAATTATGTTACATCATCCATGACCACACCACATAACATATATATCATATCAACCATCGTTGTACCATATAACCAAAAGTTTCATATTTAACATGGTTGATCCCTATAATCAAGCATGTCACATTTACAATAGACAATCCATATAATCTGATGTGTCAGACTCCATGGGGGTGGATCCAATGTATAGATAAAAATGGGATCATCATTGAGTCCTATGAGAATCCCAATGGAAACTCTGTTGTACTTGGAATGGGGTCCAAGGAGAATGTCAACGGACTATGTCCACTATGATCCCATGAAATCCGGATACAAGGGGTAAAAATGGCCAATGAATTTTATAGAATCAAGACCAAAGGATAAATCTCATCCAAGGAATCCACTTACACTAGAAAGATCCAAGTAGATTCTTCCATGGAATCTAATGGAATTATAATCCAAGGTATACCAATAAAGGAATCCACTACCATTTAATTCATCCAATTCTTTAATATTTCACAATCAAATACATTTCATGAATTTTACCACTCATTTCCACAATTTCAATATAATCTATTTTTATAATTGAATTAAAATAAATAATATAAAAAGAAATAAATATTAATTGTTTATATAATTTGGATGCATTTAACCAATTTATACAAACTCCTCCAACTATGAAAGCGCATGATCACACCCCATAGGTGGTATGAAAAAGTTAAAAGTCAAAGGTACGCCCCTTGGTGGAAAAAGTTAGGGAAACAACCTACAAAAAGTCAAAGATTCTTCTAGGAATCCCTAATAGGTTCTAATATGTTAAATTTAATTATTCCATTAATTTTCATGGAAACAATAGAAGTTATACTGTGTCGCACAATGGAAATGGTCTCTATAAATAACCAAACCAAGTAAGAAAATATAGACCACCTACTGTAGGTATATAGTATTGTCCTCATTGTGTATCTAATTCTAATTCAATCTAGATCAAGATAAAATTCAAGAAGAGATAAAGAACCATAAAATATTCTATATTATCTTGCCCCGATATAACTCCATCGATACTAAGATGAATGAATAATGGCATATAAGGATTGAAGAACCTACCATCAAGAATCCAATGATACAAATGGATCTTAATTCTGATTTCAGATGAATGATCGATATCCAAAGCTATGAAAATAATTCAAAAGGAGAGCTCTATTTCCTAATAAACTATCTAACATAGAAATAACAATATGTATTTAGGGTTCAAAACATTTTAAGGGAAATTTTTTCATTTTGACTAAAATTATTGGGTTCTATAGTTTGGCCTCACGATTGGGCAAACTATTCTCCAACTGTGTGCCCTTCATTGTTTAGAGGGGAACCCCAGACGGTTAGTGTGTATGGTTTTTGTAAACTTGAAAAAACTATGTCTTTAGTATTTTTTTAACAGTCTTCAACATTTTTCGTGTGTGTGTTCCCCAGTCCACATATTTTCCTTAAACTTTGTGACCTATAGAAACCCATTGTCAATCCCCACATGATTAGGGGTAACTGTGTGGCATGTCCTACACTGTTACTCCTAACCATTAATCCTTTCTGTTTTTTATCAAAAGGATGGGTTTGGGAATTCGATCAATCCCCAAACACCCTTGGTACACCCATTATCACATTGGGTACTCAAATTAGGCCATAAAACCCATTTATACAAAAAAAAGAAAAATCCATGCCTCCTAGAAAAAAATGGGATCATATAAACTTCCCTAGAAAGAAATTTTTCCCAAAATTTCCAATCTAAGGGTGGTAAAGATTCACCTAAAAATAACTCTATCCATTAACCATGTACATCATCATCCCACTCCAAAGTCTTGTCCTGTAAATGTCCATACTTGAATAGAAACCGTAATATAAGAACTGATCAGCCTCATAAAACCTTCATTCTTCAGTAAAAAAATACGTACAATATTCTCTTCAAAGATGCATCTACTTATAACTCCAACTCATTTGGTTGTAGAGTGTGAGATGGTTTTGAGTGATAACGATGTGGCTGAGATATATTGATGTTTTTTTGCATGGATCGGTAAGATGAGGTAGCTGCTACTGCTAGGATTCCAAGCCGATACTCTCTAGAATCTTGAACATCTTGACATATTGTGGTGAAATCATACCCTGTCTCTAAATCCATCTATGTCCTAGACTCGGTGAGATGCGTAAAAAGAATTGATCCCCAACCTCAAAAAATAAAGGTCATATACATCTATCATCATAAGATTTCTATATAAACTGTGTAGTATCTGTCCTATTTCTGATAATTTGGACATTCTTATAAGTATACTTCATGATATGTGGTCCTAATAATGTTGTCTCACCTGCCTCTATCCAACACAAGGGTGATCAGCTTGGACAACAATGAAAATCATCAAAATTTTACATCTTTATATTAAACTGATATATATTACTGTAGGATAACTCAATAAAGAGAATATTCCCTTCCCAAGATCCCATAGAAACTAGGATTTATGATAACAACATGCCCTCATGCACTAGAATCATACGCTCTAACTGGCCATTATTCTGAGGATGGTATGATTTTCACAAAAACACATATGTAACTAAATACTTATTAAAACACTACCATAACCAATATATGAATTGGGAATCCCTATCTGAAATAATATTCTAAGGGACCTTGGTAATTCATACTCTCTCACAAATATACAACCTCCCAAGATCATCCACTAATAAAGTCTCCTCAGACCGAAGGAAATGAAAAAATTTATGATTATATCAACAACAACCCAAATGAGATCACTACCTCGAGGTGACCTCGCCAACCCGATCATGAAATATATATTGAAATCATCCTATTTCACTCAATATTGGGTAGCTACTATAAAATAATAGTTGGTCAATGATTTTCTTCCTTCACCCACTAACAGGTGGAACAATTCCAAACAAACCCTTCTACCACTCATTTCATACTCGTCCACTAGTACTGATGGTGTAAATCATGATACATCATTGTGATTTTTTGGTGTACCACCCAAAATAAGGAATGAAACTACCATATCGTATCCTCACATTTTTTAACTAGTACCTATAAGGGGCCATTTATATGCAGGATCTCATCCTCACCCATAGTCTAACTAGGAAGTGGGTCCTCAGTTGCCACACTCTCCTAAAGGACTAGTCCCACATAATCTGATAGTTGCTTCATCCTATATCTATACAGAAGGGTATAGGTCATAGCTATGGATGGAATAAAATTCTACCCCTTACCTTTATGATCCTCCATGTGTGTCTCTAAAAACAAAGCAATAAGATTATACTCACTATTGGCCTCCAAAACTACCTTTATTTCAGTCCCCATGCTTAGTGAATCAGCCACAACATTGCCTTCTCTAGGCATATAGGCAACCTTGAATTTAAAAAACTATAGGTACTCAACTGAACTTCATTTCTACAAATTCATATCATGTTGTGTAAATATATACATGATGATTGTTTGTCTATGTACACCACAAAATGATCTCCCAATAAATAATGTATCCAAAAACGCAAATCACAATCAACTACAACCAAATAAATATTGTGTGTTGAGTAATTCCTATCATGTTTCCCAAACTAAGGATACCCATATTCCATGACTCTATTCCCCAAAATTAGAACTGGTCCTAGACTGTTACCTAATAGTTGCAACACACAATGTATCTTTTAACCAACTCTAGCTGAATTAGAACTGGAATTCATGAAAATCTCTATTTTATCTCCTAAAAGTTTGTCTCATAGGTATATGACCATATAAACTCCACAAACATATTATTTATTCCAATAAACAGTGTTTCTATGTGTGGGAAGTCCTATATCAAATAAATTTAATATCTAGTTATCCCTATAAAAATCCATATATCAAAGATGATATTGGGATGCTCCCAGGAAACTATAGTTCACACCTTCTCTACATCTAATTATAAACCTATATTAGATAAAATATCACCTAAGAACTGAATCGTATCCATCCATATGTGGAACTTTGTGATATTATCATATAATTGATGTTTTCTTAGTGTACCTCAAATTATCTCAAGACATTTAGCGTGGTCATGATGATTGTGAGAATAAACCAAGATATCATCCATTAAAACCTCCAAATAATGATCTATATAAGGTTGGAAAACTCTTTTCATAAATTCCATGAAAATCACTAGCACATTCATGAGACCAAATAGTGTAACCAAATACTTGTATAGATCATACCTACTATGAAAATCTGTATGAGGTATGTCTTCTAGTCAAACATGCACCTATGTATATCAATATCTCAAATAAATATTCAGGAACACCCAATATCCATGAATATGATCAAAACGCTAATGTATCTGTGGCATGGTACATCTGTTCTTAATAGTCAAATGGTTCTATTTCAGATAATCCATGAATATCCTAATTTTATCATCCACCTTTTCCATAAAAAGGAATTTAAAAAACAACAAAGAATTACACAGTCAAAGAAATCCATTTTCCTCAAAATCCATAGCTGCCTCTTAAGCTCTTGTAGCTCCATAATAGCCATCCTATTAGGAGGAATGAATACTGATGCATCTCTGAACACTATCTTGATGGAGAACTCCACCTCTCTTAATGGTGGTAAAGTAGAAATTTTTTCTGGGAAAACATATCTAAAACATCCAACCACTAGAGGGAAATATGCTTGACAAACTCCCGGGTCATATATTTATAAACTAGATACCTTTGTAATCATCCCATCAATCAAATGATGCTCTGTTCAATATTGGCTCGCCTAGACTTCCCATTCACCCTTGGGAATTAAAACTCCACCCTATGTAGATGTAGATTTATCATCTAGTATCATCTTCTGATTCAATCAATAACATAATACAAATGAATAATGGGAGAAGAAACATGAAATATTTCATATTATGTTTCACCTAAATAACTATATAGATACCAAGGCGAATTAATAACAGCACATGAGTATTGAATAACTTACCAGCCTGAATCCAATGAGACAAACGGATCTTGATTCCATGTTTGGATGAAAAATCAGTAGACAAAGCAATAAAATGGCTTTAAAAGGAGAGATCCCTTTCCCAATATAATGTCTAATAGAGAAATAAGATTATATTTTTAGGTTTAAAAATGTTAAGGAAAATTTTTTAATTTTCCCTTAAATTATTGGGTAATAGAGTTTGGTCTCCCAACTCATCCAAACATGTGCCAACCATGAGCTATTCACTTTATAGAGGGGAAGCCCACATGTTTAGTATATATGTTTTTCCTAACCGTGCACAAACTATGTTTTTATGAACTATTAAATGTCTACAGAATTTCACATGGTTATGCACCCCCATACTCATGGTTTCTTTAAATTGTACAACCTGAACCATCCCACAGTCAAGCCCCTCATGATTAGGGGAAACTGTGTGGCCTGTCTCACATGGTTTCTTCAAACCGTACGGCCTGTCTATTTTTTTCCAAAGGATGGGCTCTGGGCTCTGAAAAATCCCCAAATACCACTTGTACACCCATTATCAAATTGATTACTCACATTATGCCATAAAAAACCAAATAACATAAAAACAAAATCTACATACCTTATAGAAAACCCCAATATCATACCAAAAAAATATTATGATGTAAAACCATTACTTATTTTTTAGAATCTGAGTCCTAAGTCTCATGAATGAAATAAAAAAAATGACATATTAAATACCATGAAGATAAGGATAAAAATTACACACCAGGTCCAAGGAAAAATTAATACATATCATAAAAATAAAAAGGTGAGTAACATCAATCACATCACATTGAAACAATATTTAGATGAAGAACCATTACCTCAATTATTTCATGCTATATAAGAACTATTTCCTCCTATTCTTTGAGATACCTTAATTGAATTAAAAATTTATCCTTGACTTATTATTTTAAGGAGCATATCAGAATTTGTTTGTTGAAATAATGGTTTTATTGTTGTTTTTTAGTTGGTCATGAATTAAAATGAAGGCACAAATTATATGAATAATGGAGGAGAATAGGTGTACTTTTATAATTGAGGGGAGGTACACATATGGAATTACTTAAAATATATTAACATAATAAGTTCAATTTCATGAGAAATTACAAAAAAGAGGAAAATTAATCAAATATGAAATAAGTTAAGGATTAAATCTCTTAAAAATAATAATTTGACAAGTTTATATAGAATTACTACCCATATATATTTTTTTAACCCCTGCTAAGGTCGTTTTATCATTGACCATGGATAAAAAATTACTATTTTTAATACTCACTTTGCAAAAAACATTAATATGGTCATATTAAATTTTATTATTAATGATGATTCCATGTATTTAATCCATTTTATTAAATTAAATTTCTATAAGTGGTATAATTTAATTTTAATTTAGTGTATAAGATGAAAATGAAAATTCGTTTTAGATAAATTAATTTCAAAGATTGAAATGTAATTTACATCCAGTTTTATCTTTTGGAAATTATGAAATTAATGTTAAAATGTTTTTTGAATATATAATCTATACATTTTATTATTTTCATTAATAAATAGTTATTAATTTTAATTTTTGTTTTAAAAACAAATTGCACACAATAAATAGTTTTTGAAAAATGTGTTTTTAATCCCAAAAATGAACTTATAACAAAATAAAGTATAACATTGATAACTATGTAATTAACTATATTATTTATAAATAAATTATACTTAATTTTATTTAAGATAAAATTAAAAACATGATTTTGATTTTATATTATATTATTTATGGATAATAGAAGTCGGTTTTATAAAAATAGATAATATTCATTATTCACTAAACATTAATATTTTTAGAAACATATAAATAATTATTCCTAAGATAATGTTGAAATGATTATTTGAAAATGATATTAATTATATCAAATATAATTTCATAAATTATTCAAAATTTATTATAATTTTCAAGTGAGAAATCCTATAATAACCATTTTGAAGGAAAACATATTTCGGAAGTATAAAATGAATAATGAAAATTTAGTAAATATTTATTCTGAATTAAAAAATACCTTTGAATTATTTAAAAAATTTATACATATTTTTTATAATGTGGATAATACAATTCATAATATTAATTTAACGACTAGGTTATAACAGGTCATTATATAAAAGTTTATTTATGCTCAAGGTTGCGTGTAAAGAAAGCTACCAAATAACTCATGCCTATTTCAATGGAAGTATATATAAAATAATAAGGGGTTAGAGAAATAGTTTTTAATATATTTTATAAAAGTAAAATAAATAGTTGTTACACTTTTTTATGAATTATAAAGTTTTTTTTGACTTCCAATTGTTTATAAAATTCTTATATGGTTTTTTATAAATAAATTTTGGAAAATAGAATCATTTATCCCAAAATTGGGTCATCAAAAATATATATTTACAATTTTACATGAAATTCTATAATATGAAGTAAGTGTATAGACCACTTAAATTCTTTTTTATTTCTAAATCTTTTTGTGAATGATTTTATTTTATTTTTCTTTAACAAAATTGTAATTAAATGTTTCGAAAAGGTGGAGAAAGGCTTGGAATACTTATATAGGTTTTAAAGTAAATCCTTGTTTAGAAATTTTAAGGTGGTTTTATAAAAATTGAACATGATCCCTAGTTGATCACCTTTTCATTTATTTTATGACTATATTTTTTATGGTTTTTTATTGGTATTAAACCTATATTTATTTATTTTGAATTATTTTTCTAATAAGTAGGTTTCTTGAAATGGTGTTGGAGGTTAAAAGTGGGTTCTTTTAATTTATTTATTATTATTATATTATATGTATTTATGTTCATTTTTTTCACCTATTATAATTTATTTAATGTAAATCCTCATGATTTATTAGATGACCTTCATGAGTGTACAACTATTTTATTTTTTAGACCGATTGTGGCCCAATTTTTTTTATTTGGTTTGGGTATTGTGGCATGTGAAATATAAGAACTATTGATTTGAATCATGCATGAGATTTGTAGGAACTCATGGGATAGATTATGTTTCCCATATTGTTTAACTTGAGTAAATGGATTTTATACGATCTCTTTTAGTCCAATATGGAGTTCTGATTTCCCAATTTAATGTCTTTATTACTTGATTTCTAGTGAGTTTCCAATGATTACTAGTCCCCATAAAGGACTATTTAGGGGATCTAATATCTGTCCATGTTTTTATCCTCTATCTCTTGATTTGGTTACATGGAAATATTACACTGATATTTTATTTTTTATTCTCTTTTAATATCATGGTGCCCAATTATGGATTAATTACTTTTCAGTTATGGTGGGATCTTACCATCGAAAAATATTTTAAAATTTATTGGAATATGAAATATTAATTTGGAATGTGATGTCTATTTTCTAAAAGGGGGTTATAATTTAATTAATGGTTAAATTGATTATTATTTATATTTGAAATATATTAAAATAAAATATGTTCTTGATTTGAAATATATTTATTAAAAATAATGAGAACATTACTTGTTTAAAAAAGAAATAGATAATACATTATAAAAGTTATTATGGACTGATACTTTCTTTCATCATACATTCAGTAAAAAGTATATTTTATATCCATATTTCGAACTAGAATTTTTTAATTGTATTTCAAATATAATTTCACAAGATATTTGGTGAAATTATACTATGTGTTTTTAGCTTAAACCCTATATACACCAATGGTTTTACAGAGCCCTCATTTTTCATTAAAGTGTCCAATATTTTATATATTCCAGGATCTATGTTCACATTTATCTAATGGTGGTAATTTTCTGATGAGGAGAGTGACCATGGGTTATAAAGGGATAGTTGTTAGTGTTCATGGTTCGTTTTCTTTTCTCTTATTTGATGTTATGTATGAGCCTTGTCTTCATACTCCTTAGTTTTAGAATAAGATGTATGTGATGTTTTTTATGTTCTGTTTTGGCTTTGATTTCCTTTTTGAGTCATTATTATAAATATTTTTATTTGATATTTTATTTGGTTGCTTCATCTATTGGGAAAATATTTTTTTCATGGGGATCCAACATAAAAATGGGTCATACTGGATTCTGGGGTAGAGTCAGTGTATTGGTTTTTTGGATTCATAGGGTGAAATAATTCCCAGCTGTATGTTCATGATGCCTTGAAACTAAATGACATCTGATGTGGATCGGTAACACCCTTTGGCCCTTTTGATGGGTTGTATGAGTGAAGTTTCATGTAATCACAATATGGTTTATTACAAATAGTACCAAATAATAGGTTTTAATTATGTACTAGTTTCTTGAAGTGTTGTCTTCTAGTTTATGGAGTTTCTCAGTGGAAATGATATTAGGATCGTCATTATAACACAAGAGGTAGATCATGAGTTGTCGATTTATCACCACATTTTCTGACGATGCTTGAGTTATCATGTGAAATAAATATTTGAATATTGAATTTGATATTAGTTGAAAATATTCATAACATATTTTTATTTTATTTTATATTATTTATTATCTATTTTGAGTATATTATTTATTTTTAGAGTTTCCTCATTATTTTACAGTGAATATAGAGAAATAACCATTGTTTCACTATTATATCACAGAGACTAAAAACAATTATAAGTCTATATGGTTAGAATTGGATTACATTTTGAGGTTGTAACATTTTTTGTGCACGGAATACATTCCCATCAAGTGAAACTATTAATAGTTCTATTTCTCCCCATATGTATTATATTACCTACCTTGTTTTTTCTATTTATCCCTATAATTATTTGCATTTATCTATGGTAAATTAATGGTATTTTATAGTGATTAATGGTATTTGGTGATGTTTTATTGATTCTCTTTTCCTATTTTTTCCCCTAATAATATAAAAGTATTTTTTTGGGTTTTGGAAAATGGATTTTTAAATGCAAAATAATATTTTATGGGGTTATTTTTTTATTAACCCAATTTTTTATGGGATTGAATAAAATTATTATGATAACAAAATGTTTTAAATATGATTAGTACCACTATTTCATTTTTAACTGGAAAATATTTTTTGAAAATTAAGGATGATTTTATAAAGTTAATTGTTTTTTATAACCTTTTATAATGGTTTATTTGGAAAATATTTTGATTGTAATGTTATTTTTTGGTAGATATTGATATCAATATTGAATTTTTGAATTTTGTTTATTAGAATTTATAATTGAAAAAATTAATTTAAAATAGATATTTAATTTCATTAATGTGATATGATCTTCTTGTAATTATTGGGTTTTATAATTAGCCCCATAATATATTTTAGAAGTAAAAAAGAAAACAATTATGATGTTTCAAGGTGTTTTTGTTTTAATGATGTTTGATATTTGAAATCATGTTTTAGTGGTTTTATAAAATGGGTTTTGGGTCTCCTTTTAAAATGTGGTGATTTTTAATAATGTTATTCATTGTGATTTTTATAATTGATATCAATCATTTCCAATGGTGTTCGGTTTTCCTTTAAATAATGAGATCCATTGAAAATTGAGTTTGTTACTCCTTATGAATAGTGGTCTGGTTTAATGAAAGTAAAAATTTTAAAATATATTTTTTCAATTTTTTGGATTGGTGAATTTATGTATTTGAGTTATCCCTTGGTGCATGTTAGGTATATTTTATTTATATAGGGAAAAATTAATGGGTTATAGTCATTCTGTGTTCTACATAGTTGGGAATACTATAAAGGACTTCAGTAAATGATGTAAAAAATCCTTAAATAGGATATTTAAGGTAAATCCACTTATCATTTGGGTATTGTACTTCTAGCCATTGATTCAACCCAAACTCTTAGTAGATTAAAAATCCAATATTTCTATTCCCCTTGGACTTCATAAGTTATCATCCTTTCTTCTATTGTGATGAAGATCCTCTCAAGGTTATGAATTGGCAGGATAATTTTTATAATTCTTTGCAAATAAATTATCCTTATTTGTATTGTGTGATTACTTATTTTTGGACTTTATCACATTTAGTTTAGAGAAAATTGAGGCTGGTAAGTTTCTTTCTATTAGATTTAATTTTTTAATGATTTTTATGTTTCTTTATTTTTTGAGGAGTTATTTTTTATGGCTTTTTGTATGCTTCGATGATGACCTCATCTGGTGAGGATTGTTTGTGAAAAAATATTGACGTGTTTTGTTGGATTTGATATAAGAAGTACATAGGTGGGTGTGTCAATGGGATATGATGGGGGTTGATTCAACTTATATTTTGGATTGACTAGTGTTTCTCAAGTTTTATTAGGTCCACCACAAGATGGTGATCTAGGTAAGAGGCCTTATATGTACCCTTACTATGTTTTTTGACCAAAAAGTATATCCCACATCATTGTGGAATATTTTTGTTTGAGATATCCTTTCCTTGACATTAATATGTAGTGTGATGGATTTGGATTACTTTTCCATATGATTGATTGCATGTTTTTTGGGTTATGGTTACTGTTGGGATATCTAGAAAATTATCATGTGGTTTTTTTTATGTGAAAAGATTATTATTTCAATTAGGTTATTTGTGATATCATATTTCAGTTAGTTTTTCCCTTTATTGAGATTGTTTATCCCATTCCCCGATAATTGAGATGAATTAAAAATAGTTGAGACCCTTGTAATAGGTCTCTATCTTCATAGAGATATGTGTTTAATGGTTATGGGTGGTATTATTCTTTGATATATGTATTGATATTTGAGTACTAGGTGATGGGATTGAAGATTTTTTATTTTTCTCAATGTTTTATTCTCTTTATCTAGTTGGGATATTTCTCATCTTGTACAACCCCTTATGAGTGAGTTGTGGTTTTCCATTTTCCTTTTATTTAACATTAATCAAGTAATTTATAGTGGATAAAATTCCATGGAGGGGAGTATCATGACACCAAGAAGTCATTATTTTTGAATTTATTATATCATTTTGGGGTAATTGAAACTTTTGGATGTTTTTTAAAAATTAATTTTTTAATAGTTTTCCCCCATGATAATAGTTTTTAAGGTGTGGGGAAAACATTAAAACACCACATGTAAAGTTTTTTAGTATTTAATAATATTTTTTCGTTGATTGGTGAAAATATTATAAGTCCTTATTGGTTATGAACCAATGCATAGATCCCCTAGCCCAGGCACCCAAGCTAATATGTGGAATCTCCTAAAGGGAATTCATGATCCTCATGGGATAGAAATAATTTCTAGAACATCTATGAAGAAATTTTTTAAGAATGGTTTTCGTAAATATATAAATCAAAAGGGGTCCCAACCAACAACCTAACATGATAACAACATACCTTGAAAATTCGCTCATTTAATTCCTAGTATAGAACATCAACACATGGAATGAACAATGAAACCAAAAAATAGACATAGCATCATAACAGAAGAAAAATATCAAACAATATACAAGTATAACCAAGGATCAAATAAAAACAATAAAATTTAATTCTAAATTATCAATATGGATGTTGTTTAAATAGATAAAAAATTTAAAATAAATAAAAAAATATCCTTTAACCCATCTCTATATGAAACTAGTTATCATCCTGCCACTATATAACCTCCATAGACTGGTGTAAGTCTATCCTGAGTACCCACCACCTCCTAGAGGTTCCTACCCTATTCTTATATCATAAAATGAAATTATTACATACACCTATGGGTTATCACATTGAATTAGAAATAATTATTTTTGGAATAAACCAAGATCCCCATATTAAAAAAAATTCATAAAACCCAAACATTCATTTTTTATCATAATAATTGAAAATAGTTGGTAACATTTATTTTAAAAAATTAAAAATATACATGATTATAGTAAAATAAAAAATAAAAGTAAACCCCTTAAAAGTTGTGTTTTAAAATTTCCTCATGTGGTGATACACTACTAATTCTAAGGCTATTGAACATATAGACTCTATATAACTAAAAAGGGTAATTACCTCAATTAGTAGGATAACTGTTGTATCACATAATTTTCTAGATGGGGAATAACTAATATATCTATAGTAAAGATAGTGTAAGGGGAAACTTGTCTCATATATGTCCATAAACCTATGCACTCATAGATCCCATTAATTTTATTCAAATTACACTTTATTCACTAATTGTGCCTTTGCATTTACAATTCCATAAGAATAATGCAGAATAAAAATTTTTCTGAATAATAGGAATGTAAAGAAGAAGTACATAGACATGGGATCTATTGAATTCTATTTCAAAAAACATAAAATGTCATTATAATTTCAAAAAATAATTTCAAAGAGGAAAGCACCACTAGTTGTACTAATGAAGGAAAAAATATGGAATCACCATCCAAAATCATTCCATACTAATTGAACCCAAGTTTTGCAATGGAGATGACCCTAAAGAGGAAATAAAAACCCAGAAATAAAAAAATGACTATAAAAATGATAAATTGAAGCCTTGGGACTCCATGGTTTTGGGACGAAAGGGAAAAAAATAAATAACAAAAGAATGCCAAAAAGGATAGTATAAGAGGAGTTTTTTAGGTCTTTACCTTCATGAATCTAGAAGTACACTGCATGGAATCAATCATCAAGGATAGTTGTTACATGACTACCAAAAATATTTTACAAACTATGTTCCTAAAATGTGAAATATTATACTTTTACCAAATTTCCCTAATTTTGAGGAAAATATATGCAATAGAATGTGAAGATCAAATGAAACAAAATATCACATAAATACATGAAAATGAGGATATGGTTTTGATTATTATTCCCAAAATCTTAATTTGTATCCTCATAATGTTAAATTTTTACTTGATTCAAGAATAAAAGATTCTATTTCCCCTATATATGGGCTTATTTATCCCACTTCTCATTAATATCTATTTCAGGATTCCATTGTACATTGACTAGTCAGACATTTTTTCCCTAGAGTATAATATCATGGGATTCAATGATTCAGACATATTTCACTATAATCATGGTTCTTTTTCATGTCCATTCTCTTTCTAATTAATCACAATGGATAGGTAAGTTTGATACTTCATTAATTAGTAATCATGTAATATATTATGGATTCACATTAATAGGAATAGAAAGAAAAATATGTATGAAAAATTAGCAACTAATTGAGTGATTTTTAATTGATCAATATACCAAGGGAAATTCCTCCCTAGACTCCCCAATATCGGATGGCCCATGTGGGGTGGTACTTTTAGAAAAAACCTGTTCAGCTAATTAAAATTATAAAGGGTCATGAAAGAGGTCAATATATAACTTTTTGATACTATGAACTTTCTCCAAGAACTGTTAGATCACATAAATCTTCTTGGTCATCACTAAGATAAGGATAAGTCCAAGTATATATGTTTCACCTAACTCTACCAAATATAAAGGAGAACAATATTACAATCCAAAAATAGATTCAAACAAGGCCATCCATAATAAAAATGGTTCAAATTATTTTAATAAATCATAAACATTCATAAATAGGTATCCCAAACACTGTTGGAGTTATGATCACATACTTAGAGCATATATTCCATTATCTGGTTAGCTTACATTTTTTTCCTTCTGACTAGTGATGGTAGGTTATACTCATATTCTCATTGGTTCCCACTACCTTATT
Source organism: Viscum album (assembly GCA_963277665.1). Taxonomy (NCBI): domain Eukaryota; kingdom Viridiplantae; phylum Streptophyta; class Magnoliopsida; order Santalales; family Viscaceae; genus Viscum; species Viscum album. Next base: position 1,461,112,588 of record OY728125.1, on the reverse strand, counting down.
AAAGATATTATAGAATCTATATGTAAACTGGGGTCCCTATTAAATATGATAGAAATGGGAACACCATGTAGTCGCATGGCCTCTTTCCCATAAATAATTCCAATTTCCCCAGGTTTTGTCATTTATTTGATTGTAATTTTCTCCTCATGTTTATTTCTATCAGAATATTCAATATGGTTCTTTCCTTAATTTTTCTTATTAATAATAACTTACCAAAATGATAAGGTATTTATGTTACAATTTCATTATTTGTGATTAAGTTTCCAATGATGAAATTTTTTGACTTAACTATTATGAATTCTTTGAATTTTCATATACACTAATTATTTATAGGTATTAAATTTTTTAAATTAATTATTTTATATTTAATAAATCAATTTTCCCAATGAATTTCTATAAGAAAAAATGAATTTATTTCTATATTTGGTGAAAAAATATTTTTTCCCATTTCTAAGTTTTTAAAAAAAGTTTTTAAAGTTTTTTTAATGTTCTATTATGATTTATTAATGTCATTTTGTACATGATTTAATTTCAAACAAAATAAATATATTAAAGTGAATATTGTATTCTTTTTTAAATGGGTTATATTTTTTATTTTAAAGAAATTGTGGAAGGAAAATGTTTTAATATACATGGTATGAAACAATTTCCTCCATTATGAATTCTCAATGATTTCAAGGTTAATTTAAAAGGTTCCAGGGTTATTTTCAAATAATATTTCTTCCCTAATATTTGGAAAATTATTAGATTTTAAATATTTTATTTAAATATGAAAATCATATTTTCTTCAAGAAATCTTATAGTGATCTTATAAAGTAATATTTCATTGATGATAATATCTCTTGATGTTACATATATATTATTGGATATTTGATCCAATTATACCATTTAAACTCATTATTTGAAAGGATTATAATGATAATTATTTAAAGATGATTATATGAAAACCACTTCTTTCAATGAGTACTTATTTTATGTTTAAAACATTATAAAACCCATTTAATTTCCATGGGATACGATATTATGGAATCCTGAAATTTTTATGAAACGTGTTTGCTCTCCATGGGTTATACTATGGTGAATTATTTTTTATCTTGTGGCATACATGTGATTGATTTTCATTTTGCGATAAGTGGGCCTAGAATTATATATCCCTCAAATGCATTGGGTAAATATGTAAATCCCAAGAGATAATTTGAACTAGACTGGGGAGTGAACCGAATTGATTAAGGGACATTGTCCACTATATTATTCATCATAGTAAACCTTAAATAATCATATAATAGAATAAGGAGTGGGACAAAACCACTATGATAGTCTTGGAATTTAGGCTTAACTAGGGAAATTATTTTCCATGATTATGTATATTCCACAAATATCTTCTTATGCCAATTTTATTTTATCATGGGTTATATAATTTGATTACTTTATCAATAATTTATTATAAACTGCCAAGATTTATGTCATGAATTATTATTATGATCTTTTATATTCATTTTATGGTCTTTATATATTAATATCTTATTCTCATACCCATATGCTCATGTTATGTTTTAGTGATAATTTATATCTGTCTTGTTTACCCTTCTTGAGAATCTGATCCCACCCTTTCTTATGATTTCATTACCTTGGTTATCAATATTGATTATTTGAATATCATGTGTTGGAACGGTTCTATTCATTATGATCTTAATAAGAGATAATGTAGATCTATTAAGGGAAAAAAATTTATGTATCTATCTTTATAAAGACACTAAACCTATAAGGTTATGGAATTGATAATAATTTTATGTATTTTAAAATAATATAAGAAGGTATAATATTTATGTATAAATGGTATGGGTTTCTATATTTGGTATCTAAACAAGGTTTACTTACCTCTAGAAACTACTATAGGAAGACATGAACCCTTAGGATAATCTGATTAATTGGAGAATTACAAATGTTATGGTAAATAAAAGAGTGTGGTTTTCCTTAAAAATAATCCATGTATATATACTTCATGTTTATATGGTCTTAGAATATATTTATATATTTGTAATAACCTCCAATGATTTCCTCAATTATATTTAAACTATCATTATGGTGTATTGAAAGTGTTACATTAGTATGCACCTAGATTGACACTTCTGAGAGATATAATTGGGATAGATCACATTTTTTATAAACCATTATGAATTATTTGAATAGATTTTGAGATTGAATAAACTAGGTTAAACCTAAGGTCTCATAGATTGAAAAAATGTCCAGTTATTTAGAAATCTAACAAATTATTTTTCTTGATTATATGGTTTCCCATTATGATAATAACTTCTCATTCTAATAATTATGTGTTTAGTCAATTGATAGAGCTCAAAGGAATTATTTTAATGTTGAATGTAACATATAATTAAATTCTAGATTTATTCAGTAGTGAAGTGTTCTGGGATTTGGAATTTAATTCATTTTTTAAGCTAATGGTATTTGGTTAGGCTATATATCATTCTAAGATTCTAAATGATAAAATAAGGGAACAAACTTCTACTAATTCCATTATTAGTAAACATCCTCATTTTTTAGTGTCTGTATTGATCTAATAATTTATAATAAATTATATTGTACAATATAAGTTGAATTTCTATTATATAGTGTATGGAATGGGAAAAAGTTATTTTAAGTGATTATTTTTTGAAGTAAAAGAATATCAAAGGTGGAATCTAATCATGATCCTATGGAAATAGGAAGAAGTTGACTCTATATGGTAGGATGATTTTAGGATCATAATTTTTAATATGTATTTTCCTCCTTTTCATTATAAAAAGGAAATTAAATATTGATATAAAGTACAAGTATGGTGAATAAATTAGTACCTATGAGTAAAATTTAAGAAACATTATAGGTTATGTTTACTGTATAATCATCCAACTTGATAGTATGATTGATCGATTCTTCAATGGAAAAAATACTATACTTAGAATAGTTTTATCTATAAGACACCCTAGAAGCTATGATGAATCCATTCAATGTGATATAATATCGGAAAAATAGATTGGTATTGTCACAACCCTTCCTCAGGGCCCGTGTCGTGACTACCCCAAGCCAGCCTTCCGTAGGCCAAGGGCTGGCGACTAGCACCAAAGGTGTAAATCCTGATAAAAAGGGAAGGCATTTCCATTATAAAAGTAAACAAACACCACCGATTATAAGCGGAAGAAACACTAAGTACAAAAGAAAGTTCGGAAAATTAAATGGGATAGAATACAAACCCAACTGAAAATTAAAGCTACAACTGAACGAAAGTACAACAGCTGGAAGGTGTCAAGCTGCTCCTTGATCGTCCATTGGGTTCCTACATGAACGGTAGGTACAGATGGCCTCCTCAGCTCTCCATGTCTATCTGTCACCTCCAGGTACCGTCTCGTCGTGAAGTCCACCTCTGGTTACTGACTCGTCGTGAGGTCCACCTCGAGGTACTGACTCATCGTGAGGTCCACCTCCAGGTACTGACTCGTCGTGAGGTCTACCTCCGGGTACCGTCCAGTCCTCATACTCTCGGTCTCTGACAGCGTTGTCTGTCATCTGCATCCAACACAACGAGGTGCGGGCATAGCCCGTGCAGGGGTGAGTATAATGATACTCAGTAGGGACCCTGATACCCTCAAGGTCTCACTAAATCCAACAAGGATAACCACAAAGAAGAATCTCAACAGATAACCCTTACTTAGTTTTAAGCCAATACTTATACCTAAGTTATCAAGTAACCCATATCAATCATGATGGAACACAAAGGTTATGAAATAAATGGATAACCACTACTTAGGTATATGCCCATACATATACCTAAGTTATCAAGTAACCCATCTCAATCATGAGGTAAACACAAAGGTCGTTGACTCAGCTCAAACCAGGATTTTCATTATCAAAACTGCAACTGTTGAAGAGCTCCTCCTCTGTCAATTACTCTGATCTTGTCACGACACTGAGGTGATACTCACTAACCTTCGACTGCTGAGGTACTTCTCATGTCGAGTACCGTGGGTCGGCCACCCAAACACAGTAGTGCCTCCCACCGGGGTCTGCCACCCAAACACAGTAGTGCACCCCCCTAATAGTCGCCATAGGTACTCCTCCTGTCGAGTACCATGAGTCTGCCACCCAAACACAGTAGTTCTCCCCGCCGTGGGTCTACCACCCAAAAATAGTATTGCTCCCCATGGGGCTATACAAGTCACTCCAACTCGAATCGTACAAGAAGTCATCAGGTCTTAGCCGGCTACACAGTCTCCGTACTCCGTACGCTCATCTCCGGGAGTGTCTTCTCTAGGAGCTATTGGTCGATACTCCAAGTATCACAAAGTCCCACGAATAAGTATCTCAAAGGACCGCCTCGTCATAGGGGTCTCAACGCAATAGACAGTGCGTCAATCGGATGCCCGGTCTGTGAGTTATTATCCTTTTAGTCCTGCGGGCCCGGTTGGTTTCGTGTATGAACCAACCCAGCCGTATATCAACTATACCCCAAACTCACATAGGATATACTCAAAGTGACTGTTTTTCAACGTGATTACCAATGCCGATGACAGTTCGTCAAACAGACTTCCGGTCTGAAAGTTATCGGCTTTTCCATTCTAGGGGCCCAGTTGGATTTCAGATATAATCCAACCTAGCCTTACTCCAACTGTGTCCAAACCTCGGGTGAAGTACTCCAAAATTTTCATCTCACCAAGAGGAATCCAACAAAGTCGATGGCACATCAACCGGACGTCTGGAGCTCAAGTTATAAGTGTTTACCCTCTGAGGGCCCGGTTGGTTTCGGGTACAAACCAACCTAGCCATACCCAAACATCATCGAAACCTTGAGTATAATATACCGAAATGACCGACTCGATCCGAAAAATCCTACGCAACTAACGATGCGTCGATCAGAGGTCCAAAACTCATGTTATGTAAGTTTAATTGAAGATTGTCCGAAAATAGGGTGTTTGGGCCCGATCCGACCCGGGTCCGGGTCTGGCCCAGTTGGGCGCGGCCCAGCCCGGCCCAGCCTGCGCGGCTTGGCCAGCGGCTGGGCACGGCCATGCAGCCCGGCTCGGAGCTGGTCGCGGGGTGCGAAGGGGGTCGCCGCCCCCTTGGAACTGAACGGCGGACCCAGTGGGGTCCACCCTATTTGCTGGTCGGGGGTTTCAACCCTCGGTTTTCCTGGGTAACGGCCGGCCATTATGGTCGGCTGGTTGGGCCACACGGGACCCACGGGGGTCCCGCCTCCAGGGTGTACCGGCGGCCGGACGAGCCCAGCCGCCTCCTGCTGAACCGCTGCGGCCTTAGGTCGTGGCTTCTTTCCGTCCGGTGCAGCACGACGATGCCGTACTCCTCCACCGCGGCCCGCTCTGGTCGTGCCCCATTGGTGCTCCGGCGCGGTGCGACGGCACCGTGCCCTTCCGCCGTAGCCCGCTCCTGGCTGCGGCCTCCTTTGGTCTCACCGGTACGGCGTGACGGCGCCGCACAACATCGTCGCAGCCCGCTCTGGCTGCGGTCCTCTTTGTTACCGCGCGGTGCAACGGCACCACGCCGCCTTCACCACCATGATCAAAAAAGGTCAACAAGATAAGGGAAGGGAGATCGGCCGTGTTTGTGCGGTCCGACCTCCTCCCATTGTGATGATAATAGGTGGCCAAATGAAGGATAATTTTCAACAACAAACAAAGTGCAAATTTAATTAACTAAATTTGAAATTATCCCCTACCTCGATAAACGATTATGTTTGCTGGTGATGCGGAAGATGGCATCGTGGGGTGAGGTTTCGAAGACGGCATTGGTGTGTGTCCAAGGAGGGGACGACGTCTCACACTAGTTGCAGAGAAGAAGGAACGGCACGTCTTCTCTCCTTGTGGTGATGATGTTCTTCGTCAAAGGGTTTCATTCTTCGTGGAAGGATGAAGTTCTTCCAAAGCTAGAGCTCTATCCTCCCTTTTCTCAACAAAACCAAACAAACCCAAAAAATAAAATAATCTCCCCTTATTTTATTATAACATGCCATGGGTTCCAATTACAAAATTCAAACACTTAATTCAATTAATTGAAAAACTGTTGGCATGATTTAATCAGGGGAAGTGGGGAGAGGAGAAGTCATCCACTTAATTACAAGGGAGCCTTAATGGGGAGTTTAAGGGGTTATGGGGAATGTGAAGGGTTGGGGCTCATGTGGTCCCCACCTCACAAATATCCTAACATGGGTAGTTAGGGTCTTGTGGGCCCCACCCCAACTACCCCATGTATGATATAACCATCCTAAGTTAAGAATAAATTTTGTACCACAAATTTTATTCACTATTTATTTAATCCCCTATTTTTAAACAACTCCTCCCGAGAAAACGCACCTTCAGGTAATATCCTCTTAAGCAATTACCGGCAGTTCGGTTCCATCGGTGCCCTCAGATTTCAATTCCGAGTACCTGTTCAAAAGATAGAAAAACTTTCTCGTTTGTTCAATGAACGTACACGAGCTAAACTTCAGAAAATTACTATCAGTCACCCTCGACCCGCGCCAGTCGAGGTTAGGCTCTACTTAAGTAAAACACGCAGCAACTAACCCATCGATACTCTCATATTTTCAATCCGAGTTACCATTTAGAAGTTATGAATTTTATAATAAAATAATTGTCACTTAATTATTTTATTTGTGACCAAAAACTAACTTTTTCTGGTGGTCCGTGCCAGCAAAATTAGTATCTTCTTAAATAAAACTTTCCCTCATGAGTTCAGTGGTGGTCTCAGATTTTTAATCCGAGCTACTGTTTGTGAGTTATAACCATTTGAAAAATAAAATAATTTATTTAATTATTTTATTTATGGTTATGTCATTTTTGGAATTTCTCACAGAAGGCTCGCGCCGACTAAACTTATGTCCCGCCTAGGGTAAACCTGCTATCCTGAGCGCAACGGTGCCCTTGGATTTCTGATCTGAATAACCGTTTAAGATTTATTCCACTTTTTCAGTAAAACTGATTATCTGCGTTAATTTAAGCTTAACAAAACTTTGGAAAATTATTCCGGGCACACCGGGCCTCAGAATCAGATGTCGTTTGAAACTGCGGACTCGTAAAATTCCAAAGAATTTAAGAAGAGAATTTCCTTGAAATTTATGGGTCTTTACATTACCCCCACCTCAGGTCTTTACGTCCCCATAAAGCTAAAACATAAACCAGGGTAATGAATGAGGATATTGAGCATGCATCTGAGACTTTCTCTCTCATGTGCTCTACTGGAGGTTCTCGTGCTGCCAAAAAATGCGCACCAGAGGAATCGACCATCCACGTAGGACTCGCTCCTATCAATCCTCAATCTCCACCAGGACCTCTAAGAATGTCACCTCGTCATCGATGTACAGCTCCATGTGGTCGATGATATGTGTCAGGTTGTGCATGTATCTCCTCAAATGTGATACGTGGAAGACGTCATGGACCCAGTGCAACTGAGGTGGAAGGGCTAGGCGGTAAGCCACCTTGCCTACACCGCTGAGGACCTGGAAAGTTTTGATGAATCTCGAAGATAACTTGTCACCCTAGCCAAATCTCCATAGACCTCTTCGAGGTGAGACATGTAAGAATACATGGTCGCCTTCCTCGAACTCAAGTGGTCTCCGTCTCCTATCAAAATAGGACTTCTATCTGCTCTATGTAGTCTTAAATTCCATGAACCATCTCTGTCTCAACTCTAGAAAGCTCTGCTGGAATCTAACTGACCACACGAAGGGTTTCCCTTTCTTTGTCATTGATGGATGTGGTGCTACAACTCTGGAGAATTCTGGCACAAAGGTAAGTTTGGCCGACTCCTGAGTGATCGACTGCACCCTCTTATGTATGAGTCCATCATGTGATGCCTAGGTTTTTCTTTTCTCCGACCAAGGAAAACCCTATCCCAACGTTGTAGATAAACAACAACCTTTTTTCCTAATACTGTGAATCTTTGTATGAACTGTGGTTGCCCAGTCCATACCCAAACTAATGACGTAAGGCCTCGATGCTACCACCAAGTGGTTCCAACCGAAACTCTCACCTCAAGGGTTAGATTACACCATCGGCGTAAGTGTGATTATCGAGTCTCCTCCCAAAGGTATCTCTAGACATGAGGATCAAGTCAACCGCATAACCGGAAACTCTAGGTCTGGGACAAGATTCGTGAAAGAAAGGAATGATTGGTATCTATGTCTATTGATAAGGCAGCTCATAGTAGACATAGACCATACCTTGAATGATTCCTAGAGCCCTTGGGTCAAACTCCTTGACCACATGCAGCTACTCTCCTCCCCTTCCCTCCTGCTCCCTGAGCCTGGCGGGAACTACAAAGGCGGGTGGTTGCAACATGTCAAAATGTTCACTACCCCATGCTGCTCTCCTAGCTCGGCTTCCACGTCTGCTACCCTTCAGATTCATCTGTCCTTTTCACTTCCTCTTATTGAAACATTTTACACGCCCAAGTCTCTGAGACTGGCGCCAGTTTCTTGCTTTCCCACTGCTAACCTTAACCGGCTGCATCAACTCAGCCAAAGAATTATCAACCATAAAGGTTCTCTCTAGCACCCTAGTATAAGTAGGAATTCATAGAGAAAGAAGTGTTGGATCGGATTTCCTTTACACACACCTCACTCAGAAGTCCAATCCCTGAAGCACTGATTGCATCATATTCATCGAGTACCAGGAATGGTTTTGTACGCCCTGATGAATTCTCAGCTACCGACATGTTGTTTTTCCGTAGTTGTATAAGCTCTAGAAAAACTCTCATCCACCTCCTCAAGACAGTACTCAGTCTCCTGAGAGTCGGGATCACCTCGAAAACTGAGGGGTATCTGATGCTGAAACATGTGTAAGGTAGTAAGCCAACATGTGTCCTCTACCAGTTCTGTCGGTAGTGTCTGCTGACCAAAAGGTAGTGATATAGCTGGCACACTACATGAAGATACTATCCCAGGCATCGGTCCACATACCGAAGCCTCATCACTATACAGACCAACCTCATGGTCACTCACTGTAAAACACTAGTAGCCAAGTCCACCATCCACACTACTGGTGTCTCATCTAGGAGGAAAACTCTAGCAATCGCCTCCAGCTAGTCCTCTCTTGTCTGGGAATCTACCTCACCTCGTAACCTCGGAGGCCTCTACTACTGGAACTCGTGTAACACGCTCTGTTGGCGTGCACTGTATGCTAGTATGGCTAGTGGCATCCACTGCCCAACAAGTGGTGGTGCTGCTGGTACACCACCCGAGGGTGCCAATATAGTAAAAAGGGCCCTGCACCAGAGCCTCGTCACTCAGTGGTTGTCATCGTGTACTATCTCGAAACTCCAACTGACTGTCTGCGTGGAGGAATACTGATCAGATGCGACTTGGTCAAATGATTTATACCTGGTGAGATGACCTGGTTTGAGCTGACTTAAAAACTTTTGGAAACACACACGCAATCAGTGTTTTCATGCACTAAGTCAGAAATCAGTAGTCAGGGTCCCGGTGTATGGATACGTCGGCCACCGCACCAACACTGGATTCCTTGAACTGAATACCACACTCGGTACCCTTAACACTATTGCTTCACAGAAAAGAATTATCAGAGTTCTGAGTTCTACGGTAGAACTGACTCCTCTGATACCAATTTGTCACAACCCGTCCTCGGGTCCCGTGTCGTGACGACCCCAATCCCGCCTTCCATAGGCCAGGGGCTAGAAACTAGCACCAAAGGCGTAAGTCCTGATAAAAAGGGAAGGAATTTCCTTTATAAAAGTAAACAAACACCATAGAGTATAAGCGAAAGAAACACTAAGTACAAAAGAATGTACTGAAAAGTAAATGGGTCAGAATACAAACCCAACTGAAAAGTAAAGCTACAACTGAACGAAAGTACAACAGCTGGAAGGTGTCGAGCTGCTCATAGAGTGTCCTCCAGGTTCCTACATGAAGGGTATGTACATATGGCCTCCTTATCTCTCCACGTCCATCTGTCACCTCTGGGTATCGTCTCATCATGAAGTCCACCTCCGGGTACTGACTCGTCGTGAGGTCCACCTCCAGGTACTGACTCGTTGTGAGGTCCATGTCCAGGTACTGACTCGTCGTGAGTTCTACCTCCGGGTACCGTACAGTCCTCATACTTTCGGTCTCTGACAGCGTCGTCTATCATTTGCATCCAACAAAATGAGGTGCGGGCATAGCCCGTGTAGGTGTGAGTATAACGCTACTCAGTAGGGACCCCGAGACCCTCAGGGTCTCACTAAATCCAACAAGGATAACCACAAATAAGGATCTCAACAGATAACCCTTACTTAGTTTTAAGCCCATACTTATAACTAAGTTATCAAGTAACCCATCTCAATCATGAGGGAACACAAAGGTTATGAAATCAACGGATAACCACTACTTAGGTATATGCCCATACATATACCAAAGTTATCGAGTAACCCATCTCAATCATGAGGTAAACACAAAGTCGTTGACTCAGCTCAAACCAAGATTTTCCTTATTAAAACTACAACTGCTGAAGATCTCCTCCTCTGTCGAGTACACGGATCATGTCACGACTCTAAGGTGATGCTCACTAAACTTAGACGGCTGAGGTACTCCTCCTGTCGAGTACCACGGGTCAGTCACCCAAACACAGTAGTTCCTCCCACCGGGGTGTGCCACCCAAACACAGTAGTGCAGCCCCCCTAATAGCCTGCAGAGGTACTCCTCATGTCAATTACCACACGTATGCAACCCAAACACAGTATTGCTCCCCTCCGTGGTTCTGCCACCAAAACACAGTAGTTCTCCCCACTGGGATATACAAGTCACTCTGACACGAATCGAACAAGCAGTCATCAGGTCTCAGCCAGCTACACAGTCTTCGTACTCTGTACAATCGTCTCTGGGAGGGTCCACTCCACGAGATACTAGTCGATACTCCATGTATCACAAATTCTCATGAAAAAATATCTCAAAGGACCTCCTCATCATAGGGGTCTCAACGCAACAGACAACACATCAATCGGACGCCCGGTCTGTGAGTTGTTAGCCTTTTAGTCCCGGGGGCCTGGTTGGTTTCGTGGACCAACAACCCAGCCATATCTCAACTGTACCCCGAACACACATAGGGTATACTCAAAGGGACCATTTTTCAAAGTGATTACCAACGCCATTGACGGTTCTTCAAACGGATGTCCGGTCTAAAATTTATCGCCTTTTCTGTTCTAGGGGACCTGTTGGATTTCGGATACAATCCAACCCGGCCTTACTCCAACAGTGTCCAAACCTCAGGTGAGGTATTCTAAAAGTTTCGTCTCACCAAGATGAATCCAACAAAGTCGACGACACGTCAATCGGACGTTCGGAGCTCAAGTTATAAGCGTTTCTGCTCCGAGGGCCCGGTTGGTTTCGAGTTCGAACCAACCCATCCATACGCAAACTTTGCCGAAACCTTGAGTGTAATATACCAAAATGACCGTCTCGATCCGGGTAATCATATGCAACTGATGGTGCGTCGATCAGAGTTCCAAAACTCATGTTATGGGAATTTAACTGAAGATTATCCGAAAATAGGGGGTTTGGGCCTGGTCCGACCCGGCCCAATACCCCCTGGGTCGGCCCGAACCGAGTTGACCCGACCCAGGTCCGGGTCCGGTCCAGTTGGGCGAGGCTCGGCCCTTGGCCGGGTACGACCATGCGGCCCGGCTCGGAGCTGGCCGCAGGGTGCCAAGGGGGGCGCCGCCCCCTTGGAACCGAACGGTGAACCCAGTGGGGTCCGCCTTGTTTGCTAGCTGGGGGTTTCAACCCCCGGTTTTCCAGGGTAATGGCTGGCCATTATGGTCGGCCGTTTGGGCCATGCGGGACCTGCGGGGGTCCCACCTCAAGGGTGTACCGACGGTCGGCCGAGCCCGGCCGCCTCCTGCTGAACCGTCGCGGCCTTAGGCCGCATCTTCCTTCCGTCCAGCGCGACACGATGGTGTCGCGGCCCTCTTTTAGCCGCGACCTCCTTCGGTCTCACCAGTGCGGTGCGACGGCGCCACGTAACATCGTCGCGGACCACTCCGGCCTTGGTCCTCTTCGTTCCCACGTGGTGCAATGGCACCACACCGCCTTCACCGCCATGATCAAAAAAGATCAACAAGATAAGGGGGGATCGGCCATGTTTGTGCAGTCCGACCTTCTCCTGTTGTGATGATAACAGATGGCCAAATGAACGAGAATTTTCAATGACAAACAAAGCACAAATTTAATTAATTAAATTTGAACTTAACCCCTACCTCGATAAACGATGATGTTTTCCGGCGACGCGAAAGATGGCGTCGTGGGGTGAGGTTTAGAAGACGGTGTTGGTGTGTGTCCAAGGAGGGGACGACGTCTCACACTAGTTGCGGAGAATAATGAATGGCATGTCGTCTCTCCTTGTGGTGACTGCGTTCTTTGTCGAAGGGTGTCGTTCTTCACGGAAGGACGAAGTTCTTCCAAAGCAAGAGCTCTCTCCTCCCTTCTCTCAACACAACCAAACTAACCCCAAAAATAAAACAATATCCTCTTATTTTATTATAACATGCCATGGGTTCAAATTACAAAATTCAAAAACTTAATTCAATTAATTGAATAAGTGTTGGCATGATTTAATGAGGGGAAGTGGGGAGAGGAGAAGTCATCCATTTAATTATAAGGGAGGTTTAATGGGGAGTTTAAGGGGTTATGGGGAATGTGAAGGGGTGGGGCTCATGTGGACCCACCTCACAAATATCCTAACATGGGTAGTTAGCATCTTTTGGGTCCCACCCCAACTACCCTATGTAGGATATTACCATCCTACGTTAAGAATAAACTTTGTACCACAAATGTTATTCACTTTTTATTTAATCCACTATTTTTAAACAACTCCTCCCTAGAAAATGCACCTTCAGGGAAGATCCTCTTAAGCAATTACTGAAACTGCGGTTCCATCGGTGCCCCCGGATTTCAATTCCGAGTACCGATTCAAAAGATAGAAAAACCTGCTCGTTCGTTCACTGATCGTACCCGAGCTAAACTTCGGAAAATTAATATCAGTCACCCTCAACCCGCGTCGGTCGAGGATAGGCTCTACCTAAATAAAACACACCCCAAAAAACCCATCGATACTCTCGGATTTTCAATCCGAGTTACTCTTTAGAAGTTATGAATTTTACAATAAAATAATTGTCACTTAATTATTTTATTTACGGCCAAAAACTAACTTTTTATGTTGTTCTGTGCTGGAAAATGTTAGTATTTGATTAAATAAAGAATACTCTCATGAGTTCAGCACTGGTCTCGGATTTTTAATCCGAGATAACGTTTGTCAGTTATAACCATTTGAAAAATAATATAATTTATTTAATTATTTTATTTACGGTTATGTCATTTTTGGAATTTCTTACAGAAGGCATGTGCCGACTAAACTTAAGTCGTGCCTAGGGTAAACCCGCCATCCTGAGCGCAACGGTGCCCTCAGATTTCTGATCTGAATAACCTTTTAAGAGTTATTCCACTTTTTTAGTAAAACTTCTTATGCGCATTAATTTAAGCTTAACAAAACTTTGGAAAATTATTATGGGCACACCGGGCCTCTGAATTAGGTGCCATCAGAAACTGAGGACTCATAAAATTCCAAAGAATTTAAGAAAAAACTTTCCATGAAATTTATGGGTCTTTACAGGTATTAATAATAAATATCCTGGTTTTGAGATGAAAATAAACTTATAATTTAATATAAATTTTGGTAAAAACATGGAGAGAAAAAGATGATATTTCCTTTTTGATCAAAGTGTGGAAGGAAAAATGGAGGAAATTTTATTAAGGGGACTAGTAAATGTTTTAAGTGTCCAAAGTAAGGTCTTAAGCAATAAAATTCTAATTTTAGCTACTAATTTACCATTAACATTATTTTAATTTAAAGCATAAGTGTTATGGTAATTATGATGACTAGTGCTCAAATACAAAGGATAATGATGATGAATGACATCAGAAACATCTTAATCTTAGAGAAAAAGAGAAATATCCCCTAATAATTTTTTTCTTAAGAGGAATTCGAGAACAATTTTCGAGAAGGTAGAATTAAAATCCACTAAAGAAATACATTTGGCATATTTGATTATAAAACCATGCACTATTTTAAATTTGAATGTTTTCCTAAGGGTATCACAAAACCACCATAATTATTAGATATTGAATTAGTAGTGAAAATATTTAATGGTGTGATGATCACATCCCAAATATATTATTTTTATCACATTAATGTTTTTGAAAATGTGATTCCTATAAATATCATGATTCCTCCTCTAGTTGAATTTGATTTTATCATATAAATGGATTGGATTTCATTTCATAAATCCAACCTTAGTTGTTGCGGAATGAATTTCACATTTTATATTTTGATCTAACATATGGTCATCAATAATTTTGTTTATAAATTAAAACATGTGAGGAAAATTGAATCCATTTTATGGTTAATGATTCTCATTCAACGTAGAAAATAATCTTAGAGGGATGTGGAGAAACTCAGCATTTGGGATATTCCCCTTATATTAAAATTAATTGTTATTTTTTGGAAGAGTCTCCAAGCCTTCCACCAAATCATGAAGTTCAATTTTCAATAGAACTCATACATAGTGCTACAGCTATTTCAATGAATCCATATAGAATAACCCCTATTGAGTTGTTGTAATTTTATATGAAAATCACTGAGAATATGGAAAAGAGATTCATTTAGCCAATTCCATCACCATGGGGTGCTCCTATTCCTTTTTTATAATTAAATATGGTTCAATGAAAATATGAATTAGTTATCAAGATCTTAATAAGATCATGATAAAGAATAAGTATTTCCTTATTGTATTAATGATTTTTGTATTAATTATGAGTTGCTCAATATTTTTCCATGATTAATATTTGATATGGGTACTACCATTTGAGTTTTAAAAGTGAATACATACCGAATAAAACCTTCAGTATGAGTTATGGACAATTTAAATTTATAGGAATTCAATTTGGTATTACTAATACCTCATCCATATTCATTGATCTAATAAATAGTTTCATTATATATTACATTGATTATATTATGGTGTTATTTATATATAATATTCACATATATTTAAATAGGACGTAATATTCTAGTGATCACTTAAGGATTTTACTAATGACCTTAAGCAAAGAGAATTTGTATTGAAAATTTAATTGATGTTTATTTTTTCTACCAAATATTTAATTTTGGATCATATAATATGATGGAATGATATATATATATATATATATGGAATCATTAAGGATATAAGTAATTGATCATTGGAAAATAAAAACCATGGTGACTGAAATCTATAGTTTTCTTGGTTTAGCAAGATATTATTGAAATTTTTTTTTAAATCTATCCTGATGGTCTAATACACATGCCAAGTTAACATATAAGAGAGATATGGTCATTTGTATTGTAAAATTTGAAGAAAATTTTAAGAAACAAAAAATAAAGTTATTATGCACACATGTACATAATCTACCATATATGGAGAAAGGTTTTTTATATTTAGTAATGCATCAAAGAAGGGACTATGATGTATCCTTACACAGAATTCAATAGTGATAGCTAATACCTCATGAAAATTGATAGCTCGTTAGAAAAATTAACCAACCCATTATTTGGAGGTAGCTATAGTAATTTCTTCATTAAATATATTTAGGATTTATCATTACTGGGAAAAGTGTGACATATATACTGATTGTAAAAGTATGAAAATATATTCACCCTAAAATTGTTGAATATTAACCAATGTATTTGGTAAGAGTTAATTATTTATTATGACTACTTAAAAAATTACCACCCAATGAATTTTAACAACATGAAATATTCTCTATGTAGGAATGATCATGCAGGGATAATTATGATGAGGATCACAAAAAATCTAATATTTCATGATTTTCATAGGATAAATATGGAAATCATGTTGGAATAAGAGAAATGTTATCTTACACAAATGAGTGATCATCCATCAATCTATGTGTCGATTAAAGAGGAAAATAATAAAGATGTTAAGCTACTAAATATGGTCAAAAATTTTCCAAAGATAAACCTTGATTATAATAAAATGATAAGGTTTAGGAACCCTGTATGTGTCACGTCCTTACTATATTTGAAGATGGATCTTTTGGGTGAATCTCAAAGTTCATCATTCTTTATTCAACCTAGAGGTATGAAGATCAAAAGAGGTCTCAATGAATAAATTTGGGGGAAAACATTAATAGATATATGGAAATGTATATAACTTGATGCTCAGTATGTCAGAAAGATAAATCTATGGGATAGAAATAAAATGGGATTTTATGACCATTTCCCATACTAGAATGGAAATGGGATAACATCCCCATAGATATTATTAATTTCCTCCAAAAAAAGTATGAATTCCATAATTCTTTTTTTATAGTTGATCAACATAAGAATTCGTCGCACTTCATTACTAACATATAAGATTTAACACTTGATCATCTTTCATGAATACACATTATGGAAGTTATAGGGTTTCTTGGAGTACTATATTCTATTGGATATAATTGGGTTTCATGTTTTAATTTAATGTTTTGGAGAAGCCTTCAACAAAATATGGATTCAGAATTATGTTTTGGTACATATTATTGTCTACAAATAGATGGATGGACTATGAGAAAAATTTAAACCCTATAGTATAAATGGTGATTTTTTGTTTTTTGTTTCAATGGTGGTAGAGATCAATATCATCCTCTAGTCTAGTTATCTAACAGCAATATCTTTCACTTGAGCATTCAGATGGAACCTTATGGAAAAATATGTGGAAAGAATCATATAACTATATAATTTTGGGATTATGTTTCATAAATAAAGGTATTGGTACTTTAGGTATCTGTATAAATTGAATATAAAGTTAGATACATTCAGAAACAACCTAAGGTATCTTAGAGTTGACAGAAGGGTTCTGCTAAAAATAATCAGTGAAATATGGAATTCAAAGTTGGTTATAAAATATTCCTATGAATGTTTCTATGGAATAAGTATATTAGATTCATAAATAAGAGATATTTGATCCCTAGGTATATTTTCATATTTGAGATTAATGATTGAGTAGGGATGGTATATTATTGCATGGTGTTTCCACTGAACTTCTCTCGAATTCATGATGTGTTCCACATATCTCTCTTGAGAAGGAACATATCTGGTTCATCACATGTACTAATATTATATGTTATACTAGTGGATAAGGTTCTCTTCTATAAATAATAAATAGAATAAATCTTGGATTAGTGAGGTAAATTGCTATAGAACAAGACTAATCTCTTGGTTAATATAATCTAGATGAATCATAAATTCAATGAAGCTACAAGGGATCATGAGGATGTGATTAAATAGAGATATACTAAATTGTTTGTATCAAACTAATGTAATATTGAGAGATAAATTCCTCTCATGGTGGGTATAATGTAACACCCTTATATTTTATGATATATTTCCCTTCAAATAAATTCAATTTCATTTATATATTACAATACATGGAACCCTGAGTCAAACTGAACTGTAATTTAGTATAACATCATTAACTAGCCATTAATTTGGAGGAATGGATCGAAATAAACACATTTTTAGAATTATTTATGAAGGTTTTTATTACATAAAATACATTAATAAATAAGTACTAGATTTTATGTAATTTCATAATATTATTTAAAAATATATATTTCTTGAAAGAGGATTTCAATGCGTTTTGTGAGAAATTAACATAATTAATTTATATGACTTTTAAAAAACTTATTTAAAAAAATTAAATTAAATTTTGAAATTATCATTCCAAAATTATCTTACAGTTAATTTTTATGAATTTTTTGAGAGGTTTAATTTTTTGATCAATTGTAAAATATACTAATTTTGATTAAAACTCACTTTTCATTTAATGATTTTACAAAGATAAATTTTGTTTGAAAATTTTTTCAAATGTATTAATGGTGAATTTATATTATTGATAATCCAATTAATTTTATTGGAATAATTTTTATATTTTATTTTCGTATAGAAACGTTTTACACTTAAGAAAATACTTTTTTGTGAAAACCTCTTTTCATCAATTTTAGAAGGTCTAATTTTAAATTAAATTATGGAACATCTTTGAATTTAATTTGATAAAATAAATAGTATATTTTTAATTAACATTTATAAATTTGGTAATCTGTAAATATTCAATATTTCTCATAATTAATAGTAAAAAAATAAAAAAATTCACCACAGTTAATGTTTATATGGGTTTACTATGGGGTTAAACCAACATATAAATGTAATTTTTCCAATTAAACATTTTTAAATACTATTTAATACCCATATTATGACCACATAAAATCCAAAATTCAAATATTTATCCAATTTTATGTTTTCTTTAGTCCTTTATTTTATATTAATATTTAATGAGATTCAAAGTCTGTCCTTTCCCCCCACTTATAAAATGTTTCCACTCCTATATATTATTAAATCAATATTGAGCCCCATATATAGACCAAAACCTACCATATTCTATTATTATATTTTCCATACATAGATCTAATTTTATTCTTAATGAACCATTCTAAGTGTTCATAATAAATTATCTAAAGGACTATCAAAGAAGATGTAATTGCCTTACTTGAAATCATTACATTTATTTCTTTTTATACATCAAATAAATTAGTAGTATTCAAAATAAAATAATTAAATTAGTATCTTATATATAATGAAATTTGATTTCATTTTTTTACCACTCTTATAAAACCTATTTTTAATTAAATGTCAAGTGAAAGTATCACTCATGCGTACGTGTGGAATACCACCTCTACATAGTGATACAATAAATTTTACTTTAGTATCACCCATAAATGTTTATTTTATGGGTTTAAATTTATATATTATTTTATTAACTATTTATTCTTATATAATTACAATATCATATATGGCATCATACCTTCCAATTTATTGGAAAATGATAACATTTCTTGTGGCTACCTACAGACTACCACCTCCATGAAGTGATATGATTTGTTTTTTCATTTAAGATTTACATAGATGTTAATATGTATAGATTTAATGAATATATATGTTATATATGATACAATAATTAATCTCGAAATATGAATTTTTAATTTCCTTTCTTTTATTCAATCTCTTGAAAATAGAAAACAATGTACATGCATACATACTTACTTTCATCACCTTGAATGGTATAATTCATTAATCTATATCAATATTTTATAAATAACACTAAATATATATATAATGAATATATTTTAAATTTATGTAATGATTTAAATTTTATAGATAATTTACCCTTGATCAATCTAAAATGACTGGAACTACTTAACTAAAATTATCCTAAAAAACAAAAACTGTTAACACCCATAAATGATGGTTTTGATAGTGAAATATTAATATATGGGTGTTGAAATTATATAATAGGATAATTTATGATATTAAAATTATTTACAAGATTATTGTATATAATTATAATAAATTTAATTTAATTTTTCAGGATTTTAGATCACTTTTGAATAAATTCGGTCTTATGTTAAGGGATTTTTATCACACATTTATTTATTTGAGTCACATAAAATATTCACCACTTGTATCATTTATGTGGTGTATATACTACCCATAAATTCTATTTATAATTATTCTCATTAAATTTATGTGGATCTACATATATATACATTTTTTTATTTCATGGGTCATATGATTCAATAGTTGAATGAAAATTAAATTTTTATTATAGAAAACACTTTGAAGGAAAAAATGAGAAACCATAGTTTAAGCACTAAAGGAAATATCAGAACCATTAAATGAAAATTTAAGTTTATTATATTTTATCTCACTATATAAATTCCAATGAGTAGTGATAACATGATAATCTGGATCATCCTTCAAAATGTCTTTGAACTGATACACCAACTTGTCCCAAAATTGAACGTACTCCTCTTGACTGATCTTCCCAGCATTGAATCCCCTTATCAATATCAAATATTTCTTTTCAATCCAGTTACTCTACTCTTCATTGGTTACCACCCTTAATGGACTTCCCATAATCTTGTTAGCTTCTTCTTCAGTATAATTAATAATCAAAACAGATTAAACCATATCTTTTTCTGAGTGCATAAGAAACTATATTGAAGGATATATCACCACACTAAACTCATGCTACTAACCAGAAGAAACCTTGGCGGTGGGTGGGAACACTTTCCATTAGTTTGTCTTTCAATTTCTTTTCATATCTAGTCTCCCTTGGTGTAGTAATGAATGAATAATCCTATATATCTTTTAGAATATCCCTTCGGATATTACTTCGTCTTGAGCATGAAATATGAACACCATGAATGTAATATTCTATATCACCTAATAAATACTCAGAATCCTCATAACTTATCTAATTCCTGAAGGCCCCACAGTGATCCATTGAAGGGCTAACTAAAATTTCAGCCTCCAGAACCAAATTATCATTCAAAAACCCTCAAATATATTGCCCAACACAATGGTAGCCACCTCATCATGTTGCAGCACATTAAAACCAGATGAGTCTCCCTCCCTTGTTGTCTTAGAGGCATTATCCATACCCTTTTCATTATTATGAGTCCCTTAGTTCACTAACTCAAAAAATGAATCAACCATTGGAGTCTTGGAGCCTCCTTCATCCACCATGTGTGGGTCCACAAAAATGAGACCACTGTTAGGCTGATTATCCTTCACATTAAGACCCTCTAGCACCAAAGGAGTAGAAAGAGGTGTTTGGGGTATGTCCATATCCTTCCTCAAGAAACTGAATACTTTGGTAGCCAATGGATTCACTTCCTATGATCCATATATCACATCCCTTTATGATTTATAATCGGTTTCCACTTCCACCAACTTTTATCTAGACAAGCCTACCTCACCACTAGCATCTAGTTCTTTACTATTGTTTTCACCCGTCTGCTTGGTGGGATTCATAGACCCCTTTCTACAGGCTGTTGAAGAATGGCCCAGATGCTTATAGAACGCAAAAAAATTGTAACATGATTCATATACCACATGTTACATGTACTAAATCTCTTAAACTAAAGTGATCCAAACATTATCAAATGGAAATCTCGACACATCCACTTCCACACAAACTCGCAGGTTAACAAGATCAAAAATAGATGTAGTATGGCTATCCGAACACAATAATCTACCCACTAAATTCCTAACCATCCTATTATCATATGGATTTTAAAACTGTATAGGAATATTTGGGAAATTAACCCAAACCACCACCGAATAAGAGTAACACTTTATATGGAAGTTGTAGGTCCATAAAAAAAGGTAGAACTGAGATCCATTGAATCTCTGGGGTGCGCTTGACCGGGACCCAATTAAAATTTTCTCCAAAGAAAAACTTATCATAATATATTTTCTGTGAAGAGATCCCAATGTTGTCTACTCTTGTAGTTACAAAGATCCAAAAATAGACCTACTAAAAGCATCAACTTTGGGGCATCCCCGCTTGATCAAAGCAACCAAAGTAAGATTTAGAAGCTCCAAGGATTCATTGAACTCCACAATCAATATTAGTAGGTAAGGGCTCCCATCAAACAAATCATGTACTTTTGGACTCATTGAAGCTTGAGGAAAATGGTGAATGAGGTTAAGTATTTAAAAGGGGGAAAAGGAGGAACCCAATACTATAATTTTCATCTATTTACAAACTCAAGATACTAAATGAATATTTTTAAGGATAACTATCATTATTTCACTCTTCGATCGATAATATTTATTCTTAAAACTCAATTTTTTCTAGAAATATTATTGATAATGTTTTTAATAATCTCGTTTGAATATATAATTTTATTTCTAAAAATAGTTACCTTTTTAAAAATTCTTTAAATGTAATATTCTTGTCATTTTTTAAATTATCAACATTTTACTTTTAATGAAAATTTGAAGAGAATATTTGTTTTAACATATATTACATTAAACTAATTTTCCACCCTCATGACTGATCAACTCATTAAAGATTCTGTTACATGTTTCCAAGGTTCTTTTAATGATTTTTTTTCAAAAAACATTGAAATTATAATACTTTAAATATTGGATTTCAATTTGAAAAGGGTATTTCAATTATGATTTATTACATTTAACTCTTAAATGAATTTTTATCTATGATAAATTATATTGATGTTACTTATGATTCACTAGGTATATTAACCAACAATAACATCCACTTTTATTCTTAAAATGGATTGTGATGATGATGATTTATGCATGATTATATAAATCCCCTTTCTTCTTAGAGGTAAATTATATTATGATGTTACCTTTACGAAACATATTTCCTTACCAATGTTAATGTTTTGATGTAATGATTAAATGTTAATGAAACCAGTTTCCTTTCATAGGTAAGGATATGATGAATATTTTATGATATTATGGCGCACATATTTTTGATTTTCATTATGTAACATGTGGGAATATAATTATATAGAACTCCAATTCACTGGGTAAAGAAGGATATATCATAATATAATAAAGACTAAAATGTGGATTAAACCTAGTTCAATAAGGGACTCTATCAACTATGTTAGTCGTGGGAGTGAAACTTGTAAATAGATATAATAGAATGAGTATTGAACGTGTTCCACTTTGATAGTCCTAGATATGATTCTTGACTAAGTAAATGATTTTATATGATTTTTTTTTCTACCAAAAACTTATGTGTTATCCCAATGTTATGTTCTCATTGATCATGTTATTTGATTACTTTATAATTCATGTCTTTTGAGATGAAAATATTTATTCTAGGGTTAAATATTATGATCTTTGATATATAGGGTGTGGTTTTCAAATGTTAATATCATGTTCTTGTACTCTTTTTCATATTTTAGATTTAAATGATAATTGGAGTCTCTCTTATTTACCCTTGATGAGCATATGAGATCACCCTTTCTTATGTTTCCTTTCCCCAAATTATAAGGAATGGTCTTAAGTATTATAATTATAATAAGGATGATAGTTGTTAAAAAACTTATTTAGAGATTATGTATACCTCTTATGTACATGTTTTTTATGTATAAAAATTACCCAAGATACTAAACCTATATGATTATGGTATCAGTCATAATTTCATGTATCGAATATTCATATAATATGATGTAATATTTATGTATGAAAGTTATGGGTCATTATAGAAACTGTATACTCAAAATTGGTGGATTTTATAATGATGGAATATATAACTCATATCAATATAGGTCATCAATATTTCACAATATATCAACTAAAAAATATTTTTCTTTCCAGATTTGGTTCTTGGAATATGATATGGAGAATTCCCTTCATGACACTTGATTAATAAAGGAAACCCCAACCTAAGTGATTAATATTTTTGATGCCAGGATAGTGTGTGTTTGTATGTTTGAGTCGGGGTGGAATATATTTGAAATAGAATTCATTGATGATTCAAATATAGGTGATGATGATGTCTTATGGTATCTTGAAATAATATAAACCAAACAACACATAGTTCTTTAAATGTCGTTATATATATCTAACTCACATGAAGGGGATCAAGAAATAAAGGGTTCATAATGGTGAGTGTAAAAAAGTCATTGCAGACACAATATATGTTGATAATGATTAATAGATTGATCCAATAGGAACCTTAATGAATGAATACATTCTTATGGGGTTGAAGAAAAATTGTTTGAATGTAGATACAAAT
The DNA here is from genome assembly GCA_963277665.1 of Viscum album. Lineage (NCBI taxonomy): Eukaryota > Viridiplantae > Streptophyta > Magnoliopsida > Santalales > Viscaceae > Viscum > Viscum album. The sequence continues at coordinate 1,461,088,876 of OY728125.1, read as the reverse complement.
AACATGACTACAAAAATCATGAAACAGATAGTTCTATTAATATTTCTTCACACCAAATTGTTCATGTGAAGAGGATTCAAATGTGAGATGAATTTATCTTATATATTTATTTTAAAGAAAACGTGATGAGAATTATAAAGGTCTCAACCGAGAGGTAAAATATTGTAATTATAGTTAAATGATTTTTCGGGTCATCCTAGTTTGATGCCTCAAATAATGACTATATATAATATATAAATATGAATCAAGACATTAATAGTCATAAATTGGTCATTATTAAGGATTAACTCATAGATTATGGGAAATAGTAATGAAATATATGGGTTTCCTTGTGAGTGATCTAAGGAAACCCAATTTGGTTGAGTGGGGACCAATACAGAAGGAATAGGGTTGTTGGTATATGTGGATAGAAAAAATTAATAAATATGAGCATCATTATATATCCTGTATAAATATAGATAAATCCTTACTTAGTTATGGAAAAGGAAGTTTCATTATACTGTATTATCATGTCAAAAAAATCTCAACAGTTATACCCTATATATGGGATATATGTCATTACATAGTGTCTTGGTGTATATCCAATTTATATAACCCTTTATGAATTTTTTAAGCCCAAAAAATAGTGAATTAATGTTGATAGAATCCATATATTTAGCTGAAATAATAAATTATAGATTCCCTCAATATCGTGTGGGGATATGGATAATGTCATGAAATAATATGTGAAATGAGGGGTACTTTTAACCTTGAATTATCTTTTGTGTAAATAAAACCAAATTTTAAGAGTCATTAATGAAAAAGAATTTCATGTAAATATATTTGGTTATATGAAATGAACCCCACCATGGAATTTAAAAAGTCATTTTTTCATTTAGTTTATTATCTTGTGATAAGGAATCAATATTCAAATTTGAATTCATGAAATAAGAATATTATATAAAATTAATCTATATTGATCATGATCATGAAAAGTTGGAAATGGAATAATATTAAATGTTTTCAACATTTTTCTTTTATAGTAAAGGGTTATTGGTGTAAACTGATGATGTATTAATCATAAAGATGTTTTGAGAGTTTGATAGATATGGAATTTTTGGTTAACTAAGATATTTTTTATCTAGAAATCATTATCTGGATTGAAATAATACGAATCAATAAAAACATAATCCATGTATATCGTTGAATTTATTTCAAGTCTCAGTGTAGGATTATTAATGGTAATACCATACACATTAATCTAGAGGATGGATTAGGCTCTATGTATGGAATTAGGTTATATAAATACAGCACTCTTAGACTTTAAATCATTATGTGGAAATGACTGCATGTAATGTAGTTTAATGTCATGTAACAAGGAATTGAGTTCCATATAGTTTAGTATAAAACAATGAGGTTCTATTATTAGTTTCCTAATTACTTATATAGTATATTTTGTTATTTATCTATGAAAACTATTTATTCAAAATCATTGGATTAGTGGTTGGTGTGATATACTCTCCATTCATTAAAATCAAGCTGTAAGATATGTTTTAGGAGATCATTTTTATGATGAAGTGATAATTATTTTTTTCAACATATTAACGGGATTCATAGAAGTTATAATCAATATCCTCAAGTATAAAACCAATTGTCCATGAATGAAAGAGTGGGCGTGCTTCATATCTAATGCTCGAGTGGCCTGATTTTGATTTAATTCAAGATTGTACAGTGTGTGTAACCTCTTCCCATTGATTCATTATAATTTTTTGGCATAGATATGAGACACCTCATCCTATAAAATATGATTATAAATCGACATGAAATGTGAGTAAAAATTAAATTCAATATCCAAGATAGATTTTTCCCATCACACTTATCAATGTGGGGTTATCTATGTGGTTGTGTAGTTAGTGTTATTATAGGCCCACAAATAAATTCCTATATTGTATAATCGAGAATTTTTATCTTTCTCCACCATATTTTAAATAATGTTTTATATGGTTTTAATACAGGAAAATATCAATTCATTTACCTTCCTGTGATAACAAGATAAATATTTGGACTAAATAATGTCTGATTGGTATATCTTCTTCATTTGTAAGGCATAAAAATTAGTGTTTTTGACTATTAGTATTGTATGTATGATTCTTAATCCTGTAATGATTTTTTACTTTGAAACTTTGGTGAAAACATTTTTCCTGACCTCTATTATGGGTAAAACATTATTCGATTAGGAGAAAATATTGATATCTATAAGAATGAATTCAAACTACCTAACTATAATTGGAGGATATAAAATCATGACATCATTCCCATATAAAATAATAATTCATGATTATTTATACGTATTTAATAAATATGGGGGTTCATGGATGAATTTTTCATGAATTTGAAACATACATATCTTCTTCGTGAATTTTATGATGTCTTCTATCATTGATGGCTAGAGATATCCAAGTCTCCTAATTTGGTGAAAAATAAAGGTTCCTAACAGATGAGGAATAAAGGAACTAGTATGGACTTCCTACAAAATTGTGAGGGTCTACCCTCTATATACCAACATGAGTAGAATCTCATAAAATTATCATTTTTAGAGGATCTACTAGGAATTTTTTCTATAATAAAGAATGAAATTTATGTCCCTTCAATGTATATTTTTATTCTAGAATAGATCCTAGGGAAGAACTATTATATAATTATAATCAATAATGTGAGACTTCCAATTTTTTATATCTATAGTCTTACGTGATTTTGGATTCCATTTTATCTAGTTTGGACTTAGTTTAAGTGAATTTATTCATATCATTTCAATCAAATAGGGCTACCACTTTACAGTGAGTGATATAAATGATAGTTTCATGTTGACATTGGTCTACCAAGGTTATAGATGCATTTAATAGTGAATTCTATATATTTTACTACAAGAAAATATTGTGGAACCATATAATATTTGAGGGAAATTAAAACATTAACCCCTTAACATAATAAATAAAGTGCATCAATTATTCTTTAGTGATGAGATAGTCAACATTAATTTTTTTTACATTAACTCCCTACATAGAACAAGGTATTATCATAAAATTAGTATATGAATGGAAAATTCAAAAGTAAAATCAAGGGATTTTTATTCTACCTCATTATTTATAAATTCTTCTTAATTAAGTAATTAATAAGGATGAATTTGATTTATTTAGTTAGTGAATAGAATCTTATGAATAATATTATCCAGAATTGGGTCTTCTATCCTTGTACATATATGATCATGAAAAAAACATTAAAAGTATATTCCATGTGCATTAGATGTTTTGTGAAGGGAGAATTATTCTTCATAAGAGTGTTTAATGTTAAACGTATATTGTTCTGGGGTAGGGTATATTGTGAGGAAATGAAAAAGTGGCTTTTGTTTATTTTCTTTTAAGAAACAAAATAAATTTCTTATTTCTAAAAAATGACACACCATCATTCTTAGAACCCATTTAGTTTCATAAGGATAATGATAAATCTAACTAGATCGATGTGGGGGACAAAATGGAAAACATGATACAAAATATAATTAATAAAAATTTTCCTCTTAATGTCTATTAAATATTAATTGTATTCTATATTGAATTATTAGGTCTCTTCCACTATCCTAGTTTCATTAATATAATAGAGACTATTATTCTTTCACATATCATTTTTCTAATATATGAGTGAACCAATAGACTCTATCAAGTCTCATATTGAGAATTAGGGGCCTTCCTTCTACTGGTGATATCAATAATAATGAAATCATGACGTTCAATGTGCTAATATCAAAGTATGTATAAAAATATCTATCCCATTAGTAATTGAAAAAACATTACATCATATTTTTGTTGGGAAAATCCTGATAGCACAACTATCATTGAATTGATTAATGTTACTGAAGTTAACATGGATTCATATAAATCAAATAATGTTTATATTAGGAATTATAAGAAGAATCTCCATATTATTCTCAAGGAAATACTTGGTACCATGATCTAATTTTATGAGGATAAGTATTTTTAATGATGTCACATGTAATTCACATTTGAATAGGTCCAATTTCAAAATATTTTGACATACCATTTTGAAGACTCCCTCATGTCTAGTTAGGTGATCATAACTTCAATTATATTTTACCTCTAGATCATCTAAATAACACTATATCATTTTCCCTAAAAAGGATATAAAATTATATTAATGGAACACTAGTAATTTTTATTGAAATTATTAAATATCAATGCATTACATGGTATAAATATATCCCTTAGTAATTCTTTAATATAGTTTTTATTCATCCTATAGGGAAAATCATATTGGATTAAAAATAAATTACCCATCCATGAAAGAGAAGGTGTGAAAACAAGCTATTGTTTTGATCAACTATTAAATGATCAAAGCTATGAAATTATCATTTAGACAATTAATGTATATATCTATAAAGTCAATAAAGTCTCAAATTTTCACTTTCTTTTTCTTCATGTGGAAAAAATATATAACTCACATTTCATATATAACAACATGAGGGTTGATATATTTAATAAACACATTTACTTCAACATAAATAATTATTATATAGGATGGATGCATTATTCATATGTCTTACATAATCCATGATGATTGAATGGATAACATATGCGATGAGTAGAACATAGAATTCTAAATGTGGAATCTTTGTGAAATTCCAAGATAACACATCTTGAAATTTCTTAAGGAAGGAGATATATAATTATTTTTCAACAAGTTTTGTGGATATAATGATTATTTTTGTCCTTATGTGATATTATTAACCAAAATTCAGTTATATTAGTTCATAAATAGTGGTTTAAATATCATTATCAAATTCTAGTGGAGTATCCAAGTGTTTCTAAAATTTATCACTATAACCGTAAAAATATAAAAAAGATTCAACTCAGGTCTTTATGGAGGTGATGAAAAAAATCATGTTTATCGGGACTCCAAAAACCAATGGAATGGGGGGTTTATCAGGTATAACTGACATAGAATAGGTATAAGAAAATTTTCCTTAACCCAATATTTTTTTTATAGGGATCATGTCAGTTTAATTTAATATACCTTGGTGTGATGAATAGTCATTACTAAAACTCATATTCAGATAAAAATTATCATTTTAAAGATTAATTTATATATAATACCTAATTTACCTTCACCTATTGATAGTGGTTACTCAATAAAAATATTTTATTAACCATTACATAAGATAAACATAATTAGGGGGTTTATAGTGGATTCCAAGATATGATGTTTTTTCCACAATGTGATTGATCTTAAGTATGAAGTCCTTAACTAACATATTCCAAATAATGTTAGTTTTACTTTACAGGCCATTTGTTTTATTGATTCTCACGATGCTTTTTTACCAATAGTGGTTTCCCATATCTCTTATAATCTCTCACATCCCTGTATTAAGATTTTCATTAGTAAAAATGGGATATATATCCATTGTGTACCCTAACTAGCCTATTAGTAGAGTATATAATGAATTGGTTATATGAATATCTCAATGATATGTGTAGATATATCAAATACCTTACTAGAAAGGTATTGAACTAATTTTCATGGTGAGGCGTTATTAATTTTGAGTCAAAAAAAGATCTTGAAATTTCTTCCCCAATATGATCCTCTAGAGTATCCTATACTCACTCATTTTATATATATTTATTTTTAAGCTGTAAAAAGGTAGGTTAGATTTACTATATCTATGAAAATAGAGGCTCTATATTGGTATAATGATGATCTTAGAAGTATTGTAAACTATACATCATGGAATATTGATATCATCGTGTTTTTTAGAAATATTTAGGGGTATAATGGTCCCTTATATATTAGTTTGATAGTCTTTTTCCATGAATAGAATTATCATGTAACCACCAATAGAAACCATTTATATATGATATATTTTGATAACAATTATTTTTTACCCAAAATCTTAAGGATATGAAATAACTCCAACAATAGAATTCCTATGTTATTTTGGGAGATGAAGGGAATTCCTAATTGAAACCCTGAATGGGATAACAAAGTAATTATTCATACAATTTTATTTTTGGACTTGGAGTTTTTATTTAATTCCATGTGACTACTCATTTACATGAGGTTTATAAGATAAACATGACTATTATAGAGTATCATTTCCATTAGTTGAATTGGTGAGTTATTTTTCTATTCATAGATTAGGTTTAATTGGCCTCCTAAGATTATGGTGTTGACGGATTAATTTCTTGTCTAGAAAAAGGTCTATCAATATTATCTATTTATAGAAAATTCCAAAGGACTTAGGGATAGGTTTATATTACCTTTTAATTATTTTGGGTGACTATATGTATATCTTAACTACATATATAACCTCAACAATAATGATACCCAAATGTTAGGGCCCACTCCGTCCACATATTTTTCAACCTCTTTGAACACTACCTTAATTATTGTTGGGGATATCATGTTTAAATATGTCCTCATAATTTGTTAATGGGTCTAGAATATTAATAATATGGACTAATCATTATTTTTATTCCACATCATATGTAAAATAAAATTAGAATAGAGGATCCCATCCTCCAAATTATTGGGGCATGAAATATGGTAGAGTCTAAACTAATATGGTATCATATATAGTTTCATCTTCTTATGATACATTACATCATAATTGGTAGTATTAAGTATTAGAGTATTTTTATGACTATGAAATTTGTCTATGTGTTGCAGATATAAATTGGGTTTCAACTAGTTGATTCAATGTTTTCGTGATTATAGTGTATAGATGATTGATCTATTTCACGGTCATCTGAACATAAAATTTCTAAACCACACTTTTTGGGTTTTCCTTACACTCTTTTATTCATTAGGTCTGTTTTTAGAGACATAAGTCACCTAATTATAAATATTATATCTCAATAATTAATGGTATTGAAAACAATTTCTGGGACCATTGAAACCAACCTCATTGATCATTTTGATTTATGGTAGTGTGAAATTATTTTCTTCACTGGACGAAATAAAAAATAATTAGAACTTATAAATTAAGAAGTAATGAATATTTTTCATTAAATTTTCAATGCACCAATGGTTTTATTACTTATTTATTTCCTATATATTTGAATTGGGGTGCTTCAATTATTTATTTATTCAAGAGGCAGTACCACATAATAATTAGCAATCTTAGTACATTGTTTTGCAGTGGTTCAAATATATGTGTTATAGTATAATATTCCTATTTTCTAGGATCGTTACCCTATTCCAATTATGATAATTTGTATTTGGATTTATATAGTGAAATGGAGTATTCCTATGATTTTACTAACCCTGTGATTTCTTAGAACCTGCTTCGGAATTTTAATTTGATGAGTGAAATTTATAGTACATCTCAAATATTTTCTATAAACAATTTCTACAATTATTCTTGTATTTGTTACTTGTTAAGAAAAGATTTAAACACTTTAGCACAAACAATAAAAGGAAAGATTTTCTTTTTCATGCTATTTTCTTTTTTAGATGTCAAGAATAGTGATGTTCTTTAGAATTTAGCATCATAAATAGGGAAACATCCATCATAAATCTTCCTGACTAAAAATATTCCCAAATACATATTTTTTTTTTCAAGAGTATTGTAGTTCATTATAATTATTACATAAGGTATATATGTTTTATCACCATGTGCTGATTTTCTGTACCCATCATGGGTCTACATTGAAATGTGAAATATATGATATTATTTTCTATATCCCCCATTCTACTTAATGTAAAAATCATGTGATTTAAAAATTGGGTAAAGGTGAAATAAATTCTAATAAATAGGATATGGATTACTCATATGATTAAATAGTTCTCATCACCTCTCCATATATTCCACATGATCTTTAATAGAATAATTGGATTTATCGAGTTCTTGTGGAACTGTTTTATTTAATAATGATCAAGTGGAGGTAGCTAGAAGAACATGGTAAGGTTTGGTTATTGGTTCCTTTTATTTTTCATCTCTTTATTTATCCTAAGATAATTATCCTAGGATTCTTATTCATGCCAAAAAAGTGGTGTAAATTTAGGCCAATTCACCGTTATTATAGTAATATGCACTAAATTATTTAAACCTCAGTTAATAAAGTGAATTGATTCACCCTATATTTGTTAGATAGTCTCTTATTGTTCATGATAATTATGTAGAGGAGGGATAGTAGCCTATTCTTAATTATTTCATTAAATGGAAAATAATTTATATGTAATTTTATATTGATCCTCTTAAGATTTTCTATAATTTATTCATACAAGGAAAAAATTTCCTCAATGGTATCAAACTAATATTCTTCATGTGGTGTTTAGGTTATGCATGTAGTTGTACATATTTCATTGTTCATGGAAGAATATATCCTTCTAGGAGGAAATTGGACATTCAGATGTTGTACTATGTTTTGAATCTATAATTGATTTTAGTTACAAATACCATCTTCACACACTTTAGTGAAAACTAAATTTTTAATAGATGTATCCTCATAATGATCTTCTATTATTCTCTATATCATATATGATGTTTTTATTGATAACATTCACCGATTAATGATGATAAACTTCAATTAAATCCTTAAATATATTAGATTAGTTTACAGGGTTATTTGTGCCTAAATATCCTTTAAGGGATAGACCATAATCATATGATAATATTTTAATGATCATATATTTATTGGGTTATAATCCTAATCAAGACATATAATACCGATATGATTTATTATTTTGATATGAAGTTGTACGTCATTCATGAATGGTGATATATAGTAAATCTTATATAATTTTCACTGAATGTGATCCAATTATAAGAGATAATTCATGGAAATTGTATGGACAAAATTTTAGAGGTGATTCTTATGGATCTACAGCTAGGTCAGAAATATAGACATACTTAGAGTAGGGGGAGGTAATAATTAACCTATCATATGGGATGGGGTGGAACCTACCTAAATATTATGGTGACCATACACCATTTTGATTTTTATGGGTGTGAGGGTGGAGGTGGAGGTCAAAATACACCCAGCCTTTTATCCTGGTTCTATTCACACACTACAGCAAGAGCATTCAATGAATCTCTTGTTACATTTTGGGAATTTAAAATAGATTGGTGTGGGTATAGAGTATGTTATTGTAACTATGAATGAGAGGAATCTACCATTGAAAGTGAATCAAATACAAAGATAATAAATATCCATAATTAGAAAATTCATTCTCTTTTATAGAATCCTAATATAAGATCCTATAAATATGTTATTCATGTCGGGTCCATCTATTTTGAGCTATGAAATAACATGACTTCATTAGACTAAAAATTTTGAAAATGTATACCCATGTATTAATACATGAAATAAATTAATAACATTATAATATTCTATCATTGATGAATCTTATAAGTAAACATTTTATGTGAAATGAATATACCCATATCCACCCCATCCTTCTATGTGTACGTTGGTTGTGTTATCATAGATCATTTAGTAGAGTTTATACAAAAATTTAATATAGTATTACTATAGGTAATCATATTGTTTTCTTCATTAAATATTTTCAACCACTAATTGGACACCGTATATACATGATTTCTCCATTCATCTAACACCTTGATGTGATTGACACATCCCTCACATGGAAGGTGTGTGGGTTTATGAAAATAGAAATTCCCCCACATGTTTTGAATGAGATGAGGTATTATTTTCTCATTCAATGTATTTTTAATTTCATACATAGAAATTTAAATATTCTAGAACATGTTCATTATTTCATTTGTTCCCACCTATCTCTATAAGTTAATGGAATTTCTATTGTCATCTATTAGTGAATATTCAACCTATTATGACCACAACGGTTGTTTTATCTTGAAACACAATTATTTATATTGTATTTTGAATAATTATTGGTTTGTGAAAGTGATTTTTTAAAATAAAACAAGTGGATGAGTTAAGTTTTATTCATTGAAAAGATATTGATTGTCGACAAAAGCTTGAAGGAAAATATTTATTTCTATTAAAGATATTAGCACCAATGTATAGTTATCTAGAGTCAATATAGAAACTTGAATGTATTAAATAGGGATTATACATGGAAAAGATAAGGATAAGTGATATGTTAGAGGAATCTTGGTGAAAATTATGTGAATAAGTTTCTTAATAAGAGAAATGTTCAGTGGTTATGGTAATGATTTAGAAGAAGGTTAGTGGAAGCACACTATAACTTACGGTAATAGTAGAGAAGAATATTAAAAAAAATTAAAGATTGAACAAGTCATTACATAGTGGGATCCATGGTGTAATTATAGTTCACTTATATAAAACAATGAATTTAAGAAGGAAAATGGAATAGAAAACCATTCCATAACGATGGTAGTAGTGGTCAGGGATTTTTATAGTGTGACATGAGGAAGGAAAATGTGTCCATGGGGTGGGTAGTGGTAAATAGAATATACCTCATTGAATATTGATGTAATTAACACAATAATAAGGTAGTGACTAATTCATGGTGCTCGACATGTTTAAGAGAAAATGACAACGATTTTATCATTAAGAAGCTGATATAGAAACTTTTAGTTGGGGTTTAAATTGTGATCCATGGTGAAATAAAATTGGGAGTGATGATTCCTATGGTGAAGTTGTTTTTGTTGAAAAATAGAATCAGAAAATATATACTCTATAAGATAATTAACAATTTCCAACATTCCATGGATATAATTGTAATGGTTTATTATCTATGAGATACATTGGCTACCCAATAGTATTCAAATCCAAGCTGTGTTGGTGGGAATTGGTAGTGGGTGATGCATTAAATGTGGAGGGTTTTCCATAGATAATGCATGAATTTTTATTTAATTTTTAACACATCATTTATCTTAGTTTTAGATGATGATATAATTCAAAATCAAAGGATATTTAATCATTTAACATGTTTATTAAGTATATATTTAATCCTTTCTACAAAATAATAAATTTTGACCATGAAGTAACTATTTTTTTATTGTTATGAAGATAAAGGAGGATGTATTATAGAGGTGTTATTGGTTATTTTAATGTCCCATAATGATTTTGATAGTTTTCTGATTTTATTTTACATGAATTCTAATTTTATAAGGGATTTAATGGAATCATGAGGAAGAGAAAGAGAGGGAAATACTTGAGTATATCACATATCTGAACTTGCATAAGAGATAAATGCTTTAAAAATGGTTTTTATTTGGAATAAGGTTTTTTCATCTATTTAAGATCTTAATAAAATAAAATTGTAAGGAATATATCTGCAACATTAAATAAAAGAGGACTTATAATGTTATTCTTGAGTAAGATTTTATTCAATGAGTAGGTATTTACATATCATGAAGATGCAGTCTTGTGGGAGTAATTGAGAGAATATATTTTTACATGAGGATTCATGTGAATAGATTGATGTAGGTAAATGGGCATTCATGTACATAAATAGTTCTATGGTGATATTTTCCACTATATTGAGAAGATGAAGGAAGAAGGCATTGATCCTTGAGTGACCCAAGGGATGTAGTGATCTATCCTTAAACGTATAATGGGAGGACCCTATATAGGATTGAAATAGAATAATCCCTCTGAATCGTAGTGTTCTTTATAATTATTTCATTCCTTAAAACAATATTTATTAGATGGTCCATGGATTTTCCTAATGAGGGAGAACTTTTCAATTTCTCATGTCCCTATATACTTTACATAAACATACTAAAAGAGGGTAAAAGTAGTGAGAAATTATATATAATAATAAAGTGATGGTCAACTCAATTAAATCATTTCAATTATTATAAAAAAGAGCATATATAGTGACCCTCAAGGTTGATAGGTCGTGATCCATTTAGGGTAGTAATAGTTAATCAAATAAAATGATATATGTTTTAATATATTAATGACATAATTCGCCATGCTCTTTGGATAATCCCACTTTAAGACACTTTAAATGGATTAACTAGTGCTATAAAAAAATAATCATTTTAATTAGATTTATAATTTATCTAACTTTTTATATTATTTTTAATATGAGATGTAATCCGCATTGAATTATTCAATTTTATATAGAACGGACACCAATAAATTTAAAAAGGAGTTTTTTCAAAAATGTAATATTCACATTGAGTTTTATGATAATTTTTGGAGGATGGAATTATTATACTAAGATGACAAGAATTTATCTTTGAAATAGATCAATGAAACATTGATATTTATTCCTCAGTCAAAAATTAATTAAAGGTTTTTCTTAGATAAGGCCTCTAAGATAAGGATGGACATGGAATTTTCTCTTTATAAATGAGGACAAAATTGGTATAATTGTGTTTCAATGATGATGAAGAGTGATTTAGTTCCAAAGGAATAAAAAATAATAGTGAAGTTAGATTAATGTAAGATTTGATGAAGTAGTAAAAACAATATAGTTATACCATTGAAGGAGGTTTTCATTAAATTTACAAGGGTATATTCCAATTCTAAATGAGAAGGTGAAATAATAGGATGCTAGACATTATGTTTATTATTAAATTATTGAATATATTTAGTTGGTGAAAATAATAGAAATTTAGATGAATTATACTTCAATTTTTGAATAAGGAAATTATGATGAAAAAATAATGAACAGTGAAAAATGATTGAAGATATTACCAAAGAAATTTCGAATTAATTAGCCACGGATAAGTAATTTAAGGTTAGCCTAATTTCACTCATGAATCAACTTCAATAAATCAGTAGAAACGTTATTTATGAATCATTATGAAAAAAAATTGGATATATACCTGAATCAAAATGCAAGGACTATCATTAAACTATAAGACAAGATTAAAACATCAAATGGGAAGATGAAAATTCCACAAAATATATCATCTACAAGAAGGAGTCTTGGTTTTAAATTTAAAGGAAAACAAATTTTTCATACTAAATAATAAATTGGTGATATGTAAAATAAGGATTCACTAAATTTATACTATAATGGAAGTATTGGGAACATTATGAGAATGTAATTTGAAGATCAAGATTCCTTATATAAGAGAAAAACTCTAGTTGTTCTAATATCTCAATCATGTAGAGGACACATGAGGTATTATTATTATGGTAAATTATTTATTAATTATATATCCCATCACATGTAAACATATAAAAAATTGTTGAATGGATGGAAGGAAAGATATGTCGTTGAGATACACTCCACTAATATAACATAGAATGAATGATTTTTCCCAAGGAAAATGTATATTAGGTTAGAAAATAGGGTTAATGTTTTGGAGAATATAGATGATCCTCAAAAAATGTTATATCATACACCAATAAATAGATACTCATAGAAACTCACATAGAAATAATGCATACAAATATAGAAGAATAATAATGGAGTTATTCCTTCTTTAAAAGTGGTGTATTAAATGAAAAACCCACCTTATATGTGGGAATACAATATATAAGTCATGAATATCAAGGAATATAGTTTCATAAGTTATTTTTCATAGATTAATAAAAAGTCAAAATATAATGATGTGATGGTGAATAAAATCATAGGTGGGATCCACTTCTGAACAAACTCGATATGATACTTGTTTAAGTGTTATCCTTTCCAAAAATAGAGAAAATTTCAAGATAAGGAATGAAAATGATTCTTAAAAGCATGAATATAATTTTTCAAGTAATGTCACACAAAGTAGAACCTTTTGATAGTGGTTTATAAGGCGAATTGTAATTGATGAAGAAGAAGTCATAGAGATAGAATTAATCCTTTGCAAAAAAGATGAAGGAAAAAAGGAAGTTTAGAAGTTGAAGGTTATATCTAATTTTTCAATCCACATTCCATAAATTGAAAAACCTTAGTGTAACCCTTTCACAATGGTCTTTAGTTTTTCTAATAATTTGTTTATAAAGTGTAATTATAAAGTAGAGATACGATCCAAAATGTGGTTTTTATGGAAAATCACAATTTAATGGAGCTATAAAATTGTTTGATAAAGTTAAAACAAGTGGATTTATTCTAATATAAAATATAACCATATGACATGTAGTAGCACATGAATTCCATGTTTATATATTTTATATTAGTCGAGCTTTAGTTATTGTAAGATCTTTTTTTACAGAAACAATAGAACTATGCACATAACTTTGTACAAATATTATATTATAACCTAAATTCTGAATTTTAATAAATTTAATTTAAGATAAAACATTATTTTTTTGAATTTATAATATTGAAAATATTTTTGGATGAATTTTTTAGATTTTTCAAAAATAGTTGATTTTAAGGTGGAGAGTGAAAAAAATACAGATTTTACAAAACTATCAATTTTATAATATAAAATTTATATAAGAATAAATTTAAATTTTATTAAATATTTTTGATAGACTATATATATAATAAATATTTCATTTAATTCATATATAAATATAATGTTGAAATTATAAATATATGTTTAACATTTTGTAAATCTAAATAATGTTTTTACTTAAACTAAAATGGGTTTTATTTTGTTTCTCTTAAAAAAATTATACAAGTTTTATTATTGTTTTATTTAGGTTAGAATAGGAAATAAATTTAATTTAATCTAAAATAATCTATTTATTTTCATTGGAACCATTATTATACTTTAATTTTTTATTACTTCATTTCTATGATTAAAAAAATTCTAAAATAAATTAATTCTTTTATGAATACTCATTTTAAAATTAATTTGTCACACTTCAAAAAATTGAATATTTTAATAAAAACTTCATATTTTTAATCATAATAATTAATATTTAATAATATTTTTAACTTAATTTATCCTCCTAATTAATGGTAAAAATAGTAAAAATGTGTTACCATAGTTGAGGTTAAAATTCGTTTATAAGGGGGTGGTGGTTAAAATTAGAGATAATGTTAAGAATTCCACATATAAATGAATAATAATTAATATTTTATTCTATTTCAACCCTATATTATCTTTCCTCAAATACTTAATAATTTTTATGAATTATACTTAAGAAAGACATTAATTATATTTCAATCTTTTACGTTATTCCAAGTGTATCCTCTCCCTCACTTACAAAACAACTCCTCCCCTCTTCCATTATTCATAATTATTGAGCCTTATAGCTTTTTAATACCCACCCTGATACCAAATTTATTTCTTATCATCATTATATATCCTCTATTCTTCTCTTAATAGTAATAATTCAATGCTTAATTTGTAATCTAAAGGAGGTCTTTCAAATAAGAGGTAATTATATTGACCGTCCTTTTCATGTTTATTTCATTATATAATTCTTAAAAATATACTATATCCATTTTAAAATAATGAAGAGAGTATTCTTAATATATTTAGATTTTATTATGATTATCATAAGACCAATTTTTACATTTTTTATTAAATAGAAACTGATAACACTATTCAAGCATATGTATGACCTACACTTTCTACATAGTTGTGCAATTTGATATTCATCACCATTTTACATTAATGGTTAAAAATATGAAAATAATAAATTTATATGATATTTATGAAATAATTATGGTTCTATACATATAATATATCATTTTATTTATTACCCTTCCATCATTTAAAAAAATATAATGTTGTTCATGCGTATGTCTGGAAAACCTCCTTCATGAAGAGATTCAATTAATGTTTCATGTACAACATTCATGGATTATTTTAAATATGTTTATAATGGATATATATGATATTTATATCATAATTAAAAAATTAGATTATTTAACCAAAATAAAATCAAATTACCAAAACTTATGTGAAAAATGAAACTATTAACCCTTGGAAACATCATTTTTAATAACGAATTATTAATATAAGGGTTTTGATATATAATAAGTGGATCATATATGATATTATAAGTATTTGTATTTTTATTTAATTGAATTATAATATATTAAAACTTATTATATGTGTGGTTAAAAGACCTTACAAAGAAATCGAGACATGGGGAAAGGTTTTATTTCACAATATCGCAAGTATTCGAGATTATTAATGTTCAAGTTTCTATTAGGGGAATTATATTATCTTTATATCTAAAAATCAATCTATTTTATTATCCTATGGTTATTTTTGTAAAAATAAATTTTTCCATTAATTTTCCTCACGCTATGAACTCAAAAGTCTAAAATAATATTTTAAGGAAAACCCACATTATTTCTATCTTTTTTTCGGGAATATTTTTCTTCCATGTATATATTTTCTTAAAAATGTTTTAAAAATGATTTTAATATTCTCTAATGGTTGATTGAATTCATTTTTAACCATGCTTGAATCTCTATAGAAAGTCTTAATGTAAATATTCTTCCCATTTTCTGAAGAATTCACTCTTTATTGAAGGTGTAAATGGAATATATTTTTTCACGTACACCACATGAATAGATTTGACCACTTAAATGGCTAATTTTTTCATTAAATAATTATTTAAAATTTTACATGGTTATTTCCAAAGAAAACAATTTTTCCTAATATTTTTTATATTTTTATTATTTTTGAAATTTTATTTTAAAACGAAAAATCTATTTTCCTCAAGAAATGTTCCAATGATATTTTAAAATTATTTTCATCTATATAAACATCCATTGATGAATATTATTTTTTTAAGGATACACTTTATTTATACTAACCATCATATGTCTCTAAATATATTGTGGTCATTTTTATAGGGGAATGTATTGAAATTTACTATGTTAGTTCTTAAAATACATACAACTATTGATAACTACTGTTTTTTATTATATAGAATTGTTTACTCATATGATGAATGCATTTGAAATATTATGTGAGGGGTGGGGAATAGAATTACATGGCCCTTTTATACATATATATGTGTGTCATGTGGAAAAATATTTTGGTCATTTGACATAGTGTTTCAATAACTTTGGGATAACCATGCTAAGAGGGGGACTAATCTGTGTTTGATAAATTTTAACCAATTTAAAACATTTATCCACCTTTTTGATAAAACATTATTGAATGGTTCTCTTTTCATCTTCACCAATAGTTATTAGCATTACAGATAAAATAATAAATCACAAGGAACATTGGGATTTATTATTGAGGTTCTCCTAAAATGTGGATGATTACGTCCCCAGTTTACTATGGTTATTATCCCACTCACACACAACATTTTTTTTAATCAATAAATGAACAGGTAAAGGAATTAACTTGAACATGTTCCCCTAGAATAAACCATCTAAAATGAAAGATTTATCTTTAATGAACATGATTACAATATATAGAGATACCCCTTATGAATTGATCAACAATGTATAACAAGTATTATTCAATATATACCAATAAATTTTGATCAACTTCTTCTTAATAAAGTATTCAAAACTCTTGTTTTACTTTATCAAAATCAAAAGGGTTGGCTCTGTCATGATATAATCTTGTATGTTGAATCTTCTTAATCTTTAGTTAGGATAATTTCAATATAAAATAGACTGGAAATCTCAAAGTTCCTTGTTCTAAATAAAAATCATTAAATATTATCACGGACACAATTTCCTCTTCCACTTTCAGTATTATACAGAAGAAATGAGATATTAAATTGTGATGTCGAATTATCAATAAACATCACATATATTAATACAATATTTTTTATTCTTTCTCAATCTTATCAAATTATATGTATGAGTAATATTAGATGTGTACCATGTGGTTATTTTCACTGCATTCATTTATTATTGTTATGTTTATTCTCAATACAAATTTCAAACTCAAATATATCTTATTATAATGTATTGTTAATGTCTTGTAGAACCATTTTATTTTTTATGCCTGAACTCAAATAGGCATGGTTTCCAGTTGATTAAAACCATAGTATACATACTATAAGATAGAATTATTCATTTATATAAACTCACTTCAATTTATTCTTCTCAAAATATTAGGGTGTGACAGCTGTGGCACATGTCCTTCATGAATCCAAGGATACAAGATCTTATCTTCTTCACATAATTTACTAGTTCAATACTACTCCTTTCATCATTCAATCTATAATGGATTCACATGAAACTCTATTATAATATTAAGGAAATATTATTGTTTTCTATTTGAAAAACTATCAAGTTTTCTTTGAACATGAAATTATAAGAAATTATTTCTCACTCAAGAGTTGTGAATGTAACTACTACTTCATGTAGTCAAATGGATCATAGAACCTCTTCATACTAATGAGAGTAAAAAACATATACTTGTTAAATATGAGTGGATCAAAATTTTTCTTCTTTTCATGATGGAGGAATGATATATCTCTATCAATCAGTAGCATCTCTATGCTCAGTCCCCTTGTATTTATTGGATATGAGAAAATAACTCTCCTCTTATTATTTTGATGGTTGGGTCTGAAGCATCATTTTATTATTAATGAAAAGAAAATAAATATTTTAACTGGGTAAAGGGAGACCCATTATATAGCCCAAAGTCCCAGTGGGGATGTAGCCCATTACATGGCTGGTAGGCCCAAATTTTTTGGCCCAAGTCCAATTATATGAATAGTACTGCAATAGTACCTGTTGTTATAGTACCCACCACTACTATAGTGTCTTTCTGCCGCTACAATGTCATGTCACCGCTATAGTGCATGTCGTTGCTAAAGTGCCTTTATTGCTATAGTACTGCTATAGTATTGTTGTTGTAACCTTCACCCAATGGGTTTTGAACCCTGTTTTTTCATGTAGGATTATGGGGTGTTTACCACTAAGCCAAACCCCAACTACACTAACTCTCCTCTGAGTGTTATGTTGTGTCATGGAACAATTTAACATCCTGAAAAATATTTCATCTCATTTATCAATATTAATATTTCCAATGATTCCGGTATTTCCAACATTGTGCATGTTTTCATCACATAAAAAAATAATTAAGGCATCTACACGTAAATGGTCATTTATCTTACAAATCATTCTCACATTAATTTGTTCATGGAAACATAATACTCTTACCCCCCCCCCATGTTTGTATCAATGGATTTACCATTAACCAAAAATTACATACACATCATATCATTCATGGAATTTTAATCCTTATCATTCTTATTTTTTGTTCTCAAGATATTATTCTTGGTTTGATAATATCATGATCATTAGAGATGTAGGATTTCATCTTTATATGTTGATCATTCATCAAGTTCAATACCTATATATATAAGGTTTGGTGGGATCATACATTACCCATCAAAGTGTAGAGTAAAGGATGAAGATGATCATATGATGTTATCATATGGAAGGGATTACTTTGATTAAATAAATAATGGTTTATGTATAACTTTTTTAAATTGAAAACATTAACCCATGTGACCCCCATCTAATATCAAGAATTCATTCGGTGAGCTGCATCTAAATAAATATCTTAGTTTCTTATACCTTTTGATCTACATTAGGGTTGGAAACCAGATAAACTTACACGCATGCACACCTATAATATGGAAATTCCATACCCTTATCGAGACCCCCAGGAACCCTCCAGGTGTTATAAACCCACCAATACTATTATGATACCCCATGTTCTCCCAATGAGGGAAATACATCCTCACCACACCTGAAACCATTTCTAAGATGGCCCTCGCATAGGGTTGAGCCTGCCCACTTGTGTGCTGGATTTAGAAGTCCTATTTATCTTAATGTATGGCCAATTATTTTAGTTATTCCCCAAATTATACTTAGTTATTAATAATTATGAAATTACTAATCCAACCAAATGATTGCATCATAATGTTATTCGGGAAAAACTAAATATATTTCTCATTTCCTTTATGCATCCACTTATACAAATCATTCATACAATAATAAGGATACTAAACTCATTCATCTAAATATTCCTCCAAGAAAATTAATATTTTCTTGGTATTCATATTTTTAAAATGATATAGATGACATGAATTCTCTTAGTGAAATAGGAATATGTCATTTAACTTTATTAATAGTACAAAATCACAAAAATTAAAATTTATTTCATCCAAAATATAATATATGACCTTTTAACTTCTTAGGGATAGATATTCTACAAAAAATCAACAAATTATAATCATTGTGATGAAAAATTAATCCTCATAAAGATAATCATAATGAAACACACATAATTACTTGATAACTTAAAACTTCATACATTACCAATATCATGAACACTCGAACACACTTCACATATATTGTTTTTATTTTATGAACCATTAATCCTCATGATTTCTTAATTGTTCATCTACCTCCAGTTTTTTCTGATCACTGTCTAATTATTTTTTCAACATTCTCTCAAGGGAAAAATAGGATGCTTGTGTGTGCCTTCCTCTTTGAATGTTTTTGGCTCCAAGATAGAAATTTTGAGACTGTCTTTTAATCACCTTGTGGAGAATTAAATAGCTAAATTACCTCCAATATCCTTAATATTGTGTCCTATTTATAGAAGTGGAGTTATATTCAGTTTGGGGATTACGAAAGATGCATTACTGGTGCAAAAAATCTCTTTAAGAGACTTCACTCTCTTCCTATTTATGATTCTATTATCAGGTATATATCTTTTGTGGAAAATAATCTTAACGTGGTGCTGATAGAGAAGGATATATTTTGGTTCTTGAGGGTCAGAGAATCGTATATTATGGTTGGGGACCAGAATATTAAATGTTTTCACCGAAAAATGTCACTACGGAGGAGGAAAAACCACATTTCTCAACTTGAGGATCCTAATAGGAGTCTTGTTAAAGATAAAACTTTTATACACTCCATTATTATGAATTTTTTAAGAAACCTCTATAAAATAGAAGGTATTAACACTCTTTCATATCTTACTAGCTACATTCCAAAAATTGTCACATTGGATATGAACCTTATGTAAGAGGGAGATATCTACAATGATGAAGTGATTAGGGCTCTCCAAATTATTCACTTTACAAAGGCATCGGGGCCTGATGGGTTTTATGCACTATTTTTCGAATGCTCTTGGAATATTGTTGGGCTAGATTTGGTTACCCTGATGAAGGAGATTTGGGTAAGAAAATATTCTTTCGAAGCCGTGAATGAAACTCTTATCACTCTTCCTAAAAACACAATGCCCACAGAAAGTTGTGTAATTTCACCCAATCATTTTGTACAATTTCCTTTACAAAATATTTTCAAAAATCTTGGTGTCCAGGCATAGGGACTACCTACCGCATCTTTTTACTGGTAATCAAAGCACTTTCATCCCAAGAAGATCTATTACAGTTAATGCAGCCATTTCATATGAATTATTTCACTCTATCAAAATGCGGTCTTCTTCCAAAAAAGGAATTCTGGCAATGAAATTAGACATGATGAAAGATTATGACAAAGTCGAATGGCCTTTTATTGAAATTTTCCTTTCTAGGTCGGTATTTGGGATGAAATGGATCTATAATATCATGATAGGTGTTAAGACTATCTCTTTTAGAATTAATATTAATGGGGTTCCCTTAGAGAGTTTTAAGATCTCAAGAGGTTTATAGCAAGGGGAGCTACTATCATCTTATCTTTTTAACCTAGTGGCTAATTTTTTTTCTCATCTCCTATTGAAAGTGGTAGATAAAGGATCTATCCATGGTGTGAAGTTATTCCGAAATGGACCCCTATATACCATCTCTTTTTTCATATAATAATCTCCTTTTTTTATTATGCTACCCCTAGGAGTTCATCTCAGTTCTGAAAATAATTAATTCATATTAAAGGGCATCCGTCCAGTGTATTAACACTTTGAGGTAGGAATTATCCTTTAGAAAAGGTATGGTATATACAAATTTGGAGGTATTATAGTTGGTGTGTTGTTTTCCTTTGGTCAAAAATCATCTAAAATACCTAGGCATCCTGACTGTTATCGTTATAATAAAGAAACAACTATTTGCTTCAATCATGGATAGAGTGGAAATTTTGATTTTATTATAGTCTTGTAAGAGGTTATCTAATTTAAAGAAGGAAGTACTTATTAATTCAGTGGACCAAGGAATTCCATCTTATGCAATGTCGTTATTCAAATTTCTAGATTCTCTAGTTGATCAAATCCATTCTTGGTTGGATAACGTTTGGTGGGGATCCCATAATGTTAAAAAAATACCTGGTGGATGTTATGGGATAAATTTTGTGTCTCGAAGTACCATGTAGTTATTGGATTTAAGAATCTCAAATGTTTTAATGAGGCACTTCTGTAGAAACAAGGGTTTAACCTTCTCTCCAATCAAAATTCCATTTTTTCAAAGGTTTTGTGTGCAAAATATTTCCCTCATTAAAATTTTCTACAAGCCCATCTAGGACCACAGCCAAGTTTTTTATAGAAAATCATATGGGGCACTAAATGTATTCTTGATAAATGATGTGTTTTTATAATTTATGATGGAAATGAAGATAGTTTCTAGAATAATTTGTCGATGGAAAATGGAGAAAACATTAAGGTTTCCTCAGCTGCTATTACAGGCTTCAAAACTGAAAGGGTGTGAGGCTTGATTAATTATTCATTGGAGGACTGGGATGAGAGTAATATTTATAGCTGGTTTAATTATATTGATCATAATATCATTTTTAGTATTCCTCTCACACGAGGTATGGGTGTTGATCAAATTTTCCCGTTGTGGGAATATTCTAGGAGGAACTCAGTTCATCCAGGCTACAAATTTCAAGTTTAGGATTTTGCGTAGGCCCATACTATTGATTTCTGGTGGATGATCTAGGCTCTTTCTTCTCCTACAATGGATAAATTTTTTTGGTGGAATATTTCACTGGTATTCAACCAACCCATGACCTCTTGGTAAGACAACGTCTCATGGAGGATGTGTATTGTATTTTGTGCCTCCAAGATGTGAAATCTCATGAGCATGCAATTTTATTTTTTCATGGGGTGTAAGGGGTTTGAATGGAATGGACACCAGAATTTAAGAATTTCATTGCTCCTTATGTTGGGTTGGTCGAAAATCTCAATGAATGGGTGACTTCATTGGAACCAAATGTGGTGGGGATTTTTTTAGCAATTTCTTGGTTGATTTGGACAAGAATAAATCAGTAAATGTAGCAAGAAAAGGTGACCCAAGATCATATTCAGATTTATAAGGAAATTGAATGGATGAATTACTGGAATGCTGAAGCTGAAAGGCCCTCGTTGGATTTTTCTTGGAAGACTTCTCACTGTTGGACTCCTACCCCAGAGTGTTTCATCCAAATTAATATTAATACAGCTATATTTGATAATTATAGGGTTGTTTTTAGATTAATTACTCATCACAGTGGTGGTTAGGTGGTGGAATTCCATTGCATGGATATCTAAGACTCTTGGGGGGCTGTAGTTGCTGAGGTGTTTTATATCCTCTAGGGTATCCTTCTTGCATAAGAAAAAGATTAGAAATTTATTTGGGTGGAATTAGATTTCATTAATATGATTGCTGCCTTATCAAGGAAGGAGGAGGATCTACAACCATTCGTCCTTATCCAGAGAATGATTTGGTCTTGGATCAAAAACTTCTCTAAATGAAAATTTTCCCCCATCAAACGAGAGGGTAATATAGAGTCTCATCATTTGGAATGTTATGGGAAATCTTATGGTGAACATTGTTGGAATAACCCTTTTCTTGATTGGATTTTTAGGCATAGTTCTATTGATCAGTAATATATTTTATTTCTTTTCAAAAAAATATTAATATCATGTTTCCCTTCCCTTACTAACTTATTGATAAAAAATACAACCCCAAAAAAATTAAGATCATCACAGATGCCTTACCCATTTATATAATATTTCGTCCCATGAGGCCTAGGTAATAAGTTAAGAATTATGAAATTGTTCACACCCTCATTATGAAATTATAAATTTATATACACAAGATTTTCAAATAGTTATACTATCCATGTGTAAGTTTAAAATTCATGTGATTATTTGTGTGGAAATATTTAATCATAAATTATTCCTGAAATATTATTCATCCCTTATTAATTATATGATCACTTCTTTTTTATGAATTACCTGACTAATGATTTGACCACACACATTAATTTTTTTATTTTACCCTAGATTCTATGAATTTTACTATAATTTATATACAAGGATATGATAGAGGGAATCATAATTTTTTGAATGAATAAATATGTTTTACATTATTTTTTAAAATGTATTATGTGATTTAAACATTTACCTATTTTTTATAACAATAAAAATATTTGATCTGTCGAGATGTGATCACCTATATTTAGTGAAAATTCAATAATGTAACCACTAGATATATGCTACTAGGGTCGATATTGTTACAGATTCTATCTAATAAAACTTAGTAAAACCCTTGGTAACTAGATTTAGTATAACATATATCAGATAAGATAACCCAACAAGAGTCTCTATGGATAAGTCTAGGTATATAACAATGTCATGATGTTTTGGAAAATTAGAGATTGTGGAATTTTCATTAAGACGCATACATTTTTGGATACTGGAAAGGGGGTATGGATATTGTATACATTCACCTAGGGGTTAAAATAATACTTTGTAAGATTTTTTATTAACTCGATGGTTATCTATGCATGATGTGTGGGCCTAATACAACACATTGGGTATAAAATATAGGGATAAATAGTTTAGTTGATTCACCTTTTTATTAAAAAAATTAATACACATTTCAAAATATTTTTATGATTTAAAGATATTCACAATGATACTATGCTTGTGATTCTGAGATTATATATTCATAAATTTTAAATTTACGTTATGTATTTCAGCCGTTTCATATTTTTACATTATTCGTCTTAATGTTATAATCTAGTCTAGTATATTTTATTAATTAGAGATGACACCTAGCAGAATGAATAGTGAACTATATCAATTCATGTATTTTTTGTAGTGATTTCCATCATAGGAAAGATAATGAAGCTTAAGATGGTGATGAATAAATTATAACTATATTGGGGGATCTAAATGAGTTTATAACTAATAAAATTTCTTTCATGGAGTTGATTTTTATACCACAATGTAGTGTAATAATGTTAGACCATTTTATGTGAAAAAATACTCAATCATTTTACACAAACACAAATCCATTAGTATATGAGAAATGGATATGTTCCAAAAATAAGTTATTAGTCACCTGGGATGTAATCGAACGGAAAAGGGCTTCATAGAAGTATACTGTATCTTATGGGATGTAGTACAATGGTGTTCATTTATTCAAAACATAATGGATGTAGAGGAAATACTAGCATGAAGTTAAAGGATATCAAGGAATATTGCATTAAAATATATATTTTTCATTAACAATAAAAATATTTGGGGACACAATTACTAATTATATGATAAAAGGAAGAGTAAAATTTTTCTATGTATGAATAAAACATTACAAAGTTGAAAAGGAAAATTGTTGAATACATAAGTTATCCAAAGTGTAATATTTACTATTTCATTGATGAGGTAAAGCTAATACAATAAATAGATGTAGTCCCCCAAATATTCTCATTATATGAAGAAATGGTATCATGTCACTACTAAAAAAACCGCATTAATAGCACGGGACTTTATTAGCGCTATAAAAAAGAGATGATAAATGGTATCTTTTATCATCACTAAAAATAGCATTGATAAAAGCTACCCTTTTTCATCCCATAATTTTTAGGGATAATAAAGGGAACCTTTTATCATCGCTAAAAAATGTTGATAACTACTATCTTTTATCATTGGATTTTTTTAGGGATGATAAAAATCGCATTCACCAAATGAGTCCCACATCGAAAGAGCGCAAAAAAGGGTGCTCCTTTATATATCATTCTACCACATCTGTGGTTCAAAACCATGTTGTGGGGATAGGCTCTCACATGCACTACACAAAAATATATGGGCCTTCCACCACCCTACACTAGACTTGGCCCACCCTATACACAACCCAGCCCATCACTCATCTTCATATTCAGATCCTACATGACCTGGATGATCCAATTCAAAACAAAATGTCTACAAACCAATAAAAAATAAAATTATCAAAAATAATAGTAAAATAAAATAACTAAACAAATAAAAATTAAAAATGAATAAAGTAAAAAATATATTAATAAATTTGATATACATATATATATATTATAAATATTACTAAATATTATATATTAAATATATACATATAAAATTAATATAATGCGATAATTAAACAAATAGAAATTTAAAATGAGTGAACTAAGAAAACTAATAAAAAAATTTACTTAAAATAATTATTGATAAAAATGAATAAATTTAAAATACATATATATAAATTATATATAATATAAATAGTATATATTAAATATAAATATATAAAATGAAGTAATTAATGACATAAATACTAAAAATGAGTAAATTAAGATAAATATTAAAAAAACTATTAATGAAAAATGAATAAATTCAATATATATATTTCATTATAAAAATTAATAAATAGTATATATTAAATAATGATATATTAAACGAATAAATTATAATAATTAAAATAGAAAATTAAAAATGAATAAATTTTAATAATTAAATAAAAATTAAAAATGAATAAATTACAAAATTATTTAAATATTTATTAATGAAACAATTATTAAAAAATGAATAAGTTTAATACATATATATTATAAATAGTAATAAATAATATGTATTAAATATAAATATTCAAAATTAATAAAATGTAATAATTAAAAAACATATTAATAGCTTATTCATTTTTAATGGTTTTTGAAAATAATTATTTATTAATATGTTTAATATAGAAATATATTCATATATATTTCTATATATATATGTTAGTTTGTGTGTAAAATATTTTCTAAAATATGATTTTTTTAATGGAAAATATTTATTTTTACATTAAATAAGTCGTATATTTAGTGAAAAATTATTTATAATTAAAAAAAGTAATGTTAATTAACAATAATGACTAATTGAATCAAATAAGGATATTAATTGAATGTCAATTGATTTCTAAATTTATGATATATAAAACATGTATTAAATTGATTTCACATACATATACGCATTTAATTCATTTTTATATACCACACAAACACACAAATATTTAAACAATTATTAAAATCTTATATAGAAACAAATACAGCTTATATTTATGTAATATATTCAAATATTATTATTTATTTTAGAATTTCATTTAGTAACATGATAAATTTAATATATTATGTTTTTAAAAGGTAAATTTTAGTTATTTATTTTTAATATTATTATAGTTTCTTATTATTTATTCATTTTTAATATTTTTTCATTTTTCAGTTTTTTGGAACTTAATCATTTTCTAATATTAATATTTATTTATTTATTTAATATTTTTTGATACTTTCAATATGTATTCATCTTTATTTCCATATATATCCATGTTATTTTAATAATTTATATTTAAATAATAAAACATATCCATTTTTCAACATTTTTATTGGCTACTTATTATTAATTATTCAATTTCACTCTTTTTTAACATTCAATCATTTAATATTACATATTAATTAATAATATATAAAATATATTTCTAAATAAATATTTATAAATAAATATAATTATAAATGTATATTTACTATATTTTGAAATTTATATATGTATAAATATAAATAAATAAGTATTATTTAAATAATTAATATATTTAATATATTTATATTTGTATTTATTTTTATTTTTATTTTTATTTTTATTTTTATTTTCATTTATATTTATATTTGCATTTATATTTATATTTATATTTGTATTTGTATTTATATTTATATTTATCGTTATATTTATATTTATATTTATACCATAAATATACATATTTATTAAATATATATATAGTTATATAAAATGATATAATGAAATAAATATATAAATATTATTTTAAAAATATATATAATTATTAATAAATAATTATAAAATTATAATAAATATTTTTAAATAATTAATATATTTACTATTTTTATATTTATATTTATTTATTAAATATATATATATAATTATATAAATATATATAAATATATAATATATTTATAATTATAAATAATTAATGAAAAATATATTTTTAAATATATTTATTTATTAACATATTTACAATTAAAAATAAAAAAATATATTTAAAAAATATATTTAAAGATGTATAAATATATAATTATATATTTAAATAATTATAAAATTATATTTAGTATATTTAATACATGTATATATATATAATTATATAAACATTTATAATTATATAAATAAATTTATAATCATATACAAATATTTATAAATTTTTTTACAAATTTTTTTATTTAAAATAAGAAATATATGTCATTTATCAGTGCTAAATTTTATGCACTGATAAAAATTCCTTTTATTAGTGATTATTAATTCAGTACTTTTAAAAGGTATCACTATCAGTTCTTTTTTGGAAGTATTACTAAATCCATTCCTGGTCAATTTAAAAGAACCCCAACCACACTGATTCTAGTCATGATTTTCAAGTATTCTCAAAACTCCACTACTGTCGGCGCTCCTCCTCGACTTTCCCTCAGACGAATCAAGCCTCGAATCCAAGGTATGTCATTTTTTTCTCCTCCTCTCTCATTTCTTGTTTGTTTGATTCTTCAGTTTTTGTTATTATAGTGTTTTCTAGGATCGGTGCTATCATGGGTTCCACGTATAGGGTATCTACTCCTTATCATTAAAATATAAGTGATTACACAAGCCTTGATGGTCAAAACCTCCCGCTTTGGGTTCAATGACCCATTTCAATTGGTTTCGGTTCCTTCTTTAGACCATCTCCAACCCATAGTATTTTAGTGTGAAAAAGCTATAATAAAATTGGTATTTTTCTTGAACCAGGCAGCATTCCTTGCACTTTTTTGAATTGGATGTTCAATGGAGTGACATATTAGGTAATGCACTATAGCATCACAATCTTTATTTTTGTTTTTTTGTTTTGCCTACTGGTTTTGGTTGAAATTTGTATTTTTTGTAATATAAATATTCTAGCCTAAAAATGACAAATCGGTTTGAGTTTATATCACTATATCTACTCTATTTTAGAGAAAAAGTTATTATATTTTAATGTGGTCTGTTGGAGATGTTCTTAGGTTTTTTAGACCTATAATTGGTTTCTTCCTCTTCTTCTTTTATCCTTGTGCAGTGAGTTGTGAAATTTTTACATTTCTAATGTCCAAATTTTTAAGCATGTTCATTGGTGGGCCCTGGTTAGACCTACTTGATCATTAACTATGCATTTTCTTTTTTTCATTATACTACTCTTCATGTATGAGCTTGAGTCTAGTATTTTGTCTATATTTTGGTTGATCTGGTTTGTTAGTTGTTATTATATTATCACTTAAGAAGTTTCTTTGTATGTCTTGGTGATTTTTTTGAGGTGATTTCTGTGAGGGTTCCCACTATACCATTAAAGTGGTTTTCTGAATAATAAAAATATTTAATTTTGATTGAATTATTGGGTTACAATATATAAAATAATTAATCATATAAATATCAATCCAAATGAGGCATGATAATTACCTTTCAAATATCCTTATGTTAATCCGCACAAGGCATAAGTTGTGGTGTGTGTATAGCTTAAAGTTTACTAATTTCAAGCCAAAAAAGGTACCAAACATAGAATAGGAAATAAATATTTTATTTGAGTATTAAAATACTTAATTCATTAAAAATAGAATTCTTTAGAACCATTTCTTAGTCGTAATTACCCAAAGAAGGCATAATGTGTGACTCAAGCAACAATTAAAATTTTCTAACAAACAAATTGAAGGATTTTTATTAAAATAAATTTTCTACATTTAATAACCAATTTATTAACAACCTTTTTTAAGGAAAATATTTCATTTAAATTTAATATTCTCATTTATAACTCATATTTAATGAAAATTATGTTCTACAATTTATATCTTTAAAATATAAAATGAATATGTCTTTTTAGTAATATAAAATTAGAATTTAGTAAAACATTTTAAATAATGATTATACCTAAGGTTATGGTTTCATGAAAAAAAAACTATTTATTAAAGTTATTTATATTAAATAAAATCCATATATAATTATTTAAGAAAAAATGCATTTAATACTTAAAAAAATTTATAGTTTTGTTTAAAAATAAAACTCATTGACTATACTTAATAAGTCATCATAACAAGTTGTTCCTTCCCACTTAATCAACCCATCCATTACCACAACACTAGTGCAATCACTAAATCATGTTTAAGTAATATTCATTGGCTTATAATTCATTTAGTATATAGTGAAAGGAAATTAATTTATTTGTAATAAAATATAATGCATGAAAGGGAATACCTAAATAAGTATATTACTAACAATAAAACTCATAATTTAAAACTAAATTCATCTTTAATAAAATAACTCAAGAAAGCATAACCTAAATATGTACTAAATAGTAATTTACTTTCTTGAAAAAAGGTCAAATGCATGTGAATATTCTGGTTACTTTATCATAAATAAAGTAGGTAACATAACCCAAACATATGATAACTATAAAATTTTAGGGATCTTAAAATTATTTGTATCTTATATAATTTATGAGCATGAACTTATAAAAATGAAAAAATCTAAATAATTTAAGAAATAAATTCCAAAATATATTTTCAAAGAATAAATAATTTTAAAACAACTATATGTTGGAACCATGGTCTTTTATGCATGATTTGGAGTATGGTTTGGGTTTGTTGTCAATCCTCAATGGAAGTTCAGAATGTGTAACAGCAAAGAGATCTTACAGTTCAATCAGACAACAGTATTGAAGGTGGTGTCGTTTCCCAGTGTTTGCCAAATTTTGGGGCCTAAAAATCGACAAATGGAGAAAAGTGTTTTTGGAAAAGAGACTTGTGCGCCCTGTACTTGAAGGAGAGGAAACTTGTGCGCCATATTGTTTTCAAGATCATAACATGGGAAAATGGCGAAGGGATAAAATTCGCGCAAGTTTTGGGTTGGTCGCGCAAGTGACCTGCGCGCCGTGAAGAGACTTGCGCACTGATGCCTAGGAGGATTGGAAACTTGCGCGTCTATTGTTTTTCAAGATTATAACTTCAAAATATGGAAAAGGAAAGAAGGTCGTGCAAGTGTTTGTTAGCTCGCACAAGTGATTTGCACAATAGAGGCTAGGGAGGATGAGCTGCAGGGTGGAACCTGCGCGCCGAGGGAAGACTTGTGCGCCACCACGTAGGGGGACCAGTTTGCCTATAAATAGAGGACCACCCCTCCTCTTTTGTAATGAAGTTCAAGACTTAGATATTTTTCGACCTCTCGTCATGCAAGTGGTTGAGTCGCGCAAGTGGTTGTTGGGTCACGCAAGTTGAGGTTGCGCGCCAATTGTTGGTTGCGCGACCAAGGCAGTTGGGGAGTTAAAGGCACAACGTCGCGCAAGTTTGGTGTTGAAGGAGGCAGTTTTGCGCAAGTAGTTTGGTGTCACTTGCGCGCCGAATTTGTACCGCGCAAGTGACTTGCATGCCAGGATTGAAACTTGTGCACCAGGCTTGGATAAGCGCTCCAGGGTTGTTAAAGTTCATCTATCCTTCTGAAGTTGCACGAAAGCTAGAAGATCACCTGGTACCCTAAGCACGAAGTGAGATTCATCTTCTGGTAAGCATTGGACTTCAATAGGGAATCTACATGCAATAGAGGATGCATTCTTATGCAATTATGAAGATACCTTCACGTCTATAAACTGAGTGTGTCTTCTCCAAGGGCATTGAGCCAGGGGGAGTCAACGGGAGTGACCCGAGGGAAGTAGTGAGTTTTCCCTAAACCTTTGTAATGGCAGTGATCCTGGGATAGAGTTACTGTGCCCGAACCTTTGTAATCCACATCTAGTGAAGATTAGTGGAATTTGGTATGACCGACAACTTGTCGGCGTATGCTCCTTGGACGTAGCCCTTAGTGGTGAACCAAGTAAAAATTTGTTGTATCATCTCTGTGCATGTGAATGTTTTCTTTATGATCATATTCATCATACAGGTTCAACAAGTTCCTACCAACATGGGAGAAAGATTCATCACATTAAAAGAAAAAGTTGTCACCCTAATTCACCCCTCCCCTCTCAGGGTGTCCCTAGTTCCTTCACTATACCTGATTAATATAATTTACATAATAAACCAAGCATAAATATATAATATGAACAAAATTAACAAGGGGGATTTTATTTCACCACACCCAATCTCATACAAAAAACGTTATTTGGTCCTCCCCTGGCTAAAGTCTCACTAAATATTATCAGTTCCATCCATCGATTCTCTATCTAATCGCAATATCACAATTTCTAAACAAACCAAATCATCTTAGGATCTTGTAAACAACAAAAACAATGTACAAACCTAAAGTTTGGTGTAACTTCATGGTTGGTTCCTTTTCAAAAAAAAAATAGAATCTGCTATTGTTCTCTCACTCACGGTAATAGAGCACCTCCAATTTGACTCACACTCAGATATATTCAAATCAAACCTAAGCCTGATATCACCCAAATACTTCATCTAACACCTCATGATCTTTTGAAAAATACTTTTCAGTGTTATGAATATTTTTAAAACCCTCTTTATGTTGATTCTTGAATAAATGCTATTGAGTTTGATTTCGTGGATTTGTGGATTATTGTGTGAAATTTGATGAAATAAGTTAATGATAAATGAATAATACAAAGATTGAATTTTTAAATGAGCCTATGGAAACCTCGGTATTTAGGTAGGTAGTCTAGGAAAATCATGATATGATTTAGATTCTTATTATACTCATGTATTCTGAATTTTTGTTCGTGTCAAATTTATAAAATCTTTATTAAATGTTTAATAATAATGTTTTTTTAGAATGGGTGGTGTCCTATATTGATTTTTAATGGTCATACCAATTTTAAATCTTAGTTTTGAAAATTTAAACATTATTTTAAATGTTAATGTGGATTTTGAAATGAAAAAATATGATTTTTCCTTAAAATGAACTAAAATGGATTCAGTGTTTTTAAACTCATGATGTGATTTAAAAGTGAACCTATGAAGATCTAAATATATCAAAGTGTACATACTTCCATGGAAACATTTTTAAACTTTTAAATTTATTATTTATGGTTTTTCAATAGGATATTTAAATTTTTCACTTGATAATAACAGTTTTCCTATAAAAAGGGGTTTGTATCCCCTTATGTGTTTTGAAAAAAAATAGTTGATTTTAATGTGTAATTGAAAAAAGATTTCAAGAAAGGTTATAAAAATGCAAGAAGAATAATTTTAAATTTCAAAATTGATTTTGAGATTAGATTTGAAATTTTAAATTAAGATGTGATTTAAAAAGTTTTGGTCTCTTTAAAAGTGTTTTGTAAAGTGTTTGGATTAAATTTCGAATATGAAAAAAAAATCATAAGATAATTAATTTCTTATTCATTGATATCATTCCCTAAAACTCATTTTTTTATGTTATTCACTTATTCATTCCTTAAATCTGGGGAAGATAATTTCTATTTTTTATTAATTTTATACCAACTAGGAGACTCTTCATAGTGTCTAAAATAATCAGGTATAGGAAATCATGCATCTATTTCCACTAGAATGCATTATTATTGTTTTGGTACAATATTTTTTCACTTCACAGGATAATGGTTCATGTATACTCAAGCTAATTTGATAATGTATAACAACCCATTTAGAAGGGGGAAAGGGGTATAAAAGAGTAAAAACATTGTGAACATGAATTGTATGATTAGATCATCTATCAAACCATTGTGTTCTTGATAAAATTTTTCATCCTTAGGAAAAAAATCTTATAAATGTTTTTTAGTGATTCACCAACTCCCCGCCCATGAACATTTATATTTAAGGAGAGAAATTCCATACTACTCATATTCATCTCCTAAATAGACATTATTTCATTTTTCTCATTGAGATTCATCACCTATTTATTTTGGACATGTACCTATGTTACATGAAATGCTCGGAGAAGTAGTCGTCCCATAATTAGTACCAATGATTATTTTAAGTAAATTCATAGGATAAAACCTACCATAGTGGAGTAATTATTTTCTTAAATTAAATTACCTATTTCCTTCTATGAATATAGGTATTATATGAAACAATAAAATGTTAGGTTACCCTTATTAGAATTATCTAACACATTAACCTTTGAGAATGAATTTATTATGTGTATTTATTTATTTTTGGTAAAAAATGAATATTTATAAACCAAATAGGATAGATATAAATCAAAAATAGATTGATTATAATTTTATGATAAAAGAGTGTGATGATGGAGTTAAAGAGTTCATCATGTTTGTAATAGAGCTTGCATATGACCCTTATCAAATCATTTGTCTGTGTTTACATTGATGTTATATAAGAAAAATTAGTCTAGAATATTTGGAAGAACATTTGATCTATCATCGAATAAATCAAAGCTATAAATTCTGGACTAAACATAGGTAAAAACTGAATGTTCACATCAATTGGGATGATATTTTGGTTTATGGATAATTTTATATGAATAATAGTGTAAATTATGATGGATATCACATCAATGAAATGAAAATAGAAATTGAAAATGACCTTAATGATTCCCCAATGTTTTTTGAGAAGTTAAATAGTTTTTCTAAGAGACCAATTTATAACAATTGTACAAAATACACAATAATGTAAGCTGTATTGAATTTATATAATTTGAAAACTAGAAATGGATAGAGTGATACCAACTTTACAGAACTAATTGGTCCCATGAATGATATGCTTCAAGAAGAAAATAAACTTCCATGTCAAACATATAATGTTAAACGAATGCTAAATTCAATGGGAATGATCTCTAAAAACTCATTTTTATATAAATTATTTAATATTGTTTTGAATGGACCATTAATCACTCATAAAATTCCTTAAGTGTTTCATGGATCGATATAACAAAAATTAATCATGTCCTTCAAAATATATATAATGCATTCATATCATTCTATGGTTTAGAAGACTATATGGATGGAAGGAATCCAATAAAAATTGACATAACATGCAGATATATGAATTAATGATGGGAACCTATGTCATCTAGTAGATTCTCCTCAATGCAAGAAAATTAAAGACGAGTATACTAAATTTTAAAATGAGATGAGAAAATTTCATCTTTCATTATACACATATAGAATAAATATATTTAGTTCAAAAAGTAGTACTCATAGTACATAGATAACCATATCGGTAAATTATAACTTTCTACAATGGTTATGCATTAACCACAAATACATTATGTTTTCTATTCTTCTATCTAGAACAAATAAACTCATTAATTAAATTGATGTCTATTTGGATCCACTAATCAAAGATCTGAATTTGATGTTGGATACAGATGTTACATTGTTTGATGATCATATAAGTGAAGAATTCACATTAAGGTCCATATTTTACTAGATGATAAATGACTTTCCTACTTATGGAAATTTTTCAGGCTATAGAATTAAATGAATTTTTGATTACCCCATTTGTGAAGAATCCACACACTCATTTCAGTTGAATCATACCTAAAAGATTTTCTTTTTAATATATTATGAATTTTTACCTCAACAGTATAAATATCGATCTTGTATGACATAATTTGAGAGGAATATTGAATATGGTATAACACTATCTCCACTAACAGGTAATCATATATTTGATATGGTGAAATAAATTGACCCATATTTT